>OU745259.1:20000000-24907500 GCA_916618015.1 Xestia c-nigrum
CCCCTGTGACTCTCATCCAACGGATCCACGCAACCTTCACCAGGTCACCGGTCCACCTAGTGCAGTGGTTCCCAACCTTTCTTAGACCAGGGACCACTTTGGTATGTTCATTGTTAACAGGGACCATATGGTCCTAGATAAACATGGACACCGACAGGATTATAACTAGGGGAGTGAATCTTTAACTCACACTATAAAAAATTGGACAAAAGCGATCGAATTGAGCTCGAAAAATTTAGCAATCATTTAGTAATTTTGCCTCTGATAGGTTCAATTAGGTTGGGTTGAGCTTTCATCTTCTGTGTTAAAAAGTACAAATAACATTTTAATCTTTCGCGGACCGTAGTCGAGGCTCCTGCGGACCACCAGTGGTCCGCGGACCACAGGTTGGGAACCAGTGACCTAGTGGGAGCTCTTCAAACGTCTTCACGTTCGTGGACGCCACTCCAGAACTTTTCAGAGAACTATTGGTTACCGACGTAGCCTGAAGAATTGCTAAGCTGAATTGGCAGTGGGCAAGGCACATTGCTCGCTGAACGGATGGTCGAAACGTTCCGCTTCGTCTTCAAGGACCCACCAAACAGACCCACCAGTGGGTCTCCGAATACTGTTGTATCTCCCAAGACCTACTAACTGGTAGGACCTATGTGACTATGTAGTTTTATATCCCCTGAGACCCTGTGACACTGCTTGGTGGATCCATGAAGACTACACTTCGTCTTCTTAGTTTTATATCGCCTGAGACCTACCAGGAACTTAAATGTACAAAAGAAAAACAAATTACAAATTAGCATAAATCTAATGTAATTAGAACATTTTTTTATTTTTTGAGCGATACAAACTTACGTGCTCATTCAATCATCATGATATCTCAGCCAAACAAAAACAAATGAAGATCTAATTAATTTACACGATTTGAACTCTAAATGCACAAACACACTTAGCCCATTAGGCGGAATCTCTTCTATTCTTCTTGGCGATCATTATGAGACACAAAACCTCTTGTAATGAATGAGCTGTATCGCGGGTAGATAAATGGGCAAGAAAATGTTATTTAAAGCTTGATGAGACATACTGTTTTAAGTCTTGGGCCTTTGAATTTAAAGTGGAGATTTAATTTTGTAAGATCTCGTGGGAAAAGCTCGTGGCTAAATAAAAACAGCGGCTCGAGGTCTATCTTTAGGTTAAGCCGCGGTTGCCTACGTTGGTCTGTGGATGGGTGACCACCCATTACAAACTGAGTTGCCTCCGTGCTTCGGAAAGCAAGTTAAGCAGTTGGTCCCGGCTATCAATTAAATTTGACAGTCATTAAGTATTCATTCAGTGGCCCTAAAGTCTGAAATCGAAGGGCATCATAATAACCAGAGTGCTAACTGGGATGTGGAGGTCTGATAGACAGTCGCTCCATATAAAATACTGGTATTCATATGCATTCGGTAAGACTAGAAGCCTATTCTATATTTGGCTAGGCAGATGATGACTTAATTTTGTAAGATCATTTTCTACAGCAGTGGTGGCAAAGTGGTAATGCTCCCGATTGACAATTGAGTAGATCATGGGTTCTATTTAATTAAAATCCAGGCACAAGCGGGCACTTTACTTTGCGTTTACTATTTCTTAAAACCATGAAAAAAACCAGCATGTCCTAGACATAAGTAATGTTGCATGCGACGGCAATATTTTTGCCCCATAATCGGGACTTGATGCACTCCAACGTTAGGTTAGCTAGGTTCCTTTAAACCCTGCAGACAGAAATAGGATCCCCGCGTAGCAGGGCTACGTCCACTACGGACGGCTTATTTTCGGAATTTTCAGTCTTTTATAATCTATCATAACCTAACCTTGGGTGCCGAAGTACCGAGCTCGCTTCGCTCGCTTTCTAAGCGGTGTATCTGTCGTTGCCAATTCGTATTACATAATGGCGTGCCGGATTGTAAAACGTCGCCGTTATGTTATGCGGCGTCGCGTCGTCACGTTTACCCGGATTGTAGTGGCAATATGTACGACAAAGCGGCGTCCTACGTTCAGCCGTATTGTAATATGACCGAATAAAATACGGTAAAAACCGAAAATATGGCGTAGTTCTGTCCCCAGAGTTTAAAGTAACCTAACATAACCTCACGTCGGATGCCCTAAGTACTGTGGGTCTAAAATGGCCGCTTTAGCAGAACATAATATGAATCACGTTTAAAATTTCGAATTTTTAAAAAGGACTTTATGATCATAATCATAACTATAAAGTCCATTTTAAGAATTTTAAATTTTTAATGTCAGTCTCAGGAGCTCTAAAATGACCGCTTTAGCAGGCCATTTTAGAGCTCCTGAGCTCGCTTTCAAAGCGGCGCGGCGTATCGACGATGCACTCGTTTGTATTTATTCGGCACGTTTACGCCGCTTTAAAGAACGCGAAGTGCTCATTCAATGCGGAGTACTTTATTTCATGCTAATTGTAATCCGACTGAACGTGACCGCGCCGCATTACATAACGGCGACGTTTTCAAACTGGCGCGTCGTTATGTAATGCGGCGTGTTCTACTATATACGAGTAGCTGCGACAAATCTACTACCTGATATTCGTTTCAGCATCGGTGTCCGTTCCACCCTGTATAATTTTAATGTTTCTGCAGAAACGGCAATTTCTTCAAATAACCATGTTAAAAACCCTACCTCAGCAACTCTTCACTTTTTGTAAACAAAATGTACACATCCCTTGTAACCGCAAAAAAACCTTTCACCCAGGTAATTTGCTTCCTCAGATAAGCCTTCATACACAAGGGGTGATTGCTTTAATTAATCGCCGAAAATAATTTAATACCGAGTCTACAGTGGCTCTGTAATTAAAAATCCGTTGGTTCGAGACATGGAACACAATCACACTGGTGTATCTGTAAATTGGTTCAGAAATAGGGTTACCATACGTGCGGACTTTTCTGCTAAAATCCTGGATTTCAGTTCCGGAATGTAGCGAGAATTCTAAAATGTCCGAAAATTCTACAAATGAGGAGAGAGGAACAGTCGATAGCATTTTTCTTGTTCCACGAACAAATTATTATACAGGGTGGAATTTTTCAATGCCACATTGCCACCTGGAGGGAAAGTACTTGAAATACGTTTATCTACAGATAAATTTTTTTTTTTTTTTTTTTTGTACTATTATATTAAGAACAAAATTCTTAATAATTAATTACAATCTAGCCTAAAAGACTAATAAGCAATTTAACTCTAACTTAATATGTTACGTGATAGAATATGTTAAAACTAAGAATAGTGTTCATTTGCACTTTTACACAAGTCCGTAGCACTTTCTTAGAGTCTAATATAATTTATAAAACACTATGTTCATGTGTTATATGTATAGCACAACATTGTTACTATTACTCATTCACTTTGTACACTACACTAATTCAAAAGGTTTAGTTCTTTTTAGCCTACGCACTAGGTCTGTATTGTCTAGCAGCTGGATTGCCTCAACATTCACGTGTCGATGAAGTCTGTGTTCGTGGGCTTCAGCAAATTTTTGGGTAATGGTGGCGACGAAATCCATTTTAAGGTCACGATGAAGGTCGTCATTTCTTATGTACCAGGGTGCATTGACGGCATCCCTAAGCACTTTATTTTGGAATTGCTGGATTATTTTGACATTGCTTTGTTTAGTACAGCCCCAAAGTTGGATGCCATACGTCCAAATTGGCATCAGGATGTGCTTGTATAGGGTTATTTTATTATGTACTGATAGACAAGATTTCCTTCCGAGTAACCAATACATACTTTTATATCGTATATCGAGTTCCTGTCTTTTCTTTTTCACATGAGCTTTCCAACGCAGCTTGGCGTCGAGAGTGATGCCAAGGTATTTGGCTGTATTAGCATAAGGTACTTGCGTACCATTTATGTAGATTGGGTGATAGTCCATGTGTTTGTTTGTAAAGTCAATGTGAATTGATTTTGACTCATTCAGTTTGATCTTCCATTTTTGTGTCCAGTCATAAACTTTGTTCACAGCTAATTGAACTTTTTCTACTGCTTCTATGTGGCTTAATCCGGTAGCCATAATTGCAGTATCATCTGCAAAGGTCGCAATGGTGTTGTTTTCCAGTTCTGGGATGTCACATGTGTATAACAAGTACAAAATTGGGCCTAGCACACTTCCTTGAGGTACACCAGCTTTTATAGCTTTTAGCTCGGAATATGCGTCCTCCTGCCGTATTCTAAACATTCTGTTAGTAATGTACGACTCCAGGATATCTGCAAATTCTGGTAGCATGCGTCTAAGCTTGAATATTAGACCCTACAGATAAATGTACAAATAAATGACTATTAAGGTCTACAGATATCCAAGCAAAAATTATTTTGCGTGTAATATCTACTACTTATCCTAGCAACAATGTATTAAACACGTGATGTGAATTCAACTGAAAGTTACTATGATGGTTAGATAAAGAAATATAATAACAGAACTGACTGGGTAACTACATTACGAGACCGCGCCTATAATGGATGTGTTTATTCTAAAGGGCCGGCAATTTATTATTTTAAGTCAATATAAAATCACTAAAATCAGTGTTTCTTTTTGCTTGGATATCTTTAGTTCGATGTACTGAATGCTGTGTTAAAATTTTACCATCTATTTTACCGGATCTTATATAAATCAATAATTTCAATATATAGGGTGGATTTTTGCAATATACTCCAAATACAAGATAGCAAATTTTACTCAAAGGAAACATTTTTTTATTTTTAAAAAGAAGCAAACATGCATACATAAATGTTTGAAAATTTGCTAACACTCCCGACTAATTCATTAAAAAAAAAAACAAAATCGGTTCATCTGTTCGGGCGCTGCGATGCCACAGACAGACACACACACGCACACACACGGACACGTCAAACTTATAACACACCGTCGTTTTTGCGTCGCGGGTTAAAAATAAAATCGCTATCGCTACATAGTTCAATGGAAATAAAAGTCGAAAATTTTCTTCAAATATTCGTATATTGTCCCGTAAAAAAATTCACATTTTGGGAACCCTATTCAGAAAGCAATCATGGCGTCGGTCGTGTATCGCCAATTTGAAGCCGATATTTCAACACCTATTTAATCGGTATATCGTTTTAAAAGCAAATTGTTTTACGATATGATATGGATCTTTTTGTACGGCCAATTTATTGATCATTGGTAAAAATGCCAAACATTTTAAATAAAAATTTTCGTTCCCTAGGTATGTAACAGGTTTCGGAATGATTTTTAGTGATCAATTTTAGTGCTCAATTTGTTTTTTGATGTAACAATTGTACAATTACTATTAATATTTATTATTGTATGTACTCAGTGATTTGAGCTGTGCTTTATCAGTCAGTATCAAAATTAAGATATCCTGATCTTTACCTCAATGTTGAAAAAATAGTATATCTTATAACGAGAGACTAAACGAAGCCATTATACATATACCCGAGGTGGTTTGACTCCCGGGCCTAGGTAATAAAGGTCAATATTACAAGAATTCCTTTAGTGTATTCAACCCAACAAACATTTGACAAGTCGCCACAACGTGCTGCCTGCAACGTGCATTTCTACATTTGGTTCCATAAGCTGGTCGTAAATACGTCGCCATCGCGTTGGCTTCACCGAGAATAGGCCCAATTTATACAAAACAGTGCCTTAAAAGAGTAACGTAACCGTCGTGGAAACCACTTTTTGGTCAAATAGTGGTTGTGTAGTGGTCGCAAAACCCACGTTTTTGTTGAGTAATGGTGTTTATTACCGCTGCTTTGCGGCATGTAGTTGCAAATAGGTAGCGAACTATCATTTTCAAACAGGATTTTGTGATAAAATGGTGAGATAAATCCCGGAAATTATTATGCCTGCATGATTTCAATATTATATTTGTGTCAGATCCATTTGAAGGTTCCAAAAAATTGTTCAATATTGTCAGCCATATAAACAGAAATAGGGTTCCTTTGTCGTGTTTAAAAATCCATTTCACCTACTTATCCTGGTTTGAAGACTGTTTATTTTTTTATATTTGTGTCATGTGTCAGTAAAGTACGTTCATTCATTCAATCATATTAAAAACTACTGTCAAAATCTGCTTTTTTTAGTTGAAGTGATTGAAGTTTCTTTACGTACCTAATTTAAACGGTGATTTATTTATAGGTGGCCTCGGATACATACTAATATAGTATATTTTATAACGAGGGACTAAACGAAGCCATTATATACCCGAGGTGGTTTGACTCCCGAGCTTGCGAGGGAGGCAACGAAAGCGAGGGTATATTAGATTGGCGTTTAGTCTCGAGGTGCAAACTGTACTTTTCACTTCGAGTGCGAAAAAAATAGTCATTTAAAACCGAAAAAATTTACACTCGACTGACTGAACCGTCAAATTTTCTTCTATCAGGTCAGTCACAGATTATCAATTTTAAACACAACACAAACTGTCAACATTCTCGCAATGAAGATGATCCACACTCCACAAATAATTATTACCTACATTACTGCAGCGGCTAGCAACAGAGGCATTCCACATTCTTTTTCAAAATCAACGATGCACACAGACAACCATAAATTTTCCCGCGTTGAAGAGTTCATTTGTTTTTTTTCAATATACCGCTTTCTATTTGCAAGCCAATTCGAAATTTAAATAAAACCTTGGACAAGTTACTCTTTTGTGACCATGTTTCAGAGTAAAAGATCGTTCTATTTTTAAATTACTTTTTACTCCCTAGGGAATAAACGGTCACTTTAATCCCGCTTCGTAGGGCTATAATGGCGTACTTTTAGAGCATGAGAAGTGAAAAAGCTATTATGCCAATGACCGGAGTCAGCTGGAATTATGTTTAAGTTTGCTTTTATACTATTTAAAACAGTGTTCGTGGATCTGCCGGAACTAAGAAATTCCATTGTTTAAAATTTTGTTTAGGTCTCTCAACGCGACTTGTGTAATATTGTGTTAGATAGCCCATTTTTTATAATTTTCACAGTGTTCATTTTTAATATCTTCATTTGCGCTTTCATAATCAGAACTATCACGTTTTAATTCCAGATTATCTTTTTTTTTCTTCCACTTCGTCTTCTTTTGCATCTACTAGTATAGATCCATTTTGTATTACAGTATTATTCGACACGTTTTGTTTAGATTTACATTGCATCGAAATCAATTCTTTTGTGTTTATAAAATCTTGTACGGAACCAACTCCAGTTTGTACATTATTGTCGTTACATGTAGAAATATTCGTTGTTACACAACATGACGATAATAGAACACTCAGAAATTTAAGGGTAGTATAGAAGTTATAAAATTGACTTAAAGTCGTATAAGGGTGCAATTTATCACTCTTAAATGGTCGTCACTTAAAGGTGGTTCTTGCGATTCTAATACGATTATTGGTGGGATAAAAGTAATACAGACGTCACTAAGATCACGACACTGGTTTTACCACTAACAACTGTTTCTACATAAAACTGTCTATTAGTCATAAAAATAGTCGTATAGAAGTTAATACGATTTCTGTATGACTATAATATACGACTAAAAGTTATATAAGAATAAGATGCTAGTCGTATTACACGCTAAATTACTCCAATGCGATGTTTACAACACTTTGAGTCGCATATTTTTATTTATACGACTGAAATGTTTGTTGGGAAGTTGCTTGTATGTTGTAAGTAGTAGATACTTGAAGTTACACTATAACAACACTAGGTTTAAAAAAGCGGTCAATTATGGCGTTTGGGGGGGGGGGGGGGGGAAAAGGTGTGTGAGGCAAAAGACGAACGCATAGAAACTATGCGTTTATGTTTTATTTCAAACTACATAGCTTCTGCCAGCGGGTTCGCCCGCGTGAAGTTTCATAATTGTCCCATGGGATCTTACTACCGAGATAAAAAGTATACTATGTGTTAATCCACGTTATAAACTATCTGTGTGCAAAATATGATCCAAATCCGTTCAGTAGTTTTTGCGTGAAAGAGTAACAAACATCCATCCATGCATGCATACTCACAAACTTTCACATTTATAATATTAAGTAGGATAGTAGGTTTAGTTTTAGTTTTCCTTTATGTTGTTTGAGGTACGAGATAAGTTACTCAAACGGGCATTAATTTGGCGTTTCCCTTTACATATATTTAAGCTTATGCTCCAGGATAGCCCGCGAAATTCAAATTTTCTTACGTTTTTGCAATGTGCAGGCCAGTAGTAGGTTGTATGTTGATAAAAATATCGTTCCCGACTGTAAGACGCATGTACGAGTAGTTACAGAATAATAATCAACAAAATCGATACAACTGTCAAAGTCCATAAAAGTTTAGAAACGATTTTGACCTTTGAAGCAATTAAAGAAGCTTAAGAATAACCTTAATATAAAAAAAACATAAAAAAAAAATAATCTCAGTTTAATTTAATTTGTTAATCTGTTATTTTGTTTTTATTATTATGTTTAATTTAATTTGATCTCTTGATTTGTTTGTTAAGTTTCTAGATCTATTTTGTTTTACACTAAATTTAGCATTTAGTGTAAAACAAAATAGATTCACAATTATTTGCAATAATATTAATGTTTAATGTAATTTGAATAAAATAGTGCATGTGCCTGTAAGTATTGTTGCACTCATAAATGTATATCATGTACTTTTCAATGAAATGTAAAGTGTAAACAATTGTAGGTTAACCTTAAAAAAAAAATGTATGTAAGAGAGAGTAACTCAGTTACTCTAGTAGCAAACACATCATCATCATCTGCCTAGCCTTTTCCCAACTATGTTAGGGTCGTCTTCTAGTCGACGTCTTCTATCTGACATATACAAACCGGGTACCTAATACTGTGCCGCTCGGTAAGACTGATTACAGACTTTCGGGTCACTGACTACTGAATGCCTGTCAAAGGTAGTAGAAAAAAAGGTGTTAAGGTAAGTATTCTGTGGCATTACTGGTTCATAAGAATGATTTCCCCACGAAGTTTTTTATGTTTTTGACGACCCGAATGGCGTAGTGGTAGTGACGCTGCTTTACGTTCTTAGGGTCCTGGGTTCGAATCCTGGTAAGAGCAAATGTCAACTATCTAGTGTCCACGACACAAGCTTTGCTTAGTGTGGCACTAGGTGGCGCTGTGTGTTAGTGTCCAGCGATATTTATTTATTTATTAATTAACTGTTATGAGAGCAGATGAAATTTATTTATTTATTTAAACTTCATGTACAGGAGTGAAAAATACCACATTGTTAACTAATCGAAATACATAAGTAGTATAAAGAAAGAAAGAAAGAAAAAGCATTTATTAGCCCGCATAAGACAAAACACATCCAAATTATCTGTATAAAACTTACTAATAAAACTTACACAGAAAAAATAAACATATATTTTCAAAATTGAAAGATATATGTATATGTATATAAGTATATGTATATATGTATATACTAATACACATATATTACAGATAAGATGAAATAAACTAATACATATTAAAATACATACAAAAAGTTCAAAATACGAGAAACTTCATAATAATTACCACGACTAGCTTGTGAGTAATTTAGTCTGACTTCAAATAGTACTTCCGAACTGTTCGTTTGAAAGCCATTTTGCTTAAATTAATTACACTAGGTAATTAATGTGCCTTGAACTTGAACCCGTGACACTATAGTCGTTGCTTTTACCATTGGACCATCAGTGTACCTACCGACCTTTCAAGGCTATTTAAGCATCCCAAAAATGCCGTCAACTTACGTATTTTATGGCTTGGTCCAACAGTGTAAGCATTTCTTAAGATAAGAAAAGTATTTCTCGGCCACTGATTTATCCCCAGTTTATGTCTGCTGACATTCTGTGTAATCCTGCTGATTATGGTTCACTTTATTTAGGGGTGTCCTAAAGATATTTTCACTTCTCATGCTCTAAAAGTACACCATTATAGTTCAGAATTTTAGTCGAGTGTAAATTTGTTCGGTTTTAAATTACTATTTTTGTCGCACTTGAAGTGAAAAGTACAGTTTGCACCTCGAGACTAAACGCCAATTTAATATACCCTCGCTTTCATTGCCTCCCTCGCAAGCTCGGGACTCAAACCACCTCGGGTATATAATGGCTTCGTTTAATCCCTCGTTATAAAATATACTATTTTAAAAGACTTACAGGGTGGATGTTGGGAATTAGATTATTTATAGTCATACAAAATTTTGGTTCCAAAAAATTTATTTTAGATATTACAGTACCATGCTCACATAGGGACTTTTTGGCTTAGTAAAGTACCAATTTCATTGGTTTTTTTTTCTGGTTAACTTTTAGAAAATTTTGATTCGTTTATTTGTTTATCTTATCATTTATTTTTTAAATATAGCGTGGCGCGAGATGGTATAAAAAACTATTGCGCTGACTCCTAGTCAAGGAAGTTAACATCATCTTCTTTATTTACATTCTATAATATTTGGAAATCTTAATGGGGTTAAATAAACCTGAAGGGACTCCTGGGTGCCCCGCCATTTCACACTTTTGTAGTGCCTTAAGCATAGGCGATTAAAGTCAGCCATTTAGTAAGCCGCCAGATATTTTTTTATCTGGAAACCCTAAAAACTTCTATAACCGTGGCCAATGTAACCGGCATGGCCACTTTAGCCTCCCTATAGCCCTAATCGCCGCATTAATCGGCCATTAAGCGAACGATAAAAATTCGTTTACGATTTTTTAATTCAATGGTAGTAGTTTTTCAGGATCCCATGGGTTCTGCTCCAGAAATTGGACTATGGATTTATTTAGTTCTCCTTTTACACGATTACCAAGAAAAATTTATTTGTTAAATTCTTTATAATCTCGTATGTTCCAAATAGTATGGTTTACAATTGTGTAATTATTATTGACTAGCTTCTGCCAGCGGCTTCGCCCGCGTGAAGTTTCAAAATTGTCCCATGGAATCTTACTATCGGGATAAAAAGTATCCTATGTGTTAATCCCGGTTGTAAACCATCTGTGTTAAAAATTTCATCCAAATCTGTTCAGTAGTTTTAGCGTGAAAGAGTAACAAACGTCCATACTCACAAACTTTCGCATTAGTATGATGGCCACAAAATAAAAAAAAACATCCCAAAGAGAACAAATCTCCTTTATTTTATTTTCATTTCAATCTTTGTCATCAATGTATTTATGTGAAAAAAAAAAATGTTTATTTAATTAGGCATTGGTAAAATGCATGTTCAATTTCTACGAATTAATTTATTACTTTTAAGACTCCAATGAATATCTTAACTAAGATTTTATCAAAGGTATAGGTGAATTGTAAATGGTTTTTTATTTTGGGAAATAAAAGACTTAAATAATAAACAGTAATAATGTTCCAAATGGCTGGATGGACTTCGACACTAAAGATATCATTAGATTCTTCTGAAAAACCCAAGTGTCTTTATACAGGGTGTATTTCACCTCATCACAAAGCCGTTAACCAAGCATCCTGCACATCAAACTAAGTAACTTTACGTAAAAATTATTGCTGGCAAACAACTTTTTTTTTAGGTTATAAATCATGTTTTGTGGTATAACTCAATGTAACGCACTCAAAACATTGTGCGGATGGATGGATTGAATAGTACGAGGGTTGTAGAGATATTTATTTAAAAAAAAACTTGTCAAAATCTTGCAAATTTGACCCCCAATATCTCCGTAACTAAAAGGTTCCCAGGTATAGTGTAGAACAAAAAAATGATCGGAATGACAAGAAGAACCAGTGCCTTTCGTATTCGTTAAGAGGTGCTTTACACCCTTTATTTACATAGGTGTTTTCAATTTGTCCGAACTGGTTCATTCGAACCTTAATAAGTGATTAATTAATTCTGGTTTTCGATTCCCTCTCTCTTTGAAATTTTCTTGTAGCATCCAAACAACTCGATATCATTGAGGTGTATCGTTTGATTTGTAGTACGAGCCTAAGTGTTGCGAAATATTCTCTTTGAAACCACAATTTTGTACTGAATATCTCTCTACCGTGAATTGTAAAGGGTCATCAAGTAGATTTATAAGCAAATATCTTTCAACATAAACATCTTGAATTCGGGTAGATACCTGGATTTTTAAGATATTTCAAAGCATTTTACTGGAGGTATATTTTGTTGTAAAAATCCCAGTGAATATCGAAGTGTCATCGAGTCAATAAGAGGAAAATCTTAGTACCTTGCCGCTTCTACGGTTTTTGCTACGAACCGCGTAGCTGCGTAGGAGTGGCTACGACATCGCCTACGCCGTAGTCACAAGTTTGGTGTTACTACGCATAAGTATGGTACAGACGCCGAGCACATCAACCCTCTGCAATATGTATTTTTTTAAACTTTATCGCTATAACATAAGGTTCAAGATTGATTGGGAAAATTTTACAGTTTCGCGTAGCTTGACTCGGTGGCGTCTGTATAAAGGGTGTAAAACACCTCTTCACGAAGCCGAAAGGCACGTGTTTTCCCCATCATTGCGATCATTTTTTTTGTTCTACACCATACTTGGGAACCTACTAGTTACGGAGATATGGGGGGTCAAAGTTACAACTTTTTGACAAGTTATTTTTTAAATGCAAGTTTTTTTTGTAAGATTTTGACTTTTAACACCTCCACGACACCCGTACTATTTAATCCATCCATCCGCACAATGTTTTAAGTGCTTTACATTGAGTTCTAACACAAAATATGATTTATAATCTCAAAAAAAGAAGTTGTTTCCCAGCTATATTTTTTGCGTTAAGTTACTTAGTTTGATGTACAGAATGCTTGGTTAACGGCTTTGTGATGAGGTGGTTTACACCCTGTATACTTTGACTTTAATTTACACGTTATCATCATCACCATCAATCTATTAGTGTTCCCACTGCTGGGACACATGCCTCTCTATGAGAGGGAATGGGCTAGAAATCCACGCGGGCCCAGTGCGGATTGGTAGATGTCACATGTCTTCGAATTTTTTGGTTCTGGGACACGCCGGTTTCCTCACGATGATTATTACTGAAATTGGCACGTCTATCATTGAAACACCTATTTAGCGGTTTAAATGTTTTTATCATTCAGTTTCATAAGTGAAAGTTATCCTGAAAACACTGCGATAATTTAGATTTTGTTATTAAATAGATTATTAAAATAATTTAATTTATTTTCGAGTAACAAATGACGCAAGTGTACTTACGTCTTTTTTCGTCTCGGGGTGCAGTAGTGTGTTGTGTATTGTATGTGGTGCTCTTGAAAATATACTAAACCAATTGCTAAAAAAACAATCCTTTTCATGATCTAGAAAAAATACTTTTTTTCGTATTCAAAATAAAGATAAACGCCACCACACTGTAGCGACATCTGTTGACGAGCATAAAAAAGATACACAATATAATAATTAGTAATATGTACCTAATTATACTATAATTAGTTAAATAGTGAGCTCGCCCGCTTTTATATAGGGATAATCTAACAATCTAATGTCAAATGTTAACACTAGGTTCGACACTAGACCATGCTCTAATGACCCCTGTACACAATGGCCCTGTGTACGAAGTCGTAACAATCTAGAAAATCTAGACATGAGCGATTGATCAGGATGCACAATAAGAATGAAATTGAAATTATAAATGGTGGGTAAATTAACATTTAAGTTATGCTTTGTTTAGTACTGAGATGGAAAATTAAATTCTAGTTAAGATACATGGTTTTTCTATTATAATAATGAATAGATGGATTGTAAATTAAATGTCTTATGTGTATAATTATGTAAGCTGGATTGCTTGTTTATTTATAAAACCTAAAGAATTATTTATTGTTGAAGAGTTCCGTTCCATATCTACGAAGGCCACGATCAGGTCATAACAGTATTGCTATGGGACCAATTTGGGAGTATACTCTTTCAAACAAAAAAGAATTTTCAAAATTGGTTCAAGCATCTTTGAGTAAGAGGTGTACAAACAAAAAAATGTAGTGGAACATAGAAACTCCTTCTTTTTTGCTCGGTTAAAAGTCTGACACATATGACGTCCGGCAAGACGATGTCTTTTGATCCATACTAAACTAGTAAAGAGTTGTAAATTAATGCAATAAAATGCATTTTTCTCCGTTTTGAATTGTGAATTGGTTTTTTTTCGTGTTTTTGTTTTATGATAAAATGACGATAGTTTTGCTATAAAATAGTTGACTGTAACGCGTAGGCCCAAAAAAGTGTATTCTCCATTGCCTAAAAGTGGGGTTTAGAGCCATAGACAACCGACGATGGCTTTCAACCCGTTTCGTATTTATTTGTCTCTTAATAATAAATAAATATATCGCTGGATATTAACACACTAAGCAAGGCTTGTGTCGTGGACACCAGATAGTTGATATATGTACCACATATATACTTTTTTTTGTTTATAAATACATACTTATTATACATATAAACATCCATGACTCGGAAACGAATGTCCATGCTCATCACACAAACATTTGCTTCTACCGGGATTCGAACCCAGGACCCTAAGAACGTAAGGCAGCCTCACTACTACTACGACATTCGGGTCGCCAATATAATGTAATGTCACTTTGTCCATTGGGTCAAAAAAGACATTCTTCATTGAACACAACTAATCCACGACCCGAATGTCGCAGCGGTAGCCTAACGTTTGTAGGTTCATGTTCAAAGAAAAGTTAACCGTCTGATTATTTAAAACCAGCTGTCATTGTGACACGTCCCATACAAAAATGCGTTTTAAACAGCTGTTTTAGATAATCAGACTGTCATCTTTTTAGTGAACATGGACCTTTGGGTCCCGGGTTCAAATCCCGGTAGGAGCAAATGTTTGTGTGCTGAGCATGGATATTAGTTTCCGGGTCATGTATGTTTATATGTAAGGTAGGTCTGTTGAATTACGCCTAAAGGTTAATTTCGCCTATACTAAATAACTCGGGTTACGTAATATCTAAAATCAAACCTAATACCTACGCATCAAGGTTTTTAAATCCCGGAACAGCTCCGAGTTGCACCCGCGGCACTCCCCCACCCCCGAGTTAGTATTCGAGTAACACCGGTGCAGCGGTGGCTAGCTGTTTCTGAGTCGTTTTAACTCCTTATACGGGAATTTCGCGGTAAATTTTTAATAAGAAAAATCAGTTAAGTATTAAACCGTATGGCTTATTGTTTGCTGCTTGTTTTTCATAGTGTTAAGCATTTGATATCCATTATATATTTAAAACTGTCCTTGACGGTAATTACGCCTAGGCGTTGTTACACATACTAAAAGCAACCACAGGCGTTTTTAACAACTCGTGAGCTTGACGTCAAAGGACTTTATTTGCACATTTTGAAACGAACTGATTAATCCAGTAATTAATTGTAGTATAATAAAGTTAGTTTAAGTTACCATACTTTTTGTGCATAAACAAAATAACGAAATACTAAGTTCTTTGTTTCAGGACCTACTACCTGAACTAGATAAAGTAAGACCTACGTATGTTTTTTTTTAAATTTATTTTTGTTTGATAATTTGTATACAGAATTATTTGAATATGACTGTTTAAACCACGTTTAAACTATGTGCCAATGAAAAAAAAAAAAGAAATTTCTTTAGTTATTTTAGATGTTTTAAATTTGATTGTTTAACTGGCTAAATATTGTAAATCTTTTCAGAATACTCCTGCTTAGACAAATTATGTTTTTAGTTACAGATAACTGGCGCCGCTGTAAAGAATCTTGGCTTGTATATCGATAGCACTATGAAATGGCAGACTAATGTCGCCCGTGTCAGCCAGAAGGTTACTGGGTCGTTGCGGGCTCTGTACTGTTTGAGAAACTTTTCACCTTTAAAAACGAAAACAATGCTTGAACGTCCTTGATTTTTTTGATGATCGATCATGGTGATTGTGTGCTACTTTGACCTGAATGCAGATCTCCTCGACAAACTTGACCGTCTTCTAAATAACTGCATTCGATTCGTTTTTAATCTGCGTGAATATGATCATGTCTCCGAGCTACGGTCTCTACTTAAGTGGTTGCCCATACGTCAGCGTAGGGAGCAAAGGGCGCTAACCACCTTGTTTTCTTTCCTTATTTCTCCCACTTCCCCTAGTTACCTTGCTCCCCACTTTCAGTACATTTGTGCCAACCATAGTAGTCTGCGATCATCGCAAAACCGTGTTCTCCAATGCCCCTCTCATCGCACGGACTTCATTCACCGATCATTATTTGTCCAGTGTATTTCTCTATGGAATGCGCTTCCCCAGGAAATCAGGATGGCAACCAATCGTTTATCTTTTAAGATTAAAGGTCGAGAGTACATTCGCAAGAAACTGGCAGGTTCATCACAGCAGCAATGTTTTCTCAATGTTTTTGTCTTTTTACTTACTTTTGTATTTCCGTGGTAATTTCTATTTATAGTAATATACTATAGTTTGATATTTATTTATAGTATTTTTTGTTTTAGAGATATTTACGTTCTCCCTTAGGTAGGCGTTATTCGACAGACCTACCTTATAATAAGTATGTATTTACAAACAAAAATAGTATAAATGTATATAATAATTAATATAGTATATCAACTATCTGGTGTCGACGACACAAGCCTCGTTGCTTAGTGTGACACTAGATGGCGGTGAACCTTGAAGAGATCCAGATTATAATGATCGGGGAACGAGGAGAGATGTCAGCAGGGAATCCCACGAATGACACTTAGTTCTATACGTACAACAAATGTGAAAGCATAGCGTTTTGTTCAGGTCCGTGGAACTTCAATCATAAAACAGACTTATTCTCGTAGACATAAGGTTCATTTCAGGGTTAAAATAACTGTGATAGAATTGAACACATCGTTTACTTGTCTAAAGTTATGTGGGTCTCTCTAGAGACCACGAGTTAAATTGAACACTGGCGTGGTATACTGCCTCTGTTGATAGGATCTAAGGGATCAGCACGATCGCGCGGTGATACGTTACGTCAATACTTCGATATTAATATTTAAAAAAAAACTCTTTCCACGTACAATCATCATCATTATCATCATTTCTACCGAAAGATGTCCGCTGCTAGACATAGGCCTCCCCCAAGCGTCGCCACATTAACCAGTCCCGTGCGACTCGCATTCAGCGGATTCCCTTCACCAGGTCATGGTCCACCTAGTGGAAGGCCTCCCGCCTTCCAACCCAACGTCTTCCAGTTCGCGGCCGTCACTCCAGAACTCACAATATCATATTTCCACAATTTTAAGGCCCGGTAGACTAAGCAAACTAGGTATTTAACGCTACCATCCTTTACGCGAAACGAGCCGTGCGCACGAGTCACCGGCGTGAACCTACGTGAACCCAAAGCTGAGCGAAGTGTCACAGTATAGGCGTGTAAGCAGTAAGCCAACTTATTTTTATGAAATTGTCAGCTTGATTTATTATAATAAGTAGTAATAGCGAATCTAGCGTTTTTATGTAATAAATTAATTTGAATGGATATTGTGAATGCAAAATGCTGTAAGGCGTAATTTATTTAATTATTTGACTAGGTTTCTTACATAGTTTATATCTCACGAAGCGACATGCGCATTATTTATTGTATCCATGTGTTAAAACGCGCTGTGATTGTCAGACACACATACATTTCCGACTTCTTTGTTGTCTCGGACGTGTGTAACTTCGAACAAACAAACAAAGAACACTATAATTACTATTACGAGTATAACACAAACAAAATATAAAGACTTCAAAAAACAAAACAGTGAAAATAGCTTTGAAGTTTCTTAATTTTCCGTTTCTAGTTGTAATATCCTATACGAATATTTGCTATGCAAACTTAAATCTTAATGGTGTATTATGTTTGTACGAACTGAACATTTTGGCATATTGCTGTAAATCGAGGAATTCCCTCGACTGTCTATGATCTCCATCATCAGACCTGTAATGCACTTAAAACCCATAAAGATGTAAAGTTCTCATCAATACAAATTAATCAACTGGGTAATTGCTGTGAATCGTTGAGGAGTTCCCTAGACAGTTCATGAAACAGAAGTGCTCTAAAATAATTAATGAAAAAATTAACAAACGCACTAGTCGCACTACGATTTTCGAGGGTTACCCTCAGTTTGTCCTGGATGCTATCATCAGATTCGTCATCACCCTTGGGATACTTCCTTTCCACCAAAAAAAAAATCATCAAAAACGGTTCATAAATGACGAAGTTATCCGCAAAAACGTCGAATTTTTAAGTCGGTTAAAAAGTATATGTACCAAATTATTTATAACACTACGTTATATAAATCGTTCGATAAATCAGCGGGATAGCCGTACGCCAGCTAAAAGAGACATAGGTTCTTCCTCGTCAAGGCCTGGTGGGCGACTGAGTCCACGTACGCAAGAAATTATACCAAAGCAGCTTTGGTATCATTATACAAAAATATTAATAAAAGCATTAAACTCTTTTCCAAAATGTAACCACAAATAATTGTTCAATATGTTATTAACTTTGCTTAGATATTTTTTTGGATGTAATACTATCATATGCTTTAAGAAATTATTAAAATAAGAAAAAAAATTTAAAAAAGTATCGAATAAGGCTCTTGTTTGGATTTTTTTTGATCGACTGAACTTTTCGATATCATGTTTTGAACCACAACTTATGAAAGTAGATCTTAGTCAACTAAAATATCATTTTTTTTGTTTATTTTCAATTTAATCAAAGTTATGAAAAATTGGAATACCCGCCCTTAAGAATGTGTTAATACTATGAATCATACTGGTAGTGCTTAGATAAAAGAATTTAACTGTACTAAAGGATAATTGTATTGACGATTCAAAAATCAAATGAAATGAAATGAAGTGAAATTTCATTTCATTTCCATGAAATGACTTTACATAAATATCGGAAACTATTATTTCAACAGACGATTTCATACTTTATTAAAACGAGCGGGTGCAATTAATTCGATACCGATATTAATTTTAGTACAATAACGTTATTGAATGCGCCATTCAGAAGATTATTTAATTTTCATATTATGCTAACTGTAATTATACTATTTGTTTCATAAAACAGAATAGTCGTAATAGTATTATAGGTTTATGACCTTCTTATCATAATAATAGTCATAGCTTTAAAACCTATAACTGAAATGCTATCATATTATGCTAACTGCAATAAAACTATTTGTTTTATGAAACAAATAGTCAGCACTTTAATAAATTAATTTACCGTGCCGAAAATACAACAACAAATTAAACTGTGTATGTTACCGGCCAAATCCGATTTCAGGATAAACTAGTTTCGCCTAAGCTAAACTGAAACTTGAGCTCGTTCTTGCAGTCTTTCTTGTTTTCTAGTCGCGGGAGAGCTGGTCGACGGAGTCCCGCCTTGTGGGGCTTCTACTTCTGAATGGTTTATAAAAAAATAACCACAAAGGGTATGGCGGGGTCTATACCCTTCTAACCTAATCTATCCGTGTGGGGGTGACCCAAATCGGTATAGTTTAGCCTAGGCAAAACTAGTTTGTCCTGAAATCGGGTTTGGCCGGTAACGTGACTCATGACGTTCCTAACGTGCATACTAAAATGCAATCGAATCTATCCAGTAGTTTAGCCACAGGACATTATTTTTCATTTTCAGTATTTTGTACATAATGTTGATTTATAGGCTTAGCACCGACAACATCGGTATAAACACTAAACACAATTGTTGTCAACTCGCTACTTCAAAAACATTTGCCAAATTGGTCAAAAATCATTCTAATAAGTATTAAGGTTAGGCTCGTCCTAAATGAGCTACTTTTTATAATAAATATCTCATAAACAATACCCAGATGGCAAAAAAATGGGAGGACCAAAAACTTCGTAGACGAAATATCGCACAAGTCTAAAAACTTAACAGACATAACGTTCTTACAAAACTCTTTATCACAACTACAAAGACATTCAAAGAAGAACTATTCATATTAAAGCTAAATCTTGCTTTTCATCTCAACACGTTCTAATGCGAATTCTGATATAAGACCCTCGTTCCATTGCTAGCGAGTAACTCGCATAAGCGGCTAGCTATCGACGACTTTCGTGTTCAAAAGATTGTAGGAGTTAAGTATATATTTATTTTTTTACTCTGGACGCTCTTATTGTGCACGTCTTTATGTATGATCACAACATGAAGGATGTAACCAAGATTTTGTAACAACATTTTTGATTGAAAAGAGTGTCCATGGAGTTTCTTGCCCGTTCTTCTCCATAGAGGTCTACGCTAGGGAATGGGCAACTACAGTATTTTCTCAAGTTATTATGCCTTGTGTCTGTGACTGTAGCTTTGATTTTTCTTTGAATTTTTTGACATTCAAAAGTGCCGTAATGGTCAGTTGAAATAAATGATTTGAGTTTTTTTGAGTTTTGAGTATATAGGGCGTAAGAACGCCCTAAATGAAAACGGAAGAAATGTGTTCTTCTCGAAATAGACTAGTTTCCACCATCAATAAATTGCAAATCTATTTAGTCCGTCAGTTAGAGTATTGGAAAATAATGGACACGTATTTTTTGTTTTTGTAAATCAATGAATACTGACAAAGTTCTATGCACTAAAAATATAGCACGGCGTGATGTATTGAGAATTTTAAAAGCGTCGTATCATCGTAAATTTTGGTCTATGTAGCAAAAGAAAAAATACGTGTCAAATATTTTTTGAAAATCTAACTGGCAGATTAATTCGTTTTTTTCTGGACACAAGCTTATTGCGATTTTTTGCATTGTACCATACCTTCTCGGAGTTATCGTCGGTATCAAGTTACAACTTTTCCAAACTTTTTAACATACAGTTCTTAAATATTTTCTTTAGTTATAAATTAAATATCCACCGTTGTTCTGGGCAACGTTAGTAAATGCAACATGTCTTCGATATTTTAGGCTTTCTCTAGATATTTTCCTTCGCCGTTGCAGTCTTGATGAAATAAGTTACACAAAGTTATGCTTCTGTCTGGGTTCAACCCACGACCTACCAATTGTAGGTCGAGGCTGTTACCACAGGGCCAACACTGCTCACTAAATCGCTTGTCGCTTTCAGTGGGAGCAGTGCCCTGGTTCGGGCTCCTTTGGGACTCATGAGGTAACTGCAGGTAAGGGAAGCACCGCCACAAATCGAGATATACATTTTATATCAGCCACTTTAGCTATGTTTCATGTGCCTGGAGGAATAATCTGTGATTTAACGCTGCTTTATAGGTTATCTTCGATGTTTTATTGCGTCATCGGTGTAATAATCTAGGTTAGATTTGCTTAAATTAACCTCTACTTATGGTTAGTAATCTACTGTATATCTATGTCATCATGTCTATGTATGTTCCCGTTAAAGTACGGGAATAAAATATAGCCAATGTTTCTTGCTGATATAATAATGTAGCTATCCATTGAAGACTGTTCCAAATCGGGCCAGTAATTTTTAAGTTTATTCGTTACATAAAAAAAGGGAAATCTTCCCTATCTAAAATATTAGTATAAACAACGCCATTCTTAACGCTCTTCAAGCTCCTTCTAGAAGGGAGGTGAGCACGAACGCAGTGTTTTTTAAAAACTCTTCCCCTATTGGGGATAAAAATACAGTTAATTATTGTTGCCACTTGAACCCTCCAAATCAGTCTAAATAAATCTCACACTTTGCGAAGCCCACAAAAATCCGTCGCCATTTAATATCTGTACGACCCTAATAACATACACAATAAACAAAAAGGACATATTTTTTAATTAGCGCACTTTGTGCCTCGTTAGCGTAATGTGGCTAAACCGGGTCCATGAGTAACCGGGTACATCAGTAACCGGGCACATACCCGGGTCTCGTAACAAGCTTATCTTCAGCTCTCGGGCCCAGTTCTGTCAAACCCGCAAATATAATTTAAACGTACCACTTGTGGCTTATTAAATGTCCTCTTTTCCCAAACTAATTGGATAATTTATGCGGGATGCCATGTTAATTGTAAAGTCTTTGTCCTAGATTGTGCGCTGAGGAGGGATATAGAGGTTCTAGTTATGGTTTTGGAATATTTAAATATGGTATGATAAGCGACGGCAAGGTTTTGTACCTACATATTTGGGTAGGACTATACTGTATTAAAAGTTGTATTAAATTCAGTGACAAAAAACGCACAAAATTAAAACACTCGATCTATTAGATAGAATTCTCTCTTCAAGTTGCTTATATAAAGAAAGTTGGTACTTTGAGGATTTTTAAAATCAAAATCAAAATATTTTATTTCACATAGGCCTGGATGAGCACTTATAAAACGTTGAAAAAGGTACACGGTTCGCGTTGGTCGATTCCATGGAGAAGAACCGGCAAGAAACTCCATGGTTACTCTTTTCAAATCATTTGGTATTACAATATTATTATGTTTCATTACAGCATTAGTACTAAAGTATGGGGGGACAGCGTAGGCCCGACAATAGGTCGTTGCTTGCTATGCAAAAAATGTTAAACAAAAGGAATATTTAACTAAAGTTAAACAGCATCCGGGAATCTAAAAGGCCTTCAATGTTCACTCATTCACAAATAATAGGTAAAAAAGCATCTATACAAAGGTAAGTAAATTAAAAATAAATCCCATAATAGTAACAGAATGATGAAAGTCTGTGTGGATTTTTTGCTGCCAACTGTCTCACGCGGCACATAACTTGCCTTGTAAGAAACTTTAATTGTTGGTTAGATCATTTTATAGTTATTTTCGTCAAGCAATCACGATAACAGATATTATAAAGGTTGTTAAAAAGTCCCTTAACGACGCAGTGAGACACTTGTTCTCACCGTCCGCGTCATTCCGACCAGTTATTTGGTCTGGACATAACCTTCTAGTTACGTAAACATTGGAAGTCACAGTTCCCCCTATATCACAACTTTATATTTCAAAACTTTAGTTTTACCATAATTACCTCCACAACCAGTTTACCATTTAATGCATCTATCAGCACATTGATTTGTGTGGGTTGTATTGAGGTTTACCTTAAAACGTGATTTTTCACCAAAAAAAATAGCCGTTTCACAACAAAAAATATTGCGAAGACTAACTTACTAGACGTGGAGATGGCAGACGCAGCAAGGCTTTGACCGAGTAGTGACCAAGATTAGGCCTAAGAAACCAGGGCCGTCCTAGAGATCGTTGGGTCGCCGAAATCGTTAAAGTCGCGGGAAACATCTGGATAAAGGACGCACAGAACCGCGAAGTATGGCAGAAAAAAGGGGAGGCCTAAACTCAGCAGTGGGGAGATTCCGGGCTGAAATGAGGATGATGAGAGATACTTAGTTTGATGTACAGAATGCTTTGTCGAAGGCTTCGTGAATGGTCCATTTACCTTATCTAGCAGCATTGTTTGTTAATTCAAACTCAAACTCAAAGCATTTATTTCAATGAGACCATTACGGCACTTTTGAATGTCAAAAATACAAAGAAAAATCAAAGCTACAGTCACAGACATAAGGCATAATAACTTGAGAAAGTACTGTAGGCCCATTCCCTAGCGTAGATCTCTATGGAGAAGAACGGCCAAGAAACTCCATGGACACACACATCAAAATCTTGGTTACATGATTCATGTTGTCATTATACATATATGTGAGAACGATTTAGAAAAACGTGCACATTAAGAGCGTCCAGAGAAAATATTAAATCAACAATATAAAAATAAAGTAATTAAAATTTACCGTGGCATCTAAGAGATGACCAGTCTCAACTGAAAGCGCGCGTTCACGAACATGACGCATGTTTACCACCGTAACCACCGTCTTTTAGTTGACAACCACAGCTTAAAGCGCCAACATTTTAATAACCTCTCCACAAAACTCCCACAGTTATCTCCGTTTAAAGTGAGCAAGCTAATAGGTAAACCGAGTTAGTTTCGGTTAAAAGCTAAACCCTCAATTAAGCTGCAGAGTAAGTTGTCAACTGTATTAATAGTTGCTCACGTCTAAAGTTTGCAGGTCTCCGGAGAGCCAACCTAAGTGGGGAACGTCTAGATGGACCGAGTTACTGACTTACTTTGTGGGTTTTAATCTGATTTATCTCTTAGTTTTATAAACTAGTGTTTTATAAGTGAGGATCAAAGAGTACTTTTTTAACAGCCATTTTCAATATCTTACTGTTCGGTTACGGTAGGTTGCTTGCTATCTCTGGCTGTTAGACATTTTGCTTACAGATGGTTTTAAACAAAATTTCTCAGAAAATTTTCTGTGAATGTGACCGACATGATATATTGACATATTTCTAGCTAACTTTGTTTAAAGAAACATCAATAACTGCGAGACGTGTCATATTTACTGACAGTTATACGTTAGGAAGTTATAGAAAACGGGTCTAAGGCCCATGGTTACCAAAAAGACGACAGTCTGGTTATCTAAAACAGCTGTTCAAAATGCATTTTTGTATGGGAACATGTCACAGTGACAACTGTTTTTACATAATCAGGCGGTTATCTTTCGGTGAATATGAACCTACGTTCACACCAATGCGTATAATCAGCCGCCGACTGTGAGTATCCAGTACAAAATCTATGAAAGATTTATTTCAGCCGCCGACTGATTCGCTTTGTTTTTCAAACATTTGCGAAATCGGCTTCCGACTATACGTTTGGTTTGAACACAGCCAAATTTCTAGTACGATATTGTACTAATAATAAATAAATAATTATCGACTGCTGAGCAGGAGGGCCTGAGTTCGATTCCCGGGTCGTGCAAGGTGTTATTGGGTTCTTTTTTTGGGAATTTCTCAGTAGCAGTCAAGGAATCTAGATTAATACCCGTTTGATGGCAATAAGCTCGACCCCTATTTCATTGAACTAAGACATATCTGGGAAAATGCCCGCTGGCAGTGTTTAGAGTAGAAAACACGTCACTGTCTGACCAAATCCACCACTTGCCCAAAAATGTTCGATATATTCAGAATATAAGAGGAAATCTACACATCTCCAAAAAACCTTACGAAAAAATACTTTGTTCCCTTTCATTTGAAGACTCGTGAGTCAAGTCCCTAAGGTACTTGCTACCACTGATCTGTCAGAGGGCTTAACAGGCGGGGCTCGATATCAAACTGACGAGGGATAAATGATCTGAGTCCTGATAAGCGGTCTGATAAGGAACCGCTTTCTTGTATAAGCCAGTGCAGTATATTAACGGTGAGGAGCCATCTTGTTTTATTTGAATTGATGAAATTGTTTTTTTTCATTGATTTTTAATTGATTAAACTGATTTTTAATTGATTAAATTGATTTATAATTGATTGAATGTTTTAATTTGATTATTTTGATTTTAACTGATTAAATTGATTTTAGCTACAGCGACGGTATTCGGTGACTTTCAAGAGTGGTAAACGAGAGCTTTGGACGACTCCATTTTTGACGACTCGATTAGCGTAGTGGTAGTGAGGCTGCCTTACGTTATTCGGGTCCTGGGTTCGAATCCCGGTAGGAGCAAATGTTTGTGTGATGAGCATGGACATTTGTTTCCGAGTCATGGATGTTTATATGTATAATAAGTATGTATTTACAAACAAAAAGTATGTATGTAGTATATCAACTATCTGGTGTCCACGACACAAGCCTTGCTTAGTGTGGCACCAGGTGGCGCTGTGTGTTAATGTCCAGCGATATTTATTATTATTATTTATTTGCTCTTAAGTTGCTTGCATATCCAACTTTGACCAATAAATTAGACATGTCAGAACACCACTGGCAATATTGTAGAGTATTGCTATAGATGGTTCATTAAGTCACGATTTATTAGATGCTGAACAGGTGGAAAGAAACTTTTTTTCAATGTTAGTTCGGTCTGAGGAAAATGTAGTGAGTCTTTTGAAGTATGAATATAAATACGCTGGATGGATTGTATGGAGCAAGAAATGGCTAGAAAGGAGCTGTCTGATGAGATGACGAGGAATAATTGAAGTATGGAAGAAGAAGACATGCTACGCAGATTCCAAATAAATTGGGATAAGGGCATAGAAATTACGATTTAGGTCCCAGTGAATTACCATGGTTCAAGAAGTACTAAAAATAATACTATCTATATTCTAGTTTTAACAATAATCAGTAGTAACAGTAATAACAGTATTTAGTTCAATATAGTTGTATGTATGTTTATTATGAATAGCTATATTTTAATTTTAGGGTTTTTCCTGTTTTGTCTTTACTTACACACTGTGTCTACATTTCTAATTCAAGTGTCCTCTCGCAGGTCTGCTGGAAGAAATTTCTTGTGAAATAAGCAGTACCTTTGTGCTCTTCTTTCTTAATGTAATGTTCTACTAAGTATTTTGTGTGTAAATAAATAAACAAATAAATAATCATTTAGAAATTGACGTTCGGTGTAAAATTAAGATCAAATTATTAAAGTAACAAAAAAGGCCACAGAACTATAAAAAAAAACATTGGTCGAAATAAGGCCTAAAGAAATCCGATTTATATACATAGAGTTATCCAAAATTCACTTCTACAAATTCTCTCGTGCCGATTTTTAAACCGCCCTCGCGACCCAATTCCGAAACTTTGGGCACTTCAATTCTCATTTCGTATTGTAGGGCACGATTGTGACAAAGCAAATTGACCCTTAGCTGTGAGGTTGGAGAATTCAAATTGGGATAGCTGGAGTGTTAAGTTCGTGAGCTGATGGTCTTCGTAGAGAGCTGGTTATCGAGTTGCGAGGCGAAGTATTTTACTTTGTCGCTTTTACGTTTGTATATTTGGTTTTGAGTGTTTTCTAGGTTGCAATAAGAGGTTGTTGTCACGAATATACATCAAAACTCTCTTATCAGTCACCCTTATCGTAATGTAGTCTTTGTAGCTTGACACAGACGATTACTTCGTCACAGGAGCACTTTTTATATAAAGCAGGTTCTGCCCGTGTAGATTCTTGTCACACTAATGTTAGAAATACGAAAAGTTTGTATGTGTGTATGTTTGTTACTCTTGCAAGCAAAAGTCGAACCAAACCAAGCAAGCTCAAGCTTATTGGATCATTAGCTTGGCCTTTTTTGCAAGTTGAATTGGTGTTAAAGTAAAGACAATGTTAATCTATACTAATACAAAGCCGCAGGCATATGCTAGTTTGAACATAGTCCTTGGTGTAGTTTCTATCTATTACATTTTTGAATTGGTTTATGCAGTTTCGGACATAACCTATATATACAAAATTACGAAAATCTCTTCATTACATTAGTGTAAATAGACCAGTAGGTAAAGTAAAGACAGACTGTTAAAGGCCAGTTTGTTAAGCTAATCAATTATTTACTACACAATTATATAAACACTAGTAAACAACAGTTTGTAAACACATTTGAATAAACACAATAAAGATCCATAAAATATAAGTGCCATATAAAACAAGAGTGCCGAAAAATGCAGTTTTTAACGTGATTTAAGTTTGTGCTGAGCTACTCAAGCGTGAGACTCAAAGTGCGTTGTGCAAAAAACGAAAAAATTATGTTCAGGGACTCCGAAATGCTGAAGTGAGACTTAACCTAAAGAAGTATTTTTTTCAAAGTCAAATTTCTTAATTTGAAAACAAAGATGGATGTACAAAATAGTTGCAGTGAATAGAATATAACATAAGAGGCAGTGGGCAGGGTACATTGCTCGCAGAACGTGGTGCCATCCTCATCATGCGAGTCGCACGGGAGCGGTCGATATGACGACACTTGAAGGAGGCCTATGCCCAGCAGTGGACGTCTTTCAGATTGATCAACTGCAACTGCAGTAATGGGCCATATGGTGGATTACGGCCAGATTGGCCAAAGCAAGGAAACCTGCTCAGGTGGATATTCATAGAAGACTCTGCCTTTTTTTTCGGATGAGAAATCATCAAATGACTTCTCCCACTCTGGGCGGAGCGGGAGAGAGTGTCATACTTTTACTGACTAAAACCCATCCATGTTCCTTTCTCGCCGTTTATGTTCCGGGGCCACGGTATCTCTTTCGAACAGTCCCTGGCAGGTATGACTCTGCCCTGGAGTGTAAATGTGGTGTTTCCTCACAAACGATGGGAAACTTGATATCATGTTCTGCCTGTCCTGTTGTTAGCACATCACAGGGGCTGATGGGCATCAAATTAACTAGTGGCGATTTCTGGAAAAAAAGTAACAATCCCCACTGATAGGTATTTTTCGGTGGGGATTTCTGGAATAATTCAAATTTTAGATTGACTCAATTTGAATTCTCATCAACACGATAACAAGACGACCAGTCTTACTAAGAGGTATTGTATTACTCAGTACTAACTGGGTTGTGGAAGTCAGATAGGCAGTCGCTCCATGCAAAATACTGGTATTCAGCTACATCCGTTTAGACTGGAAGCTGATCCCAACATAGTTGGGAAAAGGCTGGGTGATGATGACGCTAGGATGACGGCCAGGTCCCCTAGAAAGAAGGTCTGTATTCCAGCAGTGGTCCAATTGTGCAAATGGACCTCTAGGAAAACACTAATTTAATTTTCCAGTTGAAACTTCAACCACATCTATAGTTGTATCACGTGTTTGTGTAATAATAATATGTCAAGATCTACGCTTAATGGCGTTACAGCCTCCAAAGCTATTAATTGAACGAATAAATTAATTGACGGAACATGGAATCGTACTTATAGCCAAGCCATTTGTCACCCGAATTGACATCCAATTTTGGAGCTGTAATTATTGTGTGAAACCGTAATCTTATAGTATGAAGCCTGCGGAGTGTGCGAAGTTCATGCAAACGTAATACCAAAATAATTTATAAATCAAACATATTCTTAAGATAGTGTGTACATATTTCGATTGGATTACAGAATATCTATTTTCCCAAATACATATTTTAATATGTGTTTTGGAACCTATAAAGGGTGTAAAACACCTCTTCACGAAGCCGAAAGGCACTTGTTCTGTCCATTATTGCGATAATTTTTTTGTTCTTTTTTTTTTGAGGTTATAAATCATGTTTTGTGGTAGAACTCAATGTAACGCACTAAAAACATTGTGCTAATGGATGGATTGAATAATACTGGGGTCGTGGAGGTGTCAAAAGTCAAACTCATACAAAAATAACTAGTATTTAAAAAAAAACTTGTCAAAAGTTTTAACTTTGACCTCCCATATCTCCGTAACTGGATCTCTGAACTGGTTTGTTCTACACCATACCTGGGAACATTCAACAATGGCGCAGCGGTAGTGAAGCTGCCTTACGTTCTAAGGGTCCCAGGTTCGAATCCCGGTAGGAGCAAATGTTAGTGCGATGAGCATGGACATTTGATTCCGAGTCATGGATGTTTATATGTATTATAAGTATGTATTTCCAAACAAATAATGTAGAATATAAACTGTCAGGTGACCACGACACAAGCCTTGCTCAGTGTGGCACTAGATGGCGGTGTGTGTAATGTCCAGCGTTATTTATTTATTTAATTTTATTATGTGTTGTTATTCAGACCCCGTATTCACAAACGTTCGACTCGTTTCCGATTCGACAACTCTTCTGTATATCTGTCTTCTTCTGGCATTACGAAAACGACCGAGATAGACATACGACTTCCCGAATCGGAAGCGAATCGAAGCGTTATGAATACGGGGGCTGGTGAAGGTTGAGGGAATCCGCTGGATGCGAGTCGCATGGGACCGGTCAATGTGGCGACAATTGGGGGAAGCCTATGTCCAGCAGTGGACGTCTATCGGCTGAAATGAATTCATTTATTAATATAATTTGTCTCACGAAAGCGTAATAAGCCACGTAAAAACAAGGCTCATAGCGTACTAAAGAACAATCTAGAAACAAAATTTACCCAAACATGGTTTACTAAAGTAATCAGCAGCTAACAATCTGACATGTCACACTGTTTCCGTTTTATTTCCATATGCTTAACCCTAAAAAATAAAATCACTACAAAAGGATTTGAACACGAAAAGGCTAAATTTCTCGCCTTTGTATAACATTGGTACAGTCGATAACGTAAGTGTCATGACAATTTAGATTTTTATAATATTTTTCTGTTGACCCGTTGGTTTAAGTAGTGGTTGCAAGCGCGACTGCTGATCTGTTGAATTTACTTATAAACTATTGATATTAAAGTAAAATTGAGTAATAGTATGCTAAAAAATTAAGCTTAAACTATTTAGTCTAGACCTACACCTAAACGTTAAGTTTTCTCTGTACTTGGTGCTATCGAAAAACACTCGATGAGTTTCTCTCAAGATAAGAGAATATGAGCAGTACTTACTGCTTTCACTGCTGCTACACAAATTAGTTACATTTTAAAATAGTAATTAAAAAAGGGATTATAAAAAATAAACATAATAACCATATAAAATAAAACTATTAATTCAAAGATTGGTAATATTTATAGCAATTTTCATTAATAAAACACTGCATTTTCTAACCTCTACTCACTTTTTTCATAATCACTTTTCACGTCGGCTGTACACGAAAGCCTTACAGAAACGCCAAGAAGTGATTAATTGCCCAACGTATCGTATTTACGTACATATACACATAATATAAACACAAGTATGTATGTATATGCCTTAAAAGTTAATTTATTCCCGCACTGTGTACCAACGAGGGAATTATTCGGTAATTTGACTCGGATTTGATACGAAATACCGAGTTTTGTTACATATTTAGGTATTTACGGTATGTTTTTATTAAAATGGACCTACTTTTATATGAGTTTGGGTAAAGAATGTTGATGGCAACGTAATATATATTACTATGCTGAAATTAAGTTGAAGAGTTTTGTTTGGTAGAATGCGATAATCTCAAAAATTACTGGTTCGAATTGGAAAAAAAATTAAAGTTTTTGATAGCCCTTTTTTGAGAATGGCTGTACAGGCTATAAACGCCAACCAAGCATTCTGTACATTCAACTATTACTTACTTGACCCTGTGCAAAAAATATTGCTTGAAAAAGAAAATTCACGTTTTTCGCTAGGAATCCCCCCCCCCCCTCCCGCCGCGTGATCCGGGGGGGGGAATACCCGTGTTGATTGATAGGTTGAATAGTTTGGGCCGTCGTGAAGGTGTTTAAAGTAAAAATAAACCATTCAAAAAATTGAATTTATAAAAGGTTGTGGTATGGAAGACGATGCGTTGGAAGACCTTCCACTAGGTGGGCCGATGACCTGGTGAGGGTTGCAGGAATCCGTTGAATGCGAGTCGCACGGGACCGGTCAATGTCACATGATGATGATGATGATGACGACGACGAAAAAAAAAATTATAATAATAATAATTTAAAAAAATCCTTCCGGCAAGCCGCAGGAGGAGGTAGATTTCGGAGAAGGTGCTGGAGCGTCCGACTATTGAAGAATTCTATAAAGAATAGTGTACTTATGTGAACTATCAACAAAAAAAATATGATTTCAAAATCGTTGTCCTGCAATGGAAAGTCCTTGTCCCTTTTTAAATCCACTCATAAGAGTTTAGCATGGAAACGCCCTCAAATGTTTAGTTACAATTTTTATTTTGAAAACTATAAATTTTATCGCTAAACTTCAAAGGTAACAATAAATTGTAGAAAAAACCATTTGCTTTAAAAAAAAAATTGCACCGTTCAAAATGTTTACTGTTTCGGAGATATGATTTTTTTTCGCCATAATTTTAAATTTGGAAATTTCAACCCTCTCCCCAATTTAGGGGTTGCATCAAAAAAGTTTTAATTTAAAGTTGTCTAGTTTTTTAGTTTAAGTTTTGTTGTACCACTCAGAATGATAAAATGAAAATTGGTTCAAAAATTTTCCATAGGAAAAAAGTTATGGGCAAAATACTGATTTTAGAAAAACCGCCCCCCCCCCATTCACGAACTTAGCCTAAGTTTTGACCTTTTCGATTTTTTGGCCAAGTTTGAAAGCAATCGGTTCATAATTGCGACCTGTAGAGTGTGGCTAAATTTTGATTGTCATCCATATACATACGTATTCATATATTTCTCCGTAGTGAGAGACCAACAGGTAGATGTTTTAAATAATTAAAAAGATTAAAAAACACGCCTGCCATGTCAAAAACTTAACTAAAAAGTAAAAAATAAGTAAACAAAAATAGAAAACAAAGAAAAACAACATTGTAATTGCAGTCGGGGGACAGTTCTGTGGAAAATTTATTTACAGGTCCCCCGACTGCAATTACAATGTTGTTTTTCTTTGTTTTCTATTTTTGTTTACTTATTTTTTACTTTTTAGTTAAGTTTTTGACATGGCAGGCGTGTTTTTTAATCTTTTTAATTATTATTTTTTATTTCATACCTTTTAGTGACAAAATAACATGTTAACCAACAACCAATGCGAATCTAGATTGCCTTAGATATTTTATCTGACGCTAAGATTTCTGAGGTCATGGAGTTGTACTGGTATTCGGGTAGAATCGTGAGGCGTTGTTTTTTATTATTAATTATATTTTTTAATGTTGGGTTATTATCGCCCTCAAATTTTTCAGTCTCTTTTCACGTGAATTCGGCGATTCATTTTTAAGTTTATTCCCAAATCGACGAGCTGTCTTGGTATTCTTTGAAAGAACCATTTGTCTAATAATACGACTGGTAAACAACGATAATAATAGAATTACTAAACAAACACTAAAATACCTATACTGAATGTAATAATACAAAGTTGTGATAATACACTCGCGAGCATAAGTATGGAATCATTTTCTTGGAATTGATTTCGCGCAATCTTGAGTACTTAATAACTAGCCATGAATAATAATAAAAATGGTACCCTTTTAAAGATATTACGTGAAGTAGTATGGAAAAAGATATGCTTCAATTGTTTGAAACGTTGCGAGTGGCGGCCTATTTTGTTACCCCCTATAGAAGCACGCAATGTCGGATTTCTTTATCAGTCGGCTTTCACACGTTGACTGGTACACATCTCCGCTACTTTTGACCCTTGAACGTGCACGACAATGGACACTCCACCTATAGGAGCAGCACAAATCGTCGCTCTATTGCAAGAAGGGGTCAGCCAGCGGGCTGTTGCACAGCAGAGTCAGCTCTACATAAGCCAGTCCTGTGTTTCGAAACGCTTTCGGGAGACTGTTGGCTTTATCCCGAGACCAAGATCTGGACGGCGCCGGTGCACATCGGAGAGGAATGAACGTTTTATCATGTCAACCTCTCTCTGATCGACATTTGACTGGTGTCGACGTCCAACAGGAGCTCCGAAATGTTCGTGGGATAGATACCAGCGAGTGGACAGTTCGTCAAAGACTTAAGCAAGCTAACTTGACTCCAAAAAGGCTTGCCACAGGCCCGAAACTAACGGCAGATAACCGACGAGCACGCCTTCAATTTGCTTGCTACCATCTTGATTGGGAGGTTGAGCAATAGAGGCGGGTCCTGTTCTCCGACGAGTGCAAAATATGTTTGCACGGCTGCGGCTGCGACTGAACAGTTGAGGCTACAGGCGGCCTGGGGAGCAATTTGCGTAGTGCTGTTTCACTGAGACGGTGGCTTATAATAATAATAATAATTATAATGGGCCGGGATTTCCTTCGACGGAAAAACGGAGCTTCTTTTCGTGCCTGGAGGAGGACGAGGAGGTGGTCTAACTTCAAACTGCTACATTTCCGATATTCTGCTAGAACATGTTCCTTATGAGAGATATATCGGGGATGGCTTCCTCCTCATGCACGATAACGCTTGTTGTCACACTTCCCGTGCCACAACTGACTACCTCAAAGTTGTTGGTATCGCCACACTGAACGGCTACCGCTCAGCCCGAACTTGAATCCCACAGGGCACGTGTGGGATGAACTGAAGAGGAGGGTTCGTTTAAGAAAACCTGCTCCTTCAAGTGTGAATGAGCTGAAATCGGCTTTGATAGAGGAGTGGGAAGGTATCCCGCAAGGCTCGATTCAGAAGCTGATCAGGTTGTTACAATGAAGAACCGTCTTCGAGAAGTTATTAGGGCGAGGGAAGGGAATACATTGTACAAATTAAATTGTTCTTAATTATTTTTTCTTGTTTTTATTTATTCATTATTTTTCCAATATCCTTGTGCTTTACTCCTTCACTCAATCCGGGATAGCTCCTTAAATACTGGTGCATCGTTTATGTTATAGTACCTACCTGCACGTTGATGCATGGGTGGTGTTTGTAGCGCTGGCTCAACTCTCTGTACCTACTAATTTAATACCACTGTCTGTGTGTCTGTTGGTTAAATGGGTATTTTTTTAATTATAATATCGCTCATTATTACAATAATGAGCGCCAATTCCGCCGACAAACTACGAATCTTTGCGATCATTCGCAAGAGATCCGCTTCACTACTGCGTCGGATGCGGGGCAGCGACAGCAGTCTTCTGAGCGTGAATGCTATTAAGACTGAAGGCCACTAACATAGGCTAAGGAATACAAACGAATGTATGGGTTCTACCTGAATTACGTGTCCTAAGAAAAACAAATAACGACACCAACAGAGGTAGCATGTAGTACTAACAAGTTTTTTACTAAACATAATACTAAGTTGTTGTTGTTAAATAAACTAATGAAAAGCCGATACCGTATAGTTTCGCTATTTTTTTTTTATAATTAAACAAAATTGTTCGTGAATGAACAAAAAAAAAATCTGTTCTACATTTTGTAATTTACTCTAAGAGTTCTGGATGATGGTTATATGCGTAAACGAATTTTCAACAATATTAAAAATAAAAAATAAAGTGATGTTTCCTCATTAATCATGGCAACCCTATTATTTTCAAAGTTTCTCTATAGCCTATGTTACCCGGGCTAACACAAGGATTCTAACAACACTATGCATAACGCAATCGGTTCAGGCGTTTACAAGTTATGGTGGAATAAAGAAACTCACAAACATACATACATACATACATACATGAACCCTGAAAACATAACACTCTTTTTTTTGGGCAGTTGTGTAACTCAAAGAGTTCTGGATGATGGTTATATGCGTAAACGAATTTTCAACAATATTAAAAAAATAAGGTGATGTTTCCTCATTAATCATGGCAACCCTATTATTTTCAAAGTTTGTCTATAGCCTATGTTACCCGGGCTAACACAAGGATTCTAACAACACTATGCATAACGAAATCGGTTCAGGCGTTTAGAAGTTATGGTGGAATAAAGAAACTCACAAACATACATACATACATACATGAACCCTGAAAACATAACACTCTTTTTTTTGGGCAGTCGTGTAAAAAAAAGGAAATTTACCTAAAAAACGGAAGAAAAGTGCCTTTCGGCTTCGTTAACAGTGTTTTTGCACCTTTTATGTAGTTAGTTGCAACACACTGGGCGAAGTTACTATAAAGCATCTTATTGACCTAGAATTTTCGTCATATATTTTTTTTCAATCACGTACAATCGTTACAATATAAATTATTGTGTGAACTTCTCAGGAATGGAGAATTAACATACGGCATGTGTGGAGGAGCTTACAGGTGGTGTCGACAGGTGGCAGCACTGTCGTGTCTCGACACACTGCTCATTTAATATTAAACTTAGGGCTTAGGTCGGGCTTACCTTACTAAGTAAGACATTTAATTTTCCTTTTGCTTTTATCATGCTTACAATACTAGTCTGCAAAGTTAGTTGACATTATTTTTCATTATTTTCTCCTCACGGCAGGCATAATCTGCCTAGCCTTTTAATAAGTATGTTGGGGTCGGCTTCCAGTCTAACCGGATGCAGCTGAATATCAGTATTTTCCATGTAGTGACTGCCTATCTGACCTCCACAATCCAGTGGGCAATACGATACCCCTTGGTAAGACTGGTTGTTAGATTTTCGGGCCACTGACTACCTCAACATCATGAAAAGTCATAATATTGGTGTAGAAGTCTCTGGGTTATTTATAGCATTGACAATACTTCAGTGATGCAAATATCTTTGAGCAGTATTGACCATTCATAGGTGGCCATCTTACTTGATAGTGATGTTTTTTTTTTCATAATATTGCCATGAAGGTATTAAAAGTCTAAAAAAATACTATTTCGGCAGTCAACTTTCATAAAGGGTAAATAAACACGTAGTGAAGCCAAAAGGCCCTTGTTTTCCTCGTCATTGCGATCATTTTTTTTTTATCTGGATCACCCTTTAGTTACGAAGATATTGGGGGTTAAAGTTTCGTTCCTTAATTTTTAAAATTCAAATGTTGAATGTTAGAACTTTTATCTAAATCCTGCCACGACTCCTTAACTATTCAGTGTAGGTATCCGTTAGCTCAACGTTTTGAGCGCGTTAAATATAGTTTGTCTCCCCACAAAAGTCGATTCCCACAATGTTTATTGTAACTTAGTTTGATGTAATGTCAGAATTATTGGTTGACGGCTTTGTGAAACTTCGTACTCCTACAAACCAATTTCTAAACAGAAAGAGAGATCGTCCTATCAAAGCCTTCTCTATCAGACATCTAGCTATCACTCTAGCTGCCAATTCAACGCAAAGAGCTTAACTATGTTCTACTTAACTAACTATACACGCCTATAACAACTTAAGAGCACGCGTCCAAAAAATTGACAACGTCGTAAACTGCTGTCAAATATTTAATTTCCCTATTTTAATTAACTTGGCTATATAACTGTATGGAAATAAGAAATATGGCGAAATAAAGAACTAAATTGATTTTGAAATTCATTAATAAACATCGTAACATCGAATAATCAGTTTTAAATGTAAAATAAAAAAACGTATTGCAAACTTTGCAAATGCATTTTCAACACCTGAAACGGTTACAACATCAAATTCAGTGTTTTAATTGCAATTCACTTAATATTACGTTACTTAGCCATATTTCTTATTTCCATACAGTCATATTGCCAAATTAATTAAAATAGGTAAGTAAATATTTGACAGGTATTTTGCCAACTTTCTGGATACGCGCTCTTATACTAAATACCCGTGAGAACTCCCTAATGATGAGAGAGTGCTTGACAAAACTGTCGACAGGAGGCGCCACCATTGCACAACTTAACACCTAGCTTATTTATTATTAAACGGTGGCTTACCGCGTTTCCCTTTATGCCAGTGAGAAATTTCATTTAAAATTGCGTTCTGTTTGGGAAAATTATTTTTCTGTGGAAAACTTTTTGTGGGTTTGAGGTGGGCGGTCATGAGTAAACTCGGTCGTGGCAAAGGATGGCTTTTTGGATAAATATTTTAACTCGGATACCGGAACGTTTTTATTTGCATGTGGAAGAGGCAAAAAGGTTTGGTGACGTTTCAAGAGTTTTCTGACATGGGGAAAAGGAGTGAGATTTTGCATGTCTGACTGCTCGATGGTTTCGCTAGCGCGATTGCTGAGCATGCGGTCCCGGGTTGGATTCCCAGGTCGTGTGATATTGGCAAAGGTGTACCTAATAATACACCTAAACTTCGTGAGTTATGTTTAAGTCCCTTGTAATAAGGGCGAACTATTGCTATCAATCGGACGTAAATCTGGACTCCCTGGCTAATTCCGAGAAATTCCTGATAGGCCCAAGAACACAAAGGCACTACCCAGGAATCGAAACCAGGACCTCAGTAGTCGAGCTTGCGACTTCTAGACGAACGAGGTAGTCTCATAATGTCTTACTCAAAAATGAATAAAGTCTCTCCAAATTAATCCTCCACAACAACACGACCAAAAGAAATACACTATTTAAATCGCACATCTGCTGCAGACATACACCCGTTATTAAAAACACGTCCAAAGCGAGATTGAACACAAAAGAACCTCTGCCCCGTCCATTAGGAAGTCCGAAATAAAATGAATCCCCACAGGTGAAACTATTGCACAGGGGAACACAAGCAAGGGGGGTGAAAGGGGGCGAAACGAGATGAATGCATATATCCTGTGTATAGACTCAGTCTCCCCTGGCAGACACATAAGGGGGGTGTATGTCTGGCTAGGGGGCGACGCCAATTATCCGTCTGTGTATGCAGATGGTGAATCAATTCGATAAAGGGTTGTCGACTGGTTGTTTGTGAGTTGCTGGCTGGTATTTTATTGTTGCCTTTTTATGGGGGTGAAGTAATTTGATATTTTGTATTAGGCGACTGTTGAGATAAAGAGAAAAAGTTATATGGAAGAAGAATGCTGTGACATATAAATTGGGATAATGGCTGGAAAATGATTATAATGATGACTGTATTCAACTGTATTTTCAATTTGAATAATGATTCTTATTCTTCAATAAGTCTGAAATCAAGATTCTAGTGCTTTAAATGGATTGAAGTTGGCTGTCCGATGTTTCAAGTTCTATAAAACCAAAATATATCTACATCTACGAGTACATTTGTCCGAAGACCAAACTTCATAAAACTAATAAAGGGGGTGAAAGCCTGGAAGGAAAATCCGATAGTTTAAAGCCTAAACTGCCCTATTCATCATCATAATCTGCCTAGTCTTTTCCCAACTATGTTGCTTCCAGTCTAACCGAATGCAGCTGAATACCAGTATTTTACATGAAACAATCGCATAACTGACCTCTACAACTCATTTAGTACTGGATAATACGTTTTTCCTTGGTAAGACTAGTTGTGAGACATTCGGGTCATTGACTACCTGTAACGACTGTCAAAGATCTACTATGACAGCAAGGTACCAACAGCTTAACATGTTTTCCGAGGTGCGAAGGAAACTCAATATGTTATGGGTCATATGGGTACCCATCCACAGGCCAACCTAAGTAAACGTGGCTTAACCTGAAGATCGACCCAAGCGGCTGTTATTATTTTCCCACGAGTTTCTACTAAACTGTGTATTGTTTTCCTTAAATGTAGTATCATAATGACCGAAGAGCTGATACACCGTAGATTACAAAATTTCACCCTACCATTTGAGGAGGGGGGAACCGTAAATAAGTGTGTGTCTAGTTTCCGTTTACATAATAATATTCAGTCAAAGGGAAGGGAAGTTAATAAATGGGTATTAATTTCCTCCCCCATCAGACGGGTGAGGGCGACGGGGATGAAAAAGCTCTTCTTTGCTTTGTAGGTATATTTTATTTATTTTTTTATCTGTTAACATCAAAGGGTTTTAAAGTTTTTTTTGGACTTTCCGTTCTACGGCCGCGGCATAGATTTACAACTGTACATATAGATGCTTTCTTTATTTCGTTTTTTTTTATGTATCTAATACTTGCATTTTCCTCAGTAGAGCTCTCAGAAGGTGTAGTCTCAGCCCAAAATATAAACCAATATATTTTTTCAAAGTTTATTTAACAGTTTTGAAATATATATTTATGTTGGTGTAAGAGGAAGTAAACGAAGAGTTGATTGTTGATTGCTTACGATCAATTCATTGCTAAATTGAAATAGCTTGTTAAATCCTAATTTAATGTGATTTGATTTACAACATTTGAGTATTATGTAAAATCTAACCTATTTCTGTCTAAGTCATTGCAATGTCTAATCAGAGCAGAGGATAAAATATCTAGAGTAGGGTCGAGGCGACATCTTTACTGTCTTGACACATGGGTTGACAGAGGAATGATTGCTTGGAGAACGGTGGTGGATTGAGGATCCAGGGGAATCGCTGGTGATAATGTTAGATTGGTGTCGCGAACCTCCTGCTCGAATATAATTGTGAGTCAAACTAGTTATTGTAAAATATTGCCATCGCGAAGACGGCTTCAAACTCTCTTCATCTTGGAATCCAGTAATCACTAAGTGTACTCGTCAAGTGAAATCGCGTCAATATACGGACACTGTTAGTGTAGTGTGCTGTCCTAGTGTGAACCGGCCCTAATTAACATATATGAAGATGAGTGAGGGTAGTTGAATAAACGCCTTCACTTTGCTGTCGCGGTACCTCCAATACTTCAGTCTCCCCGCGACCACGGCTGGTGCAATCCGGTCGAAACGAAGGTAAATTCGCGATAAAGTCTTCTTAAGTTTTATAATGTATTGCCATTAAATTGTGTGAAACAGTGAATACTTTGTTTTGTGCTCACATTTCACCCAAATGACGCCCACACTAGAGTCGTGAACACTGATGATGTCGAGTAGGATGCTGATTCTCAGACATATATATGTATGAGCATCATCATCTGCCTAGCCTTTGCCCAACCATGTTGGGATCGGCTTCCAGTTTAATCGGATGCAGCTAAATATCAGTATTTTACATGGAGCGACTGTGTATCTGACCTCCACAACCCAGTTAATACTGGGTAATACGATACTACTAAGTTCCATATTCACCGAAAAGATAACAGCCTGATTAACTAAAAACAGCTGTCACTGTGACATGTTCCCATTCAAAAATGTGTTTTAAACAGATGTTTTAGATAATCACAGCGTCATCTTTTTGGTGAACATGGACCTTAGTAAGACTGGTTGTCAGACTTTTCGGGCCACTGACTTTGTTGACATTTATATAATCAAAGGCCACTATGAGACTGACTACCTGTAACGACTGTTAAAAATTGACAAATGACAGCTGGGACCAACACCATAACGTTAGTATAATTATAATGTAACAAAAAAAAAACTTTTTTGCAAAAAATATAACCGACTTCACACAAAAAAGTGAAAAATAACTTTATCTTCAGAAGTCGGTGACCTTTGTCTGATTGATTTAGTTATTTTGTCACCGACTTCTGAAGCTAAAGTTATTTTTCACTTTTGTGTGTCAAGTCGGTTATATTTTTTGCTAAAAAGTTTTTATTTTTCACTTTTTAGTAGTTCATTTGTGCTTACCTTTTCACAGCGTAATGGCGTTATTTTTTGTTATGAACTGGTGTAAACAATAGAGAGACATAAGATTTCAGCGATCTCAGTACATTTGCTATCATTTATTGAGGAGTTCCCGTCGCCTATCTTCCGAAGTTCTTCATCAGATCTTTACCAAATTGAAATGGGATCACTCCAAGAACGTACTCTTCCTAAAACTACCCAAATCGCTTTTGCAGTACAAGTACGTAAGAATCGATAGGACTCGATCATGGACCTTTTTTTTTAGGTCCATGGACTCGATAAGATAAATTTGACAGATATTCTCGATAAAATGAGTTTTTATGGAGACAAAAACTGTGTGTACTGCTGGTGTGCCTATGAAATTTAAGGAATTCCCTCTATTTCTACAGGATCCCATTAAGTGGAACTTAACACATCTAACTGCCGAAATCTGGGTGTATTGTACACTTCTGCGTACTCACTCAGAGCATACAGGCGTGATGTTACGTCACTATATTACATAAACAATAAACAACCAAGCAATTGCAGCAATTACTGCACCTTGGCCGTGTATTTTTGAAGAGTTCCATTTATATATCCGAAGATCAGCGTCAGATCTTAACAAGATGAAATGGGACCACATGGAAAGCGCCAGCTTTCAAATAAAAAAAAGAATCATCAAAATCGGTTTACCCAGTCGAAAGTTCAAAGGCACAAACATTGTCGAAATCTGGGAATATTGTACACATCTGCGTACCCCCTCAGAGCATACAGGCGTGATGTTACGTCATGATATAGTATAAACAATGAACCTACAAGCAATTGCAGCAATTACTGCAGATTTGCCGTCTATTTTTCAGGAGTTCCATTGTATATCTCGGAAGATCAGCATCAGATCTTCAGCAAATTAAAATGGGATCAAACGAGACGCATCAGCTTTCAAATAAAAAAAGAATCATCAAAATCGGTTCACCCAGTCGAAAGTTCTGAGGTAAGAAAAACAAAAAAAAAACAAAAATATACAGCCGAATTGAGAACCTCTCCTCTTTTTGGAAGTCGGTTGAAAAATATAAGTAAGTCAAATCGACTAGACAAACGTAAAACTGCAAGAAGAAAATCTACTGGAGAACAACGGCAAACCGGCAATTATACCAGCCTATTACTGTCCCACTGCTGGGGACACGGTCACCACGTTTCAAGACGGGTTGGTATTCAGCTGCGATTCCAGTAGGGAATTATTATTTTTATAATACTTCATACGGACGTAGATAAATAACATCTACTACTACAGAAAATCTGAAATTTTTATCGTTACATTTCAGACTATCTGTAATCGAATAAAAACACAATAAACCAAATCCGGTCATGCTTCTAAAGAGACTTCAGACTTGATACCCTTGTCTGCATAAAGGGGTATTGTCTCGAAAAGGGATAAGCACCCACTCTCGCTAATAGAGAGACGAACCAAAGACTTGATATATATGTTGCTGGCCGGAATTAGGACGGAGCCTACTACACTTTTTTGACACGGTTTGAAAAGTGAAATGATAACAGCCGCTCTAGGTCTATCTTTAGGTTAAGCCGTGCTTGCCTAGGTTGGTCTTTGGATGGGTGACCACCGTACCTCGGAAAGCACGCTTAGCTGTCGGTCCCGACTGTCATTTGTAGATCTTTGACAGTCGTTACAGGTAGTCAATGTCCCAAAAAGTCTGACACTCAGTCTTACCAAGGACTATCGTATTACCCAGTAGCGGACTGTGGAGGTCAGATAATCAGTCGCTCCATGCAAAATACTGATATTCAGTTGCATCCGGTTAGACTGGAACCCGACCCCAAATTAGTTGGAAAAAGGCTAGGCAAATGATGAAGGGCCGAGGGAAGCACAACTGTTTTTTTAGTACAACTGTGATCAGTGCCCACTGTGTCCTCTCAAATGTAATGAATGTGGTTTGACCAGCCCGTTCTCATATACAGATGCAGTATTGCATGATAGACTGGCAGAGTGCATCGTAAACCGTCTGCAGTACGAACATGAATTGGTGTACAGTCGCGGAGATTTTTCACGACTTGGGTCAGTTTTCGCACTCTGGAGGGCTATAATTGGACCTTGTAGTTGATGGAACGTTTTTGAAATACAGTGATTAGAGGAAGGTAGTTCTTTGCCCTGCAGTGAACTGCAGTGGGAGATCAGCTTCATAATAATAATCATCTTTCCAGCCTCTCCTTAAGCAATGGATCAAGCATCGCATTGTGAAGAGGCTCCTGTCTCTGGAGCCCTAACCAACGGTAGCTTAGACCCTGCTCCCGACACCGACAGATCACAATTTTTTAATGTTTTAATAAATTAGTTAAAAATCTGTACTAATATTATAAAACAGAAGAGTTGGTCTGTTTTTTTTGTTTGGTTGAACGCGCTAATCTCAGGAACTACTGGTTCAAACTGAAAAATTATTTTTGTGTTGGATAGTCCATTTATCGAGGAAGGCTATAGGCTATAAAACATCACGCCACGACCATAAGGAGCGGAGCAGGAATGAAAAATGTTGCAAAAACGGGGATATTTTTTCCTTGCGTTTTTCTCCCTTATGTGGCGCAGTTGCGTGGGTCAGCTAGTAAAGGAATAAAAGTGATGGAGTATGGCTTTGCTTGTTCTACAAGTGGCGTCTATACGATAGTTTTCGATTTCGTGTCGATTCAGTTACGTGTTTGCCCTTTAGGGCGAGCCTATTGCATACAACTGGGCACAAATCCAGACTCTATAGTTGCAGCACAATTCCTGATGGATAAAGCAAAAAATAAAATAAAAGTATATATTTAATTAAGTCATATTTGCCTTGACAAATAGGCGGAATGAAAGCCACGAGTAACCTAATTCTCCTGTAAAGGATTCAATGCTTAGACATCGCGTGATTCGAGCAAGGTCGCTGAAACGCTGAAAATTCCGATTTGCGATTGCGTGTACAGTGGACTTAGTAAGTCACTGGTTCTAATTTAGATGTTCCGTATTACCTTGTAACTGTAATATCTGACTGTAATAGGTTCATTGTTGGAACGCGATTGCTCAGGGTGGGGTCTTAAGTTCGATCACCAGGTTGCGCTAAGAGTTAGACCATTTTTATATTTATTATTTTCGGATGGAAAATTACCAAATGACTTCTCCCGCTCTGGGCGGAGTGGGAGAGAGTGTCAGACTTTTACTGACTAAAACCCATCCATCACATAGCAAGAGCATAGAGCATTTATAAGATCTTTAATGTATACCTATGTTTAACAAATAAATAATTCTGATTCTGATTCTGATTCATGTTCCTTCCTCGCCCTTTATGTTCCGGGGCCGCGGTATCTCTTTCGAACAGTCCCGCAGGGTCAGCCCTTGCGTAAGAGTTAGGTCGTTTTCCCACTTTGTCGTGACGACAAGTAATCGTATATTTTAATGTGTCGTGGCTTGTGTATTTTAAATGGAGGTGTCCACATATAGGACAACACGATTACTGTCGTTCACGACTGTTGCCAACTAAAAACCTACGATAATTAATCGTCACGAAATAGGTCGCCTTCCCACTAGTGATCGCGGCCTTAGGCTACATATGTATTAAATCGGGACTTTTTAATCGACTTTTAAAAACCCAGGCGGTTATATATTCGACCAGCATCTTTTCATGTGTGTACATCGATTTCTCCGTTCTTTAACTACATTCCATTTAAGAGTTTTTTAGCTTAGTCTCTATTCAAATTAACGTGGGCGAATTTCTTTATAGGATTCCTCAATTGCGGATTGACTTATGTCGTGATCAGTTGCAATAACTGAAATACAATTACATAACCTGGATAGGGGCAGAGCATCCTAAAACAAGCATACTTCTTAAAGCTTAAAGGGACTATCTCTATTGTAAATAGAATGAGTTATTTATAGTTGAAGCAATAAACATTTCCATTTTATCTGGATTTGTACCCGGTCAAAGAAATAAAGTACACAGTCACAATCTGCTTAGCTTTTTCCCAACTACATACTACAAATGGCAGCTGGGACATACGGCTTAACGTGCTTTCCGAGCAGTTCATACTGGCTCCTTTCTCCTCTGTCAGGCTCTTCTTCAACACAGTCATAAAGTGTTTAGCATAACTGCTAAACAAGGGTTCCGTAGCAGATTTAATGAAAGGTAAATTGCTGTTTACGATTTATGACATATGAAAAAAAAATACTTATCTCCTTCAAACCAATTTTAGATGGAAGTTTACGTGGTAATGTACATCATATATATTTTTTAGATTTATCATTCTCTCATTTTAGTAGTTACAGGGGGGAGGACACACATTTACCACTTTAGAAGTGTCTCTCGCACAAACTATTCAGTTTAGAAAAAAAAGATGTTAGTAATCTTAATATGATTTTTAAAGACCTATCCATAGATACCCCACACGTATGGGTTTAATAAAAAAAAAATGAGTTTCAGTTCAAAGTATGGGAGACCCCAAAAATTAATGTTCTTTATCTATTTTTGTGTAAAAATCTTAATGCGGGTCACAGAATACATCTGCTTACCAAATTTCAACAGCATAGTTCCGGAAAAAAGTGACTGTGACATACGGACGGACATACAGACAGACAGACCGATAGACAGACAGCCAGATATGACGAATCTATAAGGGTTCCGTTTTTGCCATTTGGCTACGGAACCCTAAAAACCACGTTTGAAATACACTGCTATCACAGTTAATTACGGTCGACCCATTTAACTATTGAAACAAACAGTGTTAATTGATTTAACTAGCGATTATGTCATTAAACATGGCCGTGCATTGTTGATACGATTGCGTTAAGTATTGCTTTTAATTGCAGCGTTTAAAAAGGATAATAAATTATTTAAGCTTATTTGACAATGATGTCGATTCCATTGTGCACAAGCTAAACTTAATTTAGGCTATTGCTATCTTTTACTAAAAGGCAGTGCGCGAAAAGGACGATTATAATAAATAATAACAAATATCGCTGGACATTAACACACAGTGCCACCTAGTGCCACATTAAGCAAAGCTTGTGTCGTGGACACTAGATAGTTGATATACTACATATATACTTTTTTGTTTGTAAATACATACTTATTATACATATAAACATCCATGACTCGGAAACAAATGTCCATGCTCATCACACAAACATTTGCTCCTACCGGGATTCGAACCCAGAACCCTATGAACGTAAGGCAGCCTCACTACCATTACGCCATTCGAGTCGTCATATTATAGCAATGAACTAAGTTAGAGATGTCATACTAGTTTAGGCCTTGCGCTTCACCGTGTTTTAGTCGACATGTTTTTACGTGCACCCTTCATTTGTATGAAAATATAAGTTCCAATTCAATTTGACAGCTTCAAATTACATCCGTCTCTTTCTCGTTTTATTAGAGAGAAAAATATAGCAATAGCCTAAATTCAGTTTAGTTTGTGCACAATAGAATCGATACCAATGAGAACGTAGATTTGCTAGTCAGTCCATGGATTCGCCTGCGTGGTTATCCACAAATATTCGACAAGTAATTAAGGCGTAAAAATGTAATTGAGTGACAGACAGCGTTAATTACTAGCAAAACTTAAAATGTCACTCACGGGATATCTTCCGTGTTTGATATTACTTTGAGCTCCCGATATTTCGAGGCTGTTGCAAGCGTCATGATCGCGGGTTGACTGGAGAATGCGGGTGGATAGAAAAATTGTTAGGAGCAGATCAATCCGTCTACTGCAACTCGACACTAAGTCACGGCAAAATACACTCACTGCAGCATCACGGAAGAGATCTCGTATAATTAACATTTTAAGTTTAGTTTTGAACCGTCATAGCTTAAAACAGTATTTATAATTTGAGTAGCATGCATGTAGTAGTTTTGCATGGTGAAATATAGTATATAATTAAAGGGATGCATCACTAGGGCCTATGCGCATTGCGCATGACAAGAACTTAGTTTCTACGCTAACGCATCGGGCCACATGCACCCAGCCGGCCCCGCCTACTATAGGTCTATCTTTCTATCACCACGGAAAATGAAGTAGATACCAATATCTAGACAAATAACACGTAAAAAAATACTAAAAAACCAATAAAATAATATATTTGAACAAATACTTGTAGACTTATAGCATGAGAACAAAGAACAAAATCAGAAAAAAAAACTGCCTACCTTAATTTCAGCTCGACCGTCTACAGGAAACGTCAAAACACCATATACACCATTAAAGTTCGTTTCAAAAGCCCCAAGATTTCTTGATCAGAAAGGTCCACCCTCATCCTGTAGAGCAGTTTCAGCCCGATATGATATACGCGTCATATCACTAGCTCGTCCTGCGATGAACTGACCGAATCTCGATCAATCGAGGTTCCAGCGAGGTAGAATATGAGCTACGCCCGGGATTGCTTGCAACCCCTAGTTTGACACAAAGAGAACGTGTCTGCCATACAAAATTCTACCCTAAAAGCAACTGAATACGGTTGATATTTCTCTGTGTACCGCTATCAGGGTTGCCATATCAAAAATAGATTTAAGCTCTCAGTATAGAGATGAAAATGCATTGCCTTCCAGTCTTGTTGTTTGATTTTCAGTTCGTCCCTACCAGCTATCTAGACGGGTTTTTAACAATATTAATTAGTTAGTAAACGGGGAGAATCACAGACAGGATACATACCGGTTTCACCCCCTTGAAGGGGGTTTAATTGGAATGGACGTCGGATTCATGTCTGATGTTTTTTTGAGAGTTTTGATCTGTTTGCAATTTTGTTGGTTTGCAATGTTCAATTTTAATGTCATGCCAACGAAATATTTTGGTCTTTATAACAACACATTCTTTCTTTGGTTGTATTTATCAAAAACAGCCTATAATTTTCCCACTGTTGGGACACAGGCGTCCTCTATATGAGACCGTAGCCGACCGAGTCCACCACGCGGCCTCAGTGCTTATTGGACAATGTCACATGTCTCGCCGGTCTCCTCACGATTTTTTCCTTCATTACACCATTGGTGATGAAGGAAATTGCAAAAACTGGGTACCTAATCGGGTGAACATGATGCAAACCATCTAAACCAAATATTCTAGAACACAGAAGTCAGACTACTTCGTTGGTCTAGTAATCGCAAGCTCAACTGCTAAGCATGATGTCCTAAATTCAATTCCCGGGTCGGGCACAGTGTTATTGGCTTTTTCTATCAGGAATATCTCAGTAGCAGCCACTGAGTGTGGATTTGTGCCCGCGGCGGTTGATGGCAATAGGCCCGCCCCCTATCACATGGAACTTAAAACATAACTGGCGAAAACTGGGTGTACTATCAAGAACACATAGCCTCATCATTCATCATCATCATTTCAGCCGAAAGACGTCCACTGCTGGACATAGGCCTCCCCCAAGTGTCGAGTGTGTGCGACTCGCATCCAACGGATTCGCGCAACTTTCGGTCCACCAAATGGGCGGTCTTCCAACGCATCGTCTTCCGGTTCGCGGTCGCCACTCCAGAATTTATTGGCCCCATCGGCCATCCATTCTGCAAGCAATGTGCCCTGCCCACTGCCACTTAAGTTTGGCAATTCTCCGGGCTACGTCGGTGACCTCTTGGTTCTCTTGCGGATGATAGATGCCTCAGAAATTACAGTCGTGATGTTATAATGATTATGACAGAAAACCGCTACCGGTGGGTCAACACTGCTCTAGTCAAATTCGGTGATGAATATGAGCCACCAGCAGTCATGTATGTACGTACTGTATACAAAAATCTACCCTACAGCTGAAAACAGAAGTCGTGTTTTAATCAGAAGGCTTAAAGTCACCCAAAGGGCAATAGAGAGGGCTATGCTCGGAGTTTTCTTGCGTGATCGAATCAGAAGTGAAGACATCCGCTAGAGAAATAAGGTTACCGACGTAGCCCGATGAATTGCCAAACTTAAGTGGCAGTGGGCAGGACACATTGCTTGCAGAACGGATAGCTGATGGGGTCTAACCGATTTGGAGTGGCAACCGCGAGCCGGAAGACCTTCCACTAGGTGGACCGATGACCTGTGAAGTTTTTAGGAATCAACTGGATGCGAGTCGCACTGTACCGGTCAATGTGGTGACACTCGGGGGAGGTCTATGTCTTTCGGCTGTAATGATGATGATGATTGAAACAAGGCTTCCATCAATATGCTTACAGCTTGTCAGTGCTTGTCAGTGGTAGGAGCAGCGGTGGCCCAGTGGTGGCGGCCCCGACTTACAAACAGTAAGTCGTGGGTTCGAATCCAGACAGGCGCATTACTTTGTGTAATTTATTTCATCACCGCTGCTCTCAAAACGGTGAAGGAAAACATCGTGAGGAAAGCGGCATGTCCTAGAATCAAAAATTCGAAGACATGTGACATCTACCAATCCGCACTGGGCCCGCGTGGTAGATTATAGCCCATTCCCTCTCATTGAGAGGAGGCCGTGTCCCAACAGTGGGAACATTATAGGCTGATGATGATGATGATGATCAATATGCTTACTGTATCAAGATTTCAATAGTGCACTTCTAGTCATTGCTTCGCTCACACATAACTCGAATATACAAACTCCGTCCCGTCTTAAAGCTCTTCTCATATGAAGTGTAGGAAGCTTATTTACACAATTGTCCAGCGTGGTGATAGAATATTTTACCCAACAACCCAACCCAACCCTTGAACCCAACTCTGGGTTAAGCTCGCCTTTGTACATAAGCTATATTATTGCAAGTAATATGTATATTTGTTGTTTTTTTTTGTGTGCAATAAAGAATAAGAATAAGCGAATATTTTATTTCTTTAACCGGGTAGTAGGTAGTTCCCGGGATTGACAAAAAATTTCAGCTTCACAATTATTATAACAACAAAAAATAATAATTAGAATACTAATGTATTCTTATTATTATTTTCAAGCAAAATGGGAAAAACGTTTATACAACATTATTTTTTGTTTACACTTAACCCGAAAAGGGGTCATTGTACTGAACATAAATGTATGGAACAGCTGATTTTTTTTTCGCGATTTCAAGGTTCTTTCCATAGAAAAAGCTGTTCAAAATGATGAGTACAATGACCCCTTTTCGGGTTTAGTGTAAACAAAAATAACGTTGTATAACGATCAAGTTCCTATAAAAACTTTTTATAACGCAAAGTGAAATTCGAATAAAAACGTTTTTTAACAACGAGTCATTCATAAAATCCTTAGTGTCAATGTCGACTTGTCAATACTCGTATTTACCTTGCGAATTTTAAATAATTACTTTTAATTTACTATTTACTTAGAGAATATTGTTAATCATATATTACTGGATGGCTTCTGGTAAGACTGTTAGTAATTATGAACACAAAACATATTTTTGTCACCCACATAGAAAATCCTCCCCTAAGACGACCCACTGACCCAAACTACATGATAATTTAGTGAGTTTAAGTATAGCCAAGATCAATTTCTTCACGCGTATAGGCCTCCAGTGATTCACCAATGCAAACACATGTCTAAATAAAAGTGCTCATAAAACTAGCCCTTTATTATTTGCTATAAAATATCCACCACTTACTCAGTCAAGCCAATTCATGATGAAAGCAATAAACTGAACAATTTCCACGTTAACATTAACCTAACTCTTTCATTCACAGAATGGAAACCGCCTCTCAAAGAAATCAATGGCGTGAACCTAGATAATTACTTCCCCCATCAACGATCACATAATTCTGTCATATTTATTCACAAGAAATATTTAAATGATTACAAAAACCCTGAAAGAAGTAAGGATAAACTTAAATTGAATAAAGAAAAGAAAAATAAATACCAGGATAAAGGACAACAGTTTAACAGCGACAAATATGTAGAAGAATCTTCTTATAAGACGTATAAAGTCAGTAATAATAATAATCAAGACGTTTTAGATCAGACTATCCGATTTGCCAAAAATCTAGTGCCTTTAGTAATACCACAGAGTGATGAAAAAATACCCGTTTTTTATACCATAAAGACTACAAAAAAGCACAAAAAGAAAGAAAAGAAACCTCTGGAATCTAGTTTTGATCAGCACGGCACCAGGCATGAAGAAAAGGGAGACGCAAAGAAAGTATTTGAAACTTACAGAAAGGTAAGAAAAGAACGTTATAGTGTTAGAGAGTCCCAAAGCCAAAGTTCAAGCAACACTGCAGATGATTTAAACATCAATCAATCATTGTGCTGCACATTATCTGAAGTTTCAGAAAAGAAATATCATAAAAAAGACAGAAGTCACCATAAAAAACTAAATGATGGTTCAAAGTTGGTAGTTTCTGAATCTTTCGAAGCTTTGGCGACTGAAAATCAAGGTGAGTCGAAGATAAAAATACACCTTATGAATGAAAAGGATAAGCAGTTCCTCAGCGACAGTATTAAAGCACCGATTTTGAGCGCTCTCAGAGAATGTATATCAGAAATTAGCAACTGCAATAGTAATGCAGATATAGCGAGAGTGCAAAAAATTGTAAAGACCAATACAAGCAAACTAGATACAATTCTGGAAAGGATAGGTTGCATTGAAAAGAAATTGGATTTACATACGCTAGAAAAAAAATCAGAAATTCGTGCATCAGAAAAGAAATTGGAATTGCTTGCACTAGAGGAGAATTCAGAAACTCATGTTTTAGTAAAGAAACCTTTACCTAAAGTGCCAAGTTTGAAGATGCAGGAACTAAAACCATCGGCGTTGGAAGAATTAGAAGAAGATTTGACAGAGAGTAAAGAAGACTATAGTTCTGAAGAAGAACTACACCAGGAATCGTTATACAGGAGAAGTAAGAGTGCTGTAAGTGCTGTTACAGAGTTAGTGTCAGAAGAGAAATTAGACAAGAAGCTACCGAGTTCAGGTTGTGGGGAAGCTATTGGAGGTTTAAAAGAATCTTTCTCAGTTGGTGTGAAACCTGATCGTCCGAATAGGATCCCTACTAGATTCTGTTGGACCGACGCCGCGAGGAAGTAATATTGGTAGTTCATATTGTTAGTTTTGTTATTATATTTTATGACAGTTGTATTGTTATGTAGTTCTATTAAAAAGTTTTATTGAATTCACGAATATTTCTTTAGCGTTACTGTACTGGTTAGTGTCTGGTACCTATAAATTAATAGGTTACAATTTATATAATGTTACTGTTTCGAACTAGTTTCAGATAAATCAAGACCGACGTTTCATGTTCCAAATCCGCGTGTTCAATTCCTCGGTATTTTCACATAACGTTATTAAAACAAATTCAAAGATATTTACCGTTACTATCTTTTATTATTAACTAATTTTCATTCATTCATAATGCTCGCACAACAATCCGAAATACAATTTTAGGAAATTCAACTGACACCAAGATTATTTCCATGATGCGTAGGTATTAATCATAAGTTAGCCTTACCATACTTCCTTAGTCATAACAAAACAGAAATTAATCGATATAAATCGGCACTATGCAAAACATCCGCGATTTCGTCGCGTGCTTTTTGGATATGAATCATCCACAATCGATTTTGTTATTCGAGCGATGATTCGGAGCTATTCGAGCTATGCATCGAGACAGAATAGATAGAACACAGAAGGTCGACTTAGAACAAGCGAGAACGCTAGCACACATAGACACGCTTCACTTACCTATAACTTCCTACCTGCCGGTCGCGTACGTCGGTCGCGCGTACTGATATACATTGTGCTCTATATTATAACACCATACTGCGGCGTTGACTTCAGCGGCGCGCACGTTGCTACATATTTCTCGCTGACGTACGTACGCGACCGACAGCAGTGTTGTAAAGATTTCAACGCATATTTTAAAGTTCTACACGAACATCAGCTCAGCTCGTTGTCATCGAGATGTGTCTCAATGAAGGCACGATCCAGTTAGGATCGGCTCGGCATTGCTAAGTGGACTGCCTGCTGATGGCCTACCTGTTGTTGTCTTATGTGTGGTTACAGCGTAGGCTTGTTGGTATTGTGTGCGTGTTGGACGAATTGTATTGTGACTAAAAGAGTAATTTATATAAATGTAGATGAAAATGGATACCAAGAAAACGATAACTGGATTGTATGACGTATAAAAGAAAGTAGTAAATCATAGTGTGGCGGTTAAAAGAAGAGAAAAAGCTTGTCGCGCTGATCGCAAGGAACATAGGACATAAGGGTATAAAGATGATAATGACCTGGCTTTCTATTCGAATGCTATTCTGTGATTTCGCTACATTTCACTGACTCTCAAAAGGTTTAGCCGGTCTGTAACAATAGAATAAACACATTTCATACATGAACGGGCTTGTCCCAGTATGCTTTATGTTTACCGTTCGCTTTAAAACAATGCTGTTCGTCTTTTTCTTTCTGTACGGCGCTTTGTCTCATTCGTTTTCTTTTGTTTGGTTTGAACTAGTCTGCAACATTGAACATTGCATGTTTCTAGTCTTTTATGTTTATTTCTAAGTTATTGTGAAGCTAGTCTATTCATTTTTTATGTTCTTGTTCAATTGATTTTAGAAATAATTCTGTCGCGAAAATAATCTTAAAATAACGAGTTATATACTAGGAAAGATTTGATTTTTTGTTTGTGTGTTTGTTACGATTGAACTCTGAAACTTCTCCACTGATTTTAAAAATGCTTTCACCATTAGAAAGGCACGTCTTTATTGAGTAAGATAGGCTATATTTTAATCCCGTACTCTTACGGTTACGGGAACTATGCGGGTGAAACAGTGTCACGTCCGCTAGTCGGTCTATAAAGTTCCACACTGCTGGGAAAAAGCCCTTCCCTTTACCACAGACAGTGGGCTTTGATCCACTCCTGGGATCCAGTGCGGGTTGGTAATTTTCCTTAAGTAATTTAATTTCGAAAATAATGACTTTTACGACTTTGAACCCAAATTTCCTTCTCATAATTCATAAGTCGTTCACCAAAAGTTGAAAAATATTACATCTAAGCAAGTTCACGTGGAAATTTGGCTACTAAAGCGATTGTAATGACTGTCTAGTGTCTACCCCTTATCAAAAGGCGGGGTAATTATACGGGGAGTTTAAAGACATTAGGTGATGTTCTCTTTTGAGCGAGTCTTTGAGTTTTCCTTTCATGGGAATATTTTGACATGATTTATTTATTTACTAGCTGACGCGCGGGTCAGCTAGTAAATAAATAAATCAACTTCGTCTGCGTGAAGAACCGCTAGACCGAACAAAGCCTAAACATTTGGTTTGGATAGAAGAGCCCGTTCTTGAGTTATAAAATTACATCGAAAAGTGGCATTGATTTCTATATACAGGGTTATTTGTCACCTATCACCTAATGACCAGATGTCGAAAGAAATAGAAAAAAGAATTGCAACAGGATGGAAAACGTACTGGGCTTTGAAAGAAATCACAAAAAGCAAAGAAATACCCATTAAAATCAAGAAGAAGACCTTTGATACCTGTATTCTACCTTGCATTACATATGGCTGCGAAACCTGGGCTTTGACAAAACTCCATAGGGATAAACTAGCAAGATGTCAAAGAAGTATGGAAAGAAGCATGTTAGGAATAAAACTTAAAGATAAAGTAAGAAGTGCAGACATCAGGCACAAAACGGAATTAACTGATATCCTGGTCCGTATTGATCAACTTAAATGGAGGTGGACTGGACATATGCTCAGATGTAAAAAGGAGAAATGGAGCAAAAAGGTGACAATCTGGTACCCAAGGGATGGCATTAGGAGTCGAGGTCGTAAAAAGAGAAGATGGGAGGATGACCTGAAAATGACTTTAGGTCCCCTCTGGACAAGAGTGGCGGCAGACAGAAAGCAGTGGAAAGAGTTGGAGGAGGCTTTTGCCATAAGGCACACCGAACTGAGAGACCTTCTGTAGATTTTAGTTTTAAATATTTCGTTTCAAACATGTAAAAAAGTGTCAAAAGTTCGGAAATAAAAGCTTTATTATTATTATTATTATTATTTGTCTACTCCTGCGAGGTTGCTGGTGTTTTACAAATAACCCTGTATAACTCGCTTCTGCCCGCGACTTCGTTCGCGTGAAGTTTTGATATCGCAACGCATCGCCTGCTCAACGGAAGCTTTTTTCCAGCTTGCAACATTTCTTATTGCTGCTCCGGTCCTATTGGTCATAACGTGATGTTATATAGCCTATAGCCTTCCTCGATAACTGGACTATCCTACGCCGGTACTTCCTAATATTAGCGCATTCCACCAAACAAACAAACTCTTCTGCTTTATAATATTAGTATAGATTGATGATGTCCGGTGGAACAAGCTATTTGGTTCCCACCAGTTATATTGTAAAATGTAAACCAAATAGCTTGTTCGATCGTACACACAAAATACTTAACTGAACAATATATTAACATACGACTCGAATGGCGTAGTGGTCGTGAAGCTGCCTTGCGTTCATAGGGTCCTGGGTTCAAATCCCGGTAGGAGCAAATGTTTGTGAGAGAGCATGGACATTTGTTTCCCAGTCATGGATGTTTGTATGTATAATAAGTATTTATTTACAAAACAAAAAAGTATATATGTAGTATATCAACTATCTGGTGTCCACGACCCAACCTTGCTTAGTGTGGCACTAGATGGCGCTGTGTGTTAATGTCCAGCGATATTTATTATTTACTAGCTGTACCCGGCATGCGTTGCAATGCACTTTTTCCTACCTACCTACTACCTACCTACCTACCTGTCTACTTCTCACCGTTTAAACCTTCCCTGGACTACGACAAACATTTTAAAACCAAAATCAGCTCAATCGGCCCAGCCGTTCTCGAGTTTTAATCAGACTAACGAACAACAATTCATTTTTATTTATATAGATAGATTTATAGAAGAGCACAAAGGTACTGCTTATGAAATGACGTCACCATCATTATCTTGCCCTTATCTCAATTGATTTGGGGTCAGCGTAACAGCATATCTTCTTCCAAACTTCTCTATCACTTATCGTCTCATCTGAAACCTCCTTTGTCAACACAGTCCATCTATCATCCAATAATAAAATCGCAGCATCAATTTATTATATGGTTGGAGATGGAGAACTGTAAAATAATACTGAAGCGAAAATAGGAAACATCTACTGAACATCATTCGAAGATATATTAAAGTTCGTTTAAATAAAGGGTTAAAAAATACCATACACGAAACCGAAAGGGACTTGGTCTCCCCGCGCCATTGTGATATTTTTTTGTTCAAGTCTGTACTTGTAAACCTTTTAGTTACGGAGATATTGGGGTTTTTTTTTACGTATCAAACTGTAGAGTATACCTACCTAGCGCACGAGTCGAGCAGATCATTCCATCACCATTTTCAACGAGACAAAACTACGCCTCGCGTCATAATAATGTTTTTTTTTTTTTTTTTTTTTAATTATTCAAATCTCCTAAATACCTATTTCATTTATTATGAACGTTTACTAGTCATTGGATACATGAACTGGACTGCCTTTGTAAAACGACTAAAAAGTCACGGTGTATATGTCACCGTAAAATTGTCAAATACGTTATATTACAATATAACGTGTTTCTCTCTAGCGATATTGTAAAGTCTCGAATTATTGTCAACTGAACATACGGAAGTATCTCTGCCCCCATAATCGGAACTTGGGGCACCCCCCCGTTAGGTTAGTTAGTTAGTTCCTTTAAACCCTGCACTCGGAAATAGGGGCCCCGCGAAGCGGGGCTCCGTCGTCTACGCTTTTTAGAGGAATATAAAGTGTTTTAAGGTTAGGTTATATTAATCGATATTTCTCAGGAATGGTACATTATCTTTTCATGAGAGTTGTACCACTGGGCAAGGGGGACCCCTCCTTCTCTCCACACCGCGTGAGCTGACTACCATCGCATGCATTTCACGAAAAATAATGCGTTTTGTTGTAAGCAGTATGTTCATTAGACAATAATTCGAGACTTTACAATATCGCTAGAGATATTACAATATAACGTATTTGACAATTTTACGGTGACATATATAAAACACAATGAATCGTACGCGCCCGCACGTGCGGAACCGACCGTTAGCGTGACAGTAATTCAGGCCTTAGTGCTGTCTGCATAGAACTATTGTGAGTCTCATCTTAACGTAAGACCCTTAAAGCGATCTCCCCAGGGTAGCTGGAAGCTACCAAACCCATTTCGGCCGATGCGCACGCTACATTTTTTCCTATCCTACTGCTTATCTCGTCATCATCATCATCAGCATATTAATGTTCCCACTGCTGGGACAGGCCTTCTCTCTATGAGAGGGAATGGGTAATCCACCACGCGGGCCCAGTGCAGATTAGCAGATGTCACATGTCTTCGAATTGTTTGTTTCTTTGACATGCCGGTTTTATCACAATGTTTTCCTTCACCGTTTTGAGAGCAGCGGTGATGAAATAGATTACACAAAGTAATGCGGCTGTCTGGGTTCGAAGCCACGACTCACTGTTCATAAGCTCTGTGCTGTGTGTTGCTCTGTGTTTTTGTTGTTTTGTTATTTGTGTATTTTATCTATGGGCCTTTGTTGCTTAATAATAAAATGATTATTATTATTATAAGTCGGGACCGCCATTGGGCTACCGCTGCTCCTTCTTATTTTACTTACGTTTACTAATGACCTTCAATTTCTCAGCATTAGAAACCCTTTCCATTAGAGCTGGTGAAGGTTGAATTAATCATGTTGGAACAGGAAGTGCGTGACTTGCAACTAGTCTGATTGCAAACAGCTGTTGATGCGAAAACGTTGTTCTTAGCTGTCATTGTTTAGTGACAGGTGATTGAAGGAGCGCTAATGTTTTGGATCACTACCTGTAGTATTGTTTGTCCGTCTCCCTGCCATTCATTCAAAGGTTGTCTTGAAAATATCGCTTTTAGCGATAAGACCATCGTTGTTACATCGCGCCGGTAATCACCGAAGAGTTGGCAGAAGTGTAACTAATAATAAAGGGTGTAAAAGATTCTTAACGAAGCTGAGGCACTGAAGCCACTATAGTTCTCCCCGTTTTTGCGATATTTTTTTGTTCTAGACCATACCTAGTTACGGAGACATTGGGGGTCAGACAAGTTTAAAGTATGTATAATATACATACTTATTATGTCATCGTAAAATTGTCAATTACGTTGTAAAATAACTAGAGAGATTGTTAACGGACTTTAAACTTGTCTACGCCCCCGGTACTATTCAATCCATCCATCAGCACAAGGTTTTGAGTCATCATCTGCCTAGCCTTTTTCCAACTTCGTGCGGCATCCAGTCTAACCGGATGTAGCTGAATATCAGTATTTTACATGGAGTGACTGCCTATTTGACCTCCACAACCCAGTTAAACTGAGTAATACGATACCACTTGATAAGACTGGTTGTCAGATTATTTGGGCCACGACTACCCGTAACAACTGTCAAAGATCTACAAATGACAGCCGGGACCAACTGTTTAACGTGCTTTCCGAGGTACGGAGGAAACTGGGTATGTAAGGGTGGTCACCCATCCACAGACCAACCTATGCAAGCACGGCTTAACCCAAAGATCGACCCAAGCGGCTGTTATTATTTAGCCACGAGCTCAAGGGTCGAGGTTTTGAGTGCGGTACATTAAGTTTTATTATAAAACGTGATTTTTTACCCCACAACAAAAAGATCGCAGTATCAGTTTTTGCGTAACGTTACTAAGTTTGACGACCCGATTGGCACAGCGGTAGTGAGGCTGCCTTACGTTCTTAGGGTCCCGGGTTCGAATCCCGGTAGGAGCAAATGTTTGTGTGATGAGCATGGATATTTGTTTCCGAGTCATGGATGTTTATATGTCTAGTAAGTATGTATTTACAAACAAAAAGTATATATGTAGTATTTGATATACTACATATATACTGTCTGGTGACCAGGACACAAGCCTTGCTTAGTCTGGCACTAGATGGCGCTGTGTGTAATGTCCAGCGATATATTTTTATTTTTAATTTTATGATAAACAGAATGCTTGGTTGACGGGTTCATGATGAGTCTGTTTGTACACTGTTTACGCTTCGCCAGTTATTTTTAGTCCCAAGTAATAGGGGGTCAAACTTTTACATGATCAGACCCCGCGGCTGTTACTGAGAAATTCCTGTAGATAAAACCCAATAACACCATGCCCGACCCGAGAATCAAACCCAGGATGTCATGCTCAGCGGTCGGCTCATTCCACTAATCCCCCTTAAGAGATGGAGGAATCCCCCTTTTAAGAGCCCGATTCCCCTTAGGGGGGAAAACTGGACCCTAATGTAAGACTAATCCAGAAAGTCCCCTTTTCGTTTTGAGTTATTCCACTATTCCTCCCTGAGAGAACCTTCCTCAAAAACTTACTTCATGCGATCACTCAACCATAGAGTTACTCACTTTATGTTATCCCTACTAATATTATAAATGTGAATGTAAGTTTGTTTGTTACGCTTTCACGCGAAAACTGCTCAACCGATCATCATGAAACTTTGTACACATATTCTTGGAGGTATTAGAAGTAACATAGGATACTTTTTATTAAAAAAAAAACTAACCCTCACTCGTATACGAAGTTGCGCGGGTCAGCTAGTCTATACTTCTATACTAATATTATAAAGCAGAAGAGTTAGTTTGTTTGGTTGAACGCGCTAATCTCAGGAACTACCAGCTCGAATTGAAAAATTATTTTTGCGTTGGATAGTCCATTTATCGAGGAAGGCTATAGGCTATATAACATCACGCTATGACCAATAGGAGCCGAGCAGCAATAAGAAATGTTGCAAGCGGGAAACTCACGCGAACGAAGTCGCGGGCAGAAGCTAGTAATTTATAAAGCAGGAAGTTCTATCTATTCACAGATCTAGCATTCACATTTGAAATGTAACACTTTAAGTTTTGAATAGAATTCAGTCTTTGACTTTCGACACAATCGCACCCAGTTAAAGTCAGACAGTGAAAGCAAAGCTGGGTCAATTGTAATGCAAGTTCTGCAATACTCGACGAATTCTAGCTCTTCTGTTAGTGGGGGAAAGAGATATCCGTATTAGCTCTGTCTTCTTCTCTCACACAACTTTTCTAATACAATCTTGATAATAAGTAGAGTGATTTATGTAAGACCTATATCTGATATTCAGGCAAACGTTTTGCATTAAAATGATGCAAAGTTCACAGATAAAATATCTCGTTTGATTTAACTTTTTCCATTTCCTCATGCTCCGAGCACTTGAGTGCAGAAAAAATGAGCCAAATATGAACAAACACAGAGCAGTACTCAAAGCTGGGAAATGCAAAAGTTATATAAATACTGTACAGTGACCGTAAAAAGTTGTTTGGATTTAATGGATTACGGAGACTGAAAAACAAACAAAAATGGCTCATGCACTCAACTAAAAACAGGTTGTTTAAAATACGTCGTTGCATTTGCAATACGGGTGGTTTTTGTGTGACCATACAAAATAGGTAGACACGAACTTTTTTTCATCAACCCCGTAGTCTCCATTCTGACATAGGCCTAGTGGCTTTTCCTGTTACAGTTTTCCCAACAAATGAACGGAGTTTGGGCACGTACCCTAATGAATATCACAGCAAGTATCTCGGAAGGCATTCTTTATATAGCGCCAATGACGTCCGATGATTAAAGTAGCTGTCTAATTTGGGCGCCCTTTGTAGAGTTGTTGATTTTTGAAGTGATTACTTCTGACTCGATTCGCAATCGGAATGGAAACGAAGGAGTTCGAGAACGAAGTAGTTCCTCAATGGCTGACTGACGGAACAACGCACTGCCTTTTTTTTTTTTTTTTTTAGTATGGGTAATCATCAAATGACTTCTCCCACTCTGGGCGGAGCGGGAGGGAGTGTCAGACTCTTACTGCCTAAAACCCATCCATGTTCCTTCCTCGCCCTTTATGTTCCGGGGCCGCGGTATCTCTTTCGAACAGGCCCGCAACCCCGGCAGGCTTCGGCCCTTGCGGGCCCCTCCCCTTATGCTGACATCTCTTTGAGGCGCGCGTGGAACACGAACGCGCCGTTGACACGGCCTGTCGTCGTTGTTAGACGGACGGACGGCTGGCTAGCTAGCCCATAGCCAACCGTCCACAGGCCCGCATCTACGATGGCCGGTAGGCACCACGTGGCCTCCGACGCCCGGTGCGTCTCCCGCGGCGGCCGGGAAGAGAGGCTCTCTCCCTCTCTAGTTCCGCCACCTCCTTCGCTAGCATGACTGCTTCGCAGAAGGAGGTGACGGCTAACAACGCACTGCCTAAACCACTGATCGCAGATACCTGAAAGGGCTTGGAACTTTTTAACCGACTTCCAACAAGAGGAGGTTCTCAATTCGACTATATTTTTTTTGGTGTGAAGAGTGGCGGGCTTTTCTGCTATTTTGTTTTGTTTTCGAAGTAGCGGCCACGTATAAGGTCAATATTAATCGATAGCTGGTATCAATACAAACAACTTTTGTTTAATCAAAGCGTTCAAAAGTCTCGTTTCCGAAAAAAAAACAAAATGGCGGAAAAAAAAATTGGCCAAAAAGATCAAACCCCTTTGGATGGTCTTTTCGAAATTTAACCCTTAGGGGGGTCAAAGTTAATTTGGCGGTGATTTGCTTCGAATTTGATAAAAATACTGCTTTTGATTTAAATTACTTTTATTTTGACACATATCTAAAAACTCAATCCGATTTTATTCAAAAAAGGTTGAGCTCGCATAAAAATCCGTGTTGTATTTATAAAAATCCGTATGTAATTGTAAAAATATCTGTGTTTGATTTGTTCTTCGATCAATAATAGTACGATTTGTTTTTAAACAATTTCAATATTGAATAGTTCAACTTAGATTAGTTTAAATTATCACTTCTGTCGAGCGTCCCGAGACGCGCACGTTTTTTTTTCAACACGAGTAGTTAAAAGCATACTTTTTTATTAACGTTATATGTATGTTAGCAAACCAAGAGAAGATTTGCAAAGTTCATTTTTATTATTTACCTCGTAGATGTGATGACACATCTACGAGGTAAATACTACGACACTTTAAGACAAATCACATCTATTTGTCTTAAAGTGTCGATACAAGAAGACTCGTATATTTACGTTACATACCTATACTTCGATGATGAGTGATGATGTCTCCCCAACTATTTACTAAATAAAAAAGCGCAAGATAGGGGTTCATTTAGAATGCGTAGGATGGGTAATGCTTATGTCCTTATCATCCTTATGTGCACTGATGTGTAGTACATGTGTCATTATAAAATGACATACTGCAATCCCTGCAATCACTAACCTGACTCTCCAAATGTGATGTGAATGTGATGTCGTGTATGTATATTCCCCACAACTTTTGTAATAAAAACATACGAAAAATAATTCTTCTTTCATTAATGTTACAGACGTACTTAATACACCATTATTTTTAGAGCCATAAACTCGATCTCGAACTCTAAACGATTAGGAATAGTTTATTTTAATGACAATAAAAAAAAACTTACAAGTTTTTTTTAAAACCTATGAAAATTAAAAAAAGAAAATATTTTTTATTGTTTTTTTTTTTAATAGTCCCAATCGTTTTCAGTTCGATGATCAAGTTTATGGCTTTCGGTTCCGGAACAGCCTAAAATTGACCGTGTATAAAAACAAAAGATAATATCCTCAACTTACTGTCTTTCCTGTGTAACACAATGCAGATAAAACAAAATTTTAAACCGTTAAATTATTACAGCGTATCATCGAACGCACATGCTCGGCGAAGTGCCAAAATCTGTCAAATCGGCCGCAAGGTTTATTAGGTCAAGTATAATCTGATGATAAAGCTCGTCAAACGGCCATGCACGCCTCATTTTAATTAATTGGATGGAAACTGGAAAGTGTAAGTTCTATTGGAATAATGTGATCAAGAACCGTGGCAGGGCATTACAATGGAACATTGAGTTTTAGTGCAAAATTTCGGCTTTGGAGAACGCTGACTAAATAAGTAAACGAAGCATACGAAAGAGCTTCTTACTTCATCGTTTGATTAGTGTCTTAGCTGGCGTCAGACATTTTATGCCGTCTATGGGCCTCTGACTTGGCTTACTTGACAAAAGAGCTCTGCAGGTGGCTATTATTGGTCCATCGACATGCAAAGAAGGAGAATAATTCTAAATCTCAATGGTCTCCTTTTAAAACTCGGGTTAACTGTACTTGGTAGTGCCAAGTTACTTGGTAGTGCCAAGTTACTGTTCTGTTGAGAAAAAGAGATGTTGCTATTCATTTATGTAGTTGTATCTCTCGTACACAGGGGAACATTCTGCCTATTGCACAGCACAGAAAGAAGGCAGAGCTAGAACAGTTTGAGGGTCGAACTGATTCTGGGTAAAAGTAGAAAGCCATGCCAAGAGATTTATAGTAAGAAAATAAGAACAAAGAACACGGTGAAGTTTAAAAGATTGAAAGTGTGGAGCAAATTAAGTTTTTCAGTACTTGATCCATCTATACTCTGTCTTCTCTGCATAAAAGTTGCAGTGAGACTGATAGTTATTTTAAGTGTCAAAATGTTGTTCTGCTTGGGAAAATCAAATAAAAAGAAATATTAGAAAAATAAAGCAAAAACGTTATAAAACTGCCTTACCTAAATTTTTATTTCGTAAAAGCATAAATGTATAAGTATTTGAGTAAAGTAGTGTAAAAAATAATGTATGTCAGTGTAAAGCGAATATACAAATTGAATAAAAGCAAAATTATGAAGAAATTATTTGAAATTGTTCAAAATGCGGGCGAGAGAACGCTAGCGAGTGTGTAACCGCGCTATTTCATGTATTTGAAACTCACTACACACTTCGCATCTTACCGTTTAAACTGTGCAAACGGTTTGTTAGAATTCCATTGCAAGTTTAGATGAGTTATTCAACAAGGATTCCCCATGTTACCACCGATGGATCAATAGAAACAGTTTGTACAGTTAAACTGTCAGCATTAATCAGTGGTCAAATTTTTAATTCACCCGCAGTTTGAACAGTGCAGTAAATAGGAAAAAAAGAAGTGCTGTATCAGGCAATCACTCACCAAAGTTTGGGCGGCTGTCTGGTGCTGTAAAAACAGGCTTCAGTCAGTTAAGCCAGTAATAGAAGAGTCATTTTAAAGTAAAGCAGAGTGACAAGAATAGTATTTAGTAGAGAGTCAATGATTGTTCAAACTGCGGCTGATCGGACAAGCGAACGGAAGTCGCCGCGCGATCTAAAATCACCGAGTGATCAGAAGTCGCCGCGCCATCAAAAATCACTGAGTGATCAAAGATCGCCATGCAAACAAAAGTCGCCGCGCGATCAAAAATCAGTGAGTGATCAGAAATCACCGAGTGATCAGAATCTGTGGAATGGTCAGACAATTGCCCGCGACGTGTTTGGAAGGATGTTGTATTATAATGTAAAAAAATGTGCATATGTTTAGAGTTCGACTGTATTGTTTTCATGAATTATGAGACGCTCCCGCTAGAGCATGATTTGTGTATTACAAGCTTTAAATTTCATTTTTTTAATGAAATATATATTGAACTATGGCAGATTATAGTATATTTTACCATCGGAAGAAAACAGAATTAAAAATAAAACCTGCTTCTGTAAGTCTCTACTTCAAAATGAATAAATAAAATAATATTTGACTGTTAAGTTTAGCATGAAAGTTCATGGCAAGAAAACAAAAAAATCGTGTTTGCTAGACTTAAAAACTAACGTTAAGTAATGTTGATATTATTGTTAACATTCATCATTTCGTTCACGATAATAGATTTAGTGTTATGTGTTATAATTTCTTAAGAGGCCTGCGGAGCATGCGAATTTCATACAAACGTAATACCAAAATAATTTGTAAATCAAACATGTTGTTAAGGTAGTGTGTATTTATTTTGATTGGATGAATATGTAGGTTCCCAAACACATATTTTGAATGTACACTGATTTAAACATTAAGAGTTATCGGAAAAAATTAATTTCTATAGAAATTTTCAATTCCTCATATCTCCTCTTTATATCATTGTCCTTTCAAAATACTTATTTGGAAACATTTATATTCTATAATACAATCGAAATATATACACACTACCTTGAATATTTTTGATTTTCATATTATTTTGGTATTACGTTTGTATGAAAAACGCATGCTCCGCCGGCCCCTTAAGTAATGTTGATGCAATTGTTAACATTAATCATTTCGTTCATAATAAAAGGTTTAGTGTTATGTGTTATAATATCTTAAATCCATCTGAAATTCCCTAGTAGCAGCCTGGAGTCTCGGCTGATGGCAAAAGGCTTGCCCTAAATAACGTGGGACTTAAATTATACTTGCAAAATGTGGATATGTAATATCCCATGGGATTATACTGCTGACATAAAAAGTATCCTGTATGTCAATACAGATTATGATATAAATTAAGTATGTTGCAAACGAGATATGTTTTTTGTTCGGAGATTAGGTCACCCACATTAATTGTATCATTTAATAATGAAAAGTAGGTTGATTTCATCCTTATATACTCTACATTGCAGTGGTTAAATTAGCTAAACCTTTTCTAACCGGAATAAATGCGAAAAATCTGCAAAAACACTTACGAAAACCAAAATAAACAGAAAAAGTAAATAATGAAATTGTCTGTCTACCATTAAAAAAGTAGATTTACTCGTATAACGTTCCGTACCACGTTGGTTGTTTAATTAAACCATCTATGCGATTTTAGAATAAACCTAAAAATATATAGCATTATAAATGCTCACAGTTTAATAATATTTATTTTTTATATTTTTCTGATACTATTATAATTATTAGTAGATATGATTACCAATGAGTAGGTACCGCACTTTTTTTAGTTAACGGAAAAAAACCCTCCTATTCAAGTAAGAATTTTCTGCCAAATAACAATAACCATAACAGGAATGATTTGACTCGCAATAATAACATAAGTAGCTTATTTATTATCATTTTAAAATTCCGGTTTCATTTCTATGTAATATTTCGTTTAATACTATAGCAAAATGGTTACTTTTTTTGGTGTAATATGAATAATAAATGCAAAAAGGAAGCCCAAAAAAAAATTGTCTCCTTTCATTGAAATCCGTTCAGTGGTATTTGCGTGAAAGACTAACAAACATCCATCCAACCTCATATACTTTCCCATTATATTAAGAACTAGCTGACCCACGCAACTTCGTCTGCGTCACATAAGAGGGAAAAAGCTACTATTTTCATAAGAACCTTCTCCTGACAATAACAAACACAACAAAAAAAGAATCAGCCAAATCGGTCAAGCCGTTTTCATGCTATGTCGTGACAACGGAAAACGGGTTTCATTTTTATAATATAGATTAGTACCTAAGAAAACGGTCGACAATTTTCTTGCGGTCAACAAACCGCCTACTTGCTAAAGGAGAATCATTTGTTACCAACATTACGGCTTGCACAACTATATCGAAATGTAACTAACCCCGCAAATGCTACCCAGATGTTCAATTAACCGATAGGTTAATCGGCCTCATTTGTTATTTACGAATCGGCCGCCGGAATGTACCAGCTGCGGTAGAATTGAATAAGACCTTCTTTGTATTGTACATTTATCTATTGAACAGTCAATAAAAGATGCATACCAAAAGATGCATACCCGTTTCCTAACTGAACACTAAGTCTAAATTAATGTTTGACTTAGTTCCATGTTCACCAAAAAGATGACAGTTTGATTACCTAAAACAGCTGTTTAAGACACATTTTTGTATGGGAACATGTCACAGTGACAGCTGTTTTTAGATAATCAGACGGTAATCTTTTCGGTGAACATAGACCTAAGTCTTATTAACATAACTGGCTTCTACAATGTTGCTAATGCGGTCTACAATTATGCTAACACAATGGCTAGCGACATCTTTCAGATTATTGATGGAAAAACCAAACAACACTTTGCCCAACCCGGACATTGAATCCAAGTGAAAAGGCGTGCACTTGCGATTTGATGTAGCTAATATTTCAACATTCCATTTCACTCTAGAGCCTTTAAAAACGGCTTAATTCGCGCAAACAGAAACACAGTCAGAATAATATATTCAGCGATTTTGCATGAATAGTTCAAGTCGTTAGTGGAACTAGTGGAGCGCCTTTCAGAGGCCAAGTCTTGCAAATTGAAACCGAGAGATATTGCACTCTGGAGAATGTTCAATGTTTTTCTTCGCTATCGAGAGCGAGTAGGTACAGTTAATAGTTAATGTTTGGGGATTAGGGTGGATGATCCAGGGTAGGCCAAGAAATTCAAATGTTCTTAGGCTACCCATGTTGTATGTTGATTTAAATATTTTTTTACAGAATCATAAATAGAAATATAGAAATAAAAATTAGAAATACTGTCTTGGACCTTGAAAAGGTCGTTCTTAGACCTATGTGAATTTGGAGGTTTGTTTTTTTTTGTTATTGTTATTATCTTTGACATGTGTTTTTACGACTGTTATGTTTTAAAGGTACTGTTTCATTTCTACACAATGTATTTAGGGACCGGTCAATGTGGCGACACTTGGGGGAGGCCTATGTCCAGCAGTGGACGTCTTTCGGCTGAAATGGTGATGATGATGATGTATTTAGTTCTGAAATAAATGACTTATGTCTTATGTCGCAGGCTACCCTGACGTTTTCATCTAGTTGGGGCGTAATAAAGGGTGTAAAACACCTCTTCACGAAGCCGAAAGGCACTTGTTCTCCTCATGATTGCGATCATTTTTTTGTTCTGCGCCATACCTGGGAACCTTCTAGTTACTGAGATATGGCCATGGGGGGTCAAAGTTACAACATTTTGACAAGTTTTTTTTTTAATACAAGTTTTTCATGTAAGATTTTGACTTGAAACACCTCTACGACCCTCGTACTATTCAATCCATCCATCAGTACAATGTTTTAAGTGTTTTACATTGAGTTCACAAAACATGATTTATAAACTCAAAAAAAAAAAAGTTGTTTCCCAGCAATTTTTTTTGCGTAAATTTACTTAGTTTGATGTACAGAATGCTTGGTTAACGGCTTTGTGATGAGGTGGTTTACACCCTGTATTCTGTTGTTGGTTTTCTCGTTTATGGTGTTAGTTGTTGTTAATGAGTTTTTCTCATGCATTAGCAAATGACGTTGGATTCAATGGATGCTTTTCTATATTTTGGTCAATCAATGGATCTCAAACGCTAACACATAGACGGGTGGTCGGACGGACAGATAGCGGAGACTTAGTACCTTCGGGTAAGGAACCCTTAAAGATCAGCTACCCCACACATTTGGGTCGAGTAGTTTTTGGTACTAAATAGCTGTTTTTATGCTTTTAAAGTTTTTTATGAACCAACAATCAACACAAAGCAGAAAGCAAATCGGCTCACAGAAATCGGAAAACGAAAATAAATCAATCGGAAACAGAAGTATGATTAACACTACTTCAAAAGCGGCACACGGATACGGTGTGGCAATTATTTGCGGTTTTCGATCAACGGCTGTCAAATGCAGGCCGCATCCGATCGGCTGCCGGCTTGCGGCCCGATTGTGTGCGGCCTTTTAATGCATTTTGTTGCGAATGAAGGGTTAATTGCTTGAAATGTTTACTCTACGTGTGGTCTTAATGGATGTTGTGGTATTTATTTGAATTGTTTTGGGTTACAGAATGTCAATGAACATTTTATCTATCATTCACAAGTGGACAGTTCTTAAGAATAAATATCGCTGGAAATTAACACACAGCGCCACCTAGTGCCACACTAAGCAAAGCTTGTGTCGTGGACCCTAGATAGTTGATAAACTACATATATACTTTTTTGTTTGTAAATACATACTTATTATACATATACACATCCATGACTCGGAAACAAATGTCCGTGCTCATCACACAAACATTTGCTCCTATCGGGATTCGAACCCCACTACCACTACGCCAGTCGGGTCGTCGAATATAACTCCAACAAGGTTTAATATCACTCGATTTAGTTGTTTAGATAGGAACAAACAAGGAGAATAACAAATGTTCCTATCGGATCAACTAAATGGTTGACTCGCTTTATCTATGGCTTCTATTAGTACGTCACTGTCACTAAAATTCGTTTGATTCCATAAACTTCATTGAACTACAAAAACCCATTGCCAAAACAATCTCCCCAACTCAAAAACAGAAGCCGCTACCCAATCCAAACATCAGAGCTTCGATAACAACCCGATATGGGCAAACAGCACCAAATATTCGAACGATTGTCAACCCGTATCGGTCTGCTCGATAAATTGCTGGAGTTGGCAACTAGCCAGGTTTCCTAGTACCTATGTTGGAATTGTAGGTGCTGACCGTACGTAAGCTATGGAGAAAATGTTGGGGCACTCTTCTGAGGAATGATTTGGTTTAATTATTTATGAACGGGGTTTAAATAGGGCCAATTTGACATCTGTCAGTTCATAGTAAAGGTAACCTTTTTTGCCATTATTACAATAAATATGTAACCGTAATTGAAAGTACTTAAGCAGTTGTGCAGTTCTAACTTCTAAAAAATAAAGAATATTTTATGCCCGCCGTTACAAGGTTACGTTGTTGTATTTTGGTGAACTGTCAAATGTAATCTATTATCTTGGCCTTGCGAAGACTTCTAACTAGATATGCCTAGGTATATCCTACTACGCGGGCGAAGCAACTGACAGAAGCTAGTTTGATCAAAATGATTATGATAACATCATCATTTGCTTAGCCTTTTCCCAACTGTGTTGGGGTCGGCTTCCAGTCTTACCGGACGCAGCTGAATTCCAGTATTTTACACTGAGCGACTGCCTATCTGACCTCCACAACCCAGTTAATACTGGGTAATACGATACCACTGCCATGACTAGTAACACTGGGACACTACACAAGACTGGTTGTCAGACTTTTTGGGCAACTGACTACCTATAACGACTGTCAAAGATGGACAAATGACAGCCGAGACCAACAGCTTAACATGCTTTCCAATGCAAGGAGGAAACTCGGTATGTAAGGGTGGTCACCCATCCACAGACCAACCTAGGCAAGCACGGCTTAACCTAAAGATCGACCCGAGCGGCTGATATTATTTAGCCACGAGCTCCTTCTTCCCCTTCTTCTTAAAATAATTATGACAGCAAATGCATTGATATTCCTTTCTATAGCAAAGATAGATAGTTGATACACTACGTAGATACTTTTTTTGTATTATACATATTAACATCCATGACTCGGAAACAAAATGGTTTATTATGAATCGGTAAGTTAAATCATAGTCATTAAGATTTGAGAATGACCAAAGATACGATGGATGGACTGTGTAAAGGATGATTTAGCAAAAAAGGAGTTGTCTAATATGATGACGAGTAATAGAGAAGAATCAAAGTCAAAGAAGAAGACATGTTGTACAGTCACCTCTAATAATATGTAAACACTTAGGATTTTTTAAAATTGTGTTTCTCCTAATGTACTGATTAAAATGTTATGTTATTACGTACATCGTATTCTGGAACTCATATTTTTATGAAAAAGATCCAATCTCCAAGTTACAATCGTTATTTCTCGCGAAAATAGCTATAATATTAAGGAAACTGTATACATATTATTAGACGTGACTGTACCCACCCCAAATGAATAAGCAAAAGGGCAATATAATGATGTTGATGATATGAATTAGTATTTTCAAAAACATTTAACATTATGTACAAATAAGTGCACATCAGTGGCTAAACTTGCTTAACGAAAAGTACTCTAACCGCTATGGCATAAAGGCGGTTTGTCTGTGTCAAAATATTCTTTACCAATGATTTAGGGTTAGCTTTGTTTATACCTAACTCCTTGTACAGATTTGTATGTACCATATGGTCAAGTCCCTCATATAAAGTAAGTAGTAGTGTATAGTTTAGGGCTGAATGTGGAAGCTTGTAAATGGCTTTTCGTTGATTGCCTCACTATATACGAGTATGTTTGTATTGTTAGCTGTAAGCCACCCAAACAAAAAAAAAAAAAAACGCACTCAAAATCCAACTCCAAGCAGTTTTTGAAATAGGCCACTTACAGGTAATTTGGAACTGTCGAAATAAAGACAACAATGGCAAATGAATGTTGATATAGCTACAGTCCCAGTCACAAGACGTAAAAACTGTGAAAGTACTGTATTTACCCATGCCAAACCGTAGATCTCACACTCTTTTTACTTAGAACACTTTTACAAAACCTTGGTAACATCATTTACGTTGAGATGGTTCATTATTTTATGCACGCCAGATCCTTTTCATCATATCGAGAGCACCCGTGTCCACCTCTGTTAATAACTTTATTCTGATAAGATTACAACGTAATAGGGCCGGTCTGCCGCCATTAATTGGACACATGAACTGAATTTTCCAAAGAGAAGGATTTAATCCAATTCGCATGGCATATATGAATATACCTGAATGAGTTAAATGTCGTAGGGAAAGTTTGAAATATGAATGTGGATAAACAATAGATCTATGGACAGTGGGAAAGGTGATATGGCTAAAAAGGATGCGTCTGATGAAATTACGAGTAATACAGAAGTATGGAAGAAGTATGGAAGAAGTATGGAAGAAGTATGGAAGAAGTATGGAAGAAGTATGGAAGAAGTATGGAAGAAGTATGGAAGAAGTATGGAAGTAGTATGGAGGAAGTATGGAAGAAGTATGGAAGTAGTATGGAAGTAGTATGGAAGTAGTATGGAGGAAGTATGGAAGAAGTATGGAAGTAGTATGGAAGTAGTATCGAAGAAGTATGGAAGTAGTATGGAAGTAGTATCGAAGAAGTATGGAAGTAGTATGGCAGAAGTATGGAAGAAGTATGGAAGAAGTATGGAAGTAGTATGGAAGAAGTATGGAAGAAGTATGGAAGAAGTATGGAAGAAGTATGGAAGAAGTATGGAAGAAGTATGGAAGAAGTATGGAAGTAGTATGGAAGAAGTATGGAAGTAGTATGGAAGAAGTATGGAAGTAGTATGGAGGAAGTATGGAAGAAGTATGGAAGAAGCATGGAAGAAGTATGGAAGAAGTATGGAAGAAGTATGGAAGAAGTATGGAAGAAGTATGGAAGTAGTATGGAAGTAGTATGGAAGAAGTATGGAAGTAGTATGGAGGAAGTATGGAAGAAGTATGGAAGTGGTATGGAAGTAGTATCGAAGAAGTATGGAAGTAGTATGGAAGTAGTATCGAAGAAGTATGGAAGTAGTATGGCAGAAGTATGGAAGAAGTATGGAAGAAGTATGGAAGTAGTATGGAAGAAGTATGGAAGAAGTATGGAAGAAGTATGGAAGAAGTATGGAAGTAGTATGGAAGAAGTATGGAAGTAGTATGGAAGAAGTATGGAAGTAGTATGGAGGAAGTATGGAAGAAGTATGGAAGAAGCATGGAAGAAGTATGGAAGAAGTATGGAAGAAGTATGGAAGAAGTATGGAAGTAGTATGGAAGTAGTATGGAAGAAGTATGGAAGTAGTATGGAAGAAGTATGGAAGAAGTATGGAAGAAGTATGGAAGAAGTATGGAAGAAGTATGGAAGAAGTATGGAAGTAGTATGGAAGAAGTATGGAAGTAGTATGGAAGAAGTATGGAAGAAGTATGGAAGTAGTATGGAGGAAGTATGGAAGAAGTATGGAAGTAGTATGGAAGTAGTATGGAAGAAGTATGGAAGAAGTATGGAAGTAGTATGGAAGTAGTATGGAAGAAGTATGGAAGAAGTATGGAAGTAGTATGGAAGTAGTATGGAGGAAGTATGGAAGAAGTATGGAAGTAGTATGGAAGTAGTATGGAAGAAGTATGGAAGAAGTATGGAAGTAGTATGGAAGTAGTATGGAAGAAGTATGGAAGAAGTATGGAAGTAGTATGGAAGAAGTATGGAAGTAGTATGGAGGAAGTATGGAAGAAGTAAGGAAGTAGTATGGAAGAAGTATGGAAGAAGTAGATATGCTGCGTCGACCCCAGATGAATTGGCATAAGGGCAATAGAATGACGACAAATGATGATATAAATATTTAGTGCAATTTAAAACCGTTTCTCGTATAGCCAATGTGTGATTAAGGCCTTATAACACACTAATATTGTAAATGCAAAAGTTTGGCTTTTTCTCATGGTGGAGACAGAAACAACGGAACCACCTGTTTCGTCCACGTTCTACATCTCTCTGTATACTACTGTAGTTTTTACGTATCCTATTATATTTTTCTATTTCCCTTTGCAGTGCACTTTAATACCCCACAAACGTAATTCCCAAAGCACACCATTTGCTTCTTACAAAGCCCAAAAGACGGGTCTTTACCGACGTACTCTAATTAAAGGCCCACCTTTTTCCGACGGCCTCTCTTTACAAAATTGCATCCTTGTAACGCAGCTGAGCGATATAAACGCAAGTTCTTTTGGCTCTGCGAGGGTGTAAACACCATCTGTGGCCATGGGCATTTATGGAGGAAAGTTTTGGACTTTATAAGAGGGACATGTGTGTCACCTTGTGTTTTGAACTAGGTATGCAACTAGACAAACATGACTACAGAAGTTCCTCATCAGCATGGTCATAGCCGTGTTTAGAGCATAATTGTATACAGGGAGTAAACCACCTCATCACAAAGCCGTTAACCAAGCATTCTGTACATCAAACTAAGTAAATTTACGCAAAAAATATTGCTGGGAAACAACTTTTTTTTTGAGGTTATAAATCTTGTTTTGAGGTAGAACTCATTGTAACGTACTTAAAACATTGTGCTGATGGATGAATTGAATAGTACGGGGGCCGTGGAGGTGTTCAAAGTTAAAATCTTACAAAAAAACTAGTAAGTATTAAAAAAAAAACTTGTCAAAAAGTTGTAACTTTGACCCCCCATATCTCAGTAACTAGAAGTTTCCCAGGTATGGTGTAGAGCAAAAAAATTATCGTGATGATGAGGAGAACAAGTGCCTTTCGGCTTCGTGAAGAGGTGTTTTACACCCTGTATATCATTTAGAGCAGAGGTTCCCAACCTTTTTTTTCTCGTACACCACTTTTGAAATGTTCTCGTTGCGGTGGACCCCTTTTTTTTTTTTTTTTTTTTTAAGGATGGGAAATCATCAAATGACCCCCCCCACTCTGGGCGGAGCGGGAGGGAGTGTCAGACTCTTACTGACTAAAAACCATCCATGTTCCTTCCTCGCCTTTTACGTTCCGGGGCCGCGGTATCTCTTTCGAACAGGCCCGCAACCCCGTGGACCCCTTACTGCATTATTTTCAAACCCGTGGCCCAAAAAGCAACAACTTTCAATACCTATTATTTTTCGCGCTGTTTCATAGGATTACATGAGGACCGTAGGCAAAAAATCAGAAAATTTAATCCTATTGTTTCGAAATACTTTTTTTAAGTCTCAATACAACCATTTTCACCGAAATAAAACCTCTTTAACTTTTTCGAGTAGCTTATTATGTGCCTACATGACAGATACAACCAAGCCAATATATTTGATCTTTCGTATCGAAACCAGATTAATTTTCATGGACTGACAACTTGTGAACCCACATTTTTATTTACGTCAACGTAGACCCCCGATGGGTCTCCCTTGGACCCCTGGGGGTCCACCTGGACCACTTTGGGAATCACTGATTTAGAGCATAATTATAAAATAATTAAGGAGCTTAATTGAAGGACCTTGTAGTTAAATAATAACAGCAGCTCGGGTCGACCTACTTGCCTAGATTGGTCTATGGATAGGTGACCCTGAGCACCCATTACATACCGAGTTTTACCGACTCTGTTAGTGGAAACACAAATGTTAGCTATTTTCTCTTGCGAGGTACAAGAAGTCATTAATGGGTCCACTCCGCGTGCGGGATGCTCATCAACGTGTAATGAGGCCTCTATAACATCATCACCTGTCAAGCCTTTCCCAATTTTTTGGTGCCTTCCAGTCTAACCGGATCAATCTAAATAGCAAGATTTGGGGAATAGGAACGTCAACTTATCTGACCTCCCCATCCCAGTTAGGTACTGGGCAATACGACACGTATTTCTATTGATAAATTGATGTAGATACGTGTGTAAATAAACCAGAATTTGACGGAGTTAAGTTTTCTGATTAAAAAGCTTAATTTAAAACCGTTTCTAGAATTTGAATATCAAAAACACATTTACACTTTTTTTAAACTCATTACGTCAGTTAAAATTACTCTTGCTCGACGACCCTCAAACGCAACGCAACTGCCTTTGCCAGCTACTGAGCGAGCATGACTTCTGAAACCGCCAGTCACTAATGGCTACAGAACGGCCAGTGATAATCATATCAGCAGCACTTTTGTTACTATTAACGTCTTATCACAACCTGCCAAGCGGCCATTACGGTCATAACTGACTGAAACTGCCACCAATCAATGCAGATAGGCTCTCGAGTAACGTACGGATATGCGGGCCTTAATAGACACTGTCATTGTGGAGATATGGCGTGCTGGGCGTCTACTAAGCCTTTTCAGGACTGTCATTGTTACATGATTTCAGATTTCTGTCTAAATTATCAGTCACTACTACATAAAAGTATGTTCTATATAAATGTTTACTAAAAGAATACTGTTAGCTACTAAATTACTTATTCTGTATTTGTAATTTTTTACTCTTAATTATCCAAAATTTGGCATTTCTTTTTCTTTGTAAAGTTACATTGAAATGTTTTCTTAAAATAATAATATTCAAAATTGATGGAACACTACCTAACTTTAAGCTTCGGAAGAGCGAAGTGACCTAGTACATAGGCCATTTTTATCATAAGGTTACTCCAACCACTAGATGTAGTAAAGAAAATAAATTATTTGTATTTGTAATTATATCTTTACATTCAGATAGACAAAAGTGATATCACAAGTGACATCGAAACTCCAAAACCTATATTATCTTCCCTATTTCTTTTCTTCATTTTTGAATAGATTTACAGGTTTCAGCCTGGTCGAAGGTATAAACCAATTTGGTTACGATTAGACACACATTCAACTGCGGTTTTATTTAATAATCAGTTTAGTACCTATAGTCTACGACCGTAAGGATGGAGTTCAAAGGCTAGAAGTCTACATTGTAAAAGAAATTCTGTCTTTACACAGACTGGGGACAAACTAAACGATTTCAATCAATAAACCAAAATGGGTCGATAACTACGCATCTGGCCAAATTGGATCAGCAATGCGAGTGTGGAGTTCCAACACAGGATATGCCACACCTCTCTTAACCGTCGCGCACAACTAATTGCATCCTCCAGGACTTGAATGAAGTAAACGACAGAGTGGCGCAGGTTGCTACGTACTGGTCGGAACAAAATCTGAATCATCGATTCGAGAACAAAAAGAAGAAGAAGAAATACTGAACATATTAAAACCTCTGCCAAGCTACGCCACATCACTGCATACAGTCTAACCCAGTATTTTTAAGATCATCTAGCTGCGTTCCACACTACGCTTGCCAATACACGCTTTTTTTTCAAAACAATCGTTTACTGCGTGCACCAGCAACCCCGAAAAATATTCATAAATAAATCCACAAAGCAAAGCGTAGCCACTCGTAAAAAGACTTGGCTCGATGAACATATAAATATTTTTATGAAATATCTCTGGGCATATCTCTAAAACCTTATTCATATCATTCAATTCAAGGCCTGTTTTGTGCCCGTCACATGCCACGCTAGACAACGGTAAGCCTCATACAGCCTGCCAGTTTAAATTCTGGCACAAAGCCAGAAATATTAAGTATAATATAAAGTTCAAGCCAAAAAATGATTTTAATATGAGCACTGTCCACTTCAGTTGGCACGAATGTTTCGTTTTTAAATCAATAAATGGCATTTTAATGTAGTTGAACCTATTTATTTTGGTATCTTCGCCTTTTACACACGTTTTCGTGCGGTCAGTCTCTCTCTAATCTATTGTTAGAGTTTTTATGCCGACTAAGACCTCTGACTTGGATTTCTCCAGTGTTCCTGCAGCATCAGTGATACTTAAATAAGCAGCCAAGAGTCCCGATTGTGACCTGGAGGAGCTCATGGCTAAATAATAACTGCCGCTCGGGTCGATCTTTAGGTTAAGCTGCACCTGTCTAAGTTGGCTCGTGGATGGGTGACCATCATTACATACCGAGTTTCCTCCGTGCCTCAGAAAGTACATTAAGCAGTTGGCCCCCGGCCCCGGCTGTTATTTGTAGACCTTTCGCAGTCATTACATTGGCCCGAAATTCTGACAATCAGTCTTAGCAAGGTCATCATAACTATTACCCAGTACTAACTGGATTGTGGAGGTCAGATAGGCAGTCGCTTCATGTAAAATACTGGTATTTTTTATCTGTATTCGGTTAGACTGGTAGCCGACCCCCACATATTTGGGTAAAGGCTACGCAGATGATTAGTCTAGATTATGACCTAGTCAATAAGGGCCTCTTATTTCATACTAGCTGACCCACGCAACTTCGTCTGCGTCACATAAGAGAGAAAAACAAAAGGAAAAAAGAAACCCCGTTTTTGCAACATTTTTCATTCCTGCTCCGCTCATAATAGTCGTAGCGTGATGTAATATAGCCTATAGCCTTCCTCGATAAATGGACTATCCAATGCAAAAATAATTTTTCAACTCGACTCGGTAGTTCCTGAGATTAGCGCGTTCAACCAAACAAACAAACAAACTCTTTATTATATTAGTAAAGATATAGATTTCGCATGTCTGTCTGTCTGCCTGTACTCCTTTAGTTATACTGGCTCCATGTTAAGTTATGTTGGGATTCGGTGATACTGCTGCTATTCACAAACTCCTCGGTGCTTCAATCTTATCAATATCGGAGCAGGCGTACAGTGCGAATTGAGCGTAAAATATGCAGTAAAGTTGCCTCTTACGGATTTTCCCGTCGACAGTAAAAATCTCTTCCGAACCTCTTGGGATTTTGAAATCTATATTTTAAAGTAACTTGCGATGCAGGTTGGTGTTGGCCGATCAACATTTCTCGTCTCGGCTTTTGGAAATCAGATAGAAGATTGCCAACGCACATTACAGTGCAGCGGTGGCATCGGACAACAGTGCATTTCTATAGCCACAAAAAAAAAGAAAACATTTGTTTATTTTTGTGCGATCCGTCTGTAGTGGTTCATAAAAATGTACGAATGTAATGTAGGAAGGTTTTGGAACGGCCCGCGTACGTAAGTCTATAGCTTATATCTTACTAAAATTATGAATTCGAACGTTTTCTAGGTTGTTATTCTGCCTCGCGAAAATTACTGAATGGATTTGGATTTTACATTCTTCTATCTTTTATTATTATTATTATTATTTTTTGGACACATATAGTTTATAACCTGGATGAACATGTTATCAGTAGTATGGATTCCGTGGAACAGTTACCGAACTTCATAAGCTAGTGAGCTAATAAATCATATAAGTATTCCAAATAATCAAAATTCCTGTTTTCCATGCTCAGACACTGCAACCACATCAAACTATTTAGATACAGCATCACTATATTCTAGCAACAATGGTATCGTTGCAATTCTCGGCTCACAAACCAAGATTCAACTAATAATTCATTTGGCGCGCTTCCGAAAGCGCTACAGTGACCAGCATTTTGTAAATTTTAATGAAGTTGACACCCTGTGTGATTAAATTATATTCTGGTTGCAATGGAAATTATTCGTGTGTCTTTTTTTGTGAGGTAAGCACTGTTGCTAGCAACACAAGTTGTCTATGATAGTATCATATTATACAGGGTGTAAACCACCTCATCACAAAGCCGTTAACCAAGCATTCTGTATATCAAACTAAGTAACTTTACGCAAAAATTATTGCTGGGAAACAACTTTTTTTTTTAGGTTATAAATATTTTTTTTGTGGTAGAACTCAATGTAACGCACTTAAAACATCGTGCTGATGGATGGATTGAATAGTACTGGGGTCGTGGAGGTATTAAAAGTTAAAATCTTACAAAAAAAACTTGTCAAAAAGTTGTAACTTTGACCCTCCATATCTCCGTAACTAGAAGGTTCCCAGGTATGGTATAGAACAAAAAAAAAATGATCGCAATGATGGAGATAACAAGTGCCTTTCGGCTTCGTGAAGAGGTGTTTTACACCCTTTATAGGGTGACTGGTAATTAGTGTACGATACTTAAACACGTGATTGTGCTCATGACAACAAGTGACTTTTACTATGGGACCAGTGCCGAAATCACGAAAAAAAACAGCTATTCAGTACAATAGGCGAACATAAATATACTGAACTGCAGATGTTTTTTTCGCTATTTCAGGGTTGGTCCCATAGTAAAAGTTGTTTGTTATCATGAGCATAATCACGTATTTAAGTATCGTACACTAAGGTCCATGTTCAGCAAAAAGTTGACGAACGATTATCTAAAAACAGCTGTTTAAAACACATTTTTATACGGGAACATGTCAATTTGACAGCTGTTTTTAGATAACCAGACTGCTATCTTCTCGGTGTACATGAACTTTAGTCACCCTACATTTGACACCATCTCAACAATTAAGTTTTCGTGTTGAATATGGTTGCCTAATAACCCCCTATCGGCTTCCCTATCATAAAATCAAGCTTATGACAATCACCAACTGCCCATAACAATAAATTCCTCCAGTCTAGTCCCGTGTCTAGACGATGGCTGGATTATTATTTCCCATTCTACGTACTTCAGTTAGCAAGTTCTCGTCAATATTAGCTCTATGAAGCTCTATAGAGTGGCTGTGGGTTTATGGACGTGGCGACAAACATGCGGTGTTGTTTAGACTTGTTATTTACAGGAATATTACGTTTTTTCTTACTGAAGCTGGACACAATCGGATTCCTTTTTGAACTACCTAATTAGAGATCATGGATTGAGTTCGCAACTATGACGTAGGTACAGATACGAAAATGTCTGTGAAGTAAGACTATTGTTTACGTCATAGTTATCTTACTAACAGTGTCCGTATATTGAGGCGATTTCACTAACCCGTTCATTATTAAATGCGTACCTCGGCACAATGTTTTGAGTACATTACATTGAGTTTCACAGCAATGCGTGATTTCTCATAAAAAATATGCGTATGCCAGCAATTATTTTTGCGTAAAGTTACTTAGTTTGATGTACAGAATACTTGGTTGACGATTTTTTGAAGAGTCCATTTACAACGTGTATTTCAACAGTAACATCAATTAACGAAACGGTTTTAGTCTAGATAATCCACAAATCATAGAGCAGCGGCGGCCCAGACTTACGAACAGTAAAGCGCAAAACACACAGAGAACGGGTGCGGGTCGGGCGCGGGGCGAGCGCGGGTCTATTCTATATAATTATATATAATAGACCCGCGCTTGCCCCGCGCCCGACCCGCACCCGTTCTCTGTGTGTTTTGCGCTTAAGTCGTGGGTTCGAACTGAAGGGTTTGGGTAAATGATACACTTTTATAGCAATAATCTAATATATTTGATAATACTTTTACACAACGATGCAGTCCGTGCTAGCGGTGCGACACAACCAACAAACTTAACAAGTACATAGTTAGATGGCACTGCTCGCGTGCTTCGTAATAACTTAACACCTCCCCTCGAAGTCGTGAGCAGATCTTCGACATTTACATACATTCATCCATCATCCCTAAATTATGCAGACATTCATGATGTTTGGTCCCACTCAAGCCTTTGGTCAAGACATCAGCAGGCATTCGATCAGTACACAAATATCTAAGATCAATTACACCTTGTTCGCACTTATCGCGAATAAAGTGGTGCCGTACATCAATGTGTTTTGTTCGTGAATGGTAGTTCTTACTTTGGGCAAGCTTAATGGCACCCTGGTTATCGTTGAATATTATCACACAATCACACTTAACCTCAATTCTATTCAAAACATCACGTAAATACATGGCTTCTTTAGTACATTCAGATATAGCCATATATTCGGCTTCGGTGCTGGATAAAGCAATGGTACGTTGCTTTCGCGCTTCCCAGCTGACTGGAGCACCTGCAAAAATAAATGCGAAGCCGGAATAGGACCTACGATCTACCGCATTCCCTGCCCAGTCTGCATCAACCACACCAAAAAGAGGCAACCCGGTTCTTTCATACACTAGTCCGTAATCTGATGTACCTCGCAAATATCTTAACACACGTTTAGCAGCCTTCCAATGTGCGATGTCGTAATTTGTATTGAACTGACTTAAAAAATTAACGGCATACGCGATATCTGGTCTAGTTGACACCGCCAAGTGCATTAAGGCGCCAATCATACTCTGATACGGATATTGTTCCATTACATCATTTCTAATACACTCAGGCTTCTCTAATTTTACATTTACATCCATAGGTGTGATAGCAGGTTTACACTCACTCATACCGAAGCGTTCTAACACTTTATCAATATATGATTTTTGACTTAAGTACACTCTATTTTCATCATCACGACTAAATTCAATTCCTAAACAAGTAGATATTTTCCCCATATCTTTCATTTCAAATGCACTTCCTAACTGTTTCTTCACACTTTCCATCCATACATTATCATTTGTCGCTAGAATCATATCATCGACATATATACCTATCAACATTAGTCGTTCACCATTTCTCGCAATAAACACACAAGGTTCCTGTGGCAATGATTCAAAACCAATATCATTCAACATTCTTGCTAACCTTTTATACCACTGCAAACCTGATTGTCGCAAGCCATATAAAGATTTTTTCAATAAACACACACTATCCACACATTCATCAAGAGTTTCATGCCAGCGTTTTGCTGTCTGTAGTATAGCCTTGTCTGTTATTATTTTCTTTTGCGAACCGACCTTTTCTTTAGCGATTACTTTCTTTAGGACGTCGCTTAACTGATCTGGGATTTCCATGTAGACTTCCTCATCTAGAGAACCATTCAGGTAAGCCGTTACAACGTCCATTTGATGGATTTCCAATCCTAACTCAGCCGACAATGCAGCTATGAGTCTTATGGATGACGATCTCACAACAGGCGAAGACGTCTCATGAAAATCCTCCCCTGGCCGTTGTGAACATCCCTTTGCGACAAGGCGTACTTTCTTGCCAGTACTTTTGGTACTAAACACGAATCTGCTTCCAATAACTTTGCGTTGTTTTGGTCGTGGTACAATTTCCCAGGTTTTGTTCTTTATCTGAGATAGATACTCATTTTCTAGAGCAGACGTCCACAAATTCAAGTCGCTTCTATTCTCTATATCTCTCCATGTCATTTGTTCTATTACTGCTATCCCTGCACTTATCTGGGTATTCGATTTATCTGATTCATCATCTGATTCATCTGGTTCACTTTTACTATCTGTAGTATTATTTTCGTTCACTGTCTGATATTCTTTCCGCGGTCTGCCCGCGTGACCAGTGCGAAGTAGGCGTGGTCTTCCTCTTCCTCTTTTAGAGGGTTCTATTAAGTTTTCCCATGAAACAGTTGACTTCCTTTTTCTATATAATTGACCTCTATCTCTATCTTCTTCTGGTTCTTGAATTCTTTCAAGTGATCTTCTTGATCTAGTAGCATTCTTATTGGCTTTTAAAATCTTGCAGTTGTCTTCCTTTCTTTTATTGTTCGCATTAGATGCATTAAATTCTATTCTCACCTCTTCTTCATCAGTATTTTCTTCGTCATCAAGTATTTCTTTATACTCATGCCTAAACGCTGTCTCATTCATAAACTTCACGTCACGAGTAACGATTATCTTTCTTGTTGCAGGATCATGTATTCTATATGCTTTAGATTGAATATCATAGCCCACAAATATTCCTAGCTGTGAGCGTGAGCGTGACTCAAACTTTCTTTTCGGTTTTCCCTTATCTTTATAGTAAGCTTTCGAGCCAAACACATGCATATATATGACTGTAGGTTTCTTTCCTTTCCACAGTGTAAAAGGTATTTGACCATTTAAGGCTGTTGTTGGACACCGGTTTCTTATATAATTAGCAGTATTTACCGCTTCAGCCCAAAATGAAGGTGGACTTCCGGCTTGATGCATCATACATCGTGCCATTTCGACCAATGTCCTGTTCTTTCTCTCGGCAATCCCGTTCTGTTGAGGCGTATATGGCGCCGTCAATCTTCTTCTAATTCCAGCCTTCTTCAAATAATCATCAAACTCATTATTCACATATTCTCCACCGTTATCAGATTGAAGATTCTTTATTTTCTTCCCCGTTAAATTCTCTGCATAGGCTTTGTAAGCTTTGAACACGCTAAAAACGTCACTTTTATTCGCAATGAAGTAGATTTCACACCATCTAGATTTATCATCAATGAAAGTGACAAAATATTTTTTACCACCATACGACTGATGATTCATGGGGCCACAAACATCACTATGCACTATTTCAAGTAATTCATTGGTACTATCTTCTCTTTTCTTTGGAAAAGGTGTGCATGTCTGTTTTTGACTAATACAAATCTCACATTGTGATAACTTTTCGTCATCCTTGAATGTTAGCCCGTGTACTAAACCATTGTTTGCCATAGCTTTCAAGTCGCGTTCGTTGAGATGTCCGAGTCGTTGGTGCCACATGTCTATTGAATTCTTAACTGCTTCAATATTATTAACAGAATTCTTACTCATTCGAACATGGTATAGATTTCCAACTCTTTCTGCACGCATATGAATTTTATCATTGTCATCAATCACAATCGCATCATTCTTCCTAAAATGAACCTCGAACCCGCGATCCGTCATCTTAGCCACTGATAATAGGTTTGTTCGTAAGTCAGATACGTAGAACACTTTTTCTATATTAATCTGGCGTTCTTCACTGCCCGTGTCTACAGAAATCTTGACCTTACCAGTCCCAGTAATTTGTGTTCTGTCGCTATTTGCTAAATTTAGCTCTGAATCTAGCCGCGTAAAATCTTCGATCATGTGCTTCTCATTGCACATATGACCTGTGCATCCACTGTCAATGCACCAAATAGGATTTACTTTCTCACCTAGCATAACCTCTTCGGTAGTACTCAATAACATTGTCGTCTTTTGCTCTTTGTCGTCCTTGTTTTCTAAACTCTGTGCACTTTGCTTATGCTTGTTGATGTGCTTAGTTCTGCAGTCTCTCGCTAAATGCCCACGACGACCACACCGATGACATTCGAAATTATTTTTATAACTGTGGTTGTCCTTGTCATGATTCTTCTTCAGATTGGCATTTTTATTTTTATTGATACGTTTGACGAACATAGCTCCCTGATCAGCTGTCTTAGACTTACGAGCTTCATGATCCTCGATAATCTTCACTTTTAACGTTTCCGTTGATGGTAAATCATCGCGTGATTCCATTGCTGTTCTAAACATAGCGAATGAATCCGGCAAACTGTATAACAATAATATGGCTAATAATTCGTCTATAACTATCAAACCAATTTCTCTCAATTTTTTAACTGCATCAAAAAAGTCTGAGATGTGTTTCTTCAAATCATCATCTTCTTGCATACGAGTCAGCACCAGTTTTTTCAACAAAGAGGCTTTTCTAGCAGGACCGCTGGACTGATACATAGATTTCAGTTTTTCCCAAATGGCCTTGGAACTTTCCAAACCATCCAATGCGGCCAATTCACTTGGGCTTACCGCTAACAGTATGTCGGCTTCGGCTTTTCTGTCCATTTTCAACCATTCAGCATATTTTGGATCACTTAACTGTGGTTTGGGCAATAATCCCGAAACAAACTCCCATAGGTCATTTTTAATCAGTATAGCTCGCATGTGAATTTTCCATGTATCGTAATTATCACCAGTAAGTCTATCAATCTTTATAGATGTAGCCATAATGAAGTTTCTTCAACTCCAAAACAATGGCAATGAATAATAAAAATCTTCGTAACAAACTAGTAGTAAACAAACGATTACGGCGAACGTAAACTTGCAAGTCCGCGTTACGTTAATTAGCCTTCACTTAACTTCACGCGTTTATAACTTTAATTACGACGAACTGTTTTAGTTCAAATCACTGCAATTATTCACTAATATGTCTTGTTTTTCACTCACTGACTGTCCCTGGGCCCATAACCTGAAGGGTTTGGGTAAATGATACACTTTTATAGCAATAATCTAATATATTTGATAATACTTTTACACAACGATGCAGTCCGTGCTAGCGGTGCGACACAACCAACAAACTTAACAAGTACATAGTTAGATGGCACTGCTCGCGTGCTTCGTAATAACTTAACACGAACCCAGGCAGGCGCCTTACTTTGTGTAATTTATTTTCATCACCATTGCTCTCAAAAACGGTGATGGAAACCATCGTGAGGAAACCGGCATGTCCTAGAACCAAAAAATGTAAGACGTGTGTGACATCTACCAAACCGCACTGGGCCCACATAGTGGAGTCGTGGTGTTGCGGACACCACCCCGTTATACAATACAATACAATAATCCACAAAAGATTGCTCAAATCGTGTCCTTTCTTGGATTTACCAAACAATTTATCAAATCATGTCCTTTGTTACGTATTTACGTTATGTCCAGGTGTTCCGCTACACCTAAGACATCTGTGACAGCGCGAAAACTAGCCATAAATCAGTGTCGAAAATGTCAACATTAGCATGTTTGTCTGAAAAGTGGTTCTAGTCTTGTGAATAGTCACTAGTTCGATCTGCGTGGGGTGAGTCGACCGATTTGTTACGATAACTACATTCAACAAACATAAACATTACAGTAATAAAAAGAGTAAAATAGACTTTAAAAGAAGCCGGAAGGCACTTATTCTCCCCGTTATTTTTTTATTGCAATGATCATCATGGTTCGGATCAATTGCTTCGGACCATGGCTGGGAACCTACTAGTTGCGGAGATATTGGAGGTCAAACTCACAACTTTTTTTTCAAATACTAGTATTTGAAAAAAAAGATTTTAAGATCATAACTTTACTTTAAGTACTTTTACAACTCGTCTTTAAATACGTCTATCAGCACAATGTGTTGAGTACGTTACATTGAGTTTTACCGTAAAAAGTGATTTTTCACCGCAAAAAAAGTTATTTTGCAGCAATAATACTTAGTCTGATGTACAGAATGCTTGGCTTCGTGAAGAATCTGTTCTCACCCTGTATATTGGGATACGGTCATCCCTACGAACTTATAATGAATCGCAAGCGCGCCAGTGGTAACATCACGCGACTTACTAACCAGTCTACCCACACCTGCAGCTTCTACATAGTCGTGATGTTCTGGGCACACGGCGGGGACGATAGGTATTGTCTGATCGCAGCGAAGTTAAGACGTTCCGGAACAGTTCACAAAACATGTTTTCATGTTTTCGATCATGTTTCTAAAACTTATCAAAAACTTCTATGGGACCAACCCAGGTTGGAGTACTAAACACAGTTAGAAATTGCAAAAAAGTTACCAATATCGCATTATTTATCCACCGTGTATATGTCACCGTAAAATTATCAAACACGTTATATTACAATATAACATGTTTTTTCTCGCGATATTGTAATGTCTCGAATTATTGTCAACTGAACATACGGAAGTATCTCTGCCCCCATAATCTGGACTTGGGGCACCCCCCGTTAGGTTACTTATGTTCCTTTAAACCCAGCACTCGGAAATAGTACGCTTTTTAAGGGGAATATAAAGTGTTTTAAGGTTATCGGTATTTCTCAGGAATGGTGCATTATCTTTTCATGAGAGTTGTGTCACTGGGCAAGGGGGACCCCTCCTTCCCTCCACACCGCGTGAGTTGACTACCATCGCATGCATTTCACGAAAAATAATGCGTTTTGTTGTAAGCAGTATGTTCATTTGACAATAATTCGAGACTTTACAATATCGCTAGAGATATTATTACAATATAACGTATTTGACAATTTTACGGTGACATATACATACATACCTTTGCATATTACTTACCTGAACGTTAATATGCACAGCAATAACTAACTACCCTCGTAAAGCCGTCGTTTTCAACTGACGCGCGGTGACGAGCTTCTTAGTTGACGGTTCACACCTCGCCTCGTCGAGCACAAGGGTCGGAAAGTGCTTCAAACTTGGCGAGAGATTTTACTCACTAGTTTTAAAGTAATTTATGAGGGATGGATGATGTTACTTAAAGTGGAAGTTTGGTATTTTGTGTTTTACGGTTAGATTTATCTTATACTAGCGACCCGCCTCTGTTTCACACCGTTTTTATGGATAAATCTTGATAAAACATCGAGATTAATGTTAAATACATAAAGGGTGTAAAAGATATCTTAACAAAGACGAAAGACACTTGTTCTTCCTGTCACAACGATATTTGTTTTGCTTTACACCAAAATTGGGAACCTTCTAGTTACGGAGATATTAGGGGTCAAAGTTTCAACAATTTTTTAAGTATTTTTTTTTTCAATACAAGTTGTTATTGTAAGATTATTTGTATTGATTTGTACTAGTCAATCCATCCATCACACAATGTTTCACAAACATGATTTTTCACTCCTAAAAACCAGTCGTTTCCCAGCAATAATTTTTTCGTAAAATTACTTAGTTTGATGTACAGAATGCTTGACTGACAGCTTAGTGATGAGGTTCTCAATTCGTCGAAAACTTTTTTTTTTTCATGATCCACGATTACTCGAAGATGGCTGGAGCGATTTGGTAGAATGGTGGTGGTTTTGGTGGTTTGGTTTTGAGGGAATTCTTCGAATTTCATAGGCACACTTTGATTTGATTGGGATAGTTTTTAGACGAGTATTTTTTTAAAGTGGTCAATTTGGTGAAGATCTGTTAAAGAACTACGGAGGTAGGCAACGGAACTCCTTAATAAATGATAGCAAATGGACTGGGATTGCTGAATTCTCATGTCTATCTATTGTTTACATCAGTTCATAACATAATAATAATATCACGCCGCTACGCTGTGAAGGGGTAAGCAGAAGTGAACCACTAAAAGTGAAAAATAAAAACTTTTTTGCAAAAAATAAAACCGTCTCCAAAAAAACCGACTTCAAAAGAAAACAAAAATGTGAAAAATAACTAGCTTCTGAAGTCAGTGACCTTCATTTGATTGATTTATTTTTTTGTCACCGACTTTAGAAGCAAAACTTGTTTTTCACATTTTTGTTTTTTGTTAAGTCGGTTTTACTTTTTGGAAAACAGTTTTTAATAAACAGTGGAATTCCTTATCATCACGCCTTATTTATTGTTAAAAATGATATGCAGTTTAGTATACATGTGAACTTACAAAAAGCACTGTTAACCACAATTTTAAAGGTACTTTCAAATCAATGATAAAATAATAATTAAAAGAAAACTCCTGAATCACTGGCTCTCAAGGAATAAAGGATTTATCCAGATCCAGTTACGAAATCGCCACGTGATACAATAGTTAGAACAAATTCGATTGCAAAGTGCTACTATAACCTACACTACACTAATAGCCACTGATAACCTACTTCAACATTCATTGATTGCTCACTAACTACAACACTGACCTTTAGCGCACACATGGAGCAATGTACGCTAACATCATTATAATGGTCATCAGTACATAATGTATTACTGGTTCATGGTCAATCGGACAGGTGGTCTCACTTACGTTCACACACACACACACACACACACGTCAGTTTGTACATTTATTATTTATACAATCTCATTGGCTACCGGTGGGGGTACTTATATGAGCTTCGGGCGCTTGGGGCTCACCAGAATTATTAGATCGAGAAATTCTTGTTTAAGGTAGTCTAGCAGCCCGCAAGGGCCGAAGCCTGCCGGGGTTGCGGGCCTGTTCGAAAGAGATACCGCGGCCCCGGAACATAAAGGGCGAGGAAAGAACATGGATGGGTTTTAGTCAGTAAGAGTCTGACACTCCCTCCCGCTCCGCCCAGAGTGGGAGAAGTCATTTGATGATTTCCCATCCCAAAAAAAAAAAAAAAAAAGAAAAACGTAGTCTAGCAGTCTAGATTTTGTCGGCGGGTGTTAAAAGTTTGACGTGTCTATGTGTGTGTGTGTGGGTCTGTCTGTGGCATTGTAGCTCCCGAACGGATGAACTGATTTTGTTTTTTGTTTGAAAGGTCATTTAGTCGGGAGTGTTCTTAGCTATGTTTGATAAAAATCGGTCCAAAGTAGCTACGACCACAAAATAGCCAATATTTTTTTTTCACAACTCCCTCAATTAGGGTATCAAATGAAAAAAAAGTCTTTGAAATTTATTTACCGGGGCCACGGTATCTCTTTCGAACACTCCCGGCAGCATCCGATAGCTGAGCCATACATAATAAATATTTTTCTCTAACAGCAACTATAGGCTAACGGGGCAGTCAAACGCCACGTTATGTCAATTAGTAAAATGGCCCACGTATCCCTTGTTTCACCAACTTAATTACTCTCAAACCGGCCAACACTCTTGAACACCTCAAACAATGCTATAAAAGCCATCTTAGCGTCGTCCACAAAGCGCAGCCGACTGTCCGTGGCCCCGCTACGGCACTAGAAAGTACTAGGTATGGCAGGGAACTGGCGAACTGCCAAAGTGTTTGGATGCTGCAGTTTCAATAGTCCACGTTATGTGTTTTATGGTCGCATTACTGTCTGTTAGGTAAAAGAGGGTAATTAATTTTGGAAGCCATTAGATAGTTTAACCAAAGTAAAAACAATTGTGTTTGTTGGCTTGGCAGTCAAATGTTATTTTTGTTTTGTTTCGTCTAAACTATTTGTGTTTTTGTTTGTTTGTTTGTTACGATTTAACTCAAGAACTGCTCAACCGATTTCAAAAATACTATCAGCAATAGCAAGCTACATTTTTACTGAGTAACATAGGGTACAAATATACCATAACATAGTACGTTAAGCTGTTGGTTCCGGCTGTCATTCTCTGACAGACGTTAAATGTCAATGTAGTGAAATTCTGGCAACTGGCAACCAGTTTAACCAAGAGGTATTGTTTTACTAGGGTTTACGGAATCCGCTTTCGATCCCTTAGCAAAACCTGGGTTTTACTAGCGGACCATAACATTCACATTCCTAACCAAGACATTTCCCCTTAGATATCATGAAACACAATATCTAAAGAAGTTTTCCCTACACCACCGCATCGCCAAAACTTCACAACACCTTCATCAACACTAAATCTCAAACTTCCCCAAAAACAAAGAAGAAAAGGCACAAACAAACAAATAAAACAAAAGGTACGGAACCTTAAAACCTTCATCCATTCGGTTGCCGACAATACAATGCATCATTTTTAATAGCAGCTACGGCGTAGCTATTATCGTAGACCTATCTACGAGTGCTACGAGCGTAGGCCCGAAGCGGTATTGGCGTAGGTTCGTAGCAATGTTTTGTAGACCGTATTTAGGCTTGAATAGATTTATACAGATGTTGATTCTTCCGTTTGGGTTATTTCTAGCTTTGTTATACTTTTTGTTGATTATTAAAAGCAGTTTTATATAAATTCAGTTTTCATGCATTTTTTTGCAAATAATGTTTGAGTTGAAATTTAAAATATTCAGAAAGTTGAAACTATTCAAACATATTTCATGAGGAAAATACAAAATGCACCCTTTTTAATATTCAAAAGTTTTTAATTAAAGTAACGCAACAATTTTCAAGCAAATATTATGTTAATTAAATTACTTAACACTGCACACCCTAGCACTTTGCCCGTGACTTCGTCCGCGAAAATGGTGATAACTCGGTTAATTTACATGATATCAATATAATTTATAGTCTATGTTACTCGGTATAGATGTAGCTTTCTAATGGTGAAAGAATTTTTGAATTCGGTTTAGTAGTTCTTGAGTAAAATCGTAAAAAAACAACAACACACACAAACAAACAAAAAAAGTTTGTAACAATCTCGAGCAAATGAAGTCAAAGTCAATTTTCTTCTTATGAACTGAACACATGGCAGACTGTAAGAATTTTTCATTTCCACTTTCAGCGATTCGTTCAGGAAACACGTAGATGCAGGCAAAACTAGTTATTACACTGTCTGGCTTTTACACAGTTTTCCACTTACGATGCAAGAAAATGGAACTTTTGAAAGTAGCAGCTCTTTGGGTAAAATAATGATTTGAACTTTTGTTTTTTTTTAAGGATTAAAGAGTAAAGCTTTCCGGCTTTTTTATGGATTTTTCTGAGCTGATTTTATTAATGATTTTTCTTAATAAGATAGTGGTTGCACTTTTTTATTGGAATAGTGACTTATTAGATCTGAATTTAATTACTGTAAAAACTTCAATGATAAAAATGATCTGAAAAAGTTAATTCTACACGTGATAGTTACGCTACAAAACAATTATAAACGAAAATTAACAATTAGTGTGATCGTTTAAAGAAAAACACAACATCTAACGACCATAATTTCCGTTGCACCAAAATTGTCAAAAAAAAAACGAAAATCGACTAATTTCCCCTTACTACAGACCTTTTACTTCTGACAGCAACCTTATTCCAACAAAAATAAGGATTACTATCGTGTAACAATAATTTTGAAAGGAGTGTACTGCGCAAAGTTATAACCCTGTAACCTAATTCGCGTGTCATCATAACGCATAAAGGCGGGTTGGCCGTCAAAACGCAAACGTTAACATGAAAGTATACGTAATCGTTTGAAATCAAATCGACTACACACGTGAACTAAACACGCTATACCTACTTGCGTAATGTTGGTGTTGCCAAGTTTTTATTGTGGTTTGTTTTTTTTTTTAGAGCAAAACTTAGTTCGGTCTCAAATTAAGTAGGTGTAATAGAAAAGTTTTTAATAGAAGTAAATTGGGTCTGGCTTGTATTATAATTATGGTAATTACAAACGGTTAGTATTTCGTCTATAGGTACTGTAGAAGTGTAAAGATTTCTTCTGGAACCATCCAACAACGTACCCTTTTCCCAAATACAGGGTGTAAACCACCTCATCACGAAGCCGTCAACCAAGCATTCTGTACATCAAACTACGTAACTGTACGCATAAATTATTGCTGGTTAAACCTTTTTTTAGGGTGAAAAATCATGATTAGTGGTAAAACTCAATGTAACGCACTTAAAATATTGTGCTAATGAATGGATTGAATAGTACGGGGATTGTAGAGGTGTTTAAAATCTTAAATTCTAAACTTGTATTTAAAAAAAGCTTGTCGAAATGTTGAAACTTTGAACCCCAATATCTATCTCCGTAACTAGAAGGTTCCCAGGTATAGTGTTGAACTAAAAAATGATTGCAATAATAGAGAGGACAAGTGCCTTTCGGCTTCGGTAAAAGGTGTTTTACACCCTTTATATCGGGGTCGTCTGCTAGTTTAACCGGATACAGAAAATACCACTATTTCACATGGAGCGACTGCCTATCTGACCTCCACACCCCAGTTAGAAATGGGTAATACGAAACCTTGGTAAGACTTGTTGTCAGACTTTCGTGCCACTGGCTGTAACTACTTTATAGATCTGTAAATGAGAGCCGCGATCAATAGCTAAACGTGCTTTCCAATGCACGGAGGATCTCGATATGTACACCATCCACACACCAACCCAGGCTAGCGCAGCTTAACCTGAAATTCGACTGGAGCAGCTGTTGTTATTTGTCCACGAGCTCCTCTAAAACCGACCCCAACAGAGGGATAAGGCTGGGTAGATTATAATAGTCACTATATGATAGGAGGGAGAAAAAATAACAACGTGGATTTATTTTATCCAGTTTTAGGCCTAGAGCCTTTGCAAAGAGGTTCATATTTGCTCTAACACATGTCAATTGTGTGTCCTAAAGTAAGCAAATAGTATGAACGTGAGAGAAATTTTCATGTTACGAGTTGACACCTAAGTACTTACCGTAGCGTAAATAAAGGGTGTAGCACACCTCTTCACGAAGCCGAAAGGCACTTGTTCTCCCCATCATTGCGACCTTTTTTTTGTTCTACACCATACCTGGGAACCTTCTAGTTACGGAGATATGGGGGGTCAAAGTTACAACTTTTTGACAAGATTTTTTTTAAATACAAGTTTTTTTTGTTAGATTTTGACTATTCTCACCGCCACGACCTCCGTACTATTCAATCCATTCATCAGCACGATGTTTTAAGTGCGTCACATTGAGTACTACCACAAAACGTGATTTATAACCTCAAAAAAAAGTTGTTTCCCAGCAATATTTTTTACATAAAGTTACTTAGTTTGATATACAGAATGCTTGGTTAACGGCTTTGTGATGAGGTGTTTTACACCCTGTATAAAATAAATAAACTCAGGATATGGTTTCAGAACATAGGCAGTCGCTTTATGTCATCATCATCATCAGCTTATTAATGTTCGCACTACTGGGAAACAGGCCTCCTCTCAATGAGAGGGAATGGGCTATAATCCACCACGTGGGCCCAGTGCGGATTGGTAGACGTCGCTTTCCTCACGATATCTTCCTTCACCGTTTCGTCGCTGCATGTAAAGCACTGATATTCAGCTGCAGATTATGCGACTGGAAGCCGATCCTCAACATTGTTGGGAAAAGGACACGTATGATGGTGTCTTAGCACATGAAAAGACAACATCCAGCTTACATCTTTCTGCATTTAGCTGATATGAAAAGAACTAGAATAATCCCGACCGCTCACTACTCAAAGCAAACGAAAAAGTAACCGTAGAGAGCAAAGCTTGTGCAAACCGTAAACTTGCAGCCTTTATCGACTGTCTGTTCCTTAAGTAAAAGAGCTTCAACATAAATATAAATCTCTTCCTTCGTGCCTTCGAAGTATTTTATGAGAAAATATTTCTACTCAGTTCCGTCGATGGTGAAACCGAAGTCAAAAAAACAATTTTCATAAAATCCTGTTCATTTCGCGTGCTTTCCCTAGCTTTTGTTTCTTGGGAAAGTTCTAGATGGACGGTTTGTTACTTAGCAAATATGTTTGTTAATATCCTGATATTTATGTATATTGCCTTTTGCTTTTTTGCAGTTGAGTGAAGGGAAGTTTTTTTATTCTAAACTAACGATGTCGTGTTTGTAAGCGTTTGCTTTAGTCCTGGCTATTAAAGTAGGCAATGCAGAAGAGTTGTTTAAATAAAAATATAAAATAAAAAGCATTACACAGGTTGAAATATCACTATCCTCCACACTAGGATTCCCTGTGTCGTGGAGAGTAGTCTTCTTCGTCTGACTAACTGTAGATCATTGGTTTGACGACCCGATTGGCGCAGCGGTAGTGAGGCTACCTTACGGTCTTAGGGTCCTGGGTTCGAATCCCGGTAGGAGCAAATGTTTGTGTGATGAGCATGGACATTTGTTTCCGAGTCATGGATGTTTATGTATAATAAGTATGTATTTACAAACAAAAAGTATATATGTAGTAAATCAATTGCCTGGTGACCACGACATAAGCCTTGCTTAGTGTGGCACTAGATGGCGCTGTGTGTAAAGTCCAGCGATATTTATTTATTATTTATTTATTGGAAGTCGTAAGTAGTCAGTAGTCTGACGATCAGTCTTCAGTATCAATGGGTAACGTATCACCCAGTACTAACTGGGTTATGCAGGTCATATGGGCAGGCGCTCCATGTACGAATAAGCTATTTGGTTTACATTTTCAACCGATTTTCAAAAAGAGGAGGTTATCAATTCGACTGTATTTTTATTTTGTTTGTTGCCCTCAGAACGATTGACTGGGTGAAACGATTTTGATGGTTATTTTTTTATTTGAAAGCTGGTGCTTCGCGTGTGGTCCCATTTCATTTTTTTTTCAGATATGATCTTCGGAGATATAAATGGAACTCTTCAAAAATAGACGGCAAATCTGAAATCTAAATCATGACGTAACGTCAAGCCTGTATGATCTGAAGGGATACGTAGAAATGTACAATACACCCAGATTTCGACAGTTAGATGTGTTAAGTTCCATGTATTGGGGATATAAGCGTATTACCGTGACATGTAATAATTGTTTTTCTTACACTTCCCAGGTTGTCCCAAAATCATCATAATCATAAAAATCTGGATCTGATGATGAGATCTTGGAGAAATAGTTCTATTGTCTCAAATTTCTCAAACTCTTCAAATTTTGTAGGCACACCAGAAGCGATTCGGTAGTTTTAGGAAGCGTACTTTCTCCAAGTGATCCCATTTCAATTTGGTTAAGATCTAATGAAGACTTTCGGAGATAGACAACGGAACTCCTCTGATTTTTAAAGTTAGGCTTATAATTACTTTAAAATACGCAGCAAATATAATTTAAACAATAATGGGTTGAAAACTAACCTCAAATCTCGCCTACCCGGCCATTTTTCCAACTATGTTGAAGGTGGCTTCCAGTCTAACCGGATGCAGCTGAATACCAGTATTTTACATGGAGCGACTGCCTATCTGACCTCCACAACACTGGGAAATACGATACCACTTGGTGAGACTGGTGTCAGACATTTTGGGCCACTGACAACCTGTAACGACTGTCAAAGATGGACATATGACAGCAGGGACCAACAGCTTAACGTACTTTCCGAGGCATGGAGGAAACTCGGCATGTAAGGGTGGTCACCCATCTACAGTCCAACCTAGGCAAGCACGGCTTAATCTAAACATTGACCCGAGGGACAGTTATTATTTAGCGACGAGCTAAGCTAAGCCCCTTGACCCCTATATTTCCTTAACTAGAAGGGGGAACCTTCTAGTTAAGGAAATATAGGGGTCATGGGGCATGAGGTATGGTCTTGGTTATCTATCTGGAATATTATCTCAGTTATGCAACTCCACGGTGTCTGCATTTGTGCCTGGTTGTTGGCAATAGGCTCGCCCCTTATTACATATTACTTAAACATAACTGGCGAAACGTGGGTGTTCTATTAGATACACTTCTGCTTAAAATATTACAGGCGTTATGTTATATCGTGTTTATTTTTTGTACGATTTTGTTTCTATGGAGCAACTTGTTCCATTTGATCGTCCCTACCACAAAATTAAATTAAACTACATATTTCTCATGCACCAAGGCGCATCGTATTACTCAGTACTAACTGGTTTGTGCCGTCCTTAGGTTAAGCCGTGCTTGCCTAGGTTGGTCTGTGAATGGGTGACGGTTACATACCGAGTTTCCTCCGTGCCTCGGACAGTATGTTAAGCTGTTGGTCCCGGCTGTCATTTGTCCTTCTTTGGCAGTCGTTACAGGTAGTCAGTGGCTCAAAACGTCTGACAACCAGTCTCACCAAGTGGTATCGTATTTCCCAGTGTTGTGGAGGTCAGATAGGCAGTCGCTCCATGTAATATACCGGTATTCAGCTGCATCCTGTTAGACTGGAAGCCGACCCTAACATAGTTGGGAAAAGGCTAGGCAGATGATGATGATTTTTGTTGCAAGGTATACAAAGATTCATTTAAAAACCAGATGAATATTGTTATTTGAATCTAGATGCACCTCAATTAAAACTATTGTATTCATTTCCATTTTTCGTTTCACTCGGTGGAATTTCAACTCGTTTGTTAAACTATGATAACACAATTTGTAAAGCAATTTAAAATGTGAAGTGATGATATATTGTTCTGTGCTAGGTCGGAGATGAGACAAATAACGTAAAGATAGTTTTCTTTGGGTTTTTAAATCTTCATTAAAGGTATGGCTGACGAAATGGAAATATTTTTATGTTTTTTTTAGGTTTTTTTTTTTGTTCATACGGTCCTGGGTTCGAATCTCGGTAGGAGCAAATGTTTGTGTGATGAGCATGGACATTCGTGTCCGAGTCATGGATGTTTATATGTATAATAAGTATGTATTTACAAACAAAGAAGAGATATTATGTAGAAACTTCCGAGCCAAATTCAAGCACTAAGCCTGAATAAATTCAAATCGTTTATAAAACAGAAGCTATGCCTGAAAGCTTTCTATCATGTCAATCACTATCTCGAAGACAAAAAGGCTTGGGATTAAGCTGCTCCAATGAAATTTGCTCTGTGAATGTTGAAATTTCGGACTTCGCTGGTTTATTGTTGATTCCTTTATTTTATACACTGTGACATTGAATGATTTGACATGAATACTTATTTCAGTATTTTATTATTTTTTACGTTCTTTTATTTTTTTATTTTATTTTATGTGTGTGAATTTGACATGATTATTTACTTGTGACTGACATTTAATGAATTGACATGAATACTTAGTTCAGTATTTTATTATTTTTTACTTTTTTGTTTGTTTTATGTGTGTATTTGACATATCGTATTTTTATTGACATTCGTTTTTGTAAATTATTATTTATTTTATTTAATAATTGTGAATGTGAGGACCATGTGGGTCGCATTTTGTTTTTTTTTTTTTTCTCCACGACTGTCTGGCAGTTTGAGTACTATAAGCGACCTACCCAAATGTCCTTTCTTTGGTATTGTTCGTCGTTTCGTTGAGCTCCTTGAGTTATAAGTCGAGCTACACGATAACTGACAAATGCTTGCACTGACTGGACAGGTCCACTCAAATCTGTGTGGTTCTTTCTTCAAAAGACCATCTCAGACACTAATCTGCATAGTCCTCATGTGAATTAAGCAAGATTGTCTGGACTTCAAAAGAGACTATGACCTCTGAGTTTGTTTCGGCTGTTTCTTCTCAGAGTAGTCAGGTACGAAACACCGGCCCCATCTAGTTTAAAAAAAATGACGTGTAAAAGTGTTTGAGAAAACCTACTTGCTGAATAAATATCATTTATCATTTATCATTTATCATTAGTATATCAGCTATCTGTTGTCCACGACACCAGCCTTGCTTAGTGTGGCACTAGATGGCGCTGTGTGTTAATGTCCAGCGATATTTTTTTTCTTTTTTTTAAAGTAGGTACAACTTCCTAGTGTCTTCATAACCGAGTTGCAGTTAGCTATGTTTTCTCACATCTTATTTAAAAGCGCTTGAGCTAGGTTTTTTTCAACCAAGTGTGCTTTTCTGTTTATTTTTATCATGAAAACATAAATAGTTTAATGCCCAATTTAGTCATACTGTAGCTTGATCCAATTCCTCTATACCGCATTTGCTTACGATGCTCAATGCGCTCGTGGAGACCAACCCTGGATAGGACTTGTTTGCTGAGTATTTTTGCATTTTTTTTTACTTTTTGGTGGGTACTTGTGCTTACCCCTTCACAGAGTAGCGGCGTGATGTTATGTTATGTACTGGTGTAAACAATAGATAGACATGAGATTTCAGCAATCCCAGTCCATTTGCTATCATTTATGAGGAGTTCCGTTGCCTGTCCCCGAAGTTCTTCATCAAATTGAAATGGGACCACTTTAAGAAAGTACACTTTCTAAACCTACCCAAATCACATCAAGTGTGTCTATAAAATTTGAAGAGTTCTCTCAATTTCTCCAGAATCCCATCATCAGATTCCGACTTGATGATTATGGGTCCACCTGGGAAGTATACCTTTTCAAACAAAAAAAGAATAATTCAAATCGATTCGAGTAATCGGGGAGCACACATAAAAAAAAACAAAAGGTTCCGACGAATTGAGAACCTCCTCAGCCGTTTTGAAGTCGGTTAATAAATGGAAGACGAAAATGTTAGAATGTTTGTAGTTATGTGAGAAGACCGAGTAAAAGGATTACTTAATTTGCTGTATACTTCATAAATACGTAAATAAAAGAAAGTAAGAAAAGATATTTACTAGCCCGACATGACAAAACACACAAAAATAAAAATAAAAATTGTTGAATTCTCATTATAACTAATATAAAGTACACATAGTGAGAAAAATAATAAAATCATAAAAAAAAGATGATGATGAAAAATTAAATCTCAGAATTAGATGTCTGAAGCTCCGGGCACAAGCTTATAGTATTTCAGAATCGTTCATCGGGAATATTGACGAAACTGTTTTAAAGCGATGACACGCTGATTACCAGTAAATGCAAATTTATTCCTCGTTACTGATAAACTATCAACTTTAGGGTACATCATACAGGGTGTATTTCACCTCATCACAAAGCCGTTAACCAAGCATTCTGTATATCAAACTAAGTAACTTTACGCAAAAAAATTTGCTGGGAAACAACTTTTTTTTTTTTGAGGTTATAAATCATGTTTTGTGGTATAACTCATTGTAACACACTCAAAACATTGTGTGGATGGATGGATTGAATAGTACGGGGGTCGTAAAGATATTTAAAGTAAAAATCATGCGAAAAAAGTGGTATTTAAAAAAAAAAGCTTGTCAAAATCTTGCAACTTTGACCCCCAATATCTCCGTAACAAGAAGGTTCCTAAGGTATAGTGTAGAACAAAAAAATGATCAGAATGACGAGTATAACAAGTGCCTTTTGTATTCGTTAAGAGGTGTTTTACACCCTTTACAGTTAACTTTAATATTTATTGCATTTGTGCATGCTATTGACGAGCAAAATAACGCAAGCTTGTGGAATAATTTTAGTCACTTATTGAAATAAAATTGCTTCATTTAAACCTTTCAGTGTTATAATCACTACATATTGTAAAACAATGTCCTCCGCCGCATCTGTCTGTTTGTTCGCGATAAACTCAGAAACTTCTGTACCGATTTCCATGCTGTTTTCATCAATGGGTAGAGTAGTTCTCGAGGAAGGTTTTAGTATATAATTTGTACGCGAGTGAAGTCGCGGGAAGCAGCTAGCTAGCTATATATATTTTAGGTAATTTGTGAACGAATCGACCCACATAAACGTCTCTACAGTCCTTCAAAGTTTTTTATTGCCGAAGAGTTTTGTTCCGCCACTGCTTATCTAAAATACTAGGAAATGTGTGTGAAAGTCTTTTGTAAACTTATAAAAAGTGCTGATGTTCAGCCAAATTTGAATAAACTTTTGTTTTGAAATTTAGGATTCAAGTAAAAATAGATATTTTACCAATTCCGAGTTAAGGTAAACTAATGCTTTTTTTGTCTTTTTGTACGTTTTTTATGTCTACAAATGGCACTGACATTCCCGTTTTCAGCCTCATACATGCCCGCTTTATTACTTTGCGGAAATTACCTGTATGCGTGTTTTGTCTGTTTCGTGTAACAGAGTACCTAACTTCTTTATGGTAATGTAACCTTTATGAACCTATACGAAGAAAACTTTATATTAGCTTTAGTAGGTAGGAATAGTCAAAAATCGATGGATAAATAATCTAATTGCTTACAAACGAATTAATTATTAGGTACTAATATAACGTTACGTTAGCGATAAGCGTTATCGTAAAAGCGACCTCTAAAACTCTATAACAATTTGTCTATGATTTTAAAATAAAATAAACGTGCCTTTAAAATCGATACTCCATTCACAATAATTTTATTCGTTCCAAAATTGAATTTTGCTGCGCTAAGAACAAGAGCGACAAAAACAAAACGAAATTAAAATTCCGCCGCTCTCGATATGTATGTAAAGAATTTTATTGAGATTTTCCGTAGGCGCTTTGATTTTTGTACATACCTACCTATAATAAATAGAAATACTTCAAAGGCTCGCACCGTTATAAGCTGCGCAATTCGTAGTAAGTTTCTCAATCCGCCAAATCAATGGACGAATGGAATTCAAGTTTTCAAATATCGAATTCGAGGGTTTGAATTCAAAGGCCGAATAACGGCCGGTAAGCGCCATTAGTACTTTGAATGATTTAAAAATATGTATGAAAATAAAATAATTCTGTTTGAATTTTTGTGAAAATTTATCATTATTAGTGTTGTAATCGTAATAAATAAGATGTAAAGGATATTTAGGTGGTTCTAATTGAAATAAAAAAAGTATTTTCGTACGAAAACGAGCTAGAACCAAAGCCGGTAACAAAGTATGCCGCGGCGTGTAACATAAAAGCGATCACGATAACAGTCTAATAAGCAAACACAATGTAGTTGTTAACGATACAAAAGAACGATTACTTAAAATTGAGGTCAAATGTTACAGAAATTTCCCTAATTACCACTGCGTTTCCCTACATATTCGTATTTTCGAAGTGAGATGATACTTTGTACGCCGTATTTTCTAAATTAATGCACTATTTAGACGATTAGGGATAGGGAAGGTCTTTCATCTAACGATTAGAAGGTTCAACACATCGCAGGCTCTATTAAAATTCGATACTCTAAATTTTGGCGCAGATTTGGTGACAACGTTATTCATACTTTTCACATTTTGTTCGGATTTCTGAATGAAAAGTGTTACTTTATGCGGCTGATCGTGTCAGAATTTACGTCTTTTGTTACTTTATGCGAGAAAAGATTGGAGGAATTTGGCAAAGAAGAAAATTGAACTGCTGCCAAATCTGCGCCAAGCTGCAACATGCATGCTTGGGTGTGTGCGGGCGAGCTCACCGTTGGCATCAGCTGATCAGTACTCCGCACTCGTGTCACCTTGTTCTTGTAGATGAGCTTCTTCAGCGCTCGCTCCACCGGCTGGTTCCACCTCATGAACATCACGTACGCGCCATACAGCGAGAACAGCACCAGCGCCTCTTGCCAGTATATCTCGCTGTCTTGGAAACAGTATATCAACACGAGAAGGCTCACTGAGTAAAAGGAGCAATCGCGGAACAAGGGCCACCAAGTTAGTGTCAAAGTCGTTCTAGAGAACAGCGCACACGCACCGATCACGAACAAAATATTGAAGACGGCCGAGCCAACGATCGTCCCGATACCGACGTCGTCGAACGATACGAACACGCCGATGATGGAGGTGAACAGCTCCGGCGCCGAGCCCCCCGCCGCCATGAAGGTGGCGCCGGCCACGTCGTCCCGGATGGCCAGCCGTTCGATGATGACGTCCAGCGCCGGCACGAAGAACTCGTCGCATACGATGGCCAGCGCCACGAACATGTAGCCCATGCCCACGATGTGCAGCAGCACGGCGCCGGAGCGACGCTGCTCCTCGCTGAACAGATCGGTGGGGAACAGCGGGGTCTTCTCATCTTCTGGTGGCGGCGAGGGGCTGAGTTCGGTGGCATTGGGCTCGCTGGCCCGCGCCGCCGCCAGCAGCGCTAGCAGCAGCGCGCCACCCATGCCGCGCTCCCGGGGGCTCAGCGCACACTGCCGCGTGCACCGGCCCGCCCCGCGCGCCATCCCGCACCCTCGCTCCCCGCGCCCCGAGCGTCCCGCGGACCCGCTCGATAGCGCCGCACTGCGCCGCGCCGCCTCGCGCCTCGCACACCACACCGCTTCCAATGAACAGAGAAGTGAAGAACATTCATTCACCAAAGAACCTGATACCACGACCCTGTTTTTCTCATTCCCCACAGCATGCTCGTCAAATGCTGCTTCAGAATTCCAAAACGCCTCTTAAGACCTTCACTGCAGAGACCTCTCTTTTACAACCTTCTTATAACTCCACTTTGGAGGCAGGCCTTCTGTGTACACCTTCTTGGTGGTTTCGCGTACTCTACGACGCATCCCCGGCTCCCGTCGCCCCGGGACTCGCGACAACCGCTCCTACTATACACCTCCAAAATCTTATTACTTCAAATTATCTTTTAACGTAAACTTGCCAAAATTAGGTCCGTAAATACGTTAATCTGTCGAGATTGTATCGATTTATTTTGGAGACCAAATCTGGAGGAAATTTAAAATTTAAGAAGTTAAAATTCATACGATCCTTCTATTCTCTTATGAAAAAATAGTACTTTATTTTTAAGACTTAGGTAATCTAATCTGGGCCCTTTGATCCGCGAAATGTAAACACACAAAGGTATAATTACTATTAATGCGTTCGCCCATAACCTAGTACAATGAGTAACGAAGAGCAAGTCAGTACAAAACATCGTCCGTACATCACCCATCCCATTCCAGTTTCGACACTGTACGTGATTTTTCGGAGTAATTGCGACCCGTTTTTTGCGTTCGCGTTCCTATCTTGATGCAAAGATAAAATTCAAGAGGTAATGGCGAAACGAATTTTAGCGGAAATAAAATAAAAGAGAGAGGTTCTTTGAGAAAAATTGCAATTTGGTTATTTTTTGTCTATTTAAATGCTGAAATGCAGGCAACAAAAGCGGAAATTACGAGTGATGTTGTATGAAGAAATGTGTATACACAGAGAAACCTATGTGTAGACAAAACTAAAGCAGTAGAGGCTTCATCTTGCTTTGTCTAATGTATCAGTGAAATAATATCGATGTGGTCGAAGATGGTGCACGCCTGGACTATTACTGCGTCTAAGTAACATAGCTGGTGAATCTGGTATTCATTTCTATAAATCAGCTGCTTGCGGACCAGGCCGTTCTATTGCAAGAAGTCCATGTAGTTTTTATACAAATCTCTTTTTGCTGCTTTACGATTTCCTGGAATCTTATAATGCTATTTTAATAATACAGCATCTGATAAAAGAAAATACTCTGCTACGTATACACCGTATTTTAATTAGTACAATACAAAAAGGGCTTGTTAAAGATGGTATTGTTATTATACAAATGTATGAAACAGCTGATTATTTTTTTACGATTACGATGGTGGTCCCATAGAGAAAGTTGTTCAGTTTGACGGTCTATAGCACACCCTTTCATATGACTTTACCCTTTTTGTTACACGTTGTATAATGTAAAGTCTTAATAAATAATATTGGTAAACAGCAAAGTTATAAGCGTTTGTTTATATCCCAAAATGTCACACAAATTCTTATTAGTATTCATTAATCGTTTTTGCGACCATCATCCGTCATTCAAGACGACCCGATTGGCGTAGTGGTAGTGACGCTGCCTTACGTTCTTAGGGTCCTGGGTTCGAATCCCGGTAGAAGCAAATGTTTGTGTAATGAGCACGGACATTTGTTTCCGAGTCATGGATGTTTATATGTATAATAAGTATGTATTTACAAACAAAAAAGTATAAATGTAGTATATCAACTATCTAGTGTCCACGACGCAAGCTTTGCTTAGTGTGGAACTAGGTGGCGCTGTGTGTTAATGTCCAGCGATATTAATTTATTATTTTTTATATTCAGTCATTCATCCGATCTTATCTATCATATTTTTTTTTGTGATTTCGTTTTTTTGACTTTTGACTAGGTAGTCAAAAGTAGTAGGTAGGTATAGGTTATACATACCTACATATAATAATATGATCAGTAAAGGGAATGGATAGGCACAGCCCCATTTTTTTGTACTAATTAAAAGTGAGTGGTGTATTTTGAGATAAATCTTACATTTCTCCTAGTAGAGGGCATCGTATAACGAATAGCAGCCACTGTTCCACTGTTCCCCATTAGTGTCGGACTCTAACTGTCTGCTGGCGACATAAATTGCGGTCGGTGTAAGACACTCGCGCTGCAATTTGTGTCGTAGTCTCAACACTCTAACGTAGACACCGCCTAAAGGCTCGTGGCATTTCGTAGCAAATGTATATGGGATTTTTGTGTTCAAGCTTTTTTAGAAGAAAAAATATTTTTGCGTTGGATAGTCCATTTATCGAGAAAGGCTATAGGCTATATAACATCACGCAATGACCAAAAGGAGCGGAGCAGCAATAAGAAATGTAGCAAGCGGGAAAAAAACTTCCGTTGAGCAGGCGATGCGTTGCGATATCAAAACTTCACGCGAACGAAGTCGCGGGCAGAAGCTAGTTGTTAATAGACTGGGGACCCGTATGACACATCACGCATTATTTTCAGTATGGTTTTTGTTGTTACTTCTTTTTTTGTTTGTTACATATTTTACAAAATATTGTAGGTACATATTTTTTTTTTTACTTTTAGCTTCTTTGTCATTAAGTTAGCCCAGCTACATTACAATTAACGTTTGTTAACAGTTTGTTTTTGTTATATAGCATTGTAATCTGTGAAGAAAGGTTGTCGGTAGTGGTAAGTTTAATTTTAAGACAACACTGTTTACGCTTAATATACTACTGGTTGTTTTCGAAAATAGAATAAATAAATAAATAAACTTTAAATGTCACTTACGGGATATCTTATAATTATAAGGAGCTCATAGTCAATTACAATAGTATCCCGTAAATGACATTTTAAGTCTTTTGTTTACTGTCTGAGGAGGTCGTGACTAAATGATACCTTTTTTTATCGGGTGGGAAATCATCAAATGACTCCTACCACTCTGGGTGGAGCTGGAGGGGGTGTCAGACTTTTACTGACTAAAACCCATCCATATTCATTCCTCGCACTTTCGTTTCCGAGGCCACGGTATCTCTTTCGAACAGTCCCGCAGCCCCGGGACTAAATAATACCTAACAGCTGCTCGGGCCGATCTTCACGTTAAGGCGCGCCTGCCTAGGCTAATTCGTGGATCAGTGACCTTCCAGTACTAACGGAGTTTCCTTTGTGCCTCGGAAAAAAGTACTTAAACGGCTGTACTGATTTTGACGGGACTTTTACAGGCTAATAGCTGATGTTATAAGGAGTAACTTAAGGCTAAGGAGTAGTTCAGGCTTTTTTTAAGAATGAGGATTTCGTGCAAAAAATGTAACCTTTGAAATTGTTAACAAATTCCGGTTCAAATATGGATGTACTTTTTAGTGTTCTTTTAGGGGTTTTTTTAGAGTTCCATAGCCAAAATGGCAAAAAACGGAACCCTTATGGATTCGTCATGTCGGTCTGTCTGTCTGTCTGTCCGTCCGTACGTATGTCACAGCCACTTTTTTCTGAAACTATAAGAACTTGGCTGTTGAAACTTGGTAAGTGTGTATTCTGTGAACTGCACTGCTGCTGTGATTTGATTTTCACTCAAAAATAGAAAAAAAAACAATACTATTTGAGGTTTCTCCATACTTTGAACTGAAACTCAATTTTTTTTCATCAGACCCATACATGTGGGAATCTATGGATAGGTCTTCAAAAATGATATACTTAGAGATTTCAATTTTTTTTTTTTCAAATCTTAGTAGTTTGCGCGAGAGACACTTCCAAAGCGGTAAAATGCGTGCCCCCCTGTAACTTCTAAAATAAGAGAATGATAAAACTAAAAAAAATATAATGATGTACATTTTATCATGTTAACTTCCACCAAAAATTGGTTTGAACGAGATCTAGTATGTATTTATTTAATACGTCATAAATCGTAAACCGCAATTTAATATCGATCAAAGTTACAATTAACGAACTAAAAGAACTGAATTATATTATGTTACTTGCTGTTACGGAACCCTTCATGGGCGAGTCCGACTCGCACTTGGCCGCTTTTATTTTACAAAAATTTCAAACGAACGAAAGTCGCGGGTCACAGCTAGTTATTATACAAATATTAATGGATACCTGTTTTATACCTGTAATATTGTTTTTATTTGTGCCAAATAAATGTACCTATTTTCTTTCTTTTTTTCCAAACACGAAATGTAGAATTCCTCTTGGTTGAATAAATTCCTGCATTATTAAATCACAGTCATAAATAGTACTTCATAAAGTACCGTCTCGCGTAGCTCGTAGACTTGTAGCAACCGTAGCCCACGCCTACGAAGACGTAGGCTCGCGTAGCTTTCATTGGCACTATTACAAATGGCGCAGGCAAATTCAGAAAGCTTGCATTGTTTTTGTGCATTAGTTTAATTGCTTTAGAACCACGCCAAATAAAATATAATTAATTTTATGTTTTCTAGTTAAATATTTTGATTCCTGATTAAAAAAAAAGTCGGTGAGGTGACCTTTGTTTGTTTGGTTTAGTTTTTTTTATCACTTACTTCTGAAGCTAAAGTTGTTTTTCAGTTTTTTGTGTTTTTAGAAGTCGGTTTTATTTTTTGTAAAAAAAGGTTTCCTTTTTCACTTTTTAATGGTTCACATGCGCTTATCCCTTCATTCAGCAATCCAAGTCCATTTGCTATCATTTATTGAGGAGTTCCGTTGCCTATCTCCGAAGTTCTTCATCAGTTCTTCACCAAATTGAAGTAGGACCACTCCGAGAATATACTCTTCCGAAAACTACCCAAATCGCTTCATGCGTGCCTATTAAATTTGAAGAGTTCTCTCTATTTCTCCATGACTTCATCATCAGACCCTTTTTTTTTTTTTTTTTTTAGGTTGGGCAGTCATGAAGGAACATAGGTACATATAAAAAAGTTTCCGATGAATTGAGAACCTCCTCCTTTTGGAAGTCGGTTAAAAAGAACTTGAATGGAATGGTACTGACAGTCTTACCAAGGGGTGTCGGATTACCCAGTACTAACTGTTTTTTCGAGGTCAGATAGTACTTAGGTAACATGTGTTTCTGAAAAACAAAGGTAAACTTACTTAAAATCGTGACCCGGCTTTATCGCACCGCACCGCATTTGTTTACTAAATTCAATACGTAAGAAAAAATACACTATACATATTAAGGCATAAGTTTTCACAAATAATTTATGATATTGTTACCCATAGTAACAACGGGGCTGTGGAAGTCAGATAAGCAGTCGCTCCATGTAAAATACTGGTATTCACCGGCATCCGATTAGACTAAAAGCCGACCCCAACATAGTTAGAAAAAGGCTAGAAAGATCTACAAATGACAGCCAGGACCAACGGCTTCGTACTTTCCGAGGCACGGAGGAAACTCGATATGGAATGGGTGATCACCCATCCACAACCTAGGAAAGTGCGGCTTAACCTTAAGATTGAAATGGAACGTGTGATAATAAAAAACAACACTAGTTCCATCGTGGAACTGTTAATGGTACTAGTGACAATAAATACCTATATATATCGCTGGACATTAACACACAGCGCCATCTAGTGCCACACTAAGCAAGGCTTGTGTCGTGGACACCAGATAGTTGATATACTACATATATACTTTTTTGTTTTTTAAATATATACTTTTTATACATATAAACATCCATGACTCGGAAACAAATGTCCATGCTCATCACACAAACATTTGCTCCTACCAGGATTCGAACCCAGGACCCTATGAACATAAGGCAGCCTCACTACCACTACGCCATTCGAGTCGTCAAACCACCTCGAATGACCGGTATGCTGTATCTAAATAATACGAAAGCATTTAAACAGCTCGCGTCCAGGTTGGTTATTCCAATCGGATCGCGAATCGCTGTATCAGATTCCTGTGACTGAGTGCATCTAGATCGAATCGTGGTGACCTTTCGAATTGGGTAAATAGTTCACTGGAAACAAAATAACACTTGGCATCTTATCTTGTTTTTTTTTCCTGAAAGGGAAGATGAGCTTAAAGTGTTTAAAATAGTACATTTTGATACAAGTGGAGAAAGTTTGTTATTGTAGTTCGAGGCGGAATGAAATAACAAATGTCCACGTGTATCAAACGACGTTTTTCAATTCACTTTTGAAGAAATAAAACAATAGTTATTTGTTAAACAAGAGTGCAAAGATGCTTTTTAACCGCGTGCTCAATTTTGATGACCGAGCAAGCGAAAGATACCTACTAAAATTGACGAGCGCAGCGAGTGAGTCAAAACTTAGAATCTTGAGCGTTAGCGAGGGAATCAAAAGAGCACGAGGTGAAAAATCTTTTTGCACTCGAGTGCAAAACGTAACTTTTCATCCCACCTCAGCGAGGAAATGTATAAACGCAAAAAAATGCGCAATATTAACAAATTCAAGTTAATTCTGTTGGCGTCAAATAAACTCCCTTGTCGCTAGATAATGAGTGGTCATTTTAGGTTTTTCACTTGTTTCCAAGTTGGATTCGTTGTTTTTAACCTAAGGTGTTAACAATATGACGTGAAAAGAAAATGGCGCGCGCAAAACATTTAAAAAAAGTACACCAAGAAGGTTCCGAGTCTGACCTCTTAACAAATTAAAAAAAAAATGTATGATAAATTCGGCACCATAGAGGTAGAATTCAATAGGTTTATTGATGTTTTGAATTCACATGCTTAGTGCACACGATGTTCTAAATTCAAATTTTCTTTACCCTCAAGCCGATAAACGGCTTTTGCACACAGATATCGAAGACCAAAAATACTCTTTCCGAGACGGGGGGATGAAAATCACTATTTTCCGCGCTTTGCTTTCGCCAGGTTGAAGGAGAAGCAAAGGTACAGAGGAAGCCGTTACACAGCCTAATCTGCCTAATTTAAAATTCGTTGTTCATTATTTTTTAATTTAGGACACAAATAAATTTTAATTTGTCAATCAATTTTATCTATGATATTGAATTTATAAAAACTATTTAGATGTTCAAAAAATGTTAACACCTTACAGACCAGATGCTTAATGCTTTTCCGAATTAAAAACAAACATTCACCTCTGACTATAGGCATTGAACCAATGTGGACTAAGTAAAGGTATCTGTAGCAATTTTACTTTCCGCACACATGTGGAAAAAATGACAAAAAAGCGGCCAAGTGTGAGTCGGACTCGCACATGAAGGGTTCCGCAGCAGCGAGTAACATAATGTAAAATATGACGTATTCAAAAAAAACTTCTCACTAGATCTCGTTCAAACCAATTTTCGGTGGGAGTTTATGTGGTAATATACATCATATATTTTTTTTTTATCATTCTCGTATTTTAGAAGTTACAGGGGTGGGCACATTTTTCCACTTTGGAAGGGTCCCTCAAACTATTCAGTTTAGAAAAAAATGACTTTAGAAACTTCAATATAATTTTTGAAGACCTATCCATAGATATGGGTTTAATGAAAAAAAAATTTTTGAGTTTCAGTTCTAAGTATGGGGACCCCCAAAATTTATTGTTTTTTTTCTTCTTGTGTGAAAATCTTAATGCGGTTCACAGAATACAATGTATTCTGTGAAATGTCAATGTAAATGTCATTTACTTACCAAGTTTCAACAGCCTAGTTCTCATAGTTTCGGAAAAAAGTAACTGTGACATACGGACGGACAGACAGACAGACAGACATGACGGATCTATATGGGTTCCGTTTTTGCCATTTGGCAACGGAACCCTAAAAACGTTCGTGTGTGAAAGACACTGTATTTTGAACTGTATTGAAAATTATGTTTTGTTTTCAATCTCATTGAATATAATTCAATTGACCCGCCCTATATCGGGGGCTGTGGGACTGTTCAAAAGAGATTACCGTGGCCCCGGAAAATAAAGGGCGAACTGTATCTTTATCAGAATCCATTGTTCAAAGTCGTGGTCTGAAAATAAATTATCATTCCTTAAAAAAATAATGTCGAGTTACTTGAGAATATATTATGTCTTTAAGGTGTAACAAAACGTAAAATTCTCACTGTCTTGACTAGTGATGCTCCAATTTTTTACTTGACAGCAATAATAGTAGCTTTTTAATACGAACTACGAGATCGTAACAAAGGTAATATTGACCTATGTACCCCAACACATGATGTAAAATAATTGATGTAACAGGATTTTGAGTAATGTGGAAAAGAGCAACATCAAAAAGAGTCTGTTTTTCCAACTCGACTGTTTCAGTTTAGTAACACTAAAATATGAGCTGTCAACTTCACTAGTGTCACGCAATGGAATGTCATTGACCGACTTATCACACGTAGGGTTTCTAATTGGATTATGGTTATTACTAAAAATCCTAATTTGTGTTAATTTTGTTAACTGAAAATACAATTAGTCACCAAGATGTGGCTAGACGAGGCGGACGGCTTTGCCGAGATTTTTAAGGGCTACTTGCCCTACTATTTGCTTGTAGCTCTTCCTATTTTTATCATAATGTCGCCTGTGAACCCGGTCGCTGCTTCTCATGAGTTTTCCGTGTATAGAATGCAACATTACGACCTACACACCGTTCCCCATGGTAAGTTCGTAACGACAGAAAAGTTATAATTTATAAAACAAAAAATCGATTTGTAACACTTTTGAGGTTATATTGGTAGGGTACTCCAAAGGCTGTTTATTTTATGACTGTCACCTTATCAGAGGCAATAAATAAAAATAAAACATATTTTTTTTTGCAAATGGCGCTAATAAGTATTTAATTATTTACAAGTTTTCAAGGTCTATCTTAATATAATGAGTTTTTGCTGTTGCATTGATCAAAACAGCTATAAATATTGTCCAGGAAGTGTTATTGGACTGCAGCATTTTGTACCAACAGATGTCTGCACACTTAAACATGTATGCAGACAACTCAAATTACAGCTTGTAAATTCTAGTAGTTTTTCCTTGTTTGATAAAACTTGTACAGGACCAATAAATATTTCTCTGGCAACAATTCTCTTGAAAACAAGACTTGTGCCTACAGCTAATATAATTAAGTTGCCAGAATAGCTGACCACAGCATCATTTTACAAGTGTATGAGTTACAGACTTGTAATAGCAGTTATCAATAATTTAAATTAATAAATGTTTGTTGTCACGGGACATCTTCTGTGCTTTTTATGCTTTTTTAAATTTATATGTTTAATATCTTTTCCCAAATCCAGGATGCCGCAGTGCTAGCTTCAATCTGGAAGGTCGTTCTCTGACATCATGGAGCACTTCTCGTCACTGTGTCGTTGCAAGGGTACAGGATATCACCATTGATCAGTTCATGGAGATTCGGAGCAAAGCTGGAGCATTGCTACTGGTGCTACCTAAAAATGACACGGTCCTGACACTTGAAGAGAAAGAGGTATAGTTAAACGGTTTCATCTATCCCGTAAGACTGTAGGTACTGATGGTTTTGCTTAAAACATAAATTAAATTAACTGAGATTAGGAATACACCATTAAAACATAGTGCATGGTTTATTGAATTAACAAACATTACATCTCACTTAGTTTCCCAGGTTTTACAAGCTAGGCAGAGGCCTAAAGTATACCCACATTGCACTAGTTATATTATATAGGGGTCTCATATAATAGGGGATAACACTACTGCCATCAACCCATAATAATTCCAAATTCTAAGACTTTTATGTGTAAATCAGATAACACGTCTAATACTCTGCAGTATTCCTTGCAACTGAAAGACCTCCCATACGTTGAATTGTATAAAACAACATGCTATGCTATCTACCATCATTTCATTTCCATACGACAGCAAACGTTAAGCGTGTATACTTTGATAGTTAAATTAATTTTCCTCAGCACATCCAACTCCTGGAGATGGCCATGATCCAACAGGAAGTGAACGCCCCAGTCTACTTTGCCCGCTGGACTCCAGACTTTGAGGATATACTGCGAGACCTGCAGCACAGTTTTATCACTGACGACAAGTCTGGAACAGCTCTGGAAGCTATGATGAACTCCGTTTCTTCCAATGGCTATCAGATTGGTAAGATTTATTACATTTTTACATCTACATTAAACTTTGTAAATATGCTGAGTGCCCTGGTATTTTAATCTTGGGACACTGCTTATGAGGAAAATGACATTTGGTGCCAAAGCTTATGATACTAATGTTTGATAATGTAAAGAAAACAACAAAAAAGTAGAGTAGTAAAAAATGCTAAGAATTTTTTAATTATTTATAACCAGACGGGGGGTGAAGTTACTCGCGGAAAATGACATTTGGTGCCAAAGCTTATGATACTAATGTTTGATAATGTAAAGAAAACAACAAAAAAGTAGAGTAGTAAAAAATGCTAAGAATTTTTTAATTATTTATAACCAGACGGGGGGTGAAGTTACTCGCGTCCGTAGGATTTACCATCTTTTCCTAGACCCACCCTACACGTGCCCCCCGGGTGGTGCCAAATGAGTAACAGGGCTAAACCAGCTATGCCCAACGCCGAGCAACAGGCGGCGGTAAATAACCTGTCGTCAGGCCATCGCAGACCTTGGAGGACTAAATAACCCCAAAAAGAGCGACGGTAGTGCCGCGGGAAAGTGCTGCTGTAAAATCTCCCAAACCCCCTTTTAAAAAATATGAAAAAGTCTAATGAGGAATGCGATTTGTCATGCGATCCGGCTAACCCCCGGCGCTCTCTGGTACCCGGGCCAGAGAGTGTGAAATTGGCTACCGAAGACTACGTGGATGTGGGTAACCAGGCGTCTACGTCAGTGAATGTTACTGGAAAACGATTTGTTCAACAAGCTTTCCACCCCAGTTTGTTTATGAATAGACCAAGAAGTCAATCCCTTGGAAATAAACCACAGCTTGAAGCTACCAACACAGAACCCTTAACAAAAGGACAGAAAAGTCAGACTCCAACAAAAGACACACCTTGTCCTCCCGAATGGCAAAGAGTCCCAACAGCTAGAAGCAACAAGCGAAAGAAGATATCGCAGTCACCATCTCCTGAAACAATCAAAACCACCAATAGGTATAATGGCCTACAGATAGATCTGACAGAAGATGAGCCCACATACAAAGAGAAACACCCAAACAAACCTCCACCGATTATCTTATATGGAATTGAAGACGTAAACAAACTAAGTGAATTACTTAACACTGTTGCTAATAAAGACGATTTTCTTCTAAAAATTGTAAACAAAAATCAACTAAGAATAAATTCCATGGATATAGAAGCATACAAAAAAATCATCACCGTAGTCCGAGAACATGGTCTAATAGGTCATACTTTTAATAGAAAGGACCAACGTTGCTGCCGCCTAGTAATAAAGAAACTCCATCACTCAACACCGCACACTGACATCGTAGACGAATTTGAAAAAACTGGAAATAAAGTGCAAGGAGAAATTATCAATGTAAAGTATGGCCCAGAAAAAATACCAACATCAACATTCTTTATAAATCTCGTTGCTGGCCCAAACAACAATGCTGCCAAATCCATAAAATCCATTGGTAACCAAATAGTTATAATTGAAGAACCTAAGAAAAGAAACACAATACCACAATGTCAGAGGTGCCAACAATACGGGCATTCTAAAAATTACTGCATGCGGCCCTATCGCTGCGTAAAGTGTGCACAAGATCACAAAACATCTGATTGTGTTAAAAAAGACCGGAACACCCCCGCCACCTGTGCGCTGTGTGAAGGGGCACACCCCGCTAATTACAAAGGGTGTGCGGTGTACAAAGAAATATTATCTAGAAAAATGGGTAAACAAAAGCTAACAAAAGTCCCTACAAAGCACAGTACAACCCAAAATAAACCAAATAACGTAGAAGAACCAAATACCACTAGAGAACCAGCCCAACAATACCAAATGTTTGATAAATCAAGACATAAGAACAAAAACTCCATAGAAACAAAAACCTATGCAGAGGCTACGATAACGCAACCCACAACAAACAATGGTAACTTAGAAATGCTACTCACACAACAAGCTGTAAAGCTGGATAAATTACTAGATCAAATGTCAACAATGATGAACCTTCTCACAACAGTAATCAGCAAACTTGTCCATTGAAATGGCTACTCTGAAAGTAGTAACATGGAACACAAATGGGTTGATTAAACACAAATATGATATACAAACCTTATTAGAAAATGAAAATATTGACGTACTTCTTGTATCGGAGGCACACCTAACACCAAATCACAACACAACAATAAGAAATTACAGCATATACTCGACATTTCACCCAGACGGAACTGCTCATGCAGGCACAGCTGTAATTATCAAAAAACACATCAAGCACGAGATTCTCCAGGAATATAAAACAGACCCGATACAAGCTACCACAGTAATGGTGCAAGATAAACAAGGATCTATAAAATTATCAGCAGTATATTGCCCCCCAAGGCACAGCATTAAGGAAGAAGAATTTACAAATTTCTTTAAAACCCTTGGACATAGATTCATATGTGGAGGCGACTGGAACGCCAAAAACGTTTGCTGGGGATCCCGACTAACTCTACCTAGAGGCCGCGAAATGAAAAGAAGTATAGATAAAAATAAATTATATGTACTGAGCACAGGCGAACCCTCATATTGGCCTACAGACCCAAATAAGACACCTGACCTTCTAGATTTCTTCGTGTATAAAGGATTGTCAAACCGTTATTTAGGAGTGCAGACCTGTTTAGACAGCAGTTCAGACCACACACCAGTGATAGCCACAATAAGTACCACCTTAATTGAAAGACCAGCTAAAGAGCGACTTTACACTAATAAAACTGACTGGGATGCGTTCAGAGAATACATAGAGGAAAATCTGAACCTTAAAGTGTCACTTAAAACAAAAGATGACATCGAAAAATATGCCGTAAGTTTGACAAACCTTATACAAACAGCTGCGTGGAGATGTACACCGGTTACCACACAAAAACGAGGTAGTAAGAACGTACCCAAGGATATAAAAACAAAGATTCAGGAAAAGAGACGACTAAGAAGAGTGTGGCATAACAGTCGACATTCCGAAGATAAAAGAGCATTTAATAAAGCAGCCGCTGACCTCAAACAGTACCTTAAAGATATTGAAGAGGAAACTCTGCAAAACAAATTAGCTAACCTTAATCCGCAAGCTAAAAACGAGTACTCTCTCTGGAACACGGTTAAAAATAATAGGGCGGCCCCCCAGGTAGCACAACATCCTGTCAAAATGAACGATAACACTTGGGCTAGAACGGACAAAGAACGGGCTGAGGCGTTCGGACAGTTCCTGTATGAAGCCTTTACTCCAAATGGCGGTGATGCAGAAACCGAAAAAGAAATACAAGAATACTTGGAAACTGATCTACAACTATCTCTCCCAATGCAAAGCTGCTCACCTAGAGAAATCCAAAGAGAAATAAAAGGCCTAGAGTTAAACAAGGCTCCTGGTTTCTGCCTGATAACAGCCGAAATTTTGCGAGAACTTCCTAGAAAAGCTGTAATCGGTATAACGCATCTTTTTAATAGCATAATTAGGAATGGGTATGTGCCATTGATATGGAAAATATCAGAGATCATCATGATTCCAAAGCCTGGCAAACCCCCGCATCTCATATCGTCCTACAGGCCAATTAGTTTACTACCAACCATATCGAAACTATTTGAGAAGATCATCCTACGAAGGCTAACACGAATACTTACCGAAAATGATCTCATCCCTCAACACCAGTTTGGTTTCAGAATTGGTCATTCCACTATAGAACAAGTTCACCGTGTCGCCAATAAAATAAGAGAAGCTCTCGAGAAAAAGCAGTACTGCTCTGCTGTTTTTCTCGACGTACAACAAGCATTTGATAAAGTTTGGCACCTGGGATTGCTTTTCAAAATAAAGAACCAACTCCCATACAACTTCTACCTGCTCATTAAGTCGTACTTGGAAGACCGTATATTTAGAGTTAAAATCAATGACACCTACTCTGCCTTTCAAGACATAAAAGCCGGTGTGCCACAAGGTTCCATTTTGGGCCCTGTTCTATATCTTTTGTACACTGCAGATATACCTACAACGGATAATGTTCTATCTGCCACCTTTGCAGATGATACCGCTGCACTTAGCAACCATGAAAATCCCAATATAGCGTCCTTAACTCTACAAAGTCACCTCAACAAAATCAGCAAATGGATGGAAAAGTGGCGTATCAAGGCCAGCTCAAGCAAGTCAGTGCATGTCACTTTTACCTTAAGAAAAGACAACTGCCCCCCAATCAAACTAGGAAACGATGTTCTTCCTCATCAAGATACAGCAAAATACTTGGGCATGCATCTTGACAGGAAACAAACGTGGAAAACCCATATAAAAAAAAAACGCGACGAGCTAAACATAAGGCTAAGAGACCTAAACTGGCTAATAGGCAGAAGATCAAATGTCACCATGGAAAATAAGATGCTCATCTATAAAACCATAATTAAACCCATCTGGACTTATGGAATTGAGTTATGGGGATCAACAAAAAATAGTAACATGGAAATCTTACAACGGTTCCAGAATAAAGCACTAAAAATGATAACCAACGCACCTCTGTTTATCAGAACCAGTGAATTGCATGAGTACACAGAAATGAAAACGGTCAAAGAAGAAGTGGAACAAAGAGCAATAGCGTACCAAAACAGAATAAAAACACACACAAATACCCTGGCAACAGCGTTATCTGAACCATTGTGTGACAGAAGGCTCAAAAGGCAACACATATGGGATTTTGTTCCCAAACAAAGCCAAAATTAAAATAAAAGACAGCTTCCTCACAGGAGGAACAGTTCTTACCTGACAATAACCCGTACAACAAATCTGCTAAGGGCTTGTTAAGCCGATCGCAAGATGAAAAACAGAAAAAAAAAAAAAAAAAAAAAAAAAAAAAAAAAAAAAAAAAATTTATAACCAGACATATCTTGGCCTAGATCATAAAGCAAGCAAAGAAATACAAATTTACTGAATATATTATTTGTAAAGGCTTTTTAGAGATATCAACAAAGATCTTTGAAAACATGGTGTCAAATCCTTTCGTACTAATATTAATATTATAAAATATGCTAACTAAATTTTAACAATGACTTATTATAGAGACAGCATAAACTCAGACAGCACCAAGTCACCAACTAAGTGGTATCTCCTTTGTGACTCTGCTGCGAAATACTTGTACTTTCGATTTCGTGGCCACTTCGCATCTTTCGCCACATTCACAGCCTCATCAGTAACAGCACTGAAGTCACTTTAACTGAATCTTTCTAGACTCAGAAGGATTCTCTAGTTTGATTAAGAAAATCCAATAAACACACAAAGACCATAACTATACTCGGAGAAGCTCGTGGCTAAATAATAACTGTCACTTGGGTCGATATTTAGGTTAAGCCGTGCTTACCTAGGTTGGCCGATGGATGGGTAAACACCCACAACATGACGAGTTACCTCCATGCCTTGAAAAAACACGTTAAGCAGTTCATCCCGGCTGTCATTTGTAGATTTTTGACAGTTGTTACAGATCCAAAAAAAGTCTGATAACCAGTCTTACCAAGAGGTATTGTATTGTTCAGTACTAACTGGGTTGTGGAGGTCAGAAAAGCAATCGCTATATGTAACACTGGTATAATATCTTCATCCGGTTAGACTGGAAGCCAGGTGCATGATGACACAAGAACCATAACTAATAGTAATATTTCATTCCACAGTGGTGTCAGCCTCAACCCCGCAGAAGCTGGATTCCAAGCCAGTGACTCTTCACGGCAAGCTCGTCGGACGCTCAGGATCCGCACAGACCATAGTCATTGCAGCTCATTATGACTCGTCAGCTGTGGTTCCTGTAAGTATGCAAGCTGCTATGTTTTATGCTGGGACATGCAATGTAAGACCCACTAAACAAATTTGCCTTGCTGTTGGGTTACATTTCATGTTTCATTGCAAAAGTCTGGACGGCGCATTCGTGTACGTAACATGAATCACGTTACGTAACACCAATGTGTACCCGGCATTAGAGGACCCGCGCCGGCAGCCAGTAAAACGTATGACGGTGCATTATAGGCAACCTCAAATTCTGACAATTAAAAACATGTATTTAAAAAAAAAAACTTGTGATAAAGTTAAAACTTTGACCCCCAATATCCAACAGCAACTAGAAGGTTCAAGGTTCCCAGGTATGGTGTAGAACAAAAAAATATCGCAATGACGGGAAGAACAAGTGCCTTTCGGGTTCGTTATGGCTCTTTTTACACCCGTATTTTGTTGTGTAGGAGCTCTCCCAAGGCGCGGACTCGAACGCCTCAGGCGCGGTGGCAGTTCTCGAGCTAGCCCGAATCTTCTCGCGCCTATACTCCAGCCCGTCAGTCCGCGGCGCGCCCTCGCTACTGTTCGTGCTGACGTCACTGGGGCACTCGCTCAACTACTTCTCCGCCAAGAAGTGGTTGGAGGAGCAGCTGGATTCTGCTGACGCTTCGTTGTTGCAAGTAAGTGAAGGATTCGCGGTATTGGCATTTTGGTCGTTAGTTCCATGTGTTTCTGTCCAAAATGCATTTGTATTTTTATTGTGTGACTTATGTTATGTCGAGTTTAGAGATTTTTTTTGTGGTGTGGGTTGTAATTTTTACATAAAATACATTAAAAATGAAAAAATCTCTAAACTGTGCTAATTTCGTTCGTAATCTCTATGAAGGTTACTATTTTCATTCAGATTTTTATTCTAATTTTTCAAACCGGGTTCCTACATGAAAAGGGTGGGTCCAATGATAATGATATCCTATAAATCACAATCCTCCTCATTGACGTAGCCGGGTCAGCCTTCCCTCTTCGAGGGGTAGTGGGCAGTAATATAACATGCAGGCTCAGTGCCAGTCAGTAGATATCACATGTCATGCATCATCATCATTCCAGCCGAAAGACGTTCACTCCTGGACATAGGCCTCCCACAAGTGTCGCCACATTCTCCGGTCCTGAGCGACTCACATCCAGCGGATTCCCGCAACCTTCACCAGGTCATCTTTCTGTTCGCGGTCGCCACTCGAGAACTTTTTGCCATTCTTTCTGCGAGCAATGTGCCCTGCTCACTGGCACTAAAGTTTTTCAATTCTTTGGGCTATGTCGGTAACCTTGGTTCTCTTGCGGATGTCTTATTTTTGGATTCGAAGGAAACTCCGAGCATAGCCCTCTCTCACATACTTAACTTCCAACATTCTTCCCCAGGATGTCTCCTTCGTAATGTGCCTGGACTCCATCTCCTCGTCCCCTAGTATGACGATGCACGTGTCGAAGCCACCCAAACCTGGTGGCGCGGCACACAGCATCAAGTCCCGGCTGGGCGTCACCATCAACCACAAGAAGATCAACCTGGCTGACGAGCTCTTAGCTTGGCAGCATGAGCGGTTCAGTATTAGAAGGATGACAGCTTTCACGTTAAGTTCTCTGCAGGTATGTTGGATATGCCTTTTTAGTTGTTTGGGTTATGGTGGAAGCGATTTTTTTTAATTTAGCCTGCACTGTCCCACTGCTGGGCAAAGGCCTCCCCCAATTCCTTCCATGTGCTCATTTCCTGTGCCGCCTCGGACCAATCCTCGTGATGCGCGTCCAAATCGTCTCGCCACCTTTTTCTGGGTCGGCCTCGGCGGCGCTGTTCGTCTTCCGGCAACCATCGTGTGGAGACCTTTGCCCAGCGGTCATCGCGAATAATATATAAATTAAATATAGAAATTCAAAATTTCTTACGTTTTTTTTATAATTAGCAGGTCAGTGTCACGTTATACATGGTGTAAACAGACTCGTCACGAAGCCGTTAACCAAGCATTCTGTACATCAAACTAAGTAACTTTACGCAAAAAAAAATGCTGGGAAATTACTTTTTTTTGGGGAGAAAAATCACGTTTTATGGTAGAACTCAATGTAATGCATCCAGAACATTGTGCTAATGGATGAATGGAATAGTACCGGAACATAAAGGACGAGAAATCAACATGGATGGGTTTTAGTCAGTATCCCAATCCGAAAAAAAAATGGTATCATAATATGCATAAATGTGCTTTCTATAATGTATAGGAATTCTTTCAGTTTAAATTTAAATGACTATCATTGTACCAAAAATTTGCATGTCATTATTTTATGATTGAATATGTTAGGCTACTATTATACCATTCGATTAAGAACTTTTGTAACCATATTTATCGGTAAATAAATCTTTGACTTTGACTTTACACTAACTGGGTTGTGGAGGTATTTAGCTGTAACCACGACACACACCACGTTTCAAATATTTTTCGATAATCTAACTGACGGACCAAACGGGGGTATTTCCTTTCATTTATTCCAGAGCCACAAGGACCCATCCCGTAGTACAGTCCTGGACACCGCATCAGAGTCTTCTGTCAAGAATCTGGTAGAGAATATCGCGGTGACTGCGAAGGCGCTCGCTTCTCATATCTACAACCTGACGGATGAAGTCAATGATGAAGATGCGTCGTTGTATAATGATGCACTGGTAAGTAAGGGAGACCATAGAATAGATGACACCATAAAGCAATTTAAAAAACCCCCGACACATCGGGTTATAATTCATACCAATATACTAGTTAAGTCAGTGGACTTAACTAAATGAAAGGGCTTAAGGTGATTGCCTAGACAGACCTCGCCATACATTTTCCAAGCTCTGTAATCTCCGTAAATAAACGGTTTCTGCAGAATAAAAGCAAGTATAATGGTACTTTATAATGTATTATGGTCGCAAATCGCCCAAATTTTATTAAAAAAACAGTATTTCTAGGAGAATTTGACCCAATAAAAAACGAAAAATCTTTACATGTGTGAGTGTACTGAATCGCGCCATCTGACAGAAATATTTAGAACCACGAGAAAAAGTTCGTAACTGTTGTAATACGAGTTTACGTTCGGTAAACATTTATTATTTATAGATGGCGCTGTCCGAAAATTCGAACAAGCGCCAAGGTTATTTATTAGGTACCGATTGACGACGAACGCGACGTTGCCGTTACTCAGACCAGACGCACCCCGAGTCACCCGCATTGTTGCCATTCTTCCATTCTCAGCCCATGCGTTATAATTGTCTTGACATCTTGCGAATCAAAATTGTGTTTATAGCAAGTTTGCGCTAGCGCGCGGGTTTGCCCGCTAATTTTACATTTTATGATTGATAAAATGATTTTTATTTGGAGATGAGAGAGAATGCCAGAAAGTGAAAAAAAATATCTGCGACGTGCCTTTGGTTCACACAGATACAATACTAATGTAATTATTGTATTATCTACTTTTAATTTAAAGTAGGTACCTAAGGATTTAAAAATCTTTCTACTGTATGTAAGTAAAAAGATTACATCTACATCATCATTTTCATCTTCATCTTACATCTATTGATTGAATCATATTTAATTCATGTGAAACCAGCAAGATAAGTGAATAGGTACACAGACAAACCACTTTGGTTTTTCATAACTATTGCAAATTTTAATATTATTAGCACACAAAGTGCGTCAAGATAAATTGGTCTTGCCATTTAAGAAGTTTACCAAGAAAAAGGGGAAACGTAGGGCAGTATTTTTGGTCAGTTTTTTTAAATATCAGAACATCCTACAACTTGTAAATCAGAGACTGCTGTACATCGTTTATTTATGTTTCGGGGTTTTTAACTGTCAGCAAAATGTCGTTCTCAAAATGGTAGCTGTAGTTCAAATTTCGCTCGTCTGAACGGCTAACTGAGTAGTAAGCACCATTCAGGTTTAGCATATTTGTCGACTCTACTACTGAGAACCATTCAAACGTCCGTGAAAGAGTTTTTATGGAAAAGTGAAGTGTTTTTTTATTGACGGTAAGTGTTATTTTTATGTACAAATGGATGCTTTTCAAGGTGATGTAGAATTATATTTAGTAATTACCCAAAACTTTAAAAAAGTATAAGATTTAGAAGAGGAAATACAAAATCAAACGTTAGCAACACTCGTTGATTGTCATCACATCACATACCGGTATGTACCTACTCTAAAGGGAATCGTTCATTTTATGGTTGGACACTGATTCGGTGTTGCCACATTAATTATATCTGTGATTATTCTTACAGGAAAGATACTAATCGATTTCGAAAACTTATAAAAATACGATTACATTTTCTTAAAAATCTGTAATCAAGTGATTTTCAAACGGTGTTATATTTATTTTCTTTTAATTATATTAAAAACAAATAAAACACTCATTGATTTTGGCCTTCAAATCATTTTATCTGGCTACACCAACTGTCAATAATGACAAATGCATACAATGAAATGAAAATAAAAACATTCAATGTGGTTTCGATTACTTTTCGATAAGTTTTTTTCATTTTGTTATAATGGACTCCTATACCGCTTTTATTGAAGACCCGGCTTTACCCTTGGACACTCAATCTGCTCATGACGATGACCCTGGCGCTATTTTGTTAAACGTTGAACCGGCTTTATATGACAACCTAGGCATGAACACTCCTGCGCACGATCTTGTTGCCCTACTAGGAATGAGGATTGAGGAACCAATGTGATGCGGCAATTGCGGCTTTGATATTATGCATCGCAGGAGACTGCCTCTGAAACCCGTTGAAATACTATCAGAAATTCGACTATGGACTGCTAGTGGTAAGCTAATGTTCTGTTTAGCAGTTTTTAAATAATCTTTTCTATTATCCGTACAAACTGAACAAAAATAAATATGCATATGTCTTATTTACAGTTTACAGCCCAGTGCTTGGTCTCTCATTCTTGCTGGATGTTGGCTCTCAACAATTCAGGGATTCGAGAAAATGAACAAAACACAAGTAGTGGTCACCAACGACAATTATGTGTAAATTGTGGATGTTCAATACTACGTATTAAACATCATGTTCTGCGTACAAATTCTGAAAGAGAAACACATAGGAAATGTAATTAGCGAGTAGATATTAACACGGCAGGTACAACCAGATTTTTATTTTTTTTATTTTATGTTTGTGTTTAGAATATAATTTATATGAAATAGAACATTGAGTAGAGAGCAGCGGTGGCCCAGTGGTGGCGGCCCCGACTTACGTTCAGTAAGTCGTGGGTTCGAACCGAGGCAGGCGCATTACTTTGTGTAATTTATTTCATCACCGCTGCTCTCAAAACAGTGAAGGAAAACATCGTGAGGAAACCGGCATGTCCTAGAACCATAAATTCGAAGACATGTGACATCTACCAATCCACACTGGGCCCGCGTGGTGGTTATATGTATAGCCCATTCCCTCTCATAGAGAGGAGGCCCGTCCCAGCAGTCGGAACATTAATAGGCCGATGATGATGATGATGATTTCTTGGATTGTTTCTTTTTAACAGCTATTATTATTTTGATTCTAGGTCCAGGGTCAATTGCGAATTACCAAAATGAATAAATGTTATTTCATTTGCTTTATATCTGTCACCCAACCATTGACTGTAATAGAAGTTAACCGGGATGAGGAATTTATCAATGCTATGATGCCGAAGTTGGTAACTTTCTTTAAAACATGTGTACTGCCGGAAATTATTTTGAGACGAGTTGAAAAAAATGCCAAATGTCTCGACATCAAGGAATTAAAAGGTATGAAAAATATATTATGTCTTACTCATTTCCTAACTTATTCCTCAGGTCTCTGAGGTGTGGGTTCAGTAAGTATAGTCTAACAAAACTGTAAATTCATTTGTTGCAGGGCAAACTGCTTCTTCCAGCATTTGATTCAGATCGCACGGAAATTATATAAATGGAAGTAAAAAGTGACAAGTAGAAGATTAAGACTGCACGGCGACGGCAGCGAGACCAAAAAGTAGCGCGTAGAAGAGAAGATATTTAGTTATTATATTTTTTATGTACCTACCTACTTATCTTTGTCTGGTGGTACCAGTCGATGGTTCGAACCCAAGCGACTTTGCTTTGTGTAAATTATTTCATCACCACTGTTGAGAGGAGGCCCGAGTCTCAGCAGTGAGAACATTATAAACTATTATTATGCTATTTTTGAACGTAGCGATGTATAGTTTGTGTTATTTGTTAGTTTATAAGAATTTTCTATGTAGATATGTTTCACTCATGTCGGCGACGAGACCATATCTCCACACCAGGGTGCAAGTAGTGGACGTGCAAATAATGCATCGTGAGTCGTTTTACTCGTAGTAGGAAATTAGTTTTGTTTGTTTTGAAAACTTGTTATGAAAATTGATGGTGAAAATATGTAAATATTTTAACGGAATCTAGTTAGAATCATCATAGAATTATGAAAAAATGCCATGATACCAGTTTTAAATTCCAATAAGACATAGAAAATTGCAAATTAGAATTTTTGTCTCATAATTACGTAAGTTGAAAATGTGATTTTTTGTTTATTAAGTTAGAACTTTTTAATTAGTGTAGAAAGGTTGAACTTGGTCTAAAACCGATATTTATGCAAAAATTATGCAAATCGGCCCAGTGGTTCAGAAAATATAAGGAAAATTAGATAGCAAAAATTGTGTCCATCGTAATTTTTATCCGCCGGTACCCCCCCCCCCCCCTACGCATTCAGGGGTGCGTGGAGGCGAGCGTCACCAGCCTACTCCGCAAGGAGCGCCCGTCTACTATTGGGAGATTGTCCCAGGTACCTTGACTTAGAGTCAGGTAGCCGAAACAACTCATGTATTTAGGTACCAGGGATGTAACGGATGTGATAATATCGGAACCGGAATCGGAATCGGAGGTTTTGGATTTGATATATCGGAATCGGAACAGGAATCGGAATCGGAACCGGAACCGGAGGCGGATGCTGAAGAAGAGAATGTGTGAGAAAGTAGGATTCATTGATGAAACGAACGATCGGATCGAATTGAAAAAATATTTTTGTGTTGGATAGTCCATTTATCGAGGAAGGCTTTAGGCTTTATAACATCACGCTACAGCAGGAATGCAAAATGTAGCAAAAATGATCTCTCTCTTATGTGACGCAGACGAAGTTGCGTGGGTCAGCTAGTAATACATTCATTGATTATCAGTCTTTTTCATTTCAAATACAAACAATAGAACGCCTGACGAGGCATTGAAAAACAATCAATCACTATCAATAAAATAATTATGCATTGTATGTACTTGTAACTATGCTGGTAATTTAAAACGACAGAAAGCACGTTACGAGGGGCTAACCCCGTGGGATAAGTATAAACAGGTTTATACGCGTTGACGGCGCCCGCCGCAAGGCATCGACCTCCGATTACCTCCGATTGAAAAGTTTCGGAACAGGTATCGGAATCGGAGGCTAAAAATCAATCGGAAGTTCCGACTTATCGGAATCGGAATCGGAGCTCCGTAACATCCCTGTTAGGTACCAGTCTAACAATTCAATTGTAAAAGAATATTTATTGAAGTTCAAAATTGTATAATAAGTAGGTATTCTTGAAACATAAATGATATGGTTAGCTAGCAACCACTTGTGTGTTGTTGTGTAAGATACTTACATGTGCCGTTATATACACTTACGTGTGATGTTATATAAATTGTAATCTACGTACATAATTCTTTCTAATACTAAATTCAGAATCATAATTGTAAATATCAAAATATTTAAAAAAACTATGTTATCTTTGTATGGTGGTACGAGTCGATGGTTCGAATCCAACCAGAAACTGAGAGTGAATAAAACGATTATTTGTATGAAAATATGAACCATAGAAAAATATTATTAATTTATAGTAAAGGAACTTACAATAAAAAGCTTTACAATTGAATAAAATATCTTTTATTTATTTAGTACACATCACAATTTATTTACACGTTATGTACTATTTAGGTTCAGTCACATAACAACCTTATAGGTACAACGTACCTTTATTACCCACAATAATTTATCTGAATAATTTGTTATGGCACAGATATTATAATACTGTTATGGTGAAAGGTATCGGATATCGAGCCTGGAAACAAAAGTATGCATAGAATGGATTGGAACATAACAATTTAACCTCTAGTAGTATATAGTAGGGTAAGTCAGGGAGAGTTGCCTATAGTTTAAAAAAAAATCATTATTAATTATATATGTAAGGTACTAAATGAAATACACATAGTTAATTTGAATCACTGTTTATTTATGCCATTCAGATTAAATTTGGAACTATTGTGTAACATATTTTGATTCAAGAATATTTTTTAAAAATAATGTAAAATAGGCATCTCTCCCAGGCATGTGGGTGAGTTGCCTATAGATACCAGGGATAGATGCCCACAAATAATTAATACATAATCAGACATTACACGTTAGGCATTCCGCTGAATCTTCACTGCAATCTTCATGAAACCACATTTCGCATTGAACACACCGTAACCAGTCGCATTTCTTTTTAGTGGCGTGATAATATTCCCCACACACTACACAAATATCTCCAAGAATTTCGTATTCTATGTCTCTTTCTGGTGAAATCCAAATCATATTAAGAAGTTGCAAATCCACGGCTTTGCAACTTCTTAATATGATTAACAATCTTTTTTTCTTTGTTTCAAGCAGAGTCAGGTCCAAGTCGTCCTTTTTTAGTATTGCCTATGAGAAATCGATGACGAAGAGTTCTGTAAGGAATATTGTATTCTTTACTTGCTTGAAAAAAATTTAATGATTTATCTTTTACTAGAGAAATGGCCTTTTCTAAGTCTTCTTCACTTCACGTAGCTCTATTAGAGCCAGAAGGTTTTCTTTTGTATTCATTTGGCATCTGAAAAGATAAAATATCATTAATATTTACTAGGCATCTAACCCTGAAAGTTCATTGGGCATCTCTCCCAATCATTAGGGAGAGATGCCTATCGACTCTGAACGTACCCGAAAGCACTTTCAATACAAAAAGGTGGATTACCAACAAAACAAGATCACAATGTTAGGTTATAAAACAAAAAAATACTATTTACGAGAAAAATTAGGGGAAAAAAATACTGCAAACTAACTCAAAGAATATATTATACCGATTTAATCAACTACACTTACCTTATTTTTGGAATTCACAACAAAATACTATTTTAAAATAATTATTGTCCGTATCAAAACTTTCACACTGACATTAGCTGTCAAATTGACATAATAAGGATGCGTTCCGATTCACGTAATTTTTTAATTTTATTTTTTAAATTCAGTAGGCATCTATACCGTATAGGCGTCTCTCCCTGACTTACCCTATGCTTAGTAAATAAATTAAAATTTGTTTGCTATAATGTAAGGACATTCATGTTTTATATAATTTGGTCCTTTCCAACCATGTTTGAATAAAACGACATCTAGTGGTGTCGAAAGTTACTACTATTTACTTTGCATGTGTGTGTAAAGAGCATATTCAAGCGGCTAATCTTTATTTTGATGAAATCTTTGCATGATACTAGTTAACAAGCACAGTGATTATCTAAAAAAATCAAGTTAATGCCCTAGGTTTCGCATTTAATAAAGTTGTCTATTAAAAATATCTATGTTAGGTGTAAAAATTGAAAATGTTCGAAACTGTGGATGTGTCGCCATCTAGCGACAAAATGGCAAAGAACTCGATCATCCATCCACCTTAAGTAGTGACTTAAGCCCTTTCATTTGATATCCATTTGAGGGAGTTGTGAATAAACAAAAAAGTGAAAATGAACTTTAGCTTCTGAAGTCGGTGACCATTGTTTGATTGATTTAGTTTTATTGTCACCGACTTCAGAAGAAAAAGTTATTTTTCACTTTTTTTGTTTTTTTTTTAAGTTGGTTTTATTTTTGCAAAAACGTTTTTATTTTTCACTTTTTAGTGGTTCACATGTGCTTGATATACATGGAAAGTGCATACCGTTACAATTACAACAAGCCCAAACACGACTAGGATACATTTTCTCATTATGGAGTTCCGTGACTCTTGGCTTCATCATCAGATCTGATGGTAGAATGGTTCTTATCAAACGCAAATGCTTCACTTGTTGCAGAAAATACCAAAATCGCAACACGTTTTCATATAAAATTTGAAGAGTTCCCTCGATTTCGCCAAGATTCCATCATCAGATCCCGATTTGGTGGCTATGGGACCATTTGGAAAGAATACCCTTTCCAACAAAAAAAGAATTTTCCAAATCGGTTGGCAAGCGACGGAGTTATGCCCGAACAAGCATAAAAAAAAAAAAAATAGAAACATCCGAATTGAGAACCTCCTCCTTTTTTAGAAGTCGGGTAAAAATGAATTTCATCATTTTGTGGTGGCGGCCATCTTGGATTTGAAATTTAATATAGCGTATAGTATTCTACTAGTCAAGCCCTTTCATTTGATACCCACATTGAGGGAGTTGTTGAATAAATATGTACCTAATCCGCCATTTGCCATTTCGCCATGGGTGATCACACATTACATACCGAGTTTATTCCGTGCCTCGAAAAACTCGTTAAGCCGTCGATCTCGGCTGTCATTTGTAGATCTTTGACAGTCGTTACAAGGAGTCAGTGTCCCGAAAGTCTGACAACCAGTCTTACCAAAGGGTATTGCCACCATTGCCATTAACCAGAAACAAATTCATGCTCAAGTCTGCTTCTGTGTTCGTTAAGTTGTCAAATATGCTTATAAATTGTTTCAGGGTGTTGATGAAGCATCAATAAGACATTGGTACAAATACTTATCGTCGCAACCGAGAGCACCGCAGATCATCACCACCACACTGCCTAGTGCAGGTGAGTTATTTCCACTTTGACCGACCAAGGGCCACACGAACAACGAGGCATCTCGATTTTTCAGTACTTGCTTACTGACTGCTTATCTTTAAAATTGCAAAATAATGGGTGTAATAAAAATATCCTTAACGAACCCGATTGGTAATTGTTTTTCTTATCGCGATATTTTTTTTGTCCTAGACCATTGTAGGGTGCTTCCCTAACAAGTAATGTCAATGCAGATGTAAATGTCAAACTTAAACTTAAATGCAGAAAATGTCAGTGAATGCTCAGCGGGATGAATCTAAATAAAAATCCAAGGTGTCCGACTCAAACCACGTATAATTGAACACTAAAATGTAATATACAGAAAATGCATAAAACAATGCAATATGTCAGTGTCAATGCACTGCCAAATGTAGGTTGCGTCCAAAGTGCAAATACGCGAGCCTACTGGCTAACTTATCTATCGTAATAAATATATTTTAAAACCCATGTACGTGCAGCGTACAACCATACCTGAATAGAATAGAATAGAATAGAAATAAATTATTTGCATTGAATGTAGGCACATACATGAGTTGTTACAGTAATGGTTATTAGTTCCTGGTACATTCTACCATTTGGCATGCAAAAAAATATATTTAGGTATAGGTACAACACAAAAACAACCTCAAATTAAAACTTTCACAATAACTCAACAAATTATATTGTTTATTTTGTGGAAATCTTCTACTCACGGAGATATAAGGGAGGCTCAAAGTTACAACTTTCTTTTCTTCTTTCTTTTTGAAAGTCTGACAACCAGTCATACCAAGTGGTATAGTATTATTCAGTATTAACTTGGTTGTGTTGTCAGATAGGCAGTTGCTCCATGTAAAATACTGGTAGTCAGCTGCATCTGGTTAGACTGGAAGCCGACCCCAACAGAGTTAGGAAAATGATGATAATAATGATTTGGCCATAAGGGATTTCCTTTTCACCCACATTTAAGGGGTCGCTTCATGGATTTTGAAGATCATTTGAGTAAGTAAGACAATAATGTACGATAAAAATGGCCAATTTTTATTTATATAACAGAGCTCTCCTACCTATGACTCCGATTTGTTAAAATTAAAATCATAATTAAAATCTCGGAACAGATAAAAGAGGTTGGAAGGGCCTTGTGGGCGGGGTAGACGCGTCGCTCATATAATGTGAACGCTCATAATATCTCAATCGATTGCTTATTGGTCACCGTATTGGCGTGTGTGAGTGCACGCCAAGTACTGTTTTTGCGTTAGTGTGACAATCAATAGCAAGCTCGCTATCTAAGTGTGAGTAGTTTATTTATGTGGGTAATGAATGCACGTACGTATGGGTATCTTGCTTGTAGTAGATTTAAAGAGTGGGAGACAAGCGGCGACACGCGTTCTAATACAAATCAGGAACTATTTCCTTTCTAACCTCCTTTATCAGTTCTGTGATTAAAATAACCCTGTTTTTGTCCACAGGAGTGACGGGTGCCCTAGAAAGAGCGTTGTCTCGTTACATGGAGGTGACGGTGAGTACGCACGCGGTCGACAAGAGGGAGCCTGAGTACACGCTGTATGGAGCCACGAGAGCTGCCTTATATGTTTACAGGTACGCCTTGAGGATGACGCACGCGAGACCGAGCCGGTCCGAGCCGAGTGTCGGCTGTAGCACAATCCATTGTCCGTTGCTCGGACTGTGTCCATGTTACCGTAAAATTGTCAAACACGTTATATTGTAATCTCATGCATTTCACGAAAAATAATGCGTTTTATTGTAAGCAGTATGTTCAGTTGACAATATTTCGAGAGTTTACAATATCGCTAGAGTGAAACACGTTATATTGTAATATAACGTGTTTGACAATTTTACGGTGATATCCATACTAAATTGCACGGTCGACGCTCGGCTCGGATACAACACTGTTGAGCGTGAGTCAAGCTTAGGTAATAAGAGTATTTTGGGTCGTATTTAGATGTTTACAGATATTAATATTGAGCCATTTTCTCGACATTTTAGTGTATTTTGTGGGTGAAGTTTGCCAAAGGTCAATCAATGGATTGAGTTTGCAATATTCATCTTTGAAGACGTAAAGTAGCCCTGTCTTTTGGTCATTATGACATTGCTAACTTCGACATGTATGAAAGATTATGTCGTAAAATAGGTCAGAAAAACACAAAGAATTTTATCTACGAATCTGAAAATAATTGTACAAAACTTATTCCCCATTCGAGTAATTCGGTGTTTTCGCTGTTTAAATTCTTGGTTTTTGTATAATTTCCATGAATTCACAAACAAACAAATAATACAAATCCTTGTTTTCTCCCACAGCGTAAAACCAGCAGTATTCGACCTGATACTGACACTAGCGATCATCGCCTACCTATCCGTGGTATACTTCGCCATCCAACTGTTCCCGCGCTTCTACGAGGAGTACGCCAAAATCGTCACGGGTAAAGCCAAAGTACACTAGCTTAGTCCGCTGTGGTGTGACGAGTGTGTTCCTAACTTTAAACCTAGCTGTGGTAGTGAAATGTACCTATAGGTGGCGCTAGATGTAGTTATTTGGTTCTTTTGTAGAAAAAGATGGAAATATATTTGTGAGTGTCGATTTGAATCGTTAGATGAAGGTTAGTACAATATAATAGGGTCAAATAAAATTAGTTAATTTACTAGCTTCCGTCTGGCTTCATCCGCGTTTCGGTTCACTCTTGCTTTTAGGGTTGACGGGCTTTAGGTTCTAGGAAACTATGACGCTGGCAGGAATATCCACCCAAAGTTTAACTTTGTGCAAAACAAAATGATTGTTTTTTTTTTTTTGGGACATGCCCGCCAAACTATTCCCAAACCACTGTAACTCCTCAAAGCCAGAATCAACAGTGGCGACCACCAGAAAAGCGAGACAATGATGCTCGACGAAGTTCCAGAGACAGAATATAACTGTCTTGGATCCCGCAACGAAATTAATCAGAAAGTATGGCGGAGGAGTTGTAAGAACCGTAATTTCAACTTCCCTCCAATTGAAATGATCTTCGGCACGAAAATAGTTAGCCTTAGAATCTTTGTCTAGTTTTCTTATTATAACTCGCCATTTAACGATTTAAATCGATACCTAAACGAGGATTGGTTAAACATTGAAAGAGATTTAAATAAACCGTTGTTACAGTCTTAAAATGCATTTATATCGGATTAGTTCCAAAATATCTGTACATTTCATTAGCATAGCACCTGAAGACTCATTCTTAGTGCAAATTCGTTAAGTGTATAAGGTAATTTAATGACGATATCTTTGTTATATGTACTAACTACGTTCGAGGTATGGCGACAGTATCAAAAATTTACAAACCTATTTAGTACGTCTGTTAGATTATTGAAAAATAATGGACACATATTTTTTATTTTTGTAAATCAATGAATATTGTCAAAGATAAAACGCATCAAAACTCGGGAGTGGGGGCTCGTGACGTCTGAACTAACTAAATTATACCAAGGCGTGACGTATTGGTAATTTTAAAAGCGTCGTATCTTATTCAATTTTGATTTACTTAACAAAAGAAGAAATACGTGTCAATTATTTTTGATAACCTAGACTAATTGGATTTTTTTGTCGTCTAGTGGTCGCAAGTGCGACTTTTGAGTATAAGGTCCTGGGATCGATTCTCAAGTCTAGCAAAGTGATGTTGGTTTTTTCCATTCGGAATTTCTCAGGAGTCAGAATTTTTGCCCAGTTGATGGAAATAGGCACGCCCCTTATTAGACGGGACTTAAACATAACTGGCAAAATGTGGGTGTACCATGAGGTACTCCTCTACGTAAGCCTTCGAAGATTTTATGTTTATCTGCTGACTACAATGTGAAGTTCTATAATTATTTGAAACTCGATTCTTAATTTCTCAGTAAACTTAACATCATGGAGCCGGTTTTAGGTTAATGCCTAAAAAAGGCTTACTATACTTGGTTTTTAGCAATCAAGAGCGCAAAGAATAATGTACCTACTCATTAAAACAACTTACCCTTAAACTTAACTAACAAAATGTGGGTATTCTAAAAGCCAACCAGACTATCACACACACCGCCATCTAGTGCAACACTAAGCAACGAGGCTTGTGTCGTAGACACCAGATAGTTAATACGCTACATAAATATTTTTTATTGTATATACATACGTAATTACGTATTATAATACTGGGAAACAAAATGTCCATGCTCATCAGACAAACATTTACCCCCACTGGGATTCGAACACGGGACCCTAAGAACCTAAGACAGCCTCACTACAGCTGCGTCATTCGGGTCGTCAGCGGCGCCGGCCTCGGGTCCTCTCCTCTGCCTATCCTTAGGTCCATGTTCATCGAAAAGATAACGGTCTGATTACCTAAAAACAGCTGTCACTGTGACATGTTTCCATACAACAATGTGTTTTAAACAGCTGTTTTTAGATTATCAGACCGTCATCTTTTTGGTGAGTGTTTAATGATATAGTAGTACATAGAACATTGATATCGGAACCCGAAATCGGCGAAACATTGTTACCACATTCCACACACCACGGATAAGTCAATCTTAGACTGTAAGTGTTGAACAATTTCATTTAAAGTGTGTTTCTCCTTACATGTCCTATTTCGTAAACAAATATGGCGGACACAGATCTGTTTATTAAAGAATCAAAATTATTAAAGAGTCTATTTCACCAATGAAATGATCAGGATCACGTGTAACCAGGGTTCAAGGGTAGTCATAGTCATTATTAAGCTATTGCATAGCTTCTATCGCGGGCCTTGAGCGTGGAGACCGAATCCAGAAATTCCGTAACGAAAATAACCTAACACCCCCCGTAAAAAACAAATGCAATAGCCACACGTCTTTTTTTATGGAAAATTTTCACTGACTGGTTGAATGCGGTTTGCGGAGCTTGTGGCTAAATAATAACAGCCGCTCGGGTCATTCTTTAGGTTAAGCCGTGTGTGCCTAGGTTGGTCTGTAAATGGGCTTTACATACCGAGTTTCCTCTGTGCCTCAGAAAGCACAATAAGCTGTTGATCCCGGCTGTCATTTGTAGATCTATGTCAGTCGTTCAGTGCCCCTAAAAGTCTGACAACCAGTCTTACCAAGGGGTATCGTATTACCCAGTACTAACTGCTTTTTCGAGGTCAGATAAGCAGTCGCTCCGTGTAACATGTGTTTCTTAAAAAAAAGGTTTTTTATAACTTGCTTAAAATCGTTGTTTACTAAAATCGATACGTAAGAAGAAATACACTATACATATTAAGGCATAAGTTTTCACAAATAATTTATGAGAGAAGGAATAATTTTCATTAATATGATTTATTTTTAAATGTTACTTGATGGAGAACTAAATTATTGTCAGTGGGATCGATTTAACGGGAAAAAAAAAATTCTTATGAAGAAGTTAGCATTATAAGTTATGGCAAAACAAATCAGCACATTTATTGTCATGTTTCTACTAGTCCTGTGATGGCACGATTTCGACTGACAATGCCGACAGTTGAGAAGTCGTCCAATAATCACGTGATGGTTTTAGAAACTTTTTAACCCCCTCCCCCATGGTGAAACATGGTGAGATCTACCCAAAATTACGTTTTATTTTTTTGGTACAGTGTATCTTTAAAAAAAACAGAATATTATCTTTAAATACAGGTTTACAAGGTCGTGCACAGCTTTTTTGCTTAGAAATCGCGCGTTGAATGAAAAAATAAATACACGTGATATCTCACTACACATCCCCCTCCCTCCTAGTGATATTTCGTGATCCCCCCGCCTTTCGACGGCTCAAGTGATTAATGGACGACCCCTAATTTGATCTCAACTAAAACTACACAAAAATATTGCTGACTCTTACTAGCAAGCAGAGAAAGAAAGAGATGTCAAGTCAATTCTTTTGTGATTTGACTAACTGTTCGAAATTTTTCGTTTTTCCATCGCGAATTACTCTGTATCCACGGAATCTGGATTTGTGCCCGGTTGACGGTAATAGGCTCGCCCCATATTACATGGGATTTAAACATAATTGGCGAAATGTGTGTGTACTAGTAGGTACGGTCGAACAAGCTATTTGGTTTACAGTTAAACCTACAAATTTCATTGTAAAGTGTAAACCAAATAGCATGTTCGACCGTACACGTCTGCCAACCCGAGGATTACTGGCGTTGTGCTATGTTATAAATTATCTGTAACAGTTCAAAGAATCTTGCGTCACTTTCTAGTTATACCTGCCTAGATGAGATAGCAATAATTTTAGGTACAATCGAACAAGCTATTTGGTTTACATTTTACAATGTAATTTGTGGGTTAAACTGTAAACCAAATAGCTTGTTGAACTATTCGTTTATTCTGTGCTCAAAAAAAAACCATCGGAATATTTAGTTCTATCATCCTCTAAGGCGTGAAATTCTTTATTTTTGAAGAAACAGCAGTTTACCAAGAAGTCTATTATCATTATGTAGAATAAGATTGAAAGCAATATTTCCAAGTTTATAAAATAAGAATAAATAATATTGTGAAAGATAATTTATTGAAAACAGAAATGCTTTATCTCGGCTAAGTATTATCTGATCATTTTGAAAATGTCCATCATGCCAAATTATTTATTTAGTTTTTTTTCTAAATTATTCAGACGTTTTTTTATTTAAATTAATTTTAGTCACATTTGGTTTTCGAAACGGCAATGAATTTTTTAATCTTTAGAGATTGTTTTTCAATATTTCAAAAGAAAATTGTAAAATTATTTTGTTTGTGCAAAATATAAATTATAACGTCAATGCTGATATTGATATGATTTATTTGCTATATCTTTCTTGTTATGGTCACCAGAAAAAAGGTTTTTTTTTTTTAATTTTGAAAACTTTGTTTTGTCAAAGAATAGTGTTAATATAAATACAGATATGTTTATAAATATACAGTGGTTTTGTTGACCGTCCTTTAAGCTTGAAGTTCCTTGTACAGTTGCATTTGTGCTACATTATTCCCTTTCAAATTATTTTCTTTTGCTTGGTGTCCACTTCTAATACCCAATTTCTTATAATTGAAAAAATAAATATACAAAAATAGTTTGTCCGTTATTGTGTTTGTCCATCAATATTTTTGTGTTTGTACACACATGATACCAAAATGATTTGTAAATCAAACGAGTTCTTGTGGTGGTGCGTATTTATTTTGGAGCATGTCTGTGTTCCTAAATATATGTTTTGAAGGGACAACGATATAAAGACGAGATAATTATTAGTAATTTAAATTTTCTATAGAAACTTATTTTCCACATAAGTCTTGTTTAAATCAGTGTCCATTCAAGATATATGTTTGGGAACCTGTATATTCTGTGGTCCAGTCGAAATAGGTACACACTGTGCTTTATTTACAAATTATTTTGATATTACGTTTGTATGCGCATGTTCCGCGGGCCTCTTAATTTGTGCCCGCTTCAAGGTAATATACTAGCCCTTCATTTATACAAAATAGGCAAAATGTGGGTATACCACTCACTTCTGCTGGCATGATGTAAATCTTTTAATATCTACGATCTCTTAAGTATAGCTTCAAAACTTTTTGATATTCAATTTCTATTGAATTCATTTTTTTTTACTAAATAACTAGGGACTTAATAAAACCAAAGTGGGCACCAAGTTAAACCGAATATTATGTGATAAAATATATTGTTTTATTTATGTATGGCGATGTTGTGTTTTCCATTTAGTTTAATCAAATAGGTTTAGGTTTAATATGCTATGGTTTTGGGTGCATCTAAATTGATGGTTCTCAGGGATACGGTTAGGCAAACTTGTAAACAATTTCATGACTTGTCTGGTCGTTTAAATGATAAATATTTTTTATTTTGCAAATAAATTATACAAACACTTTTACGTCATTTTTTTAACTAAATAAGGCCGGTATTTCGTTCTTTGAGCAGAAACAACCAAAACACATTCAGAGGTCACACTCTCTTTTAAGGTCCAGACGGAATCTTGGTCAACTCACATGAGGACTAGATTTGTGTCTGAGATGGTCTTATAAAGAAAGAACCACATAGATTTGATGTTATGGTTAGAGATTCAATTGTCTGGGTTTTGCACCACCCTAAAGCATAAAAAAGCATCATTCTGTTTCTGCAAATCGCAAGAAAATGGCAGCGATAGAATGATGTTTTAAATAAATGTAGTGCTAAAGGCTTTTTATGAGTGGGGAGGTGCTGCAAGCGGTGACCTTAATTTTTTTTTCCGTACCGGCTGTTTATGATATCGAAACCAAAATGAATTTATTTACTCTGATAACTGCAGAAATGGCTGTCTGAATGAATTACCCCAGTGTCCTTTTCATGGGGATCACGACTGCGTGAATAAATGTAGTATTTGATCGCAGTCTTTATTGTTTTTCAAAGTAAAATGAATCTTAAGTTTGCCTAGCCAGTGTCTTATTTCAATTTAAGTGGTTTGTTCCGAACAAAATGTCGAGCTGTTTGTGTTTGTAAGCGAAAGTGGTGGACGCTGCATGGAATTGAATAAAATTTTGTTTTAAATTTATTGTTTTTTTTTTAACACAACAATTTTACCAAGAGAGCATTTTTCGGTGGCATGTAAAGGCAAGTCAGAGATCCATGCGGCATAAAACTGATATATACTTAGCCACTAACCACACGATATAAGAAAAGTGTCGAAAATCTTTCTTGCCAAGTTTCTTAAAGCTTCGAAATGTAATAAATAAATTACCTCATCATCAACACATCTACTTAACAGTCGCCCTTATACCAAGTTGGAATCAGCTTCCAGTCTAATCGGATGTGGCTGAGTATCATAGTTTATATGGAGCGACTGCCTATTTGACCTCCACAAAATAGTTACTGAGTAGGTATATGGTATCCCCCGAGAAAAATAGCTTAACCAGTCAATAAAACAGCCAAAATTCTAATAAAAACTTTTCATTTATTAAGCAATTTCTTAAAATTTAAATAGTAGAAACATAACTCTTACAAAATAGATTTTCAACTGTGAGATATTTTTTAAACAATCACTCTAAAATTAAAATCTCAATAATATATTTTTTCTGACATTTCGATACAAAATTCGTAAAAATAGACTACACACTACATACTACAAAATGCTTTTTCCTTTACATTTGAAAATATTTGATTTTAAAACTTACAATCTAGATGTGTACCGTTTCACGGCGCTGCATGGTTCAATATTAAAATTTGTAAAATTATTTTAGGATTTAGAAATCCTACTATTTAATTGGCACTTACAACTCACATAATATCTAAAATAAATTCAATAAAAAAACACTAGGTACTGACTTATCCCTAGAAAAATAAAATATAATCTGAAAATGCAGAAATTCCTACAACAATATTACGTATTTCTGAATCTTAAAATAAAATAAAAGTATTATGGACTAGCCAATACAAAAAAAATGCTTAAAAATACCTGACTAATATGCAAACAGTTTACAATACAACAGAAAATATGCCTTAATTTCTAAGAAACAAGGTAGCTTATGCTTCGAACACTTCAGCAGACGCCGCACCGCTGATATCTTTCAGCTCATTGGATTTGAATGTCGCCACGAAGTTGATCTTGCCGATTTTCTGCAATGAAAAATAAGCAAGACTTGTAAGAATTGGATTTAAACATTTCCATTCATCGTATGTAAACCAGTAGACCGGGTGATGGCCCGCTTGTTGAAGGGTGTGCGTACGCGCAGCGGAATGTTGTTGAATTTAAAGATTTTAATTATGCAGATATTTAGTGTATGACGTCGTATAATTGTGTATGGTTAAAAAAAAAATTGTGCACGCAACCATTGTGGAGAAATTCGCCAAAAACTGATTCCGCTGGGCGAACGTTGTCCTGGCGGAACTTTTTTTAATCCATAGACTTTAGAAGAAAAGAGATGGTACACTAAATATCTGCATAATTAAAATCTTTAAATTCAACAACATTCCGCTGCGCGTACCTACGCACACTGTTGAAGGCGGTATTTATTATTTTTACTGGGGAACAAACGTGACCAGCCGCGGTCTATATAGAGTAGTAACAAAGTGGGGCATTTACATAACCGTGCCCTTAACAAAGGTTAACTGACAGCGAGCCAGCAACAATAATTTTCGTTTTTAAAGACACTTACGTTAGGATATATGGGCAGCTCCACAGTGACAGGTTCCAAAGGAGCCGCGTCAGTGCCTTGCAGCTTGAGCGTGCGGCCAGCTATTCCTGATGAGGTCAGTCTGAACTCGCAGCCAGTTAGTGCGCGTTCCAGAGGGTTGGTGAACGACAGGAGGGCTGTTGTCGGCTGGTTGAGGATCAGGTCATCGTTGAACTGGAAGGAGAAGATTAAAGGTGAGTTATTTATTTTTTTAGGGGTATGAAGTTGGTCATTCTCCATTGAAATCGGGTGGATCCTCCGATCGTGGGCACCAAATTTAGTTATAATTTATTCGAATTTGAATGTGAGTTGACAGTGAGGCGGAGTGCTGATGTATTACTTGTACATTTCTGAATAGAGCGCATAGTGTCGCGCGACGCACCCTGGAGGATAGGCAGACAGGACGGACCACGATAGGTAAGACTTTGACACAATATGTTGCTGTTTGACATTATTTGTCCTTACACATGTCTATAGTGGTAGTGTTTTAAGATTAACGCACACTTAGAAGCATTGCACGGGACCAATTTCGAGCAATATTATTAGGATTAAATGCCAACAGGAAAATAATATAAATTAACAACAGGAGGCTCTTATTATTTCCGCTGTAGTTGTTATCTTGGCCCCCAAAATAGCACATGGCCGACACATACTTTAGGACTATAAATTTAGTTCGTTCTTATCGTTATTTTGCTACGTAGGTCTAGGTTTAGTAGTTAAGTCCTGGGTAACCTGGGTTCGATACCCAAGTCAGGCTTTTCCATAAGGCATTCTGTTGCAGATCAAAATCTATTTTTTGTACCCAGTTCTTTGTTCTTGAAAAATCCGAGTATAATCATTGGGTCTGTTCCCACTGCTGGGACAGGCCTCCGGTCCGTGTGAAGAAATGGGCCGTTATCCAACGCGCGACCTAGTGCGAGTTAGTGAACGTCAAGAAGTCTTCTAATTTTTGGTATGAGTACCTACAAGTCTGTTTCCTCTTATCATCGGTCCTAAAGCCGTGGTGATGAAATAAACTTCCTGGAATCGAACCGTCAGTTCGTTAGGTTTAAAGGTTGTTTTCTATCTACACTAATATAAAAGGAAAATAAAATATTTTTGTGTGTGTATGTTTGTAATGAATAAACTCAAAAACGAATGTGCCGATTTACCATTGGAATGCTACATTCACCCTGAGTAACATAGGCTACATTTTATCCCCGTACTCCCACGGGAACGGGAACTATGCGGGTGAAACCGCGTGACGTCCGCTAGTAACTTATAAAGGGTTTAAAACATCTCTTCACGAAGCCGAAAGGCACTTATTCTCCCCATCAAATTGCGATATTTTTTTTGTTTTACACCATATCTGGGAAACCCTCTAGTTACGGAGATATGGGGGGGTCAAAGTTATAACTTTTTGACAAGTATTTTTTTTAATACAAGTTTTTTTTTGTAAGATTTTAACTGTTAACACCTCCACGACCCCGTACAATTCAACCCATCCAACAGCACAATGTTTTGTAACATTGAGTTCTACCACAAAACATGATGCAATAATTCTTGCGTAAAGTTACTTAGTTTGATGTACAGAATGCTTGGTTGACGGCTTCGTGATGAGGTGGTTTACACCCTGTATACGTATAAGCTCACGTCCGTAGCTATCGGTGTTTCTATAAAAAAGTTAGCCTGAAATATCCACCCGCTATCCGCGTCACCTACCTATCATTTGATTCATAGAATAATCAAAGAAATCTTTTCTGTAACGTTTTGCTTCTATCGGTCAGTAAGCTAAATGTCAAACAGACAGAAATAGCAACCTACCGATAAGCTGAGCTGTCAGTAAGTTATTGAAAATGCCCGTAAATCTTACCTTAATGTTAATATTAGGCTTGATGACTTGGAAGTCGTCGTCATCAGCCCAGGACTGCTTGGTCTCATCCACAATAGCCATAGCTGATATCTTCATGTTGCAGTATTCCACTAGTTTCGGTAAGTAATCGTCTGACTTCACTAGGATACTGATTTGTTCCTCTGCAAAAAAAGAATCGTTGCTTGAAAAAAAGATACGCCTAAAAACATGGGGCTCTGTAGGAGGTGACTCGTGCGGATAAAAACATGAGTGATACAAAAAAGCTCAAAAGGTTTTTCCTTCGAATCGATCAACCTGTAGTATCATCAATCCAATTGTAGTAGACTATAGTTGGTAAGTACTTATAGCAACATCCGTCTTAGTTAAGTGAGCGTAAACTACGATACGATAGTGGCCCATTCAACCAATTTGCTGGCTCATCTTTTTACCACCGGTATGAGATAATCTTACATCAGCTATTTGGTTGCAAGTGTGACTGCTGATTATAAGGACCTAGGTTCACCTCTGAGATCGGGTAGTGTTATTGGGTTTTTCCAGCAGCCCTTTAGATGTTTGTGTCCAGTTGATGGCTATGACTAGGCCCCTATATTACATCGGACCTTAAACATAAATGACGAAATGTGGGGGTTCTACCTATTGGGTACAGGTCCTCCTAACCTCCTTATGTTTAAGAAGCGTATGCGTCATGTTCGTGAACGGGCGCTGTCAGTTGTGACTGGTCATCTCTTAGTCGCCATGGTTTATTTGAATTAATTATTTTGTTTTTGAGTTGTATTTTATTTTTGTTTTGCTATGGACACTTTTAACGTGCACATCGTGCTACATTGTTCTCACATAATATACCATCTCAACATGAATGATGTAAACAAGATTTTGTAACAATATTTTGATTCAAAAGAGTATCCATAGAGATCTACGCTAGGGAATGGGCAACTACAGTACTTTCACAGTTTTTATGTCTTGCGACTGGGACTGTAGCTACATTAAATGTTCATATTTTTTTCGACAGTTCAAAAGTGCCTGCGTAACTGGCCTACTTGAAATAAATGCTTTAATTTTTTTTGAAGTAATCTCAATACGTCACCACATCAGCTGATAAAAACACCACAAAGAAGATGGATCCAAAATAGTTTTGATAAAAAATCAAAATAAGTATTTTATTTCACATAGGCCTAGATGGGCCAAACGTCGGAAAAGGTGAACGGTTCGAGTTGGTCGTTTCGATGGAGAAGAACCGGGAAGAAACTTCAGGATAACTCTTTTTAAATCATTTGGTATTATAATATAATTCTGTTACAGCATTAGTACTGTAGTATGGGGGGACAGCGAAGGCCCGACAATAGGTGATTGCATTACTATAAAAAAAAACGTAAAACAAGTTAATTGAACAAAAGTTAAACAGCATCTGGGCATCTATAAGAGCGCATTGCCATGGTGTTGTGCTAAAGAAGATATTTGAACAACTTGAACTTACTTTTGCCAGGTCCAACAAACATCTTGCCTTCGACCTTCTTGACGACGCCGGCTCTCACTCCATTGTAGAACACGCTGTTGGTTGACAGCGATGCCTTGATGTTACGACCCTGGAAGTGATGATCAGGTAAGTTTACTGTTTCAAAGTGTCGGTTAGATGGTTTTGGCATTTTGAGTTAATAATCACCCAAATGAACCAGAAGGTCCATTTTTGTGATAATTAACTCAAAACGGTCGTATTTAAGCAACGACAATATAGAAAGAAAGAAAAAGCATTTATTAGCCCACACAGGACAAACACATCAAAATTAACAGTACCTAGGTACTTATAAAAATTACACAGAAAAAAAAACAAATTAAAAAATATTTAAAAATAATATTAAATAAATAAATAATAAATTAAAATTAAATTATTTAAATATTTATTTAGTATTTAAAAATTAAAAGAAATGAAACTCGTCCTGTACGAGGCCAAAAAGCTCCTATCTCAGCATCGATAACCTATGTAAAATTTCAACGGATTACACCAAAGAGAAATTAATGTCATCATCATTATCATTCTCCTAGTGCCCTTATCCTAATTTCGGCTAAGGTCGCTGCAGCATTTCTTCCTCCATAGAAGTACCTATTACTCGTCATCTCAGCAGTTACAAGGTCAAGGTAAGGTGGCTAAATGCAATAAATCTCGTACCTCGCCAGAAGTATTCTCGATATCAACAGTAACCCTGAAGTCCTTGCCAATGGGTACTGTATCCACATCACGCAGCGTAAACTTTATATCATTCTCTAAGTTGCTAGCCACGGAGTAGTATCTCTTCGCCCTCTCGGAGAACCTCACTCCATTCATGAGGGCCAATCGCTCGGAGGCAGTTCCCTCTCTGAACTTGTACTGCTCTGTGATGTCCTCCCGATCCTCATCGCCGTTGGGATCGAACACGTATGGTTTCTTTGTGAGGACCATGCGGCCGATACTGGAAAGGAAATTAGTTGTTTGGAAGTAATTCATAATAACTTAGTATTAAAAAATAAAATAATTATAAAAGCTATCGCATACCTTGTAGGTAACCAGCAGACAATCAAGACGTTTCCAACCTCATTTGTCAAACATGAACATACATACATACCGGTCAAAATCATAAGGCTTGAATTCTTCCTATGCTGACGTCAACGACGCGTATGTTCCTACTGTTTTTCTCACTGACGTACGTGACCGACATCAGCGTAGTAGGAATTAAGGCCTAACCATCTTTTTTGCTACGCCGCGTAGTTGGGTTAAAATGAAAACTTACTGGTAAGTATTGCTGTCCACCATAGCATATCCAGTTTCCGCATCAGAGTCGATCCTCCACCTCATCAGATCAGCGTTGACTGAAGCCAGCATAAACTCCACATCGTAGTTCATTCCGATGAGTCCTTGCTTGATGGCTTCTAGTGGCGCTGGACCACATTGGTACATGCCCCTGGAGGTCTCTTGGGGAGTGGCGTCGATGGCTTGCCAGCCTCCATATCCTGGGAAAAATGAGGAATTAGAATTATGGTGTTATGACCTCTCGTCGTGTACACTCATTTGGGTGTCAAGAGTTGGAGTACGACTGTGGCTATTGTACTTTTAAAGGTGTCGCAAATTGTTTTCATACAAAGAAGTCGTTTCTAAACAACCTGCTTTCAAGCGCCGACAATTCTAACAATTTCTGGCGTGAGCAGGTTGGAACTTGTTAGCGACATTTATCGGCGCCGGTAGCCAGCGATCTACGTGGATTGGATACGCACTAAGAAAACATCTAACTTACCAGCAGTCAAATCAGGCCTGGCCATCCAAACATCATTCCACACATGATAGTTCCAGATGGAGTCTGTCTGCTCTGGTTCAGCGTTGCTGGGATCATAGCCTAGCTCCTCCATGGTCTCCGAATAGTACTTGTCGACGGTCAGGGTACTGTTGGCGTCGTGAGCGGAAACCAGGTTCGAGACCACTCGGGATGGGATGCCCAGGGCACGGCAGACTGAAAAGAGAGAGGTGGTTAGGAATGATGTGTGCCTGAATTCCTGTCACGCTGACGGTCGGTCGCGTACGTCAGTGAGAAAAACAGTAGCAAATACACGCCGCTGGCGTCAGCGTCGCAGTATGGTGTATAGAACACAATCTATACGCGCGACCGACGCACGCCTCCGACGTCAGCGCGACAGGAATTCAGGCCTTATACTACGCTGTATTTTGCCTTGGAGCCTTTTTAATACTAGAAAATGATTCTTTTAATCCGAGGTGGTTTTCTTATAAGACGTTTCTGCCATAATAAGGACCAGGATATCGTAATAATGAAATCTGTGGAGGTATTCAATTTTAATGGAACGAGGTGATGTGTACCAGCTGCCTAAGCGAATTTATCTTCGTTTTATAGGATGGCTCATACATACTGGCCAGTCACTGTAGGTATAAATGTCATTAAATATATTATTTATGATAGCTGTTTAAAGGTTTAAATAATTTTGATACTCCCTTGACATTTTTTGTGCGATTGGATGAAGTCCCAAAAATCTCATGAATATGAGAGATTAAAAATTGGTTCAAGGCACAACGTTATATTTAAAACATTAAATCAGAGCAATGGAACTCATAGATAACCCTCCAAATCTTAATGAGCTGTCCAGATATAAATTAATTTATCTCTACAAAAAGTTGAAAATTATTTATCAACTAAAATAAATGCACAGTTTAATGGTAACGAATGGTCTGATTCTCCCAGGTAGAAACTGAACTAAACGCGAAAGTAGATATCTAATAGCTACTTTTCCAACTTTGCGTCGTCCTTGGTAGGTACACCTTATCTCTTTCTTGGCTAGCCTGATGCCAATTTTTACCTCACTTCGATGCTTTTAAGATTACGTATGTAGAAATTACATTTCCTATAGTTTCTTCACTTTCATTATCATCATCATCATCCTATTATTGTATTTCCCACTGCCTCCTCTCTATGAGAGGGAATGACAATTAAGAATTGGTAGATGTCACATCATGTCTTCGAATTTTTGGTTCTAAGACAAGTCGGTTTCAGCAAAAATTTTTGCGTAGAGTTACTTAGTTTGATGTAAGTACTGAATGCTTTGCTAACGGTTGGTGAAGTCTGTTTACACCCTGTATTTAACACGCTCTTTCAGACATTAACAAATGCGAGTCCTGCCGTTATTGCTCTCGCTGTTCTTAATCAAAGACACTGCAACATCTACTCTACTCACCAGCAGTAACAACCCCAGCGAAAACCCAGCACTGGCCATAAGACACGGGCTCCTGTGTCTCGAGGAACTGCGCCAGGATGTCCACAGAGCCGGTCCACTCGGATGGGGCTGTTCCATCATCATAGACGCCGTCCCAGCGCCCCACCAGTACACCGCCATCGTCGTTGGAGTTCACTATGCGGGAGATGGCACGCGTCACCTTCACGGGGTCACCTCGGCTGGAAGAATAGAAAGGGGCTTTTGTAAAAAGTCTATTTTAGAAAAAGTTTGGTCAATTAATTCCTTGATCGAATTTGTAACTAGTCTATACTATTCTAACATTTGTAAAACTGAAGAGGTTTTTGTTTGGTTGAACGCGTTAATCTCAGGAACTACTGGTTGGTTGGAATTTAATCTTTTTGTGTTGAATGGTCCATTTATCGAAAAAGGTGACAGGCTAATATAACATCACGCTACAACCAATAGGAGTGGAGCATTATAAATAAAAATTGTTGCAAAAACGGGGAAAATGTATTCCTTTTGTAAGCATCTTCTCTCTTATGTGACGTTCACTAAGTTGCGTGCGTCAGCTAGTTCATTATAGACAGACAGACTTACTACCATTGTTTGATTTACAAATTATTTTGGTATTACGTTTGTATGATAGACGCATGCTCCGCCACGCGGCCCCTGAATATTCGATTTTAAGGATATACAGTCTTTATTTTCACATTACCAAGAATGTTTTATCTAATCTGCAATCAGTAAGATTACTACAAAATGTGAGTAAAATGCACCAGATAGTGTGTGTCGCGGGTGATGCAACATTTTCCAAGACCATGCTGTAATTTTTTATGACAAATTAGTGTTACTTCTAAGTAATTAATTAGTTAACCTGAATTTCAATACCTACAGGTAAAGAAAGAATTGCATAGAAAAATATCGGTCAATGTGGTGACACTTGGGGGAGGTCTGTGTCCAGCAGTACACGTCTTTCGGCTGAAATGATGATGATGGTGATTTAAACTCCCAGAAATAATAATAATTAGATTTGGAAAGAATCACACCTTAGAAAACAGCATCGTAAAACAGAATGTACATGTACCTAATACAATTAAATATCATAATGTAATTCTAAACTATGCAAAACCAAAGGCAAGCCAAATTAAGATGCAGACATTGTCTTCAACAACAGACCGATATTTCAAAATGCTTCTTAATTGCAAGCTTCCTTTCACCTCCGTATTTATACTAACTACTTACATCTTCAATTAAAGTCCTCGCACGTATCATGAGTTCATGACGATAGAATCGTAGACCAGTCTTCAGAAACAAACTAGATTTCACGAGAACATCGCCAAGGCTACCTTAGGCAGAGAACCTACAGAAGTTTCATGCATAAACGCAAGACTGCAGACACGCTCCACGTAGGTACCTAAAAGGGAGTGCAAGCAAACTCGACCACATTTGTTTGTTCCAGAATGATGCGTTTTCCACCAAACCAGAGACGAAAGTTGCAGTAAGGAAACGTTCAAGATTTAACCAATAAACTCAAACTCAAACTCAAACTCTAATCATTTATTTCAACTAGACCATTACGTCACTTTTGAGTGTCAAAAAATTCAAAGAAAATCAAAGCTACAGTCACAGACACAAGGCATAATAACTTGAGAAAGTACTGTAGTTGCCCATTCCCTAGCGTAGATCTCTATGGAGAAGAACGGGCAAGAAACTCCATGGACACTCTTTTCAATCAAAAATGTCATGCCAATCACATGAAAGACGACAGAAATGTTGTGGTTTCAACCCATCATCACCAAAAGACGTCTACTGCTGGAGATAAGCCAAGCCAAGTGTCAGCGGATTCCCGCAACCTTCACCAGGTCATCGATCCACCTAGCCTTCCAACGCAACGTTGTCGTCCGGTTTGCGGTTGCCACTCCAGAACTTTTCGACATCCTTTCTGCGAGCAATGTGCCACTTATCTTTGGCAATTCTTCGGGCTACGTCGAAACAACCAACTCATGTGTTGAGTAAATTCCTGCAAGTCTCATCACTGCTCCGCCCGTTTTCGTTTGGGTGAAAACCGGACCTTGATTTCTATATACGTGTCTGTGTGCTGTGCACGTGCGCCTTTGCCATTTTGGTTGTTTGTATGGAACTGACCTTCTGTTTAACTATTCTGCTGCTTACATTTGTTTATTGTTTTATTTATTTTCCTTAATCTGTATCGTCTTTCTTGCCAATTCTTGTGTTGTTTAGTGCCATATTATGTCAGGTAAAACGGGGACTATTACTCTCAAAGTTAAATGTATTACACGGTTGAAGGTTTGCCAATTCAATAAATCACCCGGGTCGTTGCTGGTTTTCAATGTAAATTCTATTTTTGGATGTGATTATAATCGTTTAGTCATCATTAGTTTTGTGCTAGTTGTAAGTATTTTAAATTTATTGCATAGTTACAGGAAAACTCATAGTTAAATAATAGTAATCTATTTCTGAACATAGGTCTCCTAAATTGCGCGCTTTTTTACTCGGCCTTGCATGCTTTACATTACAGTGCTCTAATTAGTCGTATGCGTCCTCCTACCCGTTTTTTTCCTTTCGGATGGGAAATCATCAAATGACCCCCTCCCCCGGAGCATCAGACTTTTAATGATTAAAACCCATCCATGTTCCGTCCTCGCCCTTTACGTTCCGGGGCCGCGGTATCTCTTTCGAACAGTCCCACAGCTCGCGTCCTCTTACCCAGAGTTTGTCAATTCGTAGTCTGCGCTCAAGAACCTCCCACCTAATCATTCCCCTGCCGTTATCTGAATTTATTTGTGGTTGGGGCAACATGTCTTCTTCTATATCTTTTTTCTACATACTCCATCCATCGTTTTTGGAACCGCCCATCTTATACAATCTCAATAATAATTCAACAAAATTAAAACCAAAAACTCTAAATGTCTCTAAGTGGCTAAAACGGGAAACCTATGTAAGTAGGTAACATTAAGAAAATTTGAAAAACATGAAGACTCACTGGTTAAAAGGTACTTCAGCTCTATCCAGCATGAACATGCAAGCCGGCAGCACCACTGCATCAAACTGGCCGTACAGCCAGGGTTTCCCACGCGTGGTCTTGATGGGCCCCACCCAGACCTTGCCCACGTCATTCAGCACGTACTCCTGGAGAAGAGGCTTGTCTTCCATGAAGGTTTGGTCATCTGGAAGGAGGAATTGGGTGAGTATTGAACGGTTACATGCCCATATTTTCGCAGGGTAGCACCTACATGAGATTTGTAAAAAGAGAGTTGATTAGTGTGGATTAGAGATGTCCAATGGCCAGCAGTGGACTTCTATAGGCAGATGAAAAAACGGAATAATGAAAAATGTATATTTGACGTCAATTCATTAAGCACACACAAAAATAACAAAAATATGATATTTATGACCGCCACATATCACTACTTAGACCTAAGTAATGTGGCGTTGGCGTCATGCGAGCTGTGCCAAGTACCGTGATCCTAAAACCCAATAACACTATACCCAACCTAAGAACTGAACCCAGAATTAGTAGCTCATCAGCCTCGCTCACGATCACAAAACTATCGAGACTACAGTTAAAGCCAGCCAGTTAAAGCTTAAAACTTTAATATCTTTCTCTCAGTTGCATTCAAATAAAGTCCAAACTCATAAATAAATTAGACTGGCAACATTTTTAAAACTATATTGTTCTGCAACTTATTTAAAGTTTAAATTGAGAAGATTGCATTGTAACACAAAGAAATGGAGATTGGTCAGCAACTCGTTTCATTTGTTTTTCTTTTGTGTTTGAAAGCTTTAATGAGTTTAGTAAACTGGGTTCAGTTAGCACTTGAAAGTCGATGAATTTAAATCAATGTATTTTATAAAAAGAACAGAGGATTAAACACACCTTTAATTAAAATACTTGTAATATTAGCATGTTAAATTATGTACATAAATTATGTATGTGCGGATTTAGAAGATAAGTGATGTAACAGTGTTAATTGATTTTTGCTGCTGTTTTTGTTGCATTATCTGGTTTAATTATTTTCCAATGTCTGGTTGTAATTTCGAAGTAACAGGTATTTACTGAATGCACGGAACTACCGCTATACTTTAGTAACATTTTTTTTAGCTTTCTCTCTACTTGTTCTGCCTAGTCTCCGAAACGGCTGGATTGATTTTGACGGGACTTTTACTGGCATAACGGAAATCTGATGCTATAAGGATTTAGGAGGAAAGGTATTTAGACTACTTTTATTTTTAGATAAAGGATCTGTGCAAAAACAAAATCCTTGAAATTGTTACCTAATAAACTCCGATTCAAATGGGGAAGTCATAATTATTTTTATAATAACTTTTTTTACAGACAAAAATCCAATCAATCAACTCAGCATTCGGCCTACCGCAGTTATATTATGCTGTCCCCAAACCTCTCTCAAGCAGAACGGTCGCAAACTCAACTGGATCCTTCTATCGGTTTCTTTCTCGGAGTTATATCTAACTGTCCTGTTAATGTAATCATCAAGCAAACTTACCAGGGTTCCATGGGTTGAAGAGAATGTAGATGTCTTGGTCGAAGTCATAGTACGCCCGTTCAGGGGAGCCTCTCTGCCACGTGATCACTCTGAGCACCCAGGCGCCGACAGGTGCGGTCACTGGTGTTGATACCTGTAGAAAAGTGGATAGTTTAAGTAAGGTGATGTAGCGGTGATCGGCGGCGGCAACCTCTCGCGTCCGGGCCTGGTTCAATCCATGGTCCGGAGCGAGATGGAATGGGAAGCCGTCACCTCGTTCTGCAAAGCAGTCATGCTAGTGAAGGAGGTGGCGGAACGCGAGAGGGACAAAGCCTCTCGCCCCAGCCGCCGCGGGAGACGCACTGGGCGTCGGGGGCCACCGTAGACGCGGGCCTGTGGACGGTGAGCTATGGGCTAGCTAGCCGTCCGTCCGTCCAATGACGACATGCCGTGTCGACGGCGCTCGTCTTCCACGCGCGCCTCAAAGAGATGTTAGAGAATAAAGGGAGGGGCCCGCAAAGGCCAAAGCCTGCCGGGGTTGCGGGACTGTTCGAAAGAGATACCGCGGCCCCGGAACGTAAAGGGCGAGGAAGGAACATGGATGGTTTTTAGTCAGTAAGAGTTTGTAAACAACACATATGTTCGAAATTGAGTACAGTTATAATAGGTAAATCTTTAACAAAACATTGTTTGAAGGGTTTTTTATATATCAATGTTTGAATTGCATTCTAACGAAGACCTAGAACAAAACTAAACAGTGATGTGGCAACGAAATATCAAGTTTTAATTAAAGATAAGATCAATTTTGCTACAACATTTTAATAAAATACTTGAAGCTATGTTTAATTGCACATTTTCATCACGTTGTCTAAGTAAAATTAATGGTTTTATACACTGTAATACATTACCAATCCTAGATTTGCTTATAAAACCTGTACCTAATAGATGTGTCTGTATGAACATCATCTTTATTATTTCCAGTTCTTTTAGCAAACGGTTGTCAACCTGTGATTTGCTGGTGGCGGTACTTTCATACAAGCCTTAAAGCTTGGCTTGCCTTTATTAGCCCCCGACGCAAAAACGACGGGGTGTTATTAGTTTGGCGTGTCTCTGTCTGTGGCATTGCAGCGGCCGAATGGATAGTTCTGTTTTTTTGTTTGGCAGTTTTTCAAGCACATAATAATGCACTTAAATCGGTAGGCATGCCTGAAAAACTTATCCCTTATTAGTGTAGCAGTCGCCTTACGGTGGCTCTGAGTTGGGTTAAATCCTCAAGTTGGGCAGTGGTAGGAGGCACCTAGCTATTTACGAAATCCTGAATTGTTTGGATTTGTAGCCAATTGATGGCAAAGCCGATTCCCTATTACTTGGGATTCAAACAGAGCTAATGAACATGTGGGTGAGACATTCTGTCTGTGGCTCATTTAGAGGAATTATTTATACCAATATTTTAAGTTAAAACAACTCGCAGTTTGAGCATCACTGTTTAGACAAACTGGTCTTGACCAACACTAGAATGATCATAAATTACTATTTTAAGCGTTATTATTACAATGTTTCTATTAACATATGTGTAAACACTACAACCTATTATTAATATTATCGTGTATGATAATATTACAAGTATCTAACATTTTACGTGTTTAGTGGAATAACTCAAAATGATAAGAGGACTTTCTGGATTATTTTTACATTAGGTTCTAGTTTTCCCCCCTAAGGGGGATTCTCTGAAGGGGGATTTCAGGAATAAGCCTTTTTTAGATGTTTACCACTATTTTTTTTAAGAAATGGGCCAGTTATATGCCCAAATCTTCATCTATGCTAGGCCAACGACATAGCTTTTTTGTATCCTCAGCAGTTCTTTAGTCGGCCTTATATAGATATGACTCTAAATACTAACTACTACACTAATAAAACAAAATCCCAAATTAATCAGACAATAGTAATAAATTAATGAAATATCTATCGAATAACCTCTGAAATAACTAATTTTAATCAAGCATTATGTATTCAAGTTACATCGCGTATTATTCGAAATTGTCTCGTTATATTCAACTGTTTCAAATTAAATAGATTACTATGTTACATAGTTTTAATTTGAATTAGAAGAGCGGTTTTTGTAGTTAAATTTTATACTAGGTACCTACATACTTATGTTGATTACGATTGAATAACATAACATTACATCTAAAATGAGGAGCTACTGGCTAAATAATAGAAGCCGCTCGGGTCAACCTTTAGGTTAAGCCATGCTTGCCTAGGTTGGTCTGTGGATGGGTGGCCACCCTTATATACCAACTTTTCTCCGTGCCTCGGAAAGCACGTTAAACGTTAAAAAAAAGTGGTATCGTATTTCCCAGTATGAACTGGGTTGTGGAGGTCAGATAGGCAGTCATTCCATGTAAAACACTGGTATTCAGCTGCATCCGGTTAGACTGGAAGCCGACCCCAACATAGTTGGGAAAAGGCTAGGCAGTGATGGTGATCGTTGCTGGCGTAATATATCACTCGCCTATCTGATCTACACAACCCAGTTAGTACTGGGTAATAAGATACCTCTTGGTAAGACTGGTTGTCAGACTTTTTGGGCCACTGACTACCTGTAACGACTGTTAAAGATCTCCCAATGACAGCCGGGGCCAATAGCTTTACGTGCTTTCCGAGGCACGGAGATATGCTAGCAACAATGCCAACTTATTCAAAATTGCCACCCCTTATCCTTATCCCCTTATCAGAACACGAGGGGTAATGTAGGATACTGACTCTAGCTAAGCTTTACGCTTGACCAGTGGGTCTAAAATGGTCCCTTTAACAAAATTTTGTTAAGATTATAATATGAATAACGAATTAACGAATTCATAAAATGGTCACAAAGTCACAATTTTACTAAGTCCGTCAATTCATATTATCACACTACGAGATAAGATATGATTTTGCTAAAATGTCTATTTTAAACCCAATGGACAATCAATCATCTCTTGTAGAGTCATCAAAAAAGGACGGTTAAAACCTAGTATCCCTCCATCTGTGAAGCCCGACCGAATTGGTCTGACAACATTATTTACTTCGCTAACCGATGAAGGTTTATCAAGTGCCAAAAAATTTGTAAACAATAGCTGCATTTAGGAATTGTTGTAGGCACTGTTACAGATCTTAGCACAGCCTCTAAATATACTATTAAAATAATTTCCCACTTTAGATTCACTAAAAGTAACACTGTATTATTCGATTGCTTGAGTATACGTTCAAATATTTCTACTTTTTGCGCAGATGCAATTTCAGACGTGCTAGAATTAGCATACCTAACCTACCAATTTAATAAAACAAGTTCTAAAATAGTCAATAATTTCGTGGGTAGATTGCTGATTTCTAAATTACATGCAGCTAGATTTTATTACATACGAGTAACTGTATATTTAATTGCGCGTATATTTTTTTGTATTATTTTATACGACACAAGTTTTTAGGGCTCCGTAGCCAAATGGCAAAAACGGAACCCTTATAGATTCGTCATGTCTGTCTGGCTGTCTGTCTGTCGGTCTGTCTGTCTGTCGGTCTGTCCGTCCGTATGTCACAGCCACTTTTTTCCGCAACTATAAGAACTATGCTGTTGAAACTTGGTAAGTAGGTGTATTCTGTGAACCGCATTAAGATTTTTATTCAATAATTGAAAAAAAAAACAATAAATTTTGGGGGTTCCCCATACTTAGAACTAGTTCTCAAAAATTTTGAAGCTCGCTACGCTTGCTTTTCGAATCCTACGTTTCTTAAATTGATGACTTTTCTGGATAGATCGGCCAAGTTACTCCTTGAATCTTACGTAATCGATCGTCATAGTGCAAAAAAAATCGAGGTTTTCATGGAATTGAAGGCAGCACAGTTAGTTAAATTCTCATGGTTGTTTCAACGTTTGTCCCCCCGAACCAAAAGTCTGGATACATGCTTGAGACTAACCATCATATCGAGAGTTTTCTACATAGAACAGAGTGATGACGCTCATCGGCGCTGAACCCCCTTGATCCGGTCAAAAAGTCCAAGCAATATTAAAAGTGAAGAAGTCATAATACTCAAATCTATGTGGTTCTTTTTTCAAAAGACCTTTCCAGACGCACAGTCCTCTGCATAGTCCTCATGTGAATTGAGCAAGATTGTTTGGAGATTGGAGGAGGCCTATACCCTATCAAGGGGTTCCTATAACAATAAATTATTATAAGTTATAATTTTATAAACTAACATTAGAATTAGGTACTTACCTACTAACAATAAGTTTGTGTAAATGTTTGTATAAAGCTAGCTTATAGGAAATAAAAAGGCTTTTTGTTTTATTATTTTTATGTCTGAACTTCAAAAGAGACTATGACCTCTGAGTTCGTTTCGGCTGTTTCTTCTCAGAGTAGTCAGGTACAAAACACCGGCCCCATTTAGTTTAAAAAAAATTACGTGCAAAAGTTTTTGTGAAAACCTACTTACAAAATAAACATCTTTTATCATAAGGAGCATCGTTTCGGTTCGGGCGTCGCGTCACGGATCGACCCCGCATCGGACTTTTCGATTCGCTTCTGTAAAGAACTACAGATGCAGTTTCTTTTGCCTAAGGGTTGAATGCAGTATTTCGCTCTAGCAAATTATAGTTCTGAGCGACAGACAAAGATAGGAGCATGGAAAAGTGCAATTCCGTACGGCCAGATGAGGTTGACCCATTACTCTACTCACGCCTTCCGCTGCAGCTCTATCGCTCCTTTTCGTAACACCTCCGCTTACCCTTGTTCCAATAGGACGGTTCTTTCTTTTCTTTATCGTGTGGTTAGTGACTAACCTGGTGTCAGAGTTATTATGCTGCCCATGGGCCGCTGGCTTGGCTTTACATGACGTCAAAAAATATCTTTCAGGCATCCTGGTTTCATCACGATGTTCTCCTTTGCCGAAGCGAGTGATAATTGTACAATACGCGCATGAATGAATCCGAAAAATCAGAGGTGCGTGTCTTAGGCGCGGGTCATATACAAGAAGCATATGGCGGTGGCGCGGCGTTGGCGTGGATGCGGGTGCGCGGGGGGCGAGGAAATGGCGCCACTAACTCGCCCCCCGTGCACCCGCGCCACCGCCATTCGCCATACGCCGCTCGGGCGCTCGTGTTTGTCCCGCGCCTTATATAGGTTCGAACTCGAGACCTTTGATTTTGCAGTCCAACGGCCCACCGGCCACACCACTATAGGCTACATGATAAGACTTTATGATAATATTATGGTTACTTCTGGAACGTTCTATCGCATTCGTCACCCCGTACGATATGCCTATTTAAAAGCATGCCTGGCCAGCTTTATCACACATTGCTCAGGTCTTTATCAATCCATACCAAACGAAGCATACCTACCTTAAAAGAGAGTGTGTTTTCATCCTGCACTTCCAAGAGATTGGCGGTCCATGAATGTTTGTCTGTCCCCGCGTCACGTCTGATGAACATCTTTCCTGTAGTCTCCATTGACGGTTTATCTCCTGTGGATAAAAAAATTGTTAGATAGCAGTGGCGTGCCTGAGGCCCAAAACTACGACAAGCCCATAAGGTAAGCTAATGTCACGTCATCGCGACATGAAGAATAGTAGGTTATATGGGTAGGCCAAGCTTTTTGGCTTGTATGAAAGTAACGCCACTATTAGATATAGGTTAGTATCTAGGTTAGTGTCTTTTGACGACCCGATTGGCGTAGTGGTAGTGACGCAGCCTTACGATCTAAGGTCCTGGGTTCGAATCCCGGTAGGAGCAAATGTTTGTGTGATGAGCACGAACATTTGTTTCCGAGTCATGGATGTTTATATGCATAATAAGTATGTATTTACAAACAAAAAAGTATATATGTAGTATATCAACTAGCTAGTGTCCACGACACAAGCTTTGCTTAGTGTGGCACTAGGTGGCGCTATGTGTTAATATCCAGCAATATTTATCTAATAGATATAAGAATTAAGTTCATCCCGTCGTCACTACATTGGTCTAGAAGTCGCCTAATTAAATTTGAAAATTACCTGAGGTTCGTTTTCCTTTCGTTTAAATACGCACAATTAAGTCAGCATAATTTTCATAGGGCTGTAAGTACTCAGGGCCTCTTTTTTTAAAGAAAGAAAATAAATAAAAACTATTTGTTTGTCATGCAGAAAAAATAAAATGATAAAAATAAACCAAAAAAAATATATATAAAAAGTATAAAAAAACCTTTAAGATAAGACAGCACTGGTAGTGCATCGGGACTTGATACCTATATCTCGAGATTTTTAAGAGAAATCTTACCGATAGAGAACACAAGCTGCACAATATCGTTGGCCTCATCGTAAGGCCGTGTGAATCTGACCACTCCGCTGAACGGCTGACCACGTCGCACTATCGTGGTCGTCGGGCTCTCATCGTTCACCACCTCGTATCTGTGGAAAAGTATAGGTTGAGCATTGGATCAACACCTAGATTAGATTCCCGGATGCTGTTTAACTTTTGTTAAATATTCCTTTTGTTTTACATTTCTTGTATAGCAAGCAACGACCTATTGTCGGGCCTACGCTGTCCCCCCATACTTTAGTACTAATGCTGTAATGAAACATGATAATATTGTAATACCAAATGATTTGAAAAGAGTAACCATGGAGTTTCATGCCGGTTCTTCTCCATGGAATCGAACAACGCGAACCGTGCACCTTTTTTCGACGTTTTATAAGTCATCCAGGCCTATGTGAAATAAAATATTTTGATTTTGATGATTTTGAACAACAACAACAACTACAACTTTCATTCATTTTAGTTGGATGACCTAACTGCCTAGTGCTCGTTTTCACCAACACTAAGTACACCTAACTGAATGCCTACTGCGCGTTTCCACCAGCACTAAGTAAAACGATGATCGAGATTCGTCTACTTGCTCAATTTCATGGTGCGAGAAACGACACGGGATGTCTTGCTTATAATATGTTACACCTTAAACAACTAGTTTGAATTTTACATTAAGATAAACTACATCGGTATTGCTTACTTGACAGTATTATGCGGCTGTGCATTTTCCCTTGGATAAAAATGAACGACATCTACTTGCAGTGGCTCCATCTTTTGTTACAATCTGGAACAAATGAAAAAAAACTTTTATTTTATTATGTTGGTAAAGAATTCAAAAAGGATCCAAAAGGATATTGTGGTACTACACATCCATTCGAATTTAAATACCTATATGTAGATAAAATATAATATTATGAAAATAATGAATACAAAAACGATAATTTTAAACCACAGACGGATAAAGATTAGAGCTATTTTTGGTGACCTTTAAAGTGATAATATGTTTTGGTTACGGTAGGTCGGTGGATTAAAGATAAAATAACTTTTCAGTTAGTTATTTTACCTTTAACAGCAGCTCACTTAAGGCAAATAAACATTATTTGAATTTGAACTTATTGTGCTATCGCGCTCACAGACGATCGATCACTTTTCAACCTTTTTATGTACTCAAGGCAAAAGGGGGAAAATTGGGCTGAAACCCATAGAGACAAGACTTTGAGATGGATTTTAAATAACATACAATCCACCACCAATTCACGCCTGTAGTCCCTGGAGAGTAAGACAGCAGAGGTGTACTCGAGCGATTTCGCACTACGTCCAATCCGGATCCGATCCGAACCCGCAGTACAAGTAAGTACGTAGGAAATCGATAGGACTCGATAAGATAAATTTGACAGACATTCTCGATAAAATGAGTTTTTGACTCCATAAAAACTAATTTTATCGAGAATAACTGTCAAATTTATCTTATCGAGTCTTATCGATTCCAACGTAGGTACTTGTGCTGCCGGTCCGGAGTAATCGTAGAACTATTTCTATGGTAGTTTACGCACTAGATCCGTCATCCAATTTTATATTGTAGTGTATATTTTCACGGGTACGGATCGGACTCGGATCAGTGGCCCTACCCCCTAACGTTTCGCCCGTATAATCGGATCTGTCCGTCTCTCTCGCGCACGTCTGCAGATGAGTGCGAGTGAGAGACGCAGATAGATCCGAATAAATGGACGAAGCGTTAGAGAGTAGGGTTTCAGAAGTAATGCGAAACCGCGCTAATTGTACACCCACATTTTGCATTTCGTAATATGAGGTGAGCCTATTGCTCCTGTCGGTGTTGCGGGACTGTTCGAAAGAGATACCGTGGCCCCGGAACATAAAGGGCGAGGAAGAAACATGGATGGGTTTTAGTCAGTAAAAGTCTGACACTCCCTCCCAGGGACTCAAACTGTAACCGTAATAATGTGTTTTTAAGACTGTTTTTAAAATAGTTTCAACAGAAAAACACTTTTAGTTATAACAGATACAATAATGTTACCGAATTGAACTGTAACCTTTTAGATATGTTAATATGTGTAACTGAAATAATCAGTATTACAACAGGACTGCGACTAGATCCAATAGCAACGCTTAGTTTAACCTGTTAAACATTTACTAACACTGTTAAACCTTTTATATCTGTTACAGATATGTTACGGTTACACTTTTGTAAGTGTTTTGGGTTAACACATTGAAAACACGTTTATAAGTGTTACTTATTTGATTCTGTTACCAATTCAACATGTAACACTTATAATTCCGTAACCGTTATGAAGGTGTTTTTAAGTCCCTGCCACCCGCTCCGCCGAGAGTGGGAGAAGTTATTTGATGATTTCCCATGCCAAAAAAAAAGGCGAGGCTATTACTGACAACCGGGTACGATTCCACACTCCGTGACTGCTACTGAGATTTTTTTGAGGGAAAAACCCAATAACACTTTGCCCAACTACTTGTGACCTGTTGAATACTAGACCAACGATGCAGTCTCGCGGGGGGTGCTTTAGAAGAATAATACCTGTTTAAAAAGGTGTATATAACAGTCTTATTAACAACATAGTCACGCAATGAGAGGTTTGCTTCTTGAGAATAAAAAAAAAAATAGTTTCCATGACCACATTTCCGACTACGACATTTCCGACTACGACATTTCCGACTACGTTACTAGGTGCCAAACTCAAAACGCTTGAAAAAAAAACGTCACACACGCTCGTTGACTGACACTTTCGTTTGCATAAGCTTCCGAATATAACCATTAGGTTCAAGTGAAATTATGTGACGTTCTGTTCCTTGCAGTAGGTAACGTAGTCAGACCAACGCCATCTATCCAGCGACTAGGGAAGAGTTGACAAAGAATATCCCTCATTACAAGGAGAATTACAAACAATTGTATTCATTTAAGGCAAAGACGCCATTCCGTTTATTTCTTAGAAACTAAACTGTTTTGTTGACTGTCATTTCGTAAAGACATTGCTCACTTTGTACCTAGGCGTACTAAGTATTGGAGTTGGTCACTAAAATATTTTAGTACTTAGGTACTTAAATAACATGCTATGAAGGAGTATAATGTTTACACGTTTACACCAATTTTCATAATAGCATGAGTGCACAACTTCAAATGGTTTGAGAAATAATTGCTCGAACGATTTATTTTGAAGCGGATTTTAATGTTGGTAGGAAATCGTTTGAAACCAATCACGATTTTTTTGTAATAGTAGGTTCATAGAGAATAACAGACCTTATCAGAATACCAGCGATGTGTAGTTTTTTTTAAATGTGAAATGTTACCTCAACATATATATATATAATTTTTAATGTTATACCATGCTGAGAAAGCTACGGAATTACAGTGAGCATAACTTACTTATTACTCCTAAGTCATAAGTCACAGAGAAGTTATTCAATTCATACCGGATCGGCTACGAGTGCTACGAAACGTTAAGTGACTGTCACGCGAGTTCGATGATTTATTTTCTTCATAAATCGACCAATCTGGGTGATCTCCTTTTAGTTCAGTTTCTCTTTTCCTCGCCGTTTTGAGAGCAGTGGTAATGAAATAAGATAGACAAAGCCTAGGTTCGAACCCACTACACGTAGTCAGGGTCGCTACTACTGGTTCGCACTGCTACATATTCAATCAATCAATATTTTTTTATTATCAGGCATCTTAAGGCCCATAGATAAAATACACAAAAAATAAACAACATAAAAATAAACTAACACATATGAAATCTAACTTATAAGCTATGCACTATCTCACACGAAGTGGCGGCGTCGTGTTACGCTGTGCGGTGTCATGTAGCCTGCCGCGAAAACGTCGGTAGAAAACACCCTTCGGCCAAAACTCTTCCTTGAAAAACATGTCGAGATATTGTGTCGGAACTCGCACCACAAACGACTTGAAGTTGGTGTTGTGACGCGGCTCTAATCTCTCGACCCTCAAGGTCCAGCTAGTCTTCACCTTCATGTACTCAACGATCTCCTCAACCTTCGTGGAGTGATGCAGTCGGGACACATACAGCAACGTCGTTGGTGTCGCTGGACGCAGCAGCATATTTGGTCCTGACAGTCCAGTACCGCATTGATTGCGACAAGTAGGCTTCTTCCTCTTCTTCTGAACTAAGGTGAAGCCGTCCTTATCACAGTCCTGCTTTGCTGGACAGCGCTGTACCGGATCCCTCGCAAGGTTTTCACAGCGACGGTTCTGCTTTCCCCCTTTCAGCTGCTTAGGTTGAATTACAGCTGATTTATTTGAAGCAGCAATTGCGGCGTAAGCTGGTTTGGGGGACAACGTAGCTACGCGTGTCGTATTCTCTGCCGGAGCAGAGAGGCGGGGGGCGGCGGGGCACGGTGCATCGCCCTCGCTGTTAACAGGTGACGACGAATCCAACTTCGCCGACGCAAAACTGCTGTCCGAAGCATTTTCTGCACCACGACGCGTGTTTATGTTGGCATCGTCATTTGTCCTACTTTCCGAAACCGCACTGCGTAGCAACACTATCTCGGCACATAGTTCATGGATGGTATTCTCAGATTTCTCCAACTTACACTGCACCTCGGCCAGGCTTGACTTCATCGATGTAATGTCCTTTAACAGCCTGGTGACGTCTACGTGATCGAAAGTGACGGGCGGTAACTTATGTAGCTCCTTCGCCACGAAAGTTGGCACGTCGTCAGGGTCGGTCACCTTTAGGAAGGTGATGATGTCTTGGACGCTTTTCTCAGTACCATCTCTCCTCCGAGATGGCATTTGATCAAGCTTCCCAGTCGACTGGAAGAGTAGCTTCTTGCCCGCGCTGACGTCGTCTTCTTTGAAGCTCGACTATTATTACTCAGTATATTACTCAGTAAGTACTACTTTGTATTTTAGTCACGAACTAAATAGTATTGCTATATTTGATTGGAGTCGGAAACATGTCGAATGCATTCGCATGCCATGGCCAGAAATAGCTAAACGTTTACATACTATGGTTATGTCGAAACGCATTGACTGTGAGATGCAACAGATGCATTCTTGGATTAACTGAGGCTAAGTCCAATAGCGGGTAAGTAACGTTCCAAGATGATAAAATCTGAGTGAGGTATCGCTGCAAAGGAGTCTAATTAAAAAATGATACTTATTCCATACTTTTTGACTTGGTATACGTGGGTTGAGGTTCAACATTGTGCTCAACAAGACTTCAATACAATTCAATATAAATGGTTATATGCACATCATCCCTTAGGGCCTGCACAGACGACGGACTTATTGTGCGTGAGTGACAAAAAGTCTGCGACAAATTTTGCGTGTTTAATTGTGTTTCACTACGTTTTGTCCACTATAAGGATCTACTGATGGAAAGGCTCCTATTGATCGCCTTTTAGTCGACAAAAAAGGTCAAATAAGTAGTCAAATACATTAATCACGCAAAATTTGTCGCAGACTTTTTGTCCGTCACGCACAATAAGTCCGTCGTCTGCGCAGGCCCTTACTCTATCTAAGATTGTAAATAATATTAACCAGCGCCTGTAATTCATGATGTCGAGAAAAATAAAGATTTTATGATAATGGTTATTTATGATTAATTGAGGACACGCGCTTCTTCGTATTCATGTGCGTATTGTTAAATTATCACTTGCTTCGATGGAGGAAAACATCGTGAGAAAACTAGCATACCTGCGAGACATTTCTCGACGGCATTTTAAGCCAAGTCGAGGGCATGGGCGGCATAACAATTCTGACACCACGTAAGGCCTTAACCAACCAACGAAGAAGAAGAACTAAAGTCATTATCAAATAAAATTAAACAGGTTTAAACAATGAAAAGCACAATCTTCCCACAAATTAAGATTAGAGCATAAACATGGTTGGTAAGTTTGGTACTTATACTTAGCTAACTGACCAAGACATTGGCTTATGTACTTAAGCAAGAAATTACGCTCCAAAGGTTAAGTTGACGCTTTAGTTAAATAGTCGCAGGTTGTTGACTCGTTAACTCGTCGCTTGAGAGTTAGAAAAGAATACGAAAAGTATCATAACAATAGTCTTTGAATTATCAGCGAATTTTTATCTTAGCTGACACGAACGACCAAACGCCTGACGACGGAACCAACATTTTGGGTTCAGCACACTTAATTCTGGTCCTTAGGCCAAAGTAGAACTGCGGGCCTGTTCGAAAGAGATACCGCGGCCCTGGAACGTAAAGGGCGAGGAAGGAACATGGAGTAAGAGTCTGACACTCCCGGCTCCCGCTCCGCCCAGAGTGGGAGAAGTCATTTGATGATTTCCCATCATAAAAAAAGGCCAAAGTAGAAAAGAGAGGATGGGCTTACGCCTTGTAATGCGCGGGACAAATACAAGAAGCGTCGGGCGGGTGGTGTGGCGCAGACGCAGCGCGGTCGCGGCGCCAGTTCCTTGATATTTCATACAAAATATACAGGGTGTAAACCACCTCATCACAAAGCCGTTAACCAAGCAAAAATTATTGCTGGGAAACAACTTCTTTTTTTTTTAGGTTTTGTGCTAGAACTCAATATTGTGCTGATGGGTGGATTTAAAAGTACGGGGGTCGTGGAGGTGTTAAAAGTCAAAATCTTACATAAAAAACTTGTTTAAAAAAAAAAACTTGTTAAAAAGTTGTTACTTTGACCACATCTCCGTAAATAAAAAGGTTCCCAGGTAAGGTGTAGAACAAAAAAATGATGCGATGACGTTTGTATTTGTAAAACAAAAGATTGGTGGAAAATTCGTCCTAGATGGATTAGAATTGACCGGGGAGTAATATTGCGGCGCCATATCATGTCTGTTATGGTTTCCGATGTCCAGGTCATGGCATAGTAAAAAACCGGCCAAATGCAAGAATGTCGAACTCGCGCATGATGGGTTTAAACATCGTGGTAGGAGAGCCTTCTTTAATTTTTAAGTTATTATTTGTACAAGTGGCAACATAATTACACATTATGCGAAAATTTCAACTGTCTACCTACCTATTTATTACACATCATGAGATGTAACCCGCTGACGGACGGAATAGGGACCCCTTGCTTATCCTTTGGGGACGGAACGCTAAATACCTATATTAGTTTTAATTAATTCTCTAAATTGTCTTTACAAAGTATCTTTCAAAAACCTATACGTATGTTAACTTCACTTCAACCGTGCTGAAGCAGAAACTCAAATTCATTAACAATGTTCGGCAGTTCTCAAAATAGCTACAGAAACAAATTCGAGGTAGTCACCAAAACACATAACTATAGTCTCGGTCTAGTTTGTAAACGTCGTAAACTTGTACGTTATTGCACCTAACGTCAATAAAATTGTAGTAATAATATGATTTATGGTCCGCAAAAGGTTTATTCTGGGACTATTTTGTGATGTATTAGGTGGTGATTTAATGTATTTTAAAAACACTTGGCGTCGCAAAAATCACACCTCAACGAAAATAAGTTTCAAGCATGTCCCGCCATCGACAAATATAACCAATTAATATTGGTATCAATTGAAAGTACATTTAGGGCCAGTTTCACCGGTGGCGGATAAAGTGTCGGTTAGCCTATTAGGAACTTATCTGCCAGATAAACTAACACTTTTGGTTTCACAGGTGTCGGATAGCGATATCTGGTAGATAAAGTATTAGTTATAACCAGCCTTTAAGTGGTAGATAGTATTAACTATCAGATAACTAACCGACGCTTTATCCGGAACCGGTGAAACTAGCCCTTAACCACCTTTAAATTAACAAAAGTTACTGTTCCTAAACACAACCAATCCCATTAATGTTATCACAATCCAAAATACCAGACACAACCTGTCACCCGAAACCGAATCTAGAACCAGTGCAACCAACCGATATAATAATATATCGGTTTCACACATACCGATGCAGCGAATCATTTAAATCTATTACTTGTTGCAGTGATGCAATTGTGATCATTCGCTATTATTGTCGGGATACTCACCTTTGGCTGTGCAATAGGATATGATATGATTGAGCTAGTTTAAGAATTCTAGATATTGTGTGTACTGCATAGTTAGTGGGCGACTAACATGGGAGGTATGATGTCAGGCGATTGATCAGCTGTTTATAGATAGCATAACGTAGGGTCCTAATGAATAAATAGTACGCCTTACCTTATTAATTGTAGTATCAATTAATAGTAGTACATTGTGGGTGATATTTCGGCAGTTATGTTTAGGTTCCATGTAAGCGGGTACATTATAAGAAAGAAAGAAAGAAAGAAAGAAAAATATTTATTATAGCTCAGGGACTCAAACTGTAACCGTAATAATGTGTTCTTAACACTGTTTTTAAAACAGTTTCAACAGAAAAATACTTTTAGATGTAACAGATACAATACTGTTACCGAATCAAACTGTAACCTTTTATATGTGTTAATAAGTGTTAATATGTGTAACTGAAATAATCAGTTTTACAACAGATTGCGGCTACATTTCGGCTATCCAATGGGAACGCTGAGTTTACCTGTTAAACACTTAATAACACTTTTAACCTTATATCTGTTTCAGATATGTTACGGTTACACTTTTGAAAATGTTTTGGATAAACAAATCCTACTAATATTATAAATATGAAAGTTTGTTTGTATGGATGTATGGATGTTTGTTACTCTTTCACGCAAAAACTACTGAACGGATTTGGATGAAATTTTGCACACAGATGGTTTACTTTTTATCCCGGTAGTAAGATCCCGTGGGACAATTTCAAACATCACGCGGGCGAAGCCGCTGGCAGAAGCTAGTTTTAAACATATTTATAAATGTTACGTATTTGATTCTGTTACCAATACAACAATAAAATAATTCTGTAACCTTTATGAAATAAACCGGGTACAAATGCAGCCTCCGTAAATCCCAGAAGCATCCGCGGAGTGTGGGTATGTGCCCGGTTCTTGGAATCGAACCCCAGGATCTCATGCCTCGTGTTTGTAGATAGTTCTAAATACATAATTAAATGATGACAAATTGTGCTTCGTAACTTCGCTATAATTATGTAAGTAATGTAAAGATTATTGCACTGCATGTTTAAATAAGTAAAATTAAATAAAAAAAATTAAAGCACCCCCGACACAATGTACTAAAAATGTTAAATAGAAAATAATTAGTTTATTCGCCATTTTGTGGTGGCGGGCATCTTGGGTTTTTAATTTATCATAGTCTATACTTCTATAGTATTCTACTAGTCAAGCCCTTTCAAATAAATAAATGTAATCCGCCATTTTTTAGCGGCGACCATCTTACACTGATTTTTATCAAACATAGCTAAGGACACTCCCGACTAATTCACCTTTCAAACAAAAAAACTAAATCAAAATCGGTTCATGCGATCGAGCGCTACGATGCAACAGACAGACACACACACACACACAGCCACGTCAAACTTATAACACCCCGTCGTTTTTGCGTCAGGACCAGTCGGGGTTAATAATAAGTAGGTACCTGCCCAATTCTCATATCGATAACATTTCATTTTGTGAAATAATTAATCTGTGTTATTAAAACTTTTAAAAACATAAGATAATCATTATTTAATTAAATACCTAATTAAAAATCACACCTCTTAATAATTATAGGAACTCCATAAAAAGATTGTTGGCAGGACAAGTCTCAATATTTTGACAGTTATTATTTGTTGCTTTTTTATCTTTACCTTATTTATCCTTTCTACGGTACAATAAAATATGTAAATGAATGAATATTTTTACGAGAATTTTAACCTTGAACTTCAAACGTACGTAATACATAGGTACTTATAAAAGGCAAGGTCAGTTACGGTTGACATGTCTCTGTTGAATGCCTTTAAATCTTTGGCAAACAAGAAAACAATGTGTTTTTACCCGACTATAGCAAAAGTAAAACCAAGAGATATAACATTATCAATTTATCAGGGACCGATTCATGGGTTCAAAATGAAAACCGGTAACATCTATATAAACCCATCTGAAATCATAATACTCATAACAGATTATCGCGTCTATCTGTCTGTCTGTTTGCGATAAACTCAAAACTACGGCACCAATTTTCATGCTGTTTACATCAATGGATAGATTGGTTCTCGAGGAAGATTTTAGTATAATTATAAAGTAAGGTCCTATGGGACAGAATTATCGAACTTTACGCAGACGAAGCCGCTTGGTATGAGCTAGTTATTAATGAAAATAAAGAAAGAAAAAGCATTTATAAGTCTGACAAGACAAAACACAAAAAAAATAAGGTAAATTGTAATTATAAACTAAACTATGTTTGATTAAACATTTTAGGTACAGTTTTACCCTTATAATATATGGTTTAACCATGTCCCATGATAATGGCTGATTAACCTCATAACATAGAATTAACCTTTACTCTGGGGTTTTTCAACTAACCCTAAAGATAACCTGGTTAAAACCCGGATAACCTTATCGGTCCCTGAATTTCATCAGTCTATAATGTTTTTTGCTATCATTACGAATGATCCACTGTAGCGCTTAATGAAGGGTGTTAAAATAACCTCTTAACGAAGCCGAAAGCACTTGTTCTCCCCGATCACACTGCGATCATATTTTTGTTCTACACCATACCTTCTAGTTTCAACTTTTTGACTAGTATTTTTTTTTATTACAAGTTTTTACTGCAAGTATTTTTACTTTCAACACATCTACGACCCCGCACTATTCAATCCATCCATCAAGACAATAGTTTAGTTTAGTTTATTTAATAAAAATTATCTGGAATTACAGGTCAGTTTTATAAAAGTAAAAACACAAATCATAATCACATTAAAAAATACACACACACACATTGAGTTCTACCACAAAAATAACATGATTTTTGACCCCCATAAAAAAGTTTCCCAGCAATATTTTTTACGTAAAGTTTGATAAACAGAATGCTTAGTTGAAAGCTTCGTGTTGAGGTTGTTTCACACTGTATTTTAGACGAACAAAGTGAATATATGACGGATGTTAACAACACTCAAAAAAGTGTGGACCTCTGAAATGGTTTAATCTCTTTTCCTGTGCGCTCGTTGCTTTCCCATAAAAGGCCCCGCCAATAGATATCGCCATAGTTAAAACACACAATATCAATGATTGATGTATTGTGTTTTTAAGGAATGATGACGGTAATAGATTCGTTTCCAAACAACAGAACTCAGTGACGCGGTAGGCCCAGAAGGAGATGGCGTGACGAGCTGGACTCTTATCAAAAGTATTGGGCCCAAATAGCAAGAACAGAGATAAATGGAAACAGGGAAAGGACGCCTTTGCCCTGCAGTAGGACATATAAGACCCATCATAAATAAACAAAAAGATATGCACTTCAAATTCATTCATGTGTAGAACTTAAACAAACGTTAGTTTTCGAACAAATTTCAGTTACATGACTGACGTTTATAGTTTTATTGAAGCATTTCTAACTAATTATTTATGGAAAGCATTTCGAATAGATTTATTTGCAATTAGTTCAACCCAAAAAGTCGCATCTAGTTTTGTAGGTACTTTTCATCAAAAATACTTATTCATTATAACCTTTTTTTTTTTGTTACGTAAAGTTTTCTCTTATAACTTAATACTATTGTACTGAAAATCACACATTTATGATGACATAAGCCAAAAAGCCATAGCTAGCTATAACCAATTTATATTTGTTTTTCATGAACTGTTTTCCTTAAAACTAACAAAAAGTTGATTGTCACTAATTATATCGTGCTTAATTAAGCGAATAGCTCTTGAGAACCCAATTAAACAACATAATATTTTCAATAAAATTTAACGATTTCCATGTATAGAAGTAGGTAATTGAAATATAACCTGAGTCTTGTTAATTAATCTTCAAGAACAGACAAGTTTAAATTCATAAAAAACTCTACACTACTGCATGAACTGCATTTATTAAAAAAAAAACACTTTTGATAACGATGAAGATAATTTAACCAAGGCGTTGAACTTTCGAGGGGTCGCGACTTCTGGTGTTAAATCCGTCTTCAGAGTTAAGATATACAAAATAAGTCAAAATAAAATACTATCTTCTACATAGTGATAATTCTTAGAGTGAAAAATAAAGTCATAGTTCGTCACTTAATTTATGTTCCTTACTAACCTACGCGCTCGGCTCCGCCCGCGCCTATTTCTGTAAGGCGCTGTCTCCTCGAGCGAGAGAATCGCGGCGATTTAACGTATTTCTATAGGAAAATATCGCTGCGATTCTCTCGCTCGTGGAGACGCCCCAAAAGAGTGTATAGAAAAACGTGGCAAGGACGATACTATCGCTGCGATTCTCTCGCTCGTGGAGACAGCCCCTAAATATCATACGGCATAAAAAGTATCCTATGCGATAATCCAGGTTATAAAGTATTAGTGTGTCAAATTTCATCCAAATACGTTTAACCGTTTTTGAGTGAAAGAGGAACAAATATCTTCACAACTTTTGGATTTGTAATTCTAGTAAGATTTTAAAAGGAAACTATATGAAACTATAAACTGTAATCAAATTCAACAAAAAAGGCACTAGCATTATATAAATTATTGTAATATGTTTACTATGGAACATAATAATTGTACTTAAAATTAATATCGTCTAAAAGATCAAAATGGTTTAAGCGATCACTACACTCGATCTTATAACCCGTGTGTGCGTGTATCTGCATTAAACAATGCACACAAACATAGGATCGTATCATGAACAGCATAATACAGACTCTTAAAAAAGACGCTATCATTCATTTTACAAACAGTAATCGCTATGTGCAAAGAAAGTATTTTTATCCATGACACTTAAAACAAACAATCTGCTTGTATGTAGTTACTGCATAATAGGCTAGTTTCCACCATCAATAAATTGCAAATCTATTTAGTCCGTCAGTTAGAGTATTGGAAATTAATGGACACGTATTTTTTGTTTTTGTAAATCAATGAATACTGACGAAGTTAGAACGCATCAAAACTCGAGAGTGGGTGCTCGTGACGTCACAACGCACTAAAAATTATAGCACGGCGTGACGAATTGAGAATTGTAAAAGCGTCGTATCTTCGTCAATTTTGGTTTATGTGACATAATAAAAAATACGGGTCAAATATTTTTTGATAATCTAAGTGACGGACTAATTAGAATTTTTCAGTAAACAAGCCTATTGTACATTAACTATCATTTAGCACATGAAAGTTTCATAATACATAAGATACTAATAAAAAATATATATAATTATACATTTTCCAGATAAAAATAAGAAATTGTTGACAAAACCATTTATACAGGGTTATTTTTTGTTTATACTAAACCCGAAAAGGGGTCATTGTACTCATCATTTTGAACAACTTTTTCTATGGGACGAACCCTGAAATCGCGAAAAAAAAATCAGCTGTTCCCTACATTTTGACGAGTTATGCGAACATAAATGTAGGGAACAGCTGATTTTTTTTTCGCGATTTCAGGGTGCGTCCCATAGAAAAAGTTGTTCAAAATGATGAGTACAATGACCCCTTTTCGGGTTTAGTATAAACAAAAAATAAGGTTGTATAAGAATTATGTGGTAGTGTCTCACAATATTTATTATATTCAAATACTAATTTACTTTTTATTTATATTTTAAACATATTCGTGTGTCAATAAATTAATGTCTAGCATAGATTATTTACTAGCCAAATGATTTACAGTGCGAATGTAATATTTTTTCGCCAAAAGTTCATTAACTCTTGTTTATTTATATCCCTGACCAAAATAGATAATTTTACTCGAAAGAGTGGACAGTAATAATATGAATGAAATAGGTACATCAGTTGGCAGCTATGAAAACCATTACAAACACATTATTCCATCTTTAAAAAAAACAAAAAAAAACGTACCTTTAAATTAAAATCTTCTAAAAATATCACAACACTAAACCACAACACGCACAAACAATTATTTCGGAACGCGAACACGATAATATGATATTAAAATAAATAAATAAATATTATTCAATGAACCCGTAAGATGCGCTGGCGTCGGTCGACTGGCGCGAAATGTCCAATGACTGGGGTATGTATATGACCACGGTTGACGGCCGGCGCCGGCAACGATAGGTGTACCACGATTTCGGAAAACTGTGACTAAAAGTCTCGTCGCTATTCGAGGAATTGTATTAATAAATCTTGGGAAAACCAGGGATTATAACTATGACCTATGAAGGTATATTTGATTCGGGAACGCCTTTTAGTATCTAGATGGCAATAATAGTATGATGAAAACCTTTGTCTTATTTTTTAAACAAATATTTAGCAGATTTTAACTTAAGATTGTTATAATGAATATCCTGTTGCATGTATCTCAAGCACAACATAACAAAGAATGGTCAAAGCGAATCCATACTACTCTCAATTAAACAAAGTTGTCTCTCTTTTCCACAAAATCATGTACACCGTGAATTCTGACGTTATATTTATCACCGAATTCACAGCACATCTATTTATACCTACTATTATAACGTTACGTGTGTGTATGTCTACCACTAGAGTTTCCCAAAGGCCAACCTTGCAAAGGTTAAAAGATATAATACTATAACGATATTGATCTGACACATCACAATCATCTGAATCTCGTTATCTAAACTAATAATTTATTTATTTAACAATGTATGTACACACAAAATATAGAGAAGAAGAAAGGAACAGAAAATAGTACAAAGGTGATGCTTATTTCTAAAGAAATCTCTTCCAGCATACCTGCGAAAGGAGATACTAGAAGACATAGTGTGTAAAAGAAGGAGAGAAAATGGAATACATACAAAAAAACAAAACAAATAAACAAACAACTTATTACAAATTAATTATATACAATATAAGAATACATACTCATACATACTATAAATATACTATACTAACTATTAAGAGGAAAGATTTGATTTTTTAATGTTTATTTGTTACGATTTAACTCAAGAACTGCTAAACCGAATAAAAAATTCTTTCATCACTAGAAAGTTTAATCTTAATTAAAGTTAAATTTTACAAAATACAACCGTCACAGAAGGCTCCTGTATTCTGTAAAATCTACCACAGTCTGTTATTCTTTTGTAAAGACGTGGAAATAGGTGTGGGTTACATGTTTGTGTTCTCTAGTTTTTAAGATGTAACTGTTTTATATCCCTAATAAATAAAATAAAATAAATCTTTATAAAATAAGCTTCGTCCCCGACTTCGTCCGCAATTAATGGGGACAGCTCGGCTATCGAGCATGAGAATTCACTTCTTTCTATCAGCTGGAAAAGTTTTGTATGAAGCGGGACCGGATTTTTTTCCGCCATTTTGATTTCTTTTCAAATTATGGTCGATAATTTAAGGCGCATAATAAATGGAAAGCTGGTATCAAAACAAACAAGTTTTGTGTGAGACAAAATGTTCTAAAGCGTCAAGTATTGTGATAGCTTGAATTAGCTTGACTAGTAGAATGCTATAATAAAATTTAAATCCAAGATGGCCGCCACTACAAAATGGTGACATGAATTACATTATTTTTCACAACTTCCTCAATATGGGTATCGAATGAAAGGGCTTGACACCCGTAAATCACGTCAAGAAACTTCATTCCAAAAAAAAACCATTAATTATGTCCCTATGTGTCGGGGGTTTTTATATTTTTTTATTATTTGTTGTTATAGCGGCAACAGAAATACAGCATCAGTGACAACTAGGTATTTATCTAGCTATCACGATTCATGAGATACAGCCTAGCGATTGACAGACAGACGGACAGTTTAGTCTTAGTAATAAATAGGGCCCCGTTGTTATCCCTTGGGTACTAGGAACCCCAAAAATGAAAGTAGTGCTGCATGGCTCTTTTGGCGCGTGGCCATAGTCTGAACTAACCCTGCCATCCTTTGCTTTTCATCATTACGTTTACGTTTTCAGTAGACACAATTTCCACAGACAATCTACTGCGCCCTCTTGACTATGTCATTGAAGCGCCAAAAGAACCATGACGCACTATTCATGTAATTCGTGCATCTAACACGTCACTATAGTGACGAATTCATATTATTTAGCGCTAACTCAAGTTATATTAGTATGTGCAGAATTATGGAATTGTTTATGATATTGATATGGTTTTTCAGTTCGTGAGTTAAACCTACGACTTTTTGTAGTCGTCTTCGGTGCCATTTGTAATAGTTTGTCGTGGGACTTCGTGTTAAAGGAGCTAAACGTGAGTTTTATAATACCTAAAAGTATATGATTCACTGCAACAAACAAATCCAGAAAAATATATGATATTCTTCCGGATATATATGCTAGAATGACAGTGTTTTGAAAACATAATACAATTAATTTTACTCGATAAAAAAATCACGAAAATACTTTTAACGAGTAAAATCGATAAAAGCGATAAATCGGTTTCTTTGGCAAATCATTCTACAATCAACATTTATCAACATCATAGTGTTTTATTTTTTTAAGGTAAATCGATCAAAACCACTCATTTCGCACTAATTGGCCAGCAGTGACTGACGTAACGACCACTTCGTAGCGCAAGGTGATTAGAACTTTATTCTAACAGTATTTCAAACGAAGTTCGAGCCGCCACAAAAAGATAAGTTGCTAATTTAGCTACTGTAGTCCCCTGAACGCAAACAAACAATTGTAGACCGATCAAATCTTTCGTGAATTCATGTAAAAGAAAACTGAATTACTACTAATTTTAATTACAATTTTTTTTTAATGAGTAAACAAATAAACTCACGAATTTTGTTTTTAAGAGTTATTAGTTCTACGTCAATCTAATCATTGATAATGTCAAAATTGTCACCATTTTCTTGTATTAATTAATTTAAAATAGTTATCTGCATACGTGACTTTGTTCTTGTAACGTAAGTAGGGAATTCCTCGTGATGATTAAGGGTGTAATAGCAGCATCCTTTATGCGTCACAGCATCTCTTTTAGGTCAAGGTGCAACCACGTTTATACAATCACATGAAAAAACACTCGTGTCGATATATGCTCTAGAACCTGAGCGACCGAGCTCTGCTCGAGTGAAAATATAGAAAACTAATGCTGAGAATCGATTTTTCGCCCTCTTGCAACTTTCATCGAAATCGTTAGAGCCGTTTTCGAGAACGTCATTAGAAATCACACTAATTTTATGAAGGCGAAAGTTTGTATGTATGTGTGTATATGTGTCACTCTTTTACGCAAAAAGTACTGAAAAGATCGTCAATCATTTCCTAAGTACAAATTTTCGGTCTTCGGTATTTTCACTGGAGAGCCTTATGCCAAGTTAGAGGCCCATGGGCGGCATAAAAACTCTGACACCAGAGGCCCTACCCCCTAAAGCTTCGTCCGTATATTCTAATCATGTCATGTCATGTCATAATGTTTTGTCATGTGCGGGTTAATAAATGCTTTTTCTTTCTTTCTTTCTCAGACTCGATATTCACAAAGTTTCGATGCGATTTCGTTTCGGGAACTCTTATGTCTATCTCGCTCGTTTTCGTTATGTCAAAAAAGGATAGACAAACGACTTGTCGAATCGAAATTGATTCCGAGCGTTTGTGAATACGGGGGCTAGTTATGCACTAACCACACGACGAAGAAGAAAGAAGATTAGATCTACAAATAGAAAATAAGAAAACTCAATTAAATCCTTTTGTCCAATCCAACAGCAGTAAGTAAGTTGTTTAAATCGGGTATGTACGTACCATTGCTTAAATCGGGTAGTACATCAGACCCCACTAATTATAGACCCATTCCAGTACTACCCACCTTTAGTAAAATTTTTGAAAAATTAATTTTGGCACAATTGCAAAGTTTTTTCAATAAACATAAGTTATTGCACAAAAAACAGTTCGGTTTTACAAGGGGTCGTTCAACTACTGATCCGGTGTTGAACTTTTAGGACACATTTATAATGCCTGGGAGGACAAATGCGACGCTTTGGGAATTTTTTGCGATTTATCTAAAGCTTTCGATTGCGTTCTTCATGAAACATTAATCAGGAAACTACACCACTACGGAATCCGTAACGCCTCTCTGGATCTTCTTACTTCTTATTTGAGTGATAGGATTCAGAGAGTTGATGTTAACGAGAAAAGATCTCCCGGATCCGTAGTAAAAATGGGGGTACCCCGGGCTCAATTCTTGGTCCATTTTTGTTTGTTATTTACATAAATGACTTGCCTTACCTCATAAAGGATAATCATGACGTGGTATTGTTTGCAGACGACACTTCTCTTTTATTTAAACTCAAACGTCAGCAGCCAGTTATGGATAATGTTAATAACGCCCTGGCAAAAGTTGTTAATTGGTTTAATGTTAATAATCTACTCTTAAATGAAAAAAAAACTAAATGTATTAAGTTTACAATACCCCATGTAAGACAAGTGGAAACTACTGTACTAATTAAGGATGAAGAGCTGAAACCGGAAGATAGCACAGTGTTCTTAGGCATAACTTTGGATGCCAAGCTTCAGTGGGGCCCGCATATAAACAAATTGTCGAAAAAACTTAGCTCTGCAGCATACGCCGTTAGAAGAATTCGTGACTTAACTGATTTAGAGACAGCACGTTTAGTTTACTTTAGTTATTTCCATAGCGTGATGTCGTACGGTATTCTCTTGTGGGGCAATGCCGCCGATATTCAAACAATATTTGTTTTACAAAAAAGGGCAATTCGTTCAATTTATAAACTAAGTCCCAGATACTGCCTCAGAGAAAAATTTAAGGAGATTAATATTCTTACTGTGCCCTCTCAGTTTATTTATGAAAACCTTTTGTACTCACACAAAAATATTAATTTGTTTAAAAAATACAGTGATATCCACAACATAAATACGAGGAACAAACACAAATTTGTTGTTCCTGCAACGAGGCTCAAAAAAATAGGGGGTACGTTCAGATGCCAATGTATACGTTTTTACAATAAACTTCCGAGCCATATTCAAGCACTAAGCCTGAATAAATTCAAATCGTTTATAAAACAGAAGCTATGCCTGAAAGCTTTTTATCATGTCAATCACTATCTCGAAGATAAAAAGGCTTGGGATTAAGCTGCTCCAATGAAATTTGCCCTGTGAATGTTGAAATTTCGGACTTCGCTGGTTTATTGTTGATTCCTTTATTTTATACACTGTGACATTGAATGATTTGACATGAATACTTATTTCAGTATTTTATTATTTTTTACGTTCCTTTTTTTTTTTTTTTTTTTGTTTTATGTGTGTGAATTTGACATGATTATTTACTTGTGACTGACATTTAATGAATTGACATGAATACTTAGTTCAGTATTTTATTATTTTTTACTTTTTTGTTTGTTTTATGTGTTTATTTGACATATCGTATTTTTATTGACATTCGTTTTTGTAAATTATTATTTATTTTATTTAATAATTGTGAATGTGAGGACCATGTGGGTCGCATTTTGTTTTTTTTCCCACGACTGTCTGGCAGTTTGAGTACTATAAGCGACCTACCCAAATGTCCTTTCTTTCGTATTGTTCGTCGTTTCGTTGAGCTCGTTGAGTTATAAGTCGAGCTACACGATAACTGACAAATGCTTGCACTGACTGGACAGGTCCACTCAAATCTGTGTGGTTCTTTCTTCAAAAGACCATCTCAGACACTAATCTGCATAGTCCTCATGTGAATTAAGCAAGATTGTCTGGACTTCAAAAGAGACTATGACCTCTGAGTTTGTTTCGGCTGTTTCTTCTCAGAGTAGTCAGGTACGAAACACCGGCCCCATCTAGTTTAAAAAAAAAATGACGTGTAAAAGTGTTTGAGAAAACCTACTTGCTGAATAAATATCATTTATCATTTATCATTTATCATTTATCATTTATCATTTATCATTTATCATTTATCATTTATCATTTATCATTTATCATTTATCATTTATCATTTATCATTTATCATTTATCATTTATCATTTATCATTTATCATTTATCATTTATCATTTATCATTAAGACCATAAAGGCTCGTATTCATGGTAAACATTTGTTTAGCAACAGTTGATCAACGTTGTTGATGAACGGCGAGAATGCTGACATTGTTTAAATCAATATGGGTTGTCCACACACGTCAGTCTGCGTTAAAATGTTGCCCGAGGAAGTATTAAGTATTTTATCTACCCAAATATCATAAACCCTCTCTAATGCGTTCAAAAACCATAGGCAATGACCAGCATTACCAACCAGCAGAAATAAACGTAACTGTAATGAATTCATAACCTACTGAAAACAGTAGGTTATGAGTGAATATATGTGTCAAGTGAGTGTGCTATTCTAGTACCTATCTACATTAAATCAGATATCGATACGAAACCCCAATTCAGTATGATTTTAATTATAAATCGCACGACATTTTGATCTCGAGTGACACAAGAATAGTAACTTTGTTCGTTTGCGTATGATTAAAAAAAAATTACAGATATCCGAAACGCCGCCATTTCGAGCTGGCATTTGTTCGTTAGCTTTTTGTTTACAGTTACGATTAGACAAATTTTCTGATAAGTTCTTTATTTCTGTCGAAAATGAGTGATAGTGACTCAGAAATTGCCATGAACACTCCGCCAGATATCGTAAATGCAGCGACAAATGCAACTAATAACCTGTTACCACAAAAATCAAGGGCCAAGTAACAATGCTGGTCATTTCTCTATGGTTCCTGAACCCATCATAGAGCCCTTATGATATTTGGGTAGATAAAGTAGTGTATGCAACTATACATAATTAGGCATTACAACACTCGTGTGATGCTATTAAGAAACTCGCCTTCTGCTCGTTTCTTAAACCCACACTCGTGTTGTAATGCCCTTCATTATGCACAGTCGCATAAACTACTATTATCGTTGCTCCACACTACCGCTATGTTTATAAACAAGTCCAAAGACGTCTACACGCGTCAACATTTGTTGATAAACTAATGTTTTCGCTCGCCGGGCGTCATCTCTGCAACATGGCGTGTTGCCCGCAATATGTTGACAGCAACACGGCAACATGTTTATGCAACCATGTTGACCATGAATACGAGGCTTAATACACATCCAACACTCCACGTGATGTATGTATAAGCCTTCATACACTTTACCCCGATGATCACAGACGGAACACATTCTTTGAGACCAGCATTGGACTTTGTACTTCCTAACCACATCTCCTAAGGTCTAAGATGATGCGTTTATGACTAAGAAACAAACGCATCGTGACAGTTCTGACGTATGCAAGAATCACGGAAGGTAATACGATGACGACGATTATTCCACTGTCCTCACGATTTACGCTAAGAATAACACACTAATGTTATAAAGGCGAAAGTGTGTATATGTGTTACTCTTTTATGCAAAAACTACTAAACGGATTTGGATGAAATTTTGCACACAGACATTTTATAACTAATGTATTACAATAAAATACTTTACATCTGAAAACAGAAAAAATTAATTTTCGAGAATCCTACTTGTATCTTATACTACTATAAGATACAAGTAGGTGAATAGTCAGGTGATTTGTCCTGCTGATCATGAGGTCCTGGCTTCAATTCCAGGTCGGGTAAACTTTTATTGGGTTCTTCAATCAGATATTTCTCAGTGGATTTATGGCCGAATGATGACAGTAGCCTCGCTTACGTGGGACGAGCATAACTGCAAGCGATATACTTAAGGCGATTACATGAGGTAAACGCGAGTTATATAATTACTAAAAGTATATGACTCACTGCTATAAACAAGACCAGAAATATATATGATATTCTTCAGGATATATGCTAGCATGATACCGTATTGAAAACATAATACAATTAATCTGGCTCGATAAAAAGAAATCACGAACTAATCTCTAAAAATATCTTTCAAACAATAAAAAACATACTAATATACATGCGATCATTCTGATTTTTTGGCAAATAATTCTACAAGCAATATATTAGCATGATATTGTTTTAGTTTTTTAATCCAATCAATGGTTTTTTGTAAATCGATCGAAACCACTCATTTCGCGCTATTTGGCCCGCAGTGGCTGACGTAACAACCACTTTGTAGTGCAAGCTGATTAGAACTTTATTCTAACAGCATTTCAAACGAAGTTTGAACCACTACAAATAGACTTGCTAATTTAGCTCGTCTAAGCGCCTTAATATAAATAAGTAGGTACGCTTCTGCGTATCTCTTCGGGAATTACAAGCGTGAGCTTTTAATATGTTGTATGACTTCTTGTCGCTTGGCCACTACATGCTCAAGTGACACAACTATTGCGACAGCGCCGATGGTCACGAGAAGGTTAGATAATCAAGTAAAGCTTGACGCAACTTGCATCGCTCAGGTCCTGGCCGGGGCCTGATTGGGTTCTGGTTTCCGCACTTAGTCCTTTGCGCGTGAGACATGGTGGTCGTGACTCCAACCAGCCCACCTCCCTCCGGAAGCAGATCAAACTTCCCGGTCTTTTCAGGGCATCCGCAAGAGATCTTCGTGTTCCCAGGGTCTCCTCGCGAATCTTGAACGCCGGTGCACTAAAGGAGGACATCCGCTATCGTTTCCTCCGCCTCCATGCATGCTCTGCACAGGGGACTGTTGAGGGTATCAGCACCTTTTTTGTTATAACATAACATTCCCTGTATTCCCTGTAGAAAGAAAGAAAGAAAATATATTTATTTGGCTTATGCCGCAAGTGAACACAGTAAGTAGTGTACATAACAAAAATAGGAATTAAGTAAAGTAAAAACTTAAAACTAAACAATAAAAAGTAAATAAAGAAACTTTAAACTGCACAGAAAACAAAAGATGATGATATTGTGTGTCTCACGGCTGCGCCAAAAAGGCCCAGTTCAGCAACCTGCCGAGCAGCTCGTGCCAGACGCTGCAGGTTTTCAACTGGACCTGAGATGGTGTAGGGTTCGGCACAGGTGTACTTAAGAGTACCATACGCCCGCATTTTGCCCGTTATGTTTGTTTAACTCTGTGTTTTTTACCGCTATTAACCAGTATGCGACCAGGGAGAAATTCCTGAACTCATCCAAACACTGCCATGGCCTCGTGATCAGAAAAAGGGTTAGCGAGTTGCGACCACTGACCTAATAAGTTACAATACCTAATTCTAAATTTCTGAAAACACAACCTCCTCTGATAGTGCAGTTATCACGCAATTTTCACAAATCGCTGGTTGCTACTTCGCCTGGGAATCGAACTTAGGTTCTTCATTGCATTTCCAAAACCAAAGGAGGATATTTATTTAGGAGTTCGAAAAATTGTTCCACGGGATGGAACTACCGGGATAAAAAGTATAATATGTGTTAATCCTACATACAAAGGCAGGTACTTATTCAATTTTAAACATCAACGGGATAATACAGAGAATTATAAATAAATGCCTACCTATTTCAAGTTCGTTGACACTTTTATCTCTATTTTGGATCCTATAAGGAAAACAAATTACTTACCTATACGGTCTACCTAGCAACTAGTTAACATAATTCCTGAAAACTCCACTAGTAGAATGGTGAGTTATGGCCCATATAGATAACGCCTGTGTCCCACCTGTGGGAGTATTTTAGTCTGATCATGTCTACAAACGTGAGTCCACCGATGATCTATTTTCTGAAATGTCAGACAACTATTTGTACCTTCAGATACATTCCACTAGGGCAAGTCTGTTGGCATCCATCAGACACAAAACAAACTTCGGGCTCCCACTGAAAAGTATAAAGAATTTTAAAAATAAACTGGTAAATTGAGATTTCCAATCAAAAATAGAACCAATATGTAATCACCCATATTCCGATCCTTGTAAAAATAAACTTTGATTCGATCAAAAACACAACAAACGGAAACATACATAAAAATTATCCAGCAGGAAAAAATGCTAGAACATAAATCTGGTCTAGTCGTTGGCAAGAGATCAAAACTTTTTGCTGTAGCCTGCGTAGTCTATGATGGAAACATCTAATCTGGACATGAGTGGTCAATAAAATGGCAGGTCTGGAATCACAGACCACAAAAATACAGGCCGTTAAAATAATGCGCATTGTCTATAAAAGCTTGTTCAGAGCTATAAAAACTGACAGTTTTGTATATTTGCAACTACGGGTTACAAATTATTTTTAGGTTTATTTCTGGAATAGGATGCCTCTTCTCTTGCTTCTAATATTTATAGATAATTCCGGCCAGACGGTGATGAGGTAGACGTAGAAGATGGCGGTATGTGCTGAACAAACAAACAACCAAAAGTCTACTAACGTCCTAGATCGAATGAACATGATTATTGTGATACTCAAATAGGGAGTCGAAACTGTCTCCCCTACAGATTGATTGTACCTACTTCATGTAATTATAAATGCATACTCTGTAAATCCCTCATGTACTGCAAAACTTTATGAAACTTAATAAAAACAATACAAAAGTTTTATTTCCATACTTATGACATAACAATCAAATAATAGGAAGTACCTTTTGAGCAATAAATTACTTGTAGTAGGTACTTCCGCTCTTCCGGTTTACATTAACATTACATATTAAGTAAGAAATTTAACAATAAAATCAAATTCAAAATTAACAAAAAGAAAAATGAAATACCAAAAAAATGAATTGAAAAATAAATAAATAATAATTATTATTATATAATTGAAAATAATGGGGCTTTTGTCCAGCAGTGGGACTATGCAGACTAGAGCTTTAACTAATGTAACTGTGAAAACATGAACACAACACAGTCTGCGATGTTGATTCATCCGGATCGTGTTACCTTAAGAGCCTCAAAACTTTGAGCGTTTGGACTACGCTAAGGCCTGAATCTTGTCGCACTGATGGTCGGTCGCGTACGGTTGGTCGTGACGTCAGCGAGAACAAAATAAGACGATTTTATTTTTGGTACAAGCCTGCCACACTTTTCCCAAACCAGTGTAACTCCTGAATGCTAGCCCCATCAGTGGCGACATCCAGAAAAGCGCCGAGACAATGAAGCTCGACGAAGTCCCAGAGAATGAATTTAACTGTCTTGGATTTCGCAACGAAATTAATCAGAAAGTTTAACGGGAGGAGTAGGAAATACGATAAAACAAAATACGACTGTCGGTCGCCGCTGACGTCAGCGGCACTGTATGGTGTTTTATAGATCGCATTATACAGGGTTATTTTTTGTTTATACTAAACCCGAAAAGGGGTCACTGTACTCATCATTTTGAACAACTTTTTCTATGGGACGAACCCTGAAATCGCGAAAAAAAATCAGCTGTTCCCTACATTTATGTTCGCATAACTCGTCAAAATGTAGGGAACAGCTGATTTTTTTTTCGCGATTTCAAGGTTCGTCCCATAGAAAAAGTTGTTCAAAATGATGAGTACAATGACCCCTTTTCGGGTTTAGTATAAACAAAAAATAAGGTTGTATACTCGTACGCAAAAGACCGTGCACGACCGACCGTCAGCTCGACAAGAATTCAGGCATCGATCATCATCATCTGCCTAGCCTTTTCCCAACTATGTTGAGGTCGGCTTCCAGTCTAACCCGATGCAGCTGAATACCAGTATTTAACATGGAGCGACTGCCTCTCTGACCTCCACTACCCAGTTATTACTGGGAAATGACTGGTGTCAGGTTTTTGGGGCCACTGACTACCTGTAACGACTGTCAAAGACGAACAAAAGACAGCCGGGACCAACGGCTTAACGTGCTTTCCGAGGCACGGAGGAAACTCGGTATGTAAGGGTGGTCACCCCCATCCACAGACCAACCTAGGCAAGCATGGCTTAACCTAAAGATCGACCCGAGCGGCTGATAGTATTTAGCTACGAGCTCCACGAGCCTAAACATCGATACTTCCGTTAATATATAATCAAAACAACAAAGTAATGTTACATACACGTGGCTAGATAATCTAGCTATCTAGATATATAAGACTACCTACTCCTATAAAAAATAAAGGATATCATGAAGTAATTAATCAAGAAACATCGCAGGACAAATTATAACACAATCAGTCGTGTGTTTGATTGCATAAGTTTCTGCATACTGTTCTTATGTTCATTGCTATTTTAAGACAATGCATCGTGGATAAGCTATGTAGGTAGGTGGGTTTAGGTATTCTGATAAGGTTTGTCATATTTTTTCTTAATCGGAGTACCTACTTAAGTATTCAAAACTGCAGTACGAGTACGACAGGACAGAAGTTTTTATGGAGTCAAAAACTCATTTTACCGAGAATAACTGTCAAATTTATCTTATCGAGTCCTATCGAATCCTATTGCGTACTCGTTTCGATAGGACTCGATTAGATAAATTTGACATTTTATCGAGAATAACTGTCAAATTTATTTATTCGAGTCCTATCGAATCCTACGTACCTGCACTGCTGATACTAGACATCTTTTAAATAGCTATTTTTTAAAGAGCGAAAGTTGGTGTTATTTTAACCGACTTCTAAAAGGGAGGAGATTTGTTGCACTAGCATTTTGTTTCTCCATTTATGTACAACTAGCTGTTGCCCGCGACCTCGTCCGCGTGAAAATATTGATGGGTCATGCCATGTGTGAGAGAGACTGCATCGTTGGTCAAGTTGTCGCAAGCGCAGTTGTCGCGTTCGATTTCCGGGACGGGCAAAGTGTTATTGTATTATTTTTGTGCCCTGTTGATGGAAATAAGCTAAATGTGCGAAATGTGGGTTTAGGATTAGATATACCTCTACTTAACAGTGGCGAAGGGTGAAAATAGTGTCAGGGGAAGCCGAAGAAAAAAAGGAGCACTGTTTTTTTGCTTCTGTTAACTTTTGTTCCCATGTTAATTTTGACCTCATTTTCATTATCAGCGACAACAAAATCCACGGAAACGACACCCATGATGAAAAATCCAAAAATTTTCGTCCGCGCCATTTTAGATTTTTATTTTGACTTCATCTTCATTCATCAAAAGTAAGATCAGAAATACAGAAGAGTTAGAAAAAAAACAGAAATCATGAAAATAAATCGACAATTACTCATTCTATCTCGTTCCACTATAGACACTTTCTTTTTCTGCCCCTGCCGTAACTCCATCATCTTCGGCTTACCTAGGTCCCTACAAAACGGTAAGTATTGCCAGCCGCGAAGTCCATACGATTGGTATCTACCTGTGCTATTAACTTGTGTACGGCCTATACAATTAACTTGCACTGCTGCTAAAGGTCTCTCCTGCTGCTGTTATTGGTGAACGAATGAACAACTACAATGCAAAACTTCATCCCCTTTACCCCTTTGTGGGTTGAAATAAAAAAAAAGTAACGACTTACTAACTTTGATACTATGTAGTGACTCAAAAAATAAAATCTTTAATTAAAAACGAAATGTTGCTCTTTTTTCAACCCTCAAGGGTTGAAATTCTAATAAAGCCGTTGCGTTAGCTTCCAATCATAAGCCCAGATAACAAATTTTGTACGTTTTACGTCGAAAATTAAGGATTTTTCACACACAATTTCATCCCCTTTTTAAGCCTTTGGGGTGAAATTATGAAAAACGCTGAAACACGTATAAATTAATTTTCAATCGTCAGCCTAAACACAAAATTAAAAGATCCTAACTTTAAATCTGATGAACTTTCATATAAACTGGCACCCCCTTTTTTATCCCCTTGGGGGTGGAATTGTTCAAAATCCTTTCTTAGCGGATGCCCACGTCTTAACATCTACCTGCATGCCAAATTTCAGCCCGATCCGTCCAGTGGTTCGGGCTGTGCGTTGATAGATCACTATGTCAGTCAGTCAGTCACCTTTGAGTTATACAACCTTATTTTTTGTTTATACTAAACCCGAAAAGGGGTCATTGTACTCATCATTTTGAACAACTTTTTCTATGGGACGAACCCTGAAATCGCGAAAAAAAAATCAGCTGTTCCCTACATTTTGACGAGTTATGCGAACATAAATGTAGGGAACAGCTGATTTTTTTTTCGCGATTTCAGGGTTCGTCCCATAGAAAAAGTTGTTCAAAATTATGAGTACAATGACCCCTTTTCGGGTTTAGTATAAACAAAAAATAACCCTGTATATATTTAGATGATTGTTCCGAGGTTACTGGGCGATTCTTTCTTTTCATTTAGTAAGGAAGCCCGCGCGATGGTCCCGTTTAATTAACTTTGCTTGGGTACCTAGTTTCCGAGTTATCTTCTATAATACGTATTTTTTGTTCTTGGTTATTCCATGTTGATGACATGATAATATCAGTAATTTCTTGTTACCAAGTAATATTTGACAAGAGTTTGTGTAGAATATCTCAACTAAAAAAGGCAAAATAAAAACAAATGTGCAAAACAAGACCTCCAAAAACACAAAAATACGTGAAAAATTACTTTACGTTCTGAAGCCAGTGGCAATAAAATCAATGAATCAAACAAAGTCACTGACTTTCTTCAGTTATTATGTTTTTTTGGTTTTTTTTTGCTACTTGTATTTTTTTCTACTGCAAATTGTCACTGCTCCCGTGCTTCACTTGCTTGATGTAGGATATGAAATTAAAATATAATAAAAGTTTATTTTAATTATTTTGACATACGTACTGATGGCATTTTTATCTCGCATCTTCGGTTATGCATCCGGTTAGTCTGGAAGCCGACCCCAACATAGTTGGGAAAAGGCTAAGCAAGTATAATAATTATCATATGCTTTGGTGAAGAAAAACATCTTAAGGAAACTAGCATGCCTATAAGTATATAGAGATATATTTCTCGACGGCATGGCATGTAAAACGCCAAATCAGAGAAGGGCGGCATGAATATGACTCTGACACCAAGCTGGGCACTAAACACACGAAAAGGCTAGGTGACTTATAAAAAACTATTATTGTGAAATAGAAGTATTATTTTAAACTCTTATCAAAGGTACCCGCAGCTGCATGAGTAAGGTACGAGTATGTCCATGGACAACAATAGGTATACCTACCATTGTCACCTCACCTTACATATACCTAGGAACCTCCTTCTTTATAGAAGTCGGTTAAAAAGATTACACAAAACGTATTATTTAATAAACAGGTCAATGATTAATGATCAATTTACGAAAAAGGAAACCATTATCGTTCTTCGTGAACTGGTTTTTGACGAAGATGGTCACGGCAAAATCGGTCATTGCCATCGGGTTTTGGCGATCGTGGGTGTGTCCTAATTAGTGAATTACTTCGTAAAACAAGTAATTAGTGGTAAGGCCCTCAGAAAGCTAGTAAGACTTGTATAACGGGCTGGTGTCCGCAACTCCACGTCCAAGCGCATATTTTGCTTACGGGAAGACTTACTGCGAGTCTTCTAAGGGTCCCTTGGTTAGGTAAATTAGATATAGATGGAGGGAGATGAGTGGATAGTTACCTGCTTTGGTTACAATTATGGTTATCATATAAAATCATCACACCTGTCAGAAAAATGCTAAGCTAATAAATGTTAAGTTACCACAGCCAGAGAAAGAGAGTGACTATTGGTGTTATTTTCCTAAGCGATGGACCATTGGCTTGACTTCAGTTGTGAACTTGACGGCACGGTTGGCGGAGTAGCTGTGCGATTGACTGCAGCGCTGCTTGTCGCGGATTCGATCCCTGCACGCATCAAATAATATTATGGCCTACAGATCGTTGACCGTTGGAGCGTTTAGACAAGATTTAAACTCACATTTACAGATAGCCTGACCAGGCTATCTGTGAGTTTAAATATTGTCTAAACGCTCCAAAAACGATACATCAGAAGGTCATTACATCAATCCTAACAGCTTGTTTGATATGCATCGATTAGGCGGGGAACAAACACGAGTGGCGTATGGCGAATGGCGGTGGCGCGGCGCTGGCGAGGTGATGGCGTGGCGCCGCCGGCTCAGCGCAGAACAGGCGCGCTAATGGCGCCGGAATGGTGTGGCGCGGGCGCATTCTAGTCTTTAAAGTCTAAATTGTTACGTATTTTTGTTTCCTTGTTCCCGCCCTGTGCATGCCGCCACTGCTAACTGCGGGTGCGCGGATGGCGAGGAAGTGGCACCCGGCGCCGTGCCAGCGCCACGCCCGCGCCAATCCCCGAAATCATTTTAAAAGACTTATTTAACGATACCTACCCCACACGATGGGAAATACGACAAAAAAAGAATTCATCCCCACTTCACATGTATGGGAGCTACCTTAAAAAAATATTTTCCAAAATTGTATTTTACTATTTACTTCTACAAAATTACAGCTTTCTAGTACTAACAGTCGTAGGTTTGTAAGTTTGGATGGGGAGGTGGGGTATCTTCGGAACTAGTGATCAAATTCTGAAAATTCTTTCTCTTATGGGAATTGCTACGTTATTTTCGAGTATCATTGGACATAATTATTTAAAACGTTCCCATGGGTGAATAATTTTGAATAAAAGCTAGTAGTGGTAAACTAATATCAAGCGTCTTCTTCTTCTCAAATCAATGATTTTTTTCAACCAGTATGTAGCAACCTGGACAGAATCAAGCATGATTAACCCTAGAACCGTACCCTGGGGTACAATTGATAATTGGTTTTGAAAAGATGCGATTACTTTTATGTTTAACAACGGATTTCTTCGCGCTGCCGTGTATTTGCGCAGGGTAGGGGGTTGCGTCGAAGCATCGGCCAGGCGTAAGTTCTATTAGCGTGTGGTCGTGGTTAGGCGTGCTTGGGGTACTCCAGTACCCCTGGGTACTGTTAAGGTAATTGTATTCATCACTATTTTGTAAATGTTTTTACAAAATCTATACTTATAATAAATCTGTAGAGAGGTCAATTCTGTACATGAAATATATTTACAAAATAACTATCGGGGGGTGATTAGTGATCGATACTGATGCCAAAAATGCAATCAGTAAAATTTTTGTCTGTCTGTCTGTATGTTATTTATAGAAAAAAAAACTACTCGACGGATTTTAACGAAACTTAGAACTATTATTCTACATACTCCTGAGCAGGTAATAGTATACTTTTCATCACGCTACCATTAATAGGAGCAGAGCAGTGAAAGGAAATGTTGGGAAAACGGGAGAAGTTACTTGGTTTTTTTAGCTTCCGTCGCGTGTGCAGCCTTAATGGTTAAAGCTACATAGAAATCATGTATAACGGAAATATTCCACATAAAATTATATAAAAAATATCCCAAGACAGCATATGTCTATCTTTTATAGTTGACTCACAATAACATGTGTAACTCCCGATAGCTTAGCAGTTCGGAGATTTGTTATTATTATATTTGTTTACTCTTACGTTTATAATATTCTCACTCAACCCCAATTTTGAAACTTCACGCGGGCGAAGCCGCTGGCAGAAGCTAGTACTAAATATTATTTCTTTGTTTGATACATATTTTTAATTTGCATAATACCTTCGACATAACTTAGTTCAAAAACAATGTAATGTACTTAATGTACTTAATATTTACTATATTTAGACATTTTTGTTGTCTTGTGTTTCATTGTATGTAATTTGAAGAATTCTTTTTTTAGATGGCTTTACGTCAAAATACATTAGAAAATGATATTCAAATCCTTCTTCTGGACTCTCATGATGAAGAAAAAGTGATTATAGTTTTCAAGAAAAGACGACCTTATCTCAAAACTTTGAGTATTTACCTTGGAAAACCTTATTTGGAGGACAGATTTTCATACAAAACTTTGCCAATGCATATCCAAATAAGTATTGGCGGTATATTAGAAAAGCAACGGTCTTCTGATGCTGCAACCCCTTTAGATTCAAAATTTGGAATATGTTTATTTTGTCGCAGGTCAAAAGACCGTCAATCACGCACTCGATGTTACAAATATAAAAGTTATATGCGTTTAGAGCACCATACAAATATTTGCCAAAATTGTTAAGAAAAGTTCATTTTGTTTACATCTATTATAATTATGTAAGGCTGAAATTAGTACCCTAAAAAAGTACCCTAAGTAAGTTAATTATTAACAAATGTTTCTTCTTATGTGAAAACACTGTTTTATTTACCGGGGTACTCCAGTACCCCAGGGTACTGTTGCTGAAAGTCTATTATGGGTACGGTTCTAGGGTCAAGGAACTGTTTCAAAAAGTATTTTTTATTTTCGGAGGGGAAACCCCTTCATGTTCCTCCTTCCTCGCCCTATTATGTTTCGGGGCCACGGTAACTGCCACTGTTACACCACCTGCGATTAAGTTCCCGTTAACTTCTTAACAGATGATTTCGTATGCTTACACATTCCATTTTTTTATTTATTCAGTAAGCAGTGGCTATTCGGACATTGTGAAATAGGCCTTAAGTCCAATCTATACTAATATTATAAATCAGAAGAGTTTGTTTGTTTGTTTGGTTGAACGCGCTAATCTCAGGAACTACTGGTTCGAATTGAAAAATTATTTTTGTGTTAGATAGTCCACTTATCTAGGAAGGCTTTAGGCTATATCACATCACGCTACAACCATTAAGGGCGGAGCAGAAATGAAAAATGTTGCAAAAACGGGCATTTTTTTTTCCTTTCGTTTTTCTCTCTTATGTGACGCAGACGAAGTTGCGTGGCTCAGCTAGTAGTAGAAAATAAAACAACATTTTAACGGTACAAGAATTCACACAGTATGACTGCCCAAATTGCAGAGATTGTTAATACCTACATGACTACTACCTACTTGATAGAATCTTAATCATTTTCACTCTTTGGGTTAATAAATGACTTCTTTTCAGTGGTGCCTTGAGATAAGCTGGTCAGGTGATAATATTAATGAAATACTTAATTTAATTGTAAATTTAGAAGAATAAATTAAAACTTATATGTAGAAAATAGAAATACATTATGTACCTATGCATTAATAACAATACAATAGGTATATCCATACAAATTATTACGCGCTAGCGAACGTAGTCTATCCTACGTAACAGCATTAAGTCATAGTTTATATCAGTCCATTGATAGACGCGCATACGGAAGATTGACTTCCCCACCAGCCCACAAAGGCAATCCCTTGCCAAATAAATATGATAATCACAACACACCGTACAAAGTAAGTACTATGTCGCACGAGATATTATTATACGCGTTTTTAGTTTTTAGTGTCCGTAACGATGCTATGCGTAAAAAAACTTTCGCTTTCTTTACTTATTTTAGTAGACATCATTTTTTTCAATGAGGGATTTTCTTCTTCAACCCTTCCCTAGTCGCTGGATAGATGGCGCTGATCTCGGTACGTTACTGCAAGGAACAGAACGTCACATAATTTCACTCAATGATTATATTCGGAAGCTTATGCAAACGAAAGTGTCAGTCAACGAGCGTATGTGACGTGTGTTTTTTCAAGCGTTTTGGTTTTGGCACCTAGTAACGTAGTCAGTTCAACGTCGTAGTACCGAGTTCTTAGTTTTTTTTTTTTACCAAAACAAAAAACTCTCATTATAGAGCAAGATAAAATATTTTTTCGCACCAGCTTTGCCCGGTAACGTATTTTCATACTTTCCAACCCTACTCGATATTTGATGATTTGACATTCGATAATTATAGCATAATATATCTTATCCACCCGCTTAGGGGTTGAAAAAATCATCATCACGCCTTGAAATCGCCGAAGAGTTAGTTAGAGGTGTACCCTAACTAGTGCACTACATTTAAATGGGGACGAGCCTATTGCCATCAACCGAGTATAAATCCAGACTCCGTGACTGCTACTGAGAAATTCCTGGTAATCCAAGATTTTTCACGACGAGATTTTCCAAAATCCTTTCGTAAATTTATATTATACCTAAAAGGCCAGCGAGTCGCACGAGACAGGTCTGAATGTGTCGATACTTGGGGGAGGCCTATGTAAGAGATACCGCGGCCCCGGAACATAAAGGGCGAGGAAGGAACATGGATGGGTTTTAGTCAGTAAGAGTCTGACACTCCCTCCCGCTCCGACCAGAGTGTTCCCATCCTAAAAAAAAAAAAAAAGAGGCCTATGTCAAGCAGTGGGCGTCTTTCGGCTGATATGATGATGTGGCCAAATTTTACCTCGATCCGACCCGTTATATGGAGTCCACACGTAACACTGGTCAGCAGTACTGTGCGTTGATCGTCAGTCAGAACCTAAGACAAACGATCTTACAAGTATTAACTAAAAGATGAATCATTGCAAACCATGACGTTGGGTTTGAGTACCGAGAAATACTTTTTTTGCCATGACTGGCGAGCTGAGCAACAGTTTAAAGACGTATTAATTCTTTGTAGTACTATACCTACTAATGTGTGTGATATAATATTGGGTTGGTTGGGAGCCTTGGCCTCCTCAAATGACGATATGTGACGTCATCAGCATAGTACGTAAAGACGAAGAAGACACATACATACCTACATACTTATTCGCACGCCTATTTGCCATTTAGAGTACTTACGAGTAGGTAGCAGAAAACGTCCTCCATTTGCTTCGTTGACGTTTATAAATCTGGTCAACAAGCAATTGGCGAAAACTATCTACTCTCTACTACTGGTCTTTCTGAAAATTTATCTACACCATCAGTGCATGAAGAGGACGCTTTGGACGATTACACGTATTGAACTAAATGAGCGCTTTTCGCGGCTAGTAACGGTGGGCCATAAATCTTGCAGAATCTCTTACACTAGCTTTTTTTCTTATACAAGGAAGGAAAAAGGGCCACCGAATGCTAAAACGGTTACCACTATAAATCAGTAAATCATTCTGATCCCACCCGTCCCCATCACTGAAAATTTTCACGGGTAATTAAAAAAAAATAGTACCTGGTAACTGTTTTGACGTGTCCCTTCCACCCAGTATACATTCAAACTCAAACTCAAATCGTTTATTTCAATTAGGGCTCTTTAGTAAATTGGTCCCGGTCATTTGGGTCCCGCGTTTACTAAATTATTGTTTTTATGTCATTTTCTTTGGTAGAATTTTTACGGCTCTTTAGAATGTCACGTAAACAAAAAAGCGAACCTACAATCACAGACACAAGGCGAAAGTACTGTAGTTGCACATTTCGAAGCGTAGATCTCTATGGTAAAGAATGGACAAGAAACTCCATAGAATCTTTCTTGGGACATCCTCCATTCATCCCTGAAAAAAGACATCACGGTAAACACGAAAGTCTGTCTTAGATAGGCCCCGAGAAGACCCCCCTAAGGTGTTACATGTACCGCACTATACTACACCCATGATGACCCATCAATACTGGCGCCTCCGTTATCTATAACGCAGTCATCATCAGCAACCGTCCCCATACAATACCATACTGAATCATCAACAATATTTATAGCAAACACCATGTTCGGCCAATTTCTTTGTTACCGCATTACTAATGTTATTAATTCTCGCATAACGTTAGTCATCATAGTCATCCGTACGCACTAGATCCGCCTACGTATCATCACGAACAACGGTGATGACTTAATCATCTTGGAGTAAAAACGTAAACAAAAAGTCCCTTGGGTTTGAGGTGTAAGGTATCTGACTACCTGTGCAGTAAGGTTTTTGACACCGCACAGTAATGGATTCTTTTGAGAAAGAGTACTTAAGTATGACCAAGGCAAATAAACTGTGATTGGTTCACCGACTTTAGCTTAAAAAGTATGTAAATATAAGTAACATATCTATAACTAGCTAATGTCCATGTTGAGCAGCGGTGGCCCAGTGGTGGCGGCTCCGACTTACGAACAGTCGTGGGTTCGAACCCAGACAGGCGCATTACTTTGTTTAATTTATTTCATCACCGCTGCTCTCAAAACGGTGAAGAAAAAAAACGTGAGGAAACCGGCATGTCCTAGAACCAAAAAATCGAAGACATGTGACATCTACCAATCCGCACTGGGCCCGCGTGGTAGATTATATGCCCATTCCCTCTCATTGAGAGGAGGCCGTGTCCCAGCAGTGGGAACATTATAGGCTGATGATGATGATGATGATGAGCTAATGTCCCCGCATACAAATTGTATACTTCCTCAAAAACCAGTCTATCCATTTATGAAAACAGCATGAAAGTCCGTGCAGTTTTTTTTATGGCGAATAGACAGACAAACAGTTAGTGAAAATTATAAGTTTGATATTACTTACATGGATCTTAATTATAAAACTGATGTAACAACTAACAACACTGATACTGTTATCCTGCATCATCTCACTGCTGGGGAAAGGCCTCCCTTGACTTCCAGTTGCTTCGATCCAGGGCTAAAGTGGACCACAGGTCGTTTGTTTTGTCTAGCTCGTCCCGTCATCTTCTATGTTACGCAGAGCTCATTGAGCCTGCGGCAGACGTGGCCAGTCGAAGCAGACTTCAGCTTAGCGGCTTTTTGAGCAACGTCTATTACAAATAATGGTGTAAAAAACCGACGTATGCCACAAACCTCTTAACGAAGCCGAAAGGCACTTGTTTTCCTCGTCATTCCGATTTTTTTTTGTTTTACACCATACCTAACTGGATACCTTTTAGTTACTGAAATATTGGGATCGATGTTCCAACTTTTTAATAATTACTTTAGTAAATACAAGTTTTTATTGTAAGATTTTTAATCACCTCCAAGACCCTCGTAATATTCAATCCATCCATCCCATCAAGTAGGTACAATGTTTTGAGTGCTTCACGTTAAGTTCTACCACAAAATATGTTTTTTCACCCACAACAGAAGTCGTTTCCCAGCTAAGCAAAGTTACTTAGTTTAATGTACAGAATGCTTGGTTGACGGCTTCGTAATGGGCAATGAGTCTGTTTACACCCTGTATAATAATATTTAACGCTAAATGGATAAATTCTAACAATTTCTCAAACAATGCAATGCGAAACCCACTGCAGGTGAATGCTAGAAACACCCCCACAGCCCACAATACCACGATCAGGCATTACGTTTCATTACATTACAATAATAACACCTTTCAAACATAAACGTTCTATTGATTACAGCCGTAACTGACTTACCATGTAATTGACACAGAATAATCATAATGTACACCGCGAAAACCATCATGTACATGGTATTTTGAACCGAATTAAGGAGGTTGTAGAGATGATAATGGCTTGGATGTTTTTGTTTAGAGCTATGGATGGATATGTTGACTATTCGTGTAGGGAAAACCACGGCGGTTTTAAGATTAAGGTAGAAGAGTTTATGTTAATTTCGTTTCGTGACATGATTTTCTACAAAATATTGCTGCTGCGAATATTCTGAAGGAAAGTAAGGTTAATGCAGAGGCCCTATAGTTCTACACTCATATTCAGTTTGTTAGTTTTAGCCATAGAAATATAAAAAAAACAGGAGAAGTGGCAAGGGGAAGTGTCGGTGTCCGCGCGACAGGCACAAGACCCCTCTCTACCCTGACCTCTTGTGCTAATCATAAGCAAATGGCTATACTATTTTGCAATAAATACATTGCTCCTCAACCACTACCTAAGTTGGTCGCTAAGTGACTGGACAAGCAATGTTAAAATCACTAAACGATAGTTCAATAAGCACATGCGTCGCGTGGTGCAGCCGCTTATTCTTACGACGAGTTTGTGATGTGCTTATGTACCGATGATTTGTGTGGGTAAGTTGTACGGTGCTTGGTAAATACACGATGTGTTTAATAGCATAAGGTTTATAATTGATTGTGTACTACGTTTAAGAAATGCGGGTGCGCGACTGCGTAAGTATCTATTGCTTTTACTGAACTGCATGTGTAGTATAATAATTGTGTAGTAGTTGCCGTGTGGTCAGTGACGGATTAACCCTTAATCAAATTAAGCAATTGCCTAGGGCATCACGTTTGGGGGGGCACCAGAAGAAGCACAGAAAAAAATCCGTCCTTTATAGGGCATCACGTCTCATATAGAGAAGATGACGCGTTCCATGAGGCGGCGAGCCGCCCATTATCTGAACGTGCCCCAAAAGGTGGTAGCCGTGAAGATGGTCCGTGGGTACCGCACGATCGCCCGCGAGGTGGCGGGCCTGCTTGGCGAATTGCCGCCATGGGATCTGGAGGCGATAGTCCCCCCCGCCTGCACGAATGGCGCGCGGAGGCACTACGAGGGGAGGAAACTCCGCTGCCGTGGCAAATTGCCGCTCAGCGGACAGACCTACGGCGCGATCTCATGGCGACATGGAGAGAGTGACTGTCGCAACCCCGTACAGGGCACGCCACGATAGTGGCGATAAGTCTTTGAGGAGTGGCTTGAGAGGACCTCACCAGACACAGATGTTTCGGGAGGTACCTGCATCGAATCGGGCGGGAGGAAACGCCCGGGTGTCACCACTGCGAGGATCAACCGGAGGAGACGGTGAAGCACACGGTGGAAGTCTGCCCTGCGTGGGCGGAGCACCGCCGTGTCCTCGTAGCGGCGATCGGCGGCAGCGACCTCTCGCGTCCGGCCCTTGTTCAGTCCATGGTCTGGAGTGAGACGGAATGGGAAGCCGTCACCTCCTTCTCGAAGCAGTCATGCTAGCGAAGTAGGTAGCGGAACGCGAGAGGGAGAGAGCCTCTCGCCCCAACCGCCGCGACTGACGCACCGGACGTCGGCGGCCACGTGGTGGCTACCGACCACCATAGACGTGGGCCTGTGGACGGTTAGCTATGGGCTAGCTAGCCGTCCGTCCGTCTAATGACGACAGGCCGTGTCGACGGCGCGTTCGTGTTCCATGCGTGCCTCAAAGAGATGTCAGCATAAAGGGAGGGACCCGCAAGGGCCGAAGCCTGCCGGGGCTGCGGGACTGTTCGAAAGAGATACCGCGGCCCCGGAACGTACAGGGCGAGGAAGGAACATGGACATGGTTTATAGTCAGTAAAACTCTGACACTCCCTCCTGCTCCGCCCAGAGTGGGAGGGGTCATTTGATGATTTCCCATCCGAAAAAAAAAGGGCATCACGTCTCAGGCGAGGCGGCGAGCCTCCTTGCCGGATTGCCACCATGGGATCTGGTAGCGCTAGTCCTCGCGAGCCTGCACGAATGGCGCGCGGAGGCGCTACGCCGGGGGGAACTTCCGCTGCCGCGGCAAACTGTCGCTCAGCGGATTAACCTCCGGCGTGATCTCATGGCAACATGGAGAGAGCGACTGTCGCAGCCCACGATAGTGGCGATAAGTCCCCTCTTTGAGGAGTGGCTTGAGAGAAGCCACGGTGTCCCCACCTTCCGCCTGACGCAGGTCCTCACCGGACACGGTTGTTTCGGGAGGTTCCTGCATCGAATCGGGCGGCAGGAAACGACCGGGTGTTCCCATTGCGAGGATCGACCGGAGGACACGGTGGCGCACTGCACGGTGGAGGTTTACCGCGTGGGCGGAGCACCGCCGTCCTCGTAGCGGCGATCGGCGGCGGCGACCTCTCGCGTCCGGGCCGGGTTCAATCCATGGTCCGGAGCGAGATGGAATGGGAAGCCGTCACTTCCTTCTGCGAAGCAGTCTTGCTAGCAAAGGAGGTGGCGGAACGCCAGAGGGAGAGAGCCTCTCGCCCCAGCGCGCTGCGCTGCGCGGTGCGTCTGCGCGGGAGACGCACCGGGTGTCACCGGCCACCGTATGCGTAGGCGTGGGCTTGTGGACGGCGAGCTATGGCTAGCTTGCCGTCAATCCGTCTTATAACGACAGGCCTTGTCGACGGCGCGTTTGTTTATTATTTAATTTATTTAATCAGTAAAAGTCTGACACTCTCTCTCGCTCCGCCCAGAGTGGGAGAAGTCATTTGATGATTCCATCCGTGACGATTTCCCATACGGAAAAAAGGGCATCACGTCACACTCTCACGTCCGTCACCAAAAACCACACAAAAAAAAGTTACTAGGACTAACTGGAAATTCGCTCGTATTAAGTTGACATAGAGTCTGACCTAGACTACTTCTAGACCTTTTGACAATAAATTCTACATTGATGACATTTGGATAGGGGGCCCCACAGGCGTGGATTGCTTAGGGCATCAAGTAGTCTTAATCCGTCACTGCGTGTGGTAGGGATTAAGTGGAGACACAGGGTTCCGAGACTTTTTTTGTCTAACGGGCATATCTCCTTCTTTATTGTAGCTATGGTTTTAGCCATCAACCTCCAGACGGCTACTGGAAAAATCTTATATGACAAACCCAATAGCAATCAGCATCGCAAATTCGGGGGATTTCTTGCAGCATGCAGCGAGGCGTTAGAATAGAATATTCATTTATTTGCTGAGAATGTAAGTAGCTATTTTTTATAAGGTGGTTAAGAATCCTTGTTCATTGATGCAGCATTATCAAACATTTATAAACATTGACACAAATAAAATGGACAGTAAAGGAGCGTCCGTATAGGGAGGCTCCTCTGAATTTCAGGCATAAGCCGTATTGGGTTTTACCAACAGATGTATTTAACCTATCTCGAAGTTCTCAAACCCACCGGTCCTCAAACTCAATTCGTTTGCGGCCACTGAGCCAAGTAGATTTTAAATATCCATCATTTTTATCAATATCGAATCTTTTCTACCATGCACTGCACTCACTACCTAGGCTACTAAAAAGTGATAAAAATATGACCATCATAAACGCAATATCGATTTTAAACAAATAACAGACTGTTTAGAACATTAAGATTTTTTTTGTATGGCCACATTTTGGCATTGATTTGACAGATGCTGTCACTTTTAAATCATTCAATATAAAGAAGTTTGCTAAAACGTTGCACACGAGTTTTTATTTAAAATAATTTCCAATCTTTTTCATGGTCCTTCTGGCCAAAGTCAAGTCAACCAGTGGGAAACAAGGAAGAAGTTACAAGTGCTGTCTATTTTCGGCGGAGGTTCCATGCAAACATCACAATATTGCATTGGACGTCATCCCTTTGCTGGAGCGTGGTCGGCGCCGTGCAGCGTTTCGAGACAGCGGGCGAAAATTTCGCTTGCTCGGTGGAGGTTACGATATCGAAATATCGTCAAGAAAACTTCTACTGCGAGTGCAATCATCTCAATCATTTCGTCGGTTGCTAAATTAAGTAACCTTAACATCTATATACCTAACGGTTTCCGCAGAGGTCATTCAAGGACATCTATGATTCAAGGTAAAGTGGCAGAGACAAGACAACATAGAGGTGAGTGACAAGAATATCATTCATTCCTTTGTCACACGAACCTTTCAACAATACACTGTTCGGAAACATACTCTGTGGTCCGGAACAATCTTGCACGCAGTATCTGCAGCAACAAACAATCTACTTTAATATAATCTGTGCAATCTACGAAGTGTGTTGCAGCGAAATAGTCTGTGGTGACTGGCGGCTGTATTATTTTCTGAGGGCGACTGCATTTTATCAAATTCCGCGTTTCAAGTTTGAGTTGTGCGAGTGATTTGTTCGTTAATATGACCAACAAAGATGAAGAAACAAGCGCGCTGCGCAAGAAGCGTGGATATTACAAAGGCGTCATAACAAAGCTTAAAAGTACGCTGACAGATGATTATTTGTTGAATGCCAGCATTCAGATGCTGCAACTGCGTGAAGAAAAATTGCTCCATATATACAGTGAGTACGAAACAATTTGTATGACGTTAGAGGAGATCGAAGATGCAAACACTGAAAATGTATATTTTCAATGCCTAGAATTGATAAAAGGCGCTATAGCTGAGAAGAAAAAATGTGAAAATGCGCAGTCGCATTCGAAAATCAAACTCCCTGATGTTCACCTTCCAACATTCGAAGGTAACTACATGGAATACAGGCCTTTCATCGAAATGTTTATGGCGATGATAGATAGGGATCAATCCATTGAGGATATCCAAAAACTGTTTTATTTGCGTAGCTATTTGCGAGGAGAAGCGCTCGATCTTATCAAAAGTTTGCCTGTAGTCGGGCCAAGCTATAAAGCAAGTTTGGAAATCCTCAATAAACGCTATGATAATAAAGCAAAAATAGTGTTTGTACACATTTCGCAAATATTAGACTTAAAACCAGTAGGCAAACCAAGCATTCAAAGTTTAAGAGCTCTGATTAGTGAAGCCAAGCAACATGTTGAAGCCTTAAAAAGCCTTGGACAAGCCGTAGACAAATGGGATGCAATGTTAGTGTGCATTTTGAGTAGGAAACTTGACCAAGTAAACAATAGGGCATTTTATCTTGACAGAAACTCTCATTCTATACCCACTTTCAATGAATTTATTGAATTTCTTGAAGGAAGAGCTCTGGGCTTGGAAGCCTCGGGGATCCGAGAGGGGTCAGAAAAAGAGGACACCAAGCGAGCTACTCCTCCTAAAGTGTCAAATGTTTCTACAACCAATCTCTCCGTAAAATCAATTTGCCACTTCTGCGGTAAGTCAGAACACAAAATTTTTAATTGCCCAAAATTTCTATTAGCATCAGCAAAAGAGCGTGTTGAGTTTGCAAAAACTAAGGAGTTGTGTAAAACGTGCCTAAATCCTCATAAAGGTAAATGCAAATTTCATTTTAAATGTCAACATTGCAAACAAAACCACAACTCTCTTTTACATAATAGTGAGGAGGATTGTGAGCAAAATAAGGATACTGTTGTGCTGCATGCCGGTGCCTACTGCCCAAGTCAAAGTCATTTGCAAAGATGGAAGTGAACTCATTGTTAAAGCACTTCTTGACTCTGCTAGTCAGTCATCGTTTATAACAACCAGTCTTGCAAAAAAATTGGGTACACTATTTTTACCTAATCAAACTGGTGTGATTGGCATAGCCAATGCTGAAAAAACCATTAACTATTCCGTTCAAACGGAAATATGGTCACGTAACTATCCCTATAAAGTTAATGTAAATTGCTTGGTAGTGGACAAAATCACAACCAAATTACCTCAGCAACAATTTAATTTTAAAATAATAAATATTCCAAAAAATATTAATCTTGCTGACAATTCATTTAATTCACCAAGTGAAATAGATATGTTATTAGGTGCTGATATCTTTTTTCAGAGTCTCCTGCCACAGCCTGAGGAATTGAGTAAAAAAGGTGATCCTGCACATCCCTGCTTCGTTCACACGCAATTTGGATACATAGTCGCAGGTAATCTTCCTGAACTTCCTAGTAGGAATGCTGCTGTTTCTCTCATTTGCATAGATTGCAACAATGAATTAAATAATACAATGAAACAATTTTGGCAGGCAGAAAAATCTCCAGAATTATTTACAGAGCACACATCTGAGCAATCACAATGTGAGGAGCATTTTCAAAATACAGTTAAATTAATAAATAATAAATTTGAAGTCTCCATTCCATTTAAAGTATCTATCTACGATATAAATAATTATCTTGGCGATTCACTTGGTTTGGCTTTAAAAAGATTTCTAAATCTCGAAAAGAAATTCAGCAATGATTCTTCATTATTTAAGGAATACAAAAAATTCATTGATGAGTACCTAGAACTGGGCCATGCCACACATGTGGACATCAGTCAATATGATCTAAAGAAAGACCCAATCTATTTCTTGCCTCATCATGCAGTGTTACGACCTGATGCTGTAAGCACAAAATTGCGAGTCGTTTTTGATGCTTCAATGAAAACATCTAACAAAATTTCTTTAAATGATTTGATGCTTACAGGCCCAGTAGTACAAGCAGATATATTTGACATTTTGTTGAGATTCAGGTTGCACGAATATTTTTTCTTATGTGATATAAGGCAAATGTATAGAAACATATGGCTTACAAAAGAACAGCGCTCATTGCAAAACATATTGTGGAGGGAAAATCCCAGCGAATCAATCAAGTGCTTGCAACTTAATACAGTAACTTATGGTTTACGCAGCTCATCTTATTTAGCTACGCGGTGCTTGCAAGAGATAGCAATTCTTCATAAGGAGAAATACCCATTAGGAGCTAATGCCTTAATGCAATCAAGTTACGTTGATGACGTACTTCAAAGCCACGACAATTTGCAAATTATAACCGAAATAAAAGAGCAGCTTATTGAGTTGCTGGCACTTGGGGGATTTAACCTGCATAAATGGTATGCTAATTGCAGTTCAATTTTAAGCGATATTCCCATGGAGAAACAGCAGTGTCCTGGCGAACTTGGAATTCGGAAAGATTTAAAAACTTTAGGTCTGCATTTTGATACAAATACAGATTCTTTTTGTTTCGCCCCTCTGCTTGAACAACCTGTAAATACAAAAAGGCAGATTTTAAGCTTTATAAGCCAATTTTACGACCCTCTTGGTCTGGCCGGCCCAATATTTGTTAAAGCCAAAGAATTAATGCAAAAGCTTTGGTTGTGTAAGGTCAATTGGGATTCGCATCCACCTCCAGCTTTAAAAAAGGAATGGCAGGAATTTTATGATAGCTTAACTAAAATGTCACCTATTCAAGTAAAACGGAATGTGTGTGTCAAAAATCAAAAATATGTTGAATTGATTGGATTTTCGGATGCCTCGGCGTCAGCATATGGCGGCGCAGTTTATTTGAGAACCACTGACGAACATGGAAAGGTGTCAATGTCGCTTGTCTGTTCAAAGTCAAGAATAAATCCAATGAATAGTAATTTATCCATTCCCAGACTCGAATTAAACGCCGCGCTTTTATTAGCCAAAACAATGGCAAGAGTTTACGATTCTTTGAAAGACAGGTTGGCAATCAATCATGTATACCTTTATAGTGACTCTCAAGTAATCCTAGCGTGGCTCAAGACTAATCCAGTTAAATTGAACACATACATTGCTAATAGGGTTAAAATGATACAACAATTAACTCAAAGTTTTAATTGGGCTTACATATCCACAGAGCAAAATCCTGCAGATTGTTTAAGCAGAGGTGTTAAACCATGCGACTTGGCCCAACATCCGCTATGGTGGAGTGGTCCACCCTGTATGTTGAACTCCAGTTATAATTTTAATAATTTTAACTACGATGATGTTCCAAAAGACATACCGGAATTAAAACCCAGTCCAGTTGCGAGTGAGCGTGGCGCTGTGTGTGCAGTGTCGCTTAGCGAGAATAACTTAATAGAAACTCTAATCAATAAGTTCTCAAGCATAAATAAGGCACAAAGAGTACTAGCATTCATTTTGCGTTTTTGTCAAAATATAAAAACAAAAACAAACAAAGTAAAATATAACTTTTTAACGTACTCAGAACTGGACACTGCTTTGCATCTCATTATTCAACATGAGCAAAATAAATATTATCAAAATGATATTTCTAAATTAAAGGCTAACAAACAAGTAAAATTATTAAATAATTTAAATCCGTTTTTGGATGCAAATGGCTTGTTGCGAGTAGGTGGAAGGCTGCAGCATTCTGCTTTGCCTTATGCACAAAAACACCAAATTATTCTTCCTAAAGATTCTACTGTAACACATTTAATCATTAAAAATGAACATGTAAGGCTGTTGCATGCAAGCCAGAAGCTTCTTATAAGCAGTCTTAATCAGAAATATTGGATAATTGGTGGTTTGCGCACTATAAAAAAAGTCATACACAAATGTCTAACTTGCTTTAGATTCAAAGCAGATACAGCTCAACAACTTATGGGTTCACTGCCCAAAGATAGAGTAAATGCCAATCGCCCTTTTGAAAAAGTAGGTATGGATTTTGCAGGACCGATAATGATTAAGCAATCTAGAATGAGAAGTGTAATCACCACTAAAGGCTATATTATTGTGTATGTATGTTTTGTAGTCAAGGCAATACATTTAGAATTGTTATCCGATCTCACAACCGAAACTTTTATAGCTAGTTTCAAACGATTCATATCGAGACGTAATATTCCCACAGATGTATACTGTGACAATGCTGGAACTTATAAGTCCGCAAGCAAGCAGTTTCAAGAATTGTATAATTTACACAACTCTAAACAGCATCAAACACAAGTACAAGGTATGGCTGCTAGCATGGGAATAAGGTTCCATTTTATCCCTAGTTACTCCCCGGTATTTGGCGGCCTATGGGAGGCCGCAGTAAAGAGCGTAAAATATCACCTTAAAAGAATGTTGGGATCTCACATACTTACATACGAGCAAATGTACACTGTGCTTGTGCAGATTGAAGGCGTGTTGAATTCTCGCCCTTTGACGGCCATGTCTGCTGATGTCAATGACCTTTCATTTCTTACCCCTGGGCATTTCTTAACAGGTGCACCATTAAATTGTATTCCAGAACAAGATATAAGTAATTTACCTAATAATAGAACGCAGTTCTGGCAAAAATGCAGTGCATTGACACAGCAATTTTGGAAGTATTGGTCAAAACAATATTTAAATAATTTACAGAATAGACCTAAGTGGAAACAAAGTTTACCTAATGTAAAGGTAGGAGATTTAGTTATATTAAAGGAAACTGAAGCTCCACCAATGACCTGGCCTATGGCTAGAATAACTCAGATTTTCCCTGGTGATGATGGAAAAGTAAGAGCGCTTGAGGTGGAAAAAGCCAATAAAAGGCGCCACAAAACATCTATTACTAGAATTTGTTTACTGCCTTTAGAGTAGATTTAGTCTATGTTTACCTATCATTGTAACCAGTTCACAATGTTTTATTTGTTATTGGGTATGGGTAATAATTTATGTTATGTACTATAAGTTCTTTATCTCTCTAATGTTAATCTTATAACAATAATTTAACCTTACTATATTAAGTACATTCTTGATGTTAAAAATAGAAAAACATTACTGCAATAGAAAATAATAAAAACAACACCTTGTTAAAAATCATGATATATTTCTAAAAATAAAAGTTGTTTTTAAAACTTACTTTTTATGTATAAAAATAACTAATTAAAAAAAAAAAAAAACAAAAACAATAATAGCCAATAAGGCCCTACATTATTTTATTGGTTATATTATAATGTTGCTGTACTCTTACTTAATTATCCTATGTAGTCACAGTCCGCTTATTGTTATCGTTGTTTGGGAGTATGTTTAGAACATTAAGATTTTTTTTGTATGGCCACATTTTGGCATTGATTTGACAGATGCTGTCACTTTTAAATCATTCAATATAAAGAAGTTTGCTAAAACGTTGCACACGAGTTTTTATTTAAAATAATTTCCAATCTTTTTCACAGACAATGTATTTAGGACAAATCCTGACATATGGACACTGTCATAATAACACGCATAGTTAATAGCGTTAGCAAAAAGGCATCAATTTCATTAAATATCTCTATTAGTCTTTATCGATAGCTATTATCTGACTAGCCGTTTGCTATTTATGTACCTTGCAGTAGCCCTAATTTATTAATAGGAGATGAAAAAAACCTGCCCTAAGTGAACAATTTAAAAATAAGAAGAAGAAGGATTTAAGGATAAGAATTTTGGAAAATGAATAACGTAGGTAACCAGATTAAGTGACAACTTCTTTAGGCGCGTTGAGCACTTTTAGAGTAAACAAAAATCATAGAACTCGCGTGACCGTCACGTACGCTTTTCGTAGCACTCGGATTTGCTACGAGTTTCCACTTCTATGACTATCACCAATCTCCAAAAACTGCCCCGAAAGTTTTTTTTTATTTTTGACTTAACTCGATAAGTCGAATTTACAGGCTCATATAATTTACAGGCTCATACGTCAATTTACAGGCTTATACTATTTACGGGCTCATTGAATTTACAGGGTCATACAATTTGCAGGCTCATTGAATTTACAGGCTCATACAATTTACAGGCTCATTGAATTTACAGGCTCATACAATTTGCAGGCCCATTCAATTTTGGCCATCTCCTTTAAGTTCGCCTTTCGCCTTTGCTCACTCATTAATTCATCAATTTGATCCGACCCTCTAACTTGTTATCCTTCTCCAGCAACGCCCTAAGACGAGGACATATCCCACAGGATTGTTAACAAGCATATTACAAGTTGTTATATCGCTGATAAAAATGCTTGGCTCAATGCTGGTCCTGCTCCACAAGGACAGGGACGCATAAATTGATGGCATTAAATGGTATTGTTGGATCTGCTGAAGATTGTACTTAACTATCTTGGCATTGTATAGATTCAATTTTAGTATTATATAATCACATAGCCCATATTGTGTGAGTACTATATACTAGTAAGCTATCATTCACTGGGCACCTACGGCAGTTCTTGACTTGAATTTGCCCTGGCGGTTGAGAGTATGTCATACTCTCTCAAATGTCTCGCTGAAGGTGGCGCGTGTGTCGGACCATTTAGTTCCCTTCAAAATGGTTGAGCTGAATGGTGCTGATCCATGCGTCATTTTCGTGAACGTGCGCCTGTCAGTTGTGACTGGTCATCTCTGAGTCGCCATGGTTTATTTGAATTAATTATTTTGTTTTTGAGTTGTATTTTATTTTGTTTTGCTGTGGACACTTTTAACGTGCACATCTTGCTACATTGTTCTCACATAATATACGAGTACCATCTCAACATGAATGATGTAACCAAGATTTTATAACAATATTTTGATTTAAAAGAGTGTCCATGGAGTTTCTTGCCCGTTCTTCTCCATAGAGATCTACGTTAGGGAATGGGCAACTACAGTACTTTCAGTTTTTATGTTTTATGACTGGGACTATAGCTACTTTAAATGTTCATTTTTGTTTTGACAATTCAAAAGTGCCTGTAATTGGCCTACTTGAAATAAATGCTTTGATTTTGTTTTTTTTTTTTATTTTTATTTTAGGAGTTGCCCTTAGCGTGTAGTCGCTTAGCTTTTTGCTCTGTCTGCTAATCTTACCTTCAAGGCACCCACAGGATAGCTCGGTTAACCAGCCGACAATCTGTTATGTAAAGAAACTCATTTTCCAGTATTAACAATATTTGTATTTATTTTGTACTGTTACTTAGAATAGGTACAACTTGGTATTTATCCTCATCAAGCTTAAAATAATATCAAATCTATATAAATCAAAGAATAGTTTCTCGAGAAGAAGCTTTTGTTTCTACCCCAAAAATCGAATACCATTTTATTTCTTTTTTTTATTATTCGCGGGAACTGATTCAAAAACATGACCAAAGAGTTTTTATGAACTCTTTGGTCACATCAAGTCGTATTAATATTTTGTGTTTATTTTTGATAAATCACAACAGATTTTATTTATATTTGAACATCATGACATTCGGCCGTCCAACACAGTGTAGTCTCCTGGCACACAACAATCACAGAAATAAAATTATCAAAATATCATCATGACACTTAGGTCAACGGTAACCCTCCTTCTATTCTTTCCGCAACTCAGTTAGTACTGGGTAATGCGATACCCCTTGGTAAGACTAGTTGTCAGACTTCTTGCGACATTGACTGCCTATAACGACTGGTCCTCCTTCTGAAAGTTATTTGAGGTCTCAAGACTGCTTTCACTAACATTAGGCGACAGAAAAGATTGACGTGGTTAAGGACTAAATTCTGAGAGCTTACAATTCAACAAAGAGTTCAACAATAATTTTGGAAACGGGTATTTTTCAGACCAAGATATCTCAACGTAGCCTCTTTTTTTTTTTTTTTTTTTTTTTTTAGGATGGGAAATCATCAAATGACTTCTCCCACTCTGGGCGGAGCGGGAGGGAGTGTCAGACTCTTACTGACTAAAACCCATCCATGTTCCTTCCTCGCCCTTTACGTTCCGTGGCCGCGGTATCTCTTTCGAACAGGCCCGCAACCCCGGCAGGCTTCGGCCCTTGCGGGCCCCTCCCCTTATGCTGACATCTCTTTGAGGCGCGCGTGGAACACGAACGCGCCGTCGACACGGCCTGTCGTCGTCGTTAGACGGCCGGACGGCTAGCTAGCCCATAGCCAGCCGTCCACAGGCCCGCATCTACGGTGGCCGGTAGCCACCACGTGGCCCCCGACGCCCGTTGCGTCTCCCGCGGCGGCCGGGAAGAGAGGATCTCTCCCTCTCTCGTTCCGCCACCTCCTTCGCTAGCATGACTGCTTCGCAGAAGGAGGCGACGGCTTCCCATTCCGTCTCGCTCCGGACCATGGATTGAACCAGGGCCGGACGCGAGAGGTCGCCGCCGCCGATCGCCGCCACGAGGACACGGCGGAGCTCGGCCCACGCAGGGCAGACTTCCACCGTGTGCTCCACCGTGTCCTCCGGTCGATCCTCGCAGTGGAGACACCCGGGCGATTCCTCCCGCCCGATTCGGTGCAGGTACCTCCCGAAACATCCGTGTCCGGTGAGGACCTGCGTCAGGCGGAAGGTGAGGACGCCGTGGCGCCTCTCTAGCCACTCCTCAAAGAGGGGACTTACCGCCACTATCGTGGCGTGCCCTGCACGGGGTTGCGACAGTCGCTCTCTCCATGTCGCCATGAGATCGCGCCGGAGGTCAGTCCGCTGAGCGGCAATTTGCCGCGGCAGCGGAGTTTCCCCCCGGCGTAGTACCTCCGCGCGCCACTCATGCAGACGCGCGAGGACTATCGCCTCCAGATCCCACGGCGGCAATCCGGCAAGCAGGCCCGCCGCCTCGCGAGAGATCGTGCGGTACCCACGGACCATCTTTACGGCCACCACTTTTTGGGGCGCGTTCAGATAGTGAGTGGCACGCCGCTTCAGGGTACGCGCCCACACTGGGGCCCCGTAAAGGGCCATGGACCGCACGACCCCCGCGTAGAGCCTGCGGCAGGAGGCGTTTGGCCCCCCAAGGTTGGGCAGGAGCCGCCTAAAGGCAGCCCCGGTCCGTTCTAGCCTGGGGGCCAAACGTCGGAAGTGCTCCACGAAGTTCCACCGGCTGTCGAGGACGAGTCCTAGGTACTTCAACGTCGACTCGACGCCGATGGATACCCCTCCTACCGTCAGTGTGGATCCCGACGGTGGCGCATTCCGAGGCCCATGAAAGCACATGGCCTCGGACTTGTGCAATGCCACCTCGAGACCCAGTTGCCGGATCCTCTCAACGACTATCGCAACCCCGCGTGTCATAGTTTCGGCCGCCGCCTCGTGCGACCTCCCCTGTGCCAGCACCAGGGTGTCGTCTGCGTAGCAGACGACGCTGACACCACTAGGGAGGTCCGCGCGCAGCACCCAGTCGTAACCGATGTTCCACAGGGGCGGTCCCAGAACCGATCCCTGTGGGACACCGCACGACATCTCTCGCCGGTTCCAATTTCCGCAGCGACTGGGGTAGATGACGGCCCTGTCCGTCAAATAGTCCCCGACCACACGACGGAGGTAGGTCGGCACCCGGTGATACCGGAGTGGCTCCCTGATGCAGCTCCAGGGCAGGGAGTTGAAGGCGTTGGCGATGTCGAGAGACACCGCCAAAACAACCCCGCCCCGGGATATCGCATCCCCCGTCGTGAGGGCTCTCACGCGCATGATGGCGTCCACTGTAGAGCGCCCCTTGCGGAAACCAAACTGGTTCTCCGCAAGATTCGGCCCCATCCCCTCTAGGTGCTCGGCGAGGTGGTTTGCAATTACTCTCTCAAAGAGCTTGCCCGCCTCGTCGAGCAGCACGATGGGCCGAAATGCGGACGGAGAGTCCGCAGGGCGCCCCGGCTTTTGGATGAGGACCAGTTTCCCCGTCTTCCAACGAAGCGGGAACTGGCCTCTCTCCAAGCATGCGCTTAAGAGCCCTTTCAGTCGGGGCCCGAGAGCCTCCGCATCCGAGGCCAGGACCCAGGCTTTGCCAGGCAAGCCATCGGGTCCCGGGGCGGTGTTTTTGGCCTTGAGCCTTCCTACCGCCACTCTCAGGTCTACCCCAGTCACTTCCGGAGTGTCGTCGTCGTCGCTTGGGTCCTCTTCCGGCACCGCAGGTGGCGGAGCCATAGGCGGGGGCGGATGTTCCCCCCGCGAGGGGAACAGAGCGCTCACCACGTCCTCCACGAGCTCTGGCCGGAGACTCTGCGTCAGCGGGGGAGCCCAGGTGCGGAGTTTATTCCGCACCATCTTGTAAGGGCGCCCCCACGGATCTCTGTCGAGAGTCTCCAGCATCTCCAAGCGGGCCAGTTCCCTGGCCCGCAGGACAGCGTTCCGGAGGGCGGTCTTCGCCGCTCTGTATCCCTCGTACAGCTCCGCCTCAATGGCTGCCGCATCCGGCGGGCGGATGCGGAGCCTGCGATGCCTGGCGTACAGGCGCCGCGCTTCAACGCACGCCTCGCGTAGAGACGTTATTTCGCGCGACCAGTACACCTGACGTCGGGCGCTTCCTGGCCGGACTCGGGGCATTGCCACGTCACAAATGTCGGACATGGCCTCCTGGAACCACTCTGCCTCGCTATTAACGTCGGCAGGCCTGTCCGGTGATGTCACCCAGGCCTGCACGATCGAGGCTTCCAGGAGAAGCTCCCGGTCCAGCTGCTTCAGCGCCCAACGCGGACCACTCGGGGCCTGTTGGACCGGCGCGCTCGAGGACTGGGTGGAAACGTCAAACCGGATGTACCGGTGGTCGGAATATGTCTCCACCCCCTCCATGACACGCCAGTCAACGACACGCGGCGACAGAGCGGGGCTAGCGAACGAGATGTCCACCACCGACTCGCCCCGCATCCGCACACACGTGGGAACAGAACCCCGATTAAGGACGTCCAGGCCCTTCTCCAGGGCCCAGTCCTCCACCATCCTTCCCCGCACATCTGTACAGCGAGAACCCCAAGCCAAGTTCTTGGCATTGAAGTCCCCGAGGACAAGCACGGGGAGGGACTGGTTTCCGACGACGACACTCAACTCTGCGAGAGAGTTGTGGAACTCGGCGAGAGTTCGGCTCGGGGAGAAGTATACTCCCACCACTTCGATCTCCCCGAACCGTGCTGCTACGCACCCCCGACCCGTCCTGACATTTTCAAGGGTCGGGGTACCGGCGGCGGCCGATGATACTATGGTCACTGAGCCGTCAAGGTCCGCCACCCAGTCTTCTCTGGGCAGGACAAAGTACGGCTCAGCGACCACAGCGATGTGAATCGACCACTGCGCCATGCTCTGAAGCAACAGATTCTGAGCACAGGCGCAGTGGTTGATGTTCGCCTGGAGGAAGCGTAATGGCGCCGTTATTGGCATTCCATTATCGCCTCCTCCCCACGGGCCCCCTGTGAGGGCCCCTCCGCAGGCGAACTTGCCGTGCTCGGGGCGACGGCGGTAGCGACAGCGGCAGCGGCTGTGTCAGTCGCAGAAGCGGCAGCGGCGGTCGCGACGGTGACGTTGGCGGAGGCGGCGGAGGGCCTTCCTCTCCCTCTGGCTCTGGTCCTGGCGGGCGCTGTGCAGGCCTTGCCCCCGGCGCTGTGATCGGCCGGTTTGCGAGCCGCCGCACATGCAGGACAGTGCGGCGCAGCGCTGCAGGTCGCCGACACGTGGCCGGGCTGACCGCAGCGGAAGCAGAGACCGCTGCGGTCAACCTCCGAAGCGCACCGCACTGACACGTGGTGCCCCACGTGGCAGCGGTAGCACCTCAGAGGCCTGGGTTCCAGCAGCTTAACCTGCACCGAAACCCAGCCCACCAGAAGCCTTCGGCCCTCCACGATAGATTTTGCCGCCGTCACAGGGCAGCTCACCGTTACGGTTCGCATGCCCGTAGGATCCGGACGTAGGGTGCCCGCCCTGACCTGCTCGGCAGAGCACCCCCCGGACCTGGCGACGGCGGCCACAACGTCCTCCACGGTGATCGTGTCGTCCAGACCCATGATGCGCAGGTCCGCGCATCTGACGGGCCTAGACACTCGAGCCTCGTCCGCGTTTAGGGACGCTCTCAGCTTTTCAGCCAGAGCGTCAGCGGACGAGCCGCTAGTTTCACCGGGATCTCCAGCATCCGCGCACCCGTCGCGGTGACTTTCATACGGAGGCCCCCGGTGATCCCGAGCTCACCGAGATTCACCGTCTCTTTTGCCTTCAGCAGCAGGTCGCGGTAGGAAACGCCCCTCTTTTCCGCCTCCGGCTGTAGTGTTATCACTACAGCTGCGGTCTTTGGGGCGCGAAGCCTAGCCGCGGCCTTTTTTGCCCTATTCTGGCGCTGCCACTCCTGCTTACGGGCCTTTTTGGCCGCCTTCCGCCTCCTTTTCTTGTCCCCGGACACCTGCCATCCGGCTTCAGCCGTGGGAGGTGCAGGGGGCTGGGAAGGCGATGGTGTTGGCTGCGGCTGACGTGCCGCAAGCGCTGGCGCTGGCCCACTCGCCGTTGGCGGAGGCAGTGGCACTGTTGCAACCTGTGCCGCTGCCTTGCCCTTGCCTTTCTTCCGGCCTCCTGTTTTCTTAGCCGGCGCCGCCGTCTGCTCGGCCGGCGCCACCACCTGTTTGTCCGGCACCGGCACATGTTTGGTCGGCTTCATGGATGGTGATGGGGGAGGCAACGCAGCTCCGCCAGAGGGCCGGCTGGACGGTCCCGGTCCGGATGCAGCAGCAGCAGCCGCCGCATAAGAGACCGTCGGTCCCGTATTTGCACCAAGGGGGGGGCGCAGGACAATCCCCTCCAGGACGGAGAACCGCGCCTGGAAGGCAGCCAGTTCTTTTCGCACCAGGTTCAGGACCTGGTTCTCCACTGGTACGGGCTGGCTTGGCGTCTGGGCCCCCCCACTTTGAGGTGCCACGCGATGGCTGGGCTGGCGTAGGCTGGCTAGGTCCGCCTGGAGCTTCGCATTCTCCTTTTGGAGAAGCTCCATGGCGGCCGTCAGGCGGGCCATATCGGCCCGCAGTTTGGCCAACTCGTCTCCCTCTGCCGAGGGAGGGGGAGGCCCCGAAAAATTTGCCTCCGCTGCCGCCATGATGGAGGCGGAAGCCGCAGGTATGGCCCTGAGTTTCGACGATGTCTTTACTTTCAGGGCCACCGTCTTTATGGCGGCTTCCACCTCCTTGATGAACCTGGCCTTACGCTCCGCCTCGGAGCCGCCAGGTGCACCCGCCTCGCTGCCAGACCCTTGGGCTGCTGTCATGCCCGGCTGGCGCCCCTCCTCGGCCGGTCTTGCCGACCTCTCGGAGGCAGAGGGCCCCCCCCTCTTGCCTCGGATCCCCCCGCGCTTGCTGGTGGGGATCTTGCGAGCAGAGGCCATCTGCTCCTCCTCCGAGGACGACGATCGGTCGCCATCCTGCCTGGGCCGCTTGCGGAAGAACTTACTGTTCTCCGCAGCAGCCCCGGCACCCTCGCGGCGGGAGCTCCCTGAGCCTCCCGCAGCACTCACCTCACTCAACGCGGCGTCGGACTCCGACACCACGTTCCTCCTCACCTCTCCTTCTCCTTCTCCTCCCTTGCCATTACCGGCGGTTTGTGTTTTGTGTTGTTTTTTATTTTTATCCATTTTGTTCCCACGAGTTATAAAGGAAATAAACGTCCACCCAGGCAGAGCCTTGTACCTGGGTAAGCCCAATACTGTAGGGTATGGCCGGTGCCCTACAGGGGAGGCGCTAACGACTGGACACCCTCCAGCCATTCATCCTCTCGCCGCGCCTCAGAACTTAGGATTGGGTGGTTTTTTATCTTAGAGGTAGCCTTCCTCTGGGCCGGGCGGTTAAGCCAAGCCCTCGACGGTGGCATTAGGCATGCCTCCGTTCGCTGTCCGGCCAACCCGGCTCAGCGAACCCGCCGAAAGTTGTCACTTCTGGGAATGCTCCCAGAGGAGATACAACGAATGCCGCGTTGGTGCGCCTGCACCTCGGCGGCATGGTCACGTCCTCCGCTGTGCCCTCTGCTTAACAGAGGGTCACGCGGAGGATTGGTCCAAATTGGACCCCGCTCGTGATGCCAGACTCATTAGCCGCGGCAGTGCCAATCCCAAGGAATGAGAATTTCTTCTCATTCCAAGAGGAGGGACACTGCCGCGCCCGGGGTGCACCGGCCCAGCGGCTGCTGTTTCCTCCAGACGTATCGAGAGGAACCAGCAGCCGCCAGGCACACGTGGAGGACTTCTGGCATCGCACCCCAACGTAGCCTCTCATATCGTAATTAATCGTGCTAACTAAAATAATCATAAAACACCACACTCGTTACCAATACACATAGAACTATAGAAGTCTGTAATTAAGGGCAATAAATAGTAACTCATTCATGCGTGGCCTTTCCGAGAAAACCCTTGCACGTTCATTACAGAGGAATATGACTTATGGACCAATGGACAGGACAACTGTTCTTGACACACATTTGAGAATGCAATCAAGAGCATTCAAGGGATATGGTGCGTAGCTGGTGTAACTAGAAACGCCATGGTTTGTGAAGGAAAAAGCGGTATTATTTATATGGAATTGTTTTAAAATGGTTTCATTGCTCTTTTGTTTATTTTTTTACAAACGTAATTTATAATTACGAACGGTTATGTTTGGATGAGCTGTGTTCTTGACACACATTTGAGAATACAATCATGGGTATTCAATGTATAATAGAGGTCTCAAGATACGCACCCGTGAGTTTTGTAGGTATTCATGCGTGAGGGAAGCAGCATGTCTGAGAGATATTTCTCGAAGGCATGTCAAGCCAAACCGGGGGCCATGGGGGAGATAAAACTCTAACATCAAGATTATACCACACAAAAAAAAAATATGAACATCATCATCTCAGCCGAAAGACGTCCACAGCTGGACATAGGCCTCCCCCAAGTGTCGCCACATTGACTGGTCCCGGCATCCACCGGATTCCCGCAACTTTCACCAGGTCATCGGTCCACCTAGTGGGAGGTCTTTTCAACGCATCGTCTTCCGGTTCGCGGTCGCCACTCCAGAACTTTTTGGCCCCAACGGCCATCCGTTCTGCGAACAACCACTTAAGTTTAGCAATTCTTCGGACACAAAAAATATACACTTACACCGTTATTTTTAATAGTTTTAATTACTTCAAGGGCGTATAGTACTCATGAAATTGATCAATTTTTGCTATGGGACCTACCCTGAAATCTTGAAAAATATCAGCTGCTTCATACAATATTGGTCACGTAACTCGAAAAAATGTAGGCAGCAGCTGATTTTTTTTTTCAAGATTTTACAGTCTGTCCCATAGTAAAAGTTGTTCATTTTTATGAGTACTATCAACGGGGTATAGCTGCTGTAACCAGAGACTCCATGGTTTTTGAAGAAAAACCGGATAATTTATTAGGCATTCTATTTTCCTTCGCCTGGTGACGAGCTCCTGATCATATTTATATATATGTGCTACATGTGATGAGCATGACGTTCTACATTCGATTCCCAGATCAGGCAGATTGTAATTTGACTTTTTATCAGGATTTTCTCAGTAAATTCGCCCGTTCGCGTATTCCATAGGCCTTATATAGGTACCAGATACATAGGTACATATGTATACGTCCCAGTTCTAGGAAAACCATGCATGATGATAAATTATGTGAGTACATTTTTTTAGGTTAGATATAAATGGGTCGGCGGAAGTCTTTTATTTATTTTTTGCTGTGTTGTAACAGCTCCATTTCGTAATGAGCCATTCATTTTTTCTGCCCATGTGATTCACAGAATACAAATCGGAGGTCGATAACATGACTTTAACATGGAATTACTCCCAAAGATGGACATTGAATTGAAGTGTGCCGAATAATAAGTTTCGAAAGGAATGATTCATTTGACAGAAGACATTGACGATTTCTGAAGCTGCCATAGTTTAGGAAAAATACAGTAACAACAAAACGACGTACCAAAATAAAAACAAATACAAAACAAACAATTGTTTTGAACCCAGAAATAAACCAAGAAAACGAATGCTTGGCGATCGTCTCGCCAACCAACATGTAGCAAATATAAACATGAGACACACAATTTACAACCCTATGACTTGTTAGCAAAGCACAAAATGCGAAAGTAATACCGCTTAGACTAAGACGACCCTTTGACTAAACATTGCAGTCAACATGTAGCCACAAAATACCTTCTACTCAATATTAAACCCTATGTACTACAAGGCAAAGTACAAAATGGTATAGTACTACAAAATAAACGCAGTGTATCGGATTCAAAGAATTAAAGACGGCTGATTCATTTTTGGCGCGTCAACTTTTCGTTATTTATCCTCAAAGGGTTTTGGGTCATGGTTACCGTGGTCCACTTATTTTAAAAACAATTTTTGTTAATGATGGAACTTATAAGAATGAAGCCGTTTTTTCCTCGTTCTTTCTTGGTAGAGTAAAAGGAAAGTATCTGTTTCTTATGGGTCCCCTATGTTGTTTCGAACGCCGGTGTTGCGACACACGCTGTTGCGAATTATTTTTCCACTGCCTCACAGGTTCGAACGCTCATGGACTCGAATGAAGTAGTCGCGAAAGACGCTGTTTCGAAAAACATTTTCACTGCCTCATACGCTCGAATGCTTATGATTTCGATTTATTTAGTCATAAAGTGAACAGAAAAATATTTAAGCAATAATTAGATAAATTCGGTGTCAACATCAACATTGAATATTAGTCTCTTATTTAGATATTAGAGACTTGGACTGTATGGATGTATACGAAAACTTATTGAGGAGCAAAGTGTCACGGAACAAAAAAAGATTTTGTGTAATTTACCTCAGACACCACCCAAAACAAAACAAAGAGTTGCACAGAATGCTATTTCAGCAATTTCGAAAAAAACGTTTCCATGGGCCCTATCCAATAAAGCTGACAATCCGACAAGTCCGACATATGTCAAAAAGTGACAACTCGACAATTTTTCTGTTTAATAAAACTTACAGGCGACAAAATTGTCATGGTGGAAAATTCACAAATATGTCGGACTCTTTTTTTTCTTGACATTTTTCTGTTTTATAAAACTTTATATGCGACAGCTGACAGGTGTCAATTTTTCGTGAAAAACTTGTCAAATCTGCTTTATTAAACAGAAAATGGTCGTGACATGTTGACATATTTGTAGAATTGTCCGACAATTCTGACAGGCGCGTTACCCTCTGTCGCGAAATCATATTTTGAATTTTGAAGGTGTAAAAAAGTGTATTGAAAAAGTTTATTACAAAAAAATGGTACTTACATCGAGCAGTGAGAGTAGTGATGATGAATACTTGGAACAAATACAAACGAGGAGGCAACGATGATCATTTAAAAGCAGAATCAATTTCTCCTTCTCAATTACAGATTTCTGCTTTAAAGAAAAATTTCGGGTAGGTACCTATGTAAATCTACCGTAGAATATTAAACAAAATTGTTTGCAAATATATTATGTCAAAAGTCGACATAATTGTCACGACAATCCAACAATATTGTCACCGACAATTGTCAGAAATATTGTGACTGTGGTTTTTTGATATGTCGAGTTTTATTAAACGTGTTTTACATTAAAAATATGTCAAGATTTCACCTGTCGATTTTTGACATATTTGTCACGTTTATTTAACAGCTTAAGCGCGACAATTCTACAATTTTGTCACTTTTTGACATATATGTCGGATTGTCAGCTTTATTGGATAGGGCCCTGAACTTATAAGAGCTTTACCTTTCCTCACGATGTTTTCCTTCACCATTAACATTACTTTGTTAATAATAATATTAAATACTAGCTTCTGCCAGCGGCTTCGCCCGCGTGAAGTTTGATTATTGTCCCATGGAATCTTACTGCCGGGATAAAAAGTATCCTATGTTTTAATCCAGGTTATAAACTATCTGTGTGCAAAATTTCATCCAAATCCGTTCAGTAGTTGTCGCGTGAAAGCGCAACAAACAAACTTACATTCACATTTATTCTCCGAACTGCTAAGCTATCGGGAGTTACACGTGTTATTGTGAGTCAACTATAAAAGATAGACATATGCTGTCTTGGGATATTTTTTATATAATTTTATGTGGAATATTTCCGTTATACATGATTTCTATGTAGCTTTAACCATTAAGGCTGCACACGCGACGGAAGCTAAAAAAACCAAGTAACTTCTCCCGTTTTCCCAACATTTCCTTTCACTGCTCTGCTCCTATTAATGGTAGCGTGATGAAAAGTATACTATTACCTGCTCAGGAGTATGTAGAATAATTGTACCAAGTTTCGTTAAAATCCGTCGAGTAGTTTTTTTTTCTATAAATAACATACAGACAGACAGACAGACAGACAGACAAAAATTTTACTGATTGCATTTTTGGCATCAGTATCGATCACTAATCACCCCCCGATAGTTATTTTGTAAATATATTTCATGTACAGAATTGACCTCTCTACAGATTTATTATAAGTATAGAAGATTGATGTTGACACCGAATTTGTTGATTTTATTTAATTACTGTTTAAATATTTTTCTGTTCACTTTATGACTAAATAAATCGAAATCATAAGCATTCGAGCGTATGAGGCAGTGAAAATGTTTTTCGAAACAGCGTCTTTCGCGACTACTTCATTCGAGTCCATGAGCGTTCGAACCTGTGAGGCAGTGGAAAAATAATTCGCAACAGCGTGTGTCGCAACAGCGGCGTTCGAAACAACCTAGGGGACCCGTTTCTTATTGGGTAAATAGCAGTGATAGTGTCTAGGCCTGCCAACTCATAGATCTTGAGTTCGAACCCAAGATCCTCTGATTTTTCGTTTTCATGTGCGTTTTGTAGGTAAGTATAAGTACAGTCGAGGACTTTAATTGATGATCCACTTGCCACTATTCGTATTTTAACCGTGTAATACACGGTATAAAAATTGATTAATCGGTGATCGGTGTTTAATCGGTAAAATTCGTTCTTGTGAATGTATAAAATTGCAAAAATGGAAAGTAGTGAAAGTGGCGTATCAATTAAAGTCCTCGACTGTACAAAATTATCACTTAGCTTCCGTGAAGGCAAACATCGTGAGGAAACCAGCATGCCTCAGAGATATTTCTCGAAGGAGAGGAGAGGCTCTTACCACACGAAAAATAAGAAAGAAGATAAGGTAAATGATGGTTCATAAAGTTGTTTTAGGAAAAAGCAATCAGACCTACGGTGATAAAAAAGCGGAGGAGTCAGAATGTGGATTAGGTATAAGAAAAAAGCTGGCTAAAGAATGCGGCAATGGCATGGCAATGGTGGACGATTTTACGAAAGATGATAAAACGGTCTGGACAATCGATACTTCGATTGAAATTTATAACAAACACACTGGAACTAACTAAATAAATGATAGAGATAAAGATGCAATAAGGAGGAAGTTAATGCAGATCAAAAAGGCAGTACGCTACTTTTTCTGAGAAGGTAATTGCGACGAACACAAGTTCAACAGGTCTATTTCACAAATACCCGTAAAAGTCCCCCTAAAGATGAACGCACTCTTATCAGAGCCAAAAGAAGCGAAAGAGCCGAAAGAATCGAATTTTAGAATTACTTGTATGAAATCCTGTATAACCTCGCACACTTATCCGAGTCGAATTGGACGAATAGACGACGTTATACGGTTGAGAAAAAATTCTTTCGGCGCGGATAAGTGTGGTCTACATCATCAGTATTTGTCATCATTGTCGTTCCCATATTATCTTAATTTATTTGCGGTTGCAGCAGCATATCTTCTTCTTCCATTACTCGTAATTTCAGCAGTTACCTCTTTTCCCTCATCTCCTCCAGCGATATCATCTTTCACATACCTACTAAGGTCCATGTTCACCGAAAAGATAACGGTCGCATTATCTAAAAACAGCTAAGGGACAAGTTCCCCAACAAAAATGTGTTTTAAACAGCTGTTTTTAGATAATCAGACCGTCATCTTTTTGATGAACATGGATCATAGTCTATCCATCGTCTTCCTCTACTCTTGCAGCCAGTTACATTCATACTCAAACTTAAAGAATACACATAGGCAATCAATTTACAATATTAATCTTAAATACTCAAGTAATTATTACGTGTGTATAGCTACCCATAATTAAATAGCCATTTGTCGTAGATATTATATTCCATGATGGCGCATTACTTTGATGGAAGACTAAATACTTCTCTGAAGTAAATGCTCAAGAATCTACTAATCACTTAACTAGGACTGGAAATATATCAAGTTCAATAAGAAACTATAATACATTCTTTTAATTTCTTAGGGTTCTGTAAGTCGTTCAAGTACTCCTAAATGTGGTATCTACACTAATATTAAAATGAGGAATGATTTGTGTGTTTGTAACGAATAAACTCAAAAACCACTAAGCGGGTTATACAAAATCTTTCACTAATAGAAAGCCTAATTATCAGAAAGTGACATAAACTCTAAATTATATTGATCTCATGCAAATTTGCCGAGCCATCACCTTTTTAACAGACGAAGTCGTGGGCGAAGTGAAAGAAAGAAAGAAAGAAAGATAAATATTTATTTGATAATATAAAAAAAAGATACAAAACAATGAGTAAAACATAGTAGAAATGTGCTGTGTGCCTCACGGCTGCGCCAAAAAGGTCAATTTCAGCATACATGCCAGAAAGGTGGTGCTATCTGACGCTGGTCTTACAATGAACCTAAGAAGAAAAGACCACTTTTTTTTTAGGATGGGAAATCATCAAATAACTTATCCCACTCTGGGCGGAGCGGGAGGGAGTGTCAGACTTTTACTGACTAAAACCCATCCATGTCCCTTCACGTTCCGGGGCCGCGGTATCTCTTTCGAACAGTCCCGCAACCCCGGCAGAAGAAAACACCGTGCTAGTTTCTCAATAAATTAAAAAGTCAACTCGTTGGTCTAGTGGTGGCAAGCGCAACTGCTTAGTTTGAAGTCCTCAGTTCGATTCCCAGGTCAGTAAAAATGTTATTTAGTTTCTCTATCAGGAACTTTTCAGTGGCAGTCACAAGTCTAGATTCGCGCCCGGTTGTTGGCAATAGGCTCGTCTCCTATTACACAAAACTGGCAAAATGTGGGTGTAGGTACTATTAGCGTCTGCATAACCTGAGTATAAGAAGCGTGATATTATGTTATATTATTTCTGGAACAAATATACAATGTTTTTATTACATCTGACCACATTTCAGGAAAATGAATTTGAAATCTTCTAAAGGATGATCATTTTCTATACTAGTATTTAGAATCATTCACCATCATCATCATCAAAAAATCAGAATCATTCGACTGTAATGAATGCTTTAATTTAATTTTCCAACGTTTTCTAAGTAACTACTTATTTGGCTAAAACCCGGTTCTAAATGAAACTTGTTCAATATTATTTGTCTCCAATAAATATGTGAATGATGATAATATTATGTAAAATATTAGGTTAACTATTCAAAAATACGAGAGACCGGTTTTATTGAATTTTATTTTGATGTTAGTTTTTTTATATGCCATTTGTGTTTTTGATAATAAATCAATTACCTTATTTTATAATTGGGTAGTCAATGTATTTTTGGTTTTGTGTTACATGTAGATAAACTGCGAGAGGTATTTAATTATATAATCTACACTTTACACTAATATTTTGGAGAGCAGCGGTGGCCCAGTGGTGGCGGCCCCGACTTAGGAACAGTAAGTAGTGGGTTCGAACCCAGACAGGCGCAATACTTTGTGTAATTTATTTCATCACCGCTGCTCTCAAAACGGTGAAGGAAAACATCGTGAGGAAACCGGCATGTCCTAGAACCAAAAATTCGAGGACATGTGACATCTACCTATCCGCACTGGGCCCGCGTGGTAGATTATACCCCATTCCCTCTCATTGAGAGGAGGCCGTGTCCCAGCAGTGGGAACATTATAGGCTGATGATGATGATGATGATGACTAATATTTTAAAGAGGAAAAATTTGTATTTTTGTGTGTGTTTGAAATGAATAAACACAAAAACTACTGTACCGATTTCAAAAATTCTTTCAGCAATGGATAGTTACATTATCAGCAAGTAACATAGATTTATTTTATCCTCGTACTTCCACGGAACCGGGAACTACGCGGGTAAAACCGCTTGACGTCCGCTAGTACATTTATAAAATCTATCTATATAAATAAAAATGAATTGTTGTTCGTTAGTCTGATTAAAACTCGAGAACGGCTGGGCCGATTGAGCTGATTTTGGTTTTAAAATGTTTGTCGTAGTCCAGGGAGGTTTAAACGGTGAGAAGTAGACAGGTAGGTAGGTAGGTAGTAGGTAGGTAGGAAAAAATGCATTGCAACGCTAGTATAAAATAAAAACTTGTTTGGATAAAACTAAAACAAAATACAATACCGATGTTTAGATATGTCATGTATTCTAAAATATACAGCTTTATAAGAGTTTTTGAACAACAAGCTTAGTTGATTAATAAATGAGCATCGAAATCAATTTATGTTTCATACCCGTACTTACGATTTAACTTTATAAATGTGTAACAACAAAGTGAAATATTATGGAAATCATAGACATGTAGCCTATCATTAGGGCCAGCGTATAATTTGAATTCCCAGAGCGGGGTACAGTCACTGGCAAAAGTTTAATATCGGGTATATTTCTTACACAAAACGAGGAGCTCATGCCTCGTGGCTCGGATGTAACTAACAAATCTAACAGATCTAACTGGGTTGTGGAGGTCAGATAGGCAGTCGCTCCATGTAAAATACTGGTATTCCGCTGCATATTATATAGTTAGACTGGTAGCCAAATCCAACATAGTTGGGAAAAGGCTTGCAGATTATATTTCTTTGATTTGTGAAAGAAATATCATCAACAAAAGTAGAAACAGTACTAAAAAATATTTCTTTAATAAAGGCAAAATGTCTAAATGTAAAAGCGTAGTATTCAAAGAGCATTGAAAGTGTTTTAGGTTTTGAAGATGGCGTTACAAATCAAGAAAAAAATAAAACCGACTTCAGAGAAAACAAAATTAAAGTGAAAAATAACTTTAGCTTCAGAAGTCGGTGACCTTTGTTTGATTGATTTAGTTTTTTTGTCACCGACTTCTGAAGCTAAAGTTATTTTTCACTTTTTTTGTTTTCTCTGAAGTCGGTTTTATTTTTTGTAAAAAAGTTTTTATTTTTCATTTTTTAGTGGTTCACATGTACTTACCCCTTCACAGCGTACCGGCGTGATTTTCTTTTATGAACTGGTGTAAACAATAGACAGATATGAGATTTCAGCGATCCCAGTACATTTGCTATCATTTATTGAGGAGTTCCCGTCGCCTATCTTCCGAAGTTCTTCATCAGATCTTTACCAAATTGAAATGGCATCACTCCAAGAATGTACTCTTCCTAAAACTACCCAAATCGCTTCTGGTGTGCCTATAAAATTTAAGGAATTCCCTCTATTTCTCTAGGATCCCATTTAATGGAACTTAACATATCTAACTGTCGAAATCTGGGTGTATTGTACACTTCTGCGTACTCACTCAGAGCATACAGGCGTGATGTTATATCACTATGTTACATAAACAATAAACAAACAAGCGATTGCAGCAATTACTGCAGCTTTGCCATGTATTTTTGAAGAGTTCCATTTATATTTCCGAAGATCAGCGTCAGATCTTAACCAAATTGAAATGGAACCACACGAAAAGCATCAGATTTCAAATAAAAAAAGAATCATCAACATCAGTTTACCCAGTCGAAAGTTCAGAGGCAACAAACATTGTCGAAATCTGGGAGTATTGTGCACATCTAGGTACCCCCTCAGAGCATACAGGCGTGATGTTACGTCATGATGTAGTATGGACAATGAACCTACAAGCGACTGTAGCAATTACTGCAGATTTGCCGTCTATTTTTGAAGAGTTCCTTTGTATATCTCGGAAGATCAGCATCAGATCTTCAACAAATTAAAATGGGACCAATCGAGAAGCACAAGCTTCCAAACAAAAAAAGAATCATCAAAATCGGTTCACCCAGTCGAAAGTTCTGAGGTAACAAACAAAAAAAAAAAAAAAAAAAAACATACAGACGAATTGATAACCTCCTCTTTTTGGAAGTCGGTTGAAAAACAAAAAATATTATAATACGTAACTAACGTAACACTTTTTGAAAATGCAATGCAATGCAGTTTGTAAGCGATGACCTAATTTATTTCTTACAAACCTTATAGAATCCCACGTAGGTATGACTTAAGAAACCACAAGTAAAACAGGTACTTTTTTCTGCACAGATTTAGCAGAATTATAAACGGACATCAATAAGGGTCGTGGGTATAACGGTACATTTTTCCCCATACGTAGAGTTATGACAATTATTATTGACGTATTTGCAATTAATTAATTTAATTTGTCTTCCTCTTATGACGCAAAATCATTCAAAACATATTGCAATTATTTGTTGATCGGTTAGATGGCCCATTTCATAACAAGATGAAAATCTGTACTTGAAATTGCTTTGTACCTATGGAATTGTCGATTTAAAAACCTGGCCTTTGCCTTGTATGGGTATTGCCGTACTAAGTCACAATGCCGCCAGTTTCTTGAGCACAACACGTTACAAAATACCATTTGACTGCGTTGAACGCGAGAGTTTTGAGGCCTTTTTAGTTTATTTTTGGATTAGCTAAGGTTAGGTTACTTCAGGTTCCGGGGATCGTGGAAGGCGCACTAGTCTTTCCACAATCCGCGGAACCTGAAGTAAACTTATCTAACCGTGATCCCCGGTACAAGAGTGAGAAGGGAACACCGGTTTAATTTTCAGTCGGTTAGAGTACGACAGACCCCTACGCGAAAACAAAAGGTTACTTCAGGTTATTTTATTCTTTTTATGAGTGCTCAGAAAAAAGATTTTTTTCAATAATGTTATCACTGTTGACCACGACTGTACCTCCAACACATTAAAGACCAGAAGCCTACTTGCATATTAAATGCTAATGCCAATATAATACGCTCTCCTGACATGATATTCTTCTATGTACTATTATTTCACCGAAACCTGATGAGAAATGAACGTGAAAATATTATTTATATTAAGTGTATCTTCATTTATTTTGATGGTAACATGTATTGGTGATGAGAGTATTGATATGGTGATGTCGTTTGTGACTTTAGAGGATAGGCCTACGTCACTGCTGTTACCGTATTTGTGTTGGAGCCAGCGTAAGTTACTCTTTGAAGACCTATTATTTCTCTTCATCATCATCATTCCAGCCGAAAGACGTCCACATCTGGACATAGCCCTCCACGAAAGTTGGGGTTCTGCCATAATTGCGGGTTAGCGATCGCAGTACGGTTGTTACAAAAGCACAAAGAACGCTGTTGCCCATTTCCTGGTATTTTCTCTACTTTACGCCAATTATTGTAGCATATTTTGTAGCCCAGTTCATCCATTTTCATAACATTTCTTCTATAAATTAAAAAAATAAAATAAATAAATAAATATCGCTGGACATTAACACACAGCGCCATCTAGTGACACAATAAGCAAGGCTTGTGTCGGTAGATATTTGACCATCTATAACAGGTAGTCAGCGGCCCGAAAATCTGACATCCAGTCTTACCAAGTGGTATCATAAATTACTCAGTTCTAACTAGGTTGTGGAGGTCAGATAGGCAGTCGCTCCATGAATAATACTGGTATTCAGCGACATCCGGTTAGACTGAAAGGCGACCCCAACATAGTTGGGAAAAGGCTAGGTAGGTGATGATCAGTTTGTTTAAGTGAAGCTCTTTATAAATAGCGGGTAGCTCTTTTGCAGTCTCAGCACTGCTGAACATACCCTTCTCTGAAGACGCAGTACCTGATGTTATCAATTCCAGAGCTACTCAATTCTGGCCACTTCTCTAAGATCTTTTGTGGAGGAACGCCTTGCTACTAGTAACTGGCTGTTCTGGCTGTCAAAGTTTATTTTTCTTTTCAGATGCTCTCAAATCCTTGGCCAAGAGTATTAGCAGTATTGGTTACACTACTGCCACGTCACTGCAGTATAACAGGACTGAGTATGATCTCCAGTACATTCTGATCCTGGCTGATTTAGCATGTCCTGGGACGGACAGATTTTTGGTCACAGTAAGTACCTGCCTACCTAAGACCAAATAGGTTTTGTTTATTTATTCTGCGACCTCATTCCAACATCAGAATAATAAGCTTTTCGACTAAAAAAATCGAATAAATCCGTCAGTTAGATTTTCAAAAAATAAATGACCCGTATTTGTGTATTTTATTATGTAAGTCAAAATTGACAAAGACACGACGGTTTTAAAATTCTCAATGCGTCACACCACACCGTGGTATAATTTTTAGTGCGTTCTGACGTCACGAGCCACCCACTTCCGAGTTTTGATTTGTTTTATTTTTGTCAATATTCATTGATTTACAAAAACAAAAAATACGTGTCTACTGTTTTACAATACTCTAACTGGCGGATTATATAAATACATTTGAAACTAGCCTATTTTGCAGTCATGTTTTTAAAGAACGGAACCTAATTAAATTGAGACAGAAGCAGGATTTTTTTGACCCGAAAACGATAAAGTGGAAGGGTTATGAGTTTAGCAGTATTTGTATGTATGTTTGTTTGTATTTACGTATCTTCCACCGTAGGGCTTAAACTATTCACCCGATTTTATGAATAAGGTGTCAATCGATTCGTTATTATAGCCCGGGTAACATAGGCTACGTTTTAACCGACTTCGACAAAAGGAGGAGTCGATTTTACCTCTTAAACTCAGAATTTAATTAGAGCGTGATTTTTTAGTTAGTCTGTTATTTAGTGGTTCACAAATTCTTGTTATCTTACAAGCTGTAGCCCGCGGTCTTCATCATCATCATTTCAGCCGAAACACGTCCACTGCTGGACTTAGGCCTCCCCCAAGTGTCGCCACATTGACCGGTCCTATGCGACTCGCATCCAACGGACGCCACCATCACCAGGTCATCGGTCCACCTAGTGGGAGGTCTTCCAACGCATCGTCTTGCGGTTCGCGGTCGCCACAATAAAAATGAGTGTGACATGGGCATTCAACATGACTTTAGTCTTGTCCATGTTCATTTTTAGACCCACTCTTTCGGACGCCCGCGGCATTCGGCCGCGTGAAATCACTACTTTTCATGTTCATGATAAACTCAAAAACTACTGCACCGATTTATAGATATATAGGATAGAGTGCTTCTCAATTTGTACGCAAGTGCAGCTGCGGGCATCAGCTAGTTAGTATATAAAAACATAACTTTCTTATTTGAATCGGATTATGTTAACAATTTTAACGGCTTTATTTTCTTTGTCCGGAACCTGAATCCTTAAAAAAAAAGTTACTCCTTACAACATCAGCTATCTACCATTATAAGTCCCATCAAAATCGGTCTAACGGTTTCGGAGATTTATGCTTTTGTTTTTTAGGCAAGTAAAGAAGGCTACTTCAAGGCACCATACCGCTGGCTCCTATTAAACCATGACAAAAACTTGCCAGCTCTCAATGATGTCGATGCTCTGGTCGATAGCGATTTGGTGGTGGTGAAGGAGATCAGCGACGAGGAATACTTGTTTATGGAAGGTAAGTGGGATAGGTGTTTTGATTGACACCCCTTTTTTTTGGATAGGTAATCATAAAATACTCCTGCCGCTCCGCGGAGCGGAAGGGAGTGTTAGACTTTTACTGGCTAAAACCATCCATGTGTCCTTTGTGTTCTTCTTAGTCCACGCCGCGGTATCTCTTTCGAACAGTCCCGCAGCCCCGGCAGGCATCGGCCCTTGCATAGCATAGCCTGTCGTCATAAGACGGACGGACGGCAAGCTAGCCCATAGCTCTCCGTCCACACGCCCGCGCCTACGGTGGCCTGCGAGACCTGGTGCGTCTCCCGCGTCGGTTGATTGACACCCTGGATTCGAAGATCAAAGGTTACGAACGAAGGAAAAAATAAATAAATGGTATAGGTCAGGGTTGTTTACCAGACTACGGTGAAACCAAAAGGAAGGAGTAAGGGGCAGTCAGTAAAAATCTGACATTCCCTCCCGCTCCGCCCAGAGTGGGAGAAACCATTATTTGATGATTTTCCAACCGAAAAAAAAAAGGTTATGATTTTAGCAGTCCATCACGTATGTTTACATTATGTTTCACCGTAGCACCTAAACTTTTCATCCGATTGAGATCAATGAGGTGTCAATTGATTCGTTATTTTGGTCCAAGTAACAAAAGGTACATTTTAACCGACTTCAACAATAGAAGGAGCCGATTTTACCTTATAAACCCCGATTTTGAATTTTTAATTAGAGCGTGATTTTTCAGTAGTTGTGGTTTTTTAGTTGCAGTACCTATCACACGAATTCTTGTTCCTCTGTCTCTTTTGGCCCCGAAGCTAGAAATAAACAAAAGAAGAACGACAGGTTTCGAACCATTGCTCTACTCAGGGCGATCCTTGCAAAAACAGAAAATAATACCATCTGACGGACTAGTAACACTGAAACTTGATCACGAAGATATGGAAGCGTCTGTTTTCTCAATAAAATTACTTATTTTTAAAAAGTATCTAGTTCATAATACATTATGTTCTTATTATTTAATTTTCCTTTGATAGAAATCTACACTAATCTACACTAATATTATAAAGAGGAAAACTTTGTTTGTTTGTTTGTTTGGTTGTAATGAATAGGCTTAAAAACTACTGGACCGTTTTTAAAAATTCTTCCACCATTCGAAAGCTACATTATCCACGAGTAACATAGGATATATTTTATCCCCGTACTCCCACGGGAACGGGAATTACGCGTGTGAAACCGCGTGACGTCCGCTAGTGACCAATAAAGCCTGAAATACACAGGAAAAGCACGCATGTTTGCTACTGGGTATAGGTACTGCTCATAATTATAGAATGCTTTCAGAGTGTGTACATTAATTTGCTCGTGAAAGCGCAGACCTCAACAGCAAACCTATTACGAGCATCTTCTTTTTAGTACGTCTGAGATACACATGCTCATTATAAAGCATTCAGAATGTACCTACATCGTTTGGCACTCACGACGCATTTTAACCGACTTCTAAAAAAGGAGGAGGTTCTCAATTCGGATGTTTCTATTTTTTTTTTTTTTATGATTGGTCGGGCATAACTCCGTCGCTTGCCAACCGATTTGGAAAATTCTTTTTTTGTTGGAAAGAGTATTCTTTCCAAATGGTCCCATAGCCACCAAGTCGGGATCTGATGATGGAATCTTGGCGAAATCGAGGGAACTCTTCAAATTTTATATGAAAACGTGTTGCGATTTTGGTATTTTCTACAAGTGAAGTCGGTGATAAAAACAGTAAAGCAATCAAACAAAGGTCACCGATTTCAGAAGCTAAAGTTATTTTTCACTTTTTGTTTTTTTTTTAAGTCGGTTTTATTTTTTGCAAAAAAATTTTTATCTCTCGCAATTTTTTTTTAGTATAGAGGTGAGCGTGAATTCCATTAACGAAGCTATGATGGCATGCTTACGAAGCATATTGTATTTAAGCCGTAAGAACTTACTCATTAGTCACTATACTGTGAGAAAATACCTATTTGTATTTTTTTATAATGAGTTGAACAACATATTTTAACCCACGCTATCTTACTCATTATCGCCATCTGTCATGGAATTGTCTTAATATCCTTTATCCTACGCAAATTCTTAGCGTACCTAGCCTTTAGGGGTAACATTATATTAATCATCAATGATTATAATATGATTAGACTAGCTGACCCACGCAACTTCGTCTGCGTCACACAAGAGAGAAAATTTTTTCATTCCTGCTCCGCTCCTGATGGTCATAGCGTGATGTTATATAGCCTATAGCCTTCCTCGATAAATGGACTATCCTACGCAAAAAGATTTTTTCTATTCGACCTGGTAGTTCCTGAGATTAGCGCGTTCAACCAAATGAACAAACAAACAAATAAACAAACTCTTCTGCTTTATAATAGGTATTAGTATAGATATGATAACGAACCAATATAAAGAGTGTAAAACAGCGAAAAGGACTTGTTCTCCCCGCCATTGCGATCATTTTTTTGTTCTACACCATACCTGGGAACCTTCTAGTTACGGAGATATTGGCTGTCAAAGTACCAACTCTTCAACAAGTTTTTTTCTAAATAGGTGTAAAGAAAACGATGACTCTCATTTACTCGAAGCATCACTTTCTTAATATTGAATCTGTCGCATTACCGGCAGATTAACACTCTGTGGTTATTGATGGCTGTCGTCTGTACGCCAACGTTCAGATAGATAAAAATATAAAATCTGATAAATAACACCACCTGGAGTAAAAGCTTTTAATGTTGTTTTCTGTTTTTATTACAGGTAAGATTATTCCGGTAGACTTACTATGTACATAATGTAAATAGACTGAAATATTAAATTTGTCTGTTTTTATTACAGAAACCCAACTGAGTTTTTATTTCAAAAGGGAATTATAAAGATTATTATAAAACAACATTATTGTGAATACTTACTTCAAGAAAAATGGACAAACTAAGGTTTGATTTTAAAATGCGAGGATCGTCAGACGGAAAAACAACAATTTTGTGCCTAACCTCCATCGGCACACAAGATGGTCGTTCTTTCGCAATACCGGATGAATACCAACCAACAAATTTGCACATACAATTAATAACGTCGCAAGTGTATGGTAGAGTGAAACACACATTGAAAAAGAGAAATCAATTCAGGAAAGTCTGGATAACCTTGACAGAAAATATGAAAAAGGTTTATCTAGATGAGGAAGGCAACTTATTGTTCGAAAACTTTTATTTAGAGGAGATTGTTGGACAAGAACCTGAAATACCTACCACAAGCACATCCGAAGACACAATAAAAAAGTTGCTAGAAAAAGTTCTAGAATCCAAACAACAAATTTCAGAAGTTAAAAACTTAAACAAAGTTGCTAATGATTTCATGATTGAAAAATTTGATGGAAAAAACTCAAATGCCAGCCAATGGATTAATCAATTTGAAAAAGAATGTTTACGCTGTGTAGTGGAAGAAGATAGGAAAAAAATCGAAATCTTAAAATTTTTCCTTGAGAAATGTAGTGCTGACTGGTACACTTGTATGATTTTAAAATACTCTATAGAATCAGAATGGAACAACTGGAAGAAAAATTTTATTGAAACGTTTGGAAACAAAGGTTGGTCTCCTATTAGATATGCTTTTAACTTTAAATACCAATCAGGTTCCTTACTTGAATATGCCCTTAAAAAGGAAAAATTACTACTTCAAATAAAAAAAACCATGGATACTGAAATATTGATTGACCTTATTGCTATTGGTTTACCAAATTATGTATCCGACAAGATTGACAGAGAAACGCTTCAAGAAACTCAAGATCTTTACAATGAAATAAGTAAATTAGAAAATTTGGTCAGGAAAAATACAATTGAAAAAAAAGGAAACACTTTTTATGACAATAAACTAAAAAAAGTTGAAGAGAAAAATTCATGCCAAATATGTGAAAAAGCTAACAAAGGGAAACGTTTCCATTCTGAATCAATATGCTGGTTTAGAGAAAAAGATGACAAAAAAGAAAAAGCAGGATCATTTAAATCTGTGAATCATTCAGAACTGGAGGTAGAATTAAATAAAGAGGATCAAAAAAACTTAAAGTACCACCATTAATAAAAATCAAGCTACTACTAAATGACACCTTAGAAACTTCTGGTATTTATGACTCGGGCTCAAACGTGTCATTAATAAATGCAAAATTACTAAAAATTAAAGAAGAAAACACAGAAGATCAGCAGAAAATAAGCTTGAAAACTATTAATGGTGTGGGAAAAACAAAAGGTATGATAACTTTAAAAGTGAAAATTTTCGATATCGAAAAACTGATGAAAGTTTTTGCTGTGGACAGTGACAATTTTAGTTATGATTTTTTAATTGGTTTAGACTGTATTAAAGATTTTAACTTGACCCAGAATGAAAATCTAAGGATCATTCAAAAGAAAGAGGTTGAGAAAATCACAAATGAAACACAAGAAAATGAAAATTTAAATAAAATAAAAAATCCTAAATATTTAGGACATACCCAGACTGAAAATCTAAGGATTATTCAGAACAAAGAGGTTGAGCAAATCACTAATGTCAGTATACCTGTATTGACAGATGAAACAGAAGAAAATGAAAATGAAACTGAAATAAAGAAGAAAAAGTTTGAAGTAAATTTCAACAAACATATAAATATTACTGAATTTGAAATGATAGTGAATCATTTGGATATATACGAACAGTCTGAAATTGATAAGCTGTTAAACAAATATAAATCAGTATTTGCCAAAGACAAATATGATGTTGGTACAGTTAAAGATTATGAAGCTCATATTGATCTAATGGAAGAAAAATACTGTTATAAACGACCTTACAGATGCACATTCGAAGATAGAAAAGAAATAGAGAATCAAGTAGCAAAATTATTGGAAAAAGGCCTCATTGAGGAATCATACAGCCCTTTTGCTGCTCCAGTTACTCTGGCATTTAAGAAAGAAGAAAATAAAAGAACCAGAATGTGTATAGATTTCAGAGAATTAAACAAAATTATTACTCCTCAAGCACAACCATTTCCACTGATTGAAGATTTGATAGTAAAAAGTGTGAATTGCGAATATTTTACAACGTTAGATATAAATTCAGCATTCTGGTCAATTCCCGTAAGGATTCAAGATAGACCTAAAACGGCTTTTGTGACCCAAGAAGGCCATTTTCAGTGGACTTGCCTTCCGTTTGGATTAAAAACAGCCCCAGCAATATTCCAAAGAATATTGAATAATATAATAAGAAAATACAATCTTTCCGGTTTCGTAGTGGTTTTTATAGATGATATATTGATATTTTCAAAAACTTTTACAGAGCACATACAGCATCTGTCAAAATTATTGGAAGCAATTCACAAAGAGGGTTTTAGACTCAAATTTTCAAAATGCACGTTTGCAGAGAAACACGCAAAATACTTAGGTCATATTTTGGAAAAGAACTCAATAAGACCACAGAAAGATTACTTAATTGCAGTGAAAAACTTCCCGGTTCCAGAAACAAGAACAAATATAAGACAATTTCTGGGAAAAATCAACTATCACCATAAATTTATCCCACGCATGGCACAAATCTCAGAGCCATTACATAATCTTCTGAGGAAAAATGTAAAATTTGTTTGGTCAAAAGAATGTCAAGAGTCATTTGAGAAAATTAAAACATTACTTTGTTCAGAACCAGTTTTAAAAATCTTTGATCCAGATAAGCCAATTAAAATTTACACTGATGCATGTATCCAAGGGGTTGGAGCTGTGTTGAAACAAGAAGATGAAGAAAACAATTATAAACCAGTGGCGTATTTTTCAAAAAAATTGAACGAAACACAGAAAAGGAAAAAAGCAATTTACCTTGAATGCTTAGCAGTAAAGGAAGCAGTGAAATACTGGCAACACTGGTTATTTGGAAAACAATTCACTGTATACACGGATCACAAACCTTTGGAGAACTTAAATATCAAATCTAGGACAGATGAAGAATTGGGGGATTTAACCTACTATCTATCTCAGTATGATTTCAAAATTAAATACAATCCTGGAAGAACGAATCAAGAAGCAGACTGCCTAAGCAGGAATCCAGTTTTGGAACCTGATGATAACACAGACGACATTCTGAAAGTCGTAAATCTAATAAGTCTGGATGACATTAAAAAGGACCAGAACGAGAACATAGACTTAAAAGAAAAGAAAAAAAACGTAGTATTAAAAAATGAAATCTATTACAAAAAAACAAAAAGAGAAGATAAAATCCTGTTATCTGAAAACCTCAGTAACATATTAATAAAAGATATACACGATACATACTGTCATCTGGGAAGATCGCAAATGATTAACAAGATAACTCCATTTTATTCAGCAAGGAATATGATAATGAACATAAAACAAGTTTGCGATAATTGTCCTATATGTATAAAAAACAAGTCAAGAAGAAAATCAAAATATGGTTTTTTATCACACTTAGGTCCAGCTACTCACCCATTTGAAATTATGTCCATCGATACCATTGGCGGATTTGGGGGATCGCGATCAACAAAAAAATATTTACACCTTTTAGTTGATCACTTCACAAGGTACGCTTACATTCTAACGTCGAAAAACCAAACCGCCAATGACTTCATAAAATTAACATCGAAAGTGGCTGAAAGTAATGATATAGATACAGTTTTGACAGATCAATACCCTGGCATCAATTCAAAAGAATTTAAACAATTTTTAAAGAGAAAAGCAATTAAATTGGTCTTCACTACAGTAGATGCCCCATTTTCTAATGGTCTCAATGAAAGACTCAACCAAACACTGGTAAATAAAATAAGATGCAAGTTAAACGAGAACCAAAAAACAAAAGCATGGACAACCATTGCACAAGAATGTGTTAAAAGATACAATGAAACCGAACACACCGTCACTGGATTCACTCCCAAATACTTAATGGAAGGTGAAAGTGTTAATATTTTGCCACGCGAATTGAAGACAAGGTGTACAAAAGAAGACTTAGAAAGAGATCGGAAACTAGCTTTTCAAAACACCAAGAAGTCCCACGATCAAAATGCAGAACGATACAACAAATACAGGAAGGACATTAAATTGGATGCTGGAGACTTAGTGTATGTGGAAAACGGCAACCGCCTTAATAGAAAAAAACTTGATGAAGTAAGAATCGGACCATACAAAATCCTAAAGAAAATCTCCAACTCAATCTACGAGGTCGATACCGGACACAAGAAGACAGAATCAAACCTGTTTCATGTCACAAAATTAATACCGGTGGCAGACCAGGCTGATTGACGAACAGTCACATGTCTATTCTGTGATTGTTCTCCTCCAGGGGGGGGAGATGTAAAGAAAACGATGACTCTCATTTACTCGAAGCATCACTTTCTTAATATTGAATCTGTCGCATTACCGGCAGATTAACACTCTGTGGTTATTGATGGCTGTCGTCTGTACGCCAACGTTCAGATAGATAAAAATATAAAATCTGATAAATAACACCACCTGGAGTAAAAGCTTTTAATGTTGTTTTCTGTTTTTATTACAGGTAAGATTATTCCGGTAGACTTACTATGTACATAATGTAAATAGACTGAAATATTAAATTTGTCTGTTTTTATTACAGAAACCCAACTGAGTTTTTATTTCAAAAGGGAATTATAAAGATTATTATATAGGTACAAGTTTTGATTGTAAGACTTTTATTTTAAACACCTCCACGAACCCCGTACTATTCAATCCACCCATCAGCACAATGTTTTGAGTGCGTTACTTATAAATACCACAAAACGTGATTGACGACCCGAATAGCGCAAGCAGTTGACAAGCTTCTTTACGTTCTTTGGGTCCCGGGTTCGAATCCCGGTTGGAGCAAATGTTTGTGTGATGAGCATGGACATTTGTTTCCGAGTCATGGATGTTAATAATGTATAATAAGTATGTATTTACAAACAAAAAAAGTATCTATGTAGTATATCAACTATCTGGTGTCCACGACACAAGCCTCGTTGCTTAGTGTGGCACTAGATGGCGCTGTGTGTAATGTCCAGCGATTTTATTTATTTATTATGATTTTTCACCCCCAAAATTTTTCCTAGTAAAAGTTTTTGCGTAAAGTTACTTAGTTTGATGTGCAGATTACTTGGTTAACGGCTTTGTGATGAGGCGGTTTACACCCTGTACATACAGGGTCTAAACCGCCTCATCACAAAATAGGAAAACCCTTAGATCAGACAATACATTCATAAAACAATTATAGAAATACTTGGAAAATTCTTATTTGCATCTGGTTTACAAGATTTGCAAACAAAGGTCTATTATATTTTTTTTGCATGTCTAGGTTTTATTACATTTGTAGGAATATTTGCATCATTCTAGCATCGACAGGTAATCTAAACAAAGGAATTGTAATAAAATACTCCGTGGTTTGCATTATTTGCATATTAACAAAAACAAAATTTCCAAGCGAACGCAAAAAATCACCTTGAAATGTTACCTCACTAGTTATCTATCACTCATATGTCAGCTAGGACATAGAAAGGACATCTAAAATAAACGCAGTTTGTTTGTAGGTACTTTATTATTACAACTTTGTAGACAAAGAAGCAACACAAAAGTAGGTAGTTAGTTAAAATTAAGAGTGCGATGGGGCTGCGATTATCCATAGAAGTGTGTCCCCCAAATATATATGTAGTATATCAACTATATGGTGTCCATGATACAAGGCTCGTTGCTTAGTGTGGCACTAGATGGCGCTGTGTTTTAGGTCCAGCGATATTTATTTGTATTATTTTTTCTTTCGAAATAATGCCTCTAGAAGTCTAGATTAAGTAACGACAATACGATAATGTCAATATAACACAATTAAATTACGAGTATTTCCGAGACCATTGACCGACCAATGATCGACCATTATGAATTTAGCAGATTCCGAACTTTTAGCAAAAGGAAAATGGGATGAGAATGGAATCGTGAGGGAATGAAAAATTTATAAAAAAGCAGACTAATTCCCCTTAGCTGTCCCTATTGCACTCTACTGTTGCACGCTTGGCAATTATCTTCTAATTACTTCTTCTTTCTTTTCTTCTTTTTCTTCTTCTTCTTCCATTTTTCGCAGGCGAAACCGCGGGCATAACTTAGTTCAAAATAATGATAAAAACGTCTAATCTCGAATTGGCATGTCATTACATACCTAATTAGATATTTTTTGCCTACGATTTATCTATCTAATTATTCTGGGTTATTTTTATTTCGATATTTGAATGACAATTTGGTGTCACCTTTACATATAACTGCATTCTAAAATCGCAATGATTGATCTATCTATAGAATTCTAGACATAATTAAACCATGATTCACTCACAGTTAGGCAGAACAGATGAAGAACAGATACCTACACATATCATTTCATAAATATCCCTGTTCTATATTGGCTCCAAAAGCATTGTGCTTATGTTAACAGCTAAAATAAATTTAACATTAAACAGTATCCTCCATAACGCATTCCAAAGGAGATTGGCCAATGTCGCAGGAGATATAGTAGCGCATAGAGTGCCCTCAATCACAGATTGGACAGAAAGCCAACACGACCGGGGACTGGTCAAGAGAGCAGGCCCATTCCGACGCCTGCCAAATTTGCGGGATTGTTCGAAACAGATACCGCGGCCCCGGAACGTAAAAGGCGAGGAAGGAACATGGATGCTTTTTAATCAGCAAAATTCTGACACACCCTCCCGCTTCACCCAGAGTAGGAGGGGTCATTAATTTGATGAAGAAGAAGGCCGATTCCGAAGTACAAGGGTGTCACACAACCAATTTACCAATTGCCAAACTCCAGGTTACTTAGAAAGGAGATCACCCACCCTCCATATATTTTTGGGCAATTTTGAAAAGTGTTGAATAACTCTTCGGTAAATTGAATTAAGACATAGGTGTAATGACAAAAATGTTTGTATCCATAAGGTCTATTTAATCATTGCGTTTATTTTATTTGGCCGGCAAAAAAAAACACCCCAATCTCAGATATTTTGTGGATAAATAACTTCTGGGTGAATTGACTTACGACTTAGGTGTTGCAAAAAAAAATAGTTTACTCGTATATGTTATGCTCTATCCAAATATGTAATAAGTTTATTTTGGTTGCACTTTTGAAAATAGCCCAATCTGGATGATCTCCCTTCCAATGTAAGTGCCCAGTTGTAGATTTAGATCAAACTGCAGCTCCACATCCTTATAAGTTCTTAGACAGTTAAACGGTTTTGGCACGATAGCTTTAATTAATGTTAGAGATGTCATTTAACATGAATTTATGATATCGGGACATTCCAGTAAGATTCGTATCAATTTGTTTCAACGCTTATTAATGTAAGGTATACAATCTCGAATTCCTTGACACTGCCTCCATTTTAAAGCCAGTCTGGATACCGAATGCATCTATTTGTATGAAAGTGAAAATGTCGGATCCACACTTGTTGCTCTAATCCACTGGTTCCCAACCTGTGGTCCTTGGTGGTCCGCAGGAGCCACGACTACGGTCCGCGAAAGATTAAAATGTTATTCGTACTTTTTAACACAGAAGATGCAAGCTCAACCCAACCTAATTGAACTTATCAGAGGCAAAATTACTAAATGATTGCTAAATTTTTCGAGCTCAATTCGATCGCTTTTGTCCAATTTTTGTATAGTGTGAGTTAAAGATTCACTCCCCTAGTTATAATCTTGTCGGTGTCCATGTTTATCTAGGACCATATGGTCCCTGTTAACAATGAACATACCAAAGTGGTCCCTGGCCTAAGAAAGGTTGGGAACCACTGCTCTAATCAAATGAAATGCATGGGTCTTATGAGATACACCATAAACTAGAGGTGTGATGAATTGGTTGGTTTGGTTGTTATTGATGTGCGGTTTCTTGTTACCATCATAATAATCCACCCGCAAAATGGTCACAAAGTGTAAATTTATCATAGTGACTGCATCTGCGACCATTGTCCAAATTTTAACGAGATTCAGATTGTTACTATTATGATTCTGCTAAATTGGCCTTTTCAGATCCCTGACTTCACTCACAGCTGAGCAAGGTTTCATTTTCATGCTCCTGAGCAAGGTTTTCTCACCATTGGTGTCGATTCTGTTGTGCACAAACTAAACTTAATTTAGGCTATTGCTATCTTTTTCTCTCTTATAAAACGAGAAAGAGACAGACGTAATTTAGAGCTGTCAAATTTAATTGGATTTAACATTTTCATACAAATGAAGGGTACACGTAAAAACATGTCGACTAAAAACACGGTGAAGCGCAAGGCATAAACTAGTTTGACATCTCTAACTTAGTTCATAGCTATACCCGTCCTTTTCTCGCACTGCATTTTAGTAAAAGATAGCAACAGCCTAAATTAAGTTTAGTTTGTGCACAGCAGAATCAACACCAATGTCGCCTGCCCATATCGCCGCAATGACCAAGACGTTTTTCAGTCTTAAGACCCCACTTGTTTTTATCGAATAAATTAAATGCGTACTAATTTCTGCCTTTGTTCTTGCCAATCCACAGCCGTGTAATGTGCGTGGCCATTTAAAGCCAACCACAAAATAATGGTGTTCTAAATTAGTGTAGTAATAGTACGGAAACCATAGTGGCAGCTTTAACACCTCCCACGCACGCTATAAAAAACCAGTTTCCTCAAATGATTTCCCATTTAACTTCTATAAATCGATATCAATTAAAAATTAACGTCCTATTATGTTTTTTATTAATAATCACGTTCCAAAGTCGACTTTATCCTTACAATGTTAACTATCTGAGAAAATATTATCCAGTCTAAATATTTCTTTGTTTTGTTTCAGCATACAAAGTATCAGAAAACTCCGAAGTTATTTACACAAAAAGATCAACATGGAAAAGCACTAAAACACAACTGAATTCCGTTGCTGAAAATACCAGTTTAGTAAACAAATACTTTGTTTACAATACTCAAAATACTAGTTCCTTAAACGGGGACCAGTTATTTGATACTGATAATACTAGTATTGTGCAAATTGAAAGAAGACAGGCATGGTCTAAAATAACAGTTACCAAATACGGGTGGATGGAAGATTACAGGAGTTCCAATGTGCTGTCATCCAGAAGATATGACTTAAGAGGACATACGCTGACGATGACGAATGTTATTACTGACAGCAATGAGACAAGGCAGCATATGACTGACAGATTGTAAGTATTACTTTTCTCCTAAATGGATAATCAATTCATTTAAAAAACTGATATAAATAATAAAATAAAATCATAATAACAATATAGGCCCGTCAAAATTTGTCCAGCCGTTTCGGAGATTAGCCGGAACGAACAGCTAAACAGACAATTAATGTTGAATAAAATGTGTTTTTGTCATAATTGCCGTCATCAGTCATCATTGGCACACTTGTTCCACCCACTAATTTACTAAACACGATAATATTACTGTAAATACTTCTAGTATTACGTAAGGACGTGGACATAAGAGTAGATTTTCAAGTTATACATCTATTAATTTGCATGCAAATACGATAATTTTATATTTTATTTATCGCCATCGCCAATAAGTTCACGTGTGACTACATGCTTTTTTATAAATCAATACATTTTTGATAAAATAATGTTGCTCATAAATAAAGAAGAATGTCAGATTTAATTTGGCATTTTTTCTACTTTTAGAACCTAATAATTTTGGAAATATGTACGATACTTAAATACCAAATCTTTTTCGATCTTTGCCCCGCAATATAAAGTTTTGTTAACTATTTTCGAATGTTTATTAAACCAGTTTTTTCCTGATATAAGAATACTAAAATTCGTGAAAACTCTATGCTAGTTATACTAATACTAAAACAAGGAAAGATTTGAATTTTTATGTAACGAATAAACTTAAATAGTACAGAACCGATTTGAAAAAATCTTTCAGCAATGGATAGCTATTTTATCAGCGAGTAACATAGGCTATATCTTATCCCCGTACTCCCACGTAAACGGGAAATACACGGGTGTAACCGCGTGATGTCCGCTAGTATTTTATAATAAGGTTTTGTAATAAGACGAGAACATGACTTGAGTATCTAATATCTATCGTGCTGATCAGCACGATTCGAAGAAGCTGTACCTATGTAATTGTGTCATGTATGTAGTAGCTATGATGAATAGATTAAAGCGCATTATAAATAAATAAATTCATTTAATTCAGATTTCACAAGATCCAAATAAGTACAATCAAAATCATATCCACATTCACAAAATTTTATTAAATCACAATGTTAGTAAATATACAGAACTTACTTAGCTACGTTAGTATTTAAGCTTAAATGTAGATTGCTCCAAAACTTATGAAACCGACTGTCCAGTCTGTCACTAAACATCGCCAGAATGCTGTTCGGGCTGGCGCGGACTTTGCAGCGCAAGGCAAGATGGCATGGAAAATGTCTACCTGTGCATCCGCAAACATCCCTGATGCGCTGCATGCCCGGGGCAACCGTAACAACACCCTAAACGCATTACTGTATTAGACGCGTAAAGCATTGAACGATCTTTGCGTAGTTACTCCAGAGATTGCAGGTGTATAGCGATGTACAGTAGGCTTGAAAAAGTGTAACTTTGACTTGAGCTGTACACCGATTGAATCTACTGGAGATCATATTCGCTCTTATCGTCAATGCTCTACGCTCCCGTTCAATATCCGGATCATCGCGTAAATCCTCTGTGTTATACAGGGTGTAAACCAACTGATCATGAAACCGTCAACCAAGCATTCTGTACATCAAACTAAGTAACTTTATACAAAAAAGATTGCTGGGAAACAACTTTTTTTTTCGGGGTGAAAAATCACGTTTTGTGGTATAACTCAATGCAACGCACTCAAAACATTGTGCTGAGTGGTGGATTGAATATTACGGGGATCGTAGAAGTAAAAATCTTACAATAAAAACTTGTCAAAAAGTTAGAACTTTGACCCCCAATATCTCCGTAACTATAAGGTTCCCAGGTATGGTGTGGAACAAAAAATGATCGCAATGTCGGGGAGTAAAAATGTATTTCGGTTTCGTTAAGAGGTGTTTTACACGCTTTATAGTAGTTATGAGTTTATGACATGATGAGGAGCTTGTGGCTAAAAATAACAGCTGCTCATGCAGATCTTCAAGTTAAGTCGTGCTTCCTTCGGTTAATCCGCAGTTGGCGATTACATTAGCTAAACGCGAGTTTTATAATTACTAAAAGTATATTATATTAGATTCACTGCTATAAACAAGACCAGAAAAATATATGATATTCTTCAGGATATATGCTTGCATGATATTGTTTTGAAAACATAATACAATTAATTTGACTCGATAAAAAGAAATCACGAACTTATCTCTAAAAATATTTTTCAAACAATAAAAAACATACTAATATGCATGTGATCATTCTGATTTTTTGGCAAATAATTCTATAAGCAATATTATTAGCATGATACTGTTTCAGTTTTTTAATCCAATCAATAGTTTTTTTTGTAAATCGATCGAAACCACTCATTTCGCGCTATTTGGCCCGCAGTGGCTGACGTAACAACCACTTTGTAGTGCAAGCTGATTAGAACTTTATTCTAACAGCATTTCAAACGAAGTTTGAACCACCACAAATAGAGTTGTTAATTTAGCTCGTCTAAGCGCCTTAAGCCATTGGTTGGTAATTAGTAGTCCGTAAGTCCATGACAACCAGTCTTAAAATGGGTATCGTATTGGTACTAGGTTGTTTAGGTCAGATAGGCAGACGCTCCATGTAAAATACTGGTACTCATTTGCATTCGTTTATACTGGAAGCTGACTCCTCCAACATATTTGGGAAAAAAACTAAGCTGATGATGATTTGTGATGAGTTTATGACATTAGGAAAAACTGGAGCGTTTCATATTACATACAATACTTTCAATTCTTTTCTTCTTCTTCTTTTTTTCTTTCTTCTTTACTTACAATTGGTAATGAAGTTTATGAATCATCATCATCTTCTTGTCCTTATCCCTTTGTACTAGTCTTGGATATTACATACAATACTTTCAATTATTTTCTTCCTCTTCTTTTTTTTCTTTCTTCTTTACTTACAATTGGTAATGAAGTTAATGAATCATTATCATCTTCTTGTCCTTATCCCTTTGTACTAGTCTTGGGATGAGCGACTTGGGCGTAATGCATTTTGTTCTTACATTGTGTGCTGGTGGATGGATTAAATAGCGTGGGGGTCGTGTATGTATTTAAAATAAAGTTCTTACATTAAAAACGAGTATTAAAAAAAACTAGAAAAGAACGTTGTAACTTTGACTGCGAGTATCTCCGTAACTAGAAGGTTCCGAGGTATGGTCTACAAGAAAAAAGTGATAGTAATAACAGGGAAACCAAGTCCCTCTCGACTTCGTGGAGAGTCTTTTTACACCCTTCATGTAGGTTGACTGGTAATTAGTGTACGATACTTAAACACGTGATGGTGCTCATGATAACAAACAACTTTTACTATGGGACCAAACCTGAAATCGCGAAAAAGAAATCAGTTGTTCGGTAGGTACATTAGGCAAACATAAATGTACAGAACAGCGGATATTTTTCGCGATTTTAGGTTTGGTCCCATAGTAAAATTTCTTCGTTATCATTAGCACCATCACGTGTACACCAATTACCAGTCACCTTATACACTGGCTGGGCTTTTTTGTTTGACCCCCACCCCTTAAGTCATCAGATAAACCTACCTACTAGGTAGGTATTTTATCGTACGAAAAGCTATGTTAATATCAAACAAATGTTACTATTATCCGTTCGGTGTAGTAAATTACCATCAGCGGTCAAATATTCTTCGTTAGCACATAAATATGCTAATGGACCAGTGTGGCGCGAGTCGTGGAGCTGTGCGTACGCGTTTATGCTTTCGCAGCTTTGTAACGAGTGAGTGACGCAACACAACTATACCTGGTTAATTCTGAAATGGGAGAAAATTCAAGTGGAGCGGATTTAAGTGATTCAGAAATAATACAGAGATGTGAAGAGCAACTAGTTGAGATGGAAGTAGAAGTTAGAGGGACAGAAAAAAGAGCTGATGGAATAATAAAGTCTGTGGAGAAGAGAAAAGAACGAGAGGGGGACTCGAGCGAAGATGATTTTATAACTGTGAACCGAAGGAGACCTAAACGTTTACTAAGGAGTGAGTCTATGGAGACAAGGAATGGCAATGGGATGGAGACAAATGTGGTAAAAGTAATTGACAATCATGAAGTGTGTATTACCTCACAAGAGAATCTGCCGAAACCTATAGCTATGGCTAAGTTGCTGAGTTCTGAAAATATAAAGAATATTCTGAGAATAAAATACAAAAGCTCATATAAAGCTTTGATTCAATTTCAAAGAAGGGAAGATGCTGAAAGACTCCTAAACTGTCAGAAATTGAAAGACATGGGCTTACGGTGTCAATTAACTCAGGAAATGACGATATCTTATGGAATTGTGAAAGGTATCGACCTTGAATTAAAAGAAGACGAAATTAAGAATATTTTAAAATCTAACGCTGAGGTCTTATCAATTAAGAGATTAAAACGGCTAAGTTCGGAAGGAAAATGGATTGATTGTGAGTCGATAAGAATTAGTTTCAAAGGAAATGTACTACCTCAATATATGTTTATGCCTATGACTGTCGTTTTATAGTAGAAGCATTTATCTTCCCAGTGACGCAATGCTCAGGTTGCTGGCAATTTGGCCATATCATTAAATATTGTCCATCTAAAAAGAGGTGTTGCCCTAAGTGCGGAGGAAAACACGATAATTGTAGTTTGGAAGAATACACATGTCTAAACTGTAAGGGGAATCATTTTGTTCTGGACAAAAGGTGTCCCATGTACTTAAAAGAAAAAACTATCAGGAAAATAATGAGTGAGGAACAACTTACATACAAAAAAGCCCTACAACGTTTTATGGAGAAAAAGCAAGAAGTGAATAATAAAAATACAATGGAGACCTCAAAGCAAATTGCTAATACGCAATCAATAATCACGCCGAATACAGGAACCTATAGTAGTATCTTGACTAGGGCCCTGGTACATCAGGAACCGCAAGCAAATAGAAAGGAAGACGAAGAAATACAACAGACCGAAACACCCGTGGCAACCACAAAGAAAAAAGTCACAACTTCAAAACAGGGTATCAAGAAAAACATAAATAAAACAAACCAAAACAAAAATGATGATATTTTAGAGCAGCGGGTAGATGAAGAATGTTCTTTATCACAGAAATATGAGGAAAGTACGAAGCGAAGCGAACTACGTTACAAATATGAATGGAAGAAAATATGGGAAAAAATTAAAAGTATTATCAAATCCGAAAGTCAATTTGAAGAAAAAATTATGTCTTTGTTTAAAATCATTTGTGAGACACTTAAAAATTTTGTAATGAAGTTAATATTAGGGGAAGAAATTTGGAATAACATAAATTGTTTTAGTAATGGATAGTTTACAAAAAATAATTAAGTTGAACTTATTTCAATGGAATTCGCAAAGTTTACGTCCTAAACTTGTATCCTTTTCAGAACTTTTAATTCGAGAGAATATACACATCGCAATTATTAGCGAAACATGGTTTGACTGTGAAGTTGGTGTTAATATTAGCGGGTTTAATGTGTATAGGAATGATAGATGTGACGGTTACGGTGGTGTCGCTTTGTTGGTACACAAGTCGGTACAATCTCACCTAGTGTCATCAAATATTAACAATGTGGGTATCGAAATGGTTTGTGTTAAGTTATTAAATTGCAAGGACTTAGAATATGTAGTGTCGATTTACTGTCCTTCGTCCGTACAAACACAATCGTCTGACTGGAATGCTATATTCTCATACTTTCCGAATAAAACAATAATAGCAGGTGATTTTAACGGACACCACACCAATTGGTCTGTTAAGTCAGATATTCGAGGTACACAAATAATGGATGCGGCGCTAGATAACGATTTTATTTCTATAAACAACGGCCAAGCGACCCGGGTTAAATTAGTGAATGGAAATTTACAACAGACTTCACCTGATGTATCATTTATCTCTTCTGATGTTGCAATAAAATTCGGCTGGCAGATATTTAATGAAAATTTGGGTAGTGACCACCTTATTATTAAAATGACGGCAAACGTATGGACCACCGTTCATATACATAAAAAACGAAATTTTAAAAAAGCTAACTGGGTAGATTATCGCGAAACGGTTTCTGAAAGAATTTTAGAATTTAAGGAAATAACTGTTAATGTCCAACAAATGTATGATTTTTTTATAAAAACTATAGAATACGCGGCTAATAAGCATATACCATATTATAAATTTAGTGATCAGCCAGATAAAAAGTTTAAACCTAAGAATTATTGGACCCCTTATTTATCGCAATTAGTTGCACAACGAAGATTAGCCCTAGCCACTTTCCGTAAAAATCCCACCCCAGATAATTTAAATAAATTAGAAAAAATTACTTTAGAATCCCAAAAACTAATTAAAAAAGCTAGAAATCAGGGTTGGCAAAAATTCTGTAATTCAATTGATGAAGTTACTTCAGCCCCTGAGATGTGGCGTCGGATGAGGTGGATGAAGGGCTTTAAACATCAACGGCCATGTGTACCGGTTGAAAAACAAAATGAATTGTTACAAAACCTAACTCCGGATTACGTTTCTAGTTGTATGCCCTATTTTAGATCTAAAAATGAGGTTTTAGAAATTGATTTTAGTAGTCAAGAACTCGAAAATTGCTTAAAAAAAAAAGACACGGCTCCGGGGCACGACGCGATATCTTATTCAATTATTTATAATTTACCTGAAATAGGAAAATAGTTTTTACTTAAAATCTACAACCTTGTATTTTCACTCGGTATTGTTCCAGTCCAATGGCGTAATATTTTAATCATTCCCATTCCAAAATATTCAAATAATCTTAATACAGACATTAAACTAAGACCCATTTCGTTAATATCTTGTATTTGTAAAACCTTCCACTTAATGATTTGTAAACGATTTGAATGGTTTGTAGAAAAGAACAAAGTACTATCTCCATATACGGTCGGATTTAGAAAGTCACAATCATCTTTAGATGCACTTTCTAGGCTGGTATCTTATATTCAAGTCGGATTTACTATAAATGCTCCTACAGTCGCATGCTTTTTGGATATAGAAAATGCCTACAACAATGTGTTAATTGAATCGGTTACTAAAGTATTAGATGAAATCCAAATTGGATCAAAATTTTGTGTCTACCTTTGGTCTTTTTTAAATGAAAGACATTTAATCATTAAGTCTTATAATAGTCAAGGGTCTGAATGTAGGTGGACTAATAGAGGCCTAGCTCAAGGGGACCCGCTTTCCCCCCTTTTATTTAACTTGGTTACATACCAAATTTGTCATAAAATACACAATGTAATAATGTCACAATACGCTGACGACTTTGTCATTTACATTAGTAACAAAAAGATCTCAATTTGTGAACATGAGTTACAAGATGCCCTTAATTGTATTATAGCCTTATTGGGTGAGATTGGTCTGACTTTGTCGTCAACCAAATCTAATTATTGTGTTTACAGTAGGGGTCGAAGACGAATATTGCCAGCTTTGAAAGTGTATGGTCAACCATTAGGGATGGTAGAAGGTATTAAGTATTTAGGGCTTTGGGTTGATAGAAGTTTACATTGGAGAAAACATATTAATGAACCAGCGGCTTCGCCCGCGTGAAGTTTCAAAATTGGGGTTGAGTGAGAATATTATAAACGTAAGAGTAAACAAATATAATAATAACAAATCTCCGAACTGCTAAGCTATCGGGAGTTACACGTGTTATTGTGAGTCAACTATAAAAGATAGACATATGCTGTCTTGGGATATTTTTTATATAATTTTATGTGGAATATGTCCGTTATACATGATTTCTATGTAGCTTTAACCATTAAGGCTGCACACGCGACGGAAGCTAAAAAAACCAAGTAACTTCTCCCGTTTTCCCAACATTTCCTTTCACTGCTCTGCTCCTATTAATGGTAGCGTGATGAAAAGTATACTATTACCTGCTCAGGAGTATGTAGAATAATTGTACCAAGTTTCGTTAAAATCCGTCGAGTAGTTTTTTTTTCTATAAATAACATACAGACAGACAGACAGACAGACAGACAGAAAGACAGACAGACAGACAAAAATTTTACTGATTGCATTTTTGGCATCAGTATCGATCACTAATCACCCCCCGATAGTTATTTTGTAAATATATTTCATGTACAGAATTGACCTCTCTACAGATTTATTATAAGTATAGATAGATTAATTGAAAAATGCTCAAAATATCTGAATGTATTAAAAGTATTAGCGGGTAGTTCATGGGGAATTCACACCAAACACATGCGAAGATTATATATTTCCGTCATAAGAAGTCGGATTGATTATGGTTGTTATTTGTATGATTCTGCTGCAAAGACACATGTTTCTAAATTGGATAAAGTACAGAATCAAGCCTTAAGAGTTGTAGGGGGCTTTATTAAAAGCTCACCAATTCATGTGATGGAAAGCGAATTACACATACCCCCACTGTTTTTGAGACGGCAATATCTCTCCTATAAGCACATTCTGAAATCTCGATCATGGACAAACAATTTAAATATTAATGTAATTCATGAATTAAGTTCTTTTATAAATAATAGTTATTGGGTAAATAAAAAGAAACCGTTGCTAGCTTCTACGCTTAACGAATTAAGTCAGCTGCATATTGTCTCCTCAGATGTTCTGAAAATGTTTACTCTCGATGTGTGGGTGTCCGCCATACAAACTAAAGGAGTTATTCAATGTGATCTAGAATATGTCAAACAATCAAAAAAATATTATGAACCTAATTTATTGGTAAATGAAGTGGTAGCAGAATTAAATAATAAATATAACGATTGGGATAAAATCTTCACGGACGGATCAAAAAATGTTAGTGGTTGTGGGGCAGCATTTTTTCATAAAAATTTAGAATTTAAAGCTAGCTTTAAAATCGATGCAAATACTTGTATAATGTCACTGGAACTCATTGCAATATACGAAGCAGTAGCTTATGTTCTCAATCAAAATTTTCAAAAAGCAGTTATTTTTACCGACAGTAAAAGCGCTTTACAGCATGTAGCTCGATGCGCCTCTGGTTGCAGAGGTGCATCGATAGCTTACGACATTCTTAAAATTATGAACACTATTAATAAAGACGAAATTAGAATTATATTGCAATGGGTTCCAGCACACATAGGATTACGCGGCAACGAGGAGGCTGACCGGTTGGCAAAATTGGCAATTAACGCAGGGAATGAAGTCTCTTATCTACCTGATCACTGGGAATATGTCTCAAAAATCAAAGAGTCTTGTTATAATAAATGGAAAGATCATTTCAACGAGATTTCGAAAAAAAAAGGTATATGGTACAAAATAATTCAGAGTGAACCTACTCGCGTGCCCTGGTTTGATGACACTAATTTAAGTAGGAGTTACGTCAAAGTAGCTTTAAGACTGCGTTCTGGGCACTTTCCATCAGCTAAATTTGCTTTCCTAATGCGTAAGGCAGCATCCCCAAACTGCGAAGTATGCAACAAAATAGAGGACGTGCAACATTTGCTGATGGAATGCGTTAAAAACCAAAATAAAAGAGATTCATTGATTAGGGAGTTTGGTTTAAATATTTTAGATCTTGGGCTTATTTTCACTATTTTAGCGAATCCTAAATCAAATGTTGCAAAAAAATTGTGTGGTCTAGTACAACAGCTTGATCAATGAATATCTATTATAAATTTCTTAAATAATAAGTACGAGTATTATAAGAATATTGTTATTATGTGTTATTATATGTTAATTTTAGTGGTGTAAGAGTAGTGATAAGGTACAATGGGGTTGGCGTATCCATGTGGATAAAAACCCTCTATTAATTTTTAAGAAATAAAAAAAAAAAAAAAAATGCTAATGGACCACACATTTACTTAAAACGTAGAGATATAAAATTATATTTGTTTTATTTATATCTAGCCTTCACCTGCATCGTAACTTACTTGCATTACAAGTTTTGCCAATATCCTTTAGATTCCTCAAGACGTTACGTCGTAATATTATTTCTATTTAAGGCGATTACATGACCTAAACGCGAGTTTTATAATTACTAAAAGTATATGATTCACTGCTATAAATAAGACCAGAAAAATATATGATATTCTTCAGGATATATGCTAGCATGTTACTGTTTTGAAAACATAACACAATTAATTTGGCTCGATAAAAAGAAATCACGAACTTATCTCTAAAAATATCTTTCAAACAATAAAAACATACTAATATGCATGCGATCATTCTAATTTTTGGGCAAAAAAAAACTACAAGCAATATGTTAGCATGATACTGTTTCAGTTTTTTAATCCAATCAATTGTTTTTATGTAAATCGATCGAAACCATTCATTTCGCGCTATTTGGCCCTCAGTGGCTGACGTAACAACCACTTTGTAGTAAAAGCTGATTAGAACTTAATTCTAACAGCTATTCAAACGAAGTTTGAACCACCACAAACAGAGTTGCTAATTTAGCTCGTCTAAGCGCCTTAAAGCGACCAGGAACTTCTTTTTCTGCTTAGCTCTTCCTGACCCGACTTTTTTTTCCGATGGGAAATCATCAAATGACTTCTCCCACACCGGGCAGAGAGGGCGGGAGTGTAAGACTTTTAATGAATAAAACCCATCCATGTTCCTTCCTCGCTCTGTATGTTCCGGTGCCACGGCATCTCTTTCGAACAGTCCCGCAGCCCTGACAGGTTCCTGACCACACTGCAATGTCCACTAAGGCACAGCCAATAGTATAAGCTCGGTAAATAGGTTAAGGTCCTATTTTACGAGCCTGTGATGGATCGTCAAGCATTTTAGGAAAAAAATACATATATCAAGCTTGGTTTTTATATTCCTTTTCTTTTTTCTCCATAAAAAACCCTACTCTTCTAATATTACATACCTACCTACAATACACTGGACTTGATGGATCCAACTTATAATTCCACCAAGTTTGTTTCTCCTGCAGATGAACTGTTTTTCAAAGAATATTTCAAGGCATTTCTATTTTATCTCTACCTATTTCTATGGAACTTGTCGGGATAAAATTACGCTACTTATAACTCCGTCGTGTCATAAACTTTTATCTAACAAAGTTTCACTGTCATCTGTTGCGGCGTGACTTGGGGGAATAAAGATCTGTTGTCCATAATAATTTTATTTCTGATATTTACGAGTATTTTTATTAAATATATTGACCACAATGAGCAAGTATGTAAGTATGTACGTACTTAGGTAATCTAAGTGGGTCCATCTATCTGGCAGAATATTGTTGCTCCGAAATTCATTTAGCATAACACACATGGCATAATTTTCTTTAAACGAATACATTAAAGGCATATTTTTTTAAATATACTTATTGTTTGGCTGAATGTGTGTATGTCCGAATTTGGAATGGAATACTTTTAGATGGCTGAATTTTATTTGGCATAATTACCTTTGGCATTGTTCAAATTTCGCATAATTTCGTTTAGAATAATGTTCATTTAGAACGACGATTATTTGATACTAGCTGACCCGCGCAACTTCGTTTGCGTCACATAAGAGAAAGAGAGGGTTACAGAGAGTGGGTCGTAAGCACCTATAATACAGTTATCAAAGAGCACATCACACACATCCTTCCGCATAATGAAAATGCGCGCCCGGTACATGATCATTATTTTGCTGCGGAATTACTTAAAACGGTGTATCTCCTAAGATATACATTGAAGTCAATTTACGTACCAAAGGGCAATCTTGTTCAAAATCAAATACTTGTGATTAACAACGTATTTATTTGAATAAGAATAAATTACCATGTTTACAAAAACAGCTTTAAAGGCTTCTATTGACAGCTTTACATCTTCACACTTAGACACTCGATGACAGTCATACTCCAGCTATGTCTGCAGTTCTCATCAAGGTGCATTAAATGAGCCGCAACACGATATAGCTGCTGTAAACCGTTGCGGACCTCTTGCAACTGCTTACCATTTAAAATTTCAAACTCTACGTCTTCTCCCCTATGACGCCGTGTCTTAAAGTGTTGTGCACTTTAAAACACGGCTCTTCAAAGCTTAGAAACCTTCAAATGCGGTATTAATATTTTACGGTGACTTTCGAGACATTCCAATTTTAAAGAGTATTAGCAATTTTACACCAAATTTTTATGTGAGTTCAACCTTTTTGGAATAAAATCGGATTGGATTTTGAAACATGTATCAAAATAACTTGTAGTTTACATGGACCTAAAAAAAAAGGCGGACGTAACTTCATTAAGAAAAAATTGAAGCATCACAATGGTGGCTGCGTAACTATGTGTGCGTGTGTAAAGGGATACCAGATGATGAAAAATTACCCATTTTTAAACAATATTTCAATAAGATTTCCCTTGCACTTGGTTTTATTACAAGTTTTTGTGACTGATAGATTTTTTAAAATAAAGGTAAAGTAAATAAAACACATTGGATATTAAAAGTATTTACAACTCATTTAATGTTAATAAAATTTTACAAACCCTTTTGTTGGTTTAAATTTTGGCTAAAATTTATTTTATGGGCCAACGAGTTAGAAGTTCATTTTTTTTTTTGTAAATAGTACTCATTAACAGAAGGCTTTTCACAATTTTTTAAGTTGCGGAGACTCACGGTTTACGAGATATAATTTTTTAAATTTTCCATATAAATTGAAAAATAAAACGCAATTTATGTAGATTAGATGTCAAATTTGACGTTTCAGGTTAAAATTTCCTTTATGGGCCATCGGTTTTTGGGTCGGGGTGGACGGGGCAGGGAGGGGGGCTACCCCTCTGTACCATCCCCATCCCGCGGAGCCCCATGGTTATGGAGATATCCATGGTTAAAGTTTTAAGGTTAAGTTAGGTTAGAACACAAATTTCCATCAATTTGAACTCTAATTTCCATAGATTTATGGGGCGGGGAGGGCGAGGGGGGGAGGTACCTACCCCCTGTCCCATCCCCACTCCGCAGAGACCCATGGTTATGGAGATATTCGTGGTTAAAATTTTGAGGTTAGGTTAGCGTATTTTTCGACACCTGCCAAAATAGCTGAGCGGGGCTCCAACTTCTGGGTGGTTTAAAAAAAAATAACCTCGAAGGAGGTGGCGGGGTCTGTGTTCGCTCGCTTCGCTCGCTCACTTCGACCCCGCGATCTCCTTCTAACCTAACCTGTGGGGTGCCCTAAAATTCCATTGTACTGTTATGGTTTTGCATCCGAGTCGAGGGAGAACCGGTCGACGGCGGGGCTCCTTCTTCTGAGTGGTTTATAAAAAAATAACCACGAAGGGTATGGCGGGGTCTATACCCTTCTAACCTAATCTATCCGTGTCGGGGTGCCCCAAGTCGGCTTAGGCAAAACTAGCTTGTCATCAAACACCCCATTATAATTTGGTGCTCAATTTACAGGTAATCAATACGACAAAATTGAATGAAACACTTTTTATCGGTCAACGGAACGTGAAACGTCAAATTTGACTTCTAATCTACATAAATTGCGTTTTATTTTTCAATTTACATGGAAAATTTAAAAAATTATATCTCGTAAACCGTGAGTCTCCGCAACTTAAAAAATTGTGGAAAGCCTTCTGTTAATGAGTACTATTTACAAAAAAAAAATGAGCTTCTAACTCGTTGGCCCATAAAATAAATTTTAGCCCTTATTATTTTTATCCAATCATTTTTCCATGCATCATTTGCTGAGGGAAATCTATAAAATATAGAAGAATACAATAAATATTAACATAAAAAATATAAATCTCCCACTTTTAAAGCAATTTAAAACTTGAAATGGTTGCAACACTGATTGATTTCGAGACTTATTAAATTTATTAACGTAAAATCGAGAAATAAGTTTTAAAATTACATGCTTACCTATGAAACGTAATCCCCTGGCTTTTTTAAATTGAACCACTATGGTTTCGACAACTTTTCACAACACACGAGGGCATACTTTAATTTTTATTACGCAAAATAACAAGCAGGCACACGTAGCATCGTTCAAAACGTAATGGCCGACGGCAGACTTACTATGGTGTGAATGTGTGCGTGCGCACCTGTCAGCATTAGTGCACTGACTTACTATGGGTGCTTCAGTTATTGTTAAAGAAGACGGCGTCCGCCTTTTTTTTTAGGTCCATGGTAGTTTATATTAATATCTCGAAGGAGTATTGATATCAAATTCGAAACAAATCACCGCCAAAATAACTTACTACCCCTTTTTTGTTAGGGGATGAATTTCAATGCAATATGAAACGCGTCCATCAATTCTGTTAATATTGTTGATTGCAAAGTTTGAAGTAGATTAGACCAAGGAATCACATTTTCCCATACAATCTTTGCCCCCCTTTTTCACCCCCTTAGGGGTATAATTTCAAAATTCTTTCTTATCGTATACGTTATACAGAAAATACACCCTCCAAGTTTCAGGTTTCTACAATCTGCGGTTTAGGCTGTGCGTTGATCCATCAGATAGTCCTTCAGGACAAAGCATTTTTTATTTGTAGATAGTAGGATTTGTACTCGTTTGTAATGTATTTGTAGCTTTTCCGGCTGTATGTCTTATGTAAAATAAAAAATAATGATTGGCATCAAAAAAATGTTTTGTGTAAAATAGCAATTTTCTGGCTAACTATTTTCCCTACACTGCCCCGCTGAAAGTTTTTTTTGCGATTTCTGACTTTTTGAGTACTCTAACCTGGGTTGGTTTGGAAGAACTTCTAAGAACTTCTTCTTCTTCACTTCTTGATTAGTGTCGGAAAGATGATCGATTGGCATCAAAAAACTTGTTTTATGTAAAATGGCAATTTTCTTGCTCACTGTACTTTATTTTTTAATTAAATCTGTGAATGGGGATAAACATTTTGTGAAAAAGTTTCGGATTGTTACCTAAGACCATTTTTGTGTAGCTGCAGCTCCCCTTACTGCCCCGTTTACCGTTTCCACCCTGTATTACCAACTACGTATACCGAGGAAAGTCAATTTTCTTGAATTCCGCTATTTTGGGCGTATTCACTTCGAAAATCAAAATTCAAGAAAATTGAGAAATTACATTTGCCTGTATTAGATTTGAAGTATTTTTAGCAACTTTTAAAGGTTTCCACTTCAATGGATTTTATTGTATAGGTGTATGAAGTTAATTAATTTTAAACACAAAACCCTCTTTTTTACGTCTCTGGATGTTTTTTTTTTTAAATGCTGAAACAGTTATTCCTTTATTTTTAATAATAAGTATTTACTCTGAGTTTCATGAATCTAGAACAATCTAAAATTTTTTTTTCATACAAACTTTACCCCCCCTTTTCACCCCCTTTTTCCAAATTTATCCATAATTTCTATAGCCTAAGTGTTATTCTGAGTTTATTTTAATAGATTAGTGAAGTTTTCATCAAAATCCGTCTATCAGTTTTTACGTGATGCGCGGTCAAACAAACAAACAAACAAACAAACAAACAAACAAACAAACAAACACGAATCTTAAAAATGGATTTAATATGTTCAGTTACTTATTTTAAGTCACCCTGATCGGTTTTTTTTTTTAAATCTTCAATGTACAAATTTTTTGGTCTCAACGATTTTATTACCTATATGTATAGATAATTTCACTTGGCATACTATGAAGATTGCAGAATTTCATTTGGAATAATTTTATTTGGCAGTATTGCCATTTTTCAATGCCACAAAATAGCATTTTTAACCTTAATTTAAAATTAAAATATTTTCTTAAAAAGTAAATATGTTGTGCTAGAAAAGTTAGTGACAGAAACGAATCGCTTCAAAACCGACACCACGTAGTCTTGTTTGCCCTACCCCTAGAGTGTAATTTAAAATCATGCCTGCTGCATGCTGCATACTGCATGCTTGCTTGTATGCTGCATGCTGTTTGCATGCTGCATGCTTGTTTCCATGCATGCTGTATTTTTGTTTGCATGCTGCTGCATGCTTGTTTGTATGCTGCTGCATGCTTGATGTATGCATATGATGTATGTATATGCTTTTCAGATGTTTGCATGCCTGGTGCATCCATCGTGCATGCTTGCTTGCATGCTGCGTACTGCATGCTTGCTTACATGCTTCATGCTAGCTTGCATACTGCATGCTTGCAGTATTGCAAGCTTCCCAGGTATGGTGTACCACAAAAAAATGCTCGCAATGACGGGGAAAACAAGTACCTTTCGGCTTCGTTAAGAGGTGTTTTACACCTTTTATGTACAAATACTTATTGCAAATTATTATGAATCCCGCAAAAGTGACAAGCAATCAATTAGTGTTTGTCTTTTTACTATCCTGCTCCTGCCGAGTACGGGCAAAAACCTCCCCTCCACTCTTGCCATTTCTCAAAAACCCGCGTGTCCTCCTTCCAGTTCGTGCAGAACCTCGCTAATGTGTTAATTTAATTCCTTAAACATCTTCTTCCTCCACCCAGGCACCTCCACCAGGACTCCATAACAAAGATGTCGTACACCGTGGTGAGCATCTGCTTCCAAATGCTGAACGCGACGGAGAGGCTGATGTTCACGCACACGTGGGGCTATAAGGACAAGCACGGGCAGTGGCAGGGGATCGTCGACCAGCTGCTGAAGAAGGAGGCTGATCTTGGTAAGCAGGCACCTGTAACGCTGATGAGGAAGTGACTACCAACGATTTCCTAGCACAAGAAAAGTGTCCATAAAATATTGTAGGTCCGGTATTCCCGTCTGGAGTAAAAGATATATAGGTACATAAATTAATCGCTGACTGTACGCACGCCGCGCCGCCGCCCCGTCGTCGGTCGATGTCGAGAATTTTTTAAACAGTGTAAGATATAAATTAATGTCAAATTTCGTTCTTTTCGTAACATATCCAGACCCCGTATTCACAAACGTTCGACTCGTTTCCGATTCTACAACTCGTAGATCTGTCTTCTTCTGGCATTACGAAAACGACCGAGATAGACATACGACCTTCCGAATCGGAAGCGATTGATTACCCTGGTCGTGGTAATCTTTCATAATAATAATTCGTTAAATATTAGATATCTAAGAGGCAAAATCTTTAAATAAAAGTCATCCAAGAATTTGATATTCTGATTTTGCAAACGTTGCTAAACGAACCAAAATATGCATACAAAATCCTGCATTAAAAATTAATTAATTTATCTCCTCGCATTTTTTTTCTCGTTTGGACCAAGTACAACCGTCAAACAGATATGTTAATCACATAAAAAAATATTATAACTGTTTTTTTTTACTGTTACTTTATAAGCTAAATTCCTGATGCATTTAGCACTAAATTCTCCATCGTTCATCGATCTTTTTTTTTAACTGATAAATACTATGTGGCAGGTGGAAGGATTAAAATAACTGTACTCATCAAAACTTTAAGTTGAACTAGTTTTTGAAGACTAGTTTAAATCTGGTTGATTAGAAAAAAATAACAGTTATAGAACGTGTTCCTACTCAAATGTGTGTGCCGTTAAAATTAAAGGTGCATGACATTTGTTGGTCGCTTCGTGTTCAGAAAGCCCACTCTGCACTCCATCTACATCATAATACAGTGTCCTCAAAAAAAAAAAAAAACAAATACATTTGCACTTCGCTGCATGCATTTCGATACAAATATCATTGAAAATCACCTTTTAAGCTAAGAATTGCTTGTATTAGGAGATGCGACACTTCCACTTGTCATTGTTGAAGTGCAAACTTATTTAGACGCGTTGATCACTTTTTAATTGAAAGAAAATCATGGAACTCGCGTGACCGTCACGAAACGCTTTATAGCACTCGTAGCCGATCCGCTACGGCGTAGCACCACTAGGCGTGGGCTGGGCACAGCCCGTAGCAGATTTCAATTTCTTCTTTTCACTTATACCTTCAGTCCAAGACTTTACAAGACTGCCCCACATTTTTTTTTGCCATGCATGACTACAATTATAAGGGTTACTTCAAAAATATACTAACAGCTCTGCAAATGAATGAACGTTATTCAGAAAAGTGCCAGATCGCGCATTTGTGTCAGCGTGTGGTATACGTGTACCATAAATTCGTCAGTGAGTATGGGTGTGAGTAAGAATAGTGATTGTGTGATGAGTGAGTTAAAATGTTATAATGCGCAACTTAATTCGCTTATACTCATGCTGCTGATTTCCGCTGCCTTCACTAACTCCTCTGTTTTAAATTCTAGGTACCCTAACAATCTTCACTCAAGAGCGCATGATGGTTGTGGACTACATCGCCATGGTGGGTTCCACGGCTGTCCGGTTCGTCTTCAGAGAGCCCCCTCTGTCCTACATCTCCAACATCTTCACGCTACCCTTCTCTGGGGCGGTATGGCTGGCCATTTTTATCTGTGTCCTGGGATGTTCCATCTTCTTGTATATTGCTTCGAAATGGGAAGCTAGTATGGGAATGGTAAATCCTTTTCATGTATTTCTGTGCTTCCTAAACTAGGTGCTGACGCCAACTCATCATCTGCCTTTCACCAACTTTGTTAGGGTCGGCTTCCAGTCTAACCGGATGCAGATGAATACCAGTAGTTTACATGGAGCTATGCTGCCTATCTTACCCATCCACAACCCAGTTAGTACTGGGTAAAACGATACCTTTTGGTAAGACTGGTTGTCGACTTTTTGGGGCACTGATTCTGTAACGACTGTCAAAGGTCTACAAATAAAAGCTGGGACCAAATGCTTAACGTGCTTTCCAACGAGGAGACTCGGTATGTAGAACAACCTATGCAAGCACAGCTTAATCTAAAGATCAACTCATCCATCTGTTATTATTTAGCCACGAGCTCCTCCTCTTCGTACATTTATGATGCTACTGGTATTGTGGTCGCACCTAAATTAATTACATCCCGAAGTCTCTCGTATAAGCTCATTACTCTTCTTTGCAATATAGTTCTCTGATTCGTCCTAACCTCGTTCTTAAAGGCAGAGTCTGATAAAGTCTAGACTATTTATGTCAAGCATAGAACGGAAAATTTGTGTATTAGTATCATCGATTCCTAAACCTAAGGAATTACTGGCAATCTATTTTTTTTTTCGCAATTATTTCAGCATCCACTCCAACTTGATGGATCCTGGGCCGATGTGTTAATCCTGATCATTGGAGCCGTCTTACAGCAAGGATGCACTTTGGAACCAAGATATGGCGCAGGTTTGTACCGACATTTAACCACCTTTAAAGGATTAATTCCACCAAACGGCTCCCCATTGCCTCGGAAATGATCCGAAAAACGCGGTGACAACCGAATGTGTCCAGCAGGATGTCGACGCATACGATCGTCTCCGTGCCGCCGCTTGCGAACGTATCCTTTTCTGCGCCTGGTCAAAAAGTTTTATTCCATGGTAATGTAGGCTTTAAATACACGATTTAATACCGTTTAAAGATTGTTAAATCTGTTCCAATCCGATGTGATGCGAGCCGTTTAGTGGAAATTATGTATTGTCAATACCGGCCGGCAATAATAGCCGGTCTTTATTTTTTTAATAAAAAAAGCGACAGGGTTTAAGAACCACAATTTGATGTTTGGATGTGAAAATTAGTCTTAAATTGGCTTAGCCAGGTCGATTGATCCCGCGGGATTTGGGATGAGAATTACAAGAGCCTTTTCAACGATGTCTTCGTAGGAGTAGCTCCAATTCTTTCTTATCCAGGACACTAAGACTTACTTCATATTATTCTTCCACCAGGTCGCTGCGTAACCCTGATCCTCTTCGTGGCTCTAACGATCCTCTACGCAGCGTACTCGGCGAACATCGTGGTGCTACTGCGGGCCCCCAGCTCCTCAGTCAGGAGCTTGCCTGATCTGCTCAACTCGCCTCTCAAGTTGGGAGCCAGTGATTTTGAGTACAATAGGTACTTCTTTAAGGTAAGCTTGTACAGTTGCGTACGAGGTTGGTAATAATTATGTTAAAACCATGTTAAAACGAACGATACTTTTTTAAATCTTAGCAAAGAGTTTTCATGTCAGAAAAATATGGTTAACATTTATGAATAAAATTAACTTTGGGAGATAAAATATAATAAATAAAAATTCAATTATTTAATTTAATTAATTTTGACAATAAATTTCAACCCTTTATCTGTACCAAAAACACAAAAAAAAAATTACTTTATTAGTAATACTGGCTGTTTTTAGTGCCATTGCCTTAAAAAAAAGCACTGATACGCGCGCATCGAAAATTTGTGAACAAGTAATAGTTATTTATGATACTAGTGCGGTAAGTTGGTTTTTACAAACGAGTAGACGAATGTAAGCCTGAGCCGAAGTCGAAGGCTTACCATAGTCACGAGTTTCTAAATACTAATTTCTGCACGTGTGTCATACAACGTTTTTCAACACATTTGCGAGAAAATTATTAATTATACCACGCTATAAAATTTTTGTAAATCATTAAATATAGCGGTCTCGCGATTTTGGCGGCAAGAAACAGTTTTCCGCAATTTGCACCTCATTCAAAATATCAGTTGGAGTAGATTCCATATTAACATCAGATTCCTCGCTTGAACTCATGTTATTATTTTGATTATCAGTCGGAAAGTCGCAACAATATTTGACGTTTCTATGAAAATGGCGCGAATTTGCAAATGGCGCCACATGCACGTGGTGAGAATTAGAACTACATCTTTCGTCTCACTTACTCTTTTGTATTAAAGTGAGACAAACGTATTGAGCAAAAGCTCTTTCAAGGAGATTCGATCAGTCAGCCTATTTATTCTCGTAATGTGAAACTCCTTGGTGGAAACCTTTTTTTTTTGAAATTAAAAAAAACTGTTAAGAATACGCACGGTGCTATACAAGGGGGAGTGCGGTAAAATAGGTACTTAGCCTGCCGGGGTTGCGGGCCTATTCGAAAGAGATACCGCGGCCCCGGAACATAAAGGGCGAGGAAAGAACATGGATGGGTTTTAGTCAGTAAAACTCTGACACTCCCTCCCGCTCCGCCCAGAGTGGGAGAAGTCATTTGATGATATCCTATCCTAAAAAAAAAAAGAAGGTGATAGTACCTATTTCACCGCACGGTCCGTTGTACGGTGCGTAATTTTTAACTTTCGAACAACGTATACAGGCTTCGTAAATGCATGTTTTGAGCAAGTGTGTTGAAAAATAAGGAATGGACAAAATAAAAACTATAAGTTTATTTCATGAAGTTTTATTGCGTGCTTTGGCTGTTGGTATCCTTGCCTTGTTCTTAGAATACTAATATATTTAATTAAAATAAAGAGGTTAGTCTGTGAAGTTGAAGTTGTTTGTGTGGCTGTTGGATCTGGCCTCGGTCTTCGACGAAGATTTTACTTTATGCTCTAGAGCGTAAAAAAACGACTTTATGTCGCCTACGCACGACATAAAGATGGACTTTTAGAGCACGAGAAGTGAAAATTACATTATTAAGAATTTCACAAATCATTTTCTTATATCTTTTTGTTGCACGCGTAGAATGACCACCGTGGTAATCGCTTTTGTCGATGGAAGAATCGACAAAATGACAAAACGTAGGTACGTTTCTATCATCGCATCGTTCGTAAGCGAGGGCGTAGCGTAGTTAAAAATGTAGAAAATAAATATTTCTATTCTTCAGCCCACTTAGGTCTACAACATCAAGCCTGACGACAAGTTTTTCACTACTTTTGCCACTTCTGTTTATAGAAACAGAACATTTTTTCTTAACAAACGTCAATTAATCTTATTTATTTATTTATTTAACAATTTATGTACACACTAAATATAGAGAAGAAGAAAGGAACAGAAAATAGTACAAAGGTGATGCTTATTTCTAAAGAAATCTCTTCCAGCATACCTGCGAAAGGAGATACTAAAAAAAGAGATGTAGACATAGTGTGTAAAAGAAGGAGAGAAAATGGAATACATACAGCATAAAACAAATTAAATATATACAATATAAGAATACATACTCATACATACTATAAATATACCATAGTAACTATACAAACTTACTACTTACATACTTACTTACTATAAAAACAATAAAATAACAAACAATAAATAGGTACTTATGCTTTGGTCTTCATTAAATCAGACCTAGACAAAATTATTATTTCATTTTATTACTATATTTTGTGTTTTTATTAACCTTAATCTTGTAGTCTCTTTAAAGTCCTGATGGAATGTTGAAGAAACTCTGTACTTTTTAGAAACTCAACGATCCAATACGCAAATCGATTTACGAGAAGAAAATAGCACCGAAAGGAAAGAAACCGAACTACTACTCGATGAAGGATGGGGTCGAGAGGATTAGGAAGGTGAGTACTGAGTAGACTTGCACAATTCTGTCTACACAGACTATTTTTGTACTAGTACGAGCGAGATAGACAATTTATTCCCTTTAGCAATTGGGTGGCCCGCGAAATTCAAACTTTCTTACGTTTCTTGCAACTTGCAGGGCAGTGCTAAGTCGTATGCTGATGAAAACATCGGTCGCGGCTGTAAAACGCATGTAGTTACAGAATTATAATCATCAAAATCATCAAAACAACCCTTCAAGTTCACAAGAGTCGAGGTACGAATTATTTACGGTCAAAATTATTTTTCAAAGTACCTTAATTACACAAACAAAATCGAGAAAGAAACGAAGTCGATCAAATCGTTCTAAAACAAAATTATCATAATTATATCTTAAACCTTAGAAGAGCGAACCTATCTGCCAGTAGATTAGCCGGAACAAAAATTTGAAAAAAATGTATTTTTGTTATAACTGCCAGACATTATTTTCATAAGCACTGTGTAAAAAGCTGTTTTTTTTTATATTACAAGCACACACTTTAATTTTATTTATTTGTATAGATGTAAAGATGGTATATACCAACGTTTCCCAAAGTGGGCGATAACGCCCCCTTGTAGGCGCTGCAGGCCTAAAAGGGGGCAGTAAGAGACCCAGAAAAAAAAGGGGGCGTTGTATAGAGGCTTAGGGGGCGATTTGTAATTTCATCTGGGAGAACTCTTAGACACCGACTGAGCTCTCGATTCTTGACTACAACTTTTGAACATCAACTAATATTAATTAGGAGATTGCTCAAACTAGCTCGGTTCAATATTTCTCCCCGTGTAGTTCATAATATATCTGTCCTGTTTTATTGAATAAATAAAAGCAAAATAATTAAATAAAAAATAAAATACATTAAATTAATAATTTAAAGTAAACCTATAATGGCTAGCTAAGCTAAGATAACAGTTGTTAGTTTTTAGCAGCTATTATTTTTTAATTTAATTTATTATTATTATTTTTTAAATTAAGTTTTAGATTTTTAAGGAATTTTAATTTAAATAGAAAAGGGGGCGCTAGAAATAATTTATTCTCAAAGTGGGCAGTATACAAAATAAGTTTGGGAACCTCTGGTATAATACGATTAAATATTTATTTACAAAACCAGCAATAATACCCGTTTCCTCAAGTACAACTACAAAATCGTTGAAAATAACAATGGAACTTCGAGCTAAAGTCACTTGATATAAAGGTAAATACAATAAGGTCCATGTTCACCAAAAAGATGACGGTCTGATTATCTAAAACCGGCTGTTTAAAACACATTTTTGTATGAGAACATGTCACAGTGACAGCTGTTTTTAGATAATCAGACCGTTAACTCTTCGGTGAAGATTGACCTAAGTAGGTAGGTACTTATATACGACACCCTTAATTGGGCCGTGGTACCACCAGACGAGGTGGCCGAGAGGTTAAGGCGTTGGACTGCTAATCCAATGTGCTCTGCACGCGTGGGTTCGAATCCCATCCTCGTCGAACATTTTTTATAATAAAAGATTAAAATTCATGAAATAGAATTAAAAGATAACATGATAAAATTAATGGGTAACAATTTTATCTTATCGTTTTCAACAATTATTTTGATTGGATTCGTTGTCATTTGTTTTTGAGTATTTTCAAAGATAATAATGGTTCGAAAGTCCCAAAGGATATCCATATTACCCAGTACTAACTGGATTGTGAAGGTCAGATTGGTAGTGGCTCTATGTAAAATAGAATAGAATACTCTTTATTATGTACCTACACCATTAAAATAGAAATACAAAAAAATTTAAACACTTTACTAGGGGTGACTGGTATTCAGCTGAATACTGGCAGAAGATGAAAAATTGGTAATGATTCGGGAGGAGTTCGAAATAATTAATATTTTATTTTTGAATTAAGTAAAGATAATGGTCGTAGAGTACGTACCTAATCACTACTATTATAAAACAAAGTCGACTCGAATGGCGTGAAGCTGCCTTGCGTTCATAGGGTCCTGGGTTCGAATGCCGGTAGGAGCAAATGTTTGTGTGATGAGCATGGACATTTGTTTCCAAATCATGGATGTTTGTATGTATAATAAGTATGTATTTACAAACAAAAAAGTATATATGTAGTATATCAACTATCTGGTGTCCACGACACAAGCTTTGCTAAGTGTGGCACTAGATGGCGCTGTGTGTTAAGGCGATTACATGAGCTAAACGCGAGTTTTATAATTACTAAAAGTATATGATTCACTACTTTAAACAAGACCAGAAACATATATGATATTCTTCAGGATATATGCTAGCATGATACTGTTTTGAAAACATAATACAATTAATTTGGCTCGATAAAAAGAAATAACGAACTTATCTCTAAAAATATCTTTCAAACAATAAAAAACATACTAATATGCATGCGATCATTCTGATTTTTTGGCATATAATTCTACAAGCAATATATTAGCATGATACTGTTTCATTTTTTTAATCCAATCAATAGTTTTTTTGTAAATCGATCGAAACCACTCATTTCGCGCTATTTGGCCCGCAGTGGCTCACGTAACAACCACTTTGTAGTGCAAGCTGATTAGAACTTTAGTCTAACAGCATTTAACCACAAATAGAGTTGCTAATTTAGCTCGTCTAAGCGCCTTAATGTCCAGCGATATTTATTTATTTATTTTATTTAAAGTCTCGCGTCGCTCTCTGACCCTATGTATGCTTAGATCTTTAAAACTACGCAACATAATGCGGGTTTCTTGAATCACTCCATCTAGGAGTGATTCAAGAGGAAGGTTTTAGTAGGTATATAATATTACGCGGGCGAAGCCGCGGGCATCGGCTAGTTATTACTAAAATGATATTTTTTTATACCTTTATCAATGGATTCTAGTTAGGTTTCAGTATTAAAAGTAAGTAGTTGTATCAGTTGTCAGATTTTAGAACCGATTTCAAATGATTTTCATAAAAAAAAACGATTCTTCGAAACAAAAACACAATAAGTAGGTATATGAGCGAGGCAAACTGTGTGTTGAATGAAAGCATTTCTCTATCGATCTCTTTCTCTCACCCAGGGTCTGTTCGCATTCCACATGGAGCTGAACCCCGGCTACCGTCTGATCCAGGAGACGTACCAAGAAGATGAGAAGTGTGATCTGGTGGAGATCGACTATATCAACGAAATCGACCCGTGGGTGCCAGGACAGAAGAGATCACCGTTTAAGGACTTGTTTAAAATTAAGTTAGTTTTTAAAGTTACTATAGCTTTTGCCAGCGCATTGTCCCGTAGGATCTAACTACCGGGATAAAATGTGTTAATCCAGGTTATGAACTATCTGCGTGCAAAACTTCATCCAAATCTGTTCAGTCGTTTTTGCGTGAAAGACTAACAAACATCCATACATCCATCAAGTCACAAACTTTCGCATTTACAATAACAGTGGGGTAGGAAATAGGATGCTGAGAGTAGCTGATCCAGTTGTATTGGATACAGAGAGCAGGGTTGTAATCAGGGATGTGATGATATCGAAACCGGAATCGGAGGTTTTGGATTTGATATATTGGAATCGGAACAGGAATCAGAATCGGAATCGGAATCAGAGGCAGATGCTGAAGAAGAAAATGTGTGAGAAAGTAGGGTTAATTAATGAAATAAAAATGTAATTGTACATACATTGCTAATCAGTCTTTTTAATTTCAAATACAAACAATAGAATACCTGACGAGGCGTTGAAAAAAAATCAATCATTATTAATAAAATAATTATGCATTGTACAGACGCCAGCACATCAATTTACAACAATCTGTCCAATTTCTACAAAAGATTTTCAACTTTATCACAAAGTTGGAAGGTTCACGTTCTCCAATTACCTCCGATTGAAAAGATTCGGAACAGGTATCGGAATCGGAGCTCCGTAACATCCCTGATACAGAGTGCAGTAAATCCGAGAAAAACGCAGTAAGCTCAAAAGGTTAAAGGTTAAGTTAAAGTGACCCAACACCCAATCATACACATCGATCAAGTAAAAGGTTGCAACAGCTTATTACGTCGGTTAACATCCACCGCCTGGGGCGTGTCCGCACATGTACTTCGGACTTCTGGCTTGGCTCTCTGCTTCTCGGCTGGCGAATTTCCATGTCCAATGTGGCATCAATCAGCTCATGCCCGAGAGGTAGATGCAGTTCTAAACGAAACATGCCGAATAATTACTGGCTGCCTCAAACCAACACCATTAGCTGCTCTTTATCCGCTTGCAGGAGTGGCCCCTCCAGAGGTAAGAAGAGAGGCTGCCTGCTCTTCTGAAAAGCATAAGCAGCAGACAGACAAACGCCACCCTCTGCATAACATGGAGACGCCAAGAGGTTGGCTGAAGAGTCGGAGGAGCTTCCACAGGTCGCCTAATTTATTGGTAGACACTAACAGCTATTGTGAAGCAAAAAATAAATTGTGGCTCCTCAAACATCCCCTTCCGACACACTACGTCGAAGTAGCAGAAAAGCTCCCTCCGGGACACCTTCTACCATGGCCCACCTGGAAGACTCTAAACCTTTTGCGAAGTCAGGGCCCCTGCAGATACAACCTGGTCCGGTGTGGGTATTCCGATGAAGCCTTGTGTGACTGCGGTGCCTCTACACAAACTATGGCTCACCTCATGTCCTGCACTCTTTGTGGTTCCAACCTATTGTCGGGCCTACGCTGTCCCCCCATACTTTAGTACTAATGCTGTAATGAAAAATAATAATATTGTAACACCAAATGATTTGAAAAGAGTAACCATGGAGTTTCTTGCCGGTTCTTCTCCATGGAGTCGACCAAGGCGAACCGTGCACCTTTTTCGACGTTTTATAAGTGCCCATCCAGGCCTATGTGAAATAAAATATTTAGGTTTTAATTTTTTTGATTTTGTTCCACCTGCACTCTGAGCTGTCCGAGGCCACCCCCAACGCTGTCGAGGTGGCACAGTACTGGTCGAAAATAATTTAAAAATATAAAAGACAGACAGAAATCATCGACACGACGAAGAAGAAGAAGAAGAAGTAAAAGGTGTAAAAGTGATTGGACAACTTTCTCTCACATTAAATATCATTTCATTGAAATCATCCGGCCAAAGGCATTTTTCATTACAATACAATAAACATCCTAGATGTGTTGCGATCAAAATCAAAAGATAAACTGAAATATCTCATGCGCCTGACTACAAAAGCTAAATGCCTGGGTTTTTGCTAATTGCATATACGAGAACATACACGGTGTACGGACCCTCTACGACCAAGCATTCTGTACATCAAACTAAGTAACTTTACGTGAAAATTATTGCTGAGAAACAACTTTTTTTTTTTTGCTGCTGACGGATGAATGAATTGAATCGTATAGGTGTATAAGGTAAAAAATCTTAGGTAGGTACCTATATTAAAAACTTATGTTTAAAAAAATTGCTTAGAAGTTGAAAGTGTAACCCCCAACGTCTCATTAGCTAGAAAGTTCCCATTATGCAAACAAACAAAATATTGCAATGACGGGGAGAACACACTCTTTACCCTTTAGAAGGTATATTGTAATTGCATAAAACATATCGACGTTCCCAGCTTCCTCAGGATCCGTGAGTCAGGCGTCCAAGCGAATGTCCACCAGCGGCTGACAGTAGCTCGTCCGCGGTGTTCAGGCCATGTGTCGACCTTCAGCAGCGTCGGCATCACTGACATGTACCCTGCCATGCTGATGACGCTGTACGGCATGCTGCTGGCTCCAGCTGTCCTGGTGGTTGAGATCCTGTATAAACGATTGTAAGTATGAGTCCACCAGAGGCTGACAGTGGCTCGTATTTTAGCGGTGTTGGCATCACTGACATGTACCCCGCCATGCTGATGACGCTGTACGGCATGCTGCTGGCACCAGCTGTGCTGGTGGTTGAGATCCTGTATAAACGATTGTAAGTATGAGTCCACCAGAGTCTGACAGTGGCTCGTATTGTAGCGGTGTTGGCATCACTGACATGTATCCTGCCATGCTGATGACGCTGTACGGCATGCTGCTGGCTCCAGCTGTGCTGGTGGTTGAGATCCTGTATAAACGATTGTAAGTATGAGTCCACCAGAGTCTGACAGTGGCTCGTCTGTTCACGATTTTGGCATCACTAAGGTATATTTACGAACCCTGTAGAGCACAGCAAAAAGCTGGAAACTACCTAGGTACGATAATACTTAAATCTCCTGAAGCATCCTACCTACCACGGCTTAGATCTTTTCGATATTTTCCTTGTATGTATTTATGGAGATGTCGCTTTCATTTCAGAATGACGATCAGGCAGCAGAAAAGAGGGTTGTATGCGGTTGATGACCACATCTCGTTCCGGCACTGACTAAGACTTCTAGAAACATGTAGATCGTGAACTCATGATGCTAAGCCACAAGTATTACGAAATACATAGTTCTCGTAGAAGTTATCACAAGATTTTACTAGATATGTTACGCACACTTACCTAGAAAGGATGAAAATGAGAAGCTATAAATGATCACGATGATAGGCTAGTTAAAAGCAGGGGATTTAGTGTAGTTGTAAATTTGTAATCTTGCTGTACCTACTGTTATACTCGTTTTAAACTCTGGAATAAGATTTCAGTATGTTCTTGTTGCATTGCATGTTTCAAACCCTGGCATAAGATACCTATAAGCATGATCTTGTCGTATGTTTAAAACTCTTGAATATATTAAGTTAATGAAATATAAGTTTATTGATATATTGAACAATATTTGAAGGCCTTTAGTGCAATGTTAGGTGTTCTAAAGACAAAAAGTTGAAATGATGTGAGTGATTACTCTAACCGGAAAATTCACTTGGATTTTTTTATTTCGATAGAAAAAAAATACCTTATATCATATATAATATAATATAGATAATTGTCACGTAATCCAAATTCGGTACCCATAGGAACCTAACGATATTCACAATAAAGACACAACAAAAGACGTCTTGTGTTTTATTCATAAAGTTTCTTTTACATTTTTACTAGATAATGAGACATTTCTTTTGATGTCACCATTTCCAATGGTTCGTCAAACAAAAGGACATGTCATGGAATATTCAGTAGAAAATGTTAAGTAAATATGCCCAATTATGTTTAGTGAGAACCTCAAGCTTGGCTTCAAGACGACTAGGCGAAGGGCTCTGGGTTTGTTTGGTTTTTTGAAGATTTTATGAAAACTATTGCTACATAACTTGAGACTTGAGTTTTCCTCGCTAGAAATGACTCTGGAAATTCCTTGGTTGAAAGAAAACATCACCTGCTTAGGCTTTTCCCAACTATGTTGCGGTCGGCTTCCAGTCTAACCGGATACAGCTAAATACCAGTATTTTACATGGAGCGACTGCCCATCTGACCTACACAACCCAGTTGATATTGGGAAATACGATACCACTTAACGTAAGACTCATGGAGTCAGACTTTTTGGGCCACTGACTACCTGTAACGACTGTCAAAGATGGACAAATGACAGCCGGGACCAACAGCTCAACGTGCTTTCCGAGACACGGAGGAAACTCGGTATGTAAGGGCGGTCACCCATCCACAGACCAACCTAGGCAAGCATGGCTTAACCTAAAGATCGACCCGAGCGGCTGATATTGTTAAGCCACGAGCTCCTTGGTTGAAACAAAACCTAGGTATTTAAATCGTCTTTTTAGTTTTAGCCATTTTACTTATGTGTATCTTTTGTAGTTTTATTTGTGACACTTTCTCATTGCTCTAGTGGTCGCAATCGATACTGTTGAGCACGAAGTCTTTGGTTCGATTTCCACGTCGTGTCAATTGTTATTCGGTTATTTCAAGAAGGTTTTCTCAGCTATTACGCAGCACGACGTTAGAATTTGTGCTCGGTGGATGGCAATAGGCTCCCCCCTATTATATGGGACTTAAACATAACTGGCGAGATGTGGGTGTACCATTAGATACACCTCCCGTTGCCTTTCGGGGTATTATAAGCGTGATCTTATGCAATCAGTGACATCTAGCAACCCAAATTGGACCCGCAGGTTGGTCAGTGCCGTGAGAACGTTGGTTGATCATAATGCTTAAGTGTGTTCATTACTTTTCAACAAGTTAATTGGGACTTTTTGCTACAGACAAACAAAGAAATTTTTCCACATATTACGTAACAGTACCTACGGTTATCTTTACTGATATTTGAAGACTTGTCAGCTCCAATTGGTCTCAATTACATCTGACATCACGTTTAGTTTAACGTAACAAACCTATTGACTTTACCTAGAAAAAGACCAACAACATTAAATTACTCGAGCCGGACACTTCGTTGTACATTTCTCTCTCAGTCTTCATAAAGCAATATGAATACAATTTCGTTTGTATTTTTGCTTTTGATTCCAAGTTTTGCCCTCGCAAAAGATGCGACCACCTTTAATTTTATTAAATTGTTTATCCAAAATGATCAGAAACCTACGCATTTGATCTACGGTGGACTGTGCTGGAAAAAGAGTAAGTTTTTTCCAAATGATGTAGTTTATTTTGTGATTGATAAAATAAGGTAGTGAACTTATCCTATGAATACAATAATTTATTTAAGCGACATGAATTGAATGCCTGAACAACGCAATGTTGGATCTTCAGCATTAGATCCAACAACGAAAGTTGAAATACCTGCCAACCTAGTGCATAATTACTAGGCATATTTCGATATACGAGTATATCGGTTACGCCGGTTTTTGCTAACACTAAGCTTATACTAAAGTGAGTGAATAAATAAAATAACTACAGTTGTAATTGAAGTTGAACGCTCGGCTCAGCGACAAGATTTGAATTCGCACAATGCAGTAGATATACTTATTAAAAAAATCCTTGTAGGTGACGCTTACTTATCTTCAGTAAAACGAGCATTAGAAGGTAAACAATTTAAGTAATTTTTAATTGCAGACGTATTAAACAAGTTTGTAATGGAAATGTCCAACATAGGAGTGCGAACTTCAGCTTCTTTCAAACCGATGTCCAAGTATCAAGACCACACTATACTGTACCTCACAGATTTGGACTGCGCCCAGTCAAGAGCTGTCATTTCTTATGTAAGTGCATAAAATATAGATGTTAGTTGGAGCATTAGTGGCCCAGTGGAAGAGTAAGTCATGGGTTCGAACTCAGACAGACGCATCCTTTCCTTCCCACTTTATTTCATCACCACTGCTCTTAAAACGGTGAAGGAAAACATCGTGAGGAAACCGGCATGTCCTAGACACTCCTAGAACCAAAAAATCAAAGATACCAATCCGCACTGGGCCCGCGTGGTGGATTTATAGCCCATTCACCGTCATAGAGTCCTCTCTCCTGGCCTGTATCCTAGTAATGGGAACATTAATGGGCTGATGATCAGATGAGCTTTACTAGCTCCCAACAACATCACGCCTATATAATCTTTGAAGAGTTAGGCAGAGGTACGCAACATACAACGAACGGTAGCGCAACTGTTGAGCCCAAGGTCGTGGATTCTATTCCCAAATCGGGCGAAAATGTTTTTCCATCAGAAATGTTGAGTAGCCCGGTTGATGGTACTAGGGTCGCACCCTATTACATGGGACCTAAACATAACTGGAGAAATGTGGGTGTTTCCTTAGGTACACTTGTGCCTACCCCTTTAGGGTTTACAGGCATGACGTTATCTGAGTCGTCATCCGAGCATCAGTCAGGCGAAAAGAGCGCGGAGCGCGGTGATCTCTGTGAGTCTTTATGTAGAACATGCGGTCGCTGACTGCACGTGGTGATGGTTCCCGCCGGGAAAAGCGGGCTGATACCAGTCCAGAGTGTGCGCAACTGTACCAGCGTCGGGCGCTAGCTGCTCGGCATTATGCTGAACTGGGCCTATTTGGCGCAACCGTGAGACGCACAATTTTATTTTCTTCTTTTTAGATTTTAGTTTTACAGTATACATTTAAGTTTTTTATGTTGTTTTCACTTACTTTATTTTTTTATTTGTTGTGTACACTTATGGCATGTGCCGAATAAATATGTTTTCTTTCTTTCTTTCTTTCTTACTTGTATCTCCCGGGCCCCCGACACATGGTAGTAGCCCAGGCAGAGGGTACCATGAGGATATTCCCACTAAAAAAAAAAGCATGATGTTATGCAAAGTTTGTTTCGAATTTCTTCACCAAGCAGTGTTTTAAAAACAACTTACAGGAATTACAGGAATAAATAAGCATTTTGTGACATCGTAAATTCGTAACTGACCTTTCGATATCTTAAACCAGGCCTTGTCCAAGGAACTGTTTCAATTCACATACCGCTGGCTGATCCTCGCCACCTCTCCTCAACTGCAGCAGACCACGCTGTCGCTGATGGAGAAAGGTCCAGTGTTGGTTGACAGTGACCTGGTGCTCGCGGAAAGGGTTGGTAACCAGTTCCAGATGGTGGAAAGTAAGTTAGTTAAGTATTTCGATAGTCTTAAATAGTTGTACTTTTTTCTTAGCAGAAAATATTTTTTTGAATTTAAAATAATATTAAATACTTGAACATACTGAAAAACAAACAGTCACATCACGTCATTTTATTTGTCGAATTCTTCTCAGCAAAGGGGAGTCCGCCATAATGGATTTCGAATGACGTCACAAAGCTAACCATGGGTCACTCAAACTAAACATGTATGCAAAATTTCAGCTCAATGTATTAACAATAAAGCTAGTATTAGTGAGAGATATTGTGGAAATAACTGTGCCTAACTCTAATCTTAGTTGAATGGTGATAGAATCTAAGGGTTCTAAGGATTCTATCACAATATAATTATGTATGTGCGGCAGGCATCAGCCCTACTGGCTTACAGTAGGGCTGATGCCCGCCGCATCGTTCGCTTCGCCCGCGTACAAATCCAAAAAAACTATCCATTGGTGAAAACAGCATGAAAATCTGTGAAATAGTTTTTGAGATTATCACGACCAGACAGACAACCGCGGCGGAAGGCTTTTTATAATAATTATTATGTAGTGATTATGACAGACAGGAGTACACAATCGATAACTGTGACCCTTTCCCAAGTGCATAGACCCGGTCTCAACGGCTCCATGATCTCAACCCTCCGCGGCTACTACAATGGCAGCCTGGTGGATGTACGGCCTCATCGGGAACTGTATCGAAGACGGAAGAACATGATGGGCCATCCCATCATCATGTCCAATGTCATCCAGGATAGTAATACCACACGGCTACATCTACCTAGAGAGGATCGTCTGTAAGTGTTCTTGCTCACATCTTTTCACTCTTCTAATGTTCCTGAAAATATTTGTGATTGTAGGTATATCAAACGTATTGTTACGAGCTGGGTATGAGATAAATTAATTACTACCGATTAAACAACACAATAACTTTATTAATCACAAAACAATTTAAACTTAATCACAAGTACACTGCAATACACTACTGTTCACTATTCGCTTAGATATCGCTCTTCAAGTTCACTCCGATTCACTTCGTTGTGTAGCCAAAACAAGACTGACGGTCGCGGTCCTGAGCGGTGTATTTATACTCACCAACAGACACACCAGAATAACCACGAATATTCTAGAGGGTCATAAAAAACACTAACAAAAGAATAGCAGGTAGGTAATTATTATTACTAGCTACTTGTACAAACAAATATGAACCGTATGCCCTAGGCGTACGGTCGAAATTCTAATGTCTTTTTATAAATAGGTCGCGAGTTTGTACCTACCTAACTTTAAAAGTAATAATAATGGAATGCTCTCGAACTTCTAACGTACACACACTATAATCACTGGCTTTCTGGAATGTTCTAGTAGGTCCGATGTAACAGTATTTTTTGATTTTCTTAAGAACAAACTGTTTACGTTGACAGAGTAAAAGAATTTAACAACTCTAGAAGGCGCTCGGGTCGATCTTTAGGCCAAGCCGTGCTTGCCTTGCCTAGGTTGTTCTGTAGATGGGGGACCACACATTAGGATCATATTGAGTTTCCTCCGTACCCTCGGAAAGCACGTTAAGCCGTTGGTCCTGGCTGTCATGGAAAGTTTTTGATAGCCCGGAGTCTGACAACCAGTCTTACTACTCAAGGGGTATCGTCGTATTACCCAGTGCTAAACTGGGTTGTGGAGGTTAGATAGGCGGTCGCTTCATGTAAAATACTGGTATTTACCTGCATCCAGCTATAATTGGAAACCGTAAAGGCTCGGCAGGTGATGATTCACCTACTCCTCAATTACTTTAGCGAGCGCCATATTTACTGGACGATTTGCCTTGTCAGCCACCTGATATGTCCAGCCACTCTAAATATGTGTCCAGCGAAGCAAACCGTCTTCTGGGATACCGGGCACGTCACACTTTTTCATACCTAAGTAAGAAGCCCGAACCACAGTGTCCCGAACTCTAAAAAAACAAAGAAAAGCTGAATGGAAAAAAAACGTGCAGGATTCAACCAATTATACAAATTTCCCAGGTAAGGTCCAGAATCAAAAAATGATTGCAATGATGGGCAAAACAAGTGCCTTTCGGCTTCGTAAAGGGATTTTTTACACCCTCTTTATGAGACGAAAGATGCGATGTGGTTTTCAACGAATGTGACTGGTTGATTTTCGCACATCTCCACTCCGATAGCTCTTCTCCGCTTTGGTGAATTTCGGGCTTATCAGATTTTCATTCAGGATCTAACTACTCCATTATTTTCAGCGAACTACAATACGACTCCATCACGAAAGCTTGCTGGTCCGCTGCTAAGATTGGCTTCGAGATGATAAACGCGACTGGTCGGTATATCTTCAGTTATCGGTATGGATACAAAGTGAACGGACAGTGGTCTGGTATGATCGCTGATTTGTACAATAAAAAAGCTGATGTTGGTAAGTGGACTGGGAATCTAGACTTCTTGTTTATCGTGTGGTTGGTGCCTAACCGTCTGTCAGAATTTACGCCCCAGTCTGGGGCGGCATAAAATTGGGGAAAATCTGGGGCCCCCAGAGGCCGTTCTTACTTTGAAATTTCACGTAACCAACTCGGATCAATGAAAACTCAAAGCAGCAAAACGTCTCGTCAATCTCGACTTTCAAATTCTAATTTTATCTCAAAGGGTTTTTCCTGGACCAAGCATCTACTAAAATATGCTTTTACCAAAATAAAGTACGAATAATTGAATACTAACCAAAAATCACTTCCTGAATCCTACGGAAAAAGGCATGTGCGAAGATATTTCCCAATTTACCGATAATATGTCTACAAAAATTTTCTTCAGAAACTTTTAGGGACAAAATAATTCTGTCTCTTGTTGTTTTTGAAGTGCGTTAAACGTTTAACGCAACCATGCCCCCCCCCCCCCCCCTTTCCTATTCCTCAGACTGTAAGGCCTGAATTTTTGTCGCGCTGACGGTCGGTCGCGTACGAATTACTGGCTGACATCAGCGGCGACCGACAGCCGTATTTTATTCCCGCTGTCGTCTGACCGTACGCGACCGACTGCCAGCGTTACAAGAGTGCAGGCCTTAAGAATGACATGGCAAGAAAGGAGGTGTCTGATGTGATGACGAGTAAAAGACAATTATGGAAGACAGATATGCTGCGCCGACCCCAAATGAATTGTGATAAGGACAAGATAAGGGTGCTGATGATGATAATGTTGTTTCTCCCCAGGCACAAACTGCGTGATATTCCGAGACCGTTTCGATGTAGTAACGTACACTGACCTGGTGGCTCCCATGCGGATGCTCTTCATCTTCCGACAGCCTCCCCTGGCCTACGTGGCCAACGTGTTCTACCTACCCTTCTCCACCAGGGTGTGGGTCACGATAGCCGTGTGTACGGGTATTGCGACCGTCACTCTGTTCTTAGCTAGCAAAGTGGAACTTGTGCTGACGAAGGTTAGTGGTAATTAAAAGAAAACTTGGTTATTAATTTATATTAATTTGAGCTGTAGCCCAAATTAATTGTATTAAGTAAGGCGACTACATGAGCTAAATTAGCAACTCTATTAATTTGTGGTGGTTAAAACTACGTCTGAAACACCGTTGGAATAAAGTTCTTATCAGCTTGTACCTCAGTCACTGCTGGCCGAATAGTGCGAAATGAGTGGTTTCGATCGATTTACAAAAAATCTATGGATTGGACTAAAAAATAATTTGCCAAAAAATCAGAATGATCGCATGTATTTTAGTATCTATCACTCTACTAAATAACTATCATGCTAGCATATATCCTGAAGAATATCAAATATTTTTCTTGTTTTGTTTATTGCAGTAAATCATATATATATGTCGGGGAACCAATAAGCTGGACGACAGTATCGACACCGTCGTCTTCACTTGGTATCGGTTCCATGTTATGGGCGTAAAGGGTACTCGGGCGACACAATAACGAAAACACTTTATAATCACAATCACGATTTATTTTTTAAGAAATATTTTGAAATAACAAAATAATAATAATAGACAACCGACAGGTTTGTTGTATCGGTCCGAACTCTTCGAGTGCACGAATAAGACTGACTACTATACTCTATGAGACTGACTCTATAATGTTCAACCTCCCGCACAACAACTCTGTCCACGTGACTCACAAATACGTCACCGCGGTGCCAACTTCAAAACAAACTATCCTTGTACCTACTACCAAATCAAATTAAATTCTTTTTGTCATTAAATTATCGCTTGCTGGGACATAACTATACAGGGTTATTTGTAAAACACCAACAACCTCGCAGGAGTAGATTACTAACATCATATACAACAACATTTGTTCTACGACTTTTCCGAAAACAGACAAAAAAAATCTACTTCTCATGCAAAACTCCTTCAGCTGTTCGGACATAATATGTATGGAGAGTTGATTTATTTTTGTCTGTTTTCGAAGTCGCAGAACAAATGTTGTTGTTTAAGATGTCAGTAATCTATTCCTGCGAGGTTGCTGGTGTTTTACAAATAACCCTGTATATATACTAGCTGACCCGCGCAACTTCGTCTGCGAGTGAGGGTTAGTTTTTTTTTTTAATAAAAACTATTCTATGTTATACTTTACCTCCAAAAATATGTGTACAAAGTTTCATGATGATCGGTTGAGTAGTTTTCGCGTGAAAGCGTAACAAACAAACTTACATTCACATTTATTAGAATAGTAGGGATATATATATTTTTTTTCATTTCAGGCATTTTAACACTCGCGTTTAGCTCTTGTAGTCGGCTCAGAAGGTGTTCAAGAAATTCCTAAAAACTTCGACAGAGGTACCGATATGACACCCTCATTTCGGCAGTTCTGTCTATTTCCATCAACCTGACACAAATCTTGCCTCCAGCCAATTACTAAGAACTTCCTGTTGAAAAACCCAATAAACTTTACCCCCTCGTGGGTATCGAACCCAAGACAAAGCATTAGCAGTGACGCTTGCAACCATTAGGTTATCAGGCCCTCTTCAGTTTTTTGAGAAAATCTTCAAAACTCCATTGAGATAAGTTACCACCTCAGCAACTAATATTCAAAGTGATTAACAAATTGTGGACCCAAAATAATCGTTCAGACGCTGTTGAAATCGGCGATCTTCATCTAAAGGGTGTAAAACACCTCTTCACAAAGCCGAAAGGCACTTGTTCTCCCCATTATTGTGTTCTGTTTTTTGTTCTACACCATATCTGGGAACCTTCTAGTTACGGAGATATGGGGGGTCAAAGTTACAACTTTTTGACTACTTTTTTTATAAATACAAGTTTTTTGTGAGATTTTGACTTTTAACGCCTCCACGACCCCCGTACTATTCAATCCATCCGCACAATGTTTTAAGTGTAACATTGAGTTCTACCACAAAACATGATTTGGAACCTCAAAAAAAAGCAATAATTTTTGCGTAAAGTTACTTAGTTTGATGTACAGAATGCTTGGTTAACGGCTTTGTGATGAGGTGGTTTACACCCTGTATAAGAGCCTTTTGGCCTCGTATAGGGCCAGTTTCGGTGCTTTTAATTTTTATAGATTTTTTTGCTAATAGTATATTGAAGAAAGATTTGTATTTTTGAATGTAACGAATAAATATAAAAACCACTGGACCGATTTGAAAGATTCTTTCAGCAATGGATAGCTACATAATCAGCAAGAAACAGGCATTTTATCCGCGTAGGTACTCCCACAGGCACGGGACTACGCGGGGGAAACCGCTAGTCTGAAAAAGTAAGGAAACCAGTATTTTTTGTTCCTAACTCCGTGATGCACTAATGTAAAAGTTTGTTTTTAGGCTACCACACAACAGCAGCTGGATGGTGGAATATGTGACGCACTGCTACTGACGATGAGTGCTGTTACTCAGCAAGGTTGTTACATAGAACCCAGAAGAGCACCAGGTATTTCTGCGCATCCTATCTTCATCTTCTTCAGTCTATCTTCTAGGGTGAATGATGGTGTTTGTGCTGTTCGTGGCACTGCTGGCGTTGTACGCGGCGTGCTGTGTTGAAATGTCACAATGTGCAGGTCGCATGATGGTGTTTGTGCTGTTCGTGGCACTGATGGCGTTGTACGCGGCGTGCTGTGTTGATATGTCACATTGTGCAGGTCGTATGATGGTGTTTGTGCTGTTCGTGGCACTGATGGCGTTGTACGCGGCGTGCTGTGTTGATATGTCACATTGTGCAGGTCGTATGATGATGTTTGTGCTGTTCGTGGCACTGATGGCGTTGTACGCGGCGTGCTGTGTTGAAATGTCACAATGTGCAGGTCGCATGATGGTGTTTGTGCTGTTCGTGGCACTGATGGCGTTGTACGCGGCGTGCTGTGTTGATATGTCACATTGTGCAGGTCGTATGATGGTGTTTGTGCTGTTCGTGGCACTGATAGCGCTGTACGCGGCGTGCTGTGTTGATATGTCACAATGTGCAGGTCGTATGATGGTGTTTGTGCTGTTCTTGGCACTGATGGCGTTGTACGCGGCGTGCTGTGTTGATGTGTCACAATGTGCAGGTCGTATGATGTTGTTTGTGCTGTTCGTGGCACTGATGGCGTTGTACGCGGCGTACTGTGTTGATATGTCACAATGTGCAGGTCGCATGATGGTGTTCGTGCTGTTCACGGCGCTGATGGCGCTGTACGCGGCGTACTCGGCTAACATCGTGGTGCTGCTGCAAGCACCTTCCGACTCCATCCGTAGCCTGCCGCAGCTCGCCGGCGCCAAGATCACGCTCGCAGCCAATGATGTCGATTATAACCATTTTGTGTTTGTAAGTGGATTTTACAATATATTAAACAATTTAAATGTTTTAAGAAAGGCGCTTTTAGGTGACCGCTACCCCCTTTGTTTCCAGAATCAAAGCAAGGAACCTCTTCATACTTCAATACGTGACCGAGTCTTTCCGGAAAATGGAAAAGCAAGACTTTATAGTCTCGCTGACGGCGTTGAGCGAATCCGAAAGGTACTAAATACTTATTTCGCTGTTTCTTGAATGTTAATATTTGATAAATTATTCAAAACCATTCCGTCAAATACTTATCTTAATTTTTTTAAGTCATTTTTTTATCTGTCATACTCATTCTGGTGTCTCTCTACATACTGAGTTTCCTCCATGCCTGCTGGGCTCTCTTAGATCAGAGGACCCCCATGGTCTAATCTAGACCATGATTGGCTTGAACATTTTTTGTACGGAAACTAGCGCCATCTACCTCCCATGGTGAAAACTATTTACTGGTTGGGTTACCACTATAAAACAGTGAGCAGATATTGAAAATACACCAATCTAAGTAAATGGGAAAAATTTAATATTCAATCAATATTATAGGAACGTATTTTAGTCATGGTTGATGTTTTAAATAGGTTATTTATAACCATGAATGCCTACACAGCAAGTGGCGCGTTAAAATGTGGCTCATAGAGCATTTAGATGAAGTACTAGCCGATACCGCGGCTTCGCCCGCGTCAAATTATATACTAAAACCGTTTTCTTCAATCTCTCTATTTATTAAAAAAAAATTGGTTGTCTGTAAAGTCGGTTTACGGACGATAGATTTACGTGATAACGTCATAATCATTATTTTATGTAATAAAACACGTGGAACGGTGGAACGTTACTATGGAACGTTACTATTTTTCATGAGTGTTGCTGGTATTATCAATTTATAAGACGTTATCACGTCAAAACCCGCATCATAATCCGCTGCGTAGTTTTAAAGATCTAAGCATACCGGCGCGGCGCCGCGGCGGGACACTGTTTTATAATACCTATGTAGTGATGTGGCTAATTAGCCCGACTCGACCTTAGTGTCACTTTGACGGCATCAACGGACGCACTTCACGTACCGAGTGCATTAAAGTAAAAGTGACCCAAAACCATAAAAATGCCATCGTGTGTTATGAGATATTGCACAAATTATACAACCAAAACTTCTAAACGTCAAGGAATCACATATCATTCGTAAGTATACTATTGATCTCAATAACTTGCTAAAATATGGCGTCCGCAAAGACGAGTCCCGTTACGTTAGACGTCATTACCGATCATAGAGTAAAATAATGCCTAAAAACAGACAAATCAGTTGCTTGACAGTAGGTACAAATGGTGGCACATTATAATAAAATGTAGATTTTTATTTCTGATAAGATGAGAGGGAATGAATTAAATTTTATATTAGGTACTAGGTACATTGAAATAAAAATTAAAATTTTAGTGTCGTAAAGAAGAATGTACTTATTAAAATGAATGTGTAAAATTACTACCTTTGTGCTCTTCTATGTTAATATATTGTCTTTTTAAGTATTTTGTGTGTAGTACATACATAAATAAATAGATAAATAAAATGTTGTTTTATTAAATTAATTATTTCTAGATTTCCAAGAGATGAACTTAGGCTCATCGAGTGGGTGGATATTGTCCGCAAACAGAGGAGGGAAGAATCTTGGCAACCGAATAAATCGAGTAAAATATGCTCCGTTCATTTTAAAGTCGAAGACAAGTCCATGACTGACAAGGGATACACTTTATTAAAAAAAACTGCGCTTCCTGCTTTGGATGTCCATGTAATTTATTTACGTTTTTGTTAATGTTGCATTTTTATAGCGGCTTCGTCTACCTGAATATTTTATCTTAATTCAGAACAAAAATTGTTTCAGTTACCTCCTGCACAATCAATACCCGGTAGTCCTAACAGCCTTGCTGAAGAAAATCTGTCCGATTTGGAGTCAATTTTCGATAGCCCTAGAGAAGCTGCACTTAAAAAATGCGTCGAAAGAATACGTATTCAGAAAGAAATCTTGATAAAAAGGAATAGAATCTTAAAAAAACAAAACATAGGGTTACGAAATCGAGTGGCGCATTTAAGTGAAATATTAAAACGTTTAAAAACAAAGAAATACACAAAAATTGTCACTAAAAAATTACAACAAAACTAAAAGGATAGAATTATATTCACAATCAGCAAAAAACTTTTTTTCACATTTGTATCGAGTTTTTAAAAACCTTTATAAATCATTACTTGGAAACCATCCCTTACTGCGATATATTTCAACCTGTAGGTTAAGTAAAGATCGGTCAGTGGATACGAAACGTGGAAATATTTTTTTGGTAAGAGTTCTAACCTAACCTAACCTATGTGGTCGGAGTGACCGTAATTGCTTCGACATATTTTTACGAGAAACGGTTAGTCGGAGACAAAAACCACCAAGACACTTTTAGTCTTATATTTAGGTGTTTTATACGATAGAATCGAGAAAATAAACGATTTGCAAACACAACACTTTTTTGGCCAAAAATTTGTCTTTTTCTACCACGTTACGTACACTCTTACCAATATTCATCTGCACTCTGAACATAAAAATAACCGAACAAAAATAAAAAAGACAGAAAATAAATAAATTTATTTGAAGGTCGCTGATGCCGTTAGAAATAAGTTTATTACAACACTTTATTTGATATTAAATTGATAATAAAATAAATTATATTTTTTATTTACCTACTTTCAATACACTTTTACTACTTTATTAACTTTTACTACATGAACTACTCACGAGTGACTAGCATTGTTAGGCATAAATCACGGTGTAAGGTAAAATGTCATATCTGATTAGTTTATTCTACATTGTTTCTACTACACGAGACGGCGCAATGTCGCAAATTATGTTTGTCTCTTTTTCGCTCGCGATAGTTCTATAATGCCTTCCTACTTTAACTTCTTATCTTCTAATAGTAGGTATAAGTGTGCTATTGCAAGATTTGGCTATTCTTGATTGTGTGCGATAGTGTAAACCTACCGCTTTTCTTTTTTCACATACGATAGTATTGATAAAAACTTATTTGAGTGAACGAGCATAATAGGTACCGCCGTGTAAAATAGAACAAAAATAATACCGAATGAAAAATATAAATGTAAAGCTCAAGTCACCATAGACAATATTATGTGGCCAGTAATCGTTTGGTTTGAACAGACCTTTTCATGTCTTCTTATAAAATGTAAGGCTACTGAAAGCAATTTCGAACTTTAAACATTAAAACAAAAGAAATAGAATACCTATCAATTCTATTGCCCCATCATTATCATCTGCCTAGCATTTTACCAACTATGTTGGGGTCGGCTTCCAGTCTAACCGGATGCAGCGGAATATCAATATTTTACATGGAGTGAGTCCTGCCAATCTGACCTCCACAACCCAGTCACGGCAGTTACTATTACTACTGGGTATGATACCACATGGTAAGACTGGTTGTCAGACTTTTGGGCCACTGACTACCTGTAACGACTGTCAAAGACCTACAAATGACATCCGTGGTGCTTTCCGGAGCACAGAGGAAACTCGGCATGTAAAAACTGCTACCAATCCACAAACCAATCTAGGCAAGCACAGCTTAACCTAAAGATCGACCCATCTATATACCCAGTTATTATTTAGCCACGAGCTCCAACAAATATTAAGGTAAAGCTCTGGGGCCACACAATAAAACTGAAACATGTATTTACTTCCAGGGTCTCTTCGCCCTCCATTCGGTAGCAGAACCAGTCTACCGTCAGATCGAAGCCACTTTCCTGGAGAGTGAGAAGTGTGACATCGCGACAGTGGACTACCTCGTCACCTTCGACTCTTTTACTCCTGTCAGGAAAGGATCGCCGTATTTAGAGCTGATTAGAGTCGTGTTAGTTTTTTGCTTTGTAGATTTTAAAGAACATTTATTTGCTTTAAATGTTTCACAAGTATTTCAAAATGGTTATGAAAACATAGATCATTAACGGTAGGTAGATTTACGATGGCTCCAATTATACGCTACGATGCCGATGGAGCCAAATGAACTAACGAATGACTGGGCTACTCACGTCCTATGTTGGCTACTGTCTTTAACAAAATAAAACTAAAATTCCAAATTAAAATTTATAAATAATCTCTGTCATCTGTGATGTATCAAAGATCCAAAATAAGTACTCATACTTTGTTTGTGTACTCATAGTTTGACGACCCGATTGGCGTAGTGGTAGTGACGCTGCCTTACGTTCTTAGGGTCCTGGGTTCGAATCCCGGTAGGAGCAAATGTTTGTGTGATGAGCACGGACATCTGTTTCCGAGTCATGGATATTCATCTATCTATATCTTATAATAATATACTTATAATAAATCTGTAGAGAGGTCAATTCTGTACATGAAATATATTTACAAAATAACTATCGGGGGGTGATTAGTGATCGATATTGATGCCAAAAATGCAATCAGTAAAATTTTTGTCTGTCTGTCTGTCTGTCTGTCTGTCTGTCTGTATGTTATTTATAGAAAAAAAAACTACTCGACGGATTTTAACGAAACTTGGTACAATTATTCTACATACTCCTGAGCAGGTAATAGTATACTTTTCATCACGCTACCATTAATAGGAGCAGAGCAGTGAAAGGAAATGTTGGGAAAACGGGAGAAGTTACTTGGTTTTTTTAGCTTCCGTCGCGTGTGCAGCCTTAATGGTTAAAGCTACATAGAAATCATGTATAACGGAAATATTCCACATAAAATTATATAAAAAATATCCCAAGACAGCATATGTCTATCTTTTATAGTTGACTCACAATAACACGTGTAACTCCCGATAGCTTAGCAGTTCGGAGATTTGTTATTATTATATTTGTTTACTCTTTATTCTCACTCAACCCCAATTTTGAAACTTCACGCGGGCGAAGCCGCTGGCAGAAGCTAGTATGTATAATAAGTATGTATTATCAAACAAAAAAGTATATATGTAGTATATCAACTATCTAGTGTCCACGACACAAGCTTAGCTTAGTGTGGCACTGGGTGGCGCTGTGTGTTAATGTCCAGCGATATTTATTTATTTATACTTTACAGCCACAAGCAAATCCGAGAGTCCGGAATCCAGTCAGCGATTCGCAAGCGCTTCCTCGTCTCAAAACCGCACTGCATCACCAAGATGTCCTCATTCAGCAGTGTCGGCCTGATGGATATGCGACCTGTTCTGATCCTCATGCTTTATGGGATTGCTGTATCCGTGACTATTGTACTTGGGGAGATCGTTGTGCATAAACTGTGAGTTTGTAGACTTATCTAGCGATGCTGAAGATGCCTTTTTAAACGTGGAAAAAGTTATCCGGTTCGTCGGGACTTGGCTCACCGAAGTTACTTCTTGTTGAACAACGTCTGCATTTCATTCATGGGTAAAATTACGGTCAGTGGATACGAAACGGGGCACATATTTTTTCGAGGTAGTCACAGTTCTAATCTAACATATCGTCGAAAACGATTACTAGGAGACAAAAAGTACCAAGACGCTTTTAGCCTTATATTTACCCTTACCTAGGGTGTTTTATACGGTAGAATCGAAAAAGCGATTTGCGAAAAATTTTTGGCTAAATTTTTCTCTTTTTTCTCAGTGCCCCATTACTTACACTCATAACCTTTGAAAAAGTATCGAAAACCTGCAACATTATGCAGCTATTATTGTTAGGCTCACAAATACGAGTAGTACTATCTACCGATTGCGGAAAATGCTTTGACATAAGTAGAAATACAGACTGAGCTTGGACAACCTGGAATTTGAAGGTCCTGACCCGGAACTGGCTACAATATGGTAATAATAAAACTTCTTGCATACAAAATCTTATGGATTATTCTTTGTTTCAGAATGAATCGACACAAGAGGATTTCAAAAGTGCAAGTAATAAAAACCTTACGTTAAAACGGAAACGCCAGGGTTGCCTATGTTTTACAAATAAAGATTCTGATTCTGATTCTGATTCTGGTTATATCAAAATTATTTATTTTTTTGCAATAGGTATCTGTCAGTTTCAGTTGTATGTTGAACAATCATGGCTCGCGGCCGTAATACGTATGTATTTACAGAATTATAATAAATGATACAACCTTATTGAGTTCATTTAATGACATTTAATGACTTAATGAAAAAGTCAAGCCGTTTTTTTCTAGTCTGAGTTATATTATCGTTGTTATTTATTAGCGTTGAAAAATTAATTAAACGATTTTCGATATTACATTTTGTTTTATTTTCTTATTTAAGTATAGAAAAATATCCCACGGCCGCCAGACATGACTTATGTATTTTCGCACAAAGAAAATGTAAATAATAAAATAATGTGTTTTAATATACCTATGGCCTTAGACTTTATTTTATTTATTTTGATACTCAGGAAATCATTACTTATTTTGAGCCAGACCAATCGTAGTTGGGCCAAACATTAGACACATGCATTGGATTATTGAAGCCATACAAAAATAATTAGTTGCGTTGCGACTCTATATACTTAGGTACTACTTGTTCTGACTGCTTACAATGACTATTTAAAAAAACTGAGTAACAAATATAAAAAAACACGCTTTAAAGCGCCTGGCAGAAATCTCCGTCGATATTATCTACTTAACAATATTCTCTGTAACATCCTACTTCCTACTAATATTATAAATGCGAAAGTTTGTGAGGATGTATGTTTGTTACTCTTTCACGCAAAAACTACTGAACGGATTTGGATCAAATTTAGCACACAGATAGTTTATTACCTGGATTAACACATAGGATACTTTTTATCCCGGTAATAAGATCCCGTGGGATAATTTCAAACTTCACGCGGGCGAAGCCGCTGGCAGAAGCTAGTAGATATATAAAACCAGCAGTCAGTAAAAATGTACTTGTTATTTTTACGCATTTTTAGCATCTATTAACAAACATTTGGAAGTCGGGACAAGTTAGCAGGTATGCATACATTCACAATATAATAACTAACGGGTAGGTATCAAAATCACGAAAGTTCATAATACCCATGACAGAAACGAATCGCTGTAAATCCGAACCCACTTAATCTTGTCTGCTCTACCCCTCGAGTGTAATTTAAAATTGCGTAGGCGCGGAGGGGCGGGCGGGCCGCGAGCTGAGGAGTAGGTGGCTGGGGCTGGCTTCAGCCGGCCAGCAAGCCGAAGGTGCGGTGGTGAGTGTTAAAACCCTCTCTCTCAGAAACCATGCCTCCTGCATGCGTGCTGCTTGCTTGCTGCATGCTTGCTGCATATAGGTTAAAAAAAATCGTTTTTCGCGGACACGGTAACAATTTCGAGATTGAAATACGGTATTTTAAACTTCGGGATTTTGAACTTCGGGATTTTAAATTTTCGGGATTTTGGGCAACGGGATTTTAAACTTCGGGATTTTAAAATTCGGGATTATGAAGTAACACTACTTGATGCCACACAATTTGCTAATGAGAAAATAAGTAAGGTCTGGCGGCCCTTATCTTCTTGGCGGCGACTATTAAAGTTTACATTTTTTTTTAAGAAACATACCTACAAATCAAATGCAAAGAAATTAATTTTCTAGTATAAACCTTACTTAGCCGGCCTAACTCGTTTCTTTTCTACAATTTTTTTTCTTTCATTTGGCCGTAATGTACTTGTTTTTCGTTGAGCATCCGTTTTTTTATGTCTCTGTGAATGTTTCGGACTTATGCCTTTGGATCCTGGCTCCATTTTACTGCGGCGTACTTCAAAAGGTGAAATTTGTGGCGATGCTTTAAACTTGTGACTTTGGAAATTCTTCACTTTTTGTTTCTGAGGACTACCGGAGTTAAGCCCTTTCAATTTCGAGGATCCCAAATATATCTTGTCCTCGTATTGAATAGTCGTCGTCTTATTTGAATAACGCTTATTATTTGATGCTTTACTGTCACTGGTAATTACTGTCGCTCCTGAAAGGTTTGTAACCATAGCACGGAGGTCTGATAGGGTCTTTCCTTGATAACTCACATCTTCCTGTAACTTGTCCAGTTTATTTTCAAAATGCTTGAAGGAATTTATGACGCGCTGAAAACCGTCTATTGGACGAAGTCTCTGATTCATTTTTGATTTTAATTCTGGATTATTTAAACTAGAAAATTAAATTATTAAGCTTTTTAATTTTGAATTTTGTTTTATTCAAACTTGTCATTTTCTGACACACTCCAAACCATAGATACATATGTTACCATGCTCTAAACCATGGTCAAGTATATTATTGTACCATGCTCTAAACCTAATCACAGACAGGTGGGTACCCTATGCCCTGAGTCATCGCTGAGTTTGGTTTATTATTGTACCATGGGTTTATGTACTTGTTGTACTCTTTGGCCCTGAATATTATAGTTGAAAAGAGGTGTATGTACTGTCAGTGAACGCGATAATACTTTGTGTTCTGTCACAGAATAGAAAACATACAGAAGTTGCACTCCTTTGATCTTGAAGAAAGCCGACATTTTAAATACCTACCTAAACTGGGCGTGCTTGATCTAAATTGTCCACGCGTTAGCACAATATGTTATTCGGCGTCTTCCTGCTTATCGCTCAATCGGTAGGGTTGCCGCAAGTACTAAAAATAATATCAAAATTTTTGTATTTTAAAGTATTATCATTATAAAATACAAAAATGTTTATGATGTGTATTTAATTAAGGTGAGGTTAAGCCTCAGAATAGCCCGCGAAATTCAAATTTTCTTGTTTTTTGCCGTTTGCAGGCCAGTTCTAGTATGTATGTTGATTTAAAATATTGTTACAGAATTATTTCATCAATTCAACCCTCCAAGTTCATAAAGTTCGGGGAATTACTTTTTCAAGGTCAAAATCGTGTCTGCCTGCAAATTATAAAAAATTTGAATTTCACGGGTGAAAAGTGTTAATTGAACCTTTTTTAACAAAATTGAATGACAAAATTCCATGTTTCTTGCCTTTTCTATTTTTTTTTCTACTTTTATTAAATGTATTTATAACACCCATACAAGCAACAGTTTATCCGGGTTGTCATTTTCACTTATAATGAGGGATTTTCTTTTTCAACTCTTCCCTAGTCGCTCGATAGATGGCGTTGGCCTGACAACATTACTGAAAGGAACAGAACGTCACAAAATTTCACTTGGATCTAATGGTTATGTCACCGTAAAATTGTCAAACACGTTATATTACAATATAACGTGTTTCTCTCTAGCGATATTGTAATATCTCGAATTATTGTCAACTGAACATACGGAAGTATCTCTGCCCCCATAATCGGGACTTGGGGCACCCCCCCGTTAGGTTAGTTAGATTCCTTTAAACCCTGCACTCGGAAATACGGGCCCTGCGAAGCGGGGCTCCGTCGACTACCCTTTTTAGGGGAATCTAAAGTGTTTTAAGGTTAGGTTATAATAATCGGTATTTCTCAGGAATGGTACAATATCTTTTCATGAGACTGGTACCACTGGGCAAGGGGGATCCTTCCCTCCACACCGCGTGAGTTGACTACCATCGCATGCATTTCACGAAAAATAATGCGTTTTGTTGTAAGCAGTATGTTCATTTGACAATATTTCGAGATTTTACAATATCGCTAGAGATATTACAATATAACGTATGTGACAATTTTACAGTGACAGTTATATTCTTTGGGTGACGTGTGTTTTTTCAAGCGTTTTGGCTTTGGCACCTAGTAACGTAGTCGGATCAACGCCATCTATCGAGTACATTGAAACTATTTTTGTTTTAATTCTCAATAAGAAAACTCTCATTATCAATTATCAATAAATCAGTCAGTTAAGGTGAAAGCGTCAGGGTGGCCTGCGAAATTCAAATTTTCTTACGTTTTTTGCAATTTGCAGGGCAGTGCGGCTTTAAGTATGTAGTCACCGAATTATAATCATCAAAATCATCAATACAACTAGCACAGTAATTATTCAATATGCGCGAAGCGTTAGGTAATTATCCCATGGCTACACACGGAGTGACAGAGCTCTGGTTCTGTGCCCAGGTTGTTGATTAACCTTATCATAAAAATACCCTTTTCTACGATTGTGGCCCTTCTGTTAAGTATTTCTCGGTGGAGGAATGGAAGCCTAAATACCTCTTCGATTTTAAACGGTCAGGAAATGGGGCACTATTTCTTTACTGTGACCCTATGTTGTTGGTCAAACCGGGTGCAGCTGAATCACCAGTATTTTACATGGAGCGACTGCTTGTCTGTCAGAAAGCACGTTAAGCAGGTGCTTAACGTGCTTGCTAATTAGGTATATTCACACAGTACAAGCTGTATTGAAATGAATCTAGGAAAAAAAAGTTGAACTTTGAAATGCATTGAAAATTACGTAGAATGGAACACTAAAATGGTTATTATTTAATGTTATTTAATTTCCACGGTGGCAACATCATTAGTTCGGCTGTCAAATTCGAAAGATACACGTTCTACAATGGGTGACACTGCGGCTGAAGAAATCCAAAAACTAAACATTGACGCAAAGGCAGGGTTTTATATATTATAATTTAGTTTGAGAACGTATATTTGTACGTTATGTAAGTCATGATAAAGTTTCTTGGCATCCGTGGAGGCTGTGTGGTCCGCTGCAAGGACTACGCATATGCCACATGGGTCTGTAGGACTTTCATCAGCGTTTTTTGCTGGAATGATATCATGCGGTTTTGTTTGCCTATATTTATATTTTTCTGTATCCCAGCCATTGATATTTGTTATTATTTTTGTCTGTAAGAACTTGTAACCTATTTTAGTTATCGTAATTTGTGTATTTGTGCGGCCGAGGCCAGATAAATCGTTTTAGAAAGTATTCAATAGGTTATTATGCGAAACTGACTATTATCTCACACACTTAGGGATAAGAAAGAGATTTTCTAAAAAATGATTACAATACAGACTTAAGTGCCCATGCTCTACATTTAAATTCAATAATTTATCAGAATGTAGTATAAAATGTGTCATTATTCATGAAAATAATAAAACCCCACTATCATAAAATCTTATCTCCTTGTTATTATTTACTAACCTCTTCACAAATACCAATTGTCAAGTATTATTGTCATAATCACTCATACTTGACCACCATTTATGTGATTGCAATACATAGGGCATACTTACTTATATAAGAAATTAATACATATGATTATCATTTTTAAAAAGAATCATAACTAAGGTTATATTCATGAATGCCACCTAGCGTTTAGTAAAATTAAAGCCAGTTGAACCATAATGTCTTGAAGTTTAAATTCTATTGGTGTTCAAATAAACCCCCACATTAAAACCCGTCCATTACAACTTCGTTCCTAACATAATAATTCTCTTTCCAGTCAAAGACAAAAGCAATGAAGGAGAAAAAGAAAAAACCAGATGAAAGTTCCGGAGGGGCCGCTGAGCTGAATCCATGGCCTGAATTCATCCAGAAACGAATTGATCTCTGGGATAAGTTTAAAATACAGTATAATGAAGAGTTAGCAAGCAAACCAGATATGAGTATAGTGGTTACGCTACCTGATGGCAAAACAGTAGAAGCGAAAGCCTGGAAAACTAGTCCATATGATGTTGCTAAAGGAATTAGGTGAGTTAAACCAATATTTTATATGAATTGTGTTATTGACGAAGTTTGAAAAACAATGGATATAATTTTGAACTGGTTTTTGGTAGCATCTGCTTATTCTCATTGGAAAAAGTGTCAAAAAAAAATATGTTGCTAATTTGTAAATTGTTATTTGATAAAAAAAACAATAATCTAAAAATACCGGAAAGCTTGAAGGGGGGCAAATGCCCTGTTGTAGGACAACGTAGAGTTATATTTAAAGCGCAAGGTAGCTGGCACATTCATTGGTGTGTAGCCTGAGGTGCACTTTTGGATTTTTTTTTGGTTCATAGGGCCTCTAAGTGCATGTCACATATGACAATACTGACCAGCACATTTTTTTTAATGCTCATGTATAAATAATCATCATTTGAACTGCCACCCCTACGACGACCCACCAACCGAACTGTTAGTAAACAAAATGTGCTTTGTCTATCATGTGGTTTTGGTTTTCGCACTTTGTGTGTGCGAAATGTTCTTTATCTCGAGCACTACTAGTTAAAACTTCAGTGCATAATGCATCGAGTTGAATACTTAGGTATTCTAATGCATTAGTAGTAATAATGTTCCACTATTTCATCATTCAAACTCATTCATAGGAAATGAGTCATGCAACATTCTACAATGTATAGTGTTTTCCTCAAGATATTGTTTTTTTTGTAAATTAATGATTCCGATCAAACATGCAGTCTATTTCCTTTACAGATATTATATTCTTGATAAGACTGATATGCAAGTAGTAAAAAAAAGTAGTTAAAATAAATCACACTTGAATATTAACTTGGTGGCAGTTGCATGGAACTAGTAAATTCTAACATTAAGAGGAAAAAGAACCAACAGCTCAGCTTTAAAAAAAAAACTCCTTTTTGCATAATTCCTATTTGTTTGTGTTGTGGCAACAGAAAATTATTTATGAAAATTACAATCAAACTGTCAAATAATTGGACACAGCAGTTTACCATGGGAAATATGTAGATGCCCATTATACTTTAAAAAACAACAATTAATGTTGTCACTCTGTTGGATTCATTGTGCTTGTAAAATGGGTCGGATCTTTTAATGATATTTATTTATTTTACTCTTCAATTACAAAGCACAGGAGCGACCTTGACTTCTGGGTTCGGTTACCAGATCAGACAAAGTATTATTGGGTTATGCCTTTACAAATTTGTCAGTACTAGCGATGGAGTCTGTTGTGCCCTGTTGATGGTAATGGCCTCCCCCTATTACATGTGACTTAAACATAAGTGGCGAAATGTGTATGTGTGTATTAGGTACACGTCTGCGGAACCATTTGAGTATGATTATCTACTATTCACTGGAAACCTACTTTAGTTTTTGACTTGAATGTGCCCTGGCGGTTGAGAGTATGTCATGCTCACTCAAATGTCTCGCTGATGGTGGCGCGTGTGTCGGACCATTTTAGCTCCCTTCAAAGTGGTTGAGCTGAATGGTACTGATCCATGCGTCATGTTCGTGAACGGGCGCTGTCAGTTGTGAGTGGTCATTTCTTAGTTGTCATGGCTTATTTGAAAGAATTATTTTGATTTTACTATGGACACTTTTAACGTGCACATCCTGCTACATTGTTCTCACATAATTTACCATCTCAACATGAATGATGTAACCAAGATTTTGTAACAATTATTTGATTTAAAAGAGTGTCCATGGAGTTTCTTGCCCGTTCTTCTCCATAGAGATCTACGTTAGGGTATGGGCAACTACAGTACTTTCACAGTTTTTATGTCTTGTGACTGGGACTGTAGCTACATTTAATTTTCATCTTTGTTTCGACAATTCAAAAGTGCCTGTTATTGGCCTACTTGAAATAAATGCTTTGATTTTGATTGATTATGCTAAGTATAATCGCAATCCTAATTATGCTGTCCATCAACTCACACTGAGTCCGCCTTCTGGATGTCCTAGTCCATCTCAGAGAAGAACCTGTGTCGCAGCAGTAGGTGCATAATAGGCCTATTATTCTATGTCTAAGTAATGATGCTAAATCAATGTATATAATAACTAATTACTTATTTACCTGCACACAAGCGAGTGGTGGAGTGAATAGTAAGTACATTACTTAAGGGTGGACTGTTGATGGCTTTGACTGGTTTATGTCTATGCATAAAGTTATAGCATGGTTAATGTTGAGAATTTGATGTATTGTATGAAAACTTTGTGAATTTGTCATATAACAGTACTTGGAGGGCTTTGTGAACAAGCATTGTATAGAGACTGTAAAAGGGTAATATTTATATAATATTTAAAGCATGCATACAACTATCTATTGGCTATATGTGCAGCATATTTCTATATACATACATGCTGCGCTTTGTTGGTGTATATAATACAATTATATATTGAAATGCTTGTTGACTTGTAATCATAATCTTGGTAGGAACTACCAAACTTCATCCATAATCATAAGCATTTTAACAACTCTTACTACCATTATAATATAATCAAACCACCTCATTGGAAAAAAAAAACTTATTGAATGCATAACCTCGTCCTTTTTTGAAGTCGGTTAAAGATTGGCTGAACCAAAATCAGCTTTCAAAAGATCCCAGTAAAAAGCCACTCCAGTTCCGCCCTGCTTTTCCACATCCGACCCTCATGATGACTGTCCTCCATCGCAGCCAGGGCCTGGCTGATGCAACCATCATCGCACGGGTGAACAATGAGCTCTGGGACCTGGACAGGCCGCTGGAAGGTGATTGTAAGCTGGAACTCCTGCGATGGGACAACACCGATGCTCAGGCCGTATTCTGGCATTCTTCTGCGCATATGCTGGGTGAAGCTATGGAGAGGGTGAGTTTCAGATTGTCAGTTATTTTATTCAGGGCTATGACGGAAAAGAATTTTGCCTACTGTTATTTAATAGTAGATTGTATCATAAGGGAGCAAAATAATATTTTTACGGCGAGGGCGCTTTTTTGAATCCAGAGCGAAGTGAGGGATTCTAGAGTAGAATCCCGAGCGTAGCGAGGGATTCTTTAGTAGAATCCTGAACGTAGCGAGGGATTCAAAGTACGTCGCCCGAGTCAAAAATATATTTTGCGCCCGAGTGATACACTCTACTTTTCATCACCCACTATGAGAAAATAAAAGGCGCCTCATATTTTATTGTAATATTGATATTTAATGAAACAGAGTAACAACTAAATTGAAATTAAGTAGTATCTAATAATAAAACAACTAAAAACTTATACTTACATTTGAGACATTTTCACAATTTTGAAAATTAATTGTTACAGTTTTATTAGGAATAGAGATTGTTGTAGATTTAATTTTATTCTGCGTGTTTGAAATAATGTCAGAATGTGGCTCATTTTGAGGAAAATGTGACGGTGAATCTCTTTGTTTGGATGTAGATGGGCGCGGCGACAGTGGCATGGATGGATTAACTGAAGGTTGCAATTTAATGTTTTCCACGATGCGTTCACATGTTTTCGCCTTGTTCTCAATGGAATCTTCTATATATCCCTCTGCTACAGCACTCGACTTCCATCCTCCATGTCGCTTGAGAACAGTTAAGTCCGCTCCAGAATCTGCCAACAGGGTAGCAGAAGTGCGACGAAAACAATGTCCTGTATATAGCTTGATATCTGGTAACTTCAAATAAGTAGCGATTTCTTGTGGCATGTAAGAAATTTTATTTTTTCCCATATCTTGTTTGAAGCACTTGCCATTTTGATAACGGATGAAAAACCGATTGGTCTTTATATCAGCAGGACGCAGGTCCAGGTATTTCTGTACAATAGTTTTGTATTCTCCTCGGATTACGAAGGATCGGTCAATTTTTGTTTTTGTGTCTGTCAGCTTTACTAACAGTAAATTATCCGAGTGATTTTCGACATCATCAACAGTTATTTTTAAAAGTTCATTGCCACGACAAGCTCCATGTACTCTGAAAATTAAAGCCACCTGTAACAAAACCGAATGTGAATAAGACAAGTACCTATCTATCGAAGTACAGGTTACAATAAAATGCGCATTTTAAAACACTGGTTATACTTTACTAATCCACCATATATACATACATAGTTACTTACTTTTACGGCAAGAAAGATGTTGTCGGGTGCCTCATTAAGGAAAGTCTCCACGTTTTTGACTGAGAACACTTTGGATTTTTTAGGTTTAAATCCATCAGACATCCTCTTCAGATACGCTATTAATTTCGAATATGTGTCCAGTTTTACGTCGTTATTAGAACTGACTGTTGATTTTAGCATTGAGTAGGTACTCCAAAGTGTGGAAGGTTGTTTAGTTTTGGCTAAGTACTGGAAGTAGGCCAAAAACACAGATTCTGAAAAATTCTTGGCGCCTCTTGAATTTCTCCATTCAATAAAATTACCATAAGCTTTCATATATTTCTCCCGGGATTTTGCAGGTAGTAGATTATCCATCACATTTCTTGCGTCAGTTCTAATACTATCAGGAGTTAATTCTATACTTTCACTGTCACTTGAAGAACTCATTTTTCAAAACAAAATCATGAATTTCTATCAATCCGTGAAAATTGACGAAAACGCGGGCTATAGTTCGCGCGTTTTTAATTTTATTTCTTTTTTTTTTTGTATTCAGCTGGCGCGCGGCGCTACTATGGGCCGTCGCACCAGCCAGTCTTTATTCAAACAATATTTGCGTTCGATTTCTTGGGCGCTGAACACAAGATGTTCCAAATTCAAAAAGTGCGCGGCAAAGATAATTGCGGCGCACTTATAAAGAGGATTAAAAACTCATTACTGCCCGCTAAAAGTTTCTTATAGAAAACACCACCTTTGGGTGCACTTAAAGGCGAACCAAGTCGTCTTTTTCGAATAGATGGGATGAAAAACCTCTTTTATAAGCTGTTAAGCTATGTAACTACTAAAATTAGTCTAAAAATATGTATTTTAATCATTCTTGTTATTTGTGGTAATTGATATCAGCTATTAATAAAATAATCAAGATTTTTATCAACCGCCCATTCTATAGACGGCATGATTGGCGCATTGATTTTACAGGTTACGCTATTTTGTTTGTAGTCGTACTAACAACGCAAAGAACTCAAAGATAAGTTATATCAATCAAACACCTTTTAAAAAATAACCGGCCAAGAGCGTGTCGGGCCACGCTCAGTGTAGGGTTCCGTAGTTTCCCGTCCGTCATAATAAGTGTTCAATCCAATCCGATTTTAATAATTCTTTTTTTGTTTGAGAAAAGATATGTTCAGGATAATAAAATATGTAAACGAAGTTAAAAAAAATGCTTGCATATACGATTATACTACAAACTTAGTCCAGAAATTATTTTGTCTTTTTTGTATAAAAACTTGTTTCCATCCAAGTTCAAAGTGATTTTCCTAGAAAGTCCTTAGAAAGTTCTACTTTTCAGATTTTTTTCATATTTTCTAAACTTATGGTTCAAAAGTTAGAGGGCCCCGGGGGAGACATTGTTTTTTACTTTTGGAGCGACTATTTCCGAAATTATTGACATTATCAAAAAATGATTTTAGTAAACCCCATTTTTAAATACCTTTCCAACTATAACGTTCCCACCTTACATATAGGGGGTAGCCCCCATAATTATTTTTTTTTTTCCAATTTTTATTTTACCACTTTGTCGGCGTGATTGAAACACATATTGGTACCAAATTTCAGCTTTCTAGTGCTAACGGTCACAGAGATTAAGCGAGGACGGATAGACGGACAGACAGACATGGCGAAACTATAAGGGTTCCTAGTTGACTACGGAACCCTAATTAAAGCTATCTAAGTTCTCTGCCGACAAATTTTATAATTAAAAATATTTTCAGACCAGAGATCAAATGAATGTCTTTTTTTTAATTTATTTTATCATTCCATCAGGTATATGGAGGCTGCCTCTGCTACGGTCCTCCTATCGAGGAAGGCTTCTACTACGACATGTATTATCCTGAAAAGGGGGTAAGAATACATTATTTATCATTTATAATCTATGATCTAATCTGGCCAGCTGTTATAGTCTAACTAGAAGCTACTAAATACAATCCACCAGTATATTACATGGAGTCTCTATTTGACTTCCACAATACAGTAAGGGGGCGTCCATTAATTACGTGAGGCGTTATTGAGAATGTTTCGACCCCCCCCCCTCCCTTAATCTCACGCGAGATTCTTCAAAACTTCTATTTGGACTGTAAAATTTTATTGAAGACTAGCTGTTAATCGGCTCTTTACGCCGCCGCGACGTTTGTCGAGTCGCACGTGTCGATACAGCTAAACAATCGAGCGCTACTTCGCTGCTCTGCGAAGTTCGGACGAATACGACAAATACTATTTGCTCAGATTGGGCCATGTTTTATTCTAGAAATATTTTTTCAAGTAATTTTGCACCGTTTTCTGCAAGATAAATAATTACGTGATATTTTCCAAGACTACTCTTCCCCCCAAGTGTGATTTGGAAAGATGTAGCTTGATCCCCTTCCCTCCCTAGAAGACCTTACGTAATTAATGGACGCCTCCTAACTGGGCAGTACCCATCATATATGTTGGGGTCGGCTTCCAGTCTAACCGGATGCAGTTGAATACCAGTATTTTTCATGGAGCGACTGCCTATCTGACCTCCACAACCCAATAAGTATTAGGTAATACGATATCCCTTAGTTGACAGACTTTTTGGGCCACTAATACTTCTAAGGACTGTCAAAGATCTACAAATGACAGCCGGGACCAACAGCTTAACGTGTTGGACTGTACCCAATGAGGAAATAAAATTGGTAATAATCTTTTGTCAAGACTGGTACATGTCCTTTCGTAATTTTGCTGAGATAATGGCCGACATTAAAAACTGTGCATCACTATTTATCATAAATTTTATCAGAATGTAACTATTATCTGCTGATCAATGTCACTTAATTGCCATTAAACAAATTAAAGTTGACATGTGAGTGACAAGATTGTACCCATCATTTAAAGTGCACTCATGTCGTGTCGAATTCGATGGTTCGTCCATTTTTTCTTTATCTTTTCCAATTTGAACCTAATGCTTTCGGTAGGATTCCAAATCGTCTCGCTATCCCATTCCGGCCCTACTTAAAAAAAAGAACTTTAAACCATTTCTACTGCGTGTCGACATCTCCGGCTCCAAATGTTATGTACCCAAATGCCCAATAAATCACGACATCATTAGAATAGAATAGAATAGAATACTCATTATTATGTACACCATAAAAGAATAGAAATACAAAAAATTTAAACATAAACAAACAAAAAAATAAATCATTCAAACCATCAAAAGTCAATAATAATAAAAATTAATAATAATACAAATTAATAATAACCATAAATAAACCACCAACCAATCATTAATTATCATTTTAACAATTATCTTTCCATCCATATTACTTTCATTCATTCCTTTATTTTTCCTGTCACACAATCCATCCATCGCTATTTAGGTCTTCCTCTTCCTCTCCTTCGGTCTAAAACAGCATACAGAAAATTATAGAAGATTTAGGATGAAATCACTCTAACTAGCACGAATCAGTTTTTCGCGCTTTTAATGCGTGTGCTTTCTTGCTGAGGGACTTTTCGTACACCAAAATACGTTTATAAGTGAAAGAACTTAGAAATATGCTAATCCGTATTGTATTGTGTCCGCAAATCCACGTCAAAGCGCGTATTTTGCGTATGGGCTAAAATCCACCACGCGGGCCCAGTGCGGTTTGGTAGATGTCACATGTCTTCGAATTTTTGGTTCTAGGACATACCGGTTTCCTCAAGATGTCTTCCTTCACCGTTTTGAGAGCAGCGGTGATGAAATAAATTACATGATGATCCGTACGTTCGAATGTTTTCGTCTTGTAGAGAATGTAAAAAATAAGTTTTCTTCAACAGATTTCATCAACGGACTTCCACGTGTTAGAAGGCTTAGTAAAGAAAATAGCGAAAGAAAAACAGCCATTTGAACGGCTAGAGCTTACTAAGGAGCAGTTATTCGAGATGTTCGACTACAACCCCTTCAAAGTGCGCATTTTGAACGAGAAGGTCAACACTCCCAAAACTACGGTGTACAGATGCGGCCCACTCATCGATTTGTGTCGAGGACCACATGTAAGGCATACGGGAAAGGTCAAGGCGCTGAAGGTTACTAAGGTATGTTCTTTAGTTATTATTTTTTTAATCTGTAATGTTCTATGTCGGTGTACACAGAACAGATAAAAAATAGTTCGTATTAGAACGCGTGTCGCCGCTTGTCTCCCACTCTCTAACTCTACTACAAGCAAGATACCCATACGTTCGTGCATTACGCACACAAATAAACTACTCACACTTAGACCGCAAGCTTGCTATTGATTGTCACACTAACGCAAAAACTGTGCTTGACGTGCACTCTTACTTATGATGTTCCGGTGAACAATGAGCAATCGATGGACAGGAAGTCCGTTTTCTCTGGTTTCAACCCAGCAAAGCTCGGTCGCCAGGTACTTAAGTTCTATTTGTGTATCCGATTGGAAAGACATTCGCATATTATTATAGCCTCGTTAATGAAATTCAAATCAAAATCATGCGGTTTTACTAAGCCGGTATGCTTGAGACAAGACAATAAACATAATACATCTGAGTCTTTGTAATATTATTTTGCGAGTTTTCGAACACGACTGCTCTATCATGATATGACCTTTATCGCTACAACTTTACATTCACAAAAAGTAGTTTTCGTTTTATTTATTTCATAAACAATATCTAAATTGTGTAGTAAACTCATTAAAAACTAACAAAACACAGATTTTTAGGTTTACAATTTAAAAATACAATTAAAACTCAGTACATTTCCAAACAAAACAAAACAATGTTACTGACTAGTGAATTAAAAAAACCAAGTTAATTAATGAAAAGATAAATCATGTGAAATAAACAATAAATTATATAAAATAAATAAATGAACTCTGTGTTCGAAATGTATATGTCACCGTAAAATTGTCAAACACGTTATATTACAATATAACGTGTTTCTCTCTAGCGATAATGTAAGCTCTCGAAATATTGTCAACTGAACATACGGAAGTATCTCTGCCGCCATAATCGGGACTTGGGGCACCCCCACGTTAGGTTAGTTAGGTTCCTTTAAACCCTGCACTCGGGAATACCCCGCGAAGCGGGGCTCCATCGACTACGCTTTTTAGGGGAATATAAAGTGTTTTAACCATAAAGTTCGGTACGGGCCCCATTCGGGGCCGGGCACTGAAACCTACGCTGGCTCGGTACTGGCCCCGAATGGGGCCGGCGGTTAAGTCATACGACATCCTTATTTTTTATGTAAATATTTAAGGTTCTGATTATTAAAGACTATGAGTGTGCGTTAATTAAGAGAGTTGGAGAAAAATATCATATGTTAGAACCATTCAAAGTTCTGTATTTAGCACGCAACATTCTTAATTTACCCTAATAAAATCCAAATGCGTAAATACGTTCATCGCCATTTTGACGGCAGTGCTAGCCGATGCTAAAAATCATAAAAATTGGGGTTTTCGGGCATCCAAGCTCCATTATGTTGAGAAATAATAACTCGTCATTTAATTATGTGACGAATTCATCCATAGTTCAATTTTAATAAGCAGTGGTAATGATATATTTATATATCCAAAGTCAAAGTTTCGCGCCAATCTTGTTTGTTTACATTTTATTTTTCACATTTTAACACACAGACACGTTTAGATTCGACAACAGATATGACAAATATCATTTCAAATATTATAAACAACATGAGAATACCCAGATCTTAGCGTAATTTACTAATATAGGAACAATAACACGTAATATTCATTACCACTACTTAATTTTGTATTCGAAAATAGACGACCATTTTTTTTTTCTTTTTTTTTTAAATATTTGTGATGTGTGAAAGCGATTATTCAAATCGATTCTTTTTTTGTAAATTTCGATCAACTCGATTTATTTATTTACGGAATTAAGCAAATCGATAGATGGAAAGTAAAACAATTTTGTTTATATTTATTATAACATTATTAAAAAGCTTTAGTTAGGAAATCATAATAGTTTTTCGTACATTGTACCAACCCAACAATAAACAGCACAGGCTAAAGTCGCGCCGATTTTTTTTCCTTACCAAAATTTAAATTAAGAATGCACTCGCTGTTCAAAATTACATTGTACTTCAATGTAGGTAATTTATTGTGATTTTTTTTCGTTGGTTGTCAGTGCGCCAGGGATGAAAGGTTATAATATACTCTATGCCAGGGATTTTGGTACTGCTTTTTTAGGTGTGGTGAAAATTGGTTTGTTTTCTACCATGATAATTGTATTTAGTAAACAAAATGGGGAATAGTATGATTATTTTACTGTGTTCGGTTGGATTAGTTATTGGGATACATCATTTTATTTTCAAATACTTTTTTTTAACACCCTTTTCTATCGCATGGGTGGGCAAAGGCCTTCCCATGACTTTCTAATTTTATTTACTTCTCGCCTTTTCCGAACAATAATTTTAATCGTCAATTTTTATTGATGTGAAACTTTCTTTATCGGGGTTGGAAAAAAAATTAGTGTAACATTTTTTCGTTACGCGTCACATTTTTCCGTTACGCGCCATCTTTTTTTTGAAAAATAACGTCATAAAGAAGTTTCACTTCTTACGAGTGTACGCTAGTACACGCACACATTTTTTTTTTAATTTTGAAAGAGGCCGAGGAGAGGAGCTCGTTGTTAAATAATAACGGCCGCTCGGGTCGACGTTTAGGACGCCTTGCTTGCCTAGGTTGGTCTGTGGATGGGTGACCCATTACATACCGAGTTTCCTCCGTGCCTCTGAAAGCACGTTAAGCAGTTGGTCCCGGCTGTCATTTGTAGTTCTTTGAAAGTCGTTACAGGTAGTATCTTCACCCAGTACCAACTGGGTTGTGGAGGTCAGATAGGCAGTCGCTCCATGTAAAATACTGGTTTTCAGTTAGACTGGAAGTCGACCCCATAATAGATGGGAAAAAGCAAGGCAGATTATGAATTTTCATTTGATTTTGAATACTTAGATAGGCTTGGTTTAGTAACAATAGTTTTAGCATCCATAACATTTATTTATCATTCAATTTTTCCGATCCTTGGCGCACTATATCCAACCTTCAGACATAACAAAACAAAATTCACAATAAAAGATTAAAGTAAATAAAAATACTTTAAAAATGTGAATGTATGTGTACAGTCACAATTACATTCCTAATTTAAATTTTGAATTTAAAAATCGACGCGAATTTAGCAAGAGGTTGGCCGTTCGTACGGTTGAAAATATTAATAATTTATTTTCAGATTTTGTCTTTGCTTATAAATGCTGTGAAACCTCATATTTTGCCACACGGTGCTAGTTCGGCAACGGCGTTTCTCCAAATTCTGCAATCCATAAGTTTTTAAAGGAAAGATTATCATCAAAATGTTGACTTGAAGCAAGAATTTCGTTATTTGTTTAGAGTTTAGAGAGTTCTGTGTTTATTAATTATTAATAGGTCAACCAAAATTAAGCAACGAATAATTGAATAATTACTATTCTACATGATATTATTAAAAAAGTAGTATAAAAGGATTCATTTCAGAATTTAAATATAATTCTTTGAAATTATACCAAGGAGTTTTCGTTGTGTCTCAAAACTTTTTTCCAAACTTTATTTGATTGCGAGTATCGATTAGGCTGAATGCAACATTTTAATCGTAATGATGAAACTCGGGTTTACGGTCAGCACTACGAAGTGATATGTCATGTGATAAGTTGGTTGCAACATTGTTTTTTTTAGTAATATTTGTCAAGACTTTGATCGTAATTTTTATGAAATGATGTATGAATAATGGCAAAAATAAGAACGCAGATAGAAGGTTACTGTTTTTATTTAGCTTTTTCCAGTTTGTTTAGCGAACGAGAAGCTTGCCTATGTACATTATTTCCAGCGCATCTACGTTACCTAGTTTTTGGAAGGGTGCAGTAATATGTGTTTTATAAATATTTGGCATTACACTGACGCCGTTTCACCGACCTAAACACGTTATTGGAGATATTTACTACAAACGGCGGTATGAAACAGCTTCCTAGACATATTTTTCATAAAAAAATCGAATGCTGAAAGTTCACGAAAATTCTGTAAATTTTTGACAGATTCGCATCACCCCGCCGATTCAGCTGATGTGTCATGTGTCAAAATCTTGTCGTGCTTAGTGGTTAAGGTTAGGTTATATTAATCGATATTTCTCAGGAATGGTACAATGGTATCTTTTCATGAGAGTGGTATCATTGGGCAAGGGGGACCCCTCCTTCCCTGCACACCGCGTGAGTTGACTACCATCGCATGCATTTCACGAAAAATAATGCGTTTTGTAAGCAGTATCTTCGTTTGACAATATTTCGAGAGTTTACAATATCGCTAGAGAGATTACAATATAACGTGTTTGACAATTTTACGGTGACATAAAACTAATCACAACATCTGCCCTCAGAACTCGTCCACGTACTGGGAGGGTAAGGCTGACGCAGAAAGTCTACAGCGAGTCTACGGCGTCTCGTTCCCGGAGCCCAAACAACTCAAGGAGTGGGAGCACATACAGGAGGAAGCCGCCAAGAGGGACCACAGGAAGATTGGCAGGGTATGTGTAGCATGAATTTATGTTTTGCCATTTTTATAATAGTTCGTATGTGTTATAGTAGGTGGTGTACAGACATAATTTTGGAATTAAGATAAGCAAGCACTGACCTCAGGATTTCAAGCTGTATTTGTATGCTCAGGTGCAAAAAATTCCTAAATGAGCAAGCAACTACGTAAATTTTCTTCTGTTGTTTACTTTAGTCCATAAGTTTACTCTGTATTTTCAATTAAATTCTTATGTCTTTTATTTATATTTTCCAATTAAATTGTAGCATGTAAAGTGATGGTCTGAAACACCAGACTGGTGATGGTTTAAATAAACCTAGATCATACAGGTTGCTACCTATTATTCGAATTCCTCATTATCATTTCATTAGTTTACTTATAAGCACTAATTATACCGCTGCATGAGAAGTAATACTACTGCGCCTAAATATACTTACACTTTTTAATAAATTATTTTTATTTCATATCATTTTGGTAATATTGAACCCTGTAGGACACAGCAAAATAATAACAAAGAGGAATCACCTGACTAAGGAATATAATTATTTACACAAAGTAATTTGACCTCAATTGTTACAGGAACAAGAGCTATTCTTCTTCCACGAGCTATCCCCGGGATCATGTTTCTTCCAGCCCCGCGGTGCTCACATATACAACACACTCGTCAACTTTATTAGAGAACAATACAGGTGTGTCATAGTTGAACTATTATCCCTGAAGAATAGGTGAATACACCCACAATAGGCTTGTTAACTTAAAAAATCGAATTTTCACCTCAGCACCTCAAACAAGCAGGTTTTGCTGTTTACAGACAGTGTGCAAAATTCGATTTTGCTGCGAGCGTGAGACAATAGTTATTTGTTATACAAGAGTGCAAAGTTGATTTTTAACCGCGTGCTCAATTTTGATGACCAAGCAAGCGAAAGATTCTGAAATTGAGTCACGAGCGAAGCGAGTGATTCAAAACTTAGAATCTTGAGCGTTAGCGAGGGAATCAAAAGAGCACGAGGTGAAAAATCTTTGCACTCGAGTGCAACACGTAACTTTTCATCCCACCTCAACGAGGAAATGAAAAATCGCAATAAAAAAATTGCGCGTTGTTAACAAATTCAGTTAATTCTGTTGGCGTCAAATAAATTTCCTCGTCGCTAGATAATGAGTGGTCATTATAGATTTGTCACTTGTTTTCAAGTTGGATTCCTTGTTTTAACCTAAGGTGTTAACAATATGACGTGAAAATGGCGCGCGCAAAATATATTAAAAAAAGTACACCAAGAAGGTTCCCAGTCTGAGTTCTTAACAAATAAAAAAAAAATGTATGATAAATTCGGCACCATAGAGGTAGAACTAAATAGGTTTAATGATGTTTTGAATTCACATGCTTAGTGCACACGATGTTCTAAATTCAAATTTACTTTACCCTCATGACGATAAAAACGGCTTTTGCACTCAGATATCGAAGAGCAAAAATACTCTTTCCGAGATGGGGGGATGAAAAGTAACTTTTTAATAAATTTTTTTAAATACCGAGAACTGTGCAAGTCTACTCACAAAAGTTGAATGATTTCAACTTCACTTTGTTCTGTCACTTTCACTTCGATACGAAAAAAGTGAGAGATAGAAACAAGTCGATTCGAAATTCGATTTTCAAATTCCATAACTAGTAGGCACAAAAAGAAAAAAAACAGTAAAACGTTCGGATACTGACATTGTAAATCGATAACCGTAATATGTATTTTACGTGTTTAGGTTATAAATAAAAAAAATGTTGCATTTCAAATAATCGAATAAAATTTTTACAATTAAATTAAGATGATGAATAAATAATGTTGAAGAAAAAATAGGAAGTTTATTATGTATCTACTTATTTATTTATAGTTTTAACAATCTTTAATATTGAGACAGAATAACGCGAGTGTAGTTTCAGAACGCATTTTATAAAAGTAGCGGGGTCTAAATTTTTATTGTTCAAAAATTCTCTGTTACGCTAGGGCTAGGCAATGGTTAAGTCAATGTACGCTAGCTACAAAGTACAATAAAATTTGAATATTAAGATAATAATAATAAATAGATATGAGTGAGTCCAGTGACGAAGTCTGTTATTTATGACCCGAAGAATTGAAGCATAATGTAAAAATGCAGAATGAAACTTCCTGCCGGTCTGCTTTCTGTACATTATTTAATATCTATTTATTATTTATATCTCACTATGTTGTTTGTAGTATGTTGTAGCTGTATGTATGTTGTTGAATGTACTGTTTTGTATTGTTTAGGTGTATGTTCTCGCTGCTGAGGTGAAAAGTTGTATGTGTTACACGAGACCAAAGTTATTTGCATCTCGTGTCTTTGAATCCTTCGCTTACTCGTGATTCAAAATAACCACTCGCAGCAAAAACTCACTTTGCTCTCTTGTTGCACAAATAACTATAGTCCGTCACTTAGATTATCAAAAAATATTTCACCCGTATTTTTTCTTTTGTTACATAAACCAAAATTGACGAAGATACGACGCTTTTAAAATTCTCAATACGTCGTTTGGTATCATTTTTAGTGAGTACTTACGTCACGAGCCGCCACTCCCGAGTTTTGATGCGTTTTATCTTTGTCAATATTCGTTGATTTACAAAATCAAAAATACGTGTCCATTATTTTCCATTACTCTAACTGACGGACTAAATAGATTTGCAATTTATTGATGGTGGAAACTAACCTATTCGCCACTGACGTTGGAGTTTCATGTAATAAAGTGCGAGCCTTTTGCGGTTAATTGGACACAATTCTTGATTCCAGGCAGTTATTAAGGAATTCTTGTTGAAAAGTCCAACAACATTACCCAGCAGTGGCACCACGAGAATTAAAAAGGCAGTCAGTTCTTTGAATAATTTCAAAAAAACTAGCTTTATCAACTAACTTAACTTTTCTTTTGCCCAGACTACGCGGCTTCCAAGAGGTGGTAACCCCGAATATGTACAACGCCAAACTCTGGCAGACGTCGGGTCACTGGGCGCACTACGCCGAGAACATGTTCTCTTTCGATGTCGAGAAGGAGACCTTCGCGCTCAAGCCCATGAACTGCCCTGGTCATTGGTGAGTCTAGAATATTCTTACTAACATGGATTACGCCAGCCTCTGGTAGATGTCGGGTCACTGGGCGCACTACGCCGAGAACATGTTCTCTTTCGATGTCGAGAAAGAGACCTTCGCGCTCAAGCCCATGAACTGCCCTGGTCACTGGTGAGTCTAGAATATTCTTACTAACATGGACTACGCCAGCCTCTGGTAGATGTCGGGTCACTGGGCGCACTACGCCGAGAACATGTTCTCTTTCGATGTCGAGAAGGAGACCTTCGCGCTCAAGCCCATGAACTGCCCTGGTCACTGGTGAGTCTAGAATATTCTTACTAACACGCCAGACTCTGGTAGATGTTGGGTCACTGGGCGCACTACGCCGAAAATAAGTTGTCTTTCAATTTCAAGAAAATATACTTTTTCCAACTCGCGATAACACTAATTATGACGACGGGGTGTTATAAGTAAGACGTGCCTCAGTGTGTGTGTAGCTCCCAAACGGATGAACCGATTGATTTTGTTTTAAACATGAATTAGTAGGGAGTTTTAGCTTATGTTTGATGAAAATCGGTCCAAAATGGCAGCTGCCCCAAAATGGCGGATTACATATTTTTTCACCATTCCTTCAATACGGGTATCAAATGGAATGGCTTGACTATAGTGTGGCCATAGTGTGGCCATTAGTGCTGTGCCTCCCTGAGGTATGCGCGCGACGAGACGGGGGGGAGAATCGGCTGCTGCGCTCTGTCAGTGCGCCGTCAACGCTCGTGACGGAAAGTAGTGTCATCTGTATCGGACTGTCTATGTCAGATGCACATGAGATAAATATTCAAAGATGGGTCGTGCGTTATCTCGTGATATGAAGACTGTCATTTTTAAGGTGGCTGAATATTTTAAGAAAAGAAAAGCAGACAAAGAAAGCTTTGAATTTAAAAATGATGTGAATATTGCCAAAATCGTTGCGGAGGCTACGGGGTACAGCAAAAGAACCGTGCATAATGTGATTTCTGCGGGTTATTTATCAATTGAAAATTCAAGTCAATTAAAATTTCAATCGCCAAAAAAAACAAAAGTTCTAAAGAAAAAACACGATGTGGATGATTATGACCTTGGTGTTACCAGAAGAAAAATTCATCAGTTTTACGAAGTTGAAAAAAAAATACCAAGTGTCCGTAAGTTACTATCAAGTTTGAGACAGGATGGCATATTGAATTGTGGACGGGAATATTTAAGACAGCTTTTACACAAAATGGGCTACCGTTTCAAAAAATGCAAATCAAAGAGACATCTTATAGAGCAGCCTAATATTACAGTGTAGGGCGAAAAAATATCTTACACAAATCAGAAATTACAGAACGCAAAACCGCAGCATATATTTTCTTCATGAAACATACATCAACTCCAGTCACCATGCCAGCAAATGTTGGCAATCATCGTCAGAACCCGGAATTCATGCTGATATTGGGAAAGGACGGCGATTGGTAATTCTGCACGCTGGGTGTCGAAATGGCTTAGTGGATGATGCATTGACTATATTCAAGTCAGATGCTAGAACCGGGGACTATCATGGAGATATGAGCGGACCTACTTTTTATAAGTGGGTAGATGAAAAGTTAAAAGATAAGTTGCTGCCGAATTCTGTGGTTGTAATGGACAACGCGTCTTACCACAGCGTTCAGGTTGAGAAGAAACCAACTATATCAAGCCTCAAAAGTAAAATGCAGAACTGGTTGCTACGCCATAATGTAGAATTTTCAGGAACCATGATAAAGGCTCAACTGCTACTTCTTATCAAAAATACACAAAAAGAACCCGTGTATAGAATTGACGAACTCCTGAAAGCCAGTGGACACACTGTTCTGCGTTTACCTCCGTATCATCCAGATTTAAATCCAATTGAGTTGGTTTGGGCTGATATTAAAAACAACATAGCCCAAAACTATATTAATTCTTCTCTAGACGAAAAGATAATCTTACTGGATAAATTGTTTTCGGAATTCACGGCGGAGAAATGGCAGAGATGCGACGATCATGTCCAGAAAAATGAAAATGATTACTGGAGTCGCGATAGTAGGTTCGATAATGTTATCGATTCATTCATAATAAATTTGCAAGACTCTGATTCAAGTTCCGGTGGCGAAGTGGAAGATGAAGATGAAGTTGAAACAGAATCTATGTCAGAATAACTTTCGTTAGAATATATAATTGTTTGTAAATATAAAAAATGTTCAATAAAACAAGTCCTGCTTTGAATTATAAGTTTAGTTCTTATTTATCACCAGTATATTTTTAACTAGCGGACGTCACGCGGTTTCACACGCGTAATTCCCGTTCCCGTGGGAGTACGGGGATAAAATATATCCTATGTTACTCGTGGATAATGTAGCTTTCGAATGGTGGAAGAATTTTTAAAAACGGTCCAGTAGTTTTTAAGCCTATTCATTACAACCAAACAAACAAACAAACAAAGTTTTCCTCTTTATAATATTAGTGTAGATAAAATATGAGTATATTTGGGTTACATTTTTAATCAACTAAGAGTATAATATATAACAGATAGATCGCCCCGCCACAAGTATTGCCTTAGAAATGCAAACTGATATCATAAGATCTGTCCGACATGTATCGATCTCATGTGAACTATGAGCACTTTTTTCTTCGCCTCCCACCTCGCCGCGCATACCTCAGGAAGTGCACAGCACTAATGGCTTCACTATAGTAGAATGCTATACATTATGATTATAATGTCCAGGGTCCGAAATAATACACGCACATCCAGCAGTATTATATATTCAGCACTGAGCAAATGCGTAGCGTTTTAACTTTTAGTACATATGTGTCTTCGGTTTTTTAATTTTAGGTAGATTTCCTTTTTTTTTTTTAAATCTATCTATTGGTCTCTCACATACGAGGATATTGTATACGTACGTATATGGGTGACAAGCAAAATTTAGCCACACTTTACAGGTCGCAATTATGAACCGATTGCTTTCAAAGTTGACCAAAAATTGAAAAGGTCAAAACTTAGGCTAAGTTCGTGAATGGGCAGAATTCGTCCTTGGGGAACGGTGGGGGGGCCTTTTTTAAAATTAATTTCACTTGTTATAAATTAAATAGCGTTTGTAGTAAACCTCTAAAATTTGTTGCACAGTCTACTATTCGACAACCGCATCCGCTCGTGGCGCGAGTTGCCGCTCCGTCTGGCGGACTTCGGCGTCCTGCACCGCAACGAACTCAGCGGCGCGCTCACCGGCCTCACGCGCGTGCGACGCTTCCAGCAGGACGACGCGCACATCTTCTGCACGCCGCAACACATCGAGCAGGAGATGGTAACTATCTCCCAGCATCTGACTTGAGATTGGAGGGGCCTGCATGCCCAGCAGTGGACTGTCACTACGGAACTTCTCCGGATAACCTCTGAGCTGGCTTCATTATCGCTCCACCTAAACTGCATTGCGTTTGCATATTACCGCGATTCGGGGGTATTCTAAATCCGTCAGCAAAGATACGGGGCCCGTCCGTACGTAGCTTTATACTTTGAAATGAACTTACGCGTCCTAATATTTTCGAATTTATGAGTTTTGAAAACACATCAGGTGTATGGACAGATGACCAATCGAGTTGTAATTCGTTTTTAGTTCAGACCCATAACAAATCTTATGCCCGTAAGGAGTAGGAAACGATTGTAAGAAACTACGGGTTTCGTACTTAGAGACTACCCCTTTTCCTTTTTTTTTGGATGGGAAATCATCAAATTTCCTCACTCACACTGACACTCCCTCCCGCTCCGCCCTGAGTGGGCTCTGGGCGGAGCGGGAGGGAGTGTCAGACTTTTACTGCCTTAAACCCGTCCATGTTCCTTCCTCGCCCTTTACGTTCTGGGACCGCGGTATCTCTTTCGCCTCCCCGGCAGGCTTCAGCCCTTGCGGGCCCCTCCCCTTGTGCTGACATCTCTTTAAAGCGCGCGTGGAACACGAACGCGCCGTCGACACGGCCTGTCGACCTTAGACGGACGGACGGCTAGCTAGCCCGTAGCCAACCGTCCACAGGCAAAGCGTACCGAGGTAGAAATTTGCCATTTTCTGACGATTAACATTTGTGTAAACTAAATGCACCGTCTTTTCAGAAGACACTTTTAAATGTATTTACCATTTACCACTTCAGCATACTAATTCTGTAAACACAGACAAACAATGACATAATCCTGTTCATCGTCAGCTGGCGTGCCTGGAGTTCCTAAACTGCGTGTACACGACGTTCGGCTTCACGTTCCAACTGAAGCTGTCCACACGGCCGGACAAGTACCTCGGAGATCTCGCCACTTGGGACCAGGCTGAGAAGGTATGCTAACCGGTTTTAGACCTTGTTTGGGTCTGCTATTAGTTTAACTACATCTGCCTCCTGGTTACTTTATTTATTACGAGTTATTTACAGGTTGTTAAAGTATTTATAAAGAGTATATAAGGTTAACATAATACAAAAGTATCTACGTAGTATATCAACTATCTGATGTCCACGACACAAGCCTCGTTGCTTAGTGTGGCACTAGATGGCGCTATGAGTAATGTCCAACGGTATATTTTTAATATTATAAAAATACAAGGCCAAGGTCGCTTTTAGTGTTTCTCTGACAGTTGTTCTTCTACACTAAACAGATTTAGATGCGGTTTTCACCATCATCCAGAGAATTAAATTTGTCCAAAGTTTGTGTATCTCTTAGCATAACAATGTCAATACATGCACATACAATTTTGTTGCTGACCTTATGACTGCATCTGTGGGCGGAGTTTGTGTAGTTAGGAATGTTAGGTTGGTAGAAACAGCATCAATATGAAGTTTTAAAGATCTAAACAATGACATACGAAAAGCTATGTTGCTTGCCTTAAATCTTCGTAGACCAATAATCAAACTTTAAAAATGGCGTCAAAAAACTTCTCCTCACCGCTGTCAACTGGTAATCCCCAAGAGACAGCCGGTGTTGCCACGCTCCGTAGATATATCCAAAATAATCATAATCGTAATATAAACTCCTCTTTTTCAGGCTTTAGCCGACTCCCTAAACAAGTTCGGCCAGCCCTGGCAACTAAACCCGGGTGACGGCGCCTTCTACGGGCCCAAGATAGACATCACCATACAGGACGCACTGCGGAGGTCGCACCAGTGTGCCACGATACAGCTAGACTTCCAGCTGCCCGAGAGATTCAACCTTACTTATGTCAGGTGAGATATTTATCTACACTAATATTATAAAGAGGAAAACTTTGTTTGTTTGGTTGTAATGAATAGGCTTAAAAACTACTGGACAGATTTGAAAAATTCTTTCAGCTATGGATAGATACATTATCAGGGAGTAACTTAGGCTATATTTTATCCCCATACTCCTACAGGAACCGGAACTACGCGGGTCCAACCGCGTGACGTCCGCTAGTATCAATATAAATAGCATTTCGTCCGCTAAAATTGTGATAGCTCGGCAAATTTTCATGATATCAATGTAATTTATAGTTTATGTTACTCGGCAAAGATGTAGCTTTCTAGTAGTTAAAGAATTTTTTAAAATAGGTTGAGTAGTTCTTGAATTAAATCGTTTCAAACAATAAATCATATTTTTCCTCTTAATACATTTACGATACACATTTTACATTATTCCTCTAAATAATATTCGTTAAGATAGTCATCACGCGTGTAGGTGGAGGAGTGGCTAAATAATAACAGACTTTTCGGTCGATCTATAGGTTAAGCCGTGCTTGCCTGTGCCGGTCTGTGGATGGGTGACCACCCTTTACATACCGAGTTTCCCCAGTGCCTTCGAAAGCCGTTGGTCACGGCTGTCATTTGTAGATGTTTGACAGTCGTTTAGGTAGTTAGTGGCCCTTACAAGTAGTCTGACAACCAGTCTTGAAGACGACTTCAACATAGTTGGGAAAAGGAATCCACAAAGAGGTTGGCCAAGTTCATCCTATGACGGTATCTATTAAGCCGTATGCGAACTAAATTGCAGCACGCGTAGCCAACCGTACGCGTAGCAAGTCTACATCGGGCAAGCAGAATTGTTTCACATGATTAGGATATGCAGTACCCCACCAGAAATTACTTGTTTCATTAAAGGATTCTCCTTCTTTAAAAATGGAATTTCGCCGGTTATGATTGAGAACTTTGAGATGACGTCACCGCAAAAACTATTAGCCAACAACGAGACAATTTTGGAAAACAGGAAATTATCACCGATTTCGGGCTACAAAACAAAGACAAATAAAGTAAATTGAACTTCATGAGAGATTACATTTTTTGATACTAAAATAGAATGTTTTTATAATGTCCAGTGAGAGCGGCGACAAGAAGCGTCCAGTGATCATTCACCGCGCCATCCTGGGCTCCGTGGAGCGCATGGTGGCCATCCTCAGCGAGTCGTACGCCGGCAAGTGGCCCTTCTGGCTCAGTCCGCGCCAGGTCTGCGTCGTACCCGTCGGCCCGCACTTCGACGACTACGCCAAGCAGGTAAATATGTATTGTATTGTATTGTACAGACGCCAGCACATCATCTTTATCACGAAGTCGGAAGGTTCACGTTCAATTGGCAAAATTTGACAGATTCGGGTAGGTTGACCTATTGGCGTCTGTACAACGGGCTGGTGTCCGCAACTCCACAGCAAAGCGCGTATTTTGCGTATGGAAAGGTAACACTAGTTTTTGCCAGCGGCTTCGCCCGCGTGAAGGTTGATAACTGTCCCATGGGATCTTACTACCGGGATAAAAAGGAACGCAAATTCAAACCTGCCGGAGACGTTGCGGTTTGAATTTGCGTTCCTTGACGTCAAACGCTATGTGTCAAAGAAACACGAATGGAAAACTATTTAATGTTTCACAAAGATGTTCTTGATGTTTCTAAATCTTTGCTTGAGTAAAACACAATGGGAAAGACCGTTAAATGCTAATTGTAGATGGCGCCACCATAACTGGTCTCAATCGAACCAATGAGGTCAAGGTATTTCAAAATATGGAATGACATTCCTTGATTTTCAACCAATGACGATGCTTGGAACCAGCTATGCTAGCGCCATTAGTTCCACAGTGTGCATCCCTATTAGATGTAAACAAGGCAGATACAGGGAAATGACCTAAGCTGCTATGACAGGAATGAGCGCGACAGTCACGGACGTTTGAACTGTCTTAGAAAATTGTAGTTTTTTCGAGCGTCTGGCAGTAGTTGAACTTTTTTTTTGGGTCTCTTTATTTATTAAGTGAAGAAATAAAACATGCATAATTATTCCCTATTAATTCAAATTGAACCATTAACAGGCATTTTTGAACTGTCTAGAGAGGTTTGTTAGTCTGAAAGTAAAACGTGCCCTAGGGTACTTATAATAGGGACCAGTTTTCAAAACGCGTTTATAATCTATTGGTGTTTTGTTTCTCCAGGTGAACGAGAAACTGTTCGCGGCAGGGTTCATGTCGGAAGTGGACACGGACGCGGGCGACACTCTCAACAAGAAAGTGCGGAATGCGCAGCTCGCGCAGTTCAACTACATCTTAGGTGAGATATTGCTGTTAATATAGAGGATCAACGACCATACAACCTATAGACTACTAATAACAGGCGACCGATGTCTGTCAACACATTAGGGGAATGTCGTGACGCCCCTGCTCTATTATGTAAGCCATATGGGGTATGTAATATAATTGTGCCTTAGGTTCGCTTACATTAGCAGGCGCACGAATAATATAATGATCTTATCATGGTAATAAATACTTTGAGTATCGTACCTCGCTTTATTGTTCTCTTCCTTATTTCACCTTCCTTCCACAGCTTGTTCACCATCTCTAGCCGCACCCTTCAGCGAGCTGCTAGCCGCTGCTGTTCACCATCTGTAGGTGTTTATGCCCATTGATACTAACTACTTCTGTACCATGGGCGGGGAGAAGGAAGCATGTTCAGGGCGGTCAATCCTGCCCATGACTATGCCACTTCTTCTCAAGCTGTAAATAGAAATAAGCGTTAGCGCCACACTCATGCACCATTAAGGATATAAGGGGTTGTATAGCTCATACATCCCCGACTCTAGTTTTGTTGCTTAGATTCAGACTCTCTTAGCCAACCCTCGCACTCTTTGCCCAAGGCTCTCTAACGCTAAGCAGTTGCATTAGTTCAGACCCTCTCTTGGTCAACCCTTGCACTCTACTGCCCAAGGCGTCCCCAACACTAAGCAGTGGCATTCGTTCAGACCCTCTCTTGGCCAACCCTTGCCCTCTCCTGCCCCAGGAATCCCCACTAAGCAGTTGCATTCGTTCAGACTCTCTCTTGGCCAACCCTTGCCCTCTACTGCTCCTCTAGGAATCCCCAACTCTTACAGTTCTTTACTTTACTTTTAACTCTACAGTTCTTTAGGATCTGACCCTCATGGCCGTCCATTCCAACTCTAGGCCTTTAAGCTTTCATAAGCCAGACTTGCCAAGCTGCACGCTCGGTAGATTATCAGTAGGTACGTACCATAATATCTCTTCAGGGGGGAGCCTTTCATAAACTAGCCTTGTCAATCTGCCACGTGCCACCCACGAGGCCAGCTTGACACAGGCTCTTTAGCAGGTGGCTTTCATCAGCCTGCCTTGTCGATCTGCCGCATGCTACCCATGAGGCCAGCTCGACACAGGCTCGATCAGTACAGCGTTACTTGTTCTACATTATATCTAATGATCTACAAGCACCGCCACCAGCTAACAACTTTAGCCTCATGCTTACTCTCATAATAGCAACTACTCAAAAGCTACTTATGGCTACTTAACTTAGCTCTACTTAGCGCAATTCAGGGGGAACTTAGGGGGCTACTTAGCTTTCACACAGCACTCTGTCCACGAGCGACTCGTCAGTTCCACTTTTACTTGTAATCCGCAGAACACCGAAAGATTGTCGGTTCCAAGCCATGACATTGCTTTTGGCGGGATCATACTATAATGCACTCTCGTGGACCTTACCACAGATAAACATTCAGCCTTCATTACAGAGTAACAATGCGTTGGTATTGCCATGTAATTTCTATTATTTATAATTATTTTATTCACATTCGCGTTACGACGCGACAGGGAATAGATCTTATAACCGTCGTCGCTCACCGAGTTCGCATTAGTTTCGACCACTCCTGTGAGCCGCAAACACTTCCGCATTACTCCTTTAAAAAACAGACATAATATGGCCCCGTGTATAATACGTTGGTGTGATAAAGAAAGACGGACTTCCAGTTTACTGAAAGACAGTATCACATTTCATCGGTAATGTAAAAGTTCAATAATCTAAATTAGATTAATTTTCTGACAATAATTATCGGAGTTCATCTTATACTGGTCATACTTGATGTCTTTTATGATCGTGTCCCTTTCTTTTGAAAGTACTTTTTTCGCCATCTCTTTTCCTCGATGTTTGGTGAACATAATTAGTGATGTTCCAAATTGTACGACCACCTCTGTTGTCGATAGAGCAAAACAAAAACCTATAACTATTTATTTATGCAAAAAATATATTTTAAATAATTAAAATTTACAACAGATGACAGATCACGGAGATCGGTCAGATTACATTTGATAAATTGTGAAACTTTAATTTATTAATTTTAGATACCCATATGATCCTGATTTTAAAAATAAATGGATAATTGCAACCAAGCAAGAGAATTAGATCCCATCACTTAAAGTGTAATATGTTCAAGTCATTTTACCGAAGATTGTTTTATCCCTTTGCAAAACTCGTCGCCGCCTACTAAGTTCATATAAGTTCAGATATTTTACCTACATGATTCAATCGTAATTAGAATAAAGAAGGTAATTAAATGCAAGTTAAATATGATATTTTATTATACCAACAGGTATAAAATATCGATACTTTCTTGTTTGATTAAAAACTGTCCCATGTTTAGTGAAATGCAATGACCTTGAATTGGCCAATCAGAAAGCAGTACCCCGTCCCCCTCGCGTACCTCGTACCTCAGCGAGTTGACAGAATAGTTTTCGTGCGATAGATCCGTGTATTAGGCTGACCCCACATTTGGCGTGCGCGATCCTCGGGCGTGCGAGTAGCGCGAGCGCCGCGCGCGCGCTGCGTGAGCGTCGGGTGTTGCCGCCGTGTGACGTGCATGCAGCGTGCGCGCAACAAGCGACGCTCGAGTCGCGTTCTTACCCCTTCGCCCGCTATCCCCGCCGCCGTCTGTCTCGAGCGTCGCGAGCGCGCCGCGCGCGCGTTGCGCGCACGCTGCATGCACGTCACACGGCGGCAACACCTGACGCTCACGCAGCGCGCGCGCGGCGCTCGCGCTACTCGCACGCCCGAGGATCGCGCACGCCAAATGTGGGGTCAGCCTTAGGCGTCTATAGGCTGTATGGTCGTTGTAGAGGATATTTTAAGCTTTATCTACATGAGGATCGTCTGAAAGACTCGCGGCGCCACGAGACGTCACACAAAATGGTTTAAGAGCCCTCTTACAAAACATAAACGGCCGTTTTTGTTACAAATGCACGATTTAGCTAAACAGCTATATTTCAAGTGGTGACAATGTGTTATAAAATTACGTTATTGCCTTTTCTACAGTAATAAATAAATAAATAAATATCGCTGGACATTAACACACAGCGCCACCTAGTGCCACACTAAGCAAAGCTTGTGTCGTGGACACTAGATAGTTGATATACTACATATATACTTTTTTGTTTGTAAATACATACTTATTATACATATAAACATCCATGACTCTGAAACAAATGTCCGTGCTCATCACACAAACATTTGTTCCTACCAGGATTCGAACCCAGGACCCTAAGAACGTAAGGCAGCGTCACTACCACTACGCCAATCGGGTCGTTAATAGACCACATTTTGTATTTTTGATTCTATTTACGAGTTATGACATTTTTTCGATTGGCGGCGCTAGTGGACTGTAAGAGGGCTCTTAACAGTAAAACTGCGCTGCTAAGTGTCCTACGCCGAAGGTACGCGACCGAATTTCCGCGGCTGATTTTACGTTCAGATGTATTCTGCTGACATAACACAGCATAAGTGCCGAACTTACGCGGCCGAAACTCAGTTGCGCAACTTTGTGAGCAACAGGTGGACACGGGCCATGACTGCCTCCCGCTGCTCGGCCTCGGATCTTCGTCGGCAATCGAACCGAACTTCGGTCACGTATAATGTGTGTTCCACAGAATACATTGACGCTGAACTTACGCCCGACCGAAATTCGGCTGTACGCTATAACGCAACGTAATTTCGACATAATTTATGTCGTTAGTGATTCAAATAGCATTGCAGGCGTAATCATGCGGAACTTCGGTCGCGGCCCTTCGACATAGTGTGTTTGAAGCTAAGAGTTGTATTGTATAACGGGCTGGTGTCCGCAACTCCACGTCAAAGCGCGTATTTTCGTATGGGCTATTATCTACCACGCGGGCTCAGTGCGGGTTGGTACATGTTACATATCTTCGAATTTTTGTTTCTATTACATGCCGGTTTCCTGACGATGTTTTCCTTCACCATTTTAGCTTTTTTTCTACACCATACCTGGGAACCCTGTAGTAAAGGAGATATTAGGGGTCTAACTTCCAACTTTTCGACAAGATTTTTACTTTAAACACCTCTACGACCCCCGTTCTATTTAATCCATCCATTAGCACAATGTTCAAAGTGCGTTGCATTGAGTTCTAGCACAAAACATGATTATTCCACCCAAAAAAAAGTTGTTTCCCAGCAATATTTTTTGCGTAAAGTTACTTAGATTGTTGTACAGAATGCTTGGTTGACGGCATGGTGATGAGGTTGTTGACACCCCGTATTTAGGAAATAGTTAATCAGAAAATGATGATGAAGTTTGACTTTGTACCCGCAGTGGTCGGCGAACGCGAGAAGACGTCCGGTACTGTGAACGTGCGCACGCGCGACAACAAGGTGCACGGAGAGATGTCCGTGCAGGCGCTCGTCGACCATCTCAACACTCTCGTCAAGGACAAGACTCTAGCCGAAGACAGTGAACTACTCAAGTAGTTGAACAAGCAAAGGTTTTTGAATCGTTTGTAATGTTTAGAATAAAATGACTGTTTCAACACCGCTGGCAGGACACTTCGATCTATATTTTTTTTAAAGTTTCTAACTTTTTCCTATCAGTCACCTGTCTTAGAGAATTGGGTCAGTGGCTACGAAACGGGGCACTATTTTTTACTGCATCTAATTTCGAGGTAGCGTAGTTGGTCACAATTCTAACCTAACCTTACCTATGTGGTCCGAGTGTATCCGGAATCCCTTTGACATCGGTTTTACGATAAACGGTTAGTCGGAGACAAAAAACAGCAAGACACTTTTAGCTTTATATTTAGGTGTTCTATACGATAAAATCGAGAAAATAAACGATTTGCGAAAATAACACTTTTTTGGCCAAATTTTTGTCTTTTTTTCAGTGCCCCGTTACGTACACTCTAACCAAAAATTGCGACGTACGTTTAAAAAAATATTTCATGCGGCGCTAAATACAACTTATACATGTGCCTACCTGGAGGTGGTGAAACAGACGCTTTGACACTATGCTTTGAGAGGTGGCCTATAGGATTTCAAGGGGTAAACAACCCCAGAGCTCTAGAAAGTTGGTCTTCAAGAAATTCTTGAGAGTAGTACATTAGAGTAACTCAACTTCCTTGTATTAATATTTATTTAATTTAATTTTTTTGTGTAAGTTTTATAACGAAATGATATTGTAAATGATGCTCTAAATCTGAAGGCCTATAAATTAAATTAAATACGTAAATAAAATTCCAAAGGACCTTGAAGATATTCTTGACGTATGAACGATTCAAAAATAACACTAGGGTAGTACATAAATTAATGGGAAAAGAATTTTAAAAGTATTGTTCCAACAGTGGTGAAATATCTGAATTGTTTTCAATTATTTATTTAGAACGCTAGATTCTTATGTGGATCTACGTTAATTTTAAATAGAATGTAAGTCACCGAATTTCAGTTTCATGTTGGCATTTGACATCTCACTGCTACGCAAAGAAATACGCTGGGTAATGATACAAAAAATATTAGAAAATTATTCACAACACAAAAATGCATTTAAAAAACAATTTCTGTTCTAAAGTTGTTCCAAATTAAATTTAGATTTTCTACCTAATTGGTAGAAAAATCTACCATTTTCTACCAATTTTTAAAGGTCTTTGCAAAGCAGTGGTTTTTAGGTTAGATTTTTTTATTATGAGTAAAGTCTTGTTCTAGCTTCTAAGCTAGACGTTATACCTTTGGGATATTAAAAAATAAATGAATGAACACTCTCGGTACCTTTCCATCACTTAGTAATTTATTTTTGAGTAGTAAACTTAAGCTTGTCAACTTCAAAAGTTCTAATATTATGCACACTGAAACTACTTCATGTATGAAATATTTCAGAAGAGAATTATGAATTACTAGCTTCTGCCCGCGACTTCGTACGCGGATCCTGTTGCAATTTTTTTTTTTTAAGTATCCTATGTTACTTCTAATACCTCCAAGAATATGTGTACAAAGTTTCATGATGATCCGCCGAGTAGTTTTCGCGTGAAAGCGTAACAAACAAACTTACATTCATATTTATATAATAGTAGGGATTGTTTCTAATTCAAACCCTTAAGTTATAGAGAAACACCTTGAAGACTAGTATTATATTTAAACAATGTAAATGCCAATAATTATGATCACCGTCTTGTTGCTGACTGCAATCGGTACACGCGAATTTCGCCCTTAAGTCTTATGTTTCAGTGAATATATTTGTATGAAGACATCCAGTATGTAGAAAGAAGACATAGTTTCGGTGTGTAACTCGCTTTATGTACGGTTTAGGTTTATGAATAAGCATTTAAAATGTTTTGAACCTAGCTTTGTACAAATAAAATTACCCTTTCATGGCTACTTTTGTTTTATTAATAACATAGTTTTCTATTCTAATTTTATTTGACACTACAAAAACCACTGGACCTCGTACACACGTCTACAGCATGTAGACATCACGTACACACTGCGTAGACAGGTAGAGTCTATCGCGTAGCGTAGCGTATCGCGTAGTCTCCTCTTATAGATCGCATGGCTATCACAAATTATAAAATGGTTTAGTTTGTCCATATCAACCAATAGTGGTCAACTTTAGGGCCAACAAAATATATTGTGACACAACTAAACATAGCTAAATCCACACTTAAACATAGTGGTTTCTTCTTATCCGTTGTCCTAGTAAGGTGCATAAAAGAAAAAAAAAACTAGAACAAAGATTTTGAAACGGCATTTTACTCCATTTCTTTGGTCTTCAAGCTGAGTTTGGTGGATCTGTATTCATTACTTTGTAGCGCTTTCTCAGCGCGTTCCTGTCAAAACAAAACATTAATTATTTAGGTTTTAGTACATGATGCACACAGACGCGACGCGACGCTGCGCGCACATTTTAATCGAGCGACTCAAAATATACCTTTGTTTTCTACGCGAAAAGATACACATTTCATTGTGATACGTCTCGCGTCCAGCGCGAAATAACTTCTAGTACCGTAGCGCTGCGTCGCGTCGCGTCTCGGTGTGAACTGACGCTAAATCGGTAAATCTCAGACTGACAAAGGCTTTAAATTACACCAGTGATTTACATAGTCATTCTCTTGCCGTTATCCCAATTTATTTGGGGTCTGCTTCCATAGATAGTCCTCATCTCATATCCTTTCTAATCCAGACATATCTTCCTTCACATAGTCCATCCTTCGTTGCTTTGGTCCTCCCCTAGTCAGCACTAGCCATCCAGATCCATTCATACTCACAACTTCCCTCACGACATTTTCCTCAGTAAAATGTTCGACTAGTAAAACTTACAATTTAAACACAACGACTTCTGCCAGCGCGATGGCCACTGACAGGCAGATGCCGTACAGCATGAAGATCAGAACCGGCTTCATGTCTATCAGACCCACGCTGCTAAATGAGGACATCTTGGATGTGCAGTGCGGCTTCGGGACTTGTAAGCGCTTGGAATTCGCTGACCGAATGCCGGACTCGCGGATTTGTTTGAAACTGTGAAAAAAACGTTAATTTACTAGGTAATACAATCAAAATTAAAGCATTTATTTCAAGTAAGCTACCTACCGGTAAATTTCAACTGTCGAAATCAAGATGGAAATGAAATGTAATTATAAAACATATGAAGACCGGTATTTATCGCGAATTTACCCCCGTTTCGACCGGATTGCACCAGTCGTGGTCGCGGGGAGACTGAAGTGTTGGAGGTACCGCGACAGCAAAGAGAAGGCGTTTATTCAACTACCCTCACTTGATAAATGTTAATAAGGGCCGGTTCACACTAAACACAGGATGACTAAGACAGAATGTCTTCGTTATACTACGAAAAAGTCGGCCTCCAAAGCCCAACGTAACGGCGGGTGAGCTACAAGCGCTTGAGGACTTACGGAAAAATGATGAGATTCCCGTGCTTAAAGCAGATAAGGGTAACGCTACCGTTATAATGAAGTCAGAAGACAAAAAGGTGTACTGTACTTATAAGCCGGTTTCATATAATCCCACGGCTAGAGTCACGAAACGGGTCAGGGCAGTTTACACGAGTATAGTGACTTTTTCGATGAAGATGTTTTTGAACGCCTATATTATAGACCAGCTATAGTTCAGTCACCCAAATTGTATGGATTACCTAAAGTTCACAAAGAAACAAGTTTTAAAAAGACAATGAAATGTAGTTGCCTATTGCCTAGAGTAGATCTCTATTGAAAAGAACGGGCAAGAAACTCCATGGACACCCTTTATATCAAATATTGTTACAAAATCTTGGTTACATAATTCATACGCAGCATTCAGCGACGACGACATTCCTTCCACCTTTAGAGGTAGGGTTTGTAACTTTTGTTTAGGGATCGATCCCGTGGGTCCGACCATAACGCGAGGGAAGCCGCTGTCAAAAGCTAGTGTTTTCAAAAGACGATATGTTGCACTGTTGCTGGAAATCTGCTGATGTATCTCATCTATCTGCCTAGCAAATGCAGGCAAAGGTAGTATGCTACTACAATTTACCATTTAAATTTTAGTCCCATACAGTAGGTAGTCTATTGCCTTAAACCAGGCACAATTCCAAACTCAGGGCAACTAAGGTCCATTTTCACCAAAAAGATGACAGTCTGATTTTATCTAAAACAGCTGTTTAAAACACATTTTTGTATGGTAATATGTCACAGTGACAGCTGGTTTTAGATAATCAGACTGTTATCTTTTTGGTGAGCATGGACCTTAATGATCCTGCCGGGGTTGTGGGCCTGTTCGAAAGAGATACCGCGGCCCCGAAACATAAAGGGCGAGGAAGGAACATAGATGGGTGTTAGTCAGTATAAGTCTGACACTCCCTCCCGCTCCGCCCAGAGTGGGAGAAGGCATTTGATGATTTCCGAAATGAAAAAGGGCAACTTAATGATACTGCCGATCAATCGAACACTAGACCTCATAATGAGCAGTAGCGCTTACGACCAACGAGGGATAAGAACAATCCAAAATTATAGTAAACATATAAGAAACTCACGCAACTCTCAGAAGCTCCAAGTAAGGCGATCCCTTTCTCACAGGCACGATCGCATCGAAACTGTTGAGGAAATCTACCTCCACCAGGTCACATTTCTCCGTCTCCAGGAAAGTTTGCTCGATGCGCAGGTAAACTGGCCCCACGATTGAGTGGAAGGCGAAGAGACCCTGGGTGATGAAAGGGAGAATAAGTCTTGGGTCAGTGAATTAATTCTCAAGCGACTACTGATAAAACCCTATAGTCTATAAGATCCGAACCTAAATCGACATATTCATCGGGTTGATAATAGAATCAAACTTATTTTATAATAAATTTCGTATATTAAAAATGCTAGACAAAAATTGTTGCAACATGAAGAAAATTTTATACTTGACTTAACCCTTTTCCTGTCCCATGAGCATATGGTTCAGAGCGATTGTTTAACTATTGTCTCTTTTCGTGGACAGTGAATGTGAGTATAAAACATATAGAATGTGCAGACGTAGGGTTGACTATTATTTACCTGGACGAACTACTGGGTAGACAGGTATAACAATGCTATAGCTACTTTCACTTGATTGGATAATAGAAAAAAAATATCAGCATTAGCGCTGTTTTATTGTGAACACAGACAATCTTAGATTTATATCTATACCTTTAGAAAATGAAAAAAATACAAGAGCAATCAAAGTGAGCTCAAAAGAACTAGCAATACTAGCAAGCAAAATTCGATCGTACTTGTATTTTTTTTAAGTCGATTTTTGCAGAAATGCTTATGAATCTAGCAAGAGCCAACGCAGCAAGCTCAAAAATTTTAGCAAACCGCCTTGGATAGGTTTTTAATTAGGTTGGGTTTAGCTTTGCATCTTCTATGCAAGTTAAAAAGTTCGAATAACATTTTAAACACTCGCGGACCATAGTGGAAGCTCTTGCGAACCACCAGTGGTCCGCGGACCATAGGTTGGGGACCGCTGCTCTAACACAATAAGTTAATAACCTCCCGAATCCTCTCAACTCCTTCATTGAGGTCGTAGAAGTGTTTCTTCCCATTCTCTGGATCGATTCTCTCGTACACCAGCTTACGGACCGGGTCTTTGGACAACTGAAACAGATAGCAGGTATGAAGACGTGGCTTTAACTACCACCGCAAGACTCGTAGAAGTCTCGTAGGCAGGCACGTATACAAGGGGGGATTTATCCCTCCTCCCGAAATCAGACGGGAAATAAACGGGATCATAATCACTGCGAAGTACGTAAATACAGTGATTACAACGATTTTTTACACAGTTCCATGGGCGCCGGCCACAGGGTGCAAGGTTAACGGCTAACGGAAAAGAAAATAAATATATGAAAAACCAACCATCCGAACCAGAAAAAATTTTCGAGCTCGCTTCGCTCGCTCGAGCTCCTGTTTTGTTTTTGAGTGTCCCCAATAACAAAATTAACTTAATTTATCACGAAATATACGAGCGTGCTCGCTGCACTCGCTTTTCGGATTCTGCTTTTTTATTCATTGATGGGCTTTTCTGGATAGATCGGCCAAGTTACTCCTTGAATCTAGCATAATTATCCGATTTGGAGTGCAAAAAATTTCGAGCTGTTTTCATGGAATTGAACGTGGAAAAAATTGTGTAGGTTTGTCCCCCTTCCCCCCCCCCCCCCCCCAAACCAAAAGTCTGGATACGTGCTTACTCGTAGGCAATTAATAATTAGTTAAACTGCAGGTTGTTTCAGCAGCTTCCTTATAGTTCCAGCCAAAATCTAAATACTGCCAAGATGATTCGGACAAACCTCACTTTTGCGGTCGCATGACAAAGGTAGCACATAACCAGTCGAAACATTGATGGACTCTGTGCCCTGCGTGTGCGCTTGCATTTTTGAGTGATGGTAATAATGTCGATAAGAAAGATAGCCGTACTGCGAGTATGCTGTATGTGTCCGAGCCAGAAAGACCATGTCACGCTATACTGGGATCGGTCTATCGTCACTGACAGGACTATTGTCGCCAATAAGCCTGATATAGTGGTGATGGACTGATCAGCGAGCTGCGTATGATACCTAGTCGATTTTACCATCCCCCCTGACGAGAACCTCATGAAATATTTAAAATGTAAAGTTAATGTGTGGAAAAGATATAATAAACATTCACTTTAAAAATAAAATGGTTGTATTCGACATCGTTGGCTGCGAGCGTGATCTTTGCGCCGGCGAGCTTCGGCAGACTGCGTATGGAGTTGGAGGGTGCCTCTAGCAGCACCACGATGTTAGCCGAGTACGCCGCGTACAGCGCCATCAGCGCCGTGAACAGCACAAACACCATCATGCGACCTGCATGCACACTGTGACACATCAACAAAAAGAAAAACAATATTTTTTAACGTCAGTTAGGTATTTAAGCCCGAAGAATTGCCAAACTTAAGTGGCAGTGGGCAGGGCACATTGCTCGCAAAACGGATGGCCGATGGGGCCGAAAAGTTCTAGAGTGGCGACCGCGAACCGGAAGACGATACGTTGGAAGACCTCCCACTAGGTGGACCGACGACCTGACAACAACGCTTCGACTCGGGAACTCGTATGTCTATCTCGCTCGTTTTCGTTATGCCAAAAAAGGATAGACAAACGACTTGTCGAATCGAAATTCATTCCGAGCGTTTGTGAAGGTTGCGGGAATCCGTTGGATACGAGTCGCACGGGACTGGTCAATATGGCGACACTTGGAGGAGGCCCATGTCCAGCAATGGACGTCTTTCGGCTGAAATGATGATGATTATTTCAGCACCCACAATAAATTATAAAAAAAAAGATAGGACAAACATAGAACAAAGATAGGAAAAAAATGTACTTAAATAGATAGAAGATACAGAGAGATTAGTGAACAGAGGGAGGGGAGGTATTAGATAGAAAGGTTAATTAAACATTAGTACTCACGCCGCGTAAAAAAATACAAACAACAAATACTTAATCCAAAAGTTTTGACCTGACAGCTTCCTGGGTTCCATGACGCAGCCCTGCTGGCCAACAGCGCTGAACGTCAGCAGTATCGCGTCTCCTAAGCTGTCCAATTGAGTTGGACCCTGAAAGCAAAGGGTGCGCTTTTCACAACCATTTTTACTAGGAGTGCCCCAGAAGGGAAATAAAAAAAAATCAAAACAAAGAAGTGTTTCTCGGTCTAAACAAAGTTTAAGATACCTACTTACGAATTTAATTTCTGTTAAGAGGCCTGCGGAGCATGCGCAGTTCATAAAAACGTAATCTATACCATATATATTATATATTTATATATAATAGTATAAAGCAGAAGAGTTTGTTTGTTTGGTTGAACGCGCTAATCTCAGGAACTACCGGCTCGATTTAAAAAAATCTTTTTGTGTTGGATAGTCCATTTATCGAGGAAGGCTTTAGGCTATATAACATCACGAACAAAAAATGTTGCAAAAACGGGGATTTTTTATTCATTCGTTTTCTCTCTAATGTGACGCAGACGAAGTTGCGTGGGTCAGCTAGTACCAAAATAATTTGTAAATCAAACGTATTCTGTAATAAATAAATACACACTGCCTCAGCAGTGTGTATTTATTTTGATTGGATTACAGATGTCTAGGTTCCCAAATATATATTTTGAATGAATACTGATTTAAACAAGAGTTATGAGGAAAACAAGTTTTGTATATGTCACCGTAAAATAGTCAAACACGTTATATTACAATATAACATGTTTCTCTGTAGCGATATTGTAAACTCTCGAATTATTGTCAACTGAACATACGGAAGTATCTCTGCTCCCATAATCGGGACTTGGGGCACCCCCCCGTTAGGTTAGTTAGGTTCCTTTAAACCCTGCACTCGGAAATAGGGGCCCCGCGAAGCGGGGCTCCGTCGACTACGCTTTTTAGGGGAATATAAAGTGTTTTAAGGTTAGGTTATAATACTTAATCGGTATTTCTCAGGAATGGTACAATATCTTTTCATGAGAGTTGTACCACTGGGCAAGGGGGACCCCTCCTTCCCTCCACACCGCGTGAGTTGACTACCATCGCATGCATTTCACGAAAAATAATGCGTTTTGTTGTAAGCAGTATGTTCATTTCACAATATTTCGAGATTTTACAATATCGCTAGAGATATTATAATATAATGTATTTGACAATTTTACGGTGACATATATGTAGAAATTTTAAATTCCTCATATCTCGTCTCTACATAAATGAGTAAGTAGAGGTACTCGCAAAAACACCTTGTCCTATATAAATATCGAGAAAGTCTATGAACTGTTCTACAGGAATTGTTTTCTTTTTTCTCGTACCTATCCAAAGTGTCTATTCACTCTCGAATACATCTTGCTGTGCAGTTATCAACAACCAAACATCGTTAGCGCGGCTTAGAATTTGCAAATCTTCATCTGCCTGGCCTTTTCCCTCTGACTACCTCTAACGACCGTCAAAGATTTGCAAGTACCTATATTAAATAAAATTGAGGTGTCTGTTTGTAATTTCCAAATAACAGCTGAATGCATGGGAAAGTAACTAAACGCTACTTTATAAAAAAAAAAAATTGAATTTTTGTCCGTCTGTCTGTGTGTACCGGCTAATCTCCGAAACGGCTGGACCAATACGGACTGATACTGGCTGATGTTATACCTAAGTGGTAACTTAAAAGCTTCTTTTATTTTAGAAAAAGGATTAGGATTTCGTGCAAAAATAAAAACCCTTGAATATACCCGATTCTAAAAGGCAAGTAAATATTATTATAACAATTTCACACGGTCGAAGCTCGCGGGCAACAGCTAGAAGTAATAGGTCAACAAAAAACTACTTTATCTACGAACTTAGCTTTCCTACAACTCTTTTAGTACGTCACAACTTGATAGATGGCGTTGTACGCGACGTGTTCGCTCGCTGAATCGCGCTATGGTTTCGTTCACAACGCTACAATATAAGCCTCGGACGATAATTAAGCTCTGCATCTTCGACGGTTCTGGGTCCGTATTTGTTGAAGTCATATTTTTGAAATGTCAGATAATACTTCGCAGTATTGCTGACATAAATTGTTATCTATAGGTATCATATATCATCATTAGGTACTTACTCAAATTTTCTTTTTTTTTAGTTAGCCTGAGAGTTAGTTACTTTAATATTGTGTACTATGGGTGTGTAATATATGCTATAATAATAGATAGTATATTTTCACTTGAAATAACGTTCACATTATTTAATTCTCTTATGCAATAAAACAACTATGTAACCTAATTTCATGTGATCTAATGTTACATGTCATAAAAACTTCTTTTACTGTAATAACATTTAGTATAACGTACATTTCAAATAATTTTCAGTTTGTTTATTGCTGTTTTAAAATAACGTTTAATAGTAGTTGACCTAAGTTTAATTTGACCTAATTTTCATATTTACTCATTTTCAGTCAATATTCTGTAATGAATAAGTAATGCGCGCTGATGGTGACTGTTCTAACCAATGACTATAAAGTAATTCTTTTTTTTTTGCTTACGTAACCTAACCCAGATGATTCACCAACATTAGAGGGGATCTGGCACTCGAGGGTGTCGGGGGGAACACGAAAGTAGCAGGCGTTTATTGTCCAACAAGTTTTTGCAAAAATTTAGAACACATTTTTAAATTATATTAAACGATACTATAGATTTCAAATAATATACGAGTACTAACTAAATATTATACTTACTGAATGTTATATATTTCAAATGTGCATTATAGAAAATGTTAATTAAACCATATAAAAATTAGGTAAGTAAACTGAAATTATATCAAAAACATATGTATTAACATTTCATCGATATACCTACTTACTAAAAAAAGAATATGAAATGAGATTATGTCATCGTTAGAACTTTTGTCAAATGGTCCGCAAAAAACTTTTTTGAAAAAAATAAAACCGACTTCAAAATAAAACAAAATAGTGAAAAATAACTTTAGCTTCTGAAGTCGGTGACCTTTGTTTGATTGCTTTAGTTTTTTTGTCACCGACTTCAGAAGCTAAAGTTATTTTTCACTATTTTGTTTTATTTTGAAGTCGGTTTTATTTTTTTCAAAAAAGTTTTTATTTTTCACTTTTTAGTGGTTCACATGTGCTTGATACATGGAAAGTGCATACCGTTACAATTGCAACAACCCCAAACACGACTATGGTACATTGTCTCATTATGGAGTTCCGTGACTCTTGACTTCATCATCAGATCTGATGGTAGAATGGTTCTTATCAAACGCAAATGCTTCACTTGTTGTAGAAAATACCAAAATCGCAACACGTTTTCATATAAAATCTGAAGAGTTTCCTCGATTTCGCCAAGATTCCATCATCAGATCACGACGTGGTGGCTATGGGACCATTTGGAAAGAATACCCTTTCCAACAAAAAAAGAATTTTTCAAATCGGTTGGCAAGCGACGGAGTTATGCCCGAACAAACATAAAAAAAAAAAAAAAAAAAAAAAAAATAGAAACATCCGAATTGAGAACCTCCTCCTTTTTTAGAAGTCGGTTAAAAAGAAAGTATATGAAATGAGATTAGGTCATGTGATCGTTAGAACTTTTGTTATTATATGAAATGGTCCGCACCCGTGTACTATAATATCACGCCTGTAATGCACGGAGGCTTAGATAGAGAATCTTATAGTTCAACCAAATTTCGCCAATTATGTTAAAGTTCCAAGTAGTTAATGGGGGCAAACCTAGGTCATCTACCTGACAGATCCCGCTACCTACCTACCTACCTTCTTAAAGAAGTAGCTAAAAAAGAAAACAATGAAACCAAACATTCATGACAGATGATGGCCTTTTATAAATATTTATGTTACAAGACATCTCCCGTGATTATTCTTTATTTTGAGCTCCTGATAATATGTCCACGCTGTTGCAAGCACCACGATCGCGGGTTGTTATAGAACAATCACGGAAGATATACTTTTTTTTTCGGATAGGAAATCATCAAATAATTTCTCCCACTCTATGCAGAGCGGGAGGGAGTGCCAGACTTTTACTGTCTAAAACCCATCCATGTTCCTTCCTCGCCCTTTAGGTATGTTCCGGGGCCACGGTATCTCTTTCGAACAGTCCCGCAGCCCCGGCAAGCTTCGGCCCTCGGGACCCTTCAATGTGCTGACATCTCTTTGAGGCGCGCGTGGAACACAAACGCGCCGTCGACACGGCCTGTCGTTATAAGACGGACGGACGGCTAGCTAGCCCATACCTCACCGACACCAACCACAGGCCGACGAAAAATTTAAGTATAGTTATAAATCGTGAAACCATAAAACAGTAGTACCTAAATAATACAAAAGTATCCTACCTTGCCTTCCTTAGCCTCCCACTTGGATGCCAGATAGACAGTAGCCGTAGAAAGCACAGTACACACAGACATTGCTATCCACACGTTCGTGGAGAAAGGCATGGAGAATATGTTGGCCATGTATGGTAGTGGGGGCTGGCGAAATACGAAGCGCATCCTGTAGGGGGCTAGGTTGTCAGTGTAGGAAACCACGTCCAGACGATCCAGGTCTGTTATTACGCAGTTTGTGCCTGAAAAGTTCGCATTATTAAGGCTCGTGGATTTCTTAGCTTAGGGTAAGGCTTTCAGCAATTCTTGGTTGAAAAGCTGTGTTCCCACTTCCCACCCACATTTAACCCGTCTATCTCCAAAGAGAGAGTGAACAGGCATTTTCTGGGCACACTCGTTCTATCATAGACTTCATCTATCGCTTTCCAACAGGCGTGATCGAGGTCAAGAAAACAAAAAGAAAGATATAAAATCGGCCTTTTGTAATAAAAAAAGCGGTCAAATGCAAGTCGGACTCGCCCATGAAGGGTTCCGTAGCGTAGATTGAATGAAAGGTAAATTGCTGTTTATGATTTATGACGTATTAAAAAAAACTACTTACGTTAAAAAAAACTACTACTTACGTTGAAACCAGTTTTCGGTGGAAGTTAACATGGTAAGTAAAATGTACATCATATACATATTTTTTATCATTCTCTTATTTTAGAAGTTACAGTTCTAAGTATGGAGAACCCCAAAATGTATTGTTTTTTTTTCTATTTTTGTGTGAAAATCTTAATGCGTTTCACAGAATACATCTAGTTACCAAGTTTCAACAGCATAGTTCTTATGGTTTCGGAAAAAAGTGCCTGTGACATACGGACGGACAGACAGACAGACATGACGAATCTATAAGGATTCCGTTTTTGCCAGTTGGCTACGGAACCCTAAAAAAGGATGTCCCTGCGCATGTACCGTCAGCCTCCCTTACGTCTTGTCCACTGGCTGGTTTTTTACAATGGTGTGGACAATTTTTTATATTCAATCGTACCGCTTATCGTAATAAGTTCTACTTGGAATGGATGCTTCATCGCCGGCTTCAAACGTAGCTGCTACCGACTGGCAGTTGAAATGTTTTTGCCTAAGTTATACGCGAACGAAGTTTCGGAAACGGTTAAAATCAGAAGTCATTTATTCAATTAGGACTGAAAATAACCAGTTTTGAACTCAAAGTTCTTCAAGACTATTCCAAAAAGCCCTCTCTTCACCACTTCACTAGCACTATTTGGAAGAAGAGACGGCCCGAATAAACTCCCTAGCAGTAAACCTGTTAATCCAAACTTATCTATAACCCCAATAAAATTCAAACGTACTAACTTCTAAACGTCCACCAACTCAAACTGGTGATAAGAGCATAGACATATCAAAAGCTAAGTGGACCGACGATTCAGGTGGCCTAGGACCGGACGAAATGGCGTTCAATACAACTATCTTCACTCAGCAATAGGTTACCGAGTTGGAGATATACTCACCCAAATCTGCTCTCCCAGAATACAGGTCATCAATCATACCAGACCACTGCCCATTCACCTTGGAGCCCCAGCGGTAACTGAACACATGCCCGGGCGTAGCGTTTAACATCTGGAAAGCTACCTTGACGTTCATCCAGCTGATCTTCGCTATGGGATCATACTGGGGTTCCCTACACAAATAATAGTGACTGTTAGCTGTAAGCACGCACGACCACCAATCAAGCTATGCGAAACCAAATTAAGCTGATATCTCATTGTACGGGAAGCTCACACAAAGCCAGGTCAGGTGCATTAACGCATCATCATCATCGACATTCTATGAATAAGAAGCAAAACGCCAATCTACGTGTGAAAGACATAAATCTCCCACTCACATTCTATCCTCCTTCAGTAAATGGTAATGCGTGGTGTTGCTCTCCTGAATAACGTTGGACATGGTGATGGTATGTCCCATGACATTACGGCGTCTCCGGAACAGCTCTCGGTCGGATCGCACATCCACCAGGCTGCCGTTGTAGAATCCGCGGACGGTGGATATCATGGACCCGTGGGGCGAAGGCTTGTGGACTTTAGGAATAAAAGAGTTGACAAAGTTTATATAGTATGTGGATGACCTCTTTTTCAAGAAGATCGTCTGAGCTAATTCTTCAATCATAACTATTTCAGTCACTAGGCAGAAAATGAACTCTACGTCATTGTTTGAGGGTATGGTGATACAATGAGACGTTTCAGCTGTCTCTGTGACGGTTAACGCACTTGGCTTCTGAAGTATCAAAGAGCGTCCACGGTAGGCCACATAAGGACGTGCTTAATCTTATTCCAGAGTGGGAAAGAGATGGCGCTAGACGTCCTCTATAGCTCCATCTCACTACCACACTGGAATGACATTAAAACAATCCTGCTTTAAGACGTCATAGTGAACCCCCAGGTAATAAGGAGTTAAAACAACCGGGCTAAAACAACAGTCTTGAACAAGAAATACAGCAACGCTGCTTGACGGTTGAATAGATAATGGCGGTACTACTTCCCGCATGAGCTCATTCACAAAGTGCTTTAATACAGTACCTTTGACCATCTACTCACGTTCTTTTAGTTTGAAGAAGCTGTCAGTCCCCGCAGCCAGTACCAAGTCGCTGTCCGCCAATATTGGGCTATTCCTTAAAGCAGCCATGTTTGCGTGCTTAGAACGAGTTGTGATGACAAGCCAGCGGTAAGGCGAACGAAACCAGTTACGTTTTGTTGCCTTAAAAATAATGAGAAATTTAAACTTGACAGGTAGGAAGGAAGAGCAGAGTCCGACTGGAAGTCGCATTTGTGCAGATGTGGACTGCGATAGACTGGGTCAGTTGATTGTAAACTTTTAATCAAATACTGCTTGGGACTGGAAGATAAGCTGGTTTTGCTTGAACTAAATGAAATGATGTGTCTTTTAAGCAGGTTGTTTTTGTTTAAATGTCATCTCCATAAAGGTGAGATGAGGTGCAGCAAGATTGCGGTCGATATTGATCGCCCCAAAACTTAAGCTATGAACGTCATCTTCTGCCTACATGGAGCGACTGCCTATCTAACCTCCACAACCCAGTTAATACTGGGAAATATGAAAGCACTTGGTAAGTCTGGTTGTCAGACTTTTTGGGTGACTACTACCTGTAACGACTAAGCTATGAACGTATATAACGTAACGAACGTAATAATCATCTACTTCGGAATGGTCTAGGCTGAAAGCTATTTGCACTTTTCAAGTATCAAATAATAAGTTAAAGCCAAAAATATTTACCAAAGCAATGATTTCATCAGCTCTTGGACAGTCCAGATCAACAAGATACAGTAAATCATGATAATAATATTTGGAATCAATCTCCAGTGACGTTGAGGATCTACTTCCAATCTTGGAAATTTCATTCGCTAAACTAACAATAATATCTGTAAAAACATGTGAAATATTAAATATATAAAAACAGAAATCACAAAATTTGCTATTATAAGAAAAACAAAGAGCAGCAATTGATAGTTTAAGTAATCCAAAATATCATATTCAAAAATTGCAATGCTACTTACTTTTATCCCAGCAAAGGTCACCTAAAATTAAAATAGTGGGTTTGCTCTCATTCTCAACATAACTCTTAATGAAGTGGACCCAAGATGGGTCCTTGGCATACACCTCATTTTCAATTGCAATAACAAGAAAAAACAATGCCCGAAAAACTGTTTTCATGTTGGAAACTGTTAAAATATAGACAAAGAATTACTTGAGACTGTTTTAAGTGATTTTAAAACAATTATGAAGGAAATATAATTATGTCCACAGTCTCAAACGTTTTAGTAAAGTCGGACTTCGCGATGCATACATTTTTAATGATTTCTCGAAGAAATGTCCAGTTTTGATTCGAAGTTATAGGTAATTCATAATTACAGTAATTATTTGTTGTTAGGCCGTATAATTATATTTCAGGGAGTCACTGAGCATTAGAGAGGTGTAATTATCTAGCCATTGCGTAATTAAATACTGATTTTCGTGTTTCGAAGCTTGACAAACGTATAATTAATAATATGTGAATGTAGTTTCAGTAGCTTAGTAGAGGAAAGCATTTGTCTAACTTCTGGAAAATGATCTATATTTCTTTCTGTAACTAGGTTTGAGTATACAGACATTTTTACATATATATTTTTTTTAAACTACGTGGTGTCGATGGTGGGATGGTTTACCTGGCTACTCTGAAAAGCACCGAAACAAAATGGTTTTGGTCAAATAACGGAAATTCAAATGCCATAAATGGTCCTTTGCGGGAAGAGTCACACAGATTTCATGTACGTCAAGATAACGGGACCACGACAGGTTTTGTGAATATAATGTGAATAGGCTATAATACAGTATTTCCATTATTTCATACTTTCATAACAAAATTGTACACCCATAACATTTTAAAATATTCTACAAAGAAAGTGGTCCCGCTGCTTCGTTATCAAAATGACGGGACCGCTATTCATTTTCTGATAAAGATACGGCGTAATCTGAAACCGAACTCACAAAATTTTAATGAACTATTCATATGATATTCGCAAAACCTGGCGTGGTCCCGTCAGCCTGATGTTCACCAGATTTCAGTAGCGCTACCCAGTTAGTGTATACTTTAAAGACTCCCTGTTGTTGTCCACGACCTTCGTCCACATGAAATAGTAGCCCAAGTTATCTACTCCTTATAACTAACAGCTATCTACCAGTACAAGTCCCGTCAAAATCAGCCCAGCCGTTCCGGAGATTAGATGGAACAAACACACAGGCAGACAGACTGACAAATATAACAAATATGGCTTGTTTTGTTAAAAGTGCCGTACTTTCCCTAAAAAGCTGATGTGCATTCACTCATGGTCAAATAAAACATATATTATTGTACCATGCATTCACTAAAATGACAAAATGATACCTGTCATGTCATTTTGAAATTACAAACATGACAGTTCAATTTTATTTATTTGTATAGATTTCTGGGTCTTTTATGGATATCTTATTAGCTAAAACAAACACAGAGATTAAAAATAAACCACCTTTAATACACACATGATACAAAATAAATGATTAAATCTTATACAAAATAATGGTTACAGCAATTCTCTTAGGTAATAATGAATGTACTTGACATTTGGCGTAAATTGGTATGTTTATTTCATAACCACATTTTGTGGCTGAGACTAACTTACTTACACTTACAACAATTTTATTATTTGTGACGAGAACCGAATTACAAAAAACTTACTATTAAAAAGTTTGAATAGTAAAATACTATTATTACTTTTTACTTTGCCCCATTTATATTCTCTTACCATCGTTAGGTGAGATTTATAAACGTTACTTAGGCATTTACTTTGATTTAGACACGTTCCCGTTTATACCATACTTACGCTGGTAGTTGGACAGTTAAGGCACAACCCCACCGTGGTGCACGCTGTGCATGGACACGCGGCGCATTTTAGCTGCGTGGATTCCTTTGTTTGACAACGTGGGTCTACGTTTCCACTGCAGTGCACACTATACACGCCCACGACTATGTACAACTATAGGGTGAGTGGTCCACCGCGGCATAGTCGTGGGTAAATACTCGTGTATAGCGTGTACCGCATGCACAGCGTGCATAGCGTTGACAGCGTTAAGCTATGTGAGCGCCTTATTCGAGCAAACCACGCATACGTACTATTGACGTCAATACATGCAAAGCGTGTCCGTGACACAATCACATACGTGATCTTGGAAAGCGAAGTTTAATACACGTGTGTAACCTCTCCGTGCGCCACGGTGGGTTTTCGCCTTTACGCGCATACGTTTTAAAAGTGCTAAGTAAAGTTTGTACATCTCACCCCTAATTAAAAGATATATAGAATGAAAATGATCAATGTTATGCGCCGGTATAAACGTACCTACTCTAGTGCAGATAAAGCTTAAAATCCTTAGCTGTGTATAACATTGTTTTAGCAGCATGCGTCCTTAAATCTAAATGGAAATAAATATTCGTACCCACATAATACATTTAATGTTTATACTATACTAATTAATCTCTGAAAACCCAAGTTTTATGATCACAAAATAATACCAGAAAATTCTTTCAAAATTTATGAACTAAAGACCCAAAGTTTAACCGATTTATGCCTTAGGGACAGTTCACATCGAAATGCGACGCGACACGGCGCTGCGCGCACGTCTTAATAGTGCGACTCAAAACATAGCTTTGTTTACTACAAGAAAAGATACACGTTTCATTGAGAGATTTCAGAATACGTTGCACCATGCAGCGCTGCGCCTCGAGACGCCGCGCGTCGCAGCACGCATCACTGGCTACTTCCAGTACCGTCTCGGTGTGAACTCTTAGCGGCGCGGTGCAGGAGTATTGACGCCCAAAGGCCTCAAGGTGCGAATGACTACCGGCAATTTTCAATAACTTACTAACCGGTATCAGTTGCTATCTCCATCTGTTTGACATTTTGCTTACAGACCGATAAAAACAAAACGTCACAGAAAAGTTTTCTTTGACTTTTTTATGAGTCAAGCTCAGTTATGTGACGCGGATAAGATATTTCAAGCTAACTTTTTATATGGAAACACCGACAGCTACGAGTAGGCACATTAACTGACATTTATACTTAAGTAAGTTATTGAAAACGGTTTATATCACCACCCCTCCTCCCCCCGCACCGCTCACCTACCTCAGGCACCGTCTCAGTTAGGCTGTGGGCCTGTACAGTCAAGACATACACATACCTTACATTTCCACAAAATTCAATATGGATTTCATTTTGTAAACTAGCGATTGCTTTACGAAAATACCTTTTTCATTACAGTATGTTTTCGAGACTGCTTTTTGTATAAATGTAAGGTATTTATGCTCGAGACTGAAGGCACTAAAATATTGTTACTTAGGTACAATAATTACTAAAATAAGAAAACAATGACCAGCATTGCCTAATAAATATCAGTTTTAGCTTTTTTTTCATTGCGTCACAAGTCAATTATTATGTAAACCTATACCCCACGAGGAAGTCAAAATTCTCAATTATGAGTGAAAAAGAAAGAAAGCTAAATGCGCGAATATGTATAGCGCTATCTCTTTTTCGCACAAATAATTATTCTCCATACAACTCAGTTGGTCAAAGATACATCGACGTCCAACGGTACCCCTGTTGAAATTTTTAATCGGCAATTTAAAAAAAAATACTAAATGGAACAATTGTTTAGAAATAGTACATCTTGAAATAAGTGGGACAACTCTGATATTGCAGTTGAGGCGGAATTCACACCCAAGCCACAGGCGAGGTTGTTATGGAGCAGAGAGCTGCAGTAACAAATGCCCACGAAAATCAAACGACGCTTTTTACATAGAGGTTCAGAATGATGAACTGAACACGAGGTAACCGTTTAAATCAGGGTCAACAACATCAACCCAAACGGTTACCTTTTTTTTTTTTTTTTTATTATTTTTTTTTTTTTTTTTTTTTTAAAAAAGGTAACCGTTTGGGTTGATGTTGTTGACCCTGATTTAAAACATTACAAATAGATGTGAAACATAGGAAGTGATTATACTATTGGTTGGAAAAGGCGGCAATAGCGTAAAGGCACAATTGCGACAACATTCGCAGCGGCAAAACGTCGCTGTAAGACAGCAGCGACACCACTCGTTTCTGTGCAATATGTTGATAAAAACCCCGTCCGGTCGGGGTAATAACATAAAAAATATACAAACTATTCATGAAAGTAAATAAAGGGTGTAAAACACCTCTTCACGAAGCCGAAAGGCACTTGTTCGCCCCATCATAGCGATCATTTTTTTGTTCTACACCATACATGTTGTTTCCCAGCAATATTTTTTGCGTAATGTTACTTATTTTGATGTACAGAATGCTTGGTTAACGGCTTTGTGATGAGGTGGTTTACACCCTGTATATTATGCATTTTAAAATGTACGATGTTTGTGCCCAAATTAACAAAATTTCCCTAAATCAAAAAAATCTTTTAAAACGTTACAACACCATCTTTGGCATGCAACAACAACCATGTCCGATCGTTAATTGTTTTGCTTCTGTGTTGCCATGTAAGTTTCCCCATGTTAGTTATTTTTATATCGGGATATTTTTTTTTACTTGTTACAGGATTTTAATATCGATAGCTAATAATACCCTTACAGATAGGACGGGGTTTTTTTAAAAGCTTATGGGTCAATTTCCACCAAGCGGAAAAATTCTCGCGCATTTTTTCGTCACTGAATAAAGGACTGTATGTTCCTAAAATTCGACGCAGATATTTCAATTCTGTTGCGCGTCTTCGACGATGCGTTAGCGCCCAATTTCCGTTTCCCATTTTCTGCTCGGTGAAACTGATCCTATTTAAACGATTAACATCCATGTTCACCAAAAAGATGACGGTCTGATTATCTAAAAACAGGTGTTTAAAACACATTTTTGTAGGGGAACATGTCCCTTAAACAGCTGTTTTTGGATAAGCAGACCGTTATCTTGTCGGTGAATATGGACCTAAGAGTTACATAGAAACCGTTTAATAAATAGTTAAGACTTAAACGACAATATTATGCCTTGGTGTGTATGATTATAAATATTATGCTAAAAATCACAGTATTTTGACATTATTTACTATGAATATTGGTTATTAGAAACGGTTAACAATGAAAATTTCACTGGCCGTGAAACGTACAAAATCGACTTCTTAATACATCGTTACAGCAATAATTATACTTATTTATTATTATTTATCGAGTTTTTAAATTCGTCATCTAAACATTCCAAAACGCGATAGATTTCGCTTACTTATAGGTATTTTTTTGCACAATTTATCTCTAACATTGAACCATTTAAGTAACAACAATTACATTTAAGGCTCTGAAGTGTTACTTAAGGCATAACTGTTTGTTGAATTTATCAGTATTTTTGGATACAGTATTAGTAGCTCTTCGGTCAAAAGAATCACTTTTAGTATTTTTAAATACCGCTGTCTTAGACCAGTATAGTTCTGTTCAAACTTGGTGTACGAGTGACGGTCTGCGCAGGTATAACGATTCAAACTTTATGACGCCTCGGAACTAGTCATGTTAAGTTGCGCAGAACACAATTTTAAGCATCAACGGGGCGCAGACGACGCATCGTCTTGACCGAATAATGCGCAGACCATCATCATCATCATTCCAGCCACTACTGGACATAGGTTTCCCCCAAGTGTTGCCGTCAATGCGGCGGTCCCGTGCGATTCGCATCCAGCGGATTACTACAACTTTCACCAGGTCATTCGGTCCATCTAGTGGGAGGCCTCCCCACGCAGTTTGCGGTCGCCACTCAAAAACTTTTCGGCTTTATCGGGCAGACCGTTACTCGCAGCTAACTTCAGAGGCGTCATAAAGTTTGAACTGAACTTCAAGTTGTATTATTTTCGATTTCCACCTATTATATAAACCAGTATTTTTGATAACCGTAATGGTGTTCCTGGTATTCTTATAATTTGTCATTAGTTATAATACTTCTAAACGTTAGTCCACCTCCTTGCTAAGAAAAGGTACTTCTGCCATACTTGTGTCGACGCTCGTCGGGTCGTCGCTCGCAACTGTACTGTGGGCGCACTCGAAGTTACCGCACAGAGAATGAGTCTGAGAAAAGATAAATAGATTTAGTGATTTAGTGCATCGTTGGTCAAATGTCGTTGGCATCGTTGGTGGGTTGATTGCAAATGCTACTGCTGAGCAAGACGTCATCATCATCCTATTAATGTTCCCACTGCTGGGACACCGCCACACAGGCCTCCTCTCTATGAGAGGGAATGGGCTATAATCTACCACGCGGGCCCAGTGCGGATTGGAAGAATTTTTGGTTCTAGGACATGCTGGTTTCCTCACGATGTTTTCCTTCACCGTTTTTGAGAGTAACGGCGATGAAATAAATAACACAAAGCAATACACCTGTCTGGGTTCGAATTCACGACTTACTGTACGTCAACGGCGGATCCAGGGGGAGGGGGGTCATGCCCCCCCCTGAGCTGGTTCCAGGACTTAGGTGGACTACTAATTGAACATAATGATTCTCTGACTCCCTCATTCCGTGCGTGATAGTGCTTCTCTGGATGTCTTCAAGAGACGACGGCAATATGTACGTGTATATGTACAAGTTATTATGTGTTAAGTTTTTCAAGTGTAAAATAAATAATAAATATTTTTAAGTACTTACAGTACTTACGTACATTAAAAAACACCTACTTTTTACTTGTAACTATTGTTTTCAAAATTAAATTTTAAGTTCTTGACTTGATTACGACTATGTGACCCCCTCCTGGCGCCAAAGCTGGATCCGCGCTTGCTGTACGTAAGTACTACTATAAGCTACACCTCTGCTTTAACTTCCCGTTCCCGACATTACAGTCGTGTTTTATGTTATTTCTTCAGGAATAGGTTTTTAATGAATACATGGAAAACGTCCCGAATATCGTTCAACTCGAAATGGTGGGTTTCAGTTGCTATTTTACTCTGCCACTGAAATCATTTTAAACTAAACTCTAGTGAGAAGTCACCAATTCCACCGGACACTCAATTAAATAATTTCGGCGGGTAACCCGAAATCAGTATATTACACAGGTCTTTTGTGGGGATCAGTAGATGCTGCATTGACATTGCGATTTGATGCGTTTTATCTCCGTATTTTTCATCATCATCATCATCATGATCATTTCAGCCGAAAGACGTCCACTGCTGGACATAGGCCTCCCCCAAGTGTCGCCAGATTGGCCGGTCCCTTGAGACTCGCATCCAGCGGATTCCCGCAACCTTCATCAGGTCATCGGTCCACCGTGTGGGAGGTCTTCTAACGCCGGCCATCCGTTCTGCGAGCATTGTGCCCTGCCCACTGTCACTTAAGTTTAGCAATTCTTCGGGTTACGTCGGTGACCTTAGTTCTTTTGCGGATGTCTTCATTTCTGATTCGATCACGCAAGGAACCCCGAGCATAGCCCTCTCCATTGCCCTTTGGGTGACTTTAAGCCTTTTGATAAGGCCCATTGTGAGCGACCACGTTTCGGTCCCGTATGTAATCACTGGCAACACACACTGGTCATAGTATTTTACAACGATAAAACAAAAACCACGTATCCAATTTTTTCGATACTTGATCTAACTCACGGAGTCCCTGTTCAGTTTAACTGGGTAACAGTGGTTATTCAGACTTTTCTCGCTTCTGGTTACTTGCTAGCTACTTACAGTCCAGAACAAGACGGGCACCGCTATGACTGCTCCCGCCAGCACATCCCACCAGTGATGCCGATGGTCCGTCATACGCGACACGCCGCACAGTACTGCTAACGCTACACAGAGCACTTGGATGACGATGATTTTACCGTACTTCTGACATCTTGTTCGGCGGTGGAGGTAGTACTGAAATTGAAAGAGATTTGGTTATAAAATTGGAATAATGTGGAACAGAGGTTTATGGCGTTTCTTCGTCAACATCATCATCAGCTTTCAGCAGTCCACAGCTGGGCATAACCTTCCACAATCGCACGCCTCTCCTCCAATCGTAAACCATTGAGTTTCATTGAAACAGGGGAAAAATCGGAAATTAACTATTTGAAATACACACCAAATATGGGGAAGACCGTTAAAAGCTAATTGTAGATGGCGCCACTATAGCTGGTCTCGTTCTGACCAATGAGGTCAAGGTATTTTAAAATATGAAATGACATTCCTTGATTTTCAACCAATGACGATGCTTGGAATCAGCTATGCTAGCGCCATTAGTTCCACAGTGTGCAACCCCATTGAAGCATTTAATATAAACTTAAAACGTTATTCTTGTCACTGTCGCACATCTGTCAAACTAAAAGTGCAGGATAGCGACCAGACATGTCTAAGACAAAGCATGGGGTAAATAAAGTTTATAGATATTCAAGAGTTCCTATGGTAACAGCATAAGTATTAGGTACCTACCCTTGGAGGGGGTGGAGACATATTCCGACCACCGGTACATCCGGTTTGACGTCTCCACCCAGTCCTCGAGCGCGCCGGTCCAACAGGCCCCGAGTGGTCCGCGTTGGGCGCTGAAGCAGCTGGACCGGGAGCTTCTCCTGGAAGCCTCGATCGTGCAGGCCTGGGTGACATCACCGGACAGGCCTGCCGACGTTAATAGCGAGGCAGAGTGTTTCCAGGAGGCCATGTCCGACATTTGTGACGTGGCAATGCCCCGAGTCCGGCCAGGAAGCGCCCGACGTCAGGTGTACTGGTGGTCGCGCGAAATAACGTCTCTACGCGAGGCGTGCGTTGAAGCGCGGCGCCTGTACGCCAGGCATCGCAGGCTCCGCATCCGCCCGCCGGATGCGGCAGCCATTGAGGCGGAGCTGTACGAGGGATACAGAGCGGCGAAGACCGCCCTCCGGGACGCTGTCCTGCGGGCCAGGGAACTGGCCCGCTCGGAGATGCTGGAGACTCTCGACAGAGATCCGTGGGGGCGCCCTTACAAGATGGTGCGGAATAAACTCCGCACCTGGGCTCCCCCGCTGACGCAGAGTCTCCGGCAAGAGCTCGTGGAGGACGTGGTGAGCGCTCTGTTCCCCTCGCGGGGGGAACATCCGCCCCCGCCTATGGCTCCGCCACCTGCGGTGCCGGAAGAGGACCCAAGCGACGACGACGACACTCCGGAAGTGACTGGGGTAGACCTGAGAGTGGCGGTAGGAAGGCTCAAGGCCAAAAACACCGCCCCGGGACCCGATGGCTTGCCTGGCAAAGCCTGGGTCCTGGCCTCGGATGCGGAGGCTCTCGGGCCCCGACTGAAAGGGCTCTTAAGCGCATGCTTGGAGAGAGGCCAGTTCCCGCTTCGTTGGAAGACGGGGAAACTGGTCCTCATCCAAAAGCCGGGGCGCCCTGCGGACTCTCCATCCGCATTTCGGCCCATCGTGCTGCTCGACGAGGCGGGCAAGCTCTTTGAGAGAGTAATTGCAAACCGCCTCGCCGAGCACCTAGAGGGGATGGGGCCGAATCTTGCGGAGAACCAGTTTGGTTTCCGCAAGGGGCGCTCTACAGTGGACGCCATCATGCGCGTGAGAGCCCTCACGACGGGGGATGCGATATCCCGGGGCGGGGTTGTTTTGGCGGTGTCTCTCGACATCGCCAACGCCTTCAACTCCCTGCCCTGGAGCTGCATCAGGGAGGCACTCCGGTATCACCGGGTGCCGACCTACCTCCGTCGTGTGGTCGGGGACTATTTGACGGACAGGGCCGTCATCTACCCCAGTCGCTGCGGAAATTGGAACCGGCGAGAGATGTCGTGCGGTGTCCCACAGGGATCGGTTCTGGGACCGCCCCTGTGGAACATCGGTTACGACTGGGTGCTGCGCGCGGACCTCCCTAGTGGTGTCAGCGTCGTCTGCTACGCAGACGACACCCTGGTGCTGGCACAGGGGAGGTCGCACGAGGCGGCGGCCGAAACTATGACACGCGGGGTTGCGATAGTCGTTGAGAGGATCCGGCAACTGGGTCTCGAGGTGGCATTGCACAAGTCCGAGGCCATGTGCTTTCATGGGCCTCGGAATGCGCCACCGTCGGGATCCACACTGACGGTAGGAGGGGTATCCATCGGCGTCGAGTCGACGTTGAAGTACCTAGGACTCGTCCTCGACAGCCGGTGGAACTTCGTGGAGCACTTCCGACGTTTGGCCCCCAGGCTAGAACGGACCGGGGCTGCCTTCAGGCGGCTCCTGCCCAACCTTGGGGGGCCAAACGCCTCCTGCCGCAGGCTCTACGCGGGGGTCGTGCGGTCCATGGCCCTTTACGGGGCCCCAGTGTGGGCGCGTTCCCTGAAGCGGCGTGCCGCTCACTATCTGAACGCGCCCCAAAAAGTGGTGGCCGTAAAGATGGTCCGTGGGTACCGCACGATCTCTCGCGAGGCGGCGGGCCTGCTTGCCGGATTGCCGCCGTGGGATCTGGAGGCGATAGTCCTCGCGCACCTGCATGAGTGGCGCGCGGAGGTACTACGCCGGGGGGAAACTCCGCTGCCGCGGCAAATTGCCGCTCAGCGGACTGACCTCCGGCGCGATCTCATGGCGACATGGAGAGAGCGACTGTCGCAACCCCGTGCAGGGCACGCCACGATAGTGGCGGGTGGCGGTAAGTCCCCTCTTTGAGGAGTGGCTAGAGAGGCGCCACGGCGTACTCACCTTCCGCCTGACGCAGGTCCTCACCGGACACGGATGTTTCGGGAGGTACCTGCACCGAATCGGGCGGGAGGAATCGCCCGGGTGTCTCCACTGCGAGGATCGACCGGAGGACACGGTGGAGCACACGGTGGAAGTCTGCCCTGCGTGGGCCGAGCTCCGCCGTGTCCTCGTGGCGGCGATCGGCGGCGGCGACCTCTCGCGTCCGGCCCTGGTTCAATCCATGGTCCGGAGCGAGACGGAATGGGAAGCCGTCGCCTCCTTCTGCGAAGCAGTCATGCTAGCGAAGGAGGTGGCGGAACGAGAGAGGGAGAGATCCTATCTTCCCGGCCGCCGCGGGAGACGCAACGGGCGTCGGGGGCCACGTGGTGGCTACCGGCCACCGTAGATGCGGGCCTGTGGACGGCTGGCTATGGGCTAGCTAGCCGTCCGGCCGTCTAACGACGACGACAGGCCGTGTCGACGGCGCGTTCGTGTTCCACGCGCGCCTCAAAGAGATGTCAGCATAAGGGGAGGGGCCCGCAAGGGCCGAAGCCTGCCGGGGTTGCGGGCCTGTTCGAAAGAGATACCGCGGCCCCGGAACGTAAAGGGCGAGGAAGGAACATGGATGGGTTTTAGTCAGTATTATCTCATCATAACAGGTTGATCTACTTCTAAGGTCCATGTTCGCCGAGAAGATGACAGCTGTCACTGTGACATGTTCCTATACAACAATGTGTTTTAAACGGCTGTTTTTAGATACTTAATCGTCATTTTTTTGGTGGACAAGGACCTAAGTAGTTTTAAGTAACAAATGATCTATCTACATATCGTAGGTAATTATTTTTTGTGGTCACAGTATTTGTTAACAGTCGAAATCGTTTTTGTTCTTCTACCAAAAACTTTGAAGCGTTTTTTGTTTACAATTCTATTACGGCATTTTTTAACGCACTAGGTAGAACACACTCATTTACTATTACTTTATTTCAAGGTTTATTACCAAAATAGGTACTTGATTCATGCTTACTTGAATGATTTAGTAAGTTTTACCTAACAGTAGACAAAAATAATAATTTATCGTGCAGAAATATTGTACACTCCCGGTTTCTGTCTCAGAGTATAATACGTTAGCGGCGACATTTACAACTTTACATACGAATCAAGATCAATTTTGATTTGATTCTCGGATTCATGAGCGTATTGTAGAATGATCACTTGCTTCGGCGAAGGAAAACATCGTGGGGAAACCAGGATGTCTGAGAGAAATTTCTCGATGGCATGTAAAGTCAGGTCAGAGGTCTGGGTGGCATAAAAACTCTGACACCAGGCTAGGCTACTAACTACACGATAAAGTTCGTATCTTACGAACTATTAAACGAACCTGCCGTCGGTTTTATTGTCTAGGCGCGGTATAGACAAGATGTAAATAGCCCCTAAAAGAACGGCTTCTTTAAGGGTCTATTTACACCTTGTCTTGGCACTTGTTCTCTGCGTCATTGCGATTGTTTTTTCTAGACTATAGAGATATTGGAGGCCAAAGTTTTAACTTTTTCACTAGTTTTAAAGCTCATAACTTTACTTTTCAAACCTCCATAACCCGTTTACTATTGAATGCGTCCATGAACACAATGTTTTAAATGCTTTATATTGAGTTTTACTTTAACGTGATTGTTCAACCCAAAAATGGAAATAGTTTCCCAGACACATTTTTTAACGTAGAGTTACTTAGTTTGGTGCACAGAATGCTTGGTTGACGGCTTCGTGACGTTAACACCCTGTATATGTTTCACATCAAGAAACGGTCGGAGGATCTTCCCTTTTTTATGAAGTATGAGTAACTTTTGGTATATCCTGTTAAATTAATATCATAATAATACCTATGTTATAGGTATGTCTTGAACACTTAGCTTAGTACTATTCTTAATTACTATTAAGCTAAGTGTTCAAGAGAAGAATTAACAGGATATACCACAGATAAATTACATTTTGGATAGGGTTACTACCCTATCCAATATGTAACTTATCTAAAGGGTGTAAAACACCTCTTAACGAATACGAAAGGCACATGTTCTCCTCGTTATTCTGATATTTTTTTTGTTCTACACCATACCTGGGAACTTTCTAGTTACGGAGATATAGGGGGTCAAAGTTGCAAGAATTTTACTTTTTTTTTTAAATACCGCTTTTTATCGCATGATATTTACTTTAAATATCTCTACGATCTCCGTACTATGCAATCCATCCATCCGCACAATGTTTTGAGTGCGTTACATTGAGTTATACCACAAAACATGATTTATAACCTCAAAAAAAAAAGTTGTTTCCCAGCAATATTTTTTGCGGAAAGTTACTTAGTTTGATATACAGAATGCTTGGTTAACGGCTTTGTGATTAGGTGAAATACACCCTGTATGGTTTAGAGAAATCAAATTATAATATGTACAGCAAGTCATTGTATATTCTTAATCATACCTCAAAAAGCCTATTTTCATGCCCACACAAACCGCAATAACTTATTCGAAGAGATACCTCACAATAACGGTAAATAAATACTTACAGCTAGGAACAGGCCTGAATGCACTGCAAGAGACGTGTGTCCTGAAGGGAAACTCCGATCCGACTGACTAAGCCAGTGCGCCTTCGTACATGTGTAGCTTGTGACGTATTCAGATCTGGAAAAGAAATGGATCAAAGAATAAATAAATAAATCTAAATAAATAAATATCGCTGGACATTAACACACGGCGCCACCTAGTGCCACACTAAGCAAAGCTTGTGTCGTGGACACTAGATAGTTGATATACTACATCTATACTTTTTTGTTTGTAAATACATACTTATTATACATATAAACATCCATGACTCGGAAACAAATATCCATGCTCATCACACAAACATTTGCTCCTACCGGGATTCGAACCCAGGACCCTAAGTACGTAAGACAGCCTTACTACCACTACGCCATTCGGGTCGATGAACGAAAGAAGAGGAGCTAATGGCTCAACATCCGCTTGGATCAGGTTAAGCCGCCTTTGCCTAGGTTGGTTTATGGATGGGCCACGAACCATTACATACCCAGTTTCCTCCGTGCCTCGGAAAGCACTTCGGATCTTTAACTGTCGTAACAGGTAGTCAGTGGCTCGAAAGTCTGACAATAGTCTTACCAAATCGAATAAACAAATCCTTCATAAAAAAAATTACAAACGTGCAAAAGAATATTAATATTATCTTTTGACAGATGCGTCATCAATCATCATTCATCAACAAACATCTGCCAAAATTAAAAGATTGTAATTAGTTTACTGACAAAACTACGTGCCAAAAATGGCGACATATTAAAAAAAATACCGAAATCAACTTCCTAAAAAAGTAATTTCAGTCCTGCTCTCTTTTCCCGCCACTTCGGCATTCACAGAAAGGACATTTTCGGTAATGAATTCAAATGGCGAGAAGAAAGAAACAGAAGTAGTAGGTTTCTGATTAACACAAAAAACGGCAATTAAAAAATATTTTTTTGGTTAACTTAAATGTAATAAGCTTAAAGACCCTTTTTTTTAAAATACAAGTAGTGCAACAAAAACTTTTTTTTTTTAAAGAAATATTAATCAATATTAATTGGCTTTTTCCATAAAATACTATATTTTTTTGGGGTGTACTATATTTTTTGTAGCTTATTTTGAAAAATACTATATTTTGATGAAGAAATGTTGGCAAACCTAGGTACACCTCTGCTGCCTAACTCTTCGGGCATTACAGCCGTGATGTTATGTCATGTGAGGACCTTTCAGAAAAAAAAGTGCTTAAATTTAAAAAAAATCTTACCCTTGACACGTCAACGCCTCCTTAGGGCTGCAAGTGTCAAAGAAGTGCGGTCTCGGCGACCCCACGATGAGTTTCAACGTCTGCACTATGACCAAGTTGACTACGATTCCGAATAGGTACTCTTTGTACCAACGCACTGCTTGCTTGTGTTTCACCGTCTTATCAGTTTGGTACATCTTCTCTACGATTAACATCTGGAAATGTAACAGAAACTGTCACTGACGGGATATTTTCCGTGATTGTTATTGATTTTGCGCTCAAGTTATTTTGACGCTGTTGCAAGCGCCATGATCGCGGGTTTACTGGAGAATGCGGGTGGGTGGAAATATAATTATTACGAGCAGACAAATCTGTCTACCCTATTTCTGTCTTTTGCTACGCGCACTACTGGAACTCGACACTAAGTCACGGCAAAACACACTCACTGTGGGTATCACCGGGTTTTGTGGAGTCCTTATTGCTTTACATAATAATTGCTGGGTTAGTGGGTGATCTTCATCATCTGCCTAGCCTTTTCCCAACTGAATTGGGGTCAGTTGTTTAGAATCATTCTTCTTCTTATACTTTCTAAATGTATATGTCACCGTAAAATTGTCAAATACGTTATATTGTAATATCTCTAGCGATATTGTAAAGTCTCGTATTATTGTCAAATGAACATACTGCTTACAACAAAACGCATTATTTTTCGTGAAATGCATGCGATGGTAGTCAACTCACGCGGTGTGGAGGGAAGGAGGGGTCCCCCTTGCCCAGTGGCACAATTCTCATGAAAAGATAATGCACCATTCCTGAGAAATACCGATTAATATAACATAACCTTAAAACACTTTATATTCCCCCTAGAAAGCGTAGTCGACGGAGCCCGGGCCCCTATTTCCGAGTGCAGGGTTTAAAGGAACCTAACTAACCTAACGGGGGGGTGCCCCAAGTCCCGATTATGGGGGCAGAGATACTTCCGTATATTCATTTGACAATAATTCGAGACATTACAATATCGCGAGAAAAAACACATTATATTGTAATATAACGTGTTTGACAATTTTACGGTGACATATACGTCAAATGTGTACGTTGTCTAAGTAGTTGATAAAGGCCCACTCCGTTTTGTAGAATCGAGGCCGGGCCGTGTCCCAAAGGGAGCGTTAGTAGGCTGTTTATGCAATGCCTTTTTTTAATGGGACAAACCCGCCACACTTTTCGCAAACCACTGTAACTTCTGAAAGCCAGAATCAACAGTACGGACCACCAAAAAAGCGCCGAGACAATGAAGCCCGACGAAGTCCCAGAGAAAGTATTTAACTGTCTTGGATCCCGCAACGAAATTAACCAGAAAAATAATGCAATACCTGTGTTATATTATTAGATCCTACTTACAACAGCCAGTGGAAACACCATAGTGGTAGCTAGAAGCAGTCTGAAGCTGATGGTATCCCCCGTGAAGGGATATGACAGCGCAGGGTCATTGCACTGGAAACCCAACTGGCCTCCTGAGAAGACCCTCAACTCCACCACGAGAAAGATGAAGAGCGCTGAAACAGATGGAAAGGGATTTTAACAAAGATATAATGAAGTCCCTTGTTTATTTCTGGGTACGCCATCTGCCTGCCTTTTCGCAAACTATGATAGTAACGGCTTCCAGTATAATAGGATGTAGATGAGTACCAGCATTTTATACGAAGCGACTGCCTATCTGATCTCCACAAGCCAGTAACTGGATAATACGATAGAGACCTCTTAGTAAGACTGGATGACTGACAGCTTCGGCACATCGGCGACTGACATCGGCCAAAGATTTACAAATCACAGCCGGGACCAACGGCTTACGGTACTTTCCGAGAGGTATGGTGAAAACTCGGTATGTACTGATGGTCAACCATCAAAGGACCAACCTCAGCAAGCACGGCTTTACCTTGAAAGTCTATCCGTGCAGCTGCTATTAATTAGCCGCAAGCTCCTCACACTACACATACTACACATAGTTTTACTATGTAGTTTTACATTTACAATTAAACTTAGAATTTGTACGATAGCGCATCAGAGTTACAAGAACCACGGTCCCAAAGCGTGAAGATTGCGCTGATATCTTTAGAAACTTTAGTATCTGATCTATTACGTCACGAGAACAGTACCTGCCTCTAAAGAGTCAAGATCAAAGGTTGATAACCTCACGTTTTTTACTAGTACTAGCGACGCAACAGCGATTTTATAATCTGATTGAAGGAGGTCGGACTTTGGACTCCTTCATTAAAAATGATAAATTAATTTTCATACAATCTGCAATTTAGACTGATTGAAGGTCGGACTTAAGACTCATTAAAAATGATAAATTAATTTTCATACAATCATGTTTTTTAAAGACAAAGGTACTTTTTGCGTAGGTACATCTTGCGACTTCCTTATCATGCTTAGAAAGAATAAAGAGTAGGTAACTAGGTAGGTACTACCTATTTGGTGAAAGTTCGGTCAAACCATAACTTACGACTTCGGACACCGGGAATACTTCCGGAGGACATTTTGGCCGGAGGAAACTCGGTATGTAATGGGTGGTGGTTACCCATCCACGGACCAACCTAAGCAAGCACGGCTTAACCTAAAGATCGGTCCGAGCGACTGTTATTATTTAGCTACGACTTACGAGCTACATTCCATCATCTGCCTAGCCTTTTCCTAACTATTTTGGGGTCGGCTTCCAGTCCAGGCTAACCGGATGCAGCTGAATACCAGTATTTTACATGGAACTGCCTATCTGACCTTCACAATTCCCTAACCTTTGCTAAAACTGTTAGACAGACTTTTTGGGCCACTGACTACCTGTAACAACTGTCAAAGATCTACAATTGACAACTGCTTTAAGTGCTTTCTGAGGCATGGAGGACACTCGGTGTGTATTGGTTTGTCACCCATCTAACCACAAGCTACGAGCTACATTATTATACCTAATTACCTATGACTTTTAATCTAGACGGCCTTGCAGCCTATTAGCTATTCCATACGTCATAGAAACCTAGGTAGCTTGAATAATATGCCATTCAGTTATTTATATGGCATTACTAACGAGACGTGACATCTGTTATGAACTATGAAGGAGCAGACAATGTTTTGCTAGCGGAGTACATTGAAATTATAATCTTATTGATGATAATTATGATAAAGCCTTACTTCCCTGAAGGTTTTAGCAGAAATGTAGGCACCTATAGTAAACCCACGTTTTGCAGTTGTGTTTAGTCCCACGTAAAAGGGGGCTAGCCTAATGCCATCAATAGGCACATATGCAGACTTTAACTGCTACTGAGAAAAGCCTAAAACACTACTCAGTCTGAGAATTGCGCCCTCATGACCTCATGTTCAATGGTAGGTCTTGCAACTCCAAGACCTTCGGGGCAGATCTTACTGAAATTGCTAAAGTAGTAAAAAGGAAAATGGCCAAAAACAGCTTGTTACAAGATAAAAATAATATTCAAATCACAATCATGCTGTAACCGGTGTTATCTGTAGCAACAGCTGAGTTATATCTTATCTCTTAGATTTACAGTTATTTACAGAGAGTTGTAATCATATCAGTAAAGACGCAAAAGATTATAGGCAAATAGATATTGTCTTTGGCCTTGTAAACATAGAGGTCGGTCTTTTATCCCATGGGATAAAAAGAATCTTATGTCTTCGCAAGGGGTCAAGGTTTACTTGTGTGCCGAAAGGTCTGCTATATGTCCAACACAATTGAAATATATCTCAAATTATAGCTCATAATAAGTTCTCTAATTTATACTACAGCGACAAATATCCAAGTCGCCAAAGACTAGAACTACAGCCAATTGAAAATGTTGCATTTCATGCATTTTGTAGAAGATTGTGCTAAAGATAAGCACTTAATCCGAGCTTGGCTGGCGAGGTACTAGAATCAACTAAGGACTGTAGAGGCTGTTACAGAACTCCCTTGTTAAACTAGGATTATAGATTAGTTGGCATAATAGGTAAAATCATTGGCTAAATACAGGAAAAAGCTTCATCTACCTACCTATTTAAAACTCATGCAATACCATTACTTACACAGATTTAATTTTCAACAGATTGTGTGACTCAACTATACCTCTAAGTGCCTACATTGCTCATAGTCACTATGAGTAAGCAAAAATGGCTCAAATACAATGATTAGGAATGAGATAAATTGTAATGTTCAACGGCATTTATAATGTTTTAAAAAAGGAGAGAATGGGGAAAATGGTTTGTGCCGGTGGGGGAAAATCCCTGGATTCCATATAATATTTGGTTTTTGAAAATAATTTCCTAATAGAACACTTCCATATCTTTAAGGTAAATTAAGACAATTTGCGAAAAAGTTATGTCAAAACAGGGGATTATTATAATAAATTGTGTTTCTGTTGTTCCAATGTGTCACTTAAACGAAATAATAATATTTATTGCGAAAGTGATGAGCCAGTGTGAGCGAGTTTAGAAACTTTATATAAACATTGTGTGGATATATGAAAACCATCATCAGGCACTAATGGTCTGGCATTTTAATGAACTGGGTCTAATTGGCAAAGCCGTGAGAACACAACATTGTGTTGTTTTATTGAGGATTATGATTTCATATTATGGGACTATGGGTTTATGGGACTTGCAGCATGTTCTTGATAAACCCATTTGCTTTATTTCTTCTCATATTGAGCCATAGTGGGTGCTTAACTGATTGCCATAACAGTCAATTTCTTTTAACAGGACAAAAATGACAAAATTAACATTTTAAATATAAATGTTTAGCTAGAATAATGACATGACAATACTCAATGCTAAATGAATTATCATAAATAAATATCTTTATTAGTTTTACTAATGCTATTTTGCCATGGGATTAAATATTGTTGTATTCATTCAAATACTTAAGTATGATAATTTTAACTAGGTAATGTAGGTACAAAGTATAAATAACTTCATTTTCTGCATCAAACCAGGAAGCATAGTCAATAAGAATGATACTAAAGGGAATCTACCTAACCATCAAAATACTAATTCCGAGGTTGATGGAATGGGGGAGTAATAGGGTGGCCCCCCAGGCACAGAGCACTCATAGGGTCAATGACCGTAAGTTCAGGGTAAGCAAGCAAATCAGTGGTTGGTGAGTGGGTCGTCTTAGGGACGGATTTTCTAACATGCAATTGAACACAATACTGACATAACAATAAAAATCTACAGCCACAATCAAGCTATAAGTAATTTGATTTTCCACTCAAATAGAATTTAGTTTTTTTATAGACTTAAAATACAAACCTCGATGCCACCGGTTAGTTTTTGACCACAAAAACTTAATTTTATCCATCATTTTCGAATTGTACACACGTCTATAGAAACACACTATACAGTCTATTGTAACTCACGCTAATAGTACATGTTTTCACGCGCGGGAAATCACTTATTTCATGACTCAGTTCTCATTTACAGTCGTGTTTTATTAGAAACGCGCTCAATAAACGTTTCTTTCCTTCAAGTTATCAGGAAAATGACTGGTGAATGATTGCCGTAACTCACGTTTAATGATAACCTTGAAATAGCGTTGCTTATCGTGATAAATAAATCAGCTAAAATTAGCGGACAAAAATTAGCGATGTGTAGGAAATCGAGGGGATACAACAAACTATGAAACTACTGCTGAATGAATGGGATGAAAAAAAATGCATTTGCTAATTGACATTCATAACAACCGTTCGGAAAAACCGCAAAAATCTCACCTTATAATTAAAATAGTGTATGTTATCTATATAATTTATACGGCTCTGTAACAGTGAACTTTCTTGTCGAAATACACTTGAATGAAGAATCTTGAATTATTTGCTTTAAAATGTGATTCATTTCATGACTTGTATAAAATTTAAAACAATGTAACTGCTCAACAATCACACACTGAAATAAACAGTTTTGAACGAAATCATCAATGTCAATCAACCTGACAGTGACAGCTAAATTACATTTACGAAGTTAGCATTAAACTTTGCGCCAACGCCAACTCTAGATTTCGAGTAAATCTTTTTGTTGCAAACTTCGCGACTTTTTTACACGACTGCCCAAAAAAGGAAGTGCGGTTCATGTATGTTTATGTGTTTTTTTTATTCCACAATAACTTCTGACCCCGAATTTACAACGCTTCGATTCCATTTCGATTCGGGAAGTCGTATGTTTATCTCGCTCGTTTCGTTATGCCAAAAAAGGATAGACATAAGACTTGTCGAATCGAAATTCATTCCGAGCGTTGGTGAATAAGGGGGCTGTACGCATAACTAAGCTGATGTCGTTCTTTGCTGCTGCTTTTCCACCAGAGATGTGCGTGGTAGCTGGGCGGTGCGAGGATACGTAGCGACGCTGTAAAACGGAGCGCAGATGAGCGGTGCGAGCAGATTTGTTTCAGACTGACTGCTACTTTTTCGTTCCTAACACACTTCCATCTCCATCGCAATACATCCCTCGCACACATTCTTCGCAACATATCCCTCGCAACATATTATGTTCTTTAATGACCTTCTTGAGTGTTTTTGTTACTCCGAACCTTTTCTGTATGCTGATGACTTAAAATTTGCACGAGTAATAGAGTCAAAATGAGACTGCGAACTTCTGCAGCATGATCTTAACGAAGTTATAAAATGGTGTCGCAATAATAAAATGCAACTGAATCCGAAGAAATGTTAGGTACCATGTAAAATATACCTACGCGAAAAATTTGATGTATTGACACAGAGTACTTCATAGACCAAGAGCGAGTCCAAGAAGTCTAAACAATATGGGATCTAGGAGTACACTTTGACAAAAAGGTCACTTTTGTGCCTCATATTGATAAAATTATTAAAAAGTCATCAAAAATGCTTGGGTTCCTACTTCGTAATACCAAAGGCTTTCGTAAAAGTGGCACCAAGATAATGTTATATAACAGTTTCGTACGGAGTGTTATGGAATATTGTAGTGTTGTGTGGAGACTTCACTATGCCACTCACATGTTAAGTCTGGAAAGGGTTCAGAAACGTTTTGTGTGGCATTTAGCCTTCAGTGACGTGACGGGAAATCTAAGCGTCTGCCCTCCTCTAGTGTTCGTCTGTGCCATTTTAAGATGCAGTCGTTGTCTATGCGTAGAGATAAAACCGATGTTTTGTTTCTCTACAAACTGTTACGCAATAAGATCGACTGCCTCGGTTTACTAAAGCTTATTAGATTCCGTGCGCCTTCCAGATATCCTAGAAATAAGATAATACCCCTGTGTCCGCCACTTCGAAAGTCTGTGCTTGGTGCGAATTCTCCGATACCTAGATTGTGCATGTGCAAGATCCTTAATGGCTGCAGTGACTTAGTAGATAATAGTAACCTATACTCCACCATAGAAATATTAAAATCTTTCTCAGGCACATATTTTTTTTTAATTTTGTTACCATACCTAAACCATAATCACTCATCGAAACTGAAAATTTAGATGTGATTATATATGGTTCAGATTTGTACACAAAATTAAAAAAAAAACATGCCTGAGAAAGATTGATTGTTTCTCTAGGGAGTGCTCAAAATAAATATCTCTATTTTTATTGTATTTGAGTGTTAGGCTCTTAAAACACTCAAATACAAGAAAAATTGTCACAGCCCTCTTAAACCGTTTTTGTGCTTGTGGTGTTAACCTGTAATTAATTATTGCACTTGTAAATGATACTCTAGTCATTAAGTCAGAAATGTACCTACATAGTGTAATCAATTGTTGGTTAACCTAAATAAATAAATAAACACATGATATCTCGCAAACATCCTCCCCTAGTTTTACAAAAACCTCGTTCCGCTCAGCCATTTCCACAAGACTTGCCCCCGTATTCACAACGCTTCGATTCGCTTCCGATTCGGGAAGTCGTAACGTATGTCCATCTCGGTCGTTTTCGTAATGCCAGAAGAAGACAGATATACGAGTTGTCGAATCGGAAACGAGTCGAACGTTTGTGAATATGGGGTCAGCTCTGAGCGGGGCTAGGTAAATGGAATGATTCTATTGGTTCATAACAAACATCCCTCGCTACGAAGCCTAAAGGTTATGTTACGTTAGTTACGCTTGTACACTCTGGATCGTGTACACAGTGAACCAATCCACTATTAACCACATTGCCACTGCACAATTCGAAATTAATTAGCGCCATAGATATAACAAAGTTAATATTTCTGTGATTAGCGCCTAATCGTACTAAATACCTAAATCTATAGAAACAATTAAGTAGAGTAAAATCTTTAATAGATTTTCAAGTTTATCGCTAAAGCATTCAGTTTGAACTGAACCTGAAGCTTGAGGTTGATTGGGCAAATTTGATAAATTCGGGTAGCTTAATGTGCTAGCGTCTGCACTATGCTAGACCTATTATTACCTCTATAATATCCAATCTATATAATCGGCGTTGCTTAGATTTCACATTATCAGCTACGCCTACGACCAAAGTAGTCTGACATTTCTATTTCACAAAAGGGAACCAAGATGTTTAGATATATTTATGATTGTGGTGGTTACGGACAAAATCTGATGTCAGGCGCATCGCCCACGATCCGATGACAATACTCCATTATGCCAGAGGAGCGTTAATAGAGAACGCTATGAACCAGGAAACTATTGTGTTTAAGGCTGAATGGGAGTTTTTTTTTTTAATTTCTATCGGTGCTTGGTAATGGTGACTAGTCAAAAGTTTTTACCGCTCGATGGGCATTGCCTTTTGGAATGTACACACTTACAGCCAAACTTATAAATGAACTAATTAAGTACATTACATTACAGCCGTCCACCAAACTTATAAATGAACTAATTAAGTAATATTAAGTATATAAAGCTGAAAAGTTTTTTTGTTTGTTTGTTTGAACGCGCTAATCTCAGGAACTACTGATTGAAATTAAAAAAACGATTTTACACACTTTCTTAAAAAATGCATTTATGAAGCCTGTATAGGTAGGTACGTACATTGTTCGAAAGTTAGAATTACGCACCATGCAACGGAACGTGCGCTGTTAAAATAGTACTATCACCTAAGTACCTATTTTACCGCAATCCCTCTTTTATAGCACCGTGCGTGTTCTTTACGGTTTTTTTTTTAATTTCCAAAAAGAAAAGTATTCCAAGGAGTTTCACATTACGAGAATATTAATAGGCTGACTGATCGAACCTCCTTGGAAGTGCTTTTGCTCAATACGTTTGTCTCACTTTAATAAAAAAGAGTAAGTGAGACGAAAGATGTAGTTCTAATTTTCACTACGTACATGTGGCGCCATTTGCAAAATCGCCCATTTTCATAGCTAAACGTCAAAGAATGTTGTCGAAAGATTGTCAAACGAACATACTGCTTACAATATAACGGATTGTTTCATTATATACTCTGTGGATTGTTTCTCCTTGTAAAAAAATATTTTTCGTAATACCCATGTATAGTTGCTACTGTATTTCACACACGTGCGTTTTTCATGTTTTTCCACACATGTGCAGAAAGAAAAAATGCCACATATTATAACTATACCTTTAGTTAGTCCAAACTGGTCAATCATAACTAATGTGAGTCAGTGGTGAATGTTTTTTTCATTACTCATACTCGGAAAGTAGGTCTGAAGTTGCCTGAGGAGCGGGTTGAAAGTAACACTTTTCAGCTCTAGGGAGAATCGCTTTCAACTGAAAGCTGTCAAATTATTTGAAAAAAAATTAGTTCTATTTTCGCATTTTTATTGAACCATGTTCCGACTCCTATACAGCCTCTAAATTACAGCGCGATATACCTATTGAAATAACATAAAATTCAGTATTAATTAAAGAATATAATTTTTTAAATAACTTGTTATAATTTGGTTACAAAAATTTCTTTAAAATAACATAGATTTGGGCGAAATCATTACTATTTTTTCAGTGACGAAAGTGAAAAATAAAGGCTGAATAGCCGGCCACAGAAAAAAAAAACAAAATAGGCGAGAAAGCGGCAATCCGATCTTCATTTTCATAATTATATAACACGTGTAATACCAAAGAAATTTAAGAAGGCATTAACAATAGTCTTGTTGCGATTGTTGACTGGGTGAACGCTAATAATCTCAAAAAAAACCTGTCTAAAACTAAATTTATGACTTTCAAAATTAGACAGAACAAACTTCCAGATCTTCGGGTAAACTACAAAGGTGACCATATGTTCACATGTTCACAAAATGAATAAATGAATATGAATACCTATGATTTTTTTTTCAAGTTGTTTCGTGTTTTTATTTTATTTTCCTTGTATTCGTAATAAAAAGTGTATTTCAATGAAATGTACGTTTCATTACGAATGTGTTTAAGTGAAGAAAAAATTACATGCATTTCCCCTATACGAAAATGTGCCTATACACACTATAGGCACATTTTCGAAATTAAATTGTAAAAAAAACGCAAACGAAATAAAATCCCCTTTTTTTTTCTTTTTTTTTTTAGGATGGGAAATCATCAAATGACTTCTCCCACTCTGGGCGGAGCGGGAGGGAGTGTCAGACTCTTACTGACTAAAACCCATCCATGTTCCTTCCTCGCCCTTTATGTTCCGGGGCCGCGGTATCTCTTTCGAACAGACCCGCAACCCCGGCAGGAAATAAAATCCCCTCATGAATTAAATGGCTAATGTATCTTTCTGAATGGATCTTGCAATGGTGCAAGTTACTGGGAGGTAAGTGCCTACCTACTTACTTAAGTATATTAGTTTACATACCTATTAGATTTATTAAATACATAATTCATGATATGAGTTTGAGCATGAGTAACTTTGTTATTGCCTCTATTTGCTATTCATACAAAGGATTTTCCATACCTTTTACCTTGATATAGGTACTCCTTCTTTATCGTCTGGTTACTGCGGTACTGCCTAACCTACTAAGACGTTAGTAATGAATGACAAAAAATAAATAGCATATTACAGGTGTAGTAAATTATTTTTCATCCCATCTATTCGAAAAAGACGACTTGGTTCGCCTTTAAGTGCACCCAAAGGTGGTGTTTTCTATAAGAAACTTTTAGCGGGCAGTAATGAGTTTTTAATCCTCTTTATAAGTGCGCCGCAATTATCTTTGCCGCGCACTTTTTGAATTTGGAACATCTTGTGTTCAGCGCCCAAGAAATCGAACGCAAATATTGTTTGAATAAAGACTGGCTGGTGCGACGGCCCATAGTAGCGCCGCGCGCCGGCTGAATACAAAAAAAAAGAAATAAAATTAAAAACGCGCGAACTATAGCCCGCGTTTTCGTCAATTTTCACGGATTGATAGAAATTCATGATTTTGTTTTGAAAAATGAGTTCTTCAAGTGACAGTGAAAGTATAGAATTATCTCCTGATAGTATTAGAACTGACGCAAGAAATGTGATGGATAATCTACTACCTGCAAAATCCCGGGAGAAATATATGAAAGCTTATGGTAATTTTATTGAATGGAGAAATTCAAGAGGCGCCAAGAATTTTTCAGAATCTGTGTTTTTGGCCTACTTCCAGTACTTAGCCAAAACTAAACAACCTTCCACACTTTGGAGTACCTACTCAATGCTAAAATCAACAGTCAGTTCTAATAACGACGTAAAACTGGACACATATTCGAAATTAATAGCGTATCTGAAGAGGATGTCTGATGGATTTAAACCTAAAAAATCCAAAGTGTTCTCAGTCAAAAACGTGGAGACTTTCCTTAATGAGGCACCCGACAACATCTTTCTTGCCGTAAAAGTAAGTAACTATGTATGTATATATGGTGGATTAGTAAAGTATAACCAGTGTTTTAAAATGCGCATTTTATTGTAACCTGTACTTCGATAGATAGGTACTTGTCTTATTCACATTCGGTTTTGTTACAGGTGGCTTTAATTTTCGGAGTACATGGAGCTTGTCGTGGCAATGAACTTTTAAAAATAACTGTTGATGATGTCGAAAATCACTCGGATAATTTACTGTTAGTAAAGCTGACAGACACAAAAACAAAAATTGACCGATCCTTCGTAATCCGAGGAGAATACAAAACTATTGTACAGAAATACCTGGACCTGCGTCCTGCTGATATAAAGACCAATCGGTTTTTCATCCGTTATCAAAATGGCAAGTGCTTCAAACAAGTTATGGGAAAAAATAAAATTTCTTACATGCCACAAGAAATCGCTACTTATTTGAAGTTACCAGATATCAAGCTATATACAGGACATTGTTTTCGTCGCACTTCTGCTACCCTGTTGGCAGATTCTGGAGCGGACTTAACTGTTCTCAAGCGACATGGAGGATGGAAGTCGAGTGCTGTAGCAGAGGGATATACAGGGTGAAATTGAATAGATGCGACAAATTTAAATATACAATAATACGTGTTGTCAAGAAAATGTATAAAATACAAAATTAAAAAATAATTGATCAGTGTTACGAAAACCGTTAAAATAATAAAACTATCAAAAATCTTGCCGACTCATCGCAGTGCTCAATATAGCGGTCATTTACCTAATTTTGCCTTAATATTTCTTATTTATTTTGCATGTTACTGGAATACCGATAATCCGTACTTAAATAAAGATAATAACATCAATGGACCTTTTGAAAACGATAATCGCGTAATTTTTTTTAACGATTTAGATTGTAGAAAAAACAGTTTATAATTACTATGTTACTGTAACTGAAGCTCCAATTTCATTTTGTCGCATTAATTAAAATTCACCCTGTATAGAAGATTCCATTGAGAACAAGGCGAAAACATGTGAACGCATCGTGGAAAACATTAAATTGCAACCTTCAGTTAATCCATCCATGCCACTGTCGCCGCGCCCATCTACATCCAAACAAAGAGATTCACCGTCACATTTTCCTCAAAATGAGCCACATTCTGACATTATTTCAAACACGCAGAATAAAATTAAATCTACAACAATCTCTATTCCTAATAAAACTGTAACAATTAATTTTCAAAATTGTGAAAATGTCTCAAATGTAAATATAAGTTTTTAGTTGTTTTATTATTAGATACTACTTAATTTCAATTTAGTTGTTACTCTGTTTCATTAAATATCAATATTACAATAAAATATGAGGCGCCTTTTATTTTCTCATAGTGGGTGATGAAAAGTAGAGTGTATCACTCGGGCGCAAAATATATTTTTGGCTCGGGCGACGTACTTTGAATCCCTCGCTACGTTCAGGATTCTACTAAAGAATCCCTCGCTACGCTCGGGATTCTACTCTAGAATCCCTCACTTCGCTCTGGATTCAAAAAAGCGCCCTCGCCGTAAAAATATTATTTTGCTCCCTTATGATACAATCTACTATTTTCACTTCTCATGCTCTAAAAGTACGCCATTATTGCCCTACGAAGCGGGATTAAAGTGACCGTTTATTCCCTAGGGAGTAAAAAGTAATTTAAAAATGGAACGTTCTGTTTCTCTGAAACATGGTCACAAAAGAGTGACCACTTATCAAAAATTTATTTAAATTTCGAATTGGCTTGCAAATAGAAAGAGGTTTATTGAAAAAAAAAACAAATTAACTCTTCAATACGCGAGAAAAAATATTGTTGTTTGTGTGCATCGAGTATGTGTAATGCCTCTGTTGCTACTAATGTAGGAACCAATTATTTGTGGACTGTGGATCATGTTCATGGCGAAAATGTTGAGAGTTTGTGTTGTGTTTTAAATTGTTAATCTGTGACTGACCTGATAGAAGAAAAAAATAACCACTCAGTTCAGAATTTTTGTCGATTGTAAATTTTTTTCTCGCATTCGAAGTGAAAAGTACAGTTTGCACCTCGAGACTAAACGCCAATTTAAAATACCCTCGCTTTCATTGCCTTCCTCGCAAGCTCGGGAGTCAAACCACCTCGGGTATACAGGCTGTCTCATTCAAATCGGTCAGTATGGGAAAGTCTGAAACTATAAGACATACGAAGATCTGTTCTGAGGAACCATGTCATCGATTTTAATAACAAGAAAAACTGCATTCATACATTTTAAAAAACATCTGTACTCCGTTCGGGAATCGAACCCGGTTATTTTGAAAAAAAAATCTACACTATTTCTATTTAGATATCGATTGTGTAGGTCTTAAGCAGTAAATGTCTGTATGAAACATGATGTCTAAAATGAATAAAATGCATTGTTTCCACACACTTTAATTTATTTTAGTAGGTGCTCGAAGTGACCACCGTCTTTTTCAATACAATATTCAACACGATATTAGATAATATTATCGCAGATAACAAAACTTCCGGAATGGTTTAATGCAATGCCAATCGGTGTGTGGGTATGTAAAGAGGTGTATGTATCAAGTTGCTACATCAGCAAAGAGGGACAAACAACCATAGAGACAATTTTAAATACCTGAACTTGTTTAATATTGTAAACGTGGTCAGTTCAAGCACCTACTAAAATAAATTAAAGTATGTGGAAACAATGCATTTTATTAATTTCTGACATCATGTTTCATACAGACATTTACTGCTTAAAACCTACACAATCGATATCTAAATAGAAATAGTGTAGGTTTTTTTTTTCAAAATAGCCGGGTTCGATTCCCGAACGGAGTACAGATGTTTTTTAAAATGTATGAATGCAGTTTTTTTTGTTATTAAAATCGATGACATGGTTCCTCAGAACATATCTTTGTATGTCTTATAGTTTCAGGCTTTCCCATACTGACCGATTTGAATGAGACACCCTGTATAATGGCTTCGTTTAGTCCCTCGTTATAAAATATACTATTGTGAGGTTGTACTTGTAGGTAGTTGCGTAAATGTACCCACGGTCGTTTCCACAGAAGCTGAGCTGCGCGGAGTTGAGTAGAGACTTATAAAAATTGACCAATCACTTTGCTCAAAATACACATCTCATCTCCGCTCCGATTCAGTGGAAACAGTGTTAGCAGAGTTGGGAAGATTTACATTAAAATGTATGGTGCGCGGAGATAAGCGGGGCACAACGGTGTCGAGCTTAGTGGAGCTGTGCCGGGTGAAGCGAGGCTGTGCGGTGTAGAGCGGGGATGCGCGCGGTAGAGCGGGGTTGCGCGGGGTGGAGCAGGGCTGAGAGGGGTAACGCGACGTCAGGCGCGGGAGTTTGTTTGTTGCTTCGCTAGCTCGGCTCTGGTCCGCTCCGGTTGTCTCAGCTCCGCTCAAATTCACCCAGCTACACAGCTCAGCCCTGCACCGCTCATCTCTGCGCAGCTTTAGTGGAAACACCTACCTATTTACATGGCTCTGCTCCGCTGAACTCCGCGCAGCTCCGCTTATTTGGAAACGCACCCTAAGGCTGCGGTTCCACTGAGACGGAGCGAAGCAGAGCGGAGCACGATTCACCAATCACATGGCTTGACGTGGATCTCGAAATCCACATCAAGCCATGTGATTGGTGAATCGTGCTCCGCTCGGCCTAAGTGGAACCGCAGCCTAATTGATGAGCCAGTTACCACTATTCGTATTTAAGCCGTGTAATGTTAAATCGAGAATATTCGTACTCGTCAATGTATAAAAGTGCAAAATTGGAAAGTAGTGAAAGTGGCTTATCAATTATACTCGACTCTACAAAATCAAAATCAAAATTAAAATGAAAGCGTTTATTTCAAGTAGGCCAATTACAGGCACTTTTAAACTGTCGAAACTAAGAGGAAAATTAAATGTAGCTACAGTCCCAGTCACAAGACATAAAAACTGTGAAAGTACTGTAGTTGCCCATTCCCTAACGTAGATCTTTATGGAGAAGAACGGGCAAGAAACTCCATGGACCCTCTTTTAAATCAAATTATAGTTACAAAATCTTGGTTACATCATTCATGTTGAGATGGTAAATTATGTGAGAACAATGTTTATTTATTTATTTATTTTATCGGGCATGTAGCAAGATGTGCACGTTAAAAGTATCCATAGTAAATACATATCATTAACAACATACCACTTTATTACAGTGATCGATTGATGTGCCTACAGGTTTTATAAAAGCAACTTGTTGCTCACACGAAGAACACTAACTTGATCAAGGCACATGCATCCAAATAATTCGTCAATCCCGATTACTCGGGTAAAAAAGTTAAACGGATAACATGTAACGCATAATATAATAATGTCTGATTAACCATTATACGGGTTAACTTCTTTAAAATATGGGTAAGTATTGCTGATTAACAATAATGAGTCTACCTGACTCCGTTTCTTCAGTTTAGTTTCAGTTTCTACAAATAACGAATAAATAAATAAATTAAATTTATTCAGTTCGTAACAAGGTACAATATTTAAAAAAAAACTAGTAGAGAAGACAATGATCCTTAAGCGCTAAGTTTTTACAAATTCCCTGGACTCCACACTAGGATACCCTGTGTCGTGGGGTCCAGTCTCTTCCCAAGTAAAGGTAACAGGTTAGCTTTAGCTGAACTAATGACAAAGTAAATAGAAAAATTAAGCATGACTATTAAGTATGCGTGAATCGGTTATTATTACAATACGGGTTTTCCTTACTCAAGGCTTTTTAACCTTACCCTATTTAACCCCTATACAGGTAACCTTTTCGGCATCTGCATTTATTACCTATCAAGGACTTCTTAATTAACTTGCGTGATTTATTTGTCTTCTGCAGATGCTATCAGCGTTTTTTCCGATAGTTATCAATGTATCATAGTGTGTAGTCATAAATGTGTATAGTATGTATGTAGTTATCGATAGTTAGTTAATGAAATACTTACAACCTTCGTTCTTACGATACGGTATCTTGAACCCATAGATAACCTTGAATCTAACGCTACTCTACTCCTTGACTTCTCTCTTCAAATACCACAGACAATAAATATATTATGTCAAACTGGGTACCTACTCCGTTCAAACTGCACGTTAAAAAAAAGCACAACAACGCGAGCCCTGTAACCTTTACGTAAAACCTTTAACGAATTATAGAGGAAACAATAGTCGATTGTTTACCTAAGAATGTTACGACTGGCCAGCTGTAAATTCACTGTAAGAACAAGTTTTAAGAACTCACTCGTTTTTATGTCAGTATGTAGTAAATGAACTAAAAAATAATGGTAGGTCCAACGAAGTAGGTATATACCTTGGTACATAACAGACCACCTAACCACGAACAAAAATAATGTTACTGATTATTTGTAACATGTAGATACTAACCCACCTCATAGTCATTAGTCATTAGTCATTTATTCATAAACAATAAATTGTATTTGAAATTACATGGTTTAAAAAGAATTAAAATTACATAAACAAAAACAAAACATCATATTATCGTATTACAACAATGCATAAATATATAACAATGAAATAAACATACAACTTATATAGGAATTTCGTTACAGGTCTTCAACAGCATAAAGACACTTATTCAATAGGAAACTTTTAAGTTGTTTCTTAAAGGAGCTTGTATAGTGCTTTTTATATGTAGAGGCAACTTATTAAATAATATAACCGATTGATATCTGGGACCGCGTCTAACATTATTTAAATTAGGCTGTACCTTATAGCGCATAATGTCTTGTCTCCATAGTAGATAAAAGCTTAATCAAAAAAGATTATCTAGATTAGAGTTTAGGGTCGTTGACATGGGCGCCGGCACCAGGGTGCTAGGGGGTGATTAATACATAGAAAAGATTTCAATTCCTATAAATCTATTCGAGGCAGAAAGCAAAAATTTTCGAGCTCGCTTCGCTTGCTCAGACATATTATGTCATTTGCGTGCATACCCTTTTCTTTATCTATAGGCAGAACATATGGCACAAAGGACAAAAGAAAACCTACCACATTTGAGGTGGGTGGTAATATTTTTAAACTCGACACACTCGTTCTTGAATAGGTTTTTTTTTTCGACAAGTCGACAAAGTTACTCCTTGTACGAATAATTGGCAAACGAAAATCTAACATATCCGGGGTGGAGTGCAAAAAAAACGAACTGTTTTCATGGAACTCAAGATGCACCCACCTGAAAATAAACTAGCTGGCGCCCATGGTTGTTGAACAACAAACCCTACCTGACCGAGCAAATACCCACACATATGCGGCTTTCATTTGGCTCGTGCCGATCCGTAACCTTCGCGATCTACCATAACTCCGTATCCGGGTAGAGAGCTAAGCTCGATGGCTTTGTCCCAAATGCAACTTCACACTGATCTTAACGATTTTGTTAGCAGCTATGAATACCTAATGCTTTCCCAATCTGAATATGGTGTACTTAATGTAGCATCCCTAATCACCGCAAACGTAAAATGCTTATTGCCATACCACTTAGTAATCGGCTAAGAGGATGCCATGCTGTCTGACCAAGCTGGTGTCTTTCTTTTTGTCACCCATGGGACCATTAGACGGAAAACTAGAGTTGCAATCTGAGTAGATTGCTTGATACTAACGGTGGCACGTTAGTATCAAGCAATCCACTTTGATTATAAGTTTCGTATAAATTGCAGATAGTTAATGGACTATCTGCAGTTCAGTAGAATAGAATTTACTAAGTTATTGAAATAATTAATAACAGTTTACAATAGTCATTGTTTCATGAAGCCATCTTCCTGCCCTTGTCTTATTAGTATAGATTATAATATTAGTATTTTAGTATAGATTATAAAGCAGAAGAGTTTGTTTGTTTGTTTGGTTGAACGCGTGCCTCAGGAACTACGGGCTCGAATTGAAAAATTATTTTTACGTTGGATAGTCCATTTATCGAGGAAGGCTATAGGCTATATAACATCACGCTATGACCAATAAGAGCGGAGCAGCAATAAAGAATGTTATAAAATCGGGGGAAATTTTATTTCCTTTGTGAGCTTTTTCTCTCTTATGTGACGCAGACGAAGTTGCGTGGGCCAGCTAGTATTAGATACTTGGGGCCCTCGCATTTCTTTCTTTCTCCTCTGTAAGCTGCCATGTTGTCATTGATCTACTCCTTTTTCTATCAAATCATTCCTCCTTTTTTTCTTTGTGTTCTCTTTTACTCACATATATTTTTTATCCATCCCCATCTCAGGTTCAAAATGTGAAACAAAAAACCAGCGACAGGGTTCTCTATTTCAATGTTCATTTACTAACATCATTTCCTTCAATCCTACATCCTTGCTTGACTATGTTTAACTTGTACAGTGCCGACCAAAAGTCGATAGGCAATCTCACAAAGCAATAGCTTGACGTTTAGTTTGACTTACGACCTTCTACTTTCAACAAAATAGATATTGTCAGCAACTAGTTGTAGTTCATAATTTCAATGCCAATATCTAAGACATGATGGCCTAGCGGTTGGGCCCGTCCAGAATTAAGAGTGAATCAGTAAGCCGTGAGTTCAAATCCCGCACAGTTACTTTTAGACTTTTTGTAAGTTTTTACTCTACAGAAATATTATATTCTTTAACTTGTTTGCTTTGTTCACACATTTCGTAAAGTTAGGGAAGTAGATAGAAAAATAAGTCAAGAATTTTGTTAGATTTCTGTGAGGTAGACATGAATTTTATGAATATTTTAACTTGATCGGAATGAACTTTGTCGTTTGGTTGTAGTCATACATAATACACAATATAATGTGGTAGTTGATGGTCAGTGACGTGTGGTTTAATAGATAGCGATATTGTTGTTGGTGTGATTCTTAAAATGCGGGCAAATATTAATATTAAGGCGAGGGCGACTATTATCGCGAATTATCCGCGCTTCATAAAAGTGGCCTTAATAGAACTGAATGTGAGTATTATAATTATTTATGAATTGTAACTTAAACATTAAAAATTAAAAACGAATGGGTATTATAAATTGTTCATTTATTTGGTGACCTGTGGGTTTACTTAATTCGTTGTTTTTTTTTCAAACTATCATGCAAGATAAATAATTAGTGTTTATTATTGGATTTCTAAATGCAGAGTGAATGAAGTCACTTTAGTATTTATTACAGCTGCCTAACATCATTTTTTTTGTTTAGAGAAATGCAGTAAGTCTCTGGATCAAAAGGTATGAGGAAGAAGGGAGCCTTGCAAGTAGACAGCGAAGTGGAAGGTCGTCGCTTATTAGCGAAGCGCAGCGACAACATATCGTGGGCGAGTATGACACCAATGGTTTCACACCTACGACACACTCGGAGTCACCGCAAACTGTTCGCCGTGCCGTCCACGCTGAAGGCTTGCATCACAGAAGATAAGCTAAAATGCCCTTCTTGACGGAAAGACATAAAGAAGAACGATTACGTTTCGCACGGGAATATTTAGACTTTGACTGGATTACTTCCATTTTGTTCCGGTTCGCGGTCGCCACTCCAGAACATTTCGACCCCATCGGCCATCCGTTCTGCGAGCAATGTGCCCTGCCTACTGCCACTTAAGTTTAGCAATTCTTCGGGCTACGTCGGTGACCTTGGTTCTCTTGCGGATGTCTTCATTTCTGATGCGATCACGCAAGTAAACTCCGAGCATAGCCCTCTCCATTGCCCTTTGGGTGACTTTAAGCCGCATACGTCTACTTGACTGCATTGAAAATAATGGGGGTTATACAAAATATTAACCCCTAATGTTCTAGTTTTAATTAGACGTGTTACAAAATGTTTAGCGATATTAATAATTCCTAAATTGAGGTTTAGTTTCAATCTTCTTTTCTTCAGGAAAATGAACACTTAAACTATAACCTCAATATGAGTTACATTTATTGTGACGTCACATAAAAAACATATTCACGAAGTGTACGGGGTTGGGGTGAGATTGAGATAAACTAAGATTAAAGATTAGAAAGATGGTATATTTCAGTAAAAAAGGTTAACTAATCAAATTAATGAGGTGAATAGGATGAGGTTGAGTCGCGCCCGATATGCTGTCCGAAAGCGTACTGACTATTTTACTTAGGTAATACATAAAATATTTAAGGCATATAGCGCGGTGTCGCGATTACGCTGACATGTTCATTTGTTCGGTGATTGACCCGAACATGCTCCCGAGGGAGAAAGAGATGAGGTTAGTAAGCATGTAAGGTTAAATGGGTGGTGAAATTAATATTAACAAGGTGAAAACAATGTTCCTATAATATTCAAATATGTAGTAATGTAGGGTTAATTATGTTAAAAGATGAGATGAAGGTAACATTACAATTTAAACAGAATCGTTACAGTGTAAATCAGGAAGAGAAAACACGCGAAAGATTGGTGAGGAACCTCTATCTTCCTTTTTTTGTAAGCACTCACTAGATAGACCTAGTCTCTTAGGATCACTTCTCACTGATTTACGACTAGATTGCCCATTTTCCCTAATTTCACTACACTCAATCACGACACTTTCTGGAACGGAGTGTGGCGACGCCGTCGCCGCCGAGGCTGTCGACCGCTCTGCTGTAGAAGTGGAACGATTTCCTTTACGTTGCCTTTGCCACCAACGTTTAAAACAGTAAGCTGCCACCAATAGCAAGATTCAGTGACGGATTAACCCTTAATCAAATTAAGCAATTGCCTAGGGCATCATGTCTGGGGGGGCACCAGAAGAGGCACAGAAAAAAAATCCGTCCTTAGGGCATCACGTCTCATACAGAGAAAATTAGCCTGGCCCGTTCGCAAGGATGATACGCAAAATCGTGAAGCGTTCCACATTTTACGCGTTCCTTGAGGCGTAATCTGAATGCTCCCCAAAAGGTAGTAGCCGTGAAGATGGTCCGTGGGTACCGCATGATCGCCCGCGAGGCGGCGGGCCTGTTTGCCGGATTGCCAGTATTGCCACCATGCGATCTGGAGGCGATATATAGTCCTCGCACGCCTACATGAATGGCGCGCGGAGGCACTACGCCGGGGGGAAACTCCGCTGGCCGTGGCAAATCGCCGCTCAGCGGACAGACTTCCGGCGCTATCTCATGGCGACATGGAGAGAGCGACTGTCGCTACCCCGTGCAGGGCACGCCACGATAGTCGCGATAAGTCTCCTCTTCGAGGAGTGGCTTGAGAGGCGCCACGGCGTCCTCACCTTCCGCCTGACGCAGGTCCTCATCGGACACGGATGTTTCGGGAGGTTTCCTGCATCGAATCGGGCGGGAGGAAACGCCCGGGTGTTTCCACTGCGAGGATCGACCGCAGGACACGGTGGAGCACACGGTGAATGTCTGCCCCGCGTGGGCGGAGCAAAGCCGTGTCCTCGTAGCGTCAATCGGCGGCGGCGACCTCTCGTGTCCGGCCCTGGTTCAATCCATGGTCCGGAGCGAGACGGAATGGGAAGTCACCTCCTTCTGCGCCGGGTGTCGGGGGCCACGTGGTGGCTACCGGCCACCGTCGACGCGGGCCTGTGGACGGTGAGCTATGGTCTAGCTAGCCGTCCGTCCGTCTTATGACGACAGGCCGTGTCGACGGCGCGTTCGTGTTCTACGCGCACCTCAAAGAGATGTTAGCATAAAGGGAGGGGCCCGCAAGTGCCGAAGCCTGCCGGGGCTGCGGGACTGTTCGATAGAGATACCGTGGCCTCGGAACGTAAAGGGCGAGGAAGGAACATGGATGGTTTTTAGTCAGTAAAAGTCTGACACTCAGGGGTCATTTGATGATTTCCCATCCGAAAAAAAAGGCATCGAGTCTCCGGCGAGGCGGCGAGCCTCGTTGCCGGATTGCCGAGTGTGTACGAATGGCGTGCGGAGGCGCTGCGCCGGGGGGAAACTCAACTGCCGCAGCAAACTGTCGCTCAGTGGACAAACCTTCGGCGTGATATCATGGCGACATGGAGAGAGCGACTGTCGCATCCCCGTGGTCGATCCTCGCAATGGAGGTAGCCCCATTGCGAGGATCGACCGGAGGACACGGTGGCGCACTGCACGGTGGAGGTTAACTACAGGCCGTGTCGACGGCCGGCGGTTTGTTTATTATTTATTTTATTTAGTCAGTAAAAGTCTAACACTCCCACTCGCTCCGCCCAGAGTGGGAGAAGTCATTTGATGATTCCATCCGAAAAAAACCCCCAACAGTCCCGCAGCCCCATAGAACTTAGCTTAACCTACATTGACGAATTGAGGAAGGAACATGGACGGGATTTAGTGAGTAAAATTCAGACTCTCCCTCCCGCTCCGCACAGAGTGGGAGAAGTTATATGACGATTTCCCATACGGAAAAAAAGGGCATGACGTCTCACTCTCACGTCCCCAAACACCACACCAAAAAAAAGTTACTAGGACTAACTGAAAATTCGCGCGTTATAAGTTGACATAGAGTCTGCCTAGACTACTACTAGACCTTTTGGCGATTCTAGTTGATGGCGCATTTACATTAAGTCGGTTAGACCGTATTCGGCTGCAGGCCGTATTCGGTCACCGACTAATATAAACAGGTATTCGTTTGGCCGTATTCAGTTTGGCCGTATTCGGTCGAGTCCGTTGTCGGTGTCGAGTGCGCCGTGCCCCGCCCGTCGCCAATCAAGTCGCCGAATTCGGTTAACCGACCAATGTAAACAACTCAATTTAGGTGAGCGTTTCAGTTAAACCGAATGCGGCCGCCGCCTTCGGTGACCGATCTCAAACCGACCTAATGTAAATGAGCCATCGGATAGGGGGCCCCACAGGCATGGATTGCTTAGGGCATCAAGTACTCTTAATCCGTCACTGGCAAGATTCCCAATATAGTGAGATATATGGCAGCATACTGATGGACGTCGTGGTAGGAGATATTGGTGCTCAAAGGTTCACTCTGCTTCATGATCTCAAGACTTCTTTTAATAGCTTCAAATTGCATGAGATTATCTGAGTTATTGGGATTTAGCTCATATGAGATTTCTGGCATGGTGATATTTATCATGTGATTGATTGGTGATATTTCTGGTGAGATAATCTTTGTTGTCGTGCTAATTTTACTAGACAATCTTTTGTTTGAATACACCATAAAGTCTTCTGTTTTTACTAAACAGCCTTCCCCAACACGCAACAGACCAGCACCTGATAACCTAACTGCCTGAACTTGATTTTCACACAGCAGTTTGACGTTACATTCATTGCAGCATACAAAATAATATTTGTTTTCAGATGTTAACTCCCTCCAGTCATTCTTGCACGAAGTAGTTTTAGTTTTACAAGTTCTTGTGCCTAGGATCGTCTCACAAAGGCTATGATCATCTTTCATGTGGTGAATAGGCCTTCTGATATGACACAGAATAGTCACAGGGTTTTGTAATACACATGACTGCAGATCCGTGTCCGTGACAGTCAAATACGAATCTTTTCTCATGCTGATGGCTGCCAATTCGGAGATAGTTTTGACCTTCATCATCATGTTATTCTTTGCAATACGTGGAACCGGGATAAGATTGAATACCTCGTAAAGATCTCTTTCAATCAGGGGTATTTTGATTTCTATAATTAGGTATTTGCCAGAGTACTTGGCTCTTGCATTTAGCAAGCTGTAAAGATCTTTAAGGTTAAAGTTGTCGACAGGAACTACCAAGTCTCCAGATATTTGTGCTGAAATTATGCTTAGCTCTGATCTGAGCTGCTTCGGAGATATCAAATGAAAATCTAATTTTCCACTATAAATGTCAGTTACTGTATCTAAAATTGAGTCCTGGATTCGTCGAAGGGTATACCAGCAAGTTGTTGGCAGTGAAAGCCGAGGTTATGAAGTCTGTGATCATAGTTACATTTTGCACTTGCTGCGCGAGGTTTTTATACGAATCTTGGAGATAATTAAGCTTTTGATTTATTATTTTGTGATGTTTATTTATAGTGTTCTCCATCCTTTTCATGATATTAAATTCAGCTTCTACGACCGACGTTTGGTTTTTCCAGAGGTTGTATAGATGGTTTTCATTATGCTTTAAAAGGTCAATATCCTTCACATATTTTTCTGCAAATCGTTGGTCCAACACTCCGAATAAACTATTTGCAACGTAGCCTACTCCGTCTAGCAAGCCGCGTCTTCGACGTTTCTTATTAGTCATAAATGAATAATTCGTCATGAGAATATTGTCGTAATGTTTTATTTCTTCGAACTCGTGCTCGAGCTGTAACATGACGCCGTCGCAAGGTGTTTGTGTTCTAATCGTAGAGCATAAGGTTTCAAGATACTTGATATATTTTAATAAAGCCGCCGTTCCCTCTTGATAAGGTTTTGTGTCATAATAGACTATTAAATGCCAATCATCTCTAATTAGATGCATATTGGATATTTTGTCAAAGTAGACACTATTGTTTGTCAGCATGGTGAAGTTGTAGGATGCTTGAGCAGTGTTTAATAGTGACAGTAAAAATAGCGTCAAAGTTAAAACCATAGCTGAGAATGATATAGGACGTTTTTTCCTCGTAGTTGGTGATTTATTATCAACTTTTGGGGTATTTGGATCCTGATCATTTTTATTTGTTGGCAGTAAGGACAGTTTTACAATTGGGCGTTTTAAGAGCCCGTTTTTTGTTTTAAGTGTGACGACCCTTACGTGCCCGTCGCTTCCAGGATGCAGCGTTACTACGCGACCTAGACTCCATTTTCCTGGTGGTAGGTTGTCGTCCTTTATAACAACGATGTCGTTAAGATTGAGATCTTTTTGACGCTGCCGCCATTTGGCTCTCATAGAAAGCTGCGTGAGATAATCAGTCTTCCACTTAGCCCATATATCTTGGTAGATTTTTTGCGTCAGGTGCCATCGTGTTCTAAGATCGTGCTCTGTTTCGAAAATCGTTAAGTTGGGGCCGCTTGCTAAAAAGTGAGCCGGGGTCAAAAATTCCAGATCTTCAGGATCTTCAGTCAGAGGGCACAGTGGTCTGGAGTTCAAACATGCCTCGAGTTGGGATAATAGGGTAGTATATTCCTCGTAGGTTAATTTTTGCTCTCCCACAACACGCTTGAGATGATGTTTGAGGCTCTTCACTGCAGCTTCCCAGAGTCCGCCAGCAGATGGCCATGATGGGGCGTTAAAGTGCCACTCAATATTCATTTCTGAGATTGTCGAGGTTACTTCTTGTTCAGACAAGATGTTGGAGATTTCGGCAAACTCTTGTTTTAAGATATTATTGGCTCCTATGAAGTTAGTTCCCTGGTCACTATAGATGTGCCCAGGAACTCCTCTTCTAGCCGACATTCGTCTTAGCGCGGCAAGAAATGCTGACGCTGTGAGATCTGAGACGATTTCTAAGTGTAAGGCTTTAGTTACCATACACACAAAAACTGCGACATATCCTTTACAGGTTTTAATGCCACGACCTTTGTTCGCCTTAATAAAGATGTGCCCTGTATAATCTATTCCAGTGTGATAAAAAGGTCGGTTAGGAATCAATCGTGCAGGAGGTAAGTCACCCATGATTTGATGTTGTGGTATGGGATTATTTCTTTTACATTGACACACATTCTTAATCGTTTCTTTGTGACTCTGTTTCCTCCAAGAATCCAGTATTTCCGTCTTATAAATCCAGTAGTCATTTTTACTCCACCGTGAAATACAAGTTTGTGGGATTCATCTATGATAAGATCTGCTAGTTTCGACTGATTCGGTATTATGATGGGATGCTTCATTTCAGGATCAAGATTCGAATGTTTAAGTCTGCCCCCGACACGGAGTACTTGATTGGAGTCTAGTACGGGATTGAGATTAAGAATCTGACTTTTCTTATTTAGTAGGTCATTGTTTTCCAGCTGCGATATTTCTTCGTGGAAATATTCGTTTTGGACGTGCTTAATTAACATTTCTCTTGCTGTCTTTATATTTTGCAGAGTAAGGAAACCTGTGCGTTGTTTCTTGTAAACAACGATGTCGATAAATTTGTTGACGTAAGCTAATACTCGAGTAACTTTCCTTAAGGTGCTATATTTTGTTAATAGCTGATAAATTATCGAGTTTTCGGGATTAACAATAACTGTGTTTACTTTCTCCTTTTTTCTGAGTTCTTGACTAGTAATACATGTATCAATCGGCATCTTATGAGATTCCTTAGGGTTATATTGTGATAACCAGTCAGGCCCTTGCCACCACAGCGAGTGATTGGCCAATAGAGCAGCAGGTAAACTGCGGCTTGCGCAATCTGCGGGGTTTTCCTTGGATTTTATGTATCTCCAGTTTTCTTTAGGTATTATCTCTGTAATACTCCTCACTCGATTTGCAACAAAGGGTTTCCATTTCTCCGGTTCGCCACTTAACCAACCTAGTGCTGCCGTTGAGTCAATCCAACCATAAACATGCACCTTGTAGCTCATGAGTGCTAAGATGATTTTTCGCATAAGCTTTGACAACAAGAGAGCGCCGCAAAGTTCCAAGCGCGGGATGGATTGTGGTTTTTTCAGCGGTATTACTTTTGACTTCCCTGCAATAAGGGTTACGTGGGTTTCATTTTCTTTTTTTATTTTGCAATACACGACGCAAGCGTATGCTTTTGTGCTTGCGTCGCAAAAGCCGTGGAGTTCAATGGTATCTTCTTCCTGGGTTTGAATCCAACGTGGAATTTTAAATCGAGATATATGCGATAGATCGGCTTTAATAGTATTCCACTCTAACGCAATTTCTCTAGGGACAGGGTGGTCCCAACCCTGGTCTGATTTCCATAATTCTTGGAACATGATCTTAAGCTTTATTGTGACTGGTGCTAGCCAGCCCAAAGGGTCGAATATTTTTGATATTTGAGATAGGAATTGTCTTTTGGTAAGGATGTCTTGCGAGGTAAATTCTATGGGGCGAAAGATAAATTGATCATTTTTTGGTTCCCACCGAAGACCTAAAGTTTTGGTTGACTCCGGTTGCTTAAAGTCAAAGTCTTCCTTTGGTAGTGCATCAGAACTATCTGATATTTCCGGTAAGTTTGATCGCCATTTTCTGAGATTAAACCCTCCCGATTTGAGAAGGCTGATCATTTCTGCTTTGAGCTGTTTAGCTGCACTCGCTGAATGCTCTCCATGCATGAGATCATCCATGTAAAACGAGTGTTCTAAGACGTCACAAGCGCAACTATGTGAATAGTTTGTCCTTTCATCATTGGCCAGTTGCTTCAGGGTCATCATTGCCAAAAAAGGTGCGGCTTTTGTGCCATAGGTAACCGTCGCTAACTGGTATTCTTTTAAAGGTTGAGATTGGTGGCTACGCCAGATAATTTTCTGATATTTTTGATCATCGGGATGCAGCCAGATTTTGCGAAACATCTTTTCTATATCTGCTGTAAAAGCGTACCTATCTAAATTGTCTCCATTTTAAAATAAGGCTCTGAAGATCTTGTTGTAAATTGGGTCCTCGGCACATAAGATCATTGAGGCTGTATCCGCTCGAGGTTTTTGCCGAGGCATTAAAGACAACTCGCAATTTGGTAGTTGCTGACTCGGATCGTTGGACGCAAATGACGCAATGGTGCGATAAGTAGCAGTCCGGATGTATGTGTGGCGCAACTGGTGTCATATGACCGAGCTCTAGGTATTCAGAAATAAACATTTTATAGTCACGTGCCACAGCTGGTTGTTTACTTAATTTCCGCTCTATTTGGAAAAATTGGGCAATCGATTTTGTTTTCGACTCCCCAATATTTTCCTCAAAGTTTTCTTTGAATGGCATTTTAACCACGTAGCTTCCATCTTCCCGTCTAGAGGTCGAAGATTGGTAAAAATCGATGCATTTTTGATATTCTTCTGAAATCGCTGGAGGTTCATGTATGTCCTCTACTTCCCAAAATTGCTGAATCTCTTCGATATTATTTAGGATCACATTGCAATGGTACGTTTTGTAGTTGCCGCTTAAGATCCATCCCAACTGAGTTTGTTGGGCAATGGGCAACATACCTTCAGATCGACATATACCGTCCATAAGGATAGTGGAATAGATATCTGCTCCAAATAAGATATCGATTGGCCTACTTTTGTAAAATTCGGGATCTGCTAGAGTTATTTGGTTAAGAGTAGGCCAGTCTGGCTTGGGTAAAGTACAGCTGGGTAAGTTATTTATCAGTTTGTTCATTATATATACGTCCGTTTTAAAAGTAAAACCGCTAACTAACGACGAACATTTGATGGTAATCCTGCCCTTACAGTTGTTTTCCTTATTTCCTATTCCAGAGATATAACCGTTGCATTTCTGTCGCGGTAGTCTTAACAACTGAGCTGCGCTTTCCCTAATAATGGATGTCTGTGATCCTTGATCTAAAAGAACTCTCATTTTTTGGTAAGAACCGTCCGTTGCTTGCACATTAATGATTGCTGTGGCAAGCAATATTTCTGCGGGTTCTTTAAGAAGCGATGCCACTGTGTTACTTTCTTGCTGTTGAGATGGCGATTTCGTAACCGTGGCTGCATTTGACCCAGACCGATGTGACGTAAATGCTTCATGCAAAATGGTATTGTGTTCTTTGTTGCATTCCTTGCATCTTATTTCGGAAAAGCATTTTTTGCCTTCGTGATAATGTAAGCAATTAATACAAAGGTGTAAGTTAGCAATAGCATTTTTACGTTCATTAGGTTGTAATTCCAACAATTTTTGACATGCATGAATACGATGATCATTGCAGTTGCAAATAGGGCATTGCTTGCGATTGTTAATTTTGCCTTTGGACTTTGACGATTGTGAAACTTGGTTTGTTGAGTAATTTGGTTTGGGATTGTTATAGTTTCGATTATAACTGGAACCTTTTGAAATTGATGGTTTGTTATTGTTGTAGGATTGAGATGAGGATGCTTTCTGCGTGGAATTTTCCAGCTTTTTACGTGAAGTTTCCAGCATCATAAATTTAGTTTCCAAAAAATTAAGGAAATCCTCTAAGACCGGCAACTCTCGCGGGGATTTTAAAGATTGTAGATAATCCTCATATGTATCCGAGTCCAGTTTTTGGGACAATATACATACGAGGAAAGGGTCCCAGGAAGTCACATTGACTCCCAGATTCTTGATAGCATTCACGCTCTCGTACGTAGTGTCGTGAATGCGTTTTATATGATTTGCTGACTGTTGCTGGTTTGCAGGGATATTCATGATATTGTTAAGATGAGAGGTAAAGATCAGTCGTTTATTATTATAACGATGATTAAGGATATTCCAGCACACAAGATAATTGTCAGAGCTTATTTGGAGATGTTGAATTAATTTTTCAGGCTCACCTTTGACCTTACTCTTTAAAAACTGCATCTTTTGCGCATTCGACAAAGAGGGGTTATTATGCACTGCTTCGGTAAAAAGATCTTGGAACGAAATCCACTTATTGTAGTTTCCCTCAAAGGTAGTAATTTCCATTTTAGGAGTAGATTTTTCAATATGCGCGACGGACCACATTTTCTTGTTGATGTCTTTCTTGATTTTGTTATAATGTTTCTCGTAATGGGAAAATTGTTCTTCGTACTCGGGGTTTGATCCGCCACACTCGTTATCCAGCTCCCAATGAAGCGAGTCAATAGCTGCCCAACGAGATTGTAGCGTCTTCAGGAGGTCTTCGAACTCCCATTTTTCCGTGACGAGATCAAGGTCGATATTTAATGAGGTTCTCATGAAAGCCTTAAAGTTGGTAGCTTGCTTTTTGAATAGTACTGTGGCTTTACTCTCTTCAAGAGCAGGATCAGGGTTTTTAGAAGCAGCGGGGGCTGCGAGGTCTGAGGTTTGAGATGCCGCAGTAGGTTTGAACGTAGGAGGTTTTAACTCAGGGGTTTGCGGTCTGTTTGCGAGAGGGTTATAGTTCTGAATAGTAGTTTTGATGTTCTTATATTTTTCAGTCATTTGATCGTATTGATTAGTACTGAAATATGTATGAGATTTATCACCAATTGATAGCAAAGTCATGTGGTTATTATGGAACTCCGTAAAATATTGTTCCAAGGTAGACAATCGACGACGTAGGTAGTCCGGGGTCTTGCGCTCTGCACCATCCTTCTTGAAATTGGTGAAGAGCCCGTTTATGGCTTCGATCAGTTGATGTTGGGTTGACAAAATGTCTTCCATGTTTGACATTATAAGGATAAAAAGGAGACCTTACTTGTTCTGAAGGCTTCTTTGAAGATCAATGTTCTTGCGATGGCTGCAAGAACAAACCTGGAGAAGCAGCGAGATGAGGTGACACGATGCTTTCGTAAAACCAGGTTCAATCAGGATCAGTAGGATGATGTTGGAAGGTAAATCCACTCAGTTCTGTTTCCAAGCGAGACACTCACACAGTACAGTTAGTAGGCACACGCGTAATGGTCCCGCTAGGGCTCGAAGGACCAATGTACGGGGTTGGGGTGAGATTGAGATAAACTAAGATTAAAGATTAGAAAGATGGTATATTTCAGTAAAAAAGGTTAACTAATCAAATTAATGAGGTGAATAGGATGAGGTTGAGTCGCGCCCGATATGCTGTCCGAAAGCGTACTGACTATTTTACTTAGGTAATACATAAAATATTTAAGGCATATAGCGCGGTGTCGCGATTACGCTGACATGTTCATTTGTTCGGTGATTGACCCGAACACGAAGTATAAATTATGTATTAGTTTTCAGTAAGCAAGCTCTGTTGAATACCGATAGATAGAAGTGGGTATCAACAATTATATTTGTGTGATTAGAATATCCTTGTTATGTTAATAAAAAATGACTTCAAAGTGGGTATACAGATACACAAAAAAATCTTATGAACGGTTACAAGAGAACTTCTTATATCTAGGTAGGAATGTGACGTTACAAATCTTATTAAAGTTGTTAATTATATGAATAAATGAAACGAATAAAACAATTTTTGTTATCTGTCAGCACGACTTTTTTTTCCACCTTCTAACACCGAAAAAATATTACACAATCACATAAATAGTTATGATGGGTTATTAACTTATATTTAAATCTTTATAAAAATAAATAATGAGCATGAACCCATTTCAAAATAAATACCTAAGTAAATAGTTTTTGCATAAAATACAAATATTAATAAAAGTGGTTACAAAAAAAAAACCCATATTATGTAAACAGGATTTGAACTCAAGACACGTTGATCGTGAACCCACTGCTTAACCTAAACAGCTATCAACACCTGGTAGATATGGTCGAATTTTAGCTATCCAATGCAAATACGATCATGCGTTTGCTGCGTGTATAACAAAAGAGACGGTAATATATATCTTTTTGTTTCGTGGAGAGCGACGCGACAGCTTGCGACAGTAGGCGACTCTGTAGCTGTGGTGTGCGTAGGTACTGTATTGAGACAGCTTACACATACAGCTGCACGGACGCTCGGCCGTGCGTTCACAGCAATATGATCCTTCGCGTGCCTGTGAACTTATGAACGCTTACTGTACAAAGCATTCATTTTAGAGTTTTAACGCGACCTCAATTTGTCTCCATCTTATCTTAATAGCCCCTTCAATTCTTAAATGTTATCTAAATAAAAACCTCGCAGCATGATTTAAATGAATACATTAAAGCTTAATTTTTACATGCAGGACAAAAGAGTAACGTCCATAGACAACACACGAAGGCTACGAAGCGTCAATAAACTTTTTTTTAATTCTTGCACCGTGTGTGGCCACGGCAACTCTTTATAAGTCCAAGTCGGGATGTTGGCTAACCTCAGGCACTTAATTTATAACCAGCGTAGATAATATGGGCCAGTTTGGATTAGTATTAATGAAGGCTACTTTACCGAGAGTTTTAGGTGATAACGTTTTTATGGTTCTTTCGCAATAGGATTTAGTTAATCTCAGCTTCGCATAGCTATGGTTGCATTTTATTGAAGTTAAGAATTAAGTGGTCTAATAGTCAATTAATGTCTGATGTCACAGTAAAGTGTTTAATTTATTCTAGAGCTTGTGGGCGGACATGTTCTAAATGATAATCATCGCCAGACACCTCGGGTATATGCTACTGGTTTATAGTTTGACGCCCTCGCATAGAAAGAAGGTATGATTAGATTGTGACGCGACAGATCATAAAAAGTTGCTAATGTTTTTTTTATGCATGATGATTTTGTACTGTCTACTGCCAAGATTCACTTAATTGTGGATGATTCTAGTTAGTCATCCGACTGTCCATCCCAAGACTGATAGAAAAACGTTGGTCGCTCGAAGGCGAGATAGATGAACGATATTATGCCTATAGTCAGCTCTGCTAGTATTTAATATAAGTATTTGATTATTAGATGTTTTTTCACTTTAAAAACCCCTGAATGTAATATTAATTCTCAAACATGACCCTAAAAGTAGTCTTCCACTTGTCAAACTCTAGTGAAATGCATTATGCCCGCGCGTAATCATTCTATATCAGCCCCTCGTAATCATTCGAAAACGATACTCATATTCCAATTATTTTCATACCCTTATGAAATTTTGAGGGAATCCTTAAATGAATTGGAAAATCCGTAAGAATCCTCCGCTACAAGTTTTTAAACATTTTGAAAACCTTTACAGCAGTACCAAAATTCTTAGGAACCCCTTAAATAGGTCCTACCTATGAAAACCCTTATGAACTCCTAAAACATTCTTTGGGGAGAGAAGTGAAGAGAGGGAGAGGAGGGAGTTTCGAAAAATGATATTGACTAATTCATAGCCCTTTTATACGAAACTGAAAAAAAAACAAGTCATTCACTGCATCGGATTCGGCTTCTCAAATCACGAGAAACTATGTAGCATACAGAAGAGGTGGTGAAAATTTAGAACATAACTTTAGTTTTCAATCAATCAATCAAATACTTTATTTCGAACAATAGTCCATATGGGTTAGTAGCGAGTACTTAGGAGCTATGTTAGTATAACAATAAGAATAAAAATCAATTCAACACAACATCACACAACAGCCAAGTTAGTTCATTAATACACTGTAACCTAATTTAATATAATCTAATTAATTTAATCTATGTAATTAATGTCAATTCATTTAATCCAATTTAAATTAATTTTAATTTAATTCCGATGTTCGAGTTTTTTCGATGTTTTCCTTTACTTCAATAAGTCATCATGTTACTTGGGGTCGGACCAACATATTTTTTCTTTCATTCTCCTCTGACAGCCCTCACGCTTTTAATTTCTCCTTTTTCTTTCATATCATTCCTTAAATAATGAAATCCATCCATCTTTTCTTTGGCTTCCTCTCTGTTTAGGACAATCTAAACATATAGTTATTTTTAGTGTTAGAATTAGTAGTAGTAATGTTAGTTTTAAGCTTGCAACACTTTTATGCCATTTTTGTGTTATGGCAATACTGTTTTTTCTCTTCTTCTCTGATTGCTACGTGAAAACCCCCCTCTCCCCTCCCCCCCCTCTCCCCTCTCTTGACTATATTAATTTATTTATTGCAATAAACTCAATAAGTTTCAACTTCCCACGCATATTATTTCGTACACTCTCCAGATACGCGACTATTTTGCACAGCATCTAACTGTAATCAAATAAGAATATTTTCCACATGTTTAGACGTCAATTTCCGCAAGCTTTTCAATATTTCCATAACACTGAACATTGACCGTTCAAGATCGTCACAACAACCAATTATTACGTGAGAAATGAAAGTTATTTCCGTTTGTTTATTATTTAATTGTTCCTTACAAAGATTAACCGGTTATAGCTAAAATCATATGTTTTAAAAACATGCTTTGTTTGTACTTCCGTAAGCTTTGTTTGTATGTCTAATTATTTGCGTAGTATGTTGTGGTGTTATTTTGAAATTGGGTGTTTATGAAAATGCCCGTTTTGTTTCCTAACTTTAAATGGGATGCGTTTTGAAAGCTGGCAACATTGCAAAAACTCTTAAAGGACCGACGAAAAACTTTGACGCAACCCTTACACGCTAAACTCTGAAACCACCCAACTGATTTCAATGCACGTTTTAAAATGTGTATGATTGATTCCAGCTTCCATGATAGAATAGTTTTGGAACCGAGACTTGGCGCGTAATTAGTATAAGTATTACTCTTAATGATATTATGCAGAATTACTTTGGAAACCATGATTGCCATTGGCAACTCAATTCAAATTAATAAAACAAAAACAAAAAAACATTTCAATAAAACCGAAATTGACAGGCACTTTTTAGTAAGACGTGGTTAATTAGTCAGAAGATAATTTTTTCCAACCCGCGTCGCAAGACCACCTTGGAAACGGTTTTTTTCGACGACGAATCGACAAAATGATAGATGAAAAAAAGACATCTGTCAATTTGTTGATTCTTTCTTCGAAGAAACCCATCTCTACGGCGCGGTCACGCTACGCGGGAAGAACTTACTAATCAAAATTCATTCTCATAGAGATGAGAACGAATTTTGGTGAGAGAAAATTGGGATAAAAAAGATGGCTTGTTTATCTAACCAATTATTTGAAACTGAACTTATTTATTAAAAAAAAATCAAAATCAAAATTAAATATTTTTTTTTTGTTTTTTTTTTTTTTTTAAATACTTACGTAAATTGATCCTAGGATATTTTTGTAACAATATATAGAAGGTTTCTTGAATACATTTTAGGATTTTGTATCATATAGGCAGCCGCTCCATGTAAATACTGGTATTCAGCTGCATCCGGTTGCGGATGAAAGCCGAGCCCAACATAGTAGGAAAAGGTTTCTTCAAAGTCCTGGATCATCAATTCTTGATCATGCTATGGGTACCTATTACCTACTTACAGGACTGCCTACCATTTGTGATTTTTATGAGGCCTAACTTCTAAGCCATTCTGGTAAATAGAAATAGAGTTAAAAGTCAATATTATTGGAATTATATTGTTCGTGGAAGTGAACGGTTATTTAATGAGTTTAAAGACTTAAACATACGTAGACCCGTATCTTAGAATTGTGTATTTTGCACGCTATTGTTAGTCTAGCTAGAAGTGGAACCTCGACTATGGCGACCCGTCCCGGCTTCGCACGGTATATTTTACTTACAACAGCGCCATCTATCGGGACCGAAACTCGTCCTATCTTTCAAACTGACACCAGCCATACATTTTTACACAAAAAATAATGTGAAAAAAAAATTCTATGTCGGAGATAAGTGAGTATGAACATTGTGACACGTGATTTTTCTTAATTTGTACATTTGAACAATATGATTTTATACACGATTTCTTCAGTATAAATAAACTAAAAGTTCAACGACGTAGGATTCAACCATAGAAATATTTATATCTATGGATTCAACATAATGCAATGAGCGTTTTACATTGAACTCAGTTACTGTTGTGTTTTAGGATTGTTGCTTTTTTTCATGATAATTTAAACACACTTACAACTCATGATTCAGCAAAAGACGAGACAACAAGATCTAATTAGGAAGCTGTTCTAAAAAGGTTAGAGTAACATCCCTTGTATAAATCGAATTAAGAACTTCCCAAAGTCTCAAAATTCCACCTTTAACCGCAACATGCGTACGTCGGAGTTAAAAAAAACGAAACAATACAAACACAGCAGATTAGCGCTAGCGGTGAAACCGTACGTCCGTCCGTCTGTTTGCCTGTCTGTTTACACACCCACTGTGGAGTGTGGACTGTGGTCGTAAGCTGCGCCTGCGCTCGTTGACAGACATAACGCCACAGTGTGAAAAGAACTAGTAGGTGAACTGAGAAGACTTTTTTTGTGAAATCAAACGCCACGTTTTGGTCTTGTAGTCGTAAGTGCTACTGCTGAGCGTGAGGTTCGAATCCTGGGTTGGGGAAAGTGTTATTGGGGTTGTCCATCAGTATTTTTTCAGTAGCAGCCATGAAGACTGGATCTGGACCCGGTTGTTGGCAAAAGGCTCGCCTTAATGGGACTTAAACAAATCTGGCGAAACCTGGGTGTTCTATGAGGAACACCTCTAGGTAACCCTCCGCATATAACAGGCGTGATGTTCGTTATCAAAACAAAATTCATCAATACACCTGCGTTTAGTTTAGAAAAAAAACCAGTAATACAACAAAGCCTAAGTTGGTTTACTGGTAATATAATCGTTCTACTGGAACGTAAGCTGCGCGTGCGCCGGTGACTGACACAACGCGCACTTGCGTGGCGCCTGCGTCGTACTTGAACTTTATGTCTTCCGTGGTCAAAAGCATTGTCTTGTAAACTTCACAAATGTTCAAAGACTAAGTATACAACGATTTCATTTAGTGGGTAGGTAGAAAACCTTAATATTTATTCCATTGGTGTACACTCGTTGAGCGTAGGATTACTTAGGATATACCGTTATAATCGGTTTAGACCACACCCTGATTTAAAGTTTAAACAGATCAAAGCATACATTTCTATATTTTTTTCCTTATATCGTCCCGAAAATAACATAATATTATTTCTTAATGGCTTATCTTTCTAATGAAAATAATTTTGTAACACAATTGCAAAGCAAAGCTAAGAGCCAGTTTGAATTCTCGCTGCCATTTCTGGCCGTGGCAGATTTTCAAACAATCGAACTATTTTTTTACACACGAGACGGCAAACACAAATTGTTCAATTCTCACCATTACAAAGTTACTATTCAGTAGGTAGCTAGTACATGAAATTATTACAATTATATTTATTTTTATTTTTGTGGTGGTCATAACGAGGTTCACAAAGGAGAAGAAAGAAGTAGAAATAACAAGTTCTTTATCTGGTCTCCTAGACCAGATATAGAACTTGTTATTTCACATAGAAGAAAATTCAACAGCTCTCCACCTAGTAACATCATTTGATATTCGATTACTGAATACTTTATGAGTCCTCTCACCCTTGACTGTTATTCCAACATCCACAAGCATTGTATATTCAACTGTATAACAAACTAGCTGGCCCACGCAACTTCGTCTGCGTCACATAAGAGAGAAAAAGCTCACAAAGGGAATAAAATTTCCCCCGATTTTGTAACATTTTTCATTGCTGCTCGGCTCCTAGTAGTCCTAGGGTGATGTTATATAGCCTATAGCCTTCCTCGATAAATGGACTATCCAACGCAATTTTTTTCAATTCGAGCCGGTAGTTTCTGAGATTAGCGCGTTCAACCAAACAAACAAACAAACTCTTCTGCTTTTGAATATTAGTATAGATTAGTCTTCTTGTATTCAGCTTTGTCCGCGTTGACATCGAAAATAGCTCAAAGAAGTCTTCTTTATCGTGTGTTCAGTGGCCACACGACCGAGCCAGAGCCTTCGACTTGGCTTTACTTGCTATCAAGAAATATCTATCAGGTATGCTGGTTTCGTCACGATGTTTTCTTTCACCACCGATACAAGTGATAAAAATATACAATACGCACATGAATTCGCAAAATTTGGTTTTCGAACTCAAGACATACATAGACTTGGCAGTTCGACGATTTAGGTCCGTGTTCACCAAAAAAATTACGGTCTGATTTTCGAAAAACAGCTGTTTAAAACACATTTTTGTATGGGAACATGTCACAGTGACAGCTGTTTTAAGATAATCAGTTCATTATCTTTTCAGTGAACATGGACCTTAGTGACGTTATCACTGCTAAGTCCATCAAAGAATTGCTTTACCGAGATAAAAGAGGACCTAAGTTTCCGTCAAAACTGGAAGAAGGACGGGAGAGGAATGCCTGGATGTGGAACAGAACAGCAGTGCAAGTAGGTAGGTAGGATTCGATAGGACTCGATTAGATACATTTGACAGTTGACAGAGACTGCAGGCTGGGATAAAAAATGTCCTGGTCTATCTTTAGTTTGCTATTAGCTGAACGGATTTCATTAAAATTTGGTGAAAGATAAGACAGACAAACTGACATAGTTACTTTTGCATAATTGTATTATTAGTACGGATTGTTCCAAATTCGGCGGTATTCCTTATGTAGTTTAGTATACCATAAACTACAGTATTTATTTATCGTTATTGTTTACATTCGAGACTTGAGGATGTAAACGCTTGCTTGGAGCTGCGCAGTGCCCGTCGACTGCAGTGTTGCCTCACTCATTCAAGATCTGGATTTTGGAATAATGAAGTACAAAATAATTATGGTTAACCGAAGGGTTCTAACCATATTTTTTCTAAAACAAGTCTCGGGATCAACTGCGTAATGTACTTTCCTCAGTGCCTCGAATTGGTGCCGGCTGTCATTTCTACATCTTTGACAGTCGTTACAAGGTAGTCAGTGGCCCAAAAAATCTAACAACCAGGGCCTCGATTCTGCTATTACGATAGTGTCAGAATAGGCGATCATTGAAGTCACAATGATCAAGTTCTGTCAATTTTTATCAACTTTGGTAATCTACTAATATAATGGCGTCATTATGACTTCTCAATAGTAGATATCGAAAACCAATTTATTGTACTAATGGTTTTATAATAATGGCAATACGAAAATGCCGTTAAAACACAATTTTATTACGAGACCATCGACCGACCATTGTGAATTTAGGAGATTACGAACTTTAAGCAAAATGCAATGGGATGAGAATGGAATCGTGTTGGAGTGACGAATTTATTAAAATAGCAGAATTAGGCCCCAGTATTATTGTATTACAGTACTAACTGGGTTGTGGAGGTCAGATAGGCAGTCGCTCCATGTTAAATACTGGTATTTAGCAGTATCCGGTTAGACTGGAAATTTACCCCAAAATAGTTGGGAAAAGATTAGGTAGATGATGATATCTTCAACAACAAGCCCCATTAAAAAATCCCCCGAATCTAGGGTACAATATCCTAAACTGAGGACTCTGAATAACAGACACAACGCTTACATTCGTAGAATGGTGGGAAATGGTGGAATGTACGACGCCGTGATGCAGGAACTTGTAAACAAAGTCATAAAAGGTAATGCTCTCGATGCATCAGGTGTTTGAAACTTTAGATTTTGGAACACAGTCATCTTATATAATAGGATTAGCTTTGATCTGAAAGCAGATATTCTTAAACGATAATAATTTTACCGAAATGACTGCTAACAATTCCATTAAATAACCTACATAACTGCGCGTTTGGGTGAAAATTAATCCAACTATTGAATGTTGGTCGCATTTTTAATGTGTGAAGAATGAAATGGCTAGAAAAGAGCTGTCTGATGAAAGGACGAGTAATAGAGAAGAAGAATCCTACTACAAATAAATTGGAATAAGGGCAAGAGATTGATGGTTACCTGCACGGGTGTCGGGAATCGCTAATTCTCACGACAATTAGCGAAGAACGTATCCAATTGCATGGACGAAGCCGGATCATCATCATCATCATCATTATCAGCCTATAATGTTCCCACTGCTGGGACACGGCCTCCTCTCAATGAGAGGGAATGGGCTATAATCTACCACGCACGCGGGCCCAGTGCGGATTGGTAGATGTCACATGTCTTCGATTTTTTGGTTCTAGGACATGCCGGTTTCCTCACGATGTTTTCCTTCACCGTTTTGAGAGCAGCGGTGACGAAATAAATTACACAAAGTAATGCGCCTGTCTGGGTTCGAAGCCACGACTTACTGTTCGTAAGTCGGGACCGCCACCACTGGGCCACTGCTGCTCCAAGCCGAAGCCGGATAGGACGGCCAATATGGTTTCCATGGAGAACCTGAATCTTCATGACATAATCTGAAGACTGTGATGAGGTAGATGGGCATCTTCCTATGATGGAAGACTCTTATTTCTTGTGTCCGTTTACCGTTGCAAAATACCTCTAATATATTTTTAGTACTTACTTATGTAAATACGAAATATATGTATCTACTTATCTGCCTAGCTCTTTCCATCTCATAAATCGACACAGTACGTTCAGAAACTGGTGAGGAATCTTTAAAGTAGGTACACCGATAACCTTATTTCTGAACTGTTTTTAATATTTCTATGGTTCTGAAGTTCTATAAATAAACATCTAATACTCGAAGTAGATACAGAGGTTCTATCTGTCAATGTATGTGCATACATTTAGGATATTTAAAAAAATATCTTTTGAATGAAAATAGCTGAAAATACACCTAGCCTTGATTTTCATGATTATAAAGTTCATTCTTATGTACAGGATATGACGCATTACTAGTGGAAGGCATGTATAGTTCTTTTTTTTTTAAACTTGACGCACGCAAAAGATACAAAAGTGAATTTAGGTCTTAGGCGTTCTCTTTACCAGTTTTATCTTCAAAATGTTAAACTATCTTTTCTTCTAAAAATAAAGGGTTTCAAGACTTTCAAAAATTCAAATCGACTGCATACCTACTCTTCATGGAAGTTGACCAAGATATCTGGACCTTTAAAACCATAACAATCGCCTATGAGTCTGAGTGTATGCTGTCTTCTGAGTTTGTTAAGGCTATTCTTCTCAGAGTAGTCAGGTACGGTTCCGATGTGTTTGGAAAAACCTTTTTTCAAACATAATTTATCATTTATTCCTCAGTGTTTGTGGTTTGAAGAGGCTTTTGGCTAAATAATATCAGCCGTTCGGGACGATCTTTAGGTTAACCCGTGCTTAGGTCGATCTGTGGATGGGTGACCACCCATTACATATACCCAGTTTCCTCCAACTGTCATTTGTAGATCTTTGACAGTCGTTACGGGTAATTAGTGCTCCAAAAAGTCTAGCAAAGAATCTCACCAAAGGGTATCGTACTACCTAGTACTGACTGGGCTGTGGAGGTCAAATAAGTAGTCGCTCCATGTAAAATATTGGTATTCAGCTGCATCTGGTTAGACTGGAAGCCGACCCCAACATAGTTGGGAAAAGGCTAGGCAGATGATGATACGAATGCTTGGAATGGGCTGTTTTGCTGGAACTTATAAAGGCATATGCGCAATACAACATGCGCAAAACCTGAAAATAGTTTGTTCAGAATCACGAGTGGAATCAATTGAACCACTTTTTAATACAGGTCAATTTAAAAAAAAATCCTCATTAAAAATGTTGCCCTGTCTATTTATTAATAAAAGTCAAGCCATCACGTGCGCAAACCTTCCAAAATAGGTAAACGCACAAGCACAAATCTGTACCTTCAGTGAAAAGTGATATAAGTGAAAAATCATAGTTTTGAGTAATTTAAGGTTAAAGATTTAAAAAAATCTCGTTATTTTTCTAACGTTCTAAAATAAAAAACGATATGCGGTACGTGTAGATAATATTTTAAAGATAATAAAGAGCTTGGTTTGAATATATTATTTTGCACGGAATTTAAGTAATTAGTAAAAATAGCCAGTTATATCACCGTACACTATAGTTTTCTTTGCCTATTTTTGTGTATTTAAATCTATAATGAAATGAATTATTTTACACATTTAGTTACCGTTTTGTGTGAAATGTTATAAGGCTTGTGTTTTGGCATGTTTTGCCTGCAAATAGTTGTTGTGAGAAAAAGTCGTAAAACTAATATGATCATTTTGATTATCAGCAACCTTTTTTCATTGTTTTATTAAAAATTCTTACGTAAATATTCAATTGTACCCCTAAACACCAATGTATTTTTTCAAACTAGTAAGTGATTAATGCTACAAGCTAGAATTTATTGTGATACATTTTGTTTACATCGAAGTGTTTATTGATATAAGTAATAAGTATTTTCAAACGTTTTTGTCATAGAAAGGGTAAAACTATGTTAATATCATAATAAAATGATATTTAAATAAAAAAGCGTTTCTTTAATAAATAATTCTTGAATATAAACTTTTTTATGAATTACAATTGGTAGCAAAACAATAAAATATTTAAAAAATCAAACTTAAAACATAACTTTTAGACCTAAGTAGGTATTTATTGTTAATCTGATCATCCAAGTAGGTATCGTTAGTCTTTAAACATAGTAAAACAGGCTCAAAAAATCAAACAACAGATTTGTTGTAGCACTTCAACTATTCGCTATATAAAATCCAATATAACATCCTTTTAAAAAACACACAACTTTTAAACCTACTTATCGTTAATCTTGAACAGATATCGAATTAGTCTTAAATCGTATGAAATCAATCTCCAAAAATCAAACAACAGATAACAATATAGGTAATTTTCTTTTTATCACTAATCTTGAACAGTCTTAAATTGTATTAAATCAGTCTCCAAAAATCAAACAACAGATATGTTGTAGCACTGCAACTATTCATTTATCATTCACAGGTTTACCAGTCGACGTGCTTGTTTCAGTTGAGTCGGTTTCACTGTTTGGTATAAAATCATCACTGCTACCCGAGCTGAAATCTAAAATTCTCGGTGATAGTCCAGTTTCCATACCCTCTGATCCACTGCTAATATTTTCTCCATATTGATCGTCTTTTTCAAGTGTGGTTTCTTCTATCTCCTCTTCACATTGATCCACTTCTTCTAAGGCCGTTTTTTTACAGGATTCTATTTCTATTATCTCTCCGGGATGATTAGATTTTTTTTTCATTTATTATTTCTTCATGTACCATATTTTCTTCATCCCTCTGTAGCTGAACGCCTTCCATAATCTTATCTATTCGTTTTTTCACTATGGACTCTAAAAATAACAGTTCAAATTAATATCGAAGCGTGACTGCGTGACATTAAAGCCATTCAAGGTAGAATTTCTAGCAGAGCGTCAGCGTCAGTGTGACATGAAAATGTATGGACGGTGGCACTCAGCGGCTGACGTGGCGTCACGGCCCAGTGCCGCCATCCATACATTATCATTTCGTACTGACGCTGATGCTTGGCTCGATTTTCCACCTTAAAAGAAAGAAGAGCAGATAGAACCAGGGCTCGGAGACCGGTTACTTAACCGGTTTCCGGGCTTTATTTGATAGGGTCCCCCACCACCCTTGCTCGCACAGTTTGAAGAACAAATTCATAAAATGTAGCCAGGAAAAAAGTTAGGCCCACTAGCTGATTTTTGTTTTTGAGATATACCGAAACTGCTATACGGATTTTTTTATAAAACCTCGCAAATATAGTATACATGCAATAATTAATGTAATTCATTACAAAATGTTTATAAGACGTACAAGCATACGTGCAATGAAACTACACCAGGAAAGAGCCAAGATATACCTATGTTTTGATTAAAAGTATTGTTGACATTTGATTAACAACAACGTCTGCCTATCCCTATTATACCTACTGAATACTCAGTTAGCATTTAATAAATAATAATTAAAATACATTGTTAGGTTACCTATATTATTATTATTAATTATCATAATAGTCTGTTTTACGATTGGTAAGTTCGAAAATTAGGTATTCTTTTTATAAATTAATTAATATTGTTTTAAAATAAGTAGGTATTTATAAAATGCTGTATAATACGACAATATTATTGAATTCTTAAATCAATATAAAATACATGTTCTTTGTAAACATTTAAATAACAAAATTGCTACATAATTCGTGTAAAATGATACAAGTCTTACCTTACGCATCGTAGTTGTGTGCTGTAACACACGACGCATCTGTCCTGAACTCCTGACGCACGCCCGAGACTAAGAATCCCGCGTCGCCTGCGCTCTTTCCATGCGTCCCGCGGCGAAGTAGGGAGTGGGGTGCGTAAGAGCTGCGCGAACTTGTATCACTGTGTACTACGTATTTTTTTGCTAAATTAGTTCTAAAACGCAATGCAGTTTTGATTCTACTATATTAGTATCATTTTTCACGTAATCATATGTCCAATTTCCCTTATGTTCTTACTAATAGAATTAACATTAAATTTGTAATCACATCATTTGCTACATAAATTACGTGTAAATTGTTTGATTAGCAGTTGTATCATTAGTCACATATTTTTATGAAAATAAATTTGTATTTGTATGGTTCATGTACAAATGTAACACTTTTCACTAGAATGTATTGTTTCAATTTTTTAATGTCTTGTGATAGGATTTCATTTGTATCACTTTGGATTAATTGAAGTAAAAGTTTTCGGTTCGCGTAAGATGTGGTAACTCGAGTCGTATTAAAATACATTTTAGAAATATAAATATCGGTTCGGAGCACTTTGGTATGAATCAAAAAGTATTATTATACACAATAATTTCAATAAAAAATAGCTTACTTATATCAATGTGCACAAAACAATCTCATTCATTTTTAATCTTATAACAACGGGGATAAGATAGAAATTAAGTTATTTTTTTTTTAATAAGTTTAATCAGAGAATATAAAAACCGATCTGGGTCGACATGTATCACTTTTCACTGAAGGTACAGAAATGGTTGTCGTCTAATTTAAATGTTCTCATACGCGAGATAATAATAGTTCTTGCCAGTAAATTAAACTGCCAATAAAACTAAAACAGCACATAAAACCTTTAATTTTTAAATGTTTTTTTTTCTCTCAGAATTAGGTCAACTGTATTAAAAATCATTTGGGGTGACTGAGGTTTTGCGCATTTAACGTTACACGTTGTATATGTCTAGCAGAAGAACGAGTTCCCATATCATATTAAATACTATAGGAATCCAAATGTTGCAATCGTAAAATGGTATCCATGAACATTTACCGTAGAATTTTCCCGCGAATAAACTCACTTGCACAACCGAGTGCATTGAGCTCCCACAAAGGGCATAAACCATGGTGGCTATCTAATCTTTATAAGTGTTATATCAATAGTTGTGCTCGTATCTGTTACTGCATTGAAACCTCTTCCTCCATTTACAAAAGCGATTGAAAGCCGAGTACAGGCGATGACGGAAGTGGATGAGTTTAAAGTTGACACACGATTTAAGCGCTGTAACATACGTTTTTGTACAAAATATATGGCAAAGTGCATTGAAGTAATTTTTTTTTCAATTAAGTTTTTTGCTTGGAAACCTGTTTGAGAAAATATTTTGATCAGTAAAAATACAGCAATGTAAGAAATTGTCACCCACATAGATCATTCATATTTATTGACTAGTTGTTGCTCGCGAGATCGCGACTGTCGTTCGCGTGGAATTACTTATTACAAATGGTACTTCCCTATTTGAATCGGATTTTGATAAAAATAAGGGTTTTTATTTTTTTCCACGGAACCTTACTTTTTCTAAAATAAACGAAGCCAAAATTACTGCATATACAACAGTTATCTGCTAGTAAAAGTCCTCTCAAAATTGGTAGAACCGTTTCGGACATTAGCCGAAACAAACAGACAGACAAAAATAAATATACTTTTGTATCAGTAAAGAGCCGTCATTTTGAAATTACAAGCAGAAACTACAATTTAAGTTATTTTATAGATCAGTAGAAATAGGTTACTCGTATCTACATGACACAATAAAAGTTAAGTGTATGATTAATTTCACAAAACCAAAAAACTCCGGAACCACTTTGGCCAACGCCTGTACCTACACCGTACAAACTACAAAGTTTCCCAATCCAAACTGATTAGCATATTATTAACCATTGCACAACAAAACATAACATACCTACATCTAAGTGCCCACTATTTACTTAGCTGGCTGCCACAAAAATGACACCCAAGATATAAGTATGGATAAGTTTACGGTCAAACATTTATTTATTGGGAAATTTAATTACAGAGTTAGAGTAAAGTTCATGAATTAACTACTTGAATACTTTGGAATTGTGGTCATAGATGTATGAGGTAATTTATGAGGATATCATCGTCAGTTCATCACCTTCTTCTGTTGTGTTCCGTATCTGGCCTGACCGTGGCATCACCTTCACTTTGGGCCCTATCAGAATACCAGCGCTGTGACGTTTTTTTTAAATGTTACAGCACCATGCTGAGATAGGAGCCTTTTGGCCTCGTACAGGACAGTTTCATTTCCTTTAATTTTTTAATATATTTTAGTTCTTTTTTCTGTGTAATTTTTATACTGATAATTTTGATGTGTTTTGTCCTGTGCGGGCTAATAAATGATTTTTCTTTCTTACTTTCTTTCTTTCTTTTATGAGTTGGCCCAAAGAAATCGTCATCATCATCATCTTTAGCCAGACTTCACCCACCTGGTTATATGCCTCTCTTTGCTTGTGTCAAGCTCCACGCTCTTGTGCTAAAGGAATAAAGAGGGTTTATTTAAAAAAGTATCTATTATTGGAAATATAACCTGAGCCAGACTGTCTTGGAAGGTTAATATTTGTGGTTCTTTATTGCACCCAATGATTACACGTTTGGTAGCGCACTGTGACTTGGTATCCAGTTTCATTAGTTAAGGGGCCGGCGGAGCATGCGTTTTTCATACAAACGTAATACCAAAATAATTTGTAAGTCAAACACATTCTTAAGGTAGTGTGTATTTACGAGTATTTCGATTGGATTACAGAATTTATAGGTTCCCAAACACATATTTTGAATGGACACTGATTTAAACAAGAGTTAAATGAAAACAATATTTTTTCTTTAGAAATTTTAAATTCCTCATATCTCGTCTTTATAATTATCATTATCCTTTCAAAATATTTACATAGAACATAGCATGGGAACATAGATATTCTGTGATCCAATCGAAATAAATACACGCTACCTTAAGACTATGTTTGATTTTCATATTATGTTGGTAAGTATTACGTTTGTATGAAAACGCATGATCCGCCGGCCCCTCACATACTAGCTGATATTTTCGCTACAGCATTGCTATATGGGATGCTCTCAGTTAGATGGAATAATTACTGCAATGCAGGCAGAGGACAGGGTATGATTTGGGAGAGGAATATGTCTAACAGTGGACTGCGATAGACCTTGAATATCTGAATTATTAGCATTCTCATTTCTAACGCGTACTCTAGAACTGTCATACGTCTTAAGCAAATACCATTTAATTCACTTTTAACATTTGCATTTATAACAAACTGCAGCAAAAAACCTCCAACTACAATAAATCCAGAATCGTTAGCACAACTATTACGCATATCATGACAGTTTCGCACGACCATTTCAAATGCATTACTCACTCCCGCGCAGTCGGATAAACGCAGTGGTGTAATCTTCATTCCATAGTAATGACAGTCAGATGATGATAATCGTGTTGCGAAGTTATAAGTGTAGTTCTTGGGCAATAGAGTAGACGGTGCCCTGAATAGCTTGGGTTTGTTAAAGATGTCAGAAGTACCTTTGAAAGGGGCGCTTCTTCTGACCTTTTTTTTTAGGATGGGAAATCATTAAATAACTTCTCCCACTTTGGGCGGAGCGGGAGGGAGTTTCAGACTTTTACTGACTAAAACCCATCCATGTTCCTTCCTCGCCCTTTATGTTCCGAGGCCGCGGTATCTCTTTCGAACAGTCCCGCAACCCCGGCAGGCTTCGACCCTTGCGGGACCTTTCATTTTACTGACATCTCTTTGAGGCGCGCGTGGAACACGAACGCGCCGTCGATACGGACTGTCGTCATTAGACGGACGGACGGCTAGCTAGCCCATAGCTAACCGTCCACAGGCCAGCTCTTCTTCTGATCTAGATGGTGGTTCCACATAATCTACAACGTAATGTATCTAATCCTCCTAACGTTTTCGGCCACGACGGGAGATCATCCATCGGCGCGAAATACTTATGTTAAAGTTTACAAGAGTGTGCAATGTACTGTCATAGTCTGGGTCGATAATGTAACGCACTTTAAACATTGTGATGACTGATGGATTGAATAGTACGGGGGTCGTGGAGGTGTTTAAAGTAAAAATCTTACTAAAAAAAACTTGTAATTCAAAAAAATCTTCTCAAACAGTTAGAACTTTGACCCCCAATATCTAAGTAACTAGAAGGTTCCCAGGTATGGTGTAGAACAAAAAAATGTTCGCAATAACGGGGAGAGCAAGTGCCTTTCGGCTTCGTTACGAGCTGTTTTACACCCTTTATCTTCGATGAATAACTATTATTGATCGAAGCCCTTTAAACAATGTGTAACATAAAGGGTAAGTACAGTCATATGAAAGGATGTGCTACAGACGATCAAACTGAACAACTTTCCCCATGGGACCGAGTAGGTATTGTAATTTTGTATGGGGTCGTTGATTATTTTTTCGCGACTTCGATGGTGGAGCCATGGAGAAAGTTGTTCAGTTTGATGGTCTGTAGCACACCCTTTCATATGACTATGTACCCTTTCTGTTACACGTTGTATAAAGGGTGCAAAACAGCTCGTAACGAAGCTGAAAGGCACTTGCTCTCCTCGTTATTGCGAACACGTTGTATTTATTTATTTATGCATATGTCACCGTAAAATTGTTAAACACGTTATATTACAATATAACGTGTTTTTTCTCGCGATATTGTAATGTCTCGAATTATTGTCAACTGAACATACGAAAGTATCTCTGCCCCCATAATCGGGACTTGGGGCACCCCGCCGTTAGGTTAGTTAGGTTCCTTTAAACCCTGCACTCGGAAATAGGGGCCCCGCGAAGCGGAGCTCCGTCGACTACGCTTTTTAGGGGGAATATAAAGTGTTTTAAGGTTATGTTATATTAATCGGTATTTCTCAGGAATGGTGCATTATCTTTTCATGAGAGTTGTGCCACTGGGCAAGGGGGGCCCCACCTTCCCTCCACACCGCGTAAGTTGACTACCATCGCATGCATTTCACGAAAAATAATGCGTTTTGTTGTAAGCAGTATGTTCATTTGACAATAATTCGAGACTTTACAATATCGCTAGAGATATTACAATCTAACGTATTTGACAATTTTACGGTGACACATACACAAAATACTTAACAGGACATTATATTATTGACATAGAAGAGCACACAATCTAAAACTCTCAGCCAACCAGGAATCGAACCCTTTCGTCCACCACACTAACGATTCAGGCAGTTATTCACAACGTTTGTAAAACATTTTTGAACTTAACTCTATAAATCCCATTTTCATGGAAATGTATCAATTTACTCCAAAATATGCTAAACAGGTTAACATAACCTTTTGTGTAAAAAACTATAAAATTAAATCAGTCCGCCACATAGCTTTATCAAGCTGTATAAATAAGTAAGAAATGTAAAAATATAAAATTTCAAACTCCTATCATAACAGTGGTAATAATAATATATTATTGCACGAATCAATATAAATAATAGTACGTTGCACAATCATGTTTATTTAGTTACTTACAACTTTTTAACTGCATGGTAAATCATAGGAATGTTACAATACTTATCTGTAAAAAGTTTTATTGTTTTACTGTGGTCCAAGTCACAAGATATGTGTTACCCGTGGTTCCATGGCATCAGGGATTGTTTCCTAATAAATCTATAAGAAATATAAATCCATAATAATAAGTCATAAATATTTAAAAATGAATAAAGAAGTAATAAATATATATCGCTGGACATTACACACAGCGCCATCTAGTGCCACACTCGCAACGCAAGGCTTGTGTCGTGGTCACCAGACAGTTGATATACTACATAATATATACGTTTTGTTTGTAAATACATACTTGTTATACATATAAACATCCACGACTCGGAAACAAATGTCCGTGCTCATCACACGAACATGAACCGGGACCTTAAGAACATAAGACAGCCTCACTACCGCTGCGCCATTTGGGTTGTTAATAATAATAACAGCATAGTGTGATTGAAACTTGGAGGGTTGTTTTGATGATTTTGATGATTATAATTCTGTAAGTGCATACATCTTACAGTCGCGAACAATATTTTTATTTAATCAACATATAACTGAGCAATCGCCTGCAAATTGCATAAAAAGGCAAGAAAAGGGAAAGTATACATCATCATCATCATTTCAGCTGAACGACTTCCACTGCTAGACATAGGCCTCCCCAAATGTCGGCACATTGACCGGTCCCGTGCGACTCGCACCCATCGGTTCCCCGCAACCTTCACCAGGATATTGGTCCACGTAATGAGAGGCCTAAGCTTCCAACCCAACGTCTTCCGATTCACGGTCGCCACTCTAGAACTTCAGCCCCATCGGCTATCCGCCCTGCGAGCACTGTGCACTGCCAATTGCCACTTACGTTTGGCAAGTCTTAGTAGCTAGAAAGTGGTTCCCAACCTTTCTTAGGCCAGGGACACTTTGGTATGTTAATTGTTAACAGGGACCATATGATCTTAGATAAACATTGACACTGACAGGATTATAACTAGGGGAGTGAACCTTTAACTCACACTATACAAAAAGTGGACAAAAGCGATCGAATTGAGCTCGAAAAATTTAGCAATCATTTAGTAATTTTGCCTCTGATAGGTTCAACTAGGTTGGGTTAAGCTTGCATCTTCTATGTTAAAGAGTACGAATAGCATTTTAATCTTTCGCGGACCGTAGTCGAGGCTCCTGCGGATCACCAGTAGTCCGCGGACCACAGGTTGGGAACGAGTGAGCTAGATAATATTTTCTACGAATCTTGACCATCGTATCACTTAGTGTTTGTGAAAACGGGAATAAGGCATTAAATTAGGTGACGCGTGAAGAAGTTCACTCGATTGGTTCAGTGGTTGTGAGCTCACTTTTACAGTGAACTTGAGCCATTAAAAGTTTGTTTATGGTCTTACGAGTACTTTGTTTTGGGATTAAATTCATTCATAGTTCTAGTTAAAATTACAAGTAACATTTAAGTTTATGTAACAGAATAAGCAACCAAAAACGATTTCATGGAATGCGTGGTTGCCGCGAATCGGAAGACGTTGCACTTCCGTTGCACTTGCGATCGAATTGAGCTCGATAAATTTGGCAATCATTTAGTAATTTTGCCTCTGATAGGTTCAATTAGGTTGGGTTGAGCTTGAATCTTCTGTATTAAAAAGTACGAATGACATTTTAATCTTTCGCGGACCACAGGTTGGGAACCACTGCACTATTTGCTGGTGTTGTAATCTGGTGAAGGTTGGGGCCGGCCTGGATGCGAGTCGCACGGGACCGGTCAACTTGGGGGAGGCCTATGTCCAGCGACGTCTTTCGGCTGAAATCATGGTGAACGACTCCAGTGGACGCAAAACTGATCCGGTTTACTTTTTATACATGTTCGTTGATCCTAATGCGCTTCGTAACTAACTAACTAAAATGTACAACTCCATAGCACCCAGCCAGACTCGTCTATTCTCTGTCATCTTCATAAATTAAACGATCCATAAATAACTAAGTCCGCTGTCATCTCATTACTTGGACACGAGACAGTTAATTATGCCCGAATAAAATGAATACGAATAGTCTCCCGACCTACATAGCACTGCACAAATATATGTGTGCTGCATGTATATGTATATGCTATATATATATATGTACCTACTTAGATAGGTACTACTGGAACGAGTGATTCACTTTTAATTAATAAACTAAATGATTATAATGAAGTGCCCCGCTTTTAGATTTGCGATCAGATCGGATGTTCTTAGCGCTGTTTGGCGCTGCTTGATGGGACAATTGGTAAAACTAAAGTTTCAGTTAGACTTCTGATTACTTTTAAAGAAGGCAACGATTGTAAAAAATATTCGACGCCAAAAAAGTCCGTTTTCCTACCGATGCAAAGTGTGTGTGGAATTTTGTGCCTGAGTATCCAGACATTTTGAAAATCTGACTTTTTGCTAAATAGGTGTTCTGTTATACAGACCATCTGTTAGTTGGACATTTAGCTACTAAGACCTTATGATTAGGAGGGAATGAAACAAACCAATGTCACCAACTTCTGCAACTAAAGTTATTTTCTGCGCCGTGGCCGCGTCCTCCACAATGCCCGATATTACAGGTTTCTGCTTTCTTTTTAATTGTGCCGCATTTATAATCATGTGGAGTGAGTAATAAACATTTGCATTCTGTTCTATTCGTTGTTTTTTGACGTGATAACGTCTTATAAATTGATAATACCAGCAACACTCATGAAAAATAGTAACGTTCCATGTTCCATAGTAACGTTCCACCGTTCCACGTGTTTTATTACATAAAATAATGATTATGACGTTATCACGTAAATCTATCGTCCGTAAACCGACTTTACAGACAACCAATTTTTTTTGTTGAAAGAAAATGCTTAGGTATGGTTTTCAAATTGCAGGTTATTGAACCGCATATTCAGTAAACTTTATCATGCCTGGACATCGTTTAAGTAACCCCAAACAATAAAAATAATATAAACAAGTGAAGTAAACACATAAAAAAAACCGGCCAGTGCGAGTCGGAGTCATGCATGAATGTTTCCGTACCATTGTAGTAGGGAAGCCTTTAATTTTCTTTTATTAATAATTTGCTGTTATAGTGGTAACAGTAATACATATTTTGTGAAAATTTCAACTGTCTACCTATTACGGAACACAAGATAGGTGCATAGTGCAGCCCATTGACAGACAAACGGACGGACACACGGACCTACCACGGTACAGCGGCGCGCCGGCTAGCGGCTGCTTGGTAATACTTTACGGAACCCTAAAAATACATGAAAACGAGTGTCCACCACCCCCATTGGTAATTATATTTAACATGAGAGATAAGATTAATTTGTTTTGTTACTACAATGTTGTATTCTCACGCTAACACCCTTAAAAGAGGATATAAAAGTACAGGAAACAGACGATTTAACTATTCAAAAGCTTGTAGGTTTGTCACTTGACCCCTTTTGGGCTATAAAATGTAAGATCAGATGCCGTTAAGTGAATCTTATAGGTGCAATACACGCTATGTCCTCACGTTTACTATTAAAAGTTAATTTATATTGAAATTTGGTTTTTATATACAGGTGTTTAAGGTTTAAAATAGCGTGACTGTGGACAAAAGTAAATTTTGTAATGTTTAATTTTTGTGTGCAAACTACTTTGACTTTTGTTTCTCGATGTTTAAGGTTAAACATTGAATAAAGAGGAAATAAATGGAGTCTTTATTATTGTTGTTCGTAAACACTGTTGTCATGGCAGCGAGGTTGTTAATTGATATCAATCTGAGATTGCATCAAGATATAAAATCGATCACAATTCGATTTTATCGCCTCGTTTTCTTGAGTTTATTTTAAGTGCGTTTGTAGTTGCAGACAAGTGGTCAGAGGGATCCTTAGCTAATTAATAATAGCCGCACGTGCCAATAGTCAATGGTAAGCACCTGTTGCCGACGTCGGTTCGAGGATGGGTGACCGTCCCTATAATACCGAGACACCTTCATGACTGAGCAGCGGTGGCCCAGTGGTGGCGGCCCCGACTTACGTTCAGTAAGCCGTGGGTTCGAACCCAGGCAGGCGCATTACTTTGTGTAATTTATTACATCACCGCTGCTCTCAAAACGGTGAACGAAAACATCGTGAGGAAACCGGCATGTCCTAGAACCAAAAATTCGCAGACATGTGACATCTACCAATCCGCACTGGGTCCGCATGGTGGATTATACATATAGCCCATTCCCTCTCATTGAGAGGAGGCCTGTCCCAGCAGTGGGTACATTAATAGGCCGATGATGATGACCTTCATGACTCGAAATAGTATATTTTATAACGAGGGATTAAACGAAGCCATTATATACCCGAGGTGGTTTGACTCCCGAGCTTGCGAGGGAGGCAACGAAAGCGAGGGTATAATAATATTAGATTGGCGTTTAGTCTCGAGGTGCAAACTGTACTTTTCACTTCGAGTGCGAGAAAAATAGTCATTTAAAACCGAAAAAATTTACACTCGACTAAACTTCTGAACTGAGCAGTCAGATTTTCTTCTATCAGGTCAGTCACAGATTAACAATTTAAAACACAACACAAACTCTCAACATGCTCGCAATGAAGATGATCCACACTCCACAGATAATTATAGTACCTACATTACTGCAGCGGCTAGCAACAGAGGCATTCCACATACTTTTTCAAAATCAACGATACACACGGACAACCATAAATTTTCCCGCGTTGAAGAGTTCATTTGTTTTTTTTTTTCAATATACCGTTTTCTATTTGCAAGCCAATTCGAAATTTAAATAAAACCTTGGACAAGTTACTCTTTTGTGACCATGTTTCAAAGTAAAAGATCGTTCCATTTTTAAATTACTTTTTACTCCCTTGGGAATAAACGGTCACTTTAATCCCGCTTCATAGGGCTATAATGGCGTACTTTTAGAGCATGAGAAGTGAAGGGTGTCGCATTATCCATTAACTGCATGGGCTGTGGAGGTCAGATAGGCAGTCGCTCCATGTAAAATACTGCTAATCAGCTGTATCCGGTTAGATTGGAAGGCGACCCCAACATAAGCCAGGCTGGCTAATACGTAGTTGCAGAAGTCATAGAGAAGTGTTTACAAGAAATTATTACCGATATTACCCACTCAATTCAAATTAACAAGAAACTCTCAAGATTACCTGAACTTACGAGAAAACCTTTTAACTGCATATCTACGTAATTAAACTAAAATCTACTAGATGTTAACTGGATACTACCACATGTAATAATTATGAAACTACTAGTAATTAAACAAACAAAGTGGACGGAGAAATGCAATTAATGGCAATTAAAGATGTTTGTGAAGATTTGATTATATTACTTACATAGGGCTGCCTTCAACATTGAAGGGATCTTCACGGTGAACCAGCTTTTCCAGGTCCATGCCTTGAAAAACACGTTAAGCCGTGGGTCCCGGCTGACATTTGTAAATCTTGGTTGTTTAAAACACGACCATCTGACCGCCAGCCTTGTCTTACCAAAGAGATATCGCGCTTTTGGTATTGATCTAGGGTAAACCACAAATTTAGACACTTCACACTTAACTTGGACATTACACACAGCGCCATCTAGTGCCACACGAAGCAAGGCTTGCGTCGTGGTCGCCACTTGATACAGTTTTGGCGAGGCAAGACGATAAAGGTCTTCGACCAAGCGTTGCGCCTCAAGTGGACCTGGGCAGGACATCTGGTTAGACGCGGAGATGGCCAAGCAAGGCTTTAAACCGAGTGGTGGCCAAGACTAGGACGAAGATACCAGGGCCGTCCTAGAGCTCGTTGGGTCGACGATATCGTCAAAAGTCGCGGGACACGCCTGGATAAGGGATCCTGGATGATGAATTGTTGCAGAAAGTGCCTATACTCAGCAGAGGGAGATTACGGATTGATATGATGATGATATTATTTAATTATTAAGGCAAAATAAAATAATTTGAGAAGCCCTAGACAATTTCCGGACGCTTAGTTTTTCAAGACTTTGCACTACGACCACGTTATGAAAACAACGCAAAGGAATAATTATTCTTAATTATTAAAAAAATTGGTTATCTATCATCTATACTAGACTAATATTATAAAGCAGAAGAGTTTGTTTGTTTGTTTGATTGCTTGTTTATTTGTTTATTTGTTTGTTTGCTTGGTTGAACGCGCTAATCTCAGGAACTACCGGCTCGAGTTGAAAAATTTTTTTTTCGTGGATAGTCCATTTATCGAGGAAGGCTATAGGCTATATAACATCACGCTATAGCCAATAGGAGCGGAGCAGCAACTAGAAATGTTGCAAGCGGGAAATTCACCCGAACGAAGTCGCGGGCAGAAGCTAGTATTTATATAAAAACTTTTTTTCGCAATATTTTTGTGATATTGATCCCATGCTAGTGAACCGGGATTTATGACAGCCCTGTACTTGCAGAACAAACTGAGCCCTTTCTTACATTCAGGTTAGAAGGTTATAACGGTATGGCTTCGCAGTTTGCTGTTTCAATTAAGATGGTGATCAGAGAAATGTTTGGCACCTACAAAGGTACTGACGCAGAAATGACTGTGTGATTCACGAGAAAGAATGTGCTACAGCTGTGTCCTTAGCCTAAGTTACTTCGAGATTGTGCCAAGAGCATTAGCTGATAAACACAGAAGGTTTTTTAATTTTACACCAACAGTATACTTTATTGGATACTAACTTTTGCATACGGTTTTGCTCGCGTTATAATCCTTCCACTTACAAGTTACTACACTAGGGGATAATGTAGCTCGTCAAACAATTATCGGAATCTGATCCAGTCTGTCCGAAGATTATCGAATCCCCTACATCCAAACTTACCTCAGACAGCTTTCTCCATTCATTTTGCGCTAACATCCATATTTCTGATACTTGATTTCAAGATAAATAAACATCACATCACACCAGTTTTCCCTGAAGAGTTAGGCAGTGGTGTACCTACCTTATAGTAAACCGTCATGTTGCCAGTTATTTCAAGCTCCATTTAATAGGGAGGGAACCTATTGTCATCAACCAACTATTGTAGCGTTATTTATCTATTTATCTCCACCGAGCACAATGGGGATGCACACTGTGGAACTAATGGCGCTAGCATAGCTGGTTCCAAGCATCGTCATTGGTTAAAAATCAAGGAATGTCATTTCATATTTTAAAATACCTTGACCTCATTGGTCAGAACGAGACCAGCTATGGTGGCGCCATCTACAATTAGCTTTTAACGGCCTTCCCCATTCCTGATGGAAAAACTTGATAAAACTTTGTCTGACGTAGGAATTGACAGTAGGACCTCATTGCTTAGCGGTCGCCCTTTCGACCACTACACCAACGCAGTACCAGTAATCCTACTAATATTATAAATGCGAAAGTTTGTGAGTATGTATGTATGGATGGATGGATGTATGGATGTTTGTTACTCTTTCACGCAAAAACTACTGAACGGATTTGTATCAAATTTAGCACAGAGATAGTTTATAACCTGGATTAACACATTGGATACTTTTTATCCCGGTGATAAGATCCCATGGGTCAATTTCAAACTTCACGCGGACGAAGCCGCTGGCAGAAGCTAGTATTTTTATATTACCTCGTAAAGATCTTCGTTTTGCATTCGATGCGGTAGAAGACCATGTTCTATGATTAGTGGCGCCATCTGATCCCTTTCTAAACGCATTAAATGAAACAAGTACTAAGTGATTGCATTTATATAATTTACATCGCTATTAACTATGTGACCGTAACTTGTAAGGCTAATTTTAATTATTACATTTTCTTTGAGTGATAAAAAGTTGATATTTTAAAAGGAAAATATCAACTTACGAAAAAAGTTTTCTAGACAAGCCGTGCATTCGATGGAAGTTAGTTAGTTTTATTACGTACACTTATAAATGCCCATTTAATATAATAACATTATTTATTTACCACCTACTACCCTCATCCGTGTGTCACTGCGGGGGCCTACTGAAAACCAGCGCTGAGTGTTTTACACCCAGCATATGCTGAGTTGGCTACCCTTTCGTTATGGGCATGTTCAGCGCAGTTGAGCTGTTTTAATTTAATTGTTAAGCTGTTTGTTGTTATAATCTATATGTATGTGCTGCTCTTTGTGTTGTGCTGTCCATTAGCGAATAAATGATTATTCTATTCTATTCTATTCTATTCTATTCCATAGATAACAATGATGCATCCCCCCGTACTTATTTAAAACCTATAGAGGATGATTTTTTTAACATTATTATCCTTCCTATTACAGTCTCCGCCTCTGGGCGTAGAAATTCTTAGGTTTCATTGAAAAAAAAAATGTTACTTAGATGTTAATAAAAAAAAAAATTGAAAACAGATTTCTGTAAGAATATTATAATTACTACCGTGCACATCTTAATTTTCTGAAAATATGTGCCCGTATCCTTTGACGAAACAATCCTTTTCTCAAACTTATCCATTGTCATATCAAATTATTGTGTATCGATCGGAAGCCTGGATCCACAGAGCCTTTCAAAGGACCTCAGAGGTCACTGAACCAAAGTCACAAAATAAACTTACTACTTCAGAAAAAAAAGAAAGTACAAAGTAAGTCCTACACAATGTACCAAGACAGTTGTCACGCAGAGTAAGAAAGACAGGCTACCGGACGAATGTGTTCAGATCTTTATCTTAAGACCTATCGGGCACACACATCTTTGTATAAATTTATCTTAAGACAAAATAAGAGGTTCTCAATCTTTACTTAAGAACTTATATCACTTCTTACTTACTCGATACAATTAAAAGTACCTTGAAGTGTGATCTGCAAAAATATTGGAGTACTGAACGAGAAAGTTTTATTATTTCTCTATGAAGTGTGCTCAAAAAACAAAATATGTCTCTACAAGAAAAAGTGTGATATTCCTTTGATTGTACTTCACACACGCATGACATACAAGTTCTAGAGAATCGCTTTCACAGCGTTTCGTTAGCTTATGTCGATTCAATATTTTTCCCTTTCAATCATGGTTATCGGTAATATAATGCTATTCCAGAAACACTCCAGAACTCCAGAAACACTCACTAGAGAAGCATGGCACTTCAAGAGGTAGGAGACGAAGACCAATACTCTGCATTAATGGAACCAGGCTACCAATGAATGAAGTAAATACATCTGACGAACTACTGGTCTATCAGTTCTTGCACCAAGTTTTCTGATTGGCCAATCTTTGTTCCACGTCATGAATTACTCTTTCCGTTACTCATGCATTAGATAACTAACAGCAATGTGTTTTTTTTTTAAGTTATTATTATTGCTTGCATCTTTTGACACCCACACGAGGCAAAAAATGACTGCCTGTATCTCTAACTGTCAAATGCATTTGAATTTATTATCGTCAGCAAACATTAAAACGTAGTTTCAAGTTCTTATCAAATGGTGTAAGACTTCATAAAGAATCTTGCTGTGTTAGAATTGTAATGGATTGGAAGCATTAAAAGCTGTTCTTTATTATTTTAAGACATTTGTTTTGATAAAGTTAATTTATGGCCAATGCTGGGACATCTTGCAAGTGCATAATGCATATTCAGTATGCGCTACGACAGTTCATATTATGCTGAATGTCCTCATATGAATGTGTTTAGTGGCTGCAGCTTGAGTTGTTCCACATTGTGGCTTGTAATGACTTGAATCGTGCTTTATTCCAAGATTCAGAAGCAAACTATTCAATGCAAATCTTTATTATTTACTAGCTTTACCCGCTGCTATGCCCGCGTGGTGATTGGAAATTGTCCCACGGGATCGCAAACCGTTACAAAAAGGGTCTTAATCCAGGTTAAAAACTATGCATCCAGGCGTGATTTATAAAGATTTAGAAGGTCTTGTTGCTTGTCTTGCCTTTAGCATTACTATCATTAGCAGCGGATTCTGAAATGCAATCAACATGAATGACAATTTTATCGATACACGTAAAACGTATTCGGCCATTGCAAAAACTACCACGGGCAGTGAATGAACGGACTTTTTTTCCCAAACTATAAAAAATAACCAAAGACTTATTTATACCTACATTACCCTTGTGTAGTCAACCTTCTACCAGGATTCCACATTGGCGTAGGAGGATACACTTAGTTATTTTAATTTAACTTATTCAATGTCAAGACGCAACGTTTGGGATTCACCGTCAGGTAGTATCGTTCGTCTGTAGGCGTCCTTAGTCACGACAAAATTTATATCCTCCAGTATTCGTGATTGTTGCCTCTTCGTTTATTTTTATTCACTATTTTACGTTGAGCAGGATAGGTGGCTGTTTTTGCTTGAGCTAGGGTTGTCTTGTCAGGCAGTAAAATAGTAGACCCAGCATATTTGGAAAAATGCTTACGACTTTCGTTGTCATAAGCGGTTAGTGGTATTTCGGTCCACTATGGAACTGGGGCCAGTTACCCTTTCTAAAAATTGATAATGGTGAACTGGGCCCACACCTGTTTTTTCTAAAAGAAAGCAAAGACAAGTAGGAGGTGAGAAGCAACTACAAACATCTCACTAACTACCAGGACGCCAGAATTATGAAAAAGGTATTGTATAATGTTGTTAATAGAAACAGTAGGCAGAAAAAGGTACCTACCAACAAAGGTATCTGCTCGGATGGGCTGACTGCCGAAATAACAATACCTAGCAATTCAAATCACTATCAATACGAGACCATCATATTAAATTCAACAGGTATTTATAGAACTTTGTGCTCGACATACATACGAGGATAACAGGGCTAAATTTAATTAGCTAGCGAAAACCTACAAACAATGGCGGGATGGTTATCGATATCTCCACAGTATAATATTAAGCAAAAAAGTCTCACTATTAGACTATCAGCGGTCGTTGACTCAATTCGACCCAAGTCGTTGATTTCATCTTGTAAAAAAAACCATCACTCCTTCGGGAGTTTTGCTATTAATAAATTTGTCCTTGTATATTCTTCTCAATATGTAATAAAGAAAATCATGTTTTCTAATAGTCACCAAAAAAACACTGTTTTAGGCTTTCACGGTTTAAAACTAAACTTATATTGTCACTTACGGGATATCTTCCGTGATTATTTATTGAGTTGAGCTCCCATTTTTATTGAGGGAGCTATCAGTTTAGTCACCAAAAAGTACAAAAATCTTTATATTATATCCTTTTTGCTCCCGTGGCAGCCCTTACCTTGTAAAACATTCACTAATTTATGTCCCCGGCGCTGAGCACAAGTTCACATGCAAAACACACGCAGGCACCTTTAGTCACAATTCTACTTTATTTTTTATCGTCTGGTGCAAAAATCTATGCAGTTGTATTTACCGGTCTGTTATTGTCCCACTGCGGGCGGGGCCTCTGAGAAGGCAAGAATATTGGCTCAGTGTTTATTGGTGTTTGGGACTGTTCAGTCCGGGAGATGGAAACCAGCAGGACTTGAAGCTGAACTTCGAGGAACGGCAATCACTATTAACAGTGTAAAAAATCTTTTAACGAAGCTGCGAAGCCGAGAGGCACTTGTTTTCCCCATCATTGCGATCATTTGTTTTGTTCTACACCATACCTGGGAAGTTGGGAACCTTCTATTTACAGCGATATTGGGGGTCAGCGTTCAGACTTTTTGACAAGTTTGTTCTTAAACACACTTTTTTTGTTTGTAAGATTTTACTTTAAACACTGCTACGACCCTCGTACTATTCAATCCATCCATCAGCACAATGTTTTAATTGCGTTACATTGAGTTTTACCTAAAAACATGATTTTCATTTCACCGCAATAAAAAGTTGTTTTCCAGCAATTATTTTTGTGTAAAGTTACTTAGTTTGATATACAAAATGCTTGGTTGACGGCTTCGCGATGAGGTTGTTTACACCCTTTATAGATTAATATCAAGAAAACTTTTCTATTAGACTATAGAAAAAAACATAAAAAGCTGAGGTATAGCCATATTTCAAGCTATATGATTGGTGAATGGCGGCACAGCTCGTCTCCGCTCTGACCCGCTCCGCCTCAGTAGAACCCCAGCCTTAAGGTAAATGATAAAGTTTACGCTCCGTCCAGCACAAATCAAGATCCAAAACCCCGAGAGCTTTCAGCTTGAACTCCAGAATCGTTTCAAATGCCTGAAAGCTCAGTGGACGAGTACAACGATGGGTATGTGGAAACTCTCCATAAGAATGGGTATAAGTTCTTCAAGATACGTCGTACAAATCACAACAAGACGCTCTCCCATCTCACTCTCAAGCTCATGAAGGAGCGGCGTGAGATGATACTGCAGGCTTCAGATGTGGTGTGGAAATTTAGCGTTTGTGGATTACGAGCATAGAGCATTAGAGTATATTATATATTATGTTTACTTACCGATGAAAAGTTATGCCATCCTTTTTGTAACTAGAAGTCCTGGAACTTTTTCCACACCACTTCACAGCGCATGCAGGCATTTGTATGCGTTTTAAATTATATAAATAGATCGTAACAATTTATAATTATTTTTCGTGCACATAGGTCTAACACTTGGTCACAACTAGAATGGTTACTAGTACAGTCGCCTACTTATAGGTGCAAATTTACTAACCGTTTTCGTGCGTCGGGGCACTGTATGCGCAGTCAAGTGGATATATAGTCTTTGATTACGAGTAAGCCTTCTATTCGATCGAGACTTGGGCTGTACTGCAATCTCTCCAACGGTGCCCTATAGACTATCGGTACTTCAAGGTTAAGTGTTTGTACGACAACGCCAACATGACAGTCCGACTTCAAGACCAGAACTCGGAACCTATCCTTCTGCAGCAAGTTGTGAGACAGAGAGTCGTAGTATCTTCGAAACAGTTCACCGCTGCACTGGAGGAGGGCTAGGCAACAACGTCAATGGCGAGTAATAATCGAGTATATCACTTACCTTCGGTTTGCCGACGATATGGTAATCATGGAGACCATGGAGGACCTCAGTACAATGCTTAATGGCCTCAGTTTAAGGCAAGAACAATGTTGTTTATTAGATTTAATTAAAAACAGGAATGTTGATGACTTAATATTTTTTTGTTGTTTGATATGGCTTTGTTTGATAATGCAATTTCGATAGGAGAGAAATACTCGTTGTCTTTGATTAAAAGATGATTTTCTCTAAATGCTCTTTTACTGTTTGAATATATTTAAACTTAGAATATCTTTTAAAATATTCTAAGTTTAAGTAGATTTTAGTGATTTTACTATACTATAATGGCCTTAATAGAAAAAAAACCAAAGAAATAAATATAATTTCTTTAAGGGCTGATTTTTCAATCATTACATGACTTTTATCAGAAGAGTAAATCTGACGTTTTGACAGAGAGTCCATACAAAAACTGTCAAACTATGAAACTTATTCCTCGGATAAAAGTTAACTGGCGATTGAAAAACCAGCCCTAAATGTCGAAAATACCGGAATCCCGGTATTCTTCTAAGCTCAATACCGAGAATACCGGTTTCTGAGAGAGGGACCGGTATTGCTACCCCTAGAATGAGGGAATGATACGTGGTGATCTTTTGTGGGTCGTTGTATTCCATTCTCAGCCCTGTACGAGTATTTTATTGGCCCAAAATTTCAACAATCCCAAGGCGTCATCTGTGGCAGCTCAGAGGTCTCTTTTGTTTCATGTTTTGGTGCTCAGCGAACAGGATAGAAGGTAGAGCATAGCACAGTTTCTAGCAATGAGAGCGTCGTTTTCTAATTATGATTTTACCTGTAGCAATCCAAGAGTTCTCTGCACACCTCAAGTGGTATCATAAAATGAGTTCTATTCCAATGACAACATATCATCATCATCATCATCATCAGCCTATAATGTTGCCACTGCTGGGACACGGCCTCCTCTCAATGAGAGGGAATGGGCTATAATCTACCACGCGGGCCCAGTGCGGATTGCTAGATGTCACATGTCTTCGATTTTTTAGTTCTAGGACATGCCGGTTTCCTCACGATGTTTTCCTTCACCGTTTTGAGAGCAGCGGTGATGAAATAAATTACACAAAGTAATGCGCCTGTCTGGGTTCGAACCCACGACTTACTGTTCGTAAGTCGGGGCCGCCACCACTGGGCCACCGCTGCTCTCATGACAACATATAACTTTGAAGTAAATTGTCACATATACGTGACAAGCAGACGCGTGCACGCCAAGCGACACACAAAAATGTGACATAATGGTAGGCGAAGTCGTGTCTTGGCTTGGAGGGCGTGCGTTTATATGCTCTGGCGTTCAAAAAGGTTAATGGAAACTACAACAAAACATCAATTCCCGACATGTGGCGCCATACAATAAAGTCTTCGTTAACATTTTATTTCCATTTTAATCATTACATTTAATTTCAAAACCCATTCACAGACTAAATTAAGCATCTAGTTATCCTCCATTCAAAAACGTTGATTAATGGAAGAAGTATTCAAAATACTTTACATTAATTTCATTTTTAATGAGCCCAGCAATACTAGCATCCATTAGAGTATTTATTTCACATTACATTTTCATCGTTACAAAGTCTTTGGAAGACCCCTTGTGGCTATTTAATTTTAAAAAGTCAATTTAAAACAAGTTGAGCAAGATGCGGGCTTGGTAAACTAAACGAGTGCGTATTTCAAATTCTGGCTATGTATAAACACGATCCTTGAGTGATGTTTTGAGTCTGGATGCTCCATTAAAACTTGTAACAACGCCACATAACAACGCATGTTTTAGTTCCGAAAACCAAACTAGATGGCGCTGTACAAATACGTCACGATTCTGAATCGCGGTGTTAAGATTCTCCGTCGTCGAACGACCCTCGCGCGGTACCGTAGAGAAATCATACTTACCTGGCATAGGGGAAACCGTGATCAAGTAGGCGGTTCCCCCAGGGCGAGGCCTTTCCATTGCACTGCGGTTAGGTTGACCCTTGCGATTATCCCTAATGTGGATAACTCGGATGCGTAATTTTTGGTAGTGGGGACTGCGTCCGCGCCGTCCCCCCAGAACAGAATATCTAGATTTATTAAGTTGAAAATAACTACTGACTAGAGATGAGATATACGTGCCATTCTCCATACCCGGCCTTTAAGGTATGGGTATCACTAAATACCTGGTACAAATACCAGGTATCAAAATACTTCTAAGTATTTGGGTGTGGTAGGATTTCGATAAGTAAACGTATGCGATAAGTATGGTAGGTATGCCTCCAATATTTACACCACAAAGTTGTTACACATAAATAAAAGCTATTATTATTGAATAATTATACGTGTCTACTATACACTTTTCTAGATAAAAACAAACAGGTGTAACGAAATCGCAATCACAACTGACGCAAAAAATCAAAACATTGTCGACCTAAGTACCACTAGACAACGTAAACATTCAAACTCGTAATAATATTCCCTAACATAAACAAACTAAGGAACTCTTTCACGTCGTGACAAAAAATGTAATTATGCTATTATGTTTCTTATGAGCGTAAAAATAAGTACCCACTTTGTCTAACTAAATTAAATAAACCGAATGTTCATAAAGCACGAATGACGTTTCGGGTCCCTTCGTAAGCTGTCGGGTAGCTTTGGGTTGCTTCGGCGTACCGAACTACTGATAAAACTGGGCGCTACCTTGTGGTAGCGGTTCGTATCGTACTATGCGTCTGACGTCATACCTTCAAGGTATTTACCCAGTATTTCGGTCCGTACCCGGTCTATGTACTGGGAAGCACATACTTGGTATATATACCTCTACCAGTATATACGTCTCATCTCTACTACTGACTGACGTTACGTGCCACATCTGTACGGTCACTGTTGTTACCGAATATTACCGATATCGGTAGGCATGTCCCTGAACCTCAGACAGATACTAAACAAGATTCCATATGACACATGGTACATTAATAGAATTATGAATCTAAACGGTATAGAATTTGGCGTTTATAGAATTTGACATTGTAGAATCTGGCTTTAAAAACTCGACTGGAATTTCTAGAACCTGACATTTATCGACCAAACCGTTTTATATTAGTGTTAATGTAGGGCCAATTAAATAGGTCACATTCTGACAGTGACACTTCATCAAATTACAAAAACGTAACCTTGGTAACAAGGTAAAAATAAAATAATATTTAATGCCATGCAATGTAATTCAATATTATTTATTTTTTCGAACTTAGAACTGCACAATTGCTCATTTTTTTTCAATAACGATGAAGTACCTACATCTTCTTTATTGTATCTATGAAGTACATATTTATTGTAATAATAATGGCAAAAGATGGTAACCTTTACTTTGAACTGAGAGATCTATTAAATTGGCCCTACTACAGGTATGTTTTCTTTCTTTCTTTCCTTCTTCTGTGATCAAATTAGCACGCTGCATACAGCACACAACAGCTCACCGCACGCCGCTCACGTCTCATATCGCCTCCGCTGACCTAAACAATATCAAGACATCTATCTCTTCGCTCTGCTCAATTGTTTCTACGGAGACCAGCCAAGAATATTCTAAGATAAATGCTGTTGAGAAAAACAAATCTAAATTCAATCATTCACAGTACAATCTTATGAAATTCGCCTGTCAAATAGAATCAACTTTGTTTTTGTTTTTTAATGCTACCTACGTAATATTACTTTACGGTTTGTGAGCATTTCTGCGTCTTCTGGGGGAGGTGCAGCTGCCCCCCCTTGACTGTAACTGACAAATTCCATTGGTGGTTTAAATACAACTCTCTTCTCGTGTCGTCTCCGCTTCGGTGGGAGTATCGGACTTTTACTGACCCATTCATGTTCCTTCCTCGCCCTTTATGTTCCGGGGCCGCGGTATCTCTTTCGAACAGGCTCGCTGCCCCGGCTTGCTTCGGCCCTTGCGGGCGTGGAATCTGGCCCTAAGGCAGTACCTACCTCAGACACATTTGACATTGCGCTGTCTGTCTCTCATATCTCTTACGTAAAAGTGTTTAAGGTAGGTGGTAGGTAGGTAGTTGATCGGTACTATAAAGTGTCTCTGATTGTATTTTATTTAACATTTGTATAGATTAGTCGCATGATTTCCATTTTCTTAAGGCTTCCTAATACCTAATTAAACAAACGAGGCCCTCAGTTGCATCCGTACAAGATTCGCGGTTTGACAAGCTGAAAGTTTTTTTCCCACTGTTCGGAAATAAGGAATGCAGTTTTGTTATTGTTATGAATATTATCAAAATAGATCCATCCGTAACCCCATTCTTCTATTTTATAAAACATCATAAGAATCATAGTTTACAGTTGTCATAAATGGAGTATACAGGGTGTATTTCACCTCATCACAAAGCCGTTTCGTATTCGTTAAGAGGTGTTTTACACCCTATATTTATAGTTTTTCCGGGATTCGTCAAGATTAAAACATAACTAACAATATCATTAACTAATAACAGTTAACACATCAATTTAAAGTGTACATCTCCCATAAAATTAACAGAATCATTATCGTGACAATCGAATTCTAATGCTAGAAACATTGGAACAACGATTCTCAAACTTTTCTATTAGAACGCCTAGGGGCCCATATAACAGAAGAGGTCTGGGGCCTCCGGGTGAATTCAGACGTACTTATGGATGAGTTTTATGATGATTTGCCAAGCATTTTCTACTTGATAATACTTGAACCCCTTAGGGCTATCGCAGACTAAGAGACACGACTATCTTAAGACAGGCTATTGCTAACGGAAATAAATAGTCTGCCTCGGCCGCACTTGTAGAAAAATGGCCTGTCTTGAAGACAGTCTTGTCTGTCAGACAGTCTGGTCTCTAGTCTGCAAAGGCCCTTAAGGTGGGCTTGCAGGCTGCTATCTCCACCATTAGTGGGTCCTGTGCATACATATGTTTGCGCCCTTGTTGGGTAGGTTTTGCTTCATGGTGTTTACTGCAAATCTGGTTCTGGACGCGAACATTTAAACGGGCAGTAAGTAAGCGAGATATATCGAAGTTTGCGTGAAAAATCTCGCATACTTCAATATATCGCGCTAAGAAGATCTAGATAGATATCAGCGATCTAGCTACCTCTGTGCCCGTTAAGAGGCCTGCGGAGCATCCGAATTTCATACTAACGTAATACCAAAATAATTTGTAAATCAAACATATTCTTAAGGTAGTGTGTATTTGTTTTGATTGGATTACAGAATATATGTATAGGTTCCCAAATACATATTTTGAATGTACACACAACAAATTAGTTAGGTTTGCAGAGCACACCAACATAATGTTGGTGTGCGTAAAATCAACTGGTGTATTACATCTCCACACAATATGACACGTGTGTGTGTGTGTGCGGCTAATCTTCTTTAAGATTGGCCGCCGTGTTTGAAAACAGTTAGGACTATTTTGTGGGCAACGAATATGAAGCAAAATTTCACTATGTAGTTAACTAGTTTCGTGGCATATGTAATTAAGCGGTTGGCTTGTAACACAAATGGCGTAGGATCGAACCCCGCCGCTGACTTTTACTTTTTGCATTTTATAACATTTGTTGTAATTTTGTTGAATTTTTATTTTTGTGTTTTATCTGATAATTAGAAAAAAAATATGGAAGTGAAAATTAAACAATTTGTAAATCAACAATATTTATTGAGTTGGTTTTTATAATAATAATTACAAATTATAAGGTATTGTGCATGACAAATATTCTAAGTCGGACAGAATATAATGTTATTTTTCATATTCAAGTGGGTAATTTATATATTAGTGATATGAATAAACATGTTAGTAAGAAAGATATTAAGATACAGGTAGGTATCCAAAATGTTACCTCACTAACAATAACATCACTCACATAAAACAAATTACCCCCTAATATTTTTATTAATAGCCGATTGGTGCGCCTTCACTATCTATTACTTGTTGCAATCGTGTCCTCATGCTAGCAACCATATTTTTGCATAAGTTAGATCCACGAAATGATTCCCATGACGACATAACGACATCATCTAAATTTGATTTGGACCTGACCTCAGATGAGTCCCAATTTAGCACCATATGACCCCATAGGTTTTCAATGGGGTTCAGGTCAGGACTTTTTGATGGCCATTCAATGACAGTAAAGTTTTCTTGAACGTTTAACCAACTTTGCACAAGTCGCGCGCGATGCACTGCGCAGTTATCATGCACGAAGTAAATGTGTTCTTGCGGGTATGGAACGCGCACACTTGGTAGCATCAGGTTTTGTAAAACGTCCAAGTAACCTTCACTGGTATTGCGACCCCCTACCTGCACTAATTCACCGGGACCCATTGATGACATCCATCCCCAATATCCCAAAGTAATGCGGCCACTAGACCTGCATGGAAGAATATTTTTTTTATCATAGCGTTCACCATCTTTTCGCCACAATATTTTGCGACCGTCTCTGTCTGACTTAAAACATTTTTCATCGCTAAATATAACCACATTATTGCACCAATCGAAATCCAAATATTCTCTTGCGAAGCGTACTCGGTTTTGTCTGTGAATATCTGACAGTAATATTTTCTTGGCTGGCCTACGACACTTCACACCAGTTGCACGCAAGTGGTTCCGTACAGTTTGTAATGTCACGTCATATTTAGTCGCCGTTGAACGAGTTGTGAGGAAGGGCTCAGCGATATGCGTAGCAACTATATCACGGTGCCGCACATTGGCATCTGTGTATGCTAATCCAGCCTTTGGTCCCGGTCGGCAACGATCAATGCTTCCCGAATCTGCATAACGATGGACCCACAATTGCACAGTCCTTCTCTGTGAACAATAATTAAATATTGTTACAAAAAACAACAATCAATATCATGTGGATTATATAAACGTTATCATTAATCTTACAAACATATTAATAACATTTTGTTACTTACCGATATCTTTAAACGCCTCGCAATTTCACTAATTGAAACGTTTTGCTCATGCAATATAATAATCTCAGCTCTTAAAAGTGTAGTTAAGTGATTCATAATGTTTTACAAAATAAAAGCACTTCTCAAAACACGCAGGGTATAATGTCTAAAAACGTAACGAAAGAATGATAGTCAATAGCATTATGACGATAAACTTAAACTACTAACTTACACATGATTTGTCATTTTTAGAGGGTATACCTTTCGAACTCAAATATAAATAAGACTTGCCAATAGCTAAGCAATGAATTGAACAAACAAAATGTAAAATGTTTTTTAAAGTATACAAAATCATAAAATTGTCGGAAGCCGGATTCGAACTTGCGGCGCTAAGCGCGGCGGTGGCGATGGATATAGAAAAGCGCACGCTCGACCATTGCGCCACGGACAACATTAACGCCGTGGCCAAATTTATGATTCATGTTCCATGCACCATCAAATGACAAGAAATTGCAAGTGTGTGGGTGGACAACGGGTTATTGTGAAGCGCAAACACTAATAAATTAGGCGATGCCAGACAGCCGTTGATTTTACGCACACCAATAACTATGTTAGTGTGCCCTGCAAACTTAACTAATTTGTTGTGTGTACACTGATTTAAACAAGAGTTATGAGAAAAATAAATTTTCTATACTTAGAAATTTTAAATTCCTCATAACGTCTTTATATCATTGTCCTTTCAAAATATTTATTTGGGAACATAGATATTCTATAATACAATAGAAATAAAGACACATTTCCTTAAGAATATGTTTGATTTTCATATTATTTTGGTATTACGTTTGTATGAAAAACGCATGCTCCGCCGGCCCCTTAAGCCATTGCCGCCCTGGCTGTCATTTGCAGATCTATGGCAGTCGTTACAGGTAAAGTGTGAAGTAAAGTGTGACAACCATTCTTACCAAGTGATGTCGCATTCCCTTGTTTACCACTAGTACTAACTGGGTTGTGGAACTTGTGGAGTTCAGATCGACAGTCGCTCCATGTAAAATATTAGTATTCAGTTGCATCGGATTAGACTGGAAGCCGACTCTAACATAGTTGGGAAAAGGCTAGGCAGATGATGATGACCTAGCTTTTTTCTGGAACTAGTAGTGCTTGAATTGTGCTGAACTAGTTGTGCTGACGACCCGAATGGCGCAGCGGTATTAAGGCTGCTTTCCGTTCTAAGGGTCCTGGGTTCGAATACCGGTAGGAACAAATGTTTGTGTGATGAGCATGGCCATTTGTTTTCTGAGTCATGGATGTTTGTATGTATAATAAGTATGTATTTACAAACAAAAAGTATATAATATAGTATATCAACTGTCTGGTGACCATGACACAAGGCTTGCTTAGTGTGGGACTAGATGGCGTTGTGTGTAATGTCCAGCGATATAAAAAATTATTTAAAAAAAATAGCTTTGCGCATAGAATTTCAATATCTTAACAGACCACTATGTACGGTTCCTATTTCCACCAACCAGGTGCGACACGAACAGCCTGCCATGCAAGTTTACAAGTCATTTAATAATAGTAAAACAAAGTTTTATCACGTCAAATTGACCGTTTCCTAACAGAATTACTATTTAATTCAAATTGTGTAATTGCAAGCCTATGAGAAGCTTTCCCTTTTAAGTATAATATCGTAAGCAATTATTTATTTATTTTAATGTTACTTTCACCCGTGACTTCTGCTGTACATTTTATATGGTCATAATTTTTTTTTTAATAAAATAATATCTACTTAGTTAAGGAGAAATTACATGGTAGTATTGAAGAACCAGGAGTGAAATATAGCATTATTTTATATAAATATTTTTGTTACATAGGATTTTTTTGCCAGTCGTCCTATCGAGTTATTACAACAGCAATAACTCGATACTCTCTACTGATAATCTAACAAGATTATCAGTAGTCTTTTATGAATAGTAGGAAGCTCATCACTGTTCAGGTTAGGTTTAAAAATCCTGTGTTTTTCTCCTTTTAAAGGAAGGTGAAATAAAAAAACGGTTGAATTAAAATTTGTTTAATTTATTTATTCTATACATGTTTACATTCAGGCAGCCACAGTCACACATCTACACTTTAAAAAGAATATTTACAATTTTCTGATAAAAAATAACTAAAATTAATAGTATACTAAATGCACAGGAATGTCAAATTCTTATAAAAAATACAGAAATAATTTCAATTTCAGAAAAAAAACAATATCTCTTTCTTCTAAAATAATTTTGATATGTGAAATATGTTTTACCCGCTTTCGGTAAAAACAAAAAAAAGAGTAATGTGTTTAAATATTATTTTTAAATACAGGTGGGTGGTTTTACACATGGTTTCATGAAAAATGTTAATAATAAATATACTTTTTAATAACCTTACGACTAGACAGGTACTAAGCAGTGAATACTGTCAAATGTTATTATTTAAAAATGTATTTTTAATAATATTTAATACAATTTTTTAATAAATTAGTAAGTAGAGTTACGCCGTGAAACCATTCTATTACGTTATGTTTTTTTTTTTATTAATGTCGCTGTAATCTACAATTAATTTGTTGGTTATGGATATTTTATACAAATTCGTATTTATTATGATCGAACATCAAAAGTAAGTTCAAGCTTTAAAAAATCTCATTTAATATTAAGAACAGAAAAGCTCTTTTTGCACTTTAAATCCGAATAGTAAAAAATATCCATAATTAATCTTCAAAATCACTACAATATCACTGGTCTCATTTTATAATTTACTTAACATTAATTATTTTAGCGAAATATACAACTACGAATGACTCATTGTATTATTTATAATTAGGTACAAAAATCTATAAATAACGTGTAATGAAACTGTAATTCATTTACGTATCTATTGATTTCAAAGTATAAGTTAAAATATTGAAAATATTTCATCAAAATTGTGTATCTTTCATAAACCAATAAGTTCGTAATCATCGTACCTATTGATTTCCAAAACTTATATTTCAACAAATAAATGACAAAGTTTCCCAAACTTTTTCATCTACTCCCCTTTCTAAAAATATCCTCCCTTTCAACTCGTAGTGTACAGAAAAATAATTGACAAATTCCATTTGTCATTTGTAAACAAAGTTGTTTACAAAGGGGATAGCCCCTTTTAAAATACAAAACTTCAAAGAAAATATTGGACACCCTCTTTTAAAAGAAGGGGAATTTAGATGAAAGATATCTCATGGGATTTTGACAGTAAGTGACTTTCTATGTCACAAACTAGCATCACTTTGTACTATACTCGTTATTTTACTAAACGAGTTAAAGAGTTGAATGAAGTGAATTTATTTTTGATCTCGACAAGGGGACTATTTTTTTTTGCGCCTACGTATGAGCCGCCATTTTTAATTTTATTTCTCTGCAAGTCTAACGTAAATTCAAAGTCGTATTAATACTAGTGTGTACTTAATATTGAACATTGAAATATCATTTAGTAAAATGAAATTCTATATTTTAATTTCAATTTCTAATGTAAAGTCATATCTAGAGTTCACTCGCACAAAATACTAAATATTTAAAACTACTTTTATTTACAGTTTAATACAATTAATTTTCTCGTCACATTACTTAAATTAAATTAATTTTGAACCACTAACAAATAAATTTGAACAATGCTCATAATCTAAGCGAACTGAACATTCTAACTTTCCCTCACCTACGACTTCTATTTCCTTAAAATACTTCTATTTAAATTCTAAGACTTTTTCTCTACGCTCATAACTAACACGAAATCATATTTTTGACTCAGCTTCAAAATTTTCTTTTCAGAACTTCATGTTTCCATTCTTCCTGATAGTGTCTAAAGGTGCATTGCAAAATATCTACCAACCATCGAACGATCTAGTAAATAGGTTGTATTCTCTGTCAACGAAATATTACACTTTTTAACAAGTTTTTGACTCATCCAACTTAAAAATCAAGTAAGCTCGAAGCTTACATTGTTTAAGATAAGGACTCACAGGTCAAATTAAGCTTACTTCTTCAAATAGACTTCCAAATGTGATCTCACAAGAAAAACAATCTCATATTGAATTAATTCTCCATAATTTCAGATCTGGTTAAAACAAATTGTAGCAAATTTAACATTTCACAATATTGACAAAACAAATTGCTTATTGCTCCACAAATAATCAATTAACACTATATCTACATTACAGCAACCAAACCAGAGCATCAACATTTTAAAAGCAAATGAGATTCAGACCTCTAAATCATAGACTACATCTAGAATCTAGATCTAAATGAGGTTCATAGCTCCATACCCGGATTTACCACAGGACCACCTCACTTCACTTCAAGAGTTTGTACCACGTAAGCATTCGCTTACACAGCTTGTGGCTAGGGGACCACCACGTGAGGTTCGCTGGACAGCAGCCGTCGAACTGACTGATGGTTGTTCCCGTCACTGCTGGAGATGTCGCTTGTGCTGACCACGGCAGGCTGCGAGAAGTTCTTGCACAGAACTAGGACCTAGAAAGGAAAATGAGGTTATAGTGTTGCTTGAGGAATGTTAAAACTATGGCGTTGTCTTTTCTCTAATGGTATTTGGGTAGGTAGTTTAGACTACCAGTACCAGTATTAAATATGGAGCGATTGCCTTTACTCAGTTTTTGGGTAATACGACACTAGAAGACAAACTGTGATTTAACTCGCTTTTTAGAACAACTCGGCAAAAGAAAACAATTTTTGAAGCTCTTTAAATCGGGTTCAAAGTCAACGACTGAATATTTAAGTAAATGCTAAATATTTTGGTCTCTGACTTAATACAAGTGCCCGGGATAGAACGCATATTAGAGGTGAGAAGTAAAGTTGGTCCAATGGCATATCATTAACATGCACTTGTTTCGCAATTTCAGACACGAATTGCATTAAAACAATAAAGTAAGTACAACGTAATTATATAAACTGTTTACATACGTTGTACTTTATTGTTTTAATGTTTACTGTAGACACAACTGCCGAGGTAATCCTTCGGCGCTATAAAACGATTCCATCATAGTTGCACCTTGCACACATTAAAATACACTTCAAAACAGTATGCAGTATAATGAGGTTTATTGCCGTTAGTAAATCAACGGCGAGAATGGAATATACAAGCAGCGATGTCAACACATTTGATTAAAATCTCTATTTAAGGCGATAACATGAGCTAAACGCGGGTTTTATAATTATTAAAAGTAGGTAAATGATTCACTGATATAAACAAGACCAGAAAAATATATGATATTCTTCAGGATATATGCTAGCATGATAGTGTTTTGAAAACATAATAATTTGACTCGATAAAAAAAATCACGAACTTATCTCTAAAAATATCTTTCAATAATAAAAAAAACGTTCTAATACGCATGCGCTCATTCTGATTTGTTGGCAAATAATTGTACAAGCAATATATTAGCATGATAGTGTTTTAGTTTTTTAATCCAATCAATAGTTTTATGTAAATCGATCGAAACCACTGATTTCGCGCTATTTGGCCCGCAGTGACTGACGTAACATCCACTTTGTAGTCCAAGCTGATTAGAACTTTATCTAATTTATCTAACAGCATTTCAAACGAAGTTTGAAACACCACAATAGAGTTGCTAATTTAGCTCGCCTAATCGCCTTAAATACAATTCGTTAGGAGTGGACAGAACATGGTTTGTTATTTTAATTCAGGGATTTTAATTGAAGGTGTGCGATTAAGGTGCGCTGCAATTACTTTAAAGGAATTCTTCTACAAATATGGAAGGTAATGAGTGTGTTCCCGAGAGCCGGTCGGTTATATTTCTCAAATTCTCACATAGTATTTGAGAAATCTCTTTGAATCTCTCTATGTCTGTTTGCAAATAAGTCGTAAACGCTTCGTGCATGCATTAAATCGTCTGCGTGCCTTTTGGAGTGTCCCATACAAATATCAATACCCAATTTTACCATTTTACCCCATTGGTGATTTTGTCGTTAATTTTTTTAAATTCCCATACCCTTTTTAAGGGTATAAGTACTCAAAGGGTCAAAACGAAACGAAATTAAAACAAACTTTTGACACAGAAAAAAATAGCAAAGAATTAAAAACTCACCGTGTACAAAACACTAAGCACACCCATAGCCCCGCCAACTAGCACGTCCCACCAGTGATGCCGGTGGTCGCTGAGCCGGCTCAGCGAGCACACCGCGGCGTACACGATGCAGAGGACTTGCAGTAGAGGTACCAGCAGTACCGAGCGGTTATGCCAGCTGAATGCTCGTCTTTGGAGATACCACTGTGGAGAAAGAAGGTATTTAGTTGATGCCATATTTGTTTGAATATAGCTTTACTACTAAGAGACCGTGTCGAGTCAAGTCCGGCCTACGGAGAAAGATGGTACACTTCATCGTAAATATTTATAGGTATGGGTAGAAGTGAATCGTTAAATTCATATTCTGACGCCGCCAGTCTTATCAGCAGACAGCAATGAGCTGACAGCGTTGAGGAGGAATTTTTTGAAGGTTTGTTGTTTGTTTATTTTTTACAACGGATACCCGCAATCTTCACCAGATCGCTCCAACTAGTGGGAGGCCTTCCAACGCAATGTCTTCCGGTTTGCGGTCGCCACTCCAGAACTATTCGGCCCCATTGGCTCGAACTATTTTTTTTAAATCGAGATACTCACTGCTAGAAACAATCCGCAGTAGATAGAGAGCGACGCGTGCGCAGAGGGGAAGCTGCGACTGGAGTCGATCTGCAGGTAGCGAGAGTAACTCGTTGACGTGCAGCGGTAGTTACTGACGTACTCCGAACTGTTGGTGCAAATAGGATTAATGTAGGATTGTTAATTACACTGAGGCTGATTTAAAACGTGATCATTTGTGTTCACGTTAAAATTCTTAGGAAAATCACAGATATTACGAATTGACACTACTCAATAAATTGACACATGAATTGACTATATTATTATGAATTGACACTATAATAGGAATTGTCATTTTGTGACTAATTTACGAATTATTACGTAACTTATAATAAGTCTATGCATTCTCCGGGTAGAATTTAAAAGCACGCAAGGCAGAGCACCCGGCCAGATGGCCAGACGCGATCAAGAAGGCTATTGGAGGGACCCTGTACCGAGCAATTAATTCACACTGCAGGAGACCACATAGTGTGGAGACGTGTCATATTACGTGGTCACGATCCTCAGCCATGAGAGAACGAAAGAGAAGAGTAAGTCACATAAGAAAGATGCTGAATAAAGTGGTATACTCACTCATTGCAAGTGCTAGCCTTATCCGGCTGGCATAAATCAAAGAAGGTCGGTCTAGGAGACCCCACCACACACTTGACGACCTCCAATATGGTTAGGTTGACCACGGACCCGTAGATATAGTCCCGGTACAAGAAGGCAGCTGTCTTGGCACTCTCGACGAGTTTATTCTTCTTTAGATTGTAGTCATCTTCTCGCTGAAGTGTCGTTTCGACTGCCCATAGCTGGAAAGAAAAGAGATGATGAAATGGGGAAATAAATACTGGTCTGTAATAACAGACATGAAGGATTAAGCCCAGGTGTTCCTATAGCACCCTCGTTTTGCTAGTAATCTGTGTGGTATTTCTTCCAATCACCATCTTTTTTTTTTTTTTTTTTTTTTTTTTAGGATGGGAAATCATCAAATGACTTCTCCCACTCTGGGCGGAGCGGGAGGGAGTGTCAGACTCTTACTGACTAAAACCCATCCATGTTCCATCCTCGTCCTTTATGTTCCGGGGCCGCGGTATCTCTTTCGAACAGGCCCGCAACCCCGGTCGAATCACCATCTCAGACACTAATCTGCATAGTCCTCATGTAAGTTGACCAAGATTATGTCTGGATCATGAAAGAGACTATGACTTCTGACTCTCTGAGTTTGTTTCGGGTGCTTCTTGTCAAAGCAGTCAGGTACGAAACGCCGGCCCCATTAAAAAAAAGACTATTGGCAAAATCATCACTTTGTAAAAGTCTAATGTAATATAGGGTGACTATATTGCCATCACCCGTTAACAATTCTATGCTCCAGAATGTTACTAAGAAATGCTCGTGATTTGCGATTTCAGATGTTTGTTAAAGTTCAATTCTAATCCCTAACTTCTAATCCAAAATTATGCGATAACAACATAAACAAATTGAAGCAAATAAACCTGCAGTTGGTCTATAAAGACGAGTAGGTACGACACTTAAATATAGTTTTGTCACCTTATAATCTTCGACCATAGTCGTCGTACATTACAAGTTATACTTGCGTACTACATTCATCATGTAGGTACTAATGACAGCATAATATATTATAATGGACACTTAATGAAGGACGGACAACGTCGTAATTGTAATGGACAAGCTGCTAGTTAATAAGCAAAGACATCATGATGACAGATCCTTGTCTTTTTGTCATAGTAAGTGAGAAAGGCTGTCGAGTACTGCTGACTACCTTTTAAACAACTGTACACATTGCTAATTACTTCAGCAATAGTCCTGTCAGCTTGTGTCCGGTTTTGTTTTAAACGAATAAAGAAAGATTGTCAGAGTTTAAAAAGGTTGATCGGCATTTGTTTCGAGCCGTTGAGTATGTGTTTTTTTACCCCCGACGCAAAAACGACGGGGTGTTATAAGTTTGACGTGTTCGTGTGTGTATGTGTCTGGTGTGTGTGTGTGTCTGTCTGTGGCATCGTAGCGCCCGATTGGATGAACCGATTTTTTTTTTGATTGAAAGGCGAATTAGTCGAGTGTTTTTAGCTATTTTCGATAAAAATCAGTCCAAGATGGCCGCCGCCACAAAACGGCGGATAACATATTTATTCAACAGCTCCCTCAATATGGGTATCAATTGAAAGAGGTTGAATAGTAGAATAATATTCAAAAACAAATTATGGCCGTATGTTTTGGGAGTTTTTTTTAATTATAAAATTTTTGTGTTTACAAGGGTGCGCCGAGGGACGGAGAAACTAAAACTTGGTATGTAATGGTCCACGACACAAGCCTTGCTTAGTGTGGAATTAGATGGCGCTGTGTGTTAATGTCCAGCGATATTTATTTTATTTAGACACCAGATAGTTGATATAATATGCATATATACTTTTTTGTTTGTAAAAACATACTTATTATACATATACACATTCATGACTCGGAAACAAATGTCCATGCTCATCACACAAACATTTACTCCTACCCAGGACCCTATGAACGTAAGGTAGCCTCACTACCACTTCGCCATTCGAGTCGTCGTTTACTTAGATATCGATTAAGGGGGATAGTGCGGCGCTAAGTTCCTCAATACTCCATGGAAAAGAGAGGATCCTCCGACCTCGCGTTCGCGGGAAACCAACCCCAAACAGTACACAGCGCAACTGCGGACTACAACTACACTACCTGTAGTTATTTTTTTAAATTTAGATATCGATTTAGGGGTATGTGCAACAGGGCGTTAAGTTCCTCAATACTCCATGGAAAAGAGGGGATCCTCCGAACTCGCGTTCGCGGGAAACTAACTGCGTGTTTATTTTGATGTCAGTTCTTCAGTTGTCTTTTGTTGTTGTTGTAGTACTTTTTATAGTGCTACAACGACTAGCCTTAACGTTTGTGGAATTCCACTAGCTAATCCAACATAACCCTGTTATATGCACTACATTTTGTCTAGATACGACAACGCTAATACTACTAAACACAATGGATTTTACGTCGAAGTGTTAACCCGACTGTTTTCCATCGTTCAAATATTTGCCAGACAACACATCAAGTCACACACATCAGGCATAACCTGACCTCACTTTGTACGAGCTTCCCGTACAATGAGAGATCAGCTAAGATACGTTAATTAACTTTTGTTTCAAACATTGACATTCAACATTTTCATGAAAACCTGTAGAAACTTGAACTTTTACTTCATTAACATTGCACCAGCGTTGTGTGTTGTCATAAGCTATACATCAACATTTGTGTACACTCGACCCAGCTGTGTACATTAGTTACTGTGGCTACAATAGCGCTTCCACGACAATTGTTTCTGATTTTATGAGCAGTTACCGCCATAGTGATGGTAAATGGGTAACAAAGGAAAACAGGATAATTATTTAGCATAGAAATACTAAGAAAAGTCTAGTGATTGCAAGTGCGACTGCTAATCATAAGGTAAGTAGGTATTGTGTTCGTGTCCCGGGTCGTAGGTTCTTTCACCGGGAATTTCTGAGTGCCACAGAACCCGGATTTGTCCGCGGTTGATGACAATAGAACATATTCTCTTGCGGATGTCTTATTATAAGACATCAGAACCAAGGCCACCGACGTGGCCCGAAGAATTGCCAAACTTAAGTGGCAGTGGGCAGGTCACATTGCTCGCAGAACGGATTGCCGATGGGGCCGAAAAGTTCTGGAGTGGTGACCGCGAACCGGAAGACGATGTGTTGGAAGACCTCCCACTAGGTGGACCGATGACCTGGTGAAGGTTGCGGAAATCCGTTGGATGCGAGTCGCACGGGACCGGTCAATGTGGCGACACTTGGGGGAGGCCTATGTCCAGCAGTGGACGTCTTTCAGCTGAGATGATGATGATGATGATGATGATTTTTCTTTCGTTACTTAAAACCAAATTGACGAAGATATGACGCTTTAAAAATTAGCAAAACGTCACGCCGTGGTAGACATAATTTTGAGTGCGTTCTGACGTCACGAGCTCCAATATACAAAGGTTAAAATAAAATATTTTTCCAATAAATCAATAAAATAATAATAAATACTGACGGACTAGGTAAATAGATTTGCAATTTATTATTGGTGGGTATCAGTTGTGTATTTATCTAACTAAAGTATGAAATAACTATGTACTCACCACTAAATAAGGTACGATGACAGTGATAGCTGCTACCAGGGATATGGAGAAGGTGTCTCCTGTGTGAGGGTATGATAGCGCTGGATCGTTGCAGGTGAAGCCAGCCCGCCGGCTCGGCAGCGCCCCCACTTCCAGCAGGATACATACTGCTGCCACTGTGGGAGAAGAAAAGAGAAGAATTATATCATGAATAAAGTCTGGTTTATTTATGTAGACAAAACCCGAAACTACATAAAGGTCAAGAGCACAAAAGTACTGCTTAGTTTAAGTTTTAAGTTCTTCTAACCTTTTTTTTTCGGATGAGAAATCATCTAATGACCCGTCCCACTCTGGGCGGAGCGGGAGGGAGTGTCAGACTTTTACTGACTAAAAACCATCCATATTCCTTCCTCGCCCTGTAGGTACGTTCCGGGGCCGCGGTATCTCTTTCGAACAGTCCCGCAGCCCCAGCAGGCTTTGACCCTTGCGGGCCCCTCCTTTTATGCTGACATCTCTTTGAGGCGCGCGTGAGAACGAACGCCCCGTCGACACGGCCTGTCATCATAAGACGGACGGATGGCTAGCTAACCCATAGCTCACCGTCACACAGGCCCGCGTCTATGGTGGAAGTGCTTCTAACCGGTTTTTTTTTAGCCTCTACTGTACCACTGCTGGGCAAAGGCCTCCCCTAATTCCTTCCATGTGCTCTTTTCCTGTGACGCCTCGGACCAACCTTCTTACCTTAAAGATAGATAAATGTAGCTGGGGAATTACAAAACTAGGAAGCGGCGCATGGCGAGCGCTAAAGCGTTTGTCATTTTTGACGTTCAAGAAGCTATTCTCAGTACAATTTATAGTTTTTTTTTTGATATGGTAGGTGAGATAGAATAAACGTATTCAGTCTCATCATCATCATTCGCCAAAGAAACATCCTAGATTTAGGCGCTCCCCGAAGCACTAGCACACGACCGGTCTTACTTCCCGAATCCAGTAGAGTCCCGTGACCCTCAGCAGGTCGTTGGACTACCTTGCGAGGGGACTATCAATGCTGCGCCTTGTCATACGCGGAACAAATCATACATGTATTTTTATTGTTCGAGCACATTTCATTAGCCCATTGCGTTTAATTGCGCATTTGACGACCCGCGGACTTATACCTAACGTATGAAATAGCGATCAGCAAAAACTGCGCAGCCATCGCGCGATCAATCGCTGATTGCTTAAAAAAATGGTACCTATTAAGTACCTATCTAAAAACCGATTGCTGATCGCCCGCTGTTTGCTAGTATGCATTTATCACAATGATACTAGTAGAGATGAGACGTATATACTGGTAGAGGTATATATACCAAGTATGTGCTTCCCAGTACACAGACCGGGTACGGACCGAAATACTGGGTAAATACCTTGAAGGTATGACGTCAGACGCATAGTACGATACGAACCGCTACCACAAGGTAGCGCCCAGTTTTATCGGTAGTTCGGTACGCCGAAGCAACCCGAAGGTACCCGACAGCTTACGAAGGGACCCGAAACGTCATTCGTGCTTTATGAACATTCGGTTGATTCAATTTAGTTAGACAAAATGGGTACTTATCTTTACGTAAATAAGGAACATAATAGCATAATTACATTTTTTGTCACGACGTGATTAAGTTCCTTAGTTTGTTTTTGTTAGGGAATATTATTACGTGTTTGAATGTTTACGTTGTCTAGTGGTACTTAGGTCGACAATGTTTTGATTTTTTGCGTCAGTTGTGATTGCGATTACGTTACACCTGTTTGTTTTTATCTAGAAAAGTGTATAGTAGACACGTAATAATTATCCAATAATAATAGCTTTTATTTATGTGTAACAACTTTGTGGTGTAAATATATTCAAGAAAGTGTAAATATTAGTTGGATAGTACTTAGGTTAGGTATTCTTCTTAGTAGGTATATTAGAGGACTTATAATTTATAAATTAGTAATAATTAGAATTTCATATCTCATAATGCATAATTACGTATAGGTAGTTGAAACATCGTACCTACATTATATTGGAGGCATACCATACTTATCGCATACGTTTACTTATCGAAATCCTACCAAACCCAAATACTTAGAAGTATTTTGATACCTGGTATTTGTACCAGGTATTTAGTGATACCCATACCTTAAAGGCCGGGTATGGAGAATGGCAGGTATATCTCATCTCTAGATACTAGCGCCACAAACCTTTTAGTAGCAATCACTGGTACTAATCATGTGTCAAACAGATGTGACGAAAGTTTTGTTTACTACGTTAAAAAACTTATTATCCACTTGAAATTCACCAAAAATAGCTTGGCGTCGGTTTTAAGATGGTTTCAAGTGCACGAAATCAGTGTTTGGTTGGATTCCAAGCGATATTTGGCTGTTCTCATCTCAACAAATAGTAAGTTTAAATGTTTATACCTAGTGCATACAAGTGAAAGTTTTGCAGTAGCAGTACGTAATAAAACGTTATCTTTCAGTATAAAATGGCAAATAGAGTGTCCAATGACCAAATGGAAGAACTCCTCGAGTTTCTGGCCCGGCATAAAACTTTAGCCAAAGGCATTGTTGGCCTTGGAGCAAGATCTAAAGAAACTATTGACAAGCAGTGGAATGACCTTGCCTTGAGGCTCAATTCTTTTGGCTCAGGATCAACGAAGACGGGTGAACGGTGGAAAAAGGTAAATAGGGTGCTTAATTTGTATGATTTCCAATAACTTTACTTAATTAATAGATGTAGGTACCTACTAAATGTATTTTTTATTATTTTTCTAGTACTGGTTTGATTTAAAATGTAAGTCTAAGACCAAACTAAACAGACAGAGGCAGGATGCTCTTGCTACCGGTGGTGGTCCAAGTAATCAAGAGGATCTATCCGAGATAGACAAAAAAATCTTGGATATCCTCAGGGAACAAGCAATATATGGTGACATTGAACATAGAGTTCCTGTATTTGTAAGTTACTTATCAAATGTAAAAATATAATTATATATTCTGGATGAATATGCACCAACTAACATTTAGTGTTTTTTAGGACATTCAACCTGAAGTGGATGTTAGTGCTTCAGTGCCACAAGCTGACGTTGTGGTGTCAGAAGAAGTAGTCATATCAGGTAAATTATTAAAATCATGTTATTTTATCATTTAAATGCATAATTTCATTTCAGCCACTTGTTATAATACAGAAATAGTACTTCTAACAATATACTTGTGGACTGTACATGGATTAGTTAAAATATGTTTAACCATGCCATACTTAACTTTAGTTTTTACATACTTACAGACACTGCAGAACTTCCTGTGACTGTTGACAGCCAGCGCAGAAGCACTAGCCCAGAAGCACCAGTCATACAAGCTCAACAAGTGCTCGAGAGAAACCAGACAGGTATAATATTAATAGCTAGAATACCTCAATGAATAAGTGTATATTCTTTTCGATTCATTTCATTATTCATTGTGTTAGTTTTATAATTTTAATGAAGGTGATTTTGTTATTTATTCATTTATAGCACCACATGTGACAGTTCCTTAATTACCCTAGGCTGATAAAATTTTCGTTTTCTAAAACATGCTAATTATTAGTATAATGGTCAGCTTCCCCTGATTAATGATTTCAAATACAATGTAAATTGTTCCTGAATAAAATTGAATTGTAAGTAAGATTTTATTAACTAAATCATATTTTTCAGGAGTAGAGGATTCTGAGAGTCAGCCTGCCAGACGCCACCTTCGCCGACAAAATAGACCCAGTCTTACAAATAGTATGTATATAATAAGGATTCTATTTGATTACTATAAATCAATTATCTACAAATCAATCAGTTTTCAATGTACTTAATGATTGTTTATTGATCATCTTTATCAATCAATCTCAAGAGGTCCTTGGACATAATGTTATTGGGATATTTAGCCTGAGAATTTAAGTAGCAGCCCAGAGTGAACTATAGTTACATACATATGACCAATCAATGGTAATAAGTTCGCCTTATTTTATGGGAACTATAAACATAAATATCTATACAAATAATACTAATCTGCTATCTATTTGATATTGTGATGATGTTTATTTCAGGATTACAAACCAGAATCGACCCAGAGTGGGTCATGGAATTGGCGAGGAGTAGAGTGCAGGCCGAAAATAAGATGGCGGATGCTGCTTTGATAATAGCAGAGGCTGCTAGAAATATTGCTGAGGCGTCGCTTTTAAATGCTGAGTCGTCTCGAAGGCAGTTAGAGGTGCTCAATACCATGGTGGAGCTTGTGCGTCAGCTGAGCAGTAGACCAGATTGAAGAGCAATACTAATTAAATTATGCATTGTAAAGTGATGGCCTGAAACAAAGGTTTTAATAAACCTAGATCAGGCAGATCGCTACCTAACATTTGAATTCATTACTAACATTTTCGTTACTTGCAACTATTATAATATATAATTGTAGTTATAGTTTTACTTATAAGCACTAATTATAGAATTGTTTAAAACTAACACTACTGCACCTAAATGTACACTTTTGTAATACTTTTGTATCTACTTTTTAATAAATTATTCTTACTCTTAATACAATAATAAAAAATCATCTGTTATGTTGCCTTTATTTCAGTTGTAAACAACCTTCAATTTAGAACATTATTAAAACACTTATTATCAAAACATTCATGTTAATTCAAGCTCCTGTATCTCACAGTTTCTCCAAATATAGGCATCATGTGTAGCTCCACGAAATGATGCATCAATATTGATTATATTTAAATCACTATCACATATCTAAAAATATAAACATAGTGGTATTTATGTTGCATTGGACATAACTTTTCAAATTATAAACATTTACTAAGATTTCAATCTTTGTTGGAACTTACTAGTTGTACATTCCTGGAATGATAATGTTTTCTATTAAAAAACCTTTCTGCATGTTCTGTGGGCTGAATTAAAGCTTCATGTAGCAAAAAGTATAGGTATATGTAGTATAACAACTATCTAGTGTCCACGACACAAGCTTTGCTTAGTGTGGCACTAGGTGGCGCTGTGTGTTTATGTCCAGAGAGAGACAGAGAGATATTATACTGGTTAACTCTTCGACCGTAGAAAGTCACTTAAGAGAAAAAAAAGAACCGTTAACCGAATCGATTCGCCTTTGAGACCACACCAAAGAATCTTCTTACTAATGTATAATATTTTACTACTAATAGAAATGCGAAAGTTTTTGAGGGTGGATGTTTGATACTCTTTCTAAAAACTTCAAAAAGGATTTGAATAATTGGCACATAGATAATCTACAATCTGTATTGGATACTTTTATGCCGGTATACGCTCCTGTGAGGGTATTAAAAGTAAAAAATCTCAAAATTCGTACGTCAGTTAGATTATCAAAAAATAGTTGACTCGTTTTTTTTCTCGACGATACCTACGACGCTTTTAAAATTATCAATACGCCACGCCTTGGTATAATTTTTAGAGCGTTCTGACGTCATAAGCCCCCACTCTCGAGTTTTGATGCGTTTTATCTTTGTCAATATTCATTGATTTACAAAAACAAAAAATACGTGTTCATTATTTTCCAATTCTCTAACTGACGGAATAAACAAATATCCATTTTTTTTTCATATTGTCGTTATGCCTATTACCGAACACCACGCAGGAAAGCCGGGGAAAAGTGCAAATATAGGGTGTAAAACACCTCTTCACGAAGCCGAAAGGCACTTATTCTCCCTATCACTGCGATCATTTTTTTGTTCTACACCATACCTGGGAACCTTCTAGTTACGGAGATATGAGGGGTCGAAGTTACAACTTTTTGACAAGTTTATTTTTTTAAATAAAAGTTTTTTTGTAAGATTTTAACTTATAACACCGTCACGACCGCCGTACTATTCAATCCACCCGTCCGCGTCAGCGCAATGTTTTAAATGCGTTACATTGAGTTCTACCACAAAACATAATTTACAACTTCAAAAAAAAAGTAGTTTCCCAGCAGTATTTTTTGCGTAAAGTTTGATGTACAGAATGCTTGGGATGAGGTTGTTTACACCCTGTATATCATTTCCCGAGACCATTCGATCTGTATCCGCAGATGCATATGCACAAAAGCCAACCCAACAAATTATAGCCTACCTAGAAATGATTAACTGCTTCTTATCACCCTGTGGCATTAATAATAGTCTAAGTGCAGGTAGTTGTTAGGTAAAAGGTTAGTAACCTATAATTACTTTTGCATTATAGCAATTCTTGCGTCAATGGGTTGCACAAATTGCTGCAGGCAACTGGTAATGGGTTAGTTGCACGCTATTGAAATTATTGCTTATATTGTGAACATTTTTCTTTAAATGACAATTCAGATTAAGGGTTAGGTTAGCTGTGGCAGTTAATTGTATCGCCCATTCTGCGGCAGTTAATTGAATTGACAAATGATCAATGACAAGCATTTGAAGATACATTGGTATTGCTGTGATTTGCTCGGTATTGCAGGATTCAAGCTACGTGGTTGGAAAATCTGACTAGGCTGGGGAAATGACAAGTTTTATTTGTCATTTAAATGTACCTTGTTGGCAACAAGGTACCTACATTATATTATTATATGCAACATTATATGCAACAGAGTGCAACAAGTTGTTGCACTCTGTTGCATATCAATTAATAACAAATCGATTGACACCTCAATCATCAAAATTGGGTCAGTAGTTTAGGTGCTATAGAGGAAAGAAAGAAACGATCTAAATTTACTGCAGGGACATGACGTATATAATAAATTCAAACACAATTAGTCAATAATGTTACAAACATACAAACAGACTGCTAAAATCATGACCTTTCCTTTTAAAAATAAATGTTATCAAGATCTTAAAATGTCGACACACAATGAACAAGTTCGATGTGAACCAGCCTTAACTTCTAATAAATATTATTATTGAAAACTTCTAAAGATAGCCGTAACGTCTAGAAATTTCTAGTAACTTCGGGACAAAGTTCAAGTTATTCAATGCTCGCTCAGCTTTTACCGGAAACTCATTAACTTTAGATGAATGGCAGCAATTTGTAAGACACGACCAACATTCAGTACCTATTGAAAACTGAGGGATGTGGCGACAACAAATCATACATGTAAATCATGTAATGGGTCAGAAGTTTATTTGAGCCGCTTTTTATTAAGCCGTGCTTGCCTAGGTTGGTCTGTGGATGGCATTATATTACAAATTTTCGCCCAGTCTCGGAATGCGCGATAGTTGGGAAAAGGCTGAAGAGATTAAAAAGAAATGAGAGAAAAACAGTTGAGTGTATGATTTTACTAGTACTTCGGTAACAGGTAACACTTCGGTAAGGAACGTAACCGAAGAAATTATGACAAGCTTCAGATAGGCCTCTAATCAACAATATTGACGTGTTTCGGCTGATATAAAATGAGGGATTTTCTTTTTCAACTCTTCCCTAGTCGCTGGATAGATGGCGCTAGTCTGACTACGTTACTGCAAGGAACAGAACGTCACATAATATCACTTGGACCTAATGATTTTTTTCGGAAGCTGATGCAAACGAAAGTGTCAGTCAACGAGCGTTTGTGACGTGTGTTTTTTCAAGCGTTTTGGCTTTGGCACCTAGTAACGTAGTCGGATCAACGCCATCTATCGAGTTCATGGAAACTATTTTTTTTAATTGTCAAAATGAAAACCTCTCATTGAAAACATTCAATTGAACAATCTTCTGACAGATTACAAAGAAATTATTTCAGCTGTGGGGAGATTAGCTCTTTTCAGAACACAATATATATCATCATCATCATCATCATCATCATCAGCCTTTAATGTTCCCACTGCTGGGACACGGCCTCCTCTCAATGAGAGGGAATGGGCTATAATCTACCGCGCGGGCCCAGTGCGGATTGGTAGATGTCACATGTCTTCGAATTTTTGGTTCTAGGACAAGCCGGTTTCCTCACGATGTTTTCCTTCACCGTTTTGAGAGCAGCGGTGATGAAAATAACTTACACAAAGTAATGCGCCTACCTGGGTTCGAACCCACGACTTACTGTTCGTAAGTCGGGGCCGCCACCACTGGGCCACCGCTGCTCTCAATATATATCTGTAACCGTAAAATTGTCAAACACGTTATATTACAATATAACGTGTTTTTTCTCGCGATATTGTAATGTCTCGAATTATTGTCAACTGAACATACGGAAGTATCTCTGCCCCCATAATCGGGACTTGGGGCACCCCCCTGTAGGTTAGTTAGGTTCCTTTAAACCCTGCACTCGGAAATAGGGGGAAGCGGGGCTCCGTCGACTACGCTTTTTAAGGGGAATATAAAGTGTTTTAAGGTTATGTTATATTAATCGGTATTTCTCAGAAATGGTGCATTATCTTTTCATGAGAGTTGTGCCACTGGGCAAGGGGAACCCCTCCTTCCCTCCACACCTCGTAAGTTGACTACCATCGCATGCATTTCACGAAAAATAATGCGTTTTTTTGTAAGCAGTATGTTCATTTGACAATAATTCGAGACTTTACAATATCGCTAGAGATATTACAATATAACGTATTTGACAATTTTACGGTGACATATCGACTACGATGACAGTTCCACAAATCTACATGTTAACTCTAAGCTCTAACTTTGTACATACAAACTCTCGGTTTTCCAAAACCTACAATATGTCTGTTGCCATTTCCAAACAGGTGCGGCCACAGACAATTGCTAGCTAGAGTTAACACTTTCTAGACAGGCTGAATTGCAGGCAGACTGTAATTATCACCACAATCTAATCTGTTAGTACCGCGCCGTCAAAACGTTTGTTCACAAGATAACTGAGCTATACTTTACTTGTAAAAGGCTTTTTAACATGTCTTTATTTGGACGTTTAAGTCCGCAGTACCAATGGCAAAAAAAAAAAGAAAATCTAGGGTTTTTTGCAAGACCCAAGGGGTCATTTGCAGGACATCATGGAGTATATTTGAGTCAAATAATAGCATGGACCAAGCTTACACCAATCAGTTGTCTATAGAAGGAATTGGGTTAGAATTGATAAGGGTTTGAGCACGATACTGATGCTAATAGTCTAATCACAATTCCACGATCTCTTTCAGGAATCATTACCTACCCAGATTAAAAGCCTAGTGCTCGTGGGTAAATATTAACAGACGCTCGGTCTAATCTTCAGGTTGCTTGCCTAGGTTGGTCTGTGGTTGGTTGACTACCCATTACATACCGAGTTTCCTCCAAGTGCTTCGAAAGCACGTTAAGCCCTTGGTCCTGGCTATCGTTTGTGGATCTTTGACAGCTTTTGCAAGTAGTCAGTGGCCCGAAAGACAGACAAAAGTCTACGCAGTCAGAAAGGCTGTCGCTCCAAGTAAAGCACTGGTATTCAGCTGCATACAGTTAGACTGGAAGCCGACCCCAACATAGTTGGGAAAAGGCTAGGCAGATGATGATATACAAACCACAGCATGTGCTAATATTCGTATAATGTAGCACAGGTATTAAGGCGCATACAGACAGAATGAGGCACGCGACACAAATGCCACACTACGCGTGCGTTGTGAACGTGCCTTACATAGGCGATGCCAAGAATTTGCGACGACATACCTTCGTCTGAATGCACCCTTTAGATATTTGCGTTGTAGGAATTAATGTTAACGGGGGTTACAAGAGTAGTTTATGTAAGTAAAAACGACAGTTAGTCATTATTTCGTGGCTCAACATTGAAGGGGACATGGTGACTAGTTATTAATCGCAACGTATAGGAGTCGGCCTGAATAGTTGAATAGTTTACTTCAGCTGCAACAAAATGCTCATATGCAACGACTGTTATAAAAACTGATAGAATTGTGGTGAAATTTGAATTAGAGATGAGACTTTAAATTTGATATTTTATTTTTGAACGGTTTCTAGTGGAGCGGCACTACAAAAAGTTCAATTCAGAAATTTAGTGCAAAAAGTACCTACTACAGCGCCATCTATGCCACACATGAAGAACTAACATCTAGTTCCTAAATCGTGTAATTGAAGTTATCCGACCCGACAACAACTGTCGGGCAATACCCCACCAGATACACCCGTCTGGTCGAAGGATCCTCCCTTTTTTATGGATAGGGGATGGAGAACTTTACACCCTGTCCATATGCGGTGCGGAAAGCAAGTAGTACTTACGGGATTATAATTATATCCGTGATTTTCTTTCGATTCTCTGAGCTTCCGATATTTTGACGCTGTTGCAAGCATCATGATCGCGAGAATACTGAAGCTGATACCTGCAACAGCGTCGAAATATCGGGAGCTAGTAGAATCGAAAGAAAATCACGGATATAATCCAGTAAGGTTAGTACTTTTAGTGTAGTGAAAACCGTGAAAGTCTAAAACAGTGCATGTCTTCTTCTCTATTTGTTCACATCTCATCAGTCTCCTTTCTAGCTGTATCATCTTTCACACAGTCAATCCATCGTTTCTTTGGTCTTCATTCATTCTTATAGGGTTGGGGGTTCCCATCCTGTGGTCCGCGGACCACAGGTGGTCCGCAGGAGCCTCGACTACGGTCCGCGTAAGATTAAAATGTTATTCGTACTTTTTAACACATAAGATGCAAGCTCAACCCAACCTAATTGAACCTATCAGAGGCAAAATTACTAAATGATTGCTAAATTTTTCGAGCTCAATTCGATCGCTTTTGTCCAATTTTTGTATAGTGTGAGTTAAAGATTCACTCCCCTAGTTATAATCCTGTCGGTGTCCATGTTTATCTAGGACCATATGGTCCCTATTAACAATGAACATACCATAGTGGTCCCTGGCCTAAAAAAGGTTGGGAACCACTGAATATAGGCAGTTACATTCAGTCTTAAAACTTTCCTTACGAGCTTATTTCTGAATCATCCCTCGCTAATAAACTTATACCCAAAAGAGGACCGTTACAATATTTAACACCTCTTGGCTGTCTCAAGTATAATGGTTTGACATGATAATAATCAGGTTGTTAAGTACAAAAAGGCTTAATTTAATGTCCTGCTAAACCTCTTAACAATGGAGTCAAATTAAAGACTTTTATAGGTTATTGGAACCACGTAATTTTTATTTGGTTTATATTTTTAACAATGGAGTTTTCGTGCTAAGGTGTTAATAACTTAAACTGATATACTGTTTTGTGTTAATAATTATATTCTGGTATTTGGTAATATCCGGTCTATCAATAAGAAATTAATTGTTTCTCAGTTACAAAAAAAAATGATAAATGATCAATAAGCTTTTGTGTTTAACAATAAATAAGATAATTTTAATTATAGCTAGAGAGGTAAGAGAGTATCATTAATTAACAGTTATTTTCTGTATTATAATTATCCAAGTTAAATTATTTTTAGTAGTTTCAAAGAAGCTTGTCTTTTTAGCGAGTTCAAACCATATTTATCAGAGACCAGAAAAGTTACCCCGTTTAGGGGGTTTAATAGGGTTATTTACAAGGGTTGGTTGTAGAAGTTTAACCCGTATGAATTACCGGTTTTCGCAAGAGTTAGATAATATTTACATAAAATATACGCAAGAAACAGACGGAGTTAACCCGCGAGTGCTGCTTTAAGTAACCCATACATTTAAAAGGGTTAACCCGAATAATGGTTAATCAATAATACTATAAAACCTGATGAATCAGTCTCTGGTCTAAACCAAAGCCATTACCACAGTCCGCCAACACCATATAAGGCAGATATACTTCCGACCACTTAGAGCTTGGTATGCACGTCACACAATTTGACAGTAGCTGTCACGACTGACTCATAACAACCAGGTGGGCAACTTATCATCTATTTAGTACGGGCGATACAAATCTTAAATTTGACAGCTACTGCTCTAAGCATAATGATGCATCGTGCTTCGCGGGCGGTAAGGGCCAACCCATATTATTGTTGTCAAACTGTAAAAGTCATTTGAACATACTAGGCGGACATATTGGTATCAAAGGTGCATAATTATAGAAAACTAGCTTCTGGCAGCGGCTTCAACCGCGTGAAGTTGATTATTGTCCCATGGAATCTTACTACCGGGATAAATATCCTATGTTTTAATCCAGGTTATAAACTATCTGTGTGCAAAATTTCATCCAAATCCGTTCAGTAGTTTTCGCGTGAAAGCGTAACAAACAAACTTACATTCACATTTATAATACTACTAGTAGGGATAGTAGGGATTATGAGACGTTGTAGTCTTTTATTCTTTGTGGACTGAAATCAATACTTATTTAATTACTAAATAGATATATTAATTGTTTATTTCACTTTCACAAATAAATGATTATTGTAATAAAGAGCTAGCGTTAAACATGATTTAGCTAGATTGTTGTCACCGTCTGTTCTGACTTCGTGAATTTTCAAATTACTTATTTTCTTGAAATAAAATCAAAATGGCATGCCCAAATCAACACTAAACCTTTCTATTGTTCAATTTTTAATCTTTTGACCGCCTGAGCATAAATAAATGCACGCGCGTGATTTCTACGCCAAGCCACAATTTCACCTAACATTTTGTCACTTTGAGTCGTTTGGCGTACAGGGGACGCTTTCTTGTCACGTATATATGACTGTGGCGGTCAAAGGGTTGATAAGAAATACAATAGGGTAGATGACAAAAAAATTATAATAATTAGGCCGTCAGGTAGATTATTAAAAAATATCCGTCTGTTTTTATGTTACATTTAATATGTCTTCGTATCACATAAACTGACAAGAAACATAATCTACTTACCTACTACCTTGATTATACCAATAAATATAAATACAATTTTACGTGCGAAAAGAAAATCGTGTACCTACCTACTACCTTGATTATACCAATAAATAGAAATACAATTTTACGTGCGAAAAGAAAATCGTGTACCTACCTACTACCTTGATTATACCAATAAATAGAAATACAATTTTACGTGCGAAAAGAAAATCGTGTACCTACCTACTACCTTGATTATACCAATAAATAGAAATACAATTATACGTGCGAAAAGAAAATCGTGTACCTACCTACTACCTTGATTATACCAATAAATAGAAATACAATTTTACGTGCGAAAAGAAAATCGTGTACCTACCTACTACCTTGATTATACCAATAAATAGAAATACAATTTTACGTGCGAAAAGAAAATCGTGTACCTACCTACTACCTTGATTATACCAATAAATAGAAATACAATTTTACGTGCGAAACGAAAACCATGTACCTTTTTACCTTTTAAGGGTAGGCAGGCATCAAAGCGGTACCATAAGCAATGATATTGTCTAGAACGAAGCTGCAATAAAACAGAACAGTCGTGCCGACAAGAAATCAATTTCCCTGAGTAGGTTTACAAGTTACTAGGCATGCTGCTGTTTATTGGCAGTGCGAGTGAGTCATGATCGAATGGCATCTGTTTTACTACATGCTTGTACTTCAAATGCATGTCAGACCGCCTGTACGGTTATAATGTGAGTGCAGAGGAATCGATAAAGTCAAGAAATCTTATGGAGTTGTAAGAAGCGGTGTATTCTCGCTGACCACACTGCTTTGCCCCACAGGTGGACGGGAAAAATCAAAACCGTCGTTTCGTTTGTCATTTTTCTCAAGAATCTTGAACTCAAGGTAGTGGGGGACCTAGAGATTAAGATTCTTGAGGAAAATTGAAGGAATGAAATAAACCTTTATGATGTCAGCGGGAATTAAGGCGCTTAGACGAGCTAAATTAGCAACTCTATTCGTGGTGGTTCAAACTTCGTTTGAAATGCTGTTAGAATAAAGTTCTAATCAGCTTGCACTACAAAGTGGTTGTTACGTTAGCCACTGCGGGCCAAATAGCGCGAAATGAGTGGTTTTGATCGATTTACAAAAAAAATATTGATTGGATTAAAAAACTGAAACAGTATCATGGTAACATATTGCTTGTACAACTATTTGCCAAAAAATCAGAATGATCGCATGCATATTAGTATGTTTTTTATTGTTTGAAAGATATTTTTAGAGATAAGTTCGTGATTTCTTTTTATCGAGCCAAATTAATTGTATTATGTTTTCAAAACAGTATCATGCTAGCATATATCCTGAAGAATATCATATATTTTTCTGGTCTTGTTTATAGCAGTGAATCATATTCTTTTAGTAATTATAAAACTCGCGTTTAGCTCATGTAATCGCCTTAAAACAACTTTGATGACAACTTTGAGTTTCCATGGCGCAAAATTGAAGAGAAGATAAACCGCCAAAAGTGGAGAAATTTGGAAGAGACCTACAGCTAGCATGGGCCCATTGGGTGTCCACAGGTTCAAGAAGAAGAAGAAGATAAAGGAGAACAACTCTCTGGTCTTGAATGCTCATGTATTTCCAGGTTTGCTTTGGAGCTGGTAAGCTAGGCAACAGGTAGGATAACCCTCATAAAATGACATTCTACCGGCGCACGGCAATAACGCGGATGGAAAAATGTAAACCATTAACATTACCTACTGCAAAGCTTACAGCAGTTGTAATAATCAGGATGAGTAGTTTTTTTTTGACATGAGAAAATTCTCGTGAATCAATCAATCGTTTTATTAGCAGGCAACTAAGGCCCCATAAATAAAATACATAAAAATTACGTTTAACAAGTCCTTCCACCACCATGTCCTTCCACTACCATGAGTCGGGGGCCCGGGAGATACAAGAGACGGGCCCGGGAGATACAAGAGACGGGCCCGGGAGATACAAGGGACTCCCAGTCTTCTCTCTCCGTGGGGAGGATTTATATTCGTATCTGACCGTGGCATCACTTTGAGCACTATTAGAATACCAGCGCTGTAACTTTTTTTAAAATGTTATATCACCATGCTGTGATTGAGATGCTTTTGTAGCGTCTTACATTTTTTTTTTCGTTTACTGCTATTAGTACTAATATTATTAAGAGGTAAAATTTGTTTGAACCTGTAGTTGTAGTGAGATTGTAGTGAGTAATCTTCGAAAATACTGTTCTGATCCGAAAATTCTTTACTAACGGGAAGAAATATTATCCCTGATTGCTATAGGCTACTTTTAATTTTAAAACATTCCCGTGGGTTAATTCGTACGGAAGCAGAGCCGCGAGCAAAAGCTAGTTTTTATATAATTTTGTTTTATTGTTAATTGAACCATTTTTATGTAATGACCTGTGCGGATTAATAAAATTAAATATTTTTCTTTACTTTCTTATTATTAGACTAGCTGACCCACGCAACTTCGTCTGCGTCAAAGGTACTACCTACCTACTACTACCGACCTACTACCTACCTACTACTACCTACTACTACCTACCTACTACTACCTACTACTACCTACTACTGCCTACTACTACCTACCTACTACTACCTACCTACCATTTTTCCTGAATTTTCTTTGCTATAAACCTCACGGAGCCCGAGACCTTTCCAACGAATGCAAAACCGTGGAAATCGGTTTGACGTGCCCCACGGTTTTATTTTAGTCTAGTCTATGCATATGTTTATAATTCCCACGACTGTATCTATTTTATTATTTTTTGGTTTTTAGTACATTTATCATGTATGTTTAACATAAAACCGTTTAACTTAAAAAGTTTTTTTACCTATTTTTATTACATAGTAGAAGAAGATGTATCATCTACCAGTGCCAATATAGTCCTAAAAGTAGGGTAAGTCTCCCTCAACGTCTCATGAATAAGTGGCAATATGTAAGTAACAAAATCCGCAGTTACTGCAGTCGCATCCTGGCCTGGTAGTTATATCGTGAAAGCCTCATAAAATGTGAGTGCATACTTTAATGATCTAATCTGGCAACATTGTGTTCAGTTTATTGTATACCGCCATGATGGTGAAAGACGTTGCGTAATTAACTTGATAATTACTCATTTTCATTGTAAGAGCATGGCATGGCTTAAGTTTGTGATTTATCGGTTTATTTTCACTAGTCAAGACGAAGGCTAAAGACTAAGTCTAAGGGGTCTTATACTCCGGGGTTGCGGGCCTGTTCGAAAGAGATACCGCGGCCCCGGAACGTAAAAGGCGAGGAAGGAACATGGATGGTTTTTAGTCAGTAAGAGTCTGACACTCCCTCCCGCTCCGCCCAGAGTGGGGGGGGGTCATTTGATGATTTCCCATCCTTAAAAAAAAAAAAAAAAAAACGGGTCTTATACTAGCCGGGGTTGCGGGCCTGTTCGAAAGAGATAGATACCGCGGCCCCGGAACATAAAGGGCGAAGATGGAACATGGATGGGTTTTAGTCAGTAAGAGTCTGACACTCCCTCCCGCTCTGCCCAGAGTGGGAGAAGTCATTTGATGATTTTCCATCCTAAAAAAAAAAAAAAAAGGGGTTCTTATACTAGGAGGCGGTGGAGGAAGATCTTGAAACTATCACGTGTTTCCGACCCTCTACGTACGGAGAAAGGATAGGATTGCTTTTCTGTTAATAGGATTTCAGGAGTGATCGTCTTTCCACTAATCTTGTAATGAGCATCCAAACCGAAGTACTTTTTTTTTTTAGGATGCGAAATCATAAAAATGACTTCTCCCACTCTCTGCGGAGCGGGAGGGAGTGTCAGACTTTTACTGACTAAAACCCACCCATGTTCCTTTTTCGCTCTTTATGTTCCGGGCCCGCGGTATCTCTTTCGAACAGGCCCGCAACCCCGGCAGGCTTCGGCACTTGCGGGCCCCTCCCCTTATGCTGATATCTCTTTGAAGCGCGCGTGGAACACGAACGCGCCGTCGACACGGCAAAACCGAAGTACCTTTATTATTTTAGATTATAAAGAAATAAGGTATGTAACTGCAATTTACTATCAATTTCAATGAATCATTAGCCCATAGATATTCCTTACAATTGTTCTAGATGTGGTCTTTCGATAACAAACACAGGTGTGAAACCGCGTGCAACACAATATTACAATTATTGTATTTAATTACCACGTATTGTAATTAGCACAATTGTTGCGTATGTCATAGCCCATACTATCTCGCTAATAGAATAGACAGATAATGTAACTTTTAATGAAGATTTAGAAGAGGGTTGGAATGAGGAGAGATAAAACGCATGTGATTAAAAGAGTGCATGATGGACATGAATGTTGATGGATGGAGAAGAAGAGGAAGGCCAAAGAAAAGATGGATGGATGGTGTGAAGAATACTTAATATAAAAGAGAAAGACTCAGGGGAGAATGGAAGAGGAAAACGTGTTTCGCCGACCCTAAATAGATGAAACAACGGTGGGAAGATGATGAAGTAGATGCAGGTACAAAGTCACGTAAGTACTCTATTTAGGGAATTTTATTTCATCACCTCTGCTATAGCTATTAAAACAGTGTCTAAAATTTTATAAAGGAACTGAACATGGCATACAGCAAAATAGCATAATAATACCAGAACCAAAAATTCGAAGATGGGTATCGTTATGTGGCATCCACCAACGCACTGGGCCCGTGAAATGGATTAGAGCGGCACAGGGTATGTATAAAGAGCTGTTAAGTCAAATAGATAATTTCATTAAATGTTTTTAAGAGGCGAGGTCTGTGCCAGTGAAACCCGCGAAATTCAAATTTTCTCACGTTTCTAGTCAGTTTAGTGTCAGGTTACCGCGGCCATAACAAATATAGCTCTACTGAGTTATATCAAAAACCATCAATACAAACCCCGTTCAGTTCATTTCCTCATTGCTTAACTATTACTTAAAGCCACTCACAATATTCAGAAGTTAATGGTTTAATGGTACAAAATTAACATTACCTGTATTGAGACTATATGTTGAAACAAAAAAAATAAAAAAATAATAAGTAATCATTGGGGATGTTCTAAAATATCTAAGGTACTACGAGAAGTGACGCCATTGGGGTGCAGGCTGGTTGTAATATGCTGTAAGCCTAGAAAGGCTTATACAGGGTGTATTTCACCTCATCACAAAGCCGTTAACCAAGCATTCTGTATATCAAACTAAGTAACTTTACGCAAAAAATATTGCTGGGAAACAACTTTTTTTTTTGAGGTTATAAATCATGTTTTGTGGTATAACTCAATGTAACGCACTCAAAACATTGTGCTGATGGATGGATTGAATAGTACGGAGGTCGTAGAGCTATTTAAAGTAAAAATCATGCGACAAAAAGTGGTATTTAAAAAAAAACTTGTAAAATTCTTGCAACTTTGACCCCCTATATCTCCGTAACTAGAAGGTTCCCAGGTATGGTGTAGAACAAAAAAATGATCAGAATGACGAGGAGAACCACTGCCTTTCGTATTCGTTAAGAGGTGTTTTACACCCTTTATATCATATAAGTGGTAGCGACACGAGAGCAGAATAATGAGTATTAAAAATTATTGCGCACTTACTATCAATGAGTTACCTGTCTATTGCATCGATATTTGTTCGACCTGCATACTTAAATAATGTTGTGATGTACCTTCCCGCAATAATTCATAGATGCTAATGCTATTCCCACTTCGGGTGTTTCATGTTGCCTGCTGGGGCTGCGGGAGTGTTCGAAAGAGATACCGTGGCCCCGGAACACAAAAGGCTAAGAAAGAACATGGTTGGGTTTTAGTCAGTAAAAGTCTGACACTCCCTTCCGCGAGAGGGCGGGAGGGGTCATTTGCTGATTTCCCATAAAAAAACGGGTGTGTATTTTTCAGGACTATTATTAACAGAATGAGCAGTGTAGTTTTTCGTATAATTTGCACGGTCAACTAGAACGTTGGCCAAAACTTCACCATTTTTGGTGCCGTAAAAATGGCGGCAATAAGGGAATGCAGAACCGGTTCCTGTACCAGTAACTCCTAGGAAATCCCGGTACCGGTACCGCATGCTCAAGTGGTAACGCAGAGATCGTGTCGATGACATATATTGGGGCACCGAACACGGACAGGATAGGGATAGGTGGAACAATAACAGGATTAACAGGGTACAGAGCGCAGGTTACAAAGCTTTAGATAGTGCACAATATTCCTCGATAACTCTCATCTAGCCGATCCCAGTCTCCCAGCGAAGACCGTCCCATGCTGTGTTTCATACACTTTAAACCCGCCTGCCTTCGAAGCAAGAGTGAACAGGCATTTTTTGGGAACGCTCGTTCCACTCTACCTCATCCTTTGTAATAAAAAAATACTACGTTTCGTGTTTTAGTTGTTTGCCATGGTGTAGAAAATGACTTCAACCGCCATACTGGGTCTGCATGGTGGAATATGGTCCACGCTCACTCATAGAGAGGACCCATGCGTCCTAGCAGTGCGAACATTACAGGCTGATTTATGTTATGCCATGGGCTATTTTCAAACAGCCCATACAAATCTCAACGCTTGTTTATGTCAAAACCTATCAATCTGTCAACACAAGCGCCAGCGCATTATTATGGCAATATTTTAACTCGATACTGTCATGTGTGACCCCAATGCACCCGCGCCATATTGGTTTGTTTCGTTTACACCATAAAAGGATAAAATGACTAAGTATGGTATGTACTTCATTAATTTATGTGTGAGATCTAGATTTTTTCGCAGGTACGGTCAACTTTATATATAAGTATACTAGTAAAATTTGAGCTACGAAAAGTGATTCATATGTTTCATGGGTACGATGTACGAGTTACACGGGTTAAAATACTTTGAGCAAATCTGGCTGTTGTAGGATAACTTAGGAGATAGCTATGTTTCAAAGGAGTGCGGAATGTACGGAATTAATCAATCGAACTCATTGGATTGATTAATGGATCATGATTTCTTGAGTGACCATTTTAATCAACGATCAAAAATGCAAATGGATTACCTATGTACCAACTTTAACTGTCCGTATATAGATAATCAAATAACAATACTGTCACTCCTAGACAGAGATTCGGAATAAATCTGTAGCTATAACACAGCCAATTGACGTAATTAAATAAATGAAAAAAAAACAATAATATCAGTACGGTTGCTTTTGCGAAAGACTGATTTTGAAAGGTCCTACATAAGTCAAGAAACAAATAAATACCCCATCTCAACCTAACTGTTCCCTACAGCTTTAGTTATGGGTTCAAGATTGAGTCAACCCACTCAAATCAACTGTCCCAACGCCATTTTTTACTGATAAGATATCACGACATTTCCTACCAAACAGCCTTGCATAAAACATGCAAATACTAAATAACTGTCTTTTCTATGTACCAAGGTAGGCTGGGCCCTTATCAATTCTCCGGTCGGGCAATCTTAGGGGTGCTACACATCGTCTTGTTCGGGTCGGTATTTGTTCAATAACATAACGGGACCCGAAGCAATTACTATACACATTTTCAGTTTTTTCGCTTGAACGTGAATTCTTTTCGGCGCCTACTATTGCTGAATTGAATGCATTATTCAGCAATAGTAGGCGCCGAAAAGAATTCACGTTCAAGCGAAAAAACTGAAAATGTGTATAGTAATTGCTTCGGGTCCCGTTAAGGTCGGTTCGGCTTAAATCGAGATCAGCCGAGCAGTTTTTCCCCGAACGTGTAAACATTATATACAGGGTGTAAACCACCTCATCACAAAGCTGTTAACCAAGCTTTCTGTACATCAAACGAGGTACCTAACTTTACGCTAAAATTATTGCTGGGAAACAACTTTTTTTTGAGGTTATAATTCATGTTTTGTGGTATAACTCAATGTAACGCACTTAAAACATTGTGCTGATGGACAGATTGAATAGTACGGGGGTCGTGGAGGTGTTAAAAGTCAAAATCTTACAAAAAATTTGTACTTATTTAAAAAAAAAAAACTTGTCAAAAAATTATAACTTTGACCCCTCATATCTCCGCAACTGGAAAGTTCCCAGGTATTACGAGTAAGTGTAGAACAAAAAAATGATCACAATGATGGGGAGAACAAGTGCCTTTCGGCTTCGTGAAGAGGTGTTTTACACCCTTCAAATACCTGAATTCCTAGACAAAGTGCCTTTCTATCCCTGATAACGATGACGGAAACATCATAACTGTATTGAATTGACATGAGCTATCGAAAAGCTAAATGAAAGTCCTGTAGTAAGACGTTGTAGTAATACAAAACCCTTTGAAACCGATTGTCACTTGTTTAGATTCTCTGAAGTAGTGTATATCAGCCCTAATGGTCTCGTTGACCGGTTTCCTCAGCGATCTCCAATAGAGATGGGCTGTTTATCACATAAATCTACTAATAATGCGATAATTAATTGACAACTGTTAGGAAAAGTCGATTTCGATTTTATGTAGATGACTTTATTAGTGGAGGAAACTTTCGATGGAGATAGTGGAAATATGTTGGCGATCGAAGTCGACATAATTTAGAAGCCGGATTAAGTAGTAGTTGAACAATCTTAGCAGATTGACTTACCTATTTAAAGTTGAAAGGAGCCATCCGATAACAGCTCATATTATGATTGTGTCTTGGTATAAACTATCTATAAGTAATTAATTAAAAGTACTCCTGAAACTATGTAAGTCTTGTTAAGTTCAGCCGTTTGTTCCGGTTGCCATTCAAAGATCTTTGGCATTTGTTACAAGTAAGTCTGATAACACTATTATCTGGTTTTTGGATTGAGGACGTTTGATCAGACAGGCAGTCACTGCAAACAAAATTGTAGCTTCTGGTTAGACTGGAAGTGGACCACAACATAGTTGGGAAAGGTTAGGGAACTTCATCATTCACCTAGCATCCCTGACTTTGTATGAAATAATTAAACAATCGAAAAAACTGTAAGTTTTAACGATCATGGTGCACCAGACTTGACAAATTAAATGCTATAATTAATAGGATGTAGGGCAAATATTGAAGAGTAACCTCTTTTGTTCAGACCAGGCCACATAAGCACTCAAGAAGGCGCCAACCAGTCGATTAGGTCGCTGCCTGGAGATTAAAGAAACATTCAACAAATGCATTCTTAATAGCAAAGTGATTAGCAATCATTCTACAATTAACGGCCATCGACTGAGACAACATAATGAGGTGCTTTGTCAAATCAGTGTGGTATGTCAAGAGCCTGGTAATTGCTACGATTTATACGTCTTAGGCTTTGAAGATATATCTTTGCTTGAAGCAACAGAAAACCTTTTTGCAGCCAACTAGACGACCGACAGAGAAATGCTAGCAGATACCACGGCTGCTGAGCAGACGATGTGGGGTAGTTATAAAATTGTTCTAACTGTAGATCTAAATTTATTGGTTTGTTTAAAACTGAAATTTTACGCTTGAAGCAGTTTTTTTCTGATTCATCTGAAATGAAATCCAAGAGTATAGTTTGTGAATGAAAATGAGCCCGATAACATCAGCCATCACTGGTATCAGCCGATAACGATGCTATAAAACATTTTGATGAAATGATTAGACCTTTGACAAACACTTAAGAATTGACAAAAAGGCGGTATAACTAACCGTTCGAAGGTTGAAGCTAGTTGCCAGTCCAAAAATGTAGATGTCTATGGAGAAGAAAGGGAAATAGAATTCCAAGGAACTCTTTTCGACACTAAAGAAACTCAAAACTTGTCAAGCACTACAACTACTTACAACTTGCCTATTCTTCAAGAGATTTCCATGTTAATTGACACACGGGAAACGTCAGACGATAACGAAAGTGTCATGGCAGCTTGAAATTAATTAGTGAGACAGTAGCCACGTAATGATTGGACGTCGATTGGGTAATCATACAGTGTTATTTATAGACCGTGGTTTGGGAGGTGTTCAATGAGTAAATATTGGAGTAATTGATGATTATGTAACAGATAGTAAGGCGGTTGATTGTATTGGGATTAGAAATGGGTTGGTACCAAAGAAATCTTTGGCTAGCATTTTGTAGGTGATGGAGACATAGCAGTAATTTTATAAATACTCGTAGCTGGTCCTTTTATTGCAAAAAGTTATAAGAGAACACGTTTACATGCCATTGTGGAACAGGAATCAAGAATTAGATAAATAAAACACTACGACGGTGGCATGAGTCTACCCCTGAAACTAATCATAATCAATCAATACCTACACAAGGCAACGGTACATAATTATTGACCATTGTGTGATAATTGGATAAGCGAAGAAGTTAATGAAGAAAAACCAATAACACGCTGAAAATAAAACAGAAGATTTGTTATGCATTGTCATTTTTATTAACGAGAAAGTTGACGATGACCCTGGTTCTTATGGTCTATTGAAACGAAATACGTGGAAAAAAACTTTTTAGGCCTTGGTTTACAAACATAATATGAAAGCTTTTGTTAGCTTCTGACAAATTACTTCCGAGTACCCTTGATGGAAAGCCTAGACGGCCCTGAAAATGAAAGGTCCTTGACGCTCGCGTGTTCTGTTTGGGAGACCTTGAGGCCTTTCAAGGGCGGGATAAACAACCTTCGGAAGTTGAAGGTCGAATGCCGACGATGGTAGAAAGTTTCCTAATGACCAGTTAGTAGGAAAGTTCAAAGACTTCAACTCGTTCAGTGCTGTGTGTATCATTAAACATAGTTTGTGTTTTCAGGTGTGGTTCTACCAGAATTTAAAATCAGATAGGATTGGTTGTAAAATATTTAGTGCCACTTTGGAAGTTATTTTTGGAATGACATTTAAAATGTAATTGGTGTTCAACGATAGTTTAAGGCTAAAGCTTCTACTTCTAGCTCTAAATAAATAATGTTTCTGAAGGGTATTATATGTAGTACGGTCGGCGCGAGTACAGACTCCAGCATATCAAACTTCTACAATCTGTCAATCTTTTTAAACAGATTTTCGACTTTATCGCCAAAAGATAAGGTTCAAAATTAATTGGTTTCGGGTGACTTCCGTCTGTACATCATTATTTCATCAAGAGGGATTTTTATTTGAGAGTTGCACCGAATTAAATAAGTAATTGAATAGCTACCAATGTTAGTTTAGGTTGATAGAGACTAGTAACCTCACAATATACTTCATTAAACAAGCACAAAACTTTCTTTCATGAGGATGTTGGTGGAAGACGAGGAAGAGGAAAGCCAAAGAAAAGATGGATGGCTTGTGTGAGGAGTGTTATGAAAGAGACAGGAGTAAATGATCCCGTGACGTCTGACAGCGGAGAATAGGAGAAGAGACCCCAAGTATAATGGGACAAGGGCAGTAAGATGATGAGTTTATTACAAGAGGAAGCTATTGAGTCAAGAAGGATTTTTGAAAATTAATTTTCTACAGGAGATCTGACCAGATCCGCACCCTTGACTCCACAGTGCACAGCGCCCTTCACACAGCCAGAGATAGAAACAGACGGTCTTTAAAGAGAAGGTAATGTAGAAGGGAGGCCACGATCCTCAGCATTGAGGAATAGGAGGACAGAAGTTAAACGCGCACGGCTTATATGGCCATAATCTTCAATTCAACAATGATCAGGGCGTGAGAATCCAAAGATCATTAAGTTCCCTTTTAATTAAAGGTCTGTAGTTATAATAGAAATCGATTGTAACGTAATAGGACAAGTAATCGTAGTGTGCCACTTTCGATTTCCGTATACAGAGAAACCAGGCTTTGGGGACAATTACATGGTCGGTGTTAGCATTATTTTTCTGTCAATAATTCATAATCTATGATATTAATGGGCACTTAGATTGCTTTGTAGGAGCATAATTTCGTGAAATTTCTGACGTAGAATGATGAATTAAACTAAATGAAAAGTTGTGGCTTCGGACGTTCTGAAAACGGCGATAGAAATACATTGAGGTATTAAAATAAAATGGAAGAAATGATTTGGCATTTGCCAACCCAAACGTTGAGGATGCCAGGATTATGGCCTACTTCTGCTCTATGAGAGGCCCGTGGTCCAGCCGTGAGATATAAGCTGGTTATCATTTTGATGCTAGGTAGACGGAGAGAGTACAGTCTATCATTTTAGAAGTTAAAGTTATGTTGAAGGTTTATAAGATTCATTAATTTATCATTATCATTAAACTATAACTACTTTTCTTGGAAACATTTAAACTATTCTTACATCATGACAGTCACGATTTTTCCTACTAATAATACATTTTCGAAATTAAACCTTGTAATAACGTTTTCAACAATTACACAAGTAATTATAGTACTTTAACCAGTGCCCCAGTTGTAATACACTTAATAACAATTTAATAACTAACCACAGCTGCCTGCTACTACTGCATACAGCTGAAATATATTTTGACGCGTGGCAAAAATCGTCTATCCAAGCTCGCTGGCCCGAAGTTCAAATTCAAGAATGCATTCAATTTTGAAATTGGAACGTTTACCAACACAACAGCGCACAGCATCTTCCTCCGTCAACGTCACCCGAACGCCAAAACATTCCAGTAATCAGTACATCCAACATCAGAAATTCCCGACACATTGCACCATAAATTAAAAAAATCTCCTCCATTATAATCACAGCCAGTAGGTGGCCCTACACATGCAGCCATAACTAATAAACAAACTATAAATCCCAGCTGTGGACAACAAAGAAGCATAATTACAAACTGTGAATTTATTAATGTAAACTTGTAAGACACGTGGTCAGTCATTTCGGAAGAGAAAGCAGGCGTAGGTGACGCGTGGATATTGAGCTGTCCAGTGTAGGAGTTTCATCGCTTTGTATAGCATTCTTTGATGATGTTTGAAGCAGTGATGACTCTAGTAGTACGGCCATCGGACTGCAAGTCTAGGACTCGAGTTAAAACCAACTCACACGCGCCTCTGATTTTTTTTGGATCCATGTGCGTATAGTATAAATTATCACTTGCTTCGGTGAAGGAAAACATCGTGAGGAAACCAGCATGCATGAGAAATATTTCGCGACGGCATGCGGCATGTAAAGCCAAGTCAGAGGTGTTGGTTTCCGTAAGCTACTCAATAAAAACACATATATTATAAGATTCCAAAATGTATTGTATTCCGCACAGGGAAACAATCAGACGATGAGTGACATCTGTCTAGGAAACTTATTCTAGACAATAGAGTTTATAATGGGAAATGTATACAAAATCCTTGAAGTATATTTCCAACAAGAGGCGCTTAGGCAGCTTAAAAACTTCGAAACTAGATTAGGCACCAACTATGATAAAGAAGTAAAGAAGAATGTTGATGATTGTTGGTAGCGGACTTGGATGGTAGTTTTCTTACATTTGTAAATACTCGAAGAATCTGGTGGATTGTGTAATTAATAGTAAAGAAACTAACGACGATGGGTACTGACAAACAAATGGTTATGATTATGCGGCGAATAGAAAGACCAATTGTGAAATATTGTTTCTGATCGAGTTCTATAATGTTTTAACAAGCCAATCTTAATCACCAAAATCTTTCGTTGATTAAAAGGTCTAATCTTATTACGAAGACCAGTCGCTTTTAAAGCGTTTCGTATTTCTACAACAGCCTCAAACAGGCTTTGTTTAACTTTTCGGGAGCTTATATTGTTCCAATTAATTTGTTTTATCAATAACTTTGTTGCTGGCTGGTACGTCATTAAGTTCTGCTTTAGAATTGTTGTCGTATTCGTCGATATCTATAAATTAACTAGCTGACTCGCGCAACTTCGTCTGCGTCTCATAATTTGAGATTTAAACTATCCTATCTCTCAAGTTGGATCGAACTGCACATGGTGTGCGAATTTTATTATAATCGGTTAAGTGGTTTAGGAGTCCATTGAGGACAAACATTGTGACACGAGATTTATATATATTAAGACTAATCCTATCGCAATCCTGCACATTGAAATGCGTAGGATCAATGCCTCCATTGCAAGATAAGACTGGTTTACAGTTTCTAAAGCCTGCCTGTCTGACCATCACCAAGGCTTAGGGAAACCTACCATCTAGTAATAAGTGTCCCCGGCAAGAAGATATAGAATTAAAATATCATAATTATGCATGGCACTCAACATAGGCAACCGGTTGCATTTGACAGATACATCTTGTCTATGATAAGAAGCTGGTACTTCTTTAATCCATAGATTAACATGGAAAATTATAGATAACAAGTTTATCTTTTAATCGATGGAGTTGGAGACTTTATCCGTTAAATACAGAATTATTTGATCAGACATAGGGCGATTGTGCACTACAAGGAATTTTACTGTCCGGCAGTCCGATTTTTTACGGTCCGATATGGCACGCCATATAATATATATACTAGTTTGTGCACTATACGTAATTTTACCGTCCGATATTTTACTTTTCCCCATTCCGGAACGGTTTTTTCCGGTCCGAAATGACAGCAATGAAAAACGTGTTTTAAATACTTGTGCACTACGTCCGTTTTCATGAGCAGGCGGGGCGGGCGCGGGGAAGGAGGGTGCGCGTGTTTCAAAGACAGAGCTACCCTAAACTGAGGCGTATCATCCGAGAAAAGACGGACAAGTGCACAAGTCAATCATCCGTTTTTTTCATGCCACTTCGGACCGTAAAAAGTCGGATGTTCGGACAGTAAAATTCCTTGTAGTGCACAATCGCCCATAGAATGTGGCGTTTCCGTTATACAGGATGCGTTTGTGCTAGTTTATTTCAGAATTGGCGTTGTGAATTATAGCCAAATTAGATTTGGTTAGTTATTCAAGCTTTCTCCTGAGATATTGCCTGAATGATGTTTTGAAAATATGTTTCGGTAACGGACCACTGGGATAAAAAGTAGGTATTATACCTATGTCCCAACACAGGTTTGTCTGCGTGTCAAATTCTATTGAAATCTGTGCACCCGTTAATGCAGTTATCGGCAAAGAGTTAGACAGAGTCACTTTCTGAAGTCTGAGTTAAGGTTACCTATCATATTAAATTAATGCTACACGTGTAAAGGTTCTTATAAGATGTAAGTTGATTAGTTGAGTAAATAATATCACAATGTGCTTGGAATCTTGTTCAAGGTAACTCGGTGGTTTTCGTTTGACCTGGGCTGAAGCCGCAAGTTGTTTAGTCTGTGCAAGGAATACTTTGTATTGTGGTGGTTACCCAGAACAATAAATAAAGTTTTAGTTGAGTTACGTGCTGTAAAATTCTGATTTGAGTTTAAGTAATATTACGTCACGTTTCAGTGATGTGCCTGTGGATTTAATTACCTTAGAGAAAAACCCCCAGTTTCTTAATATTTTGGACATTTGTGACATCATCATCTGCCTAGCCTTTTCCCAACTATTTTGAGGTCGGCTTCCAGACTAACCGCATGCAGCTGAATACCAATATTTTACATGGAGCGACTGCCTCTCTGACCTCTATTACAACCCAGTTAGTACTGGATAATACGATATCCGGTGGTGACAATGAAATCATAATTTGCGTGGTCGTTTTGGAGATAATATTGTCAATTTCTTGAAATTGTCTTGAAAGTATTAACATATTTATACTAAAGTTGTTTCTATCGCTTTATTTTATCGCGCATCGTGAAAATGCATGTGTGGCGCCATCATTATGTCCCCATTGCAGACAATACATAATAATCAGGTATATAATAAAGTGTGTATTCGCTAGATATTGGCTGAAATTGACATGTGGGTGTTTTCAATAAGCGACAAAGTTTCAAATTTTTACGATCTGTCAATTTCTGATTTGGTTTTTAGGCCAAACATTATGACTTACTGTATAGTATGATACTTTTTTATAATCTTAGAAGGCGGATACTTTGGCATATTTTATCTTCATTTATTTGTTATCATCATATGCCTTGCCTTGCCTTTTCCCTGCGACTATGTTGGGGTGGCCTTCCAGTATAACCAGATGCAGCTGAATACCAGTATATGTGTCACCGTGAAATTGTCAAACACGTTATATTACAATATAACGTGTTTTTTCTCGCGATATTGTAATGTCTCGAATTATTGTCAACTGAACATACGGAAGTATCTCTACCCCCATAATCGGGACTTGGGCCTTCCCCCCGTTAGGTTAGTTAGGTTCCTTTAAACCCTGCACTCGGAAATAGGGGCCCCGCGAAGCAGGGCTCCGTCGAGTACGCTTTTTAGGGGGAATATAAAGTGTTTTAAGGTTATGTTATATTAATCGGTATTTCTCAGGAATGGTGCATTATCTTTTCATGAGAGTTGTGCCACTGGGCAAGGGGGACCCCTCCTTCCCTCCACACCGCGTAAGTTGACTACCATCGCATGCGTTTCACGAAAAATAATGCGTTTTGTTGTAAGCAGTATGTTCATTTGACAATAATTCGAGACTTTACAATATCGCTAGAGTTATTACAATATAACGTATTTGACAATTTTACGGTGACATATGCATTACATGGAACGACTGCCTATCTGACTTCCACAACCCAGTTAGTACTGGGTAATACGACTCCCCTTGGTAACTAGACTTGTTGTCAGAATTTTGGGCCACTGACTACCTGTAACGACTGTCAAAGATCTACAAATGACCGCTGGGACCAACAGCTTAACGTGCTTTCCGAGGCACGGAGAAAACTCGGTATGTAAGGGTGGTCATCCATCCACAGACCAATCTAGGCAAGCACGGCTTAACTTAAAGATCGACCCGAGCGGCTGTTATTATTTAGCCACAAGCTCTTCATTTATTTGCATGTTTTAATAAATATGATTGTGATATAAATCGCATCTTTTGCCGTAGGTAGAATAAATTACGCAGATACACTTACGACCTTCGTTAATGCTAGTGGCAATTAGCTAGTAAAACTCATTAAAGAGGAAGAAGCATAAAATCAAGCAAGCGATATCTACGTTATAGAAGAAATATCAGAATATCATGAAATTTATGGGCCCTATCAGAATATCAGCGCTGTGACGTTTTTTTTTTAATGTTACAGCACCATGCTGAGATAGGAACCTTTTGACCTTATAAAGGACCAATTTCGTTTCGTAATTTTCTTCTTTGAGTTTTGCTTTTTATGTAATGTTATTTGAACGTTTTGTTTTTGTGTGTTTTGTCCTGGCAGGCTAATACATGCTTTTTCTTTCTTTCTTTACATAAATTAGAATTTCCGGAGTCATCGGCCATAGCTTGCAAAGTTAGCAAACTGAAGCGATAATGGACCGTCTGTCTGCCCATGGATCGAATGGAACAGATGAGTCGTGGAGTGGAGACACTGAATCAACAAGAGTAACGTTGAGTCGCTATCGAAAGACTGAGAAAAAGATGTTCTTGTACACTTAGGAACTTGTCCAGTTGAAAACTTCAAAAGAAATCTAAACAAAGCTTAGGGCAGGTGGCAAAAAAAACCCACAATAGTATCTATATAGCTACACTGGCTGGAGTTGCATGGGAGGACCCAACACCAGGTAAAAAGGCGTGCAGTGGACTTACAGCCGTCATTCAGTCTATAATAAGTCGAAAGGGATAGAGAGAGACGACGACTGTGATTAAAGTCTGTTATGAATTTCTACAAACTTTTAAGCATGTACCATATTCTAAATTTATCTAAATAGTGCACGAGCTACGTCGAAGTAAGCCTAGATAGTTCGATAACAGAATGTCACTCGTATATACTGACAGCGCCAATATAAATCATTGTAATTGCGGACATAATAGCTAAATTTAATTCTTGTACTTGTCTTGTTATATTAGAACAGGAACTATTTACCAGTTTAGCAAATATAAATGAACAATAACAATAATCTTTATTAAAAAATGATAACAAAATTGTGTGAGGTTTCCAACTCCTGTGCTAGGTGATAGACCTGTGTTACAGGAGCCAGTGTCCTCCCAAATTAGTAAAGATTTCATTCATAAGAGCCACAGATGTAGCTCACTACACTTTTGCTAACCAGATATTCTTTATAAAGCCTTGAAAAATTCTCGTTAACTGTCATTTGTGCAACTTTGGAAGCCATTGCGGGTAGTTGAAGCCAGAAATTCCTACAACTAGTCTTATCAAGGGGTCAGCGCTAGCCTTGTGGGTGGGTGTAACCGTCGAATTGCCAAGTCTCTAGTTCGAACCCAAAGCCCTCTGGTTTTTTGGCGTCATATTGTATTGTATAATTATCACTAGCTTTGGTGAAGTAAACAGTTACATCGTGAGGAAACCAAACACGCTTTGGGGATTTCTTGTGGCGGCAGCGGTATGTTAAGTCAAGTCAGAGGATGGCGAAAAAACTCCGACACCGTAAAGCACTAAACAGACGATAAAGAAAAAGAAATATCAAAGGGTTCGGTACTAGATGGTGGACTTAGGCAGGCCAGATAACCAATCGCTCGCGTTTTTGGAAGACATACAAATATGAGGAGAAAAAAGGTGTGAAAGCAAAGTTAGTCAAAGTACTGGAGGTGGAAGTCGGAGAACCAAGTGTGGTGGCGCAGCTTGGATAGGTACGTACCCACATATTAGTTGGGAAGTCACTGAGAGACCAGGCACCTTTAATAGGCTCCGAAGAGTTTGTGATGACGAATAAAAGAGATGCATCCCACATGAAAGAACACGTGCTGCTCTGTTCGAAAATAAAGAAAAAGCAGATGCAAAATAGACGATGATAAAAAATGGTAAACGACATTTTACATTGCGGTTTCCAATTAACCAAACTTTTAACCAAAACCTGTAACAACAGTTTCGGAGTAGCAGAATTTACATCTTGTCAGTGTAACGGGCCGGGTTAAATGTTTTAAACCCACGACCTTTCTCGTCATTCCAGGTCATCATATTTTAATTGATCATCATTACAAAACCAGTCAAACCATTTTCTAAGAATACTCAATGCAAGCTATGGAAACGGTTTCCATTCATAAAATCTTAGATTTGAGATAAACGTTATAGCCCTGACGCATCAGATAATACTTTTATAGGGACTTAAATAATCTTGCTTATAAAGTGTTTAATTTCAAACTTAACGACAAATAACGTGCTACCACCTAACTAATATGAAGTGCTAGAAAGAGATGACGCAATACAATACTGGCTACATCCATCTCCGTCCCACAATAAGTTGAGAATCAAAGAAAATTCGGTATAAATTATGTTAATTGTCATAAAATTTTATGGTTAATTGATTTTATCGGTATATTAAATTAACGAAGAGGTTTCACTAAGGGATTTGCATACAAGTGGATAATTCTTCGGATTAGTTGATGCATTTTAGTGTCAAGGGTTTGTGTTGGAATGTGGGGAAAGGCTATTGAAGGCTTGTTAGAGGTACGTTCGAGACAACCGGTGAGAACATGATGTGATGAATCAAACGTTGTTTTGATGTTCAATCGAAGTGCAAGAAGGTGTAACGCGGAGTATACATATTTGAAGTTTTCTGAGCGTAGTCATTATAATTCTCTATTTGTTATTTGTTTTGTGATGGCTATTGGGAGCGTCCTATCCTGTGTAAGTTAGTAGACGATGATCACGAAGTATTGAAGAGAACATCTTCTCACCTAGGAAGACTTGATAATAATAATTTTTAATAGAAATCACTATGAGAAATGGAGATTGGAGTTATGACCTACACTCTATCTAATACTGACTGAAATTCCTTGTTTAGTTAAGGCGACTAGAGGAGCTATGGAACTCAAGTGGAGTTGGGCAGGACACCTAGTAAGGCGCGGAGATGACAGGTAGAACAAAGCTGACCAAGTGACGTCCAAAAACTGAAAAGAGAAAAGGACACGTGGAGCTTGGCACGAGCAAAGACCAAACAGTGGGTGACGTCGAGCGTGGAAGACGATTAACTATAATACCACAAGAAGATGACATAACAGTACCTAAGAACTAGGCTGCTGTTTTGTAATCAAAATGCACAATTGAAATAACTGAAAACCAATGCATTACTAATAATTTAATGTGATGATTAAACAATACAATACGTTCTTCTATTCTCTAAGACTGACTGAAAATAGGGTATGAAAAAATATACAGAAAAAGAAAGTCTTGGCGCCTATTTGTGGCGCTACTCCCGGAATTTGTTTGTTCTGTGGTATTTCTTCGCAAAGGCTTAATCAAATCTGGTTAAAGAAAGAGGAATGAAAATAATGTTTTTCTAACGAATTTGCTTGATAAGCATACTCGTATCTTGCGATGAAAACATGTCAATGCCTTTATAATTCATCTTCCGGAAATAGAAGCATATTTTTGACAGATCTAGAACATTTTCCCGTAGAATGCAAATGATACCAAACTAGGCCAGCGCAATTGTAACTGCAATTGCATTTGACTGGCCAATTGACGTTGTGGCTCGAAACATACGGGGGCGAAACATGACCGGCTCCTTTGAATACTATATTACAGTCATGAGAAACGTATTGATATTGTGTTTAGTTTTAAACTTTAATAGACAACCCAGAATGTATTTCTTGGTGTTATTGAATTGAAATCTCTCGGCCTAATAGCTTAATTTAAACATGAAGTTTTTACATAAGAATACGGATTCCTAACGGGATTATTTTCTATCAACAATGTAAGAGAAACGCACAATGTAAAATTTTAATATTTAGTCAATTTCCAACCATAAAATTGACTTATTTATGGCACGGCCAATCGTGTTGCATTCACCTGTACGAAAAAAACCGGACCACTGCGACGGAACTCTCATTTAAAAAAAATACCGTTCCATAAATGACAAAAACTAAAATAAACGCTCCGAAAACGCTATTGATTATGGCTAAACAACATAAAAGTCTCATAAGCAAGTTGTCTTCCCAAGTTTGGTGTGAAACAAGAGCCATTGATGGCGCTCTGCTCATTTTCTACGCAAATAAAAACCTAAAATGGTGATAGATGACACAAGTTCAGGTGAAAGTTTATCTTAATGCGACAAATATTTCTTGTTTTTGGTGCCGTAAATCAATACAAAACATAATTTATTTTACAAATAATTAAATGAGACCCGTTTAGATGCAGGTCGGTTTAATTTAATAAAAGGGAACCATTTGGAAAATTTATGTAAGCATTTAGTTTTTTTTACTGTTTCTTTTTTACTATAATGTGCGATAGATGTCAGAGCATTTCCTAATTTAGTTGTAAATTAGTAAACATAATAAAATAAACTAACAAGCACATAAAAGTTTAATGAAACAAATTGAACTAAATTCTTTCAACCCAATAAAATGTCGAAGATCCAGTTACAACTGGCAGGTAGAAATTAAGAACTCAACACACATATTTTAACGTAGTAAGTACCTTAAAACTGGCACCAATTTGTAAAAGTTTTAGGACACAAATTCCTTTGCACGAACTCAAGCCAACAAAGTACAAAATCGCTCCTTGCAAAAACGCAGCATTTTGTCCTAACCGCCGCATAATCTTTCGTTAAATCTTCCCGTATGTCAACCTATTAGGAAATTGATGGTTATCTAGTGCAGTAGATAATGCTTTGACCTCTAGGCTGGTTAAACTCCGGTTATCGTAAGGCGCATGATAGTCTATCAATGACAGAATAAAGGTTATACGAGACGGAAAGGGTCTTTATACTCGTAGGACTAGACATTCGTGGATCAAGTGCGATGGATCGTTGACTAAGAAATAGGACCAATGCATTGATCTAGAAGAGTTGGTATAGCAATAAATGCAATTTTAATGAATTATAACGGGATACAGGTAAGATGGACAAACCCATTAAACGGATTCATTTTTCTCATTTTTACTATGTCACTTAAGGCGCTTAGACGAGCTAAATTAGCAACTTTATTTGTGGTGGTTCAAACTTCGTTTGAAATGCTGTTAGAATAAATTTCTAATCAACTTGCACTACAAAGTGGTTGTAACGTCAGCCATTGTGGGCCCAATAGCGCGAAATTGCATTTGACTGGCCAAGGGAGTGGTTTCGATCGATTTACAAAAAAACTATTGATTGGATTAAAAAACTAAAACATTATTATGCTAATATATTGCTTGTAGAATTATTTACCAAAAAATCAGAATGATCGCATGCATATTAGTATGTTTTTGATTGTTTGAAAGATATTTTTAGAGATAAGTTCGTGATTTCTTTTTATCGAGCCATATAATTGTATGATGTTTTCAAAACAGTATCATGCTAGCATATATCTTGAAGAATATCATATATTTTTCTGGTTTTGTTTATAGCAGTGAATCACATACTTTTAGTTATTATTCAACTCGCGTTTAGCTCATGTAATCGCCTTAATAAAGCAAAGACTTTATTATTACAACTTGTTTTTCTTGCACCACAAAACAACAGTCCCAAACCTTCGTGGGCGTAACGAAGGGAAACTATTTCATAACAAATGTGTTCCAACAATTTAGGTGTTGCCAACACTAATAAAATATGATACTGGCACAGTAATAAAGACCCTTTAGTAGATACCACAGAGTAAAATTAGCAATTCATTTTTTCCTTGGTCAGCATACTAAACATTTCAAATTACTTATATTAATCTTGTATAGGTGAAAGTTGCTGTGATAACTGGCGCTATCAGCGATCAAGATCTAAATGGCTATATAATTTGACATAAACAAAGTACAGTCTATATCAAATTGTCATTTATAGATGCTGTCACATAAAACACTTTAGTTAATACATTTGCATTAGCTTGTATCTATGATAAATTTATCGGATATTTATGATAAATGGCGACATTTGTCAGAGGCAGTAAGTAGCTTGGAACCTAGGTGTGCGGTTTTGAAATGGGAGAAGATGGCATTTATTTTCACCATGAATAAAATTAGATTGTGTGGTGACCTATAGGTTTATGAAAACACTTTCCTAAGTAAGAGATCCTCCTTGTTCCCTAACGATGTTTTGAGAGTATCGTTTCGTCTGTGTACGTTTTATGGAGCATTTTCCTCGCATTGGTTGGAACGAACTGCCATATAATTCATTTGAAAATGGAAATGGTTCCTTACTATTTAAAAAGCGACCAACTCTGACCATCTATCCAGGTTAAGAACTTTGACCTGGCTGGCGACAAAACTATGCCACTTTATTTTAAGAAAACATTAACTAACAAGTACCAAGTTTTCTTTTTCTAAACAGTTTCTTTTTCATTTATATAACGGTCACATCGCGTGTTCTGCCAGTGTTGCATGCAGAAAATATACACGTAATATTGCAATAAGTTTTTATTGTGAGGGTTGTCAGCGTGAAAAACTGGCGGCCATTAGCGTTTCCTGTGCATTGACAGTTTGATGTCCCGTTGCATTTGTTACTGGTTGATGATTTGCATTAAGATTTTATAATAGGAAGCTTCGTTATATGCACCAAGCTGCGGGCCTGGACGAAGTGATATTTTAGTAGCTGTCACGATTCTGGAAAAATAAAAACGTATAGAAATACGTAAGTTACCGAATGTTATAATATATCGGTTTGACATATAATTATTTTATTCGGTAACCTGGCTCTTGTTAGATGATAATTAAGAGTCGAACTGGCGATTTTTTGAGATTAGTAAAGATATAGCTTTCAAATAGAATAGACCATAGATATAATAAAGAAATTAATATTTCTGTGGAAGAGACCTTTGTCATTTTGAGACGAAAATATTTATCTTACTGATAACCTAGCTATTCTTTCGCAGAAAAAGAACGCTGTCCAAAAACGATCATCACATAAAACACTTCACAACTGAGCATTACAGAACCCATAAAATTATTAGACCGCATAACTAATTTTGGGCTGCACAAAGACCATTCACACTTACAAACATACCTACATACAAACAAACATAAAACAACACCGTTTTTATTAAATTAGCATATTGCATCCACTGACCTTATTCTAGTGCACCAACTTATATCCTCCTCACTATTACGATTACCTACCTTATGGCACAGATATAAGGCGTTTGCGACGGTAATTTTATGTTGGTAGTAAATCGTTCAGAGTAATTAGCGACTTTGGGGTCAATGCACATAGACAGCTAGGTTTAGAGAGCTGAGTTGGATTTAGAACTACGGCTTTGTACTTGAAATGGATTCTGGAAGGTTCAGACCCCGTATTCACAAACGTTCGACTCGTTTCCGATCGAGACAGACATACGACTTTCCGAATCGGAAGCGAATCGAAGCGTTGTGAATACGGGGGCAGGTCGGTTACTGGTCGATTATTATGTATTTTGGGATTTTTGACGGGATAAAGTAAACTCAGATCTAGCCTAGTAGTATCAAAGTACTGTATGCAATACCTCTCTTTGCTTTCAGTGTAGAATTCGTTACAAGATGTCATGATTTCGTGACAATTTAGTTCATGTTCATTGAGTGCTGATTGTTTGTAATTAATTATATTGACTTAATCGATTACCATTTCACAGATTATTTTTCGAAGATGCATCTAAGGATTTTGCAAGAAATTGAAAATAAAAACGAGGAGAATTGAATTTGAAAAATATTACGTTGTCTTACATAAGTAATAAGTATCATTAATTTTGCGAAAGTGAGATAAATTACTAACACATCAAGTTTATAAATGATGACAGGTAACCAATTAAACTTGTCACTCATTTAAAATGTCGGCACGATCAAATATTTAACTTTTACATCATTTTTATTTCAACACTTGTGTCGTTATCTAATTTTTCTCGCATATTTTGGAGAAGGTTATTTAGTTTCATAAGGGAACCACTTCTTTTTTTGGTAAACTGTGTAGTGGCTCATAATATAAAAGACTAGCTTCTGCCCGCGACTTCGTTCGCGTGAAGTTTAGATATCGCAACGCATCGCCTGGCTCAACGGAAGCTTTTTTCCCGCTTGCAACATTTCTTATTGCTGATCCGCTCCTGTTGCTCATAGCGTGATGTTATATAGCCTATAGTCTTCCTCGATAAATGGACTATCCAACGCAATAATATTTTTTCGATTCGAGCCGGTAGTTCCTGAGATTAGCGCGTTCAACCAAACAAACAAACAAACTCATCTGCTTTATAATATTAGTATAGATCGGCGCAGAATGTCCTCTTCTTCAATACTTTACTATATTTACCGCCATCTCATCAGACACTTCCTTTCTTACCATATCAATGTTTTACACATTCCAGTCCATCATCATTATTTCATCTTCATCATTTCATCATTTTCTTGCCCTTATCCCAATTCATTTGTGGTGGGTGCAGCACGTCTCCTTCTTCCAGACTTACTTCTCTATTTTTCGTCATCTCAGACACTTCTTTTCTTACCATATCATTTTTCACACAGCCCAATCCATCTTAACAACATCATCATCATTCTCTTGCCCTTATCCCAATTTATTTGGGGTCGGCGCAGCATGTCTTCTTCTTCCATACTCCTCTATTTTTCCATCTTAACAACATATGACATTAAATTATATGTACTTGGGTTTTCCTTCAGGTTCGGTTCATCCAAGCATTTTTCCATCGATTTTGGGGTCGGCTTCCAGTCTAACCGGATGCAGCTGAATACCAGTATTTTACATGGGGCGACTGCCTATCTGTCTTCCACAACCCAGTCACTACTGGGTGATGATATCCCTTGGTAAGACTTTTTGACTGACTTTCGGGACACTAATACCTGTAAAGACTGTCAGAGATCTTCAAATGTCAGCCGGGACCAACGGCTTGGACGTGCTTTCCGAGGTACGGAGGAAACTGGGTAAGCAGTGGGTATTCACTCCTCCACAGACCAATCTAGCGAAGCGCGGTATAACTTGGAGATTGATTCAAGCAGCTGTTATCTCCTGGGTTTACGTTTGGAGTTAGCAGCAGTAAATCTGATTTTAAACATCCTCAATATTATAATTTATTATAGGTAGACTATATTACTTATGGATCACTGTCACTTCCTTCCCGCACGTGTAAGGATGTTGATTTTTATAGATATTAATTTTATAATGGTTACGTCGTTGTCCCAAATGTATCGTAAAGTTGATTTGATTGATTCGAATGCGATCAGCAAAAAAGTCGCGTTCAAGATCTGGCAATGTCATCATAGAACCACTGTGGAATATTCAGGTCTTGAACATGGTTTGGATGTACCCTAATCGCATTCAGTTTCATCAGTGAACTTCGTTTTAAACGTACATACGTTATTGTTATTTTCAAACACATAATTAAATACCTGTTTTTATGTAAACGAGTAAGTAACAAACATAAAGACATCCTCGCAAACTGTCGTATTTATGACATTAGCACGAAAAATAACCGTATACATATACAATTTATTTGGGTTTTATTTATATATCTTTTCACATTCTCAAAAGACAGCAGACCCCGTATTCACAAACGTTCGACTCGTTTCCGATTCGACAACTCGTATATCTGTCTTCTTCTGGCATTACGAAAACGACCGAGATAGTCATACGACTTCCCGAATCGGAAGCGAATCGAAGCGTTGTGAATACGGGGGCTGATCTATGTTATCCTCTGCCTATGTAGCAGTATTAATATTGAAAACAATAAAAAGAATCATGAATCTAGTCTTACCCAGTCAGGACACATCGCCCCGAGCTTGTCTGAGCTAACATCTTTGGTTATAATATAACTCAACAATGCCGGTTCCGCCGCAGGCTAGACCTTTCAACAGTGTTTCGTGTTTTAATGAACTAGAGCCTTATAAATAACAATAGGCAGGTGGAGTTCGATGTACTTGGTTTTAAAGTAAAATGAAGGTTCAAGAAACTGAGAGATTTATCACGCGAGTCCTAGATCATATTTATAATGGGTGTAAAAAATCTAACGACGCCGAAAGGCGCAAATTTTGTTCTCCCCAACATTGTGATCATTTCTTGTTCTAAACCATAACTGGGAACCCTCTAGTACGAAGATATTGGGGGTCAAAGTTACAACTTTTAGACAAGTTTTTTTAAATACAAGCTTTTAATGTAATTTTCCAAGCTTTTATTTTAAACACCTTCACGACTCCTTTACTTTCAAATCCATCCTTCAGCACAATGTTTTGAGTGCTTTACATTGAGTTCTACCACAAAACTTCATTTTTCACCCAAAAAAAAGTCGGCATTAATTTTTGCACAAAGATACTTACTTAGTTTGATGTACAGAATGCTTGGTTGACGGCTTTGTGATGAGTCTATTTACACCCTGTATGTTTACAATTTGTTTTTGTAATTATTGTAAGAATAATGTTAAATAAGTTATTATTTAATCAATAATTAAACTATAAAGAAGAACTACATATTAAACTTGGTATGGGTTGTTATCAGGAAGATGGATCGCATGTGACTAAAAGAGTAATGAATATAAATGTTAGTGGATCGAGAGGAAGAGGAAGACCAAAGCAAAGCCGAATGGATTGTGTGAAGAACGATAAGAAGGAACAAGGAGTAAATCCACGATACGATAAATGGCTGTTGTAACTTCGTCTAAGTAATACCATCAAGTCTATCACAGTGACAACATAGATTTAAATCAAAACCTTACCAAATCCGAGGTACCGGGAGGTCTTGCAAATCACAAGCTACTAGATTTATTATAGAAGCTAAATTATAGAAATACAGCCATAATTTCCATCTTCTTAATAAATTATATTAACTTGGACGTATAATTTATAAGACCTGTCGGAGTACATTTTGCAACATGCAGTGTACTTGTCTGATTTCCGTTGTTAAGTAATACTGGTACAATATTAGCATGCCAAGAGCTAAGTTTCGACATACCAGTTCAATCTGATCGGTGTTCCGAATAAACATTACGATTATTATTTTATTAATACTGCTTCATTCCATTTATTTACTACCTTAAATGCTTGGTACAATTCGGTAAGCGACCTCACCCGCAGCGGCAATGCTGTCCAATCGCTGTGAGAGACCGCAGCGACAGGAATGATTTCTAATCTGCGTACGTCCTTGAAAATAATATAGGAGCTCGTGGCTAAATAATATCAGCCGCTCGTGTCGATCTTTAGGTTAAGCCATGCTTGGCTAGGTTGGTCTGTGGATGGGTGACCACCCTTACATACCGAGTTTCCTCCGTGCCTCGGAAAGCACGTTAAGCTGTTGGTCCCGGCTGTCATTTGTCCATCTTTGACAGTCGTTACAGGTAGTCAGTGGCCCAAAAAGTCTGACACCAGTCTTACCAAGTGGTATCGTATTTCCCAGTATTAACTGGGTTGTGGGGGTCAGATAGGCAGCCGCTCCATGTAAAATATTGGTATTCATGCAGCTGCATCCGGTTAGACTGGAAGCCGACCCCAACATAGTTGGGAAGAGGCTAGGCAGATGATGTACGTCAGTGAAAAATATGTAGCTTCATACGCGCCACTGACGTCAGCGTCGAAGTATGGTGATATACTTATAGAACACAAGGTATACTCGTACGCGCGACCGACGTACGCGACCGACATCAGAGCCCCTACTCCCTAACGCTTCGTCCGTATATTCGGATCTATGCGTCTCTCTCACTCGCACTCATCTGCAGACTTGCGCGAGAGAGACGGATAGAGCCGAACATACGGACGAAGCATAGGGTCTCTGCTTAGCAGGAATTCACGACTTAACTGCAGCGGCAGTTTTGCAGTTGCGGTTACATTTGGATTTGTACCGTTATACATAAACGTTGTTTCAAATTACTTATGTCTTTCTGTTTGTTACTGTTTCATTCTTGTTTCATTGAAGGCCAGTAAAAGTTAAACACAAATAAAGACTCCTACACAAATGCATTACCCTCCTTCTATACCCGTATTCGTTAAAATCACAACTTCACAAGATAATAAGATCAAATTACGTAGTTATTAAATGTCGTAAGCGACATTTGCATGGTTTGAAATTTCCTTTACGACATTTGAAAACACAGTCGATATTGCGACCACAACAGGTAATTTTAGCTCTAAAATCTAAAATGCACTTAGGTACGTCTCTTTTCATGGAAATTTTATAACGGAGTTGTATTGTTAGAACTGTATTAACATAGTTTAGGTATTCATGCATTGGTGTTGGTATAACTTGCATAATGACCATTTTTTGCAAGTGGCGTAAAAAGGTTGTCGACCTACGTGAAGCCAATTTGCCGAGTTCAAAATTTCAAATCATTGCACTTATGTAAATGTCAAAAATAAAAAGTTGTGCAGTCCTAAAATAAGGTGAATATTAGGTCTAGCGGGCCAATCTAGTGCCATTAACCGGGCATACATCCAAACTGTAGGCAGCTCCTAAAAAAATCCTTATAGAAAAAATCCAAACTAAACCCAAAACTTTGACCAACAGAGTGATGGAACCGAGAACCTCATGGTCAGTAGTAAATGCTCGCGGTAGATCAATTTCGCACTTATGAGGGACAATTACTCTTGAGCTGGTCAGCAGTAGCAAAGGGTAAATTCTTGTAACAGGTAGGTAGGTAGGTCCGGTGCATATTTTTAACAATGGTGTCGATTCTGTTGTGCACAAACTAAACTTAATTTAGGCTATTACTATCTTTTTCTCACTAATAAAATGAGAAAGAGACGGACGTAATTTAGAGCTGTCAAATTTAATCGAACTAATATTTCCAAACAAATGAAGGGTGCACGTAAAAACATGTCGACTTAAAACACGGTGAAGCGCAAGGCATACACTAGTTTGACATTTCTAACTTAGTGCATAGCTATAGCCGTCCTTTTCTCGCACTGCCTTTTAGTAAAAGATAGCAATAGTCTAAATTAAGTTAAGTTTGTGCACAACAGAATCGACACCAATGTTTGAAAAAACCATACATCGAACCATTTGTAGTTTTAGTCATGTTTGGGCAATCACGTCCTAACTGAATTACCTACATTGTTTTACTTTTGGTAATAGTGGACTCCAGGCCCCTTATTCACAACCATTCGACTCGCTTCCGATTCGGAAAGTCGTATATCTGTCTTCTTCTGGCATTACGAAAACGACCGAGATAGACATACGACTTTCCGAATCGGAAGCGAGTCGAATGGTTGTGAATAAGGGGCCAGTACAGTCAGTGGTTGTTCCGAAAGGAAGCCGATAGGTTTCGAGTTGTATGAAACCCTCGCCACTGCTAGTCAGTAAGGTCCTACAACTAATTATAGGGGAATCCTTATAAGCAATTGAACTGCTTAGAACCACAAAGGCTCGTTTCACACTATAACAGTAGACCGGATACGTCGTCAATGATAAGAAATGCTAGTACTGCGATAAATATTCTTATAACAAGAGAGAATGACGTTATTACCACTCATATGGTATCAAGTGCATCACTACTGAGTTACTGACGTCATAGAAAAGTGGGAAAAAAAATCGGGCTTAAGGCATGGCAACACACATTCGCGCAAAATAAAAAAAAACGCTGTTCTTTTGACGTTTGAATGACTTTGACAGGTTGGTAAACAGTTGCGTAAGGTAAAGAAAAAAAAAGGTAACAAAACCATTACCATTGCCTTGTAATTAAGTGTTGTAGTGATTTGATATATAGCTATCTCTCTTACAATCCAAGACTTTAACTTTTACCATAAACCATACCCTATAAATACTACAAAGGAGGTTAGGTCACCATAGCGCCAAGCACTACTTTTTACACTACCTACTTAATAAATAAACACTTCTAACTATCTCCTATACATATATTTCAACTGCTGTTATGGTAGCACTTGTAGTTTTCCCTTATTCTAGTAATGTTAGATTAAAAGATATGCAGATATGCAAATCGTTAAATAGGTACCTTCATAAGGACAGCAAAGTACAAGATGAATCAAGGTGATAATGTGATTAATTATTGTTTTGATACTAAATTACTGCGCATGAATTATAAGCCAGTCAGAATTCAGACGAACGTGGACGAAGCATAAGGATATGGTAGTTCGCGTTTCTGTAGTTTCTGCATATCCAATTGAAAAACAGGCGAGTCTATGTCTGTAAAACTCACTTTCGGGGTCACCTTCTATTTTATAATTGAAAAAAAAAGTAGTTGACAGTCACACTGACATTGACAAGTGACACAAGATGGCGCGAAAAAAGTAATCGTGTTTTCAGTCAATCAGACGATTGTTTGAAAACTAACAATACATTTGTTACGAAACGCTATTTAAAGAATTGTCTGTCAATAGTTAATTAGTTAAAAACAACACTTTATCACGTGAATCAACTACGATGCCTACGACTTTTCTTTCACAAGTATCAAAAGTTTTCCCTGCTTCTATATTAAGTCTTACGAATCCCTTTTGCTCAATGGGTGACCGTTTAGGCAAGCATACGATTAGCAGGCGCAGGCGCATTCATTCATGGTTATGGCGAGTTTCCGGTAGGGCGCCTAGCGACTGTCACCTTATGACTGGCGAAACCGCATAGCATTCGACGACCCGATTGGCGTAATGGTAGTGAGGCTGCCTTACGTTCTTATGGTCCTGGGTTCGAATCCCGGTAGGAGCAAATGTTTGTGAGATGAACACTAACATTTGATTCCGAGTCATGGATGTTTATCTGTATAATAAGTATGTATTTACAAACAAAAAAGTAAGTATATGTAGTATATCAACTATCTAGTGTCCACGACACAAGCTTTGCTTAGTGTGGCACTAGGTGGCGCTGTGTGTTTATGTTCAGCGATATTTATTATTTATTATTATTATTTATTCGCATTATTATTTTACTAGCTTAGTTTCCCGCAGTTTCCTTCACGCGGAGTTCGGTACTGTCCTACGCATTCGTGATAAAAAGTATTCTATGTGTTTCATAATCATCATCATTTCAGCCGAAAGACGTCCACTACTGGACATAGGCCTCCCCCAAGTGTCGCCACATTGACTGGTCCAGTGCGACTCGCATCCAACGAATTCCAGCAACCTTCACCAGATCATCGGTCCACTTAGTGGGAGGTCTTCCAACGCATCGTCTTCTGGTTCGCTGTCAATATTCCAGAACTTTTCGGCCCCATCAGCCATCCGTTCTGCGAGCAATGTGCCCTGCCCACAGCCACTTAAGTTTGGCAATTCTTCAGGCTACGTCGGTGACCTTGATTCTCTTGCTTCATTTCTGCTTCGATCACGCAAGCAAATTCCGAGCATAGCCCGCTCCATTGCCCTTTGGGTGACTTTGAGCCTTTTGATAAGGCTCATTGTAAGCGACCACGTTTCGGTCCCGTTTGTAATCACTGGCAACACACACTGGTCATAGACTTATGTGTTTAATTCTGATTATTACTATATATTGTCCCAGAGCAAGGCAAATACTTCCCTTCAGTCCTTCCACATTTCTCGTTCTACCGTGATTGTAGGCCAATCCTTTGAGAAAGAGTCTAGCTTTGAGTCTTACCAAATAACAATCATCCTGATGAAAAATAAAACCCATGAGAAACTCCATGTTTGGAAACTACTAATTGAATCATCTAAAACCACATGTTTCGTGAGGGTATCGAACTGCGGGCGGTGTCGAAAGCAAAACCACAGACTAGATAACATCGTCCAAACACACTCACTGAACCAATTCTATTGTCATCATTGTGACCGAATAAATTGATGATCGCAGTCCCAAATAGCCCCATTTCTTTTGTCAACAAATTCTACATAGTACAGAAGATCATTCACTACAGGAATCTTTAGATAGCCGTCTAAATTCGTGTTTTAATTGCATTATAACCCGTTTCTATCTCATTCCGAAAGATTTAAAAGTAATGCAGTCTTCTAAGTCATGTCGATGATTCTCTTAATATTGTTCTGTTTCTAAAAACATTCTAATATTTACGAGACTAGACGGGAAAAGACAAAGAAAATAGTAATCCAATACTTGTTACTACTTAGTGAGAAATCGTTCTACCTAGTGGCATACACCAGTTTGTCAGGAACTCGTTCTGAGTTCGTGAGTCAAATCGAAAATTTTCGGGATCAACATTTTTGTTTGAAAATACTCCCAATATCCGCTCGTGTATTTCTAATTAAATTAGCTTCGATCATCATCATACGGCAATATATTCCATAATAATTTACCTATGTATTTAAAACATCATCTGTTCGTCAACGTTACAAAATAACACAATGAAAGTATTGAAAGCTGTTGAATTGACTAAATTATTATCAATAGGAGAGCGTATTATTGTGTAACGCAATGATCCCGCCTATCATCAAGTCCTAATAATCTAATAACCCCCTTTTCACCTGTCCTCTTACAACACGACCATAGCCGTCATTTCCATCAACACCGAGCATTAAAGGGTTAATAAATAAGGCCAGAGTTGCACTGAACGTCTGAACTGACGCAACCCGGCTATAAAACCGTGCTGGCTATTAAATCCGACTCCTGTACTATCGTCGTAAAGACTACGTGGATGTAGGGTGTAGCCTACTCCGGTTTGAGGATATGGGTTAGTATGGCGCTTTGAGGAAACGGGTGCATGTATGGCTTTGCTGGTAATGTAGCTTTTGCAGCTATGTTGTTTCAAAGAAAATAGTTTTGATGTTTTAGGACATTTTGTCATTGTCTCGTTCGAAATTTTTTTTGTTCATCGTTACAGGTAGTCAGTAGTCCAAAAAGTCTGGTAATCAGTCTTACGAAGGGGTATCGTATGACCCAGTACTAAATGGGTTGTGGAGGTCAGATAGAAAGTTTCTTCATGTAAAATACTGGTTGGTATTCAGCAGTATTCGGTTAGAAGCCGACCTCAACATAGTTGGGAAATGGCAGATGATGATGAGGAAATTTTGTCGTTTCTGTGATCAGCACATCTAAATCGTATTCACGAGCTGTCAGTGTCATAATTGACAGCTCATGATCGCGTTTAGCTTCTGTGGTGAGATTCGAATTTAGAAGGATAGGTTGAAGGCCAGCTTGTAGTGAGTAGTCGGGTACTTGCCATCCCACGGACTCGTCAAACAACTCATATTAATTTTTTAATTGCAATGTTGGATACAGCAAGAACTGTATAGATTGATGTATTAGTATTGCTTATTGTGCCGTCACGTAACAGTAGCCCCATCCGGTTTTACTAACTAGTCTCTCGTTTCCCGCCAGGTGTTACTTACACTGTAAATTATTCTACCGTAGCAGGCGCAGGCTCATGACTGAAGGGGGTGGTATCAGCTAACGAGAGGTTTTTTCCGTAACTCCTCTTTGATGAGTGAATATAAACGAGCAAAAAAAAAAATATGTTGCTTATTAGACTTTAAACTTTAATTTGTACAATTGAAATAATTCTAACTTTATTATTACTATATGAAAAAAATTATCAAAGTAAAGCATTAATTTCTTTGAAATTTCGTAATAGGTACTCCTAAACGGCATTAAGTTTTAGTTTTCTTTTACACACAAATATTTGTCGCTATTTTCTTCACAAAGTGTACAATTGAAATTTTGATCGAATGATTATTAGGCTGCAATTAAATAAAAACCACTCATTTCGCACTATTCGGCCCGCTGTGACTGACGTAACAACTACTTTGTTGTGCAAGCTGATTAGAACTTTATTCTAAGAGTATTTCAAACGAAGTTTAAACCACTACAAAAAGAGTTGCTAATTTTGCAGATACCACAGCCTGAAGGCGTTAAATAATAGTTTATAATATGGATGATTGTCATTATTGCCACTGCGAAATCTTACCTCTATTACCTCGTTGGCCCAGTGGTCGCAAGCCCAATTACTGACCATGAAGTCCTGGGTTCGATTCCCTGATCGGGCAAAATGTTATTGGGTTTTACCATCAGGATTCCCACATTAGCAGCCACCACGGAGTCTGGATTTGTGGCTGGTTGATGGCAATAGGCTGGCCCCTATTACATGGGACTTAAACATAACTGGCGAAAGGGGGGTGTACTATTAGATACATGATGTTATGTTATGTTTTCTATACTAATATTATAAAGCAGAAGAGTTTGTTTGTTTGGTTGAACGCGCTAATCTCAGGAACTACCGGCTCGAATTGAAAAATTACTTTTGTGTTGGATATTCCATTTATCGAGAAAGGCTTTAGGCTATATAACATCAAGCTACGTTTATAAGGAGCGGAGCAGGAATGAAAAATGTTACAAAAACGGTTTTCGTTTTTCTCTCTTCTGTGACGCAGACGAAGTTGCGTGTCGTGACGAAGTGGGTCAGCTAGTATCCCATAAAATAATATAATTCCATTACCTTTCGAGACACAAAAATAAGTTTTAGTTAGAATATTCCAGGCTTAACAAGAAACATGTTAACAATATTCCATAGACGATACCAATCTTCCACAATATTTTTCTCAAGCCAGGAGATACGTTATCATTTGACATTGTAAGTTCAACAGAAAAAAAAAGAATTGACATGATTTTAGATCGGCTATCGGATGTTACGTGTCCGATAAAGTGGCCGATAGCATTGTGTACGCACTTGTACACGAAGCTTTATGCGTGAGTCTGAGTAGCTTCGTTGTACACTCACTGACAAAGGCGCTTTTGTTTTTGTTTTTTTTCTTATCTGTTAATGCATGGTGCAGTGTTGTTTATCATGAATTCAAGACTCGTAGTTTTATTATTTAATAGCACTTCGCCTGCGAGTTGTTCCGCAAAAATTCTGATAAAACGGCTAATTTGCAAAAATAACAGATAGTGCCACCTAGTGCCACACTAAGTAAAGCTCGTGTCGTGGACAGATAGATATTTGATATACTTCATATACAACATTAGTTTTTGTTTATACTAAACCCGAAAAGGGGTCATTGTACTCATCATTTTGAACAACTTTTTCTATGGGACGAACCTTGAAATCGCGAAAAAAAAATCAGCTGTTCCCTACATTTTGACGAGTTATGCGAACATAAATGTAGGGAACAGCTGATTTTTTTTTCGTGATTTCAAGGTTCGTCCCATAGAAAAAGTTGTTCAAAATGATGAGTACAATGACCCCTTTTCGGGTTTAGTATAAACAAAAACTAATGTTGTATATTTTTTTGTTTGTAAATACATACTTATTTTACGTAATAAACATCCATGACTCGGAAACAAAATTGTCTATGTTCATCACACAAACATTTGCTCCTACCGGGATTCGAACCCATGACCCTAAGAACGTAAGGCAGCGTCACTACCACTACGCCATTCGAGATATCAATATAATTTATAATTATGCTATGTGCTTTCTAATGATGTTTTTTTTTAATCGGTTGAGTAGCTCTTGACTTAAATCGTAACAAGCACACAAAAAAAAAAAAATCTTTCCTCTTTATAATATTAAGTAGTAAAGATTTACAGCTAAAACTTATATTGTAGTGTATTTCTGATGAAATGATGAGAAATAGAGAATTGTAGATTAAGAAGACATGCTGCGAAGACCCCAAATGAATTGGAATAAGATCAAGACATCGATGATGATGGTTGTTACAATATTTCAGTTTATTTACAAAATCAAACTAAACCCAGCAATGAGTTTTCTCACAACAAACACCACTGCGATATGATAGATTTTAATTGCAAAAGTTATTTTATAAAATAAAAATAAACCTATGCATTATTCCACAATATTTTACTCTTTTCTCTTCGAGTTTTTGATAAATACAACACATCTTGTACTAAAATATTTTATCACAAAATAAATTAATTCTAAAATATTTTCTATGTAAGTAGATATTATTTTTGTTGCCCAACAAGAAGATGAAACGTGTCGCCATTTCGTGATCTGCTCACACCGTAACGGGAAACCGTGTGAATATACTAGAAATAACACACGAAAAGAACTAGGTCAATAAACTGCTTAAGGTAAACAAAGTAACTTGGAGAATTCTTAAAAAACATTTAAAAGGGCTTTTAAAGGAAATCCTTGAACAAAAATGGATTTAAAAAAATCTTTTTGACACCAGTCTAAGCCAGTTATGGTACTTTAAAGTTTTAGATAAAGATTTAAATCTTCAGATGTGCCCTCCACGTTCTTAGGTTGCTTGAAGCTTACTCTTCTCGGTGCTCACACTGAGCACCGAGAAGAGTAAGCTTGAAATTCCGTGTGAAACGATTCATACGATTTTGCAGCATGAGTGAGCGAGACAACAGTATTAAGATGTAAATGTCAGCTAAACGAGTGATTTTTTTATGTGTAACTAAGGTCCATGTTCACCAAAAAGATGACGGACTGATTATCTAAAACAGCTGCTTAAAACGCATTTTTGTATGGGAACATGTCACAATGACAGCTGTTTTTAGATAATCAGACGGTTATCTTTTCGGTGAACATCGGCCTAAGAAGCTTTTGCATGCGAACTTCGTCCGCGTTAAATAAAAATACAAATATCACTTTCCTTTTGATTGGTGAAAAAAAAGTAGTCATAAATAAAGTTAGTCATAGTCGGTCCAGCCGTTTCGGAGAAAAGCCGGAACAAACCAATAGACAAACAAAATTAATAAAAAAAATAAAAAAAAGTCCTTGTGTGGTATTACTTTCAAAATTATGCATTGAGTAAAAAAGCTGTTACTTTTAAATTAAAACAAATACTTCAGTTTTATTTATTTGCAAAGATGTTCGACAGTTTTAGATGTGCAGAGTAGGGCTTGCAATCCGGATATCCGAATTATCCGGATATCCGACCAATTTTCATATTCGGATAATGAATGCAACTGTATCCGGATAATACGGATTTTTCGGATAGTGGATTTTTTGGTGTGTACTATGTATATAAAGCCTAATAATACATTTTGCATTGTGTGCAGTACAAGTAAAGTCATGTATTTACTCTACAGACATTATCTACTTACTACAAATTTAAATTTTGACTGAATCTACATAATTTTCTATTCGGATTATTTCTGATCTACGTCATTTTTAAAGTCAAAGTTGGCAACACTGCTCATGGCCATAACTAGCTCTCAGCGCCATGCACTCCGCACTCCGCATTATCTGACTAGTCGCACGCACGTTGCGAACGCATTAGGTCGAACCACAACAAAATCGCGAACGTCTAGACGATGTGGTGTGGTTACTGTCGCTGGCGGCTCATTGAAAGAAATTCCAGTTTAGAACAGACAGCAGTATACGGGAGTGCTACAAAGACGTTATTAACAAAGTACGAACAGTTGTGAAGATGTTTAAGCGTTCTCCAACCAAGTCTGAAATCCTATGTAAATATGACGCAGAAGGACAAAAAACAGGCGTTCACCTAATACTGGACTGTAAAACAAGATGGAGCAGTCTTGTGAATATGATCAGCCGATTTATAAAACGGAAAGAATCTGTGCTTAAAACACAAACTTGATTCAAAAATGAAAACTACGTTTAATGCACAAGAGTTGAATCAACTTGAGGATATATCAGATGCTCTAAGCATTATAAAGGCTAGTGGAATCAATTTGTGAATAAAAAGCAAACCTGTTGACTGCTGAGATTGGTTTGAAGTTCATGGTGAATAAACTTTCAAACTGCCAAAATAGTCAAATAAGTGCTGACCTTGTGGAGTCACTGAAAACCAGAATTGCAAAGCGCCGCGTACCAGAACTTAGTGGGACAATTAAATATCTTCATGACCCAAAAAGCTTTTAAGATAAAGCAGAACTCGACACATCTGTTTACCCTTTTGAGAATCCTTCGATTGCATCCGTTCAACGGACGATCGTCCATATTATTTCAGCTTATTTTGGGGCACAAGAACCTGAAAGTATCCCTAACGAGCCTCAAGTAACTGAAGTTGCTCACGTCGTAAAAGGTTCAATAAATGAACAATTACAAGAAGATATAAATAAAATAATGAAACCCTTATCTTCAGAACTTACGCGAGGGCAATATGCGCAACCATCTTCATCCCGTCAAAGCGATTTGCTTACTACAATACGGGTAGAAATGGCGCTTTATGATCAGGGAGGCCAAAGGAGCAAGAACTTGGAGAGAGCGTACATTGTTTTGATGGCAATTCCACCCACTAGTGTAGAGGCAGAAAGAGTATTTTCTGCCTCTGGCTATCTATGTAACCATTTACGTACAGCCATGAAATACTCTCTGGATTGCTTGAGCTTTTTAAGATCTCACTACCAAAATAAAAAATTAAATAAATACTTGAGACTGAGACAAAGATAAAAGTTGATTTATGGAGAAAATAAGTATTAGATTTATTGTTTGTTATGTTTTTTGTATTTGATTTATATGCATATTTGTTTTTTTTTATTTGAGTGAAATTTTTGTAATAAACAATAACAATAGCTGGGTAGTTGGATTATTCAAGAACAGTTTATGATAATTACATTAGAAATTATTAAAGTTAATTTTTTACCCTTTGTTTGGTTTTATTTAATTTTTGCCTCATAAATCATAACAAAATTGGTTTGTTGATTTTAGATGAAGAACTGTTTAGTTGTTAATAAATACTGATACTTTGAATAAATCCCTTGTTTTTATTGCCTGAGTGCTACAGGGATTGTTTTTCATATTCTAGTTTTAATTTTAGTGACATTCAAAATTATCCGAATTATCCGAAATATCCGGATATCCGGATAATAAGACTTCCTACTATTCGAATTATTCGGATACTAAAATTTGACGGATAATGCAAGCCCTAGTGCAGAGTAAACGGTTTTTTTCCTTTATCATTTTCACGCCGCGCCGGTGAATCTACCAGCATAAATCTTTAGTGTTTAAAGAATTTTCTCGACATATTTATGTCATATTTTAAAGTATCTACTGCACATTAATTAAGAGAATGAGGTTAAACCATTAAGTTTAGTTGAATAAAAGGAATTTATAAATTGGAACGGAGTTAGAGTTAATTAATTGATTGTATTGCGAGTTCGATGTTTTCTATTGAAGGGTTTAACAAAGAACTATACGCAACTTGAAAGTTAATAAACCATCTGAGAATAATGTAGGTCAGGGATTGAAGATGATGTCTTATATTTTTAACCGACTTCCAAAAGGAGGAGGTTCTCAATTCGTCGGAACCTTTTCTTTTTTTTTTCTGTATGTACCCCGATTACTCAAAGATGGCTGGACCGATTTGGATTATTTTTATTTTGTTTGAAAGGGTATTTTGTTGTAAGGGCTTAACCTAAAGATCGTCCCGAGCGGCTGTTATTATTTAGCTACGAGCTCCTCGTAAATCTAATAAGGTCCATGTTCACCAAAAAGATGACAGACGATTATCTAAAAACAGCTGTTTAAAACACATTTTTTGTATGAGAACATGTCACATTGACAGCTGTTTTTATCTTCTCGGTGAACATGAACCTAAGTCCGTCAATTAGAGTATTGGAAAATAATGGACACGAATTTTTGTTTTTGTAAATCAATGAATACTAACAAAGATAAAACGCATCAAAACTCGGGAGTGGGGACTCGTGACGTCACAACGTTCTAAAAATTACGGCACGGCTTAACGTATTGCGAATTTTAAAAGCGTCGTATCTTCGTAAATTTTGGTTTAAATAACAAAAGAAAGAATACGGGTCAATTTTTTTTTTATAATCTAATTGACGGACCTAATAGATTTTTTCAGGACACAAGATTATTGCCGACATTCGCCACTTTTGCAGTGTTTTAGCTGGGAGGAAAAAGTGGCTGAACAAACCCCTAGCAACACATCAGTCTGTTGGTTTAAATTTGATTAATAGCGATAATTAAAATAATAATTCAATTATATTATTAGCGTTATCGTAATGTTTACTTAACCGTTGATCATAGATCTGTAAGTGAGAAAAACAAAGAGTGCTTATAAAGCCGATCAGTAAATAAGTCATAAAAATAAATAATTTTAATGACATTATTATTGTTCGAGCAGATAGATTAATGTAGGTAAAGTTAATTAGCCTTACGCAACAAGACTAGACATAAAATCTGATATTAAAATCGGTTTCAGACATTTAAATTATTTTGAAATGAGTCTATTCTGGATAAATTAATTTCCTTATAGGCGACAGGATCTTAAAATTGTTAATTATTATGATAATTACATATTGGTTAATTAAAGCTGTAAATGTTTAGTCGATGGACGCAATTATTTTACACCAATAAACCGATTTCAATTACCATAAATGAACATTTGCAATAGAATGGACTTACAAATCATTTGTAGGAACTTAGAGCTGTTCCGAAAAAAAATCTTAATAAAAAACTGTGGTATCGTGCATAAAGGGTTCCAACCATTTCAGTAGAGCCCCTTTTAATTTTTAATTTATTACAGAAACAGACACTGAAACATCATAAGATGTAGCCCGCTGACAGACAGACAGACAGACAAAGACAGATGAACAGCAGAGGCTTAGTAATAGTGTGCCATCGTGGTGTGTAGTATGCTTCGCGTACAGAACCCTAAAACATATATGTCATGACACCTATCAACTTACATTGACGTCTAAATGCACTTGTGTGGGCGAATATACCTCGTGACTGGTGTCAAGGCAGTGTCACCGTTGTGTCAACAGTGTCAGGTATCGCGTGTCACTACTGACCACCCAGCGAGCGAGTAGCTTTGACATAACATCACGCTTTGTAGTCCCCGGAGGGTAAACAGAGTTGTATCTTTATAGTAGTACACTCACATTTCAGTTTTGTGGAAGTTCCAGGGTAGCACTCGAAATTCCAATTTTGTTACGTTTTTTGCAATTTGTAGGTTGTATGTTGATGAAGATATGATTTGCGACTGTAAGCCGTATGTATATACAGAATTATAATCATCAAAATCATCAATACGACCCTACAAGTTCATGTTACTCGATTGAATGACTATTTCATGAAAAAGTCATTCAATCGAGTAATATATGAACTTGGACGATTATATCACTGACCTATAGCAACCAAACTGCAAAAAAAAAACGTAAGAAATTTTAAATTCGCGGGATACCGTGGTGCTTCGGATCCGGAAGCACCGGAGCCGAACACATCCAGACTTTGTGACTAGCTATCACAGAAGAAAATTCCTGATGGAAAACAACAAAAACACTTTGTCCAACCTGAGAATCGAACCCTAATACTAAAGTTGTTGCGTTTTAGCTTGTCAATAGCGGTCATTGCACTTTCCTTAATATCTCTTCGTACGAACCAAAAACTGAACCATGTAACGTTTTTCACGAGAAAACATGTTGAAGATCACGACAGATGACGATTCCAGAATTGAACAAGCTTATTTTTGGTTTTTAAAGTTAAGGATAAATTAAAAACAAAAAAAACATTATAAAATAAAAATAGATAAATTGTATCAATGACCCATATTGATACTCTAACTGGTGGAAACTATGTAGAAGGTATTGCTTTGTATCCTGGGCAGATTAAAGAGTGTGCTACAGACCATCAAACAGAACTTTCTCCTTGGGACCTCCATCGTAATCGTAAAAAATTAATCAGCTGTCTCATACTGTACTGTGTACACTTGGCTGAGTAAGTAATGGATTATTTTATGGGGTCATTGATTATTTTTTTGCGATTACGATGGTGGAATTTGGATGCAAAGCCACATCTTGTAGTCTTATTCCTTAATCTCTTCACTAACAGTAGCCCTAGCGACTACTAGCCCACCCAGCCAGCTTTAGAAAAAAAAGACAAATAGCATGTGACTTGTGTATTGAGTTGAACAAATATGGTAGTTGTGTGAGACAATCGGGATGATTATGAGGAATTTATCATTCTACTTTTGTTTGTTTCATTGTTAGCGTTTTGAATTTGACACAAGATTAGTTAAAGGCCAAGGAAAATAGCAAGCAATTACTACTGACCTTACCATTGAAAGCACAGTAACTGCAATGACTGATTAACAGTAATTACTGTTTTCAGTTAAGAAAGCAGTTTAGACCTGTTTATTTATTTATTTATTTATTTATTTATTGACACACCAACGACTTACTCACTAATTAATTACATTAAATATATTCAATTTCGACAGCGTTGCGGTGAACTCGTCACTTATAGTAGTGCACAGCACTTGTATAATCAATAGTTAAAAAATTAAAATGGAAATGTATAATTACAAAATTAAAATTTACAAAGTATACATTGATTTTAAAACGTCAAGTAGTTAAATTACATTAAAATACAGTATAATTCAAAAATACTACTACTACTTTTACTATACGTGAACAGGATGCTAATAAACAACAGTAATACAGGGCCTCGATTCTGCTATTACAATAGTGTCAGAATAGGCGATCATTGAAGTCACAATGATCAAGTTCTGTCAAGTTTTGACAAGTTTGGTAATCTACTAATATAATGGCGTCATTATGACTTCTCAATGAACAACCACTGACACTCCATTAAAAGAAATGTCATAGAATATTAATCTGGCATGAATAAATGTTCGCATTTAGTAGTAGATTTCGAAAACCATTTGTACTAATGGTTTTATAATAATGGCAATACGAAAATGCCATTATAACACAATTTTATAACGATACCATCGACCGACCAATGGTCGACCATTGTGAATTTACGGGATTACGAACTTTAAGCAAAATGACAGACTGATGAGAATGGAATTGTGTTGGAGTAACGAATTTATTAAAATAGCAGAATTAGGCCCCAGAAATATGGTCTTGTAGTCGCAAGCACGATTGAGCCCTAGGTTCGATTAACATGTCGGGGAGAGTGCCATTGGGTTTTGTCCATTAGGAAATTCTCTGTAGCAGCCGTGGAGTCTGGATTTGCGCTAGGCTGATGGCAATAGGCTCGCTCCCTATTGCATTGGGCTTAAACATAACTGGTGAAATGTGGTTTCACTATTAGGTACACTCAGCTTAACCCATCGGAAATTACAGGCGTGTTATAAATAAATAAATATCGCTGGACATTAACACACAGCGCCATCTAGTGCCACACTGAGCAAGGCTTATGTCTTGGACACCAGATAGTCGATATACTACATATATACCTTTTTTGTTTGTAAATACATACTTGTTATACATATAAACATCCATGACTCGGAAACAAATGTCCATGCTCATCACACAAATATTTGCTCCTACCGGGATTCGAACCCAGGACCCTAAGAACGTAAGGCAGCCTTGCTATCATACTACGCCATGCCGGTCGTCGTCGTCGTCGGGTCGTGTTGTGTTGTTATGTTATAAAACAAAGTCTGCACCTAACTTCACTACAACCACAGGAGTAACATATCTCTCTCTTGTAACATTTACAGAATAAATCATAAACCCCACGACCATTGGTCCTCATTAGCCCAGGATGGAAAAAAACTGAAAGTCATGGGGTGAGGCCGCTGCCCAGCAGTGGGATGACGCTGGGTAACAGTAACAGTATTCAGCATCATAAACCCCAAGTTTATATCACCACTAGCGTCTGCCAGCGGCTTCTCCCGCGTGAAGTTCCATGGGATCTTACTACCGGGATAAAAAGTCAATCCAGGTTATAAACTATCTGTGTGCAAAATTTCATCCAAATCCATTCAGTAGTTTTTGCATGAAAGAGTAACAAACACCAATCCATCCATACATACTCACAAACTTTCGAATCTATACTAATATTATAAAGCAGAAGAGTTTGTTTGTTTGTTTGTTTGGTTGAACACGCTAATCTCAGGAACTACTGAGTCAAATCGAAAAATTATTTTTGTGTTGGATAGTCCATTTATCGAGGAAGGCTTTAGGCTATATAACATCATGCTACGATCATTAGGAGCGGAGCAGGAATGAAAAATGTTGCAAAAACGGGGATTTTATTTTTCCTTTCGCATTTCTCCCTTATGACGCAGACGAAGTTGCGTGGGTCAGCTAGTTTATAATATTAGTAGGATTCTCCTGCCCTAACTCTGTGCCCTAACCCAATTTATTTGGGATTGGTGCTTCCATAACTCTCCAATATCCTCCTCATCTCAGCAATCACCTCCTTTCTTGACGTAACATCCACAAACCACAAGTTTTCATTCAGCGCAACATACTAAGTAATAATAACTCCGTAATTGTAAACTAAGTGTTTTGTAAACAAACCCCGGTGGTCTCAGAGAATTGCCTCACTAGATCACAAGGACTCTGGGTAGTACCTACAATGACGACAATGATGTTGACATTCTTTCCCGGCGATGAGTTTTAAAACAATGCTCTCTCATTACACATACACGTGTCGTATGCACCACACAAGTATAATAGTGATGTGTTCACGAGAAACTGTAACGTTATAGTTCTTGGGCAGAGTTGCTCAAAGTTCTTTGTCACTTTATTTATTTTTATTTTATTTATTTATTTGGCTCACCAACAATTGAATACACTGCTTCAAAGATACAAGATATGTTATATAGAATCACAGACAAGTGTATCAACCTCTTACAGGTAAGCACATCATGCACTACTTATTTGTCGTTGAGTGTCTACTGCGAATCAGATGAGTACATATGTACTCACACTCAGCTATGGTTTTTAAATACATAATTAATCCAAATTAAATTCATTTTCAAAATGTAAATTACAAACAAATCTAAATTAAAATAACAATCAAAATTAAATCAAAATCAAAATCAAATTCAAAATAAAAATCGAAATAAAATCTAAATTAAAAATCAAAATCAAAATTGAAATAAAAATAAAAATTGAAACAAAATTAAAAATCAAAATTACAACAAAATGATAAATGACATTTGAACACGGAAGCTAATCTTTTTGATCTACAATTAAGATGTCAAGAACTACGTATAATACAAAAATCCTATACTATGAATTTTAATTCGATTCCAGATTTGACATTAGCTACTGTCATTTTGTGAAAAAATGATACCACATAATATAATAGTGTAGTGATGAACACAAAAATCGATAAACAATCGATTCGAAAAATTGTGAAGATTACCATGATGAGATGAATGCAGTCTGTTTTGAGGAGTGGAGTCGCTGGAGTCTTACCAAAATTAAGACCAAACTCAATTGTGGTGATGGATAATGCACCTTACCACTCCCGAAAATTGGAAACGGCACCAAAAATGAGCTAGAAAAAAGCTGCCATTCAAGATTGGCTTTTAATTTATTCTATTCTATTCTATCGGTTCAGAAATATTTAATTTCCTGATATACTTAGTTTACGAGAATAAAATTATAAAACGAGAAGAATCGATCTGGAAATATTCCATTTCCATATCGAATAATTTCGCAACGTCACTATTTAGTACTTGTCATAACGTTGCAACACTGAAATTGTCAAATCTGGAATCGAATTAAAATTCCGAGTATAGTCAGGAGTGATTTTCCTTGTTGATAGAAAAGTACGGAATGTTTTTATGATAACGCCGAACTATGTCATGATATGGTACAGAATAGTTTCTGTTTCAGCTAATAAAACGAGTTACGGCCACGACTTACTGTTCGGAAGTTGGGGTCGCCACTGGGCCACCGCTGCTCTATCTCTTATAGCCCAAAAAAAAGCTCCACCGTTCAAAATAGACCAACGACCAAAATGTTGAGCGCCGCTGCCGCAGACTGCACTAGAGTTCTCACAGAACGTGTTTACTAAAACACTTCGATGACTTCGAGTAATTTGATTCAGCCAGATTGATGATGAAACGCATTGTTTTAAGAATTGTGCGTAGTTTATTAACCTCAATATTACATAGTAAAAAAGTGGTTTAGAGTTTCATGGTTGCGTCATTTCTCTAAGTAGGTAAGATAACTAACTTTATATTTGCGGGTACGATTAAAAACTAAACTTGTATTCAAGAAGAAGACATTAAAAAATGGACAGTTCATAATCTATAAGTACTACAATACGAGTATTATAAAGCTGAAGAGTTTGTTTTTGAACGCGCTAATCGCAGGAACTACTGGTTGGAATTGAAAAAAATATTTTTGCCTTAGATATCCCATTTATCGAGGAAGGTTATAGGTTTTATAACATCACGCCAGGATCAATAGGAGAATATTGCAAAAATGGGGAAAATTTATTCCTTTTGTGAGCTTTTTCTATCTTATGTGACGCAAACGACGATGCGTGGGTCAGCTAGTATTAAAGTAAAGGACTGATAGCCATTGGCTATCAGTCCTTTGGCGAACATTGCGTGCCTGCATGACCAGCCTTTTTTTCGAATGGGAAATTATCAAATGGCTCCTCCCGCTCTGGGCAGAGCGGGAGGGAGTGTCAAACTGTCACTGACTAAAACCCATTCTTGTTTTATCTTCGCCCTTTATGTTCCGGGGCCACGGTATCTCTTTCGAACAGTCCCGCAGCCCCAGCAAGTTCAGCCAGCCTAAAGACGCGGTCACACTGTGCCGACCTGACTGCGGATTCGCAACGGACGTTGGTCATTTGACAGATATTTTATACCTACTACTTACATAATTTGTCAAACTCCACAATCTGATCTGGAGCTGTGACCGCATCTTTTATTCTGCTAGCTAAGTTAAGAACTTCCGGGAAGTTTCGTAAGGGACCTTCAAAACATTTAAGTACCAAAAATGTACTAACATTGAGTTGATATCATGACAAATGACGATTCCAATTAACTTTACACCTACATTTTTTATCCTGACCTTTTTCTAATGTAAACATCACTGATTTGTTTACGTATTAAAGGGCAGTGTCACACCGGAGCCTTTTTCAAGAAACCTTGCAAGTCATAGAATGATTGATTTTGTCAAGTATCGAATGACAAGGCTGTGCCCACGTGACGCTTCACTTTAAATAGCTGACTGCACCCAAATCGGTTAGATCAGCATAGAGCTACAGCATTGTTTTATTTTTTCATTCGATCCAGTCAATGACGCAGATTGATTTCAATATCAAGATTTGGGCATTGCTATTCGCATGGGTGCTCTTAAAATTGGTGATCTTATAATTCAACAAGTGTGAAAATTGTGTCCCCTCCACCCCTATAACTTTTAAAGTAAGAGGAGGAAAATACTGCAAAAGATGTGGCTTTGTAGAAAGTAAAAAAAAATATACATGTAGGTAAGTATAGTTTAACTAACAATTAGTTGGGACTTTTTCGTAAAACTGCAGCAGTGACTTAGTTTTTCATGAATTTGAGTGTATAATTATCATACGATCTTCAAAAATATTTTCATGCACTTGTCCGGTTTTCATTCCTACATTTTTCACTACATGTTCCCAAACAAGATGATAGTCCTAGCACTAGCAGTTTATCAGAAAGATGTTCTGATGCTAATGAATGAACCAGAAAAATGTACAAAGCTTAGTTGAGAAAAACCCACCAAATTTTTAAGATCAGATTAGTGAAGCTACATTACAATTTAGAGACGATTTGAATGTTAATCACTAGAACTATACACATACATAGTAGACTAATCCACACCGCAGAATGACTCGTAAAAACGTGCCTCGTACACAGCCTCGGGTGATAAGACTTGCAACTTGATTTGCGTCAAGCGTTACGCGACCGCGTCATTTGCTTTCATCACGTCCAGAAGAACACCTGCCGCCCGGATACGAGCTGTAGTGGCTTAAATTCGAGCCCAGGTTGACCGCTGTAGATATAATCTGCCCAAACTGCCCAAATGGGGTATCCTCAATCCATCTCAAACAGATTGCCAGTGTGAAGGATATGCTCCAACTCCTGTTTTGCCCATCCTGCACTAGCACTTACACCTATCATGATTTCATCGAAGCGAATGTTAAGAGCTGTACAAGTGGCTACATACTGGTCTAACACAATTGGAGTCCATCGCCACGTAAACAAGAAGAAGATCACGTCACGGTGAAACTCAAACTCAAAGCATTTATTTCAATTAGACCATTACGGCACTTTTGAATGTCAAAAATACAAAAAAAAACCAAAGCTACAGTCACAAGGCATAATATCTGAAGAAAATACTGTAGTTCTTTGCCCATTCCCTAGCATAGACCTCTATGGAGAAGAAACTCGGACAAGAAACTACATGGACACTCTTTTAAATCAAATGACTGACTTTTATGTCTGGTGGCAAGTTCTAAATAACTTTATTATTTGTTTTACCGCAATCGCAAGATGCGAGTCGCTTGAGGATGTGGACAATCTGTCAAATCGTCACTTCCAAACCAGTTTTAAAACCCATAACTCTTTTGATAAACTATAACTCTTTTATAGCACCATTAGATACCCCATAAGTATTTATAACGCTTTTTAATCGGCAATTATCGGTGAACCACGTCCGATAATCCGAATTCTGAGCCATTTAAGGCCGTCGTCTGACAGATGGAGTCGACAAAAAGCCGTTCCCACACACTGACCCGTTAGACCGATGCAATAGAGACGTGAGAACTAGGCTTTATAAATTGAAAATGTATGTCTGTAATGTGGACTAGGTTTTATGATTGAATTGAAAGTTAGAACACAAATAATTTTGTATAAGGCTATATAATTTTGAAAATATTGAATTTGTTTGTGTGTGGAGCGAGTCAAAACGATTTAATTTTTAGAAATAATTATAATTTGGTGTTGGAACTATTTTCTTCCACCCAGTTATGCGTGGCTTTAGACAATTAGTGATCGCTTTCAAAGCGCCTCAACAACAATTACAACCGATTTTAATAAAATACACTTACATATCTGCAACAGGATTTTAATAAAAATACATTTTTCCATTAACTATTCCATTATCATTGTTACTTTTTCCAGGTACTTAGGATACCTTGAAACATCAATTAACTTTGAAAACAGTCCTTCAGAAGTCGCTTCTTTCACACCATTGAATGTAATTTGTATTACGGCGTCCTACCAAACCTACTTATGTGCCATTAATTTTGTTCATAAATCTACTGCTTTTTTTTCAGTTTGAACTGTCCCACTCCTATGCAATGGCCTATGGCCCCCATTCCTTTTACCTCTGTCGATGTTGCGCCTCTTTCTTCTTACTCATGAATGAGGAAGACATCTAATTAAGGCGTCCCGTCATGTTCTCTTCGGTCTGTCGCGACCATGTTTTTTGTTTTTTTTTTTTGTAGGATTTATTTCTTTTTTTACTCTGGACGCTCTTATTCTGCACGTCTTTCTACATCGTTCTCACATATATGTATAATCTCAACATGAAAGATGTAACCAAGATTTTGTAACAACATTTTTGATTGAAAAGAGTGTCCATGGAGTTTCTTGCCCGTTCTTCTCCATAGAGATCTACGCTAGGGAATGGGCAACTACAGTACATTCTCAAATTATTATGCCTTGTGTCTGTGACTGTAGCCTTTTTTTTTCGTTTTATCGACATTCAAAAGTGCCGTAATGGTCTAGTTGAAATAAATGCTTTGAATTTGAGTTTGTCTAAGAGTCTCATTGTTCCATTGCTTTAATTGTAAACAAAGCTTACATCGAACACCTGTATTGATAGCTGAACCAAGTTAAGTATCCATTATATCCATAATCTGTGGTATTATCATCAACAGATTGGCTTAATGTGTTAAACCGTTAGGTGTGATAAGCCTAGTCTTATCTACGAACATTTTAAAGCGTATAATTAGTTACAAGGAAGTTAAAGTGGCATTTGTTTGACATAAATAACAGGAGACGTCCATTACTAGGCATGGAACCCTGATATGAGAAATTTAACGGTCTCGGTAGACAGAATGGAGATTTAAACCTATTAACTGTAAGCATACTAAGTACCCATGAATTATCAGTAAAACAGGTGTTGATGTAGAACAAAAGACTTGATGAATTTATTGCGAACCTTGGGGTATCCCTTGAATGATGCAATTAAACTAATTGGGATGCCCTAAAACGCGAATAAGGAAGTGTTTTTCCATCAAAATTACTAGGTGTTCTCGACAGTTGTAGCTACCGTAATTTTAAAACCATTGAAGTTTTTGTTTAGAGCGATAGATATGTAAGGGTTTGGTAATGAAAAACAAGAATGAATGCGAAAAATATGTTTTCTTTCTAACACTTTCTTTGAATGTTGAAAAGACCGCTGAAAATAACATCAGTGCACAGAAAGGGTACTAGGCTACAAAATCAGTACCTACTTGCTAATAGACCATGTTCTGCGGTAGCCAAAGGCCATTCATACTAAGACAGTTTATTATCTTCAAACGGTAACTCTGATCCCGTTACACACCAGGATTGTAGAAACCGTAAAATAATAAAATCAGCATGATAAGGAAATGGTCCTCAATAGCATAAACTGCACCTTATACAGCGGGTATTAAATAATTAACCTTTATACAGCCAATGATATTATAAACTGTCATTGCTTACAACACCATCATTTTAGAAAGCAGAAAATCATCATCATCATCTGCCTAGCCTTTTCCCAACTATGGGGTCAGCTTCCAGTCTAACCGGATACAGCTGAATACCAGTATTTTACATGGAGCGACTGCCCATCTGCCCTCCACAACCCAAAAATTATAGAGGTATTGAGAGCATATGTATAATCTGCCCGTTTATACAAGAAATGTGTAATTTGTCAGTAAAAACTGTTGAGTAATTCTATCAGTTTCCGTGTGCGATCTCATCAGAAATGAAGAGAGTCCCAAGAGAACTAAGAAACCCAACATAGACCGTAGAATGATGAAAACTTAAGTGGCATTAATCGCAGAACGGGTAGCCGATGGGGCCTTAGCTTCTAGTTTCTAGAGTGATCATCACTGTTAGATTGTATACGCAGCATTTAAAGGTCTACCACAAGGAGGATTAACGAAGAATGCGGGTATCCGCAAGTTGTGAGAGTCACAGGATCAGTAGATGAGTGCGAAAATAATTTCTTTTATATTAAACTTAAAATGTCACTTACGGAATAATTATATTCCGTGATTGTTGTTTTTTATATTGTTGCAGTGATTTTCTGTGGCCTTCAGTCACGGATAACTTTAGTAGCGCAATTCGTTAGTCCTTCATTTCTATCATAGAGGGCACTATGTTGTTGTAGCACCTTTTGTACTATGTTGCTGTAGCACTTATTGTGCTATGTTGCTGTAGCACCTTTTGTACTGTGTTGCTGTAGCACCTATTTTATTATGTTGCTGTAGCACCTTTTGTACTATATTGCTGTAGCACCTATTTTATTATGTTGCTGTAGCACCTTTTGTACTATATTGCTGTAGCACCTATTGTATTATGTTGCTGTAGCACCTATTGTACTATGTTGCTGTAGCACCTATTGTACTATGTTGCTGTAGCACCTATTGTACTATGTTGCTGTAGCACCTTTTGTACTATGTTGCTGTAGCACCTATTGTACTATGTTGCTGTAACACCTTTTGTACTATGTTGCTGTAGCACCTATTGTATTAAGTTGCTGTAGCACCTTTTGTACTATGTTGCTGTAGCACCTATTGTATTATGTTGCTGTAGCACCTTTTGTACTATGTTGCTGTAGCACCTTTTGTACTATGTTGCTGTAGCACCTTTTGTACAATATTGCTGTAGTACTTTTAGTACTATGCCGCTACAAACACATAACATAACATTATAATCTCCAGTGAGCCGTGGATAATGCACAGAAATAATCGTTTCTAATGGAGCGTTTGTTTGCAATTATTGTTTTGATTAACGTTTATTGCACTGTATCTGACGGTGCATTACAGGTACTCCCTTGATTTTCCTAAAAATTTTTGTCCGAAAATCATTATTCATAACCCGTTTGATATAAACTTCAGTAACCATAATGTTCAAAACACCGAAATTATGTTTTACATAACTAAGTTTACTCCTAATACTATTTTGTCATAATATCGAATACTATAATAATTGAATCTCCTAATTTTACATGACATAAAGTCGTATGTCCTAAGTATTGTATCACATAATGTGTATGATTCCGAATGGTCATTTATAAATTGTTAGTTGCTAAAAAATTCCCTAAAAGTTAGGTTTTAGTGACAGAAACGAATTGCTGTAAATCCGACTCCATGCAGTCTTGTCTGCCCTACCCCAAGAGTGTTATTTAAAATCGCGTAGGCGCGGAGGGGTGAGGCGGGCCGCGAGTTGAGGAGCAGGTGGTTGTAACACTCCCCGCCGCGGCTGAGGCTGGCCGGCGGAGCCGGCCAGCAAGCCGAAGCTGCGGTGGTGAGCGTTAAACCCATCTGCGACGATAACCTCGCGTGAGGCCGCCGGAGCCCCGCAGCACCGGAGCCGTGACAGAAACCATGCCTGCTGCATGATGCTTGCTCGTTTGCATGCTACATGCTTGCTTGCATACTGTATGCTTGCATGCTTGCATGCTGCACGCTTGCTTGTATGCTGGCTTGCTTGCTGCATGCTTGCTTGCTTGCTGTATGCTTGCCGCATGCTTGCTACATGCGTGCTGCATGCTTGCTTGCATTACATGCTTGCTACATGCGTTTTGCATGCTTGCTACATGCGTGCTGCATGCTTGCTGCATGCTCGCTGCATGCTTGCTTGCATTACATGCTTGCTACATGCGTGTTGCATGCTTGCTACATGCTTGCTTGCTTGCTACATGCTTGCTTGCATTGCAGGTCAACGCCTACATACGATTAAACATTTACTTAGAATAGGACTTATGACTTTTATTGAAAACGATTTTATGTATTTTGTTAATTATTGATTGTAATACTTATGACATACGGATGTAGGGCTTATTATATTTAGGCGTTTCAACTATATGGCATATGATATTATGTGATTTAAAGTTCGGGTAAATTATCATTCGGACGAATGATGATTATGACAAAAACAATTATGCCATTTTAGATTATGGATTAAAAACTTAGGTAATACGATAGAGAACCTGCATTACATTCTATTGAGTTCATGGTTATATCGGTATACCGCAGGACTAGTAGGGACAAACCTTAGTCAAACTGAAATATGTCCGCCGATGAACATCTTTAAGCATTGTCATCATCTGCCTGATGATAAAATCAGTCGAAATCTATGTTTCACCTGTTCTATGTTATGTTTCTATGATCAAATTATATTTAACACTTCAAGCACATAGTACAGAGGCGGACTTGATGCCATAGGCAATGCAATTGCTCCACGATTAACATTAGGAGATAGTTATACTAAATCTAATAAGGTTATAGTTTAGTTAATAATCTGCCGATTAGATTTTGTTAATTCAAGATTGAGTAAACGTATTCAAACACTTACCTAACAACAATATAGGCAAGTCAATAAGCAGGTGCCACAGTATGCTGTGTCGCGCCTGCATCTCCTCAGGGGCGGTCGCTCGCTGCTCCGATGCTGACTGTAACAACGACAAAAAAGTTTAGAAATATATTACAAGCATCTTAACAGATGAAAATTAGATAATTATGGTAAAAGCCAATGGTGTTTATAGGGGATCTAGCAATAATGATGGCCGCCTAAAACTCGACGCGAAATTTTAGCCTTTGCTATCGATATATTAAAAAGAACTCTGGAATCTTCACTTGGACAATTCGTGCATTTTCCTGACATACAATAATGGTTATTCAACCACGACCGGGAATTACGAAGCTTTGAATCTGTATTCTTTTGTGTTTGAATCAATATTTGCAAAAAAAGTTTAAACTAGAGGAAATCGCCGTCGAGGTAGACCGCGGCGAAGGTGGTGTGACGATCTGACCCCGTATTCACAAACGTTCGACTCGTTTCCGATTCGACAACTTGTATATCTGTCTTTTTCTGGCATTACGAAAACGACCGAGATAGACATATGACTTTCCGAATCGGAAGCGAGTCGAATGGTTGTGAATAAGGGGCCTGATCTCGTTTGCGGTGCGATCATGGCCAGATACCGCACAGGACCGAGAGGTTTGGATGGAGAAAGGGGAGGCCTTTGTGCAGCAGTGGAACACTAAAAAAGGCCAACAAAAGAGATATTGAGGTCAGGCCAGGTCCAGCAAAAACAAACATAATATAGGGTGACTGGTAATTAGTGCAAAGTGTTAAGTATCGTACACTAATTGCCAATCACCCTATATTTAGCCTGCAATTGATTATCAAGCGTAGCCTGCAGACTAGCCGCCGCGGGAGACGCACCGGGCGTCGGGGGCCACGTGGTGGCTACCGGCCACCGTAGATGCGGGCCTGTGGACGGTTGGCTATGGGCTAGGTAGCCGTCCGTCCGTCTAACGACGACGACAGGCCGTGTCGACGGCGCGTTCGTGTTCCACGCGCGCCTCAGAGATGTCAGCATAAGGGGAGGGGCCCGCAAGGGCCGAAGCCTGCCGGGGTTGCGGGCCTGTTCGAAAGAGATACCGCGGCCCCGGAACATAAAGGGCGAGGAAGGAACATGGATGGGTTTAAGTCAGTAAGAGTCTGACACTCCCTCCCGCTCCGCCCAGAGTGGGAGAAGTCATTTGATGATTTCCCATCCCAAAAAAAAAGCCTGCAGACTAACGGCAAAACAGGAGACAAAAGTCAACTCCATTGGCATATCCTTTGATTTCATGACAGTGGCAGTTATTGCTATCCCTAAAGATGTCAAACAATGAAGCCATTTTCCAAGTTATATCTTTAGTCGAAAGCACTTAACATTTAGAAACCCTTGTCGCCCAGGAAACTAGAATACCGTTAGGCTGAAGCTTTTAAACTTGTTGCAAACAAAAAGTAGCTTTTAGCAATATTAAGTGCTGGCAACATTGGGTGGGTTGCACTATAACAAACGAATTTGTCACGGCCCATCGTAAACCTAGATTAACTCTTCAGACGTTAACTACAGTTAACACAAATAGTTGGAGTTTAAAAGTTGGAATGGACATTTCTAAAAATATGGTTGGTATTGTTGATATCCGTTTTCCAAAGCTTAAGGATTTAAATATTCATAGGCTATTAAAGATTCGATTCTAGATTACCCGTAGTTAGGTATTTTGATTAAAATACAAGTTACTTAAATTACATGATTTGATATTAAATGCGTAGACCAGCCATAGAACCACTGATTCTAATCTTTCCATAAGGTACCTAATAATACCACCAACAAATAGGCCCGTAGCAAACCTGAATAGCACTAAACTACTGAAGTGGCCATAATGAAGGCAACAAATCACTCAGGCATAAATAAATCAGGCTAAGTCACAATACGTACTGAACTGACTAGACTAGTGTCAATAACCTGTTCATAACATTTAAGTCTCTTGTTGACGCTAATCGAAACCAGCAGATTAAATCATTGTTTAACTCTATAAGGTGCAGTCAGCCTTATTTATGGAATCATATCCTTCTATTTCTGTCCTAGCTCTAATACAATTGATATGTCTATTTTTGGACAACTTTTTATTGAATGACGCACAATGACCTGTGTTACTATAAATAAATCATAGTTTCGGAAAAAGGTTCCAATACTACAGCTAAACAATTCAATGTCGGTTGTCCACCTATTTCTGCTTATCCCATAAACGAAGACACGGTGTTGTATAAAACCATGATTAACGGGCGATTAGCGTACGTGGTTAGAGTTAGAACTAACTATTGATTATCGAGACCGATTTTAACGGGAGTTTAAAATAATGTAGTTTAATGACTAAGAAGCTATTGTCTAGATGTAATGTCTGTTACAAATATTTATTCTATACCCATCATTGTGACGTCATTATAGAATAATAATCGGCAGGTGTATAGATGATTTGCGATTCGCTGTCAGGTATGGACCTAACGGTAGGGTTGCCACACTCGAAATCTAATTCGTGAAATCGTGATTGACGTTAATGTAAATCAATGTCACGGTTGTGAGGTTAATCCTTTGTTTGATAGTGATGGAATTAGGTTCGAGCCTATGTCCGTATATTGGGGTGACAGTTGATGGTAGAGTAACTGTGAATTTATACGTTAAATAGTCGAAATGAGAGGTCATTCTGAATCCTTAATTTTAAGAATTGCGCTATAGTTTCTGCTAGTTAGATGACAATAGCGGTCATTGACCCACGTACATTTATTAAAGTTCTCAACTTTGAAAATCTAATACTATAGTAAAATGGTTACTTTTTTTGGTGTTATTATGACCTTGAAATTATGACCCAATGTGTCGACTGTCGGGGTTTTTATTTTATTTAATATAATTTGTTTCGCACATCTCGTCAAAACACTAGTAAATGAAACGAACAGGTGGGCCCAAAAAAATTGTCTCTTTAGTCTGTGTGTATACAATGTGGTGACAAACAAATGATTGTTTAGGTTCGCACGAAGAGATATTATGGAAAGGGTAATGACCGCTATTGTTATCACAACTGTCACCAACTATACCACAGTTTGTCTCACCATCATTTAAAGGTAACTCGTAGAAAATGCCTATGACAGTAAGTCTGCACATTTGTGTGCTTAAGAGTGCTATCACAATTTTTGTTGTATGTGTGTGTGTATTTGAATGTTTTAAGAGTAACACTCTAATACAAGAAAAAATGTGATATTTGTTTTGAGCACTCTCCAGAGAAATAATCAAACTTTCTCGAGCATATTTTAATTTTGATTTTGTGGCTATATTTAAACTACAATCACACATCTAAATTCTCAAAATTAAGACATATCTACAAGAAAAAATGTTCACAAACGTAACACGTGAACTTTAGCATCGTACCAACCAAGGGTTTAAAGTACCTAGCTACCGAATTTTACATAATTGTGTTCATCTTTTCAACCTCCATCTTATTTATCGTGTGGTTAGAGCCCAAACATGTGTCAGGATTTTTATGTCAGCCATGGGCCTCTGACTTGTTTTTTTTTTTCGTCAAGAAATATCTCTCAGAAAGAAACCTTCACGATGTTTCCTTTGCCGAAGCAAGTTATAATTATGCAATACACACATTAATGTGACTTGGCAATTCGTCTTTTCAATAAAATAATGGATACAAACTACTCGTAAATCTCAAAAATAAATGCAGTAATTTAATTCCCAGAACAATAAAATTGTATCCTCTCAATGCACAATTAAATTGTTTACCTTAAAATTATGGACCTTGATCCTGCTACCTAGAAGTACCTAAACTGATACCTACGTATTTCTTACAATAAAAACGAAATATTTTGTTTAAAGCAGGAAATTATTATTAGTTTTAAAGGAAAACCACATTCTATAAAATATTAATTAAAATCCATGATTTCCTATCATACGAGGAAAAACTAATTGTAATTGGTATCTTCTCTTTTAAATATAAATGAATAGAAATGAGGGTATTTAAAAAAATAATAAGGCTTGCTGATGCCAACAGCAAGCGTAAGGAAAACCGTGGATTTTATGTATGAAGGTAAATTATAATTAGAAACAAAAAAGTTAAAATTGTGTTCTTTATTATCTTTTTATTTGTTTTCATACATTACGTAATGCAAGTATATCGGTGTATATCAGCCAATAACCTATCTGCATACATTTTCTATAGAAATTTTGAATTCCTCATATCTCGTCTTTATATGATTGTGTTTTCAAATTATTTACTTGGGAACATAGATATTCGTTATATGTTTGTTTTCATATTATTTTGGTATTACGTTTGTATGAAAAACGCATGCTCCGTTAAAAATAACGTTTACAACTTTCTCTAAAATAACATATCGTTTACTTTTGTTTTTATTTTAAAGCGACATCGAAATTCCATAACAGGAACATTCTTTTTATTTTCAATCATCCATCTTGCAAGTGTCACGTAAAAAAAAGAATATTTAAAATTTGACAGCCCTATAACCGGGGATTGGTTGACAGTAGCCGTCAGTGCCATATTTGGTGTGCTGTCAAACTGCCATTGACTTTGAGCTGCGCGAACGCAGGCCTTAATTACGATTGTAAGATGAATAATAAAAATATTCTAACTGTTTTGTACTGGTTTTATGAGTAAATACTTTATGATCTGTTGATTTTTTATTGGTTATTGATTACTCTTTGAAAAGAGCCGATGCGAATGAGCTCAAAATCCCTTTATCACTTTTGCTAATTGAAACTTTACTAGTATGAAACTTATGCAGAAGCATGGAAGTAGAATATAATATGTGGCGCTTACCGTAATAACACCGTAGACGTCAAAAAAAATAGTCCATCAGGAAGATTATAAAAAAAAACATTTGAACAGTAATTTTTTCTTTTGCTACTTAAACCAAAATTGACGAAAATTTCTTTTAAAATTCTCAATACGTCACGCCTTGCTATAATTTTGAACGAGTTCTGACGCCACGCACGATACCCCACTCCCGAAATTAATATATTTAGGGGCGTCGGCCACATATGCCTAGACTACATTGATTTACAAAATCCAAAAATACGTGTCCATTATTTTCCAATAATCTAACTGACGGACTAAATAGAGGGCAGAAAAAATAATAATTAGTAAAAAACTATCTAACTGACATTTAAATAAACACGCATTTGGTGATGGGATAAGTGGATTTGAATTTCGGCGGTTTCTACAAATAAAAAATTGTTTTGTAGGTGTGATAAAATTTCAATTAATTTCTAATTAAAATGTAATATGTTAGACATCCATTTTATTGATAACTTTACGTCATCCTATGTTTAAGTGCCAGCCAGATTCAAACAAAACTCGATCAGCTGTTCGGACATTATGTATAGAGAGTAGAGTTGTTTTTTTTTCGTCTCTGTTGTTAATGATGTTAGTAATCTACTCCCGCGAGGTTTTTGGTGTTTTACAAACAACCCTGAATATAGTTACCTACCGGAGGAAAATCAGTGAAGTCTTATAAAATTTTATAACGACAATACGATCATCGACTTACAATCGATCAATCGCAGTTATTGTATTGTATTGTACAACGGGCTGGTGTCCGCCACTCCACGTCAAAGCGTGTATTGTATTGTATTGTAAAGTTATTGTATTGTATTGTACAACGGGCTGGTGTCCGCAACTCCACGTCAAAGCGTGTATTTTGCGTATGGGCTGAAATCCACGACGCGGGCTCAGTGCGGGTTGGTAGATGTCACATATCTTCGAATTTGGTTCTAGGCTCTGCCGCTTTCCTCACGATGTTTTCCTTCACCGTTTTTGACAACAGCGGTGATGAAATAAATTACACAAAGTAATGCGCCTGCCTGGGTTCGAAACCACGACTTACTGTTCGTAAGTCGGGGCCGCTACCGCTTCGCCACCGCTACTCGCAATCGCAGTCAAAACAATAAATTCAAGATAACCACATTTTTGTTGGGCAAAACCATGACTTAATCTTAATTAAGATACTGTTTTAATTTATAAAAGAATACATCTTTAACTTTCTCAGACACTAACTTAGGTTTCTTTGCTAAGCATAAGGTCATTTGACTTTAGCTTTATTTGCTTTAAAACACCAACAATGCAAGCCAATACTCATAGAAATTACAATTCAAAAGGTGAAGTTTCCCTGACTCGTGTTTTATTAGCTTGATATCGAGCCAATCTTTGTGTTTGGCCTTTAATATTAATCTAGTCGTTACTTGTATAACTATCAGTTGGTCAAAGATTTGGAAAAAGGTTTGATCAAAGTTGGCCAAGTAATTATGAGATTTTAGGAATTTTTGTTTAAGTTAGTTCAGTGTGTGTGTGTTCCTTTTGATTGAGGATTTTCCATGTATGATTAATATGGTTTTCTGGTAAGGTTGGGTAATAATGGTAAGCAAGTATTAGAAAGTCTCTCTACTCACATTTAATGTATTTATTTTATTGTCTTAGCAATTGATTCAAAACATTTAAGATAAAGGCATAAAGTAGGCATTAGCAAACGCATAATGAATTAAAGGCAACAAAATGAAATCACTAAGCAATAAATTGTTGCTTCAGTAATTCAATTATTTATCAAATTATGGTGGCAATAATAATAAATACAATTAATTATAAATGTGTAGGTATTATTCACGTACCTACATAACTGACAATGCAATAAAATAAAATCACTAAAGGATATTGTTAGTAACTAATTAAGTTTTAAAACTCTAATAGCAAAACTCGTGCATTACTCACAATAGTCACACCACATACACATTCACACTTTGTGTTCTCATCCAGGGATACAAATAAATGCGTCAGAATACAAACAAAATAGATTGACTTCGGTGATGACGACCGCCTCCAGGAACCCACTGTGTGGCGATTCTGGTCCTTCAGTCCTGACCCATTCTGGATATGTGACTGACCTGCCCAATCCCATAATCAAATAACTTTGATTTGGACTCGTTCCTTACTGATAGGCCAAAGAAGGCTTAACAACAAGTAAGTTGGAAAGGAATGCTCTGCCCAGCAGTGGGGCAAAATCGTAAAAAATACACTATAATAACTTCACTTGAAACCATATTATCCTCTGATCTTCGAAAGGTTGACAGGTACGGAGCAATGTCAGGCAGTAATGTTTTATTTAAATTCCATATAAATCTTTACTCAAGTTTCTTTGACAGTTCATACTACGTCTTGCATACCACTAAGATCATGTTTAATTCTATTACTAGTCCGAAACAGAAAACACCACTTAAAATCCAATAGAAAGAAACAATTTGCACACTTTCCTATGTAAATAATTGTCTAGTCTAACCTGGCATGCATTCAAATGTTTGCCCCACACTAGTCTCAAACAGCCAACGTTGGCGCCAGTCGTGGGTTCACATTCCTATGTTAATGCTTAGGTATTAGTAGACATAGCAATTGACGTTTGCACCTATGGTACTTTTGGCCTACTTATTTCTAATTCGTTGTTTCAAGGATTACTGGAAGGCCTACGCAAATATGCTGGCGTGAAATGTTAATAGTGTGACCTGTAAGGATCAATGAATAAAAGATTGAATTTAATTGTATGACGAATTAATTTTGTATCTGAAGTTTATCAAGTTATTGAAATTATTTATAAGCTAAAGGATAAGCATCAAAAGGCATAATATGATAATGATTGTGAAGGACCTTCGAGTTCAACATTTGAAGTTAAGGCTGCTAATGCTCTCCCAAGAATGGAAAAGAATTTGGTGAAAATCAAAGATTAGACCATGAGTTTGTCAGTATAGGAGAGAGCCTAGACCGTATCAATAAGTCGCAATAGAGATAAGATAACGAATAAAGAAAACTCAAAATTCTATTCGATTTACAATGCTACCAAAATCTTTATGTCATACCTGTTGAAAGACGCTGTTGAAGATGTTTATGGTGAAGATGTAAATAATGATGACGTTAAATACTGTTCAAAACATAATGTTCATGAACATGATGAATGTGCAGCCAATAAATCGATGACCCGGTGAAATGACCACGCAATGTTATAGTAACACAGTGTTAGATGAATAGATTCATGTGTGAAAGGTCGTTGAAGATGATGATGATAAATACACAGACAGATCCACAGGCATAACTAGAATCAGATGACTCGGTTAAATAACTAGGCAATGTTATTGTAACACAGTGTAAAATGAATAGATTAAAGTGTGAAAGGTTGTTGATGATGAATATGAAAATGATACACAGACGGAACCACAAGCACAGCTACATAATACCTGAGTTAGAAACAGATGACTCGGTGAAATAACAATGTTATAGTTACATAGTTTACAATGAATAGATTATGGTGTGAAAGGTTTGTTGATGATGAAGATGAAGATGATAGATACACAGACAGAACCACAGTCCCACAGGCACAACTAAACAGATGACTCGGTTAAATAACTAGGCAATGTTATAGTAACACAGTGTAAGATGAATAGATTAAGGTGTAAAAGGTCGTTGAAGATGAAGATGATATGCACAGACAGATCCACAGGCACAACTAATACTAACCTAGAAATAGATGACTCGATGAAATAACTAGGCAATGTTATTGTAACACAGTGTCAGATGAATAGATTAAGATATGAAAGGTTTGTAGATGATGAAGATGAAGATGATATAAATACACAGACGGATTCACAGGCAAAACTAATACTTACTCATACACAGCTGACTCGGTTAAATAACTAGGCAATGTTATTGTAACACATTGTAAGATGAATAGATAAGTTAAAGAGTACCGTTACAACAAATATGTCTCCCATTCAATGTTAATGTAATCCTGCGCAGTTTTTGCAAGCGAAATGTTTAACGGTAATGTTTGATAGTGTGCTTATTTTAATGGCTGTTAAATGTAGGTTCAAATCCTACTTCCCACTAATATTATAAATGCAAAAGTTTGTGAGTATGGATGGATGTTTGTTACTCTTTCACGAAAAACTACTGAACAGATTTGGACATTTAGCTTACAAACTTATAGTTTATAACCTCGATTAACATATAGTATTATTTTTTATTCCGGTTGTATGATCCCATGGGACAATAATTGATCTCCGCGAGGGCGAAGCCGCGGACATAAGCTAGTTTTTTTATAATAAAGGTGTCTGTTAACCATGTTTTCAAATGTTAAATTTCGGGCGGAGTAGAAAAAGGGACTAAAAATAACATCCATACAAAATTTAAAAGACCCTCTCTGGAACTACAGCGGTCCAGTAAATAAAGCTAAAAGGTTTAAAAAACTTCTCGTTCATATGGACTATAATATTGATGTCTTCGTTGTTAAAAAGGAAATAATAGCCGCAGGTGAGATTTATAGCTTTCATGGCAGTCAAGTTTCTATGTATGAGAATGATATTTTAAGAAGTCTTCGAATTCCAGAAAACGGCACTTTATAGAGACTACAACAGAAGAAAAAAAAATCTCTGGATGATTCTATGAACTCGTTTGAAATGAGTCACCATTAATACGCATGGTACCGAAGGGAGGATGCATAAATACAGGTACTCCGAATCAATAAAACTGTCAACAATGATACTGATTATAATGATTGGATATTATATATTAGAAAATAATGAAAAAGTTTCTTCTATCTTCAATTATTACGATATAAATCACTATTTTATCTCAACACTAACTATAAAAGCCCTAGACTCACGATTACCTACTAATCCAATACGCCATCAAACCGTTAAAATTTACTATCCCGCAGAAACGGCGCCAGCTCCTTCCCAACATTCAATATTGACCAGATATGATTGGAAAGCGCAAATCTATGCTATAACGGGCTACCATGATCTTGCACGTGCCAAATGCCCTAATACACCATAAAAAACGATCGAAAGCTGCTGTCGACACCGTTAGGTAAGATGCAGAAGTCGAGGTACATGATGAGAAACAAGTGATTGAAGATAATAATTTCTTCCTAGTTAATATTGTGTGCAGTGGGAATATGAATGCAGCCATATATCTGGACAGTAATTTGAAGATCAATCACAATATGACAAGGAAAACATTAAAGAAGGTATGGTTTGCATACGGAAAGTTATTGTGTAGGTGATAGGGATAGGAAAATTATGACTTTCTGTTGAAGTTTCCGTGTTTTCAAAGTAAATCCGAGTTCGTGTTCCTAGTTGTTCGATTGCATTCTTTTGTGAAGCATTGTTTGGAGTGGAACTTCTACGCTTATTTAAGATCGTGGTTGCTGCTACATTTATTGCAATTTCTCTATAACAATACCGCAGCACTCCACCAGCTTGAAAGTTTCACCGTTTTCTCACAGCAGTGACATTAATATTCATATTACGTCATTTTATTGAATTGCTCTCAACTTTCCCCAGCTTGGTGAAAATATTACGACTCCTGTATTGACTACTCCTCCGTTTTCGCAAAACTCAATATTCCATACAGAAAGTATGAAATATTGAGTTGTATCAAAATTAAAAGCAACCTTGTTGAAAAACTCAAGTCCACCGGGGACACACGAGTAATGCTAAAATGTTCCACCTAGCAACGATCATGGTCAGCTTTCAGTTCTTTTATATTATATTATACCTCTCGTATGAGAAGAATAAGAAGATTTAATAGCAGACAACACGTCTGCCAACCCACAGACAACCGACGATATTCTAGGACGCACCCGAGATGAGACATACAGAGAACCAAAACATACCATATCTACCCTTGAAATAAACTCCTTTTCTCCACAACGATCTCTCTCAAAACCGAAACCTGGCAACAACCAGAAAAAACTCAGGAAGGAACCACTACTAGGCTAATGAGTCTCGAAACGTTTTCAAACTGTCGCCGGCGCAGGCGCCGTCTACTTAGCCTCTGCAGTATCTAGGTTAGACAATGCTATGGAATATTGAATGTATGTGAGATTGACGTTTGAATAGCTGGCACGTGTGAGCTGTCGGTTTATAACGGGTAGGCTGGAAGGTAGATGATAGATCATTGAGGTGCCTCTTTGATGATTCTTGTCGAAAAGAAGAATGGCAGGAGTTCATGCACTCGTAGACGTTTACACTTCACGTACATTATGGAAGTACGCAATATTCTCAACAGATAGACCTCAATTTAAAGATTTTTCAGTTGTATTTCAATGGTTTGGGACCACATCTTTAACTAGAAAGTTGATCACTTTAGCTAAAGCTTCAGCCAAGTATTGAATCCTCCCAGAATCGCTTTGTTGCAAAGTATACGATGTAATAAAGCCTTTAGCTTAACAACATTACTGTGGAATCGCCCTCAGATGATTAGTGGTCAACATCATAGTCAAAATTGACCTTAACCAATCCGTCAATCTTTTGTCCATTCACAAGAACTTGACGAATAATTAAATTCGTTACGCATTTGTAACTCGCTTCAAATTAAAAGCAACAATTTCATTCATCATTCCATACGATTCGTCATAAAACATTCTTTTATCTAAACCGGCTCTAAGTTATTACTTAACAAAAGTTTCGTAAGCTCAAGCTGATGTAAGTTCAAGTCCGTCCAAAGCCATAAAAACAAAGTACAGTCGCATTTTGAACTCTTTGCTTTTTGTGGTAATGGATGTCAAACAAGCGCCCCGGTGACGTCATCATGTCAACGTTGGCTGTCGTTGAGTACCGTCGTTACGGCTCTGTCTTGCATAGCATAACAGCATTATGGCTGCTTTGTCGAATTGAAACATATTTTCTACTAACTACATAGTTTCTTCTGTTCGTTTTGGGGAAATAGCAACAACATTGTATTGTAAGTTGTAATTGTAAGTAATTACAACCACTGTTTTCTGGATAATCCGGCTTGAGGGAAAAATAATGTTTCTTGGATATGACCTTTCATTTCTTTTGTTTTTTTTCTTCATACGCTAAATTTAGTGCAAATAACTATAATTTCTTTTTTTCCAAGTGGCCACCGAAAGCAGTTCTATGAACATGGTGCATTTGGCAATAGCAGAGACATCACAGTGGCTTTGCAATCCCAGATATTAAGCTGAAAAAACTCGCGTACTTGTAACTGCGGCAACCATATGCTCCAGAGCAGAAAAGCACAGCCTATGGCAAAATGGGGGATTAAAGACCACACCGTCACCCAGTACAAATACGGTGCTCTTGTCTTTAAACCCTGACTCGGAAAGAAGAAGACTCCGACCAGACAAAAGCTGTGTAATCCCACATAGGTACTACAAAATTGAACTTACGAGTACAGTCGTACAGAACGAAGTCTTGTTCACCTCGCGACCTCTGTTATTTATGTTCTCGTGAATAAACGATAACAAACACTTTGAAGTTGTAATGACCGTTATTATATTGTTATTGGACAATTACGAGCGCGAATGTACTTTGGGTTTATATTTAAAGTTTATTCGTGGTTTATTAGTTACGATGGGGTATTGAATTGTGGTGCTTTCTTGTTTGTTTGTGTGGTGCTTACCATCTTGAAAAGGTTTAAAGTTTTAGGTGTTGCTGTGGTTTGAAACAAAGACGCGTATTAAATGATGCGAGTGCGTGTATATCCACCATTTGTGTTCTAAAATTGGTGGACATGTAATGCGGAGGAATAAATTAATATCACTGGACATTTCACACACAGCGCCATCTAGTGCCACACTAAGCAACAAAGCTTGTGTCGTGGACACCAGATGGTTGATATAGTACATAGATACTTTTTTGTTTGTAAATACATACTTATTATACATAGAAACATCCATGAAATGAGGGAAAAGTAGTGAGAAAAAACTTTTTTGCAAAAAATAAAACCGACTTCAAAAAAAAACAAAAAAGTGAAAAATAACTTTAGCTTCTGAAGTCGGTGACCTTTGTTTGATTGCTTTAGTTTTTTTGTCACCGACTTCAGAAGCTAAAGTTATTTTTCACTTTTTTGTTTTTTTTTGAAGTCGGTTTTATTTTTTGCAAAAAAGTTTTTATTTTCAACTTTTTAGTGGTTCACATGTGCTTGATACATGGAAAGTGCATACCGTTACAATTACAATAAGCCCAAACACGACTATGGTTCATTGTCTCATTATGGAGTACCGTGACTCTTGGCTTCATCATCAGATCTGATGGTAGAATGGTTCTTATCAAACGCAAATGCTTCACTTGTTGTAGAAAATACCAAAATCGCAACACGTTTTCATATAAAATTTGAAGAGTTCCCTCGATTTCGCTAAGATTCCATCATCAGATCCTGATTTGGTGGCTATGGGACCATTTGGAAAGAATACCCTTTCCAACAAAAAAAGAATTTTCCAAATCGGTTGGCAAGCGACGGAGTTATGCCCGAACAAACATAAAAAAAAAAAAAAAAAAAAAAAAAATAGAAACATCCGAATTGAGAACCTCCTCCTTTTTTAGGAGTCGGTTAAAAAGTTTTAGTATGAATGTAGATGGCTATTAGAGTAGAGGAAGACCAAAGAAAAGATGGAAGGATGATATGCCTAGAAAGGAAGTGACAGCTGAGAAAATGAGTAATAGAGAAGTTTGGAAGATGCCAAATTAATTGGGATAAGGGCATGAAAATAATAATGAATTGCAACAAAACTTTCGCACAATTGTTATCAAAGTGCCGACTAGTCCTTAGCCTCACGATACTTTAGCAACGAAACAAGAAGCTTGTACCTGAGTTTTGCAATCTATATGATGAAAGTAGTTTGTGATTTTTTTCGCACTCATAAGATTAATTAAATTAATGTAGTTTAGTCCCCATGAAACATCAAACAAACGTATTCCTTTTTGTCGTAAAAAAAGATTTTAAAAAACTTTTTTTGGGCGGAAAGGTCAATGTCAATAACCATCTGAGGTCTTTGATCCTAGAGGATTAGGATTTGGACTTAAAACTTTAGGAGTTAAGACTTATTTTACAGTAGAAAGCTAGAACTTTTAAAAGCCCCAAGAATTACAGAGCTTTTAATTTACAGAAGACTTACAACACAGTTACGGTCAGTTGCCAAGGGGGCTAACTAAGTAAGTCTTGTGAACAAAACCGCTGTCACTAAGCCCCCTTCGAACCAGCACTTAGGTAAGCCGGTATTAAGCACAAGCGGGGCTTCCTTGTCACATAATTGAATAACGTATGCTGATACCTTGTCTTGGTCCTGTTCTGTTAGAGCACTGGGGAATTAAAGCTGCTGGTATCCGGAAGTAGTTATTAGAAGTTGGTAATACAGATTAACATTGCATATGACATGATTGTGTCACTCCAAAGTCTGCAGAAGGCGAAAACTGACTAGATGTTATAGGATACCTATCGTTGCATTTATTAGGATACTATATATAGGATTTATTAGGATACTATATATAGCTAGCTACGTAGCTTTATTAGGATACTATATATAGCTAGCTACGTAGGTACAGCATACTATGATCCTTAGAAATGAGGGACAAACAAGGAAGAAAAAGCTAGCAGATTACTGGAAGATTCTGAGAATCAAAGATATGAATGAAAATTTTGTATCCATCTGAGACATTCTGCGTGTATCTTTATTAGTGAATATTAAAGGCTGAAAATGTAAATAAAACTGGAATCATTGACGCTAAGACTGAACTTAGGTATCTTTCAAAGAATGGGATGGACAAGTTCAGACAATAAGAGTCTTATCAATTTCAATGATTATTTAGTAAGCTATATTAGTAGTAACAGAACCGAATACTCAGGGACCCCTATTAATGCACCACCAAAATACCAGTACTACAGTGAAACACACACAAAACACGCTATTACATAGCATGTCGCAACTTTACTCAAGAAGCTCTCATCACGTCTTCACAATTAAAAGAACCTAAACAAGTGCCCTAAATTCTTCATTTACTGCGCTTCGCATTCAAACAACATGAATACCTGATTGGCTAGGCGACACACGTTCTTTTGTATACAAATTGTTTTATAACCCGCTTTAGGAGTTTACTAAACTGTGACATTGAGTGTGAAGTACTGTGATAGTAGTAGATTTGGATTCGTAGAAAATCCACTTAGAAGCGTACTTGAAACAAAGTTGACTTTTCATTATTATACATTTTTAACCGACTTCTAAAAAAGGAGGAGGTTCTCAATTCGGATGTTTCAATTTTTTTTTTTTTAACCGACTTCTAAAAAAGGAGGAGGTTCTCAATTCGGATGTTTCTATTTTTTTTTTTTTTTTTTTATGTTTGTTCGGGCATAACTCCGTCGCTTGCCAACCGATTTGGAAAATTATTTTTTTGTTGGAAAGGGTATTCTTTCCAAATGGTCCCATAGCCACCAAATCAGGATCTGATGATGGAATCTTGGCGAAATCGAGGGAACTCTTCAAATTTTATATGAAAACGTGTTGCGATTTTGGTATTTTCTACAACAAGTGAAGCATTTGCGTTTGATAAGAACCATTCATTCCATTCTTCCATACCATCAGATCTGATGATGAAGCCAAGAGTCACGGTACTCCATAATGAGACAATGTACCATAGTCGTGTTTGGGCTTGTTGTAATTGTAACGGTATGCACTTTCCATGTATCAAGCACATGTGAACCACTAAAAAGTTGAAAATAAAAACTTTTTTACAAAAAATAAAACCGACTTCAAAAAAAACAAAAAAGTGACAAATAACTTTAGCTTCTGAAGTCGGTGACAAAAAAACTAAAGCAATCAAACAAAGGTCACCGACTTCAGAAGCTAAAGTTATTTGTCACTTTTTTGTTTTTTTTGAAGTCGGTTTTATTTTTTGTAAAAAAGTTTTTTATAGCTTTTGTTTTGAGAAAATACCAATACCGGGTTTGTCTTCATCGATCACTACTGTGATCGATGAAGACAAACCCGGACCTCGGTCCAACTGTGGAACTACTAACTAACCATTTTGAGAAAATCAGACCCACTGTTATCGATCTGATACTATTTTGCTCATTTTATGGGGTAAGTACTTAAAACTTCCGTGGTCCACTGCTTGGTAGGCTGTAATGAAAAACATGGAATCGACTAATTCCCATAACCCTAGAGTTTACATAATATGTCTCGAAGTAATAGGAAGAGCCAGATTTTTGAGCTTGGTCTCCATTAGTCAAACATTTGAATCGTTGTGAACTTGTGATTACCCAAGGTGATGATCTTTTTCTTGTGCTTTTATTTTTAAAGGCTTCGCACTACACTTATAATAATAGACTTTATACCCTATTTACTGGACCTTCTGTCTCCACCTCTACGCGGGTTCCATTATATTTGTTTTGTAATTTGGTTGCAGGCGCCAGTTAAAAGTGAACTCACTTTGAAGTTTAATGCGTGGAAACCACTTCTTTATGGGCAATAAGACACCTATTACTGATTTCAACATTGCTCTTGACGACATTATTTGGTCATAGGGAGGTATGAAAATGTACTTAGGTTTTTTGAGCTGCTCCTGCAGCATATGGCTAAGGGATTATGAATTTCATGTAATGATTCGGTGGCTTAGTTAATTTCTGATGATTCCCTTAGCTGTGGTATTGGTTAAGGCAGAATCCAAGCTAGCTCTTAACCAATAACACCAGGGGGTTCAAGCGATCGCAAAGCGTTCGTATTTCTAAGCGAACTTTTATCAGCATAAGCTATTCGGTCATTTATGTCAATACGTCCATTTCCATCTTCGTTATCGCTGATAGAGTTTCTTTTTCTGGCCCTATTTTCAGCTTTTTTTTTTGGGACAAGCCGGCCACACACGCTTAATCCACTGTAACTCCTGAAAGCCAGAATCAACAGTGGCGACTACCAGAAAAGCGCCGAGACAATGAAGCTCGACGAAGTCCCAGAGAATGAATTTAACTGTCTTGGATCCCGCAACGAAATAAATAGAGGAGTAGGAAAGAAATAGAGGAGTAGGAAAGAATTGTAATTATTTTTCCTATTTTCAGTTTACTTCTCCTTACAATTCCCACTATTTGCACATTCTTAATTACCCTTCTTACTAATTGCGTGGCTCTGACCTTGGTCAGACATCTGCCTATCATCGTTAATTCCAAGTGTCTGAGGCGCCTGCATCAGTCGCATAAAGCTATAAATATTAGCACTAATTAGGCATTTCCTGAGTCCTATAAAGGGAGGAGCTATTTTAAGAAATGCAAGAATGTAGCTGTTTGGATGATGGTTAAGTGGGTCGGTCTTTGAACTTTGATTTTGTAAGAAAATCCTACTAATATTATAAATGCGAAAGTTTGTGAGGATGGATGTATGTTTGTTACTCTTTCACGCAAAAACTAACTGAACGGATTTGGATGAAATTTTGCACAAGGATAGTTTATAACCTGGATTAACACATAGGGTACTTTTATCCCGGTAGAAGATCCCATGGGACAATTATCAAACTTTACGCGGGCGAAGCCGCTGGCAGAAGCTAGTATTGACATAAAATAACATGAAAAAGTTAAAACATAAGTTAGAATTGTCAATAAATAGTTGGAAAAATCCGTTTTAATTCCACAAAAACTAGACTAAGTTTGGCTACGGAATGCATAATGCCGCTAATAAAATTCATCATCATCTATCTCTTGCCATTATCTCAATTCATTTGGGCTTGGCGCAGTATGTCTTCTTCGATACTTCTGTTTTACTAGTCATCTCATCAGACACCTCCTTTTTTAATTTTTTATTTTTTTTGGGATGGGAAATCATCAAATGACTTCTCCCACTCTGGGCGGAGCGGGAGGGAGTGTCAGACTCTTACTGACTAAAACCCATCCATGTTCCTTCCTCGCTTTTTATGTTCCGGGGCCGACACCTGAAACGATGAAATGGCATGTAAGGACATGCCATTTCATCGTTTACACAGTTCATCCGTCGTATCTTTCATTTTCCTCTACTCTTATATCCGCTTACAAAATATGCAACATGCAAAAAGTGCGAAAAATGCAAAACAAAAAGTATTCTGGAAAAATGGTCTTTTTGAAGCACTGAATATTATTGCGAAATAACAATCAATCACGCGAAGTCTGTCCAAGGAATCTACGAATAACTAAACAGACAAGGATTTTCCTCAGGAATGTATAAGCTGCCAAAGAGGCGGACAGCCTCACCTTATGCAAAGTGATTGAGGTTGTAACCATTGGCAATCACTTTTGGCTTACAGGTGTCCAGGAAGCGACTTTTGGACACCTGCAGATCCAAGACAGTTGGCAAGATGCTAAATGACACGATATTGAGGTTTTCTTCTTTTTCATTTATTTAATATTCACGTTTAAATTCCGAATCTTCAAAAAAAAAAGACTTCTCCTTCGTCGTTGTCACATTCTTGGCAGAGTCGTCACATCAGGGGTGATGGCAAGCTTCACTATCTGTCGCCATTTTTTGACGACCCGAATGGCGTAGTGGTAGGGAGGCTGCCTTACATTCTAAGGGTTCTGGGTTCGAATCACGGTAGGAGCAAATATTTGTGTGATGAGCATGGGCATTTATTTCCGAGTCATGGATGTTTACATGTTTATATCATCTATCTGGTGTCCACGACACAAGCCTTGCTTAGTGTGGCACTAGATGGCGCTGTGTGTTAATTTTAATGCGATATTTACATTTATTTATATTATATTTATATTCCTCCCGTACAGTGACTTTTCTTGTGCATTAAATTCGTAAAGTGGACCATTGAGTACAGTTTTGACTTGGTTGGTCCAACGTCCAACGCATAAGTTAAAAATATTCAATGGATAATTTACACGTCAGTATGAATAACGTTTCTTCATAAACCCCAAGGGATATTATCTGTTTGGCATAAAATTAGCCTATTTATGCAATTCAAGTGAGGTAACTTCCTCTGTGGGTTCATCCTTTATCCCGAAGGGACGATATTAAGTAACTGCGACCTACAGGTAGGTTTAATTTATACACAAATTATATTTATAGTATATTTCTTATTGAAAAATTGCACATTCTGTGTCGCTGTTGATGTGGCGACGCTTGGGGGAGCGTCTTTCGGATGAAATGATGACAGTGATATTCAGGGCAATGGTTTTATCCTATGTTTTCATGGATAGTTGTCTTAGAAAGGCTAGTCAACACTAAATCAAACTAACAGGTCTCTTCTAATAGACGGATTGATGAAATCGATATAACAGACAATCAACAAAATTATAATAAGACTGGCTGACCCACGCAACTTCGTCTGCGTCACATAAGAGAAAAAAAACGAAAGGAAAAAAGCATCCCCGTTTTTGCAACATTTCCTGCTCCGCTCCTAATAGTCGTAGCGTGATGTTATATAGCCTAAAGCCTTCCTCGATAAATGGACTATCCAACACAAAAATAATTTTTCAATTGGAACCAGTAGTTCCTGAGATTCGCGCGTTCAACCAAACAAACAAACTCTTCTGCTTTATAATATTAGTATATAGAAGTATAGAAATATAGATGTGATAGCTACATTTACATGTTCTCAAATCACATACTATTGTATGTGATTTGAGAACATGTAAAGAAATCGGACGGGTTTTCAGAAGTCAGGGTAGGTCTAGAAATTTCGAGTTTTTAACCAAAACAATTATTCTTATTTGTTTATTAAAAGGAGAACCCCAACAGCTAAAATAAGTTAGTTACAATTGAAAAAGGTTCTCACGAGTAGACACAGAGATGATAAGTAGTAGAAAACTTAGGATCACCAAATAGCAAGCACGATAATAATACAAACAAGGAATTAAAAATAAGCAATAAGCACTAAATACACTTAGACACTGGGGGTCAGGCATTGAAAAAAAAAAAGTATACATAAGATTAAGAACTACGCGCTTTTAAAAAAGTTTGCATTTAACCGAGTGCGTACACAATAGGCTTTGATGGAAGCAGGGTCAAAAGAGAACTTATCCCAGTGTGTCTTAAGGTATCCTATTGCCCTATATTTTCAAAGAAACCTGGTTTATGTCTCGAACTCAAGACAAAGGCTATTCACAGTGCTAGTTCAATTTCGCCTTATTGCCGAGTTAACCATTTACCTACTTTTACGAAACAGCCTTTCAAACTTCGGACAGAAGTTACCCCAGAAACCTAATGAACTGGAAGAAACTACGGGTTATGGTTGCCAGGCAAACTTTTTATGTAGGTCTACTATGAGAAAAGGAAACAGTAGCAATAATAATAAAAAATATAAGTAGGTCTATAACTAAACGAACGAAAAAAAAAATTAAACAAGAAATGAGTAGAGTGCCACTTAAATCCAATTACATGAGCCTTTCAGGGATCCGTTGGATGCGAGACGCACGGAACAGGTCAATGTGGCGACGCTTGGGGGAGGCCTATGTCCAGAAGTGGACGTCTTTCGGCTGAAATGATAATGACGATGACTACGTGAGAATTAACATAGTCAGAGCGAGGATCTCAAAATACAGGGTGGCTGATTGCAACTGAATGCGAGTTGCTGAGACCAGAATCGAATTGTTTGCGATTGAAGAGTCCTGTGATCAGCAGTGTACTACTGTAGGCTGTTTTGTGTTTTAATTGAGCCTACTTGACCTTAGTCTTGTCTTTTTTTTTACTTATGGGAAATCATCAAATAACTTCTTCCACTCTGGGCGGAGCGGGAGGGAGTATCAGACTTTTACTGACTAAATCCTTCATGTTCCTTCCTCGCCCTTTATGTTCTGGGGCCACGGTATCTCTTTCGAACAGTCGCGCAGCCCCGGCAGGCTTCGGCCCTTGTCCCCTTCACTTTGCTGAAATCTCTTTGAGATGCGCGTGGAACACAAACGCGCGGCGAGCTAGCTCATAGCTCACCGTCCACAGGCTGCACACCTTAGTCTTGTCCTGAGAACAGAGATGTGATGGACGATGGACCGAGTTAACTCAAAAGAAGCCTATGGCGGGAACATAGTTGCCGAAACATAGGTACAATGTACTACCGAGTTCACTGGCGGTCGACTAGTTTCCAACCTTGTTACTTAGGACATAAGGGTGAAAAGTGGCAGACTACTATACCCTCTACTTTTCTGGTCTAAGAAAACAGGCGTCATTTTAAGCCCTCATAATCTTTCTGCCTTTATACCCTGTCAATTGGGGTCGGCACAACCCGATTTTTCTAATCTCCCCTGTCAACCGTGACGCAATCATTTACACCTTTTTCTTTCATATTATTCCTCACCATATTATTTCATTTGTTTCCTTGCTCTTCCTCTCCCTCTCCATCCAACAACATTTATATTCATCACTCTTTTAGTCATCACAAGCGTCATTTTAAGCCATGAGCATAGAAATGAACTCATATGCCCCAAAGGTTTTCCCTCCAACCGTACAAACATAGCAATTAAAATTAATTTACCGTTTACATACTTAATGCCACATTTACAAATTACTAAGTAGATAAACATTAGTTAGTAGAAACTTAGACTTGACACGTTTACTGGAGATAAAACTATCTAATTATAGACTCAGCTATTTATTTAGCGATTTATTTTTAGCTTAGTGAATAAGCTGGTTAGGTATGTTTGCAGTGAAGCGCCGTTTAATGAGGATGTTAGTGCATGGGAATGAGTGGAATTGGGTGACTGGATACTTTAGGATAGTGTTACAGGAGATGTGAGCTTTCGGAAATGCCTGTCTGGCAATTGACTACAACGCGTAGGCTGAGATAGAGAGCAACATTTTTGTGTTAAGGCGATTAGACGAGCTCAATTAGCAACTTTATTTGTGGTGTTTCAAACATCGTTTGAAATGCTGTTAGAATAAAGTTCTAATCAGCTTGAACTACAAAGTGGTTGTTACGTCAGTCACTGCGGGCCAAATAGCATGAAATGAGGGGTTTCGATCGATTTATAAAAAAACTATTGATTGGATTAAAAAACTTAACACTAAACACGGATTACAGGCATGATGTTATTTATGTTCCATCAAAATATTTATCTCCCACACCTAACACATATCCTAATGAGACAAGGCTTCTTGAACGTCTTCAGAAATGTTGATGTGTTGATCGAAAACGTCAGTTTTATTGGTTTGTCGAATCAAATGCGTTGCGTGTTTATTTATTTTGTGTCATATTTGTATAGAATTATGCTGTATTATTGTGTGGATCGTATGATAGGGAAGATGCAGAAGATCAAGAATGCTTTTATTTATTTGAAATAATAATCAGAATAATTGTTGTTGTTTTTTTAATTATCTTTGTGAGTGTGTAGTCATCAGTTTTTGTCGGTGAGTGGGTCCAGTAAGTGTAGTCCAATAACGCCTCCACAGCCATATGAAAATTCTGGGGGACATGTTTAAAAAGAAGAAGATATTGCGTTGGAAGGCCTCCCACTATAGGAGGACCGATGACCTGGTGAAGGTGAAGTCCGAGATACACGGGACCGGTCAATGTGGTGACATATGTCCAGCAGTGGACGTCTTTTGGCTGTAACTATGATGATGATGTTTAAAAATCCCAAACACATCTTAGTAAACGTAAGAGCCTTCCTGGGCGCATTGCCGTGACCAACTTGGCCACCTCTCTTTGAACCCGAGTCAGCCGGAGCAAAAACAATCTTTACAAGTTCTTTAGGTCACTTTTTCAAATGAAACCGGCAGCGCTAATACTCCTTAATATACATAAATGTATCGTAAATACCAGTAAGTCTGTATCTAATATCATGATTAGTATGTGTTAGCGTAAACTTTATGCAAATTGACGCTAATCATTAGGTACTTAATGCTACCTCTTAAGTAAATAGCATAGTATTTAAGGCATGTAAATCGGTAATGTAGTTTTATGAGCTGGCTACTACTTTGTATGATATTACCGTTGGTACTGGTTTGGGAGTTATAGAATAAGAACAAAGTGGGGTCAGATTTTAGTCATGGATTTCTGAATTCAGATTATTTATGTTGTTTGAATGTGATAGTTTTATTTCTAAACGCAACCTTCATTGTCAGCGTTCATTGACAGATGTCAATTTGATTTTGACAATTAACCGGGACAACTTTTTTTGGCCCGGGTTTCTTGGTATTTTGATACGCAGTTTTACGCTTTAAAAACCTGCAATCATCTCGCTGGAAATGATTCCATTTCTATGAAATATCCAACTCCTTTATTATCTGTGCCTATCTCTCTTACTTTAGAACTTTAAACTCTCCAAAATATACATTACGTGCACGGAAACTTTTGAAACGAACTTAACTTTCTGTTCAATCTCTACAGGGTGTTCACCGACTGACTGCGATGAATAAACCATGAATAACTGTAGCTCCTTATTGTTACGGACGCAGTATGGTAGTATACCGACTTATAGCAAAAATATAAATAAAAACATATGACTGACAGACGATTGATATGTGGCTCTTATAGCCATTGTGGTTGTGGCCCATTCGCTTAACAAGAGTGAAAATAAGAATATTTTTACAAGAAGTTTTAAAAATGTTGGTCTAGTAAATTAAAATTGACAAACCTAATGGCGCAACGGTAGTGAGGTTTCCTTACGTTCATGAATTCGAATCCCGATGGGGGCAAATGTTTAGTGATGAGCATAGACATTTGTTTCCGAGTTATGGAACTAAGTAACTGAAACACACATACATACCTTCATCTGTTAGCTAAGTAAAAGAGACCGATTCGGTCAGGCTTCACTGACGATATTTTATAATAAGTATGTATACTTATTTAAAAAAAAACGTATTTATGTAGTACATCAACTTTCTAGTGTCTACGACTCGAGCCGCGTTGCTTAGTGTGACACTAGATGGCAGTGTGTGTAATGTCCAGCGATATTTTTTATTAATTTAGTAAAACAACAATGGGTGTAAATCAGAAAAAAACAAAGTTTACAGGGCATAGACAAATGACAATTGTTTTCAAAGTATTTCGTATTTCATATTAATATCGCTGTACATTAACACACAGCGCCACCTAGTGCCACACTAAGCAAAGCTTGTGTCGTGGACACTAGATAGTTGATATACTACATATATACTTTTTTGTTTGTAAATACATACTTCTTATACATATAAACATCCATGACTCGGAAACAAATGTCCGTGCTCATCACACAAACATTTGCTCCTACCGGGATTCGAACCCAGGACCCTAAGAACGTAAGGCAGCGTCACTACCACTACGCCAATCGAGTCGTCAAATCATATTTGCAACGACTTTCAAGTAAGATTGATTGGATACGCTTTTCTGTAACTAACATGACAATCCAATACATTTGCTACTTTTCCATCATCATTAAGCTTGCTTGTCACAGATCTTTTGACTAAAAAATAGAGCATGATGTCACTAAATATTGAGCCTTTAAACTTATTCATTTTTTTTTTTAAAAGAACCCATAAAAAACCATGTGACACTTCTAAACCCAACGTTTTTGTACAAATAACTTGAGCGCGCAGTGGGAGATAAAATAGTTGACCGTTAAGTTTAAATTAAAATCGTGTGCACCTCACTATATTTTATGATCGTAAAAAAGTTTTCAATCAATCACTTGAGAACAAACTAAGTTTAATATTGATTTGTTACTGTTTTGTGAACTAAATATCGTAATAAAATGTAGGGTAGATATTTTATTATTGATGACCCCTGCTCATCTGTATGCTGTATTGAATTCATTGACATGCATGTGAGCAGTGATGGGGGCAATGATATATAAAACTACGTCATTGGATGGGGGTGTGTATCGTTTTGCTCACAATAAGTTCAGTAAATATTTAAGCAATGGTGTAAAACTTGTGAAAGAGTAGAAATTTTGAGCCCCAAAATGTCGGTAACTAGAAGACGTTCTCAGGTATGACCAAAACAAAAAAATAAAACGCAATGGTAAGGAACAACTATAATAACTTTTTAAAACAATTTAATGTATATTTCCTTATTTTCCTATCGCTGCATTGACTGTAAAATATTGAATGAAAACTTTATGGGAGTTTTGAATGAAATTTCCAATGGATTTGTTTAAAATTGTTACACATGTATGTACTCAAAGTAAGTACTTTTTCATAGTTTGGCGTTTCCTATTTGCGAAATTATTTCGGTTAAAACCCACTGTTTTTGTACGCATCATCAAGCTTGTAATACCAGAAGAGTTAGGCAGAGGTGCATCCATTAGTACAGTCAGATAAACAGTTAGGTTTATAGGCTAGCAATCTTCTTAATACTATCATAAATGGAAAAGGGTTATAATCAATCTGTTTGCAATTTCATCCAAATCCTTTTAGTAGTTTCTGCGTGAAAGTATAACAAAAATCGATCTTTACAGACTTTTACATTTATATTAGTCCTAAGAAGATTGCTGGCCTGCATACCTAACTGTTTTGCTGACTGTACATCCATCCACATTTGACCAGTTACGTGTAAGTCTCATGTTATATAGGGCGAGCCTATAGGCATCCAGACCCGACGTGGTTTATACTGAGAAATTCCTAATGAAAAAACCCAATATCACTTTTTCCCAACCTGGCAAGTGAATCCAGGACCTCATGCTCAGTAGTCGCGCTTGTGACCACTAGACCAAGGGGCAGTATACAATACTAATAAAAAAACAAGTATACGAATCAAATGGTTTTACTAACTTTACTTGTTACTCTGAAAAGGTCGGCGGAACATGCGTATTTAATACAAACGTAATACCAAAATAATTTGTAAATCGAACATATTCTTATGGTAGTGTGTTTTTATTTCGATTGGATTACATAATATCTAGATTCCCAAATATATATTTTGAATGGACATTAATTTAAACAAGAGTTATGAGAAAAATAAGTTTTCTATAGAAATTTTAAATTCCTCATATGTCGTCTTTATATCATTGTCCTTTCAAAATATTTGGGAACCTAGATATTTTATAAACCAATCGAAATAAATACACACTACCATAAAAATATGTTTAATTTACAAATTATTTTGGTATTACAATTGTATGGATGGATGGATGGACGCACGCTCACCGGCCCTTTAACTTGTAAGCTTGATCACAATAATTTATTCTGCGGTTTAGTTTCCAAACCAATTTAACTTTAGAAGACATCAGAATGTAAAACCTTCAACTTAAAATCAACTGCACTGCAAGTTGCAACCAGTCGTTCCATTCACTTCTATTTACCATACCTCTAACCGACAATTTTCAAACGAAATCATTGAAAACGAAAGCCGAACCCTTCATCTATCAACCGATTACGTCGGCTAACCCTGACAGGTAGCCCTTTACTTATCCACACCGACTTTCGAAGACCCTTTCACTATGTCTAGACTTCAAGACGGTGATAAGTCGATGAGGTGAGAAAATATTGCAGAAAAGCTGTTTGATGGCTTGTTAAAAATTGATGAGGACAGCTAAGAAATGGCGGTGGAAAAAAAGCGGCCAAGTCCAACTTGAGTCTGATGGGCTCCGTATCATCATTGTATTTTAATATCCTATAATTATATTCATTACTGACTTTGCTCAACAACCGCTAAGCTAAAGTGGGAAAGTACAGGACTGACCACGTTTGCTGCATGCCCAATGAGCTGTGGGCCAAAATAGCCACTTTCTAGAGCTCTCCAGAAGGTGTTGCGCAGACCACAGACCTCATCCACTTCGAAAATGGCGGGACGAACTAGACAAAAACCAGAGACCATCCCGCTTAGCATGACCACCGGAGAAACGAAAGAGATTCGACTCAATTCTTTTATTCGTCTCTCATTGAACCGACAAAATGATAGATGAACAAAAGATCTGTCGAGACTCTGTCGTGTCTACGGTGGTCATGCTACGCGGGCAGTGGTCCACATTAGCTCTGGATAGAGGAAAATGGAAGTCAATGGGAGAGACTTTTGGCCAGCAGGTACTGTGTCGTTACGCCAACCGAAACACATATTTTGAGAAATTTTCAAGTGTCTGCCTCATACGGATCATAAGATTGACGGACAGACAGACAGATGGACAGCGGAGGCTTAATAATCGGGTACCGTTGGTTATCCCTTCGGGTACGGAACCCTGAAAAGATGGCATTTAGAAACTCACGAATGAATGTCAGTGTTCTTGATTTCTTGGAGTTTTTCTTGGATTTTCTAGAAATAATTGCTTTGAGTATGTTACATTACTACACACTTCTTATAATTATAAAAGTTAAGTGTAGTTTCATAGATTTTCGTAAAACTGTATAAGGTAAGTTAGTTATTATTGCGAGTTTTGTAAAATGGCTGAGAGTTTCTACTAAATTTATCATTGTCAGAGAAAGAAGTGGAGAGACTGGACGCGTACCGCGAGGTCTGGTTCGAGGAGGTTCACAGGAAAAGAGCACATTCAATGAATTGAGGGAAGCCTTTGCCCAGCAGTGGAACAGTACTGGCTACTAAAAACAAAAAGTGAGATCTGCTACAAGCATCTAATCTCTATCTTCTAATAAAATGTAGGGGTGGTGTCACAGTCACACATCATCACATTTACAAACAGTACATTGTTCACACTTTACCAGTTTACTAAACAAAAAATAAATTCCATTACAAACTATACAGCGGTCTTGTTAGATCAGTCATATATATGTATAATGAATGTATGATGTATGACATGTGTACAACTTAATGTAAATGTCACTTTACAAATAACGCACTAACGCGCGATCGGTGGGCGAGGAAAGTGATTAAGACATGGACACTTGGAAAGGATAAAACAGAAGTCCAGCCGTGTAAATAGAAAAACATGTAAATACAAAAATGTAAGGTTTGGGGGAGCAGCGGTGGCCCAGTGGTGGAGGCCCCGACTTACGAACAGTAAGTCGTGGGTTCAAACCCAGACAGGCGCATTACTTTGTGTAATTTATTTCATCACCAATGCTCTCAAAACGGTGAAGGAAAACATCGTGAGGAGCATGTCCTAGAATCAAAAAATCGAAGACATGTGACATCTACCAACGCGCAATGGGCCTGCGTGGTAGATTATAGCCCATTCCCTCTCATTGAGAGGAGGCCGTGACTCAACAGTGGGAACATTATAGGCGATGATGATGATGATGATGAGTATGGGTTTGGGTGCAAGGCGTGCTAATTTTTGCTTTATTTTCGGATTGGCAATCATCAAATGACTTCTCCTACTCTGGGCGGAGCGGGAGGGAGTGTCAGACTTTTACGTCAGACTGCCACCAGCTCCTCTCAGACTCCATAGCTGCTACTGAGAAATTCCTGACAGAATAACAATTTGCTGCTGGATTTAGCCTAACATAGATAATAGGCGTTTCTATATACGAATGGCCATTTAGGTCCATGTTCACCAAAAAGATGACGGACGATTATCTAAAAACAGCTGTTTAAAACACATTTTTGTATGGGAATATGTCACAATGACAGCTGTTTTTAGATAATCGGGCTGTTATCTTCTCGGTGAACATGGACCTTAATCGGTCAATGTAAGGAGTGGAATTTCTGTGTCTATTTTAATGATAGTAACGTAGAGATGCGCAAGAGCAAGTGGGCGTCCTAGTAGTGATGTACTAACTGATTTATTTGTGTAATAAAATGTTTGTTTGTACGTACTTTTAGAATCGACGGTTTATTTTTAAACGTAAATACGCCGCGTGCAGTATAAGTGTTTTATTTTTAGAAGTAAATGTCAGTTGAAGCCGTTTTCAGAGTTGAGGTAGAAAGTCTTTGTTTTGACAAGCAGCGGCTAAGTAATTGCTTTGCTTTTGATTGTTTTGATTCCACTGTTTAACCGGACGGATTTATAGTCGTTCACTAAAGCAATACTTATTGCACGTTGAATTTTCATCTTTCGCTCTTGAGTCAAGCGTTGAAAAGTCAACTGTGCAGTTTAATTTAGGCATTAAGTTTAAGTGTCCCCTTGTGGTAATGAAAACGAACATTAATATTAAAATTGCTGTTTTGTGCCAAGGATGACCTTATTGACTCGCCCACACCAACACCCAGACTCAATACAAATAATCGAGGGCCATACAATACAAATGTTTGTTAAAGTGCAGAAACCTTTGGCCCTTAAGAAGGCCAAATATGAGAGAAAAAGAAACATAATACCTACCTATTATAAATAAAATAAATGTGAAAGATTACCCTTAAGCCCTTGAATTAGGTGTGCGTGGTAAGTACAAAGGTCATGGAAAGGTAAACATAAACTAAAGGTCTACGAACTAACTACCCCTTCACAAACGAAGGACGTACAAATTAAAGACGATTATATCTTGGAATGTAAAAAAAAAGTTTTAGCAATAATCAAGTTGAAGAAACAAAAACACGCAAAACACTAAAAGGGTCAAAGTTAGAAATTTAAAATGCGGTCGCCATGGCAACCAGTAACAATGCACAAGCTTTATTACAAAGTCATTATTACGACTGCAATTAACCCAACACCACACAACTGAGAAGACTCCAACGAAAATCGAGCCATATTTCAAAAGCAGTAGAGTCAATGTAAACTGCACGTTGCAGTTTGTAAGTCAATTGGATAGACCAACGAAGTGACGTAATCGAGGAATGCTATTTTAAGTCCTATTACAACAAATATAAGGTTGTTTATAAACGTAAACATAACATTGACAAATTCCATTGGCGCCAAGAGCGTAGCTTCGAAGTGTGGGACTATGAATAGCTCATAAGTTCATTACTTTGATTTATAAGCACAGATTTGAAAAGACTATTAAAGCAATCAACAAGTAATGTTGGAAACTAAATCTTTTGGTGGTAACAAGCTGTTATTATCTTTCATAAATCGTGCTGATTTTTGAGAAGATAGCTATGTATTTTAAAAATCAAGATACTTATAAATGGAAGCATTAGTCTATAATTTTCTATGGGTAGAGGCTTAGAGGTGTGATAGAAATTGTTCTTAAATGTAATTGCATAGTGATCCGTTTTACTGCCTTCCACGTATCACCTATTGCTTCTGGCTAGTAGTTATCACAATTAGGCATTACAGCTGGTGGTGGCAATTCTTAAGCTATTAAGGTCTTGTTTAGTAGTTTTGCCATTTGTTTTATTCTAATTGTTTCTATCGAATTTGGGACTGGTTTTGCTGCTGTCTACCAGTAGGTCTTTATACAAATCGTTAATGCTCATGCTTTTATCTGTGTCTTATATCATTTGTGTTTGGTAAGCAATGTTTCGTTACATACCGAGTTTCCTCCGTGTCCCGGAAAGAATTTAATGTGAGGCCGTTAGTTCCAGCTGTCATTTGTAAATCTTTGACAGTCGTCACAGGTAGTCAGTGGCCCAAAAAGTCTGACAACCAGTCTTATGTGGGTTGAGGAAGACAGATAGGCAGTCGCTCCATGTAAAATACTGGTATTCAGCTTCATCCGGTTAGATTGGAAGCCGACCCCGAGATATATGTAGTTGGGAAAAGGCATATTTTTTGCTTGCTATTAATTTCTGATGGCATCTTCATGGTAGCATTTTAGTTATCAAAAACACATTGCGTGACACTACAATAATTTTTAATAGCCCTACATGCATTTTACCGACCATAATAATTCAATTATTGTGTGACGTCAAGCTTGCTTAGTCATGGTAGGGACTTGGAGACAATTGTGGGAAAATGTACAGGTTTGACGTATCAAGACTTACCTTGATGGGTGGTTAATAATTATATCGTTCCGGCAACCGGCATGTCCTAGAACCAAAAACTTCGAATACATGTGACATCTACCAACCCGCACTGGGGCCGCGTGGTGGATTATAGCCCATTCCCTCTCATAAAGGGGAGGCCTGTTTCCCAGCAGTGGGAACATTAACAGGCTGATGATGATGATGATATAGTACCGTGATTGGCTAGAAATAAGGATAATGCAGTCTTTTAAACCAATGAAGAAAGACAATGAAGGAGAGTTTTTAAAGGTTGTAGGGAGATTAGAAAAAGATATCCATAGAAAGGATTTTTCTAAGTTAAAGAAGATATGGGCAAAGGAAGAGGGGAGGATTTTGTCCATAAGTGGGTCAATTTAAACTAAAAAAAAAAAAATCAAACTTCATGTCGAAGACAACTTCGAACCAAAAGACGGCCTTTCACGAAATTCGAACCCTCTGACAGCGTACTGTGAAGTCGGGAATCGAACAAGGTGCCACTAAAACTCCTTTTTAACCGACTTCCAAAAAGGAGGAGGTTCTCTATTCGACTGTATGTATTTTTTATTTTTTTTTATGTATGTTCACCGATTACTCGAAGACGCCTGAACCGATTTGAAAAATTCTTTTTTGTTTGAAAGGGTATACTTCCAAGTTGGTCCCATAGCCACCAAATTGGGATCTGATGATGGAATCTTGGCAAAATCGAGGGAACTCTTCAAATTTTATCTGAAAACGTGTTGCGATTTTGGTATTTTCTACAACAAGTGAAGCATTTGCGTTTGATAAGAACCATTCTACCATCAGATCTGATGATGAAGCCAAGAGTCACGGAACTCCATAATGAGACAATGTACCGTGTTTGGGCTTGTTGTAATTGTAACGGTATGCACTTTCCATGTATCAAGCACCTGTGCACCACTAAAAAGTGAAAAATAAAAACTTTTTTTGCAAAAAATAAAACTGACTTAAAAAAAAACAAAAAAGTGAAAAATAACTTTAGCTTCTGAAGTCGGTTTTATAATTATAAAAACATCCTCATCATCATTTCAGCCGAAAGACGTCCACTGCTGGACATAGGCCTCCCCCAAGTGTCGCCACATTGACCGGTCCCTTGCGACTCGCTTCCAACGGATTCCGGCAACCTTCATCAGGTCATCGGTCCACCTAGTGGGAGGTCTTCCGCTTCGCGGTCGCCCCTCCAGAACTTTTCGTCCCCATCGGCCCGTTTTGCGAGCAATGTGCCCTACCCACTAGTTGGGCAATTCTTCGAGATACGTCGGTGACCTTGGTTCAAAACATTCTCACACAAACAAATTTCTGGGAATGTAAAAGAAGTTGCTTGATACTGTAAGCAAATCTTAGAAGTAAAGAATGGAGAAACATTATAGTACGATTGTCTTCAGTAGCATTTGAGTTTCGTGTTTCATTTTACGGGAAAAATGATAGGCCCAGTTTATTAGAAGAAGTAATAATATCCCAACGGTTATGATGTTAACTGGCAAGCAAGAAGTCTTGAGTTCGAAATCCGATCCTTGCTTTGTTTTTTGCATTATTGACGTCAGATGACTCCTAGTTCAAAGCGCCTTTAGGGAGATTAACCGACTTTAAAAAAAAGTGAGTCTCAAGTTTTTCCTTATTTACTGTAGCAAGAATGGAATTCGGCTTTTCACCTCAAGTTTCTTAATGATATTTAAACAACTAGACTGATATTATCAAGTGACTGGTCTATTTATCAATTTGGATTCCAGTCTCACTGGATGCAGCTGAATAACAGTAGTTTACATGGAGCGACTGCCTGTCTGACCTGCACAACCCAGTTAGTACTGGGTAATACGATACCACTTGGTAAGACTGGTTGTCAGACTTAGCAAGTGGCGAAAAGCCGAGCTTAGCCGAACGCCCCCGAAGACGCGTTCGGAAAGGTAGTGACCAGTACACTACAATGTATGCTATTATTTTGTACAATGTAAATATTTATTGTCATAGTAAAATTTTGTAAATAGATATTTAAGTGTAATATAAATATAGTACTTAATTAAATAAATGGGAAGATATATTTGTTAATAATTGTTGGTTTCTATACAAAGACAGTGATCGTGAATAACGTTAGATGCTTTGACAGTTACTCATATCTGACATTTGTCACGGGAAAATAGTGAACGGGAAAATAGTGTATTTACAATTTCTATTTAAAGTTTTCAAATAAATTATTATTATATTATTATTATTTTCATTTGTTTTGTAGCGATGACCGCTACAAAACAAAATGAATCAATTTCACCATGATACTCGTAGTTTGAATTTACAATAGCACCATTACCAAGGAACAATGCAAGCTTTAATCAACTCATTTATGAATCATTAAGCGTCTATCAGTGGAGCCTTTTATTGAATAATTACGATTGTAGTTCAAGTTCAATGCGTTGAATGGTAACTATTTTTAGATTTGAAATGATAATGATAGGGGTGAACGATTTTATAATAGAAAATTAAAGTTGAGGCGATGGATTGCATAACATAATTATAATTAAGTTATGCATTAATGATGAAACTGGTATGGTACGATGTCATGAACAACAATAAACACAAGAAGTACGATGTAAGGATCGTCGCAAATGTCGTACTTACTGTACTTTCTACTTACCCCCGTGGGAAAAAAGCGCGAATGTGTTATAGAGTATATAAGATGAAGGAATGCTATCTAAAGGGTGTAAAACACCTCTTAACGAAATCGAAAGGCAGTTGTTTTCCTCGTCATTCCGATCATATTTTTATTCTACACCATACCTTCTAGTTACGGACATATTGGGGGTCAAGGTTACAATTTTTTGACAAGTATTTTTTTTTTAAATATTTGTTTTTATTGACAGATTTTTGCTTTATATACCTCCACGTACCCCGTACTATTCAATCCATCCATCAGCACAATGTTGCTTCACTAATTAAATTTACTTTTTGAACATTTGTGTCACATATACGTGACAAACAAGCTCTGTACGCCAACGGACACAAATATGTGACAAAATGGTAGGTTAAATTGTGGTTTGACGTGAAGGGCACGCGCCGTATGCTCTGGCGTTTAAAAGGTTAAATACACCAAGTAAAGGTTTTTTTTTAAAGTAATGTGTTAAATAATAATACGTCACAGAAACAAGTAAATAATTTAATGACCACGTAAAACCAATAATAAACACATAAACGACGGGTGCCATTACATACACAAACAGATAGATAACTTTACTCATATTTCTAAGGCCAGAATAATATTTGACATGCACGGGCATCGAACTTACGACCCTGAGTCTAAAAGGGCGGAAGCTGTAAAGCGTCTTTTGGATCGTCAAACAAATGCTCAGAATAGGTTAAGGATTTTTGTTTGCTTGTAAATAAAAACCTTTTAAAAGAAAAATATTACCTACTTACATCGAGTTTCATACTAGTTGGGCAGGTAGGCGGGTACATAATATACTCGTACATACATAGCTAAACTTACTTGACAAAATTTCTGGACTAAAGTATTATTAGCAACAGACTAAAGTATTACCACTCTATAGTGGAAAATAAATGTATACAGGGTGTAAACTACCTCATTGCAAAGCCGAACCAAGCATTCTGTACATCAAACTAAGTAATGAATAGTATGGGGGCCGTGGAGGTGTAAAAAATCTCACAAAAAAAACTTGTATTAAAAAAAAAACATGTCAAAAAGTTGTAACTTTGACCCTCCATATCTCCGTAACTAGAAGGTTCCCAGGTATGGTGTAGAACAAACATATGATCGCAATGATGGGGAGAACAAGTGCTTTTCGGCTTCGTGAAGCGGTGTTTTACACCCTATATACTGCCGAACACTGTTCAATTTCCTCTATTTTGAAGTAAGAAGAAATAAAACGAGGGATAGCGACTCGCGAACTATTACCGTGAATTCATCACATGATTCTAGTAATAAAATTGCTGTTCCATATATGTATTTTGCCAATGTAGATACATAATATTGTTTAAAACGTCAATTTGTGAAAATCAACTGAAAAAGCTAGAATCACAATTCACAATATACTCAATTCATCTAAAGGGTGTAAAACACCTTTTCCCGAAGCCGAAAGGCACTTGTTCTCCCCATCATTGCGATCATATTTTTGTTCTACACCATGCAATCATTTTTTTTTTCCGCCATACCTGGGAACCTTCTGGTTACGGAGATATGGGTGTCAAAGTGACAACTCGTTTTTTTTTTTTAAGTCAAGTTTTCTTTGTAAGATGTTGAGATTTAATACCTCCACGATCCCCGTACTATTCAATCCATCCATCAGCACAGTGAGTTCTACCACAAAACATGATTTATAACCTCAAAAAAAAGTTGTTTCCCAGCAATAATGATTGCGTAAAGTTACTTAGTTTGATGTATAGAATGCTTGGTAAACGGCTTTGTGATGAGGTGGTTTACACCCTGTATATAGCCTTAGCAACCTACCTAATACCATCATCTCCTTTATTGAATTTATTTGGACACGGCGCTGTATATCTTCTTCCACACGTCTTGGTACAGTGGTACAATTTCAACATTAGCTTGTACACTACAGTTTCTAACTCTAGAAACTTACTGTAGTCAATCTTACCTCTATATTCCTTTCGAAACCAAGGCATTTAAACCAAATAAATTATCCTTGCGATGGCGCCGATGAATCAATAATCTAAATTCTAAAGCCATTATTTGATGGCGTCCGTCGCGAGCGTGCGGTGCAGCTGAACCAACCATTATGTGTATAGAGATGTAAGATGGTACAGGGATGGATTCAGGGCAGGGCTTTTACTTAGGTTTATTCATATTAATGCTGATGAAAGTGAAATGAAACGTTATAGGCCCGATTTCCTAACATGCTGACGTCGTCAGTTGCGTAAGTCAGCGAGAAAAACAGTAGTGACGTACGCGACCGATTGTCAGCGTGACAGGAATTCAGGCCTTAATATGGAAAATAAGGTTGACTGGTCGCTAATCATTAATTGACTTTAGGCCACGTTTATGAATAAGTAAACCCTGCGTTGTTTTAGGTAATTATCAAAACGCTTTTTTGTTTTAACCTTTGCAGTCAACTGTTAAACCTAGAGAGTAACATAATATAACATCAATCTGTTTTCCCTAAAGAGTGCGATTGGCGCAGAGGTATATCATACAATATATACAACCACAATATAGTGAATGAGTAGGTAGTAACCGGTACAAATACATATACGTACGAGTATGTAGTTCCTCCATAATATATCCTGTAGGTAGGTGATGACTAAATCTAACTGCATAATCATCATAAAAAAACTATTCTATAAAATAGTGAGTAAATAGCAAACCATTCAAAAATCATAACATAACTCATAAATTCCTCGCCTATTGATAAATTCGTTTAGCTTCACGTAAGTCTCAATGAAAAACTTTCTATTCAACATCTGGAACAGTAAACATTAGTTTGCTTCTTAATTTATAAACAAATGCATTGTTAAATCGTTATTTATTGTGATGAGATAGTTTATCAACATAATAAAGCGGCCACATAAAAACAAATCCATGTTCAAGATAATATTGTTTGACAACAGAAGACAGTTTGTCTGCAACTCAGCGCACGGTTCAAAGAATTTAGGGCGATATAAATATTTACTTGTCTTAAATTTCTTTATATCCGGAAATAGAAATAAAAAAAAATGTGCTTTGTTATCACATCATTATAATGCTTTAACATTTCTTTTAAAGAAATAAACGAAAGAAAGCACCTGTCAATATGTTATCTCTCCGTTGCCCTTGGTTCACTGGTATTGTTAAGGCGATAAGCCGACTTTTGTATCTTCTGTGTGCGTATAATTGAAATAAATACACGAGAGGGTTATTTTGACTCTGTCGCCTTAGTAAACCAAACGTTGCATTTGTCTTTTAAACTACACTAGGAAAATAATTTTGAGTTAAATACTTAATTGCTTTGGAACATAAATATCGGACCTCTACAAATATTGTTCAATTCTAATGAGGCAGTAAACATGGATTATTGTCTAATAATCCTATTTCATTAAATTAAGAAGTATTAACGGATTTATTTGATCACATATTATCACAAAATGGAATATTTCAACTACAAATAGTAAAAACTCATGACAAAACATTAAAAAAATCTGTCAAAGACATTGTGAACTTTCAGATACTACGTGGCTTCCAGCTGTGGTCTACACAATGATCCTCACAATTGCAGTGTTCAAGTGGTTTTAACATGTTTAGATATTATCATGAAACCGTTGTAAGTTCTTGTTACAATGTAAGATGGAACAACCGTGAAGAAAACAGTTATCTGCTTGAAACAACGGCTAAAGACCACTATTTACCTAATAGGTGTAAATTTTAAGCTGTAAGTTACGGAATTCCGTTGCCATTCTACTAAATTGCATTGCCCCATGACATTTTGTTCATAAACACACCTTGCTAAAATGCCATTCTATACAAAGCATTGGATTCATTGATGAGACTTTTTGAAATTCCAGGTAATTAACAAGACTATTATTAAATCATTAAGTACTAGAAGTTTATTTGAACCTTGTAATCTTCGTTCGAAATTAATAACAAAACCACTTGCGGGTTACGTTTCTAAATACATAAACACATCATATCTGACAATAACGGCACAGGACACACAAAATGTTATATTCAAAATTGATAATATCTAATGAAAATCATGAGTTATTACCATGAGGTAATTTGTCTATAAATCTTCCCCGCCAAGTTCGGCCCTGCACACAAGTGCACTCAAAGGCAGCACCGAATTAAAGGTACAGTTGATGGACGTTAACCAGCGTTATTATTTATTACAACCGTATTGGTGCCAGTCTTTGTAAGTAAAACTTCTAAAGGTACAACTTCAATGGAAGCTATCTACTCCATCATTGCTTAGAAATGGCTGAACATCTTGACAGTACCTAGCGACTGAATCCTACAATCTTATGCATAGATAAGACTTAGGGCCCGGTCACAGCTTCGGGCGATGCAACTAGTGTCAAGCGACACGCGCGGGTTGGTTGTTGCTTTCGTTTAGGGTTCCCACATTTATAAAAGTTTACAGGAGAGAAGACCAGACATTAGAAAAAAACCGTAGATTTGAAGAAAATTAAAAGGAATGTAATTGAATGCATGAAAGTATAAATAAAATAAATAAATAAATATCGCTGGACATTAACACATAGCGCCACCTAGTTCCACACTAAGCAAAAAATGAATTATTAACGCTACTTACGCTATAAAACATATCATTTACTACGCAAGTGATTCCCACCATGTTTTATATTTGTTACAAAGACAGTAAATATACCGTTTTGTACTAGGTAATCTTAGTTTTGGGGATTCCGGACGTCCTTAGAATCCCTCCGCATTCCAGATACGCTACTTTGGCGCGAGTACCGTAGCGTCGTGACGACCCTTGGCCATTCAAAACAACTTCTTTCATTTGTTTTCTTCGCAGTCGATGTCGCACGAAGCGCATAGTTTGTGGCCAAGACGTTATAGCATATAATCAGGATTAGATATACCTGCATCTGAGATCTAGCGGAACTTTAGCACCTTAAGGTCAAACGCATTGAGTAAGATCTGACACTTGATAAAGTGTGTACATTATTTCACTTGGAAAGATAATTGAAGATAGAACTGGTTATGGATTGTAAAAGTGACTTGGACTACGAGTTATTGATACTTTATGAAGTAAGGGTTGATAAAGAATAGTAAGATAACTGATATCTAAAGAATACACATGCACTTTGATATAAGTATACAAAAGCTGCCAAACAAATCTTCACATTAATGTTGTCTCACAATTGAAAACTCGGTTCTTTGTTCAATATCACCTCCAATGGCTACAGTAGGTAAACCAACGCCAAGAAAACCAAAGACACATACATTTAATGGAATACAAATTGAGATAACGTTAACATTTGGTCAAAGACAAATAGCCCCAACAGCAATGTTGAGACAATCTCTAAATTACAGTGCAAAGAATCTTCAGAACATTCTACAGTGATAAATGATCGTAAAAATGCATTTAATAGAATACACATACATTTGTTGCTACTTTGGAAGAAGCTATTAATCATTACTCGAAGACAGGTGTCATGTTGGCAATGAATCAACGTATAAAATTGAAACTTAATAAAACAAAGCCATCGTACATTTTTCTTCATTCATTTGTGGAATTCCCTTGTTGACACATTTGACAAAACAAAAGAAAGTTTATAAAATATTGACTGTTCTTGAAGACATTGTAATCCCACATCTGGTTTTATAATTTTTAGATTCACACTCATTTCATAATAATGAGTACATAAGTAGAGGAATACTAATCAAACTATGGATGGACTGGATAAATGATAATGAACTATGGAAAAAGATACGCTGCGCAGACCACAAATTAATTGAGATAACGACAAGAGAACGATGACTCATTACGTAATGAGACCCCTCAGTGCCTCTGCAATCTATGACAGAAGATACGGGAAGTATGGAAGTCTGACAACTTACCATGGGGTATTCTGACACCAAGCAACTTGATTTTGGAACACTGGTGTTCAACTAATCCCGAAAAGATAGAACCTGAAACCACCTCAACAACCCAGCATATTTAGTAAAAGACTTGACAGATTACTGTATAATATTGCTTCAGCTCTCAATATTATTTTCATTACATACCAAGTCTGTCTAATTTCTATTGCATTAGATTTCCAATTGGGTATTTCAATTTCTTTCAGATTACCTTTGCGGTTAGGAACCGCTGAATTACCTACGACTGGGGTTTTACCGCATAATCATCACCTTTCAGGATAATTTGTCGAGTAATGACGATGTGCAACTGCAACTGTGTCAACTAAATGTGTGTCAATAGCAGTATTTTGATCTAGTTAGGTTCTTTAATCAATAGTCGCAATAGTAATAACTAGAGAAAATTAGCCAGTTCCGCTTTTCGAACGGAATTCATTATATTTTAAAATGTTTTTATTATTCTTAACAATGGCAATAAGTGTAGAAGAAATCAAAGAATCGGTGGATAGTGTGTGAAGGACGATATGGTTATAAAGGAGGTGATTGTTGAGATAACGAATAATAGAGAAGTATGCAAAAAGAAGATATGTTGCACCGACCCCAAATAAATTAGTATAAAGACAGGAGAATGATGATAATATTTCCTAATAACAGTAAATCTAAATAAAATCATACCGCTAGCTTGAAATCAGTCGCTACAAAACAGTTCACGACATCTTTTATTTCGACGACTTCCAATGTCGTATCTTCATATTATTTATTGGGTACCCAAACTTAATTTGAATAATAAACGACAGAATAAGTGTCAATCAATTCCGTAATAAAATCATCAGCTTCCCTTCTCAAACATCTGCCAAGTTCATCGCCCCTTCGGCAGGGGGCGCTAAACACCTCGACATTCTCAATTGATAGTTACGTCTCCCCTAAAAGTCATAGTGGCTGACGAGACCGTATTTATCTTTCCTTAAGACCACCATAAGTACGTTTGGTAGGTTATTGTTTAAATTAGAAGGAAAGAGGAAGAATAACTTTCATTTCAAGTCATGTGCATGATCAAGTATTACTAGTCCTTCACAATGTCAATGTCAAATAAGGAGACCACAAAATCAACAAAGCGAAAATTAAATAATGCCAAAGTAGCAAATTAGCATACAGCTGTGTAATATTCAGGGAAACAGTTGACGATGATAATGAAACTACCAATAGATTCTAAAGAAAAGAAAAATGAAAATTAAGTACTGTACTGTAATATGATACTAATAATTTGTGATGCTATAAATTAGAGAAATCATACTACCTAAGCTACTCCTAATAAAAAGAAGGCACTAGTTAAACAGGAGATCGTAACACAACCCATAAAAGTTCCACATGATAAACCGCAGCTTCCGTGAAACGCGGCCGTTCAAGAGATTAAAGTGTAAAGACAAACAGACAATGCCCTTTCGTAACAAGTAAGAACCACAGACCTGTGAGAAAGTTACTCTTTTTTAGTTTTATTTCTTTGAGTTGCGGAATATGCGGATGGACTGTTTTAATTGCAAGATTATGTAATGGATACTCGTATAAAAGATTTTGTGTGTTCCTATTGCGATAGAAGTATGAATGTTAACATGAATAGCAGCTGATTGTAAAGATGGTTCAAAGGAACTTATTTTCAATTCTTCATAATGTTTTGACGTAAAAAATTTGATTGGAGACTGTACCCTCACCTTCTCTTTTACCAATATTATCTAAACCTTGATGATGATGATGATGATGATGACGATAATGACGATGCTGCTATCTAGCCAATTTCAGCCACAGCAACTGCATTCAATGGGTGATTTTCGTGAGCTTTAGTTTGCTGCTCTTTGATTTGAATCTTACTTCAGTACTAGAAAGACAATAATAGAGTGGAAAGGATGCTATGATATACTGATATAAGAGGTGATGGCAATCCCTGTAAGGCAAGAATTGTTTCATAAACAATAAAAATCATAAAAGGGCCTGAATAGAGGAAACAATAAAAGAATCAAGAGAAGATGAATTCAGGGTGAGAATGAATGTGTAAACAAACCTATAGATGAAGAAATGAATGTAAAAATCGTAAAAGTTGGTCACGCAAAATTAATTATAGGAGTTCATTACCCATTGGAATCGAATTTCATTCGACTCGACGGAAACTTATACAATCGATATATGGGAATGTGTCGTAACACCATTGTACTTTTTTATTATCCGAAACCGTAACGTAACGTAATATAACTAGCAACATTACCAAGGAATAATCCATTTAGTAGGAATAAGAAAAAAGCGTAAGTCTGCTTTAAAACTGAGGTAAAGACGAGAAGTTATGGAAGAAAGAACAGAGAGGTAAAAAAAGAATAGAATTGTAACTGGTTTCTTCAATAACGTTATCTTAATTCTTATGATGAGTTTTCGAGAGTTACTATATTAGATTTGGCGATAGTGTTATTAGTTCGAATATAATTATGTGGTGTGTGGGTTTTAGATTCGTTTAGTATATTATATTTGGATTTGTAGATAACAGAAACTCCCAGACGCTATGTTCTGGGTTATCGCCTTCAATTCGTCCATAGCTAATCGCAATCCATAAAAAAGGTACTAATTTCTTTTATTGTTTATTAAGTGTCTAGGTTGCCAGTTAGACTTAGTTTTTTAGTCGATTGGCTTCGATTTTTTACCATTGATTGATCGAGTTTGACTTTCGGTCAACTTATTTGGTACTAGTGTTTTTTTGTACTTTTTGTTTGTTTTTCTATAGTAATATTAAGTTGTATTCAATGGCAACTTCAGTGAAATCTTCAAGCTTAACAGATTCTTCTTCTTGCTTTTGAACAAAATTATCAATAGTTTTAGTGTTATCAACCGAGAGAACTGTTTGGTTAAATATTATTTTAAAATCATCCCAAACAAGTATTTCAACTGACTCCACTGGCAGTTAAAATGCCAGTGAGATACTTGACACATTATCGAGTGAGACGATGAAATTAACACTAATTAGGTCGCTCTGCTTGGGTTACATGCAAGTTTATGACGAATACACGGTGCAGACATTTAAATAGTCGGATCAGTTGGTTTAATCTTCTCTGAAACAATATTGTTAGCGGAGTTGAAAAGTAGTGATGTTTCAGTATGGATATCTTAAAAACCAAAACTGCTGACGAATAATTAAAAAGGTATGGGGGGAAAGGTAAGGAAAGAGCAGACTAATAATTAAAGCAGATTTTATTTTTTTTGTCGTCATTATCGATATCTTGTGTTCAATCTTCATATTCGTTATCATTTAAAATAAAGATAATAAATCTGTAGAGAGGTCAATTCTGTACATGAAATATATTTACAAAATAACTATCGGGGGGTGATTAGTGATCGATACTGATGCCAAAAATGCAATCAGTAAAATTTTTGTCTGTCTGTCTGTCTGTCTGTCTGTCTGTCTGTATGTTATTTATAGAAAAAAAAACTACTCGACGGATTTTAACGAAACTTGGTACAATTATTCTACATACTCCTGAGCAGGTAATAGTATACTTTTCATCACGCTACCATTAATAGGAGCAGAGCAGTGAAAGGAAATGTTGGGAAAACGGGAGAAGTTACTTGGTTTTTTTAGCTTCCGTCGCGTGTGCAGCCTTAATGGTTAAAGCTACATAGAAATCATGTATAACGGAAATATTCCACATAAAATTATATAAAAAATATCCCAAGACAGCATATGTCTATCTTTTATAGTTGACTCACAATAACACGTGTAACTCCCGATAGCTTAGCAGTTCGGAGATTTGTTATTATTATATTTGTTTACTCTTACGTTTATAATATTCTCACTCAACCCCAATTTTGAAACTTCACGCGGGCGAAGCCGCTGGCAGAAGCTAGTTTAAAATAAAGATAGCCGCACTATTTAATCCAGTTTCACCAAACCCTCCCCAAGTAGCCTTTTCATAAATACTTATCTATCTTATTTAACGAAAGTTCCCTAATTATTTGGTTTCCTTCACCTAATGAGTATTTTCAAATTCCCGTCCTTTGGCTTACATTTGGGTAGTTTACAAATGTATCGGCTACCGTATCGCTCGAAGCCAATACAATCGATTGGAATTTACAAATAACTGCGCGTGCATTTCCGCGTGATCGTTCTTCGCATTTTTATTCGAATGTGTCTTGAGAAAATATTTTTCTCAGGCGATAATTTTTTGGCTAATAGAAACAAAGAAGTTAGGAAGCCATTTAGGGTTTAAGAATAAGGCTGTCTAAGGCCCCAGCCTTAGACAGCCTTATTCTTCTTTTCCACCAGAGATGTGGGAGAATATGTAGCGGGGAAATGTGCGTAAAAGTAACCTATGTTCTAAGTGGTGGCAAGGTGTAAATAATTATTTTTTTGGTATTCTAATATGAATAACTTTGATTCCAGTCACTCAATAATAGTGCTTATATCATCATGCATATCTTTTATGTTTTGGTGTCAGTCTCCAGTCTAAAAAAAGACTTATCTATTCTTAAAATTAGTAGTAATTATAAATTATCTATTTACACTGCTTTGTATTAATTGTTAACATAATAAAATCTATGCCGCCGCCAAAAACTTCAAACAAACAGTTCAGAAGTCACAAGCGATAAACATTTCATAATCGAATACTTCCTTAGTAAAAGTGGAATAAATTCTTGGCTACTGTGGCTACCAGTAGCTCGGTAGTACTCGTATTTGTACTATAAAACACAATAACGTATTAAAACTTGTTGCTACTTCCGTGCTAGTTTTATTGAGCTAGGGAAATGGTTCCGTACAATCCTGTACTTGAGAAATTAAGCATTCGATTATTTTGGAACTGATGCCATGTTAGTGCATTTCTGGTACTTTCTTAGCAGGTTTGAGAAATTGGCTTGAAAAGTGCATTTAATTGTTTATAATTAAGAAAACAAACAATTAAATTTGTTGCAGAAATGTTTCCTTGGAAATGTGTATTTTGTAGTGTTCAAATTTATCTGTATTCTTTCTAGATATTTCGAACTCTTAACAGCGTCTAGAAGTTGAAGATTTATAATCTAGAGTTTATTGAGATGTTCCGGGCTCTTTCCAGCGATGATTTTTGATAGCTGAAGTCTTATATCTCGGAGTATTATCAGAATGACAAGTTAATACTAGAACTTTATAATAGAGGAAGATTTTCCTAGCTCTTATGCGTGGAACAATTTTATTTCATCTTGACGAACAGTACTTTAATGCCAATTACAATTGAAAGCTCTTGAACTGCAATTAATTTTCCATGTCATCTTGTATTGACGGGTGATGTTCAAGTGCTATCATTTGAAGTAGTAAGAAGTCAATGAAACTGATTATTACGTAGTAATGTGCTTTGCACATGTGTTTACAATTTAACTTCGCAAAGCAAAAATACAGCTTTAAATGTTCTCGCTGTATAGAGACAGGTCACTTCCCTGTGGTACGAGAATCCACCAGTTAGGAATCAAAGCCGGGTGATAATGTTTTTTCAAGTTTTTCAATTTGACTTGTCATGAATGCAATGTCGTGGAAAATTGAAGGTGAAACATTGCAATAACGTTAGATTGGATAACGTTTTTAAGTCTTTTTTTGATATTTTAATTAGCTTTTACGTAAAGACTAAACAAGAACAGCAAAATAATAGTTGAGTAAATGGTAAAAATGCTGAAAAAATCTAATTTTAAAGCCGTGCTTCTGGCAAAGTAAAAATGAATTTATGGTAGGTAACTTAAAATTGAGAATCTCGATCTTATTGATTAATTTCTGACGTTATAGTTTATTGCTATTCAGATTGCAGGTCAATGAAGAAACGAATATGAACTGGACAAGAATGTTGTTAGATGGAGAGGGAGAGGAAGGTCAAAGAAAAGATGGATGGTTCGTGTGAGGAATGATATGATAGAGAAAGGAGTAAATTACATCTGACAGGAGTAAATGATGCTGAAGTAAATGACATCTGACAGGAGTAAATGATGCTGAAGTAAATGACATCTGACAGGAGTAAATGATGCTGGAGTAAATGACATCTGACAGCAGTAAATGATGCTGGAGTAAATGACATCTGACAGGAGTAAATGACAACTGATAGAGGAGAATGGAAGAGGAAAACGTGTTGCGCCAACCCCAAATAGAATGAGACAAGGGTAGGAAGAAGATGATGATAAAGGTGTCGGAATTCAGAACTATAGTTTAAACGTGTTTAACCCATTTACCTACTGCAATGACGGCAAACGGCGTCACACACGAGTTCAAAGGTTTTTTACGACGTACACACTACTAAATACTTACCGTTTTACGTGATTTTAAATAGCAACATACATACATTGTAGGTTAATATTAATATTTGCATAATTAATAATTATCGGTCATTAAGATAAGTAAGGTGTGACGAGGTGATCAATAGCCATTCACTTTCTGTATTATAAGACGAGACTTTTGCCCCTAGCGTGTAGCAGATAAAAGAAAGAAAGAAGGTAAGTGTTTTTTTTTTAATTTTTATGTAGGTCATCTCGCAGTTCAGTCTGAGAAGACTGGCTTCTGCTTAACCGGGCAAGTCCTGTGGATGCCTTGAATTTAAGGCCTCCAGCCAGGGCGTAAATGACTATAAACTAAGCGACAGCGCTCTAAGGGCACCCCCTGTGGGGTACGGACCTCGGCTTAGGGCGTCGCTGGGAGCAGCAAAGGGACAGGCTGGATCTGGTTGTCATTATTTAGGGACTGTTTTATTACTACAGGCTCAGCATCGCGGGCTGGCTCGAGCAAGGGTCGGGGAGGGATTGAACGGGGATTACGCGCCGGACCTCTGCGGCGAGGTCGGAATGTCTTCGATCTGCATTTGTACATTCTACGAACTGTACTGGTATCTTTCCTACTCTCTTGCAAGATAGTGATCGGATCGTAAGAAGGTAAGTGCTAGGTATGTTGGCTTTTAAACTTGTTTTTCGATGTTTTAATTTAAAAATCGGAACAGTTGAAGGATACACTGGCAGCCTGATGTTTTTTGTTCCTAACTCAAATTGCGCATCTTGCCTTTTTGAACTGTAACCGTTATATTTTTTAACAGAAAGATTGCATTTGTTTTACTTTAGTTAGAGCATTAATTTTGGCGCAAAAACAGAGATGCTACGGAACTATAAGTTCTTTTATCAGTCAAATGTCAGTCAACGTGTGAGGGGTCAAGGCGGAGATAACATAGTGTTGTGCCTTCATCGTGAAGAAATGTTGGGTCATTATGATACGGGCACTTTTTGTGGGGAATGAGCGTTGGTTTGAAGTAGTGTTGTGATGTTATCGATAAATTAGACATCGTTTGTTAGAATGTAATTGAACAAATTGGGATTGTTTTTATTATTATCGTGTTGTTATTGAATATTAGTTGCAGTTTACGGTCATGTTTTAATACAATGCGATCACATATTAAATTGAATTGTTTTTTTTTAGGTACGCAACAAAACTACCATAATTTACTGCTTTTATTTTCCATTTTTAATATTAACAATAACATAGCATGTGTTCCTACTTTAAAAACGCAAATAAAAATCAGTTTTTATGTATCTTTATTCGCTATCTGTATGCGGTTTGCATGACTACTGGTTAGTGAGGTCCAGCTATCTCAATAAAATATGAAGTCTTAATGAGGAAGACCACCCAGAACTTGAAACTGTGCTTATGAGTAGGTAAGCAAGTTTTGATATAGGTAACTATATCTAGTTACACATTGTGATTTTCTAAGTCTTTACGATTTTGATGATTAGTGAAGAATGCCACTAAAAGAACTCGAAAGGAAATTGCGTTATTTTTTTGTTGCCGTATCAATTGAAGTATTTTGTTTGGAAATTATCGCTCCGATTTTGATTTCAAAACGAAGGTGCAATGTTTAAAAAGTAATGGATACAATAGCCTCGTGTGTGGATCTGAACATTAAGTGTACAAAATACATATAGATTCTATGTTCATGAGTGCTGAGACTGATTCCCTAAATCGTTTTATGTTTTTTTTTATTCAAAGAATGAATGAAACGATATTGAGCTACAAATTAAAATTTTAATGGTTGAATTATTTGTTAATTGACTGATGATTACTTTCAGATTTCTTATTGGATTTGATTGTTTTTCTTTATTAATTACGTTTATAAAAGTAGTTTAATATTTTTGATTAATCAGGGTGAATTTCAGACTGACAGCCTTGAAAGCAGTTTATATGGTGCTGATCGTGTTCAATTTTATTAACGAAATGTGCCTTTTATTTTAGTAATTATGTACTACAAAAGTTTTAGTTTTTCAGGTAAGTGCTTATGTAAAGTGATTAGGTAGGTATTACTTAAGTCACGCGTGTCCGATAAATCACACAGTAACAGTTCAATTATATAATTCTTATTAGCTAATTAGAATTAGGTGTAGACATTGACAAATTAATATCTACTTATTTGTTGTTATCCATTCCCCTTACTATACCTATCTTCTATGCGTGCAGATAATTTTCATAGTAAAATTTTTAAGAAACTTATATTAAAGTTAAAATAATATTTTTTTTGTAACAGAAATTTTTTCCACTTACCAAAAAAATGTTCTGTTCGGCTAACTAGCCAATTATGCAGCTAAGCGCATCCGCAAACATTTTCGAAAAAAAAAAACAATTTTATCTCAAATTAAAAAGAAAGCACTTCACTAAACACTCTCACTGTTCAAAAATAATCGTTGAAAATAAAACTGGAAAAGAATAAATCGAATTCAGAATAAAACTCAAAATTGTCGTGTCTATGTTCGATCGCGTTCGGAATTTGAAAGTCCGCGGGAACCGTCGCGCGTTCGAGGAGCGCGCTGGGCAATCGCTGACTGACGCGAGTTGCGATGGTTCGTTTCGATAGCGGTCTGAACCCGTGGTTCATAGCAAGTGGGATTAAAAATTGGAGGGAACGCTCACACACTTCGCAGTACCTAAACGGATGCCCGTTGTTTATAATTTCGACGTTGACAAAAAAGTTTGCTAACATCAAGATGTAAACATTTTTTAATTTAACCGTTTAGAACATCCTGTATAAAAGGTAAACAAAGCGTCGATGTTTTGGGAAAAAAATGATCTTAAATGATCATAATTCGTACCTCTAAATTAACTTTCAATGTCAAAAGGACTGCAGTCGTTGTTATTAACACTTTATAAAAACCAAAACATTGAGAAAGTAGTAAAAGTTTATTTCCATCCACTGCATACTAGATGGCGCTGGTGATGTCGCCGACAAGATTGTTTACATATTTAGTTACAGCTACTCGCCACTAGATGGCGCTGTAAACGCGAGATCAACAAGAGTCGAGATCATTGTGAAACTTGATTGATTTGATAAAGTATTCGTTTATTATACAATTTAACAACTATTTAAATAAATTAATAGTGTTTATTATGTAACTACGACTCCTTATCATGCTTTAAAATTTTCGTCATCACTTTGTTTACTAACAAGACCAGTTTTAAACGTAATTAACGATCATGTAGTGTCTTAAATATTTATCTTTCCAATGAGTTAATTACCCATTAAGGACAGTAACAGAAAAGTCTAGTAGCTAGACCAATGGGAGCCATACAAATCGTCTAGTTCGTGAGATTAATGAGAGTAAATCGTCTAGGCAATTGAACCGCGTTTTTTCTGCAAGATTACTCTGGCCTTGAGCTAAGAGAGCTTATGAATTTTGATGAGGATTAGACATTGAGCTTCTATATTTCTATTAAATATTTGCTTTGGAATGCGAATCATGTTATGTTGTAGGTAGGTACCTAAGATATAAATGAAACACCGTAGTAATCTCAAATACGTATGCTATAAGTAGTTTCCATAGATAATTAATCAGGTAGGTGCCGATATCTTATTAGATGCCAGAAGAAACATAGGTAAAGGATCACCTAGAAGGACATACAAAGAAAACCTTATTAATGAAGTTCTTCAGAAAGATCTAGGTCAAAAGCATTGAATTTTTGAACGTGGACGAAGCAAAAGGAGCAAGTTTTTTCCACTAAAAACGGTAATAGGTACTTGCGTTTGGGCGCAATTAACTCGTCTGATGTGAAGCGATGATGCGGCCTAGGACAGAGCTCACTTGCCAAGAAGCAACCGATTCACTCAAACTTTCGGACGGTAAACAGAGAAACCGGTAATGAATTCCACAGTGGGACCAGGCTAGACCATATGGTATATAAGGACTAAGGGTCACGGCACGTATTTGTTTTGTGGTCTCTGCTGGCCCTTATGGAAAATAGGCATGACTTTACGCACGTATGTATTACCGGTACCAATCTCTTTATCCTACACAGCGTTCAAGATATAAATACGGTTTTATTCCATGGAAATAAAACATCATGTCGTCATTAAAAGTCCTGCATTTATGACGGGCAGCAACTACATCGCCACAATAAATTCGCAACTCACAGCATCAAAGTTATTTTCCCAGCGATTACAAATTCTAGAACAAAGTTTTAGTTTTTAAAGTGAGTTTTCATAGAATTATCAAGAATTAGTCGACGTTTTTGTGTTCTGTTTACATTTTAAGAAGATTGAGTTCATCAAGTCGACGCATATTGGTAAGGAGGGCTAACCCCTCATGAACAAGATGGTACTCAGAACACTACCTTGTGGCAACCGCGTTTAACCTGATAAAAAGAACAGTTGAAAAACAAGTAAAATTTTGATTAAACCTCGTTTGATCTGGAGTACTTAGTGTAACGCTAGTTACCTACTTTAGTGTTTTTTTGATACTTAACGAATAAATACAATGAATTACAGTTTAAATGGATTTTAAAACACCAACTCCTAAATAATTAAATGTGACACTGTATCGAACGCCGTTCAAAATGCAAGCGTGAATCTTGTAATAATCGTTGTGTCTAGCCCGCCACACACGCTCAGACCACTGTAACTCCTGAAAGCCAGAATCAACAGTGGCGACCACCAGAAAAGCGCCGAGACAATGAAGCTCGACGAAGTCCCAGAGAATGAATTTAACTGTCTTGGATCCCGCAACGAAATTAATCAGAAAGTATAGCGGAGGAGTAGGAAAGAACTGTAATTTCCAATCGTTGTGTCTATAGAATATGTAGACATAATGTTGTTACCGTATGAAATGGATAAACCGGTACATGACAAAGTCAACCCTTAAAAGGGAGAAATTCCCAAGCAATTAAAATAACCACAACATCCTTGATACCTTCATAAGGTAATAATCACCTATTAATCAATAGTTAATCGATGACTTAATAGTTTTAACCAGAAGTCTTTGTGCGCTCATCGCTTCGTTTGTTCAAGTTATTTAATTGCACTAAGAAATTACATTATCTAATGCTTAGTAACTACCTGGTAATAGATTTGTTAAGCTGTGATTTACCGTTAAGGCTAAATATCTCTCATTGGCGATTAACACACGGCACCGCGCACCGAGGCGGAGGGCGGTGGCGGTAAAGCGGATTTCGTAGCGGTACCCCGCGCGGTAAGGCGGTTTACGCGCCTGTCCGCGCGGTTGGATTTAACGCGGATTTGACCAGTTTGATCACAGACACTGGCAACAATGAACGCTGAAGTGGTGGCAGTAATCTGGCTTTTATAGCGTAGAAAGAAAAAAAAATAAGATATTGGGTTCATCCATTTTTAAGCAGAACAGGACATAAGCAGATCAATTTTTAAATTGCAACACGTCCTGCACCCACAATGATCCGCGCGGTTATGCGGCGCCCCGTGTGTGAGGCGCCGCCTTACCGCGCGGTCGTCAGCGCGGAGGGTCGGTGGCGGTGAGAGCACCGCTCGAACGCGCGGTCAGGCGGTGTACGTGTGTTAGGCATCGACGGATTTAATAGAGATCAATGCGACATGAGATCCGCTTCACCGCCAACCGCGGCGGTGCGCGGTCCCGTGTGTTAATCGCCATTGTGATGTGTGTTAAGCTTTCAAATGATCTTCTTGTCTATGTCTACTTTATTTATTTATTTATTATTCTCGCCCATCTGTGGTTCTGCAGTTTAGTTCATGTTGTGATTTAATGAGGAGTATTTCGAGTAATACGATGAATGGACTGTGTTAAAAATGATATGGCAAGCAGAAAAGTGTCTGATGATCTCATAAAATAGCTGGTAATTTAGTACTATACCAATAGTACCTAGGATAGTAATTTAATGCAGCAGGTACCTACTTAAGGTAAACTGACTGTATGTTAACATTTGATCACGGATGCATTTAAATCTTGCTTCTACATATTGTTACTTAGATAGTTGGAGTTATGGCCTAAAATCCAAAAGGATGTTTATTGATATGTACCACTTTCGAATTTGAAGCCTTTTTTTTTTTTTTTTTTTTTTAGGATGGGAAATCATCAAATGACTTCTCCCACTCTGGGCGGAGCGGGAGGGAGTGTCAGACTCTTACTGACTAAAACCCATCCATGTTCCTTCCTCGCCCTTTATGTTCCGGGGCCGCGGTATCTCTTTCGAACAGGCCCGCAACCCCGGCAGGCTTCGGCCCTTGCGGGCCCCTCCCCTTATGCTGACATCTCTTTGAGGCGCGCGTGGAACACGAACGCGCCGTCGACACGGCCTGTCGTCGTCGTTAGACGGACGGACGGCTAGCTAGCCCATAGCCAACCGTCCACAGGCCCGCATCTACGGTGGCCGTCATCGAAACCAGAAACAAGGCATTGCACCTACGGAGTGGCAGTTTAAGATACACAAATAATGATTTTTAAATAAACAGACTGCTTCGTCGGTCTAGTGGTCACAAGCGTGACAGCTGAACATGAGATCCTGGCTTCAATTCCCGGGTCGGGCAAAGTGTTATTGGGTTTTTCGAACAGGAATTTCTCTGTAGCAGCCACGGAGTCTGGATTTGTACCCAGTTGATGGCAATAGGCTCACTCTTATTCCCTTTTTGCCTCAATAGGCACAAAGGGAATAAGGCCAATGCCTTGTTTTGTTCCATTTCCTGCTGACATGAAAGGAAGTGGTAATTACGTCTTTTTTTCTACTCCTACGCTTTTCTTTCTGATTAATATCGTTGCAGGATCCAAGACAGTTAAATTCATTATCTGGGACTTCATGGATCATCAGACAGACATGACGAATCTATAAGGGTTCCGTTTTTGCCATTTGGCTACGAAACCCTAAAAAGGCTCACTCTTTCTTATAACATGAGACTTAATCATAACTGGCGATATGTGAGGTACACCTCTGCTCTGCCAGGCCCTTCTGTGATTAAAGGCGTGATATTGTGTTATGTTATTTTACAAACAGTTACCTATTTATTTGTGAATGAGTGAGCATGGGTGTGCTTTGAAGATTACCAGATGTTGTTTAACTTTTGTAAAATAGTTATTTTGTTAACCTTGTTTTACGTTTTTTGTATAGTAAGCAACGACCTATTGTACTAAAGTACTAATGTTGTAACGTAATCTATAAAGTATAAAGCTAATATTATAAAGCAGAAGAGTTTGTTTGGCGCGTTCAAGCGCTAATCTCAGGAACTACTGGTTCGAATTGAAAAAATGTATCGATGGTGATCCCACAGCGTGAGGATAAGGTCACGATAGCATTCCGGTGGTTGGCAGGTCCTGAGTGGTGTGAAGAAAGGAAGTCGCGAGCGTAGCGAGCCGTGGACCGAAAACCTGCCCGTTGGTGATATCGGTAAAGCGAAGCAGGCGTCGATGACCCCGTAGCGTGGGGATAAGATCACAGTTGCTTTCTGATGTATCGTGTTGGATATTCCATTTATTGAGGAAGGCTTTAGGCTATATAACATCACGCTACAATTATTAGGAGCGGAGCAGGAATGAAAAATGTTGCAAAAACGGGGATGTTTTTCCTTTTGTTTTTCACTCTTATGTGACGCAGACGAAGTTGCGCGGGTCAGCTAGTAATATTTTTAAAAGAGTAACCATTGAGTTTCTTATAATGTCACTTACGGGATATATCTTCCGTGATTATTCATAATTTTGAGCTCACGATATTTCGACGCTGTTGCAAGTGCCATGAACGCCGGTTCTTCTTCATGGAAACGACCAAAGCGATCCGTGCACCTTTTTCGGCGTTTGTAAAATTCCCATCTAGGCCATAATATGTGAAATAAAATATTTTGATTTTGAATGAACACGAACAAAGATCTATGGTGGGCATTTTGGGGGACTGTCCGATGTAAGTTTTGAGACATCGAAAACTGGTCATTCTCACCCTAATTTGAATATTATGACAATCATTTGATTTTGATTTCTAATTACTCCAACACCAACGGCAACAAGATACTACCCTGCACTACTCCAAGTCCCACATGCACGAACAATTTTATAGTGCTCTAAACACAATCGAGACGTAACTGGGTTATCGGCATACTATAATAACGAGAATCGTTCCCTACTCATAAATAAGTTAAATATAAACTACCAGTTAACATTTACGGTCTTTAAACCTAATTCTTAATTGGTTTCGTGACGAAAACTGTTTTTACATAATTGGAATTAGTGGAGTTTTGTTGGTGATTTGGTGCTCGGGTGTAAGGGATTGCGTCAAATGAAGCTGTTGCTTTATATTTGTATGACGTCACGAATCATGATTACAAACTAGTATAAATTAATTAACTACTTGTCGAGTATACAATGGTTTGCATCAAATCGTATTTCAGGGGCGCAACGCAAGAAGCTATGTAATGAGGGGTATGGACCATGCGTTCTGTACCCTATTACGGCGATTACTGTTACTGTTAGCCTGTGTCATGACCTCCAAATCTTTCGATCCAGAGGCCCTACTCCCCAACGCTTCGTCTGTATATTCGGATGTATCCGTCTCTCTCAGACACGTCAGCAGATGAGTGCGAGTGAGACAGACGGATATATCCGTAGGGCCTCAGGGCCGATGTGAACCACTGGTCGTTAGTTCTGTCCAGCTCGTCCCACCGTCTCCTGCGAGGTCTACCGCGGCGATTAGTTATAAATAAATAATTAATTTGACGTTTACCGTCAAAGAGGATCACGGTTGGGTCGCAATTTGTTAAGATCTTGATAGTAAGTTATGCCTAATTAGACTATTCTAGAAAATAAACATTCAAGGACAGAATAATAAACATTATTTTTCAGGCTAACAACAAAATTAGGTACCTACCTACTGCAAGAAGTACTCGGTAATGTAAACTGATAACTGTGAAAATTTAATTAATTTTGCAGACAACTGTTTTGTAGCTTGGCAGTCGATGAGAGTGTTAATGCAAGGAGGTTGTAAGTTCTAACTTAAGGCGATTAGACGAGCTAAATTAGCAACTCTATTTGTGGTGGTTCAAACTACGGTTAAACGTTTGAAATGCTGTTGGAATAAACTTACAATCAGCTTGCACTACAAAGTGCGCGTCAGTCACTGCGGGCCAAAAAGCGCGAAATTAGTGGTTTCGGTCGATTTACAAAAAAAGCTATTGATTGTATTACAAAACCAAAACACTATCATGCTAATATATTGCTTGTAGAGTTATTTGCCAAAACATCAGAATGATCGCATGCATATTAGTATGTTTTTTTTAGAGATAAGTTCGTGCTTATTTTTTATCGATTCAAAGTAATTGTATTATATTTTCAAAACATTATGATGCTAGCATAATAATATATCCTGAAGAATATCATATATTTTTCTGGTCTTGTTTATAGCAGTGAATCACATACTTTTAGTAATTATAAAACTCGCGTTTAGCTCAAAAACTCAAAAGGCTAAATTAAAGGGCTGTAGTTGCTCATTCGAAAATGGTAGATCTCATGGAGAAGAATGGGCAAGAATCTCCACTCTTATCAAATCAAGTAAGATATCACGTAGTCCTAGGTATGTGTTGCTTCTATTAGTGAGTACACCGTAGAGATAGAAAAGAAAGAAAAAAAACACAGTTAAAATGTAAAAGATGGCTAACCTCACATCGTACCTATATCATTATATAATCATCAGGGCACCTAAATAAATAGTTGTAACTAAGAAGCCATCCCAACTATGATGCACCTAAACAATTGTCACTAAAATAATAACATTTAGGTTACAAAAACCGACTCATCCTTTTCCCAGGAATCGTCTTCCATATCTCAACAGACAATCTACCTATTCAATACTAAATTAACTTCCCTAGCTATTAAAATAAATTCAATCTGTCTGTCTGTTGGTTCCACGAAAGATTATGAATAATCTTCAATGTTGAATATCTTTGCACAAGATATGATACGAGATGGAGTCTTGTTTATTTCAATACCAACTGGTTTTTGCCCCAGCTTCCTTGGACCAATTTTAATTGCCTGCGTCTCTAGCCGGTATTAAAACCGTTGAAAATAAAATATAACATCTTTTAGGATGGCCAGGTAGATGTGTTTTTGTAACATTATCCTTTGCTAGAAGAAATAAAGAGTGGTAACCAGTTGATCCCATTCAGTATAGATCGTTGACAGCCGTACCCGTAGATAACGATAAAACCCCAATCGACTAGCAGTAGATACCTTGGGATATCGTGTTACCCAGGGAAAACCTTAATACTAGATAATTCGACATCCCTAGGAACAGCTTGGCGGTCATCAGCCAACAAACTAGGGAAAATCTAGGTACTACATAGATGATGATTCGTTGCAAAAAATTAAAAACCTTACGAACCAGAACAATTTGTTACGATTTATGTTTTACTTTTTACTTCGCAAAATACGCGCTTTGACGTGGAGTTGCGGACACCAGCCCGTTATACAATACAATACAATACAATACAATACAATACAATACAATACAATACAATACAATACAATACAATACAATACAATACAATACAATACAATACAATGCAATACAATACAATACAATACGTTTTACTAATGGTCCACTTCAAGGAGCGAGAAGTGCGGAAACCTAAACCCCCATGATGATGATGATGATACGTTTTACTTATAATTATAGATTGACGGCCAATTTCAATAATTTACTGCTCGGTATCGGTAGGTTGCTATCTCTGTCTGTTAGACATTTTGCTTACAGACAGAAACAAAACTTCACGGAAAATCTTTCTTTGTTTTTTCTATGAATTAAATGAGGTGACGCGCATAGAATATTTCAAACTGACTTGTTAAAAACACCGATAGCTACGAGCTACGAGACGTAGCCAGCCATGTTACCTTACCTGAGTAAGTTATAGAAAACGCGCCTGAAGTACCTTGAGCGCGGTTCATTTTTTACGCTACTCATCGCCATCCAATGTAGATAAGGCCTTACAGTATGGAGATCTTTAAATGTTAAGGTCAAATGTAACATGATGTAGGTATACTTTGATAAATCTAATCATCATATGTATGAGTTGAAATGATTCAATCATAGTCTCATAAAAATATAACAGGAAAAAAAACGAATGTCCCTTGACGTAAGATCGGGTGATTTCAAAAAGGGGGTGACGGATTTCACAGAAGGATTATTCAATAATTTTTTGATACTTCATTGTCAAAATGATAAAGGTAATCCGGCTTATTGTACCGTTCGTCACACGTGTATTCGTCATTTATTATTATACCTCTAAAACAAACCTTATAGACACGAGAATAAAGGTCAGTGTACAGCCAAATCAGAAGTTAAATAACATTTTATGGACAGATTAGGTACCATACTCATCAAATATTGAAGGTCTGGTTTTTTGTAGGCACCAACTAAATTAAAACTTGCCTTTGCTACAATTTCCTTCACGACCAAACTAGAAAGACCAGAAAAATAAGAATTACGAAGAGAATATAATTATAGTGCCAATTATTTTTGTAATCAAGTAAATAAAAACAGAATAAAAGGGAAAAAAATACACTTAATATTCAGGTCAATCTTGTTTTTGTATCTAGATTATTTCTATTAAGTGTTATTGGTTTTTTTTTCATCAGGAGTTTTTAAGTAGCAGCCACGGACCCTGGGAGTTTTAACATTGTTATCAGGCTAGATTTATGCCTGGTTGATGGCAATAGGCTGGCCCCTATTACATGGGAAATTACAGGCGAAATGTGGGTGTACTATATTAAGTACACCACTGCCTACCCTTCAGGGATTATAGGCGTGATGAAATGTTATTTCTATAAGCTGCTTAAGCCGCTCCCCAGAACTGTTTTTTACGAAGTCGACCATTTTAGCTTTCACTAAAATTTTACTTCAAATCATTCTGACCTTCTGATATTATGCCTTGTAATTCTTGCGGTATGAAGTCTAGTTAAACAATCGTGTTGTATGCGAATCGAATGGCAAATTACTTATCATTTAGTTTTAAATCGCGAGGCTAATTCACGTAATACACTCCGCCATGGCCAATCACACTCACGGCTATAATATGAAGTTAATACGCAATTATTAAAGACTAGCTTCTGCCAGCGGCTTCGCCCGCGTGAAGTTTCAAAATTGTCCCATGGGATCTTACTACCGGGATAAAAAGTATCCTATGTGTTAATCCAGGTTGTAAATCATCTGTGTGCAAAATTTCATCCAAATCCGTTCAGTAGTTTTTGCGTGAAAGAGTAACAAACATACATCCATCCTCACAAACTTTCGCATTTATAATATTAGTAGGACTATTTGCAACGCATCAACCAGCGTCACTGGTTGGCAATGACCGACCGGTTTTAGCAACCAGTTCCGTCAGCAGAAAATGTTCTATATCTTGATAAGCGAGCTAATAAGGATTAGAAAGTCAGCTCACTTCTGGGAGATGAATCTTTCTATATTTCTTGGTACAAATAGATGATAGATAGAGGAGCACGTGGCTTAATAATAACAGCCGCTCCAGTAGATCTTCAGGTTAAGCCGTGCTTGTCTAGGTTGATCCGAGAAACGGTGACCGCCCATTATGCAAGGCGCCCATTATGCAGGCACGTTTAGCACGTTAACTATTGGTCCCGGCTGGAATATGTAGACCTTTGACAGTGGTTACAGGTAGTCAGTTGCCCGTAAGTTGGCAGCCAGTCTTGCCAAGGGGTATATATATCTATTACCCTGTACTAACTCGTTTGGGGAGGTCAGATTGGCAGTCGCTCCATGTAAAACACCGGTACCCAGCTGCATCTGGTAAGACTAGAAGCCGACCCCAACAGAGTTAGGAAAGGTTAAGCCGTTGATGAATTATTGGAACAATTGTTAGTCAAGAATAATCATTGGGGTCGTGTCATGAATGACTGGAACAGATTGGTGAATCAAATAATATTGACCAAATCTGGTTCCAGGCTGATTATATCTCAAGTCTCGTGAGTCACATTCCAACTCCCAAGTTGCAAGATTCTGAATTGCTGACAAATTAATCCTACTAATATTATAAATGCGAAAGTTTGTAAGTATGGATGTATGGATGTTTGTTACTCTTTCACGCAAAAACTACTGAACGGATTTGGATCAAAGGAGAATGACCAAAAATGTATGGGCTCTGGACCAAAAAAAAAACTGCTGCCCCCAGGGTTGACTCCATTGTGGGTTAACTTATAATGTTGGACTTACTATGTGTGCCAATGTGCATCAAATTCTAACCCACAGTTACAGACTAATTCAACAATTTTGAATGTGAAAGTGAAAGTGCTACTTTTTTTCAAGTTCACGTTTCAGCTAATATCTATGATTCTGTGGGACAGATTTTTTCAGTTCCATAGAAGAAAATAAAGCTTTTGAACCAGTCTTTCAAATGAGCTATGTAGTAAATCTGGGGGCAGAACTTTTCTTTTTTTTTTCAAATTTTGGTCCACTTTGGTCATTCTCCTTTAGCACACAGATAGTTTATTACCTGGATTAACACATAGGATACTTTTTATCCCGGTAATAAGATCCCGTGGGATAATTTCAAACTTCACGCGGGCGAAGCCGCTGGCAGAAGCTAGTTTCTACATATAGGGTGCACTGCAATGAGTTGGCATGAATGACTAAGCTTGTGCAATCCACACTGACTCCCTGAGTAGTTCGCTTCGCTACGAAACTTGCTAGCTGACTGGCTTACCTTTTGACTATTAGGGCTTCCGCACACTAGAGACAAGACTGTGTTAAGACAGATAATTTTTCCACTAGTGCGAGCGAGACAGACTATTTATTCCTTTTAGTAATTGTCTGTCTTAAAACAGACTTATCTCTCGTGTGCGAAAACTCTTAACCAACCGATTTTATAATGTTTTAATATATAAACTGTGAGAAAGTGATGAAAAACAAAGTATAGTTAGTTTTATCTAAGTCCACTTAACGTCGCATATCACGGACATGCATTACCGTGGCTGACTTGGAAATTTCTAAACAGACTTCGAACCAAAGAAGACAATGTCTGCAGCTGGGGGCTTACAGACGGCTCAGACCTCAAGTGCGTATGTGGTGTCTCCTCACAAACAATGGCTCACGTTCCGTCTTGCACCGCCTTACCAGCGCCTAAGGTGATCTATTTACTGCGTCAGTTAGCGGGGTTCACGTGACTGAGTTTTGGGCTAAACACATTTGAACTTTTTGTTATCGATTCGCTAAGAAGATCAAGTACATCAGTACGTGATCATGCTCTGATTCGTTTTGTCCTTTCGTGTAGAAAACAGCATAGCCCACCAACCAATCTGTTAAAAACGTCTCGAGGCTTTCTATATCAACACAATATTAATATTTAGTATCTGTTCAGTACCCCGTAGCTAAACCCACATTAAAGAGAAATTTAATAATGTAACTGTAATGTTGAGGGAGGGCTTGTATTTATGCTTTTGCGGTTGCACAACGACATGCTTTGCTTGCGCTTTGCTTGGTAGTATAGATGCAGGCCTACCTTACTGCTTCCCTCAGAGGCAGTAGGGTGGCGGGGTCTTGAGGGGGAGCGCCACAGTCGTGTAGATCCTCAAGACAAGTCTGGTGTGTTTACCTTCACGTGGTTGCCGCCCTGTTTTTGGTCTAATTCCCTAGGAAATAGACGCAACAAAAACCACCAGGCGCTTTTTAACCTAACCATGACCCTCCGTGACTGAGGGGTTGTGGGCTCGACCGCCACTAAACACTGCTGGCGTCGTGTAGGTAAACCTGGTCACCTGCGCTAGGACCTGCGCAGTTGAGCGCCGTAAGCGGGGATGAAGGAGTCCTGGAGGGTTGAGCCGAGCGGCGCTGGTGGTTATGCGTCCGTGAGGCAACACGCCCTCTTTGGTCTGGATTTCAAGCGAAACGGTGGCCCTACCCAATAGCCAAGGGTAGGGAAATGGCCAAGTGTCCCGTCAGAGGGCCACGGCGAGGGGTGGGAGGTCTGCGGAGGTCGTCTTCGGACGGCTGAAGCAGTTGGTGAAGGTCATGCTGAAGGTGTAAGTGAAGGTTGATTCGTTGTCAACCTGATCAAGCGCCCGATGTCGCACTGTAAGCCAGCCTCACGCCCCTATATCTCGAAGGTAATCCTAACGATTGAGCTAGTTTGTAGCGAGACGTTCCCAGGTGCGGGCTCCAAGGAGGGTGGGAAGCCGGAGAGATGAATCTAGACACACACAAATATGGATACCAAAAAACCCCAAAAACCTAACGACACCACACACACACACACACCTCACACACACACAACAACCACACAAACTCACACACACACCACAAACACACAAACTCACACACCCGACACACACTCAAACAAAAACACTGGTGAGGAGGCGAAAGCCAGTTATCCTCCCAAAAGGGGTGCATGCAGCACCTCTCAAGTACCCGGATGCTCTGCTGCTAACACGGCGGGCTCCAGTACAAGTGATGGTCCGGCAGTGGCGAGAACCGCTGCCAGGAACAAAACGTCCCTTAATAAAAATAGGAGGAGTACGGCGCTGCTAGGGACCAGTACCGCTCCCCCTTCTTTTTCAGGTGCGGATACCGCCACGCAGGTTAATCCCTCGGGCCGGGCTCCCCTGTTACATCCTCCCCCACCTACTGCTCTCCCCCCGGTGGCCGTCACTGGTCAACCGGTGGGGACAGGCATCGCCGGCGACACGTTCGCGCTCGCCTGGCAGGTGCAAAGGAGCAAACGTAAAGGTGGAAGGGGGGGTCCCTCCAAGCACAGCGCTGGACCACCAGTGCAGGCTGCCCCGGCCCCCTCGACGGGCAATCCGAAGAGGAGGAAAAGGCCGTCCAAGAGGCAGCGGCAGGCACAGGGGAAAGGTATGCCTCCCCTTGAAACAGGGGCTAACGCCGCGGGCCGAGTAAAACCGGCCAGCGGTAATGTCAACTTCTCCGCAGGCAAGCAGTCGCAGGCCGTGGCCGGCACCAGCCGACCGGGCCCCAGCCAACCAGCAGCCAGCGGAGGGAGCGGACCAGCCGACCACGCAGCACAGCGTCCTGGCCAGAGTGATCAGGCCGCGACCAAGCGGGCTCTCAACGAGACCTCAACACCCCGAGGGGAGCGCAAACGGCCGCGGCTTGACCAGTCCAGACGGGACGCTACAAGAAGCTACGCCCAGGCTGCAAGCTCTGACCTAGATGTCGCAGTTACCTGCGAACGGTCGGGGCACATCAGCAGCGAGGTGTCGGAGCAGATCCTCGCGGCTATTCAGCGGAAGATAGTCGCTGAGGCCTGGTCCTTAATACCGGACTCCCCACCGACCTTCAGAGCGAGGCCGGTGTTCAACAACGGAGCCCTAAAACTGTGGTGTGGGAACACCTACACCGTAGAGTGGTTGAAGAAGACGATCTCCGAGCTGCCTCCGATCACTAGCGCCACGCTAGTAGTCAGGAGACAGGCGGACATCAAGCGCCGGGTGAGATGCGGAATCTCCATCCCTGACGGGCAGGGGATATTTACAGAGCCGTCCCACATTGGGCGGACTCTGTTTTACCAGAACCCCTGGGTCCCCGTTAGGGAATGGGTGATGTGGGGCGCACACAAACAGGCCGACGCATGGTTTGTGGTGGTCGGGATCCCTGAGGACCAAATTCCGACCCTGATGGAAGCCGGACGCCGCCTCTCTTTTGGAGTAGGGGCGGTCTACGTAAAATTCCAGGGTCGGAACGGCAAATTTGTCGACGTCCCTCAGGGACTTCCGGCTGCTGAAGCCAGCGCCGGGTCACAGGTGGAGGTAGCAGCCCCGCCTTCTACAAACACCGTGGGGCCACCCGCGGTCGAGCCTGCAGAAGCAGCGCCAGCCGCACCTACTGCCGCCAGCGTGGGCGCCGTCCTCTCGGGTGAGGAGATCGAGGACATCGTCCTGTCTTCGGCCTCTGACCTGGAGGGGGACGACTTCGACGCGGGCGACCTGTTCGCCGGGCTGAGGCTGGCAGGAGACGAGGAAGGAACGACCAGCGATGGCGTCCCCTTCGTTAGCCTGTAAAGTCCTGCAAGCCAACCTCCACCACAGCCAGACCGCGACGGCTCAGCTGCGGAAGTGGCTGGAGGTTCAACACACGGCCATTGTCCTGATCCAGGAGCCGTGGGTCAGAGCGGGCCAGGTACAAGGACTCTCCAACCTTGGCGGTAAGCTTCTAGTTAGCACAGATCACGATAAGCCAAGGGCGTGCATCTACACGACACGCAATATAAAAACACAGCCACTAACAGACTTCTGTTGCAGGGACGTCTCTGCAGCTAGGATGTTGATACAGCGGGAAGGCACAGAAACAGCTGTCGTCTTCGCCTCCGCTTACATGCCCGAGGCAGAGGAGCCGCCCCCGCACGACCTCGCCCGCCTCGTGACTTACTGCGAGAGCACTGGGCTGGAGGTCGTCATAGGCGCCGACGCAAACGCGCATCATCCTCTGTGGGGCATGGATACACCTAATGCAAGGGGTAAGGCGCTTGTGGAATACTTGTTTACAACTAACCTAACCCTACTAAATACAGGCTCCGAGCCAACCTTCGTAAACAGACGCAGTCGAACAATCATAGACCTCACCCTGGCATCGGAGGGGGTGGCGGCCCTCACCACCGGCTGGCAGGTCTCAAAGGAGGCCTCCTGCTCGGACCACAGGTGGATCCGGTTCGACATACAGGTCTGTGTGACACCAACACTGCCACGGCGAAACCCACGGAACACAGACCGTGCTGCCTACACACGCACCCTCGAAACCAAACTTGCGTCAAAAAACTACGAGATGGCCTACGAGGACACGGCGCGGATCGACGAGAGTGTAAGTCACCTCACAAAATCAATGGCAGACAGCTTCCGCTCAACCTGCCCGGAGTCCACTCCGCCCGCTACACCAGGGAATCAACCATGGTGGGGACCGGAGCTGGAACGTAAGCGTGGGAAGGTAAGGTCTGCCCTAAACAGAGCCATGAACACTCGTGCTGATAGAGACTGGGACGCGTACTACGCGGCCAAGAAATGCTATAAAAAATGCATCAGATACAGGAGCTCAACTGGTTGGCGTAAATACTGCAGCAGCATCGAATCCTGCCAACAGGCAAACAGGGTAAGGAAGGTTCTAGCACGGCAGAACCCGACTGGGCCTGCTGCTCTCCGCAAACCAGACGGCACACTTACCACCTCACCAGAAGAAGCAACGCGCGTCCTCACTGAAACTCACTTCCCAGGTTGCGCTTTCATAGAGGCTATCGACTGGACTGAGGCAACCCAAACACCGTCAGAAAATGACTGGCGCTATGCACAAAAAGTCGTTACGCTGGAGAAAATCCAGTGGGCGATCCAAGGCTTCCATCCTTTCAAGGCGGCTGGTCCGGACGGGATCTTTCCTGCCCTACTCCAGTGGGGTGGGATCTCAGTCGCCCGCAGACTGGTCCCTATACTGAGAGCGTGTCTGGCCTTCAGATACGTTCCAAAGGGATGGAGAGAAGTGAAGGTCATATTCATTCCAAAGCCAGGTAAGAGTGACTATACTGACGCCAAATCCTACCGAGCTATCAGCCTAACCTCTTTCCTACTTAAAACCATGGAAAAAATGTGCGAGAGAGAGCTGAGGGACGGCGCCTTGCAAACTATCCCACTTCATACTAATCAACATGCATACAGCTCGGGTAAGTCCACAGAATCCGCCCTCCATCTAGTGGTCAGCCGGATAGAAGAGGCGATTCACCAGAAGGGAAGCTGCCTGGGCACCTTCATAGACATCGAGGGAGCCTTCGATAAAACAAACTTCTCCAGCATCAACACCGCGCTCTCTCGCCATGGAGTGGAACAGGTACTGATAGACTGGATTACAAACATGCTGAGCAAACGAGTGGTGCGACTTGAAGGGGAACAGCAAATGGCCATGATAGCCAGAGGCTGCCCCCAAGGAGGGGTTTTATCTCCGCTCCTCTGGAATCTGGTGATTAATGACCTCATCACTAGACTCAACGAGAACCACTTCTACACAATAGGGTATGCCGACGACTTCGCTATTCTCATCTCGGGGAAAGTGACGGGGACGATCTTCGACCTCACTCAGCGAGCTCTACGTATCGTTGAACGATGGTGCAGAGAGTTCGACCTTTCAGTGAACCCAACGAAGACTGAACTTGTCCTGTTTACCCACAAACGAACACTAGGCCCCTATCGCCTACCCAAACTCTTCGAGACGGAACTCCAGTTAGCCGAGGAGGTCAAGTATCTGGGTGTCATCCTAGACAGTAAGTTAAACTGGAGCATGGCTGCTCCAGACAACAAGACAAACAGGGCCTGCATAACCTTCTGGCAATGCAAGAGGATGATAGGTAAGAAATGGGGCCTATCCCCGAAAATTATACTCTGGATATACTGCGCGGTGATCCGACCCATGATTGCCTGCGGGGCTGTGGTCTGGTGGCCACGCACTAAACTAAGTACAGCAGCCATCAAGCTGCAGCGCCTGCAAAGGCTTGCCTGCATGGCAATCACTGGTTGCATGAGGACTACCCCGACTGCTGCTCTCGAAGCCATGTTGGGGCTTCCACCGCTCCATCTGTTCATACAACAGGAGGCGACGATGACGGCAGTACGCCTTAAAACACTTCAACTCTGGGGTAAGAAAACAACACAGCACAATGCGATACTGGAGGAATTCTATTGTGAGTTCCCCTTGGCGAAAGCATACAACGATCGAATACCGAAGCAATTTGTATTCGACAAGAAATACAAAATCCAGCTTCACGAGGACCACCGCTGCGAGGGATTAAACCCCGCGGAACTACGGATCTTCACAGATGGATCTAAAACAGGTACTGGCACTGGGGCGGGAGTCTTCTCGGAAGACCTCAACATCCACATAGCTACACCTTTGGGGGCGCACAACACGGTATTTCAGGCAGAATGCATGGGCATCTCCCTGGCGGCATCGGCCATCATAGCCAGGAAAGTTGTGGGCCACTCAATCCGTATACTGTCGGACAGCATGGCGGTGCTGCTGGCCCTAAACAACCACACAGTGAACTCCGGGTTAATACACGAGTGTCACCAACGCCTGAACCAGGTTGGTAATCTCAATAACATAACCATCCAATGGATCAAAGGACACAGCGATTCCCGCGGCAACGACGCGGCGGATGAACTCGCTAGAAGGGGATCGAGCATGGCAGCGGTGGGACCAGAACCTATCGCACCACTCCCTTTCGGTTACCTACGCACACTGGTAAGGAAACGAACTAGTGAAATACACCACAAGCTGTGGCTTGACCACGGCGAGTGTAGGCAAGCCAAGGAGGCACTTCCTGCCATCGACGGCCGCTTCACCAAACGCGCGCTTAGGTTAACCAAGCCACAGGTGCGTATAATTACAGCCGCCATCACCGGTCACGGCTCTTTTAACAAACACCTCTTTGTCATAGGAGTCACAGACAGCCCCCTGTGCCGCGCATGCATGGAGGAAGACGAGACTGCAGCCCACGTGCTTCTACACTGCCCAGCGGTTGCAACATACAGGGCAAAGTACTTCGGTCGTCCAGGTACTCTCCGCGAGATTGTCGGCAACATCGGGGCGCTGCTGGCCTTCTTTGGGGAGCTGGGATGGATCGAGTGAAGTTCCCACCCGTACGCAAAATACGCGCCTTGCCGTGGAATTGCGGACATCAGCCCGCTATACAATACAATACAATACAATTAATAATGTAACAAGACGAGTGTACATTTCGATGCCAATCTAATTTCCCCTGCTCATCTCCGTAAAACCTAAGAAAGTTTAACAAGACATTAGACGGTAAATCGCAATATTTTAGCATGTCTATCGAAAGAAACCATCTCGGTAATTTGTCTAGAAACTTACGTTGATTGTATAATCACTCAGTTAGAGTTATAAGCATAATTAAGTCGTGAAATGCTGTCAATTAACACCTTGTTTACGTTCGCACCTCTTCAATTTTGACGGCTGTGAATTAGAAATCAGAGTTTACGAAGCTTGAACGAAATAGCAATGGAAATCTAGTTAAGAGGTTGGCGAGTAAAGTGTAGTACTGGCAATATTAGTATCAAGTATAAGAGACACTGTGATGTGATAATTTCGATGTTGTCATCGTTACTACACTTTGAAAAGATGATACTTATGCCGGGAGCAACAAACACTGCATTACCGTGATTCGGGCAGGTGACAGATCTCGGCGACAAGTGGAATGTGAGGCCTGCTTTGTGTAGAATCCTGAATAGGTCTCTTAAACGCATAATATGTCACGATACGTTTTACGAGATAATTCGGAAAGGATTTCTGCTCTATCCCGGGAGAACTTTTTGATGTTGATAGATAACACACAATGCTGATTTTATAAGTGGACTGTTTGGCCCTGAGAAGGGTCGATTAAAACTTATATTTGCTATCGTGGTGAACAGATTAGCCAATTGGCAGAAGTCGTCGATTGCTCAGGATGCGCGCGAATGCACGGGGTTTTGTAGAATATAGACAAAGAAAAGGTTAGCCAATCGGCATCAGAAGTCGTCGATTGGTCAGGATGCGCGCGAAGGGACGGGGTTTTGTAGAATATAGACAAAGAAAAGGTTAGCCAATCGACATCAGAAGTCGTCGATTGCTCAGGATGCGCGCAAATGAACGGGGTTTTGTAGAATATAGACAAAGAAACGATAGATGGGCTGTGTGAAGGATGATATGGCTGGGAAGGAGGTGACTGCTGAGATGCAAGTAATCGAGAAGTTTGGGAGAAGATATACTGTACTGCTCTCCTGACGTTGAGGATTCTTTCTATAAAACTCCATACTGCAACACGAAATTGTAAACACCGCATCGGCCATACCTCATGCCTACAAACAGTTAGAGTCTGCACGCCGAGAAGAGCGTAAATCTGCATTCTGTTTTGTGATTCATGTGATAAAGTGCCTTTACCTAATAATATATTTATTTATCAAAACATCCATCTAAATTAGCTTTGTGGTCGTTTAAATTTAATGTCTATAATAAATCTATCGATAAAATCAAACAAAAATCGGTATTGTAATAAGATTGCTATCGATTTTTCTACGAATCGAGTCTATAATGGGTGTTATTTATTGGGTCAAGTAGTAAGGAAATTAGTGTCATCACTTCGCATTTACCTTTTACGGAATTTTATAATAAAATTCATCGATATAGAAGAGTAGCTGCAATAGAGAATCAGAGGTGCAGGCAGTAGGTTGCGGGCCTGTTCGAACCGTGGTTGCGGGCCTGTTCGAATGAGATACCGCGGCCCCGGAACATGGGCGAGGAAGGAACATGGATGGGTTTTAGTCAATAAAAGTCTGACACTCCCTCCCGCTCCGCCCAGAGTGGGAGAAGTCATTTGATGATTTCCCATCCTAAAAAAAATAAAAAAAAATAAAGGCGGTAGGTTTATTATTTATTTATTTATGTACACAGCGACAGGATCAACGATTACATAGATTTAGTGGCGATATTTTTCTACTATATACTTTATCCCCATTCATTAGTTCAAATTAATTCCCATATGAGTTATAAATATTATTTTCAAAAATCTTACACGAGCAAAATATTTTTTTTTGTCGTCATCTGACCATTTTCATTCAATCAACACGTTTTTAAGATATTCAAAACATGTACGATAACGCCTGGTTAAACACAGTCTGCTACCGGCAAAAGCCTCACATTTCGATGACTCATATACCACAAACATTATAACACACATCGGTCCCCCCTTTACACTCTGTTTCCGTAAACGAACGCTTTTTACTCGGAAACTATTTGTGTTTTGTTGAAGATTTATGTCCATATACGTGTGATAAATGATGATGTTTTAAATGAAAATGCTTTTAAAGTGAGGATTTTAGGTGACGTGGTGGTCAAAGTATTCAAGGAGAAAAAATAAAGCGGTGGGTGAGATCAAGAGGAACATGAAATACAAAACAGGAATGAAACAAAAAAATAGATAAATAGATTTAATACGCGAAAAGCCTATAAGGAAATCACAGGCTCAATTAAAATGTGTCATGGAAGATATGAATATTACAATTCTTTAGAAAGAAGAAGAAGCGAGAACAGAAATGATAAGACAAGATGATGTTCACAGTGTTAATAGTGATAATGATAATTTAACAAAGTTGTCTCTGTCACTGACTAACTTGTTATATGAAACCAAACACAGAACCAAAACGAAAGATAATCATAACCAAATAACTACGATTAAAATTTTTGCCAAGTTAGTAAATACGAACGATACACGACGAATTGAAACAGCGCCATATTATCAATAACGTGTAGTGTCTGCAAATGGTGAGGTGACTGTAGTGACATCATACCGTCCATTCTTCAAAGTCTTCAAAGTAAAGTCTTCAAAGTCTTCAAGTAGTTTTTCAAAGTGAAATTTAAAAAATGCGGTCTCAACTTTTTAACCACATCATTGATTTGCAACCGATTAACGAGTGATCATAACGAATGACGAAGCAGCAATCATTAAAAATAATTATAAAGTAGGTTCCGTAGGTACGGTAGAACAAGCTATTTGGTTTACACGTTACAATGCAATTTGTGGGTAAAACTGTAAAACAAATAGCTTGTTCGACCATACTGATCAACACAAAATAAACTAACTAAATAATTTTAATTCAAAGATTGGATTAGTTTGGCCAAAGGTTTAATAGGTTCAGCAAAGTTCATTTGAAAGCTTGGAATAATCCGTGAGCAAACTCGATTGTTTCAACAGTACCATCGCAAATTCACAACGAAACACCATTTTTTTTTCGGATTGGAAATAACCCAAAAACCCATCCACGTTCCTTCCTAGCCCTTTACGTTCCGGGACCACGGTATCTATTGCGAACAGTCCTGCAGCCCTAGCAGTTTTTTTTCGGATGGGAAATCATCAAATGTCAAACTTTTACTGACTAAAACCCATCCAAGTTCCTTCCTCGCCGTTTACGTTCCGGGGCCGCGGTATCTCTTTCGAACAGTCCCGCAGCCCCGGACAACGAAACACCGTTACATGTGATGTTTAAAGAGTTCTAGATCATCAGGGTGAGGGTCATGTTTGAAGGAAAATCTCCCGCTGAGTTATAATCTTATTATTTTATGTCACCATCTGCCTAACCTTTTCTCAACCATGTTGGGGTTGGGCTCCTAGACTAACCGGATGCAGCTGAATACCTACATGAAGCGACTGCCTATCTGACCTCCACAGCCCAGTAAGTTCTGGGTAATACGATACCCAGAACTTACACTCACCCAAAAGAGACAATGGCCCAAACAGTCTGACACCCAGTCTTAACTGGGTTTCAGACTTTTTGGGCCAGTGACTACCTGTAACGACTGTCAAAAATCTACAAATTACAGCCGGGACTGACTGAAACTCGGTATGTTTTGTATGGTAACCCATCCACAGAGCAACCTAGGCAAGCACGGCTTAACCTAAAGATCGATCCGAATGGCTGATATTATTTAGCCAAGTGCTCCTCCATGTAAAAAGGTTTAATTATTCAGTGTCAGCATGATTATGATACAACCAAATGAAAATTCAACTGAACTGTGTTTTAACTATGACTTACAATGGCATGTTTAAATTGCAATTTATAATCAATTCAATAGTAAGTAAGTAGTAATAGTTTCAATAGTAGTGTTATTGTTTCTACTTTCTCCACGCGTCGTTTCTCTAGAGCAGGGGTTCCCAAACTTATTTTGTCTACTGCCCATTTTGAGAAAAAAATATGTCATAGCGCCCCCATTTTTTCACCTACTTAAAAACTTCAAATTATACTAATTATTTTTAGCTATATTGGCGAAGTTTAAACATTTTCTCTAAACGAGACTTTTACTATAACCCGTAAGAGTTAACTTGAGCGCAGTAGGTAGTAGACAACGGTGCGGCGCTCAGCAAGTTAACTATTTGCTGTGCCCTGATAGGGTCTACAACAGCTCTTAGCTCTAAGCCTTTTTTGTTAACACCATGTTTTACCTTGTGGAACGCCAATAAATGAATATGAAAAACTCTTACAGGGCTGCACCTGCCAATGAGAATGATTATTGAAACGCAACTTTATGGTATTCAGACAGAGTAAAGTATATAATAACATTGTTAGGAAGAAATGAGGTTTCGCGTAGTATTGTGAGGAAATGACGTTGTACGTAGCACAGGTTACTTCTATGGAAAGCAGTGAGAGACAACTTGCATTAGTCTCTGGTTGCGAGAGACTCGTTGGGAATACCGCTCAAAGGGGTTCCATCTATCTGGCAGAATCTTGTTGCTCCGAAATTCATTTAGCATAACACACTTGGCATAATTTTCTTTAAACGAATATATTAAAGGCATATTTTTTTTTAAATATACTTATTGTTTGGCTGAATGTGTGTATGTCCGAATTTGGAATGGCATACTTTTAGATAGCAGAATTTTATTTGGCATAATTACCTTTGGCATTGTTCATATTTCGCATAATTTCGTTTAGAATAATGTTTACTTAGAACGACGATTATTTGATATAATTTCACTTGGCATACTATGAAGATTGCAGAATTTCATTTGGAATAATTTTATTTGGCAGTATTGCCATTTTTCAATGCCACAAAATAGCATTTTTAACCTTAATTTAAAATTAAAATTTATCTTAAAAAGTCAATATGTTGTGCTAGAAAAGTTAGTGACAGAAAAGAATCGCTCCAAAACCGACTCCACGTAGTCTTGTTTGCCCTACCCCAAGAGTGTAATTTAAAATCGCGTAGGCGCGGAGGGGCGAGGCGGGCCGCGAGTTGAGGAGCAGGTGGTTGTAACACTCGCCGCCGCGGCTGAGGTTGGCCGGCGAAGCCGGCCAGCAAGCCGAAGCTGCGGTGGTGAGCGTTAAACCCATCTGCGACGAACAGCTCGCGTGGGACCGCCGTAGCCCCGCAGCGCCGGAGCCGTGACAGAAACCATGCCTGCTGCATGTTGCATGCTTGCTTGCATGCTACATGATTGCTGCATGCTTGTTTGTATGCTGCATGCTTGTTTGCATGCTGTATGCATGGTATATGTATGTTCAGATGTTTACATGCCTGCTGCATGCTTGCTTGCCTGCTGCATGCTTGCTTGCATGCTGCGTGCTGCATGCTTGCTTCATGCTAGCTTGTATACATGCACGATATAATATGCTTGTTTGCCTGCTTTTTACAGGGAAATAAAAACCAAGTGTTCACAATCAACTGATTTTATGAATTTTCTGTGATATGATAGACGAGACTTTCCATTATTATGCATATGAAATGTATGCCAAACAATAATTCTAACTGTAAACTTTCTGAGATATGATAGTTCTGCCTTTAAAGACTATCGATAAGAAAATTATGCCAATAGATGATTCTGACTGTGAACTTTCTGCGATAAGATGGTTCTACTTTTGAATCTTATGCATATGAAATGTATGCCTGAAGATTATTCTGGCTTACAAAATTATGAGTATGAACCTATGATAAATGAGTATCTGCCAAACTATTTTCTGCGAAATGAAGTTTATGCCATCAGCTGGTATGCAAAATAATATTATGACATAAAAAGTTCTGCTATAAAGGGTGGACCCCGCTCAAAGGGCTGTAAGATTTGTATTTTCCTATTTTGTGTACTTACTCGCTATTTTTTCTTCAAATGTTACAGTACCATGCTGAGATAGGAGCCTTTTGGCCTCGTACAGGATCGATTTCGTGTCTTTTTTTAAATTTTAATTTATTTCTCTCCAGGTTTACTTCTTATTAGTTATAATTACAATTGAACCTTTTTATTTTTGTGTCTTTTGTCCTGGCGAGCTAATAAATGAAATTTTTCTTTCTTTCTTTCTCTCTTTCTAACTTACAAGGATAACAGGCGTGATGTTATGTTACCTAACTATACCTTTGCGTATAGTTGCTGTATCATGTATTCAAGTCCAGTGTTTAGGCTCACGTTTCGTACTATCCAAGTTTATGAATGGATCACTATACCGGTAGTCTAGTGTGTCATGATGCGTGTTATGGTATCACTCACGATTTTGTGGTGAAGTAGAAATTATTGAGGAATGTTTGTTGCTAAGTTTTAACAGCCGCATCGGACAATCTAAGGTTGAGCTACTGTTAGCTGTTAGCTCCGTGGATGGACGACTTTCAATATTGCAAATCGAGTTCTTTCAGTTGACTTAAAAATCACGTTAAGCCATTGGTCCTGACTGTCATACGAAGATTTTGACCGTTGTTACAACAGTCAGAAGGTCGGAAGTCCGACATACAGCCAAACCAAGTGTTATCGTGTTTACCAGATTGTGAGTTGTGGAGGTCACATAGGCAGTCATTCCGTGTAAAATATCCAGATTCACTTCAGATTCCTTCTTCCAGATTGATATCCAGTTGCATCTAGTTAGTCTGGAAGTCGAGCCCAACATAGGCAAGGTGAGGAACTGGAGAAATATTTTTACGTGAAATAGAAACCCTTGGAAATAGTGCAAAAGGTACCATACGAAGTAGTTTCTACGTCGGTATTATGATGTACTAATGCGGGTAAGACAAATGCATTGTCTGTCACTTAATTTTATATCTTTATTTATACATTACGTATTATGGTGAACCACAACTCCATTGGATCCTCCACAACCAAACGGCCAATGACCTCGGAGACGGGAAATTTTCTTTTTTATCTCAAGCGAAACCGCAGAATTTCAAGTAAATAACGGCTTGAATTATGGGGATCTTTAATGTAGGCAATATTTCTTCGTCGGTGCAAGTTGAAACTCCAACTTTTCGAGTAATAGCATTCATTTGGGGAGCTCAAATTTTGAGTCAATGACCGCTCCGTACCCAAACATTTGCGAAGACGCCATATTTATGCAGAACTAGCTTATACCTGCAGCTTCGCCCGCGTGGTGTTTGACAAATGTCCCACGGGATCATATTAAAGGGATAAAAGTATCCTAGGTGTTAAGGTTGTAAGCAATCTGGGTACTTAAAATTAAAATCCATTTTGAAGTTTTTGCATGAATCAGTAACAAACGCGTCCATCCATCCATTCATATTAGTAACATTTGTCATTAGTCTTATCTTATTCGCGATAAATACCCGTATTCATATGTTTTATAATTTGTAACTTAGGCCCAAGATAAATGGAGAATATTATGTTTAAATCTGTAAGCAATCCGTAAGACTTGGTATTCACCAAATCGGATATGATCGTAGCGGTCATAGCGGAAAAAAGACGTGTGTGTTGGGACTGGGAGACACATCGAATTTGTCGTCTCTTTCATTTTTGGGTTTATCACTGCTTGGCTTATTACCCCGTAGGAAACCACGGCTTACTGATAGCAGACAGATTTAAAAATATATCTTCCTTGACCATTTACCTCTCGAAATGAACCTTGAACCTGCAAACTCACGGACATCAACTGTTCCATTTAACAAAACATTGTTCACGTCAGATAATGCATTAGTATCGTAATTATTTAAATGACCTTTGAAATTATTCCAGTGAAACACATCTGCTGCAGTGAAACACGCCTAGGGCTACCTTCCACACGGATTTGTCTAGACATGTCCAACATTATAATCCTCCGTCCGTACTTCATCCATGCTTTTTCCTGGTTTTCAACACGGAGAAAAAAAAAAGACGCAAGTGTCCTGTATTACTTATAATAATATTGTAATCATCATCATCTTCTTCTTATGAAAACCAGCGTCGGGCACTAGTTGTTTGGCAGTTTGCTGAACTGGGTTAAGTTTTTGTTGTGTAGTTTTAAGTTTTTATTCCTGTTTTTGTTTGTTGTGTGTTTTTGTGGCATGTGCCAAATAAACATGATTTCTTTCTTTCTTCCGTCTTTCTTCTTTCTTTCTTCTTTCTTTCCTGTCCTTGTCCCATGTTACTTGCGGTTTTTTGCTTCCATTCTCTTCTGTCAACCGCCACGCTATCATTTACTTCTTTTTTCTTTCATATAATTCCTCACACAGTCCATCCATCGTTTCCTTAGTCTTCCTTTCCCTCTTCTTCTATATTAATATTGTTATAAACTCTATAAAGACCAAAAGTTTGAATGTTCAAACCTTTGTACAAATGGACGTCTTTTTATTAGGACTTTACAATTTCGTTATGGTAACCCTGAACACAACGAACCTATTTATGTTAGAAAATGAATGGCAGGAAGCGATGACCCACTGCATGGTCTTTGTGATGTTGTTTGTCCATTCGTGGATGCAACTCTTGAACAATGTGGTTTTATGGGTTAATCACAGTGACACGTGACGGTCATCTTTTGTTTTATAATCCAGCTCTTTGTGCTTCTGGAAATCCCCTTTTGGTTAAGTACTGCTTAGGACAGGCGAAAGGCTTTTAAATAAAGTCACAAACAACATCATTATTTATTTATTTATTTATTTCAATTTTAGAAAAACTTACAGCTAAACAGACAGCGAGTAATAGATTAAACAAAATATGGCCAATTACAAGTTTCCACATGTAGTATATAAATAATATTGCATGCAAAAAAAGACTTATACATATAACACCAAACAGAAGAGTCACTAAATATGAGTACGCTCGAAGAAGATATTGGTTCAAGTTTTCTTCAATTTAGCGGTACTAGTATTAAAAATGTCAGTCTCAGCTTCCTGGCTGGTTGTGTTGTACACACAACTCGCTCTCACCATGTATGAGTTCCGTCTATACGTCATAGTTACCACTGGGGTGGATTAAAATTGTATTGTTTCAACAAACATCTATCTACATAATGATACCCTGTGATTTACCAAACACCGCTTCGAAGGACCCTTACTTTTAGTTCTACTTACAAACTGTACGTCCTTATGGAAATCGTGTTTATCCTTTAAAAAAAGCCTTTCATTCATCCATGTCGCCACTACCTATTTTCATAAAATTGTTTACATTTCAGTGAAAATTTGGTGCGTGCACTATATTTAAAGGGTTAGTGACACTGTTCTCGTTGCTGTGAACATTTTCACACTGCACAGTAAATTAACCCCACTTAAAATACTACATGATTAGTATTAGAACAACAATTTGTATCGTTTCATTAATTCTACCGTGCCGTTTCTGTTTCATTGACAGTGACATTTTAAATATTATTGTCTCTTTTACTCATAGTGAACATCGTATCTTTTGTTCCATGTGGTCTCACTCTAATACTTAGTATACAATTTTATTCTTTGTCGTTTACGTCTAAAGCCTCTTCATAATTATGCTACCTGATCTTCGTTCCCATGATGAAGGCGACTTCAAAAGGCACTATTTACCCCATAGTCTATAATTACGTTACAGATACCGCTACACATTGGCGCCGGTCGAACCAGCTACAGCCTCCGTAATCACCTAGGTTTTAAGATGATTGCCGTGCGTGAGCAAATTGCTAGATCATCGCTTAGTATGTTGAACAGTTTCCTTTTAGTAATAACTTGCGTATAGGATGGACTTTGGTTTCTAATAAAATGTAAGAAAAACTATTTAATGGACTGTATTAGTGGCAGTTACGGTGTAATTTTATTAATCATACCGGATATTAACTTGATTGGAATCCCAAGGAAGCATACTGGTATTTATATCCCACCTACAATGTCGTACTTTTAGGCGACTAAATGTATAATGGGCCACCAGAAAGATGAAATACGATTTATGAGCTTTGAAGAAAAGCACTTTCTTTTTCGTATGATTAATGATAATGATAATTTACCTGACGTCACTCTTTTCATGCTGATTTGGTTTCCTAACGATATTTTCATACATAAATAAAGAACTCGAACATGAATACAAAAAATCTGAAATGCGTGTCTTGGGTTTGAACTCGATATCTATGAGTTGGTCATCTGATGGTCACTCACAAGTCGGGGCCGCCTCCACGAGCGAGAGAATCGCGGCGATATTTTCGTACTTATATGTATAGATTCGTAATTATATAGAAATACGTTGAATTGCCGCGATTTTCTCGCTCGACGTGGCGGCCCCTAAGCTATCACTAGCTAATTGAGTAGAATACTACTGTAACTATTGTCTCTATACCACACGATAGTTAGGTACCTATGACTAAAATAATAATTGTCCTTACTTCCTTATTCGGATACATTCTGATCCTTGTTCGTTTTTATAAACGCCTGTCACTATCCGCCTTTCGATCGTGACATGACAGTTCTTTTCACAATCATGTGGTTTTCGCTGACTGTACCCCCCACGGGAAATACCCCTCACGATAGGACATCTACAGGGTAAATTAGCTGATGGAAACCTGGACAGAATATTAATAAGCTCAGAAAATCCCTGATTTTATTTCACAAGATTCCTTAACAACTTTTTCCTAAGGAAAATTCGTCATTCGCTGAATCAATTAGGTAGTAGTTGCGTATTCAAGTATTTATATTGTTGTTATGTACGTGACTATTTTATTAAAATTACCACTGTACTACCGCAAAGCTTCTGCCTTATAATAATAACCTCAACCTATGAAACATCCACAAAGGAATTCCCAATACCAGTCGTTCGAAGAATTTCCGACAAAGCCTTTGATAATAACGCAAACGAAAATACATCTTATCAGACTGAGATAGAATTCAACATAAAACAGCAAAACATTGACCATTTAACACCCAGGTAAGATTAACACGACTGATTTCAAAAGTCCTGATGGCTACACAAAAAGATTCTGACAAGTCTATTTTTAACTTTGCAGGTTATTTTTAAAACATGCAACGGTGGAAGTAATTTGTGAGAAATTGTTTTTTTTTCTACTAATGCGCTTTACGTAGACTATACACAGGCTTTCGTAATTATTTTGTACCAAGCAAGCATTTACTGTGCCGTATATAAAGTTATTTTTCAATAATTTTTCTGTTAAAAATACTTGCCATAATAACCGATATCCTGATGGTAACCTGGCTCCATAAAGATAATTATCTTATTAAAGCACATCACATTTCCTTTGTTAAAATTCTTGTAGTATAAGAAGAAGTCTTCACTGGTTGCATGTCCTGATACCTGCTCACGTATGACTGCATCAGCGAGCGGAATTAGCGTAGCAGAGTTATGGGCGAAATTTATTTGATGAATTGGCATTAACACGCTAAGAAGAAGTTTGAAGTTTTGTGTGTATATAAATAAATATATAAGAAGACTGGCGCCTAGGGAGACCCGCAAGCAAACGCCTCGATCCAACAAAATCAGGCGAAAATGCACTGAAAGATCGAAGCATAAGTTTACACCAAATAGACGGCAGTCGGCACCTTGCGATACCCTAAGTTTCAATAAATATGAGATCAGGTGACAGTGTCAACAGAGATAACGGCAAAATCGCTAACTTTCGATCGCTGATTACTAACGAATAAATTCGGTTGCAATTATAATGCTTACCAGAAACGCATCAAGGATGTAGAGACTTTCATTACTCTCTAGAATCATTATTGCAACCGAATTTATTTCTTAGTAGGTAATTAGCAGTCGAAAGTTCACGATTTTGTCGTTACCTGATTTATTATCCCATATCAGGTCCTTAATTATTTCTTGCAGAAAAAAACTCCACACAGTCGCGTTATCATTTATGATACAGAAATCTTACGTCAGTCCACTATTTGTCTGTTAAGTGCACCCCAAACAATGAAGATAAGATAAAATGAATTACAACTGCTTTTAGATAGTAAGATTATATTTTATTCTTTAAGAAGAAGCAAGGGATCTATGTATAAATTATCTTGGTTGGAGGCATGAAGGCTGTCAGAAAAAATACCAGTGATGGATGATAACCTAGTACTGGAATGCTGCCCCATAACATGTGGTTTGCACTATTACATCACATAGTATGGCTTGTTACAATAAACTGTCAAGAAAATGCTACCATAAAAGAACAAAAGTTTTAGATTTACAGCCGCAAAAATATTCAAGCGATTCGATCGCTGAATATAATATAGGTTTTAATTTGTTACTGTGAGCTACTGTGTGTAATGTACGCAACGGTCAGATACCAGTGTATCTGACCTCTACAAGCCAAGGCAATACCGATATTTAAAATATGTATATCTTTTTGGTCCGACTTTTAGGCTTCCGATGTTCCTAATACAATAACAGCTCTCATTGTAGTAGCATTTTAGACGGTTCATGTTCCTAATAGGTCTTCTGACCGTTTTTTGGTCATGGGGGTCAATTTCAGCGGAAACTAGCCATCAACGCAGAAATTACGAGATTGTGCAAGAAATGGATGCGCTAACACATTTGCAGTCTTTCTTCTTTAATCTGATGGGACGGTAATCGAAAACCAACGGAGAGAGAGATCAGGCGCAGCACAACAGTTTTACGTGCGGGCGGTCCGAGGCACGGAGTATCATATCACCAACTTTGAAACTCGGATCTGCTACTGAGATGTTTCTAATGCTATAATCCAATAACACTATGCCCGACATAAGGACTCCACGATGAACAGGCAGGAGACTGAAGGTCCATGACTTCACAGACTGAATAACTACAATCTCTCTGAAGGTCAACACTGTCCTCAATACAGACTTATCACTACTTACAGCTGTGTGCAATAATCACATTTTAACATACACATATCGATCACAACGGCTCATTACAAACGACAGCTCATTTCCTAAGAACATTAACATTGCTTTCACCCTCATTCACTTCAACACAGACTTCGGTTTTTTAGAAACATATAATGGAACTTGAAGCTCTAGTATCTATGAAATCAATCATTGTTCACACGTCTTGATAGTCTTTTTGTTTTTCACTTACGTTATTGGTAACACCTAGAATATACTCGTAACTTGGTTCTTGGAGCCTCGCCATGCTGAAACTACGTCGAGCATCTTTGAGATAGCAAAGTTACTCAAAAATTGATGCTCTTACTGTTTTGGAAATGAAAATTATTAAAGAATTGGTAGTGTATGACAGAATTGCTGGACAGTAAGGATATTGGAACCAGTATTGTAGTGTAAAAGTAGTAAATGAATTCCCATGGCTTGCATTACAACTTTGCGACTAAGAAACGAGGTTGGTCAACAAAACGTCCTCTAGATAAAGCGAAAGCAGCATTTGGGGACACAATAATGCTGCTTGAAAAGTAGAACAGTGATCTTATTCATAGCCCAGACAAAACGGCAAGCGTACATGCAGATAATATATTCAGTTGCATAATATATGATGAAGCAGTGTATATATTTTGCACCAACCGAATCAATTAGTGCTACATGTTATCAGCACACTCAATAACTCTGTCACACAAATGGTATTTGTATTGTTATTGTAAATTAACGCGAATCTTGCGAGACACGTCTTCAAAAGATAAAACTCTATATTTAGGTTGTAGTAAACAGTATTGTTAAAGAAGATAGTTCTGTGAATGAGAATTTTGATAACATGGACAAATTTTAATATGAAGAGTTTTTGATAATGAGGAAACGAATAAACAGGATAGTGGATCAAATCCTGATGTTGTACCTACTTGAAATAAATGACATATAAAATGAGTCATTAAATTAATCTGTACACGGCGCGTGGCACGCTAAAAATCGGCAGCGTGTTTTGCACGCGCTGCGGCCTCAGAAGCTAAGCATAACGTTAACTTGATGCAGTTGAGCCCATCAACAAAACAGTAGAACGAGAAATCAAAAGATCTAAATCACACCACGATATAACCTTCATAATAGCATTTAGCAAAACAATGTTGCATTTATAACACAAAATGCAAATTTTGAGTGAAGTCACTAATTGCAAAAGGCCTTGAGCTCTGTCTCAAAATTGTAAAACCCAATTAGTAATAAACTAAAGGCTAATTACTGCAGTTAACTGTTAAACAGAATCGTTAAAATGGACATTAGTACATAGCTTGAAGTTCTTAACTATAGATGACGATATACAGAAAGTTCAGTAGATAAGAAGAATTATCATCATCATCATCTGCCTAGCCTTTTCCTATATTGGAGTCGCCTTCCAGTCTAACCCAGCTGAATACCAGTACTTTACATGGAGCGACTGCCTATCTGACCTCCACAACCCAGTTAGTACTGGGCAATGGAATACTCCTTGGTAAGACTGCTGGTTGTCAGACTTTTTGGGGACTACCTGTAGCGACTGTCAAAGATCTACAAATGACAGCCGGGACCAACTACTCAACTTGCTTTCCGAGGCACTGAGGAAACTTGATATTGTAAGGGTGGCCACTCATCCACAGACCAACCTAGGCAAGCACGGCTTAACTTAAAGATCGACCCGGGTGACTGTTATTACTTATTATTTAGCCACGATCTAATTACTAACTAGACTTATCATTAGGAAGATATCTATGCAGTTAAGATGCAACTGATGACTATCTCAATGACGCATATTTTGTAACACATGTTAACGATTACAGTGTTAGACGAATTTGATTAGTATAATGGGCCCACCTGTGCCCGCCCACGTTTAAGTGTCTGGGTACAACATTTTGTAATAACATCGCGAAGATCTGAAATGCAAATGATTGGGTTTAGCTGCTGAATAGACTACTCGTTCGTTTATGATCTTTTATAGGCCAAAATTTTGCGTTGTATGTTTTATATGAACCACTAATATTTCTGTTAAGTTCGTATATGTATGTACTTTTATGTGACATCTACAACCAGCTTATTTTGTCAAGCCATATTATTCTAGCTATATGTACGTAAACTCTACTGTGTATGGTGGAGAAACAGGTGTTTCTTTTGCAGATGACCTCGTATATTTCAAGGTTTAAACAAAAAAGAATATTGTTAATTCTGGTGATTATTTTGAAGTCAGGGTCATTCAATATTTCAGTCCTCTCATGAGCTGAAGAACGCGGTAACTAATTATTCGTATTTAAGAATAACTTAGAAAAAGTAATGATGCCTTCAGAAGCATTGAACTATGCTTTTACATTTGTTTTAGCCTTGACTGCAACAATACAAACTTTCTCCAACGACTGAATAGCGAATGCAAATACCTAACAATAGGAAGTCAAATTCGCTGAATAGGTTTTAGTAAAATATATTAGTTTTGGTGTAAGTCAGAAACTTTAATAAATAATAAATAAATATCGCTGGACATTAAACACACAGCGCCATCTAGTGCCACAGGCTTGTGTCGTGGAGACCAGATGGTTGATATACTACATTATTATATACTTTTTAGTTTGTAAATACATACTTATTATACATACAAACATCCATCACTCGGCAACAAATGTCCATGCTCATCACACAAACATTTGCTCCTACCGGGATTCGAGCCAAGGACCCTAAGAACGTCAGGCAGCGTCACTACCACTACGCCATTCGAGTCGTCAAGAAACTTTACGTTAAACCTAGAGACACTTGCCTGACGATTCAATTCACACAAAAAACAGCAGATTTTTCCAGAAATGTGTGAATAGAATTTTCTTTGGAATTTTCAGACACTCGATGTGAACTTCGTGAAGTTTTTTTGTGATTTTTTGCCATTAGCTGAAAGATTTCGCAAAATTTCAACATTTATCTACATCCAAAACTAACTCATAGGTAGGTACAACGCACGACCTATCAATACGACGAGCTTTTAAGATTATGCCACTCGGTCAAAAAAATGCGATTCCTGCAACATTGTAGGTGCATTAAATGAGGAAAAAATATGTTGTGTACGTTTGACTAGAAAAGTGCAACAGCATAAAGGTGGAATAACCACCTGTCAAGTCATCAGGGTACCTAGTACCTACCTTGGATCATACAGTTGACCGCAAACCAACCGTAGTATTTTGAACGTGATCTGGCCTAGTGGAGTCAGCAAGAAGTTTCATAGAATAAGAGCTAAGCTGTAGGTTGGGTAGGTATATATTGTTTTTGTCACCAATAACTGCCTTCGATACAACCATTATAAGACTTTGACGAGAACTTTGTAACTTCGGTCATACAAATACATTGTACCTACCTATGACGGGTACAACATTCTTGAAACTGATGTGTCTTTTAGTCTCAAGCTAGTGGACAACCAGCTATTCAAATGGTACATTCTGTTTATGACTTTCCCACTTCTGGGACGCAGGCTGCTGATCACTGCCGATCTATGAGAAGGAGTGGGTCATAATTCATCACAAAATCCGGGTTTGTAACCCAGTCTCATGATTCGGTGCTATTTCTAAATTTGTGTCATACCACGATTAAAGTGTTAATGACTTCAGCGTTATGTTGGCTAGGAAACGGCCCAAACTGGTTGTTGGTAATTATTAAGAGGCTAGAATCTAGTTTGATGTTTTAAACACTGTTTTACGCTTTCACAGTCTAAAGTTTCATACTAAACTTATAATGACGTCACTTGCGGTATATCAGCAACAAAAACAATCACAATCACGGAAGATAAATATATTAAATATCCCGTAAATGACAGTATATAAGTAATGATGTTGTAGATTTTGTCTTTCATCTAAAAGAGTGCCTGATAATGAATAAAGCTTGAAATCTTGTTGACTTCCTCGTGTTCCACGTTATTTAACTTAGATAGACCGTATAACTTGAGCAACTCTGCTGATATCGTGACCTAATAGCACGCAACCTTAGTTCACGAAATTAGTCATGCCGGCCGGTGCTAACTCATTACTTAATTACGGTACCTAACCAAAATACTTAAATTACCATCAACGATCAAGTTACATTCAAGTGACGTCACATCAAAACAGCTGTTAGTTGACACAACACTATCAAAACAAAAAGTTGTAACAAGCCGAATAATTTCTCTTCACGAAATCAACTATTTAATTTAGCCACCTAATACGTCATTATTTTGCAATTAACTTACGACAACATCCAATGTGGAGGTAGAAGACATGTCGATTGTGAAAATCCCCTCGCCACTCGACGCTGGGACCACTTTAGTGCCACGTTTTGGCACCCTGAAGCACCCCACTAGTTTAAAAGTACGCACCATTATCACAATTTGCACAACAAACACTTTTTAATTCAAAAACGGTCGTGTTTACGCTTCGAATAAATCAAATATGGCGGCAAAACGTGATGGCCGTGCGAACGCGGCGCGCATGCGCGGTTGAATGACAGTTTGGGTCATTATGGCGCGAAGCCGGTGCGGCCAGGTAGATTTTGTCTATTTTTTCCGGAACTTGATGGTCACTGATATGATAGGTAAACCTTTTTGCATTGTTTCCTAGGTGCTAAGGTTTGAAAAGAATGGAGATAATTTTTCAAAACTGTTTTTTTGTTCCCACGGTTATTGGTGCTTTGTAAGTTATTATGGACTTTAGTTTTTTTTTAAACACAGGTCTAGTTTAATATTAAACTTATATCTTAAGTAATTTTGAAGTATCCTTTTGCATTGCAGTGTTCGTTAGTCCACTGTTGTTTGACACAAGCCAAGAGCATGAGCGACTCCGCGAGCGCTGATGATAACCTTTATTTTCATCTTGATTTGAATCAATTATTTTGCCTTGGTTTTGCGGGTTAACTGCAAAGTAACTGCTTTCAAGATCCCCTGTTTATTCCTAGCCAGTAGCCACTATATTATAGGTAACCGACCTACCTGAAAGATTTAATGCTGGATTTCAGCAACCTACAAAATTGATACACGTTGTGAAAATATCGCAAGTAGTCCTCTAATGATGAGGATGGGGTAAATGTACAAAACGTTGGTTTCAAAATACTAGACATCTTAAACTGCATTCATGAATTATTATGTCTACATATTATTGTCTTAAAAAGAATTTCTTTAGTACCTAAACATAAATACAATTACCAGATGGAATACCTTAGTAGAAACAATCGTAACTGTCCCGTTACTGTTATTAAAAAAACAAAGTGAGGAGAAAGCAGGTAAACCCATTATCAACACACTTTGTTTATCCTTCAAACACGTTTTGTTAACTGGCAACACATAATGGTCGCGTGCAAGTCTGGCCATTTGCATATTTATATAAAATCTCGGTGTTGCCAAGTGAAAGTACCAACGTTGCGCAAGGACATTGATCGCAAGTACCGGTGAATGATTCATAGGAAACAATGAACTATTCGCTCGATATTTAGAAATGGTGGGAATAGAACTTGGACATAGTTAAGTTGCAAAACGGTGTGAGATAGTTTTGGTTGATTTTTGGTGTTGACGATTGAAATACTACTTTAAGTGGTAATGGTTATCGTGGTATGGACATTTGATGCATTAGGAATGAGGAAAATGTTGAGTATGTATACGAGATCGCTATGGGAGTAGATAAAAAACCAAAGAAACGGTGAATGGACTGCGTGAAGGATGATATACCTAGCTAGAAAGGAGGTGAGGGCTGAGTGACGAGTTAGAGAAGTATGGAAGAGGAAGACATAGCCAACGCCAAATAAATTGGGATAAAGGCAAGAGATAGATGATGATTGAAATACGACCTTCATCATAATCATCATCAGCCTATAATGGTCCCACTGCTGGGACACGGCCTCCTCTCAATGAGAGGGAATGGGCTATAATCTATCTACCACGCGGGCCCAGTGCGGATTGGTAGATGTCACCGATGTGCCGGTTTCCTCACGATGTTTTCCTTCACTGTTTTGAGAGTAACGGGGATGGAATAAATTACACAAAGTAATGCGCCTGTCTGGGTTCGAACCCACAACTTACTGTTCGTAAGTCGGGGCCGCCACCACTGGGCCACCGCTGCTCTAATACGACCTTAAAGAAACGATATTTGGGGATGATGAAACAGCTAGCGACCTTAACTGTGGGGCTGGTAGTACCTGGATGATGAGAGAATCGAGTTCAATGGCGTGTGATTGAAGGAACCTATGGCTAGTAGGACATCTGTAGGCAGAATGATTATATAACATACCCACATAACGTAACGTCACGCCTGTAGTAATCCCCGAAGGATTAGGCAGAGTACACCCCCCACATTTCGCCAAATAGGGGGCGAGCTATCATCCGGGCAGCAATCGAGACTCCGTCGCTGCTGCTGAGGAATTCCTGGGTTCGATTAGCAGGTCATCATCATCATCATTTCAGCCGAAAGAAGTAGACTGCTGGACATAGGCCTCCCCCAAGTGTCGCCACATTGATGGGTCCCGTGTGACTCGCATCCAGCAAGTTCCCGCAGCATTCACCAGGTCATCGGTCCACCTAGTGAGAGTAGTGAGTTCTCCGTAGCAGCTTGAAATCTGAATTTTGCGGAAATCGAAGTGAAACCCAAATGGAAGCCGCAGAAGATAATTAATACTTACAAAAAGAAACAGTGTAGGGTAAATGCAATGGTTTTAGGGATTCACGATTCTGCAAAGTCTGCTGAAACCTGAAGGGGCACTTATTTTCGGGGACACTTTTTGGCACTAATATAGATAAGCTCTCTGGCCATGCACAATGTTTTTCTCTCCGATCATTCGTTTAGAATTTTCCTGCTGGAAAAACGTTACCCCAGCAGGAATCGTTTTTTCCATTTTCTCCAAAACGACAAGGGTCACCAATTCTTTATGTGGGGGGGCACATTTACAGGAACTAACTAACCAACTAATTATACGATCCACTCATATAACTTTCCTGCTAGGGTCACATGTATGTGACCAAGTGTGCCTGAAAGTTTGTCTCCCTGTCTTTTTGTGTACAAGAATTCAGCCGTGAGAGATTTATCTTGTTAAGTATAACAAATCGTTTTGATACCGACAACCAATCGCTCGCAGACACTCCGTAACCGGTTTCACTAAGCCCAAGAATGCAACATAATTGCGAAAATAGAATCGATTCCAAATTAACATACGTCCTTCTGAGAACCGGTATTATCAATGAGTGACTCATCCGAGGCATTTTTCTGTATAATAAGTATAGCCTTCGTTTTTAGGGATCCCTAGTTAAATGGACAATATTAGACTGTACCGATGATTTCAGGATTACGGTTATGATATTTGTGCGATGGCGGGTCGATGCATTAAGGGTCTACCTCACGCCAACGACCTTGAGCGAGTGGTCAGAGCTTAGCAATAGCGTCTACCCGTGCGTGAGAGTGTTCAGCGATACACTGCCATCCCACCCGTTGCCCAAGTATGTGGTTAACTCCGCCTTTTATTTACACTGCTTTGCAAGAAATGATGGCGGGACGAGCTGGACAAAACCAACGACCAGTGGTCCACATTGGCCCTCGATAGAAGTAACTGGAAATCAGCGGGAGAGGCCTTTGCCTAGCAGTGAGTCAGCACGTTTAAAAATGAAGTGTTGAACAAATATTTTAAAGGCATGTGTATGGAGTATTGATATACATCTTGTATTGTACTGTACGGGCTGGTATCCGCAACTCCACGTCAAAGCGGGTACTCTGCGTATGGGCTATTATTCAATACGCGGGCCCAGTGCGGTTTTGGTCGATGTCACATGTCTTCGAATTTTTGGTTCTAGGACATGCCGGTTACCTCACGATGTTTTTCTTCACCGTTTTTTAAAACAGTACACCTTTGGGAAATCATCAAATGACCCCCCCCACTCTGGGCGGAGCGGGAGGGAGTGTCAGACTCTTACTGACTAAAAACCATCCATGTTCCTTCCTCGCCTTTTACGTTCCGGGGCCGCGGTATCTCTTTCGAACAGGCCCGCAACCCCGGCAGGCTTCGGCCCTTGCGGCGGGCCTCTCTCCTTTTGCTGACATCTCTTTGAGGCGCGCGTGGAACACGAACGCGCCGTCGACACGGCCTGTCGTCGTCGTTAGACGGCCGGACGGCTAGCTAGCCCATAGCCAGCCGTCCACAGGCCCGCATCTACGGTGCTCGGTAGCCACCACGTGGCCCCCGACGCCCGTTGCGTCTCCCGCGGCGGCCGGGAAGAGAGGATCTCTCCCTCTCTCGTTCCGCCACCTCCTTCGCTAGCATGACTGCTTCGCAGAAGGAGGCGACGGCTTCCCATTCCGTCTCGCTCCGGACCATGGATTGAACCAGGGCCGGACGCGAGAGGTCGCCGCCGCCGATGAGTGATATACACCTTAATTCATCTTTCTCCTGTCTTTATAAATACTAATGTATTTGGTGTCGGTGCAGCATGTAGCTTCTTCCATACTTCTCCATTACTCGTCATCTCATCAGACATCTCCTTTCTTGCTATATCATACACACAGTCCATCCATAATTATACTCGTATCCTCATAACTAATAAAAAATATACCGTTTCTAATAATTTTTTGTTTCAACAAAAATACGTGTTTCGAGGTAAATTCGGAAGAAAAACTTAACTATGAGGTTGATTTAATCAATAAATCCAGTACCAACTATGAGGTTGATTTAATTAATAAATCCAGTACCTACCAACTATGAGGTTGATTTAATCAATAAATCCAGTACCGTACAGTATACGCATAACGACTTAGTACAGAATCCTTTAATATGCGTGTTTGAATTCACACTTGGCGGCCTTTTTTTAGTAGTTCGTTGAAAAATCTCTCACGGTTTAATAGGAAACCACAATGTTGTAATTTGTTGATTGCGTCTAAAGATGTTGTCATTTATTTTGTCCCGACGTGTAGGTAAGTACCAATCTATTTTGTCTCTGACTTTTTATCGTTGTTTTAACTAATAACAAGAGCGTGTCGGGCCACGCTCAGTGTAGGGTTCCGTAGTTTCCCGTCCGTCACAATAAGGGTTCAATCCAATCCGATTTTAATAAATCTTTTTTTGTTTGAAAAAAGATACGAAGTAAAAAAAAATGCTTGCATATACGATTATACTACAAACTTAGTCCAGAAATTATTTTGTACAACTTTTTGTCTTTTTTGTACAAAAACTGTTGTTTCCATCCAAGTTCAAAATGATTTTCCTAGAAAGTCCTTATAAAGTTCTACTTTTAAGATTTTTTTCATATTTTCTAAAGTTATGGTTCAAAAGTTAGACGACACATTGTTTTTTACTTTTAGAGCGGTTATTTCCGAAATTATTGACATTTAAAAAAAATGATTTTTGTAAACCCCTATTCAGTTTTAAATACCTTTCCAACAATTTATAACACGTTAGGGCTGAACTAAAAAAAATCACTTCCCACTTTACATTTATAGGGGGGCTACCCTAATAAAACATTTTTTTTCAATTTTTTTTTACCACTTTATCGGCGTGATTGATACACATATTGGTACCAAATTTAAGCTTTCTAGTGCCACAGAGATTAAGCGAGGACGGACGGACAGACAGACATGGCGAAACTATAAGGATTCCTAGTTGACTACGGAACCCTAAAAAAGAGATCACCCAGATTGGGTTATTTTCAAAAGTGCCGACCAAAATAAACGTATTATTTGGATAGAGCATACCATAATCATCATCATAATTTCAGCCGAAAGACGTCCACTGCTGGACATAGGCCTCCCCCAAGTGTCGCCACATTGACCGGTCCCGTGCGACTTGCATCCAACGAATTCCCGCAACCTTCAACAGGTCACCAGGTCACAGAAGAATAGCACCATCCCATAAATCTTTCCGTGGCTGTCGTAAGAGGCGACTAAAGGACTACCAGAGAATGGGCAGCAGTGTCTTTTTGAACGACCTGTGCGATCGCCAACCCACCTGCTGCCAGGCGTGGCGATTATGGCAAAACCCCCTCAACTGGAAACTACATTATACCATTATAAACATTGTTTATTACACGTAAGTCGTAACTCGATTCACCGAGAATTTATTCAAAAAAGGTAATTAAAAAATGTTCAAAATGATTATCCTCTATCTAAGTAATAAGTTTATTTTGATTGGCCGAAAAAATAGCCCAAAAATGTGTAGCGGTGGGTGATCTCCTTTAGAGTAATTTAAAGTGTTTGTCTTATGTACTAGATACATAATTGAAACCAGTTACATTTTTGGTAGGCATTTTCATTTTCAATACATTTCAAGATTAAAAATAAATGTTGGAAATCATGAATATAATAATATTAGTAGGTACCTATCTAAATCTCAATAAAAACTGAAGTAAAACTTCTGAATTCAGACTTTTCGAGTTCCCAAACATACTTCTACTTTCTACGTCAAGAAATCACTAGCCTATTTTGAGCTAACCAAACTTCATAAAAAATATCAACAGCTCTACAAAGCCACACAAATAGTTAAAACATCCTGATTGATTCGATCCTCGCAAACAACTTGATCTTCATCTTAATGACCGCTAGAATCCAGTCTGCTGGAAGCGTTACATAGCGCATGTCATGATTCGTGTGATGACCTTCAATTCTGAACCACATCTGGAAGCGAAAACAGCGCTTTAAACCTTTGAAGGGTTCGGTACCTCAAAAGGTAAAAAGAGTTCCCTTATACGATCACTTTCTTGTTCTCCTGTCCGTCTGTCACTGTCGACTTTCTCAGGAACGGATGGACCTAGCAATTAATTCCAGATACTGTGTTCTATAGTCCCTAATAGGTGTATTAAATCAAGGTCCAGAGTCGATAACATTAAAAGATATAGGCAAAATACCGATTTTCGCGAAAATTTGGGAGTAATAAAATTCACCTTAATTTTCAACTTAAGTTTTTTTTCGGAATTTTCCCTTTACGTGCTGTAAGACCTTGCTTTTGACCAAAATTGACAATTCTATGATGCAGCGAGACAGCACTTCACCCGATCCGTAAACACAAGTAATACCGAAGTATTATAATATCTGTGGTATATCCATACCATTATATAAATGTGAAAGTAACTCTGTCTGTCTGTCTGCTACCTTTTCACGACCAAACGGCTGATCGGATCGTAATGAAATTTGGCAAGGAGATGTATTTCAACCTAGGGAAGGACATAGGCTATATATTATCACGCTAATTACTTACGGGGGTGAGCAATATTGCATTTCGTCTATAGCTTTCAACTGTTTGACAACTGACAACTGTCATAACATGCATTGTAATAGAATAACTATTTTAGACAAATTGTCACGAGAACAAATAGCCTGTCGGTGACGGCAACCGCCTTCCGAACAGTGAGTCGCAAGGTCAAGCCTCAGTACAGACATAAAATACTTTTTGATTTTGTGTAATGCCTGATAATAACTTTGGTTCGCACGTTCAAAAACCACCCGGTTTTCACTTTTTGTAACAAATTATTTTGTTTTTTTTTTAAAGCTTACATATTTCCAAATCATTGTTTTATACATATTTTTTTTTAACACTTATACGACAGTTTGGGAATCATTTATTTCAAATAATAAATCTGTACAAAAAAAACGCTTAAACTGTTAAAGGATCACAAACAGAACCCTTTTTCTACTATTTCTTAAATTTTCGTCTGTGTCTGTGTGTCTCAACGTAGCCCTTTTACGTGCAAATTATAAAACAAATGTGGTTTGATTTAATGCACAAATTATTATTGTGCATAACTTAGAGAAAGTTTTGATTTTTGTTTCTTTGCAATCAGTGCTCTCCATCAAAAGATATATGACTTTAAAGTTTTTAAGGAGAACTTATCATCATGATCTAAGGATACATACAATGACATCTATGAAACCAAAATGGTATTACTGAATAAAAATCACAAGATAGAGGAGAAGAGAATAGTCAAGATCACCCTGAAATTTTTAAAATCAAAGCCAGTAGAGTGTCTGTTCGACCGCTCTTCATGCATATGCTTTAGCAGTTTAACTTCGTGCTCTATAATGGCGTCGTTCATTTGACTCCATTTTCTGAATCACGCTGTTATTGGGAATGACTTCTCCCGTGTTAGATGTCTCAAGTTTGGTTTTTTGGAAGAAGTTCTCAATTCAACGCCTGTTTTTCTTTATGTAGATACCTATATTATGTCTGAGCAATACTCAAATAACCGAATGATGAAGTCGCACGAGACCGGTCAATGGGCCTATGTCCAGCAGTGGACGTCTTGCGGTAGGACACCTAGCAAGGCGCGGTGATGTCAGGTTAACTAAAGCTGTGACCAAGTGGCATTCTAGATATCCAAACAGAAGTTTTGGTCGTCCAGCGGTGAGATAAGCAGACGATATTGTTGCCATTGCGGGAATATCCTGGATGAGGCTTGCACAAGAGCGTGGAGCTTGGCACAAACAAAGAGAGGCGTGTACCCAGCAGTCGGTGAAGTCGGACTATGGATGATGATGATGATGACGCATAATTTTTTCCAGAGAAGTCCGATTTTCATGATTATTTTTTTGAAAAGCGTGTTTAGCAAAGTTTGTCCCATTTTTTATTGAAAATAGTTGTGTTCGAATTCATGTGCGTATTGTATAATCATCGCTTGCTGAAACATCGTGAGGAAACCAACATGCCTGAGAGACATTTGGCATGTTAAGCCAAGTCAGAGGCCCATGGGCAGCATAAAAACTCTGAAACCAGGTTAGGCAACAACACGATAAGGAAGGAAAGATCGCTTGCTTCGGTGAAGAAAGATATCGTGAGAAAACCACAGCATGCCTGAGAGTTATTTCTCGACGGCATGTAAAGCCAAGACAGAGGACCTTGGATGGCATAAAAACGCTGACAACAGGTTAGGCACTAATCACACGATAAAGAAGAAGATCGTTTTGGGGTTTATTTCATAAATCTTTTTGACAACTTTAGACCTGTCTGAAGTTTGACTGTGATCAGTTACAGCAGCTATATCGTGTGTCGGCTCCTTTCATGCACCTTGATATAAACTTTAGACCTAGCTAGAGTATGAGTATTACCGGAGGTCTGACGATGGAGACGAAAGGCAGTCACAAGAGGTCCGCAACTCTTCAAATCTCCTCTATCGTGTTTAAGGCTCATTTCGTGCATCTTGATGAGAACTTTAAACCTAGCTGGAGCATAACTGTCATCGATGGTCTAACAATGGAGACTGAAGGTAGTAGCAAGAGATCCTCAAGAGTTAACAGCAGCTAAATCGTCATTGGGCTCACTTAATGCACCTTGGTGAGAACTTTAGAAATTGCTAGAATATGACTGTCATCGAAGGTCTCATGATGGAGGCTTGGAGACGAAAATAATTTGCAATAGGTTTTCAAGAGTTTACAGCATCTACATCGTATTGTGTTGACCTGCCTGGAGTATAACTACCATTGAAGGTCTGACTTTGGAGAAGGAAGGCAGATGCGAGAGGTCCGCAACAGTTTGAAGCAGCGTTAACGTGTCTCGGCTCATGTCATGCCACTTGATGAGAACTTTCGACCTAGCTGGAGTATGATATTGTCGAGTGTCCAAGGATAGAAACGTAAGGCTGTCGAGGGAAGAGTCCTTATTTGGAAAAACATCAGTTGAATGTTTTGGCGTTTAATGTAAACCTATTCGAGAAAAAATAAATTGTTACTGACTTCAATCTGTACTAATATTATAAAGCTGCAGAGTTTGTTTGTTAGGTTGGTTGAACGCGCTAATTTTAAGACCTATTGGTTCGTCCTACGCAGACGAAGTTGCGCGGGTCAGCTAGTACCTAATAACTGTGAAAATGAAACATTATCCATATATTACATTTATTACGTCATCGTCAGTCAGTGCGAACGTTTCACAATATTATATGAGGTTTCGGGTGTGGTTTTACTTCCACACAAACACAATTACTTACGGAAAAACCTAAACCTATTGCGGAAACCCATGCTAATTAACTGTTTTATTAATGTACAGGCAACTATTATAAAACTATTACGTGACTTTCATCACGAGCCTAAACTGAGTTACTTGTCAGTTAAACGATATAACAACGAGATTATTTAAAAACTTCTGAAAATACAATGATGTTAGCCAAAGAAGACTGACCAATAACTGACCAGATTTTGACAGCATGTCTACTTTTAGAAATTATTTCACTATTGCAAGTTTTGCCACCAATTTTATTGTTATATTTTAGCAGTTACTTGTTGTTTTTATTATCAACTACTTACATAACATCACGCCTGCATTCCTCAAGGGTGCGGCAGAGATGTATGTCTTTGTCTAGTCAGTACAGCCGCATTTCACCAAGTAATAAGGGGCGAGCCTAATGCCGTCAACCGGTAGGAATTCCAACATCGTGGCTGCTACTGAATAATTCCTGATGGAAAAACACATTATCACTTTTTTGCCCGACTTGGGATTCGAACCCAGGACCTTGTGCAGTCACGCTTGCAAGCGCAACGAGACAGTACAGCCAACAGACAACCAAAATATCTGTTGACAATATAATAAAGGGGACTGGGCAATGTCTAACCCAATTTTGATTGCGACAGTTATAAACAGCTATCGTGACTAGGTCCCTAATATTATTTTGTACTTTCAGGCACTCGTTTAATTGTTAAATAATTTTAGCAACTATTTAACTACTTATATTATTAGCTGGCGTTGCGCCATGATGCTTTATTACGTCGCTTTGAACGAATTTATTGTTTTAATAATTTAGGGTAAGAAGTACATTTTGGTACAATTTATTATGACAGGTGTCACGTAGGACATGATATGTTTAAAAGGCCCAAATTACATCAAGTGCTCTATTTACTAAGAGTACTAAATACCAAATCTGCTCCGCTGAATAAAAATCGCATCAAAGTAAAGGCAACACCTACCTATTGCAGATGTCAGTCATCATCATCTGCCTAGCCTTTTCCCAACTATGTTGGGGTCGGCTTCCAGTCTAACCGGATGCTGCAACTGAATACCAGTATTTTACATGGAGTGACTGCCTATCTGACCTCCACAACCCAGTTAATACTGGGTAATACCATACCACTTGGTATGACTGGTTGTCAAGACTTTTTTGAACCACTGACTACCTATAACAACTGTAAAAGATCTATAAATGTAAGCCGGACCAATAGTTTGTGCTTTTCGAGGCATGCACGAAACAGCAGATGTCTGTCACAAATCTGAAAAATCCGCTGCGTTTGCGATTGATAAAGTATTCCGAGCTAAAGGTAAGTTGTAAACACTGAGGCAGAGCTTCGTTACTTTGACATTCCACATCCTAGAGATTGTTGAGGAGCACAGCAACCTATATAATAAAAGTATGACATAGCACGTAGTTAACCTAAATAGATAGAATAAGTTATTACATAAGAAGTTAGAAACATAAAAGTTGATTATTGGTGTTGTTTTATTACCCTAAATACTGAAAGTGATTATATTAGTTCCTAGATGTTTCAAATTAGACGTACATAAATCTAATTAGTCCTTATATGAATCCAGTAAGAATGTATATAAATTTAATAAGAATAAATAACGATGTATGTGATGTAAATAAAGCATCAATGTGTGTGTGTAAACCCCGAGCGTGATTGTATAAACTGAGAAAGTAGGCGTGAGCGCTTCCCGCCCCGCACCCCAATCACACTCGACGGTATAAAAGACGGGCGGTCAGACGCAACGAGCGCAGTCCACCGTCGCACGTCCCGCCATCAACATGTCAACTCTGAAGAACTGAAATACAAGCTACTTTTCAAGTAACCTCCCTGCCGTTTTATCTTTCTGACTCAATCGTTCCCTGCGCCTGAATATTCTACAAGTTTGGTCCTTCGTTAGCCGGATCAGGAAGATAGCGTGAAAAGCGAAAAACGTCAATAATGAGTGAGAAAAGTGCCGTCACTACGAGAAGCAAGTTGAGGCGGCTAGAAGAGGACGTGCGACGGAAAAGAGCCCTCGAAGTGGACTCCGGCGTGCCGTCCGAGAGGGCTCCGGGCTCGCCATCAATCGCCACTACCCTGCCCCCGGAACGAACGCGAGTCATCCCACTGTCGGGTCCCGGTCGCGTCGTAGACTACCGGGATATGTCAACGCCAGTGCGGTCGGTGACAATTAGAAGAGCAAGGTCCGGGGCCAGCATCACATCGTCGAGGAGCGGCCAGAAGAGCGCCGACTACCTACGCCGACGGGCTGAATATGAAGCCGAAAAAGAATTAGTACATATGAAAGAAAAATTAGTGCAAAAGAAGCTGGAAGCCGACCTAGCGGAGATCGACGCAGCCGCCGAGGAAGACTCGTGCTCCGAGGCGGAAGAAACCGCGTGCCGCGTGGAAGAATGGGTCACACACACGACGCCCGCCGTAACCAGTGAAGAACAAGTTCCGACGTGTCGCGACATGCCACCGCCTGCGATCGAAACCACACTCGTACCGCCGCCGCCGGCACCGGTGCAGCCCGAGCGAGCACCTGCGCCTCCGACTAGGGCGCCCGCGGCCGTCTCGCAACCCGCGTACCCAGCGACTCCGACGGTTCACGCTGGCACCGCGCGCGCACCAAACCGCGACCCACCCGAGTGGGACTCCGGCCACGAGGAAGTCGACAAATCCAGGTCTACGCGGGACAAGAGAATCGATCAACTGGCGGAAGCAATCTCAAGCATCACGCGTCCACGACCGGTACCTCGGCAGGCATACGAGTTACCAACATTCAAGGGCGACCCAGCGGAGTGGCTGTCCTACAAAAACATGTACTACGAAACGACTACGATGTACGAGTTCAAGCCGCATGAAAATCTCGCAAGATTGAAAACGTCACTACAAGGCGAAGCGAAGATAGCGGTAGAAGATTTACTACGAACGTCGGCCAGTCCATCTGAAATCATCAAAATACTGGATGAAGAGTACGGACACCCCAACCTCGTCCTCGAGTGCGCGCTGAAGAAAGTACGCGAACTACCGAAAGTAACTGAGAGCGGCCGCGAATTAAGAAGATTTTCAACGACAGTACGTAACTGTGTGTCGCTACTAAAAAGTGTACACGCCAACGGGTACCTGAACAATCCTCAGCTGGTGAGCGAGCTACTGAATAAACTCACGCCGGTGCAACGCGCTCAATACGGAGATTTCGCAATGGGGATGGCGTCGAGTCAAGGCCTGGACATGAGGGTGTCTCCGAGTCTTGAGATGCTCTCAGAATTCCTGACTCACCTGGCTCGCGCATCATCATTCTACGTGCAGCTGGACATGCCCGCCGCCGCCGCGCCTAGCAAACCACGAGTCGCAGCGCCACCTGTGAAAACTATAAGAAACATACAGCGACTACACGTACACGCCAGCGAAGAGGAGAACGCGCGGACTCCACCCATTGAAAACTCGTGCCAACTGTGCAACGAGAAGCACGCGCTCACCGCATGCAAGCGATTCAGCGACCTGGACGTCGACGGGCGCTGGTCATTCGTCAAAGAACAAAAGCTCTGCTTCAACTGCTTGGGAGGCAGACACTCGAAGAGGATATGTAAAAAGAAGAGATGCGCCACCTGCAACTTCGCGCACCACGACCTCCTGCACGTCACCAAGAAGCCCGAGAGCGTGACGAACGTCAGCGATTACGACGGCAAGGCGCTGCTGAAAATCATGCCGATACACGTCATCAGCGAAGACAGAGAACAACGATGCTACGCCCTGCTGGACGACGGTGCGACGGTGTCACTAATCGACAATTCCCTGGTTGAAAACGTCAAGGGAAAACGTGTGCCGTTAACAATTAAAAGTGCGCGAGGGCAACAAATCACGGACCAATCGTCGCGAGTGATTAGCGTGGGAGTGCGCGGCCTCAACGGACTAGTACATAAAGTGAAGTGCCGAACTCTAGTGAACATGGACTTGCCCACGCAATCCGTGCCCGCCGCGGTCATGTCGGAGCACGCCCACCTACGCGACTTGGGCTGCGAAGAGATGTGTGGGGCCAAGCCGCTGCTACTGTTGGGACAAGACAACTGGGAGCTGCTCGTCGGCAGGGAAATGCGCCGGGGGAAGTCAGGTAAGCCAGTTGCCTCTTTGACCTCGTTAGGATGGGTTGTGCACGGGCCCTTAGGTTCAAAAAGTTATCATAGTCAATCTGTAAATTGCGTGAGTGAAACCAGTGTCGATTTACATAACTTAGTAAAGAAACAGTTCGAGTTAGAAGCCATAGGGATATCGGAAATACCGCGAAAACACGCCGACATCGAGCGCGCTAACCACGTATTAGATTCCACCAGCCGCCAGTCAGATAGCGGAGCTTGGGAGGTGGGTCTGCTGTGGCGTCAGGACAACCCTCAGTTGCCTGACAACTACGTAAACGCGAAACAACGTCTGTCAGGGATAGTGCGCCGGTTTAAAAAGGATGCTACCTATGAGAAAGCTTACAGAACTCAGATAGATAGATTATTAACGGAAGGGTATGCCAGTCGATTAAACGGTAAAATAGACAGTGAGCCCGTCTGGTACTTACCTCATTTTGGGGTCACTAACCCCAACAAACCGGGCAAGTTACGTCTAGTGTTCGACGCCGCCGCGAAGTATCAAGGTACGTCACTAAACGACCATCTGTTAGCCGGACCCGACCTATTGAACCCGTTACTAGGCGTGCTCTTCAAGTTTCGTTTAGGCCCTGTAGCGTTCGCAGCGGACATAGCAGATATGTTTCTCCGGGTTCGAATCCGGGAGCAAGACCGCGGGGCGCAGTTGTTTTTATGGGCAACGGATAACGACCGGGAGCCTGAAATATATAGGATGAACTCAATGATATTCGGTGCGGTGTCGTCACCCACATCCGCGATCTATATACTTAATAAAAACGCGAGTAAATATGTAAACACTTATCCCGACGCGGTGTCAGCGATAAAAAATAACCATTACATGGACGATTACCTAGACAGTGCGTGGTCTGTCGAGCAGGCCGGTCAGCTGATCGAGGACGTGGCCCACATTCACGCCAGTGGCGAGTTTATGATACGGGGGTGGGTCACAAACTCTCAAGAGCTGCGCGACAGGCTACGCACTGAGATGCCGGGAAAAATATCGCTTGACAAAGGGGAGGACGGGGTAGAGCGAACACTAGGGCTCACATGGTCGCCCGCCACCGACACACTAGCTTTCGATCTTTCCTTCAAGAGATTACCAAAGGAGATCACGGAGGGGCGGGTGGTACCGACGAAGCGAGAGTTCCTACGCTTTATCATGTCGATCTTTGACCCACTAGGATTCTTGTATCCGTGTATTATTCAGTCGAGAATTTTAATGAAGAAAATCTGGGGCACGGGCATCGGCTGGGACGAACAGCTAAAGGAGCCTGAGGCGCGCTGTTGGTTCGAATGGCTCGACAACCTACAACATCTCGCCCACGTATCGGTGCCCAGGTGATACGGGTTGTGCACAGACCACCTGGAGCTGCATGCTTTCGGAGACGCGAGCGAGGCCGCGTACGCAGCGGTGATCTACCTAGTCGGGGTGGACGCCACCGGGAATAGGAACGTGGCGATAGTCATAGGAAAGGCCAGGGTAGCCCCTCAGAGGGTAGTCTCCATCCCACGTTTAGAGCTGCAGGCAGCCGTGTTAGCGTGTAGGCTCGCTGAAACAGTAGAGAAAGAGCTAGGTGTCACCGTACAAAATAAATACATGTGGACGGACAGCAAAACAGTTTTAAAATGGATAAACTCGGAAGCGACCGAGTTCCAACGATTCGTGTCACATAGGCTAGCTGAGATAGATACTAGGTCAAAGAGGTCAGACTGGCGCTGGGTTCCGTCGGCGCGGAACCCAGCTGATAAGGCGACCAGGCTTGATTGGCCCAATAGTAGCAGCGAGTGGCTAGATGGCCCTCCGTTTCTTCGCTGTCCACAGGAGCAGTGGCCGGTGAGCAGCGACGTGAGCGGGGTGGACGAAGCGGACCTGGAACGCGTGCAGCGCGTACACGTCACGAGCACGCAAGCTGAGCCGGTGCTGACATACACTCGGCTACCAACGTGGACACGCGCGCTATACGTAATGGCGCGCGTGCTTATCTTCGTGGCGCGCTGCCGCAAGCAGCGACGGTCATGCGACTTGACAGCTGGCGACCTCGACGAAGCGAGGGTGCGCCTGCTCCGCCTAGCACAGGCGGATAGCTACGCGTCAGACATCGCGGCCCTGAGAGACGGGCGCTCGCTGCCGGCCGACAGCAGGCTGCGCGCGCTGGACCCGATGCTGTACGAGGACGGACTGCTGCGCGTGCGCGGCAGGCTGCGGGCCTGCAGCGAGCTGAGCTTCGGCGAGAGGCACCCTGTCATCCTGGACGGGAGACACGACCTCGCCCGCCGTCTCATCAAACATCACCACGAGGCGGCGCTACACGCGAATCAAGAGGCAGTAGTGAACAACATCCGTGAGTTATATTGGGTCACTAATTTACGATCCTCTGTTAAAGCTGTGGTGGCAAGCTGTCAGCGCTGTCGCAACGAGAAGGCGAAACCCAGGGCGCCTAAGATGGGCGACCTGCCGACCTCCAGGCTGGAGGTGACGCGGCGCGCGTTCGTCCACTGTGGGGTCGACTACTTCGGCCCCATGGAGGTGGCCATCGGACGGCGGCGAGAGAAGCGGTGGGGTGTGCTATTCACCTGCCTCACCACCCGCGCCGTGCACCTGGAGCTGGCGGCCTCACTGAGCGCCGACTCGGCGATCCTGGCCCTGCGGCGCCTAATCGCGCGCCGCGGGCGACCATCAGACATCTACTCCGACCGAGGCACCAACTTCGTCGGCGCCCACACCGAGCTACGCGCCGCCCTCCGTGAGATGGATCACTCACGCGTGGCAAGCGAGGCTACAGGCCGCGGCATCGCGTGGCACTTTAACCCCCCGGCGTCCCCACACATGGGCGGATGCTGGGAGAGGCTGGTGCGCTCCGTGAAAAACGCACTCAAAGCGACTCTGCGCGAGCGTGCCCCCCGCGAGGAAGTACTCTACACCCTCCTCCTCGAAGCCGAGCTGGTCGTGAACAGCCGGCCGCTCACCTACGTCAGCAGCGACGTCGAGCATCCGGTGGTGCTCACGCCGAACCATCTCCTGCTGGGCACTGCCGCAGGCGACGCTCCGTGTACGAGGGGCCACGCCCGCGACGAGGACGCGAGAAAGATGTGGCGCCGGGTGAACGCGCTAGCCGACCTGTTCTGGCGGCGCTGGCTACGTGAATATCTGCCGACACTCCAACAACGTAACAAATGGTCAACAGATGAACCTAATGTGAAAGTGAACGACGTGGTAGTGATCGTTGATGAAAATAAGCCACGAAATCAGTGGACCAAAGGGGTCATACAAAGTGTTTTTCCTGGTGCGGACTCTGTAATAAGAGTGGTAGACATAAGAACTAATCATGGGGTCCTGCGTAGACCCGTTGTAAAGGTTGTTGTGCTTCCCACAGACGGAAGTATGGTCGGTTGAACCCTCATACGGGGGGTGGAGATGTTGAGGAGCACAGCAACCTATATAATAAAAGTATGACATAGCACGTAGTTAACCTAAATAGATAGAATAAGTTATTACATAAGAAGTTAGAAACATAAAAGTTGATTATTGGTGTTGTTTTATTACCCTAAATACTGAAAGTGATTATATTAGTTCCTAGATGTTTCAAATTAGACGTACATAAATCTAATTAGTCCTTATATGAATCCAGTAAGAATGTATATAAATTTAATAAGAATAAATAACGATGTATGTGATGTAAATAAAGCATCAATGTGTGTGTGTAAACCCCGAGCGTGATTGTATAAACTGAGAAAGTAGGCGTGAGCGCTTCCCGCCCCGCACCCCAATCACACTCGACGGTATAAAAGACGGGCGGTCAGACGCAACGAGCGCAGTCCACCGTCGCACGTCCCGCCATCAACATGTCAACTCTGAAGAACTGAAATACAAGCTACTTTTCAAGTAACCTCCCTGCCGTTTTATCTTTCTGACTCAATCGTTCCCTGCGCCTGAATATTCTACAGAGATAGTTGAAATAAATCTCAAGTAATTTAAATTTTACGCCGGCACCCTTCACATCAAAGAACAATAAGTTTGCTTAGCGGCAGATACAGGATTGCCAGACGATCATCTCAATAACTAAGGGACCCATCACTAGACCACACAGGGTAAGTCCCTGCCAGATTGCGGCAGATGTAAACATCCCTGACATAATTAACAAGATATTATGAGGTTGTTAACAATGTTGACGCTGGGTTGCATCCTTACACTAATCCACCCCCAACTATACCCTACAATTTCGTCAATAATGCTCTGACATGTCCGCTTTGTGCTCGGGGTTTTTCGGTCAATGTTGGATATGCTAGCCACCTGAGAGCACATGGCTCTCGACAACCACACTAGAAAGCCCTCGAAAGCAAGTCGCTTTCGGCCACAGAGACTGCATAGGCTAGATGGCATCATTCATCATCATAAGAGCCTGCGCAGACGACAGACTTTTGTGCGGATGAGTCTGTGGCGCACAAAATATCTGCATGGCATATAAACAGTCCGTCGCGGATTCTAGGCAGACTAAACGCACACGTCACACATCTTCATCGTACGTCGTCCCTCACTAACGAGTGCAGACTAAGTGTGCGCCACCGTCTGCGTCAGCAGTAGCACGCTTCGGAGCAAACGTTCTATTTTTTCGCGCATAGATGTGCGGCGCGGCGCGATCTGCCAAAATGACACGGATTTTTGTGCGCCGGACTTTTTGCGCATATAATTGCTTAGGTTCTATTTTTTCAGACTAAATAGTGCGTCACGGATATCATCTGCGCAGGGCCTAATGAACATGGGCCTTACCGTCGGCACTCCTCGTTCTTTTGGCGGGTCTATGTGTTTGTCTTGAAGCGTGAAGAACACCGATACAGTGGCCTGAGGTATCGGGTACGACACTGTTGGCTGGCTGAAGATAGCCTGCAATGAAAGCGAACTTAAAGCGCTGGACACACAGAAAAGACGTAAGACGAGGAAGGGGCGCGGATGGGGCGCGGACGGGGCGCAGACGGGGTGTCGTCGCGACTTTTCATTACATACAGACAAGACAAGGAACGGGCATGACGATGAGCGCCACGAGAGATATTTTCAACAAAATTCGCAGCGTGATTCCCGACAACAATTTTTAGTAGCAAAGTAGCAACCCCAAAAATAATAAAATTATGTAGGGTGTAAACTTCGTAAAACACCTCTTAACGAAGCCGTAAGGCACTTGTACTTGTAATATATTTTTTGCATTAAAATACTTAGTTTGATGTGCTTAGTTGACGGCTACGTGATGAGGTTGTTTACATCCTGTATTTTCATAAAAAAACTACAAATGCGAGTAGGACTCTTCCCGAGGGTTCTGTCTCATAGCTGTTCACGGGATCACTCATGCCATACGGCCTATGGCCTATGATGGATAAGGCGCGGGTCATATACAAGTGGCGTATAGCGGAGCCGCGGCGCTGGCGAGGTGGTGGTGTGGCGTTTGATATTTCATACAAAATGTATAGAAGAGGTGTGGCGCGACACATACTGAGATGGCGTGGCGCGGGCGCCACTTCCTCGCCATCCGCGCACCCGCTGTTAGCAGTGGCATGCATTGGGGGGGAACAAGACAACCAAAATGTGTTACAATTTAGACTTTAAAGACTATAAGACTACTACGAGGTGATGGCCGGCGGCGCACCGCCATCACCTCGCCAGCGCCGCGCCATCGCCACCGCCATTCACTCGTGTTTGTCCCGCGCCTAACTTGAACTTTGCAGTTGTATTACTTACAAATATTTTTAAAAGTTTCATGATGGTGCGTAGGCCTGAATTCTAGTCGCGCTGACGGTCGATCGCGCACGGTCTGTTGCGTACGAGTATACATTGTGTTCCATATAGCACCATACTGCGATGACTGACAGCCGTATTCTGTTCTCGCTGACGTCACGACCGACCGTCAGTGTGATCATAATTCAGGCCATGGGCTGGAAACAATGCTCGACCGATGGTCAGCGCCGACGGTCGGTCGGCGTACTATGCAAGATATAGCTACGCCGACCGACGGTCACCATCGGTCGAGCACTGTGTCCAGCCTTAGTGTGGTGCTCATGCAAGTTTTATACTTTTTCTACAAAAAGTAGTAACCTACTTACCTCAAAGTAGTAATACTGAGAAACTTCATTCCTAGATCCTCCCATGTACCTAACAAAATACTTGAACGTATCCCCAAGCTTCCAACACTCCTTTATGGTCTTGTTTATAAACTTCTCACTGGTGATAGCGTAAGGCGGCTTAATGGGCTCCAAAGAGAGCTTCAAATGGCGAGCGAAGTCACGACTATCTGGAATTTGATGAAGAATATAACTTTATAAATTTTTTTTAATATAAACATTCAGAAGAATTCTAAACTATAATGACAAGCCCGCCCAAACCATTGTAACTCCTGAAAGCCAGAATCAACAGCGGCGACCACCAGAAAAGCGCCGAGACACAACGGGCTGGTGTCCGCAAGTCCACGTCAAAGCGCGTATTTTGCGTACGGGCTATAATTCACCACGCGCGGGTCCAGTGCGGATTGGTAGATGACACATGTCTTTGAATTTTCGGTTCTAGGACATGCCGGTTCTAGGCATTCCTCACGATGTTTCCATCACCGTGATATAAAAGAAAAGACACAAAACGTACAGTAAAAGCAAATTAATTAATCTCTAAGCTATGTAAGCACTTTAAACGTGAATAACATTTAGCACTTTCACATGCTCATCCATTGGTTTGTCTCGCACTGGTGATTAAATTGATCACCGTTTTTGGCAAAAGTTTGTTGAGCCCAAAAGTCGTCTTTAAGGTGTAATTCTCAAAATTGTAAGTTGTTTATTTGTGACATTTTGTGTCACAAATAAAAGTAATGAGGTACATGGTGTTATCAAATTCACATAAATAGTGTCACCAATTAATAGAGTCGTATAAAACCGCAATATGACGTCTAAGTGAGTTTGTGTCACGTCTGAAGTTCTGCACTAAGCATAATAAAATCAATTGTTAACTCTACCGACAGTTATTGACTATGAATGGAACGTACCTACCATACCACTCAATTTAGGGGAAACTTTAGTGCAATAGACAACAGCTTGATTCACAATTTATTTACCCCTCGACAGTGCTACTTACTTGTTTATTTTATTAATGTGTTGTGCTATTTATTATCTATTTAGGAATTTATGCGCCATCTCATTTACGGTGTAAGGTTGTACCACAACTATTTATTGAAAATTTTCTCTGCAGAGAAGTCAATTTCAACCTGTACAAGGTGTGTCCGGTAACTGAAACCAAAACATTTACAGATTGAACTCCTGACATAGGAGGTGGCGGAACATGAGAAGGAGAGAACCTCACACCCCAGCCGCTGTACCCCTGGCACCGTAGGCGCGAGCCTGCGGGCGATGAACTATGGGCTAACTCGCCGTCCACCCGTCTTATGACGACAGGCCGTGTCGACGGCGCGTTCGTGTTCCTCGCGCACCTTACAGAGATGTCAGCAAAAGGAAGGTGTCCACAAGGGCCGATGCCTGCCGGGGCTGCGGGACTGTTCGAAAAAGAAACCGCGGCCCTAGACTACAAAGGGCGAAGTAGGAACCTGGATGGGTTTTAGTCATGAATGGGATTTTTTGAAAGTCATTTGATCATTTACCTACAATCCGACAAAAGCGTCTAACATGGTGTGAGTTGATATAAAAAAAAACATAGGTACATACGTAAGGCTCACGCCTCTAGTCCCAAAAGGGATAGGCAAGGGTTTCAATGTTGTTATGCAACCAAAGCTCTTCGAAGAAGGTTGACGATGGTCCCATGATTCAGGTGAGCCTGTTTGGGCGCAAATTCCGTCCCCACGCTGCAACTAAGAATTTCCCAAGAGAACAATCAGACCAAGAGAAGTTATGGGCGGAGTCAGTCAGTGAGAACTATATTCTAGAAATCATTGAAGATGTCTGGAAATGCAACAAAAGAAGGTGAGAGAACAGCATCCTAATTATTGTGTTATACACTTTTAATCACAAAACGAAGTATTTTGAGGGAAATAGCTCATGCGTTGCTTTATAGATTACTAGCTTCTGCCAGCGGCTTCGCCCGCGTGAAGGTTCAAAATTGTCCCATGGGATCTTACTACCGGAATAAATAGTATCCTATGTGTTAATCCAGGTTATAAATCATCTGTGTGCAAAATTTCATCCAAATCCGTTCAGTAGTTTTTTCGTGAAAGAGTAACAAACATACATCCATCCTCACAAACTTTCACATTTATAATATTATATATAAATATATAATATATAAGTAGGACATAAATTCGTCTGCTCAACAAAGTACCTAAGTTATAAATTAATGAATTCATACAAAAAAAAATAGAATATAAGTGTCTCTTTATATTTTTACAATATAAACTTGAATTATGAAAGTATATATGTCACCGAAAAATTGACAAACACACGATTATAATCTCTCTAACGAGGTTGTAAACTCTCGAAATATTGTCAACTGAACATACGGAAGTATCTCTGCCCCCATAATCGGGACTTGGGGGCACCCCCACGTTAGGTTGGTTAGGCGACGTACTGACTGAAGCGCGAAACATTCGAATCAAAAGATTCGCCAAAAAACCGACAGCGGGGCGGAGCACTCAAGCGCCTTGTTTCCTCATCTGAATGCACGAACGCTTGCTATGTAACACGTTACATTACACCCCGTAACGCCGGTCAGTACCCACCTTTACAGATGTCAAAACCTAAACCTAACCCAGTGCGAGAAAACCAATAGCTGAGATTATGACAGTACCGTGTGCTGTTCAGTGGTGTTGCAACACAAGCGTTTTTGTAGACACAGCAGCAATATCCGGGCCGTGGTGAAGTACTCACTCGCTAACTGTCTCAGCGTCATTCTCATTCCTAGCTTTTCTTTTGCCCGATTGATCACCGACACCACAGTGTCGATGGCTTGATCTTCGTAAGATTTGATCTCAGGGATATTCATTTTGAGAGTTTTTGAGGACTTTGAATTAAATTATTTGCGTCGACAAAAGGTTTGCTTATGTCATTGTCACGGAGTTTTTTTTTTTAATGTTCTTGATTGTTAATGGCGTTGTATAAAATATTTAGGTGTTTTTTCGAGGTGGGTTTAAAAAGTTTTTATCCGAAAATGGGGCATAAGTTGGTTTAGATTAATATGGATGCATTGGATGATTTTTGAACTACAACATTTTTAAATACTTTAATGATGAACTTGGTCGTTAACAGGATGTGAAGCTTATTAATTTTATTAACAGATTGTTCTGATAAAACTTCATAACAAAGTGTAGGTGTAGGTGACCTCCTGATTACTGATGAGCAGTTTGACGCATTTATTTTCAAAATTTAGTTAGTATAATTCTAATAATATGTATATGTCACCGTAAAATTGTCAAATACGTTATATTGTAATATATCTAGCTATATTGTAAAATCTCGAAATATTGTCAAATGAACATACTGCTTACAATAAAACACATTATTTTTCGTGAAATGCATGCGATGGTAGTCAACTCACGCAGTGTTGAGGGAAGGAGGGGTCCCCCTTGCCCAGTGGTACCACTCTCATGAAAAGATACTGTACCGTTACTGAGAAATATCGATTAATATAACCTAACCTTAAAACACTTTATATTCCCCTAAAAAGCGTAGTCGACGGAGCCCCGCTTCGCGGGGCCCTATTTCCGAGTCCAGGTTTAAAGGAACCTAACTAACCTAGCGGGGGGGGGGGGGGTGCCCCAAGTCCCGATTATGGGGGCAGAGATACATCCGTATGTTCAGTTGACAATAATTCGAGAGTTTACAATATCGCTAGAGGGAAACACGTTATATTGTAAATAATTCATCCTAATTGCCTTTTGGATGGGTGTATACTGTCAACCATTTCCATCCATACGTAAAAACACGCCACATTATTCCCAAACCACTGTAACTCCTGAAAGCTTAAGTCAACAGTGGCGACCACCAGAAAAGCGCCGAGACAATGAAGCTCGACGAAGTACCAGATACACAATAATTTACTGTCTTCTAATAATCAGAAAAAAATAACGGAGGAGTAGGAAAAACATAATTTCCACTTCCCTCAGCAGGAGACCATATACATATACGGATATAAATGCCTCATATGACATCCAGCTCTTATTACTAAGGAAAATGATCCTCTACCTACGAACTACTACACGAAGTATGAACTACTTACGAAGGCATCCATAGGTAGACATCCCTACATCGTATATAACAATGGCCTATTATGTTACCAAGCCTTTTAAAGCTTGGTCCCTATTTCCTTGGTCACAGTGTAAGTCCTACGTCAGTAAACCACACAAATTGCTGATAGTGATTATTTCACATGTTTCGACTTTCCTGTAACCATTACCTACATTCTATTTCTGCGGTCATGGGGAAACATAGTGTACGTACTTCAACGTAGACAGTTTTACATGTTTGATGTCACGCGTGTTTTATGAAATTGTTCCACAAAGATCGGTGGCAGCAGTAAAAGAGCCAGGATTGATGATAATCTAGCTTTTTCCCAACTATCTTGGGTTCGGCTTCCAATCTAACTGGATGGAGCTGAATACCAGTATTTTACATGGAGTGACTGCCTATCTGACCTCCACAACGTAGTACTGGGTAATACAATACCCCTTGGTAAGTCTTGTTGTCAGAATTTCGAGCCACTGACTAGGGGGCATCCATAATTACGTCAGCGTTTAGAGGAGAGAAGTTGTCGAGCCGAATCTCACCTAATCTCACGAGGGAGAGATGCTCTCGGCAAATATTACGTATTTTTTTTCCCGGCAAGTAACAGCGACAAATTGCGTGAAAACCAGGTTACTAATTAGGAAAACATTTTTCTCCAACAAAATATGGGTAAATCCTACACAACCATATTTAATAATAAATATTCAATGGAATTAAAAATGTTTTTTTAAATAAATCCAACGCAATCAAGCACACATATTAACGCATTTACACTTAGCTACGAATTTTAATAAATTCACGTGAGATTAGGGAGGGGGTGAGGGGGTCAAGCTAAATCTCACGACATCTCAACAAGGGGGGAGAGGGGTTTAAAAATCACCAAATTGCCCTCACGTAATTAATAAACGCCCCCCTACTTGTAACGGAGAGACTTAACCTAAAGATCAACCGAGCGGTTGATATTATTTAACAACGATATGTAAACTAAATTATTCCGATTCTAGTCAAGTCTTTGTGTAAGGGCGCAAGTCCTACTGCTGAATGCTGATCTTGGGCCTCTTGGGTTCAAGCCTGGCATGATCAAAGGCTTGTCACGTCCGGAAAAAGTTGACTGAAAAGATTACGCGTCCACGTTTTGTCCAGAAGGAGGTACAACGGGCGCTTTAAAGTGAATCCCTAACCTGGGTGCAACCAAGATGTCCTTAGTACCTTGCTGACGCATGCGTAACACCCTCATAACACGCGCGTTTCGGCTGACGGAGTGCACGTGATTTACATGCGAATGATCAACTCGCGCGATGTTTGTGGTTGCGACGTATTGGCGCCCAGAGATCCTAACAAACGCGCTCATGAGTTCGTGAGGATTTTTTTTTCCCTGCGGGCGGGTCGCTTGATCGTGAAGCTCGTGACCGAGGCGTGAACCGCTGAATCTGCCTAATCTTCAATGCGGCAAAAGCAATTATCGTGTTATCGCGTTGCTTATATTCAAAGCAGGAAGGAAAAAATAATAAGAAGATATCGTTTTCCTCTTATTGACGTAGGTAATTAATGGGTAATTGGTCTGTTATTATCAATCAAAGCTAAATGTTTTTAAATACGCAACATCCGACACCTGACAATAGATTAGCATGTGCAGGTGTCAGTGTCTGAATTAAACTATCTTATCAACATCGTGATAAGTCGGGTTTTTATCACTATACATTGTTGTGTGATTAAATACATCTAAAATGGTTTTGATACATTCTTTCATTTGCATGACTATACTTTTGGGCCTGTATTGCCCAGTGCATTTGATCTTTTTAGGGAAATATATTATGTGACCGAATACTTTTCTTTAAATGCGAGAGCACCCTTTGCATGATGCACGTCATCGATTCTTTTTGTTTTAGTCCCGTTCAAAATGTTTGTTATGTGTTCCACATTGTTCATTTTTCCTAATTTGTACACGTTATGTCTCTGCGACAAATAAATGATTTTTCTTTCTTTCTTCCTTACAAGTAATACACTCATTTACAGATTTACTTCCTCGTGGCGATGGAATCATTTTGCATCTTTACCATCACTGCCCCGTTCGGCCACCGCTCCTCGACGCTCTGGTTTGAACAGCCTTGGCCATAAGCGGGCGTCTATTAATTTAGTGAGACCATTTTGGCGATTATTCGCCCCCCTCCCCTCTTGGTGAGATATCGTGATATTTGACTTGGTCCCCTTTCCCACCTCTAAATCTCACGCGAGATCTATCGAAATGCCTACCTTAGTGTAAATACGATAATTTCTGCTCGAAAATTTAAATTTCGTGGGCTACCCTATCGCTTTCACCTTAAGGGAAAAAATTATGAGTCATTTGCCGAAACCCCACTCTCTCCCACGTGAGAATGGGTGAGATTTGGCTCCAACCCCTCCCCCCCTAAACGCCTCACGTAATTAATAGACCTTTAGTGCCAAAATATAAGCGTAACCATTGTAACTCCTCAGCATACCCCGTAATTCATCTTTAGTTTCGAATTAATGACCTGTATTCGTGCACTAAGAATGTACTTGGTTCACCTTTATTTCAATTCTCAGAACTCATCTACAACCGGCGTGTCCTAAGCGCCACTAGTATGTGACTCACCGTCCGTTACTTATATAAATTCGTATGCTTCAACTCGAAAGCAATACACGTAAAGTATGAGTCATCTGTGGCTTCTCAGGAATGTATTCGCGAGTGTGCATGCCTTACCGGCGAAACCTTCAAATTAATCAGTGTTGTCGGTTGAGATATTTTAATTTTTAATATTGGAAAGCGATGGATGTGTATTTAGGAAGGAACCAGCGTCTCCAGAAGATGCCTGATCAGATCACTCTTGCTTTGAAGGTGGGAGGGAAAGCTGTTAAAATAAAATAAAATAAAAATATCGCTACACATTACACACGATGCCATCTAGTGCCACACGTAGCAGCGAACCTTGTCATGGACACCAGATAGTTGATATACCAATCAGATACTTTTTTTTAGTTGCCGGCAAAGAGTTCCACACTTTGGCTGTGCGCATCTTCTTCTCTTCGAAGCGGGTCGATGGCAATCTTAACTATGTCGGCCCGTAACTGAGGCCCTACTCCCTAACGCTTCGTCCGTATATTCGGATCTATCCGTCTCTCTCGCGCACGTATGCAGATGAGTGCGAGTGAGAGACGCGGATAGATCCTCTGAGCTACTAGTTTGGCGCTTTCGGTTGCATCCATCAGTTCCTGTAGTGAACAAACAACGGGACATGCAGGACACGATAATCCCCATCGTTTGTGAAACAGAAAAAAAGTTAATCGGCAATCTTTGAGGATCGCCGATAGAAGTGAAATAAATGACGGTTACGCGAATTCCATGATTTTTGTTCACCCAAAAAGTGCTCAATCCGCCTAAAGAAGTTTCACTTCAATAAACGTGGAGGAGAAGCGCTGAGTACTGTAAAATGGGGGAATAGGGATCCATGGGTGAATGGAAAAAAACTTGGGAAGGGATTGGAAAGGCTGCACTTGTCTATACTAATACTAATATTATTAAGCAGAAGAGTTTGTTTGTTTGGTTGAACGCGCTAATCTCAGGAACTACTGGTTCAAATTGAAAAATTCTTGTTGTGATGGAGTCCATTTATCGAGGAAGGCTTTAGGCTATATAACATCACGCTACGACCATTAAGAGCGGAGCAGGAATGAAAAATGTTGCATTAACAGGACTTTTTTTTCTTTTCGTTTTTCTCTCTTATGTGACGCAGACGAAGTTGCGTGGGTCAGCTAGTATTATATATTGCCAACAAGGTACCTTTATAATTAAGTATAATTTAGTTAGCACAATAGAATACCAATAGGTACCCATGTGAATTCAATTTTAAAATCCATTCCAAAGTTTTCCCCCCTGGATTCCTATTCCCCCCATTTTACCGGTACCAACTGCGGATGGTACGCAGCAGTACGTCTGCTAATCCGGTGGTTAAAGGGTGATGGTGAGATCAGGTCGTGGAACTCCTGCGCACACTATCCCAAGTAAACAGCCTGTAGAAGAATGTAGGATTGTAAGAGATTTAGACTGAAAGAAGAGGAATAAAGAGAGTTAAACATGTGAATTGTTGAAAAGTCCAACGCCCAGTTAAAAGAACAGCATCAGTGACTATTATGATAGGTATGATCAAAAATTTATGGTAGCCTTTGAACTGTTGTTCTATGTCGTTGTACCTATTCTAATGATTCATTATTATGAAAATAATGACACAAAATGTTTTATGTAAATATAAAATAGGACATAAATTGTGTTATTATGTACATTAGCAGTAATTTATCTGGCTTTAGTTATTTATTTTAGTATGAGTCAGAAATACCACACAAAACATATAGGAGTATAAGTAATTGTACGTGTTAGTTAGGTACTTAGTTAAGTAAACTAAGTTATTTATAAATCTACATATGTGTGGATATTGAGTCCCATCATAATATAATTCATTAAGTAAGTAGGTATTCAACTACAACTAAATATGTAGCGTATGTACTTATTGTATTGTATTGTACAACGGGCTGGTGTCCGCAACTCCACGTCAAAGCGCGTATTTTGCGTATGGGCTATAATCCACCACGCGGGCCCAGGGCGGATTGGTAGATGTCACATGTTTTCGAGTTTTTGGTTCTAGGACATGCCAGTTTCCTCACGATTTTTTCCTTCACCGTTTTGAGAGCAGTGTTGATGAAATAATTACACAAAGTAATGCGCCTGCCTGGGTTCGAACCCACGACTTACGAACAGTAAGTCCTGGGTTACTAGTAAGCCGCCACTGGGCCACCGCTGCTCGCGTAGGTACTTAAACCCTACTCATATAGAAAACTAAATATTATAATACGAAAATTAACTAAATATAAAGAGTGTAAAACACCTCTTCACGAAGACGAAAGGCACTTGTTTTCCCCATCATTGCGATCATTTTTTTGTTCTATACCATACCTGGGAACCTTCTAGTTACGGCAAGACATGGGTTTTTTTTTAAATACAAGTTTTCTTTATAACATTTAGACTTCTAACACCTCCACGACCCCCGTACTATTCAATCAATCCATCAGCACAATGTTTTAAGTGCGTTACATTGAGTTCTACCACAAAACATGATTTATAACCTAAAAAAAAAGTTGTTTCCCAGCAATAATTTTTGCGTAAAGTTACTTAGTTTGATGTACAGAATGCTTGGTTAACGGCTTTGTGATGAGGTGGTTTACACCCTGTATTTTGTATCATGCTGGTTATTTTCGTAAGCGCAGGATGGTAGCGTCGGTTGCATCCGCAATGACACACATCCACATGTCTTCAAATTTTTGGTTCCAGTTTCCATAATTATGATGTTTCCACTGTGTCAAGAAATATAAAACCGTTCCACCAGACTTGGCCAACAAAATGGTGACGTCAGAAACAAATTAACGTTAATACGCGTGTATCTTTAATAAAATGCAACTGACCAACTATCACTATTATATTTAATAGAGCAACTGCCGTCTGACTCAAGTAATTGAGAGACGGTCGACAACTTTTGAACCTTATTACTGACGTCCTAAGGGTGAAAAATGGCAGATCCTCAGTGAATTCGAGAGTACCGCCACTACCGGCACTTCACACTCATAGGTTAGAGATCACCAATTATTGAGAAAAAGAGCGGAAGCTTCATCAATACTTTGATAACATGGACGCACTGTTACGCAAGTTAACTATAATAGTATCTTGGAGACGGAACTGTTCCATACAATACTATATTATCGTAGACAGATAGTAGTATCAGAAAAGACGATATACCTACCAATTATTGTAAATGTGAAAGTGTGTATGTTTGGATGTAACAAAACAGCTGAATGGATTTTGATGAAAATTTGCACAAATACAGTATTGTAAATCGCGATCTTCGTCCGCGTGCAGTTATTATAAAATATTAGGGACTTAACTATTTAAACGCAATTTTGTTAACAATTTCAAGGGTTTCAGTTTGTAATAACTTGATGTGCTGGCGGCCCATAAGTCGTCAGTCCCATGTATTATGGGGCGAGCCTATTGCCATCAACTGGGCACAAATACTCGGACTTCCTGGCTGAGAAATTCCTGATGGAAAACCCAACAACACTCTAAACTACACGGGAATCAAAGCCTCCTCTTGCTCACCACTAGACTGTATGCGACTGTATGCGACTGTATGCGACTGTATGCAAGAGAGTTTGTACGACTTGTCCATTGCTATTCTTTGTCTATAACTGTCTGTCTATAACTGTCTGCTGTCTGTCTGTCTGTGTCTGTGACTGTAGCCTTTTTTTCGACATTCAAAAGTGCCGTAATGGTCTAGTTAAAATAAATGATTTGAGTTGAGTTGAGTTGAGTGTAGTAGCCATAGAGTGTGGTTTTATAGTCTTTGACAGTAGCTATACATACATACCTACTACACAGCATGACCCACAAACTGACATAACGCATTTGTTATTAGTATTCACCGCACACTCACGTGAATGATTCACATTGCATATACTGTGTTCGTTTCACTGATTATATTGCGTTTGCGACTGCTGGATGTGATAACAGGTGTTACCTATACCTAATCAAAGCACGTGTCTATGCCTTCAAATGACATGTCAAAATGTGACGTTGACAGCTGATGTAGATTACTGTTATGTTTTTGTAAAAAGTAGGTATCTATTTTTAAAAAATGGCGCCGGTAGTTGTGACTAATTTTTGCAGTTACACTTAAGAGCGCACATCCAAAAAGTTGACAACGTCGTGTAAATAGCGTTCAAATTTTAATTTAATCTATTTGGCAATAATAACTGAATGGAAATAAGAAATGTGGCTAACTAGTGAACTAGAATTTTAATTAGGGAATGCAATTATTAATATCGTAACACCGAATTATCAGTTTTAGAGGTAAAAAAAGTATTTGGAAACTTTCCAAAAGCCACGCATGCTACACCTGAAACGGTTACAAGAAGTGTTGAAGTGTACAACATCAAATTCAGTGTTTTAATTGCAATTCACTATTAATATTCTAGTTCATAATTTAGCCTCATTTCTTATTTCTATTTAGCAATATTGAAAAATTAATTGAAATGGCCTGTAAATATTTGACAGCTATTTGCGACGTCGCGTTGCCAACTTTTTGGATGCGCGCTCTTATAATGTGTGTACCTACATAATGCACATGTCAATGTCAGATAAAGAAATGTCAATATGGATGGATTTAGGTTGGGTACCTACCTCTCTCTATCTACCACTCGAAACCTTCAAAATGGAACAGATATGTAAAATTCTTTAGTATTTTAAGACTACATTTTATAAACAATGCGGTATCGGTAAATATACGGGTAAATAATCGCAGAATACCATCATTGATCGAGTTTACTTTTGATTTTATTTATTACCATTGAATTAGCACAAAATTAATCTGAAACCAAAATAATATTCATTTATTGAATACTTACTGTTATCTTGACTTTGGCATTCACATTAAACTTTAGTGTTTTTAAACGGTTTTATTATCAGTTGTAATTTTTACAAGGACGTAGGTATACTTCAAAACTCTCGTCGATATTAAAATAAGTAAAATTTTAATTTTATAAAAATTGAATTCATTGTTTTATTTCAGTAATCTTTCTTAAACACATAACATAAACATTAAAATAAGCCTGACAATAAAGCCCGAAAATACATATATGAGCCTTTAAAAGCCTCAAATCACCGCACGCCCAAAAAAAAACAAATGAATTCTTAGGAACTCCCATACTCTAGATTCCATCTCACTCTAGACCCGTCTACCCATTGACCTTTAAGAACACCACCTACGCTCATAAGGCATCCAGTCGCGATATATCACTGTACGAACGATCACCGGTGCGCACGCGCCGCGGCTGTCACTCGACGCGATATCACAACTTAGAACACTTGAGAATTAAGTTTAATAACTTAAAAAATCGAAAAACGAACAGCCATGTCGAAAAATTAAATTTAAAAAAAGAATCGTGTGTTTTTTTTAAATTCGCGGTTTTTTATAATCAGTGCCAGTGTTTTGTTTTTTTTTAAACTATGGGTGTGTTCGAGTGTGTGAGTGCTAGTAAAATATCGCCTACGGAGAGTACCGAGGTTTTTACCATAAATGTGAGTTCAAATGAAACTTTGAATGGCAGTAATGGGACTGTGACTATGGTAAGTTTAATTTTGTATCGTTTTAACAAAATAATCGTGATATTTTGATGTAGATCTTTTGTTTTGTCAAAGATAAGATAGAGTTTATCTGTTTCCCGCTAAATTATCCTTGTCAGATTGACAACAATATTTATATGCATGCTGCATACGCATCTTGATTTAAGGATTTACTGACTGAAAAGATCCAAAAATTGTAGCCAAACAGAAAGGCGGTAAATCCTGTTCTCCTTCCGGCATGTAGGTACCTACTCATAAATAATTCCGAGAATATTCTGATTCGAACAACCTGTTTTCTGTCAGATACCAAAAAAACTGGATATTTTTTTTTGTGTTTGATGTCGAATTATTATCTTCTTGTCTGTGAACAAATTATAATTAGGAAATTAAAAAAAATTGCAAGTCATAGAGAATGGCAATAAATTACGGTATTTCGTCCTATAAAATTGCAGTTAAATCATAGATCAGTGTGCAAAATTAAAGAAAGCATTGTACTCATATTATCTCGAACTAACGGTTAATAATAGTCATGTAGTACACATGTGTATTAGTAAGTACATACAACCATAACAACTGCCATTGTATTCACTTTCTACTGACTTTTGCATGAGGATTTTAATCTACGACGCTGTTCTGGGAAGCATTTTCCTTATTCGAAAAAGTTTTAAAACCGGTTTACTGGCCATCAGACATTTATGCGAATTCGAAAGTCTGACGTACAGTAGCGTAGGTTATGTCATACACGACGTACTGGTATAATACATTTCGAAACGAAATCACATCGTAAATCGTTTGAATTTGAATAAAATCGAACTTAATGTGATTCGATCGATATACTCCGACTTTTTCTTATGGGGTTTGGCAGAAACTACAGACTGCCACCTGGAAAGAATTCTTACAAACTCCTTGTCACATCTCCTAAAACGACCCACTGACCTAAAGTTTTCATCATCTTCCCAACTTTTACGCAAGTATGTAAGAGGCTTCCACTCGAACCGGATGCAAAATAACTGACTATTCGAAGGCGGAAGATGGGCTGTCATGGGCTCATGGTGCAGCTCGGGACAGGCCAGCAGTGGACTATGATGGGCTCAGACTGAGCCCATCTTAGTCCTCAACTGCATTAGCATCAATTGAGCCGCTCAGTTGTGTTACCTGACCTCCACAACCCATTTAGTACTGCGTAATACGATACCACTTGGTAAGACTGATTGTCAGACTTTTTTGGCCACTGACTACCTGTAACGACTGTCAAAGATCTACAAATGACAGCCCGGACCAACCGCTTAACATGCTTTCCGAGGCACGGAAGAAACTCGGTATGTAGGAGTTGTTACCCATCCGTAGACCAACCTAGGATATGCTTAACCTAAAAGATCGACCCGAGCGCCGGTTATAGGTGCCACTGCCAATATCACGGTACTAGTTAAATCAGCTAAATAGTTAGATGGTATAAATTCTACAGCAATGAAGCAACAGCAATCAAGGGTACCATGTTAGGTAGTTAAGCAATAAATAGGTGGTACATCATCCTTGAGCATTGTGCTCTTTGCGCTCAATACATTTATATGCTACATACAGCTGCACGTTTTGAAACAGAGCTGTTGATCCGGTTTGTAACCGGTTCGGTTCTGACGTCACTGTGAGACACGGGGCCATTGGACCTACCCCGGTTTTTGAAAGGCTATTCAGAAACACTTTTAGTTCATGGCATTCAGCACTTAAAGGGTGTCAAAAGAGTCTTAGCAAATCTGCAAGGTATTTGTTTTTAGATGGGGATTTTTTAAGTACCGTAGCAAAAGGTATTACAGAAAAACGGTGTTGTAAAGGTTTCATTATTTTAGCAGCGGTTTAAATAAACATAACCTCACGCTTTTTCGCATGAGGCAGGGAAAAACAATATCTTTGCAATAGTTCCGCTGGCGATGCAAGAAGAACTTGGTCATCTATTAGCAGCTATTATTTTAGACTTACGTGCACAAGTGTTGGTAATAGGCTCGTCCACTAGGTATTACATGGGTCTTTAAACCACAGCTTACACCGCATAGTATAAGCTATGGTTCGTCGCTCATCTCCAAGCATGCTGTCTGTTCTTGTAGACAAGGCTGTCTACACTACATAGCTTGGAGACGCGTCGTATATGGTCGCGATTCTCGGCATTTAGGTAACGAGGAACAAGGAGAAGAATTACATGGCTGGCGTAATGTTATCCCCGCTGCCAACTACAGTACTTGCTCATCATCTGGCTAGCCTTTTCCCAACTATGTTAGGGCCGGCTTCCAGCCTAACCGGATGCAGCTGAATAACAATATTTTACATGGAGCGACTGTCTATCTGACCTGCACAATCCAGTCAGTACTGAGTAATACGATACCCCTTGTTAAGACTGGTGGTCAGAGTTTCGGGCCACTGACTACTGACTACCTGTATCGACTGTCAAAGATCTTTAATACAAATGATAGTCGGGACCAACGGCTTAGCGTACCTTCTGGGGTACGAAGGAAGCTCGGTATGAATGGGTCACGCCATCCATGGGCCAGCCTAGGTAAGTTCGGCTTAACTTTAAGATCGACCCGAACGACAGTTATTATTTAGCCACGGGCTCCTTAAGTGCAATGCTTGCTGATATAATAAAATAAACAAATTTTAGTTCAGCGTAACATGCATTAAAAATAAAAAGTAGTTAGCCCTGGTTGACGCTGATCGAGGTAGACCTTGAAACATTGCTCACCCTGTAACAGAAAAATGTCTATTCTGCATGATTCATAATTAATTAATAATTGTTATTATGCAGGACACAATGAATTCATATTCATAATTAATTAATAATTGCTATTATGCAGGACACAATCTATACTAATATTACTAAGCAGAAGAGTTTGTTTGTTTGTTGGTTTGGTTGAACGCGCTAATCTCAGGAACTACTGGTTCAAATTGATAAATTCTTTTTGTGTTGGATAGTCCATTTATCGAGGAAGGCTATAGGCTATAAAACATCACGCTATGGCCATTCGGAGCGGAGCAGGAATGAATAATGTTGCAAAAACGGGGATATTTTTTCTTTCGTTTTTTTCTCATGTGACGCAGACGAAGTTGCGTGGGTCAGCTAGTGAATTCATAATGCTTGTATCTTACAGTGGTCCTTAGGTACCTACTTATATTCATCTACTTCCGGTTTACTAGCGAGAGGAGGAATGTGTTTGCCATCATAATTTCATACTGATATACCTAATAGCAAAATAAATACATAGTAAGTGTAAGGCAAACTTAAAGCATTTAATAACTATATCAACTAGACTAGATAAGGGACTTCCGATAAGGGGACCACCGGACAAATTCGAAAAGTTTATAACCTACTAGCTGACCCACGCAACTTCGTCTGCGTCACATAAGAGAGAAAAACGAAAGGAAAAAATATCCCCGTTTTTACAACATTTTTCATTCTTGCTCCGCTCCTAATGGTCGTAGCGTGATGTTTTATAGCCTATAGCCTTCCTCGATAAATGGACTATCCAACACAAAAAGAATTTATCAATTTGAACCAGTAGTTCCTGAGATTAGCGCGTTCAACCAAACCAACAAACAAACAAACTCTTCTGCTTAGTAGCCTATAGCCTATAGCCTTCCTCGATAAATGGACTATCCAACACAAAAAGAATTTATCAATATGAACCAGTAGTTCCTGAGATTAGCGCGTTCAACCAAACAAACAAACAAACAAACGAACTCTTGCTTCTGCTTTGTAATATTAGTATGGAAAAGAAATTGATAAGATGTTAAACATACTGGGATCTTTCTTAAAACATGAATGTCGAAAATAATTGAATCGGCACAGCTTCCAGGAGAAAAAAAGGGGAATACGAAACGGCGATCACGTCAAAATGTTTGTGATATAAATCCCACTCTGCGACGCTAGACCCTATTCCTTCTTAACTAACAGCACCTCCTGCAAAAAGTTCAGTGACAAAATAGTTACAAATTAACCAATTTAATGATAAAACTACGAGTCCACGCTCCACTATTACAGTGCCCTATATTCTTCCGTTGACTGACCATTAGATAATTTAAGTTCACACACAGATTTTTTCATAACAGTTCCCATGAATAATTGTTTTGTCCTGATTTATTATTAGGTTTATGAATAATTAAATTTAATTAGTCATTTACATTATCTATTAAAAATAGCTGTTCATTTTATTAAACAATGCTTAGCTAGAAGTACCTACTATAGTCTCACTAAGTAATAACTAATTGCAAACCGCTTGGGGAAATCCGGATAATAGAGGTACCATTTTTTTCCGGGTTTTTCCTAGTCATTTTATATCATCCTCATCAACAGCCTATAATGCCACTCCCACAGCTGGGACACGGCCTCCTCTCAATGAGAGGGAATGGGCTATAATCCAGCACGCGGGCCCAGTGCGGATTGGTAAATATCACATGTCATATAGATCTACTAAACAAAATATGTACGAATCCGTTAATCTTCCAAAAATGCTAAAAGAAGAAGATACAGCAAAAGACTGCCTATCTACCAATTTCCACGATGTCGTTGGTTGTAGACGGTAGTATAGAGATTAATTTGGCTGCATGTGTTGGGACGTTTACCTTTCTTTTTAACCAACGCCACTTTTCTTTTTAACCAACTTCCAAAAAGAGTCAATTATCAATTCGTCTGTATTTTTTTTTTGTGTTTGTTAGGTACCTCAGAACTTTTGACTGGGTGAACCGATTTTGAAGGTTTTTTTTTTATTTGAAAGCTGGTGCTTCTCGTTTGGTCCCATTTCAATTTGCTGAAGATCTGATGCTGATCTTCCGAGATTTAAATGGAACTCTTCAAAAATACACGGCAAAGCTGCAGTAATTGCTGCAATCGCTTGGTTGTTTATTGTTTATGTATCATAGTGACGTAACATCACGCCTGAATGCTCTGAGGGAGTACGCAGAAGTGTACAATACACCCAGATTTCGACAGTTAGATGTGTTAAGTTCCATTTAATGGGATCTCGGAGAAATAGAGGGAATTCCTTAAATTTTATAGGCACACCAGAAGCGATTTGGGTAGTTTTAGGAAGAGTACGTTCTTGGCGTGATCCCATTTCAATTTGGTAAAGATCTGATGAAGAAATTCGGAAGATAGGCGACGGGAACTCCTCAATAAATGATAGCAAATGTACTGGGATCGCTGAAATCTCATGTCTCTCTATTGTTTACACCAGTTCATAACAAAAAATCACGCCGTTACGCTGTGAAAGGGTAAGCACATATGAACCACGAAAAGTGAAAAAAAAATTCTGCAATGTGTTTACATCAAGTGATATTAAACGCGTTTTAATGAAACAGTGCGTTACAGAAATATGTGGTCATGTTTTAGGGTGTCATCAGACAAGTAGTCTTACCTAGGCGCATCGTTACCCAGATGAAACTGGATTGTAGAGGTCAGATAGGCAGTCGCTCCATGTAAAATACTGGTATTCAGCTGAATCCGGAAAGACTGGAAGCCGACCCCAACATAGTTAAGAAAAGACTAAGCAGATGTGTTGTAGTAATAAGGGCACAATAGAGCACATAGCTTGCGACCCAGCTCCCACATCCACATCCAAAAATGTAAGAAAAAGGATCTATTAGCCCGCCAGGACGAAACACACAAAAATAAAATGGATAAAAATTTTAATTGAAACTAATAAAATTAAATATAGAGAGAGAAATAATAATAAAAAAGAAACGAAATTGGTCCTCTACGTATTGGTGCATGTAACATTTTAAAAAAACTTCACGCCACTACCATTCATTGAAGTAGTTGACAAAACCTAGTCATTACTTAGTTATCCTAGTTCCATTAAAAATGAAGTCTATTAATTTCTGCAGCTCGGATTACTAATATTGAAAAGAAAGTCTTATTGAATTATGTATCGTATGTACATTCTTACAATACCTATTATGATAACATTTGCTATGTTTACTGCTTAATTACCGGAACAATCGTGTTTTTCCGTGAAAATCTTCAGTTTCAGCTTTTGAAAAAATGCATGGAAGATAAATTATTTACTATTTAGACACGTGAAGTCCGATTTCAGGTGACAATTTTGTGACATGATTCTTCTCCTAAGCGTTCTGATCGTCAAAAGTTCAAATAATTTCTTTGGGTCAATGTTCGAACTTCGCTCATTGATTCTGCCAAAGTAATCTTGTGCACAGGTGACAGGATGCGACGCAACGTTGTAGATGAGCCATTGACTGCCATGTGTATCCACACAAATGGCAGACAATGGCCATAGGGACACACTTCAAATCCGACCCGTCTACGAACCTAAATAAATCTGTGGAGATGGTCTGTCCATCTTGAGTTTGAAGACTATTTTGGGATTTCCAAGTTGACTTGTACGGTAGATCATGAGCTCATAGCCAAACTCATAGGTGTTCAAAGAGAGGACAAAGCTTAGACTTGGTGGAATATCAAAAGATGATCAAACAAAAAAATAACGAAGGTTTTCACTCATTTAATTTGATCTTGTCTTGATCTTGGTTTCTCTACGCGTGAACGACAGGAATGGGAAAAAAATAATCGACATCAAGATAATTCATGTGTTTCAGTAAAAACTTAAGTGTTACTATGATATGTGAGATGCGGCCATGCGTGTCATTTAATGGAAGAATTTGGAATCTATTGACAGAATTCTGTTTTTATAGTTCGGAGAGAATGAATGAAAGTTGATTAACAAAGAAAATCATAGAACGGATGCCAGTAGTAAAAAGGGCAAGAGAAGTTCTTGTAGTACCTACAAGTAGAGTTATTAATGTACTCACACCAATCTTATTCATCAGTTATTTCAAAGAGGCCAGGTGCGTTCCATTTAAAAACCGGTACTGTCAAATGAATGAATAAGGACGCAGCAATAGGAGTAAGTATGTGTAAATTGGATAGCACGTGGAGAAATCTCAGGAGGGACGAGATCTTTCTAGGGACCTATAGGAAGATAGAACATTTATAGTCTCTTCTTCTTATTGGTGATGACAATCCATATCGAGAAGGCTGAGAATTGAGTATAACCACAAGGTAAATCCCTAGACTTAAGCTTAACGTCTAGACCTTTCACCTCATACACTGAATCTATATGCAGGACTCCCAGCCTAAGCATATATATACACTTTTGTAATTATACAAGGTGGAAACCCATCACGAGAAGTCGTCAACCAAGAATTCTTTTCATCGTATAAGTAACTCTACGAAAACATCATGCTGGGAAACGCTTTTTTTTTTGGGTCAATTACGGAGTCGATGTTATGCACTCCAAACTAGTCCAAACATTGTGCTGATTGTTGCATTGGATAGTACCGCCAAGGAGACATTTTTCAATTTTAAAACAAAATTGGCTGCTTCCCAGCAGGTATGTTCCAGGACAGTAAAATGATTATAATGGCTTTGTTATGGATATTTTTACACCGATTATTTATTAGGTCCGAGACGTGTTTCTAAAGCCACATAATATATTTCTCAGTTTCAAGAATTTCAAATTATTACCCAACCGCGAGTTACCTACCCGAAACCGCATTTTCAAAAGGCAATCTTTAAGCCTTAGTCATCTTGGCAAATACGCGGAACTCTAAGATGGGTCTTTTCCTTGAAATATTTAAATCTCTCATGGTTCAGGTTACCTTATAAAAATGCCACATCTAAATTCCTCGGTTCCTCTTGTGCAACTATGTAGTTACCAACTTGAGTTTCCTGTCTTTATTCTTTGATTAATCTTTTTATTCATTTCCCACAAACAAACGATCTTGTAGGACATATTTATTTCATGACAATGAATTTTCTTAACATTTGCATGCACCACCTCTGATTTTCCGATTCTAGTGTGTGTTGTATAATTATCACTCACTTCGGTGAAGAAAAACATCGTAAGGAAACAAGCATGCCTGAGATATTTCTTGACGGCATGTAAAGAGCTAAGTCAGAGACCAATGGGGGGCATAAAAACTCTCTGACACCAGGCACTAATCTATACTTTATTTTATAAAGCTGAAGAGTTTGTTTGTTCGTTTGTTTGTTTGTTTCAACGCGCAAATCTCAGATTGAAATTGAAAAAATCGTTTTGTGTTGGAAAGTCCATTTACCGCTTATCTATACTTAATATTATAAAGCAGAAGAGTTTGTTTGTTTGTTTGTTTGGTTGAACGCGCTAATCTCAGAAACTACCAGCTCGAATTGAAAAAATATTTTTGCGTTGGATAGTCCATTTATGGAGAAAGGCTATAGGCTTTATACCATCACGCTATGACCAATAGGAGCGGAGCAGTAATAAGAAATGTTGCAAGCGGGAAATCCACGCGAATGAAGTCGCGGGCAGAAGCTAGTAGACTATAAAACATCACGCTACGACCAATAGGGGCGGAGCATTAATGAAAATCGTTGCAAAAACGGGGAATAATTTTTCCTTTTGTAGGCTTTCTCTCGTTTATTTATGTGACGCAGACGAAGTTGCGTGCGTCAGCTAGTTTCACGATAAAGAAGAAGGGGCAAAAGCATGCGAATCAGTAAACTGAAACGACTCCCCATCTACTCACAATACAGATCCGGAGGACCTACCACGCTTTACTATGCAAGGCACGAACAGGTATGCCACAGATTATGACGACATTACTGATTTTGTTAGTATTGTGAGTAGTCACTGTGTTCATATTAATCTTCACGTATTGATAATAAAATGGTTAAGTAATATTTGTTTTCTACCAGTTTACGTTAGTACTCGTAATGAGTGAGCATACCGGTAAATAAACAAATTCCTACACAATATGTGTACTCAACCGGTACGTAATGTATTTCTACCTAGTTTTTGCCACACAAATAACGGATCTTATTCCACGCAAATGTATTGTTGAGATAAAAAGTATCCCATGGTAGGTCATAGCCGTCATAGGATATTTTAGTGCCAAAGAAGAATGAGCAGATTTGCCACAATTTCTAATAACATAGAAAATCTCTTCGAGAAGAATATAGCGAGTTATCAATATCAGCTGCTCAGCCGTTTAGGCGTGACAAAGTAATAGACATCCAGACAGAGTTACTTCCGAATTAATTATAGGTATACATTGGTACATGATGAGCGATGATAATATTATGATAATCTCGATAGTAATGATGATTTCATCACGTACAATTGTGCTGTCACGCAATTACGTGTCCAGAACGCAGATGTATTGTGCTATTTACCTACATTATAATTACATTACAAAACAAACAAGAATGTACGCTTGTTCATTATTATTTATTTGATCTTCTTTTGTTATTACTTTTTTGTAAACTTTGTTTCTTTTTTTACTGTTGTTATTTTTATTATTGCTACCGTGTGCAGTCTTTGGAACGTTACAAATTCATTATTTCATGTACGGACCGTGTTTTGATGACGTCATTACCTATATTGTTGAATGCGGGTGATGCATAAAAATGTTTGCAAAAAATGCGTAATTAGGGTCATTAGAGGCGCAATTCGATTGAGAACGTCAGTGTGTTTTCCATTTGGAAAATAAGTAGGTAAAACGCGGATTGACGTCGAGGTCAACATAGCTGGATACGAACGTAGAACCTACTTTATTAAGCTTCATCATCGGCCTATAACAGTCATCTGCTGGACATAGGCCCCTACAACTAATTGGCCCCCTATTAATTTACCCTTCTTCTTCTTCGTGTCGATGATTTCCCCTTTTTATTTTTAAATTATTGTCGACCAGTACTCTGCTACCTCGACAGCGTTGGGGGTGGCCTCGGAAAGGTCCCTCAGAGTGCAGGTGGAGCCACACATAGTGCAGGACAAGAGGTGAGCCATAGTTTGTGTTGAGGCACCGCAGTCACATAAGGCTTCATCGGAATACCCCCACCGGACCAGGTTGTATCTGCAGCGGCCCACCTGTAACTATTTTATTGTATAACCATTTATTTATATATTATGTTTGAAACTGTTTTCTGTCTGTCACTAACCCCCTCAAGGTTCATTGGAAGACCAGCGTCAGACAGCATCACCTGTCTGGCATGAAAGCAGAAATGGACCTTTTTGGCGCAGCCGTGAGGCACACAGCACATACTATGTATTTTTGTAACTTTTTGTATATTATTGTGTGTGTGCTTAACGTCAAATAAACATTTTTTCTTTCTTTATTTCTTTCTTTCTACAATCGCACGCCACTACTGATTCTCGGCAACTCTAAACTCCACCTTGCGAATATCGTTGCTTTACCGAGGCTTGACATAAAATATTAAGTACGTTATTACGTAAAACCATATTGAACAATTACCATCAAAAATATTAGTTCGAACTTGAAGAAGATACATCAACATCGAAATATTAGAAACTATTGTATACAAAAAGGTACATAAAATTGCGCTCTAAGAGAGTGTTAATTAGCCATAACAACTCTTATTTGTCTCCCGTTGGCAAAACAGTTTCGTCTTTCCTCAGATGTTTTATTTTTTCAGTTGGTACTTGTCCAGTCGTCTTTGATTACGGACCAGAGGCCCTACTCCCTAACGCTTCGTCCGTTTAGTCGGATCTATCCGTCTCTATCGCGCACGTCTACAGATGAGTGCGAGTGAAAGAGACGAATGGATCCGAATATGCCGACGAAGCGTTAGAGAGTAGGGCCCCTGATTTGTTGTGCGTGTAAGAATGGTCAATGTTTTTATACAGAGATAATATGTCTTAAGATGATCTGCGATCTATAGATGTATTAAGGCATAACAACCCACTAGCTCACCCACGCAACTTCGTCTGCGTCATATAAGAGAGAAAAACGAATGGAAAGAAGAATCCCCGTTTTTGCAACATTTTTCATTCCTGCTCCGCTCCTAATAGTTGTAGCGTGATGTTATATAGCCTAAAGCCTTCCTCGATAAATGGACTATCCAACACAAAAAGAAACTTCAATTCGAACCAGTAGTTCTTGAGATTAGCGCGTTCAACCAAACAAACAAACAAACTCTTCTGCTTTATAATATTAAAGTATAGATGTGCGTTAAAATGAGTAAGTGTTACAGTTTTGGTAATTTCATCATCATTTACCTCTCGAGTCCCATGCTACTTGGGATCAGCACAACACGTCTTCTTAATTATTCCATTTTCCCCAGTCTATTCTGCTAACTTCAGTGGTACGACATTACGTGATTAAATTCAGTCTACTCTAGTATTATAAAGAGGTCTTTGTTTGTAAGTTGCAATGTGAAAATTTCCCATCCGGAAAAAAAGGGTAATATTTGGAACTACTGAAACGATTTCAAAAATTCTTTTACCACCGTAAAGTTAGTTCAAAATAAAAACATTCTTATTCCAAATTAAATTGGAGTGGGTTATCCCAAAACACACTCAATTTTATTTATCCCAATTTATTCTGTCCCCGCATACGTTCCGTAATGACGGATTAGCATCAAATTAGTCATTCACACATTAACACAAGAGATGGACTGAAATTAAACCTAATTTTCGACAATTGAGTCCTGAAAACTCCACAGTAATTCCTGAAATGCTATACGTAAAAACACAGTTGGAATCAAACTTCCAAATAAATATCCATACTAGTATAAACAGAACATGATACATGCGCTGATGAAGCGGTACCTAGGCAGACGAAAAACAACACACATTTTTACCAGTCTTACCATACCAAGGGCTATAAGAGTATTATTACTCAGTACTAACTGGGTTGTGGAGGTCAGATAGGCAGTCGCTCCATGTAAAATACTGGTATTCAGCTGCGTCCGGTTAGCCTGGAAGCCGACCCCAACATAGTTGGGAAAAGGCTAGGCAAATGATAATGACCTTTTGCACAGTTCCATCTTGTAATGGCACATTGTCTTTAACCGGAATTAGTTCGAGACCACCTTTTGTTTAATGGACTAACAGCACTTGGACCGAGGATTGAACTTGAATTATGATGTAAGGAGATAAAGGAGACTACGAGTACCTTGTGCGTGCCTCGTGTCTAATGTCTCCAGCCAGAGGCAAATTTATTCTTCTGTGCAATAATATTGTAAAGCCTCAGAGTTTGTTTGTTTGGTTGGTTGAACGCGCTAATCTCAGGAACCACTAGATGAAAATGAATTGAATTCTTTTTTTTTGTTTTATACTGGAGGAAGGTTATGGGCATATAACATCATGCTACGACCAATACGAGCGAAGCATAAATTAAAAATGTTGCAAAACGTGGAAAAAATATTCCTCTTGTGATGTTATTCTCTCGCCCCCCGGTAACTTTGTTTCTCGTTCTGTCTCCTGCTGAAATGGAGAGAAATTACGGTTTTTTCCTGATCCTCCACTATTCTTTCCTTATTAAATTTGTTTCGGGATCCAAAACAATTCCGCTATTCTTTCCTTATTAAATTTGTTTCGGGATCCAAAACTGAAATTTCTTCGTCTCGTCGCTTTTCTGGTGATCGCCACTGTTGAATCTGTCTTTCAAGATTTACAATGGTTTGGGAATAGTGTGCCAATAAAATAAGGGATACACTAGTAACATGTGCGACATTATAACTAGGTATAACCTGATGCCGCACTAGGCTAGATCCACGTGGCCACTTAAGGCCATTAATAGGCTCATTGGCTCAATTGACGTAGCTATTATGTACCGATTAAGTTACAAGATGATAATGATACGGATCTGTTGCTCGCTAATCGATTGTTAAAAATCGGCCAAGTCCGAGTCGGATTCGCGCATGAAGTATAATAATAATAATCCCCTTTTATTTGACAACCTGAATGACACAGCGGTAGTGGGGCTGCCTGACGTTCTTAGAGTCCCCCGAGTTCGAATCCGCGTCGGACATTTGTTTCTGAGTCATGGATGTTTATATGTATTATTAGTATGTATTTACAAACAAAAAGTATTAGTTTCTTTGTAGCATATCAACTAGTGAAGCACGAGATGGCTACAAATGTGTAATGTCCAGCGATACTTATTTACTTATTTTTTATTATAAAATTGTTGTTATAGTGGCAACAGAAATACACATTCTGTGATTATTTCAACTGTTACGGATCATAACTCGCTGACATACAGACGAATGAACGGACAGTGGAGGCTTAGTAATAGGGTTCCGTTCCGTCGATTACCCTTCAGTTACGGAACCCTAAAAATGTGACATTCAATTTATTGTTTTTATTGAATGCATGATCTCAAGATGCTTTGATAGTCCTGCCGTTTATAATTTCTGTTTTCCTAGTAGAAGGGGCGTTCGTGGATAAATAAAACAGCTGGTCTTGATACAGTTCTCCGATGTGTGACCATTAATTACATCAAACACTGTTTTAGGCTTTCACGGTTTAAAACTAAATTGCGTGATTATTTGTTATGATGAGCTCCCGATCTTCAACCCGCGATCATGGCGCTTGCAACAGCGTCGAAATATCGGGAGCTCATCATAACAAATAATCACGGAAGATATCCCGTAAGTGACAATATAAGTTTATTAATTACATCCTATCGAATTGAGTCGTTACCCGTAGTCCCGGTGGGTCGACCCAGTACCGGGACCATGGGTAATTTTAATTACCCGTGGTTCCATAGCAAGGGATTGTTTCCTAGACTTCCTTCCTTCCTTCACCCCACAGAAAGCAGCACTTTGATCTGTTGGTCCCAAACATATAAAACTATGGAAGGTCCATGTTGCGCTTCTATTTCAAAATTATGCCTTTCTTGTAACGAAAAATATTATTGACAAAGACAGAAAAAAGTAGGTGTCCTGCAACCAACTTCACCTAGTTATTTACGTTTCTGACTCACTACTGATTGTACGCTTACTTATCCTTCAGCTGTATCCGCTTATACGATGGTTCATCGATTTTTCTCATTAAATTCATGCCCAACAAACAATAACCTACGTGCCTACATCTAAGAAAACTACATCCGTGCAACATTCTCATAGCTACATGAATTTTGGAGAAAAATGTACTTAAATATAGCATTGTTTTTGTTTTTGCTAGTCTAGATGCGAAGACCAGATGTTAATTAAAATAAACAACTAGAACAAAAACTGTGGTATGGGAATCCGGTGCAGATTCGGTGGGTAGGTAATTTATTATATACCTATTACCTACCAAGACCAACCGACCTATCTCAGCGAATTCCTAGGTAGGTACCAATCTACTTAGTAAAATAAACAGAGAAGTTACCTTTAGCAAACAACCAAATCTGACAAAAATATAAGACTTCCTATTGTTCTTACATTTTTCCTGTCCATAAAAAAGTAGGAAAATAATGGTAGTTTATAAGTTAAGTGAAAAAATAGTTATAGTTCTTCTATTCGACACTAGATAGCGCTTTTCTAAAATAAATTTACTTCGGTTTTATTTTTACATGTCTTGGAAAATGCGAGAAATCTTGAGAAACGCATGATGTTAAAGCTATTACAATAAGCGAATATCAAAGTTATTGAATAAAAACTCGAATGACTCTTAAATTGTTCCACATAATTATGTCTAATTAAATTAAATTAGCCCAGATTATGTGATACAGAGTGTTAAGTTTCATTAGTTTCACGCTTCTAAAATTACAAATGTGCTTTCAGTAGTTACCGTAATCATTAAACTTAATTTAAATTTATTTCGTAACTGATCCAAAGCTTTTTAACTGCTTGGAAAATTAAGTTGAGATATTAGATATTGTGAAAACTAGGAAAGCGTGAATGTTAAAGTATGGTTATGGGGATTGTATACCCCTTTTATTTGTGACTTAATTTTCAGGGTGTATTCGAACGCTAAGAAAACGTTTTTTTGGCACATTCAACAAGTTTACGTAATTCCGCAACTGTCAGTCTGCTTTTTAAATCATATTTGCTGAGCTAAATATTATTCTAACAAATCTAGCAGGTATGCAACAAGCAGCTTGACAGCTTGAAATCGATTTAAATAAGTCAATTTAAAACATATCTTCCAACATATTTATAAACTCAGTTAACTTGTCAACATAATAACCATTTTCGTAGTTTCGATAAGACCATAATAGAACAGAGGGCCGCTCTATTAGCCACGATAAAAAGTTTTCTTCGAATTGTATCACTCTGTTGAACTCTGTTCGTTGTGTTTTGGGATAATAATAAATAAAAACTGTTAATCACCCAGCATTTGGTTACACGGAGTCACGGAGATATTTATATAGGGTGTAAAACACCTCTTAACGAAGCCGAAAGGCACTTGTTCTCCCCGTCATCGTCATTGCGATATTTTTTTTGTTCTACCCATAACCTTCTAGTTACAGAGATATTGGGGGTCAAAGTTACAACTTTTTGACAAGGTATTTTTAAAATACAAGTTTTAATGCTAGATTTTTATTTTAAATACTTCCACGAACCCTATGGGGTTCGTGGAAGCTGATAGATGGATTGAATAGTATGCTATTCAATCCATCTATCAGCATAATGTTTTGAGTGCGTTACATTGAGTTATACGCCAAAGCCTAATCGTCATGAAGTTAGGGTTTGTGAACAATCAGCTTGCCTTATGGGCTTGCTGTATTGTAGGACCCTCTAGGCACGCCACTGGGATAAAGTAGATTATCAGAATCGGATCAGAAGTTCCGAAGATTATCCCCTACATCTAAACTTAAAAACTTTACCTTTTAGTAACAAGTAGACGAGACTACATCACACAGACGGAACCACAGATATTATAATACTTAGCAGCAACTTACTTTCGCAATCTATTCACAATCACAATTAAATTGTTTATAATTAAAATACAGTTGTTTATATTACATAAACAATGGAGTTATTTACCGCGCGAGCCAGCGGTAAAGTAAAACTATCACTTCTCTTCGCTTCGATTATCCGATGCATCTTGAATTATGCGCCGGCGCTTGAAATGGATGGTTTTATGTTGGAGTGAGACGAGAAGTTTATTTTGAGACTTGCAGTTTGATATAATTTTTATGACGAATATATGTTGCACCAGCCCCAAATCGAATAGGTCAAAGACTATGGTGACAGTTCCTTCAAAAATACTTCAGCTTCTTACTTACTTTGAAATATTTTTAAAATGATTTTGGTTTGGACTTATTTTTTCCTCAAGATGACCGGTATTTTCTGTGGTCATTTACCTTGCAGTTGAGTAATATTATTGCTGATTTTGTGGTAAAATATTACCTACACAGGTATTTGGCTAGTGCCTATACCTACGCACTGTCTCAAGAATGCACGTAAGCACTGTTCCTTTATAGATGACGTATTTTTTTTTAGTTTTTATTGTTAATTCATTTTTGGTTTTTACCACTTTTTAAAGCACCACTCGCAAATCCGTAGAATGGCCAGGAAATTATTGTACTCACTTAAACGTTCTATGTCGTATTAACAATTTATTTATTGAGGTTGACTTACCTATAAAATTACCTACTGCCATGTTTTTCGTATTTTTAAATTCTCTCGTTAAAATATAATATTTTCTGGTTCCGTCTCTAATATACATTTTCACTCAAAGATATAACCGATAACCGCTCGACCTGTGACCGGCTGCCGATGCCGCGGAGAAGTGAGCCTTTATTTATCACCTCCTAGCTTATTTATTGAGCCGAAGGGCGTATGCAGACGGGCTTTGAGATATGTTTTATAAGGATGAGGAGTTTTTTGACGTCATTTTTTAAGTTTATAGTTTAAGTTAGTTTTTTAGGATGAGAGTGATTTTAAAGTTCGATTTTGGCTTTCCGCCTCGCATTTGTCTGGATCTAAATCTTTTTATGTATTTTTTTACTCGACGGGGGATGCATATACACCCCCTTGCACCCTGCTGCTGGCGCCCATGTCAGCTCACATGCGGTTTTTATACCCCTACTCCTGTACGAGTAAATGCTCAATGAACCACAATCTAGTGGTCTCTAGCTTACCGTTATTTTTACACTTCTATGAATAGCTTCGGGATAAAATATCGTATTATGACGATAGCCATCAGAGTTTGAGGTAGTTGTAGACTCCTCAGTTTTTGTTGTAGTAGTAGGGCCTGTGGTTGTTGTTGTAGTAGTAAGCCCTGTGGTTGTTGGGGTAGTGGTAGGCTCCACAGTTGTGTTGAGGAGTGGTGGCGAAGAGCATCGCGTCATGACAGCATCATGACATTTCCGGTCACGGCTTACAAGTCGCTTTAACTGCCAGGGCGTTTCAAATCAAAAAACCTTTATTTAACCGTCTGAATAAACCCTAAAGGGGTAAATTATAGAATCTATTTGTCGAAGGCTAGGTGTCCCGAGTAATGATCATACGTAAACGTCTGATTTATTTCTATTCGATAGGTTGTTATTTGTGGTCGCTGCAGTGAGTCTCGACGAGACGGTGAGCCGGTTGTGGAGTCTGTAACTGGAAACGATTTAATTATAAAATAAGATACATTAATGGAATAATTGACGAGTTTACTGTGTTTAGTTTACACTGATATTGAAGTCAGTCATCAGGTCAGGCCATATTCAGAGAGTTACGGATGAAAGATGGTCACAAATTATTACAAATTGGTATCCAAAAATTAGTAGAAAAAGAGGGCAGCGTAGAACATATTTTAGAAGATGGAGTGACGTCACTCCATCTTCTATATATACATAATATATTTGTAGTATATCAACTATTTGGTGTCCACGACACAATACTTGCTTAGTGTGGCATTAGGTGGCGCTATGTGTCAATGTCCAGTGATATACAGGGTGAAAACCACCTCATAACAAAGCCGTTAACCAAGCATTCTGTACGGCAAACTAAGTAGCTTTACGCAAAAAAGTGTGCTGGGAAACAACTTTCTTTTTGAGCTTATAAATCATGTTTTGTGTTAGAACTCAATGTAACGCACTTCAAACATTGTGTTGATGGATGGACTGAATAGTACGGGGGTCGTGGAGTTGTTAAAAGTCAAAAATGTACAAAAAAAAACTGGGTTTTTAAAAAAAATCGGCAGAAAACTTGTAACTTTGACCCCCCATATATCCGTAACTAGAAGATTCGCAGGCATGGTGTAGAACAAATTATCGCAATGATGGGGAGAACAAGTGCCTTTCGGCTTCGTGAAGAGGTGTTTTACACCCTTTATATTTATTAAATGTTCTACGCTGCCTTTTCAGGTTCTAAGGTTCAGGTTCTTCAGGTTCCGGCTGATCGCCATATCGTACAATCAGCCGGAACCTAACTTAATAAATACAGAAGGCATTAAATAGTAGATAAATATTTTTGTAATGCCATTAAGCTAGGCGGTCTCTGTCGTATGATAAACGAGTTGTGACCTTACATAACACTGAATTGCCCTGGAACAGTTAAAACAAACCGCGGCAACTTTCCTTTGAAATAGGCCGAAAGTGGTCCAGAATCCAGACCAATTTAAATTTCAAAGCTTTTGCATACTATATGGGGTAAATACATTGGTGCCGATTCTGTTGTGCACAAACTAAACATAATTTAAACTATTGTTGTATTTTACTAAAAGGTAGTGCGAGAAAAGGACGGCTATAGCTATGAACTAATTTAGAGATGTCAAACTAGTTTATTACCTTGCGCTTCACTGTGTTTTTAGTCGACATGTTTTTACGTGCACCCTTCATTTGTACGGAAATATTAGTTCCAATTAAATTTAACAGCTCTTTTCGCCCGTCTCTTTCTCGTTTTATCAGAGAGAAAAAGATGGCAATAGCCTAAATTAAGTTTAATTCGTGCACAACAGAATCGACACCATTACTTATATTTGTAATTACAACGATATATGTATCGTCCATCAGGCTGGTGTATGCCTGCTACTCCATGTCCAACGCGCAAACATAAATATAATTAAACCTTATTATTGTTATTTCTTATTATTTTCCTATAAGTATCCATAAATAAACTCAGATTATATATGGCTGGATACGGTTCTCGCCATCCCATGGACGTTGGAGCCGATGATGACGAGTTCCAAGCGTCAAGCGATAAAGTCTAACCACATCAATTATAAGTTTCCTTTAAGCTCAAGTGAGTCACACTTATAGTAGGCTAATGGCACGGGATGACTTACTGGCGTAACAATTAGTTTATTCCATTATGTTTATGTAATAGTGAGGACTGATCTATAAAATGGACGAATAACTTAGGCCCCACGACTTCTTGACTATCAATTCGAGTTGTAATTTGCTTGTAACAATGGGGATACTGTGGAACTAATGGCGCTAGCATAGCTGGTTCCAAGCATCGTCATTGGTCGAAAATGAAGGAATGTCATTTCATATTTTAAAATATCTTGACCTCATTGGTCAGATTGAGACCAGCTGTGGTAGCGCCATCTACAATTAGCTTTTAACGGTCTTCCCCATTCAATCATGATTCAAAAGACAAGTGGCGCATCCATTATCATTAGAACGTTATTGTTGTTTTCCTCAGAAACCGTACTTTTTATCGGGTTGAAAAGTACCCTATGTCCGTCTCTGTATATCTGACAACGTGTATGCAAAATTTTAGTATGATTAGATCAGTGGTTTAGGTGGGAAGATAACAAACAAACATACTTTCACATTTACAATATAAGTAAGGAAGGATTGTGCATTGATCCGATACCGTGGCCCCGGAAATTAAGGGGTGAGGAAGGAACATGGATGGGGTTTAGTCAGTAAAAGTCTGACACTCCCTCCCGCTCCGCCCAGAGTGGGAGAAGTCATTTGAAAGTATGGTGCATTGATTTGCAGAGGAATAGGGAGAATATCGGAATTCTGGTATTACATGGTTATTAGCAGGACCAGAATCCAAGCTAGTTGATGGCCAAGAGACGGCAAGAGGAGTGTTGGGAAATAAACTGCCCGATGGGTGCATAACATTCTAAAATAGGTACTCGGTCGTGACCGGCACAGATCAGGCGTAAAACGAAGGAGGTACATACCCAACTGCGGGTGGAACAAGGCCGCCAATGATGCTGAAGCGGTTTTTTTTTTTTTTTGGGTAGGGCATCTCGCCTTTCAGTCTGAGAAGACTGGCTTCTGCTTAACCGGGCAAGTCCTGTGGATGCCTTGAATTTAAGGCCTCCAGCCAGGGCAAAATGCTGAAGCGGATAATGATAACGCAAGAAAGTTTTGGCAACCGCTATACTTTCTGATTAATTTCGTTGCGGGATCCAAGACAGTTAAATTCATTCTCTGGGACTTCGTCGAGCTTCATTGTCTCGGCGCTTTTCTGGTGGTCGCCACTGTTGATTCTGGCTTTCAGGAGTTACAGTGGTTTGGGCGTGTGTGGCGGGCTTGTCCCAATAACAACAAACCTTAAATACGAAGCCGCTTGCATGGTTGCAATTTTACGGGTCCAAAACTCTAAACCAAACTCATTATAAAACATATGAAAACGGGTATTTATCGCGAATTTACATTTAGTTTAATCCTGACGCGCGACGCTTAGACCGGATTGCATTGCCGGATTGGATTGGTTTGTTTTCTGATCGTGAAAGTTTAAAAAGACAATTCTTAACCAAACTGTTTAGCGGCAGGAAAAATAGGCTTAGTAATTCAGGTCAGGCACGTATCCAGGGGGGGGAGGGGTAGTTGGGATTTGTTCCCCCCAAAATCTGACTTATAATAAACGGGATCATAAACACTGCGAAGTACGTAAATGATTGTACAGTGATTAATGTGATTTTTAAACTGTTCACATGGTTGTTTCAATCTTTGCCCCCCCTCAAACCAAAAAGTCTGGATACAACGTGCTTGATTCAGGTTTATTTGGTAAACGGTTAACTCCCAATCTGAGAAAAGAGGGGCAGTGTGAATGTGGCGTCAGAGGCTGATTATTTAATAGTTGGTTCTGTGTAAATAAGTTTACCAGAAGGTCTTACTATTAACCGCTGTTTCTCGGGTTTTTACATACCTCAAACAAAAATCGTCACTGCTGATGACGACTCGACCAATTTCTAGTAAGCTTGCACTGGAATATGGGTCAGTAAACTACCGGAACATGCAACTCATTCTGACGAGGTGTGGTCAACCGCAAGTCTTTGGTAACAATTTGGGTTTGAGTTCAAGTTTATTTCCCAGGAGTAAGGTACGGGTTCCACCAGCGGCGGTTAGCGCTAAGCGAGTGTAGTTGGCGAGTTAGTTAGCGAGTGAATTGTATTGTTTGACAGGGTTCTCGTAGTTGATGTGAACAATCAGCGGTCAACTAGGTATCTTATCTTATTACTAGCTGGCCCACGCAACTTCGTCTGCGTCACATAAGAGAGAAAAAAAGCTCACAAAGGAAATAAAATTTCCCCCGATTTTGTAACATTTTTCATTGCTGCTCCGCTCCTATTAGACATAGCGTGATGTTATATAGCCTAAAGCCTTCCTCGATAAATGGACTATCCAACACATAAATATTTTTTCAATTCGAACCAGTAGTTCCTGAGATTAGCGCGTTCAACCAAACAAACCCTTCTGCTTTATAATATTAGTATAGATTCTATGTATATCCTATACATAAATGAAAGTTAGTGAGGATGGATGTGTGTTTATCAGTCTTTCACTTAAACACTACTGACACAGGTAATGTATAACCTGGATTAACAATAGGATATTTTTTATCCCGGTAGTACAAATTCGTGGGACAAGTGCCGAATTACACGCGGGCGAAGCAATCACGGGCATAATCTGGATATTCCATGTCTTTTTTACTGACATCATTTTGATCATTTTTGAACTTTATAGGTAATACATAAGAATGAAAACTGGCCGTCAGTGAGGGCGGTAGTACGTTTCTTGAGCCAGTAAAGTCGATAGCTAGTAGCTCCTAGCTAGTTAATTTCTTACTGGTCGACCGTCAGTGAGGGTAGTACGTTTTTTGAGCCAGTAAAGTCGATAGCTAGTAGCTCCTAGCTAGTTAATTTCTTATTGGTCGACCGTCAGTGAGGGTAGTACGTTTCTTGAGCCAGTAAAGTCGATAGCTAGTAGCTCCTAGCTAGTTAATTTCTTACTGCTCGACCGTCAGTGAGGGTAGTACGTTTCTTGAGCCAGTAAAGTCGATAGCTAGTAGCTCCTAGCTAGTTAATTTCTTACTGGTCGACCGTCAGTGAGGGTAGTACGTTTCTTGAGCCAGTAAAGTCGATAGCTAGTAGCTCCTAGCTAGTTATTTTTTGTCAACGGTGGGACAGATGCCTAAGGGCGATTTTCTTTAGTGCAAATGTTGACGGTACTTGATTCTTATTGAAAAAATATGATATTACTATTAATTAATATATTAACTAGGGTATAGTGTGACGTATTGGATACAAAGGATTTTCCTTAACTTACTCATCCTTAAAGCAATTGTAAACTGGAGTCACGTATTGCTTTCAGTAATAATTTAACTGTTCAACAGCACGGATTGATTTGTAATTTTATTAATTCATTAACGAGATTTTACAAGTACACGAAAAAAAATCTAACAATTAAGTGGTTATATTACTAACTAATTTAAATAATTTAGTTTCAAAGCAATTGTGAACAATTTCGTAGTTAAGTGTGTTTAAGTTGGATGTCCAAAATGCCAGCTTCACCATTGCGTACGAGTGTTCAAGAAATTAAAAGGATAGCTTCAATTACAGTCAATATGAGGAAACAGGTTTGTTTTTCAATGTTTATTTGAGTACCTACGTGTGGTTGTGGTGGTGTTATTGTAGTAAGGAACGGGAATCCCTTGGGAAACTGTACGTAAACAAGGGCATTAATTTACGTAAAGCCGTAAGCCCAGGTTCACATAGGTACCTACCTACCTTTTTTTATAGAAGAGATCATTCATTAATAGGTAGAGTAAACTAACATATAATTACATTACCATCATCTTCTGCCCAGCCTTTTCCTTACTTTGTTGGGGTCGGCTTCCAGTCAAAATCAAAATAAAATATTTTGTCACTAATAAAACGTCTAAACGGTGCACGGTTCGCGTTGGTCGATTCCATGGAGAAGAACCGGGAAGAAACTCCATGGTTACTCTTTGCAAATCATTTGGTATTACAACAATATTTACAGCATTAGTACTTTAGTATGGGAGGACAACGTATAAGGCGACGACAGTCTAACCGAACGCAGCTGAGCACCAGAATTTTACATGGAGCGACTGCCTATCTGACCTCCACAACCCTATTAGTACCGGGTAATATGATAACCCTTGGTTAGACTGATATCAGACGTTTTAAGGTCACTTAATACCAGTAACCTGTAACGACTGTCAATGATCTGGAAATGACAGCTGGGATCAACTGCGAGGAAACTCCGAATGTAATTAACCTAGGCAAATTAACTAGGCAATAACGTAATTTTATAACACCTTATCAACACTTGAAATATAGCTGTTTAGCTAAATCGTGCATTTGTAACAAAAACGGCCGTTTATGTTTTGAATGCACGATTTAGCTAAACAGCTATATTTCAAGTGTTGATAAGGTGTTATAAAATTACGTTATTGCCTTTTCTACAGTAATAATAGACCACATTATGTATTTTTGATTCTATTTACGAGTTATGACATTTTTTCGAATGGCGGCGCTAGTGGACTGTAAGAGGGCTCTTAAGAGCGCGTATCCCTAAAGTTGGCAACGTCGCAAATAGCTGTCAAATATTTACATGTTTTAATTAATTTGGCAATTTTACTGAAAGACAACAAGAAATATGGCTCTGTAGTGCACTAAAAGTTGAATATGAATTGCAATTAAAACCCCAAATTTGATGTTGTAATCGTTTCAGATTTAAAAAAGGCATTTGGCAAGTTCTCAAATACTTTTTTTACATCTAAAACCATATTATTATATTCGGTGTTACGATATTAATTATTAGCATTCCCTAAAAAAACATTTAGTGCACTACAGAGCCACATTTCTTATTTTCATACAGTAAAATTGTCAAATTAATTAAAATATGTAAAAATTTGACAGCTATTTGCAACGTTGCCAATTTTTGGGCGCGTATCCCAAAAATTGGCAACTCTTAACCTTACAACCGACTCGAGCTGCAGCACCTCACATTATTACATAAACAATAACTATTCAATTAACTAACAAGAAACTGTAAATTATGCCAAATGGGCATCAAAAAACTTCTTTTCAGCGCTTCTTCTTTTTATCGTGTGGTTAGGTGAGAGTTTTCATGCCACATGCCGTCGAGAAATTCGATTTATCGTAGAAACTAATAAATGATTTTATTCTGAACTAGCACTTCACCCGCGAATTCGTCCGCAAAGTTGTGATATCGGCTTATTAGCCGATATATCATGGGTGTTTTATGCTATTCATTTAATTTATTGCAGAAAAAACACCCAGGAATAATGTGAATTTCTGCTGATTAGTTCCGGAGATTATCCCCTACATACAACTACCTAAAAAAATTACCTCTTTATAATAGAAGAAATAAACAGCATAGTTCTTATAGTTTCGAAAAAAAGGGGCTGTGACATACGGACGGACAGACAGACAGACAGACAGACCGACAAACATGACGAATCTATAAGGGTTCCGTTTTTTGCCATTTGGCAACGGAACCCTATGAAAGTATGAAGATTAACATTGTTTTCATAATTTTCTCTACGTAAAGCGGGAAACACATTTTTGATCATCAGATAAAGTTCTTATGAATGCACCTAATGGTATTAATCATAATTGCCTTGAACAATTTAATCACAATCGATACCTGAAAAAGATATCTATGCAAATACATATTTTATAGACGTGTGTAGAATTATCAGTTTGTCACCAATTTTTGAGTTCGAGTACATGGAAGGCGTTGTTATCTAAATGCTATATCTTATCAATATTTAAATGGGATGTGAGGAAAGCCATGTTCTTGTAAAAACGTGTCTAAACTCGACAAATTTTTACCATACGTCAACTCACTTATTTTTGAACCCCAACTTAACTCTAAAGTAAGTTGCACACTCTCGCCGAGACATTCGGAGACAAGGCAAAAGCGTTAGCAACAAATTAAGTCCAATTAACTAGCGGTCAAAACTGATATGACGGTTTTCACATTTTTTTCAGTTTTCAATTAAATGTTTTTTTCTCGTCCCGTGTCGACTTTCAGCGAGACGTCTCGGGAGAGACATATTTATACAGTCGCTATACGAACGACCGAACAGACAGCAATCCTTTTGTTTTTTCCACATCGAACTTAAACATCTACGGGGTAATATACATTTTGACAGATAAACAGCACCCATTGGTTTGTTTACGTTGTTGCAGAAAAATTGTTCAAACACATAAATCAATGAAGTAGGAATTACTTTCAAAATCCTTCGGATTGTGATGTAAAAGTACAGTTAGGTTACTCCCCGGGATTGTGAAAGAAAATCTCCGGTTACGAACAAGGCACCACCAGTTCATAGGCGGAACCGAAGTGCGTAATTAGTCAAGGATAATTTCCTGTATACACGTCGTTAATTGAATATGTAATTAATAGCATTTATTGTAATATTTCATTATGACGTTCCCACTTCCAAGTTTTCCAACGCAGGTTCAGTGGTTTTTCTAATGATATAGTGGCTCGAGGATTCTTGCCTCGTCATTATGACCTACCTAGTTACTCAAAGGAAGCTTCCTTTCAATAACTAGGTCGTAATGACGTCATAGAGTCACACTTCAAGGTATCATCACCTATAGTCAAGGTGAGAGCTTCGATTGCGTCAAATTCAAGTTACGATGGAAAAAAGGTGCTTCGGGAATTCCACTGCACTTTTTTTTCTGGCGAATTAAGATTTAATTAGGCCTTTTGAAAGTCTTATAACCTGGATTAACATAAGTATTTATCCCGTTGGTACTATCTCGTGGGATAATCACCGAATTCGACATAAGCTAGTATTAGGTAAACCTGTGAATGAAAGCGTCAATGAGAGGCTTCTTTTAAATTCTTTCACCTCATATAGACAAAGTAAACACTCATAAAATCAAAAAGATATAAAAATACGTCATTCCTTTATCTATTGACACTCATAAGGGCCGAGACAATTAGTCACTAACTTCACAAGAGATAGGCGGACTTGGCACATTTTTACTAAAGTCAAATCACAGATATCGTACCTTTTTTTTTTTTAAGGATGGGAAATCATCAAATGACCCCCCCCCACTCTGGGCGGAGCGGGAGGGAGTGTCAGACTCTTACTGACTAAAAACCATCCATGTTCCTTCCTCGCCTTTTACGTTCCGGGGCCGCGGTATCTCTTTCGAACAGGCCCGCAACCCCGGCAGGCTTCGGCCCTTGCGGGCCCCTCTCTTTTTGCTGACACTCTTTGAGGCGCGCGTGGAACACGAACGCGCCGTCGACCCGGCCTGTCGTCGTCGTTAGACGGCCGGACGGCCAGCTATTGCCCATAGCCAGCCGTCCACAGGCCCGCATCTACGGTGGCCGGTAGCCACCACGTGGCCCCCGACGCCCGTTGCGTCTCCCGCGGCGGCCGGGAAGAGAGGATCTCTCCCTCTCTCGTTCCGCCACCTCCTTCGCTAGCATGACTGCTTCGCAGAAGGAGGCGACGGCTTCCCATTCCGTCTCGCTCCGGACCATGGATTGAACCAGGGCCGGACGCGAGAGGTCGCCGCCGCCGATCGCCGCCACGAGGACACGGCGGAGCTCCGCCCACGCAGGGCAGACTTCCACCGTGTGCTCCACCGTGTCCTCCGGTCGATCCTCGCAGTGGACAGATATCGTACCTCACGTATCGTAACAGAACATTGGTTGCAATAAGGGTGCTTAACGAGCATAAAGATCGCTGTCATCTTGAGCCTTGTCAGTGTTTACATTCCAAGCCTTAGAGTAGGGAATTCAGAGGTAATTCGAGTGTGAAAAGACTATACAAATGATATGTAGGCTTATCTCGCTGAAAATGCTTTGAAATTAGTCAGTTTTAGATTTCATATCAGTTGCAAATAGTGTGTCGATATGTCAACACGTTTTATTTAGTTCATAGTTTGATTTTGTTTTATTTGAACGTGGTTTTTAGTGAATTTATGTAGTGAAGTGTAGTTCGGAATATGGCGCTTTATCGGTCGTACGAATCTGTTGAGGTTAATGTAAGCTATGTAGTATACAAATTATTATAAGCCGAAATTGTCTCTCTGCAAAGCAATTCCTTCTTTCTCTCCTTCCATATTTCGCGATCTAGTGCGAGTAGGCCTTTTCAAAAGAAAATATACATATATTTTTAATGAATTTATACTTGTGTGTGTCTGTGTGATATTTATGTCGCAATTGCTTCGAAAACGTTTCATAGTTTTCAAGTTTTTCGCTTATTCTTGAATTTTGAAGATTTTCTCAGTAACGTCAAGACAAATGTTTTTCTACGAGATACTTCTCTTATTAATTTCTCTATAGTGATTTATTTATGGATTGAGTGGAGAGGAAGATTAAGGAAACGGAGGATGGATGGTGTGAGGAATGAAAAGATGAAAAAGAAGTTAATAATAGCGAGACGGATGACAGAGGAGAATGAACGAAAAAAGAAGTGCTTCGCTGACCTTAAGTGACATGGGACAAGGAGCAGGAAGAAGAAGAAGAAGAAGACGACGAAGAAGATGATGATGATGATGATAGTGATGGTGATGATGCTACTAAACTGAATAATTGCGCTTATCTTTATAAATCAGAAAAGGGCTTCTTAAGGCTAATTGTTATTCAATGACCTAGATATCAGCCTGTCTATTGAGTGTCTGAAATGATAAAATTAACCAATGAGCATTGTTCTCTATTAATTACATCAATGATTGAAAGGTCACTCACAACACGACACTTTCTCAATGAAATGTAAGGTAAAACTAAAAAGGTTATAATTAAGTCTCAGTTACATCCTGTACCTATTTATTAACCATTACCGTGTCTACCTTCAGTATCAAGCTCTATTGCTTCTCTCTATCTCCTTTTCTGCATTTCAGAAGTCTATGGTTTCTCCCAGATATGTCGCTATAGTAAAATTATTGCTGCAATAGTCAGATAATTTGATTTACCCACTTAAGTTATTATCATTTCTTGTATCTATATAATTTAGCAAATGCTACTGTTGCAGAAACACACTTGAAAGTGATTTGTCATTCGCTTAGTCTTTCAAATTACTGCATTTTAGTGAATGAAAATTATATAATTATTTACTTTAGCGATTTCCAGGGTTTTAGGTACTTATCTATGCCTGGTGATAAAGTTGACACACTTTTAGTGCCTGCCTATGATTTCTCCATAATCATGCACATTTTGAAGTTCCGTAATCGACATAGATCCTTACAGAAAACAATAAACATCCAAAAACCGTGTTTTGCCTTGTTATTAGAAGGCGTGTGAAACACTTGCATGTGTTTCATATTGCATCATGACTTGGTTGAAATATTTTACAATTGGCTTTTAATCTTTTATCCTTATTAATCAATCGATTATGTTAGGCAATTTTTTAGAACTCCATAACTGGGAAAAACAAAAAATATGAACTGTATTAACTTTCATGATAACTTCAAATGTTTTCCGGTACCTACCTACCTAGCCAAGCTTACTTTTTCAAACGTCCAGAGTTTGGCGCCGACAACAAATATGATGCAACAGTTTACATGATTAATATTATTGGTAGATAGTAGATTTGTCTATCATAGATACATGGATTTTATGTATAGATGTCACCGTAAAATTGTCAAACACGTTATATTACAATATAACGTTTTTCTCTCTGGCGATATTGTAAACTCTCGAATTTTGAACATACGGAAGTATCTCTGCCCCTATAATCGGGACTTGGGGCACTCCCCCGTTAGGTTAGTTAGGTTCCTTTAAACCCTGCACTCGGATAAAGGGGCCCCGCGAAGCGGGGCTCCGTCGACTACGCTTTTTAGGGGGAATATAAAGTGTTTTAAGGTTATGTTATATTAATCGGTATTTCTCAGGAATGGTGCATTATCTTTTCATGAGAGTTGTGCCACTGGGCAAGGGAGACCCCTCCTTCCCTCCACACTGCATGTGTTGACCATCCATCCATCCATCTCATGCATTTGACGAAAAATAATGCGTTTGTGTTGTAAGCAGTATGTTCATTTGACAATATTTCGAGATTTTACAATATCGCTAGAGATATTACAGTATAACGTATTTGACAATTTTACGGTGACATATACATACTTAAATTATTAAAGATACATGTTCAATTAGTTGATACCTACATATTTTGGGTTATCTCGTTGTGTTGTAGGCACTCCCGAAAATAGTCATTCCTAATGAGTGTTTATGTCCAAAATAAAATGACGTGGATATTATTGTTATCCGTTCGTTATCAAATACTTTACAAAATCGCTACATTGATTCATATCCTGTGTGACGTCATAGAGGTTATCCCCGTTCATTTCAAATCACTACATATTTGCACAGCATATTTAGACCAAGTAGGAAGTAATATTTGTTTAAGATTTGGATGGTAACCGTGTCATAGTCCATGGTTTAGAATCAAACTTAGACAGCAGTCAGTTGTTCAGTGGTAACAGGGTCGACTTACGAAATGAGTTGAAAAGGTCGTGATTTTCAAAATAAATAGGAATTATACTTTGCCCTCGAAACGGTAAAAGAAAAAATCATGTGGGAAAACTACCTACACTCCCTCTTACAGGGAAGAGGCTTTTGCTCAAGTACCTACTTTCAAAAAGTATGTAGGTATAATTACAAACAAAAAGTATCTATGTAGTACACATTTATTATCAACTATCTGGAGTCCACGACACAAGCCTCGTTGTTTGGTGTGGTACTAGATGGCGCTGTGTTAATGTCTAGCGACAAAATAAAAATAACTTGCTCCAACTAATTCTAAAATGATCATTCTATTTTTCATGAAGCTGTGATAGAAGCTTAAAAACATAACTCTCCATTTGGCCGCCGCAATCGGTTAAAAAATCTTCGCTGTTTTGTTCAGTAACAGATTCCACGAACAAAAGCTGTTATAATTTAAAATTAAAGGACTTAACCACATTTAAGCGTGCTTAATCAGGAATTTAAAGACTTTTTCTACCTTTTGCAATGTCACGAATGCGTTGAGGAGTTCACGGTCGCAAAGAAACGACAGGCACTTAAATTGAATCTCACACTACGTACACAAAAGAAAACCTACTCCATTTCCAGCAATTTAAAGTTCAAAATCCTGATACAAAGTCGGGAAGATTTGCTTTACCATCCAGCATAATAAAAACTCGTTGCACTCAAAAGTAGGACCAATTTCTTAGGATGTAAAGTTGGTGATGTAAAAGCAAGGGTTACAGTATTTTGGACATGTTTTACATGACAAGTATTCGCTAAAATGGCGGAGTGAAAAGGCTTGAAGACGTCGCCTAAAGCCAGATTAATATACTTAGTAAGTTGTACTTATATGTACTTAAACTGCTATTGTTCAGGGCGTTGAATCATCTTATGTTGTAGACATGTTATGATTTAGGACATTTTTAAAAATTCCTACATAATTATGTAATACACCGACGCTGAATCGAGCACCATAGTATCTCTTTATTAAAACTTTAAATTGTACTACTTTTTTATTGAAATCTGAAATTTCAATAAGTACTAAATATCGCAGTCAAACTCTCCCTAATAAATAATTATTAAAATTTTTAGAAAGTGCGATGGTTTTTTTAGTTTTAGTCTGAGAAATATTTCAGGGGTTTCATCATTTTTACTACACTAAATTGAACTCAAAATCAAGTTCTACGTAGGAAGATATGTTTACTAACAACACGAGAATTAGTTGATCGATCGATTTCCGAACTTAACACGTTAAGTTGTTAACCAGTTTGTTAAGTGTCAAATCTATCAGTTTAATTGAACGATTAACTTCTTGACACGGCTTGAAATTGATCGTTGTTTATGTCTGGTTTAGTAACCCGTTAAAAGCTTAAGCTTCGTAGAGAGCCTTAGAGCATATCCACGTGACCGTGTTCCCTTAGAGCATATCCACGTGACCGTGTTCTAAAGTGAAAACTGTGAAAGTAAAGGCTATGTGTGTTAGGCTTTACTTTGTTCACTGTACTCTTTTAGCCATCTACATTATGTTCGGGCGAAAACTGCTAGGCTTACCTCGAACTGTGCCGAACCGTTCCGAAAATAAATAAATATATATCGCTGGACATCAACACACAGCGCCACCTAGTGCAACACTAAGCAAAGCTTGTGTCGTGGACACTAGATAGTAGATATACTACATATATACTTTTTTGTTTTTAAATACATAGGTACTTATTATACATATAAACATCCATGACTCAGAAACACATGTCCATGCTCATCACACAAACATTTGCTCCTACCGGGATTCGAACCCAGGACTCTAAGAACGTAAGGCAGCGTCACTACCACTACGCCAATCGGGTCGTCAAAAAAAAATGAAAAAAAATGAAAATGATTCAGCGGTGACAGAAACCGAACGTTAAGAAAGCACGCGAGCCGAGTGTTGCGTTGCGTTATGATCACGAGCCGAATAAAAGTCAAAAATGTGGAGTATTGTTTCGGGTCGGAATTTTTATTTTACACATACTACCGGATCGAATATATCGACATGAAAAACTACATAGGTATATTTTGCTATCGTTTCTAGTGATTGGCTGAAACGTCTTTTTTCCTAGTAAAACTGCAACTTAAAGGTTACGACTCATTATATTATCAGACAAAGTACATAATGTAGGTGTATTGAGCCCATAATTTTCTATTTTCTCCACTGACGTGGATTTTAAAGATCCGGGTTCTATGTCCGGATGATGTTAAGGGTTCTTGAACACGTCGGTTGCTCAACCAATTATATTAAGCACTAGCTTCTGCCAGCGGCTTCGCCCGCGTGAAGTTTGATTATTGTCCCATGGGATCTTACTACCGGAATAAAATGTATCCTATGTTTTATGTGGGTCATAGCGTGATGATATAAACGTAAGAGTAAACAAATATAATAATAACAAATCTCCGAACTGCTAAGCTATCGGGAGTTACACGTGTTATTGTGAGTCAACTATAAAAGATAGACATATGCTGTCTTGGGATATTTTTTATATAATTTTATGTGGAATATTTCCGTTATACATGATTTCTATGTAGCTTTAACCATTAAGGCTGCACACGCGACGGAAGCTAAAAAAACCAAGTAACTTCTCCCGTTTTCCCAACATTTCCTTTCACTGCTCTGCTCCTATTAATGGTAGCGTGATGAAAAGTATACTATTACCTGCTCAGGAGTATGTAGAATAATTGTACCAAGTTTCGTTAAAATCCGTCGAGTAGTTTTTTTTTCTATAAATAACATACAGACCGACAGACAGACAGACAGACAGACAGACAAAAATTTTACTGATTGCATTTTTGGCATCAGTATCGATCACTAATCACCCCCCGATAGTTATTTTGTAAATATATTTCATGTACAGAATTGACCTCTCTACAGATTTATTATAAGTATAGATTAAGACTTTTAAGTAGTCGGAAGTTATTATTATAAAGAACTTTCGTTTCACTTTCATGCTTAATTTATTCGCTTTTTGTTGAACCTTATGTACGAGGTACCTACCTGGTTTTTGTCGGTAAATTAAATTTTTTACACATTCTATCTTTATAAATTAATAATTAATAAATTTGTGTTATCCTGAAATTAAATCAATAATACACACTACTAATATTAATCAAAGCTATTCAGAAGTTTTTGCGAGAAAGAGTTACAAACGTTTATAAAAATTTAGTGAGATATCAAACATAATAAGCATAACACATAATATTAATAACTAACAAACCGCTATCCTAACTTAAATAACTAACATTACAAAATAATCAAACCTAGGGTATGTACCAATGGCGACATGGAGAGAGCGACTGTCGCAACCCCGTGCAGGGCACGCCACGATAGTGGCGGTAAGTCCCCTCTTTGAGGAGTGGCTGGAGAGGCGCCACGGCGTCCTCTCCTTCCGCCTGACGCAGGTCCTCACCGGACACGGATGTTTCGGGAGGTACCTGCACCGAATCGGGCGGGAGGAATCGCCCGGGTGTCTCCACTGCGAGGATCGACCGGAGGACACGGTGGAGCACACGGTGGAAGTCTGCCCTGCGTGGGCGGAGCTCCGCCGTGTCCTCGTGGCGGCGATCGGCGGCGGCGACCTCTCGCGTCCGGCCCTGGTTCAATCTATGGTCCGGAGCGAGACGGAATGGGAAGCCGTCGCCTCCTTCTGCGAAGCAGTCATACTAGCGAAGGAGGTGGCGGAACGAGAGAGGGAGAGATCCTCTCTTCCCGGCCGCCGCGGGAGACGCAACGGGCGTCGGGTGCCACGTGGTGGCTACCGGCCACCGTAGATGCGGGCCTGTGGACGGTTGGCTATGGGCTAGCTAGCCGTCCGGCCGTCTAACGACGACGACAGGCCGTGTCGACGGCGCGTTCGTGTTCCACGCGCGCCTCAAAGAGATGTCAGCAAAAGGAGAGGGGCCCAGCAAGGGCCGAAGCCTGCCGGGGTTGCGGGCCTGTTCGAAAGAGATACCGCGACCCCGGAACGTAAAAGGCGAGGAAGGAACATGGATGGTTTTTAGTCAGTAAGAGTCTGACACTCCCTCCCGCTCCGCCCAGAGTGGGGGGGGTCATTTGATGATTTCCCATCCTTAAAAAAAAAAAAAAAAAAAAAGGGTATGTACCAAAACAAGCCGATCCAGAAATATCAAAGCCATGATTGCGCTCCGCAGATTACAAAATTTAAATAAGCTTTCTATCTAGAACAAACCTGTTGATACAGGCCACAGGGAATATGAACAACTGTGCCTAAACGGGCACAAAGGTACGCCCTATTTCCATTAAACAACTTAGCTTTGGACCTCCTGAACAAACAGTCGAAAATACATTTTATTTCAAATCTGCTGACCACAAAACGACGACAGAAACGTTGTATAAAATGAAGTAAATGCCAAAATTTTGACGTTTACTTTGCTCCTAAATAAACAGACGAGGGAACCGCAAAAGTAAGCAAAATACGCTAATTCAGTCCTTTTGGAGGTAGCCCTGAGTAAATACTAGATAGACTGGACTAAAAGCGTTGAATTGAAACATAGAAGTTCAAGTAGACTCAAAAATATAATCCTGTTAAAGTCAAACGCCAACCTGAAGGCTTAATCAAAGCGGCATTCTATCAGGGATATCGATAAAGAAAACGTCAAAAAACAGACATAAGCCACCTAAAAGCTTACTGCTAATCCCATTGAAGAGTGCTGTGAACCCTCAAAACTGCCTAGAACTAAGGTTGTTTGCCATTTTGAAGCAGAGCATGCATCTGTTAAGAGCCCTCTTACAGTCCACTAGCGCCGCCAATCGAAAAAATGTCATAACTCGTAAATAGAATCAAAAATACAAAATATGTTCTATTATTACTGTGGAAAAGGCAATAACGTAATTGTATAACACCTTATCAACACTTGAAATATAGCTGTTTAGCTAAATCGTGCATTCAAAACATAAACGGCCGTTTTTGTTACAAATGCACGATTTAGCTAAACAGCTATATTTCAAGTGGTGACAATGTGTTATAAAATTACGTTATTGCCTTTTCTACAGTAATAAATTAATAATAGACCACATTTTGTATTTTTGATTCTATTTACGAGTTATGACATTTTTTCGATTGGCGGCGCTAGTGGACTGTAAGAGGGCTCTTAACATCTCTACAGAGTTGTCCTGTCACTTCGGGATGTCTTCCGTGATTGTTCATTATTTTGAGGTCCGATTATAGATAGCATTATTGCGTTTTATAAGTTAAATTTTAAACCGTGAAAACTTGAAACAGTGATTGGCTCTCCATAGATTTAGCTTGTTTAGGTATTTGAATCGTAGTAAAATAGAAATATCACAAAATACCCCCTCAGTCTCTGACAAATGCTAAATCTATGGAGTTTTTCTGCCTTATGCACTTTATACATTATACCACTAGAACTACATGTAGGTATTACAAAAATAAAACAAAAAAAACTAAGGAAATACTACATTTATATCTCTATCTTCTACACGTGTTTCTCATCAGAAATTGAATTAACTAAACCTTCTGTATTCCCATTTTCCGCTAGAGGTCACTACCCTCACAAACGTTTAAGGCCAGTCGACCTACGAAGGTCACAGAACCAAGGTCGAACCGACCTTGCTCCCGAAGGTTCTGAGGTAATCCTACTTTTACGCACGACTTAGCAAGATTCCACTTAGGATTAACTGAATAGCTGATACTCCTTGTTTTATTCATCATTTAGAAAGTACTTTGGACTAAGCGTTTATTTTATCCGTCAAAGTTGTAACCCGGCTTAGTTTATTCCTTTTTGGATTGAGTCTTAGGACTTTGGGTTTTAGGTAGCTGTTTTAATCTGAAAAGCCTGAAAAAGGTTTTAATTGTAGGGGAGACCGGGTACAAAAGTAACGGCGGGTCGAAAGTAACAAACGCTCTGTAGGTATATCAAATGGTCAAAACACTGCTCTGCTACCGTCAGGAGACAGCCAGTGATGCTCCCCTCGCTTATATTTAGTCGCCGCGCTCGCTCCGTGCCTTAAAGTTGTGCTAGAGGACGCCACGTGATTTTAAGAACTAGAAGTAAGTTTTTTGTCATTTACTCATTAGTGTTCACGTAGTGTTCAAATGGTGATATCAATGTGACTATTTGCAGCGTAATTTTTAATTAGATTGTTTACACGGTGTTGTTATTGATTTTGGAACAGCAAGTTCTATGTTTATGCAGGCATTCATGAATTAACAAAATCGTGGTTGGGTACAAAAGTAACACAGCACTACGGGTACAAAAGTAACATGTTACTTTTGTCCCCATAATGCAATACGTATGATTCCCTTATTATTTTAAGTCAATTAATTTATTATTTTTATTGTTTTTATTTACTCACAGAATGCCGCGACAACGAGTGAGGTAGACACCAAGAAGGACCACTGACATAATTATGGACGTGTACATAAAAGTGGCTGACGAGCATTTCAAAGAGAATGCCACAATTAGAGCCCTGGCACAAATGTACAATGTTTGCCATGTGACAGTGTATTGATACATAAGATAATAACCATTCAAAAAATGATAAACACAGCTACAGACAACTGGATGCGAAATAATCCTGGTCAAATGCTGACTACATTACATTCCTGGTATTGTCAAAAAAACATTTCCTCTAGCTGTTACTGATAAATACGAGTATATCATTGCAGCATTCTTCTCCAATCGCACAAAACGCGATTGAAGAAGAATACTAATAAAGAATAAAAGCCAAAAAACTAATTTACAACCTGATACATCTACAAAACGGAAAAGGAAAAAGAACAAAGAAGGCAAGTTAAAAGTAAAAGAAAACATTGATCATAACAATAATTCATGTGACGAAGAAGATTGCTTTTGTTTTTTTGTGTGTTTTATTATAAATAAACTGATTTTATATAGCATTTCATATTTATTACATGCACCTTAACCATGTTACTTCCGACCCACACCGTGTTACTTTCGTCCTGGCCCCGGGGTCGAAAGTAACAATCGTCGTTTTTTTTTAAAGTATTGTAACTCACAATAAACAGCAAATTATCATGTAAATTTATATACAAATTTGTAGAGCACAAGCGAAGGTATTATGTGGCCTATATTCATTTCATCATAAATATATTAAATAACGAGAAACCAGTGTCAAAGTACAAAGTGTTACTTTTGTACCCGGTCTCCCCTAAGTATAGACAGATAAAAATGTGTTTAAAATCTTAAAGAGACCTGCACGCGCTGCAGACTTTACCTCTTGGGCAGAATTTTCGAAAATTCATTCTCTAGAGGAGTTAATTGGCGATGAAATTTTGTATGGAACCTCGTCATTTATACCTTCATCTTCCTGCCCTGTCCCATGTTATTTGGGAACAGAGCAACGTGTTATTTTATTCCAGTGATAGAAAATCCAAGCGAACTTTTTGGTCTTGTCTTCCCGAAGTCTGATGGCATATGTTTGTACTATTCTTTAATTTCTTTTGTCTTTGTTACAGAGAAGAGATGTGGAGTCGCAGTCTACCAAATCTAGTTTCTGGTCAAGAAATGGCTTGTGTTGGACTTTTGGTGTCGACATTCCTATATTTCTGATACGTAAGTACTTAGACCAATTTTTTCTCATTTTATAAAAATCCGTTGTTTAAATGCCAAGTTGCACAAATTTAAACTCTTATTTATCTTCTTAGATTTAACATGTAAGTATTAAAGTAATCAATGTTAAATAAGCTCTAGAAAAAACATTGCATAACAAACATGTTAGGCAGACATGCGCCCATTAGGACCTCCGCATTTTGCCAGTTATATTTAAGTCCCATGGGACAGGTAGGCGAGCCTATCGACTGAGCACGAACTCGGACTCTGTGGCTGCTGTACTGTAACTCTTTGTCCACCCGAGAATCGAACCCAACCCATCTATGAAGAAGTCGCGCCAGTGACTTGTCGATCAACGTTGTAGTTAACTCTGGAAAAAGTAAAGGCTGTACCAAAAGTTTCCTTTTACATTGAACACGAACAGTTCTGCATAAGCAGTCTGTTTTTGTTTCTAAAAGTATGTTGAAATCACAAACGGTACAATAAATCCAAGTATCATCACCTACGGGCTCTTGTCCTATTTTACTCGGGATCAGCGAAACACGTTTCTTCTTTTATTCTTCCGTCACGGCATCATTTACTCCTTTCTCTTTTATTTATTTCCATCTTCTTTTGGCCTTCCTCTCCCTCTCCATCCTTAAGTTGCAGTAGTTACTTTGTACATTATTACGCTTATGATCACCATAAAATCCCACATTTCAAGTCATTGCCCTTATTTTACTTCCACAACGTGTGTGGTATCATACGAAAACGATACCCAGAAGCAAATTTTGGCGCATGGAGTAGGTATACAGGTTTTTTCTCTAATTCCATCTTTCCAAGACCAATAAGGAAGCGCCCCAAAGACTTATGCATCCCGAATTATTTGAATAAATTATTCAATTAATTGATATTGCACCAATAACGGATGAAACTAATTATCGGACACGAATCAAATAAAAATTCATGGACGTAATAAGTTGACTACCAAAAATGGCTCCCGTTTCATTGCAACGAAGACAGATATAATGTTGCCAGTAATAATAAATTGGGCTGATTTATTTTAGGAAGGACATTGAACGGATTCAATTTGAAACTTTACGTTAACGGTGTAAAGTCGTGATTTCAGTGAAAAGATTTGTGTAAATAAAAATGCCAAAAAATTTAATCTTGTAAATTGGTTGTACGTGCGTTCATACTTAATTTATTTTTTCTATCAATGCAACGCATTTAAAATATACATGTGTTTGTTTGTATTATGGAATTCTTGATAGTTAATAGAGGTTTACAGTTTTTTTATAGAAACGGATCATGTATGATATTTAATACACCGTTTGCTTTGCAAGAACGCATTTTTTTATTGATTGTTGTGTTTGTGTTGTTACAAAATAAATATACCAATGTTGTTATTGCTTCAGGAAAATATCAAGCATATCCTTAATGCAGGCATAATACAAATAATAATTATTTAATTCTAATTTTCACCGTTTAACTTAAAGTAAACCAGTCATTATTAAATTATTGCAAGGTATTAAATTAATTAATTAATGTATAATTATAATTTTTCCTTGTTACACAATAATCATTATTGTTGGGTCGTAAATTAATACAAAGATTTGTTTTTCTGAATACCTACGATTTTTATTATCATCTGCCTGGTCCTTTTTCAACTATTATTTTTCAACTAGGGGTCGACTTCCAGTATTTTATTGAACTACGTACGACTACGTACCTATCTGTGTTCCACAATTGTGTTTTTCTGTGTTCCATGCATTGTCATTCTTAAAACTAATTTAAGATTAAAAAAAATAAACTTAAATGGTGGAAAGTTCTACGGTAATCGGATTTTCCTCCTGTTTATTATTTATTACGTCAAAACCAATGTTGTTTGATGTAATAACTTACACTGTTTGTTGTTGTCTCGTTACACGGAAATTTTATTGTCATTCATATTGTTATTGAGGAACTTTTACATAAGGATAATAAGTTTAATAATCAGCCTATTACATTCCTACTGCTGGACACAGACATTTTCTCTAAGAAGGATAATAAATTATGCATAATTAACTACAAAATTAGGTAAACCTTTGTCTAAACCTTTCGCGGATAACAGGTATGATGTTATGTATTGTTTACTTCAATCATCTCACCATGTAAGCCTTTTGTTTCTTAATTACGTCCCAAGATCTTCTTCATTTCTTTCAAATTATTTCTAGCCTGCAGCTGAATAGGTACCAGTGTCAAAAGTCAGTCACTCAGTTCAATAAAGGTTAAAAAAAGATTTAAAATTCTTCAAAATCTAAGTAGGTACTAAGTTTTTGTATTTACAAAACTTTAGAAAATCATACATACCCTTTACCGATAAAAGACACTTCAAAATAATAATTAAAAATAGATTATCAGCTTCGAGTTTCGACTGGCAAAAAGGTAAAAAATCATTTAATGAAACACACGTGGTAGACCCCACAGTGTCACTTTTAGGGTTGTCAATAAATAAAAGTTACCTACAAAATAATGTGGAAGTATTTTTAGAAATGTTTTTATAGCTTCGAAAACATGTTAGCTTTTCGATGTTTGCTAGATTATTATTCATCTGCTTGTTGGCTTTGGTTTTTAGGTAGAACCACTGAAAATAGTACCTTTGTATTATACTGTATCTACGACTGGAATGCTTTTGTTGAATCTTAAAGTAATACTCATTGATTGCAATGTATTGAACATTCCAATGTGATCTTTCATTTTCCAAAGTTACTGTGTCGTAAACAGCGTTCTATTATTGTATTATGCACAGTGTAACCATTACCTAAGTACGTGTGTATTCTAAATAGGTACTATTATTTCTCACAAGGAATAATTATCAAGTACATACGCAGACTACTTTGCCTGCTTACAATAAGTACTTAAAATGAGGGACATCGCTGACGTGTCAGACATACTCATAAAGTTTCGCGATTATTGACGTCAAATACTAAGTAAATTAAAATAGTAATTGATAGATGCGACTGAGTGAGACAATGGTGTCGTTTGTGCACAAACTAAACTTAATTTAGGCTATTGCTATCTTTTAATAGAAGCCAGTGCGAGAGAAGGACGGCTATAGCTATGAACTAAGTTAGAGATGTCAAACTAGTTTATGCCTTGCGCTTCACCGCGTTTTTAGTCGACATGTTTTACGTGAATCCTTCATTTATATGGAAATACTAGCTTCTGCCAGCGGCTTCGCCCGCGTGAAGCTTTAAATTATCCCACGGGATCTTATTACCGGGATAAAAAGTATCCTATGTGTTAATCCAGGTAATAAACTATCTGTGAGCTAAATTTGATCCAAATCCGTTCAGTAGTTTTTGCGTGAAAGAGTAACAAACATCCACACATACATCCATACTTACAAACTTTCACATTTATATATATAATATATAATTATATATATAATATATAAGTAGGATTAGTTTCTTGTTTTATTAGAGAGAAAAAGATTGCAAGTTTAGTTTGTGCACAACAGAATCAACACCAATGTCAACAATTGTTTGTGTATTTAGAAAATATGTCATTTTATGCGCCCTTCAGCGTAGGGTGACATGACAATGTGACGTTAAGTTAAAAAAAAACTTCAGTTAAAATATGTATCGTACAACTCAGGGCAATATTCTACTCTTACGTCCCGGTTTTTGTAACGATAGAAGGCACCTAAATGAAAGCTAAACTAAAAGCGCTAAAAGCTGTAATCCTACAATGCAAATAATCATTTTAGCCACAATGTACGTGTCTGTTACTAAAACGAGCATTTACGTTTTTACTTATAAAATAAAATCCTTTCACTTCCAAGAAAATATCGATAACATACTTAATGGAAAAAAATGGTTTTAATAAAATACAATTACAAGTTCGCAGCTGGTAACACTCGCCGCATGTGGCAGAATGCACGCAATCGCAGTGACTGTTTACAAATACGAAAAAAAAAACCATGTCGACGACCTTTTGACAAGCGTTCATTAGGGCACATTATTTTGTACATTATTTTAAAAATAGAACTATAATTATGTTTTTTTATTAGGGTGGAGTCTCCTAATATCGGCCGCCTCCTAATATCGGCCGTTTCGAGAAAATGGAACATAACTATAAAAATATCCCTTAAATCATAATAGTTTTAATGCAAAAAGTGACTCCATATCCCTCCGCATAACCTCCCATATTTTGATGCGGGTGCATCAATATTTGAACGTTCAGTAGGCAAAAGAGCACGCGCAGGTGCGGACATGCGTCGTTTGGTATCATTGCCGAGTCAAATCCCTGAGTGGACGCATTGCGAGGATAAGTATTTGAAGGGAACTAAACATACCTATGGTATTACATTTTATTTATTCATGAAGAATAACAGCCAAAGTACCTTTTAGATAGCATGTTTTTACATTTTTTTGTCTATTTAATGAAATAATCGCGGGGCCGAGATTAGGGATCGATATTATTGACAAATCTCAATATCGGCCGGGTGGCCGATATTGGGGAAATGCATGAAAATGTTAAACTACATGTTTAGCTATTTTATATGTTAGCAGTAACGTCAATAAGGTTAAAAATGAAACAACAGCTCAGTTTGATAACTAGATCCTAACGTCGGCCGCCTTAAAACGATTTTTATTTACTACGGCCGATATAAAGGGAATCGATGCGTAATAACGGCCACCTTAATATTGGGAACAAACAACGTTAGGGAAGAAGAAAAAGAATTGAAGAGAACAAAGCGGAGAAAGAGAGACACAAACTGGAAATGAGTATAAAAAAATAAACCAGCCAAAGAAAACAAAAGTAGTAGAGTTTATTTAAAGGACAGAAATCGCGAAACTGACCTCACTGGTTTAGCTTCTCAAGACAAGTTTGGAAAAGGAGAAAGTTCTTTGTGCTGGCTGTGAAGAAGAACTAATTAGTGATGTTGAAGAAGATAAAGACAAAAATATTGGATGCGACATATGCCACTTACACAGTCCACCGTGGGCAAATTATATTGATGTGGCTAAAGAAGATTTTTTTTGTACTTACATCCGAGTCTTAAAAATTAAAATAATTTCTGTTATTACTCGTATAAACTAAAGATCGCAATGATACAACATTCCTAAAAAAAATGTAGAAAGAAACTACAAAAACAAATTATTATAAATAAAAATGATTTCCAAATAAAGTGATTCAAATAAGAAATCTTAACTTTAAGGGAAAAATAGTGCATTAAAGAAAAAAAAACCTAATGAAAATGAATGTAATTATAGAAAAGAGTTAAAAAAAAGTGATTTGTACCTGAGTTGAAATATAAAAAGTTATCATTTTTTACTTTAGGAGTTTATTGATCTTACTTCGCCTTAGAAAACGTATGGCCGATATTAGGGTTACAGGCGGCGGATATAAGGGTGCTAGAGGCCGATATTAAGGGAAATCACCATATTCGGATATAAACATCTATATTTTAAAAAATAACAAAATATTCATAATTTCGCGAATGTAGTAATGGAGTTTCAGTATCCCTTTACCCAAAAAAGGCATTGCAAGAAAGCAAAAACAATTAACGTAAAAATTACAAGCAGTCAAAGTTCAAAAAAAGTTGACATGGCCGATAATTGGTGCCACCACCCTACACCGTGCGAAGCAGAATGTTTTTTATTATTAAAGTTTGTAAAAAAATATGTTTGTAAAAACTATAACGGTCTTATTTATTGTATTACTCGTATTATCTACACGGTTACTATAAAATGTTGCGTTTATATTTTTAATTACAGTCCAGAGTCGTACATTATTATTTTCTTACACACTTTTTTAAATATTACTCTGCTTACTACACTTTCTATTTTATAAAATCTGTACCGTAGTAACTATATGAAGAAGTTGGGTAATTCGTAAGGAAGGTATCTAATTAACTCTTATCATTTGCAGACTCAGTTCATTTTTGCTAACAATGTCTGAAGCTGTATGTAATAAATAACTTCTTCATATTCAAAGACGTTTCAATTTTTAACCGACTTCAAAAAGGTGGAGGTTATCAATTTGTGTTTTTTTTACTGAACTGTTTCGTTGTGTCACCGCAAACGACAACAACCGAATTTTATGAACCGGGAATCGAAGCCCGTTCCAATATTCCCGACCCATGGGTAAATTGTTCAATAGGTCTTGACACTTAGGTACATCTTCTATTGCTATTTGGTTTACATTTTACAATGTAATTTATGGCTTAAACTGTAAATCAAATAGCTTGTTTGACCTTACTTACCTACACACCTTTCCTTCCACCTATACACCCGTATCAAATAGAACATAGGGTGGTGGCACCAATTATCGGCCATGTCAACTTTTTTTGAACTTTGACTGCTTGTAATTTTTACAGTAATCGTGTTTTCTTTCTTGCAATGCCTTTTTTGGGTAAAGGGATACTGAAACTCCATTACTACATTCGCGAAATTATGAATATTTTGTTATTTTTTTAAATATAGATGTTTCTTTCCGAATATGGTGATTTCCCTTAATATCGGCCTCTAACACCTTTATATCCGCCGCCTGTAACCCTAATATCGGCCATACGTTTTCTAAGGCGAAGTAAGGTCAATGAACTGCTAAAATAAAAAAAGATAACTTTTTATATTTCAACTCAGGTACAAATCACTTTTTTTTTAACTCTTTTCTATAATTACATTCATTTTCATTAAGTTTTTTTTTCTTGAATGCACTATTTATCCCTTAAAGTTAAGATTTCTTATTTGAGTCACTTTATTTGGAAATATTTTTTTATTTATAATAATTTGTTTTTGGAGTTTCTTTCTCTTTTTTTTAGGAATGTTGAATCATTGCGATCTTTAGTTTATACGAGTAATAACAGAAATTATTTTAATTTTTAAGACTCTGATATAAGTACAAAAAAAATCTTTAGCCACATCAAGTTAATTCGCCCGCGATGGACTGTGTAAGTGGCATATGTCGTATCCAATGTTTTTGTCTTCATCTTCTGCAACATCACTAATTAGTTCTTCTTCACAGCCAGCACAAAGAACTTTCTCTTTTTCCAAACTTGTCTTGAGAAGCTAAACCAGTGAGGTCAGTTTCGCGATTTCTGTCCTTTAAATAAACTCTACTACTTTTGTTTTCTTTGGCTGGTTTATTTTTTTATACTCATATCCAGTTCTTGTCTCTCTCTCTCCGCTTTATTCTCTTCAATTCTTTTTCTTCTTCGATAACGTTGTTTGTTCCCAATATTAACGTGGCCGTTATTACGCATCGATTCCCTTTATATCGGCCGTAGTTGATAAAAATCGTTTTAAGGCGGCCGACGTTAGGATCTAGTTATCAAACTGAGCTGTTGTTTCATTTTTAACCTTATTGACGTTACTGCTAACATATAAAATAGCTAAACATGTTGTTCAACATTTTCACGCATTTCCCCAATATCGGCCACCCGGCCGATATTGAGATTTGTCAATGATATCGATCCCTAATCTCGGCCCCGCGATTATTTCATTAAATAGACAAAAAAATGTAAAAACATGCATCTAAAAGGTACTTGGACTGTTATTCTTCATGAAAAAATAAAATGTAATACCATAGGTATGTTTAGTTCCCTTCAAATACTTATCCTCGCAATGCGTCCACTCAGGGATTTGACTCGGCAATGATACCAAACGACGCATGTCTGCACCTGCGCGTGCTCTTTTGCCTACTGAACATTCAATTATTGATGCACCCGCATCAAAATATGGGAGGTTATGCGGAGGGATATAGAGTCAATTTTTACATTAAAACTATAATGATTTAAGGGATATTTTTATAGTTATGTTCCATTTTCTCGAAACGGCCGATATTAGGAGGCGGCCGATATTAGGAGACTCCACCCTAGGTAGACTGCCTAGGTAGTAATTATCATGACTTGCCAACTAAATAATGACTAAATTTATTTACATACTTAAATCTGATAGTTACTACCGAAAATAGGCCCAGTTACCTCATATTATTAACACCCCGTTGAGTCGCACGCTGTTCCCGCGTCATTCAAGTGGTATTTTATTCGATACCTTTTTATGGGCGTTTGAATTAAACTGTAATTATCGTTCGTAATCGATTACCGATAAATTGATGTAATATTCGTAATCGTGTCAGTAATTATAGCCCTCTTTGTGAATGAACGAAAACGAAACCATTATTCACCTTAATTTGATTAAAGTTAAGCGATAATAGTGGAGTTTCACTCGATATTAATTAATTTTATGCATTACATTGTATTCTCGTTTTTTTCTTCCAGCTAGACAAAATGTACTACAGCGCCATCTTTTGTCGAGTAGCGGTACTAATTTTGAATTCGCGCCCTTTCAATTTGTTTGTCTTCAAATTAGCTTTAGTGTATAAGCCTACATAAACAAACAAAAAAAAACTTCCATGCAATTGCTACGATTAACACTCAAAAAACAGGAATCTGCTTCGATAAACGTAGTAGGTAGGTAGGTAGGTACCTACTTGCAATCTTTCAATTAGGTGCCTACTCGCTTTTGCTAAGGCGTGTCCAGTCATAGTAACGTGGTTGACCACGCAGTGAGTCCACGTGAGACCCAACGTGTCGGATGCACCGCAATTGGACTATTAGATGCGTTACGTCACTATTCGTAATCGGGGTCCGTGAAACACGTTATTGAAAGTGAGGTGCATTTCAGATCTCATGACTATGTACCTACATAGAAATGACGAGCGAAGAAAGAAACAAATAAAATTGAAAAAATATTTTTTTTTTAAATAAGTTATCTCAGAGGAGCTTGTGGCTAAATAATAGCTGCTTCTCGAGCCGATCTTTAGGTTAAGCCGTGCTTGTCTAGTTTGGTCTGTGGATGGGTGACCACACATACATACCGAGTTTTCTCCGTGCCTCGGAAAGCACGGTCCCGGCTGTCATTGTCCATCTTTGGCAGTCGTTACAGGTAGCCAGTGGCCCAAAAAGTCTTACCACCAGTCTTACCAAGTGGTATCGTATTACCCAGTATTAACTGGGTTGTGGAGGTCAGATAGGCAGTCGCTTCATGGAAAATACAGGTATTCAGTTGCAACCGGTTAGACGGAAGCCGACCCCAACATAGTTGGGAAAAGGCTAGGCAGATGATGAAATAAGTTAACTCAGAACCAACTTACCTATTTCAAACGCAATATTTACTAGGAATTGCATTAGATAAAAATAAAACCAAGGTAGGACGTGCCCTACGTGTCTTTGCATTCGTTTTCATAAATTTTATTCTAGGAATGTCCATATTCCTACCTACCTAGTTACAGAGCGATAAGTTTAGTGAAGACAGTATTTGTAAAGGTTGAAGGAACCTTGTCAAGGACGAGCGCAACCACAAACCACATCGTCAAAGCAAACCAATCGCAGTAAAACACCACAGGACAGACCACAGGTTTCTGTGTATGAACGCTACTGTAGATGTAGATTTGGGCACTTGATGCCCTTTTTGCAGTTTATCCGTTTTTGATGAAACCATCTATATGTCTATTGGAATAACATTTAACGTGTTAATGACAATTTTAAACTAAAATTTGTCGAAAGTTTGGCATTTTCAATATCGTCCATCACGCCCCTCTGATGTGCAAACACACGTCAGGCAGGACACGATATCGAGTGTCCCATCGTTTGTGAATAACTTCACATTTGACTCTGGTCTAAAGTGTTACAGTCTAAGGTCCATGTTCACCGAAAAGATAACAGTCTGGTTACCTAAAACCAGCTGTCACTGTGACGTGTTCCCATACAAAAATGTGTTTTAAACAGCTGATTTTTGATAATCAGAGTATCATCTTTTTGGTGAACATGGACCTAACTCACTTATTTTGCTGTGCCCGACAGGGTCCAAGTGAACTAATTATAAGTTTTACCACCTAAGAATACATGTGGAATGCAATCAAGTATTGAGTATCGAATCATCTATGCATTTCCACCTGAATAGGTTTTCCTTGCTTCGGTCAACCTGTGTCGGGAGTCTGTCTAAAGACTTCCAGGACAGCTATGGCCATTCGTGTTCAGATTTTCAGCAAGAGCCACTACAGGAAGTTGGCATTACATTAAAACCCATTCCACGAGTGACTATTAGAATGCTTATGGGTGTTCATAAATGTAAATCAGAGACACCAGTAAATAAAATAACAATTCACTATTAAAACATAAATAAACATAAGAATACTGAAACATATTACATACGTACTGACTTGGGTACCTACGAACTAAGCCATTATCATAAACCATTATCATATGCCTACGCTATCTAAAACGCCAAACATTGTTCAAAATAATCTAATCTGCTAAGATTTACCCCGTGTATGCATGAAGATGTTCCATTTGTTAAGCGCAAACAATATGGTGTACTCGGGATGACATGACAAGCACGTTAATGCTTCTCGGTTTAAGTTGCAGTAAAGACAAACATATTAGCGTGGCAAATTATTGACATGCAGAGTTCTAGAGTAATGTTATGATATATTATGAATATATATGGTATATTACGAAGCTAATCAAGCCGATCAAGCTATGCCTGCCTGAAGCAGTTCTTTAAGTTTCGGTTCGGAGATATCCTAATGATATAAAAAACTTTGTTTGACGAGAAAAATTGTTGATTCTTTTGATTTCATTGTTTACTGAACCACTTTTATAATTATTACGGCACAACCTATAGTCTCCTTATCTAAAACTGACTGTCTCCATTCTCAACTCACAAAACTCAACGAAACGACTGCAACTACAAAAACGTTCTTCATCCGTACTACCCAGACTCTCTTGTCTAGGAATCTCTAACCAGCATATTTTACAGGAACTGCCAAATCCCACACATCTACCCGTCTAACCTCTCACCTTGAAATGTTCACTCCGATTACATCATTACAAATCTGCACGATAGTCCAGCACGTTTTGGCACATGGCAAAAAATGGAACCAGATTTTTCAACGCAATGAATTTGGGTCTCTCGATCCTCTCGCCTTTGCAAGCAGCGCCACCTCAAATAGGCCAGGATATATTAGCTAGTGTGTGTTACTGGTAGTTTGGCATTGACTTTGAACTTCAACAACGTCCACAGTTTGGGGGATTGGCAAATAAATTGGCCGTTATGGAGGGCGACGTCCATTTGCAATGTCACGGGGACAACCCAAATTGCGTCAGTTAGTGGTTAGATAATGCTAGAGCTAGATTTGTACGGTTCGTTCCGGGTTTATTATGTGCAAAATATTTCCTTATACGTTTTTGGATACCCGGAAGACTGGTGAATCTGCGTTTTACTGGTTGGCAGAAGGTTAATTTGATTTATCCATGCTGCTAAAGACGATCACAGGAATACTTGATGGTTAACAGGAGTTCAAGTCTTTCTTAAAACCTTTGGAATAGTTAGTTACAATGGCATTTTGCCCGCAGAAATACGGAAAAACAACGCAGGAACCTGATCAATAGCACAACGTAAAATTATTTCAGTCAAAATTCATCATCGTAATTATTTATGCGCCTACCGTATTGAATTTCCGACCGCTGGATTTTGTAGGACAAACACTATAAATAAAACGAACTACCGATTAAACCCGTCGTACTAAAAATACAATTAATTAATCATCCAATTGTGTTTTATAAGTACCTAATATTTAATTAGCAAAAATGGTCATAACGTTTGATTCATCCTACGTGACGTACACAGGGACCTTTTACAGATGTGCGCGCGAATGACGCTTGCCCGATTTTCCTTCAATGAATGAACAGCCAATCATAAAATATCTTAAAATAATTTTATGGTTGACTGTTTCGACTATGTACATCGGTTTATGTAATAAATAACAAATGTAACTTGTTCACTTAGCATTTTTTACCTGGATCTAAACATCTTTCTCGTAGGGTTCTCTAACAGACTCCAACTACTACTTTTGTAATTCCATCGCGTAGATCTTCATTCAGGAACACGAAATGTTATAGAACCTTAGCAGTTTTTCATCATCACCTTCTAATATCATTCTTTCTTCCACAGTGCTGGCTCTGATTGGTCTCTTCGAGCTGGGTATAATCCCAACGTACAAAGCTGGCTTCTACTGCAATGACCCGGCCCTCAGCTTCCCTTTCGAGGGAGACACAGTCAACTCTGCGACGCTTATATCAACTGTATTTGGACTACCGTTGTTTTTTGTAAGTTTATAATAACTTTATTAAATAGCTCATAACAGATGGCCTGCCTGAAAGTAACTCCACCTGCTAGTAAAATGCCTACGCACGTCTGATTGCTCAAAACGAATGATGGTCATCGCAATTGTATTGCCAACTAAGAGAAGAAACTGGGCTCCACCAGCATTGTAACAGCAGCAATAGGTGTTGTAAAACATGTCACACGAGCACTCAACAACCACAAATTTAAAAATGGCCCCCATTCCACGAAGCACCCACAAGTTCGTCAGTTACGTCCTACGTAATAGGAGACGAGCATTTATGTCTGGCCTGGACTCTCATAAGAGGAAATAGATAACGGTTTGTTATTCCCGTCAAAAGAGGATCAAAAACATTTTAGTCACCTTTATGAGGAAGAGTTAGGATCTTTGCTAAGAACTAAATGATGCACGGGATGCATAAAGTGCGTCATGGTGTTTGTCTGTTTATTATAATGGTAAACTTAATACAAACGCTAAGTAGGCACTACAATTAACACATTTAACCGCAGATTACAATAATATTATTTTTCCTGAAGAGTGTAAGCGTATTTATATTGTAGGTTCTTACCCTAAACGGTAATTATATGAAAAAGCCCAGTGAACCGTTGAAATAATCGCAATATAAACCATCATAAGTCCAAAATTATCTGGGATGGACCGAAATCATCACCGATTGCAGAATCTTTCCTTCTAAGAGTATTTTGTTTCTTATGAGCTTCGCATCCAAAAGCCATTTTATTTTCATTGTCCTCTCACCAAGTTCAACGTTTTTTTCTCTTCTTTTCAGATCGCTGTAACAGAGTACATATTCTTATACGATGACTTCTCTGAATCAAGAATTCGACGAACTTGTACAAATACTTTCTATTTGTATAGAACGTATTGCTACGGACTGCTCATCAACCTGAGTTTTGTGGAGGTCATGAAGGGGCTTATGGGGAACCCTAGGCCCACCTTCTTCGATCTATGTGAACCTGATACTGGCAAGACTTGCAATGGGTAAGATATTATTGTTGTTAGAATTTTGTGTTGCTTCCACCTCTGATCTTTGTTTTCAGTTTTAATCACTTTATAAATGTAATTAGCCTCTATCGTTCCTATTGCTCATTATGCATATTGGACACAAGCCTTCTCTCTGTGAGAGGTAATGGTCCCTAATCCACCACGCGGGCCCTGTGCAGGACGGTTTGTAATTATTGAGTCAGGACATATTGGCAAAAAACCCAATTAAACATTGTAGTGGTTTATTATGAACGATCATTTTCAATAAAGGATGTTGGACATGCCGATGTCATCAAATATAACTTTTATAATTTCTCTAAAGTAAGACATGGATGTTCCCTTACAAACAACCAAAAAGGCAATGACAGTTCTTCCCAGAGAGTCCGGTCACTGACTGTACATTTTACGACATCCGCATTTACATGGCAATATATTCGGCTCGTAGGAGTAATACATTTGACATTGAGTGATCTTGAACATCTTCAGACTACTTATCTAATCTCAAGATTGACGTGGGCTCATAAAAGTGTCAATGAGGATGGAAATTCATGAGATTATTGACACTGGTCGTAAAGTACAATAACAGGGTCCTTTAATTAGAGGATTCGGGGAGACTTGAAACATATGCTATGAAACTGAAAAGTTCTCCACCGCCAGTTATTCCTTTTAACTATTCTTATTGGTCATTCGTAAATTATGCTTCGCAATCCACCTGACCAGCTAAACTTTTGATATAATATCAATGTACTTAGGGTTGGCCCAGTATGTCTCCTTCTTCCATACTTTCTTATTAGTCGTCTTCTCATTTGAAGTCATCATCTTTCTAACCACACCATCTACAATTATTTCATCCTCATACGCAGTTTATTAATGTTCCATTTCTTTGGTTTCAGTACCCAGTTCGTGAGTGACTTCCAATGCACTTCCGAGAAGTACTCCTGGTGGTACCAGATGGATTCTTACAGGAGCTTCCCTTCAGGACATTCTTCAATGTCTGTCTACTGTGGCTTCTTTATTGCGGTAAGTTTTAATGAATTTTGTGTTGATACGCCACTAAGTCTGGCTGGCTTTGATATTAGGCCTAACTGCAAGATGTTCTAACCAAGTTCGTTGACAATTTTTTTAGAATCATTTTATCATTTAAAAAAAGCCAAAACTACTGTCAAGCATGAGTTCTTGGGTTCGATTACCAGGACGGGCAAAGTGTTAATGGCTTTCTTAATAAGAATTTCTCAGTAACAGTCCATATATTTATAATTCCAAAATAATTTCTAAAAATTTGTGGGATACCTGGTGGAACGTGTATACAATATCTCAGTCTAACCTTTCGCTAAATGTTGTGTTATACTCATACTTAACATTCGAATCTACTTTCTCTGATCTCCAGTGGTACCTCCAAAGCCGTGCCTTCGACTGGCGCCACCGCACCGTGTTCCTGGTCCCCATGCTGCAGATGTTGTGCATCTCGTACGCCGCGGTGTGCTCGCTCACGCGGATCACCGACCACCGACATCACTGGTGGGACGTGCTCGTCGGCACTATCATTGGAGTTGTTACTGTTTATTATGCTGTAAGTATTGTTTGCACTATTGTCTTTTTACTCATTTGTAATAGGAAGTAAAATTTTTATGTGCAATACTAGCCGATGCCCGTGGCTTTGCCCGCGTAAAATTATATACAAAAACCTTCTTCTTGAATCACTCTATCTATTTAAAAAACCCGCATCAAAATCCGTTGCGTAGTTTTAAAGATCTAAGCATGCATAGGGACAGACAGACGCGGCGGGAGACTTTGTTTTATAATATGTAGTGATAGACATTCTACAACTAGAACTATATTATTATAACAATAAAACTAAACGTAGTAAGTATCTACATATTTAGACAACGATATCAATGGGACACTTGGCCTACTCCTCCGTATCGCCGTCAACGGGAAAAGTGCCCAGAATACTGGCAGCATTGCCACGTTGAATGACACATTAGTGTCATTCAACGTGGCAATGCTGCCAGTATTCTGCCGCGGGCTGGCTCTTTCTTTGGCCAAAGAATTATCTTTGGCCAAAGAAAGAGCCAGCCCGCGGCCAGTCGGTGGGAGATTTCTTTTTCTTTTTTGAAAACTATTCTAAAATTAAGAGTAAAAGCATAACGATCCACTGTTACCATTGCGTACCAAGTAATCCCAATTAATCGTACAATTCCTTATTTTTGTTTAAATAATATTTCAAGCAATGCAGATCACTGACTATTGACTGTACTTAATGGCTCTTTAAAAACTAGGGGAAAGAATAATCAAATTTTTCCATATTTTTGCCATCTTCATCTACTAAGCATCTACTAAGCAAAAAAGTTCAAATATATTTGGCACTAAGTGGTTAGTTTAGTTCCTCTTCTGATTTCTTGTCTTGATTTCTTCAATTCATCATCTGCCTAGCCTTTTCCGAACTATTTTAGGGTCGGCTTCCAGTCTTACCGGACGCACCTGAATACCAATATTTACATGGAGCGACTGTCAATCTGACCTCCACAACCCAGTTAATGCTCATGTAATACGATACCCCTTGGTAAGACTGGCCGTGTATGCTTTCCGTCGCACATAGGAAACTTGGTACTTAAGTAAGGGGTGGTCACCCATCCACAGACCAACCTAGCGAGCAGCTGTTAATATTTAGCCACGAGTCCTATTTCAAAAACTTTGCCTCCAACTGCCGTCACTAGTATTCATTGTTTTCATCTTTTCCAGGCCCTGATCAGCGCTAACTTCAAATACGATCACATTAAGCAGACCAGTGATCTCAAGTCCCAAGAGAGCCAGCATACAGTGAGGACTTTGTTATACGACGAACGAAGACCGGTGACTGTGTCTTAGTGTAGTGTGTTTATTAAAGACTGGTTATCAAATTGTAGGAAGAATTACTGAAAGACAAGGTGCGAAAAACTTGTTTTCGTCCTGTTTAAAACCTTAAACGGGATGGAAACTTATAGAAAGAAATTCATGATATTACTGATTTTGAATTAGTTGATGATCTTGGATTAGTTGTTGTTGAACACATCCTTCCGAAACATAAAATCTTTAAAACAAAACTAGTACCTAATCCAAGTAATTGTACCCAAAAGTAGGTTTTGTTTAATAGATTGAGTATTTTAGTGTTATGGTCCCGAATACTTTTTAATGAGTTCACAGTTAAAAACATAAAAAAAAAAAACGAAAAAAGCAAAATGAATGAAAACACTGAAAGTGTTAAAAAGAAATGCGACTAAAAATGCCCGCCATATCTTATTCCAGTAGGAACTACTTAGTTAAGTTTATTCTTTACTTATAAGTTAGGTTTAAGTAGTAACTTACGTATTTTGTGTCTGAAATCACAATGATCATTGTTATCATGTAAATACTTTTGTATGTGTTAAGTTATTTATGAAGTATAGTATGACAGGGATGCGTTCCGCCACAGGATGCGCGAAGGACCGTAACAGGTAACTTAGATAGTTTATGAGAAAATGTTTTTGTATGGGTGTTTCTGTATCACAAGCTGTAATAAATTAATAATATCAGAGAAGTTAAAGCAAAATCTATAATCAAATTTTCTGATTCAATTTGGAACCGAACCTTCTATATTTTATGGTTTAAAATTACATGGAGAAAGTCAGTATTTGGTAAATTGGTCAAGTTACCACAAGCTGTCACATTTCTCCAGTTTGACAGTTTGAATAGTAAGTCGCAAAAGCGGTCATTGACCAACCTACATTAAATTTTGACATCCATAAATAAGCCTGCCTGTCTTGAATCGTCATCTATCGTGATCTTCAACATATTCTAATGAAAAACGAAACATTTGTTTTGGTTCGTATCAAGAGATATTAGGGAAAGGGCAATGACCGCTATAGCTATCCTAACTGTCACTTAATATAGCAACTTACGGGCTGGCGACTGAACTTTGAGTTTATTAATGTTTTTCAACATGTTTTTGAACATGTTTTTGAAAATCACACAGCAAAATGTGAATATGTAATATAATAAAATTTTGACCAAGTAGACTTAACTGACAGTGCCTTTTACGACTAGGTAAATTTTAAAACCATTTTTTTTTACGTTAGCTAGGAAATCGATGTATTTCATATACTTAAGTATTTATTGTAATAGACATTAGAGATACATAGTATCAGTATTATTAAACAATTTAGGGATAAATGGTTTTTCTTATACGAGTTTACGCAGATAGATTGACAGAAAACTGCATTTTTTTATGATCATGATAAAAATTGTTTCTTTGTTGCGATTTAATGCCACCGTTACAATTTTTTGTTATTAAAATTTAAAAAAAAATTGCGCTGTTTTATTTTTTATTTGACTAAGTACTTATATTTATTTATTTAAACTTCATGTACAAGAGTGGTACATAGGCGGACTTAATGCCACAAGGCATTCTCTACCAGTCAACCTTTGGGTCAAATAAGACAGTATTGTGTGTGATAGAGTACAATAAAAATAAAAATACCATTTATAAGCATGAAAATTAAATATAAAAATATATATATACATATATATATATATATATATATATATATATATATATATATATATTGTTTTTAATATTAAGATTCTAGATAGGCCCAACGTCCAACAGAGGAGAGCAGCGGTGGCCCGGTGGTGGCGGCCCAGACTTCCAAAACGAAAGTCGGTAAAGGCGCATTTTTTGTGTAATTTAGTTCATCACCACTGCTTTCAAATATGACGAAGGCCAAACATTCTGAGGAAACCGGCATGTCCTAGCACCAAACAATCAAAGACATGTGACGTCAAGCAACCGGCACTGGGCCCTCGTGATTATAGCCCACTCCCATTCATAGAGAGGAAGTCGTGTGTGCCAGCAGTGGGAACATAAATAGGCTGATCATGCAATGTCCAACACCAATAGTAGAAAAAAAAAACGCCTACCGAAGGGCTTCTGTTGAACAACCGTTAACTACCCTGCACTGTTTCTGCAGCACTCGAGATCGTTAACAGGGGTAATATTTTACAAGTAGGTATATCAACGAAACCTTTTTGGCCCAACCAATGCACTCGCCAAATATTTGCATCCACACGAGGCTAGGACTCGCGGAAAATCTTAACCAATCTCCATAAACCAAAGAACGCCATCTACCGGTTTAAAACTGAACAAACTTTTCCTACCACCGTCTTAAATCATTGCAAGAGACCAATTCAGGCAAGGTTAGTAAACAAAATTACTAACTCTCATAACGTAATGCCCTTCGTATCACAGGACCCTAGCGCCCTAGGCCGAAGGGCCAATATATGGGTCATAATGATAGCGTTGCACAACGCTGCCCACTTATGTGCTATTACCAAAATAAGGATGCTCGCGATCACCGGTTCGATTGCTGTGTGAGGTATGATGTACTTGGATGTTGTGAGTAAATTGTAGTGTATTGAGAAAGATCTTCTGATTCACATGAGTATTATGGCCGGTGGCTAGTTTTTTAAAGTAAGGTATCTACAGTAGTTGCGGGCCTGTTCGTAGTTGCGGGCCTGTTCGAGGGGTTGCGGGCCTGTTCGAAAGAGATACCGCGGCCCTGGAACATAAAGGGCGAGGAAGGAACATGAATGGGTTTTAGTCAGTAAGAGTCTGACACTCCCTCCCGCTCCGCCCAGAGTGGGAGAAGTCATTTGATGATTTCCCATCCTAAAAAAAAAGGTATCTACAGTAAAGTATTTTTACGGTTATGCTGTTTTTTATTGACTACATTTTCTGTATGTTGAGGAAACTTAATTTTTTTGAATTGTTTGTTTTCTAACGGCCATTTTCTATAACTTACTTACGTGTAACTGTTAGTTATTATGCCTACGTCTCGGAGCCATCGGTGTTTCTATAAACAAAGTTAACTTGGAATATCTTGTTACTCAGAGGACTGGGATTTATAGAAAAAAAAACAAAAGCTTCTGAAGTCGATGACCTTTGTTTGATTGATTTATTTTTTTTGTCACCGACTTCAGAAGCTAAAGTTATTTTTAACTTTTTTTGTTTTTTTTTTTGAAGTCGGTTTTATTTTTTGCAAAAAAAGCTTTTTTTCACTTTTTAGTGGTTCACATGTGCTTGATACACATGGAAAGTGCATACCGTTACAATTACAACAAGCCCAAACACGACTAGGATACATTTTCTCATTATGGAGTTCCGTGACTCTTGGCTTCATCATCAGATCTGATGGTAGAATGGTTCTTATCGAACGCAAATGCTTCATTTGTTGTAGAAAATGCCAAAATCGTTGTACGTTATCCTATAAAATTTGAAGAGTTCCCTCGATTTCGCTAAGATTCCATCATCAGATCCGGACTTGGTGGCTATGGGACCATTTGGTAAGTATACCCTTTCCAACAAAAAAAGACGTTCTCAAATCGGTTGGCAAGCGACGGAGCTACGCGCGAAAAAACATTAAAAAATAATTGAGCGAAAAAAAAACGAATTGAGAACCTCCTCCTTTTTTAGAAGTCGGTTAAAAGCTTTTCTGTGACATTTTGATTCTTACGGTCCGTAAACTTAATGTCAAACAGATAGCAACCTTCCGTTAGCTGTTATTATTCAAAATGGTCGTAAGATGTACATTTCTTGAATGCAGGGCAGGTGGGATATAGCCTAGTTACATTACCTAACCTATCGGTGTATCTTGGAGACCCGAAGATTTTTGAACTAAAGCATGTGACGTCATAGAAATGCATTAAGGAATAGGCGCATTACTTTGTGTAATTTATTTCATCACCACTGCTCTCAAAAAACGGTGAAGGAAAACATCGTGAGGAAACCGGCATGTTCTAGAACCCAAAATTCGAAGACATGTGACATTTACAAATCTGCACGGTAGATTATAGCCCATACGAAAAAAATACGCGCTTTGACGTCGAGTTGCGGACACCAGCCCGTTATACAATACAATAGGTACAATACAATAAGGAGATAGGTATTTTATACGTCACTAGTGACGTACATGTGTAAGTATTATCGGTAAATGATTGATTCTTAATTGTTTGATTTCATATTATGTTTAACTAATCAAAATTAATTACTTACACTCATCTTTCCCACGAATTTCTTAGTACATGCGCTAAACAAAGACTTCATTTCGATGTCCTAAAATATACTTACCTAATCTAAATACTGTTCTAACATACATTTCACAAGAGAGCAACCATTATTGCACATTAAACCTTATTTGAAAGACATAGAGTCACATCGGGATTTGTGATTGTTGCAAGAAATTGGTACAGGTCAGGAGTTCACAATGTAAATGCAACTTTTGATGGGCCGTCACTTTTATCGGCTCTCGAATGTAGACTAGGAGCTAGTAATTAATTGTCAAGATGATGTGTCGTGTTGAGCTGTCTTGCTTTTTGACTATGAATGATAGGTTCTGATTGATAGATTTAGAATTTTCGCTGAATAGGTAAATTTGAGAGTGGGTTTCGTTCTAGTTCTCTCCAATTGCCAACATGCTTAGTGTATTTTTAAGCTATTGCATAGCTTCTATCGCGGGACTTGAGCGTGGAGACCGAATCCAGAAATTCCGTAACGAAAATAACCTAACACCCCCCGTAAAAAACAAATGCAATGGCTTTACAACGGCAGTCCCCGAGTGCAACACGTCTTTTTTTTTATTGACTTTCTCGTTATTGGTAGAAATTTGGGATTTGGGAAAAATAGTTTGTTACCAGTACGTCTACCCTTTCCTTTGTAATTAATAAGTACTTCTTTGCAGTTGAGTTCGGCGCAATACGTTTTAATAGTTTTTCTTTTATTTATAATATTTACTTACACAATCTATCTTTTCTTTGGTCTAAGGCTGGCCAAAAGGCCCAAACACCATGTGCCATAAAAAAAACAAAGTAAGAATACCAACCTCTTTGCCTTATTACTGAAAAGCTGTTTGATTTTCTCCATAATTCTTTTTTTGAAAAACCATAAGTGTTTCCACGTGTAAATCCCCATGAACCGCGTATAGCCGGTTCGTCCATAGACGTAGGTAATTTATTTTTCCGTCGTGGCCGCAGGGGAGGGAATATGGCTATAAATTACAATATAATGCGGTTTGTGCGTCAAACATCACGCTAGTTCATGTGGCGGACGGTTATTGTTTATTGTTTTTATGGCCTGAAGGAATTGTCCAGTGGAATTATCGAAAGCTGTAGGTACAGAAGAAAACAACGTCGTTTTGAACCCGTCAAACTGAATGCCATGTAACATTATGCAACATTTTATTATTGTCTTTAAATCTGCATTTAAAAAAATGGAATTAGTTCTCAGCAGGGAATTAAAAACACCTTCTTTATGAAGGTGTTTTACAGAATTATAAGTGTTACATGTTGAATTGGTAACAGAATCAAATATGTAACACTTATAAATGTGTTTTAACCCAAACAACTTACAAAACTGTAACCGTAACAGGTCTGTAACAGATATAAAAGGTTTAACAGTGTTAATAAGTGTTTAACAGGTAAACTCAGCGTTGCCATTGGATAGCCGAAATCTAGTCGCAGTTTGTAGTAAAACTGATTATTTCAGTTTACACATGATAACGCATATAACAGGTTACAGTTTGATTCGGTAACATTATTGTATCTGTTACATTTAAAAGTGTTTTTCTGTTGAAACTGTTTTAAAACCAGTCTTAAAAACACATTATTACGGTTACAGTTTGAGTCCCTAGTTCTCAGAGCTAAAGATGAATGCGGAATGTGAAAAGGATTTCTTCTAAATCTATAGAGGTAGAAAATCTTTTTAAATGCATTTGCATAGGCAATCATTGCATTTGCATAGGCAAAGCAGTCTTGTCTTGGTACAGTAAATGATACGTACCCAACAACTTTTTTTTTTCTAGCCTATCGTGTGTCCCACTGCTGGGCAAAGGCCTCCCCTTTTTCCTTCCAAACCTCTCTATCTTGTGCGTTAACTGGCCATGTTCGCCCCGCAAACAGAATCAGATCGTCACACCACCTTTGCCGCGGTCTACCTCGACGGCGATTCCCTCCGTCAGGCGTCCAGTGAGTGACGATACTAATAACTACGAATATTTGTACGCATTTGTAAACTGCCTCTAATATTACAAATAAGTAACTTACATAAAATCTTGACAGTCCACGAAGGTTTACTGTAATAGCCCCCACACACACATGTCAACCCTCGAATAAGGGGTGCCCCAATGCCATCAACCGGACACAAATCCAAACTCCGTGGCTTCTATTGAGCAATTCCTGACGGAAAAACCGAAATAATCTTTGCCTGACCTGGGTATCAAACCCCAGGACCTCATGCTCAGTAGTCGCGCTCGCGAACTACAACAGGACTATCTAGACAGTCTAATAAATTACTTGTCTATGAATTACATTGTTGTAATAAAGATCGTTCCTAAACCCGCCAAGAAAATTCCATTTTATTGGGTCTAATCTCCTAGAAAGACCGTTTTTTTTTTATAAAATTTGGGCAATACGCGAACATAACACATTATAAAGTATCATTATACTTGCTTTTATTCTGCAGAAACCGTTTATTTACGGAGATTACAACGCTTGAAAAATGTATGGCGAGGTGTATCTAGGGAACCCTAAGATAACTTTCTATCAGTTCACTTATAAATAACGAACTATACCTAGGTACAGCAAGTGCAACCGTCAGGTATTAAATGGAGGGAAACCCCAACGTGAGTCATGCGTTCGAGGTATGGGGCGGGTCAGGTGGGCGCAATTAGCCTTGTCTAGGGGTTCTCAAAGTGGGGTTTTCCGGTTAGAGTAGTAAGAGCAATATAAAAGAACAATCAATACTCAATACTTTATTGCATTCCACATGTAGGTATTTCTATGTAGTATATTCTTCATTATGTTCACCATATAACTCATCATCTGCCTAGCCTTTTCCCAACCATGTTGAAGTCGTTTTCCAGTTTTTCCGGATTCAGTTGAGTACCAGTATTTTACATGGAGCAACTGCCATTTGCCCTCCACAATCCAGTTAGTACTGGGTAATGGTAATACGATACCACTTTTTTTTTTTTTTTTTTTTTAAGGATGGGAAATCATTAAATTACCCCCCCCCCCACTCTGGGCGGAGCGGGAGGGAGTGTCAGACTCTTACTGACTAAAAACCATCCATGTTCCTTCCTCGCCTTTTACGTTCCGGGGCCGCGGTATCTCTTTCGAACAGGCCCGCAACCCCGGCAGGCTTCGGCCCTTACGGGCCCCTCTCCTTTTGCTGACATCTCTTTGAGGCGCGCGTGGAACACGAACGCGCCGTCGACACGGCCTGTCGTCGTCGTTAGACGGCCGGACGGCTAGCTAGCCCATAGCCAGCCGTCCACAGGCCCGATACGATACCACTTGGTAAGACTCGACTACAGGAAAATCGTTTTAATTAGTCTTTGGGACATATAGGTAGTGGTGTCGATTCTGTTGTGCACAAACTAAACTTAATTTAGACTATTGCTATCTTTTACTGAAAGGCAGTGCGAGAAAAGGACGGCTATAGCTATGCACTAAGTTAGAGATGTCAAACTAGTTTATGCCTTGCGCTTCACCGTGTTTTTAGTCGACATGTTTTTACGTGCACCCTTCATTTGTATGGAAATATTAGTTCGAATTAAATTTGACAGCTCTAAATTACGTCCGTCTCTTTCTCGTTTTATTAGTGAGAAAAAGATAGTAATAGCCTAAATTAAGTTTAGTTTGTGCACAACAGAATTGACACCAATATCGACAGTGTGACTAAAGTTTGAGGAACTCTGGTCCAACCCGTTCACCGCGACGCCCTCTTTTAATTAAACTGTCTTTATTCGCAATGTGTATGTTTTGTACCAACGGTTTTTTGATAGTGATCCGTAATTATGAAAACAATTGCTTTTATTATAAGTACTTACTTATACTGCTTATACAACGTGTAACAGAAATGGTATAGTCATATGAAAGAGTGTGCTACAGACCATCAAACTAAACCACTTTCTCCATGGGACCACCATCATAATCACAGTATTATTATTAATAAATGTTTATTTATTTATTTAATTATTAATTTATTTTTTTATTTATTTATTTGTTTGTTTGTTTGTTTGTTTATTTATTTATTTATTTATGTACATACAAAATACTTAGTAGAACATTAGGTACATTAAGAAAGAAGAGCACAAAGGTATGAGACAGCTAATTATTTTTTTGTGCGATTACGATGGTGGTCCCATGGATAAAGTTGTTTAGTTTGATGGTCTGTAGCACACCCTTTCATATGAGTATACCCTTTCCGTTACAAATGTTGTAGAAGCATATGCGACGATGTTCAATTGTTTCTGTTGTTAATTTATGCGACAATGATGCGTTTTTTTATAATATTATGTCCTTGGAACATGCAACTGTTGTTAGCTTATGGCTTGCGTGGTAACATCATGATAAGATGTATGGCATGATAAGGTAGTGTTGGTCAAGCAAATAAAGAAAGACTCTGTTATAATTGTCTGATATATCATTACTTTTACATACATAATGGTGTCGATTCTGTTGTGCACAAAGTAAACTTAAATAAGGCTGTTTCTATCTTTTACTAAAAGGCAGTGCGAGAAAAGGACGGCTATAGCTATGAACTAAGTTAGAGATGTCAAACTAGTTTATGTCTTGCGCTTCACCGTGTTTTTAGTCGACATGTTTTTACGTGCACCCTTCATTTGTATGGAAATATTAGTTCCAATTAAATTTGACAGCTCTAAATTTCTTTCTCGTTTTATTAGAGAGAAAAAGATAGCAATAGCCTAAATTAAGTTTAGTTTATGCACAACAGAATCGACACCATTAAAAAGGAAATTTTAGTTTTTAATGAACTGGGAATTGTTATTATGTAATAGTTAGCTTACATTTAAATCCTTCTTAAATTCTTACATTTTTTGGAGCAGCTCGTGGCTATACATATAATAACGTGGCGCGTGTGTGTCGGACCATTTCGTTCCCTTCAAAATGGTTGAGCTGAATGGTGCTGATCCATGCATCATGTTCGTGAACGGGCGCTGTCAGTTGTGACTGGTCATCTCTTAGTTGCCATGGCTTATTTGAATGAATTATGTTGTTTTTACTATGGACACTTTTAACGTGCACATCTTGCTACATTGTTCTCGCATAATTTACCATCTCAACATTAATGATGTAACCAAGATTTTTTATCAATAATTTGATTTAAAAGAGTGTCCATGGAGTTTCTTGCCCGATCTTCTCCATAGAGATCTTTATGTCGTGTGACTGGGACTGTAGCTACATCATCATCCTCATCATTCATCTTTGTTTCGACAATTCAAAAGTGCCTGTTATTGGCCTACTTGAAATAAATGCTTTGATTTTGATTTTGGAACAGCCGCTCGGGTCGACCTTCCTGTTAAGCCGCGCTTCGAAAGGTTGGTTCGTGGATGGGTGACTAGGACTACCCATTACATACCGTGCATAGGAAGCATGTAAAACTGTTGGTCCCGGCTGTCATTTGTAGATCTGACAGTCGTTATAGGTAGTCAGGTGCGCTAGTCTGACACCCAGTCTTACCAAGGCGTATCGTATCACCAAGTACTAGCTAGATTGTAGAGTGGTATTTAGCTCTTCAGCTGCATTTGGTTAGACTGGAAGCCGATTCCAACATAGTTGGGGAAAAGTTGGGCAGAAGATGACGTTTAAATGCTTCTTCGTTCTATCGGCAGTCATGGATTAACAGGTACACCGTTGACTCGATGCATCTCGATTTTCAACTCAAGATTCAGCGCAAAGAGTTGATATTCCATCTAACAATATTTTTCGGTAGAGGTCGCTTAGTGAAGCTAAGTGAAACTCAATAGCATTTTCTAATAAACATTGAACAGCAGTTCATTTGATTGGCGGGCCACATAGTCCACATTTCAATTGAATTTCCAGTAAGTATACGATCTCAATTACTACAATAATTAACACTGCTAATGATAATTATTTTAGCAGGATTTCATTAGACATAATAGTGCCAATGAACTGGAGTAAACATCTGTTTTATTCGCCAGTTCTCGCGAATATACCGTTATCATTTTGCTTGCGATTTTCTAGACTATTAATGTGCCTAGATCATGTCTAAAATTGTCATGTCCAATCACTGTTTTCGTTGTCATACCGTCCTTGTTTTACTAAATGATAGACGTCATTAGATTAGAGGGAGATGAAAGTTTAAATAGCTAGATTGCTGGAAGTGGGATACAATTTTTCTTTCTTTATCATGTGGTCACTGATGCCTACCCTGGTGTCAGAGTTTTAATGCCGCCCATGGTTTGCCCTTGGCTTTACATGCTATCAAGAGATATATCTCAGGCATGCTGGTTTCCTCACGATGTTTATTTTCTTCATCGAAGCAAGTGATAAATCCCTAAAACTCAGAGGTGAGTTTCTTGGCATTGAACTTTAGACCTGCCAATATCTATAGGGACCAAAACAAAACAGTGAAAGAACTACGTAAGTAGGTACCTACCTGCCTAGTTAGTTGGACATTGGTGTCGATTCTGTTGTGCACAAACTAAACTTAATATAGGCTATTGCTATCTTTTTCTCACTAATAAAATGAGAAAGAGACGGACGTAATTTAGAGCTGTTTTTAATTCGAACTAATATTTCCATACAAATGAAGGATGCACGTAAAAACATGTCGACTAAAAACACGGTGAAGCGCAAGGCATAAACTAGTTTGACATTTCTAACTTAGTGCATAGCTATAGCCGTCCTTTTCTCGCACTGCCTTTTAGTAAAAGATAGCAATAGTCTAAATTAAGTTAAGTTTGTGCACAACAGAATCGACACCAGTAGCGGACATAACCAAGTCTACAGAAAGAACACCAGCGGCATCTATGATGCAAATGAAGAATCGAAATCCTAAAACGCTACATAGGCCAATAAAATTAGCTTAACCCGGACATAATTCTATAACTGAAATTTTCTTTTTCTATAACATAGAGCAGTGTAATTTATAATGTAATTTATAAAAATTAAACATTTTTGAGATGCGCGTCAATAAAAAAAAAACGAAAAACGAAATTTTAAGAAATTAAGATTTCTTGTCAACAGCATAATAGATAACTTTGTCTGAATACTTATTTTATGTTATATTACTTGAACTCCAGTTATAGAACACAAAATTAAACAAATTAGTCATCCGTGACTATCATTAATCAAGGGGGTTCGCAACATTTCATATTTTTCGGTTTACTTAACTAGGCATTATAGATAACTGCAGCCCAACAATCTATTTAGGGCAGTTCGCTATTTTCTTTAACCCATTTAATAAAATTAAACAAATTCTTTTTACGGATTTTTTTAATTAAAAATATTTGTATTTTTGGGAGAACCAAAATACGTAACTATTTTAAAAGTTTTTAATTTAAGCTTAAAAGTTATTACTAATACTATGGAAAACAAATTAAACAATAATAGTCCACGGATATTTATTTATAGAAATATTTATTAAGTCACATTGTAATATAGACGTTATTACGTACGACATGAAGCCGTAATTGGTTTGTATCGAGACGCGACGCGCGGATGGCTTGTCACAACGCCGTCACGTGTGTGTGCGTTCCCGAGCGATTCGCATTTTCTAAACCTAAAATGACGTAAATATTACCGTCTTGTTACACTACTTGGTTGAGATACGAACAACGAAGTATTTCATTATAGAAGAAGAATAAGATCGTATCTCGTTATTTTATTGTATTCTTTTATATTAGCACGTAGGTACTGATAAGTATTTTTACCTAAAATATTTACTTACCTCCAAAAGCAACCAATCTAAATGGAAGTGAACAACAAACAATCGGGATTCAATGTTCGGGTCTTAGAGGTGCTAACTAAAACCTACCTTTGTGATCTGCTTTCCATACGAAAAATAAAATCACTCTTATTTACCAAATTAATATCTTAAAAAAACTATAGGTAGGTACTACTAGCAGTTTGTAGCAGCTGTTTGTTTACTTGATTTTTACATTGAGCCGTCGTTAGTTTTTTTATTGTTTTGTATTGTATACGTTTCTGTACATCAAAAGTAACTTTTCCTTTGTTGTTTAAGATCTAGGTAGTTAGGTACCTATTTAGGTTTTTAGATCGGACACCGAGGACGCACCACAAAATATATAGGTACAGAAGTCAATTTTCATACAAAGCGCGCTCGAGCAACACACACATAGACACCGTTTACTTTTACGAAATCGGGGCTCAACGGGGCTCGCGGCTCTCGCGTCGTACCTACAGTTCCCGCTCGAACCGTTATTAGTGTGTGTAAACCGAGCGTAGGCATAAAAAAGGAAGTACATCATGAGATTGTCTTCAAAAAACATTCGACGCCCGGACGCCGCAGCGTGCACACGTGGTACGCTCCGCTCCCCACCGCCGACTCTCCGCGCACCCCGCGCCCCCCGTCTTGTTCGCCGCAGCTTCGCCGCTACGCCGAGCATCGAAGGCCCCGTGCCCGCCGTCCCGTAGTGCATAGTGGTTCTTGACGGTAAACCTAACGGTGCTAACGAAGTCAAGAGGGTGGTGACCCAATCCAACCCGCCGGACCCCTTCAGGGTGAGGCATTCCATTGGCATCGGGAGCTAGGACCTTGGCCTTGGGGGCTTCCCTCGTCAAACCTAGTCTTCGACTTCGTTCACAGCTACACACCTGGTGTCGGTTGGGAGTGTCTACCCTTTCGCACTAGAGCCCCTTGCGGGACTAGGGCCCTGTCGCACAATAAGACTGGCGACAGGATTAGAAGCTTAGGGCACACCTTAGGTACTCACCTCCCTGTTCGCACAAGTTCAGGGAGGCCACACATCCCCGGGCGCACCTACCCGGGGAGCTAGGTGTTAAGTGATAGGCTTTTAGCTATTTTCAGGCCCCTCTGGCCAATCAGACAGTAGTGTAGCTGGCGAGTTTGTTTGTGTTTTTCTTCTCGCACAGCATAGCACTAGGAAAAACACTGGGTGGGTTCGTTTTTCGGGGAACTGTCTTCCCGAGGGGTTCACGTTTCGACGTACCTCCTCGGGACTAGGATTTCTTAGGACATGAGCTTAACTCTCATCTAGTTCCCGCCAACAATGGCGCAGCCCAATAAGTGGGCCGTCCTTTTCGAAGCGCTCATTGAAGTCCTCCTCAAGGACAACAATGAGAAATACGCGAAAATTCTCGCCCCCTTCCGCGAGGAGAGCAATCGACTCAAGGAAGCGGAAACCGTTGTCGAGGAAATACCCTCGACTCTTATGGAATTTAGCGACGCGCTGAATTCCCCCGCTGACCCCGCGTCCGCGTCCCAAGCCTCAATAGAGGCCCCTCCCAGCGAGGAAACTCCTTCCCCGATCGAAGAGATGGACACAAACATCTCTGATAACGAGGCGACCTCCGCCTCAAATGATTCGGATTGCTCCGAAACATCGTCGCCCACCTCATCGTCCGAAGACGATTACCAAATCGTCAGAAAGGGGAAGAGGAAGAAGGGCAAAGCCCCCGCCAGCAGCTCCGCCAAGAAGCCGGCAACTCAGGGCTCACGCTCCCCCAATTTGGCTGTAGGCTCTACACAGAGTCGTCCGCACAGCCCCTTGGCCTCAGCCACCCCGGCTGCCTCCTCATCGCAATCCTGGCGGATTCCCCCAAAACGGTCCGTCCCCCTCCCATCTACATCCATGAGAAGGGAAAATGGACAGAATTGTCCAAATCGCTAAACGAGCGTAAAATCAATTATACAAACGCTCGTGCGGTAGAAGTCGGCATTAAAGTACAATGCCCAACTTCAAGCGATTACCGCTCCCTCACCAAGCTCCTCCGGGATAGGAGCATCCTCTATAACACCCACGCACTGCAAGAGGACATCCCTGTCCGAGCAGTAGTTAAAAATGTCCCCCTAGAAATCTCCACTCAGGAGATTAAAGACGACCTTATCGCGCAAAATATTTCCGTCAGAGAAGTGCACCGCATGCACCGTAAGGTTGGCGGTCGCACTAGCTCGGCACCATACAACATGGTGCTCGTAATTTGCGACCGCGTGGATGGGCATCACCCAATCCACAAGCTATCCAAAGTCTGCAACCTCTCAGCCCGCCAAACTTGGCGAGCTTTCTCAGTGCCATCGCTGCCAGTCGTACGGCCACGCACAGAGGAATTGCTTCGGCAAGCCGCGTTGCGTCAAGTGCCTGGGTGACCACGGCACCACTGACTGCCCTCGCCCCAAAGATCGCACACTGTGCACCGAACCCCCCAGCTGCGTTTTATGCGGAGAGTCCGGCCATCCCGCCAACTACCGCGGATGCCCTAAGGCCCCCAAATCGTCGACCCCCAAACTGGCGAAATGGGCCAACAATAAGCAGGACCGAGAGCCGAACCGAAATTTAGCTTGTACTGCATCCCCTTAGACCCCCCCTCTCTTTCCAAGTTAGAAGTCTCCGTCTGCCGGCTGGGCATGACAGGGCACCAAACCCTCACGATCGTATCGGCTTACATCCCACCCTCAGGAGCCGGCTCCCCGGTCGCGAATAACGAAATGAGCAATGACCTCAAAGTTCTTTTCGATCTAAGTGACTCCGTCCTTCTGGCGGGAGATCTTAATGCTAAACACCCCGCGTGGAATAGTAATGTATCAAACAGCAGAGGTAATGCCCTAATAATCTCTGCTGTTCTCTCAACTTCGATGTCATCGCTCCGATGAATCCCACCAACTATCCTAATAACCCGGATCACAGACCCGACGTACTAGATGTCGCGCTTCTAAAGAATGTAAACTTGCGATTACATTCTATAGAGACGATCGACGAGCTCAATTCGGATCACAGACCCGTCGTAATAGAGTTTACCCCGAGAAACGGTCACTCTGACCCTTCTCAGCCCCCTCCCACCAAAGTGATCACGGATTGGAAGAAAGTAAGCGAACTGCTGAAATCCACCGAATCCCCTCACTTGGACAAAATCCCCGACAATATCGCGACTGTAGCTGACACGGAGGCCGCGATCAACTCGTTCACAGAGCACGTACAGTCAGTCCTGAACGTTTGTTCAAGGGAAGTTCCAGCGGATGGCCACCGCTGGAAACTCCCGGACGATGTACGTGACCTGCTGACCGAGAAGAACGCGGCCGTCCGTGCTTATACTTCTTTTCCCTGTGCGAGTAGCAAAGTTTTTATGCGCCGTTTACAACGCAAAATAAGCAGAAGCATCAAAAACTTCGTGACGAGCAATGGGACAAGATGCTCAGCGAACTCTAACCGACCCACCAGGCATTCTGGGAACTTCAGAGGAAAATGCAATCTTCCTCTAAAGTTGCCTCCATGCCTCCCCTCACGCGCCCCGATAATACCGTCGCATTCGACGACGTCGACAAAGCCGAATGCCTAGCCGACAGTCTTGAAGAGCAATGCTCCCCCAGTACCCAGCCAGTAGACCCAGCCCACCTCGCCGAGGTGGATGCTGAAATCGAACGCAGGACCTCGCTACCCCCCGTAGAAGACCCTGATAATCCCCTACCCTCAGTCACCCCTGAAGAGGTAGAGGATATAATCAAGGGCCGTAAACATAGGAAAGCCCCTGGCTCAGACGGAATCACCAATAGGGTATTCAAACTCTTCTCCCCAGCCCTTATACTGCTAATGACCGCTATCTTCAATAGCGCCATGGCCAATAACGTGTTCCCACAAGCGTGGAAACAGGCCACAGTAATAGGCATTCCCAAACCGGGTAAGCCCAAGTCCTCGCCGAATAGTTACCGGCCCATTAGTTTGCTCAACGTGTTAGGTAAAATCTATGAGAGACTTATTTATAAGCGACTCAAAGATTTCGCCGAAGCTAAGAGCTTAATTCCGACAGAGCAGTTTGGTTTTAGACCTCAACACTCCTGCGTTCAACAAGTGCACCGCATAGTCGAGCACATCGGTGCCCGCTTCCAGCGGGGACTGATGACCGGTGCCTTGTTCTTCGATATCGCGAAGGCATTCGACAAGGTCTGGCACAACGGGCTGATATACAAGCTATACCAGCTCGGTGTGCCAGATCGTCTCGTACTATCTACGAAACTTGTTGTCGAACCGCACATTCCAATATCGTATTGATGGTGCACTCTCATCCCCTCATCCGATACGTGCAGGCGTCCCACAGGGATCGGTGATATCCCCACTAGCCTTCACGCTTTACACCAGCGATATCCCTAAGAGTAGAGCAGCCCAGCTAGCCTTGTTCGCCGACGACACGGCCATCTACTACTCTGGTAGGAGTCCATCCAACACCTGCCGTATTCTCCAAAACTCCACCAAAGCCGATCGGTTCCGGAAATGGAGAATCGAGGTCAACCCCGATAAGAGTCAGGCGGTACTTTTCTCTAGCCCCCGCGTAAGATTCCCCCCATCCCCTAGTCCGATAACCATGTTCGGCAAGCCGATCCCCTGGGAGAAGCATGCCAGATACTTAGTAGTCATTCTCGATAGGCGGCTAAGATTCGGTGAGCACATCAAGACGGTACGTTCGCGTGCCGCCTTCGCTCTCGGTAGGCTCCACTGCTTGCTGAATGCACGTAGCAAATTGTCACTCAAGTGCAAATTGCGCATTTACATCGCGTGCATTCGGCCCATCATGACGTACGCGTGCCCCGTGTTCGCGCACGCCAAACCCCATCTCCTTCATAGGATGCAGACCCTCCAAAACCGATTTTACGTAAGGCCACGGGAGCCCCATGGTACGTTAGGAATGAGCAACTTCATGTTGACCTCAAGATCCCCACCATCCAGCAGTGTATGAAGCGACTCACTAAGGGTTTTTTCGATAGGGCCGAAAAACACCCTAACCCGTTAGTCGTTTCAGCAGCTAGTTATGTCCCCTCCGCGATATCTAGGATCCGACGCCCAAGGTCCACCCTCCTCCAACCAGATGACCCCATCATTCTCTTGCAGGAAAGTCGTAGGGAATCCAGCACTCTTAGAAAGCACACAAGACGACACAAATACAAACCACGAATCCGGTCTCCGGTTAAACTTTTATAGAAGTATTTTAATGATGCGCAGTATTGGAGTGCATGCGTTCGCTGAATGAGATTTTAAAGACAAAATGAAAATAAATGCGTGTTGAGTGAAGATCTACCACCACGCATGCGCGAACATATGTGCGCGTCCTTCCAAGCCTTCCAGTCTCATTTATTTAAATTTCAAATCAATTAACAATGTCTCAAATAAAATAACCTACGTATACGTAACACTCTTAGTGTCACGTATAACTTGTGTAAATAAATAATATAATTAAAATTGGCTTAGAAAGTCATTCTCTCTCACTTGCACATTAAAACTGTGCGAGAAGGAGAATGACCTTCTAGGCCCTTTGTTGGTTTAGTTGGTTTTTCTCAGCACTAATTAGAACGTTCATTGGTATACACCGCTCTGCACTTACTGTGTAATGTTAAATTTTCTTCAAAAATTAAAAATATATCGTCCCTACGCCTTTTACTGGCAGCAATTAACTTTTTCTGTCCCTTTTCACCTTTTTTAACTAGATCGAAGTTTAAAGCCCACTGGCAAATCTTGCAATTAGGGAACTCCATTTTTTCAATAGAAATCACGCGCGCACGCAAACGACGAAATGAAGTTATGATGAGGTATCGAGCGGCGCGCGCCGGCGCGCGGGCGGTGGCAGAACGCGACGCCGCTGTGTCTCCCCGCCCCGCGCCTGCGCCCGCCGCCCCGTTCACTCCGGTCGCTCGCGCGTATTTACAATATTTTTGAAAATGTCAAAAACGTGTCATTAAACTGTATAATTTTGATTAAAACATGATTGTAGAGCACAAAAAATTATAATTAAACAAAAATTTCACAGTTACGATTTTTAACTATTGAGAAATAACTTTTTCTTTAAACGTTAAAAAATAATGTTAAATTTTTGTGTTATGTATCTATAAATACTCCATTAAGCTTAGCACAAACATAACATCGTAGTTATTATTTTAGCTTAACGATATATATGCACAAAATGAATACTGGTAAAAAAAACACATAAACGAATTTAGGTTTTGTTTAATTTTCATATCAGGTGGTAGCATTTGACTACAGCTGAAAATTATACTAACAAGGTTTTTGGTTACGTATTTTACTTTTACGTTAAAGTTTGGCAATCAATGAAATCGTATGATTTCTAATAAAAAAAATGACCACCCCGGACTTTTAACGACACGGTATTCATTTACATTTGATACTCAACACAATATCCGAAAAAAAAGAAAAAACTTGCAGTTTATGAATTATGTCCGGGTTAAGCTAATTTTATTGGCCTAACATTGGAGTTCGCGGCGAGTAAATAACAACTGGAACAACCGTCTTGTCGGAGAATGCTGCCTTTTCAATGGAGTATTGGGGTACTTTGCACCATACTCCTCATACCTCTACTAAACTGGTGACCTCAACGTGACAGATTGTCTTGTAGTATGGTACTGAAAATTCCGTATCAAGAAGAGAGGAAAAGTTGGGAATAGGTAAACACACTTGTAACCAACAAGAACTAAAGAATATTTAATCTCGTCGCCACTGAAACCTGGCCAGTATTTTTTTTTAATATTGTCTACCTGGTGACGTAGGTAACGAAGATATGGAAAACAATGAAATATTAGGAAGAAACTGCAATTGCAATTCAATTCATTTGTTGACTACCTTTACACTTGCAGACGGAATATCATAACCAGTGTCATTGTTACCTTTCTATTAGGTACTGACAAAAGATCCGCAGTTTCTATTTTTTTAATATAAACACCTTAGAGGTACCCTCTATCGCAATCGTAAGTGACAAAGAGGATATCCGGCATTCTCAGTTTGGTATCAGCACCTTCAAATTGGTGTTACGGTAAAATCTTACAAATTACAAAGATATCTAAACTTTCTTTTCGACAAGTGTTTACTAACGGAAGGAAATGAATTACCATTTTGTTTGGTAAGTATTGATTAGCAACTGATAGGTAGTAGTTTTTTTAGGTACTAGTACCTATGGGAAGCTTGCGAAGACATATGTATTCGGATGTATAGAATGTAAAATATCTCCAGAATGTGTATAGAAACTATGTCTCACCTACACAGGATAGCTGCAGGACAGATAACAAACGTTACAAAGATAAAATTCATCATCATTTTCCCTGCTATGTTGGGGTCAGCTTCCAATCAAATCGGATGCAGCTAAATACCAGGACGTTACATGGAGCAACTGCCAATCTGAACTTCACAACCCAGCTTCGTACTGGGTAATAGGTACGATACTCTTTAGTAAGACTGGTTGTCAGACTTTTTGGGCCACAGACAACAGCACCGACTGAAAAAGTTATAACCATTCTAATTTTGTTCCACAAAGACATGACACTCAGGTATACCTAAAAGATTGCGCGGATTATAATAGTAATCAATAGATTCATAGAGCTTCTGCTACAGCGCTTGAGCTGCATGCACGAACTATTTGAAAATATCAAAAGATTCCCATCCGTAGTTTTATGGAAATAGTGGGTTACGCTAATGTCGAGCAGCGGTGGCCCAGTGGTGGCGGCACCGACTTACGAACAGTTAAGTCGTGGGTCCGAACCCAGATAGGCGTATTACTTTTTGTAATTTATCTCATCACCACTGCTCTCAAAACGGTGAAGGAAAACATCGTGAAGAAACCGGCATGTCCTAGAACCAAAAATTCGAAGACACGTGACATCTATCGATTCGCACTGGGCCCGCGTGGTGGATTATAGGGCATACGCAAAATATGCGCTTTGAAGTGGAGTTGCGGACACGCCCGTTATACAATACAATATAATACGCTAATGACAATGGCCTAACTAAAGGATAATATAATTATATTCATCCACCAATTCAAAAGTGACGACAAGCTTATTTTGAACTGGAGATAATCCTACTAAAGTGACAAAATACTAAAATAAAGTGTCACAAATCCACCTCTTAAGTCCTAAATATGCCACAGCAACAGTCGGTCTCAAAGACCGATCAAATAATCAGACGACCGCCATGTTTTATTCGTGAGTAATTAAACGTTATCCCATGTCAGATATGCATTAGCTGTAATCCGATGCAGTGGGCATTTCAGGCTAAATATAGGCATACAATCGTATATAAAGTCTGGCTGTTTGTTTATCTAAAGCAACATCAATTATTTATGTGGTTGATTCACATTATGATGAGCGCTTTTGTTGAAAAACAATAAAATTGAGGAGGTAAATCATGTGACTATAGTTATATTTTAATATCATAAGCAAGATATAAACGTCATTTAAAGCTAGTGCTAGCGAATAAATGATTATTCTATTCTATTCTTTCTAGTAAATAAGCTAGTAACCTACCATACCTACCTATCTTTTGACTTTCCTCGTTTGAATAAACTACACCTTGAATTTATGCTATTCTATTTCATTTTGATATCATCAGAGAATTAGGCCGGTGGTTCCACTTTTTCAAGTAATTAATTCACGTAGAGGCATTTTAACATTGTCTAAATTACGCCATAGTAGGTATAAAAAAAAGTCGCTCTCGCTGTATTACGCTTAGATCTTTTTGATTAGGTACCTACGCAATGGATTCTAATGGAGTTTCATGTCAGCAATACATAGAGTGATTCAAGAGGACCGGACGGTTTATAATTATTTACATTGCACCCGAGCGAAGGCGGGGCAGGTCGCTAGTAAGTAATATTATAAAACTTTTGAGTTGGTTTGGGTAAAACATTATTTTAGTGTTAGTTATCCCATTTATCGAGGAAGGCTAAGTAATATCATTCCACGACCCGTAAGAGCGGAGCATCAATGAAAAATGTTGCAAAAATGGGGAAAATTCAACACACAGACGAAGTTATGCGTATCATATCATATGTTACAAATAAAATGTTCTCTAAAAAGACAACAATTTAAAATCAATAAAAACCAAAAATAAAAGCGTAGGCGGTATTCCATCAAACTTTAAAAGAATATCAGCTTAAAAAATGTGGTCTAAAGTTCCCAAAATAGTTCCAACCTGTCAAATCAGCCGTGTTCAGCGTCGACAGGTTTTAAACACTTTAATGAATTTAAGTGTCGGGTGATAGATAGCTCTAAACATAGATTATTTTGTAACAATTTATGGCCATGTTGAAAACGGTTATTTTTAGATGCTTGTTGAATGTTATGGCTGATTCTTTTATTGGTATTTTATTGTCATTTGATGGAGTTCACTAAGTGTGTTTAAAGAGTCATTAATTTTATCAACTCCGCCTACACGTATATGATCACTTTCACAACCAAATTTTAAAATCGCGTCTGCGGTTATCTGATGGTGTTATGATGTCCCCTTAACTGTACCAGAAAAATGGCGGTGAAGCCGACCTAGAACATCCTTGGATCTGAGATCAGAGGGCATCGATTCATCAAAGCTTTTCTTAATTCCCTAGGCGGTTGTAGGTCAACCTTAAGCAGTTTTGACTTTTCCATCATGTTTATCTACTCTAAGGTCCTCAGGAGAATAATTTTCAACAAACTTATCTCTGTGCAGGCGGGAAATCTCAGAACTAAAATGAATGTGCCAAGTTTATGGATACCTACAAATTTTCTTGAAAAGCATAGAAAATAAGTGCTTGAATGGTTATACTATAGGTACAGTGCCGACCTAAAGTCGATAGGCAATCTCACAAAGCAATAGCTTGACGTTTAGTTTGACTTACGACCTTCTACTTTCAACAAAATAGATGTTGTCAGCAACTAGTTGTAGTTCATAATTTCAATGCCAATATCTAAGACATGATGGCCTAGCGGTTGGGCCCGTCCAGAATTAAGAGTGAATCAGTAAGCCGTGAGTTCAAATCCCGCACAGTTACTTTTAGACTTTTTGTAAGTTTTTACTCTACAGAAATATTATATTCTTTAACTTGTTTGCTTTGTTCACACATTTCGTAAAGTTAGGGAGGTAGATAGAAAAATAAGTCAAGAATTTTGTTAGATTTCTGTGAGGTAGACATGAATTTTATGAATATTTTAACTTGATCGGAATGAACTTTGTCGTTTGGTTGTAGTCATACAAAATACACAATATAATGTGGTAGTTGATGGTCAGTGACGTGTGGTTTAATAGATAGCGATATTGTTGTTGGTGTGATTCTTAAAATGCGGGCAAATATTAATATTAAGGCGAGGGCGACTATTATCGCGAATTATCCGCGCTTCATAAAAGTGGCCTTAATAGAACTGAATGTGAGTATTATAATTATTTATGAATTGTAACTTAAACATTGAAAATTAAAAACGAATGGGTATTATAAATTGTTCATTTATTTGGTGACCTGTGGTTTACTTAATTCGTTGTTTTTTTTTCAAACTATCATGCAAGATAAATAATTAGTGTTTATTATTGGATTTATAAATGCAGAGTGAATGAAGTCACTTTAGTATTTATTACAGCTGCCTAACATCATTTTTTTTGTTTAGAGAAATGCAGTAAGTCTCTGGATCAAAAGGTATGAGAAAGAAGGGAGCCTTGCAAGTAGACAGCGAAGTGGAAGGTCGTCGCTTATTAGCGAAGCGCAGCGACAACATATCGTGGGCGAGTATGAAACCAATGGTTTCACACCTACGACACACTCGGAGTCACCGCAAACTGTTCGCCGTGCCGTCCACGCTGAAGGCTTGCATCACAGAAGATCAGCTAAAATGCCCTTCTTGACAGAAAGACATAAAGAAGAACGATTACGTTTCGCACGGAAATATTTAGACTTTGACTGGATTACTTCCATTTTGTTCCGGTTCGCGGTCGCCACTCCAGAACATTTCGACCCCATCGGCCATCCGTTCTGCGAGCAATGTGCCCTGCCCACTGCCACTTAAGTTTAGCAATTCTTCGGGCTACGTCGGTGACCTTGGTTCTCTTGCGGATGTCTTCATTTCTGATGCGATCACGCAAGTAAACTCCGAGCATAGCCCTCTCCATTGCCCTTTGGGTGACTTTAAGCCGCATACGTCTACTTGACTGCATTGAAAATAATGGGGGTTATACAAAATATTAATCCCTAATGTTCTAGTTTTAATTAGACGTGTTACAAAATGTTTAGCGATATTAATAATTCCTAAATTGAGGTTTAGTTTCAATCTTCTTTTCTTCAGGAAAATGAACACTTAAACTATAACCTCAATATGAGTTACATTTATTGTGACGTCACATAAAAAACATATTCACGAAGTATAAATTATGTATTAGTTTTCAGTAAGCAAGCTCTGTTGAATACCGATAGATAGAAGTGGGTATCAACAATTATATTTGTGTGATTAGAATATCCTTGTTATGTTAATAAAAAATGACTTCAAAGTGGGTATACAGATACACAAAAAAATCTTATGAACGGTTACAAGAGAACTTCTTATATCTAGGTAGGAATGTGACGTTACAAATCTTATTAAAGTTGTTAATTATATGAATAAATGAAACGAATAAAACAATTTTTGTTATCTGTCAGCACGACTTTTTTTCCACCTTCTAACACCGAAAAAATATTACACAATCACATAAATAGTTATGATGGGTTATTAACTTATATTTAAATCTTTATAGAAATAAATAATGAGCATGAACCCATTTCAAAATAAATACCTAAGTAAATAGTTTTTGCATAAAATACAAATATTAATAAAAGTGGTTACAAAAAAAAAAACCCATATTATGTAAACAGGATTTGAACTCAAGACACGTTGATCGTGAACCCACTGCTTAACCTAAACAGCTATCAACACCTGGTAGATATGGTCGAATTTTAGCTATCCAATGCAAATACGATCATGCGTTTGCTGCGTGTATAACAAAAGAGACGGTAATATATATCTTTTTGTTTCGTGGAGAGCGACGCGACAGCTTGCGACAGTAGGCGACTCTGTAGCTGTGGTGTGCGTAGGTACTGTATTGAGACAGCTTACACATACAGCTGCACGGACGCGCGCCCGTGCGTTCACAGCAATATGATCCTTCGCGTGCCTGTGAACTTATGAACGCTTACTGTACTTACTGTTGTGATTCCAATTGAATTCGGATAAAGGCAAGAGAATGATGATGAAACTTACGGACGACCCTCCTAAGGGGGCGTCCGTTAATTACGTGAGGTGTTCTAGGGGGGGAGGGGATCAAGCTAAATCTTTCCAAATCTCACTTAGGGGGAGGAGGGGTCTTTGCAAATATCACGCAATTATTTTTCTCATTTATAATTCAGAGCGAAGTTGAAGGTAGTTGAAGGCACTCTTGAGGCCGTGCACGAGTCTCCATGGACTGGAATAAAATATTAATCTTTTCTTAATTTTTGTTTGATATTCATTATTTTATTTTATGATTGGATTTTAAATTACGTTAATATTAAAAAATACTAGTCTTTGCTAGTCTTCTAAACTAAACTACTAAACTGCTGAACGCTCCAAGTCTCTCCTAAGTATTAATAGCAAGAAAAACGGTCATACGATGTGAATGGTGCAGCACTACTTCGGGCGGGAATCGAAACTTGTGTCCCCGCTCTAATGTTTGGGAGCTGTCAAAAAAGAAGACAGTTTTTGACGTTCGCGCGCTTTGGATAACCGCGAATTAGAAATATATAAGATTACTTAAGAAACTGCTTTTCAATCTAACAGTATATAGATACCTACAACAAACTAATTATTCTGTAGGTACCTACCTCTATTATAAAGCTACGCTACGCGGCTAGGGGGCGGGCACGAGTCGTGCTCGTGCTATTTATTTACACGTTATTTACGTTTCTTTATAGATAGGCATTAGGCTGGTCCTTTTGTACAGGCGCCAACGAGATGATCCTGACTTTGACTTTGTTTGTGTTGTGAGAGGCGAGGTGTGGAGTAGTCATTTGTTTTTGATAGGCAAATATTTTAACAGCTTTTGAGGAGCTTGTGGCTAAACTGATTTAAACAAGAGTTATGAGAAAATATAGTTTTCTATAGAAATTTAAATTCCTCATATCTCGTCTCTATATCCATGTGCTTTCAAAATATATATTTGGGAACCTACATATTATGTAGATAATCCAATCGAAATAAGTAAACACTTTCCTATGAATACTTTTTATTTCAGTACAAATTATTTTGGTATTACGTTTGTATGAAACGCACGCCCCTAACCTCAAGTGTTCAATATAACTGGTAAGAATTTAGGGTTGCCAACATTTATTCAGCAAGATATAGTATTTTTCTAAATAAGCTACGAAAAATATAGTACACCCCAAAAAAATATAGTATTTTATGGAAAAAATAAAAAATAGACAAAGATTCATTTGTTCTTTTTTTTTCGTAAAATAAATATTTTTTGCACTTCTTGCATTAAAAGAAAAGTGTCTTTTATGCTATTATTTTTATATTGAAAATATAGTATTTTTGCCCACTATATATTTCTTCAACAGTATATAGTACGCAGAGCCGAAATATAGTACAATACTTTATATTATAGTACGATTGCCAACCCTATAAGAAAGTCAACTTAATAACAAAAAAAAACCTTTTTGAGGAAAAATAAATTAGGAATTCTATGTGTGAGCAGAAAATGAAAACTATAACAAAATTCGACTCCACTCTATTTCCTGTCCACCTATATTTGAAAGAACAGACATTCGACGCGTCCTAGTCCTAGACAAACAAACAAACTGACAGACAGACAACTACAAACACAAATAGATTCTTTTTATAGCTGCCTTAATTAGACACGCCCTGTATACAACCCTTGGATACTGTAATACTATGTATAGGGTGCTCTTTCGTGAAGAACCCCTTGCTTTTAAAAGTGTTGCTTGGTGTTGAGTAAGAGGGTGGAATTCTTTGTGAAATTGACTGAAGGGATATTGAAAGAGTGCTCGATGTCTGAGGAAAAAAAAACATATTAGTAGGTGTAAAAGTCTGGGTATGTTTATCATAGGTAGCTAAATAATAAAGGATCTGGATCATTTTATACTAAGTATCTAGTTTTCGCCCGAGGTTCCACCTCCGTGCGTGTCTGAAATTATTTCACAGGTTAGGTTTTAGTGGGATAAAAAGTATCCTTTGCCTTTCTAACCCAGGGCATGGTCTACCGTGTTCCCATCTTCCCAATGCTGTTAAGAACAAAGACATTCCTCATTGACCATATTATGAAGCGGATAGAAATTACCTTCGCTTCTGTCTGTGAGGAGCTCGTGACAATAATAAGTCGCCGTAAAAATGAACGAATCATTGTAGAAACTCAAAGACAGCTCAACAAAATGATGCAGCTTTTCAAAAATATGCATTAATTGTTTTTTTTTTTTGCGATCTTTCGTAAAAACTGTGGATTCGGAAGGGAATTGTCCACTTTAGCTAATTTATGTCCTCACATAGATATAATTATTTAAATATTGTGTGTAATGTAACACTGTTTCTGCGATTATATAATTATTGATTGATCATAAGGTTAAGCCGCGTTTGCCTAGGATGATCCGAGGATGGGTGACCACCCAATACAATAGGTACCGAGTTTCCTCCGTACCTCAGAAAGCAAGTTAACCTGGTGGTCCCAGCTGTCATTTGAAGACCTTTGACAGTCGTTACAGTTAGCCAGTGGCCCGAAAGTGTGACGACAGGGCCTCGATTCTGCTATTACGATAGTGTCAGAATAGGCGATCATTGAAGTCATAATGATCAAGTTCTGTAAAGTTTTGACAAGTTTGGTAATCTCACGGGTAATCTACTAATATTAATGGCATCATTATGACTTCTCAGTGAACAACCACTGATGGTCCATTGAAAGAAATGTCACAGAATAAGAATATTAATCTCGTACATGAAATCATGAATAAAGGTTCGCATTTAGTAGTAGATTTCGAAAACCATTCGTACGAATGGTTTATATTAATGGAAATACGAAAATGCCATTAAAACACAATTTTATTACGAGACCATCGACCGACCATTGTGAATTTAGCAGATTACGAACTTTACGCAAAATGACAATGGGATGAGAATGGAATCGTGTTGGAGTGACGAATTTATTAAAATAACAGAATTAGGCCCGTCTTACCCTTTGGTTTCGTATTACCTAAGTAGTAACTACTAACTGTGTTGTGGCCGCAGTTGGGAAAAGGCTAAGCATGATGATAAAGCGAATACAGATTATCTTTGCTGTTGTCTATTTATAGGATTGTTGGTTTCCTTCTCAAAGCGCCTATCAAAATCTAAAGAGCAAAGCCGACAGTCAGCCACTTCCGAAGTGTTTGCAAGACCCTCAGCAAGATTTGACGCAAAATCTTTTAAAAGCTCTTGACTCTTTGTTTAAGAGTACATACTTGAGGTTTACACTCGACCTTTTCATTACTCTCTATACTTCCTACACAATACATAATTAGTAGTAAGTGTGAAGTAGTCTTAACATTCGTGTACTCTGTGGTTTTAATCATACGCCGACGTCAGTGCCAGCTAATTTTATAAGATAGATTAGGTGACGTGACGGAAATAGACACATGAAAGTTTCTGTGATCCATTTTCTATATTTTACCTACCTACAGGTATTTAACAGTTTAAAATATGAAGAATAGACTTGGATAGACCGGAATCCTAGTAAACGAATGTAAGTACACGAATCTGGAAAAATAGGATATGGTATCTACCCCCAGGGATGTGCCATTGCAGGAGTTGCACAGAGGAAGCTCCGGCCGGACAGGTCTTTTGAAAGAAAACAGAGACGGATTCCATGTGTGGATGGTAACCACTGGGTGGTTTTAGTGAGTTATAAATCCCACAGTCCCCAACCTTATTCAGAAAGGCCGGTCGCCTCGTGAAGGTTTACCATCGCGATCAAATAAAAAAGACATACGCGGAAGTCTTTGGGTGCCGATAGCTAAGTGAAAACTAAGTAATTTATATCTGCTACGGGTTGTGCCCTGAGCACGCCTAAGTAGTGCTACGCAGTAGCGGATCGGCTACGAGTGCTACGAAGCGTTAGGTGACGGTCACGCGAGTTCAATGATTTTTGATCACTCAAAAAGTGCTCAACGCGCCTGAAGAAGTTTTCACCTCAAAAATATTTATTACTTAAGGCAAATTTTATCAGTGAAGCCAACATAAGTGATTTATTAGATAACTAGCTTCTGCCAGCGGCTTCGCCCGCGTGAAGTTTCAAAATTGTCCCATGGGATCTTACTACCGGGATAAAAAAGTATCCTATGTGTTAATCCAGGTTGTAAACCATCTGTGTGCAAAATTTCATCCAAATCCGTTCAGTAGTTTTTGCGTGAAAGAGTAACAAACATACATCCATCCTCACAAACTTTCGCATTTATAATATTAGTAGGATTAGTAGGAAGTAGGATAATATGATTGTCTTTGTCTAAGTTCTGTACCTACAAAAAGAGCACCAACCAATAAATAGCCTAAGCAAACCTCGTACCATGGTGGTTGCATTCAGCAAGCTAGCGAAAATCAAGTTAAATAGAAAACACCAGGCATTTATGAGGCACGAGCAAGTCTCCACGGCGACGATAAGGACTTTTGACACCCATTCAATACAACTCCTACAAAATCAGCGTCGGTAACTTCAACCTTATGTGGTTCGTATAAGGCTGGGTATGACGAGGGAGATTGAAAGTATCGCTTGTGTGCCTGAACAAGCTGACTGCATTGTTTTTCTTTGTGAGGACAACGCTGTGATGTTGAGAGTGCTTCTTGTCGCCTATTTCCTATGTAGGCAATAAGTGTGTGTTTCCATTGGGGTACGATAATGTTCTGAGTAAAATAGAGTAACTCATCCATCACCACTGCTTTGTAAGAATGAAGCCAGGTCAACCTGGTGGCCGGAAACTAAACCAGCAATAATCTGGTGATGACCGAAAAATAGACAATTAGTGAAATAGAGCAAATGCAGCAACCAACCAATTCATCAACCAACCTACCAACTACAACCAACAACAGTTATTCAACTGCAGTGAACTTTCTCAATGGTGGTGGTGGGCGTAGCTTAGGTGTAACGGTGACTCAGTTAATAGCTGCTGTGATCCCTGTTAGGGGTTCGAAACAGCCTGGCCCAGCAACGGCAACGTGTGACAAGGGTGGCTTCGTGAAGGTGGAGAGGAAGAAGAGGAATAAGCCTCCTAGTCGGAACCAGTGTGGGACCGCGCTGAAAGGACCCAATATGCTGCGTCCAGCGACACCAACGAGGCAGCTCTGTGTCCCGGCTACATCACACCACGAAGGTTGAGGAGATCTTGGAGTATGTCCGAGCGAAGACCATCTGGACCGTGAGGGTCGAGGAGTTGGAGTCGTGCCACAACACGAATTTTAAATCGTTTGAGGTGCGAGTTCCGATTCATCATATAGAGACCTTCCTCAAGGAAGAGTTTTGGCTGAAAGTTGGCGTGTCCTGTATCGGCGATTCCGCGAAAGGATACGCGACACTACTCAGCGCAACATGACGTCGCGCGCCGTCTCTTTGTGTGCAATAGTTTAATAATGTTTTTGGGGTTCTAATAAATATGTGTGTAGGTCTGAAAAGTATACATATAATGGTCTGGTCATCTGGTGGTATGGTATGGTGTTTTGTTACCTGAATTAAATGATATAATATTATTTATTATTTAATTAAATTCATAATGATTCAGAATCGCAGGGACATACCTTTGTTTTGTGTAAGTACCTACCAATGATTTTATTAACTTTGGAGTTTTTAAGAGTCGGCTTCTGTTTTTTAGAATTGTACCAGTAAGTATTTAGAATTTTAGACCCAGAGGTTCTGGCCAAGTTATCATAAAAAAGATATGAGGCATCGATTCATTTCCTAATAACGCTAGTTCTTATTCTCGTGTCTTCCAACAATGGACACCAAATAGAAAGCTGTAGGCACATGTAGTGGACACGGAAGCGGGTCTACATCGACGGCGACTCGAGTGGTCTCGACATCGCACGAGCGGTGACGAACACTTCGCATAATGAACACAATAGCAGGACTGCTCATGATGTTGACAAAGACGATCAGGGGACGGGATGCCTTTACAGTGCTTATGCAAACTGGGAACATACATAATTGGAATGGGTGGGATAAGTAGGTACTTACATAAGTACGAAGCAAGTTCTTTATGGTGTCCATTTTTTGTCTTGCATTACCTACAAATAGTTTTCCAGGCGACAAGAAATGTGAGACCCAATCACGTAATTGGTACAAGACTTACGTATCTAACATTCACATTAAAATAAGCCCCAATTGATATTTTTATTTTAGTATGTTGTTACCCAAAATAATTATATTTCAATGGTAGGTACTGTAGGGTCCTAAAACTCTATTTCTTAATTAAGGGGCCGGCGGAGCGTGCGTAGTTCATATAAACTTAATAAGTACCAAAATTAATTCGTAAACCATACATATTCTTAAGAAAGTGTGTATTTATTTCGATTGAATTACATAATATCTAGGTTCCCAAATATATATTCTGAAAGGACAACGATATTTTGACGAGATATGAGAAATTTAATATTTCTATAGAAAACTTATTTTTCTCATAACTCTTGTTTAACACAAAACAAAAGAAAAACAACTAAAATAAAAATTGCCTACCTAAGGGGCCGGCGGAGTGTGCGTCGTTCATACAAACGTAATACCAAAATAATTCGTAAACCAAACATATTCTGAAAGTGTATATTTATTTCGATTGGATTACATAATATCTAGGTTCGCAAATATATATTATGAATGGACATTGATTTAAAAGAACAACAATAATTTATGCTTGTCTGTATGAACGACTTCACCGATAATCAGACCCGTTTTACGGTGGACATAACTCCTGCTTACTGAGATCCAAACAAACACGGTCCAAACAAAGAAACTCGGCATAAAATCACGGCGTCATTCAATAAATCGTTTTATTATAAATCATGGTGGCACAAAGAACGAAGGAAGTGACAATTTGGCATGTAGTTAGCCAATCAGGACCCTCGGTTTCGGCATATCCTCGCACTTGAACGATGGATACAAGTTCAGGGTCAAGAGCAAAAGGACGCGGGAGTGCACGAGTGGTATGTTCTGAATTGACTGGGGTTCAATGTAGGTGTCTGGGTTTTTTGTGTTTGTTTGTCTGGCAGGAGAAAGCGGAGCAGTAGGCAGGGATGTCTAGTCAGGTAGTTGCTTGTTGGCAACCTGAATTTGAAAACGCAGCGTGATGCCATCCTTATTTATGCACGAAAGATAAAAAGAAGCATCTATGTAATTGATTAGATCAGGTTTAAAAAAAATGGATGATTAGATGACCATAATTAAATCTGCTGCATTAGTGATAAATTTCAGATAAATCATTATAATAGTTACGGATTGAGGGAATTAGCATTAGCCTAATTTTGAGGCATTCGAGTAAAATGTATTAAAAAAAACTAGGAAATTTTGTCAGATTACGACTACAGCGACTCTTTGTACGGTCTGTTTGACGCCTCTCTGTACTTCTGCCTACAGTAACAGAATGCTTACTGCCTTTCCCTTTCCCGTATAATAAAATATAGATGCTCTTTGCTACTACCACTCCGAGATAAACAGGCGTGATGTTATGATGAAGCTATCTTCGTAAACGAACTTCACTGTGCTGCCAGTTCAGTGTGAATGATTTTAGAAACATTTTTTGTTAAAAAATAGTAAAAATTATGGTATGATACATTTTAGATTTTAATACGTTACATAAAATCGTTGAGTTCCATCAATAATACTTAAACGCTTTAAAATAGTATGAGGGATTTTTTTAAACTCTTACCAAGTTGCTGGATAGATGGCGTTGGTCTGACCACGTTACTGCAAGGACAAGGAACAGAACGTCACATAATTTCACTTGGACCTAATGGTTATATTCGGAAGCTTATGCAAACGAAAGTGTCAACCAACGAGCGTATGTGACGTGTGTTTATTCAAGCGTTTTGGCTTTGGCAACACTAGTAACGTAGTCGGATCAACGCCACCTATCGAGTTCATGGAAACAATTTTTTTTTGAATCTCAAAAATATAAACCTCTCATTCAATGTGAGGTCCAGATCTTGCAACCCCGAAAAACAAAATGTCAAACATCATTGTTTTGATTTTTCGAAAATACTAACGGCCTATGAATATTTTGTTTAGTTTTCGTGAAAATAAATGATATTTTTCAATAATGAACGCTTTAAACGACATCAGCGATGAAGAATTCGTGCCATTCCTTCATAGTTTGGGTGCGGATACTTATAAAAAGTCGTTTGAATGGATGTTGAATGACCGCGACTTCGCTGGCGTTTTACGTTGGCTTCACAACAATTTGGATCACAATAATGCGTTAAGTGCCCGCGAAGAATGTCGGTAAGTCAAATAGTACATTCTATTGTAGTTCTCGGCTATTATGTTCGCTGTAACGATAACATCAACATTAATAATAGAAGGTCTTTGATTCTGCGTCAATGTTACATTTTTTAACGTAAATGATCGTCACATATTCATTACTGTAGCATCACCACAGCATTAGAATTATACGTATTAAATTACTTAGTTCTCATGTTACTTAAATCATAAGTAGGTAACTTTGCCTTACCAAATCTACAAGATAATGACTATAACATAACAACTAGATACATAGTAGATCTTTCTATCCTTACAGATACATAGAACTAGAGAAGAAAGGTCTCCTTCTTCCCGCCGAAGATCTTGAATCTTCCATAACAGGCATACAAGAGAAGTATGGAGGTGTTTGTCTACCTGGGGACAAAGATGCCAAGGGGGATGTGGAGCTGGACATCAAAATGCTACAGGAGCGGCTTTATATCCTGCAGAAACACGAGACAGTTCTTAGTGACTTGAAGAGACAGAATGAGTGAGTATAAATTCATGGTTTACAAGATATTGTGACTCAAAGTTTCAGTACTCAGTCAGGATTTTTAATACCAACTTTCTGCTACCTATCAAATCTACAATTCAATCAACCGATATTTAAAGCTAAATTGTTGAGACAACTTACTATCATGAAACACTTCTCTGATTGTAAGACAATTTTACATCTTCCACAGTACCCCTGAAAATCAAATTTTCTCACATTCTTTGCAATTTGCATTTGAATATAATTTTTTGTTTGTAAATAAATACTTATTATACATATAAACATCCATCAATATGAGTTACATTTATTGTGACGTCACATAAAAAACATATTCACGAAGTATAAATTATGTATTAGTTTTCAGTAAGCAAGCTCTGTTGAATACCGATAGATAGAAGTGGGTATCAACAATTATATTTGTGTGATTAGAATATCCTTGTTATGTTAATAAAAAATGACTTCAAAGTGGGTATACAGATACACAAAAAAATCTTATGAACGGTTACAAGAGAACTTCTTATATCTAGGTAGGAATGTGACGTTACAAATCTTATTAAAGTTGTTAATTATATGAATAAATGAAACGAATAAAACAATTTTTGTTATCTGTCAGCACGACTTTTTTTCCACCTTCTAACACCGAAAAAATATTACACAATCACATAAATAGTTATGATGGGTTATTAACTTATATTTAAATCTTTATAGAAATAAATAATGAGCATGAACCCATTTCAAAATAAATACCTAAGTAAATAGTTTTTTGCATAAAATACAAATATTAATAAAAGTGGTTACAAAAAAAAAAACCCATATTATGTAAACAGGATTTGAACTCAAGACACGTTGATCGTGAACCCACTGCTTAACCTAAACAGCTATCAACACCTGGTAGATATGGTCGAATTTTAGCTATCCAATGCAAATACGATCATGCGTTTGCTGCGTGTATAACAAAAGAGACGGTAATATATATCTTTTTGTTTCGTGGAGAGCGACGCGACAGCTTGCGACAGTAGGCGACTCTGTAGCTGTGGTGTGCGTAGGTACTGTATTGAGACAGCTTACACATACAGCTGCACGGACGCGCGCCCGTGCGTTCACAGCAATATGATCCTTCGCGTGCCTGTGAACTTATGAACGCTTACTGTACTTACTGTTGTGATTCCAATTGAATTCGGATAAAGGCAAGAGAATGATGATGAAACTTACGGACGACCCTCCTAAGGGGGCGTCCGTTAATTACGTGAGGTGTTCTAGGGGGGGAGGGGATCAAGCTAAATCTTTCCAAATCTCACTTAGGGGGAGGAGGGGTCTTTGCAAATATCACGCAATTATTTTTCTCATTTATAATTCAGAGCGAAGTTGAAGGTAGTTGAAGGCACTCTTGAGGCCGTGCACGAGTCTCCATGGACTGGAATAAAATATTAATCTTTTCTTAATTTTTGTTTGATATTCATTATTTTATTTTATGATTGGATTTTAAATTACGTTAATATTAAAAAATACTAGTCTTTGCTAGTCTTCTAAACTAAACTACTAAACTGCTGAACGCTCCAAGTCTCTCCTAAGTATTAATAGCAAGAAAAACGGTCATACGATGTGAATGGTGCAGCACTACTTCGGGCGGGAATCGAAACTTGTGTCCCCGCTCTAATGTTTGGGAGCTGTCAAAAAAGAAGACAGTTTTTGACGTTCGCGCGCTTTGGATAACCGCGAATTAGAAATATATAAGATTACTTAAGAAACTGCTTTTCAATCTAACAGTATATAGATACCTACAACAAACTAATTATTCTGTAGGTACCTACCTCTATTATAAAGCTACGCTACGCGGCTAGGGGGCGGGCACGAGTCGTGCTCGTGCTATTTATTTACACGTTATTTACGTTTCTTTATAGATAGGCATTAGGCTGGTCCTTTTGTACAGGCGCCAACGAGATGATCCTGACTTTGACTTTGTTTGTGTTGTGAGAGGCGAGGTGTGGAGTAGTCATTTGTTTTTGATAGGCAAATATTTTAACAGCTTTTGAGGAGCTTGTGGCTAAACTGATTTAAACAAGAGTTATGAGAAAATATAGTTTTCTATAGAAATTTAAATTCCTCATATCTCGTCTCTATATCCATGTGCTTTCAAAATATATATTTGGGAACCTACATATTATGTAGATAATCCAATCGAAATAAGTAAACACTTTCCTATGAATACTTTTTATTTCAGTACAAATTATTTTGGTATTACGTTTGTATGAAACGCACGCCCCTAACCTCAAGTGTTCAATATAACTGGTAAGAATTTAGGGTTGCCAACATTTATTCAGCAAGATATAGTATTTTTCTAAATAAGCTACGAAAAATATAGTACACCCCAAAAAAATATAGTATTTTATGGAAAAAATAAAAAATAGACAAAGATTCATTTGTTCTTTTTTTTTCGTAAAATAAATATTTTTTGCACTTCTTGCATTAAAAGAAAAGTGTCTTTTATGCTATTATTTTTATATTGAAAATATAGTATTTTTGCCCACTATATATTTCTTCAACAGTATATAGTACGCAGAGCCGAAATATAGTACAATACTTTATATTATAGTACGATTGCCAACCCTATAAGAAAGTCAACTTAATAACAAAAAAAAACCTTTTTGAGGAAAAATAAATTAGGAATTCTATGTGTGAGCAGAAAATGAAAACTATAACAAAATTCGACTCCACTCTATTTCCTGTCCACCTATATTTGAAAGAACAGACATTCGACGCGTCCTAGTCCTAGACAAACAAACAAACTGACAGACAGACAACTACAAACACAAATAGATTCTTTTTATAGCTGCCTTAATTAGACACGCCCTGTATACAACCCTTGGATACTGTAATACTATGTATAGGGTGCTCTTTCGTGAAGAACCCCTTGCTTTTAAAAGTGTTGCTTGGTGTTGAGTAAGAGGGTGGAATTCTTTGTGAAATTGACTGAAGGGATATTGAAAGAGTGCTCGATGTCTGAGGAAAAAAAAACATATTAGTAGGTGTAAAAGTCTGGGTATGTTTATCATAGGTAGCTAAATAATAAAGGATCTGGATCATTTTATACTAAGTATCTAGTTTTCGCCCGAGGTTCCACCTCCGTGCGTGTCTGAAATTATTTCACAGGTTAGGTTTTAGTGGGATAAAAAGTATCCTTTGCCTTTCTAACCCAGGGCATGGTCTACCGTGTTCCCATCTTCCCAATGCTGTTAAGAACAAAGACATTCCTCATTGACCATATTATGAAGCGGATAGAAATTACCTTCGCTTCTGTCTGTGAGGAGCTCGTGACAATAATAAGTCGCCGTAAAAATGAACGAATCATTGTAGAAACTCAAAGACAGCTCAACAAAATGATGCAGCTTTTCAAAAATATGCATTAATTGTTTTTTTTTTTTGCGATCTTTCGTAAAAACTGTGGATTCGGAAGGGAATTGTCCACTTTAGCTAATTTATGTCCTCACATAGATATAATTATTTAAATATTGTGTGTAATGTAACACTGTTTCTGCGATTATATAATTATTGATTGATCATAAGGTTAAGCCGCGTTTGCCTAGGATGATCCGAGGATGGGTGACCACCCAATACAATAGGTACCGAGTTTCCTCCGTACCTCAGAAAGCAAGTTAACCTGGTGGTCCCAGCTGTCATTTGAAGACCTTTGACAGTCGTTACAGTTAGCCAGTGGCCCGAAAGTGTGACGACAGGGCCTCGATTCTGCTATTACGATAGTGTCAGAATAGGCGATCATTGAAGTCATAATGATCAAGTTCTGTAAAGTTTTGACAAGTTTGGTAATCTCACGGGTAATCTACTAATATTAATGGCATCATTATGACTTCTCAGTGAACAACCACTGATGGTCCATTGAAAGAAATGTCACAGAATAAGAATATTAATCTCGTACATGAAATCATGAATAAAGGTTCGCATTTAGTAGTAGATTTCGAAAACCATTCGTACGAATGGTTTATATTAATGGAAATACGAAAATGCCATTAAAACACAATTTTATTACGAGACCATCGACCGACCATTGTGAATTTAGCAGATTACGAACTTTACGCAAAATGACAATGGGATGAGAATGGAATCGTGTTGGAGTGACGAATTTATTAAAATAACAGAATTAGGCCCGTCTTACCCTTTGGTTTCGTATTACCTAAGTAGTAACTACTAACTGTGTTGTGGCCGCAGTTGGGAAAAGGCTAAGCATGATGATAAAGCGAATACAGATTATCTTTGCTGTTGTCTATTTATAGGATTGTTGGTTTCCTTCTCAAAGCGCCTATCAAAATCTAAAGAGCAAAGCCGACAGTCAGCCACTTCCGAAGTGTTTGCAAGACCCTCAGCAAGATTTGACGCAAAATCTTTTAAAAGCTCTTGACTCTTTGTTTAAGAGTACATACTTGAGGTTTACACTCGACCTTTTCATTACTCTCTATACTTCCTACTAGTGATGTAACGAATGTTGGATTTTTCACATTCGCGAATGCGAATGCGAATGCGAATATTCATCTTCAATATTCGCGAATGCGAATGCGAATGCGAATGTTTAATAATAATAATGTTTAATTAAAAAAAATATTAATGATTATGTATTGGATAAACGTATTGAAAATGAAGAAGACCCACTTCTTTGGTGGAAAGTTAATAGCAATAAATATGGTATTCTTTCTCCTGTAGCCAGAGAATATTTGGTAACTCCACCCACAAGTGTCCCCAGTGAAAGAGTTTTCAGTGGAGCTGGACTTCTCTACACACCTCACCGAAACAGGCTGCACGGAGAAAGAGCTTCAAAACTTTTATTTTTAAAATTTAACATTCCTTTACTTCAATTTAATTACTAAGAATTTAAAGTTACAGCGAGTTTAATTATTTTAATAGTCAACTGTGTCAACTTGTTATTAGCAAAACTATAATTGTGTAGTTTATATTTGATTATTTTTAATTCATAGAAAAAGAAAATTAGTGAAAAAATGTGCAATTGAAACCAAATGTTAACATTATGAATATTAGAACTTTACTTTTGTTTTAAATAGAAATAAATATTTTTTGTTTTTGTAAAAAGCTTATTTACAAATAGTCAAGTATTCATTATTTGATTTTTTAAGTTTATATTTCATTATCATATTTAATTCTTAGAAAATATATAGTGGGATGGAAAAATATATAATTAAAGCCAAAAAGGTTATAAATTAATATTATACTTAGATTTGATTGGATCTCTGAAGTTCTGTTTTCACAAAAGATACTTGAATTTAGAATTAGATTTTTTTCAAAATATATGTAAGGCATGGACATTCATTATTTTTTCTGTGGTGGAGTTAAGTTGTGATTTTGTTAATATTTTAATTAGACTAACAAGAACAAAAGAGAAAGTGTTTCTAATTTAGTTGCTTACCAAGACTGTTCCATAATATTTTTTTTTAATTCAAGTATGGTTAAATAAAAATATATAAATCTTATCAGTTGTGTTATCATTTCATATGCAACCATATAATAATTTCCTTTTTGTTTGTTAAATACATTCGCTAAATATTCGCATCGTTTTTTGCGAATAGGAATGCGAATGCGAATATCGAAAAATATGCGAATATTGGCGAATGCGAATGCGAATGCGAATATTCGTTACATCACTACTTCCTACACAATACATAATTAGTAGTAAGTGTGAAGTAGTCTTAACATTCGTGTACTCTGTGGTTTTAATCATACGCCGACGTCAGTGCCAGCTAATTTTATAAGATAGATTAGGTGACGTGACGGAAATAGACACATGAAAGTTTCTGTGATCCATTTTCTATATTTTACCTACCTACAGGTATTTAACAGTTTAAAATATGAAGAATAGACTTGGATAGACCGGAATCCTAGTAAACGAATGTAAGTACACGAATCTGGAAAAATAGGATATGGTATCTACCCCCAGGGATGTGCCATTGCAGGAGTTGCACAGAGGAAGCTCCGGCCGGACAGGTCTTTTGAAAGAAAACAGAGACGGATTCCATGTGTGGATGGTAACCACTGGGTGGTTTTAGTGAGTTATAAATCCCACAGTCCCCAACCTTATTCAGAAAGGCCGGTCGCCTCGTGAAGGTTTACCATCGCGATCAAATAAAAAAGACATACGCGGAAGTCTTTGGGTGCCGATAGCTAAGTGAAAACTAAGTAATTTATATCTGCTACGGGTTGTGCCCTGAGCACGCCTAAGTAGTGCTACGCAGTAGCGGATCGGCTACGAGTGCTACGAAGCGTTAGGTGACGGTCACGCGAGTTCAATGATTTTTGATCACTCAAAAAGTGCTCAACGCGCCTGAAGAAGTTTTCACCTCAAAAATATTTATTACTTAAGGCAAATTTTATCAGTGAAGCCAACATAAGTGATTTATTAGATAACTAGCTTCTGCCAGCGGCTTCGCCCGCGTGAAGTTTCAAAATTGTCCCATGGGATCTTACTACCGGGATAAAAAAGTATCCTATGTGTTAATCCAGGTTGTAAACCATCTGTGTGCAAAATTTCATCCAAATCCGTTCAGTAGTTTTTGCGTGAAAGAGTAACAAACATACATCCATCCTCACAAACTTTCGCATTTATAATATTAGTAGGATTAGTAGGAAGTAGGATAATATGATTGTCTTTGTCTAAGTTCTGTACCTACAAAAAGAGCACCAACCAATAAATAGCCTAAGCAAACCTCGTACCATGGTGGTTGCATTCAGCAAGCTAGCGAAAATCAAGTTAAATAGAAAACACCAGGCATTTATGAGGCACGAGCAAGTCTCCACGGCGACGATAAGGACTTTTGACACCCATTCAATACAACTCCTACAAAATCAGCGTCGGTAACTTCAACCTTATGTGGTTCGTATAAGGCTGGGTATGACGAGGGAGATTGAAAGTATCGCTTGTGTGCCTGAACAAGCTGACTGCATTGTTTTTCTTTGTGAGGACAACGCTGTGATGTTGAGAGTGCTTCTTGTCGCCTATTTCCTATGTAGGCAATAAGTGTGTGTTTCCATTGGGGTACGATAATGTTCTGAGTAAAATAGAGTAACTCATCCATCACCACTGCTTTGTAAGAATGAAGCCAGGTCAACCTGGTGGCCGGAAACTAAACCAGCAATAATCTGGTGATGACCGAAAAATAGACAATTAGTGAAATAGAGCAAATGCAGCAACCAACCAATTCATCAACCAACCTACCAACTACAACCAACAACAGTTATTCAACTGCAGTGAACTTTCTCAATGGTGGTGGTGGGCGTAGCTTAGGTGTAACGGTGACTCAGTTAATAGCTGCTGTGATCCCTGTTAGGGGTTCGAAACAGCCTGGCCCAGCAACGGCAACGTGTGACAAGGGTGGCTTCGTGAAGGTGGAGAGGAAGAAGAGGAATAAGCCTCCTAGTCGGAACCAGTGTGGGACCGCGCTGAAAGGACCCAATATGCTGCGTCCAGCGACACCAACGAGGCAGCTCTGTGTCCCGGCTACATCACACCACGAAGGTTGAGGAGATCTTGGAGTATGTCCGAGCGAAGACCATCTGGACCGTGAGGGTCGAGGAGTTGGAGTCGTGCCACAACACGAATTTTAAATCGTTTGAGGTGCGAGTTCCGATTCATCATATAGAGACCTTCCTCAAGGAAGAGTTTTGGCTGAAAGTTGGCGTGTCCTGTATCGGCGATTCCGCGAAAGGATACGCGACACTACTCAGCGCAACATGACGTCGCGCGCCGTCTCTTTGTGTGCAATAGTTTAATAATGTTTTTGGGGTTCTAATAAATATGTGTGTAGGTCTGAAAAGTATACATATAATGGTCTGGTCATCTGGTGGTATGGTATGGTGTTTTGTTACCTGAATTAAATGATATAATATTATTTATTATTTAATTAAATTCATAATGATTCAGAATCGCAGGGACATACCTTTGTTTTGTGTAAGTACCTACCAATGATTTTATTAACTTTGGAGTTTTTAAGAGTCGGCTTCTGTTTTTTAGAATTGTACCAGTAAGTATTTAGAATTTTAGACCCAGAGGTTCTGGCCAAGTTATCATAAAAAAGATATGAGGCATCGATTCATTTCCTAATAACGCTAGTTCTTATTCTCGTGTCTTCCAACAATGGACACCAAATAGAAAGCTGTAGGCACATGTAGTGGACACGGAAGCGGGTCTACATCGACGGCGACTCGAGTGGTCTCGACATCGCACGAGCGGTGACGAACACTTCGCATAATGAACACAATAGCAGGACTGCTCATGATGTTGACAAAGACGATCAGGGGACGGGATGCCTTTACAGTGCTTATGCAAACTGGGAACATACATAATTGGAATGGGTGGGATAAGTAGGTACTTACATAAGTACGAAGCAAGTTCTTTATGGTGTCCATTTTTTGTCTTGCATTACCTACAAATAGTTTTCCAGGCGACAAGAAATGTGAGACCCAATCACGTAATTGGTACAAGACTTACGTATCTAACATTCACATTAAAATAAGCCCCAATTGATATTTTTATTTTAGTATGTTGTTACCCAAAATAATTATATTTCAATGGTAGGTACTGTAGGGTCCTAAAACTCTATTTCTTAATTAAGGGGCCGGCGGAGCGTGCGTAGTTCATATAAACTTAATAAGTACCAAAATTAATTCGTAAACCATACATATTCTTAAGAAAGTGTGTATTTATTTCGATTGAATTACATAATATCTAGGTTCCCAAATATATATTCTGAAAGGACAACGATATTTTGACGAGATATGAGAAATTTAATATTTCTATAGAAAACTTATTTTTCTCATAACTCTTGTTTAACACAAAACAAAAGAAAAACAACTAAAATAAAAATTGCCTACCTAAGGGGCCGGCGGAGTGTGCGTCGTTCATACAAACGTAATACCAAAATAATTCGTAAACCAAACATATTCTGAAAGTGTATATTTATTTCGATTGGATTACATAATATCTAGGTTCGCAAATATATATTATGAATGGACATTGATTTAAAAGAACAACAATAATTTATGCTTGTCTGTATGAACGACTTCACCGATAATCAGACCCGTTTTACGGTGGACATAACTCCTGCTTACTGAGATCCAAACAAACACGGTCCAAACAAAGAAACTCGGCATAAAATCACGGCGTCATTCAATAAATCGTTTTATTATAAATCATGGTGGCACAAAGAACGAAGGAAGTGACAATTTGGCATGTAGTTAGCCAATCAGGACCCTCGGTTTCGGCATATCCTCGCACTTGAACGATGGATACAAGTTCAGGGTCAAGAGCAAAAGGACGCGGGAGCGCACGAGTGGTATGTTCTGAATTGACTGGGGTTCAATGTAGGTGTCTGGGTTTTTTGTGTTTGTTTGTCTGGCAGGAGAAAGCGGAGCAGTAGGCAGGGATGTCTAGTCAGGTAGTTGCTTGTTGGCAACCTGAATTTGAAAACGCAGCGTGATGCCATCCTTATTTATGCACGAAAGATAAAAAGAAGCATCTATGTAATTGATTAGATCAGGTTTAAAAAAAATGGATGATTAGATGACCATAATTAAATCTGCTGCATTAGTGATAAATTTCAGATAAATCATTATAATAGTTACGGATTGAGGGAATTAGCATTAGCCTAATTTTGAGGCATTCGAGTAAAATGTATTAAAAAAAACTAGGAAATTTTGTCAGATTACGACTACAGCGACTCTTTGTACGGTCTGTTTGACGCCTCTCTGTACTTCTGCCTACAGTAACAGAATGCTTACTGCCTTTCCCTTTCCCGTATAATAAAATATAGATGCTCTTTGCTACTACCACTCCGAGATAAACAGGCGTGATGTTATGATGAAGCTATCTTCGTAAACGAACTTCACTGTGCTGCCAGTTCAGTGTGAATGATTTTAGAAACATTTTTTGTTAAAAAATAGTAAAAATTATGGTATGATACATTTTAGATTTTAATACGTTACATAAAATCGTTGAGTTCCATCAATAATACTTAAACGCTTTAAAATAGTATGAGGGATTTTTTTAAACTCTTACCAAGTTGCTGGATAGATGGCGTTGGTCTGACCACGTTACTGCAAGGACAAGGAACAGAACGTCACATAATTTCACTTGGACCTAATGGTTATATTCGGAAGCTTATGCAAACGAAAGTGTCAACCAACGAGCGTATGTGACGTGTGTTTATTCAAGCGTTTTGGCTTTGGCAACACTAGTAACGTAGTCGGATCAACGCCACCTATCGAGTTCATGGAAACAATTTTTTTTTGAATCTCAAAAATATAAACCTCTCATTCAATGTGAGGTCCAGATCTTGCAACCCCGAAAAACAAAATGTCAAACATCATTGTTTTGATTTTTCGAAAATACTAACGGCCTATGAATATTTTGTTTAGTTTTCGTGAAAATAAATGATATTTTTCAATAATGAACGCTTTAAACGACATCAGCGATGAAGAATTCGTGCCATTCCTTCATAGTTTGGGTGCGGATACTTATAAAAAGTCGTTTGAATGGATGTTGAATGACCGCGACTTCGCTGGCGTTTTACGTTGGCTTCACAACAATTTGGATCACAATAATGCGTTAAGTGCCCGCGAAGAATGTCGGTAAGTCAAATAGTACATTCTATTGTAGTTCTCGGCTATTATGTTCGCTGTAACGATAACATCAACATTAATAATAGAAGGTCTTTGATTCTGCGTCAATGTTACATTTTTTAACGTAAATGATCGTCACATATTCATTACTGTAGCATCACCACAGCATTAGAATTATACGTATTAAATTACTTAGTTCTCATGTTACTTAAATCATAAGTAGGTAACTTTGCCTTACCAAATCTACAAGATAATGACTATAACATAACAACTAGATACATAGTAGATCTTTCTATCCTTACAGATACATAGAACTAGAGAAGAAAGGTCTCCTTCTTCCCGCCGAAGATCTTGAATCTTCCATAACAGGCATACAAGAGAAGTATGGAGGTGTTTGTCTACCTGGGGACAAAGATGCCAAGGGGGATGTGGAGCTGGACATCAAAATGCTACAGGAGCGGCTTTATATCCTGCAGAAACACGAGACAGTTCTTAGTGACTTGAAGAGACAGAATGAGTGAGTATAAATTCATGGTTTACAAGATATTGTGACTCAAAGTTTCAGTACTCAGTCAGGATTTTTAATACCAACTTTCTGCTACCTATCAAATCTACAATTCAATCAACCGATATTTAAAGCTAAATTGTTGAGACAACTTACTATCATGAAACACTTCTCTGATTGTAAGACAATTTTACATCTTCCACAGTACCCCTGAAAATCAAATTTTCTCACATTCTTTGCAATTTGCATTTGAATATAATTTTTTGTTTGTAAATAAATACTTATTATACATATAAACATCCATGACTCAGAAACAAATGTCCATGGTCATCACACAAACAGTTCCTCCTACCGGGATTCGAGCCCGGGACCCTAAGAACGTAAGGCAGCCTCGCTATCGCTGCGCCATTCGGGCCGTCAATTCTGTACCTACATATGTTTTACAGCCACAAATCATATTTTAATCACCATATTACAAGATGAGACTGACCTGCAAATTGCAAAAAAAAAAGGAATATGTCGGGCCACGTAAACAACATAAGTTTGCTTTTGAAAAATAATTTCTTCCTCAGATTAACAAAAGAAGAATTATCTTTAGAGATATCAAAGCTGAACTCCTCACATATGCAGTTGAAGGATGATGAGAGTGCCGCAGCCGAGGAGTGCCTGACCCTCGCTCAAGAGGTAGAGACAAGCACCAATGAGGTTCTAGCTGTCATTGCTGATACATTAGATATATACAGCAGTTGTCATTCTGATAAGGTAAATTCTTACTACATATTATACTTTACTAGCTGACCCGCGCAACTTTTTCTGCGTGAAGAACCGCTCGACTGATTGTTCAAACTTCACATAAACCATCTACTAAATAGTCCAAACAAAGCGTTAACATTTGGTTTGGATAGGTGAGCCCGTTCTTGTGTTATAAAATTACAACGAAAAGTGGCATTGATTTTTATATATATTGATTTTTGAGGAATCCTAATTTGGTTTAACTGACTGCCTCGTTGGTCGAGGGGTCATAAGCACAACTGCTGAGCATGAAGTCCTGGGTTCGATTCGGTTCGGTTTAAAGTGTTATTGGGTTTTTCCATCAGAAAGGAGATCACTCAGCCTCCATACATTTTTGGGCTATTTTGAAAAGTGCCAGCCGGGCAATCAAAATAAATTTAATACGTGAATAGAGCATAAAATAATAAACATGTTTATGATTTCAGATATTTTGTGGTTGAATAACTTTGCGGTGAATTGACTTATGACTTAGGTGTAATAATAAAAATGCTGATTATGTTATGCTCTATCCGCATAATAAGTTTATTTTGGTTGGCCGGCAAAACTAAAACTGGTCACTAAAACATAACAATTACTTTTGAAAATAGCCCAGTCTGGGTGATCTCCTTTCTCAGTAGCAGACATAGAGTCTGCATTTTAGTGCCCAGCCAATGGCAACAGGCCCCTATTACATGTGGGTGTTCTGTTAAGTACGCCCAAGCTTTTTGGTTTACATTTCACAATGTAATTTGCATGTTAAAATGTAAATCAAATAGCTTGGTCAACCATACAAGGCATGATGTTTTGTTATGTAATTTCTAATTCCACTTACACTAGTCTTTTTAATAGGACTTCTTCTGGATAATGTTTGATAGAAAGTATTATAAACAAACTTATTACTAAAACAAACTTGCCTCATTTCAGGAAAATGCAAAGAAATTCTTCACATTTGGTCCCTTTGAGACCTACAGACAGTCACAAGCACTGTTCAGATCCCACTTTGACTTGTTCACATCCAAGAAGTTTGATAAGAGAGTGAATGATACCTCCTCTGATGAAGAACTGAGGTCTGCACTAGCTGAGGCCAAGGTAATGGAAGAAAGGTGAGAGAAGTTTATGTAATACTAGCTTCTGCCAGCAGCTTAGCCCGCGTGAAGTTTGATTATTGTCCCATGGCATCTTACTACCGGGATAAAAAGTATCCTATGTTTTAATCCAAGTTATAAACTATCTGTGTGCAAAATTTCATCCAAATCCGTTCAGTAGTTTTTGCGTGAAAGCAACAAACAAACTTACATTCACATTAAAAATATTATAGGATCAGTCTGGCAGTAGACAACTGATATCTACCTGTATCCCTGCCTGCGAGTAATGAGGTTTATTTAGACCTATGACTCAGTGTCTCTGGAAGGGGCTATCTGACCTGGCAGCAATCATTGTTATGGTCACTACCATGCAGGTGTTGCAGTAAGGAAGCCAGTTTCTTTCTCATGTAAGTGTGGTTGCCATCTGTGCAAGCCTCCGCGAACATTCCCGACGCACTGCAGCACCATGCCAGTGCCAACGCAGCGACAGACTATACAGCGTGTGCTGTTGCCTGAACGCGTTTTTAATTCTAAAAAAATAAAATAAAAATTTTGTAATATTTAAACTGATTTTGTAGTAAAAAAGAAGAACTGTGTATTACGATAATTTCTTAAAACCAGGCATAGGTTCTCATTTATACCTGAGTTTTACACAAAAGTGTGCTAACAAATGGTCAAGAGCATATTAACTGCTACACCACTTGATTTGCCTTTAATTTTGATTAAATCGTCGATAATTTTCGTTCCCAAATTGTGTGTTACTAAACTTGGTTCTTATTTACAACAAAATCAAACAAAATCAAAGCATTTATTTCAAGTAGGCCAGTTACAGGCACTTTTGAATTGTCGAAACAAGACATAAAAACTGTGAAAGTACTGTAGTTGCTCATTCCCAGAGAAACTCCATGGACACTCTTTTGAATCAAAATATTGTTACAAAATTTTGGTTACATCATTCATGTTGAGATGGTATATTATGTGAGAACAATGTAGCAAGATGTGCATGTTAAAAGTGTCCATAGCAAAAAAAAAAAAAAATACAACTCAAAAACAAAATAATTAATTAAAATAAAATAAGTAGGTAATTGTTATTTCTGCCTTTTCAGACTGTCCGATGCAATGTGCAAGTACATTGAATCAAAAGCTGACCTGTGTGGCGAGCAAGCAAAGGTGGCATTAGTAGCAAACTACAAGGATGTACATCCTAGCCAAATAACGTAAGTAAATAATACCAGCCTATTACTGTCCCACTGCTGGGCAAACGCTTCTTCTCATACATAGAAGGCACGAGCATTGATCACAGTGCTTGCTCAAGACGGCTTGGTGATTTCAGACTTAGGCGGTTTTCACACTGCCCCGCATCATGCTGCATATTGCGTATCGACGCACCTACGCGCGTTCCTGCGGGAGTGCAGATCTGCATCATCGTGCGGGGTTTTTGCGCACTCACGCGCGTAGGTGCGTTTTGTAGATTCACGCACGGCACGCTCTCATTTATTCGCTGTTCTCTGTGGTGGTCGTGCAGTACTGAGCATCACGATAGTTTTGACGCGCGGCACTGCGGGATTCGGTGTGCCATACCTTGCGTCTCGCCCCGCACCTACGCGCGGGGGTGCATGTTTCTCCGCGTGTATGCGCGTGATCCGCATGAACGCGCGTGGATGCATTTTCTGTGTGTTAGACTGTGCGTGTTTTCCATACAAACGGAGATACTTACAAGCAACGGAAGAACACGCATCCACGCGCTACGCTGCATCATGCGGGGCAGTGTGAGAATCGCCTAACTGTATTATATTAAACAAGCCGATGCCCGCAGCTTCGCCCGCGTAAAATAATATACTTAAACCTTCCTCTTGAATCACTCTATCTATTAAAAAAACCCGCACCAAAATCCGTTGCGTTGTTTCAAAGATCTAAGCATGCATAGGGACAGACAGACGCGGCGGGAGACTTTGTTTTATAATATGTAGTGATAGTGATAGTGGAGTCCAGGTTTCCACACAATGTTTTCCTTCACTGATGTCTGTGCTGTCAAAGATAAACGTAAAAAGTACATATTATGAATTGAAAAGTCACATTAGTACTTGCCCAGATTTTAACCCACCCCATGCATGAGAGACGAGGTCTTAATCTCTGCTATCAAGACACTAATGACAATTACGAAAGTATATTATTTTTTTAAATTCGAGAGAGGCACAAGGCTAAATAATAACAGCCTCGCAGATAAGTCTTCAGGTAAACCCGCGCTTGTCTAGGTACCAACCTAGGCCGTGGATGGGTAACCACCCAGTACATACCATTTTCCTCCACGTGGATCTTTGACGGTCGTCACAGGTGCTCAAAAGTCTGACAACCATTCTTTACCAAAGGGTATCGTATTACCCATCTAAATATCATAGTAAGTAAACAATAATTCAATTATCTTACCTTCTCTTTTATAAATTGACTGTTAAGTATTTTAATAAGCTTCTATGTCGTGCTTCTCAAAAACTCTTTCATCAGATGACAGAGCCAGCAGATTAATTTAGCATGTCATCAATAATTACATTAGCATCATCATTAGCCTATAATGTTCCCACCGCTGGGACACAGGCATCCTCTCTATGAGAGTGACTGGGCAATATTCCACCACGCGGTCCCAGTGCGGATTGGGAGATGTCACATATCTTCGATTTTTTGGTTCTAGGACATGCCGGTTTCCTCACAATGTTTACCTTCACCGTTTTGGGAGCAGTGGTGATGAAATACTTTACACAAAGTAATTCGTCTCCCTGGGTTCGAACCCACGACTTACTGCTCGTAAGTCAAGGCTGCCACCACTGGGCCGCCGCGCTGCTCTACAAATAATAATTATACCTGCTAACTGTACCGCTGCTAATCTTTTCCAGATCATGTCTAATGGAAGCTCAAAGTGCAGTGGATCTGCTAGAACAAGAGGAGGCAATCATCGACCAACAACTACACAATGCAGTGAGGCAGCTCATAGACTCAAGGACCACTTTAGCAGTAGAGACTACCACTTGTTGTGCACTGGCTGTAAGACAGTAAGTGGGTTTTACAATAGTAATCCTACCTCCCTTACACAAGACAGTGGTTAATTTTGCAGGCCTTTGCTTCGTCCTCTTTTCCGGTTTTAATGAATAAAGGCCTTAGGCCAGTAATACAACTCCGCTCCCACTTAGAAAAAAAAAAGAATATAATTCAAATATTGTCTTTAACTATTTCGTTTTAGATATAGTTTACATTCACGGTGGGTTTTCATTGACGGCGGTAAGCCCGCTGACAGCGAGCTGTCTGCTAATTTATATTGTCAATGTAAACTATATCTAAAAAGCAATACATAAAGCCCACATTTGAATCCTTTTCTTTTTGCCAGGTGGGAGCATATTCGTTCATGTGGACTTTGACGTTATGTTGTCAATCGATTCGCTATTATAGCCTGGACACCGTAACTGTAACATATGCTACATTGTCACCGACTTCAACAATAGTAGGAGTCGAATTTACCTTGTAAACCTTGAATTTAATTAGAGCGTGATTTTTGTCAGTAGTCGGACTTTTTTGTTGTTGTATACAACGCAGAATAGAAGACCGATGGGGCTGAAAAAATCTGGGAGTGGCGAACCGAAAGACGATGCGTTGGAAGATCTCCCACTTGGTGGACCGATGACCTGGTAAAGGTTGCGGGAAATCTTTGAAAGCGAGTCGTACGAGACAGGTCAATGTGGCGTCAATTGGAGGAAGCCTATGTCCAGCAGTGGACGTCCTTCGGCTGTAACGATGACGATACCACCAAAACTTCTTATAATTATCAAATTCTCTTTACAGACAAGTTCACGCCGACCTTTCCCACCTACTGGAGACGACGCACCGCGCGCTGTGCCTGGACCGCGTGGTGTACAGCGCGTTACGTCACGAGCTGCAGGCGGTAGAACAGTTCCTACAGTTAGCTGCTCACTTGCGACAGTACGCCGCGGCTGACGAGAGCGCCGTACGCAGTAGAATTGTGAGTCACCTGTTAATATTTTACCATAACAACAAAAAACAGAAACAGATTACCCCATAGTTCATCATCTACGTAGCGTTTTCCTTATTATGTTAGGGGCGGCTTCCAGTCTATTCGCAAGCAGCTGAATACCAGTATTTTACATGGAGCGATTGCTTATCTGACCTCCACAAACCAGTTAGTGCTGGATAATATCATACCCTTTGGTAAGACTGGTTGTCAAACTTTCGGCCCACTGACTACCTGTAACGACTGTCAAAGATCTACAAATGACTGCCGGGACCAACGGCCATACGTGCTTCCCGAGGCATGGAGGAAACTCTGCATGTATTAGGTGGACACCCATCCACAGACCAACCAAGCACAGCTTAAGGCGATTACATGAGTTAAAGCGAGTTTTATAATGACTAAAAGTATACAGAGTGGAGAAGACAATACGACAATAAATAAAAACACGCGTAATACTAGTTCATAGGAATAATTCGACACAATAAAAAAACCCAAAAAAGAAAAAAAAAAAAAGGATACTCTTTATGACTCTTATTGGCCTGGTATAAGGTCTAATTTGCAGTAAATCCAATTTAGCGAAAGTTTTTAAATAGCGAGTTGGCAAGGGGTCGTTAACCTGTTAGTGCTTCCTTAAAATCAGATACATCATGTAGCAAATGTTGAAGGTGAAAAATAATTTCCTGTGACTAAACTACTTGATATTTTCAAACGATTTTTGTTTGTTTGTTAGGAACGTCTTGAGGTATGCGTAGTTTAATTTATTGTCGTATTGTCATCACCACCCTGTATGATTCACTGCTATAAACAAGACCAGAAAAATATATGATATTCTTCAGGATATATGCTAGCGTGATAGTGTTTTGAAAACATAATACAAATAATTTGACTCGATAAAAAAAAAATCACGAACTTATCTCTAAAAATATCTTTCAAACAAAAAAAAATATACTAATATGCATGCGATCATTCTGATATTTTGGCAAATAATTCTGCAAGCAATATATTAGCATGATAGTGTTTTAGTTTTTGAATCCAATCAATCGTTTTGTTGTAAATCGATGGAAACCATTCATTTCGCGCTATTTGGCCCGCACTGACTGACGTAACAACCACTTTGTAGTGCAAGCTGATTACAACTTTATTCTAACAGCATTTCAAACGAAGTTTGAACCACCACAAATAGAGTTGCTAATTTAGCTCGTCTAATCGCCTTAACCCAAAGATCGACCTGAGCGGCTGTTATTATTTAGCCACGGGCTCTTCTGTACTGTGACTAATTCTTATTATTTCCCACAAAAAAAACAATCACCTTCATTTCCAGGACTCAATGAACGAGATATGCTCAGAACAAGACTCCTGCGAGCTCAAACTGCAGTCTTCAGACGTGTTAGTGCAAGCCTTACTGCACATCCTGGGCGCGCAGTCAGCAGACCCCGGTCTGTTGGTGAAGCTGTTCCAGGAGACGCAGCATCAGGTCCAGGAGCTAATGGAGGCGGTGGATGATGGGTATAGGAGAAAAGAGAGCATGGCTTTGGAGTTGTGAGTATACTGATACATTGACGAAATGATGTTCATAAGAGTCACTGAACGACTTTGACTGTGAAAATTCGTTCCTCGACTCTTATGAACTTGGAGGGTTGTATTGATGATTCTGATGATTATAATTCTGTAACTACATACGTCTTACAGCCGCGAACGATATTTTCATCAACCAACTTAGCACTGAAGAAAAATTTTAAGGTTAAAACTGTTGCAAATGATGTGTAATATGAAGTTTTTTTTTAGCAAGCAACGACCTATTGTCGGGCCTACGCTGTCCGCCCATACTTTAGTACTAATGCTGTAATGAAACATAATAATATTGTAATACCAAATGATTTGAAAAGAGTAACCTTTTCAAAATCCTTTTCTTCTCCATGGTTAACGCGAACCGTGCACCTTTTTCGACGTTTTATAAGTGCCCATCCAGGCCTATGTGAAATAAAATATTTTGATTTTGATTTTGAAGTCACAATATGGTTGCTGACTCGGAACTGACACACGACTGTAGTAGTTAAACTTGAGATGTATCTCAATTTTAAAAGTGCCATTAGATTTATGTACGGACGGCTGTCTGAATTCGTTATTCCATTTATTGAGTTTCTTAATGCGTAATGGATACCGTATTAATACAGCTGTCTGTAAGGTCAAACAAGCTATTTGGTTTACAGTTTTACTCACAAACAAATTACATTGTAAAATGTAAACCAAATAGCTTGTTCGACCGTACATTACAGCTGGATTATGCTCAATCGATAATGTTGTAAAGCAAAAAGAAACCGTGCCCAACGTCTATCGACTGCAATCTTTTTGCACCTGAACTGATAGTATTGGTGCTAAACTTCTTGCCTAGTTTACATCCGAACTTAATCGGGATATCCTGACATTTTCGAAACTTTATTTATAAAAATAACTTCAAGCAGTACGGTTATGGAATGTCTTGCCTGTGTCTATAAGGCGTGCTCAATCTCTGTAATTTTTTAAAAACATGATAAAAAAACTGTATCTCTCTACTTAAGCAAATTTTTTGTTAGGTATGCTCTCTCGCACTTGTTTTATGAAAAAACAAAATTATATTAGTGTCTTATGTATGTACTAGCTTCTGCCAGCGGCTTCGCCGGCGTGAAGTTTCAAAATTGGGGTTGAGTGAGAATATTATAAACGTAAGAGTAAACAAATATAATAATAACAAATCTCCGAACTGCTAAGCTATCGGGAGTTACACGTGTCATTGTGAGTCAACTATAAAAGATAGACATATGCTGTCTTGGGATATTTTTTATATAATTTTATGTGGAATATTTCCGTTATACATGATTTCTATGTAGCTTTAACCATTAAGGCTGCACACGCGACGGAAGCTAAAAAAACTAAGTAACTTCTCCCGTTTTCCCAACATTTCCTTTCACTGCTCTGCTCCTATTAATGGTAGCGTGATGAAAAGTATACTATTACCTGCTCAGGAGTATGTAGAATAATTGTACCAAGTTTCGTTAAAATCCGTCGAGTAGTTTTTTTTTCTATAAATAACATACAGACAGACAGACAGACAGACAGACAGACAAAAATTTTACTGATTGCATTTTTGGCATCAGTATCGATCACTAATCACCCCCCGATAGTTATTTTGTAAATATATTTCATGTACAGAATTGACCTCTCTACAGATTTATTATAATATGTATGTATGTATATGTATGTATTTATTTATTGTATACATATAATGTAAATGGTACACCACAGGCTACCTGCAGTATTGTCTCTCCTTCTCCTTTAAATCCATCCAAAGGTTGTCTTTAAAAGATCGCTTTTAGTGATGAGACCGCCTATTGTGTTACCCCTTGTAATATGTTTAAAACTGTTGTACCTATTTTAATTTGTTTGGTGTACATAATAAAGAGTATTCTATCTATCTATCTTAAATTTGAGTCTACTAATGACAATTGTGTTAAATCCCCAGTAAAAATTCAACCCAATCCCTCCGCGGCTACATCTGGGACGGCTGCACGCGCCAGCCGAACTGCTGGGACCGCACGGTAGCTGCGCTCGCGCACACACTCAGACAACACATGGATGCTGTGGACAAGAAGGTTCTAGACGCTAGCAACCTGTTCACTAGTGTTAAGGTAAGAGTTTTATCTACTTTCATCATCATCATTCTACTGAACAAAGAGTGCGCAAGCGCTGCTATAGTCAGTTCGGCGCTTGTAACATTGTAACTCCGCTCCCACCCGGAAAAAAGATTATTATTCAAATATGGGCTTTAAGTATTTCGCTTCAGATTTACTTTACAATGGCGTTGACGGGAAAGCGAGCTGTCTGGTAATTTATTTTGCCAATGTAAAGTATAATCTAAAGAGTAAAGAGCAATACTATACAGTCGATAATATGGGCTAAAACCTTATATCGCTGTATGATTGTGCTCCCGCGCACTCAATACGCACTTCTCTAATGTTTCGACCCCTGCCCAATGCCGCTAAAATTGCCTATTTTTCTCGGATTCAATAATTCGGTCTTTTATTATCCTACCCTACAAAATATAATATGTGGATAAAATCATAATAAATAAAATGAATTTCTTAATATTTATAACTTTTTCCAGAATGGAGATAAGCGGTGTCTCAGAAAACTATGGCAGTGGTTCTTGACAGATCCCGCCAGACTTCTCCATGCTTTGAAGAACGCAGACTTTAAATGTACTGTAAGAGCTAAATAACTGCAGATATATAGTTATATATTTACCTTATATGAGCTGTTCTTTGCACAATCTTATGTAGTATATTGTTTATGTATGTAAGTTATATATTGTAACATCAAGTTACCACAAACTGTCAAATTTCTCCAAATGATTTTAAACTATAATTTGTTGACGTTTAAGTTTAAAATCGAATGAGAAAATTTGACAGTATGAAGCAATTTAATGCGCTGGGGACTGTATAATATTATAATTATGTCTCTCCGCGCCGTGTTGGCATAAACTTATTGTAAGCATTATTCCGATCCAATGACGTTTCTAACGTTTTATAAGTATTGTCTACTTAAATATAACATTTATATTTAACGAAATGCAACAAATATATAACTACTAAACTTATTGTAACGGCACAATAAATTTATTTGATACTACTTTCATACAACAAAACTACAGTTTTAACGAAAATTTTAGTTTTATATTTCTACTTTACAGTTACTGTTATGAAATATTTTTCATCCCCCCATCTCGGAAAGAGTATTTTTGCTCTTCGATATCTGAGTGCAAAAGCCGTTTTTATCGTCATGAGGGTAAAGTAAATTTGAATTTAGAACATCGTGTGCACTAAGCATGTGAATTCAAAACATCATTAAACCTATTTAGTTCTACCTCTATGGTGCCGAATTTATCATACATTTTTTTTTTAATTTGTTAAGAACTCAGACTCGGAACCTTCTTGGTGTACTTTTTTTTAATATATTTTGCGCCCGCCATTTTCTTTTCACGTCATATTGTTAACACCTTAGGTTAAAAACAAGGAATCCAACTTGAAAACAAGTGACAAATCTATAATGACTACTCATTATCTAGTGACGAGGAAGTTTATTTGACACCAACAGAATTAACTGAATTTGTTAACAATGCGCAATTTTTTTATTGCGTTTATTCATTTCCTCGTTGAGGTGGGATGAAAAGTTACGTGTTGCACTCGAGTGCAAAGATTTTTCACCTCGTGCTCTTTTGATTCCCTCGCTAACGCTCAAGATTCTAAGTTTTGAATCACTCGCTTCGCTCGTGACTCAATTTCAGAATCTTTCGCTTGCTCGGTCATCAAACTTGAGCACGCGGTTAAAAAACAACTTTGCACTCTTGTATAACAAATAACTATTGTATACTTACAACGAAAGCGACTAACAGTTTGTTTGTTAACTTGGTTACAAATAAGAGTGCCTTTTAAATAAATAAAACATGTCCAATTGTATAAAATAACTTTATTTTTTATTTTCTTAAACCTACTTAATAACAAAGGTATAAAAATGTCTATAAATAAATTACTAAATTTGATCACAATGATTCTAGACAAAAATATGTACAATGACTTAAAATTATAATTTGTGTTAACAACTTAAAATTGTTATATTTTTTTTCGTAATTTTGCATCAAAAGAAACGAAATTCATACAATTTTTTTGTTTGAATTTTCATTTTTTTTTACTGAAACATGCAATAGTACAAAAATTAAAATAATGCCTTGGACTTGTAGAAAACATCCGTTTTCTTATTATTTGGCTTATTTTCAGGCCTTCAATATACCCAAATATTCCTTAAATGATACACAAGTATTGGTCCTTTGATCCATCCAAGTTCACTTGACTGGAAAGAACCATAAAACACAACTGTACTTTTTCACATGTACTTTTATTAAGTCTTGTAAAGTTTCGTGGATCGTCCACTTTATAAGGCAGTGTTTCTTCTGGTTAAGAACCAGCCCATTCTTAACTTCCTCGTTTTTAAATTATTAGTCCATTTTATCTTTTATTGAATCCTTATCACGTGTTCTGATTGGCTGTTACGTAGTTAATTAATTTGGTTAATACAATCTGCGAGAGATTTGATCGCAGATTTAAAAACTGATTTAGATTCTAGTCTGAAAATCTGCTTTCAAATCAGATTTTCCGATGTAAAGGCGTTTCAACGACCAGGTATTCAATTAAAATCCTGAAATGAGTAAGCCAAGCATGAATATAGGTTTTCCGAGCATTCACTACGCCTCCTTTTGACCGCCATTGTCACATATCAGAATTAATGTGACAAAATGGTAGGTCAAATTGTGCTTTGTGAACGTGAATTAGCGTGGAGGGAACATAAAGGCACGCGCGAGGGTGCGTTTATGATCTGGCGGTCAAAAGGTTGAAAGCGTCTGTAACTAGCGCGGGTGCGAACTTGAGAGGTGGGGTGCCAGTTCCCACCATGTCGGTAATACCACCTCCGCATCTTTTAGCGTTGTTCACTGTTCATAGTATTTTTAATACAAACAACCGTGCCTGTTTTAGCAGACGCCCATAACGAACAAGGACCCCAATAGGGATGACGACTGACTAAAAATAACATGATTCTGTCCGTCAGTTAGATTATCGATAAATATTAGATACGTGTTTTTTGTTTTATCAAATTAATAAAAATTGACGACGATAAAACGCTTCAAAGATAATGAGTAGGCTTATGACGTCACTTTCCGGTAAACAATATACCGATATGTGACGTCATAAGAGTTTTCGATGCACTGCATGGTCTTCAATTTTCGTTTACGACGTTAAATATGTGTCCAATATTTTTTTTTAAATCTATCTATAGTCCCCGTCACGAGAAGCTATTTTTGTAAACGCACATTCGGGTTCGCAACCTTTGGATCAAATTCAAAATGGCAGCCCAAATTACGTTCCAAGATGTCAGATGCATTCCAGTACCACAAAACATTAGACGACAGCTCTTTATATCGCCAAAATATAACCCTACCAAATGAAATTGCTCGTTAGTATCGTATTACACGTACGATAATTTGAGTTGATTGAATTGGGGAGTATTCCTTGTTGATTGAATTGTCGCTACGTAACTTGGTAGAAATTCTTTGACTTGTTCTCCAGTTGGTTTTTAAACTTTCGTCGAGTATTTGTCATATCTTCAGTCCCACGTAGGTCTGGGCGGCTTCCTGAGGAGCGTGTCTTCTGGTGCGATGTGAATGGGGTTGTTGAAGTCAACCTCAATGTGCTCCGGGATAGAGTCGAAGTAGGTGATGTGGTCGGTCAAATTGTCTGCAAGAGAACATTGATTTGTGAGTTGAAAGTTTGGAACGAAATAATTTTTTGACTTTTGAATAAGTAGACTTCAACAAAAATGAGTGCTACATAAGCTGTAAATCTCCGAAGGATTAGGCGAAAAATGGTTGGGCAAAGTATTATTGGTTTTTCCATCAGGAATTTCTCAGTACCAGCCACGGAGTCTGGATCAGGGGGGTGAAACTTCTATACATTGGCTTCAAACAAAATATTCATAGACAGTGCTGCCATCTGTGTGTTTTGGTACACCAACTTTTCAACTGTCATAACGAGTTCTGTTATTTTAGACTACTTGCTAGTGAAGTAGATCGCCTAGCGGTGCCTACGGTTGCTTTGTGACTAACAGCTCACAAGTTCGAATCCTCAGAATTTCTTTTTGTATTTATTTGGTTGAACAAAAACTAACAGCGCCATCTAACAGTTTGAGGTACACAGTTTTAGAAACGAAAACCAGAGTTGCGCATCTATCTTGTATTATACAGGGTGTCCCAAAACTCAACGTCAAGCCGAAACGGGGTGACAGGATTGATCATAACCATCACGAGAAAAATCTGAAAAAAAATCTATCCCATGCAGTTTAAAAATTATGGGCATTTTAAGAAAAACCTAGAAATTTGATCAAACTGTACCATTTTTCGGTTATTGTGGTTATTCTTTTTTATTTTTGTTCATTTGAACTTTGGAAACGTAATCCTAAATAACATTTCTAGAATCCCAATAAAAAATAATGACACAATTGCCTCAAGTTTCCGAGAATTGAGACTATTTGTTAAACTACGAATTTAAAATTTTCAAGATTCGTCGACTTTGACAGGCCCTCCTATAAAAAAAATGTACTAGAGTGCCTTGGCAAGTGGCATTAAAAGTTGGCGCATTTAATCAGAATTTTAAAATGGTACAATACTTGTTAGTTCCATACAATAGAAAAGAGTAAAAAAATTAAAACCTCAAGTAACCCGATTTTTGCTATCTCATTTTACTCAGTTAAAATGTTTTTAATTCACACAAGCTCTAGGTAGGTTCTTAATTTTAAGACAAAATGATGAGAGAGATGGATAATGGGTATGTTCGCCATGAGTGAGCGAGACAGATAGTGACGCCACTTTTACCAAAGTGAAAAAAAGTTAGTAAAATTAGTAAAATAATTAGGTTTGTTGGAATAAAAGTCAGATGATAGAGAAATAACGTTTTTTATTACAATAAATGTTCAAATTGTTTACCATCAGCCTCAATACAAGCCCTACATCTTCTTAAAAAAGATCTACTTATTAGTCGGGCATATCTTCGAGAGTTGATCGCCTCAGCTGCTTGAGAAATGCGTTCACGCAGGTCGGCTACGTTCTCAATGGGCTTTGAGTAAACTTTTTCTTTGAGAACTCCCCAATAGAAAAAATCCAGGGGATTTAAATCTGGTGAACGGGCGGGCCACGAGATAGTGCCCGAACGTCCAATCCACCTTCCCGGATATTCCTGGTCAAGGAAATCTCTTACTTGCACTGCGAAATGCGCTGGGCAGCCATCTTGTTGAAACCACATGTCGCGAAGATCTGCTAGTGGTACGTCCTCTAACAGGGTTGGTAAATCTTCTCTTAAAAAATGTAGGTAATTAGTTCCATTCAAGTTCTCAGGCAGTTCAATAGGCCCAATAATTTTACCGTTTAAAATTCCGGTCCACAGGTTTACTTTAAAACGATACTGGGATCTATCTTCTCGCATTAAATGTGGATTCTCCACATGCCACTCGTGATAATTGTGCAAGTTCATGTAACCATCTTTTTTAAATGTCGATTCATCTGACCAGAGAATTTTTTGGATGAATTGGGGATTCTCATTATGCCTCTGTAGCATTGTTCTACAAAAAGAAATCCTTTCCTGATAATCTCGAGGTAGAAGACTTTGAACTCGTTGTACGTGAAACGGATGCATTTCGGCTCTTTGTAAAATACGATGAGCAGTGCTTTTCGGTATTCCCGTTCTTTCTTCAATTCCACGTACGGAAATACTTCGGTCACGTGCGACCTCTTGCAATACTTCTTCCTGGAAAGGAAACACAGGTCTACCTCCAGCCTGTATTTGATTCGGGAAATGGCCGCCCTCTGTGAGTGAACGGTGCACATTAACAAACACGCGGTGATCCGGGTAGCGCTCTAAATTTGGATATCTTTCACGATAAAGTCTAGCGGCAGCACTTGCGTTGCATCTGCATTCCCCATAAATGAGGTGCATGTTCGCATATTCTTGTGAAGTGTAGCGCGTAGGCATGGTAGATAAAAAGGATGCCAACACAAAAGTCCAGAGAGAAGCCAAAGTTGCCGGTATGTTATCAACAAGTCCAATTCACAAAGATTCAAGTCCAAAAAGAGAAGCCAAAGTTGTCAGTACTAAATCAACACAAGCGAATACGAACGTGCGCAGTAGACGAATGAGCGAAACGTACTAACTGGTTGGTGTCGGACTGGTAGCGTTGCTTGGCTGAAACTAGTGCGAATGAAACAGATAGATGCCATAGCATCTATCTGTTTCATTCGCACTCGTTTAAACGACGCATCTCCGTCTCAATGCGTGGCGTCACTATCTGTCTCGCTCACTCATGGCAAACATACCCATTATCCATCTCTCTCATCATTTTGCCTTAAAATTAAGAACCTACCTAGAGCTTGTGCGAATTAAAAACATTTTAACTGAGTAAAATCTGATAGCAAAAATCGGGTTACTTGAGGTTTTAATTTTTTTACTCTTTTCTATTGTATGGAACTAACAAGTATTGTACCATTTTAGAATTCTGATTAAATGCGCCAACTTTTAATGCTACTTGCCAAGGCACTCTAGTACATTTTTTTTATAGGAGGGCCTGTCAAAGTCGACGAATCTTGAAAATTTTAAATTCGTAGTTTAACAAATAGTCTCAATTCTCGGGAACTTAAGGCAATTGTGTCATTATTTTTTATTGGGATTCTAGAAATGTTATTTAGGATTACGTTTCTAAAGTTCAAATGAACAAAAATAAAAAATAATAACCACAATAACCGAAAAATGGTACAGTTTGATCAAATTTCTAGGTTTTTCTTAAAATGCCCATAATTTTCAAACTGCATGGGATAGATTTTTTTTCAGATTTTTCTCGTGATGGTTATGATCAATCCTGTCACCCCGTTTCGGCTTGACGTTGAGTTTTGGGACACCCTGTATAGTCTGTCTGTTTTTTTTAGGATGGGAAATCATCATCACTTCTCCCGCTCTGGGCGGAGTGGGAGGGAGTGTCAGACTTTTACTGACTAAAACCCATCCATGTTCCTTCCTCGCCCTTTATGTTCCGGGGCCGCGGTATCTGTTTCGAACAGGCCCGCAACCCCGGCAGAGTCTGTCTTATCTATGGTCTGGATTCGTGAACGGTTGATGGCAATAGGCTCTCCCCTTATTATTTGGGACTTGAAAGGGTGCTAGTTCTCCTGTATTGCTCTATCTATGACGACCCGAATGGCGCAGTGATAGTGCCTTACGTTCTTAGGGTCCTGGGTTCGTATCCCGGTAGGAGCAAATGTTTGTGTGATGAGCATGGCCATTTGTTTCCGAGTCATGGATGTTTATATCCTACTATCCTACTAATATTATAAATGCGAAAGTTTGTTTGTATGGATGTATGGATGTTTGTTACTCTTTCACGCAAAAACTACTGAACGGATTTGGATGAAATTTTGCACACAGATGGTTTATAACCTGGATTAACACATAGGATACTTTTTATCCCGGTAGTAAGATCCCGTGGGACAATTTCAAACATCACGCGGGCGAAGCCGCTGGCAGAAGCTAGTGTATAATAAGTATGTATTTACAAACAAAAAAGTATATATGTATTATATCAACTATCTAGTGTCCACGACACAAGCTTTGCATAGTGTGGCTCTAGATGGCGCTGTGTGTTAATGTCCAGGGATATTTATTATTATTTATTATCTATCTCAGCATAATATTGATGGCACAAACAAGTTACCTAGTGTTTGAAATATTGGAATCATTGTTATTTTTGTTTGCTACAATGACGCTAAAAATATTCTAAAATTGATTCCTGAAAAAAAAATCAAGTCTATTTTGTAGGTCACTTGCTGTTAGATCTTTAGACAAAAAAAAAAGTAAAAGGCAGCTTTGGGCATTTTCATATTGACAGATATTATCTTTTCTATATCGATCCGATTTTGAGCTCGTGGCTAAAATACTAGTACGATCCATGTAAAATACTGGTATTCAACTGCATCCGATTAGATTGGAAGGTGATCCTAACGTAGTTGGGAAAAGGCTAGTCAGATGATGATATCGATCCGGTTTTGTTCATCAGAACCCTTATTCACAACCATTCGACTCGCTTCCGATTCGGAAAGTCGTGTTTCTATCTCGCTCGTTTTCGTAATGCCAGAAGAAGACAGATATACGAGTTGTAGAATCGGAAACGAGTCGAACGTTAGTGAATACGGGGTCAGGACTTACTAGTCAAGTTGAGCCTGGCAATAATATCATCTAAATGCTTCTGGTCGAGCGTGGCCTTGACGGTGATCCTCTGATCGCGCAGACTGCGACGATGTCGTGAGGTCCTCCACGTGACGCGCGCGGTACTGTTGCTGTAACTGTTGCGGCGCAGGAGCGGGAGCGTGAATACCATCTCCGAGAGGGGAGTGTTGTCGGGACCGAATTCCTGAAGAGAATAAATATTTTTACTCAAAAAACAAAAAAGAAAACACGTTTACAAGGCTAAACAACAATTGCCGCTCGATGGTAGCTATACTCTTGCCGATGTCAGCCTGCATGTGGAAAGCACGTCAAACCTTTGGCCCCAATAGTCATTTGTAGATACCTTTTTTTCTTTTTTGTCCCGCTCTGCGCGGAGCGGACGGCGGGGGCGGCGGTGTCAGACTTTTACAAACTAAAGATTGATAAAACCCGTCCATGTTCCTTTTTAGCCCTTTGTTGTCCAGGGCCGCGATTTCTCTCTCTCGCGTAGATAGATCCGACAGTGGTTACGGGCTGTTAAAAACTTGAGAATCTTGTAACCCGTTTTATGAAAGGGCACTTACTTAGACACTGAGAGAGGTTACATAATCAGTCGCTCCATCTAAAAAAAGTTGCATCCGTTAAGTCTGGAGGCCGAAACTCACATAGTTGGTAAAAGGTTAGGTAGCTGATGATATCTTACCAAGCATTTCCCGCTAACGCAATAGGAAGCGTTTCTCTTGCCGCACGATGTTCCTAGCGGGAACCAGCCTTCGTGTCCGTTGACGAGGTAGAACCGATGCGACACTCGCTCGTCTTGACAGGCTATGCGACACGGCCGGTCGGGGTCCTCTGAAAAATGTTGGTAAACGAGAATAATTTAATCATTCAGAGATCTAAACAGTCGATTGAAGTTTACCACAGAACAGATACAAGAGGTTAGAATTACATTGTGGGCGGAGCTGGCGCGCCGCTCATATAACTGAACGCTCATATGTATGTCAATCGACCAAACAGTCGCGCTCTTATAGTGTGCGTGCGTGTGAGTGTGCGTGTGTGTGTGCACGTCACGCACAGTTTTTGCGATACTGTGACAATTAATAGCAAGCTCGCTATCTAAGTGTGAGAAGTTTATTTGTGTGCGTAATGCACGTACGTATGGGTATCTTGCTTGTAGTGCAGTTAAAGAGTGGGAGACAAGCGGCGACACGCGTTCTAATACTAATCACGAACTATTTCCTTTCTAACGTCTTTTATGTATTATGTGGAGACTACCTACTCGTTTTGGTTAGTGGTAGCTATATCATTGGTTAAATGATGGCAACTCTTCCACAAAAACCACCAAGCATTATAGAAATCTAATCCTTTGGTTGTTTTGGAAAGTACCTATGTCTTATCAGTTTGGTTCTGGCATATAATATTGGAGACTTACCCAAAGCTGGTGAAATCTGCATCCCCAATCCAGATAGCCTTCTTACTCTATCTTTGTACTTTGTGCAGACCATGGTCGCGTATTGGTATGGAGACTTTCTTTGAGTGCAACCCTGCGAGAAATAGTCACGACATAAAATGTGTTTCCAGTTATTACCACGCGGGAAAAAGAAAAGAGTTCCAGAAGAACGCTGGTTAAAATACAAAGAAATGACGAATTTTCGAGATCATAACAGTATCCTATTGTACAATTCGGTTACATTAACGTAACAATGAAATGTTCAAAAATAAGCACTTTCGTTGCCGATACATGTCGTGATATTTTCGTGTTATCATGATTTTGATTTTGTTTTTTTGCTTGAAAGGTGAATTAGTCGGGAGTGTTCCTAGCTATGTTTGATAACAATCAGTCCACGATGGCCGCCGCTACAAAATGGCGGATTACATTTTTATTCAACAACTCTCAATATGGGTATGAAATGAAAGGGCTTGTCTATGCACGGCATGCCTACTCGCTGGCTGAACAGGTGCGCGGGTGGCGGCTGCAGCTCCCCGCAGCTGAGGGCGACAGCGGCGGGTGGAGGGGGCGCGAGGGGGGGGCGGTTGCGGGACGCCGACCGCCGCGCCGCCTCACTTCAAAATGTTACCACGACGAAGAAACTACTTTGTAAAACACTTGTATCCTAGATTACACCAGATCGATCAGTCCACTGTATTTTATTTCTCTCTTCTATTCTATTCTCTGCTCCAGTAATTGAGCACAAGGCGTAAACGCGCCAACAGGGCTTGACTACTAGAATACTACCACCACAAAATGGCAAATTAATGGTTTTTTTTCTACTTATCTTTTAGTACATTGTGTCGAGGATTTTTTATTTGTCGCTCCCAGTGCGCGGAGCTGACGAGTCTGACGCCGGCGCCGGGAGAGATGCAGTGGTAGTGACAGCACTTACCGAGTCGGGTCTACTGTCAGGCTCGCACAGCTGTATGCTGGTGAGGGGTCGCTCCCGGTGCGCGGAGCTGACGAGTCTGACGCCGGCGCCGGGAGAGATGCAGTGGTAGTGACAGCACTTACCGAGTCGGGTCTACTGTCAGGCTCGCACAGCTGTATGCTGGTGAGGGGTCGCTCCCGGTGCGCGGAGCTGACGAGTCTGACGCCGGCGCCGGGAGAGATGCAGTGGTAGTGACAGCACTTACCGAGTCGGGTCTACTGTCAGGCTCGCACAGCTGTATGCTGGTGAGGGGTCGCTCCCGGTGCGCGGAGCTGACGAGTCTGACGCCGGCGCCGGGAGAGATGCAGTGGTAGTGACAGCACTTACCGAGTCGGGTCTACTGTCAGGCTCGCACAGCTGTATGCTGGTGAGGGGTCGCTCCCGGTGCGCGGAGCTGACGAGTCTGACGCCGGCGCCGGGAGAGATGCAGTGGTAGTGACAGCACTTACCGAGTCGGGTCTACTGTCAGGCTCGCACAGCTGTATGCTGGTGAGGGGTCGCTCCCGGTGCGCGGAGCTGACGAGTCTGACGCCGGCGCCGGGAGAGATGCAGTGGTAGTGACAGCACTTACCGAGTCGGGTCTACTGTCAGGCTCGCACAGCTGTATGCTGGTGAGGGGTCGCTCCCGGTGCGCGGAGCTGACGAGTCTGACGCCGGCGCCGGGAGAGATGCAGTGGTAGTGACAGCACTTACCGAGTCGGGTCTACTGTCAGGCTCGCACAGCTGTATGCTGGTGAGGGGTCGCTCCCGGTGCGCGGAGCTGACGAGTCTGACGCCGGCGCCGGGAGAGATGCAGTGGTAGTGACAGCACTTACCGAGTCGGGTCTACTGTCAGGCTCGCACAGCTGTATGCTGGTGAGGGGTCGCTCCCGGTGCGCGGAGCTGACGAGTCTGACGCCGGCGCCGGGAGAGATGCAGTGGTAGTGACAGCACTTACCGAGTCGGGTCTACTGTCAGGCTCGCACAGCTGTATGCTGGTGAGGGGTCGCTCCCGGTGCGCGGAGCTGACGAGTCTGACGCCGGCGCCGGGAGAGATGCAGTGGTAGTGACAGCACTTACCGAGTCGGGTCTACTGTCAGGCTCGCACAGCTGTATGCTGGTGAGGGGTCGCTCCCGGTGCGCGGAGCTGACGAGTCTGACGCCGGCGCCGGGAGAGATGCAGTGGTAGTGACAGCCCGACGCAGGACGCCACTGTCCGCCCACCGCACGACGCCACGTTCCTGACGTCTTCACCCTGGAGGATATAATAGTGGATCATCATCATCATAAGCCCACTGCTGGGAATTGGCCCTCTCTCTCGCAGTTTTGATATTAACAGATATTTCAAGATCTGTTATTGGTTGTAAGGTAGTTTGATCGTGATGGTTATATAAGCCCGAAGCTGTATCTTCACATTTTGTTTTGTGATGACAACCCAGTTTGTTCCAGAGGGTCTGACATTCTAGTCGCGACCGAAAAAGTTATTTAGCAGCATGTATTTTAACAAAAAGGGTCTACTTACGGTGGTGTATGCGGCGCCGGCGTGGCAGTTCTCAACGCTTCCCATTCGCAGTCGCTTGGCTTTAGAGAGAACTCGGTGTCCTGATTCGATGAACAGGTGAATTTCTGAGAAAAACAATTTTAGTTTAGTGAATAACCACACCCAATCTGTTAAATTCACGGCATTCTTAGGACTTTTTTTTTTTTTTTTTTTTTTTTTTTTTTTAGGATGGGAAATCATCAAATGACTTCTCCCACTCTGGGCGGAGCGGGAGGGAGTGTCAGACTCTTACTGACTAAAACCCATCCATGTTCCTTCCTCGCCCTTTATGTTCCGGGGCCGCGGTATCTCTTTCGAACAGGCCCGCAACCCCGGCAAATGACATTCTTAGGACTTTCCATAGAGAAAACACTGTTTACTGCATCATCGAACTTTCATTCCACTTCTTTGCTTGTGTCAACTGACATGAATAAGACCCTAAATTCATTGTAACTCTCGATTGGAGGCTGAGATTTTCAGAGGATTTTCTTACACGATAAGTCTTGCATTTAGATATTTCAAGCCAATGTGGTACCTGACAGATCCCGCTGATGCAGAACATAGGAGAGACATTAGAGCAGGCAGTCCCGTCCGGCAGACTCCAGCCGCGAGACTTGTATCCGCCGCCGCGAGTGTCGCACCACACCGCGCACGCACTGCTCACGTCTACAAGTTATAACAAACACGATGCGACTATGTATTTAGATGGCTTTACGAGTAGGGAAGATCTAAAACCAAAGGATGGATTAAATGAAAATGATATGGTCGCTGCTGAAAAGTGGGTAACTGAATAATAGAGTGGTAGATATATAACAAGAAGACAAACTGCGCCGACTTAGTATAAGGGCGGGAGAATTATGGTAACCTAGAGAAGATTGTCTCTGGTACGGAAGTCACTAGGGGTCTGGTTTTGTAGGCCACCATGGGCATCGGAGATCAGTTCTTGGGTCGGCTACTCGCAATTTTAGTACATTATTCGATTCGATACATTGAGACTAATAGAGATTAGTATTGAAGACATACAGGTAGTAAAATGTTGATGATACGTGCATTTTTCTGGTGAATTTGGCTATAACTTACCATCAGAATCTATCCTCTGCAATCCTGTTCCAATGAGATCAGGGTCCACATCGCGCGCTCTCAAACAGATCTGATCAGCGAATTCTCTCACTGTCATTCTTGGAACGTTGCTGCACTGCAATTGTGGAAACATTCGTGTAAGAAACTCCAACATAGAGTTGAGAATAACTCAAAAGGTAAAAATAATCAGTTTTACCTGCTGAGCATGACATGATTGGAACTTCTTGTCGTGGCCGACGCAGTAGTTTTTGCCGTTGTCATGTCTGTAACATAATTTTTTTAAATCGTGAAGTTTGATAAATCAGTGACAATTTGAAGATTCCAGCAAATGAACTTAGATTAGACTGATTCTCATAATGCAGGGCATCCCAAAATAAGGGGATAAATAAGCATAGTTTTCGGTAACCTGATTTTATGGCATTAAAGACATTAAGAGTAAAATTATACAAATTATGCACTCGAACCATTTATCACCAAGTTATTGGTCTTTATCAATTTTGAATGTTAACTGCATTGATATAGAGTCCACCTACCTCGGCCTGTTACACCGCCTAGTGGCGACGGCGACGCCGGCGGCAGCGGGTGCGTGCGTGTCGTCCAGGAGGCAGGCGGACGCGCACTCCGACCAGCTCGACCAGCGTCCCCACGCCCCGCGCACCACGGTGGACCCCTCCCGCTCCACGCACTCACCGCCGCGACAGTACTAATTAATTATAAATAAATAAATATCGCTGGACATTACACACAGCGCCATCTAGAGCTACACTAAGCAACGAGGCGTGTGTCGTGGATACCAGATAGTTGGTATACTACATAGATATTTAGATAGTACTGGGGGAGCAAGATGGGGTAAGAGGAAGATGTATATGCAAGTCCTGGGTAAGCTGTCTTACTACCTGTAGGGTTTCAGGAACCCTTATCAAAGGTAGTAAATGTTTTTTTAGGTCATATTGCTGTAGGTCTAGTGATTGTAATAGGCATGAAGACAGTATCATAAATTGAAAATCTATTTAGTCCGTCAGTTAGAGTATTGGAAAATAATGGACACGTTTTTTTTGTTTTTGTAAATTAATGAATATTGACAAAGATAAAACGCATGAAACTAAGGAGTGGGCTCGTGACGTCAGAACTCGCTGAAAATTATACCAAGGTATGACGTATTCAGGATTTTAAATGCGTCGTATCTTGGTCAAATTGGTTTTTGTAACAAAAGAAAAAATACGGGACAAATATTTGTTTGAAAATCTAACTGACAGACTAATTATTGTTTTTTTGTCGGCTATTGGTGACCTAAGAACGAGAATTCAACTGAAATAACGACGACGGAATTGAACGGGAATTTAATACAATGAAGTACTTAAATACCGCTGGCAAATAAGTATGATGAATTACTGCTAAACAAATTAACTTCTAAAACTCGTACAAACTTCATATATCTTTATTAAAATTGATGTTAAAGAGAGCTTACCATATCTTCCCCACACCTGGTACCCTCTAGAGCAGGGTGTGATGTCCACGTATACCGCTCCCGCTGACAATGAAGGTCTCTACAGATGTCTTCCAAACTCTGGGCTCCCGAATGTCGACTGCCCCGACCGTATTTCAGCATACCTGAAATTTTAAAGTGTATTTATATACACTGTTTTTCTTAGGCATGAATTCTTGTCATACTGACGGTCGGTCGCATAAGGACGGTTGCGACGTTAGCGAGAACAAAATACGGTTGTCGGTCGCCGCTGACGTCAGCGACAAAAGACAAGAATTCAGACGTTAGGGTTGGGGTAGCAGCAGTTTTGTTAATGGATAATTCATTAACTGTCAGCGAAGTAGACACAATAGTTAAACAATAGCGTCTGACCGTTACGGTCAGGCTTGACAGGGATAACGCTGACTTATCGTTGTGACTAAGCGACCAGAAATATTTTGTAAGTGAAGCTACTAATTTCAGCTCTATTTCCAAGATAATACTGTCAAAGTTTTGTTGGCACTCTCATGTTTTATGCTAAAAGGAAATCATTGAGTTCTTTATCATTTAAAGTAAAGATGATGGTTTTTGATATAACTTACATTGCTGATCGGCATCAAATCTCTCTCCAGGTAAGATGCCCTCAGCACTGTGGTCCAACTGACCAGCTGAGTTGCCATGGTCCAGTAGACATCGCGACTGTACTGTGCTGCAGAAACAAAATAGGTATACCACGTTAAAAAGATTGACCCATCCGACATAGGGAATTGTGTTATAGTTTCATCATCATTGTAGAAAACAAGGTTTATCCTTTGAGGATAGAAAACAAGGTTGTAACAAGTTTTATAAAAGGAACTGTTGGAAAAGGAATTTCTCCAATTAGACGTGTACAAATGCCCAACGGTGGTTTTAGGGTTTCTAATAAACTTCGTGTCAATGTTAATACAGTGAAAAGCCCATAAGTACCTTTGTACTTAAGGGGTTTTATGACGGAGGGGATTTAAATCCGCCAAAATTAGCACTTATACCACTAGGCGTAAGTCCTAATTTCGGCTATACGCTTAAAGATTCTTGTACTGCTTTACAATAGCTATAGCTTGCTACGTAGTTCGTGTAGTGTAGATGTCGCTAGAATCCTTCCCCTTTCCTCAGTCTAATCAAAACTCTCTCAAAGAAAACAAAGAGTCCATATTAGAAAGAAGTCTTACTCCAGAAACTTCTGCAGGTAATTCTTGCTGCACTGTGACCAGGTGATCTTCCCGCTGCCGAGGGTCGGACTCATGATGTAGGCGCTAGGGTCACAGCCGTTGTCTGCTAGGGGTCCATCGTGACGCATACCCAGACTGGAATATTAGATAATTGAGGTAAAAAATGATGACTTAGAAAACAGAAATGGAGATGGCAATCATGAGGGCAATAAGCGAAGATAGAGAGATTGTGTACCTAAGAGATGGTATGAATGAAAACGAATAATTCTCCTACCCTTTCAGCTTTTTTCTTGGATAATGTTCTCTTTTCTAGGCTTTGAAACAGTGCATCAATTAAATCAAAGATAACAAAAACATTTGTTTTTGTGACGTAGTTGGGAAAGTACATCTAAAAACCGATACAATTCTTTTCCAATCTCAATAAAAAAAATTGTTTCATCATTGCAGTTAAATTTTTCAGTTAAGTAACTTGACATAACGACATAAATTAGCTGCAGGTCATCTGTAATTTAAATTATTTTACGTGTTTAATTTTGTGATATAACTGTAATTTTCCACAGCTTCGCGGTCGTTTCTAGTAAGAGGATTATCTAAACTTCACGTTGCCAAAGCAAGGTCAAAGATCAAATCAGCCTGTAGTGGAACTGCACGCGACAAGCACCAGATCTCAGATTTGAACCCCGTTCAAGGGATGTCCGTGAATTATTCACAGCCATGGTGATACTGAAAGCAAAAACGAGGATCAAATGTGTAGATCGCGTTCAGTTTCATTTGCGCCCTTTGTCAAACTTTGCATTTAGGTTTTAAGATTCACCACAGTTTATGCCTGAATTGATAGGTTTATACTGCCGGAACTATAAAGAAATAATATGATCATTCTACTGACACTTAATAAATGTAATGTAATGTACTTCGTAATACTCTAAAAAATGTAACCCATTACTAACCAATCAAATGGAAACCACAATGATTGCTGAAATCTGATTGAATTTAGAAACGAATGCAGCAATTTTTTTTATTATAGTCTAAATAAAGTTCAGTTAATGAGTTTAACAGTTCTGCTTGTAATATAGATCACGGTGACTAAACTGTTTGCATTTGCAGATGTTAAACGCAACAGTCATTAATACTCGTATCTGGAAACGCAGTTTAGAGAAACATGCATGATGGAATTAAAAAGATGCACATGTGATACTGGTTTGAAAATTAAGCTAAAATAAATAAATATCGCTGGAAATTAACACACAGCGCCACCTAGTGCCACACTAAGCATAGCTTGTGTCGTGTACACTAGATAGTTGATATACTACATATACACTTTTTGTTTGTAAATAGATACTTATACTTATTATACATATAAACATCCATGCCTCTGAAACAAATGTCCATGCTCATCACACAAACATTTGCTCCTACCGGGATTCGAACCCAGGACCCTAAAAACGTAAGGCAGCGTCACTACCACTACGCCGTTCGAGTCGAGCTAGATATAAGTTACTCTGTAACTTTACAAATCTCACAGGTTTAGTGCGATAGATATAAGTAGGTACAGATAAAATATAGACATATTGCAGGCGGCTGTGGATCAATTTTTAGATAGAAATGGCGACAGAGTTCGATTTTTTTTTGGCAAGTTTTGACTTCATTCAGGGCAGTTCACAGTAGCCTCAATGATAAGAAATGAGAAGGAAAAACTGTTGAGGACTAAAACTGACTTGTGTCCAATTTCGTGGGCGACGACGTAGACGCTTTCGAAGTGCCTCCCTTCGTTGACAGTGCAGCTACTGGTGACGGTACACATTCCTGCTACTGGCGCCAATCCTGTAGAAAAAAAAGGTATTTTACTTAGTTTCTTCAGTTGGTAAATGAAAAATGTTTTTTTCAGCTAATCTAACGTTGTTAGACACCTATTCGAATCGAATACCCATTCCTACGGATAACGATTTTTCATTGATAGTTAATTTTACAAATAGTTTTATGGCTAATACATACTTGTAATATAGTCATGTACATATTTCTAGATCTGATTCCATTAATAAAGGTACCTGATGCCCCTTAAAACTTTTTCAGGTACCGAATAATGATTTCTGTGAACTAACTTTATTAAACATATGAGTACCTACATCAATTTAACTACATTGCCACATCAATTGGATCTAGAGCATTATGCCCGATGAAAGCGTCACATTAAATCGCAATAACAAAAGTTATAGGCGTAATATTGCGTCGTTATAAACTACTTAAAATTATATTATCGTTGGCGTAATGAATCGTGTTTCCTCTTACTTAGATAAGAAACGTTAAACAGTTATTAAACGAAAGTGTCTTGTAGGCATGGCTTTATACGATAAGATTTTCACCATTAGCCATGCCATAAGCATCAGCTGCTTTGCAGACGTTTCATTGTCGCTGTCTTTATCTAAATATATATAATTCAAAGGTGACTGACTGACTGACTGACTGACATAGTGATCTATCAACGCACAGCCCGAACCACTGGACGGATCGGGCTGAAATTTGGCATGCAGGTAGATTTTATGACGTAGGCATCCGCTAAGAAAGGATTTTGATCAATTCTACCCCCAAGGGGATAAAATACGGGATGGACGCTTATATGAAAGTCCGTCAATTTTAAAGTTAGGATCTTCTAATTTTGTGTTTAGGCTGACGATTGAAAATTAATTTATGCGTGTTTCAGCGTTTTTTATGACTCCACCCCGAAGGCTTATAAAGGGGATGAAATTGTATGTGAAAAATTCTTAATTTTCGACGTAAAAAGTATAAAATTTGTTATCTGGGCTTATGATTGGAAGCTGACGCAACGGCTTTATTAGAATTTCAACCCTTGAGGGGTGAAAAAAGAGCAACATTTTGTTTTTAATTAAAGTTTTTATTTTTTGAGTCACCAAAAGTATCGAAGTTAGTAAGTCGTTGGTTTTTTTTATTTCAACCCACAAAGTGGTAAAAGGGGGGATGAAGTTTTGCATTGTAGTTGTTCATTCGTTCACGAATAACAGCAGCAGGAGAGACCTTTTGCAGCAGTGCAAGTTAATAGTATAGGCCGACACAAGTTAATAGCACACGTGACTTCGCGGCTGGCAGTACTTACCGTTTTGTAGGGACCTAGGTAAGCCGAAGATTATGGACTTACGGCAGGAGCAGAAAAAGAAAGTATGGCAGCCGCCGCTCCTGTGGGTGCCGCCCGCTCGCACCAACTTGCTGCAGCACGCGCCGCTGAAGCGCGCGCTGCGTGCACTCAATATGGTGTCACAACAGATTGATTGCTTCAATTGTACACTGAGCGAATTCACACGGGCCGCATTTTGCGCAATTACTTTAGTTTGTCAAATTAATTAACTTATTCAAAACATAAATAATTAAACTTTAAATATAACTGCTCTATTGTATTAGGTACCTAAACCTGTAATAATAGTTGTATGTGTTGTTTAAATAAATAAATAAATTATGTATAGTAGAACGAGATAGAATGAGTAATTGTCGATATCGTATTTGATACCAACTAGATTTTTTTATTTTGTAGATTTCTGTTTTTTTTCTCTTCTGCATTTCTGATCTTACTTTTAATGAATGAAGATGAAGTCAAAATAAAAATCAAAAATGGCGCGTGGTTTTTTGTGTCGCTGGTAGTGAAAATGAGGTAAAAATTAACACGGGGAAAAAAGTTAACAGAAGCAAAAAAACAGTTTTCCTTTTTTTTCTACGGCTTCCCCTGACACTATTTTCACCCTGCGCCACTGTTAGGTAGAGGTGTATCTAATCCTACACCCACATTTCGCACATTTAGCTAAATCCCATCAACCGGGCATAAATAATACAATAACACTTTGCCCGTCCTGCAAATCGAACCCAGGACCTCATGCTCAGTAGCGCTTGCGACAACTCGAACAACGATGCAGTCTCACACATGACCCATCAATATTTTTACGCGAACGAAGTCGCGGGCAACAGCTAGTTAAACCATATGGACCTTTGATAGACGTCTCTTTAAGTACCTATTGGATCGCATAAGTTTTAAATTCATGAGAATTTAAAAAAGGCCATTAAGGCCGGTTATCTGACTTGCAGTCTGAAGTTTATATTGCATGTCTGTGTTAGAAAAAGTCTTTCTAGAATTAGAAGTTTAAAAGTACTAACCCACAACTTGACTGCTGACTTTTCCATTCTTGTTAACAACGTACAAATCCAGACCAGTCAGTATAAGTGCATGATCCCAGTGCAACGGATCGTTGTCGCCTGGGGGATTCTCTAGTCTTTGCCACGTACAAAAGTTACTTAGAAACCTGTCTATGTCATGTGGTCTCTTCAGGTTGGCCGGATCTTCGTGCAAAATCTCCAGTCTTTTGAGTATAAAGTTCACCGGCCTTCCTAGCGAAGGGTCATGGTATATCAATTGTACTGCATTGATCATAGCCAATACGAATCTCACTAATTCTCTCTCCGTGTCTTTAGGAAAATTGACTGTCATATGCTTGTATAAATCTCTATCAACAAATACTGCAGTTTCCACAAACACCGCTGGTAGTATTGCTCTTCGTTGCCTGTTCGCTCCGTTCGATAGTTTCTGTATAAAGTCTGTTAAAGTCTTATTTCTATGTGCTAAATTAACTTTGAATCCTTCTAAATTATTATTTACATCACTGATTGGTACTTCTCGTTTTCTTCTATGTTTTGACCATGTTTTTGCTGGTGATGGTTCATTAGGAATTATGTTGTCTCTTTCTATACACGTCTCATCTTCTTCGTTGACTGGGTCTATTTGTTTCCTGACAATGACATGTGCTTTCACATGGTCATCGTGGAATCTGTCTGGCAGTGGATGTATGAAGTAGTAAGTGTCATTAGACTTGACTAAGCCTCTCTGGAAAAGAAGATGTTTCAAAATGAAAGTGCAATTAAAATTTCTCATGATTGTGTCTAGAATTAATTGTTGGGTATTAAAATTTCTTCGGCCTAGATATCTCGGACACCAATGATGACTAGGTACGTATTAAACAACGAATGTACGTAATAACAGCTTTTACTGCTTGTTTTGTGTGAAATTTATTACGTTTTCTTTATTAGCGTTCTTTACTACCAATAGGTTTGGCATTAAAAAGAATATTGCTTGTGAATGCTCGGAATATTGCTTTCTTACATCTTAATTTCTATTGTCTTATTTAGTAGTTTTGTACTTACCACATCATCACAAACGTAGAGGGCTGCATTATCACTCCTATAGTAACAAAGATCCACCTCCTCATCAGTATGGTCCAGCACCGCCTCCGTGTTGTTGGACCACCTTCTCATCAGCAGGAACTGAGGGTCTAGGAAACTATTTCTGGGGCTAAGCCTTATGTCTAGATGCTTCTTCAGCCCGACTAGGTCTTGATCGTCGTAAAGGAGTGAGCGTTTACGACGTTTTGGCTGCTTGAGATGTGCTACTTCGAACTGTGCTTCTAGAATTGAAAAATGAAGTAAATTTAAGTCTTTGATAACAATTTTTTTTCATGTGGGGCACAGAAAGAGATGCCTCTGTCTATCTCAGTATCTTAACAGAAAACTAACTAGGAAATGGTAAAGTATAAGGACAGTAATTCCTTCTTTCCATAAATACGTCGAAATTGATATGGTTGCTAATATTATAATCATTGAATGAAACAGTAGATCAATGGTGATCTTTGTAATAAACACTTATGTCTCTAAACGTCAATCCATGATTGACGTGTCCAAGCGATGATCCTTGTATGTTATTTAAGCTTAAAGCTTTGAAATCACACGACTTACGAATTACAAAAATCATTAAAATAGACTGGTCAACTGACACTGAAATCGAAGCTATAACTTATCCTGCCCTGGTGTTTGATTTGTTCAGACTAGTTTCTTTTCTAAAGTCTAGGCTGACATGTGAACCCTAAAGTCTTGATTGACAAATACGGCTGGTGTATCAAAAAGTTGTTTCTCTCATGGCCTTGCCAACACCTTTAATTCACCTTATTTGAGCTCCACAGCTTTCGCGGTGTACGAGTAATAAGTGGCATACTTTCTGTTTTTCTTTGATCATTAGTGTTCAACTCATACGCATAAGTAATTACTTTCTTTCGTAATTGTGGTTTGATATCTAGCTGGACTAGAGAAGTTGTATAAATAGCAGCTAGTATGGTTATAAAGCCTCATGCTGGTTTATTCTGATTTTATCATAAAAGGTTTCAGTAAAAAGTGGCGATCTTCGCAGAGTGGCTGGTAGCAACTGGATTAGAGTTGCCGAGAATCGAGTTTTGTGGCGTGCGATTGAGGAGGCCTACGTCCATCAGTGGACTAAGCTGAGTCTAGGCTGATGATGATGATGAAGTTTCAATAAAAATCCCTACGAGCTGAGCTGAGGTAGGGATATTCTCTAGGGATATAGGTCTAGAGATTTAGGCAATAAGTTACTCCTTTACAGGGAAACTCTTTTTAAGAGAAATCACACCATCATTCAAATTCTATCCTAAATTCTTGATATTGTGTCAGGGTAAATTTGTCAGAATTTTTGTTAGAGGTTTTTTTCTTAAAAGTAAGGTAGATAAAGGCAAACATGGCACAGTGACAAAAAAAAACAAGTTACTAAAAATGACGTTAAAATGAATGCCACGGCAAATCCGAGCTTGCTATTATAATCTCAGTGAAATACCAAACAAAATGCATAATAAGTGAACAAGTTCACGACAAAAAATACATGATCTTGAAAACAATGTTGCAACAAGCACTAAATAGATAAGACTATTGACTCGATTATTATCTTTAATAGTCTCTAATTTCATTAAGATTAATTAAGTCTAATTGTGTGAGACTTTGCTCAAACTAAAACAACTTGTACGCACCGTTAGGGTTGGCACCAAATAGGAATATTTTTTCAGACTCTGTTAAGTGTTCCAGCAGTTGCTTTGAGTGGTCCTGTAACAATAAAAAATAAATGTTTAAAGCAAACAGTAATAATAGCCGGGTTAGTATCACTAGTTTAATAGTTTGGGTAAACACCAAAAAGATGAAATGCAATGACGTCTTCTTATATCCCTACAAGTATATAGCATTACTAGATCTACGTGGATGAGATGAGCTTTTTGTATTAGAAAGTGGCGTTCCTAGGGGCCAACAATACGGTAAGCCTTTAGGGCAAGCAGATTGTTCGGAAACCCCAGAAAGCGTGTAGAATTGGGTTATCAAGGGTTTGCCAAGGTTTTAGACTCGCACGAAAGTACCGCCACTAAGTTCAACAGTGGAAATGGGGACTGATTAGGTACGTTTTGGAACCTATACATATATTAGTGTCGAAGCTTTTAATCTTATAACAATCAAAAACTTTTTTGCAATAAATAACTTTAGCTTCAGAAGTCGGTGACCTTTGTTTGATTGATTTAGTTTTTTTGTCACCGACTTCGGAAGCTAAAGTTATTTTTCACCTTTTTGTGTGAAGTCGGTTATATTTTTGCGATTGCAGCAATTACTGCAGATTTGCCGTCTATTTTTGAAGAGATCCATTGTATATCTCGGAATATCAGCATCAGATCTTCAGCAAATGGGACCAAACGAGAAGCACCAGCTTTTAAATAAAAAAAGAGTCATCAAAATCGGTTCACCCAGTCGAAAGTTCTGAGGTAACGAACACAATAAAAAAAAATGCAGACGAATTGATCATGATTTTATTTATTCTGCCCGCGGCTCCAAACGTGTTGAAGAAACACATCCATTGCACTCGTACCTAAACTTGCAGCATTTCATCTTTGTTAGTTTTGTTGGTTCTGAGATTACCGTCTACACCGTAACTTACAACCTCTTTATAATATGAGTATGGATAACATATCAAGCAGACGACTTACAACAGCTGACTTCATAACCCTACCGAGTTGTTTCACTATGTAAAAGTCAAAGGGGAAAATAGTTTAAAGAAACTTGACTAGATATTCTGTTTACTAGAAAAGTTGACCCAACCAAACAGGAGAAAACACGAACATGAAACACAAACAAACAAGTCCTAGGAAGTGTGAATTCTCCACGCGACTCCCGCGCAGCCTTGCATTATAAATATTATTAGCTAAAGCTATTGTCTCTCCCGCCATTGATTATATGCAGCCTCGACACGTTATTTTTGACAATAGATGCTTTTCGCACGAAGTTTTGCGATTAAACGGGAGTTAATTGTTGTTTAAGTGAAAGGCGATGGCGGGGTGCATTAAAATCGTATTAGCGGACGATGAATAAAACAGTGAGTCTAATGTGGGAAAATGAAGGGCTGCTATGACTATATACACGATGGTAATTTTGTGTCACGTGTCCCAATAACCTTTTATAACGCCATGCAGGTATTTCTAAATCCTGAAGTCGTATTTAATGCAAATATGGGTGCTTTGGACTTTGACTGTGGAGTAACATCGATCATTTGCCTAGCCTTTTCCATACGATACGATTTCCAGTCTAACCGAATGCAGTTGAATATCTGACCTCCACAACCCTGTTGGGTTACAATACCCCTAGGTAAGACTGGTTGTTAGACTTTCCGGCCACTATTACGACTATTAGAGGTCTTCGGATGACACCGGGACCAACACCTTAATTAACGTCCTTTAATTATTCATCAACTTGTCCCAAATGGGCCGTGGGCATGTGGGACGAGTTGCTGAATTACTCAGAATTTTCTGCAATTCATTGAAAAAATAGAAATAAACAACATCAATCTATCAGCTATAAATCTGTTAATTAATCGACAATAGTATGTTTTCTGGTTATAAGTACCTAATCTCAAAGAAAGAGAGAAAGAGAGAAATATATTTATTTGACGTCAGTTAATAAAGCACACACACAATAATAAAAAAAGATACAAAACAATGAGTAGGACATAGTAGAGATGTGCTGTGTACCTCACGGCTGCGCCAAAAAGGTCCATTTCAGCATTCATGCCAGACAGGTGATGAAGCTGTCTGACGCTTGGTCTTCCAATGAACCTTGAGAGGGTAAAGCTAATGTGGTTATTAGAATAGAATAGAATAGTATGTACACCTCTTTATTATGTACACCATAAAAAATATAAATACAACAATTTTAAAATGATTATTATGACCCGTTTTACTAAAAGAAAGAGTGAAAGTTTAAAACGTAACGTTTTTGAATCGCTATTTCTTATGTGTTGGACCAACCTGTGCATAGTATTGTTTGTTATGCGATTAGATACTGTTTCTTTCGATGGGTCACTTAGCTGCTAGATGTCTTTTTTATAACTTTATTAACATTATCATTGGTGTGTTGTAATGTTGTTGTAAAATATTAAAATGTGATTGTCGTCTTGCGCTTCACTTTTATTGAAGATCGTCCATGGCTTTTCAATCGGGAAGTAAATTCTATGTTTCATCAATGCTATATTTTATGATGTTAAATACTCAAGGTATTCTAATGTGTTTGTTGCATTATAAATGATAAATGACGTTTATTTTGTAAGTAGGTTTTCACAAACACTTTTACACGTCTTTTTTTAAGCTAGATGGGGCCGGTGTTTCGTACCTGACTACTCTGAGAAGAAACAGCCGAAACAAACTCAGAGGTCAAAGTCTCTTGAAGTCCAGACATAATCTTGCTCCATTCACATGAGGATCATGTAGATATTAGTGTCTGAAGAGAAGAAGGAACCATACAGATTTGAGTGAACCTGTCCAGTCAGTGCAAGCATCTGTCAGTTATCGTGTAGCTCAACTTATTAACACAATGAGCTCAACATTAGAGATAATCTTCCATGTGTGGTTTACCCGTTTGCTACTAAGTTCTTTTAACAGCTAACTTTTAACTAGGTATTGTATGTTCTATTTTCGGTTAGCTAACTCTCTTCGATAAAAGTAAGTTTTTATTACGTTCTTTATAATTCAATTACGTTCCGACTGCGTGAATGGTTATGTCTCAGAGTAAAGGTCTATAATTTAAAGTCTGGCTCTTTTAGTTCCGGACTCCTGCCCGATGATTCCGACTCAGAAGCAGATGGCGGGATGAGCTGGACTTTCTCAAAGGATTGGCCTACAATCGCACTAGATCGCTAAAAGTGGAAGGATGGAAGGAAGATTTGCCCTGCAGTGGAACAATATCACTACAAAAGTATTATAAAACAAAGTCCTCTGTCGCGTCTGTTCGCGATAAACTCAAAAACTACTGCACCAATTTTCATGCTATTTTCACTAATGGAGAGTGGTTCTCGAGGAAGCTTTTAATATTTTTTTTATGCGGACATCAGCTAGTAGTCTTATAATAATACTACCTCAATATTTGAAAAACAACCTGTTAAAAATCATCTCCATTTGCTACTAAAAACAAGTTAATCCAGCGTAACCACATTTAGGCCTATTTAAAAGCCATTTTCTTCATACATATTATTAAAATTTCACTTATATCAACAGATTAGCGGTTTTAAAGGAGAGCTCACACCGTTCAGCTTTTACGAGCACAATCTAAAACAATTTCGTTCACTTTCCTTGGTAATTAACAAATTTTTCATTTCATGTCCGTTTCGTTAATTCTGGGCGCGAAAGTGTGTAATTAGCTTTGATGCGTCAGTTTTAGTAAGTACGTAGGTACATTTAACTGCACGATTGTGGTCAAATTTGACCTTTATTTCGCAGCAGTAAGTGCGATATTCGCAGTTCAAGTAATCCTGCTTATTTGCGGATGATTATACAATGAAAGCATCGGACATGGTGCCTTGGTCTGGTTGAAGCGTTTCTTATTTTTACGTAATAAATAATTTGATGATTAATGTTTTGTCTGAGAAGTTGTTTATGTTATGGTTGTATTGATTTAAAGTGCTGATTGTCTGTCTTGTGGTAAGTTTGATTTGTTTACGATCATAACTCATAACTGTTGTTGTCAATTTGTGTTCTTCTTCTCTTCGTAATCATCTGCCTAGGCATTTCCCAACTATGTTGGGGTCGGCTTCCAGTATAACCGGATGCAGCTGAATACCAGTATTTTTAATATCATGGAGCGACTGCCTATCTGTCCTTCACAACCCAGTTAGTACTGGGCAATACGATATCCCTTGGTAAGACGAGTTGTCAGACTTTCGGGACACTGACTACCTATAACGGCTGTCAAAGATCTACAAATGAGACCCGGGACCGGCTTTTCTTAAACTCTGTAAGGGAATGGATGGTCACCTATCCACGGACCAACCTAGGCAAGCACAGCTTAACCTTGAGCTCGACACGAGCGGCTGTTATTATTAAACCACGAGCACCAGTGACAAAAAGTAGATATGTTACGCAATTAGAATTCTGGACTATCTGGAATGGAAATCTCTCACGGATCACGGATATTCGTGATTAAAGACACAATGGTGTCGATTCTGTTGTGCACAAACTAAACTTAATTTAGGCTATTATTATCTTTTTCTCACTAATGAAACGAGAAAGAGACGGACGTAATTTAGAGCTGTCAAATTTAATTCGAACTAATATTTCCATACAAATTAAGGGTGCACGTAAAAACATGTCGACTAAAAACACGGTGAAGCGCAAGGCATAAACTAGTTTGACATCTCTAACTTAGTGCATAACTATAGCCGCCCTCTTCTCGCACTGCCTTTTAGTAAACGATAGCAATAGTCTAAATTAAGTTTAGTTTGTGCACAACAGAATCGACACCACTTTACGAGTGAAAGCTAATAACTATAGTCATGATCCTGGTGCCTCGACAGACTGCCAAGGATACAGGCATAACGCCCATTCACGATCCGTCACGCCTTTATACCGTGGTAGTCGCCGACTTTTTGTTCGGCACGGCAGGAATGAGATAGACAAGGTTTGTGTAGTTGCGATTTTTGGCATGATTGTGTCGTGTCGTGGACATGTTATGTTCGTTCTTTTTTTTTTGTATTTGGTGTCTTACATTTCCTATTGGCAGTAACTCACATACAATACAACTAACAATTTCGGATTGAATTACATTTTGTCAAAGTAGTAGGCTTTGAAATTAATTAAAATGTTTGTGAAAATGTACTTTAACAGCCTGAAAATTTAGTAGTTAGTAAGACAATATGGATTTACCTACTGGAACGAATGCAGTATACTGGTCATTGCGGGTAAAAAAGCCCAGGTGAGGTTGGTTCAGGAACGTTGAGATACAAGCATACATATGAATGTACCCGACTGTGAGTGAAGACGAGATGCGGCTGATGATGAATGTAGTAAAAATACCATGTTCTAGGTAACGTGCAGGAAAAAATGCATCGGTCGCTGTAATGTGCGTTTTAAAGTCGCCCCTGCAATAGATTGTTTAAAGACTATTATAAAGTCAAGGAAGTGTCTTCAATAAATATCTAACCTTTGACTGTTTCAGGTCACGACTCCTTTTGATGGCACCAAATATCATGGTCAAAACTGTAAAAAGTTAACAACAAAACCTAAGATAAGTTCAATTGTGTATAACTTATAATTATTTTTTGCTCAACTAAAAGTAAACGGCACTCGTACGGATTTACGGATTAGCTATGAAATGCCGGCTATCAAATGTTTTAGATAGTTAGCTAAAACATTTGATAGATTTTAGATAGCCATAGGTACGAGTATACCTATACATAAATGACATTGCTCTCATTGCAAAATGAAAGTCTGACAACCTGCAGTGTTACCAAGGAGTATTGAAGATAACATTGCTCTCATTGCAAAATAAAAGTCTGACAGCCAGTCTTACCAAGGAGTATCGAAGATAACATTGCTCTCATTGCAAAATGAAAGTGTGACAACCAGTCTTACCAAGGAGTATCGAAGATAACCTTGCTCTCATTGCAAAATGAAAGTGTGACAACCAGTCTTACCAAGGAGTATCGAAGATAACCTTGCTCTCATTGCAAAATGAAAGTGTGACAACCAGTCTTACCAAGGAGTATCGAAGATAACCTTGCTCTCATTGCAAAATGAAAGTGTGACAACCAGTCTTACCAAGGAGTATCGAAGATAACATTGCTCTCATTGCAAAATAAAAGTCTGACAACCAGTCTTACCAAGGAGTATCGAAGATAACATTGCTCTCATTGCAAAATAGAAGTCTGACAACCAGTCTTACCAAGGAGTATCGAAGATAACCTTGCTCTTATTGCAAAATGAAAGTGTGACAACCAGTCTTACCAAGGAGTATCGAAGATAACCTTGCTCTCATTGCAAAATGAAAGTGTGACAACCAGTCTTACCAAGGAGTATCGAAGATAACCTTGCTCTCATTGCAAAATGAAAGTGTGACAACCAGTCTTACCAAGGAGTATCGTATAACCCAGTACTAACTCTGTTGTGGAAGCCAGAAAGGCAGTCGCTCCATGTAAAATACTGGTATTCAGCTACATCCGGTTAGACTGGAAGCAGACTCATACGTTTCATAGTTGGGAAAAGGCTCGGCAGATAATGATGTGCAAAATGAGCCTCCTCTCTTGACCTCACGCCTGATAGAAAGCAATAGATTAGCTGGTCTATGATGGAATAATTAAGAAGATGCCTGTTTACTCTTGTTTTGAAGGCAAACGGGTTAAATGTGGGAGGGAACGGGAATGCACAGAGTTCCCACTTTGGCTGTGCGCATAATAAACGTGGAGAAGAAGCGCTAAGTACACAACTCGTCAGGATATCAACCAAGTGTGGATGTTACGTCCGGTGGTAAAAATGTAATGGTAGGATTATTGTTAAATTCTCATGCAGTGAACCAAATTTAAACCGCAGGGGTGTTAAAACTACGGGGCCCCAGTGTGGGCGCGTTCGTTGAAGCGGCGAGCCGCTCACCATTTGACCGCGCCCCAAAAAGTGGTGGCCGTAAAGATGATCCGTGGGTACCGCACGATCTCTCGCGAGGCGGCGGGCCTGCTTGCCGGATTGCCGCCGTGGGATCTGGAGGCGATAGTCCTCGCGCGCCTGCATGAGTGGCGCGCGGAGGTACTACGCCGGGGGGAAACTCCGCTGCCGCGGCAAATTGCCGCTCAGCGGACTGACCTCCGGCGCGATCTCATGGCGACATGGAGAGAGCGACTGTCGCAACCCCGTGCAGGGCACGCCACGATAGTGGCGGTAAGTCCCCTCTTTGAGGAGTGGCTGGAGAGGCGCCACGGCGTCCTCACCTTCCGCCTGACGCAGGTCCTCACCGGACACGGATGTTTCGGGAGGTACCTGCACCGAATCGGGCGGGAGGAAACGCCCGGGTGTCTCCACTGCGAGGATCGACCGGAGGACACGGTGGAGCACACGGTGGAAGTCTGCCCTGCGTGGGCGGAGCTCCGCCGTGTCCTCGTGGCGGCGATCGGCGGCGGCGACCTCTCGCGTCCGGCCCTGGTTCAATCCATGGTCCGGAGCGAGACGGAATGGGAAGCCGTCGCCTCCTTCTGCGAAGCAGTCATGCTAGCGAAGGAGGTGGCGGAACGAGAGAGGGAGAGATCCTCTCTTCCCGGCCGCCGCGGGAGACGCAACGGGCGTCGGGGGCCACGTGGTGGCTACCGGCCACCGTAGATGCGGGCCTGTGGACGGCTGGCTATGGGCTAGCTAGCCGTCCGGCTGTCTAATGACGACGACAGGCCGTGTCGACGGCGCGTTCGTGTTCCACGCGCGCCTCAAAGAGATGTCAGCAAAAGGAGAGGGGCCCGCCGCAAGGGCCGAAGCCTGCCGGGGTTGCGGGCCTGTTCGAAAGAGATACCGCGGCCCCGGAACGTAAAAGGCGAGGAAGGAACATGGATGGTTTTTAGTCAGTAAGAGTCTGACACTCCCTCCCGCTCCGCCCAGAGTGGGGGGGGTCATTTGATGATTTCCCATCCTTAAAAAAAAAAAAAAAAAGGGGTGCTAAAACTTAACAATAGGCGCGGGCCTGTGGACGGTGAGCTATGGGCCTATGGGCTAGGTTGCCGTCCGTCCGTCTTATGACGACAAGCCGTGTCGACGGCGCGTTCGTATTCTACGCGCGCCTCAAAGAGATGTCAACATAATGAACGGGCCCGCAATGGCCGAAACCTGCCGGGGCTGCGGGACTGTTCGAAAGAGATACCGTGGCCCCGGAACATAAAGGGCGAGGAAGGAACATGGATGATGGGTTTTAGTCTGTAAAAGTCTGATACTTCCTTCCGCTCCGCCCAGAGCGGGAGAAGTCATTTGATGACTTTGACCCGAAAAAAAGGGGTGCTAAAACTAAGCTCCGCTCTTCTTAAAAGGAGATCCAACAAACAAGAGTATTTTGTTTGGTAGATCTCAACACCATACCACCTTTGTTAACCAAAAGCTGCAATTAAAAGGCGAAGAGACGAAGCGAAACGAAAAATCCGCGAACGTTAACGTTTCGCACACAATAATGTTTGGAACAAAGACGTACAGACAGACAGTAAACTGTTAGTTTGGAGTTCCGGGTTTTTATGGTAATGTCTGCCAGTTTTGAGGATAAATATAATATCATTGTTGTGGTGTTGAGATGGTGATAAAGATAGGGTAAGACGGTTTGGCTTCTTTATTCCCACGCGACGCGACGGGTCAAAGTTTGAAAAGACTTATTAGTCTCAAAATCAAAATATGTTTATTCAAGTTTGACTCAGCACTTTTTGAACGTCAGAATAATACATGAAAGTCCCTCATAACGTCTGATTTCTCCACGTCTTTAGATGGTTTATTTTTTAAACTGGAGTTTCTAATTTTCCTTTCCCCTTTCTGAGCTGAAGGAAGAGAGAAGAGATCATCTCTTTTCAGGACCACATATACCTTCAGCCAGTGTCCACAGTTAAGTTCTAGATGGTTCTCTGGCAGCTGTTTCTAATTGTTTAAGATAACGGATCCTTCCAACTGAGCTGACATGAATATTCTACTTTGTACTTATAATAGAAGTATATTTGGTAACGTTATGTACAATGGGCAGGATTCAAACTTGAACAATGATCGACCATTTTTTACGTATGTTAAAGATATCCTTTACCATGGGAATTATGAACTAGATAAAACATCATTATCACTTGCGTTTGCGACTGTAGCAATTTGTCGGTGATATTAGCCGGATAATATCTCTTACAGCCTTGCGATTCTTTGCGAACTTCGCAATTACTGCGAATGTACAAAAATCGTCAGTTATTAGGAACTATTTTCCATTTTCTACTTAATTAGAACATGTGGGTTTTAGGTTCAATCATGCAGTTTTCATAACGAGTTTTATAGCTAGATTATTTTAGAATCCAAATTATACTACTTAATATTTTTATCAAGGTATTCGATATTCGCAAGGATATTTCGTGATTTTTATGCAGTTTCTTGTTCTAATGTTGTGAACCATAAAAGCTCTTGCTTCTAAAATTGGTTTAAGGCTGTGCATTTAGTAAGTTGGCAACGTCCTAAATAGCTGTCAAATATTACAATTAATAAATCAACATTGCTGAACAAAATTTCATTTTATGATAAATGTTTGTTTAGTGCAGTAATATATCGATATTTCTTTTAGGTACCTATTTATTTTTTCAATGCACCCACTTATGGCCTTAATGCTTATTAAAAGTACCTAATAAAGTTGTTTCATTTATGCAAATCGGTAAAAATAAGAATAAAATATAAGTACATAATTTGTTTGTTAATTTACTTCTTTGTAAATTGTTGACCATACTAATCTATGTAGGAAAATCTTTTTAAAATTAGGGGAAGTAATATAATTGCAAGGCTGAATATATTATGATCAAAACATTACCTGTTTGCGTGTTTGTAGGTGCATACGGGTATTCAAAAATATGTAAAAATTTGGGATTCTGTTCAAGATAATATATATTTTTTACTTTAACCTCGGAGGACGCGGGATGTAAACTTGAGATTGTGTTCTTTCTTTGGAACTCAAAAGCCGGAAAAAGGGAGCCATGATATTGATAAAAAAACGATCTTTTTGTGAGAGATAAAAACCTCCAAAAAATATCACTAATTATTGGCATGTTTTCTGTGTTTTCCTGTCTCGTTGGTCTAGTGGTCGCAATCGAGTCTACTGAGCGTCAGGTCTTGGGTTCGATTCCCGAATCGATCAGTGTTATTGAGTTTTCCCATCAGGAATTTCTCAGTAGAAGTCACGGAGGCTGGATTCGTTCTGGTTAATGGCAATATACTCGCCCCATATAACATGGGACTTGAAACATTACTGGCGATAGCTGGGTGTATATTACTGGCGATATCTGGGTGTATATTACTGGCGATATCTGGGTGTATGTTACTGGCGATATCTGGGTGTATATTACTGGCGATATCTGGGTGTATGTTACTGGCGATATCTGGGTGTATATCACTGGCGATATCTGGGTGTATGTTACTGGCGATATCTAGGTGTATATTAGGTACGACTCTGCCAAACCCTGCGTGATGTTATATGATGCATGTATTCCGTTTTCAGGTATGGCAATGTTTTATTCACTCACTTACTTCGTTTAGAGCTTTCGTTATCGTTACCAATTACAATCACAAACATGCATTGTTTTTTGTCGAGATTGGCCCCTCGCACAAAAACAGAGATCAATCATAAAAAAATATTATAACTACCACGATAAAAATCATCCCAAACAATTGTTTTAAAACTACTTATTGCTAAAACTTCAATGCATGGCTGCACATAAGTGCTTGTTTTTTTGCTATAAGGTATGCTTATACACTTGTGGGTCGGCACATTCGACGGCAGTTTCCGTTGAACAACAAAGTTGACCCGAAGCAATTAATACATACAATCGGCTTACGTTCGGCTGTAGTGCCGATCGTCGAACTCCGTCAAGCATCTGAATCTGAATTGGTAATGTTGCAGTTGTAATGGCTTTTTTGCATATTGTACGATTGTCTAAATCGAGCAGCCTTTCATACCAAATGTACAAGAAGATGTCGCAGCATTGTCTTCTACTTTCATACCTCTCTATTACTCGTCATCTCAGTACTCACTCCCTTCTAACCATATCATCTTTCAAACATCTATCATCTATCGTTTCTTTGGTCTTCTCCTACTCTCATGGCCAATCATATACTTATAATTTCCCGCTCCTTTTCCTTTTTGATGTGACCCGAACAAGTGTGAAACACGCCTAATGTGTACTCTATAATATCATTGTTTATGTTGACGACCTCTGTGCAAAGGTTAGTACGTTGATTGTTATAGAATAATTTGTAGGAAGCTGCACATCAAGGCATTTTGATGCTTCCTAATCTTAATGGAAGTCTTTATCGTGGCGTTTTGATTCGGAAATGATTATTACGTGTAGGTACTATTGTGAATGATGTAATGTGGGTTAATTTGAAATTAAGCTTATGTTTCCTGCATAGATTATGGTCTGTGTGTGTTGCGACTAAGGTGCCTAATAGTTGCGGCGTAGATTGATCACCAAGATGTTGCTCGTGTTGAAAGATTAACCAGCTAATCTTGATTGGCGGTGGAACTGACCACTTAGTACCTAGACATTTGAGGTTCTTTACGACATCATCCACAGCCTGGCTTTAGGTACCCACTGCTGTGCAAAGGCCCTTCTTTGTTTGTGCCAACATCCATGCTCCTGAGTCCTAACTAAATCAGTCAGTCAGTAATAATTTGTGTGAATTCATACAGCCTACCGTATGAACTCACACAAATTATTACTATGCATAAAAGTGGTCTGACGATAAAAATGACGAGGTCGCCCTTAAATGTTTAAATGAATTACTTGTAGAAAAATGGTCCAAATTAGACAAAGATCATCACAATGAATTTACCCTGTCACCATTCTTCAGTGCAACCGTTGGCAGACGCGCGTGAGACGTCAAAACGAACGGTTTTCATGATGCGACGCGCAATTACATGAATTACAGTGATTATGTAACTGTCGTAATGACATAAGATTTGTTAAATTGCACGTAACCTTAGGTTTTTCTTAGATTCATAGATATAACTGCTACACACGAAGATAGATAAGGCTAATTGTTTAAGGAACATGATTTTTTACTTAAACTTGCGGGCTATGAATGAATACTTATGCTAAAAGAGGAGATTGAAATCATTGCTTATTGTATGTTTCTTTTAGGTACTTACATGCGATATGGTATTGCAGGTCCGAAGAAAAAATGGTGGTAGATATTTATGTCCTTTCCGTTGATGCCATGTCGCGGCACCATAACGACGATTACACGAACTATACTTTCAAGAGAAGCAAAGTAGTGATACCAATCAGAACGGTTCCGATCACTCTTACCACAATCTGATTGCCACATATTGTTAGGTATGTAAAGGATTCAAATTTCATGTTTCACTGAATGTTTTTAGACTAATAACCATTTTTATTGTCCTATCAAAATTTATCTAGGCTAGTTGTAACGGACGACGAGCCCTTCACAAAATGTAACCCTAGTATAAGTAGTTTTTAGGAAAATAACGGGGACCTCTATGTCTGTCTACCCCCGAACTATTATATACTAAAAGGCCTTAAGCCTTACGCAATGATTTGCGATGTTGCATCAGCTTTTGTGGAGGGGATATTGGTCAAGTCAGTACTTGTCCAAAGGGAGATATTACGCAATAAGTTAAACTATTGCATCAGCTAATGGGAAAGTCCATTTTCACGGGCTATGATTGATTAAAGGTCCCAGAAAGACGCAATAGTGCCCCCACATCTTGCAATGACGTAATAATCTATGTAAGGGGAACCGATTATTTAATCGATAATCGAGTCAAATAAGAACAAATAGAAACAAGTAATAACTTCATTCAACCAGTGAATCAAGGAGAAGTCTTCAAGAAGTCAAGGAAGAGCTCCATATCAGACAGATTGTCAAAGATATAAAGTAGATTCATAGTTCTTATCAGTTACCTAGTGTCGTAACAAAGTTAATAAGTAAATGAGTCCCACGTTCCCCACGTCGTAATACGTTATGTACATTCCTTATATAACAGGAACATTTAACAGTGTAAACTCTTGTGCCCCGCTTCAAATATAAGCTATTTTCGATCTCTAATATACAATAAAAGTGTTAAAGTATCCACCTCTTTAATTCAATACAGTCCACCCCAACACTAGTTTAGCTCAGGAATATAATTTTCAAATTGCTAAGTATTGCCAAACTATCTCAGAACTAACTTCCGTTATATCTCAGAATATTCAACTGTCAAGTTCCAAATCTCCACAAATATTCGTCCACTAAGTATGAAGTTATAACCATAACTCGCACTAACGATATAATTATTTTCGGTATCTAGGTTAGGTTTTGACAATAAACGCAGGTACCTTAACTCGTAGTGCGACTTCAAGAATTCGGCTTGCGCAACCTTCGCTTGTGTAAAGCTAAATAGACTAGTAAATGAAATTAGACAGAAAACTTAGTCTATAATTTAATACTAGACCTTTGGGTATGTCGGCAATTATTTGATCTACCTTTTATAGATTAGACTGGAAGCTTAGTACTGCTGACTTGGTTTCAGCAGTGTTTCTGCTAGCTATATGTTAGCACAATTCACGCGTCCTTCTATAGAATTTTATCGTACCTACTTTATTTACTGCCAGTCTGTGGAGGTTACCAGTCTGTAGACATTTTATATTGACACCGAATTAGTAACAGCATACAATAGACAGTGAGCCCGCTCAAAATTGGTGATTGACTCTCTATTGTAGGATAATCACAATTACCAAAACTCACCGGCAATCTAAATGTGGTCCTTCGGTTCGCGTACTTGCTTAGTGCCCTAAAGCTCTAAATTTGCTCCACCTCTCCCAAACCACTTATTACACATTATAAGAAACTGGATACGCAGTACTTGACTTGGATTTAACAAGTGGTCTTAGTTTAACCTCGATTAAGGTACGAATATCATGTGCGTATGTTTCATATTGAACGGTAGCGTGACGATAAATTCAGTTGATTGGTCCTGCGGGTCGAATGATTGGTATTTTAATGTATGTATTAGTGTTAACGTAGGTTCATAAATGAAGTCACGATTATGTCTTAATCTATGGGGTCAGAACACACGAGCCAGCTAGACCGTCAGTAGTATATTATTGGGCATTCTGTCCCACTTCGCGCAGTCGAACAAGTTCGCCTTCGCTCCGCGTGACTGAACGCCCAATAATATAGGTACTTAACGATCGACTCGATTGTCTTGTATATTACTGCACTGGACTAACGATCAGGCTAGTTCAAGACAAGCCTCGTTGAAGACAGTGAGGGGCAGAATGCCTAACACTGAAAATATTTACAACGAATTAGAACATCCATGGCAACCAATTGAACCAAAATGTGTTGTGTGTTGTGTGTATTTTGTTTGTTATCGTTTACGGATTAACTGGTTCCTAAGACAGAATTTGAACGTTCATCTCATTTTATTTAATAAAACAAAACAAAGGTCTTTCAATTATTTTATTTTACTTATCAATAAAAAATCTTGGAGGTTCTTCAAACAATTTGTCAACAGAACGCACGAAATCTTGCAATTTACGCCACTGCGATGTATCCGTATCGGTTTGGAACTTGATACGAACAAGTGCCTTCTTCCATAACATCATGGAATCAGTGACACGCGCATCATCTGTTTTATAAACTTTACAATCGACATAGTATTCGCCGTCGGTGTTTGCGGTTCGTTGCTCGTTGCCATTAGCCACACGGTTTACGAAGAGCGATGATAAAACCGGTTGGTTGCTCGATGACCCATCTTTGAGCTCTGTATCAGTTTCCTTATTCCAACTGACTCCAAATACATCGATAGGATTGGTCTTTGTTTTCTTACTGAAACAACAGAAAACAAAATGGTTAATTACATTATTTCTTACTCAAATCAAATGTCTCTGAAAATAATGTATTTAGATTCAAACCAGACTTGCTACTTTTAACATCAGCGATCAACAGTAGCTTTTCGAAAGCTCCAACGCCTCAATCAACACACATACAAAATCAAGTCGCGGTGGTCATGTTGCCATTTGGATGCTTGAAGTAGCAACTGAACGCAGTTAGTCAACTAACGCGATGCAGCATCGAAGCGATTGAACGCAGCAAGTCACTAAAACACTGTACACCGGACAACAATGCCAGTCACAAAATCATCAGTCGCCGATGATAAATGTATCATGTGTGTGTCTCGAAGCTAAATTTTAAAATTAATTGAACGCTCGCATTTCTTATCAGGCGAAAACTCAACATTGTTTTACAACAACATTTTGATTAAGTACCTTGGTTGTGATAAATTCGTTGATGATCCTGACTTGCGCTTCCTGTTGTTGTTAGCGACAGGCTGCTTGCGTGTGTGCGTAGTTTTCTTTTCGATGTCCACCGTTGGGTGATAGACTTCACACTCAGATTCGGACCTGAAATATAAACGTAATAACATTTAATTTGATAAAAATATTAATGCAAATACTCGTAGATCAACGGGTTTGGTTAAAACATTCGTTGTAGAAGGACAACATAACAATTTAGAGAAGTAAAGAGTACACAGTAAAACTTATTACACTTACATTATTTATAATACTTACATTTTATCAATCAACAGTTGTTTTCTTGAGAAGATAGCTTGATGAGTTGGTGACGGCAGGAGGAGCGGAAGACGTCAGTGAGCGGCTACAGGTCAGCAACACCGAAAGTAACAACAACCGATAGTTGTATACTAATGAAAGTGTAGAGTACGGTATCCACACTTGAATACTTAAATTCAACTGTATCTAGGTCTTCCAAAACATGCTGTATAAAAACGAAATCGTGCAATAATACCACTGTATTACAAAGTTGTTGCAAACCACTAAGTTATGTTGAATAAATCAACTATTTTTCTTGTACGCAGTATATCAACGCAAAAATGAAGAGTAAGGAATTTAGATCACAAACAGTTTCAACACAAATTAGTATCGATTGTTTATGCAGCGAAAACACTTAGGGCTGACAAACTATACTATATTATTAAAAACTGATCAATTGCGAGTTGGACTCGCGCACGAAAGGATCTATATCATTATCTATAAGTATGTACAGCATTAGACAAAAAAAAAATCTGTTTTTAGTGTTGTTGTTTTAGCGGCAACATAAATACACGTCAAGATGTAAGTATTGATTGTAAGTAAGATTCCTATAAAGATATCCTTTGGGTACGGAACCCTAATAAACAAACAACAATATTTATATCAATAAGCTAAATTAGTATGCGTGCCATCCTTACCTAGTATCGCTGATATAAGCGAATAGACTTTGTTGACTAAAAAATTATGAAGGTTGACGAAAGTCCAATAAACTGTTGAATAAGTATTGCTTGCGTAATATTAAAATATGAAATGGTTACTTTACACAGGCTCTTATGACTTATTATGTACCTATCTGTTAAACTAGCCAAACATTCTAAAACATAGGAAATAACGTAATCAAATAAATAACGTTATTAATTTAGGAAAATAAAGGTAAATATATTATTAACATTATAACTCATGTGTTAAGCAATAAGTATCTACTTAATTAATTTATATGTATGTTTTCTTTCAGAAAGCGTTATTTACGTTTAACGAAACGAAAAACGTGTTTGGAGTTTGGTCTGCACTGCCGGTACGTGCAAAGCGAAATCATTATCAATAATTTGTGGAAAATAAAGATAGGTATACATACTTATAATTTTAATGAGTGATAAATAGAGGTAATATAATAATATAATGTTTTATAGTACCTAACAAATTTTTATAATTTTCAGAATTTTTAAAAACCTTGGAATCTCGCGAAGCTGTTTCCAAACAAATCAAGATATTACACCAAGTTACGTTGACAAGTTTGGCTTGGAAATAAATGTAAATAATTACGAAAATAAAAGGTAAATATGATACTTAGCGTTTACTTTCTCACAAAGGATTGAGCGGAAAATAAACAGTATGAGGTACAGACTTAATTAATTAACTTTGTATGTTATTTTCAGGAAGCATCTGATTGACTTTCGGTTATGTTTTTCTACTGAGATCATACCAGAATATTTGCATTTCCTATTTGCAAAGCTGATAATACATGACATAGAGCGGTGCTGGAAATTGGATACAAATACAAGATGCATGTATTACATTAATTATTGGTATTTAAGGTACCTATTTTATTGTTCTGTACTAATTGAAAGGTTGAAAATCTAAAGGATAAGTAGGATAAGATCAAGTACCATTTTGTACCCTTTGTTGTAACTTGTATATTGCTGGACTTGGCACACAGAGTGTGTTTTCGTTCAAGATATTAACATTTAAAATTTTGACATCTTTATATCCTTTACACTTTTAACTTTTCAGTTATTTTCCAAATGAATTATTTTATCAGTTAACTATAGTACTTTTATGTTTGTATATTTATAATTTTATTGAAATGCCTTATTGCTCGGGTTGCGATATTTATGTAGATAGGCGTTGCTGGACCAGTCACTTACGAACTAACAAACACAAAAATAATAGTACCGTGTCTATTCTTGAAAACGTTGAAATCTTACGATCGTCGTTTAAAGGACGTATTATTAGTTACCGAGTTATTGCATCGAAAGATGAAGCAAATAATTTTCCTGAATTATTTTTTAGTAATATTCGCGAACAGGTTAAATCTTTAATCGATGATTCACTTAAAAAACATAACGCAGTAAAAATTAATTTTCAACTTTTTTCTTTATTTCTATTGTACAAAAATGATTTACAAGAAATCAAATCTTTTGCTACCAAAAATTTTGTCATACATTTTAATTATGATTTTAATACTATTTATGAAACGATTGTTACGTCGTTGTTGAAAAAAATTGAAGAATTTGAGGAGAGAGACAGTGGATGGACATTCTTAAGTAATTTACATTTGGAAGTCAATGTTAATAAGTATCAGCCACTTGGTGGATCCTACTTTATAGATTTACCTAAGTTTATAAAAAACAAAAAAGCGTGTTTAAATATTCATAATAATGATAATTACTGTTTTTTATGGTGCGTTGTGGCTGCCTTGTACCCAACAAAGCGACATCCAGAGAGGATAACATCTTATCCTCACTTTCGCAATGTTTTAAATGTTAAGGATATTTCTTTTCCCGTGACTTTTTCAGATATAGTTATTTTTGAAAGAAATAATCCTTCTTTAAAAATATTTGTATACGGGTTAAAAAACAATAAGCTGATAACAGGTCCACTGTACAGACCTGAATCGTGTAAGGATAAATCTAAGAGTATTCATCTATTGTTCTTAGAAAATGATAGTTCATCCCATTATTGCCTCATCAAAGATTTGCCTCGTCTTGTTAAAACCCAAATCACAAAGCATCATAGTAAATTATATTTTTGTGAAAGTTGCTTATTGTTTTTTCCTACTCCTAAACAAATCGATGATCATCTATGTAGAGGAATCGTAACTATTTTACCCGAAAAAGGGTCTGTATTACAGTTTAAAAATTATGATAGGAAACAAAATATTCCATTCGCCATATACGCTGATTTCGAAACATTGTTGGAACCAACATCCGCTAGTGAACCCGACACTGCTAATACATCATTTTTACAACGACACGTTCCTGTGGCATTCGCATATAACATTGTTTCTTCGTTAAATTATGCTTTTAATAATGAGGTATTTAAAAGTTATCGCGGGTTTGACTGTGTTTCAAAATTCATAGAATTTCTTTATGCTGATGTTAAAAAGATTTACAAAATATTAACCGAAACCCAGGTCATGACATTTACAGAAGACGATTCGCGAGATTTTCAACAAGCTTATAAATGTTACATATGTGAAAACCTACTTTGGACTAATAAAGTTAGAGATCATTGTCATATAACAGGACGATACCGCGGTGCTGCTCATAGACATTGTAATCTACAGTATAAAATACCTAAATTCATACCGATATTTTTTCATAACTTATCAGGATACGATTGTCATTTATTCATACAGAAATTAGGTGAAATGCCTGGAAAGTTGAGAATTATTCCAAAGACTAAAGAAAAATATATTTCGTTTTCCAAATTCATACAGATTGCTGATAATGAATACGTTCAAGTACGATTTCTAGATTCCTTTAATTTTTTAGGAGCTAGCTTAGACAAACTTGCGAAAACTATGGATAGTAATGATTTCATCACTCTACGCTCTCATTTTCCTAACAATAATCAATTTGATTTGCTCACAAGGAAAGGGGTGTATCCTTATGATTACATGACTAATTGGAAATGTTACGAAGAAACAAAGTTACCATCAAGGCAACATTTTTTCAGTGTTCTAACTAACCAAGCTATTTCAGATGAAGATTATAAACATGCTTGTTTGGTATGGAATGAATTCAATATAAAAGATTTAGGTGAATATACGGATTTATATTTAAAAACAGATGTTCTGTTACTAACTGATATATTCCAGAATTTTCGAAAAACTTGTAAACAGCATTATAAACTGGACCCAGCGTTTTACATAACCGCACCTAGTTTATCATTTGATGCGATGCTACTGAAAACAGGTGTTCAACTAGAACTCGTTTCTGACTTGGCCATCGTACGAATGATTCAAAACGGTATCAGAGGTGGGTTGTGTATGTGCTCCCATCGCTATGCAAAAGCTAATAATAAGTATTTATCAAAATGCGATGCTTCAAAACCACAATGTTTTATAGTTTATTTGGACTGCAATAACCTTTACGGTTACAGTATGTGTCAATATTTACCCTATTCAGATTTTAGATTTTTAAATCAAAACGAAATAAACCAATTACATGTTGAATGTATTGATAATAATGCGAAATGGGGTTTCATACTAGAAGTCGATCTGCTTTACCCTGATTCCTTACACGGCGAACATAATGACTTACCTTTTTGTCCTGAAAAATGCATACCGCCTGGAGGTAAAACTAAAAAACTGGTTTCAAATCTATATAATAAATATAACTACGTGATTCATTATGTGCATTTAAAAAAATGTTTGGAGCACGGTTTGATACTACGCAAAATTCATAGAGTCATCACATTTAGACAAGGTCCCTATTTAAAGCAATACATCGAATTAAATACACAACTACGACAAAAGGCAAACAGTACATTTGAACAAGATTTTTTCAAGTTGTTAAATAATAGCGTGTTTGGAAAAACCTTGGAAAACACTGAAAACAGAGTTTCGGTTCATTTGGTTAATCAGTGGAATGATACGAATAACAAAACCAGAAAGTCTACCTATGCTGAGAGACTCGTGAGCAACCCCTATTTTCATAGCGCATCAATTCTTTCCGAGAACTTAGTAACGATACAAATGAAACCAGATCATGTAATTTTAGACAAGCCTATATATATTGGTTTTACTGTTTTAGAACTGTCTAAATCACACATGTACCACTTTCACTATAATATAATTAAACCTATGTATAAGGAAAGAGTGAAATTATGTTATACAGACACGGATTCTTTTGTTTACGAAATAATCACTAATGATTTTTATCGCGATGTAAAACATCAGTTATTGCAATACTTTGATACCAGTAATTATAATGTAGAAAATCAATTTATGTTACCTCAAATGAATAAAAAAATTCCCGGTCTTTTCAAAGATGAAATGGGAGGAAAAGTTATAACAGATTTCGTTGGTTTAAGATCTAAACTTTATTCAATAAAATCAGAGGACAAAATAATTAAAAAAGCTAAAGGAGTTAAATCTTGTGTTATTCGTGATCTAAGTATCACAGATTACGAAAACGTTTTATTTAATAGTGAAGTCATACGTAAGCAAAATATTGTGTTCAAATCCATTAAACATGAAATATTTACGCAAAGCGTAAACAAAATTGCACTAACTAACAATGATGATAAACGCGCGATATCTAATTGTAAAATCGCAACCCAAGCTTGGGGTCATTGCTCATTTTTAAAATAAGTAATGTATATTATGTTATGTATATTATGATCTGTATGTATATTTCGTTCTTAACGGATTGACTGGAGACTGTCAAGCTGAAGAAGCAGTGGAAGAGTATGGAAGAGACCTTTGGCTAGCAGTAGGACAGCATATAGGTAATTACAAAATGTGTATGTAACTCTTCGTCTTAATTCGAGAAACACGAGAATACGAGAATTTTAGTGCATACAAACTAGAATAAATAGTCATGAAACATTTGCATTCAACAATTGTATTTGTTAATGATGTCCTAGTATAACATAATTATGTAAAGTAACTATTCTGTATCTATAGATTATAAGTACCTTATGTGTAATTAATGTTTATTTATTATTATATTAATTTACTTTGTTTCTTTTGTTTAATACCTATTCCTTTTAATTATTGCTAACCGTTAAAATTATAAGCGAATTAGGTTCTTATCAATAATTCGCAGGTAACGTCGCAGGGCAATAGTAGTTTACAATAACAAATATAATATATACTGCATGTCAATGACACTATAAATGCAAGTTTGCTATTTGTTGATGAGCAAGTTCATACACGTTTTAAATCAACAATCGAAAGGCGTTGTTTCATGATTAAGTCAATGGTATTTCGCTTTTATTGTTAAACAGATAAGATTTACTTTCAATGAAATGTATTACGATCAGAACATGCTTTGTCAATATAATGAAAACCGTTGCCGTATAACAAATATAACTTAAATGTCGCAATGCTTGTTTCCTGTCAGGGCATTAACTATATATTTACCTAAATTAGCTACCTTTTAAGTTGTTTATGAAAAGTATCTGTCCCGAGTACTTGTACAATATAAGAGATATTAATTTGATCTATCAGTGTGCATCATAATCATGTCAACGGTGAGTAAAATATTTATTTGAAATAAATTTATAATGTAGGTATTGATTATTTTCACTATAGGAACTAATTTTTTTTTTTTTACCATTTTTTCAGATTTGTGATTCAGAAATTGTATTCAGCCAGTACGCGCAGAATCCTTACGAAGGGCTATCAGAGATGATTTACAACGAGTCTCCGCACTGCAGTCAACATACGAAGGAAAAAAAATCCAAACGACAACGTCGAGAAAAGCCTTCTCATAAGAAACAGCCAACAAAATCTTTCGTGATGAGTAAACTGCATCGACGTGGAATAAAACTGATAAAAATATCAGTTATCGATCTCTGCAATAACAATACCAGCGACAGTGATAGTGATAGTGAGAACGTGATTATAAATGCACAATACATTGTTAAAGACGCTATTGATAGTGTTATGGATGATACGGAATCGTTAGTTAAAAAAATATCAAAATCTTTGATTGACTATGATTTTTAATAAAAAAAAAATTACGGTTTAGTGTTTATTATTATTATTTATAATTAATTTTGTGACTTTTGGTTAGGTAATTAATGTTATTTTGGTTTTGTTCTTGTAATTTAATTAATTTTATTATAGCAGGTAAACTATTGAAATAAACATAATATTTTAAGATTTCATGATTTTTTATTTACTTCAACCTGAAATACACCTTTCTTACAAATTCAAATGTTTTTAACACACAACACATTTTTTAAGGCATATAATGTTTAAATGTTTAGTACAATTTAAATTATTTTTTTTCATCACAGTATTTGTTATACAACACAATACAGTTTTTCTTTTTTTACTGAGTTTGAACACATTACAATTCTCACAAAGATACTTAAACCATTCCACTTTCTAAATAAGGAACGATTAAGCTATTTGGTTAGGTTTAGTATAACGAAATAAAAGATTATTTTAGAAATAAAAGGTATTTATTTATAAAACATAATTATGTATTTTATTACCACTCTAAATACTTTTTAATACACAACACATTTTTAAGTGCACATTGTTTTAAATGGTTATTACAATTTAAGTTCGAATCTATATTACAATATTTTTTATGTAAAATAGCTAAATTAGGACATTGTTTTTCATCAAGTGCTGATACTTTACAATTTACACATAGATCCTTTACCCATTGCACCTTCTCCAAACCTTTTACAATTATTTCTTTATTTTGTAAATATGGAACGATTATACGATGGAATTCCCTATAGTCAACATATCCTTCATTCCAATAAATGCCTCGGTTTTTCTCTAACCATTTAACTTGCTTTTGTTCATTGCTTGTTAAGTATCTGAACAAGTATGGAGGCTTTACTAAGAAGGTTTGGGTGTAATCACGAGTGACCAATGCTAATTCTTTTACTATAATTTTTTTGTGGAGATCCTTAAATCCTTGAACATCCAATAATATAGTTTCAGCATTCATGATATTTTCTTCACAGTATTGCTCAACGGTTTATACTCGATTATACAGTCGTTTAATATAAGACAGTATGCTGAAGTTTGATCGGGTATATCCAAATCCGTTTCAATTTCCACTCTTACATCCACAACCGAACCTGTCTTCAAGTTATCTGCTTGTCTAGAGCAGTCAATAACAAAGAGCGGTGTCAAGTCTTTAAATTGTTTTTCGCTTAATAAAGGCTCCGCACGACGTCCGTAATATGACTGTTGAAATCTAGTATATTGTTCATATAATAAAGCAATTCTGTTATTAGCAAAATTCACATTTAGATTTTCATATGGAAAGTAGTTTGAATTGAGGTATACTCTAACGTCACGAATATGACAGTGATCGAACAGAGACATATCAGAGCTTGCATTGTTTTTTCTATTTGTCTGTAAACCAATAATGACATATCTGGGCTTCTCTATTTGTGATGATGTTTTAATAGACCAAGTATGTTTCGTTGTTTTAGGTAAAGTAGGATATTCGTACAGATCCCAATTTCTAAAAACCATTTGGAGCGGACGGTCTTTCTCTAACAATTTTAGCAAACTTATTTTCTCTTTGTCTGATACTTTAACGTGCGGAACACGCCAAACAATTTTATTTATCAGAACATCATCTACAACTTCACCAGTATTCAGTTTTACAGCGTTCAGGTTTGTATTGCTTCGTAACAATATCAATTCATGTCTACTATTTATCACTACTTTCTTAAAATCTTCTGCAAACCCTAGAATATTAGAAAGTGGTATAGAAGCAGAAAAACTACCTCCATTAATATTTTTTGTACCATCAATATTCCAACCCCATGCATAAGATATCTTTGACTCACTCTCATTCATTGACACTAATGATTTCATCGTAGTAGTCACACCTGCGTTTTTTATTTTATCAATTTCTACTCCATTTAGTTCGTAGCGTATATCTTGAAACAAGTAGAGTAGAAAATTATTTGTTAAAAAAACGCTAGTCGCTTTTTCTTTTGGATCTTTTTTGCTAACGATTATAGTTCCTTCCAAATACAAAGTGCTCGCTGAAGGTAGTATATACAGATCCTGTTGATTAATAGGTATGCGGATTTCATCGTTCCTGTTGAAGCTAGTTATGTAGGGTTTGTAAGAATGAAATTCGATTCCCTCAACAGTGTTGTCGTAAGTAGGAGTAGATAAAATCTCTAAGATATTCATTATAGCAAACCGATTGTTTTAAGAAATTCTTTATTGTCTCTTGTTAATTTTATTTTTTTCTTTGACTGAGGTCTTAATTGCTTGATTACTTTAGTAGAACTGATATTTCTAATTTGTTGATGTACATATTTATTGTAGTCAATCATTTTTTCTAAGATGTAAATATAGCTGCACTTCTTCACCACGTAAGTTTATTAAGCGATTGTTTATATCTAATAGCCTAATATGTATACTGCTTATGTTGTTTTGGTTGATTGGAAAGTAAATGGCGTTTTTCGGGATTTCTATAATTCTATATCCCGGGGGCACGTTGAGAGCGAATTCGTGTACAATGTGACTAGGATTTCCGTTTATGTACGAACCACTTACAATATCACATTCTATCCTGATCACGGTCGTAGGTAAAATGTTGACTGGTAACTCTGATACATGCCATTTATTTGCTTTCAAGATCTGCTTCTGAAACCCCAGTAATCTGTTAAAAGTCCCTTCTCTAGTAAAATCGATATCTTTAGTACAGTATATCGAAGTTTTTAGAGTATTGTTATTACATTGTACTTTTATTGAACAATCTTTTATTTCCGATTTTAAATAATCGCTGATATCTTGCAATTCATAAGTACCTTCAGGTAATTCATGGACTTCATTAGACCCATAATATAATTTATTATTTTTTTTTTCAATGTTTGGAATTGAATTAAATGTTGAGAAATGCAATAAGGCACACTCATAATGACCATGCAGTTGCAATGTATTAGGATAATATGTACATAAATCGGATGAGTTTCCAGTTATCGATAAGGTAAGTGACATGGTGAAAATGATTGAAATAAAAGAAATACATTATATTTATATGTATTTATTCCAAAATGTCCATAGATATTCTAGACATAAGTGTCCACAGTTTACTGTATTAAATTGTTGAAATCTAGTGTAGTTATAAAAAACATCACAATTTTTAAAGTACTGCATTAATTCCATTGGAGGTTTCAAATCTCCAAAGCTATCAAAGTATTCACAATATTTGTTTATTTTAACATAAGCTACCCAATGCGTACCTTCGTTCTTATAATCATCCAAGTTTACGATACCACATTCAATCCGTTTTGGTGTCCTTGGTAACTGATCCTTCATGTAGACTCCTCGAAAGTGAGGGATATCGTGTGCATGCTTTTGGATGTCTACATTAGTTAGAGCACGATTGGGTAGCTTATTTTTCAGTTTTTTGAAGATTTTATGAATAAACCTTTACCATTTTTATGTGACTTAATGTATAAACCCTTGCCTAACTTTAAAGACTCCATAGCCTTATTATGTCGTTGTGTTTCTCGCAAATTTTGTTGACTAGCTTTGTAATCGTTAACAGTTTTTGCAATACCAGCCGCTCCACCAGCTAAAGTTCCTAAAGCAGATAAACCCGCGAAAATTGGGATTAAAGGTAGAATACCTCCAGTCTTTGGTAAGGGTATCACTCGCGGTACTCGAATTTTCTGAATGTTTGGAAATATTTTTTTTGCAGTCAAGTAAGCAGCGTTAATTAAAGTTTTACTGTCCTTTGGTTTAAGTTTTTTTATTTTCGCTCTTATTTTTGACACGAAACTTTTAAACGTTTTAACACCGGAACCACATTTTAGTTTGGTTTTCATAACTTTGCTCACTAACCATGAACTAAGTTTTTCACCTTTCCCAGCATCGTTCGATTTAAGTCTTTGTTTAGCCATATTTAGTAGTTGTAAATCAGCTTTGCGACGATTAGGTAAGTCTGTATGGTTTGCATATGCAATATCGTGATGCATACAAGCTTCGTCTAGCTTATTCACGCCTCGATCACCTCGCCGCAATCGCTTCTCGAGTTTTGTTCCTGGTCCACAATAGTTATAACCAGGTAAATGAAGTTCGAATGGTAGATTATTAATTACACTATTAACTAGTCCATCCATTCTCTCGCATAGTAGTAAGTGTAATGAATGAAATATATCTTACGAACATGGTTATATATTCGTAATCCTAACCTACAATTTCATCTTTATCAACCCAACTATTTTCTTCGTTACTTAAGCCTAACCATTTCACGTAAAGTTTCTTCCCTTTCCTTTTAAGAACCTTTTCTATCAAGTAAACGCCGGGATAGCTAGTTTTTTGAAGTTCTTGTTCATAGAAAGATCCTCTAATGGGTTGCTTTCGTTGATCTTCTATATGATATGTTACTGGTATGGTATTATTAATCCTTTTAACAGTAAATATTTCTGTCGACCAATTAGGTGTGTAACCTTTATCGAAAATATGTTTGTATTTACTGATCCGAACATTTTCACCCACTTTGAATTTAGGTCGACATCGGTTTGATGTACTCGTATGTTTTTGAGTTTTTTGAATATTTTCTCTTATCTTTGACTCATTCATCTTATTTACCTCGACTGGTTTAAATTTGGTGGTATGATGTTTTGTATTATTGTATGTTTTTAGAATAACTTGTAATGGTGGACCTATCCATTTATAGTTCCCAATGAGACTAAAATATTTATACATTTTATTTTTAATTGTTTTAATCACACGTTCTACAATTGAAGCTTTCTTGGTAGAAAACGAAGAGTAGTGGTTAATATTATAACTCTTCATAAGCTTTTGGAATGTTACGTTATAGAATTCTGTTCCAGAATCAGTTTGTAAATGATTAGGTTTTCGGTTGCTTGTAGTTAGTATTCGCTCAAATGCATGAGTAACATCAAGTTTACTTTTGGATTTTATTGGTTCTGACCAGGTATACTTTGAGAAACAATCAATCACTAATAAAATGTAATTATACCCCTTATTAAACTTTTTTAGATTTTGCATATCTATTAGATCAGCTTGCCATAAGTCATCAATGCCTTTTAAAATAACTGACCGTCTAATAAAGTTTCTACGTGCCGCCTTGTGTAGTTCATTAACAATTTGTTGTTTTGCCATCACAGAGTTTTTTAAGTAATTGTTGTACTTCCTCTTTGTTATAAAACTTATCTTCCAACTGGACTAAAACTTCAGGTATCTTGGCTTTTAAAGTGGATTGAACTGTTATTTGCGCATCTTTTATGATTTGAGTACGCAACAACCCAATCAGTTTATTTAGTTCCTTTATTGTATGATCGCGCAATCGATCGACGTAATCCTTATTCACAGCATCGTCTGTTTCTACAGGAGATCTAATACCTCTCAATCTAGATTTATTCAAGTCAAAATCTCCACTTTCGGATTTTAGCAGTGCATTTTCATTGAACTCTAATAATTCAGAGAAACGCATTCTTTTATGAACATGGTGTCCGAATTTATCTACATTCATATTTAAGGTGTATTATATTTAAAGGTTGATAATAAAATGAACATTGAAAACTGTATACCATTTATTTATTACTTAATCAATTTACTTTCACGCAGTTCTTCAATAATAGATATAATTTCATTGTCTAATCCTGTGTTGCCAGCGTCTCGAGATGCAATTAATAATTTTAACCTGTCCACAAGTTCATTAGGATCATTCCAATATACAAAATCAACATTTTTTTTCCATCTTTTGTTCAAGGATAGTCCTTTCCCCTTTGACTGACTGCTTTGATTAGTACTTGACTGTTTGAAAAGAGGTTTTATAACTTGCAAATATTTTTGTCCCTTATTACTTTTTATTGGTTTGTTTGAGTCAAAGTCTCGACGATGTGCGTTTGTGGCAATCAACATCATCTTATAATACTGCATATCAGACTCTGAAACCGTGCTTAAATCTACATCCTTTTTCAATAACAATTGTTTTAGTCCGGGAGTGCTTCGATATTTCTGCCCAGCAACGGTAATATAATCATCGCCGATCGTTATGAAAGCAGAACCTAACATCAATTGTCCTCGCTCCGCTCGAACACCAAATGGATTATCTGTCAATGCTTCTGAAGATATTGACCAGGATGAAGTATCACGCTCTTGCTGGTTCTCTTCTAATGATTGGTACGATTCGTTACTGTTGGTATCACATTCATTTTCTTCCGCGCTACTGTCTCCTTCGTTACTAGAACGTTCTTTCTGCAAAATATCGTTTCTCAACGGAACTTTTGTTTCTTCAACTTCTTTAGATCGCAAGAGGTCCGTTTGTTTATTGATATTAGCTATGCAATTCAGAGACTCTGTTACAGGTCTAAAAACTGATTCCAATGCCTGCTTATTTTCGCTCTCAAAATCTCGCATCTTTCGTACTTTTTTCTTTACGGCTTCTGCAGCGTCCACAATTTGCTTTTTCAATGATTTTTCCATTACAGTAGATTAAGTTAGTTTTCGATTAAGAGTTGGTCATGGAATAATGATATCATGTAAGTACCATAGCCTTAAATATTTGTATTTCTAATCAAAGACTACAAAAGTATCAAATTTATTTCTATAACATCCATTATTTTTATGACAATCTTTATTAATTACAACATAATTAAAGGGCTCACTCCATATTTTTGAACACATTTCACAAAATTCAATCCATGTCATATCAGTGTTAACATGTTCTTCATAAACATGTCTCAAGTTAATATTATCTTGTTTGAATAGTATAATTAAGTTAGCATTATCTCTTACTAACTGTTTAGGAATTTTGCTATATGTTTGATTAAGATAAAAACAGTCGATGTTTTTATGCCTTCCCATTGCAAAATAATCACGCATGTTAGTTTGATTCTCGCAAGCAACGTCATCAAATATAAACACAGAGTAGGGTTTCGCGTCTTGAACGCTTATAACTTCCTCATTCCCTTGATATTTATGGAGTGCGATAATTGGTACCCGTTGTAAAACTCTTTCTAAAAAAATGTACTTAGGTTGGTGTAAGGTTTTTGAGTAGACATAAACATTTTGAAACCTTAAACCGTTTTCATGTATAAGAAGTCCAATAAGTAAATTTGTTTTGCCACAATTCGATGGCCCACAAATGATACATCGTACTGAATTAGGTAATAATTCTCCATGACGTGAACTACTTTTACAAAAATCTTCGCAAATTGTGTTTACATGCAATGATTGTGGTTGTTTAACAAACTTCATGATTACTGATGTCAACAAACTGATTAACAATAAGTAAAACTATTTATAACAAGATTATTTATAGACTTCAACAACAACTACTATATAACTATCTATTAAGCGTTCGTTTATCCGAAGCGAGAAGAATTTTCAGCGAAGCGTACTCGGGCCATGTGTCGCGGGTTCGATTCCCGCACGGAACAAATAAGTAATTGTTTCTGTATGGATTTTAATACTCTTTTCTCTTTTTTAATTATTTACACTAAAAAATTGGTGAGTATACACTACAAAAAGTACTACAGCACCATCTATGACACATCGAATGAACTAAAAACATTAAATCCTGCATCGCGCAAGCAAAGTTTTCAGCGTCTGAAGACTATGAAAGAACCGTCTGTTCGTTATAAAAAAGGTGTTTAAGATCACGACACAGATGCAGGATGTCTGGTTGCTTGGATTGGATTCGGAAACAGGAGCAAGGTATGTCTACCTTGCTCCTGTTTCTGTTCCGGATCCAATCAAAACAACCAGACATCATGCATCTGTGTCATGATCTTAAACACATTTTTTTTTACATTCGTTGTCACGAATACTATGATACAGGCAAAGTAGTCATGATTTAAGATTTCTAGATCTAATTTTATCTAAAAGTATCTGCAGCGGTGAGTTCATGACTCATTGTCGCTAACTCGAACAAATGTACGAGCCTCACCATGACAGTTCTTCAATATAAGATAGCGATTGTTTGATTTTAACCAATCAAGCATCTGTTGGTAGAACAAATATTCTCTTTGGTCCTGGTGTTTTAATGAACCTTTGTCCCTTTTTTTCTGTCCAGTTTGCAAATCTTGAATAAATATAATCTCGCCGCTAGAATTCTTCATAATGAGTTTACAAATATCTTTTATATCAGATTTCTCTGAGTCATACATTGTAGTTAACTTAGTTAGATGTATTTAGTTTAGTAATATGAAATGCAACCTTCTTACTACAATAGTAAGAATCGAATGTGGCGTTAAATTACAGCAAATAATTATTTATAGGGAAAGTAATTCTGCTTTCTTAGTAAGCTCGTTCATTAGTCAGTATGTTATTGGGCATTCAGTCACAACGGAGCGTAGGCGAACTTGTTCGACTGCGCGAAGTGGGACAGAATGCCCAATAATATACTACTACCGTCTTAGATTTTGTGGAAATATCTTTGTGTTTATTACTTTCATTTGAAATTATTTTGCCGGCGATGGTATTTTGGTTTGCGAAAAGGGCTAAGTCATGTATTTTATTACAAGCAACTTGTAACACTTGAGTAGGACCTAAATCGGTGTATGCATCTCTATTTTGTATTGTAAATGCAGTGTTTGGAGGCCTTCGGATATTAGTATGATTTATGAATGTCGTAGTTTGACAAATAACTTTGTGTAATTAATAGTATGATATTACATAAACATTTCAATCATAAAAATAACAAGTTTTAATGAGCTCTTAAAACAAAATAATTTCTACAAAATAAGTTGTCAGATCATTTGTTATTTTACAAGACTAAGCAATCCACAGATAGCGAGTTATCTTAAGTTTCGATCTTAACAAAATAGTTTTTAATAAGTTGACCAAACAATGCACTCTAGTGGTAGTGTGGCTTTCGAGAAATAGTCTGAAAGTAGTCACTTTTATTAAGAAAGTAAGCGATTTCTTCTGTTGTTTTTTTAATACTTAAATCATTGTACAAAAATATGAAAGAAGAGGAGCGAAGCCCAAAGGCACTTATTGTCGAGTTTCAATCTTAACAAAATAGTTTTTAATTAGTTGACCAAACAATGTACTCAAGTGGTAGTGTGGCTTTCGAGAAATAGACTGAAAGTAGTCACTTTTATTAAGAAAGTAAGCGCTTTCTTCTGTTGTTTTTTTAATACTTAAATCATTTTACAAAAATATGAAAGGAGAGGAACGAAGCCCAAAGGCACTTATTGTCGAGTTTCGATCTTTACAAAATAGTTTTTAATTCGTTGACCAAACAATGTGCCTACTCAAGTGGTAGTGTGGCTTTCGAGAAATAGACTGAAAGTAGTCACTTTTATTAAGAAAGTAAGCGCGGTAAGCGTTGTTTTTAAAATACTTAAATCATTTCACAAAAATATGAAAGAAGAGGATGAAAAAAATTGTTAGTCCGCACTGGAAACAGGTGTAAGTGATTGCGTGATGGTTGACAGGGGAGAATGGATAAAGAAAACGTGTTGCGCCGACCCCAAGCAACATGGGACAGATCAGGATCATGATGAGTCCGCAGAGGAAAAAAAAAATATCTAAAACAAAATTATATGAAAAAGTAAACATGAAAAATAAAACGAAGTTAACACAACGAAGTTTTTACCCACTCAAACCCCTTTCTTCCCTTCAGTTGTATCTCTAAAATATGAGATAGATTATGATATTGACAAAGCCTTTATGTCGCAATACGTGAGTTACTTACCACTGCTATTCGGTTGATTGTACCTAGCTATCGTCACTCATGAAGAACTCTTGCAAGCTTGCAATTAAATCTATTATTCTATTCCACTAAAACTGATACGATCTACAAAATTACCCTTCTAATTAGGGGTTGTAAAGCTCAATTAAACATTTAGGACAAGAAACGCCATTATATCACGTATTGTTCAACGACATACTTAAGTACAGGTATGCATTTGTAATTACAAGTCTTATGACATGTAAGGCCTATAACTTTATAGTTGATCCATACTAATGTTATAACTGCGAAAGTAACTCTGTCTGATTATATCTATTACCTTTACAATTACTTAATCATTGGATCAATTCCGAAGTTATGGAATTAAATACATGTAGGGAGCTTGGGATCTGGAAAAGGATAAAAGACTACATAACATCCCAGTAGTACGTTTCCGTGGGATAACTTCCGACCTCCATGCGGGAAAAGTGGCATAAGCTAGTAGACTCATAGTTAGCCGACATGTTAACGTTCGCTGTCGAATTTAGTTTCACAGATACCTTTAGTAATTATTTAAGCAAACGGATTGGTAATCCCAATCCAGATATACAATGTATATCTAAGCTACCCCTGCACTTTTATCATAGCTCGTGAAATGGTCCAATTTCAACTTTAGCTAACTACACAAAACCAAAAGGTCAAAAAAGAAGTGAACAGAATTGGCGAGTCATCAGTTGATTAAGGAGTGCCACAAGGTAGCATCCTCGGGCCAACCCTATTTCTTGTATTAATTGATGACCGTCTTAACTTTATCGTATAATTCTTGCTAGGTAAATAAACAAACCGCTGTTAATATAATTAATTTTATTACTTAAAGTGAAAAGTTAGGAAATATCGATAGTAATAATTTCCGAAGCGAAAACAAACCTGTTAGAAGTAAAAGCTCCTCTATTAAAAGTACACACATACATAAATATCGCAAATAATTATATATTGAGCTTATCTATTATTAAGGCGCAAGGGAAAGACTGAGAGAGATTACAATTAGAGCTGTGAATAAATTGCTTTTCCGACTAAAATATCTACAAAATGTATTGATCATTCACTTCCAGTTTCATAAATGATATGAGTTATGCCAGTTATCATAAACACACATAGAAAAAACCAATAAAGAACTGTTTGTGACGGAAATTTTATCAGTACGTCTATGAATTAGTATGTACCTATTTAACTTGTTCCAAAAAAATTGTGGAAATTATCAAATAATATGTCAGTCTGGTTATTTTAGTTAATGATCTGATTCTCAGCTTTCTGAACAACAGATAACTTTTTAAATTACAGCACCATAGATATCTTTTTAAATATTTCCAGCTGGCATTAACAACTAGTGCTACACCCAAAAAAAAAACTGGCTTTATTATAATTTATTATATTATATTAGTAGGTATTCATACCAAATCTTTCATATCAAATCCTTAAAATACCTACTTATAACCTTTAGAAAGAGTAAATTGACTCTCAAGTAACCCCTTATAATCCTTGTCACTGCGATGATATTAAATTCCAACTTTTTGATAAGTTTTTTCTTGTCAAAATCCAGTTTTATTTTCATAACTTTACTTTAAATACCTCTTTATCCGGTTTACTATTAAATGCGGTGATAAGCATAATGTGTCGAATGTGTCACATTGAGTTTTACAGTAAAATGTAATATTGACACCCCATAAAAGACAGTAGTTTCCCAGCAATAATTTTTGCTCTCCTCTTCATATTGATGTACAGATTGCTTGGTTGACGTCCGTCAAACCAGGTAACCACTTACCTTTAGCCGGCAGCAATAACGATTGCGCGAACAATCCGTAACAGCCTTAATAAAACGTTGGCGGAGGACCACACCTACCGACAGATAGCTATAAATTATTGAAAGGGCATTGCTTCCACATTGAGCTTCGGGCTAACTAAGAATTATTGATTAGTAAACAATGTTGCTGTTGTATTAGTACCTGCATTTATCTCAGGAATTTAAGGAGTTGGAATGGATATTCGTGCATGGGTATACCTTAATTGAGTATGCAATTGATTGCATCTGCATGTACGGTCGAACAAGCTATTTGGTTTACAGTTTAACCTACAAATTACATTGTAAAGTGTAAATCAAATAGCTTGTCACACATCTGTCATCCCCGTAGCGTCTAGCAGAACTGTACTTTTAGCCCACCCACCAGCCGAATTCAGCAGTTAACGAATCACAGAATATTTATAACAACAAGTGCTAAAAAATCATTTTGAGCTTAATCTGCATGCAGCTGTGCTAGCATAATAAGGAAGTTATTGGAATAGCGAGGCATTTGACATAAAAAAAGTTCCTAATTAAGTCATAGGAGCATAGGAGACATAAATCTTGACAAACAGATGTCCCCCGTTAATGTATTCAGCCGAAGTTGTCATAATCTTTCCGTCATTGTCCCATATTACATGTTTTTCTTTCTTTCCCATAATAGACATTCTGATAATAATTGTGACGAAACCCTAAAAATCACACTTCCTAATATCCTCTTTTCCAAAAACCGATGATGCCCCAAAACTTCTTCAGCCAAAATTAACCTTGTAGACCGGTTGCGATAACCATTAACAATTGCACACCCGCCATGGTTTGATACCCACATGTAATTGGTCGAATGCTATACAACGCAACTGCTTTCTTCAATTAGCCTGCCTATGTATTGCAGCTCCAATTAAAAATGTCGGTCAAACTTGCGTAGTGTTATGACAATGAATTTTCAATTTGTATTGGTATTTATTTCGATTTCAATTTGCCTGTTGATGCATTAGCAAGAATTGTAATTCAAATAATATTGCTGCAGCGTGATTAACCATTTGCTCAAGGCAAGAAAGGACATGTAAAAAACCAAACAGACCTCACCCAACCACTACCTTCCTCTGAAAACATAGGCCTGCTGAAAAGCATGGACCATCATAGGCTCAAAAAGCAGTGATATCCTAGTGGTGTGACTGTTGGATTGTCAAGTCATAGGTCACGAGTTCGAACCCAAGGCAAGCACCTCGGATTTCTCGGATTCATGTGCGTATTGTATAATTATCACTTGCTTCGGTGAAGGAAAACATCGTGAGGAAACCAGCATGCCTGAGAATATTTCTTGACGCCATGTAAAAGCCAAGTCAAAGGCCCATGGGCGACAGAAAAACTCTGATACCAGGTTGGGTACTAGCCACACGATAAAGAAAGAAGAACAGGCTCATTATGATAGAAAAGATGGTGCCTTGGGTATGCTTCATGCTGAATCTAGAGAACCTGACGTTAAAGAGCAACTTTGGGCAAGCAGTCCAGCCATGGATTTCAATATCTTGCATTCTTCGACACTTGCGTCAAGTTTCGTCCATCCTTGCACCATTTAAAAGGTTCTTAGGCGTATCCATAACTAGATGATGAAAGTAACTTATCAAACTACGCTTTGACCAGTGTTTATTTATATGTAGTTAATCTGTCATAAAATTTTGTTAATCTGTCGCCAAGATAAAGCGGTCAAAACAGACGGGTTCTTTGACTTATTTAATTTACAAAATTAACGCGGTAACGTTTAATTTACAAAATTACTCTTCTATTCACTGTCTAGACCATGCTATGTAACGGCTAATCTCTTCCAATCTAACGTTTAGCAGCACAAAACGTAACACTGGCAACACCGGGCTTACATTAGCAACATCATGAATATTAACAACGTTCCGCAATGTTGCCACACTTTCCACCACGCTCATGGTGCGATTGTGTTTTGTCGGTGTAATGAAATTACCTAAACCTACAATAGTATGTTGGGTTTTCTTCCAAAATGAATGTATCACCATCATTTGCCTATGTTTTCCCGTATGTTGGATAATAGTAAACCAAACTGTCTAAAGTCAGAAAGAAAAACGACAAAAGTTAACAACAAACATGCAGAAAAACTCAGTTGAGCATTGTGAACTTTCAAAATATGGTAATATAACAATCAAAACATGACAGTACTTTGTTACGCGTAAAGCGTGGATGTTTTGGTAATTTTAGGGAACAGTTACAAGTCATTGTCTTACGAGTGCTAAAGCAAATTTTAGGGTTACCAAAAATCATGTAATGACGAAAGGAGAAAAGCTTTCGTCTTTCACGCCTACAAGCTGAGCGCGCAATGGAATTTCTAATACGCGTGGACGATTTTTTATTCAAACTTTTCAGAAATACTTCGGCTTCAGTAATACAGGTCAGGACTATTAGAAGGAGTCAAGCTCGCCCCTTTTCGTCACATTGGTCTGCTCCAATCTTCTACCTTTTTAGGCAGTTACTTGCGCCGTTCTTCAAATGAAACTCGGGTGCATATTTATCATCACTATATTGCTTCAATCATGTATATCCGTCTGGATATCTAACCAAATATTATAAAAACATCGTTTATATAACTCCTAAGTGTTAGCTCTAAATCTATTTTATCGTTGAGGTCCAGCAAACCTTTTTATGTTTCGTTCTCCCTGACCATAGAGTAAGGACCTCGTGTGTCAGCGTACTAGCTTATGAGAATCGTCGTGGGAACCATTGATAATAAATAGAGATTACTATGATTCGCCACACTTTCATCCATTTGGTGGTTCTTTTAGTCTTGATTTGTCAGATGCATTAGGACAAACTTATGCTTATAAGTTTTCAGGGCATCCTTACAACAGCCCACACAAAATTTTCTAAGGTCCGACACGAATGGGACATAGTCCAGTTTGGGTTAAGTGCATCCCTAACTACACTCACGGATGGCGGAAACACAGCATACCACAATTCAGCTGTCCGGTTAGCTAAAATTAACCGTGACCGGCTGAAGGCCACAGATAGTTGTAATGATTGATGTTACATATTTATATAAAATGCTGCTGTCAGGTACAGTAATGTGTGTTACCTTTTAAATGTTAGGCATACGTTAATTTATAGTCACGCTTTATAATTCGTTTGAAAATTGTAGTTTCTGGCTCAATATTTATGCATATCCTTTATCATCTATTCAGCCTGTAATAACTGAGAAACGATGACAAGCTTGGAGGGAATTGCTGTTTCTTAAACTTTCAGTTATTTGAATGGGGTCGGCAAGTTAAAGCTGATTGTAGATGGCGCCACCACCGCACAGACCCAATCTGACCAATGAGGTCAAACTATTTTGAAATTTAAAATGACATTGACAGATTTTCAACCAATGACGATGCTTAGGTTCATGCGGTGCTAGCGCCATTAGTTCCACAGTTGCCAACCCCATTGCTTGAATTTTATATCCATGTCTAATCAATCTTCTGTTTTGTTTTGTTTCCGTTCTTCGCCTGCCTCCTCAATTTCTGAATTATAGCCACGAATACAGCAAGTGACAATACTTATATTGTCTTTAATTCAAGAATAGAATTATCACGGCCTTTAGAGGGACTTGATAGGTTTCTTACTAAAACCGCCAAAACGGCCACACTTTCATTCTAGAATTCAATTGCACCAAAAAGCTCTGACATTAAATTCACAAAGAACCATTTCATGACCTTCCCCTTTGTCTCACTAGAATATCATTCATAACGCATCATAACAATAAAAGTATAACATAAAGACCATATTCTTAGTACCTTTGACCTTAGAGCCGAGGTCTTATTAGCCGCATTTTGAACATATCATAATTAACTACACGATAATTAAAAACGTGGTATTATGATGTGAAGACGTGGTTCCACTGTTAAAGGAGCGAAAATGAAAGTGATTTTGTATCAGATAATAAAGAAAATACTGCAAATTTGAATAATGCGCTCAAACGTATATGCTGAGATTGCAAACGAAGACTGAACATTAGGAATCTCTGATTATGTTATATGTTTTGATTAATATAAGTTTTGTCCGTCTTTGGAACAAGTACTTCAATTATTTTCCCTGACCTTGGTAAATGACCGTCCAGAAATGCTTTTGTTATTCATATTTTCTACGTAAGTTTTTGGTTTGACACATGACCGATATTTGAGTTTGCTAACTACCATACAATTGATCATCCTCATTTCAGCCGAATTAATTGTTCACGGGCATTTCGCATCCAACGGATTCCCGCAACCTTCACCAGCTCATCGGTCCACACAGTGGGAGGTCTTTCAACGCATCGTCTTCCGGTCACCAGTCCAGAACTTTTCGGCCCACTCGGCCATCCATATAATTATATCGCCACAAAGAGGGTAATCGTTAAACACTGGTTAATTAACCAATCTGAATGCATTCATGACTAAGGTCCATGTTCACCGAAAAGATAACCGTCTGATTATCTAAAAACAGCTGTCACTGTGACATGTTCCCATACAAAAATTGCGTTTTAAACAGCTGTTTTAGATAATCAGTCTGTCATCTTCTTGGTGAACATGGACCTAAACCGTGAAAGTTAAGCAAGCGTTACTGATGAGTACAAAATTGCCTTACCAGACAATACAGATCCCTTTCTTTGTAAAATAATCGAATAATCTGTTTATTGCGAATTTCAAACCATTGTTTGTGTTAACGATGCTTTATGCTACTCTCTATTACGTAAGGTTTTAGTTTTCGAATGGTTGTAACTCTTTGGTAATGGAGGCTATCTATACCTAGGTGCAGCATGAAAATAACTTCCAGGAGTGGCGATAATATGTATCTCGAGGGCATAGAAAAAGGGCCATCGCTCCCGAAGTCCATTATTCCTGCAACGACTTTCAACACGCTAAAAATATACGGTAATTTGTGCCATTCCCATACATTTTTGGCTTTTCGTCATCGGTGATCGACTGTCTATGCCCTTAGCAGTGCGCCTTGGTTGCCAGAAAGAGAACATGTTTGGTTTCAAATAACAGCAATGCTTCACAAAAATCTACACAGCCATTATTATTGTCATCAAAAAGTTTTAATAATATTACTGTTACTGCTAGCCTGTGTTATTACACTGCTGGGCAAAGTTCTCTCCCCAGGACTTCCAAATTTTTCGATCCAGGGCCAATATGGACCACTGTTCGTTGGTTTTGTTTAGCTCGTCCCGACATCTCATGTGAGGTCTACCGCGTCGCCTTCTAACTTTGTCAGGGCTCCAGATCGTGGTTATTTTGTGCCATAGCTCGTCTGGCATACGGCAGTCATGGCCAACCCAGTCCCGCTTTAGGTTAGCGACTATTTGAAGAACGTCAGTGATTTTTATTTTGAAACGCAGTGTGGTGTTGCTGTAATATAACAGCTAAATATGTAGGTAGCTAACGACAACTAACAATCTGTTCAATGTTAAAAAGCGGATTGCAGAAAGCAAAAATTTGGTCTTAAATTGTAAATTAAGCTAAGCGAAGCCAGAACTATCGTCCATCGCTATTGCGTCTCTCAGTTTTGCCTTGCCGTATGTAGAAACCTCAGTGAGTTACAAGTCTTACAACACAAAGGTACAGACATGATTTCCATTCTGTATTTAATTGCCGATGGAACTGTTGCAATTAAAATAACTTCAAATTGCCCAGTGCCTATTAAATAATTGCTTTATTCTATTTACTTTGCCGTGTTCAAACAAATGTTGCAAACGTGTGTGATGATTGTCGTTTAGATTAAACTGGATTGTCCAGATTTCGTAGTTTACATTTAAATACAGAACCCAGAAGCATTTTCGTAAGAGCAGTTTGAGTCTGCATTTCTTTGAAAAGAAGCGAAACCTATTAAATAAGCTTCTTATAACATTGTAAAAGTCTTGTAATATTAATGTAAAGTTCTATAGTCAGCCCTGATTTACAAACATCATTAATAATTAATTGAGTGTGAAATTGAGTGCACGAAATAAGCGTTTACTTAGCTACTGACAAGCTCTATTAAACAAAATGTTACCTTACGTTTTTGTTGGATTTTTTTGTGTTAATACAAAAAACTTTGCTAAACGTTGTCTGTCTAACGTCTATTCTGCTATGGAGGTGTTTCATCTGATAGTGAAGTGTTTACGTCTGGCAAAGCTAATGACTGGCTGTCCGGTTAGATTTCTGCCTGACATTTGGGTGTTGACCAAAAGCTATGCTTACTTAGTTCAGTTTAGCTCAATTTTGTGATCCAAAACCGGTAACAGGCAGCAATACGTCGGGCCTGTGGACGGTGAGCTATGGTCTAGCTAGCCGTCCGTCCGTCTAACGACGACGACAGGCCGTGTCGACGGCGCGTTCGTGTTCCACGCGCGCCTCAAAGTGATGTCAGCATAAGGGGAGGGGCCCGCAAGGGCCGAAGCCTGCCGGGGCCGCGGGACTGTTCGAAAGAGATACCGCGGCCCCGGAACATAAAGGGCGAGGAAGAAACATGGATGGGTTTTTGTCAGACTTTTCATTTGATGATTTCCCGTCCGAAATAAAAAAAAAGGCAGCAATACGTATTAGGAGACAATTTACTCTTATAGGACTCCTCACAGAAGGTTCTTGGTATTCAGACTCGCAACCATGGGTTATCCTCCTCCTTGTTTCGTATCAATGTTGAGGGTCAAGACCGGGTTCTACATCACCTTCACTCGGATGATCTTTCTCCACATAACACCGGTTATCCTAGCAAATCATTTAAACCTCCCGGTTCCTAATTAGCTCTGAATCCGACTATTCGTTCAATCTTTTATTATCTTCGATTAACTTGACTGCTGTTCCGCACCTCAGTTTCTTGCAAATATATTGCATGGGTATTCATATAATTATTTCAAGCACGATTGCCAAATGCAAGTAATTTTGATTGTAAACTGGCGTTTGTGAAATAACGTTTTATGAAAATAAATTATGAATTTGCTGTGCTTCCTTCCTTTCTGTTTATGTAAGTAATAAAATATGAACAATAGGGAGATTGGGTTTGGTAAATGTAGTCAATTTCCTTACAATATTTTACTAGCCGTCTACGCGAATACGAAATATGAATTGCAGGACCTAGATTTTGAAGTGGATAGGAGTTGGAACACTGCATCGTAGGCCATTAGGAGCTGCAGCAGACTTCATTTAGATACAACACGAGACATACGCACAATCAAACTTTAACCTACAGAACAAGTTTACGCGGATCTTTCATTGAAATCTATACCAAGCGATGCCATGTTACACTGCAAATGTAATAATACACTCGAGAGCAATGAATCCGGGTCACTTAAAGAATCCTAAAAATCTCGGAAACTAAAAATGCTAGGTTAATGCAATAAATTGTATTTAATAGACAATGTAATACTCCTTAAATGAAGGTATTAAAACTTCTTAGTTATTGTAAAGTTATATCATAAAAAATCAAATTTGAAAAAGGGCCACTTTCGAAGATGGAACTACGAAATTACAGCATTTGGTTTTGCTTTTGTTTGTAATCTGTCATATATGTGGGTACATAAACCATGTTGATAGTGCTCTATATTCATTATTCAAGCTGAAATTATGTCGCTTACGCCTGAAGAATGCACCAGAATACTTACAATGCTGGAAACCGGCCGGAGTCAGCGCGATACAGCCAGGACTGTCGGTGTGTCGCTGTCAACAGTACAAAGAGTTCTCCGACGTTACGAAGAAACTGGTTCTAACCTACGCAGACCAGGAACGGGCAGAACCAGGTGTACCACAGCACGAGAAGACCGATACTTGGTGAACACCATGCTTCGAAATCGCTTTCTCACAGGAACTGAACTCACAAATCAGTTTCGACGCCTCGGAGGAAGTAACCCAAGTGCATGGACAGTAAGACGTCGGCTTGCTGAATCTAACTTAAAACCCCTTAGACCTGCAAACGGCCCTAAACTGGAGCGTGGGCATCGTATTTCAAGACTAAGATATGCCCAGAGCCACGTAAATTGGAGTATTGAAGATTGGTCAAAAGTTATGTTCTCCGACGAATCAAAATTTATGCTCTACAAGCACGATGGAAGACACAGAGTGTATCGAAGACCAGGGGAAAGATTCAAGCAAGCATGCATCGAAGAAAAAGTAGCCTACGGTGGTGGGTCTGTACTTGTGTGGGCCGGAATTTCTTCTGAAAGTCGCACAGAGCTGGTGATCATAGAAAACGGCTCTTTAACTAGCGTAAGATATGTGGAAGAAATCCTCAATGATCACGTTGGTCCATTTATGGTCAATTTAGGTGAGGATGCTATATTTATGCATGACAATGCCCGACCTCATACAGGTAGGATTGTGAATGACTACCTTCAAGAGATGAACATTACTCGTATGGAGTGGCCAGCGCGCAGCCCGGATATCAACCCGATCGAGCATGCTTGGGACGAGCTAGGCAGATGCGTAAAACAACGAAACCCTCCCCCAATCACGCTTCGTGAGCTCAAAATTGCTCTCACAGAGGAATGGGAGAATATTCCCCAAAATCGTATAAGGAACTTGGTGTACAGCATGCCAAACCGCGTAAACGCAGTAATGGAAGCACGAGGAGGCAATACGAAGTATTAAAATTCAAGAAAATCGTAATAAAGTTCAAAAATTTCAAGTTTCCTATTTTTGTTTTAAGGAGAGATCAGCAGTTTTTTTCTTTATGTAATTTTGTGTTAATAAAATGTATGGTGACTCATATTTTTTTTACTTTCATTTAAGGAGTATTACATAGTCTATTAAATACAATTTATTGCATTAACCTATCATTTTTAGTTTCCGAGATTTTTAACATTCTTTAAGTGACCCGGATTCATTGCTCTCGAGTGTATAATAATAATAATATACAGATCACTTAGTACAATGAATTTTGAAACTTATATAAATATTTAAATCTTAAACCTAGTAGATATATGAGTAATTTTAAAATAATATTTGTTGCTTGGTTATCTTTCCTAGATCTGTTTGCCAGTCGGCAAAGGCCTCCTCCAACCTTTTCCATTCTTTTCTTTCTTGAGCCACTCTGTTCCATGTGACTCCCGCCATTTGTCTGACGTCATCGTCCCATCTTTTCTGTGGTCGGCCTCTTTTCCTTTTGCCTTCCCGTGGGTACCACCCTGTCACCCTTTTGCTCCACTTATCCTGTCCTCTTACCAGGTGACCTGCCCATCGCTATTTGAGTCTTTTGATTTTGCTAATTACATCGGTAGTTTTTGTTTTGTTTCTAATGACGATTTTCTTTACTCTGTCGGACTTTTTTAATGTTTAGCATGCTCGTTTCCATTGCATTCTGACAAGTTGTTAGTTTCTTTAAGGTGACCTGTGATTTCCAGTCAGGTCACTGGAAATGTATGTATGTTTTAAGCTGTCGCCGTGTGTGCCTAACAATATACTACAACGCTTTTCTAAAAAACTCTTGACAACTTTCAGTCAAGAGTTAGAAAACAACTCCAAAATTCGTAAACATTGTAGAAAAAACCCAAAAAAAAGTCTTCATCAATCAAGGTTCAATACATTGCATTGTTTTTGTGACTTTCGACGGATAATGTCAAGCTTGTAACTACAGTATAGCACAAAGAAGACACGACACCTCAACGAAACTTCATAGATCCTTGATCACATACCATAATAATATCATATGGACCAGTCACGACTCGATCTGAATTACGACACCAGTATTTTTGTACCAGTATTATTGAACTATTACTTATTTTCATTGTTATTCATAATAGGTGTGTCTGTGTGTCTCAATGTCTGTAGGTCGCAGTCATTTTGAATTTGATTTGAAAAGTTCAAGCTGTCTATTTATATTGTAAAGGGGACGCTGAAAAGAAGCCTAATTTGAATTTAGATTGGTAATAGATCGCTTTATATTATTATTGATACCGTTTTGAATATAATAGGCATGATAACAGATTAAAAAAAAATGTAAATCGATTTAGTCCGTCAGTTCGAGTATATACATAATAATGGACCCGTATTTTTGTTTTTGTAAATCAATGAATATTAAAAAAGATAGAACGCATCAAAACTCGAAAGTGGGGTCTCGTGACGTCAGAACTCGCTAACAATATACCAAGGCGTGACGTATTGAGAACTTTAAAAGTAACAGTAACACAAAGTAACATAAACCAAAATTGACGAAAGATACGGCGGTATCTTTCGTCAATTTTGGTTTATGTTACAAAAGAAAAAATACGGGTGAAATATTTGTTGATAATGTAACTGACGGACAACTTTTTTTTGTCGTCTTCCCTACTAGAGTCTATAATTACGGAACAAAAACCACTCTTCACAAATGGAACCATAATTGATCACAATGTTTGCTCACTGAGTTATATCGACATCAGGTCATTATTTCCAGTATTCTACACGATATCATCCTTTCGCTTAAACTTTCGTTTTCTAAGCAAAGTAAGGGTCGAACGTTAGTTCTATAAAAATAAACTTAAGACTAGCCGTATCTACTTGTACTATTATGTATTCTTTGCCGAAACCCAAATGTCCGGTAGGAGTCTAGAAAAAAACGATAGTTACCTACTGGCAATTTGATGCAACGATGCAACTAACGTATCTAAGTTACAGGTAGGTTTTATCGTATAAACTGTCGAAACTTCCTAAACCACTGCTACCTATCTAGGTAGCAATGGTTTAGGAACTTTCGACAGTTTCAGACTATCATGAAACTAGGCATCCCATGATCAAAATCTCGGACGTCCCTGGACTCCGAGACTTCTAGGAATGAAGTTAGAATTGAGATCATTAACATTCACTAAAGTCAATGATCCTTAAAATGGTGGCTGGGATGCGGAAGGCAGAGGAAAAGAAACAATCAATAAACGCTTGCACTACTCCCTGTGCATATCGCTCGCTAAATTACCCCCTTTTTGAACGACTTTCTTTACGATTTTCACCCTAAACCTGTGGGTCCTGGATCAATTGCATACTAGCTCCAAAAAATGCTTTCATCATTGGCCCATAAAAGATTGACCTACTTATGTCACAATCATAACCACTCACCAAGGTCAATGAAAGCTACCACCAACCCTTGTGCATATCTCACAGTTCAGTGTCCCGTGCTCAGCAGAGCATTGTCTGCATCACAGCGGAATGCTGAGCGTCGCGTTTTCTTGCTCATCCTCGCAGATAACCGACACGCGCCGCGGAACAACGGAATACTTGCAACTACTGCGCTCACGCAATCGTGGTACAAAGAAAATGGATACAGAAACTCCACTGAATTTTATCCCCAAACGAAGACCTATGAAAGTGAAGCTTATGTTTAACCAGCCCCCGTATTCACAACGCTTCGATTCGCTTCCGATTCGGGAAGTCGTATGTCTATCTCGGTCGTTTTCATAATGCCAGAAGAAGACAGATAGGTATACGAGATGTCGAATCGGAAACGAGTCGAACGTTTGTGAATACGGGGTCAGAAAAGGCAAGGAGCAATCTATTGTTAAAATTTCTTCAAATCAAAGTTATTACCAGTGACTACGACCACCATCATCCTGTCCAGTACAAAATTTACATCAACCCATTGCTCATGCTGTAATAATCTAAGAGAAATCTGTATAGTTTGTACAGACAAAAAGGCACAACCAAGTGGTTGGTGGTGGCATTTAGTAGGTACAAAAAGTATCTATGTAGTATATCAACTATCCAGTGTTCACGACACAAGCCTTACTTAGTGTGGCACTAGATGGCGCTGTGTGTTAATGTCCAGCGATATTTATTATTATTATTTATTTGACATCACGCACTCTTGGCCATTGGCTTCTCTTTGCTTGTGTCAAGTTTTACAATCCGATGCCTGTTACATCCAGATTCACGATAGTTACAATTACATCCGTACATCCCGCTATATTCCATATTCGATTCCTTGAAGGGTACGAGCGCCTACGAGCGTTCCCAGGTACGCAGGCTGGTATCGTGTTGGTTGTTATGACGTCATGTCCTTTTCAAGTTAAATGTGAAATATTGCTGACAAGTAGGTGTGCCTTCTGTTCGTTTCACTCTATGGTGGTTGTGACATTTTATTGGGGAAATGGATTTGTAGCAGTTAATTATAGGGATAAAGCGCGACATTTTTCCGGTAAACAAGAGAGCGCGAAAGTAAGAAGCATTGAAGTGGATAAAAATTAAATGAATTTGTTGCAAGAAATTAGATGGATTATTACTAAATACACACATAGGTAGGTACGCTTTCTATTCTCACATCTTTTTTTCCAAGAGACAAAACAGAGCGCCAACGCATCGCTTCGATCGCCCATTTTTTATTTGCTCATGAATGATGTAAAACCTGCTTGATAGGTATACATATAATATAAACCAATTTGAACCTCAAGCTTATAAATAAATGTATATTTTTAAGGAAGAGCGCTGTCGTCTGAGATATAGTATTCCTTAATCTAGTTCAGATACAGATGTTTTGTCGATTTTCAACCGACTTCTTTGTTTATAGAAGGTGTAAACCACCTGGCCTGTGGACGGTTGGCTATGGGCTAGCTAGCCGTCCGTCCGTCTAACGACGACGACAGGCCGTGTCGACGGCGCGTTCGTGTTCCACGCGCGCCTCAAAGAGATGTCAGCATAAGGGGAGGGGCCCGCAAGGGCCGAAGCCTGCCGGGGTTGCGGGCCTGTTCGAAAGAGATACCGCGGCCCCGGAACATAAAGGGCGAGGAAGGAACATGATGGGTTTTAGTCAGTAAGAGTCTGACACTCTCTCCCGCTCCGCCCAGAGTGGGAGAAGTCATTTGATGATTTCCCATCCAAAAAAAAACAAAAAAAGGTGTAAACCACCTCATCACAAAGCCGTTAACCAACCATTCTGTACGTTTCCCGGCAATATTTTTTGCGTAAAGTTACTTAGTTTGATGTACAGAATGCTTGGTTGACGGCTTTGTAATGAGGTGATTTACACCCTGTAGAACCTTTGCCCACCCCAGTCTAGTACCGAGGCCGAGGTCATGAGTTCGTGGCCGATGACGTAAGATAGTGTTTTTAACTTTGTGTAGGTAACAGTTAATTAGTTTCAATACCACACTAACAAGGTATTTAGTTGCAATCTCTATTACTTACTAGTTCAAGAACTTACGTGTAAGGGATACATTAAGGGCGATTGTGCACTACAAGGAATTTTACTGTCCGGCAGTCCGATTTTTTACGGTCCGATATGGCACGCCATATAATATATATGTTATGGACCAATTGATGAATTGGGCATTATACACAATGCCCGGTCATTATGAAAAATGGCCAATATAAGAGTGCAATTTGATAAGAATTATTCAAATAATCAAATTGACTTGGCATTATACATATTGTCCATCACCTTTTGGGCAGAATAATACAAACATAATTATGTAATTACTATTTTTTTATTGTTAATGTCATTTAACTTAAAATAAACTCAATATTTAACCATTTTAATAATCAGACTCATTATTTCGATTATTCATTCATTGGATTATTTGGACTTCTACATTAAGAAGTCGTATTAAAAATATAACATAAAACATATGAAAAAATCAAAAATTTTACAACATATCTGATATTGTTTTATGGAAATGACTTATTATTATGCTACCATATAATTATATCCCACTTATCCTACTCATCATCATCATCTACCGAGCCTTTTCCCAACTATGTTGGAGTCGGCTTCCAGTCTAACTGGATGCAGAAGAATACCAGTATTTTACCGATTGCCTATCTGACCTCCACAAGCCAGTTAATACTGGGAAAACGATACGACTTCGTAAGACTGGTGTCAGACTTTTGGGGCCACTGACTACCTGTAACGACTGTCAAAGATGGACAAATGACAGTCAGTCAGGGACCAACGGCTTAACGTACTTTCCGAGGCACGGAGGAAACTTGGTATGTAAGGGTGGTCAGTGTCACCCATCCACAGACCAACCTAGGCAAGCACGGCTTACCCTAAGCGGAGATCGACCGGAGCGGCTGATATTATTTAGCCACGAGCCTTTGACTTTGTCTTCTTGGCTTGGCGATATCTACATTTATCAGAATTCCAACCATTTTTACGCATTTAGAGGACATTCTGCAACACTTTCTCAGCGAAATTTCCTGTCTCTGGAACATCTTCAGGCAATATAAATCTTTATTTCGTAGTTCAGTGTTAACACACTCGTGTTGACTGAGTTACAAAACTGAAACCCATCCGCGTCCGTCCATATTCGCTTACAATGCAAAACTAAACAAAAACAATAGCGCTTCAAGTCCGCCGCACGAGCCACGCGCTGGATGGCGGTCTCTGATTGGTCAAAGTGTACCATGCCATGCGTGCCTCCCTCCCCGCCCTCACACCGTGTCAAATTTAGCTTTATTATCAAATTGCACAATTATCATGTAGCAATATAATAATGACCGTGCAATGTGATAAATAAAGAAGTTAAGATAGTATTAATCACTTAGCCCGATAGAGATAGCCATTATTCATAATGCTCGAACATTATGTATAATGCCCGCATTAATCACCTGGTCCATAACATATATACTAGTTTGTGCACTATACGTAATTTTACCGTCCGACATTTTACTTTTCCCCATTCCGGAACGGAACTGCCGACGTTCCAAGAAACTCATCGTTCAGAGTAATTTCACAGACAGAGCTACCCTAAACTGAGGCGTATCATCCGAGTAAAGACGGACAAGTGCACAAGCCAATCATTCGTTTTTTTCATGCCACTTCGGACCGTAGAAAGTCGGATGTTCGGACAGTAAAATTCCTTGTAGTGCACAATCGCCCTATGGCGTGCCATATCGGACCGTAAAAAATCGGACTGCCGGACAGTAAAATTCCTTGTAGTGCACAATCGCCCTAAGACTGCTCTTTGACTTGTCTTAACTTTCTTAAGTAAATAAAGTGTGTTGTTGTGTGAGCGAGTCTTACCAACACACCTTGTTCTTTTGTTCAAATAGGATTACTATCCTTAGGAAAAAAACGTTCTTTGAAATAAAATAATCAAATAATTTATAATCTTATCTTATTTTATCGTATCTTAAACGTTTATTTGCTCAGCTTCAGCTTTGTATCTTTATGTTATTTTGCACCATACAATATTATTAAACCCACCTCCATAAAAGCTCAAAACACTATGCTATTTTGCCCTTAAACATTCTCAGTACGATTGCCCCATACGCTGTTCTATGCAGAGATTCCACTGACCTGGCTTCAAGTTAGATTGCGACACTATTGTCGTGAAACAATAGCTTGACAAGTAATCGGTGAACTTGACCTAGCTTGATCCAGTTTTGGTTATTTAAGTTAGTATTGTCTTTGCTTATCTGCAATTTGAACAGTCCACAGAAGTGACATAGTTTTGACACACTAATCACGAACAGTTTAAGATACCCTAATAAAACCGTATACACAATTTTATTATTTATTTATTTATTTAAACTTCATGTACAATAGTGGTACATAGGCGGACTTAATGCCACAAGGCATTCTCTACCAGTCAACCATTGGGTCAAATAAGACATCATTGTGATAAAGTACAATAAAAATAAAAATAAACATGCGATTTTGCAAGAATAAAATCAAACACATAAATGGGTACCTACATACTAATACATAAATAAGCATATAAAATAAACGAATATATATTAAAATACATACAAATAGTCCGAAATACGAGAAACCTTATGATAATTATTACAATTCTAATATAGGCTAGTTGGTAAACAATTTAGACAGAGTTTAAATAAAACTTCCGAATTGCTCTTTTGAATTTGCAATTTGCCAATTTGATTTGCAACCCTAAGTGATGAGAGTTAAAATCTAATAGTGCGCATTTAATTTCACATTGTTAAAGGAATTTGGGATCTATAGAAACTTTCCTACTGAACCTCGAATTGTGTCGAAATAACTTTCGCAAGCAAGGTAATACTTCGTGAAGAACTAAATACAAGACCATAATCAATCTCAAACAGACTACGGAGCAACAACAACAGAAATGCATTAAGAACGTGGGATTTCTTGTGACAAGTTCCGTCATTATGATAACCATAGTCTGGATTCAAAGTCAGACAAATCCAACAACATTACAGACAGTTTACTAGCTCGTATGACAAAACCAATGAAAGAGACTCAATAAGAATAACCCTTACTTGCCATCGGTAACCGTAGTTTATCTACGGTAGTCCATATGACTTATCTGCTACAGCAAACGCGATAGGGCCTCGTGCGGGACTACTTTATGTCTTAGTTTTTTTTTTTGCGAGTTAAATAAAAAAAAAAACGTTCCTTTTTTAATCGAGTTATAATGATGCTTCATAAGAACTTTCTTCTTAACCCACACTTCAATCAAAATATCCTTAAAAGTTCGTGCAAACTGCATTCACATTCAAGAAAGGACGTATAGTCGTATACACCATTATAATAAAGACATTGCGTAGGTGCCAGTGCTGCATCCGGACATTGACCCTAGATATCTAGTCCCTCGTCAGCTGAGAACTTGCTCGCCCTTTATGTAAGTTGTTATGTAAATCAATGCTTTTTCTAACGGTTTGATGTATTGGAGAAAGATGTGGATAGATGAAAAATAGATTTTTAGGACGGAAAATAACAAAAAATGTAATATTTCGGAAGAGAAGCATTATTTTTTTATTTAAAATAATGTCCCTCCGTTTTAAAATAAGTACTTTCTTGTGAATAATGCATCAGTTGCGAACTTACGACAACACAAGAGCTAAAATTAAATGTTTTGCCAAACTAGCTCAAAAACTCGCGGCTGATTGCACCGATAGTAAAGAAGACAATTAGAATTAAGGGACTCGGAATACGAGATTTTCAGACTGAGATCGGTAACGACTACTTTGGTTGATAGATTAATCAATTGTACTAAACGTGTCCTAAATCCATAATTCTAAAATGGCTTCTTCCCAAAAAGTAAGTCGATAAAGTTTTCGACCACAAAAACTACTTAACTGTAACTGATAACCAATAATCATAGCAAACAGTGTTGTGTAACAATTACTTACTGGTTCAGTAACTCTAACATAAAAACTTGATAATAGCTTCCGAGAGCGGTCAATTGCGTTCGATTCGCGAAAAAAAAAGAAATTTCTCTTAAATAGAATCAGATTTGTATTGCAAACACGCGTCGTTTTTATGTAATCGTTGCGGTTACTTCACGGTTTTTATAGGGTTAAATAGTGTAAGCGATGTCAACTTTCATGGGTTAGTTTTTTTTTCAGCAATGGTGGCTGTTTTAAATAAAACCAGCCGCTCGGGCCATTCTTTAGGTTAACCCGTGCTTGCCTAGGTTGGTCTGTGGATGGGTGACCACCCATTACATACCGAGTTTCCTCCGTGCCTCGGAAAGCACGCTAAGCAGTTGGTCCCGTCTGTCATTTGTAGATCGTTGACAGTCGTTACAGACAATCAATGGCCCAAAAAGTCTGACAACCAGTCATACCGTGTTGAGGTCAGATAGGCAGTTGCTCCATGTAAAATACTGGTATTCAGCTGCATCCGGTTAGACTAGAAGCAGACCCCAAAATAGTCGGGAAAAGGCTAGTTAAAGAAGAAGAAAGAAAGAAAGAAAATATATTTATTCGTCGCAAGGATTATGATGAGCTGTTTATAAGTTTTTGGATACAAGTTACCGAAAAGCTTAGGTATTATGTCAATAATGTTTATTTTATATTATTTTATTTTATTTGTTAGGGACAATAAACAGTTTCATGCCAAGCTTAACGGAGATTCTTAAATTAGCACAAAACTTAGAAATACATTTATACACAATACTAGCTGACCGGCGCAACTTCGTCTGCGTAAGACGAACCAACAGGTCTTAAAATTAGTGCGTTCAATCAACCTAACAAACAAACTCTGCAGCTTTATAATATTAGTACAGATTGAAGTCAGTAACAATTTATTTTTTCTCGAATAGGTTTACATTAAACGCCAAAATATTCAACTGATGTTTTTCCAAATAAGGACTCTTCCTTCGACAGCCTTACGTTTCTATCCTTGGACACTCGACAATATCATACTCCAGCTAGGTCGAAAGTTCTCATCAAGTGGCATGACATGAGCCGAGACACGTTAACGCTGCTTCAAACTGTTGCGGACCTCATATTCGCAAATTCTTTTCGTCTCCAAGCCTCCATCATTAGACCTTCGATGACAGTCATATTCTAGCAATTTCTAAAGTTCTCATCAAGGTGCATTAAGTGAGCCCAATGACGATTTAGCAGCTGTTAACTGTTGAGGATCTCTTGCTACTACCTTCAGTCTCCATTGTTAGACCATCGATGACAGTCATGCTCCAGCTAGGTTTAGGAGAAGATCAAGAAAAGATAATTTTCAAATAGATAGAAACCTAATCGACACCAACGGCCTACAAACACCCACTATTGAGGCATCCCACATACAAAATACACAAAAGGAAATTGAAAACCTACCTCTATCCATTTAGTGGAACCGTTCCGTTCCGGTCGAACCTATCCAAAATCAGTTTAATGATGACCTTTTTGTGTAGGCAAATAATTGCAGATCATCTGCTCATTTATAATCATTATAATGATCTATTTTTGGTGTTATAGTTCCATAAGGTTTGCCTTTAGGGTAATGCTCTAATAATGTTTTACCTACCGACGCAAAAAGATCTATTTTGATTTTTGAAGGTAGGAAAAAGCATTTTCAGGCTTTGTCAGAGAGTATTGTACACTATTTCTATTCATCTGTGCTGAAGAGTACCCTTTGAGCTTTCTCAATTTGATTGCAAGATACGTCAATGAAAGAGCATCAATTATTTTGAAGGCGAAGGAGGCTCCTATGATTTTTGATGTAATAGACATCAAACATCTGCACTACCGAAGGCGACCACTGTTGCCTCGTTTTTCGCCACCGACCACCTGCTGACACTAAACCAAATTTTAGAAAATACTCGGAATTCAACAAAGTAGATTACACAAAGGCATTCGACAACATGAAACATCTCGAAATCTTCAGATCTTTACAAAAGCAGGAACTGTATATCGATATTTATAAAATAATTTACTACACTGTAACATTACTCAAAACATAGTGTGAACTTGACATTATTATTATTATTTTATTATTACACTGAAGAGAAATTAAAAATCACTAAAAAGGTTCTACAGGGGCTCAAGATTCCCTTTGCACCAATCACTGTAACACACTCTTATCTTCCGAAATCACAAGAAGACTTGGTGAAGAGTAAGACACATCCCGTGATGGCAGATATCTCCATCACTTACATATACATAACAATACTTAATTACCATACAAATTACTCCATAAAATAATGATAGCATCAACAGTACCTGCAAATGAAGTGATATCTCTATTAGATGACTATTTACCGACTTTCTACAATCAACGCATGACATGCAGAGGGAAGTAAATGAACATTATCGCCGCATCTCATCAGTGTTACCTAGCGTTGCGTATCGACGAAAGTGGCGTAAGTGCATTTTCTCATCTTGCTATTTCTGTGTTCTGAAATCTTGTAAGAAAGTGTCTGTCTGTCTGTATAAGTCCTTATTAGCTTGTTGGGTTTGGACGACTAAAATGGTGATTTGATTTTGACGTAATTTTGCTCATAGCATAATCCAGGGAATCAATCTGATTTTGGAACCTATCCAAAGTCAGTTTAGTGATAGTTTTTTTGGGTAGGCAAATAATTACAGATCATTTGCCCATTCATACTGATCTATTAAGGGTGTTATAGTTACATAAGGTTTGGTTTAATTTGGCACATGGCATAAACCTGATCCACGAACGGATATAATTGACATTTTAATTTAGTTGTCTAAGGAAAACTTTCGTTGAAAATTACCACGTCGTTTGTACACGACCTGAAAAAAGATGTTTCATATCTTTGATCTCATAAACAGTCAGATATTCATAGTATGAAGATGACTAAGAACACTTTCAAGTCTTAACGCAAGTGAAACCGGTGGTGTAGCTAGTAGCTTCATAATTACTTTCCCTTCAAGGTCTAGGTTCTAGTAGATGTAAGTATCATGTTCATCGATAACGTGGAATGCTGATGTGTAATCTATGGCTATCTTTTATGAGTATCTTGGTTTCATTACTCAGTTCTTAACTAAGATCATAAAGCTAACTAGCTTTTACTGCATGTTGTAGCCTTCTAGTAGGTGTAAAGAGTTCGTATAGGATGAAATCAGGCGTTTTAGGGTGACAATTTGTAATATCTTAGTTATAAAACATATGACTACGGTATTTATCGCGAATTTACTTTTAATTTAATCTCGACGTTTCGACCGGATTGCACCAGCCGTGTTCGCGGGGAGACTGAAATATTGGAGGTACCGCGACAATATCTTAGTTAATTTCACTCTAGTATACCAATGCTAGAGCGTTGAAGTACTGCCTGCAGTCTTTAGTATGATGAATTCTATAAACACCATCATCTTTAACTGTAAGAAACAAGGTCTGACTGCTGATGAGCACAGACTGTCGGATTTGTATCTGAATAATATGAATGACTTAATTAGCATTCATACTTGTGCCATCATCATGCCTCCATGTTATTACTTCTTCTACGTGAAATTCAGAACCTCCAATTGCAATTTAACACCATGCTCTCAATTTATCCTCATTATTTCAACCTGTATCACAGTTCTTCACCCCTCACCCTTCTTCTGCCATGTTTAATAGTTCCGTGCGTCCTTCATCCAGGTGTTTCCTGCGGCTTTGTTGATATCATCAATGCAATGCACTTTTGAACATCAAATTAACCTAGCATCACAATTAAACCACCCACTATCACCGTTTTGCTTCACAATCACCGCCTGCGCCGGCCCCTGCGCTTGCGCCGTTTGACAATTAGTCACAGGTTTGCGGGCGTGCGTTGACATTGAGTGCAAAGCGTGCGCAATTAGCGCTGCATGGTGCCATCTGGAGCGACACGTTTTGAGTGTAAGAACTCACGTGACTTGTGTAAGTCGACCTCTTAGATTAGCAGGGGTTGTAAAGTTTTCTCTTAAAATGGTATTTTAAATTTACTTATTCAATTTATATCCAGTGAGAAAGGGATTTTTGATTGCTGTAAAAATTGTGATATAATATAAGTTCTAGCGCTAATGTTTTATATCTATCAATAATAGATATAATGAGCTTGTCCATGATACGTTGTCAGGCTGACATGGTCGTATCGGTCCGTCGGTGGCTGATTTGGTCATGAATCCTCCTTCCATTTCCTCTTTTCCTCATAGTGTTCTATAGATACACCACCATATAAGTATCTTAATACGTTTTCTGACCTTTGCCCTTCATATGGCTTCGGTATACCGGACTTTTCTTAACTATTAATTATTACGAAAGTGCAAGTAGCTCACTCAGTGGTACCTTAGGCGATACAAAGTAGCTGTCAAATACATGTTATTTCCACATAGAAACTTGTCAGTTACAATTTACGTTGAACGGGTTATAGAATGGAATGGTATATGGATTTCCTTGTTACTATTTCCTTTACTGTTGGTAGAGACAAAAAACTGGGTACTTAACTTACCTGTTAAATGTTATCCAGGTTGTTTTTATTACTTTCTATTTGTTTTTTTTTCCCGCGGTTTTGCTTTCGTGGAGGTCGGAAATCCTCCAGCGGGAGGGATACTACCGGGATACTTTGTTTTAACCCAGGTCACGGTCTAACTGTGTGCTACATTTCACAGAAATTGGTTCAGCTGTTAAGGCGTGAAAATGTGACAGACAGACAAAGTTACTTTCGTATTCATCATAATTAGGGTATGAATAGATTCGTTAATATTTCCTCTGTTACTTTGTATGCTCAGAGTAATCGTGATAAGTAGATCTATTGAAAAATCGTGATGTGCTTCGCGTCCATACTTAAATTACCTTGATGTAATTAAACGAGTGTAAACATAATCGAAAAAATATATAAGGTCAATACAACACTAGGTGTTAAGTTCTTTCTTCTGACGAGGCATCAAATTTAATTATCCAAAAAAAAAAAAATCAAGACAACCTACTGATTGTAAACATAATAAAATTAAGTAGATAAAGAAAAACGTAACAATAATGTCACCCTGACATTATGGTAAGTAAATAAATATGACCTTATTATGGTCAGATGGGTCGAATTAGCAATATTTTATGTCGAAAAATATAAATTGGTTAAGAAAAATGTTTTACAATTTTTATTGGGAAAATAAAGGAAATCATTGACATTTACGACACGCGAAGTTGGTATTTTATTTGAGATTTTTTTTTGTTGATATATGGTGAAATATTTGTGGAGATACCAAAAAGATACATCTTTGCCTATTTATTTGGGGAAAGAGACGTAATATGTGATGGCCTTAGGGAGTCACTATCAAATTAATTTATGATATGGAATCCTTACGCAGTATTGCGGGTTCAATGATGTTTTTTTTACTAATCCGCTTTTCGATTCCGATTAATTTGTTTCTTTGGGACTTCATCGAGCTTTATAGTCTCAGCGCTTTTCTGGTGGTCGTGACTGTTAATTCTGGCTTTCAGGAGTTGCAGTGGTTTGGGAATAGTGTGGCGGAATTGTCCCCAACAGTAAAAATAAAATTCAATTTTAGCCTGTATCAACTTTTGCCATGTTTAGCAGCCTTATGCTGGGAATAGTAAGAGACAGATAGTGTTGCGGTATAACTTGGACAGAGATAAGTTTAGCAATGAAGAAATTGTTAGGTCATACGACGATGTCAACTAGTTACTCGTCAATTTACTTCTTACGGCACCAGAAAATTACTAGCCTTTTATAACAGTATTTTGTAATCTCTGAAATAAACTAGCATCCAACTATTACAAATTACAATTGCACAAAGAAGTTTATCTAAAAACCGAACCTAAAGATTTGAGACACTTGAATTTACGGAAGAATTTTATATAATGCCACAATTATCTAGATTAGAACTATAGAAACCAATTAAAATCAAGTTTTTACCTTACTCAATGTTTAAGCAATCAATTAGCAATTTGTCAATTCGTTACAAATATTTTTAGGCAGGTACCTAATTAGGTATCTTGACTCTCTAAACTTTCGATCAGCGACCGTGAGTCCGTGTCTTTGAGTTCTAAAGCCACGGTCAAAGTTCGAAAGTGCAATGATTGAAATTGGAATCTAGTCCCCAGGTATTGTTTGAAAGAGCTTGTTGAAAAATAACTAGCTTGGGAAGCAAGAAAAGATATTTAAGTATCACATAAGTCTGAGTAAGTATTATTTTTGAACAGGATGGTTCTTCTCTGTGAGAATGAATGAAATGCAACTTGTCTAATAACACTTATAAACAGCGCGGTTTCCTGGATATCACATCAAAATCACGTGCCTTCGATTTTTTATTGGTTCTAGGACATTCAGCTTTAGGCATGATGTTTTCAGGGTTTAGAGGGCTGTGGTGATGAAATAATTCATACAAAATTAAAGTGCCTGTCTGGGTTCGAACGTTTGACATAAGTACACGACGCCGATTTGTAAGTCGCGGTTCACATATCACATCAATGTCAAAAATGAAAAACATTATTAACCTCACCTCAAAAATTTAACAATAAAACGACATATCTATTATATTACTACCAATCCGTGACGAAACGCTCCACATTTCAACCAGAGCCCTCGTTTAGCACCCATGGCGATGGCAAATATCAGTCAACACCATTGTTCGCGTGATAATTTGACGAACTCAATGCTCCGGTTGTCATGTGGGTTTGTCTAAGGTTTAAGAGGTCTTAAGTGTGCAGTGTTAGTGCTGAGGTACACGAGTGCTTCGAGTCGTTGGGATTCTTCGGTGCTGTGGAAATTAGAACAGAGCCTAGTTTATGAAAGGGCAGCAAGAATCTTCGCAATCCACTTCTGCAAATCTCGCTTGCAAAATTAGGTTTCCTGTAAGAAACCCCAACTCTGGGTTAAGCTAGCCTTTGTACATAAGCACTATTATTGCTATTAGTATGTATTTTTGTTGTTTTCTGTGCAATAAAGAATAAGAATTGCATAGAGGAACTCATCAATCATCTGCCTAGCCTTTTCCCAACTATGTTGGGGTCGGCTTCCAGTCTAACCGGATGCAATTGAATACAAGTCATTCCTCAAGAGTAAAAGATAGCGGTTGACAGGCGTTATGAGAAAAAAACATGTTTGGCGGATACCAAGAGACAAGGGCAGGAAGATGATGATGAAATTTATTCCTAACAAAACTATAGTAAATTATTACAATTCAAAGTTGAATTTAAAAATTGTCTGCTTCCTACACATGACCCTTTACGCCTCGCGTGACGATAAGTATCTTATTCATATTTTTTCTCAGATTATCTAACTAATTATGTACGGTTAATTCGATAAGCTACCAACACAATTACAAGCACACATTGTCGTATTTTTAAGTTAACGCGGTAGTGGCACCACATAAAGGATCTTTGATTCGATGCCTTGAAATTAATTGACCGATGCAGTAGTGAATGATGAATTTAATTATTGCTTTTAGTTATATTTATGGGCTTAAGCATTTGATTTCAATCTATCAAATTGAACGTGACTTGCAGACACCAATTATATACTGTTGTTAGTGCTTCCTACGTTTAAACAAGTAAATATAATTATGATCAATGTAAATAGGCGTATTGCATTCATTCTAGGTTGAATATTTCGAACTGTTAATTATAGTAATGTTTTCTTTTTTGATTGAATTACGATTAGTGATAAACTTACACACAAAGACGTTCACGACTTCTCTAACTTAGAATGTCTTTAGTCTCTCGCTCCGCTTCCGACGCAACTCGTCTACCCGACCACTTATATTCATAAGTTGACAAAGAATTGCTATCGTGATTCTCTAGGGCATGTCGTGATAACTTCGCAATTTTGAGCCATTTTGAGCCATTTCAAGCCATTTAGATGACATGCTCGTGACAGAACGATGAACATGGTTATTAATTTGAACCTCAACAACGATTTTTGAGTGCAACGACACGAATTTCAAACGTTTTGTGAAATTTTTGTTGCGTTACTGTTGCTGTTTTTTGAGTTATTGAAAGTTAGATAGTGTTGTCCTATTTTGGCTTAAACGGGGTAGAGATTGAAGCATTGTTTACTGAAAATCTTCGTTCGATGAAGTGTTAGTGGGCTAGCCACGTTCGTCGTCGGGCCGATGATCGATCGGACAATCAAGTCAAAAGGAGAACTACGCTTTCCGATACAGAAGCCCTATCTATCCGTCTCTATCGCGCACGTCTGCAGATGAGTGCGAGTAAGAGACGGATGGATCCGAATATACGGACGAAGCGTTAGAGAGTAGGGCCTCAGTCACGAACACCAATATGTATACACTTTCTTTAATATAGAAGCTATTTTCGCGAGAAATAACGATTGTAACTAAGAGATAGGATCTTTTTCATAAAAGTATGAGTTCCAGAATACTATGTACGTAACAACATGTAATTTTAATCAGAACAGTAGAAGAAAAACACTTTTAAAACATCTTAAGTATTTACATATTGGTGCTCGTGACTGTAAATGTATCAGAAAGCGTAGTGTGAGACTCCACACACAAGCTCCTACTTTTTTTTTTTTTTTTAGGATGGGAAATCATCAAATGATTTCTCCCACTCTGGGCGGAGCGGGAGGGAGTGTCAGACTCTTACTGACTAAAACCCATCCATGTTCCTTCCTCGCCCTTTATGTTCCGGGGCCGCGGTATCTCTTTCGAACAGGCCCGCAACCCCGGCTAGCTTCGACCCTTGCGGGCCCCCCCTTATGCTGACATCTCTTTAAGGCGCGCGTGGAACACGAACGCGCCGTCGACACGGCCTGTCGTCGTCGTTAGACGGACGGACGGCTAGCTAGCCCATAGCCAACCGTCCACAGGCCCGCATCTACGGTGGCCGGTAGCCACCACGTGGCCCCCGACGCCCGGTGCGTCTCCCGCGGCGGCCGGGAATAGAGGATCTCTCCCTCTCTCGTTCCGCCACCTCCTTCGCTAGCATGACTGCTTCGCAGAAGGAGGTGACGGCTTCCCATTCCGTCTCGCTCCGGACCATGGATTGAACCAGGGCCGGACGCGAGAGCTCGCCGCCGCCGATCGCCGCTACGAGGACACGCTACTTCAGTTAGATCAGTGGTTCCCAACCTTTCTTAGGCCAGGGACCACTTTGGTATGTTCATTGTTAACAGGGACTATATATGGTCCTAGATAAACATGGACACCGACAGGATTATAACTAGGGGAGTGAATCTTTAACTCACACTATACAAAAATTGGACAAAACCGACCGAATTGAGCTCGAAAAATTTAGCAATCATTTAGTAATTTTGCCTCTGATAGGTTCAATTAGGTTGGGTTGAGCTTGCATCTTCTGTGTTAAAAAGTACGAATAACATTTTAATCTTTCGCGGGCCGTAGTCGAGGTTCCTGCGGACCACCAGTGGTCCGCGGACCACAGGTTGGGAACCAGTGAGTTAGATGAACCGATTATTTAAAAAACGAGGCTAGGTCAGATTGTTGTGCTTCAGTTAGGGCGTCGCCTATGCCAGCAGTGGACTAAATAATAGACTGAGTTGACGACAGAGATTAGCAGTAATCCTTTGCACAATGAAAAATGCCTAATTGTAGGCACAGTTTTTTCGATTTCCAGAATTAACAGTTAACTTTCGTAAGGGTTCAAACCGTGACTGATATATGGCTTTTTCTAATTACAAATTAAGGAGAAGAACGTTGCTACGTTGCGAAAAAGTGCTAAAATACGCATTAGCTACATTACGCTGGCCAAATTAGCATTAAAACTCATTTAAAGCATTTGACGCCACATTTATTTAGCTGTCATTGCCTTAGTAGCTTTTTCTAAAATGTAAGTTTCGTAAATAAACGCGAATTGCTAAGGCTTGTTTACATCATTTTACATAGTTTGTAATGATGGGTTTACTTACACATAATATCATTAAATATGTGCTTAGAAGGCTAACTTTTTCTCCTAAGGGTCGTTAAGAGAAAAAAAGATGCTGATAAAAATAAATCTGATATTGTACTATGCGCTGTTACGTTTGTAATTGTCCTAAACACTGTATTTTAATATACCGGGTTTATTATTTTAACTGATGAATGAAGGATTCATGTAAAACTGTTTCTCTTATCTCTTATCTCTGGTATGAAGACCAGGATGTGAAGTTCTTCATCTCCAACAGAAAAGAGAGGATTTCCTGACTAGAAGGGTGTTGTGTCTGCTGGGCGACTGCCCGATAGTTGTTGTCGAGCTTTTCTTTAACCTTTTGGTGCCTTGTACGACAAACGACACAAATATGTGACAAAATAGTAGATGAAATTGTGGCTTGGCGTGACGGGCACGCGCGAGCGTTTATGCTGTGGCGGTCAAAAGTCTCAAGTCGCAGATAACTTTAACTGCTCGTTTCAGGAATTTGATGTTAGATTTTCATTTGTGTCATAGATGGCGCTATAGTACTTTTTGTTACTGATTTTTGTAGTACCGCTACACTCTTGCCTACTCCTCAGTACCCCCAATCCATCATAATTCAGTAAATAAGAAGAAACGCTCGAAGACGTAGAATAAACTGCTTCTAGAATTTCAACAGAAACTACAGACACTTAAATATCGCTGGACATTTTACACACAGCGTCATCCAGTGCTAAACTAAGCAACGAGGCTTGTGTCGTGGACATCAGATAGTTCATATACTACATAATTATATACTTTTTGTTTGTAAATATACATACGTATAATACATATAAACATCCATGACTCGGAAACTTCGATCAGTACTATTATTGATCGAAGCTCGGAAACAAATTAATGTCCGTGATCATCACACAAATATTTGTTCCTACTAGGATTCGAACCTGCGACCGCGACCTTAAGAACGTAAGGCAGCTTCACTACCACTACGCCATTCGGGTCGTCTATTTAGAAATCTCATTCGAAGATCTATATACAGATAGCTGTATATCGTATGGTCAGTACCTATATACCAACACAATCTACAGAAAATACATATCAAAACAATCTGGACGTGACTTTAGTAAGATAATTGGAATAAAATAGCCATAAAGCTGCTGTTCGAGACCGTGAACGCTTCGCACGTTCCCAAGTGCCACCGTCTAGTCTAAAGTATTTTGCACTTTGCCACTAACTTTTACTCGCGACATCGTCTGCATACTGTGATTCTTCTACTTGTTTATGTATTTCTACTGCATGTATTTGAATGATAAGTAGGTGCGGTTTTTAACCGACTTCTAAAAAAGGAGGAGGTTCTCAATTCGGATGTTTCTATTTTTTTTTTTTTTTTTTTTTTTTTATGTTTGTTCGGGCATAACTCCGTCGCTTGCCAACCGATTTGAAAAATTCTTTTTTTGTTGGAAAGGGTATTCTTTCCAAATGGTCCCATAGCCAAGTCGGGATCTGATGATGGAATCTTGGCGAAATCAAACGTGTTGCGATTTTGCTATTTTCTACAACAAATGAAGCATTTACGTTTGATAAGAACCATTCTACCATCAGATCTGATGATGAAGCCAAGAGTCACGGAACTCCATAATGAGACAATGTACCATAGTCGTGTTTGGACTTGTTGTAATTGTAACGGTATGCACTTTCCATGTATCAAGCACATGTGAACCACTAAAAAGTGAAAAATAACTTTAGCTTCTGAAGTCGATGACAAAAAAAACTAAAGCAATCAAACAAAGGTCACCGAATTCAGAAGCTAAAGTTATTTTTCAGTTTTTTTGTTTTTTTTTTAAGTCGGTTTTATATTGATCAATTTAAAAGTGTACCTATGTCACAAAAAAACGGATAATTCAACAATCGTCAATTGGTGGTTATTTTTGCAGATTTTTTCTAATTGTTTTGACACTACTAAACTTTAATTAATTTAAAAATATCACAGTCCCATGAATGTACCAAAAGATAATGTAATAAGATAATGTACCAATAGACCAGTCCCATGAATGTACCAAAAGATAATGTAATAAGATAATGTACCAATAGACCAAGAGATATATATATCCAAGTTATCTCCGATCTGTAGACTACTAAATTACGATTTCAGCTGATAGGGCATCGAAAATGGTGTGGCGGGAACACCAATTCTATCTTTAGAATTCTGGTAGCTTGTAACGTATACCTGCGACCTTGTCCTAATGGTTGGGCCATTAAACTAAGTTTGTTTAATAAGTTTAAAAACAGAAAAAATATTGAATTAAATATGATTTCTTTGCTAGCTGAAAGGGTGGTTAATTTATTGATGGTATAGGAGGGTCGAAATGGAAATTCATCATCAGTCTTATTAATTTGACTAATAAAATAAAAAATAAAAAGTAAAAAAGCCTTTTATTCTACCATAAATACGTAAAACAAATATAGTGTATATTTGTTTTTTTTTTAATTTGACTACAACAGTAAAATTATTTTCTTTCGGGAGACTCGTAGGTGCTCATCAGCAGAAATGATCAAGGAAGAAATCATAGACAAAAATTAAAGTTGGCAGAAAAAAATTCAAACTATTGTGCTTGGTAGATAGGCAAAGATATTGGTGATGCTGCGATGAAGCTGCCCAATACCCTTCCTTGCTTTTGATATGATGACCGTCCATTGCCAAAAGCCTTATGTGTTCATTCCTCAGTTAATTCTTATCTGAAGCTACAAATTATATAGAGACATACTACAATTGAGGCCCTTTAACCATATTGATCTTATAAATGGACACAGTGCATAGTAATTTGTAAATGTAAGCGGCCTAAGACTGCAGGACCTTCAACTTTGCTATAACACTCCAAGGAGTTTATATTACCGTTTAATTTTAATTATTACGACTATTAATTTAGAGTAGGTAGTTAGTTATAAAACAATGTTTAGAGTTTTACATAAGAAGAGTGTTTTATTAAAAATATTCACAATGTGTTTTGATGTTTGTCTGGCAACCAGTCTTACCAAGGGGTATCGTATTACCCAGTACTAACTGGGTTGTGGAGGTCAGATAGGTAGTCGCTCCACGTAAAGTACTGGTATTCAGCTGCATCCGGTTAGACTGGAAGCCGACCTCAACATAGTTGGAAAAAGGCTAGGCAGATGATGATGATACTTATTGATGTTTGTCTGTTTAATTTGTACAACTTTTATTTTAATTTTGATGGTGAAAATTAATCTTAACCTTACATAGGTACTCACGGTGATATATTTTATTTATTTTATATTGCGTGTGGTTAGTGCCTAACCTGCCCGCGTAGCATGACACTGTAGACATGACAGAGAGTCGACTTTTGTTCATCTGTCATTTTGTCGATTCAATGACAGATGTACAAAATATTTGTCGAGTCTCTCTCCTTTCTCCGGTGGTCATGTTAAGCGGGCTGGAGTCAGAGTTTACATGCTGCATCGTGGCATCGTTTGGTTTCCCCACGATATTATTCTTTACCGAAACAAGTGATAATTTTGATACAATACGTATACATCAGAGATATGTGTATATCGAACTCAGACCTATGACTTGGTAGTCCTACGGTCACACCACATTGCTATAACTGCTGATTAATGATTTTATTTCTCGAAATGTCTAAAATTGTAAGAAGAAGTAATAAATAATAAAATATCGTTCAAATTTTGTGTTGGTACCTTGCAAGTTCGAAGCTTTAACGTACTAAATTCGCTATTAAAAAATAAAAATAAAATGCCTAAAATTGTAGGAAGAAATAATAAATTATAAAATATCGTTAAAATTTTGTGTTGGTACCTTGCAAGTTCGAAGTTTCAACATACTAAATTCGCTATTAAAAAATAAAAATAAAATGCCTAAAATTGTGGGAAGAAATAAAAAAATATAAAATATCGTTAAAATTTTGTGTTGGTACCTTGCAAGTTCGAAGCTTCATATTAAATTCGCTATTAAATAATATATTCATTTATAGTATTTCTCATGGATTGGTCATTGACAATTAAAATGATATAACTCTTCATGCAGATTTACAAGATAGCCTTCAATTATCGTGTTATATACGCATTATATTGTTTGATATCCATTACGAATTAAGTTTAAAATCGTGTCAACTTGAAGAAGAGAATGTATTTATAAATGGGACAGACTGAATCCCTTGTTTTACTAAATATTGAATATAAACTCGTTATCAGTCGGTTTTAAGCCGGGTGTAAACGGACCCTGCACGAAACCGTCAACAAAGTATTCTGTACCATCAAAACTAAAGGCGACTACATGAGCTAAACACATAATGTGCACACATGTTTTATAATGCCTAAAAGTATATGATTCACGGCAATAAACAACACCAGAAAAATATATGATATTCTTCAGGATATATGCCAGTATAATAGTGTTTTGAATAAAAAATACAATTGATTTATCTCGATAAAAAAAAATAACGAACTTATCTCTTAAAATTTCTTTCAACCAAAAAAAACATACTAAAATACATGCGATCATTCTGATTTTTTGGCAAATAATTCTACAGACAATATATTAGCATTATAGTGTTTTAGTTTTTTAGACCAATCAATAGATTTTTTGTAAATCGATCGTAACCACTTTTTTCGCAATATTTGGCCCGCAGTGACTAACGTAACAACCACTGTGTAGTGCAAGCTGATTAGAAGTTTGAACCACCACAAATAGAGTTGCTAATTTAGCTCATCTAGTCGCCTAAATAACTCGACGCAAAAATTAATGCTAGGAAACTTTTACGGAACAGTTTACGGTCACCTTTTGCGGTAGAACTCAATGTAATACACTCAAAAAATTTAAGTAATGCATTTAATAGTAAGGGGGTCGTGGAGATCTTAAAGTAAATTATAAAATTACAAAATTGTATTGAAAAATACGGAGCTGTCCCCTTGACCCCATATCTCCGTAATTATGTTCCGAAGTGTGGTCTAGAACAATAAAATGATCGCAATGACGGAGAGCACAATTCAACTAGGAAATAATGTGTTAAATCTAGTTATGTTTTTTTGATCGACGAAGTTCTCAGTGAAAGGCGAGAGGACTCCGATCTAAAAAAACAAACAAGGATAGATGTTATATAAAGCTATTCAACAAATCTAGACAAAGGCAAAAAGATAATGTTTAAACTGCGACTTAAGTTACGACCATTCTATGCCACCGCACTGATTTATCATAGATTACTATTAAAGGCGATTACATGAGCTAAACGCGAGTTTTATAATTACTAAATGTATATGATTCACTGCTATAAACAAGATTAGAAAAATATATGATATTCTTCAGGATATATGCTAGCATGATACTGTTTTGAAAAAATAATATAATTAATTTGGTTCGATAAAAAGAAATCAAGAACTTATCTCTAAAAATATCTTTCAAACAATAAAAAACATACTAATATACATGCGATCATTCTGATTTTTTGGCAAATAACTTTACAAGCAATATATTAGCATGATACTGTTTTAGTTTTTTAATCCAATCAATAATTTTTTTGTAAATCGATCAAAATCACTCATTTCGCGCTATTTGGCCCGCAGTGGCTGACGTAACAACCATTTTGTAGTGCAAGCTGATTAGGACTTTATTCTAACAGCATTTCAAACGGAGTTTGAACCACCACAAATAGAGTTGCTAATTTAGCTCGTCTAAGCGCCTTAACCTAGAAATAGCAAAACGTAATGAGTGAATTGTTTCACATAACTCATGCAATCGCTGTGAAAAATACTGGATATGATAACAGTAATCTAGTACAAAGATCAGTACTGGAATTAAATTAATATAATAACTAAAAACAAAGAAACTCAGCGGATGGGAATAAAATTGAATTCGATTTTCTTAACGGTTGGTCAGAGATTGACAGAAGAATAATAGAAAAAGGATGGTGGGAGTGTAGCCTTAGGGGCGCTATGGCGCGAAGACTTAGAACATTTTTCGTTTTGTTTTTTTTTTTAATTTTGACAATTTTGTTGCAGTTTCAGATTGACCTTGACCATAGAAACTATTTGCGCTTCTGAAAAGCATGGTCCTACGACGCAGCGTCTTCGAGGACGGAGCTTTTTAATTTTTGCTAGTTCTTTCAAAACCTTTCCCAAAAAAAAATTAAAAGCAAAAAAAAAAAAAAAATTTGATTTTCTTTGCAGCTCATAGTGCCCGTAAGCGTATACTCCAACTCCTAAAAATCCGCCCCTAAGACGACCCACTGACCCAAAGGATTAATTGATTCGGCTACAGGGAGAATATGACAAGCGTAAGTCGAAGAAGTAGAACATAAATATGGTGAAACACTTTTCTCATTAACTGTACTAAGTGAAAAATCGCAAAAAAAAAGATATTTCATAAATCGAATCGGGGGCGCCGGCCACGGGTGCCTCGACCACTGTGGGCCTAAGCCACGGACCCAACATACTTTACGTAAGAAGATATTATTTGGGCCGCAATAACATTCGTCTTATTCCAATGTATTGCCTGCCCCGTGAATGAAGTTCTCGTTACATAAGTTAACCAAGTGACAGGATTATGGTGGTTTATGTTAACTACAGATGAACCATGCAACAGTAGCTGAAGGTCTTTCAACTACCGTCACAGCAATATACGAGGTTGGTTGGTTGGGTGTAAACCACCTCATCCCAAGCTTTCTGTACATCAAACTAAGTAACTTTACGCAAAAAATATTGCTGGGAAACAACTTTTTTTTTGAGGTAATAAATTATGTTTTGTGGTAGAACTCAATGTAACGCACTTAACACAATGTGCTGATGGACTCATTGAATAGTACGGGGGTCGTAGAGGTGTTAAAATCTTACAAAACAACTTTTATTAAAAAAAAAAACTTATCAAAAAGTTCTAACTTTGACCCCTCATATCTCCGTAACTAGAAGGTTCCCAGGTATGGTGTAGAACAAAAAAATTATCGCAATGATAGGGAGAACAAGTGCCTTTCGGCTTCGTGAAGAGGTGTTTTACACCCAAACCCCAACAATAGAAATCATCGACACGAAGAAGAAGAAGCAAACGAACAGCTGTTGTCGCAAAAAAAAAAAAAGGTTAATTGCGCTTGTGAAAATTAGCAATGCTTTGACATTTCTATACGGAAGACTTGCTTCTCATGGTAAAGAAAGCTAACTGGTGCTAATTGATTTAATCAATTACGTAAAACAATGCTGTCGCAGATTTTGTTTGGTTTTTCTCTAGGGAGACAAGTTCTAATGTTTTAGATGATAGTAGTGACAGACTGGCAGCTGAATCAAACATTTAAAAGATCGCATATACAACCTTAGTTTTTGTTTATACTAAACCCGAAAAGGGGTCATTGTACTCATCATTTTGAACAACTTTTTCTATGGGACGAACCTTGAAATCGCGAAAAAAAATCATGTATGTTCGCATAACTCGTCAAAATGTAGGGAACAGCTGATTTTTTTTTCGCGATTTCAAGGTTCGTCCCATAGAAAAAGTTGTTCAAAATGATGAGTACAATGACCCTTTTTCGGGTTTTGTATAAACAAAAACTAAGGTTGTATAGTCTATGGCATATTTGTGATCCTTCTTCGGTTCAGACCTGATTCATAGTTCGGTGCTTTTGGTAGCGTCCATCAGTTCCTGTAGATAACAAACAACAGGAAACGGAGGCCCATCGTTTATGGAACAACACCACATTTACACTCTAGAGCCTCTGTCCTAGTGTGTAAATGTGAAGTGTTAAAGAAGTTAAAGGCTCTTCTTTCAGGTGCTGGGACACTTCGAACACTCCAGCAAGTGGGACATCACATGGTCGAGAAGTAACTTCAAGTATCTATTAGCATAATCAGCCTAGAATATCCCGACCCCTGGGTCACAGGTCTCTGTAAAAAGGAGCGATCTGTAATCCACCATACAGGCCCACTGCGAAATAAGCTGAGCCCTAACTGGAAAGACTTGCAAAACAGTAAACAAACGCCTAACCCTAGAGAAAACCCGCTCCTACCCAATACGTCAAACCAGCTGTAAACAGCTCATCATTTTGACCAAGTAAAGCCAACTAGTTTTAAAAGCCGACAGCTATTTAGACTGCGAACCAGAATGTAACTCACTGAACTTATGTCAAGGTTGGCACCGACCAAATTCTCAACAAATTCCTGCCATTGTAGCAATGGCCGTGACCCCAGGTTGGGCCAGTTTAGTAAAAAAGCTAGTTTACAGCTACCGGTCGTGATTTCAGCCTTAATACCTGCCTACGTGCTATTTAGGATCATTCAAGATTGCCTAGTAACACAAGATTACGTAAGGATTTGAGATACGAGTCTCTAAGAACAACCCACATGAGGTTTTTGACATGAACAAGGTTGGTAAATTGGTTTGATTTGTTGCTACGGTAATTTGGGAATTAATATTTGTGGTAGCCCTGTAAGCTATGTTGTTTGTGCTAAATCTCGTAGCAAATGACACGAGTTTTGCTAGTTTTGGAGATAGATTATGCAGTGTTTTCCTGTTTGCGAAACCAAACTCGTGAATGATTTTGGGATATCTTTCAAAGTTCTACGGTTACCGATGAAAACTACTAAGGAAGGTTTTTGGAATTTTATGCGGCTGGCGATGTTGTTTCGATCCACACTCCACCTGAAGATTCATAAAGGTATCTATAGTTAGTCTGTAATATCGATCATCATCAGTCAATAAAGGAGGCTAGCCAGTTGCCATTAACCAGGCACAAATCTAAACTCCGTGGCTATATTACTGAGTAATTCCTGATAGTTAAACCCACTAACGCTTTGCCCAACCTTGGAATCGAACACAGAACTTTGGCTTGTGCTTAGCAATCGCACGTAAGATATTTAGGGGGAATTCGGGGCCGCGATCGTGGTCCTAAAAGCCTCCAGACCCATAGATTAACGAGTTGTTCAGACAGGCAGTTGTTTTTAATAGTTTCAATAAACTTTCAATAAAGTTTTTATATGAGGTAATAACTTTGTCAATATAGCTCTATTAGGAATTGCTAACAAAAGGGAAGGTTATGTAATTCTCATAGGACGTGACTCGACTAATAATGAAAGTCCGCCTATAACGAGAAAGTCCGGGATTGGACAATGTTATTCTGACGATAATATGCGTGCATGCCTCCACGGATTAAGTTAGGACGTGCTTAGGATTTGATAATAATGGAGCTTCGAGTTATATCAACTTGAGTTAGAAGACTGTTGCCAGTTTTCTCTTACAATAGACGATTCTAAAATGAATGCGTAAATAATATATCTAAAGGGTGTAAAACACCTCTTCACGAAGCCGAAAGGTACTTGTTCTCCCCATCATTGTGGTATTTTTTTTGTTCTACACCATACCTAGGAACCTTCTAGTTACGGAGATATAGGGAGTCACAGTTACAACTTTTTGACAAGTTTTTTTTTTAATAAAAGTTTATTTTTGTTAGATTTTGTCTTTTAACACCCCCACGACCCCTACTATTCAATCCATCCATCAGCACAATGTTTTAAGTGCGTTACATTGAGTTCTACCACAAAACATGATTTATAACCTAAAAAAAAAAACGTTGTTTCCCAGCAATATTTTTTGCGTAAAGTTACTTAGTTTGATGTACAGAATGCTTGGTTATAACGGCTTTGTGATGAGGTGGTTTACACCCTGTATAGCTAATAAACTTAAAAAAAACTGTACCGATTTAATAGTAGTTTATGCGACTGTGCATAATGAAGGGCATTACAACACGAGTGTGGGTTTAAGAAACGAGCCGAAGGCGAATTTCTTAATAGCATCACACGAGTGTTGTAATGCCTAATTATGTATAGTTGCATACACTACTTTATCTACCCAAATATCATAAGGGCTCTATGATGGGTTCAGGAACCATAGGGAAATGACCAGCATTGTTACTTGGCCCTTGATTTTTGTGCCAACAGGTTATTAGTTGCATTCGTCGCTGCATTTACGATATCTGGCGGAGTGTTCATGTCAATTTCTGAGTCAGAAATAAAGAACTTATCAGAAAATGTGTCTACTCGTAACTGGAAATAAAAAGTTAACGAACAAATGACAGCTCGAAATGGCGGCGTTTCGGATATCTGTAATTTTTTTTTAAATTATAGGCAAACGAACAAAGTCACTATTCTTGTGTCACTCGAGATCAAAATGTCGTGCGATTTATAATTAAAATCATACTGAATTGGGGTTTCGTATCGATATCTGAACTAATGTAGATAGGTACTAGAATAGCACACTCACTTGAATTTGACACCTGGCCCCTTATTCACAACCATTCGATACGTTTCCGTGTCGGTAAGGATCCGTATTCGACTATCTCATTTCCGAACCGAAAAACTGTCAAAACGCTATTCACAGATCCGAACGGATGCGCTTTTTCTATCCGATTGAGATAGTGTTTATGGGGAACGCTACAAAATGGTAGTAAATAGATAATCGTGGTAGAAAACTTAAGATAGTAATTAAAATTGGTTTATTTGAATATTTCGTTCTGTTTAATTAGGGAATATACAGCTAGTAACTTAATAGACAGCAACGATACAAAATTATTTTATTATTTTACTAAAATTAACTAAAAAAAAAACTGTTTTCGAATAAACCTGCTTTGTAAACAGCCGTCTATGAAATTGCCATAGCGGAAAAAATCTTTTTTCTTAAAAGGAAAAATTACTATATAATAATATAATATAATTTATTTATAGATAAAAAATGTTGATGTTTTTTTTTTTTAAAAAAAAGGTTGTTGTTGCTTAACTTGTTTTTTAAAATTTTGCATGCTATGTGTTATCTTAGCTAAACATGCTTGTGCCTCAATTTGTATATAACACCCTTGTATACCATGTTTAACGCAAATAAATATTCTATTCTATTCTATTCTATTCTAAGTATTTGATATCAGTTTGTTAACTAAAATCTATAACGAATATTACATTTCTGTAAACACATAGATTTTATGTAAATGCGGAAACATCATTAAAATTCGGTCAATAAAACAACTAATAAAACATGAACAACACCGGACAATAATAAAACTTCATTAACATACTTCAGGCAGTATTTAAAAAGTTTAGTACTTTTATTTTACTGAAATACGCTAGAAATATGGTTTATTTCTTCGTTTAAATTTTGTTCGATATGACTCCCGATAGCAAACAGCTGTCGGAAAGATTCGAGTCTTCTTATCGAATTGAACTGTCAAAATTATTCGTTTCCGGATTTGTGAATAGCGTTTGAAGGACATCTTCGATATCTGAGACGTTCGATTCGGTTCGGAAGCGAGTCGAATGGTTGTGAATAAGGGGCCTGTTCCAAATTTAAACTCATAACCTACTGTTTTCAGTAGGTTATGAGTTCATTACAGTTCCGTTTATTTCTGCTGGTTGGTAATGCTGGTCATTGTCTATGGTTTTTGAACGCATTAGAGAGGGTTTATGATATTTGGGTAGATAAAAAAATATTTCAGCAATGGATAGCTACATTATCAGCGAGTAACAGCGAGTCTAGGCTATGTTTTATTCCCGTACTCTCACGGGAACGGGAACTAACCGGGTGAAACCGCTTTAAGAAGAAGATATGTTGTATTTTCAACGTCCAGCATCGACAGTTAGAACATTGCAATAGTGTATAGGCATTCATTTAGGTGCGCTTTTTGTTTTGAAAACGTTAAAGTATTAGTTGAGTTATAGAACACTGTGTGGAGAAATTTTCTCGTGCTATGTTGGTTTATGTACAGCGGTTTTTAACCCGATATGTGAGAGGCTGACTGCGTGCATTACCCTAACATGAATAGTTCTGACTTGATTTATTCTATCTCATACATTTGCATCTCATTTTGAATGGAAAACATCTTGATAAATCTTCAATATTCTTTTACGAAGCGATAGAAGCTCGTTAAAGGGCCAATGATCGCATTATGCAAAAAAAACAGTCGATTTGGGATCATCCTCTTATTGGAAGTCGGTTGAAAATGCCATTATTACTCGTACATTTCAGTTTTGCATTATAATAGCATTTATCTTGTAGCGACTAAAAAACGCTCAAGTTCTTTGGTAATAAAGAAATTTAAATTAACTAGAGTCACCGACTTCAGAAACTAAAGTTATTTTGGAATCTGTTGTCTACTTTTGCGAAAAAGCAAATGTATTTAGGCCAATAAAATTAGCTTAACCCGGACATAATTCATAAACTGCAAGTTTTTTCTTTTTTTTCGGATATTGTGTTGAGTATCAAATGTAAATGAATACCGTGTCGTTAAAAGTCCGGGGTGGTCATTTTTTTATTAGAAATCATACGATTTCATTGATTGCCAAACTTTAACGTAAAAGTAAAATACGTAACCAAAAACCTTGTTAGTATAATTTTCAGCTGTAGTCAAATGCTACCACCTGATATGAAAATTAAACAAAACCTAAATTCGTTTATGTGTTTTTTTTACCAGTATTCATTTTGTGCATACATATCGTTAAGCAAAAATAATAACTACGATGTTATGTTTGTGCTAAGCTTAATGGAGTATTTATAGATACATAACACAAAAATTAAACATTATTTTTTAACGTTTAAAGAAAAAGTTATTTCTCAATAGTTAAAAATCGTAACTGTGAAATTTTTGTTTAATTATAATTTATTGTGCTCTACAATCATGTTTTAATCAAAATTATACAGTTTAATGACACGTTTTTGACATTTTCAAAAATATTGAAAATACGCGCGAGCGACCGGAGTGAACGGGGCGGCGGGCGCAGGCGCGGGGCGGGGGAGACACAGCGGCGCCGGCGTCGCGTTCTGCCACCGCCCGCGCGCCGCCGCCCGGCGCGCCGCTCGATACCTCATCATAACTTCATTTCGTCGTTTGCGTGCGCGCGTGATTTCTATTGAAAAAATGGAGTTCCCTAATTGCAAGATTTGCCAGTGCGCTTTAAACTTCGATCTAGTTAAAAAAGGTGAAAAGGGACAGAAAAAGTTAATTGCTGCCAGTAAAAGGCGTAGGGACGATAGGTATATTTTTAATTTTTGAAGAAAATTTAACATTACACAGTAAGTGCAGAGCGGTGTATACCAATGAACGTTCTAATTAGTACTGAGAAAAACCAACTAAACCAACAAAGGGCCTAGAAGGTCATTCTCCTTCTCGCACAGTTTTAATGTGCAAGTGAGAGAGAATGACTTTCTAAGCCAATTTTAATTATATTATTTATTTACACAAGTTATACGTGACAGTAAGAGTGTTACGTATACGTAGGTTATTTTATTTGAGACATTGTTAATTGATTTGAAATTTGAATAAATGAGACTGGAAGGCTTGGAAGGACGCGCACATATGTTCGCGCATGCGTGGTGGTAGATCTTCACTCAACACGCCTTTTTTTTTCATTTTGTCTTTAAAATCTCATTCAGCGAACGCATGCACTCCAATACTGCGCATCATTCAAATACTTCTACAAAAGTTTAACCGGAGACCGGATTCGTGGTTTGTATTTGTGTCGTCTTGTGTGCTTTCTAAGAGTGCTGGATTCCCTATGACTTTCCTGCAAGAGAGTGATGGGGTCATTGGGTTGGAGGAGGGTGGACCTTGGGCGTCGGATCCTAGATATCGCGGAGGGGACATAACTAGCTGCTGAAACGACTAACGGGTTAGGGTGTTTTTCGGCCCTATCGAAAAAACCCTTAGTGAGTCGCTTCATACACTGCTGGATGGTGGGGATCTTGAGGTCAACATGAAGTTGCTCATTCCTAACGTACCATGGGGCTCCCGTGGCCTTACGGTTTTGGAGGGTCTGCATCCTATGAAGGAGATGGGGTTTGGCGTGCGCGAACACGGGGCACGCGTACGTCATGATGGGCCGAATGCACGCGATGTAAATGCGCAATTTGCACTTGAGTTACAATTTGCTACGTGCATTCAGCAAGCAGTGGAGCCTACCGAGAGCGAAGGCGGCACGCGAACGTACCGTCTTGATGTGCTCACCGAATCTTAGCCGCCTATCGAGAATGACTACTAAGTATCTGGCATGCTTCTCCCAGGGGATCGGCTTGCCGAACATGGTTATCGGACTAGGGGATGGGGGGAATCTTACGCGGGGGCTAGAGAAAAGTACCGCCTGACTCTTATCGGGGTTGACCTCGATTCTCCATTTCCGGAACCGATCACCTAAGGCTTTGGCGGAGTTTTGGAGAATACGGCAGGTGTTGGATGGACTCCTACCAGAGTAGTAGATGGCCGTGTCGTCGGCGAACAAGGCTAGCTGGGCTGCTCTACTCTTAGGGATATCGCTGGTGTAAAGCGTGAAGGCTAGTGGGGATATCACCGATCCCTGTGGGACGCCTGCACGTATCGGATGAGGGGATGAGAGTGCACCATCAATACGGTATTGGAATGTGCGGTTCGACAAGAAGTTTCGTAGATAGTACGAGACGATCTGGCACACCGAGCTGGTATAGCATGTATATCAGCCCGTTGTGCCAGACCTTGTTGAATGCCTTCGCGATATCGAAGAACAAGGCACCGGTCATCAGTCCCCGCTGGAAGCGAGCACCGATGTGCTCGACTATGCGGTGCACTTGTTGAACGCAGGAGTGTTGAGGTCTAAAACCAAACTGCTCTGTCGGAATTAAGCTCTTAGCTTCGGCGAAATCTTTGAGTCGCTTATAAATAAGTCTCTCATAGATTTTACCTAACACGTTCAGCAAACTAATGGGCCGGTAACTACTCGGCGAGGACTTGGGCTTACCCGGTTTGGGAATGCCTATTACTGTGGCCTGTTTCCACGCTTGTGGGAACACGTTATTGGCCATGGCGCTATTGAAGATAGCGGTCATTAGCACTATTAGGGCTGGGGAGAAGAGTTTGAATACCCTATTGGTGATTCCGTCTGAGCCAGGGGCTTTCCTATGTTTAAGGCCCTTGATTATATCCTCTACCTCTTCAGGGGTGACTGAGGGTAGGGGATTATCAGGGTCTTCTACGGGGGGTAGCGAGGTCCTGCGTTCGACTTCAGCATCCACCTCGGCGAGGTGGGCTGGGTCTACTGGCTGGGTACTGGGGGAGCATTGCTCTTCAAGACTGTCGGCTAGGCATTTGGCTTTATCGACGTCGTCGAATGCGACGGTATTATCGGGGCGCGTGAGGGGAGGCATGGAGGCAACTTTAGAGGAAGATTGCATTTTCCTCTGAAGTTCCCAGAATGCCTGGTGGGTCGGTTCGAGTTCGCTGAGCATCTTGTCCCATTGCTCGTCACGAAGGTATTTTGCGCGATAAGGTCGTCTTTAATCTCCTGGGTGGAGATTTCTAGGGGGACATTTTTAACTACTGCTCGGACAGGGATGTCCTCTTGCAGTGCGTGGGTGTTATAGAGGATACTCCTATCCCGGAGGAGCTTGGTGAGGGAGCGGTAATCGCTTGAAGTTGGGCATTGTACTTTAATGCCGACTTCTACCGCACGAGCGTTTGTATAATTGATTTTACGCTCGTTTAGCGATTTGGACAATTCTGTCCATTTTCCCTTCTCATGGATGTAGATGGGAGGGGGACGGACCGTTTTGGGGGCATTCGCCGGGGTGGCGGATTGCGATGAGGAGGCAGCCGGGGTGGCTGAGGCCAAGGGGCTGTGCGGACGACTCTGTGTAGAGCCTACAGCCAAATTGGGGGAGCGTGAGCCCTGAGTTGCCGGCTTCTTGGCGGAGCTGCTGGCGGGGGCTTTGCCCTTCTTCCTCTTCTCCTTTCTGACGATTTGGTAATCGTCTTCGGAGGATGAGGTGGGCGACGATGTTTCGGAGCAATCCGAATCATTTGAGGCGGAGGTCGCCTCGTTATCAGAGATGTTTGTGTCCATCTCTTCGATCGGGGAAGGAGTTTCCTCGCTGGGAGGGGCCTCTATTGAGGCTTGGGACGCGGACGCGGGGTCAGCGGGGGAATTCAGCGCGTCGCTGAATTCCATAAGAGTCGAGGGTATTTCCTCGACAACGGTTTCCGCTTCCTTGAGTCGATTGCTCTCCTCGCGGAAGGGGGCGAGAATTTTTGCGTATTTGTCATTGTTGTCCTTGAGGAGGACAATGAGCGCGTTGAAAAGGACGGCCCACTGATTGGGCTGCGCCATTGTTGGCGGGGACTAGATGAGAGTTAAGCTCATGTCCTAAGAAATCCTAGTCCCGAGGAGGTACGTCGAAACGTGAACCCCTCGGGAAGACAGTTCCCCGAAAAACGAACCCACCCAGTGTTTTTCCTAGTGCTATGCTGTGCGAGAAGAAAAACACAAACGAACTCGCCAGCTACACTACTGTCTCATTGGCCAGAGGGGCCTGAAAATAGCTAAAAGCCTATTACTTAACACCTAGCTCCCCGGGTAGGTGCGCCCGGGGATGTGTGGCCTCCCTGAACTTGTGCGAACAGGGAGGTGAGTACCTAAGGTGTGCCCTAAGCTTGTAATCCTGTCGCCAGTCTTATTGTGCGACAGGGCCCTAGTCCCGCAAGGGGCTCTAGTGCGAAAGGGTAGACACTCCCAACCGACACCAGGTGTGTAGCTGTGAACGAAGTCCAAGGCTAGGTTTGACGAGGGAAGCCCCCAAGGCCAAGGTCCTAGCTCCCGATGCCAATGGAATGCCTCACCCTGAAGGGGTCCGGCGGGTTGGATTGGGTCACCACCCTCTTGACTTCGTTAGCACCGTTAGGTTTACCGTCAAGAACCACTATGCACTACGAGACGGCGGGCACGGGGCCTTCGATGCTCGGCGTAGCGGCGAACAAGACGGGGGGCGCGGGGTGCGCGGAGAGTCGGCGGTGGGAAGCGGAGCGTACCACGTGTGCACGCTGCGGCGTCCGGGCGCCGAATGTTTTTTGAAGACAATCTCATGATGTACCTACTTCATTTTATGCCTACGCTCGGTTTACACACACTAATAACGGTTCGAGCGGGAACTGTAGGTACGACGCGAGAGCCGCGAGCCCCGTTGAGCCCCGATTTCGTAAAAGTAAACGGTGTCTATGTGTGTGTTGCTCGAGCGCGCTTTATATGAAAATTGACTTCTGTACCTATATATTTTGTGGTGCGTCCTCGGTGTCCGATCTAAAAACCTGAATAGGTACCTAACTACCTAGATCTTAAACAACAAAGGAAAAGTTACTTTTGATGTACTAGAAACGTATAGGTACAATACAAAACAATAAAAAAACTAACGACGGCTCAATATAAAAATCAAGTACTTAAACAAACAGCTGCTACAAACTGCTAGTAGTACCTACCTATAGTTTTTTTAAGATATTAATTTGGTAAATAAGAGTGATTTTATTTTTCGTATGTAAAGCAGATCACAAAGGTTTAGTTAGCACCTCTAAGACCCGAACATTGAATCTCGATTGTTTGTTGTTCACTTTCATTTAGATTGATTGCTTTTGGAGGTTAAAGTAAATATTTTAGGTAAAAATACTTATCAGTACCTACGTGCTAATATAAAAGAAGACAATAAAATAACGAGATACGATCTTATTCTTCTTCTATAATGAAATACTTCGTTGTTCGTATCTCAACCAAGTAGTGTAACAAGACGGTAATATTTACGTCATTTTAGGTATAGAAAATGCGAATCGCTCGGGAACGCACACACACGTGACGGCGTTGTGACAAGCCATCCGCGCGTCGCGTCTCGATACAAACCAATTACGGCTTCATGTCGTACGTAATAACGTCTATATTACAATGTGACTTAATAAATATTTCTATAAATAAATATCCGTGGACTATTATTGTTTAATTTGTTTTCCATAGTATTAGTAATAACTTTTAAACTTAAATTAAAAACTTTTGAAATAGTTACGTATTTTGGTTCTCCCAAAAATACAAATATTTTTAATTTAAAAAATCCGTTAAAAGAATTTGTTTAATTTTATTAAATGGGTTAAAGAAAATAGCGAACTGCCCTAAATAGATTGTTGGGCTGCAGTTATCTATAATGCCTAGTTAAGTAAACCGAAAAATATGAAATATTGCGAACCCCCTTGATTAATGATAGTCACGGATGACTAATTTGTTTAATTTTGTGTTCTATAACTGGAGTTCAAGTAATATAACATAAAATAAGTATTCAGACAAAGTTATCTATTATGCTGTTGACAAGAAATCTTAATTTCTTAAAATTTAGTTTTTCGTTTTTTTTTATTGACGCGCATCTCAAAAATGTTTAATTTTAATAAATTACATTATAAATTACACTGCTCTATGTTATAGAAAAAGAAAATTTCAGTTATAGAATTATGTCCGGGTTAAGCTAATTTTATTGGCCTAATTTGATTCATGTTATTATGTCTTTGCAGTGGTTATACAGAAGCGTAAGCACTTAATAGTACACCCACATTTTGCCAGTAATTTTAAGTCCGATGTAATGGGGGGAGCCTAATGCCATCAACCGGGCACAAAACCAGACTCCGTGGATACTACTGAAAAAATCCTGATGCAAAAAGCCTATCAAACCGTTAAAATATCTACTGTAGCGCACTAACGCTACAGACGCTACAGTAGACATTTAGTGGAGGGATATTAATGGCATATTCACAGTTATTATATTATCACAAACGATAAACACAAATTAAAGTTTCCTCTTAAGAGCTTTCGCACGTAATTTATGCTCTTAGCTTTAATCAAAATATGTTACAACCACGTTTTACGATTGCTGAATTTAAATGTAAGTAGAAACCAACCGAGCAGTTTATCTGATAGGTTTTACGATTGTTCTCTGAGATGGTCATAGAATACTAATTTTGAAGCTTTGGAGATTTATCTGTTTTTTTTCGCAGTGCTAACTGAATTTTAAATCGCGTATTGTGAAATTTTTAGCTGCCTACGTAATTTTTTTTTCGTATTTTGTACAATTGCACCTATGTGTTAATTTCCTACAGAAGTATGTAATTTATCCAAATCAATTGCATTTTCATATGAACGAAACCCGAAGATACTGTCATTATATCAACTGAGATAGCAATGGTTCATCATAGGCGATAATTATAGACTGCAAAGAGTCGTTGTCATAATTCGACAATTTAAAACACGGACCCATATTATATACCGGGAAGAAGAAAACGCTATAGTTTATGAGATGTAGCTGAGCTGTAAGTTTTCATATTTTAAATCAAGGATGTTGGTAAGACAAACGATAGTGAGTAAATGACTCCATGAAGTCAAGTGAGAATCTATACTTATAATATTGTAAAGCAGAAGAGTTTGTTTGTTTGTTTGGTTGAACGCGCTAATCTCAGGATCTACGGGTTCGAATTGAAAAATCTTTTTGTGTTGGATATAGTCCATTTATCGAGGAAGGCTATAGGCTATATAACATCACGCTACGACCATTAGGAGCGGAGCAGGAATGAAAAATGTTGCAAAAATGGGGATTTTTTTTCCTTTCGTTTTATGCGACGCAGACAAAGTTGCGGGGGTCAGCTAGTAGAAGCATAAAACATGTTGCGTCGTCTCTGAATATAATGGGACAAGTTGGAAGATATTATGATGTTGATTTTGTTAAGACAACGAACAAACAGACAAACATTGAGTACACAAAAACTAGATTACTTACATAAGGTAAAACCCAAATTGTAATTACACTAGTTTTATGAGCTATTCCGGTAGCTCGAATTATGTCTAATGGCATAATATGCTGTACAGTTGTTCCTTTTATGTACCGCAACAGTTTTACGTACTTAAATAAACAAAATTATCTACTTAATTGTCGTCGTTACTTCAAAAATGAGGTAAACTGTGGATGACTAAAAGAAAAATACAGAGCAGAGAAGAAATTAATGGATAAAAATGATTTTTGGCAGGAAATGTAGTAATCAAAATGTTTAGAAGAAAAAAACCGGTACTACTCCAATTCAGAATTTCATTTATTGTGATGCATTGAAGTAATTCAAATTGAGGTAAGACATTGCCGTTGTACTGATCTAGGTATTTATTTTGTCTTTTTAATTAATTAATTAGTCTATTTGACTTTCTAGTCTGTTTTTATATATATGTGCTGGCCCTGACACAGCCAGATGGCAACGCGGTAGACCTCGCGCGAGATGGCGGGACGAGCTGGACAAAATCAACGATCAGTGGCCCACATTGGCTCCATTGGATATGTCACCGTAAAATTGTCAAACACGTTATATTACAATGTAACGTGTTTCTCTCTAGCAGTACCTATTGTAAACTCTCGAAATATTGTCAACTGTACAAAGTATCTCTGCCCCCATAATCGGGAATTAGGGGTACGCCCCCGTTAGGTTAGTTAGGACTACGCTTTTTAGGGGAATATAAAGTGTTTTGAGGTAAAGGTTATATTAATCGATATTTCTCAGGAATGGTGCATTAACTTTTCATGAGAGTGGTACCACTGGGCAAGGGGGACCCTTCCTTCCCTCCACACCGCGCGAGTTGACTACCACCGCATTCATTTCACGAAAAATAATGCGTTTTATTGTAAGCAGTATGTTTGTTTGACAATATTTCGAGAGTTTCCAATATCGCTAGAGAGATTACAATATACGTGTTTGACAATTTTACGTTGACAGATAGAAGAATTTGGTTCGAGTAATTTGACCAGCACCACAGGGTGACAGTATTAGGCTAACAGTAACATAAAATGTGGTTTATAAATATGCCTTGTGTAAAAGGCTTGAAGGTCAAAATTTCCAAAAGACCCAAGCGCATTATTATTCTTCCTTGTGTGCCGATGGCTAATAATATTTTGTAACAAACGAATATCATGCAATCTAGGTATTTTAATGAAACCAAAAAAAGAACTGTTTTTCGGATAGTAAAGCATGTCATGATGCATTCCAACAGGTTATTGCAAAAAGTAAACAAACAAAATGTTACGAAAAATAAGAAAACCAAGCCAATGAAGATCTTGAACCGGATTTTACGATGTTTACGTTATAAACTGCTTTTAATTATTTAGGTACTAGTATCAAAACCAACTATTCCTTAGAAATATGTATATTTTTACGTTCCTTTAAAACCTCATCATAATCAGCTCAGTAACTGATTAAATTACAAGTTTAAAAAAATATTTAAAGTTTTTTTTGGAAATTAATATGATTAACTTACATCATTCCCAATTTGTTCGCTGCTGACATCCAAAATAGACGACAAGGCAGCAGCCAATATCACTTTTCTCCAATACAGCACCATATTTACATAAATGCACAATCTAACAACTTAAAATAACTTCACATTGTATATAAACTGTAAAATACAAACAATAAAAAATGTTTTTAAAAAGTCCGCCATTTTCTTTATTTTTCCCGCGCGTCAGCAACAGCTACCATAAATGAAAATTTTAGGCAAAGGCAATTACATGCTTACAGCCTGTTTCTTAAGAAGTTTTTATTTCGATTTAAAATTGTATCGTATTTATTTACGGTGGTCACCGCGTGGTTGCGAGCGGCAGTTCGCGTGGTTTCGCGGCATGCGACTGCGCGGATTAGTGCAACAAATACAGAACAAAGTGTTAGATAGTGTTGGGACTCTATCGACATAGTTGTATGTTTTTTTTTTGCAGGTGCCAGTTTAGATCTGTGTGTTGTTTGTTTAGAAAAACCCAATTTGGCTGTTGATTTTAGGCATTAAAAGAATTAGGAACTTTTTTTCAGTTGATTCAAAATCCTGTTATTTAAAATGCATAGGTATCATTTATATTTTAGGTGTAACTTCCAACGTCCAATATAAACCATTTGTAAACTCACAGTTAACGAACACATCCATTCATTGAAAATGTTTCGGTGTTAGGTATATAGGTTGCACTTTATCAGTAAACAAACAAACATTTTATCGACAACACCCCCTCCCTAGTCTATTGCAATTCCGAATTGTAAAAACTATTTTCCCAAACTGTGTCAGCTGTTTGTTTTAGCCGCGGATTTTACTTTCATTTCAATTAAAATGTTAATGTTACACTAAATAAAAACTATCTATATGTACCCGCGTTGTTTGGTGTCGTGGGATCGGGCACATGTATCCTGCAATGTTGTTTTTAGTTGTAACTATTTTGTTCATGTCTGTTGTTTGAATTGTTATAGAATTGTTGTGTCTATGGTTTGGAACATTAGAGTGAGAGTGTCCTTGTGTTTCCTGGTATTTGTTTTATTTAGTTACTGATATACCATGGCCATACTATATACCAAGGCTTATTTGAAAGAGTTATTTTGTTTTTACTATGGACACTTTTAACGTGCACATCTTGCTTCATTGTTCTCTCATAATTTACCATCTCAACATGAATAATGTAACCAAGATTTTGTAACAATATTGATTTAAAAGAGTGTCCATGGAGTTTCTCGCCCGTTCTTCTCCATAGAGATCTACGTTAGGGAATGGGCAACTACAGTACTTTCACAGTTTTTATGTCTTGTGACTGGGACTGTAGCTACATTTAATTTTCATCTTTGTTTCGACAGTTCAAAAGTGCCTGTTATTGGCCTACTTGAAATAAATGCTTTGATTTTGATTTTGATATGTATAGGACGAGGAACTTTGTGGCCAAGTATGGCGTGGGCCGCGCTTGGCTAGGTTGGTCACTTGGTACTTGGATGGCTGACCAGCCATTAGATACCAAATTTCCTCTGTGTCTCGGAAAGTACGTTAAGCCGTTGGTATTGGCTGTCAATTGTAGCTCTTTGACAGTCGTTAAATATTCTGCCGAAAGTCTGACAACCGATCTCACCAAGGGGTATCGTATTACCTAGTACTAACTGGGTTTTGGAGGTCAGATAAGCGGTCACTCCATGTAAAATACTGGTATTCAGCTACACCCGGTTAGACTGGAACCGACAACATAATTAGGAAAAGGCTAGGCAGATAATGATGATGACTATTTAAATTACAAACGTTTTTTTTTAAACTCTTGGAAAATTAACAAAGATGTTTAACTGTCTCGTGGTTCTAAGTAGTCTAGTCTAGTAGAATACAATTGAAATGTATGAAATGTTTCAGTGCTCAAAATAAAAATCGTCAGTCCAGAAACTATAGAGTACTCGTATACTCGATACAAGCATTTTGAATCCTACCTCACCCGAGATTATTTCAGTTGATAATTCAAGGTCATTCTTAGAGCTTTTGCTTGTCCAAATATGGTATTTTTATGTTTATCAGTGTTTTAAAAACAGTGCTTCGTTTCCTTTAGAAGGTAAGGCCCATTTCCTATCGAATGGTTTATAAATGAGGTCATCAGTGTAGGAGTAACAAGAGAAGGCCTGTGTATGAAAGCCTATAATAGGGAGACTAGGCGATCAAATGGAATTTTAAAGACCATAAACTTATATTGTCACGGAAGATATCCCGTAAGTGACAATATAAGTTTAGTTTTAAACCGTGAAAGCCTAAAACAGTGTTTAAAGACCATGTTGTTTAATTAGATCTGGGCTTTTAAAAAAACGTGTCAAGTTAAAACGGGTTTATTTAATTACCAAACGCATTGATTCCTTGTAATACAAATGATTTGGTCTTTTTGAGCTTAGATTTTGGGATCCAATAAAGGCGTGACCGAACGGATGTGGTTTTGGCGTTTTGCAGATACCTGAGTATAAAAGCGGTGATATCAATTTACGGCCGTTTTCTATGACTTACTTACGTATAACTATTGGTTTTAATGCCTATATCCGTAGCTATCCGTGTTTCTACTCGTATAAACAAAGCTAGCTTTAAATGTCCTTTCCGCGTCCACATACATTTCAGTTGATTCATTGTAAATTAAAAATAAAATTAAATATTACGTTTTGTTTCTAACCGTCCGGGCGTCCGTAAGCCAAATGTCAAACAGATAGAGATAGCAATCTTCCGTTACCTGTTAGTAAGTTATTGAAATTAGTCACATTGGCTTTTTAACCTAGGGTTAAAGTGCAGGTGTTATTGGGTGTTTTAATCAGGAATTTCTCAGTAGCAGCCGAAGAGTCTGGATTTGTGCCCGGTTAATGGGAATAGGCTCGCCCCTATTACATGGGACTTAAACATAACTGGCGAAATGGGGGTGTACTGTTAGGTACACCTCAAGTCTCACCCTTCTAGGATTACAAGCATACTGTTATGTGTTAACCTAGGTGTGGGAAAGCAAATACTAAGGTCCATTTTCACCGAAAAGATAACAGTCTGATTATCCAAATACAGCTGTCACTGTGACATGTTCCTATACAAAAATGTGTTTTAAACAGCTGATTTTAGATAATCAGAGCGTCATGGTTTTGGTGAACATTGACCTAAGTGTTTCATACTGTGACTGTCATGATTTGAATCCTCTCAAAGATAAACAGACAGAGTCTATAGTCCGTAGAGTATATAGTCTTCTACGTGTACCAGTCGAAAAATCTGACCGCGCATAAGTTTACAGATTGGTCTACGAAAGATCTGACAGTGCTTATCTTTACAAATCGGTCTTCTTATAATAGCCTCGAGAGTGATTGTTGGTAAAGAGACCATTAAAAAAACACGAACTCAATCCTTTTACTGATTTATTATAATAAATAATAGCAATAGCGGAATAGTGAAAATGTTCGCTATGAGGCAACAGTTCCGCTTCGGTTCGCGTTGCTCTGTGCAGATCGGAACAGATGGACACTAGTGGCATGGAGTCGCACTAACACTACCCAAATAAAGTTTTTTTTGTTTATTCATATTTTGTACAAAAAATATTGGGTTGTAGATCATTATTCCCCTGCCCTAATCCCAATTAATTTGGGGTTGGCGCATCATAGGGTGTCATAGGTTATAGATGAAGAGGAAAGATTTGAATGTTTGTAACGAATAAATTAAGAAACTACTGGACCGATTTGTATAATTCTTTCACCGTTGGAAAGCTACATTCACCTTGAGTAACATAGCTACATTTTATTCTCGTAATCTCGCGGGAACGGAGGAATATTTGACTTCATATTTATACACATAGCAAAGAGAAGAGATGTTTTGTCTTTTCTACACACTGTGTCTACATTTCTAATCACCAGCTACTTTCCTCTCGCAGGTCTGCTGGAAGAGGTTTCTTATGAAATAAGCAGTACCTTTGTGCTCTTCTATCGTAAATCTAAAGTCCTATCAAGTATTTTGTGTGTACATAAATAAATAAATAAATAAGAAAAACATTTTAGATAGGTTTTTAGTTTGATCCCCAAAGAAATATTTTTTAGACTACTCGGAATAAGAAATGGTTATTGGGCTGTTACTTTCATCAGTTAGGAATGCTATCTATCTGTTTGACCTACATATAGAAAACAACAACACACTAGTCATCCCCGAAAGGTTAGGCAGAAATGTAGGTGTATCTAATGGTACACCACCAGCTATGTTTGTAAGACCCACGGGTACGAGCTTTTTGCCATCAACGAATGAGAAATTCCTAGTGGAATAGCCCAATAACACTTTACCCGACCTGGCCCCTTATTCACAACCATTCGACTCGCTTCCGAACCGAATCGAACGTCTCAGATATCGAAGATGTCCTTCAAACGCTATTCACAAATCCGAAAACGAATAATTTTGACAGTTCAATTCGATAAGAAGACTCGAATCTTTCCGACAGCTGTTTGCTATCGGGAGTCATATCGAACAAAATTTAAACGAAGAAATAAACCATATTTCTAGCGTATTTCAGTAAAATAAAAGTACTAAACTTTTTAAACACTGCCTGAAGTATGTTAATGAAGTTTTATTATTGTCTGGTGTTGTTCATGTTTTATTAGTTGTTTTATTGACCGAATTTTAATGATGTTTCCGCATTTACATAAAATCTATGTGTTTACAGAAATGTAATATTCGTTATAGATTTTAGTTAACAAACTGACATCAAATACTTAGTAATTTTTCCTTTTAAGAAAAAAGAAAACAATAGTGTTAATAAAAAAAAAACAATTTTTCCGCTATGGCAATTTCATAGACGGCTGTTTACAAAGCAGGTTTATTCGAAAACAGTTTTTTTTTAGTTAATTTTAGTAAAATACTAAAATAATTTTGTATCGTTGCTGTCTATTAAGTTACTAGCTGTATATTCCCTAATTAAACAGAACGAAATATTCAAATAAACCAATTTTAATTACTATCTTAAGTTTTCTACCACGATTATCTATTTACTACCATTTTGTAGCATTCCCCATAAACACTATCTCAATCGGATAGAAAAAAGCGCATCCGTTCGGATCTGTGAATAGCGTTTTGACAGTTCGTCGGTTCGGAAATGAGATAGTCGAATACGGATCCTTACCGACACGGAAACGTATCGAATGGTTGTGAATAAGGGGCCTGGATCCTGGGTTCGATTGCCAGGAATCGAACCCAGGATCTTATGATCATGAGTCGCGCTTGCTACCATAATTATCTATCATAGCTACCGATCAATGACGCAGTCTCTAAGTTTTTTTTTGTATCAAATATATCTTATACTTAAATAATCATAGAATCCATTTTAGTAATCGTACGTTTTAGATCTTTTATGTAATGAAAAAAAAACTGCACCTAATTGAATTATCGACCGAAAAGGCTTCGAAATATGCTGCGATATCTCCGAAGTTGTAGATCATTTTAACGTTATATTTATACCAAAATATTCTTCAACATTTGCTTTAACTATAAATTTATTTTTATTTTTTTAGTAGCTCCTATTATTTTTTATTGATTAAATAAAAGTACTCTAAATGCCGTTACGGCTATGGGCGACAGGCACCAGTGTATCGCTGACCACTCGCACGCCCGGGTAAACGCTATTGCTAAGCTCCTCCCACTAGCTCAAGGTCGTTGGCATGTGGTGGGCCCTTAATGTTGTTTCTAACATTTCTTTACCTTAGTTTATTGTATTAGAATACTCTACAAAAAAAAAAACTCATATCGACTCCACCCTACTTCCCGTTCCATGTTACAGATTGGTTTCGATATGTCACCTCACACGCTATTGTTGCGTGCTTTCTCCGCACAGCCACACGTCTGCAATACCATTGTGTACCGCGGAATCTAAAAGAGAAAGGGTTGCTTTATTGCTCTGTTGCCTCGGAAGGTTTAGACGGGATTCTGTTGGGCAATATCTTGAATTTATTGCTAGGTGTTGGAGAACAGGTGTGGAGTATTGGAATGCTGTTATTATTGTGAATTGAAAATTACCCGTTCATACATTGTACTACATAAAAATAAATCAGCTGCTCCATACATTTTGACGAGTTATGTGAACATAAATTATTATTGTAGAGCAGCTGACTATTTTTCGACGATTCAGGCGATTTGGTCCTATACTAAAATTAAACAGAATCATGAGTACAATGACCATTTAAGAGATTTCATGTATTTAGAGATAGACCTTCTAAATAACATGTTTCTTAAAATCTTTTAATAGACTTGTGTAAAAATGTGGTGTGTAAATTACGGCTCACGTAAGGCTATTATCATGCAAACTATGGTGCTCAAAAATTGTCTAAAATTGTGTGTAAAGCAGAGTCCCTAGCATAAACGCACGTCATAAAAAAAAGCGATGAAGCATATCGCTTTACATATATTATAGTTAGAGACATAGGTATTTGTAGGTCGTGTCGTGTCGTGGCGTGTTCTGGCGTGGCGCTGACTGATTGCGCCAGAGCGGTGGTGGGGGTTATGGCACGACACGACACAACAGGCAAATGTGTTTCTACACTGCGTGGTTCGTGGCTCGAACGGACACATACAACTTGTCGTGGTCGAATCTTGCAACTGAATTTTGAAGAAGGTTCGATTACGTATTACTGTTCAGAAATAACGCCAGAGCGCGCCACGACACGACATAATAGTGTGCACAGTCAATTTCACGACAGCAAGGGCCACGCCACGCCACACCCCGTAAGTGTTTCCGGCTTAACTCACGTCCAGCCTGTACGTGAGTTAGGCATCCACGGATTTCATACAAGCCAATGCGACGTGAGATCATGAAACAAATGAATGTAGTCTATGAATGAATTTTGAATCCATCGATAATACAACCTATGTATTTTATTTTACCTTTAAAATCGCTCGTCAACCTTTATTGCCACCCCACTGCTGGGCAAAAGCTTCCTATCCGAAAGGTTAATTATAATCAGCCTGTGACTAAAAACGTGGGAATAGACTGCTTAATATCTGAATACTTTTCTTAACACCCCTCTAAAACATTACAAGCACTACACCACCAAGTCATCACCGGACCGTGTCCACTTACCGTTTGTCCTTTGTCTCTGGCCATCCGACTCAAAGGCATATGTTAATGAATTAATTAGTAAAATAACTGTTCTGTCTGTGTGTCAGTGGGCCAGTGAAACAAAAGAGTGTTGGATAATATTTATTGTCATTCAGGTTTTAGGGCGAGTTTAGGGTAATTAGTTGTCTCATTGTTCTTTTTTTTTGCTGGTTAGGAGGTCATTAGATATGACTCTTTCTTTAGTCTTAGTGATCGTCAAAATAAAAGATTTAAGGGGCCGTCGGAGCATGCGTTTTCATACAAACGTAATACCAAAATAATATGAAAATCAGACATATTCTTAAGGTAGTGTGTATTTATTTCGATTGGATTACAGAATATCTATGTTGTCAAACAAATATTTAGAAAGGACAATGATATAAAGGCGAGATATGAGTAATATAAAATTTCTATAGACAATTTATTTTGTACATAATTTCCTACGTATAATACAACAAAACATCACGCGTATAATCCCGGAAGGGATATGCAAATGTCTACCTAATAGTTCACACACATTTCGACAGTTATGTTTAAGTCCTATGTAATAGGGGTGAACCTATTGCACATGTCCAGACTCCGTGGTTGCTATTGAGAAATTCCTAAAGAAAACCCCAATTACACTGCCATACGCGGGAATCGAAACCCAAGACCTCTTGCTCAACATTCGCGCTTGCGACTACTAAACCAGCGTGTCAGTCTAAGAAGATAATTCCCTTTCTTGGCGAGCTCCAGTGAATGAGGTAAGTCGTAAGGTTCACTTTTCTTTTCACTCGCTCAAATCCTTACAGAGCTTCTTGCCATTCAAAACCAAAGTTTATTTAGCTCCAACTCTGATTCAGCCGATCATTGATTACGCTGATACCTACTATTTGGATGCCACCGAGGAGCTGTTAAATAAGCTTGAGCGCTTACAAAATCTTTGAATTTGTTTTGTGTATGGTCTGAGGAAATATGACCATGTTTCTAACTTCCGCAAGGAGTTTAAGTGGCTCCCTATTCGTCTTTGCAGGAACACTCGGATATTATGCCTGGTATAACTTAGACACACACACACACACACACAAAACACACACATACACCCACACATACACCCACACATACACACACACAATTCACACACATATAACACACGTACGCACGCACACACACACGCACACGCACACACACCCACACATTTATCCCGGTACTATGATCATTTTTTTTTTTTTTTTTTTTTTTTACAATGGGACAAGCCCGCCACACACGCCCAAACCACTGTAACTCCTGAAAGCCAGAATCAACAGTGGCGACCACCAGAAAAGCGCCGAGACAATGAAGCTCGACGAAGTCCCAGAGAATGAATTTAACTGTCTTGGATCCCGCAACGAAATTAATCAGAAAGTAAAGCGGAGGAGTAGGAAAGAACTGTAATTTCCACTTCCCTCCATATCAGCAGGAGACAGAACGAAACAAGGCCAATAGGCACAAAGGGACGTTTACAACTGGGATAGGCCCAGTTGCCTAGCACCACGGATAAATATTAACGTTAATGGGTCCTAAGTTGAGAGCTGTTATATTTGATTCCAATAATAGGTATGGCAAAAACGCTTGAACGCACGGAAATTTGCTCTAGTTTCCACAAGGTCCGTATAGTAAATAACTCCGGATGTAACCTGTACACTATCCAACATAATATTGCGTTCATTTTGCCAAAGACTACACTCCCACAAAATGTGATGAGCAGATTGTTCATATTCGCAGTCAGATGTTGAACATTGACAAAAAGGCGAGTCAACAAGCTTGAAGGAAAATAATTTACTCTTAAAGTTGCCATGGCCCGTGAGAAATTGGGCAACACAGTGATCAACCTCCAGCCATGTCCTGTCCAGCCGCTCACGAACGGATGGAAAGAACTGGTGGAGGTGCCTGCCCTTGATGGAATTGTCCCACCTACATTGCCATTCAGATAAAAGTTCCTCCCAGACGTCGGTCTGTGGTTTGAATAATCTAGAAATCCTAGCACGATCACGTACGGTTAAAAAGTCTGCGTCCGTGGTCTCACGCGCGTTATAGTACATTGCCGCCCGCCGCTGCACCTCAAGATCGACTGGAAGTACACCCGCAAGCACCGGAAGAGCTTCGGTACTAACCGTCCTGTACGCTTTGCATAAGAATATCAACGCCAAACGCTGGCTTTGAAGCAATTTACGTCGCACCGCTCCTATGGTGGCCCTATCGGCCCAAACAGGTGCCCCGTAGCACATACAACCCAAGTAAGTAGCCACGTAGATGGTCTTTAAAGTTAAAAATGACAATCCCCACGTAGATTTGGATATCCTCGTTAAGGAATAAAAGTTCTTTTTAGCTTTTTCACCGACATTTTTTATGTGATCTACGAATGAAAAATTCCTCTCTAAGACCAGTCCAAGGTAGCACACGGACTGCTTTCTTTTCACGGGAACGTTATTAAATTTAATGCTCGGCCACGATTTAAGATCACCTTTTAAAATTAGTTGAAATGTTTTATGCGGTGCAAAGGTCAGACGGTTTCGATCGCCCCACTGAGATATTAATCGTAGGCAAGTGTCAGCTAAATTCTCGAGTCCAGCCCGGGTACTTGACTGAATGAGCAGCAGGCCGTCGTCCGCGTAACCGGTTAATGAACAGCCCGGTGGGAGTGGGAGCGCGAGGAAATCATCAAAACCTATATTCCATACATACGGAGAGATTACCGAGCCCTGTGGACATCCCATGGTAAGGGACTTTGACATAGAATGATGTCCGAGTTTTAGTTGCGCGGTACCATTTAAAAAGAATGAATGAACAAGATTATATATGTTTTTGTAGCAGCCACGATTTTTCATTTTAAGTAGTAGCATCGGCCACCAAGCGTTATCAAAAGCCCCGGAAATATCTAAAAAGATTCCAACCACGTACTTGTGTTCAGAGTTATTAACAATTTTTCTAACAGAAAGTGCCGCGTCAACAGTAGATTTACCCACGGTGAATCCGAATTGGTTGTTATGAAACTTTGGTCCGTCCGGTAGCAAACGCGGAACGATAAGGCGCTCCAGAAGTTTTCCCAAATTTGGTAGTAGGGTTAAGGGCCTGTACGACTTAGGGTCGTCCGGTGGCTTATCACCACTTTTTGGAATTATTCGTATAAAGCCACGTCGCCATACGCGAGGAAAAACGCCTTCCGCAATACATCGGTTGAAAACAGATAGAATGGCGTCGCCCGCTGTTTTACACGCTTCTATTATCATCCGATTAGATATTTTATCTTCACCTGCTGATTTTTTAAGAGGCAGTTTCCTGACAACATTAATGAATTCGTCAATGGATGGAAGGTCTGACGCTGGTGATTCAGGTGGCACAGCAGCCCACGCTCTGATCTGTTGATGGTAGTCATTGTCATTTACCGGCGAATCATCAGGTATCAGAGTATTTAATAGAACTTCGGTCGTTTCCTCAATACCGGTGGTGTGTTTATTATTTACTTTAATGTTTTGGATAAACGCTAGGTCGACCGATCGATTAGCTTTGAACTCATGATACAAAGGAGACCACGGACCTTCTTTATCTAATTTTTCTACAATTTTTCGCAGTAAATTACCCTTAGATTTTTCAGTCGATGCTCTGACGTACTATGATCATGTGGGACAATTACCGAACTACTCGTGGGTGAAGCCGCGACCGTAAGCTAGTTATAAATATTTCGAATATGAACTCTAATCTCTAACCGCAATGGTAATGACCAATATTATAAGTACCTAATGTTATTGAGAACATAAGCTCCAGGCATGTTTTGCGTACGTAATAGTATGAATCAACTGCCATACATAATCGCGTCGCGACCATTATCTCATCTATTTGAGAGTTCAATGATACCTTTTGAGTTTATGTGTAATCGCCGTTCTGGTGCCGATGATCGAGTAGGGTAGGTCTTGTTTTATAATAAAAAAAGAATAATAATCATTTTATTTCAGATAAATTTCACATCCATAACAGTTGTTAGTAAACGTGACTTCAAAAAACTATGTTAGTAGAACATGTAGGTTTGACATACACTGCATAAAGGGGCAATTTAATTCCCCGCAATGACATTCAGGAGACTGTTTGAGCTGCCCCGGACCCTCTGCAGTAGCGACGCAGCACGCTTACGTCTGATATAGCTACGAAGCCATCAGTGTGCGCATCAGCAAACATTCCCGACGCACTACAGAAGCGTGGCAGCCCTAGCAGCATCCTGAATCCTGAATCCTGAATGCTGAATACTGTTTTAATTTTGTTTGTATACTGTGCGAGAGTGCAAATGTTTGGTTGATCAATACCATTGCTATCGTTATTTTTGGCAATGTTTCTTTGTTTGTGAATGGCATCTCGCATCTCTTCTGCTTTAAATAACAAGTGCAAAACACAATGTTTTTGGAAGTATCAATGCGATCACGTTCGTTAATGTTGTAAGTTCAAGGGTTTTGAAGCAATCGATGTTGTTTCTTTGGATCTAATTACTTTTGAGTTTCTGCTTGAACTTCAGCCAGGGCGAAATACTAAAGAAACTAAGCGCCTTCACGCTAAGGGCAATCCCCTCTGGGGTACGAAGCCTTGACTTAAGGTGTCGCTATTTGTATCATAGAGCTTGGTTCTCTTTGATTATAATGTTGCTGTTGCAGGGATAAAAGATAACTGTGAAAATACTTTTGCTTCGCCAGGCCCTATCAGAATATCAGCGCTGTGACGTTTTTTTTTAAATGTTACAACACCATGCTGAGATTGGAGCCTTTTGGCACAGTTTTGGTCTTGTACAGGACAAATTCTGTTTTGTATTATGTTTTTCTTTTTTCTTTTTGTTCTCACTATGTTTATTTTATACTGGTGCATTTTTTTATCTTTCTTTTTTTTTGGCTGTCAACCCAATCGTACCTTTTGACATTGTTACATTAAACCTAATAAATAACACTTATACTAATATACTAAACTGTGAAATAATTATAAAACACTTAGGATAAAGATAAAAGTCATCGATGAAGGACTGTTATTATACTGGTGTTATAATCACAATTTTACCATTTTTTATTTTATTTTTTGGTCTGTCTGTTTCTTTCTTTCTTTCTTAACGTTTATTTATTTGAACGACAGAAGCTTTAATAAATAATGACGCAACTCGCGAAGTCGTGCAGTAATCGAGTTAGCACGTTTTATCGGTAAATAAATTGTAACTTTAAATCGACATAAAGTTTCACCGGAGCTCTCTTACTTTCGCTCAAAAGTGTAACTTTCAGTTTCGTGTATACTAAGAATACTAATATTGCGTTTTCGAGATCGGTGTGCACATACATACAAGCGGTCGTGCCCTGAATTTTTATTGATTGTTTGTTGTAATGAAATTGAAAATACGTCGTTATTAGGAGATTTTTACATTGGGTTTTTTTGTTAGCAATAGGTTCCTCCCTTATTGCAAGTGGCGAAATGTGGGCTTTAGGTTCACCTAGTCGAATGAAAATATGACTGCATTAAGTTGAGAGTTTTAATGCTATTGATATTGGTATCTATACCAAGCTGATTGGCTATCAAAATGATTTATAAATCAGTTCGGAAGCTACGGGTTTGTAAAAATAAGTTAGCGATGACATATAAGGCAACGTGAGACAGAGTTAGTTTGTGTAGTGTAGACGGTTGGTTTAAGGGGCCGGCGGAGCATGCGTAGTTCATACTTCATACAAACGTAATCCTACTTCCTACTAATCCTACTATCCTACTTATATATATATATATATATAAATATATATATTATATTATATATATATCCTACTAATATTATAAATGCGAAAGTTTGTGAGGATGGATGTATGTTTGTTACTCTTTCACGAAAAAACTACTGAACGGATTTGGATGAAATTTTGCACACAGATGGTTAATAACCTGGATTAACACATAGGATACTTTTTATCTCGGTAGTAAGATCCCGTGGGACAATTTTGAAACTTCACGCGGGCGAAGCCGCTGGCAGAAGCTAGTACTAAAATAATTTGTAAATAAAACATGTTCTTAAGGTAGTGTGTATTTATTGCTATTAGATTACAGAAAATCTAGGTTCCCAAATCGCCTCTTAACAGATATAGAAAATATAGATGAGATTAATCTACTGATACCATTCAGATCTTTGAAGATGTTAATAATTATGATATGTAAATGTTTGATGGTTTATCAACCGTTAGACAGAGTTATAGGTACCTTATGCCAGTTATGTTTAAGTCGCTTGTAATAGGGGACGAATGTATTACCTGCCATCAACCGGGTGCAAATCCAGACTCAGTAACTCACCACACTTCACCATTACACACACACACACATACACTTCCAATTTTTATTATTTTTTTATTATTATGTCGTTTATTTACTTATCTTATGTAATTACATTTTTAAGTATTTCTTGAAAATAAAAGGATACAAAAAAAAAACACTTAAAAATATAAAAAATAGAGTTCCGCCGGTGTCAGGAGCAGGGTCCAAGCCATCGGAGGTTAGGGCTGCAGAGACAGGAACCTCCTCATAATGCGAGCCGTATCGAGGAGTACTTACTGCCTTCTGAATCAGGCTCTTGATCCAACCGCCTAATGAGAGCTTCGAAAGATGGTCGTCTAGGCTCTTGGCTATTATTATTATTATTGTTTTATGTACTTTAATAGTTTTTAATTTGTTAAATCTAAATTTTTCTATTTACTATGTCATTAGTTCAACTAAAGCTAACATGTTACCTTTACTTGGGAAGAGACTGGACCCCACGACACAGGGTATCCTAGTGTGGAGTCCAGGGAATTTGTAAAAACTTAGCGCTTAAGGATCATTGTCTTCTGTACTAGTTTTTTAATATTGTACCTTGTTATGCGAACTGAATACATTTTATTTGACCTGGGAATTCAATTCAAGACCTGATGCTCAGTAGTCAAGCAATTATTTTGTCGTAATAAAAAAATCATACACTCGAGTCTCACTGTACTGACTCCAAACATTTATTTATTTTATTCATTAACACATATACATTTGTTTTAACAGGTAAAACCCAAGCTTACAAAAGTAGTCATTATAGCTAATTAATTACGAACAACAAAATATGCCACATTCTCAAACAAAACCGTGAGTGCAAGTCAGTCAAGATCAAAATGCGAGCATCTCACATCCGTAATAATCAGGAGAAAGTGTAAATTCTCGCAAATGCCTCTCATAATAAAGTAATTTTATTGACGGCGAGTAAAAAGAGAAGCTACCGTCTTATTCAGGTCAAGTGCTGCCATTGTTTTGGTTATGAGCCATAATTTGGTATGCTTGCATGTTTTATACAGGGTGTGGTTTTGAGTTGGGGCTTCTGGAGTACAAAATTTAAGTTTGCATTGGGAAAAGTGTCGAGTGTAAGCAAAGTTTAAAAAAAAGCATTTCTAAATGCTTTTTTTTAACTTTTCTGAACGTCACTCGTCACTTTTCTAAAAGTGACGAGCGTAAGCACAGTTTTGAAAAAAATAATCTGTTACTTCGATCATTTTTAATGTTGCTGTAGGATTTGATTTCTGGCTAAGCTAACCTTCCTTTTTCAAAAATTGATTTTTTAAAAGCGATTTTGTTCCTCCTAGTCGTAAACCATCACTCAAAATAACATCACGCTTGCAATCCCAAGGGAGTTGGGCATAGGTGTGCCTATAGTGTACCCGTATTTTGCTGGTTGTATGATAAGGGCTTTCGCAGACATCGACACGGGACTGTCTTTAGTCTATTTTTCAACTAGTGAGAGCGAGACGGACTATATATTCCCTTTGGTAATTTTCTTAACACTGTCTTGTCTCTAGCCTGCAAAAGTCTCTAGCCAGACACAAATCTATACCAACCTGTAGGTAAATGATAAAAATATGAAAACGTTGACGTTTCTTGTCAAAAATGTCTCCGTCTCGCTTTTGACTTGTATGATATGCTTGCTAAGGGTGACATTAAAGTTAATAACAGCTTTCTCTGGGTAATATAATGTATTTTGTGATCACCTGTCTAGCTGCTAAGTAGTATCGTTACCATGTTAACATGTAATGGTCTAGCGCTAACAATGAATAGTGAGGTTGTTAGACATTTTATTATGCGCACGGTGCACGATATAAATTATAGATGTAAATGGAGAAAATTCCAAAAACAAAACAAAAACACGACACGACACGACGCGTCTCAAAGTTGTAGCCAGATTTGTGTAGCAATGTTCCGGGAAGTATTGCCGATTTTGTGGGGATTTCATGAATGCAATTCATTTGAGTATAAGGGTCTTGTCGAACTATAAGACAGATAGGTCAGTATTTAAGTGGAAATTACAGTTTTTTCCTACTCCTCATCTATACTCTCTGATTAATGTCGTTGCGGGATCAAAGACAGTTAAATTCATTCCCTGGGACTTCTCGACGCTTTTCTGGTTCGCCACTGGTTGATTCTGGCTTTAAGGAGTTAAAAATATAGTCAGTATTTACTATAATATCTGGATTTGCGCCCAGTTAATAGTCAATACGCTTGCCCCACGTGGTTACATGGGACTTAAACATAACTGGCTAAATTTGTGTGTACCTCATAGTCACTATATATTTTGTGTATGTCTTCATGTATGCAATCCGTTTGAAGAGACCCAAGAGTAAGATCGAAGACAGATAGTTCAGTATGTACTATGTTAATCCTGGTACCAATTCTCACTGGATCGGCTTTCTACAGAAATGAATTATCAATACGAATACGTATGATTGCCTATTTGGTGTTCTGATCAAAGGGTCTGCAGAGCATAGATCCTGGGTTAAAATCCCACGTTGGACGGTGTTTCTATAAGGAACTGATGTCAGAATTTTATTCCACTGATGACTAATGTGGCTCACCCCTGCTACTTGCAAAGTGTGCGTGTGTGGATACGAATAGGTATACCTTGCCAACCATTAAGAGGTCTGCGGAGCATGCGAATTTCATACAAACATTAGGTATACCAAAATAATTTTGTAAATCAAACATAATTATTCTTAAGGTAGTGTGTATTTATTGTGATTGGATTACAGAATAAATAGGTTCCCAAATACATATTTGGATGTACACCGATTTCAACAAGAGCTAAGAGAAAAATAAATTGTCTATCGAAATTTTAAATTCCTCATATATCTCGTCTTTAAATCATTATCCTTTTAAACTATTTATTTTGGAACATAGATATTCTATAATACAATCGAAATATATATGTCACCGTAAAATTGTCAAACACGTTATATTACAATATAACGTGTTTTTTCTCGCGATATTAATTTGTAATGTCTCGAATTATTGTCAACTGAACATACGAAAGTATCTCTGCCCCCATAATCGGGACTTGGGGCACCCCCCCGTTAGGTTAGTTAGGTTCCTTTAAACCCTGCACTCGGAAATAGGGGCCCCGCGGAGCGGGACTCCGTCGACTACGCTTTTTATGGGGAATATAAAGTGTTTTAAGGTTATGTTATATTAATCGGTATTTCTCAGGAATGGTGCATTATCTTTTCATGAGAGTTGTGCCACTGGGTAAGGGGGACCCCTCCTTCCCTCCACACCGCGTAAGTTGACTACCATCGCATGCATTTCACGAAAAATAATGCGTTTAGTTGTAAGCAGTATATTTATTTGACAATAATTCGAGACTTTACAATATCGCTAGAGATATTACAATATAACGTTTTTGACAATTTTACGGTGACATATACACACTAGAATATTTTTGATTTTGATATTATTTTAAAGAAGGAATTACAGGCTTGGTGTTAGTTTAAATACTATTCCTACCTCTTATTGTTGGCAACCCTACCCCGCTCTAGTTTTCGGGGTGTGCGTGAGAACTGCAGCACTGCGCAATGGCAACATTGCACTGCACTGGTCGCGTTTAGAAAAAAAATAAGTTCATAGCTCGTACTAGGTTAACTCTTTGCTTTAATTTTATGTAACCTACCGGATATTGGGTGTGAGGTGGACATTACTGTTGCAAAAATAAACTCATATTAATAAAATCAGCCGCTCGGGTCGATATTTAGGTTAAGCCAAACACGTCAAGCCGTCGGTCCCGGCTGTCATTTGTAGATCTTTGACAGACTTTACGTCTTACCAAGGGGTATCGTATTACTCAGTAGAAACTGGGTCGTGGAGTCAGATAGGCAGTCGCTTCGTGTAAAATACTGGTATTCAGCTGCTTCCGGTAAGACTGGCAGCCTACCCCAACATGGTTGGAAAAAAGTGCCAGGCAGATGTTGATTTTGGCGATTTTATTGTATCATGGACCGTCGTCTTTGTAATGGTAAGATCTCAGACCAGCGACCAGGGGTCCAATTGGCCCTGGGTCGAAACACCTGGAACCCAAGCATGGGGAGAGGCCATTGCCCAGCAGCGGGATAACGCAGGCAAATAGTATCAATATGTTTCATCAGGGATCCAGAGAAACTTCCTAGATGCTAAAGGCAGTAATGAATTTAATTAAAATTAGCTTATGCCTGCGGCTATACCCACCTGGAGTCCGATAGTTGTGCCACAAGATTCCGGAATAAAGATAGAAAAGAATAAGAACCAATGTATTGGTCCAGGTTATAAACTACTTGTGTGCTAAATTTCATCCAAATCCGTTCAGTACTTTTTGCGTAAAAGATTAATAAGCATACTTAGCAAAATTTCGCTTTTATGATAAAATTGTGAATTTAACCGGAAATATTTCTGTTAGACTGGTTTCACTTATGATTCTCGTTCGTTTTTTTTTCCAGGCACAATTAGAATGTTCCCACTTCTGAGGCACAGCTAGTTAGGGCTCTATTTGAGAAATAGTAAGCCATTTTCCATCACAAGGGCCCAGTGCGTGTTGGTTCCCATGTTTTATAAGTTGTCTGTCGAAATGTCAGATTAACGATTCGTCAAAGCCATGTATGTAATAATGATGGAAATAAGAATTATTCATGAATTGTGATAGCAAAATGAGAGAGAATCATGCAAAGGTAGAAACGTACAGATTTTATGTTACGGAAGGTAAGATAGAATGTGTACATCCCTTTGTCTATATTTATAAACTGCTTGTTATTCTGCGTATAAAGTCGAGGATTTCTACAAATTTCTCAGTAATTAGGAAATCGAAGTTTTGAATAATGTGTACAATGAATTGTATATTGTTCTTTGAGTTTTCTCGCCCATAAATCATAGACGCAGTAGAAATTGCTTGGAATGTTTAGAATTTGAGTACTACGTTTCAATTTTTTTCAAAAATTGTTTTATCTCGGCTAATTTACATGATATTAGCCTATGTTATTTCCTCATAAATTATCTTTCTATTGGTGAAAAAATTGTTAAAACCGATCCAGTAGTTTCGGAGTTCATTCGGCTCAAACAAACAAAAGAAGAGAAACAAAAAAAGAGAGGTTATAACAGAGGGTATAGACAGCTATCATTATCATCATCATCATCATCATTTCAGCCGAATGACGTCCACTGCTGGACGTAAGTCTCCCCAAGTGTCGCCACACTCACCGGTCCCGTGCGACTGGCATCCAACGGATGCCCACAAACTTCACCAGGTCATCGGTCCACCTAGTGGGAAGTCTTCCAACGCATCGTCTTCCGGTTCGCGGTATTTCGGTCGCTAGTTTTTAGCTAGCTATCTTGAACGGGTGCGTCAAAGTTCACCAAAATTTTCAACTCCGATAATTGGAAATCCGACTTCCTAACATTTTTCATTATAACAATCACAATTCCTAACTACTCTGTCTCTAATGTTCATAATTCCTAAGCATTCACCTTCATAATGTCAGTAGCAATAAACATCTGATTAAATTTTACGTGTTTTCCTATATTTTCTCAACATAACCATCTTTTACACTATTATTCAAAGTCATATCTTTTTTTGTTTAGATTTATTTTTATTCATAATAATCAGTATTGCATAGGTACATTAATTTTGCGTAACTATATTTTCACTTTACATAAAACACCTAAACGTAAAGCTAAAAGTGTATTGGTGTTTTTTGTCTCCGACTAACCGTTTCTCGTAAAAACGATGTGGAAGGGATCCATAGGTTAGGGTAGGTTAGAACTGTAACCAACTGCTACCTCGAAACTGGTCGCGAAATTTTTGTAAGTATTTTTTTCATAGTGCCCCCAAGACGACACTCTGACCTGAATTTCATTCATTTATGACAAAAATCAGTGAAACTACCTTGAATTTAAAAACAAATAAAAAAAAACTATAAATATCATCTTGAACCATATTTTTTATATTTATTTTTATTACACTTGGTAAATGTTTCTTTCTGAATATCAATGAAAATATTATGGTAATTATGTTTAAGGACAACCAGCGTTATGATAAACAACAGTAGGAGTTTAAATATATTTACACTAGCTTCTGCCCGCGACTTCGTTCGCGTAAAGTTTTGATATCGCAACTCATCGATTTTCAAGCGATGGCAATATGAAATGTTTCAAAACATTTCATATTGCTGCTCCGCTGCTATTGGTCATAGCGTGATGTTATATACCCTATAGCCTTCTACGATAAATGGGCTATCCAACGCAAATAGAATTTTTCAATTCGAGCCGGTTGTTCCTGAGATTAGCGCGTTCAACCAAACAAACAAACTCTTCTGCTTTATAATATTAAGTATAGATTAATGATATTATTAATTACAATATTTTCGGAAATAATGAGTGTTATGAACATCGCCGGTAGCACTACAAATAGTAGATATGAATAGTAACTTTAAGATGATACATTTTAGGAAGAGTGATCATTCGGAACTTTAGGTGAACCAATATGGACCCATCTTGAACCCGCTTGAAGTTCGGTAATTCTGACACGACAACATACACACAACAAACGACTACCGGGATAAAAGTTTCCTATTTATGTTAATCCAATTACATGTTTTATAAACATAATCGTACATTGTATGACTGGTTGTGTGTTATTTCTCATAGGGGGGACAAATGATACAGAATTAAATAAAAACTATTGTGTTTATGTTTTGAGAGAAACATATTATCCACTTCAATCTAAGCTTACGTAAAAATATAATACAGAGAAGAACTCATTGCAAAAATATATATATGTATATATTATCATAATTCAAGTATTTACGTTTCATTAATCTAGAAAATGAGTGTCCCACATTTTATTTTTATAGTTTTTTTATTTAAACAAAAATGTCTGACTGTATTGATTCAATGCTTTGCTAATTTGTACTTACATATTTTTTATTGTGTTTCATTGTGCTGATACCTACATTTATGATTGGTTAACGATCGGAATAATAATCTTGCCACTTATTTATTTTTTTAAGTAATCAATTTATCTATCAAGCTACATTACTTAAACAAAAAGGAAGTAAATCTTAGAGAAATTGTGCTTTAAGTGTGCCAATGTTATCTTTGCTTAGATTTTGTGATCTCATCTTAATTAATGGAGAGAAACGGTGAAACTGTACACAGAAAGTGTGCTTTTAATGTGAAAATTGGTATAAGCTTGGCTGAGTTCAATAATAGTTTTGACTTGATAGTTCAACAGCTTTTGTCCGCGGTTTAATTATTTATTTTACTTTAAACATACAAATATCCTTACAAGCTAGACCCAATGCGATGTTGTAGCTCGCTTAAAATTTAAATAGTTCATCGGCGCGGCGGCGTTTAAATTTAAGTATAGCAAATTCTTAAGGTTTCTTACAAGAATCCCTTAGAATTTGCTATTCTTAAATTCGCTTGGTTCCTTTAAACCACTGGTTTCCAACCTGTGGTCCGCAGGAGCCTCGACTACGGTCCGCGAAAGATTAAAATGTTATTCGTACTTTTTAACACAGTAAATACAAGCTCAACACAACCTAATTGGCAAAATTACTAAATGATTGCTAAATTTTTCGACCTCAATTCGATCGCTTTTGTCCAATTTTTGTATAGTGTGAGTTAAAGATTCGCTCCCCTAGTTATAATCCTGTCGGTGTACATGTTTATCTAGGATCATTATGGTCCCTGTTAACAATGAACCTACTAAAGTGGTCCCTGGCCTAAGAAAGGTTGGGAACCACTGCTTTAAACCCTGCACTCGGAAATAGAGGTCCCGCGAAGCGGGGCTCCGTCGACTACGCTTTTTAGGGGAGTTATATTAATCGGTATTTCTCAGGAATGGTACATTATTACACTGCGTGAGTTGACTACCATCGCACGCATTTCACGAAAAATATCGTTTTATATTGTAAGCAGTAATTATTCGTTTGACAATATTTCGGAGTTTACAATATCGCTAGAGTGATTACAATATAACGTGTTTGACGATTTTACGGTGACATATAGGTAATTAGGTATATCATAAACAGTCGTTATGGGTAGTCAGAAATACAAAGGCTAAAGTCGACGAAATCTAAAAAGTCCGTTTTGTCAGCCCTCAAATCCATAGTAAATTGACACCGCTTTCGGAAATTGAACTTTATTACTATAACGCTAACACATGTCAAAACGGGGCTATCATTTTTTGAATACTTTCAACTTCAAGATGAAGCTCTTAAAAATTCTTTAGTTTCATAGATTCCAATCATTTACTTTTTTAAATGAAAACAAAATTATCAGATTTAATAACAGTTTATTTGGACTTTCTCGATTATTTTTATCAAAATGTTTCTTAGACAAATATCAGCTCCATAGAACCTCATTCGGCTAACCTTTTGAACACAGACTCACAGCGCCTTCCATTTTAAAATAGCACTATCATGGCCTTAACCGTTGCGCACACAAATTTTGCAGGCGTCGAGCGCCTGTTCAAATACATTTTACAAAATATGTTTCCAGCTTCTTCACCATTCTATTATTAATTAATTAGTTAGAATAAAATTAACATTTAATTAAGCTATGACTTATGTATCGTCCTCGGATTTCGTCTTAAGCACCACGCGTGTTTGCTTCTGAAATTAAAAACAGGATAATATGTAAGCATGTCTTTATAAATAACATCAGTAGTAAACCAACAATTGCTTAAGTAAGAATGGTACGTATTAAAAAGCGAAGAGGTATATTTTTAATTGAGATAGTTATTTCTTCAAAATACCTTCTCAGACACCTTTGATAGTAGCCGTTAAGTAGTCAGTGGCCCAGTTAGTCTGACAACCAGTCATACCAAGGGGGGGAGGGGGGGTGGTCATACCCAGTAGTAACTGGGTTGTGGAGGTCAGATAGACAGTCGCTTCATGTAAAGTACTGGTATTCAGTTGCATCCGGTAAGACTGGAAGCCGACCCCAACATAGTTTGGAGAAGGCTAGGCAGATGAGAAATTATGACTGAATGCATAGACCTTATGTGACTTGACTAAGATTATCTTCGGACTTACTTAAAGAGGAACTATATGACATTTGAGTTTCTTCTCAGAATAATAAATAAGCTATACAAAAAAAAATATTTTGTCACGCAAAAGTGTGTGCCAAAACCAATTTACAAAATAAAAACCATTCAATGTTTGCCTTCTACTTACTTCAAGAAATGGTTGAGTTCTCTCCTGTTACACGATGACCAGGTCTTGGCAGGGTTCTTGGGGTTGTAGTTAGCGGCCATGATGTATCTCTGACCCCGACAGTCATTGTTGGGAGGCCCGTCGTGGGACATGCCGAGACTGAAACGATTATAGAAAACTTTGGTTAAAACTAACGCATGTTAAGAAGCAGTAGGGATGTGCAGAGTCATGATACCCCTTTTTTATTTTTATTTTTTAGGATGGGAAACCATCAAATGACTTGTCCCACTCTCGGCGGAGCGGGAGGGAGTGTCAGACTCTTACTGACTTAAACCCATCCATGTTCCTTCCTCGCCCTTTATGTTCCGGGGCCGCGGTATCTCTTTCGAACAGGCCCGCAACCCCGGCGAGTCATGATACCCCTTGAGTCTGCAGAAGCCCAAAAGTTCCACAACTAGACTGACTGGTTATCCTGTTCTCCAGTAACTGTGTTTTCAAAGTAAGAAGACAGATGCTCCATAGAAAAGGCTACATCATCATCACAGCCTTCTTAATTTTCCCACTGCTAGGACACAACCTCTTCTCTATGAGAGGGAATGGGTTATTAAAAACACGCGGGTCCAGTGCGGATTGGTAGATGTCACATGTCTTCGATTTTTTGTTTAGGCTGCCGGTTTTCTCACGATGTTTTCTTTCATCGTTTTGAGAGCAGTGGTGATGAAATAAATTATACAAAGTATTGCATCTGTCTGGGTTTGAATGGTTTCCGCCACCACTAATAGGCCACCGCTGCTCTCCGAAAGGACTATAACAGAACAAAAAAAAAGACAGCATGATTTCGAAAACGCTAGGCAGGAGATGTTTTGTGGACTGGCACTTGTATTATTTTTCAGATTAATTTAACGAACTAAGGTCCATGTTCACCGAGAAGATAACAGTCTGATTATCTTAAAACAGCTGTCAATATGACATGTTCCCATACAAAAATGTGCTTTAAACAGCTGGTTATAGATAATCGTCCGTCATCTTTTTGGTGAACATGGACCTAAGAGTGTAGGTACAGCCCGGAATTCATCCATAACAAATTAAGAGGTAGCTGCCATGGTTTGTATTTATTGCAAGAATATAGAACAAACAAATTCACTTGTCTATAAAGAACAGGCGTCAATGGCGGTTATGAAATCAGACTTAAAATGATTGTTATTTATTATGTTCATCACTGACGTCATTTACACTAAGATCAACTTTATGTTTTATTATAATAAATTCCACTTCAAAATTAACACTGTAAACTACACAGACAAATAATCTATGGAGACTTTGCAGACAAATTGACTGGAGCAAACAAACCCACATTCACACTTACCAAATATTTCGCACTTATAGAGTAGTAGGATTCTGAGAATCTAATTAGCAGCTAGATCTAGTCGTATGTCGTCGCTATTATTAGCCTAAATAAACGCGACTATCGAGTATCTTGTAACTTTAATTGACACTAGAAAACACGGCTTGTGTCCTATAAACGGCAATTGGTAATAATACAATCTACACATTTTTTATCAATTGGATTTGTCACTCTCAATTATATCTACCTATCTGGGAAGAATGGTACAATGTGTAGAAGAGAAATATAACGTAGGAATGACAAAACAACCCAAGACTCGAACAGGCTAGTTTCCACCATCAATAAATTGCAAATCTATTTAGTCTGCCAGTTAGACTAGTATTGGAAAATAATGGACACGTATTTTTTGTTTTTGTTAATCAACGAATATTGACAAACATAAAATGTATCAAAACTCGGGAGTGGGGGCTCGTGACGTCAGAACTCACTAAAAATGATACCAAATAGTGATGTATTGAGAATTTTAAAAGCGTCGTATCTTCGTCAATTTTGGTTTTTGTAACAAAAGAAAAAATACGGGTCACATATTTTTTGATAATCTAAGTAAAAAGAAAAAAAAAATATGGCTGGACATTACACACAGCACCATCTATTGCCACACTAAGCAAGGCTTGTGTCGTGGTCACCAGACAATTGATATACTACATTTATACTTTAAGTTTGTAAATACATGCTTATTATACATATTTTAACATCCATGACTCGGAAACAAATGTCCATGCTCATCACACAAACATTTGCTCCGACCGGGATTCGAACCCGGGACCCTATGAACGTAAGGCAGCTTCACTACAGCTGCGCCATTCGGGTCGGGTATTAGATTTTCTCAGTTAACAAGCCTATTGTGATGATATCCCAATTTCGATTCCTAACTTTTAACGAATTTCTGACTTTTTTGTACTCCAACCTGGGTTGGAACCCAGTTGGTTTTATACATTTTTGAAGCAGGATCGTTTGGTATCAAGAAGAGTTTTGTCTAAAATGGCTATTTAACATCATCATCATCATCAGCCTATAATGTTCCCAATGCTAGGACACGTCTTCCTCTCAATGAGAGGGAATTGCTAGTTTCTTGTAAACTTTTTTTAAATTTTGAATGGGGATCAATATTTCACGAAAAATATAATAGATAGTGTCCTGTGATCATTTCCCCTTAGTTCCTCAAGAATGCATGGTTAGAAACGATCCATTTGCAGGGCACTAAGACCCGGTAACGACTTATGAATAATGGAGTTTATGGTCAATAACCATAAAGTCCATTTTAAGAATTTTTAATTTTGAACATGATCCATATTATGTTCTGCTAAAGCGGCCATTTTAGGCCCGCAGAATATAGGACGATATAAATAACAATAAATATGAATGCAAATGATAGACTGCTTGGCGACATTAAGGCGCTTAGACGAGCTAAATTAGCAACTCTATTTTTGGTGGTTCAAACTTCGTTTGAAATGCTGTTAGGATAAAGTTCTAATCAGCTTGCACTACAAAGTGGTTGTTACGTCAGCCACTGCGGGCCAAATAGCGCGCAATGAGTGGTTTCGATCGATTTACATAAAAACTATTGATTAGATTAAAAAACTGAAACAGTATCATGCTAATATATTGCTTGTAGAATTATTTGCTAAAAAATCAGAATGATCGCATGCATATTAGTATGTTTTTTATGGTATGAAAGATATTTTTAGAGATAAGTTCGTGATTTCTTTTTATCGAGCCAAATTCATTGTATTATGTTTTCAAAACAGTATCATGCTAGCATATATCCTGAAGAATATCATATATTTTTCTGGTTTTGTTTATAGCAGTGAATCATATACTTTTAGTAATTATAAAACTCGCGTTTAGCTTATGTAATCGCCTTAAGAAGATGATAGGGAAAGCGTTTGAAATAAGTGTCTCGGATCCATCTGAATTGTTACAAAGGACGAATAAATTGTACCTACTTGAAATTTGGTAAATAATAAAAGTGCAATAGCACCCTCACAAGGTGTTAACAAATCCAAATATCATCATCTGCCTAGTCTTTTCCCCTGATCTTCAGTTCAATTGAACATCAGATCGGCCCGAGCGGCTATTACTATCTATTTAGCTACGGAAACGATTAAAGGAGATCAAACATTGTCGGACCAAAGTACCAAACCAGATGTAATCGGACAAAGTCCTGTAAGATACTTTTTGTCAACATTCGCGAAATAGTCGCATCGCTTCTTTTAAAGATGGGCGCAAGTCTCAGTTTTGAATCATCAGTTCGCAGCGTTATTAAAAGAGCAGCTAAAATGGTTTCTCTCACTTATATCACACATATCACTTATTCGCCAGCAGACGAAAAGATTTCTGTCTAATAAAACGTACGAAAAACCAGATTTATCAACCCAAAAAATCTGCTGAAGGAATGGTTATAGAGACTTGGTGCTGTAGTAAAAAATACTCGGACTGATCTCCCCAACAGTGGTGATACGTTATTTTTCCTTGGCCGGCTTTTTAGTTTTTGGGCCGAACTTTATATGAACCGTGAATGGTCTCCTTAACACTACACTTTGCTTTAAAAATGAGTCTGAGTTTCACAAGCTTAATGTTAAATTAGTGTAATAATTCATTAACACGATAACTTGTACGAGTGCTAAATCCCTTCACTTTGTTTTTATAACCTACTTACTAATAAATGTTAGTTATTGTGCCTACGTCTTGTAGTTATCGGTGTTTTTTTAAACAACGCTAGTTTATAATATCCAATCCGCGTTACCTACCTGTCACTCGGAGCACTGTCATTCAAAGAAAAATCAAAAGAAAATTATCTGTTTCGTTTTGTTTCTAACGGTCCGTTAGCTAAACGTCAAACAGACAGATATAATAAGGTCCATGTTCACCAAAAACATGACGGTCTGATTATCTAAAAACAGCTGTCACTGTGACATGTTCCGATACAAAAATGTGTTTTAAACAGCTGTTTTTAAATAATCAGAACGTCATCTTTTTGGTGAACATGGGCCTAAGAAAACTTCCGTTACCTGTTACTATGTTATTGAAAATGGCCGTAACTTTATAGATAACTAGCGCGGGTGCGCAACTTCGTCTGCGTAAACCATCTACTAAATAAACCATCTACTAAATAGTCCGAACAAAGCCTAAACATTTGGTTTACATAAACCATCTACTAAATAGTCCGAACAAAGCCTAAACATTTGGTTTACATAAACTATCTACTAAATAGTCCGAACAAAGCCTAAACATTTGTTTTACATAAACCATCTACTAAATAGTCCGAACAAAGCCTAAACATTTGGTTTACATAAACCATCTACTAAATAGTCCGAACAAAGCCTAAACATTTGGTTTACATAAACCATCTACTAAATAGTCCGAACAAAGCCTAAACATTTAGTTTACATAAACCATCTACTAAATAGTCCGAACAAAGCCTAAACATTTGGTTTACATAAACTATCTACTAAATAGTCCGAACAGAGCCTAAACATTTGGTTTACATAAACTATCTACTAAATAGTCCGAACAAAGCCTAAACATTTGTTTTACATAAACCATCTACTAAATAGTCCGAACAAAGCCTAAACATTTGGTTTGGATAGGTGAGCCCGTTCTTGAGTTATAAAATTACAACGAAAAGTGGCATTGTTTTTTATATGGACTGGCTTACCCGCGCAACTTCGTCTGCATAAATTGAGATGTAAGCTATCCTATCTTTCAATTTGGATCAAACTGCAAACGGTGTACAAATTTGATGAAGATCGGTTAAGTAGTTTAGGAGTCCATCGCAGACAAACAACGTGACACGTAATTTATATATGTCACCGTAAAATTGCCAAACACGTTATATTACAATATAACGTGTTTATCTCTAGCGATATTGTAAACTCTCGAATTATTGTCAACTTAACATACGGAAGTATCTCTGCCCCCATAATCGGAACTTGGGGCACCCCCCCGTTAGGTTAGTTAGGTTCCTTTAAACCCTGCACTCGGAAATAAGGGCCCCGCGAAGCGGGGCATCGCCGACTACGCTTTTAGGGGAATATAAAGTGTTTTAAGGTTAGGTTATATTCATCGGTATTTCTCAGAAATGGTACAATATCTTTTCATGAGAGTGGTACCACTGGGCAAGGGGGACCCCTCCTTCCCTCCACACCGCGTGTGTTGACTACCATCGCAAGCATTTCACGAAAAATAATGCGTTTTATTGTAAGCAGTATGTTCGTTTGACAATAATTCGAGAGTTTACAATATCGCTAGAGATATTACAATATAACGTATTTGACAATTTTACGGTGACATATTAGGTATATATATTAAGATTTGCACCGATTACAAAGTCCCTACACTTACTTAATCTGTTACAGGCGCCAGTCTGAGCTTACCATCAATAGCGGCAGTGTTCGAATTCACTGGCTATTAACTGAACCTTCCCGCTAACGATCTATTTCAATCGATTTTATTCAGCTTAGATGTTAATGGTTTCCTTTCATTCATAGACTATAGCAGAGCAATAAACTCTCTTCAGAACACACTTCACGTCTATTGAATTCTAGTCCCTATATATCTTGTGTTTCTATTTAATACTAGCTGACCCACGCAACTTCGTCTGCGTCAAAAGTACCACCTACCTACTACTACCTACTACCTACCTACTACTACCTACCTACTACTACCACCTACCTACTACTACCTACCTACTACTACCTACCTACTACTACCTACCTACTACTACCTACCTACTACTACCTACCTACTACTACCTACCTACTACTACCTACCTACTACTACCTACCTACTACTACCTACCTACCACTACCTACCTACTACTACCTACCTACTACTACCAAACGGGATAAAAAGTCTTTTGTTCCTATGTCCTTCTCCTGGCTCTAAACTACCTCCCTGACAATTTTCAGCTAAATCGGTTCAGCAGTTCTTGAGTTATAAGTGGAGTAACTAACACGACTTTCTTTTATATATATAGATAACATAACATCACGCTTTGTAATCTCTAAACCTTACAAGTAGATACACCCACATTTCGCCAGTTAAGGGGCCGGCGGAGCATGCGTTTTTCATACAAACGTAATACCACAATTATATATGAAAATCAAACATTTTCTTAAGGTAGTGTGTATTTATTTCGATTGGATTACAGAATATCTAGGTTCCCAAATATACATTTTTAACGGACACTGATTTAAACAAGCGTTATTAGAAAAATAAGTTTGTATTTTGAGAAAAAAAAGTGTTCTATAGAAATTTTAAATTCCTCATATCTCGTCTTTATATCATTGTCCTTTCAAAATATGTATTTGGGAACATAGATAGTCTGTAATCCAATCGAAATAAACACACACTACCTTAAGAATATGTTTAATATTTACAAATTATTTTGGCATTACGTTTGTATGAAAAACGCATGCTCCGCCGGCCCCTTAACATCACCTCACCTTCCTTATTGATTTTAAAGAACACAAATTAGTGTATACCTGTGAGCAATTTCATGGGTCAGGATGTAGGCAATGTTCTCTGGATGCCACTCGAGGAGCGTACAGCTGTTCTTGTTGCTGCACATCCCTTTCATGTAGCCCCGACCTGGAAAATATCATCATAACTAGGTATCAAAACCTTTGAAGATTGACAAAAAAATATGAGTTCGTCGTCGCTTCGACTCTCAGACAGGCACTTCACTTTCTGTTCTTAAGGGGCCGGCGGAGCATGCGTTTTTCATACAAACGTATTACCAAAATAATATGAAAATCAAACATATTCTTAAGGTAGTGTGTATATATTTCGATTGTATTATAGAATATCTATGTTCCCAAATGTATATTTTAAAAGAACAATGATATAAAGACGAGATATGAGGAATTGAAATTTATTTTTCTCTTATTCTCGATTATACCAGTGTACATTCAAAATATGTGTTTGGGAACCTATATATTCTGTAATCCAATCAAAATAAATACACACTATCTTAAGAAAATGTTTGATTTACAAACTATTTTGGTATTACGTTTGTATAAAATTGGCATGCTCCGCAGGCCTCTTAATTTCACTGCTCTCAAAACGGTGTGTGTGACTGTGCGTGTCCAAAAACCTGAAAATTCGGCGACATTTTTTCTGAGTCGATGTGATGGACACACAGACCCTCACAAAAATACGGCTGCGTCTCAGGCCCCAATAGAGAAAATGCGTTATGTGCACCAGTTATAATTGAGTCCCACGTAGTAGTGGGCATGCCTATTGCCATCAACGGGGCACGAATCTAAGCTTCGTGGCTGCTATTAAGAAGTTCCTGATAGAAAAACCCAATAACACTTTGCCCGGCTTGGGAATCGAACCCAGGACCTCACGCTCAGCAGTTGCGTTATCGAATAATAGGCCGACGAGACAGTTACTTACTAAACTAAACGCTAAATTAAATGTTTGAACCAGAAAAGAAAATTCATGACTAATATTGTGTTCAAAACATACTAAAATTATATTTAAACACTGTTCTAAGCTTTCACGGTTTAAACCTAAACGTATAATAAAAAAAAGAGAATCCCGTAAGTGACAATATAAGTTTTGAAATTATATTCACAAATATTGTGTTCAAAACATACTGAAATTATATTTAAACACTGTTTTAAGCTTCCACGGTTTAAACCTAAACGTATAATAAAAAAAAGAGAATCCCGTAATTGACAATATAAGTTTTGAAATTATATTCACAAATATTGTGTTCAAAACATACTGAAATTATATTTAAACACTGTTTTAAAGCTTTTACGGTTTAAACCTAAACTTATTAAAAAAAAAACCCGTAAGTGACAATATAAGTTGTGAAATTATATTCACAAATATTGTGTTCAAAACATACTGAAATTATATTTAAACACTGTTTTAAGCTTCCACGGTTTAAACCTAAACTTATAAGAAAAAAAAATGAAATCCCGTAACTGACAATATAAGTTTTGAAATTATATTCACAAATATTGTGTTCAAAACATGCTGTTATAGTCACAAATATTATACATTCAAATAAAATGAAGACTTTCAAGATTATATTAGATGGTTTGCGCCAGATTTCTGCGTTTCCTGTCGTTTTAAACGATTTGCAGGCTTATTTCCATAATTGGTTTGGACTTTTACTGCTGGGAGGATATGGAAACGGGTTATGTACGGTTTAATAAGTTTCTATATAAGCTGTGGTTAAATCTTTGAGTAAGTTGATGCATTCACAGCTTATCGACAGTGAGCTTAGACCCTTTTTAGAAAAGGGTAAAGATTCTGGCTTATAATCAAATTAGCTTCGTTTAATAAATTTATTTAAAAAAAAAAAAAGCCTCTTCAGTCATGAGTTCTTTTAAATATCATGTCATTGTTATTCGTTTTTTTTTTAATTATTTTCGCGCTGCTTTAATATTTTATAGAGAAAATGTTTTTACTGGTAATTTATTTATTTATTTATTTAAACTTCATGTACAATACTGGTACATAGGCGGACTTAATGCCACAAGGCATTCTCTACCAGTCAACCATTGGGTCAAATAGACAGTATTGTGATAGAGTACAATAAAAATAAAAAGAAACATACCATCTTGTAATCCTAAAATAAACACATAAATAGGTACCTACATACTAATACATAAATAAGAATACAAAATAAACTAATATATATAAATACAAACGAATAGTCCGAAATACGAGAAATCTTTTGATATAATTACGACTCTATGAATGACTATATGGTAAACAACTCAGACCGACTTTAAATAAAACTTCCGAACTGCTCTTTTGAAAGCCAATTTGCTTTCGGCTTTTTTAATGCCAAGGGGTAGCGCGTTCCAGAGTTTTATAGTGGAGATAGCATAAGAAGAGGACATAAAACCAGTACGGTGAGAGGGAATTTGAAGGATTAGGTTTTTGGAAGCTCGAAGGTTCCGACTGTGAGAACTACCCAACACCTTAAAATAAGTTTTTAAATATTCAGGAGCGCATGGATCATTCATGGTGGTGAAAAGCAAGCAGAGAGATCTGAGGGATCTCCTGAGTCTGATAGGCAGCCATTTCAGCTGAGAGCGGTAAGAAGAGATATGATCATATTTACGAAGGCCAAAAATGAAACGAATGCAATTGTTGAGAAGACGATCCAATTTGCTAAGAAGTTCTTGGGTTAAATCAGAGTAACAAACATCAGCATAGTCGATAATGGGAAGCACAAGCGCCTGGACTAAAGTGGTTTTAGTGCTAGATGGGAGAAAATGTTTAAATCTATAGAGAGACCGCAGCGAGTAAGTGACTTTCTGGCTAACCTGGGCCACCTGCTTATTCCAGCTGAGAGTACCGTCAATGTACAGTCCCAAGTCTTTTACGTGAGGTGAAAGAGGTGTAATGCTGTTGTCGAACATAAGCGAGTCCAAATTTCTCAGGTAGTACGAGCTACCAATGAGAATGGCTTGGCATTTCCCGACGTTGATAGCAATCCCAAATCTGCCAGACCACTCTCCGATAGCTCGGAGATCAGCATTAAGTGCCGAGATGCAACGATCAAGGTTGGCAATGTCCGATTGAGCGTACAGTTGCAGGTCATCAGCATACAGATGGTAAGAGCACTTGAGGATAGTGGTAATAGAATTTATAAATAACGAAAATAAGAGAGGAGAGAGTATACCGCCTTGTGGAACGCCAGAAACCAGGTCGCACCAGTCGGAGTAATCCTGATCGGCACGCACCGCCTGCTGGCGACCACGAAGATATGAAGAAAACCAATCACGTGACAACGAAGAGACTCCAATTTGAGACAGTATGGCGAGGAGAATGTCGTGGTCAACGGCATTAAAAGCGTTGGAAAAATCTATTAAAACCAATACCGTGATCCTCGAATTCTCCAAGCCATCTCTAATATCTTCTGTGACCTTAAGCAAGGCTGAGGCTGTGCTGTGGCCAGGCCGAAAACCAGATTGGAATTCTGACAACAGGCTATTCTTATGAACGTGGGACGCTATTTGCCGCAGAGCCGCTGCTTCAAGGATCTTTGAGAGGAAAGGGAGAATGGATATAGGTCTGAAGTGATTTGGCAAACTGGGACTGGGAATCTTTGGAAGAGGGATAATGTAAGCCTTACGCCACAAAGCAGGAAACACACCGGTATAAAGAGAAAAATTTATAATGTGAGTAACAATTGGAATTAAGTTATCAATCATTAAAGATAACACTACTCTGCTGATCCCATCACAGCCCACAGCCTTAGACTTAATTGACGTAAACAATTTTAAGACCTCGACGTTAGTCACGGGAGAGAAAGAAAAAGAGTCAGGAGGTAACAACGGCTTGGAAGCAATGTCATGAATAGTTTGGTTCCTGACACCAACTGAAAGCGAGGCTGACGCTGCGAAATGATTATTAAGAACGTTTAAGGACAGACTGGAAGGTAAAATACTAGAGGAGGACTTAGATATGCCAAGCGATTTTAGAAACTTCCAAATTTCAGCCGGTGAAGAATTGTGGACATTTTCACAAATGTATCGGCGTTTAGATGCCCTTACCATCTGATTGCATCGGTTTCTAGCCAACTTGTACAGGCTCCAGTTCTCCTCACTGCGATCCCGTCTATATCTTCTGAAGGCCCTGTCACGCCGTCTCATAGCCATCCTGACTCCAGGGGTTATCCATGGAGCCGGAGGGCGCTTAACACGGACGGCCCTCAGTGGCGCATGCGCGTCTATGAGCTGGAGAACAGACTTATTAAATATTTCGACTTTCTCCTCCACCGTTGATGATTGGACAAGATCGTCCCAATCAAGAGCCTGTGCATGAGCATTGAGTTTTTCCTTATCCAACCTCGCAAAATTCCGCATAAAAACAATAGCAGGCCGCTGCTTAGGGGGTCTTATTTTGTAAGAGAGATAAATTAAGTCGTGTCTAGATAGCCCAGAAGCAGCGACCTGACCATGGTTAGCAACTAAATCAGCAGAAGAAGCAAGTATGAGATCGAGCCAGGAGTCGCTTGAGTCAAAGTTATGATGTGTCGGACTAAGCGTGAGGAGTGACATACTCGACGACTCCAGGATCGCTCTCAACCTACGTGACCTAGGATTGTCTTTCGAAAGATCGGTGTTAAAGTCACCCATAACTATGTGATGTTTGTACTCTGAGGAAACAGATTCAAAAAGAGATTCCAGACTGGAGAAGTAATCAGTAGTAGGTGGGCAGTAAACAACTCCTAGAACGGCCTTGACCCCTTTTACAACAATTTCCAGAACTAAGAACTCGGCGTTGGCATTATAGAAAGGAGGTGAAGAAGATAGAATTTTGTAAGGGATGTTACTTCGTAAATAAATGGCAACGCCACCAGCTCTTTTCCCCGTCCGGTCATTGCGAATTAAGATAAAGCCTGGTAGAGAGTAAAAAGTAGAGGAAAGTTCGGGTTTTAGCCAACTTTCAGACACTAATACGGCATGTACATTAACATCACCAAACAAATCCAACATCTCAGAATGATGCTGGGGAATACTCTGAGCGTTAACATGACACACATTAAAACAATTATTAAATCGCTGGCACTCGCTACTTAGAAAACTATTAACGGAAAGAGAATTGTCAAGGGATGAAAAAGTCGCGGAAGAACTATCGCAAGAAAAAAATGACTCGTCATCAGACATATTACTATAAATGTTAATAAATAATATAAGCTAAAATATAATAAATAAGATAGAAATTATAAAATTCAATAAAACTAACTGAATTTTGTAAATTGCATAACCTGCCGGCTGACTGTTACAAAACTAAAATAAAACCGTTTAAAAAAAATAAAATAAAAACAAGACAAGTAAAACTAATGCGCGTTTCCGAACGCAACAAAACAATTCAAGACACTGACAACTGACATGTGACAGTGACATAACGAATACAATTCAATTACAACGTAATTCATCATTATAAGTATGTATTCACAAACGAAAAGTATATATGTAGTATATCAACTGTCTGGTGACCACGACACAAGCCTTGCTTAGTGTGTCACTAGATGGCGCTGTGTGTAATGTCCATCGATATTGAAATTGATATTGATCTGCCTAGCCTTTTCGCAAATATGTTGGGGTCGGCTTCCAGTCTAATCGGATGATTTTACTGGTAATTATAACTTATTTATGCTATCAGAAATTATCAAGTCAATCTGAAGTATAGCTTACCTGTACTACTCCTAACTTCAGATCCAAATCGATCCAGATAGTACAGATCCAGTCCCGTAAAGAGAACCGAGTAGAACCATCTCTTCTTAGCTATCTTCTTCTCCCCCTGCCACTGGCAGTAACTCTTCAAATACTTTGACACATTCTCATTCATCACTACCTTCTTCGTGTTATTCTTCAAAATCTTCACATCTAGCAGTTCCAGCTTTACTTTTTGCTGTAAATTTGGATGGGTGAATAGATCTTCTACGTCTTTCAATATGTCTTTTGCTAGTAGTTTGAATTTCTCTCTTATTTTGTGTTTTGCTTCTTTCGACAGTATCCTGGTCAGTGCTTTATCTAGGTGCATCATGACTGGGATTGTGATGTCTGTCTGTTTTGTATAGTATTTGATTGAGAGATCCTTGTGTTGATTTTTCGGGTTTGTGTGCTTGTTCTGGAATCATGAGTTCAAACAATTATTAGTCGATAGTAACGTTATCTACAAGCAACCACAGATATTCAATCAACGCTATGTGCGTTGTGAGGTAAGATTATAGCAATATTAGTTCCTAAAAGGGCTTTTGCATAATGGTGCAAGTCTATCGATTGGAACTATAATGCAGGTAGGAAACGTTAAGTAACTGCCAAAGTTATGTTCTTCCCACGTTTGGAATTTACTAGCTAACTGTAGATGTACCATTTAAAATCATCATCTGAATTGAAAGACTTTAAATGGTCAATTGTAAGATTCAATTTGATATTAATTTTTATTACATGTTTCTCAAGGATTGTTGTGGGATTGTCTAACATTGATGCTCTTAAAATCAAAGTATTCATTACAATATTTCAATTCATTATTAGGTACCCGAATTATCAGGGGTCAGGTCTAAATAATATGTAGTTGACGCCAATTTTGCCTAAAAAAAGGGTTAATTGTAACTTTCCCAAAATAGATAGTGTACCTTACTATGAAATCTGAGACACAATAATTGTACACATTCAATTCTATAAAGAAAAATGACAGGATACGAAAAACTGTGTAGTTTGTGCATCGTTGATTACCCTTGTGCTCTAATTAATGACAATAGGACGTCTAGTCTTCTAAATGTTGAAAGATTTTAGACAGATGGCATTGCACACTTTTTTTTTACATGTCTGTGAAGCCAATTTACTCTCCCGAGAAGTCGTTTTTAAATGGCCTCTTGTCCGGCTGAATGTCATTCAGAGCAATGAACAGTAATTGCCGAAATCTATGACACAGAATATCGATCTTGTTTATAACTGTTTATAAGACGGGTGTCCGGTGTGGTTTCCTATCGGCGAAAAATACGAACTCTCATACAAACCTTGGTCCCATGAAGATGAAAACTCAGAACTATATGGAATTGTTGTGAATAATAATTCTCGACTCAGTGTGGTTTAAATTTTGTGTTATCTGTTAGGAAAGAGTATTATGATTTTGATGATTTTATTGATATGATTGTTGTGCCTTTTAGTTATTCCAGCAGCTGTTGTGTTTAGTGAACTGTAGTCGTTTTTTTTAGGGTTCCGTTGCCAAATGGCAAAAAACGGAACCCTTATAGATTCGTCATGTCTGTCTGTCCGTCCGTATGCCACAGCCACTTTTTTCCGAAACTATAAGAACTATGCTAATGAAACTTGGTAAGTAGATGAATTATGTGAACCGCATTAAGATTTTTACAGAAAAATAAATAATAAAAAAAATTTGGGGTTTCCCCATACATAGAACTGAAACTCAATTTTTTTTTTCATCAAACCTATCAGACCTATCCATAGAAACCCCACACGTATGGGACGTGTGGGGTTTCTATGGATAGGTCTTCAAAAATGATATTGATGTTTCTAGTATCATTTTTTTCTAAACTGAATAGTTTGCGCGAGAGACACTTCTAAAGTGGTAAAATGTGTGTCCCCCCTGTAACTTCTAAAATAAGAGATTAATAAAACTAAAAAAAATATGTGATGTACATTACTATGTAAACTACCAACGAAAAATGGTTTGAACGAGATCTAGTCGTAGTTTTTTTAACACGTCATAAATCGTAAACCGCAATTGAAGATCTAATAGTAATTAAAAGCAGACATCATTGACATAAATAATCTAATAGAAGCTTAGGTAATCATCTGCCTAGCCTGTTCCCAACTATGTTGGGGTCGGCTTCCAGTCTAACCGGATGCAGGTGAATATCAGTATTTTACATGGAGCGACTGCCTATCTGACCTCCACAACCCAGTTAATACTGAGTAATACGATAACACTTGGTAAGACTGGTTGTTAGACTTTTTGGGCCACTGACTACTTGTAATGACTGTCAAAGATGGACAAATGACAGCCGGGACCTACTGCTTGCTGAGGCACGGAGGTAACTCGGTATGTATGGGTTGGTCACCCATCCACAGACCAACCTAGGCAAGCACGGCTTAACCTAAAGATCGGCCCGAGCGGCTGTTATTATTTTGCTCCTCCTAGAGCCGGGCTCCTAATAGAAGCTTAGGTAGTACGAGAATATTATTATTAGCAGAACCAAGTAACAATAAAAAAAAAAATCAAAAACAAAGGCAAACCAGCTTTACAACGTTCAGAAACATCATAAAACATTTCTCAGAAACACTGATTTGCTTATGACACGGCTTTTCAGGAACGTGTAGGTGGCTTTTAAAACAAATATTACCGTTAACGAGCCAAGCATTGAACTCGGGACCTTTCAGAATGGAGAATCTTACGTAATCGGTCAGATTGGTGTTTATGTCACCGTAAAATTGTCAAACACGTTTTATTACAATATAACGTGTTTCTCTCTAGCAATATTGTAATATCTTGAATTATTGTCAACTGAACATACGGAAGTATCTCTGCCCTCATAATCGGGACTTGGGGCACCCTCCCGTTAGGTTAGTTAGGTTCCTTTAAACCCTGCACTCGGAACAATATCTTTTCATGAGAGTTGTACCACTGGGCAAGGGGGACCCCGCCTTCCCTCCACACTTGACTATCATCGTATGCATTTCACGAAAAATAATGCGTTTTGTTGTAGTAAGTTCATTTGACAATATTTCGAGTTTTTACAATATCGCTAGAGATATTACAATATAACGTATTGGACAATTTTACGGTGACATTTTTATCTAGTTATTCATTTGCATGATTGAAGATCGGGGATTTTGTTCAGCTGTTCCATACATTTTGATGGTGTAGGTTTTGCAGATTTGTATGAAACAGTTTGTAATTAAAGTAGGATTAATTAAGTCAGACTCAGTACGTATTGTTTTTGGTTTAATTAAGTTTAGGTACTTACCTATCATTTAGCAAAATGTTAGGTGATAAAGTTTTCCCTAAGAACTTATTGAAGGTCAATTATTGATTTTACCGGTTTATTTTAGTGACCTAAATACGCTTTACAAAACAGGCAAAATGTAGTTTTAATTAGGTAATCAATTATAAATTGGTATGTAGCTATTTTTAGTATATTCGTGACTGACTACACAACGTCAAACCTAAACGTATTTGAAATGTAAATTTTAATGATCCTGAATTTTGGTTGGGTCCTTTTTACGAAACTTCTTAATAATATTAACATTGACAGATTAACTTTTTGTTTCGCAAGTAACATTTTTTGGTTACTAATGTACCAAAAGTTTTTTAAATAGTTCTCATGTTATTACTCTTTCCCCGATGATAAGTTGTGCAGTAACAAGTTTAGTGATGTTCTGAAAGTCGGTTTGGACACAGATAATAAATTAAAAACGATTATTTTGGCTCAGTGGTTAGGAGGTGAGAGTGCATGGGTTTGATTCTCTATTTAAGAAAACAAAAAATAGTTTTGAATAACAGACAGTTATTGTGTTTCGAAGGTTTGACAAGTGACATTTGTTTAACGCACGTTTAAATTTAGAGAACCCTTTTATCTTTTTGTAACATTAACGTAACCGTTCGTAAAGTTCCCCTTCATAGAGAGGAGCCCTTTTTTTTTTTTTTTTTTTTTTTTTTTTTTTTTTAAGGATTGGAAATCATCAAAAAACCATCCATGTTCCTTCCTCGCCTTTTACGTTCCGGGGCCGCGGTTTAATGTTCCCAATGCTGGGACACAGAGAGGAGCCCTGTGTCCCAGCATTGGGAACATTAATAGGCTGGTGATGATGATGGTTAACATCAACGTAAAATAGCGCAGGTACCTCTATAATTTTCTTTAAAAAAAACGAGATATAATACATGAAAGGCTCAAATATGTAAATAAAAACTCACCATTTTACACATAATCCCATCCAAAATAGTGAACATAAACAGAAACACAAACCACTTCATTTTAACTATTGAGAACCGTATGTCCAGAACGCCTAAGCTGTACTAAGCTTTCGCTGTATGTCCTAGCCGGCAGCATACACATGGTAGATAACTCAGAAGGCCCATATGACACCGACAGGAGTTAGTACATTTTTCGAGATCATTGTATTTATTTATTGGGATAAAAATATATTGTACAGATAAATAATTGATCTTGTGACATTTTGGGTTGAAAACACAGTATTAACTTTTTGCTCGATAAAAAATCAGAAGTAACGTCGATTTTAAAAGTATTTCTAATTTTATGAGATTTGGGGAGAACAATTTTTATAAAAAAAATAACATTTCATTTACTTTATCGGGTCAGATCACATTGCTCGTAGAACGGATAGCCGATGGGGCCGGAAAGTTCTGGAGTGGCGACCGCAAACCGGAAGACTATGCGTTGGAAAACCTCCACAGCTGGGTGGACCGATGAACTGGTGAAGGTTGCGGGAATGCGTCAGATGCGAGTCGCAAGGGACCGGTCAATGTGGCGACACTTGGGGGAGGCCTATGTCCAGCAGTGGACGTATTTCGCCTGAAATGATGATGATGAATCGGGTTTGACAGGGATATAATTGGATAGATTTATAATCTACATATAGGCACATAAAATGAAAGCTTGAAAAACAACTCGTGCGGACCGCGCCAATGTCCAGTTGCACTTCATAGAAAGAAAAGAAAACGAAAAAGGAAAGTAAGGACAAAGAAGACAGTACGCCGACCCGAAATAAATTGGAATAGGTCAGGAAAACGATGGTGAATTTTGCTACAATATTTATGGTCATCTGAGTCCCGGCTATTATTTGTCCATCTTTGACAGTCGTTACAGGTAGTCAGGGGCTCAAAAAGTCCAAGTGGTCTCATATTTCCTTGTATTAACAGTGTTGTGGAAATGTGGAGGCAATTTTAGTTGAAATATGAGAAGCAAAGAGGAACTATAATCATGTTAGTACGAACGATTACAAAATTGACTGCCTCGTTGGTCTATTAGGCAAATGCGCGACTCCTGCGGTCCTAAAATGGAAGCTTTGGCAGAATCATAAGTGAATCACGTTAAATAAAATCTAAAAATGGACTTTAAAGTCATTGACATAAAGTTCATTTTACGAATTTTAAATTTTTAACGTAATTCAAATGATGTTCTGCTAAAGCGGAGTATGAGGTCCTTGATTCGATTCCCATATCGGGCAACATTGTATTGGGTTTTTTCGTCAGGATGTTCTCAGTACCACGGAGTATGGATTTTGCCCGGTTAAAGGCTTCATTGTCACTAGTACCATTCACAGTTCCATGATGAAACTAGTGTTAGTTTTGATACTCAGTAGTTCCATTTTGAAAGAATCTGAAAATAATGGAACTAGTGTTGTTTTTTTTATCACTAGTTCCACTAGTTAGATTAACAGTTCCATGATGGAACTACTGCTGTTTTTATAATCACTAGTTCTATTTTGAAAGAATCTGAAAATTATGGAACTAGTGTTGATTTTTTTATCACTAGTTCCATTAGTTAGATTAACAGTTCCATGATGGAACCTGTTGTTTTTTTTTTGATAATCACTAGTTCCATTTTGAAAGAATTTAAAAATAATGGAACTAGTGTCGTTTTTTTTTTATTACTAGTTCGACTAGTAAGAATAACAGTTCCATGATGGAACTACTGTAGTTTTATTAATCACTAGTTCCATTTTGAGAGAATCTGAAAATAATGGAACTATATAGTGTTGTTTTTGTTAATCACTAGTTCCATTTTGTAAGAATCTGAAAAGAATAGAACTAGGCTATAGGCTCGCCTCCTATTACATGGCACTTAAACATAACTGGCGAAATCTGGGTGTACTAATGGGTACATCTCTGCCTAAATTTTTGAAAATAACAGGCGTGATGCTATATTCTGTTTTTAGAATAATTTAGCTCTGTATGATTATGACATTATTTATCCTTTTTATTTAACGTATTTTGTCTCACTGCTATTCCATCCTTGGGCTCTTTTTCTGGGGCTCCTCGAACCATTTCGCCACCTCTTCTTGGGCCGGTCTCGGCGGCGCCGTCCGTCTTCCGATAACCATTGTGTGGAGACTTTTGCCCAGCGGTCCCGGACCAGCCCAATCCCATTTTAGCTTCCAGCCTTCGTGCCAACGTGCACTAAGCCCGTTTTGGAACGCAGCGTACCTTATGATATAAGGTTTTATAATTTCTATTCCAATAAAAAGAAGATGCTATTAGAACAGCAGAATTGCTTTGACGTTTAATTTTCAAAGCTCATTCAAATGAAACTTCTGCGATTCCCTGAGAGTACCATGTATATCGGCCACATAACAGTAATATGTATTTACTAAGTAAATTATTATCAGTCGCTACATGAAACTAACAATTAAGTCTTACAATACTGTTTATCGCTAAATTGACTCAGGAAATGATTACATTTACGTGATCTAGGGTTGATTATTCCATAAAATTTATAACCTAATATTGACCGCTAAGCAAGGATCATGATTAAAAAATGATGGAGTCATGGAAAACAGTTTTTATTTTTACACGACTGCCTAAAAAAAGAGTGTTATGTGTGTTTGTGTGTTTCTCTATTCCACCATAACTTCTAAACGCCCAAATCGATTTCAATGTATCGTTAGAAACTCAGCGTTATCCCAGGTAACATTACAACATAGTCACTTGATACTACACCATTAGAATATTTTGGAAATGTATAAAAAAATACAAGCCTTATAATAATGTCTTTGTGTTTTCGTGCGTGATAACTCAGACAACAAGCGATACCTCTACTTGGGCCCTTCCCAAGGGCGTCGCCAGCTTTTGGGCCAGGTGGGGGAGCAGAAGGGTGCGTGTAAAAGCCAATTGTAAGTTTACTATTTACAGATACAGCTGAAGTGCTTCTAAAAATCTAAAATGCAATGGCTGTATTATTCAAAAATGTTAGCAGCACTGAGGCGTCTTATTGGTTAGGTAAGGTTTTGAAGATTTATCTGAAGACGAGGAACTAGGTACATGAAAATGTAAGAGCGAGCGAAGCTAGCTCGAAAACCTTAACGTCTTGGATAGATTAGAATTGTTTCACCCCTTCGTATAGGAGTTACTTGCAAAGTTAAGATTCAAGAGAAACTTGACTGCATGAGTAAGCGGAGCGAGCTCGAATTTTTTTTGACATCTTAGTTTAGACCGGTTTGAATTGTTTTGGTCCTTCACGCAGGAATAAATTGGACTTTTAGAAAAAAAAGTGTAGTCTGGAAAGCTATCGAAGCGAGCTCGAAAATTTAGGAGTTTACCAACCTTAACCAGGTTAGAATGTTTCGAACTACTGTAGTTACTGGGTGACTTATAGATAAAATTAAGATTCAAGATAAACCAGGGCTTTTGTAGCCTTGCAAGCGAAGCGAGCTCGACAATGTTACATTTTTTCTTATTACAGAATGTTGTAAGCATTCAAATATTGTATGCTCTTGACCTCGATCACACCTGATGGAAAGCGTTGGTAAAGCGGTCTTTTCTCAGAAGAGATATCTTGAGATTAAAATATCCACAAACTGTAGCAACCGTGTGTCAGTGTATGTAGGTATTCAAGGACTACCAATTTATTTCAACCTCTGTATGTACCGGTCGATAATGCGTAAATCCAATAGTAGTGCCAATCCAGAGCTGGAAAAAGGGGTGACTGGAGGCCCTTTATATCCACGGGGCCCTGAGCGGCAGCCGAAAAAGCAATTATGCCTGCGGAACATGAATCAAATAGCATGCACCAGTGATGACGTATATTTCTATTTCAGTCACACTCTCTCTTCCCTTACTCTCATAACGCGACGTGACGACAATCTGACACGACCAGGGAACAATCTGGAGCAGGAGTTTGCAGTACCGAAGGTCACAAAAGCCGTTCTTTAAACGTCTTTAGAGCGTACGTGCTATGTTATGATGATGACGATGTATATGACGATCAAATAGTTAAGGGAATTGATGACTAAAAGGTTCATAGAAACATTGAGCTGGCAATGTCATCATTTTACATAAACGTGATCTTTGAATCTGATAGGTTCAAATACATCTGAGACAGATCAACATCATACTACAGAATAGCCTGTGAAATGAAAGAAAAAACTCTCCTGTCTGGTTTTTTTGTTCTGGATGGGAAAATCACCCTGAGGTGGAAGGCAAAGGTCTGTCAGGCTCTAACTGACTAAAACCACCCCGTTCTCTTCCCACTCTTCTCCACTGAGGATCATGGGAACTAGTGCGCCTTCCAAGATCTCCTGCTAGTGCCAGCCCGCATCTGCAGGCCTCCTCAATTCCGCTGGGGAGTAAGGTGTAAGACGTGGGAGAATGAGGTGGGGTGTATATCGACCTGTCTAGCCTACTTCAACTAAGTTGGGCCAGTCTTTGGCTTCTGCATCACATATTTTCAGGGAAATCGATGACTAAAATTTATACTTGAAGTACAGCACTTTACATAATCGACTTACCAACGACCAGAAAAAAACATTAATTCATTAAAAAGGTGACATTGGCACTTGCTCTGATTTGAACCCACAACCCTAAATCTTGTATGACAAGGTCTTATTAGAGGCGGACTCCACCGAAGCGGAGATGAGACGAGAAGAAAGCGGCCGGTGAGCGGTTTGCTATGTGCTGCATTCGGTCATTCGGTGAGCTGTAAGCTGCGAGCGGCAAATCAGCCTCGGAAATAAACAAACATAGGATACATTCTTAACCCGGTAGTACATTTTCTATTGATAATTTCCAACCACTACGTGGACAAAGCCACAGGTATAAAGTAGTATCTAATATTACACACAAGCACCAATATGTATATTTTACCGTAAAATTGTCAAATACGTTATATTGTTATATCTCTAGCGATATTGTAAAATCTCGAAATATTGTCAAATGAACATACTGCTTACACCAAAACGCATTATTTTTCGTGAAATGCATGCGATGGTGGCCAACTCACACGGTGTGGAGGGAAGGAGGGGTCCCCCTGGGGTGGTACAACTCTAATGACAAGATATTGTACCATTCCTGCGACATACCGATTAATATAACCTAACCTTAAAACACTTTATATTCCTCTAGAAAGCGTAGTCGACGGAGACCCACTTCGCGGGGTTCCTATTTCCGAGTGCAGGGTTTAAAGGAACCTAACTAACCTAACGGGGGGGTGCCCCAAGTCCCGATTATGGGGGCAGAGATACTTCCGTATGATCAGTTGACAATAAATCGAGAGTTTACAATATCGCTAGAGAGAAGCACGTTATATTGCAAATCAATATAACGTGTTTGACAATTTTACGGTGACATATATACACTTTCCTTAATAGCATAGCTTTTTTTGCGAGAAATAACGATTGTAACTAGGAGATATGATCTTTTTCATAAAAATATGAGTTCCAGAATACAATGTACGTAATAACATCTCTTTACATATTACTAGACGGGACTTTAAATGATTAAAATACAAACAAAATGGTCATCCCGGTAGTTTGCGGTCTTCTACCCTAACTGCCACTAGTTATCGTTTTTTTTTCACACCAAATTCGCACCAAAGAATAACGAGGGTGTTTGATAATATCACAATAATTTTTCGGACACTAAAAACATGCTTATCTTTTCAGGGCTTCTGGAGTTCCTGTCTGAGTAGATAATTAGATTTAAATTAAAAACACCAATTTTACGGTCGAAAATGATAAATCATTTCCTGCTGTCTGTCTTATCTGTGAGTTTAGTATTTTGGAGCATTTAGGATTTAAATGCAAAGTTTTGGGTTTGCTACAGGAGATAATTTTTTTGTTCGAAGATTAGGCTACCCACATAATTTGTAGCATTTAATAATGAAACGTACATTGATTTCTTCCTTATAACATCTAGATTATAGTGGTTAAATTAGTTAAGCCTTGTCTAACCGGAATAAATGCGAAAAATCTGCAAAAACACAAAAAATTAAATGTCAAAATAATGAAGTTGTCTGTCAACCACCAAAAAAGTGTATTGTAACGTTCCGTACCACGTTGATTGTTTAAACCATCTATTCGATTTAAGTGTAAACCTTTAAAAATAGCATTAAAAATTCTCACACTATATTTATATAATATTTATGTTCTATTCTGATTCTATTATAATTATAACGGATATGATTAGCAATGGGTAGGTACCGTACTTTTTTTAGTAAACGGAAAAAACGCCTTGGTATTTTCTGTCAAATGACATTGACCACAACAGGAATGATTTGACTCGTAAAACAATATCATGACATAGTTTATTTATTATGATTTTAAGATTCCGGTTTCATTTCTGTGTTTTTTTTTGTGTAATGTGAATAATAAATGCAACGACCGAACGACGAATGAGTTTTGTTAACAAAGATACTCTTTTGATGGTACTGGATTAAAACTTGATGAAAACGGTTACAAGCAGGTCAGGCAATGTCACACGTTACACTACTACACTTCAGGCAACTTACCTATGCAGGCGAGAAAAAATAGACCTAAAATAAATAACTTTCGAAGATGAAAACATAACATAAAAAAATAATAATAATGCATCATAATAATTTACGAGAACATGCAAAGGCGATATAAGAAATCCTGAACTTTTACTTACCACAACAGAAATTATGCATCATCCATTGTATTTTAGTAGGAACCTGGAAAATACCTATTTAATAATACTAGAACAGGAAAATTGAATTAAAATTGTACCATTATTTCTGTAGGTGGATTTAGTTTCCAACTTATTATCTGAACAGGAGAATTTGTCATTAATAATACCTAATAAATAAAAAAATAAAAAAATGTTACCAATAAACAGGTTACAGGAAAATGTGAGACGAGGACTCTAGAGCGAGGTTTGAGTACCTGAATTTCAAGAGTCAAATATGTAAATTACGACAGCTACCGGTAAAATGGGTAGAATAGGGATCCAGGGGTGAATAGAAACAAAACTTTGGAAGGGATTTTATCGCTGAGCTTATATTGTATATTGCCAACAAGGTACCTTTATAATTAAGTATAATTTAGTTAACACAATAGCGTACTTGTTGGTACCATATCATGTGAATTCAACTTTAAAATCCATTCCAAAGTTTTGTTTCTATTCACCCCTGGATCCCTATTCCCCCCATTTTACGGTACCTTGTCTCAATAAGGTGAATGACAATATTGAAAAGATCGCAAGGTACAATAATAGTAGGAACGTCATAATATGATAATACTAAACTTATTATCATACTATGTTCACCAAAAAGATGAAGGTCTGATTATCTAAAATCAGCTGTTTAAAACACATTTTTGTATGGGAACATGTCACAGTGACAACTGTTTTTAGATAAACAGATCGTTATCTTATCGGTGAACATAGTATCCAATGCATATTAAACGTCCTTTGCAAGGTGGTTGAGGGCACCTAGACGTGGGTAGCCTAGGATTGACTGAAAATGGCGTGAACTGCTGATGATGAAGGCGTCAGGTAAGATCTTTAAAATTTTACTTAACTCGTACTTTGAGTAAGGGTTAATCCTGACACTGTCCACAGTCAAACTTCAAGAAAAATACAGATACAGACACAAGATCGTCTAAGTTAAAATAAGTACAGTAAAATTGTTATTTGGTGCTTTTTGATACCGAAAAACAAAATGTTATTGGGTTCTTCCATCAGGAATTTCTCATTAGCAGCCATACAAAGTATTACGGTGCTACGCGAATGGATAAAGTAAGGAATGAGTATATTAGAGGAAGTCTGAAAGTGGCGCCGGTGACTGAAAAGTTGTGTGGTAATCGGTTATCGTGGTATGGGCATGTAATGCGGAGGAATGAGGAAAATGTCGTGAAAAAGTTTTGAGTATGAATGTGGATGGGTATTTGAGTAGAGGAAGACCAAAGAAACGATGGATGGACTGTGTTAAGACGGATATGGTGAGAAAAGAAGTGTCTGATGATATGACGAAAAATAAAACCGACTTCAGAGAAAACAAAAAAGTGAAAAATAACTTTAGCTTCAGAAGTCGGTGACCTTTGTTTGATTGATTTAGTTTTTTTGTCACCGACTTCTGAAGCTAAAGTTATTTTTCACTTTTTTGTTTTCTCTGAAGTCGGTTTTATTTTTTGTAAAAAAGTTTTTATTTTTCATTTTTTAGTGGTTCACATGTACCCCTTCACAGCGTACCGGCGTGATTTTATTTTATGAAACAAACAATAGACAGATATGAGATTTCAGCGATCCCAGTACATTTGCTATCATTTATTGAGGAGTTCCCGTCGCCTATCTTCCGAAGTTCTTCATCAGATCTTTACCAAATTGAAATGGGATCACTCCAAGAATGTACTCTTCCTAAAACTACCTAAATCGCTTCTGGTGTGCCTATAAAATTTAAGGAATTCCCTCTATTTCTCCAGGATCCCATTAAATAGAACTTAACATATCTAACTGTCGAAATCTTGGTGTATTGTACACTTCTGCGTCCTCTCTCAGAGCATACAGGCGTGATGTTACGTCACTATGTTACATAAACAATAAACAACCAAGCGATTGCAGCAATTACTGCAGCTTTGCCGTGTATTTTTGAAGAGTTCCATTTATATCTCCGAAGATCAGCGTCAGATCTTAACCAAATTGAAATGGAACCACACGAAAAGCACCAGCTTTCAAATAAAAAAAGAATCATCAAAATCGGTTTACCCAGTCGAAAGTTCAGAGGCAACAAACATTGTCGAAATCTGGGAGTATTGTACACATCTGCGTACCCCCTCAGAGCATAGAGGCGTGATTTTTTGTCATGATGTAGTATGAACAATGAACCTACAAGCGATTGCAGCAATTACTGCAGATTTGCCGTGTATTTTTGAAGAGTTCTTTTGTATATCTCGGAAGATCAGCATCAGATCTTCAACAAATTAAAATGGGACCAATCGACAAGCACCAGCTTTCAAACAAAAAAAGAATCATCAAAATCGGTTCACCCAGTCGAAAGTTCTGAGGAAACAAACACAAAAAAAAAAAAAAAAAAAAAAAAAAAAATACAGACGAATTGATAACCTCCTCTTTTTGGAAGTCGGTTGAAAATAGAGGAGTATGGAAGAAGAAGCCATGCTGCGCTGACCTCAAATAAATTGGGATAAGGGCAAGAGAATGATGATGATGATGACAAAGTATTGCTAGAGTTTGTAAAATAACTTCTACCATACACCAGCCGATAGTTATCGATATTTTTGTTCTAAATTCTGAGCCCCCAAAACCCAAATAGCCCCGCTTTACTGTACCTTATGTTAATGGACTTCAGTCCGAGACACTTCGTCAGTTATAAGCTAAGTTGAATAATTAAAATAAGTACCTAGGTTACCTATAAATAAATTTTACCTTACGGTATGTCATTCACGAGTATGACATAATTTAACGAGAATAATGGATACGGGGAATTCATTTTGTTCGAAATAGTGACTTAACGTCAATGCGGTAAGGTTATTTCGTATTATTTAATTAGAATTGTGTCACTATAGGGCTTCTGCACACAATAACATACCTTATTTAAAGCTGCCCGTATATTCTTTAATTACGTTCGTAAGAAAATGTGGTAAGTTCTGAGTATGAATATGTATGAGTTGTGTTGACCAAAGAAACGACGCCTTGACTTTTTGAAAGATAAAAACATTTTTGCAAAAAATAAAACCGACTTCAAAAAAAAACAAAAAAGTGAAAAATAACTTTAGCTTCTGAAGTCGGTGACCTTTGTTTGATTGCTTTAGTTATTTTGTCACCGACTTCAGAAGCTAAAGTTATTTTTCACTTTTTTGTTTTTTTTTGAAGTCGGTTTTATTTTTTGCAAAAAAGTTTTTATTTTTCAGTTTTTAGTGGTTCACAGGTGCTTGATACATGGAAAGTGCATACCGTTACAATTACAACAAGCCCAAACACGACTATGGTACATTGTCTCATTATGGAGTTCCATGACTCTTGGCTTCATCATCAGATCTGATGGTAGAATGGTTCTTATCAAACGCAAATGCTTCACTTGTTGTAGAAAATACCAAAATCGCAACACGTTTTCAGATAAAATTTGAAGAGTTCCCTCGATTTCGCCAAGATTCCATCATCAGATCCCAATTTGGTGGCTATGGGACCAACTTGGAAGTATACCCTTTCAAACAAAAAAAGAATTTTTCAAATCGGTTCAGGCGTCTTCGAGTAATCGGTGAACATACATAAAAAAAAAAAATACATACAGTCGAATAGAGAACCTCCTCCTTTTTGGAAGTCGGTTAATAAATGGATATGGAGGAAAGTGGAAATTATGTTTTTCCTACTCCTTCGTTATTCTTTGTGATTAATTTCTTGTAGATTCCAAGACAGTTGAATTTTTACTATGGAACTTCGTCGAGCTTCATTGTCTCGGCACTTTTGTGGTGGTCGCTACTGTTGATTCTGACTTTCAGGAGTTACAGTGGTTTAGGAATTCTGTGTCGGACTTGTCCCAAAAATAACGCGTCAGCAATTTGTACGTAGGTACCAGTATCACAACCGATCCTTAAAACAACTTGACATTCCGTGATGTTGAATCTATCAATCAATATTGCAGATAAGTGAGATATTACTGCGAATTCTTAGTCACAGTTATTAATACAGTAAATGATGATGGTCATGAATGTTTGTCCATCTCTGTACGCATGATTGATGGAGTTTTGTACTTGTACCGTGTAAATGCGAAATTATTGGTCGAGCTTTTATCAAGTAAACGTTCGAAGCAACTGGTTGTAGACTGAGTTTAGTTGATGAGATATGAATGCTATTTTTCTTAATCTCCTATAATTCCAATTTCTGTAACCACGGTGTCACCTCCGCCTTTCTAGGAAGTTGAAAATCCAGTGATTTTAGAGTTCCGGTCATTTTTCTTTAATGGCAGCTCAAGCAAGGTTTTCGGTGTAAATGTGTTATCATTTTAGACGCAGAATCTTACCACAACCACCCACAACTGTCGGGTGAAGACCTACTGCTGAAAGTCGCGCCGCAGTTGTACCTGGCATATCTAAAAAACTTCTTTCATTTGTTTTCTCCTTTACCATTACCACTCAAATTTTTTGTCAATTCAAGAAATCGTAGAACAAAAGTTGTTCGGGTTCATGGTCCAATAAACGCAAGATCTCTCGTGTCGTCTGTATCTTAATAGATACAACTTGTGTAACAAATATTTACCACATTATAAAAACACATGAAAACGGGTATTTATCGCGAATTTACCTTAAAAAAAACGCAAAATACGCGCTTTGACGTGGAGTTGCGGACACAAGCTCGTTGTACAATACAATACCTTTAAAAAAAAGATAAAGAAAAATGAAAAGTTACCAAAAAATAAAGCCAACAATAATGTATAATGGAAATATTTACCATACAATAAACAAGCTATAACATCAACAATCCAAACCCAAAATTAGAATAATTTGTATCTTGCGACTGCTAGCTCGCTACGTATCTAACCAGCACAGGATGTACCACAGCAATAGCAATTGCAAGTTACACACTACGTCCACACTGAGCTTGCCAGTCAGCGCTCCAGTAGATTATTCGTGACGAATTCCTAACTGATGGTTAAGAGCCCTCTTACAGTCCACTAGCGCCGCCAATCGAAAAAATGTCATAACTCGTAAATAGAATCAAAAATACAAAATGTGGTCTATTGTTACTGTAGAAAAGGCAATAACGTAATTTTATAACACCTTATCAACACTTGAAATATAGCTGGTTAGCTAAATCGTGCATTCAAAACATAAACGGCCGTTTTTGTTACAAATGCACGATTTAGCTAAACAGCTATATTTCAAGTGGTGACAATGTGTTATAAAATTACGTTATTGCCTTTTCTACAGTAATAATAGACCACATTTTGTATTTTTGATTCTATTTACGAGTTATGACATTTTTTCGATTGGCGGCGCTAGTGGACTGTAAGAGGGCTCTTAAACAACTGTTATTTACAAGGTCACCCGTACCCTTAGGTGAGATCATGAATCATGAGTTACGTAGTTATTGACCGATGGTTATCGTTATCTGGGTTACTGGTTAACGGAATATTATGTTAAAGCTCTGATCTCTACAAATTACAGTTCATAACTAGCCCACTACCAAACCATATTTATGTTCCACAGCAGGGCGAAGGTCTTCCTTCCCTCTTTCCAGTGCTGTCTTTCGCCAATCCTTGTGAAAAGAGTCGAGTTCATCACGATATCTCCGTCTGGGCCTGAGCGTTGGTAATTGCTGCTGTTTGGGACCCATTGTGTGGTTTACTATACCTTTTGGAAATCTTTAAACATAATTGTCATCTAAGAATCCTTTCTCAGGTATAGAGTATGTTGTTTAGGTATTGTAGCCTCCAAGATACTTCTTTGGGGAACAGGAAGGACCAAATTGAAAACAATGTGAAAAAATCCTAATCAATATTTTTTTGAATAGCCGTCGATGTAAATAAGCAATTACGCTTGAAAAACCACGAATGTTTACTAAGCATAACCTTTTTTTTTCTTTTTCTTTCGGATGGGAAATCATCAAATGACTTCTCCCACTCTAAGCGGAGCGGGAGGGAGTGTCAGACTTTTACTAATTAAAACCCATCCATGTTCCTTCCTCGCCCTTCATGTTCCGTAATAAAAATAATGTCCGAAATACCGCGGTATTTCTTTCGAATAGGCCCGCAACCTACTAAGCATAACCTGAGACATACTTCTGAAATAAGCCACTGATGCCATCTAGTGAGAATTACCTAAAACATTGGAATGAACATTAGAATGTCTATAAATAAAGCAATTAGATGTCTGCATTTATATGTTTCAGAGACTCATATTGATCACTGATCATTTCAACTGTTATACCACTTATAAGAGACATCCTTTTGTCGTGAGAGAGGGATAAGGCCGTACCTACGATGTAGCATGGGTGATCATCATTCTCCTGCCGTAATCCCAATTTATTTGTGGTCAGCGTATCATGTCTTTGCATTTATTTATTTTACAGGCGTTCATGTGAGTCTTAGTCTTACGCCTGAACGCTTACATTAGCGAATTGCCGTGTTTTGTATCTTGCTAAAGCATTAATGGCAGGCGTTTAGGCAACTCATAAGCGACTGATAACGTTATGATCTGTTATATCTAGCTGTGCAGGGAAAGGATCTTTCCTTTTATTTGTAATTTTCATAAAGGAAAAGTAAGACACCAACCGAAAGGTTGTGCAACGTCAATCGAGTATCAACGGATCAGGGGCGGGTTTGATACGTTGGCTGCCCTAGGCCTACGAAAGATTGCCACCCCTTGGGAGTATGACGGATCCTGGGAACGATTATTAGTCACAGCGAAAATGACTTTGGAATAAACTAGTAAGCAAAGATTCAGTTGGATGAGTACCTAACACTTCTAATAATCGTAAACGAGCGTTTTTTTTGTGGGATGCTATATGTGACTGCTACACATTTGTGAGATTTTACACGTAGGCGCGTGGGCAACTACAAAAATAAATTTTAAAAAAACGACCACATTTTGCCGCCCTAGGCCCGGGCCTACTCAGCCTTTAGGAAAATCCCCCCCTGACCCCCATGCAAATGTCAATTGAGTATCACAAAATCCTTGTTGTACTGTAGTTTGTGATTGTCATAAAATATATTCCAATCAAGATACATCATAGCAAGGACGAAAGCTGAATTAAGGAAAATCAGAAAACTAATGTTACATACCTACTGATGCACCCAGTAATAAGCTTGTCAACTATTTAAATCTAATTTTGACGACCCGAATGGCGCAGCGGTAGTGACGTTGCCTTACGTTCTTAGGGTCGGGGGGTTCGAATCCCGGTAGGAGCAAATGTTTGTGTGATGAGCAATGGACATTTTGTTTCTGAGTCATGGATGTTTATACAGGGTGTCCCAAAACTCAACGTCAAGCCGAAACGGGGTGACAGGATTGATCATAACCATCACGAGAAAAATCTGAAAAAAAATCTATCCCATGCAGTTTAAAAATTATGGGCATTTTAAGAAAAACCTAGAAATTTGATCAAACTGTACCATTTTTCGGTTATTGTGGTTATTCTTTTTTATTTTTGTTCATTTGAACTTTGGAAACGTAATCCTAAATAACATTTCTAGAATCCCAATAAAAAATAATGACACAATTGCCTCAAGTTTCCGAGAATTGAGACTATTTGTTAAACTACGAATTTAAAATTTTCAAGATTCGTCGACTTTGACAGGCCCTCCTATAAAAAAAATGTACTAGAGTGCCTTGGCAAGTGGCATTAAAAGTTGGCGCATTTAATCAGAATTCTAAAATGGTACAATACTTGTTAGTTCCATACAATAGAAAAGAGTAAAAAAATTAAAACCTCAAGTAACCCGATTTTTGCTATCTCATTTTACTCAGTTAAAATGTTTTTAATTCACACAAGCTCTAGGTAGGTTCTTAATTTTAAGACAAAATGATGAGAGAGATGGATAATGGGTATGTAAAGTCGACGAATCTTGAAAATTTTAAATTCGTAGTTTAACAAATAGTCTCAATTCTCGGGAACTTAAGGCAATTGTGTCATTATTTTTTATTGGGATTCTAGAAATGTTATTTAGGATTACGTTTCTAAAGTTCAAATGAACAAAAATAAAAAATAATAACCACAATAACCGAAAAATGGTACAGTTTGATCAAATTTCTAGGTTTTTCTTAAAATGCCCATAATTTTCAAACTGCATGGGATAGATTTTTTTTCAGATTTTTCTCGTAATGGTTATGATCAATCCTGTCACCCCGTTTCGGCTTGACGTTGAGTTTTGGGACACCCTGTATATTGAATACTAAGTATGTATTTACAAACAAAAAGTATATATCAACTGTCTGGTGACAACGACACAAGCCTTGCTCAATGTGGCAGTAGATGGTGCTGTGTGTAATGTCCAGCAATATTTATATTATTATATTAATTAGTCCGTCAGCTAGATTATCAAAAAATATTTGGCACAAATTTTTCTTTTGTTACGTAAACCAAAATTGACGAAGATACGACGCTTTTAAAACTCTCAATACGTCACGCCGTGGTACAATTATAGTGCGTTCTGACGTCACGAACCCCCGACTTTTGATGAGTTTTATCTTTGTCAATAATATTAATTGGTTTGCATAAACAAAAAATACGTGTCCATTGTTTTCCAATACTTACTCTAATTGAACTACTAAATAGATTTGCAATGTATTGATGATGGAAACTATCATTAAGTAACAAATAATATAATATCCATAGCACCTTAAACAACAAAAAAATCAAAGACAAAACTATTTACAAAAGAGTTTTATTACAAAATAATAACATTAACGACTACAGAACAGGTACTGGCCACTTCGTCCAATCGATCACCGAGGCCAAGATATAGAGCAAACTAAGACTGCGAGCTAAATACAGTAGAGCTTCATCCAAAAACCAACCTTGTTTCTTTAGATTTTATGTTCATATTAACTCCAAGGGACTGTCACCAAGTATATTATAGGAATATGAACATGAAGTAAATACAAATACGGTTTATTTTTGTATGAAAGACTACTACACTAAGCTAAAGTTAAGTCAAAATTAGCTTTACAGATCTCAGCCTGAGAGACTAAATAATAACTTATTGTTTAAATTTTGTGCCTGACTGTATTATGGCTTGTACAGTCAACGACTTAGTCGTTATTCTAATTTTTAGTTTTAGTTTGTTAGTAGGTTTTGAGTGTTAGGTTTAGTAGCCCGCGTCGGCATCGTAGCTGCTTTTTCTGCTGTCGTATGCGCCTGAAAATAAATTAAATTACATTATTGCAATGCTTCTTGTTATCCATGGTAAAATACACAAGATTATGCATTGTATGCATGATTACAAATTATTGAAAGCTTGCATAAATTTTAGCAACAAACTGCTATCTCTAATCCACTCAAATTGCCAGTTCCCTGAACCAGATTCCAGAACTTAATTCTTTTAGTACCTACTAAGTCTATATCATATCAAAATCTGGCCTAGCAATTGTAAAGAGATCAACCTGATATACTCGTAGATTCCCTAATTAGTACTCTACTGAAAACAAAGATTGCGAATATGCAGAATGGATCTAAAATCTGACAGAGTACAAATAAGACTCGGAATGTGTAAGATGTAAACTAAGACAAGGTTTTGGTACAAATCATGAGCGAGTGACATGACATCACATCACTTTCATTTTACCAGAATTCAAACAATACATTTTACAGTTTATGTTTAAATCACCGGGATATGTTCAAGACTTCGTGCTTTTTTTATTTGTTAGTCTGTACTGTTCCTCTGCTGACCAAAGGCCTCCCCCAATTCCTTCCATTTCCTTTTTTCCTGTGCCTCCTCGGACCAACTCTTACAGTACGCTTCCAAATCGTCTCACCACCTCTTTCTGGGTCGGCCTCGGCGGCGCCGTTCGTCTTCCAGCAACCATTGTGTGGAAACTTTTGCCCAACATTCATCGTGCATGCGACTGACATGACTCGCCTAATCCTAAATTTAGCCTAGCAGTCTTCTTGCCAAAGTCCACTGTGCCCGTTATGAAACGCAGCGTGGTGGTTTTTTTGACAAAAGACAAGAAAAAAGATTTCGGACTGCGACTGAAAAATTTCTGATTAAAAAATCTCCTATTGAAGACATACCTTGAGACTGTCTCGTATCCGTAAGCTGCAAACTCTTCAGGATCTCCTCAGGAATGGGAGGAGGAGTGGGGAGGTGAGCACCCTCCGCGTGGTAGCCGTTCTCGTCAGCCGTGTAAGTGACGGTGTAGGTCTGGCCATCATCACCGATGTAAGAGTACGATCCGGATACTGAGAGGGAACCTTCCTCGGGCTGGGCGCCGGGGATAACGCGGCCTGGAATTTTAAAATGGATGATGAATGTAAACTGGAAATAGAAAAAAAAATGAGGAAGCCTGCTGTAACTTTGAATACTAAAGAGCTATTTAAATAAAGCTAAAAGGAATGTATAATGTACATGCCAGTAAAATTTTATTCGATGTAACGTCTAATAAGAGAAAAATGAAAAAAATGTGATAATAAAAATAATAATGACTGGACTAAGGAACAGCTTAAATAATTTTTGTTTTGTGTTCGTTAAATGATCATTAAATTGCTAATAATAAACGCTCTCCAAAGTCTTCAGTAAAATTTTAAGAACAGTGATTTTTCATCTACCAAGATGACATAACCTATAATAATGATTTATCACCTGCCTATAGCCTTTCTGAATTCTTTTGGGGTCGGCTTCCAGTCCAACAAGATCCAACTGAATACCAGTGTTTTACATGGAGCGACTGTCTATCTGACCCCCACAACCCAGTTAGTACTGGGAAATACGATACCCCTTGGTAATACTGGTTGTCAGACTTTTTGGGCCACTGTAACGACTGTCAAAGATCTAAAAATGACATCCGGGACCAAAGGCTTAAAGTGCTTTCCGAGGTACGGAGGAAACTCGGTATGTAAGGGTGTTTATCCAACCACAGATCAACCTAGGCAACCACGCCTTAACCGATCGACCCAGGCGGCTAGTATTATTTAGGTCCATGTTCACCAAAAAGATGACGGACGATTATCTAAAACCAGCTGTTTAAAACACATTTTAGTATGGGAACAAGTCACATTGACAGCTGTTTTACATAATCAGACTGTTATCTTCTCGGTGAACATGGACCTTAGTCACGAGCTCCACCTGACATAACCTAAACAAGATTCTATAAATAAAATGCAGAGAAGTTAAAAAAGATAATGATTTGATGTGCCAACAAGTCATTAATTTAAACAAACATCATGATGAAACAATAGCATACACAGAGTTACTTACAAACAATCATTAAAATTAACATTTAACATGCAAGTATGATATAACAATCATTGCATGCATGCTAGTTACCTCAAAGGTAATGGCTTTGTAGAACAAATGTTTATTATTTTTAATGTTCTTTTATTTGGCGAGACTGTTTTATTCTTTGGGTGAACTTTAAAGGGCGGTTATCAGAGACCTTCACACAAAATTATGTTGTTATTAAACAAGGGGGAAAAGATGTGAGTTAGGAAATGAAATGCATTAGTTAGCAAACGCCATGCAGAAAGTATTGGGTAATAATACAGAAAGTACAGGCTGGAAACTGTTGCCAGGATTTTAGCTCATGTTCCTAGAGCGTTCAAAGTTGAAAGTTTAACGGATTTTACAAAAAACAAACCAGCTGTCATATATTTTGACCATAAATGCTGGATTCATGGTAATCCTTAAAACAGAGTTTGTTTGAAATCTATTAGATTGCACTAACTAAATATTCGTGACATGATAAATAGTTTGGCAATTCTTCCGTTGGATGCGAGTTGCAAGAGACCGGTCAATGTGGCGACACTTGGGGGAGGCCTATGTCCAGCAGTGGACGTCTTTCGGCTGAAATGATTATGATGACAAACATGTTTTCCTGTCCAAATCTAAACGCATTGTTACAACAAAGGTATGAAAATCGATTAAACTTACCTAAACAACAAACATTAAAAAACATAAAAATCACGTCAGTAATCCTGAAGGGTTAGGCATAGGTGGACTTTAATAGTACTCCCACATTTTGCCAGTTATGTTTAAGTCCTATGTAATATGGGGCGATCCTATTGCCATCAACCATGCCAACCACAAATCCATACTTCATGCCTGCTACTGAGAAATTCTTGGTGGAAAAACTGAAGCATAAAGTACAAATAACACCCACCTTGCTGCTCAGCCTTAGTACCATCACTGGTCTCATAAGCATAATGGTACCCCTCCTCATTGATCTCATTCTCGTACTTCAAGATCTCAGCCTGACTTCCAGCGGAACCTGCTCCTCCTGCATTGTATGCTGCCTGGCCCTGTCCTCCAAACGGAGCTTGAAGTCCAGCGCTGGCCCCACTTGAAGACCTGGCGTTGGGAGGAAGATAGATCGAGTTATCCAGGCGAGCGGCGGACGCTGCCGATAGGATGGCTAATACGATGAACTGGAATTAAGAGTAGAAAGTATGGATGAAAAGATGGTGAAACATTTAAAGATGTGTCGTACAATCATAAACAAATCCTCATGGTGGCTATGAATGAAGACATTCAAAAGGATAGGCAGCCTGCTAAAAACCATCTCAATTGTTGAACGAGAAATTGAGTGTATCAGCATTCTCAATACAGGTTCAATAGTTGTTTATATCATAGTTGGTGTGGAATATAGACGCTGACAACTCTTGGAAGGAGTTCAAGTGATAGCGAACAATTTGAGTTAAAAGCTGCTTGAGTTGTTCCTCTTATTTTATCCAACCGAGTGTTTTCGTTATCAGTGATTTGTTTGTGCGAATTTGTTCAAGACCCATGGCCCAAATACTTGAAATTTTTATTTTAACATTAATTTGTCGATCACTGACAAATGCTTGCACCGACTGGACAGGTCCAATCAAATCTGTATGGTCCTCATATCACTTTACTAATGTCTGGACTTTAAAACAGACTAATTTTGTTTCAACGGTTTTTCTCAGAGTAATTTGGTACTCGTAAAAATACGAAACACCGGCCGCGTCTGAATTTAAAACAACACATGATGTGACATGTAAAAGACAGAAATGAATTTGATTTATGATTAATAAAAATACTACACAATTTTAATATACATTTAGAACCACAAGTTCCACGTCTAGAACAATCTAAAAGTTTTATACAGTGGGTGTTGAACACATACATATCTAACGACATATAGTATACAGAGCGAACTTTACGGTCAAGTCGTATTTATTACACTTTACGATTTTCAAATAAACAGCCTCAATTCAAATTCTAAAATACCCAATAAAATCTAAAGTATCAAAGTTTTACGTTAAAGTTAAATGAGTGCAAGCTATACAGGTGAAGGCCGAAGGTAACTCCGCGATGGGAAAGGCTAAGGTTCTGAATGTGACCCTATAGAACTTCGGTCACGATCAAAACAATATAGAAGCCTTCTAAGGACGCATTGGGTAAGGTGGTAAGGTGGCGTTATGGAGAGGTGTTTCCCAGGATAATAAATAGACTGAAAAGTTAATGACCGATTTGAAACCTATCACGATTTATTAGTAAGTCCAATTAAAACGGAAAACTTATTCAAGAAAATTGCTTTAGAGAAAAATAAATCCTGGCCGTAAGTGACAATGCGAATAAAAAAAAAACAGAACGGTGACATAGTTACGATATGTTACTCGATGTTAAAGTATGTAAGCAAAAACATATGATGATAACTGTGATGTATGTAGTAGTCATAAGTAATAGTGGGTAGGTTGATATTGTTTTAATATAAATTATAGTGGGTACTTGGTTTCACTTGTCAAGGATTTTGCCAGTCATTATACGTTGCATCTAACCGTGACTACGTCTATTATTTATTCCTGTATTTCGAGTGCTCCAACCCAAGAACTCTTCAGTGGCGACGAGGATAAACTATTAATGGTGAAAGGTGTTAGTGGTGATTAACCAAAAACAAAAAAAAAAAAAAAATGTCGATCGGTAGGATTACTGAGTTCGACATCCACAAGGACGATTGGAGGTTATATGTAGATCGTCTGGAGCAGTACTTTTTAGTTAATAAAATAACAAGTGAGTTACAAGTGCCGACGTTAATAACTGTAATGGGTGCAGCCAGCTACGAGCTGTTAGTGAATTTATGTACACCGGCGAAACCAAACACAAAAACTTTTGAACAAATAACGGTTATTATGGGGAAACATCTTCAACCGAAACCGAGTGAATTAGCGGAACGCTATAAATTCCGTAATCGCAAACAACTTATCGGTGAACAGATATCAGACTACGTGGCGGTTCTAAAGAAAATGTCAAAAACTTGTGAGTTCGGAGCATGGTTGGAAGAAAGTTTGAGAGACCAGCTGGTTGCCGGGATAAAAAGTGAAACGATTAGACAAAGACTGTTTGCAGAGGATAAATTAGACTTCATGAAAGCATATAATCTGGCCGTAAGCATGGAGGCGGCAGAGAAAGATGCAGCAGTGGTCGTGGAGCAGACGGTCAGTGAGCACAAGGCGGCGGTGGATTGTCAACTGATGATCAATAAGCGGCAGGGCGGTGGCGGCAGCGGCGGAGCGGTAACAGGCCGCGTGGGTGGCCACTCGCGGGAAGGCGAGTACACACAACGTAAGCGGCCGCAGGCAGGCCGCGTCGCATCAGCGGCGCCGGCGCCGGCGCTTGCGGGCGGCCCGGTGGAGCGGGAGCGGCGACAGCGGGAGTGTCGAGCTTGTGGCGGCCCGCATGAGGAGGCCGTTTGCAAGTTCAGGCGCTATGTATGTCGGGTGTGCAACCAACAGGGCCATTTGCGGCGTATGTGTCCGCGGTTGACACAGCATTATACCGTCGAGGCCGAGTGCAAAAAGGATGTAGTGAACAGCGACGATAGTGACGAGGTAATAATAATTGAACTTAATGAATTGACAGTTTCACAGTGCAGGCCTATTGTTGTGTCATTAGAGGTTCAGGGAAAAATAATGAAGTTTGAGTGCGATACAGGTAGTGCTATCTCGTGTATAAATGAACACACCTATAATAAGTTCTTTAGTGACTTAAAAATTGTGGAGAGTAATATTATTTTGAGGTATTATACAGGAGAAACCACTAAACCACTGGGAGTAATTAAACCTCTAGTCAAATACAAAGATAAATGTAAACAGTTAGACTTGTATGTGATTAAAAATGGCAAAACAACTTTGTTAGGTAGGCAGTGGTTAGCATCATTAGCAATACAGCTGCCAGTATTGGATTATCGTACTTATGTAAATAACAATAGCATCTGTAATGGATCAAAGTTTGATATAGATATGTTTAGTTCCAGATACTGTAAAGTGTTCGCGGACGGTTTGGGGCGGTTCACTGGTGGTAAGGTCGGCATTCACTTGCGGCCCGGCGCGCGACCGGTGTTCATGCGCGCGCGCCCGCTGGCGTATGCGCTGCGCGAGCCGGTGGAGCGCGCGCTGGATCAGTACGTGCGGGACGGCATTCTCACTCCGGTCGAGCGTTCCGACTGGGCGACGCCTATCGTGCCCGTCGTTAAAAAGGACGGCAGCATAAGAATATGCGCCGATTATAAGCTCACGTTGAATAAGGTAATAGAAGTCGACCGCTATCCACTACCTAGGGTTGAAGACTTACTAGTTCGGTTGAACGGTGGGGAACATTACAGCAAGCTGGATCTTTCCCAAGCTTATGCCAATTTGAGCTAGATGAGTCACGCAAATACACCGTTATTAACACACACAAGGGGTTGTTTCGCTATAACAGATTAGTGTACGGTCTTGCGTCGAGCCCGGCCATATTTCAGAGACGTTTGGAACAGATGTTTGCGGATTTGCCGCAGGTAGGTGTATTTTTGGATGACGTCATCGTAACGGGGCGCACGGTGTCTGAGCACATGACTAATCTATGCAAAGTTTTTGATCGATTAGAGCAGTATGGGTTACGAGTGCGGAAAGACAAGTGTTCATTCTTTACTAAATCAGTAGTTTACTTGGGGCATGTTATCAGTGCAGACGGTGTACATACTTGTACAGATAAGGTCGAAGCGATTATAAAAACGCCGGCACCGACGAATATATCGGAGTTGAGGGCCTTTATAGGTATGGTTATGTATTATGCTAAGTTCATAAAAAACGTTAGTACAATTTTAGCCCCAATGTACAACTTATTAAGATCAGGAGTAAAATATGTTTGGTGTGAAGAATGTAAAAATGCTTTTGATAAGGTTAAAACGATGCTAGCCAGTAGTGGGGTGCTAACACACTACTCGGTCGAGCTGCCACTCGTGTTGACTACTGACGCGAGTAGCGTGGGGGTCGGCGCCGTGCTGTCCCACATCACACCAAGCGGTGAGCGGCCGATAGCCTATGCCTCGCGGTCTCTTAGTGTAGCGGAGCGATCATATTCACAGATTGATCGGGAAGCACTGTCAATAGTTTTCGGTATCAGGAAGTATCACCAATACTTGTACGGTCGGAAGTTTGTGCTGCGAACCGACCATAAACCCTTAACGTATATTTTAGGAAATAAGGTAGGAATACCAATTATGGCCGCATCTCGTTTACAGAGATGGGCAGTACTGTTATCCGCTTATAATTATACCATAGAATATGTCGCATCTAAAAAAAATTGTGCGGATGCATTGTCACGTCTGCCTCATAAAACAGATATGCGTTCGGATAGGACAGACAGTACGTATGTACATTTTGTAGAAGATTTTTTACCCATCACTCATAATGATGTCAAAGAGGCGACGCAAAAAGATGTTGAGTTAGGCAGAATAATGTCATACGTACGGTCTGGCTGGCCGAACGAATGTTCAGCTAAGGCGGAAATACAACCCTATTACAATAGACGTCGCGAATTATATTCGGAATTCGGGTGCCTTATGTGGGGGTATAGAATGGTAATACCTACTAAATTAAGAAGCCTGATTTTAAGACAGCTACACATTGGTCACATGGGTATCGTGAAGATGAAAGGGCTAGCACGAAGTTATGTCTGGTGGCCTAATGTAGACGCGGACATAGAAGCTATGTGTAAGCAATGTGAGACGTGCGCCGCAGAGGCTGACGCACCGCCACGGGCGCCGCCGCAACCGTGGCCCTATACCGCGCAACCGTGGACAAGATTGCATATAGATTTCTTAGGCCCATATCAGGGTTCAAAATTTTTGGTGTTAGTTGATTCTAGTTCAAAGTGGATAGAAATATTTGAAATGAAAAACACAAATGCTTTGAGTGTCATTAAGATTTTAAGAGCTACATTTGCTAGATTCGGTCTACCCGAAGAGTTAGTTTCGGATCAAGGGCCTCCGTTCACAAGTGAAGAGATTAGTTCATTTCTAAAAAAAAATGGCATTCGACAAAGCTTCTCACCTGCCTACCACCCGGCATCGAACGGCGCGGCTGAAAACGCGGTCAAACTTTGTAAGCGGGCCATAAAAAAAGCGTATAGGGACAATGTTGATGTGGATACGGCTTTACAGACATTCCTGTTAGCTTACCGTAACTCAGTACACAGCACTACAGGTGAGACACCTGCGTCAATGCTACAGAGGCGCTCACTCCGTTCTCGACTCGACTTGCTACAGGGGCAACGGGCATTAGAAGATAGGGTACGACAGGTACAGGGACGCAAGGCACAGGGTGAGGGGCTTCAGCCACGAACTCTGGGCGAAGGTGATACAGTGTGGGCAAGACAGTACGGTGCGTCAGATAAATGGGTTAAAGGAACTGTAAGAGATATAGAAGGTACTCGTAGATATGTAGTGGATAGCGGTGACGGTCGACTTCTCAAAAGACACATTGATCAAATCAGGCGCCGTTCTCGTCTGTCAGATGTTCCTTATCAAGGAGATGAGGGGAACCTAGAACATGACGGCCGAAGTGAGACTGCTGTGCCGTTACAGGCTGAGGGCCAGGTAGACGCATCGGATTCTAGAGATTTTATTAAAGAGCGACTTCGTAATGCAGAAGGGGAAGGTGTGATGGACAGAGGTATTGATGATCCCCAAGGCAATATTGTGCCTACGATACCTCCGTCCATTGACCCACCTAGGTGTGATACGGAGCCGACAGTAATGCCACCAGTGGAGGGTCCCAAACGCGTACGCAGACCGGTTGTCCGGTTTGAAATAGATTAATATAGAAAATATGTATAGTTATAGTTTAATGTAATATTCTAGCTTAGTTACCATTTAAAGAATAAGAAGGGAGGTGTGATGTATGTAGTAGTCATAAGTAATAGTGGGTAGGTTGATATTGTTTTAATATAAATTATAGTGGGTACTTGGTTTCACTTGTCAAGGATTTTGCCAGTCATTATACGTTGCATCTAACCGTGACTACGTCTATTATTTATTCCTGTATTTCGAGTGCTCCAACCCAAGAACTCTTCAATAACTTTGAAAATTGTGGAATTGTCGCTATCAGATGGCATCTGTCGCTTATGGCCAACACCGTTGTCGCTACGAGACAAGTTGATGAGGACGGCTTCACGAATGTGGAAAGGAGGAGGAAGAAGAAGCTCTGTTCTCGCAACCTGTGCAGTACCGCACCGAGTGGACCCAGCATGCTGCTGCGTCCTGCTGTGCCTACGACGCAGCTGTATCTTTCCCGTCTGCATCACTCAACTACAACTGAGAAAGTGGTGCAGTATTTGAAAGTAAAGACCAACTGGACTCTGAGGGCTGTAAGGTTGGAATCGAGCCACAATATTAATTTCAAGTGATTCGTGGTACGAGTTCCAATCGACCATCTACAGACCTGCATGAAGGATGACTTTTGGACATATAGTGTCGTTTATCGACGTTTCCGAGGACGGTTACGTGACACCACGCAGCGAAACACGACGCCGGCAACGTTACATGTATAGTTATAGTTTCATAAGGTTTAAATTATGTATAAGTATATTTGTTATTGTTGTTATATGTTTTTTTATGTATTTTGTCTATGGGCCTTAGTTGCCTGATAATAAAATGATTGTTATGATTATTATTCAAAATCAAAATCAAAATATTTTCTTTCATATAGCAGGCCTATGTCTATGATGGGCACTTATAAAACGTCGAAAAAGGTGCACGGTTCGCGTTGGTCGATTCCATGGAGAAGAACCGGCAAGAAACTCCATGGTTACTCTTTTCAAATCATTTGGTATTACAATATTATTATGTTTCATTACAGCATTAGTACTAAAGTATGGGGGGACAGCGTAGGCCCGACAATAGGTCGTTGCTTGCTATACAAAAAATGTAAAACAAAAGAAATATTTAACAAAAGTTAAAAAGCACGGAATCTAAATGGCCTTCAATGTTCACATATATATTATGGGTATTCAAAAAGTTCCTGGATGATGTTGATTGACTGTCAGATTTTGTGATACGCGATATCGTTTGACCTATTAGTTGAAATGAAGAAAACTGATGTTTAATTAATTAATCGGGAGTAATCCAATAAATTATTGAAGTTCGTTTATTTAGTAGAAGACCTAAAATTGTGTAACCACACAAACATCTTGCAGGGAAAGGATTTAGTACAGACAGCGCTATAAACTACGTATTAAATAGTTTAGAACTTTGACCTAGTTAACTCTGCGAACTAATCAGGCAGTACAACGAATGTGTTACTTAAACTGGCAAATAGTCAATTATAATTGTACATACTAAATCATTTTCAAGTAAGAGGTTGTTGAAATGGTATTTGTTAAGGGACTATTATGGTTGACCAATGTTTGAAAGATGTTTTGAATATAGTTCGCTTCAACAACAATAAAAAAATAAATGCATAAGTTTTATTATAATAACTAAAAGTATATGATTCACTGCTATAAATTAGACCAAAAAAATATATGATATTCTTCAGGATATATGCTAGCATGATACTGTTTTGAAAACATAATACAATTAATTTGGCTCTATAGAAAGAAATCACGAACTTATCTCTAAAAATATCTTTCAAACCATAAAAAAACATACAAATATGCATGCGATCATTCTGATTTTTTGGCAAATAATTCTACAAGCAATATATTAGCATGATACTGTTTGAGTTTTTTAATCCAATCAATAGTTTTTTTGTAAATCGATCGAAACCACTCAATTCGCGCTATTTGGCCCGCAGTGGCTGACGTAACAACCACTTTGTAGTGCAAGCTGATTAGAACTTAAATCTAACAGCATTTCAAGCGAAGTTTGAACCACCACAAATACAGTTGCTAATTTAGCTCGTCTAACCGCCTTAATGGAATGATTACTTAATTAATCAGATAAAGCTATTTATAATTTTGAATATAAAATATGTAGGTACATAGTTTTCAATAAAAGCAATAACAAAACTGAATGTAAAAGCCACTTTAACTCTTGGTCGACTTAAAAACGCATTTGCATTCTAGAATAAGCTCTTCAATAAAATCAACAGTACACAAAAATAAACAAATTGCTAGCCTTGTAAGTGTTGGTTTGTTTAATTTGTATGTTATTAATATTATATTATAAAGCAGAAGAGTTTGTTTGGTTTTTTGTTTGTTTGGTTGAACGCGCTAATCTCAGGAAGTTCTGGTTCGAATTGAAAAATTATTTTTGTGTTGGATAGTCCAGTTATCGAGAAAGGCTTTAGGCTATTATAACATAACGCTACAATTATAAGGAGCAGGAGCAGGAATGAAAAATGTTGCAAAAACTGGGTTTTTTTTTTCCTTTCGTTTTTCTCTCTTATGTGACGCAGACGAAGTTGCGCGGGTCATCTATCATTTATATTTCTGTTTCTCTGACAGGAGGTTGGAGATCTTGTGCGTTACGGACAGTAGTCTGTAAAGCGGACAATAAGTCCAAATAGTGTGCTTATTACCTTATTACAAAGTTGTAGGCCGAATGAAAACCGAATGCTATCCCGGGATTTATTTTCTCCCATGTATGTTGAGTTGAAAAAGAGCTAAGAAGATGATGATGAATCTATTTATTATTTTAGTCAGTTAAACATACAGGGTGTAAACCACCTCATCACAAAGGCGTTAACCAAGCATTCTGTACATCAAACTAAGTAAGTTTACGCAAAAACTTTTTTTTTAGGTTATAAATCAGGTTTTGTGGTAGAACTCAATGTAACGCATTTAAAACACTGTGCTGATGGATGGATTGAATAGAACGGGGGTCGTGGAGGTGTTAAAAGTCAAAATATTACAAAAAAAACTTGTCGAAAAGTTGTAACTTTGACCCCTCATATCTTCGTAACTAGAAGGTTCCCAGGTATAGTGTTGAACAAAAAAATGATCGCAATGATGGGGAAAACAAGTGCCTTTCGGCTTCGTGAAGAGGTGTTTTACACCCTTTATATTAGCTTAGGTGTCGGGTCGCATCTGCAAAGGGGTTGGTAGGTTAGAGCTGATTTAGATGGCGTGTCCAAAGCTTAGTCCCAACCAATCAAGAAGGTCAAGCAATTTTGAAATATAAAGTGACATTTACAGAGTTTCCAACCAATGACGACGTGTGGTAAAAGCTATGTTGCCGCCATTAGATTTACAGTTGTCTTACTCATTTGTCTGTACTCTAATCAAACTAACAACAATCTCACTTTAATCAAATCGCGATCTTTGAATAACTTAATCGAATCAAAATTTTCCGATTGCACAATTTTCGGGTGGCCTAGTCTTCCGCCTCGCGGCGTTGCCTGCGGTTATTTCACAGATGTCATAACGTTACCGCTGTCATTACTGTCACACCAGCAATATTGTGGTAGTGGGTAGGTGGTTGGGTGGCACTTCAATAGTGCGGTTGTAAAGTTAAAAGCTTTGATAAGGAAGCTTGGGATGTTGTGACATTTTTAGGGTTGAAAATTCTGTGGTCTCTGGTTTTAAACTTTTTTTTACTATTATTACGAATTTTTTTAGGATGAAATGTTACTGATATTATGTGATATCAATAATCTGACTAAATTGAATGTAAGACAATGTATTATCTATACTAATGTTATAAAGCTGAAGAGTTTATTTATTTGTTTGTTTGAACGCGCTAATCGCAGGAGAAGAAGTTTCTTTTTGAGTTGGATAGTCCATTTATCGACCAAGGCTTTAGGCTATAATTATAACATTACGCTACGACCAATAGGAGCGCAGCATAAATGAAAAATGTTGCAAAACCGGGTAAATTTATTCCCTTTCCGAGCTTTTCTCTCTTATGTGATGCAGACGAAGTTACGTGGGTCAGTTAGTGTACCTAAAGCTACACTAAGTTTAAGTATACCTAAGTTTATAGGGTGTAAAAGACTCAGTCTTAACGAAACCTTTTTACTGAACGAAGGCTTCTCCCTCCCTGTCATTACGAAAATAATATTTTTTGTTCCAGACCATACCTGGGAAAGTACTAGTTACGGAGTTATTGGGGGTCAACGTTCCAAATTTTTCGAAGCTTTTTTTTTTAATTATATATATATTTTTAATTTAAGATTTTTGACTTGAAACACCTCTCCGACCCCGTACTATTCAATCCGTTCATTATCACAATGTGTTGAATGCGTTTCATTCAGTTTTACCGCACAACGTGATTTTTCATCCCAAAAACAAGATATTTCCTAGCGATAATTTTTGCGTAAAGTTACTTAGTTCGATGTATAAAATGCTTGGTTGACGGCTTTGTGAAGAGTCCGTTTTTACCCAGTATCTCCAGCTCTTAGTACGCCCGAAGGTTGGTATCCAAATTAGAAGTGCACTGCAAAACAAGGTAACTATGATCGTTGGGTTACATAATTATGGAAAATCTTATATCACTATCAGAAGACATTACAAAACTTATGCAAACGAGTATTTATCGCGAACTTTACCTCTAATTTAAGTCCGACGTTTTGAGTGGATTGCACCAGACGTGGTCGCGGGAAGTCTTCCCGCAACCACATTTGACCACGGCAATCCAATATAAATAAAGATCTTAAATCACTGATAGACAACACAGAGCTTATACTTATAGATCTAGAAAGGTGAACATTTATACAAGTATTCCATATGTAACAAAGCACCAGGAAAATATTATTGAAAATTCATGCCCCACTGGATGAAAATTTAATTAATTAATTAGTTAATTTAAATATATAGGGGATGAAAATTTTGGTGGAATCCGCCATTTTATGTATACCTATGGTGAGAAATGTTCGGGCATACGGCGTGTTGGAAATAAAAGTTTTAAGATTACCTAACTATTTCAGATTAAACAAGAATTCATTGTTTCTTTAATAATTGTTAAGTAGATTCTGATGATAGCATTAATTTGGTTACTTAATGTGAAGCAATAATAAAAATGGAACTTGCAAAGTATGAGATAAATAAAGATACATGCAGGCTTTTGCAATTGATGTCAAATAGAGCGGCAAGTTGTTATAATAACAATGAAATTGGCACAGTCGTGTTCAAAATATCAGACAATTCCTTTTCAGTACCAACTTACATAAGCTGATAAAAAACTAGTATCAAAGAGTAGAATTTAGAATGGTTTGGATGAACTTGTTTTCAGAAAAGTTTTAGAAGCAGCCATGTTTACGTGGTTAAGTGGAACTTATTATGTGGACAAAACCTCCGACATGTGCAACAATAAATTTTAATAAGTAATAATATTTTATTCCCCGAAAGTAAAGTCAAATTAATAACATGTTTGTATCAATATTCAAGACATAACTTTACATGGGTTCAAACTCAAACTCAAACTCAAATTATTTATTTCAACTAGACCATTACGGTACTTTTGAATGTCGATAAAACGAAAAAAAAGAAGCTACAGTCACAGACAAATAACTTGAGAAAGTACTGTAGTTGCCCATTCCCTAGTGTAGATCTCTATGGAGAAGAACGGGCAAGAAACTCCACTCCGGTTCGAACTTTAACCCAGTTAGCGCAAAACTGTGTTTGGGATAACTGACATACCTAGTAATAATTTCTTCAGTTTAGCACTCCCGTAAAACATGTCTGAGGAACAATACATTGTTTTGAAGGTCAGTCAATTAAAAGTGGAGGTGAAGCCTAAATAATAATATGTTTTCGAATTGCAATTTGATTCAGTATTAATTTTATTTTAAGCATTCATTTTAAACTCGTGCCCTACATGGTCCGTAATCGTACCTTAGCTTTAAGCCCAAGATTTTCACACATGGTGGAATGCAAATAAAGATGTGAATATGAATTATAAGTATAATAAACGCGCCTACTCCCGATCCTGTATCACGTTCCCGATTTCCGTATTTCAAGTCAAAATAAAACAAAAAGTAAATACTATAAATAAACAATAGACCAGTCCCATTGCACAAAAAAACCACGAATTACAAAATCACTGATAACGATTCCGCAACACTCACTCAAACTGTACGACACTTGTATTAGAAAGGTTTTGCACTAATATTATTGCTTAAAACTTATACAAATATTTTCACAAATACTAACGAATTTCATTGCTGTGTTGTGTCTAGGGATGATGCTAGTGAAATGTGTCTGCAAAGTGAATCTGCCGCATTTTATACTTGAGCTTACTATGCTCAATATTTTGACTGATATACATTCTGCATTACATTCGACGATCAACTCTTTAGAACAGCTACTTCCAAACAAAATTTAACTCTAACTTCGCTTAACCAAAGTTGGATTTTCATTGTGTTCGTTTCGTATTTTTGTATCATCTGCAAAGACCAGCAAATTATTTATTTTATTAATAGAATCACTTACAGTATGTTCATGTCTTTAAATATGGCCTTGAGGTGGTCTATAAATCATGTTTTTGACAAATGGAGATGTAATTTTCAAATGCTTAGTCTCCTTATAAGTGTTTGGCTCGTCTAGTTTATTTTTTAGACATTATATTTCACTTGCACCTAAATGTTTTAGCTAAATAGTAGGTCCCTGAGGTCTATAATGGATAACATTTTGATGTTACTTATTGTCTTCATTATTTTTTTTTGAACCGGTAAAGGTCGGTTAGATAATTTATTGACAACTTATAAACACTGTAATAATGCTGGCCATTGTTATCTAGAAAAAACGTAATTGTGAGGAAGTATTTGTAAATAATAGCTTTTGTAAAGCTTTTAAGAAAGAGATCAAAATACTAAAAATAATGGGCTGGGGTCGTGAACTTTATCTTTGAAAAAGATCTTTTGATCTTTTTTTAACACGCATGGAATCCTCCTGTATCAATATATTTCCTACCCTTTTTTTACCCTCTTTGACTACTCTTTTTCCAGCTTTCACAGAATTATTTTCTTTTTTGACCCCATCTTTGACGTACAGGTACTAAGAGGATCACTAGTACCAAGATTTTTTAGAATCTATTAGATTTACCTTAAAATACAGTGGTACTTCCAAAAATATATTTCAGATAAGGAAACAACATCTCAAATATTTTAAGAAAAGATATTTTGAAAGTTACAGGGGAAAACTTATAAAGTTCTAGCTTCGTATTATCGTTAATTTTGGTTTACGTAGCAAAAGAAAAAATATGAGTCAATTTTTTTTTGTCTCACTGACGGACCAATTAAACGTTAAACGTTTTTATTTTGTGTTTTCTTAAAAAGATTATATCCTGTTTTCTTTTACACCATTTGCTCACTATTGTAATGTACCGTTTTTTCTTTTATATTATGGCTTTGTCTTGTCTATAACGGAGAATCACTGACTCCTAAGACACAGGCACATACACCTAGTTTAGGAGTCAGAGAATTAAAATTATTGTGACCTAGTTATAAGCCTTATTGTGTTCTGTGTTTTGGATTATTGTACTGTGATGGCTTTTGGTGCAATAAAGAATTTATTATTTACGAATTCGTTTTTTTTTGTCGTCTCTCTATTTCCATTTCGGGTTGCGGGCCTATTCGAAAGAGATACCGCGGCCCCGGAACATAAAGGGCGAGGAAGGAACATGGATGGGTTTTAGTCAGTAAGAGTCTTACACTCCCTCCCGCTCCGCCCAGAGTGGGAGAAGTCATTTGATGATTTCGCATCCTAAAAAAAAATAAAAGCCCGATTACTTGTAAAATTCTCTCTTGAATTGTAAATACCAGGTTATTGTTTGCATCCTGAAGTCTTATGCCAATCGAAATGACAGTGATGCTATGTTCAAGTCTCATGTTTATGCATTAGAGCTTACAAATGTCGCCTAATAGAAATAGGGCCTCTAAATAGCGTCTGCTAACATTTAACTCGATAGCTTAGTTAGGCACTTGTGTATGAACTGCTATTTAGGTAATAAATGTTTGTGTTAAGGATACGGATTTAGATGGTATTTAAGGTTGTAATGAGCTGTTAACATTTTAATAAACTATTTTGACAGGTAGTTGGCTGGGTAGATTCTTGACTTTGAGTGTATATATAGGTGGTTCAATTCTCGGGTGGAGCAAATGTTTTGAATGCCCATGTGAGGCAGTCTTTTCGTGTAAACCTTTAAAAACAGCATTAAAATACTCACAGTTTATTTTTATTTTTTTTTAATTCTTTTGATTCAAATTAATTATAGCACATATGATTACCAACGGGTAGGTGCCGTACTTTTTTTAGTAAACAGTAAAAAAACGCCCCTATTCACGTAAGTATCTATTTGCTGTCAAATGACATTGACCACAACAGGAATGATTTGAGTCGCAAAAAGATATCATAATAGCTTATTTTAAGATTCCGTTTTAATTTCTACGTAATATTTCGTTTAATACTTAATATTTAATTTAATACCTACGTACCTATGTAATATTTCGTTTAATACCTAATATTTAATTTAATACGGTACCTCATATTTTTAGGTGCTATTATGAATAATAAATGCGACAACAAGGTGGGCCCAAAACAAATTATCTCCTTTGCTAGGGAAGAATTACCATTTTATATTTCAACGAAGTACACTGCAATAGACTGTCTCAAACAAAATAGATTCGATTAGATTCTGAATCACCTTTAAAAAAAAAATAGGGGTTATTCCATACAAACGTTCCATGTTGCTTTGTAAAAGTTCATCTAGATATAAAGGGTGTAAAACACCTCTTAACGAAAACGAAAGGCACTAATTGTTCCCCTTGTCATTCTGATAATTTTTTTGTTCCACACTATACCTGGGAACCTTCTAGTTACGGAGATATTAGGGGTCAAAATTGCAAGATTTTGACAAGTTTTTTTTTTAAATACCACTTTTTATCGCATTATTTTTACTTTAAATATCTCTACGACCCCCGTACTATTCAATCCATCCATCCGCACAATGTTTTGAGTGCGTTACATTGAATTATACCACAAAACATGATTAATAACCTCAAAGAAAAAGTTGTTTCCCAGCAATATTTTTTGCGTAAAGTTACTTAGTTTGATATACAGAATGCTTAGTTAACGGCTTTGTGATGAGGTGGTTTACACCCTGTAGATGCGATCAGATTCTGAATCACCTTATAAAAAAAAGGGAGGGGTTATTCCATAGAAACGTTCCATGTCGCTTTGTAAAAGTTCATCTAGATATATTTCAGAGTTTTAAATTTTATTTTTCAAAATGCTCATCAATCATGGACCCATTTTAGTCATGTTACCTAAGAGTAGCCTTTTAGGGAAGACCTATGAACAGCTTATGCAATACAATTTTAACAAATGTGAAACAAAATTTCATGACGATTTAAATAAACGATAGAAAGATTTCTGTACGCATAATTGAACATCATAGATAACCTTATTAAATGTATTTGAAGATGTACGTTTTTTCGCAATTCTTATCACGTTTTCATCGGCGATCCATCGAAAGATTAACTATCAGCGTAAATGCTTTATAATAAATTGCTTAAGCTCTTCATACGCGAATCCGTCCGCGTAAATTACAATATTTTACCCCCGACGCAAAAACGACGGGGTGTAACAAGTTTGACGTGTCTGTGTGGGTGTGTGTGTGTGTCTGTGGCGTTGTAGCTCCCGAAGGGATGAACCGATTTTGATTTAGTTTTTTTTGTTTGAAAAGTGTATTAGTTGGGAGTGTTCTTAGGCTATATGTTTGATAAAAATCAGTCCAAGATGGACGCCGCCACAAGATGGCGGATTACATGTTTATTCAACAACTCCCTCAATATGTGTATCAAATGATAGAGCTTGACTAGTTAAATACTATTCGACATAATAAATTTCAAAGCCAAGATGGCCGCCACCACAAAATGGTGAATTACATTATTGTTTCACAACTCCCTCAATTAGTGTATCAAATTAAAGGGTTTGGCCTACAGCATATCGTTACGTGACAATTTCTATTAAATCGCACTACCCGTATGAAAAAAAATGATCCTTGAAATTATGTGAGCTGAATAAGATTGTCTGGACTTCAAAAGAGAATACGACCTCTGAGTTTGTTTCGGCTGTTTCTTCTCAGAGTAGTCAGGTACGAAACACCGGCTCCATCTAGTTTTTAAAAAAATGACGTGTAAATGTGTTTGAGAAAACTTACTTGCTGAATAAATATCATTTATCATTTTATGACAGTGTGTCGAGGGTTTTAAATTTTAAATTTAATTTAACTTGTTTCCCTTCAAAATTCTATGATCATCGCTTTAACGGGTAGTGTTGAAAAAAAAACCGGGTGTCTTTTGTGTTATTTAACTAGTCAATTATTTCACAAATGAGTACAGAAAACTAAAGAAACGGTAAATGGACTGGGTGAAAGATGATGTGGCTAAAGTCCGGTCGCGGATCAGGAAGAATTTCGTACAATGACCTCTTTACCTACTGACAGTGGTCACAAACATTTTTCTATTAAGTGTGGTTTACATGAAATATTTGTTACCTAGTCAACCATTTCACAAATGAGTAGAGGAAGACCAAAGAAACGGTAAATGGACTAGATGAAAGATGATGTGGCTAAAGTCCGGTCGCGGAGCAGGAAGAATTTCGTACAATGACCTCTTTACCTACTGACAGTGGTCACAAACATTTTTCTATTAAATGTGGTTTACATGAAATATTTGTTACCTAGTCAACCATTTCACAAATGAGTAGAGGAAGACCAAAGAAACGGTAAATGGACTAGATGAAAGATGATGTGGCTAAAGTCCGGTCGCGGAGCAGGAAGAATTTCGTACAATGACCTCTTTACCTACTGACAGTGGTCACAAACATTTTTCTATTAAGTGTGGATTACATGAAATATTTGTTACCTAGTTAACCATTTCACAAATGAGTGGAGGAAGACCAGAGAAACGGTAAATGGACTGTCTGAAGGATGATATGGCTAGGAAGGAGGTGTCTGATGAGATGACTGTAATAAAGAAGTATGGAAGAAGAAGCCTTGCTGCGCTGACCACAAATATTACCTAGGGTAAGGTCAGGAAAATGATGATGACGAAATTAAGTATTATAATACTTAAGAAGACGGGTATTTATCGCGAAATTACCTTTAATTTAATCCCGACGTTTCGACCGGATTGCACCAACCGTGGTCGCGGGGAGACTGAAGTATTGGAGGTACCGCGACAGCAAAGTGAAGGCGTTTATTCAACTACCCTCACTCATCTTCATAAAGGTTAATTAGGGCCGGTTCACACTAGGACAGCACACTACACTAACAGTGTCCGTATATTGAGGCGATTTCACTTGACGAAAAATGAAAAAAAAAAGAAAAAAAAATGAATGAACGAAATTAAGTATTTCACAAATGATGGGGCAATGTTGCTGATTGGGTCGATCTTTAGGTTAAGCCGTGATTGCCTAGGTTAGTCTGTGGATGGGTGACCACCCTTACATACCGAGTTTCGGAAAGCACGTTAAGCAGTTGGTCCCAGCTGTCATTTGTTGATTTTTGTCAGTCGTTACAGGTAGTCAATGGCCCAAAAAGTCTGATACCAGTCTTACCAAGTGGTATCGTATTACCCAGTATTAACTGGGTTGTGGAGGTCAGATAGGCAGTCGCTAAATATAAAATACTGGTATTCATCTGCATCCGGTTAGACTGGAAGCCGACCCCAACATAGTTGGGAAAAGGCTAGGCAGATGATGATGATGAAATGATGGGGCACTTTATGTGTTGTTTCATGTTGTTTGTTCGTTACAGGAACTGATGAACGCTACTGAAGGCACTTAAACTCGAGGCTAAGTTCTGGGTCGATACAATTTAGAAGAAAAAGTATTTCATATTGTCTGTCTGTAGTAAACAGGGTGTAAACCACCTCATGACAAAGCTAACTAAGTAACTTTACGCAAAATTTATTGCTGGGAAAAACTTTTTTTTTTGAAGTTTTAAATCATGTTTTGTGGTAGAACTCAATGTAACGCACTTAAAACATTGTGCGGATGGATGGATTGAATAGTACGGGGGTCGTGGAGGTGTTAAAAGTCAGAATCAAATTGTATTTCAAAAAAACCTTGTCAAAAAGTTGTAACTTTGACCCCCCATATCTCCGTAACTAGAAGCTTCCCAGGTATGGTGCAGAACAAAAAAATTATCGCAATAATAGGGAGAACAAGTGCCTGTCGGCTTCGTGTACTGACAAAACCAAGGGGTAAATGGGAAAACTGAACTCTCCTGATACTTTCTTTGATAATACCATCTTCAGAAAATTACAATTTGTAATCAAGCTTATGAACTATCGGGACTTTTGTAAAGAAAAGTTCAGATTGACTGTCAAAATAAATAACATTTTGTTACCTTTGCGTCTGATGCAGCATTTAGATTTGATCATCCTTGTGGTATATCTCATAACTGCATTGTCGCTGCAGTTAGTAGTTGCAGCAGTCTTCGGAAAGGTTCCTTAACTTGGCTCTGTTTAATTTAACTTAAACTAATATTTAACAACTTCTGTAATAAGTCTAGATTAAAATTACCATCAATCATTTTACAGCTTACAAACATTGAATATGATGTTTAAATTACAGATTTAGTAGCTGTTACGGACATCACGACTTAATTAAGCTTCTGAGACGAAGCTAATTGAGCTTCGTCTCAGAAGCTTAATTAAGTATTTATTGGGTATAGATTTTACGAATTACGGTAAGTAAGTAGTTTTTCAATACACTTCCTCGAAAACTGGTTCTTTTCGCACTACAATTAGTTTCAAAAGGCAGTGTATCACGCGTGTATTTTCCAGATTTTTTCCACACACGTGCAGAAACTAAAATTGCCACAGATAATTGATACATATGCTTAGTCCGAATTGGTTCATTGTATAATTTAAAAAAAACACCTCTGACTTGGTGTGACCTCTCAGAGGTGAATGTTTTTTTTTATTTCGGAAAAGCGATCAACCTACGTCTTTCTTTATAACATTTCTTTATTATTCAAATTGTGTTTATAAATTCAGTATCGGTGATAAACATGATTATTTATAACTAATATTTACTTTTATAAACAAATTAACATTTATTTGTGTTCTAAATTCAAACACAAATTAAAAATTATTTTTTATATTGGGCTGTATAATGGCTTCATACCTTTACCTCTCCTTGAATATGGCGAAATCAAAGCGCGGAAAAAAATAAAATTTAAATCATAGTCTCGTGACATTCATGACACAAATATTTTACATTATTTTATTTTATTTCTACAAAAGTGTATTGAAAAACGTCGTTTGATACACGTGGACATTTGTTATTGCAGTTCTCGGCTCAATAACACACTCGCCTAACACAAGGCGGTATTAACACACGAGCTACAGCTCGTGTGTTAATACCGCCTTGTACTACAATAACAAACTTTCTCCACTTGTATCAAATAATATATAAAGGTGATGCATTAGTGTTGGAAAATCTTACACTAAGAGCATACTGCTCCAAATAAAGAAACCAGCGCGTGACAGAGTAACTAAAGCCTTACAGAATATCATCATCATCATTGTCTTGGCTTTATTCCAATTTAATCGGGGCGTCTTCTTCGATAAGTCTCTTTTACTCCACGTCTCATCAGAAATGCGAAACTGGAAGTGTCTGATAGACAAAACGACCGAAGCAAACAGTCAGTCGATCACATCATCATCATCAGCCTATTAATGATCCCACTGCTGGGACACAAGCCTTCTCTCTGGACGAGAGAATGGGCTATAATCCACCATGCGGGCCCAGTGCGGTTTGGTAGATGACACATTTCTTCGATTTTTTTGCTTGAAGGACATGCCGGTTTCCTCACTAAGTTTTTCTTCACCGTTTTGAGAGCAGTGGTGATGAAATAAATTACACAAAGCAATGCGCCTGTCTGAGTTCGAACCCATGACTTACTGTTCGTTAATCGGGGCTGCCGCCACTGGCCTGACCTCAGTCACGCCTGATAGAAAGCGATGGAGACGTCTATGATGAAACGAGCGTATCCAGATGCCTGTTTACTCTTGCTTTGAAGGTCATCATCATCATCATCATCTCAGCCGAAAGACGTCCACTGCTGGACATAGGCCTCCCCCAAGTGTCGCCACATTGACCGGTCCTTGCTACTCGGATTCACCGGATTCCCGCAACCTTCACCAGATCATCGGTCCACCTAGTGGGAGGGCTTCCAACGCATCGTCTTCCGGTTCGCGGTCGCCACTGCAGAACTTTTCGGCCCCATCGGCCATTCGTTCTGCGAGCAATGTGCCCTGCCCACTGCCACTTAAGTTTAGCAATTCTTCGGGCTACGTCGGTGACATTGGTTCTCTTGCCGATGTCTTCATTTCTGATTCGATCACGCAAGGAAACTCCAAGCTTAGCCCTCTCCATTGCCCTTTGGGTGACTTTAAGCCTTTTGATAAGGCACATTGTGAGCGACCACGCTTTGAAGGTAAACGGATTAAATGTGGTAAAGAATACAGATGCCAGAGAGTTCCACACTTTGGCTGTGCGCATAACAAATGAGGAGAAGCGATGAGTACGACTCGTCGGGATATAAAATAAGAGTTGTACGCCGCAGTACGCCCGCTAGTCCAGTGGTAAAAGGTTTCAGTAATTAAGAAAAGTGTAGCGGACCTGTCCCAAAAGCAAATCATTCTGCTCTCTCCTACTTCTTTTATCGTACGAGACCATCTTTACTCGCAACAAAGACATCTCATCTGCTTAGCCTTTTCACAACTATGTTGGGGTCGGCTTACAGTCAGTTAACCGGATGCAGCTGAATACCAGTATTTTACATGGAGCGACTGCATATCTAACCTCCATAACTAAGTTAGTACTGGCCTACTGGGTAATACGATATCAATTGGTAAGACTGGTTGTTGGTGATTAAATGATAATGATCTTTATTTTGTAAGTAGGTTTCCACAAACACTTTTACAAGTCAATTTATTTTTTAAACTAGATGGGGCCGATGTTTCGTACCTGACTACTCTGAGAAGAAACAGCCAAAACAAACTCAGAGGTCTTTGAAATAAAATAGCGGACTGTATACAGGATGAATTTTAATGAATGCGACAAAATGAAATTGGAGCTTCAGTTACAGTAACATAGTAATTATAAACTGTTTTTTCTACAATCTAAAAAGTTTTAAAAAATTACGCGATTATCGTTTGGAAAAGGTCCATTGATGTTATTATCTTTATTTAAGTACGAATTATCGGTATTCCAGTAATATGCAAAATAAATAAGAAAAATTAAGGCAAAATTAGGTAAATGACCGCTATATTGAGCACTGCGATGAGTCGGCAAGATTTTTGATACTTTTATTATTCTAACGGTTTTCGTAACTCTGATCAATTATTTTTTAATTTTATATTTTATACATTTTCTTGACAACACGTATTATTGTATATTTAAATTTGTCGCATCTATTCAATTTCACCCTGTATATAGGTAGGTTCGTATATTGGATAATAAGAACGCGCGCCTCTGGTCCAGCAGCAAAGGGACAGGCTGGATCTGATTGTCATTATTTAGGGACTGATTTATTACTACAGGCTCAGCATCGCGGGCTGGCTCGAGCAAGGGTCGGGGAGGGATTGAACGGGGATATCGCGCCGGACCTCTGCGGCGAGGTCGGTAGGTTTTCGGTTTGTATTTGTAAGCTCTACGAACTGTACTGGTATCTTTCCTACTCTCTTGCAAGATAGTGATTGGATCGTCGGGGGCGACTAGGGTGTGACGCGGACGTTGGACGGAGCTAATACGCGATGGGTCGTACCGGGCGGCCGATGCGATTAGGGGATTCCTATGCTTAATAGCAGTGTCGAAGTAACGCTTGGAAAGGCGTTTCATGAACTGCTTAACGGTGGGGATTCTAAGGTCTACGTGAAGACTATCGTTACGGACGTAAGGGGGGGCACCGGTGATCTTACGGAGAAATCGGTTCTGCAAGGTCTGCATCGTGTGGATATGACGCGGGTGGGCATGCGCGAATACTATGCAAGCATAGGTCATGATGGGACGGATGACTGCGGTGAAAAGACGCAATTTGCACTTGAGTGACAATTTGCTCTTCCTAGTGATCATGAAGTGGAGCCGGCCCATAGCAAAGGCAGCCCGGTCACGAGCTGCTTTGATGTGGGCCTTGAACGACAGATGGTCGTCCAGAATAACTCCGAGATACTTGGCTTGCCTCTCCCAGGGGATAGGCTTACCGAACATAGTGATGGGGGGACCTGGCGAACGCTTAAGGCGTGCCTTATAGTACAAAACTGCCTGGCTTTTTTCGGGATTAACTTCTATTCTCCACTTACGGAACCAAGCGCCGAGCGAGTCGGCAGCTTTCTGGAGAATGCGGCGGATGTTATCCGGAGAACGGCCAGTGTAATAGATCGCGGTGTCGTCAGCGAATAGAGCTGTTTGAACCTTCTGGTTCCTCGGAATGTCGCTGGTGTACAGCGTGAACGCGAGGGGAGAGATAACGGAGCCCTGAGGGACTCCGGCGCGAATCGGATGGGGAGAGGATAACGTCTTACCCACACGGTAGCGGAAGGTACGGTTTGACAAAAAGTCTCGTAAGATGAGCACGAGACGGTCGGGCACACCGAGCTGGTATAGCTTGTATATCAGCCCGTTGTGCCAGACCTTGTCAAAGGCTTTCGCGATATCGAAATACATCACCCCCGTCATCGCTCCACGCTGGAAACCAGCGCTAACGTGTTCGACGATGCGGTGGACTTCATGTATGCAAGAATGTTCGGTCCTGAAGCCGAACTGTTCTTTCGGGATGAAGCCCTTTGTCTCGGCATAATCTCTGAGACGCTTATAAATAAGCCTTTCATAGATTTTGCCGAGAGCACTCAGGAGACTGATCGGCCTGTAGCTGGAGGGCTGGGCTTTCGGTTTCCCAGGTTTGGGAATACCTATAACAGTGGCCTCTTTCCACGTTTGGGGGAAGATATTATTGCTCAGGGCGCCATTGAAGATGGCAGCCAAAAGGACTATGAGCCTAGCGGGGAGGGCTTTAAAAACTCTATTTGTGAAACCGTCGGCGCCTGGGGCTTTCCGAGGCTTTAACTTATCTATAATATCCTTGACCTCTTCCGGGGTGATGGCGGGGAGGGGGTCATCGGGATCTTCAAAAGGGGGAAGCGATGCTCTACGTTCAACTTCTGCATCCACCTCATCGAGGTGCTGCTTGTCTACTGGTAGAGTGCTTGGCGAACATTGAGATTCCAACCTGTCGGCTAGGCATTCTGCTTTTTCAGAGTCGTCAAAAGCGACGCTATTATCGGGACGGATGAGGGGTGGAGAAGAGACCTCTTCCGAGGTGCGCAACTTCCTTTGAAGCTGCCAGAAGGCTTGATGAGTGGGCTCGAGTTCGCTAAGCGTTTTGTCCCATTGATTTGAGCGAAACTCACTAGTGCGTTTCTTTACAGCACGCTGTAAGGAACGCATGTGAGCCTTGTTCGCATCGCAGGGCCAAGAGCTGTAGGCACGTATGGCCGCGTTCTTCTCGGTTATCAGTTCACGGATATCGTCGGGAAGTATCCAGCGGCGATCACTCATCGCTGGTACTTCACGAGAACAATCCTTCAGTACGGATTGTACGTGTTCTGTAAACGAGTCGATTGCAGCCTCGGTGTCTGCGACTGAGACGATATGGTCGGGAATACCATCTAGAAGTGGTGACGTTTCGGATTTCAGCATATCGCTTACTTTCCTCCAGTCGGTAGTGAGAATAGTGGGAAGGGGCTGGCTGGGGTCAATGATACCCGAGCGAGGAATTAAGTGCATGAGCACTGGACGGTGATCGGAGTGGAGCTCGTGTAACGTCTCAATCATGTGTAACCGAAGGTTCACATTCTTGAGCAGCGCTATATCGAGAACGTCGGGAAGATGACTGGCAGTGTCAGGGTAGTGCGTGTGCTCCATAGGAGCGACCGCGTCGAAACTAAGAGATTGACCTAGATCGTAGAGGACTCTGGTCCGTGTCGTATGTGCGAATGAATATGAGGCGGTGGCGGCGGCGGCGGCGCTCCGACACCTCGTCCCCGCTCCTCGGTCCCCGCTGTCGCCCTCCGGTCGTAGTGCCTCGCGGTGCTGCGTTTTGTCTCCAACACTGGTTCTCATACCTTTTGGGCATTTTTGGGCCTACCTGACTACCGATTAGGAATGACAGGCGGGACCAACAGCGTACTTTCCGAGGCATGAAGGAAACTTGGTATGTAGGGGTGGTCACCTATCCATAGACCAACCTAGGCAAGCACGGCTTAACCTAAAGATCGACCCGAGCGGCTGTTATTATTTAGCCACGAGCTCCTCAGAAAAGACAAGTCATGTCATACAAATGTGGCGCGTCATCACTCTAGTTATAACACCGACCACACACATTCTCTTAAATCGATTCGTTCTTCAATAAAAAACTCAATTACGAGTATATCGTGAACTTGACATTTTGATACAAATATTTATGTGCATCAATTTATTTTGATTACTAGGCTTCCGTTAGTTTCAATATTTGTTTTTATTTTATTTTATTAAGTATCAATGTAATTGATGATATTAGTTATAACATTTAGGTCATAATATCGTGTTTAGTAGCAAAACTTGCGGTTTGGCTCGATTCAACAAAGACAGATTTTTGCAGTAAATCAGTAAGTGTACTTCGAACGAAACTTGGTCTATTGCCTGTAGTCCCCAAACGATTAGACATAGGTGTCATAATAGGATACCCATTTATGTTTAAGTCCCATGTTATAGAGAGCCCTATTGCCATCAACCAGGCACAACTCCAAACTCCGTGGTTGCTAATGAGGAATTCCTCATGGAATTTCATCGTAAAAATGTGTAAAACGGATCCTAGTTAGACTCAAGGGTTAATGTTATGACGCTTATTAATATTAGAGAAATGTCGGGCACTAGATTGGATATCACACGTAAACATATTACATAACATCACGCATTGTAGTCTCAGAAGGGTTGGGCAGGTTTACTTACACACATTTCGCATAGCGCGAAAGACATTTGCGCGAAAAGACAAATACAGAATGGACTTTTGTGTTATTGCACATTTGCGCGAATATACATTTGCCCGCCAGGACACATGCGCGAATGGACTTTTGTGCGATTGGACTTTTAAGCGTTTGGACTTTTGCGCGAACGGACTTTTGCGCGAAAGGACAATTGCGCGAATGGGAACTTGCGCGACTGGACATACGAGATACATATCGCCAGTCATGATTAAGTCCCATTTTATATAGGCGAGGCTGTATCCATCATACGGGCACAAATTCAGACTTCATGGCTGCTACTGAGGAATTTCGATAGGGAAACCCAAAAGCACTTTTTCCTTTCCCGGGAATCGAACTCAGCAACCCACGCTCAGCAGTCAGCGTCCGCGAGACCAACAGAGCAGTTGTTATCATACATACAGACTGACAAACATTATCTTACACAAGTGGATTCCTGCGGCTTCGCCCGCGTACATATTTTATACCAAAACCTTCCTCTAAAATCACTCTATCCATTGGAGAAAACAGCATGAAAATCGGTGCGGCAGTATTTGAGTTTATCGCAAATAGACAGACAGACATACCGACATACGAATGACCATTTTCCGGCACTTTAATTAGCTAATATTTATGTGTAACTCATTAGTATTAATAGCAAGGCTAACAAGTGCCCTGTAAACTTTACATTTGATACAGGAGTATAAATGATCCGTCAGTTGCAAGTCGAGTTTGTAATTTTTATCCAAAATGTTAATGGCATCACATCAGTCTAATTATAATGTACGGACTGAGATAGAATTGATTACTTACCCGTTTCAAACTATGATAAATTATTACTATTATAAAATATATGAAATGGGACTGCTTCGTTAAAAAAATCAGCTGTTCCCTACAATTATGTTCGCACAACTCGTCAAAGTGTCCATACATTTTGACGAGTTTGGTTAGAATTGTAGGGAACCAAACCCTGAATCGCGAAAAAAAGTCAGCTTTTTCATAATAGTTTTTTTTCCGTTTTTTTAGGCTCTGGTCGCATGTATCTGATAAATGTGTAAAATACCCTTTTTTTTTTTTTTTTTTTTTAGGATGGGAAATCATCAAATGACTTCTCCCACTCTGGGCGGAGCGGGAGGGAGTGTCAGACTCTTACTGACTAAAACCCATCCATGTTCCTTCCTCGCCCTTTATGTTCCGGGGCCGCGGTATCTCTTTCGAACAGGCCCGCAACGTGTAAAATACCCTCTGTTTGTAAATAATATCTTTAATTAACTACTTAAAATTTTATGTTAATCTTGTTTATTGCTGTGTCCTAACAGGGTCCATAATTGTTCTCAGCTGTGCCAATTGTAACATCTTTTATCTACCCAAATATCATAAACCCTCTCTAATGCGTTCAAAAACCATAGGCAATGACCAGCATTACCAACCAGCAGAAATAAACGGAACTGTAATGAACTCATAACCTACTGAAAACAGTAGGTTATGAGTTTAAATTTGGAACAGGTGTCAAATTCAAGTGAGTGTGCTATTCTAGTATCTACATCAATTCAGTATGATTTAAATTATAAATCGCACGACATTTTGATCTCGAGTGACACAAGAATGGTGACTTTGCTCGTTTGCCTATGATTTAAAAAAAAATTACAGATATCCGAAACGCCGCCATTTCGAGTTGTCATCTGTTCGTTAGCTTTTTATTTCCAGTTACGAGTAGACAAATTTTCTGATAAGTTCTTTATTTCTGTCGAAAATGAGTGAGAGTGACTCAAAAATTGACATGAACACTCCGGCAGATATCGTAAATGCAGTGACGAATGCAACTATTTGCTTCTGTATTTATGTTCAATTTATTTTTTATTGCATTACACTGGTAACAATGCTGGTCATTTCCCTACGGTTCCTGAACCCATCATAGAGCCCTTATGATATTTGGGTAGATAAAGTAGTGCATGCAACTATACATAATTAGGCATTATGCACAGTCGCATAAACTACTATTAAAAGTTATGGTACGCAAAATAAAATGAATATGAATAAAAGTAGTTCATTGTGATGAGTACAATGACTGGTTGAAGTTTATCGATATCGTCCGGAAGCATAGTGCATAGTGTAATGTTTGCAAACTGCTACTCATATGTAGGTATGAGGGCCTGGGTTCAATTTTCTGGTCGGTCAAAGTGTTATTGGATGTTTCTACCAGAAATTTCACAGTAGGAAGCCTGGATTCGAGCTTGGTTTATTGGTATTACTAAAATATTACTAGTGAAAGGGTGTAATAAACTTCTGCTAACTACGCGTAAGATAAGCTTACTTACGCTTGCTTGCCTATTTAAGTATATGTAATGAAGAACTGCGTCGCTGCGCTGGTCCAGACCCCGTATTCACAAACGTTCGACTCGTTTCCGATTCGACAACTCGTATAATTATCTGTCTTCTTCTGGCATTACGAAAACGACCGAGATAGACATACGACTTCCCGGCTCGGAAGCGAATACGGAGGCTGGTGCGGTGAAGTTTTATTGAATACATTTCTCCGTCGTAGATCAGAGTCTGGATGTACCCATATAATTGCAAAAGGCTCGTCCTTATTATAAGGAACTTTATCATAAGTGATGAAATGTGGGTTTATTTGAGGTATAGTTCCGCCTATCCCCTAGAGGTATGACCGTGGTGATATGCTAATAGAATGACATCAGACTAATATTATGTGCAAACTGAATTATACCTGATTACTAGTTTCAATCTGTGATTATTTTAAAATGCTTGTAATGAAGGACGACCATAAATCATTAGATAGATATATTATTCAGGAAAATAGTGGCGTTAATTTGAAGAACAGGGGTCTAAATGACCGCTTTAGCAGAATAGTAATATGAACCACGTTAAAAATTTCAAATTCTAAAGTCCATTTTTAGAATTTAGGTACATTTTTAATGTGATTCATATTATGTTCTGCTAAAGCGGCCATTTTAAGCCCGCAGGTATAATATTGTGGTCAGTTAAGAGAAGTTGTTGGTGCGGGTGTAACTGAAACCACAAGTGCTCTTGAGCATCTATCTTTTGTGATTGATTTTGTAATAATATTTTAATTTAGAGATAAGCCAGAATCGTCACACAATGGATGCCTTATTTCGGATGCGTAATCATCTAATGACCAGGGAGTCATTTCGTATTCACGCTCTGGGCGTTCTGGGCCGCGGTATATCTTCGAAAATTCCCGCAGCCCCGGCAGGCATCGGCCCTAGCGGACCCCTTCTTTTTTTGCTGACATCTCTTTGAGGTGCGCGTGGAACAGAACGCGCCGTCAACACGGCCTGTCGTCAACACACGGACGAAAAAGGGGGCTAACCCATTGCTTATCGTCCACAGGCCCGCGCCTTATACGGTGGCCGAAATAATGGGTGCCTGACGAGGGTTGTGGCAACTGAGATATGTACAAGAAGCACTGACGTGACGATTTGGAGTTGCGTCTGACTGATTGGATAGAGGAAGAAGAACATCTGCCCGCGTAGCATGACCACTGTAGACAAATCTTTTGTTCATCTGTCATTGAATCGACAAAATGACAGATGAACAAAAGATTTGTCCACTCTCTCTCGTTTCTCCGGTGGTCATGCTAAACGGGCTGGAGAGTTGGAAGGAATGGGGGAGCTCTTTGCCCAGCAGTGAGACAGAATCATCATCACCCTATTCATGTTCCCACTGCTGGGACACAGGGCTCCTCTTTTAGAATGCTACTACATTACTAAGTGCCTATTTATCTGAAGTGTTTGAAATATTATATGGTTTGAGTTTTTAAGTTTGGCCTACTAAAACCAACTGTCAAAAGTGAAGAAAGTATTTTTGTACTAACAATTTTTTTTACTGGTTGTAGTATTTTCACTCAAGTCTGACATGGAACAAACTTTTAGTGTTCTTTCAACAACCTCGAAGTTTAGAGCTTAAGAAGTTTTAAGTAATAAAATTTAATCATTTAATTAAATCTTCAAAATCATTTAATTAAATCATCAAAATCATATTACTTAATTTACGTAATTAGACATGAAAATGTTGTTGTTTTTTAACATAATTAGGTTCTAAGATGACCTAGATAGTTAACATATTCGTTAGCGTAGAGTTCTAAGGTCCTGTTGGGATGGTAAATAAAGGGAGTAAAAAACTTCTTAGCGAAGCCGAAAGGAATATGTTCTCCCCATCACTGCGATCATTTTTTTTTTCTACACCACACCTGGGAACCTTTTAGTTACAGAGATATTGGGGATCAAAGTTCCAACTTTTTGACAAGCTTTTTTTAAAATACAAGTTTTTAATGTAAGATTTTTAATTTGAACACCGTCATGACCGCCGTATCATTCAATACACGTTACATTGAGTTCTACCGCAAACAATAACTTTCACCCCCTAAAAAAAGTTATTTCCTAGCAATAATTTTTGCGTAAAGTTACATAGTATGATGTACAGAATGCTTGGTTGACGGCTTCATGATGAATCTACATACACCCTGTATACTCCTCTGAACTCTCTCTCCTTTTCATTCAGAGTGCATATAAAAGTAAAAAAAAACTGAAGAATACTGCAACTGCAAACGGTACCAAGTGGCAATGTTAACACCATTTTCGGAAGCTTTTAGATGGCTTTGCCGCTGTCTTTTGCGGTTGCGGTTAGGTACCTCCGGAATTTTACCACGAACACAAAAAAAAGCGTTGCGACATTGCATCGCATAAATTGACGACGTCACCATGAAGTGCTATCAGTACAAATAAGAAGAATTAGGAATTTAAATGTCAAGGAAAAAGGCTAGGCCTTTTGATTAAGAAGCTCAAATTATAAGTTCATAGTGTTCATTTAAAAGAGCTTTCATTAAATTCTAATGATCCATCATAACCACAATTCATCATGATCCAATAATTTGCTAACAAGTACCTACTTATGATAAATCTATCAATCATTACAATCAAATGTTTGATTATGTGACGTAAGATTTCATATGTATCATGACGTAGTACAGTCGGCAGCGAAAGTAGCGTAACTCATCGGACAATGTCATTTAGTTCGTATTCTAAAGGCACGATATAAACCAACTTATGGCCCAAAAAGTCTAACAACCAGGGCCTCGATTCTGCTATTACAATAGTGTCAGAGTAGTCGATCATTGATTTCATAATGGTTAAGTTCTGTCAAATTTTGACAAGTGTGTTAATTTTATTATCATAATGGTGCCATTATGACTTTTCAATGGTCAACCACTTACACTTCATTAAAAGAAATGTCATAGAATAATAATCTCTTACCTTCTTTCTGGCATGAATAAATGTTCGCATTTAGTAGTAGATTTCGAAAACCATTTGTACTAAGGGCTTTATAATAAAAACAATACGACAATGCCATTAAAACACAATTTCATTACGAGACCATTGACCGACCATTGTGAATTTAGCAGATTACGAATTTTAAGCAAAATGACAATGGGATGAGAATGGAATCGTGTTGGAGTGACGAATTTATGAAAATAGCAGAATTAGGCCCCAGTATTGCCAAGGGGTATCTTATTATCCAGTAGTAACTGGATTGTGGAGGTCAGATAGGCAGTCGCTCCATGTAAAATACTGATATTCAGCTGCATTCCGTTAGAAGGAAGCCGACCCCAACATAGTTGGAAAAGGCTTGGCAATTAATGACTGCTGGGACACACAGTTCTCCCCTCTGTGAATGGATGTGGATTATGGACGAAATTCACCACTACTAAATCCTTAGTGTCCATATTTCGTTCTGTCTCCTGCTGATATGGAGGCAAGTGGACATTACGGTATTTTCCTACTCCTCCGCTATGCTTTCTGATTAATTTCGTTGCGGGATCCAAGACAGTTAAATTCATTCTCTGGGACTTCGTCGAGCTTCATTGTCTCGGCGCTTTTCTGGTGGTCGCCGCTGTTGATTCTGGCTTTCAGGAGTTACAGTGGTTTGGGCGTGTGTGGCGGGTTTGTCCCAAAAAAAAAAAATCAATGCCACGTATAGGTCAAATTAATTATGTTGCTGACTGTAGCCAGTAGCCAATATATATGTGCTGACATTTCATTGTCTTTAAACTACATTTGGCAATACATGATTGATTACTTTTCTAAGTTCATTAAAGGGAAAAGGGTCAAGAGGTCAGGGTGAGTAAAGAGATCTCTATGGGTCACTATAGTTCATAGGCCAGGTGTCAGTTAAGATTTCCATATTAGATATTCTAAAGTTTCAAACATGTAAGACTCTCTTAATTTCTTCAAAGTAAATGCTGGCGACCCATCTTTCTGAAGAATTACGGCACATTTCACAATTTTTGCCTTAGAATCTTCATTTTGCCTTTACTGACCAACACCACAGAACACATAATAAATAGTACACGGACAACGAGTAAAGGTAGATGTTTTTCTCAGTATAGAATCTATACTAATATTATAAAGCAGAAGAGTTTGTTTGTTTGTTTCGTTGAACGCGTTAATCTCAGAAACTACCAGCTCGAATTGAAAAAGTATTTTTGCGTTGGATAGTCCATTTATCGAGGAAGGCTATGGGCTATATACCATCACGCTATGACCAATAGGAGTAGAGCAGTAATAAGAAATGTTGCAAGCGGGAAATCCACGCGAATGAAGTCGTGGGCAGAAGCTAGTGTTTAATATTTTTTAATAAGCACTGGAAGACGAAAGAGAGAGTGAGGGAAATAGAGATTCTAAAGCTTTGCCAGTATGAATGTTGTACATTAAGAAACATATTCTCTCGCACTCTTATATCAATCATCGTAAAGCCTGTGTAATGTAGAATTATTTTTTTTGGTTCTTTAATCAAAATTGAGAAAGACAATCACAAGACAAAACATTTTACGAGATCTCATTACGTTTTTACGAACTTTGCAACTTTGAACCAATTTGTTGTTAAAACAATTATTTTTGTAATGCTCCGAGTCAAATAAATATGACTGGCCTTGGACCAAATAGAGATGGTAGCATCAATCTTAATTTGCGTCTGATGCACGTAGTTTGTGATGTTTTCTTTGTAAATAACTGTATGTTTTTATTCAATTTAGTTTGTGCTGTTTTGGTGAGGTCATTGAAATAGTAGGCGGGTTTATATATTGAGTAACGATGTGCAATGTATTCAATTAGTATTTTAGATGTATTTTAAATGGATAAAAGCTTTCATTATGTAGCATGACGGGCTTTATATATCAGATACTTACCGTTTACCAAACTAATAATGGTGGCACCAGTTTAACTATTCTAACATAAGAAGTTATTAGAAGCCGCTCAGGTCGATCTTTAGGTTAAGCCGAACTTGCTTAGGTTGGTCCACATGAGTGAGTAAATGGAACAGAGTATAAGCTTCTTAACAACGTGCAAAATTTTTATCTATTTTGGTAGGGTTGTCACAATAGGTGAAGACAAATTATTCAAATATTTAATTACCTATTGTACTCCTTGGGATAGTTAAAGTATGATATATTTTTATTTTTTTCTCGTATTATTCATACACACAGTACATTAAACAACCATTATTAATAAATACCCAAGTTTTTACTTTAAAATATTCTAACTTGTCACAAAACAAACAACGTGTGTTGCCCTGACAACCCTGAGGTTTGTCCACTCTCGCCGCGTACGCTACAAGCGGCCAGTGGTCACGCACGTGGTGCAACCGATTCACGCGGTTGTATGAAGCTTATACTCTGTACTGTACTCTGTGGGTTGGTCCGTGGATGGGTGACCACCCATCACATACCGAGTTTCCTCCGTGCCTTGGAAGCACGTTATGCCGTTGGTCCCGAGTGTCATTTGTAGTGACGCGAATGTCTAACAATCAGTCTTACGCTACCCAGTACTATCTGAGTTGTGAAGGTCAGATAGGCAGTCGCTTCATGTAAAATATTCCAGCTTAGTTGGGAAAAGGCTAGGCAGATGATGACTTGCTTGCTATTTTACCAGCTCAAAAAGGCAGTGTTACCCGAATAACATAAAAATCACGGAGACTGAAATGCAAATTCCAGTTCAAGATATTTTGGACCACACAATACAAAGACTTGCTCATGTGCAGCCAGCTGTCATAATATCTATTTTTGAACAGTAGTTTTTTTCGGAGGCATACTATTTAATTCCGGTGATAGTTAGGTACTTTCCCAAACTCACTTATTAAAAAACAATGATATACTACACATAGCATGATTTATTCTCAGCAAGGTCAAATGTAATGGTATGCGCTAATTGTCCATTTTATTATGAACTATACGTCTTCAGTCTTAATTGCAATGTTTCATGAATATATGCTGTAAAAATATAAAAAAAAACGCTGGAAATTACGAATTTCCGCGTGGTTATAAAGTTTTGACGAAATCTTATATTTTTTTCAATACGTCTCGGAAGTGGAAAAGTTTTTGGATTAATAAAATTATAAATATTGTGCCGCTGACACGAAGAAGAAAAACACAATATCTAGTTTTTCATGTTTACTTCGAGAGCTTCTTAGATTAGATAAAATAATATTTTTCTACAAAGAGGTTAAGTTTTTAGTATGTGTATAGAGGGTGTTCGAAACTCCTGATTCGATTCTAAATATTCTCTTACTAAACGGAAGACTTTATCCCAGAGTGTCATAGAGGCTAGTTCCTGTGGGATAGTTTCGACCATAATGCGAGTAAAGCCATGAGCAATAGATTGTTTAATCCATATTTCATCACATGTAACTAAAACAACGGTTACAACAAGGTTTGCTGTAAGAAAACCCAACTCTGGGTTAAGCTCGCCTTTGTACATAAGCTATATTATTGCAAGTATTATGTATATTTGTTGTTTTTTTGTGTGCAATAAAGAATAAGAATAAGAATAAAAAATCCAAAACCATTTATTCCAGTCACTAATATATTCTTGACTGAAGCATCGACAACCGAATTTGCAACCGCCGTGATATGTGAAAGGTGACAAGTTAAATAAATACGATTCATCATTCAGTAGGTATATTGTTGGTTCAGGTATTTCAATATTATCATTATAATCTTCACGCTGGTTCTTGCTAAGCGTGGGCAGAGCTTCAATTGTGCATATTGTTAAGTTTTGAAACTATTACGTATTAGGAGGTCTAAAACGAAAGTCTTTAAACTACTGTCTATTTGGTTTTTTTTGTGAAAAAAGACATTTTTTTTCAAATTGTGGGACCTAGTCCTGCTGATTTATGGAGGGAAGTTATAAATTAAATTACAGTCTTTTTTCCTACTCTGCTATAATACCTTTTGGTTAATTTAGTTGCGGGATCCAAGGCAGTTAAATTCATTCTCTGGGACTGCGTCGAGCTTCATTATCTCGGCGCTTTTCTAGTGGTCGCCACTGTTGATTCTGGCTTTTAGGAGTTATAGTGGTTTGAGAATAGTGGCGGGCTTGTCCCAAAAAAGAAAAAATAATGTGTGACCTAACCTGAGCTTCTAGAGCCTCTTGACAACTGGAAACCGCTATGCTATGTGCAGTTTTATGGCATTATTATCTTTTGCCTAATTGCTCCATTTAGTTGTACGTACGGCTATTTTACAGCCGGTCGTATTTCCTCGCTGCTCTATTTATATAATAAAAAGGATGAGTGGAACAGTTTCGCAAAGAAACATTCAATTACCTTGATTTACTTTCCTACGATCAAAAATGTCACCACACAATCATACATTACTACTTCGGTGGCAAAAAGCCCACGTTTTGCAGTTAAACAATTACTGAACGTGATAAACCCTTTTACCATACATTGTATCATTCAAAACCCAACCATAAATTGATGGGCTCTAAGTACAAAACACCTTGCAATTGCTTTCTCAACATCAGTGGGTGATGAGACGGTAGAAGGAAAAGGGAATAAAGCTTTTATAACTACTTCATGATGGTTGATTTTGCTTTGTGTGCGAATAAGATGAACTTTAGATAGGATATAGAGCACATGCCGTTCTAAGGTTGGTCCGGAACGACACGTTCTATCCGTTGAAAACTTTATTAAACCTTGGAATTAAATGATATTTTGTTAGACTGTGGTATTTGTATGATCTTGCGTGATGAAGGTGTTCCTAGAGAAAGGCATCACTGAGTGATAAGTATAAGGTCGAAGGCAGATGTTCGAAGCAAAAAATGGGACTTTTAATAACAGCGTCAATGAACGCTTAAGGTAATGAATGACACTTTAGGCTGACTTTGACCATCAAAACGAAGCCTGTTTGTTAATTGCGAGTGTTATAGTCAAGATGGTTAGAAAAGTATTGACTAATAAATTAGTCAATTCTTTTCGTTTCTTTTCTTTTCTTTTCTTTTCTTTTCTCTTCTTTTCTTTTCTTTTCTTTTCTTTTCTTTTCTTTTCTTTTCTTTTCTTTTCTTTTCTTTTCTTTTCTTTTCTTTTCTTTTCTTTTCTTGTCTTCTCTTCTCTTCTCTTTTCTTTTCTTTTCTTTTCTTTTCTTTTCTTTTCTTTTCTTTACTTTTTTTTTTAAGATGTTGAGTAATAAAGAAGTATGGAAGAAGAAGACATACTGCGCCAGCCCCAAATGGGTAAAGGGTAAGGGCTTTTGTCCATCGGTACGAGCTCTCAAACATATACAGGGTGGAATTGGAAAGTTCTCGAAATACTGGAGATAGCAAATTTTACCCAGAGGAAACATTCCTTTATTTTTTAAAATAAACAAATCTGCATTGACAGATTTTCGAAAATTCGCTTACAGCACTCGGGAATCGAACCGACAAAATTTTGAAAAAATAACACTGGTACTTTTTTATATCAATCGATATTGGCAATTATTTGGATCAAATCTCTCTTACAAACATAATAGATTAAATGAATATCGATTGATGTCAAAAAAATTGATGTCTTGAAACTTTAGTCGATCCATCCCGGCGGCATCAATGCCCGAGTGTGGAAAGCGAATTTTCAAAAATCAGTGAATGCAGATTTGATTCTTTTTAAAACTAAAGGAATATTTCCTTTAAGGAAAATTGGCTATCTCCAGTATTTAGAGTAGTTTTCCGCCACGTGGCATTGAAAAATTCCGTCCTGTATATCCCCTAAACTTAAAACTTATAACTTATCAATAACATGATACCATATTACTTTAATTTTATTTCTCACCTATGACAACCTTGTCCCATTACATAAACAATCATGGTTGCCGTAACCGTCTGTAACCGCTTAACCTATTGCACCGATGTTAAAAGTAAAAAATAATATGGTATGCACATCAAGTGATATTATTAAAGTTGCCAAATGTTAGTGAGATTAGAACAACCTGTTAATTGTAGGGTATTCACGGTTCAACTTTGAACTTTTGGTTGGTCTAAGTTATGAGCGGAACGTTTTGAAAATTGTCGTTGTACGATTTAGATTGGTCTGAACAGTTTTACTGTCAATGTAAATGGAGAATACAGCTCTTTAGTTCCCATGGCTGGTATCATCAAACTTTTAAATTAGAAATAAAACTACTAATTAAATTTGATTGTGACGGATGGGGTATTCGTGGGGAAGGTTAATTAAAACCACGAAACCTTGTCAACATAAAAATAATATAATTACATCAATTATCACGGGTGTGGGAAGGTCTATGGTCACTATGTTCTCCAAGCCCGCCTGGGGGTTAGCGCGGTACTCTCCTGGCTCAGCCCGGTGCGACGAAGACCGTAGCGGTGTGCCACGCTGGTGACGCCAGGAAGGGTGACGGTCAGCAGGTGTTCGCGCCGACCCGAAGATGTCAGTAGCGGCCACGCAGGTAAAGAAAGGTACCCGACGCTGGCCCGCTGATAGCCGGTAAGCCGGTACTTTCGTACAGCTATCCGTAATCTGGTTCTCAGCCGGAAGATGTCAGCCGGAACCTTGGATGTCAGCCGGAACTTTGGACCCCAGTATTGGGGTTATAAAATCACTTATTTTAGGTTATGTCGTTAAAGAAACGAGTTAAACTGCCTGCTTCAAGCCGAATATTCTAGATCACGTATGAGGTCACGGTGGATAAAATGCCGGTGAACGCGTCTGATTTTCGGTAGCAGAAAAAAAAGCTGGTCATCGGGACGATGACCTATATACCCGCGCCCACGCATAGACAAGTCCACACTCACTAGTGCGGATACACGGAACGCGGTGCGCATTTCACTGGAACGCAGCTAATTTAGTCGTTTAGTAACGAGAAAGCCCTAATGATTTTACATAATCTGTGGCGTTTGTTTTGACATTTGACTAGATTGTAAGCGTTGAATCTGTCTATGTAAACAAAGTAACGATAGAGACTTTTTTGAGTTTCTACTACGTTACATGATTTTCAATGCTTCTAATAAACATTTGTCATGATTTTGCTAAACGAATAGTCCCGACTTATCATTGGCCTTTTCATTCCATTTTTCGGCTATCATTCCAACCAGATGCAACTAAATACTAGTGTTAATATGGAGCGACTGACTCTAGCTATCTGACGTCCATTAATCAGGTAATGGGTAATGCAAATCCCTTGGTAGGAATCGTTGTACGACTTTATTTTTATAAATAAGGAGCTATCTCCTAACGTGGCTGTGCTATTACACCATCTATGGAACTCTATCCATCTCCATCTCCATCTATTTTTATTTTACTTATGGAATGTAAAAAGAATTAAAGCTATTCTTGCTGGAGATTTCATGCAGACTGTCATGAAATTCTAGATTAAATACTCTAAATATGTATTTAACTGAAAAGTTGGTAACTTGGACCACACATACTCGAATAATGTTATACATGCCATGTTAATTAGGCCCACCTGCTGAATACTAAGACTCGTTAATGTTGACGTGTGGTCATAACACGCTTAGAACTCTTTCTATTATTTCCAAAGATTTTGTAATAATTGTGAATCAATACTCCTATTACGTCTAGATAGGCGTGGTTGCAGACGTTTTGAAGGCTGGCGTAGAGATGGACAGGGCGCATCGGTTTGCAAAAACATTATAATCCTTCAACATCACTTTTATACTTTTTATTGCAAGTCGCAGCTCTGATTTGTCGGATTAATTTACGTATGATACAGGGTGTAAACCACCTCATCACAAAGCCGTTAACCAAGCATTCTGTACATCAAAATAAGTAACTTTACGCAAAAATTATTTCTGGGAAACAACTTTTTTTTTTGAGGTTATAATCATGTTTTGTGGTGGACCTCAATGTTACACACTTAAAACATTGTGCTGATGGATGGATTGAATAGTACGGTGGTCGTGGAGGTGTTAAAAATTAAAATCTTACAAAAAAAAACTTATATACCTATAAACTTACTTAAAAAACATAAGTTGTAACTTTGACCCCCAATATCTCCGTAACTAGAAGGTTCCCAGGTATGGTGTAAAACAAAAAGAATATCGCAATGATGGGGAGAACAGGTGCCTTTCGGCTTCGTGAAGAGTTCATTTACACCCTTTATAGGTGCTTATCATTTACTTTGGTAAGGGAAAACATCATAAGGAAATGATACCAGAAGATATTTTGGACGGCATGTAAAGCCAAAATAGACACCGATGCTAAAAACAAAGACATTGTTTAACAGGTTAGGCAAGCAAAATCACTTTAAAAAAATTTACAGTTCTATCACCTAGCTAAGGAGTCAGGGAATTTACCCAATTTTGTAACCACTTTTTTGTGTAAGTAATAAAGATTAGCTTTAAAAGTTCATCAAACAATGCCTAAAGGCTTGAAGATTGTCTCGATAAAACACTTTGGTTATCTCATCATGAGTAAACATGGGTAAACCACATTTGAAACATCGATCAACATAACATTTTTTTCGATCAGATATCAATCATCATCACGTCACAAGTTATGTGTGAGGTGTTCTTAACACTTTTAGTAGGCTATTTTTTCCGGAGTTCTAATGTCACGGCCTTCATTGAAAGGGTAAATTCCTGCGGTTTTCATTGATGCCTCGAGCTGATGTAGATATAATGTTATATTAAAGTTTGTGCCTATTAATTTGTTCCTTTCTTCTTTTATGTATTTAGTGTGAGACCCACACAGAACATAACATAAGAGAGGGGTGATGACCCACCCTCCGGTTTTTTCGTGGTGCAGAGCCTAGCTCTGGCAATTCAGCGCGGAAACGCCGCAAGTGTCATGGGTGTTCTGTGGTTTTCTATTGATACGTCAATAGAAAACCACAGGTTTCTTTTTTTTTGTAAACTGGTTTTATGTGTGTAGAATGTGTTATTTGTAATTGATGTCTGTGTATATATGATAAACTGTTAAATCAATGAAATAAATAATAAAAAAATTGACAAAAAATATATTTCTTCTGTTCAGCACGCGCACAAGTACTAGAATGTTTTATTAAGAAAGTATAATAAAGTAACCTGATTTTTTGGAAACTTAATATTTGAATGTTGAGATTCGTGTATAGATTTCTACTATATTATTCAGTACATAATTAAATTCCGAACCTCCCAACATTGCAATTTTACATCGGTTATTAGAAAAAAAAATGCTGTTTTCTATAAACATGCAATACCTGCACTGACAGTATAATATATGGAACAGCTGATTTATTTTTAAATATCCTGTCTAAAATTTATCGTCGAAGTCCCTTCCGCCGTATTACTCCATGCCGACCATATACAAAGAACCCTAGCTAGAAATGGGCCTAGGCAAGTTGCAATCGCTTTCAACGAGTGTCATCCTGAATTTCGACAGTTAATTATTTCGACACAGTCCCAATTTCGAATAACAATAATATAGTTTGACAACTCATTTCTTCGACAGAACATACTTCGACAACACACACCTTCGAATAACAATAATTCGACAGATCCCTTCTTTGATATGCACTTGTTCGGCGGATTCCTATGACAATAATAGACACTCGTTTCCTAAGCATTTCGCAGTTTTACAACACATTCCAATTGATATTCTGACCTTTTCTATTATCGTTATAAGTTCATACATAAGTATAACTGACGGAATGTCATACTCGATCATGTATTCTATCCATCTCAAAAAAAGACATCCCAATTATCTCACAAATTAATGAGTTAGAAATCAACAAACCATGAACACACTGAGACAACACGAAGTTTATTAATCCCCAATATGTTGTAACACACAAGCAATGTCAATTTGTACAGCTTTTGAGTGTTTTCGTTTGCGTTGTACGAGTAAGTAGGCACTCTATGAGGTGGTTCATTTGTATTAGAAATATGTTTTGTGAGTACGCTGTAGTTGTGAAATTATGTACATGGTTTTTGATAGTGACTTTGAAGAATAAAAGTTCAAGTTCATGAGGTACTTATAGTGTACGCACTTTTTAGATGTTATGGAGAGTCAGATAAGAGGGCCTCTCTTTTATTTCATCATCATCATCATCATTTCAGCCCAAAGACATCCACTGCTGAACATAGGCACCCCCAAGTGTCGTCACATTGACAGGTCCCGCAGCCCTTACCAGAGGCCCTACTCCCTAACGCTTCGTCCGTATATTCGGATCTATCCGTCTATCGCGTACGTCTGCAGATGAGTGCGAGTGAGAGAGACGAATGGATCCGAATATATCGACGAAAGGTTAGAGAGTAGGCTCAGACCCATATTCACAACGCTTCGATTCCATATCGATTCGGGAAGTCGTATGTCTATCTCAATCGTTTTCGTTATGACAAAAAAGGATAGACATATGACTTGCCGAATCGAAACTCATGTGAATACACGGGCTGATCATCTGTCCACCTAGTGGGACTTTGCCTTCCAGCACAACGTCTTCCGCTTCGCGGTCGCCACTCCAGAACTTTTAGGCCCCATCGGCCATCCGTCTCTTTTATTCAAACTCTTTGATAATAAATGGTGTAAGCTGAACCTTCCCTGTTGAAACTTTGCTGGGAGAATATTTGTTAGTTGCAAAAATCTAGTTTTATGTGTAACGCAAGAACATTGTACTGAAACCGTGAACAGCTATTTAATGCATCCAGTATCTACTTATATCTGTGGAGCATCTTAATTATTCTTTTTAATGAAAATTCTTCAATATAAATCTAGAAAATACTACCTAAAAATTCAAGGTACTGAAAAAAGAATTTATTTTATGGCTCTGGGCTTTCTAGTCAGAGAAAACTTTGTTTCCACCATCCATATCATTATTCTGTCCGACAACATTCTAGATTTAGTTTCTTGATTCAGTAATTCATATTAAAGCCGTAATAAATACACATATTCATAATTAAAAACGGTGAAAAAAAACATCGTGAAGAAACCGGCATGTCCTATTATAGAACCAAAAATTCGAAGACATGTGACATCTACCAACCCGCACTGGGCCCGCGTGGTGGATTATAGCCCATTCCTTCTCATAGAGAGGAGGCCTATCACCCAACAGAAGAAATATTAATAGACTGATGGTGATGATTCAGAATGAGAGGCTTTCCTTTTGAGAATAAAAAAAATAGTTTCCATGTACTCGCTAGATGGCGTTGATCCGACTACGTTACTAGGTGCCAAAGCCAAAACGCTTGAAAAAACACACGTCACATGCGCTCGTTGACTGACGCTTTCGTTTGCATAAGCTTCCGAATACAATCATTAGGTCCAAGTGAAATTATGTGACGTTCTGTTCCTTGTCAGTCTGTCCCAGTCCAACGCCATCTATCCAGCGACTAGGGAAGAGTTGAAAAAGGAAATCCCTCATTGAAAAACAAAACAAAACATTACAATTTTTCTATATTAATAAAGTAACAAGATCCTTCATCGTATAAGGTCATCATTGTTTATTGGTACTAATTTAAAACATTTAAACCCACTATACCATTAAATAAATTAACTCAAACAGTAGTTCAATTTATTGCACGTAAGATGAACCGATCAAATTATGCGTACTTGAACTATTTAATGTAAGTATGGTTTAAGTTGTAAAAGTTATGGTTTTAACTCCTGTGAGGTCGATGTTAAGTGCTATCGGTTCTGTGTTGAATAGTGCGAACGGAATCAATTATTTTGGCGATAATACATGGTGTAGAAAATGATACCAAATTGATGACGCATAATTATGCCACCTCATTGCATTTATTTTGTTTACTTATAATGGCTTATATCGTTAATTATATGCAGTGAGTTCTTTATCTTTTATGTTTCTGGATTAGCATATTTGCGAGAATCGTATCTTATTTTTTTCTTTATTATCGTAACAAATTAAAAGTAATAAAGTACAGTCACCAGCAATAAGTAACAACAGCTGTCAAATTTTCTCATTCAATTTTGAACTTACCTAACATTTTATGGTTTAAATTCATTTAAAGAAAATTTTCAGTGTGTGAACTGGATGTGCTAACGACTGTACTTTATTTAAATATCGTCTTAGCTTAAAACCCCTTTGTCCCTGAGGACGCGACGTGAATAAATAATAGTTGGCTGATTCGCAAAATGGTTTGTACTTGTAGCTGTGCAGGGTGTGTAAAATGTTCTCTATGGATTTTTAATCAAACTCACTCAAACCCATTGCACTAGCAATTGGTTTGAGTGAGTTTATGTTTTGCAAAAGAGCCATACTAATGGCTCTTTTGTAAAACATTAAGCAATTTCAATTACGAACATCAATATCGGCAATAGGAGCCACTGTTAGTAACTTACGCACCTAAATGACAGAGGCATTTACAAGAATTCCGATGGCATTTTCGGAACACCTTGTATCACATCGATAAACTCGGAATGCGGTGCGCAGGCGCATCTTAAAGACGTGTCCGTAGATCGCGACGGAGAGTCACGCGTCGATCTAGATCGCAACGATTCAATGAGCCATCGATCATCAATATCAAATGTTATCATAACCGATTCGATTGCAATGAAAGTTTGTTAATTGTAATTAGGCAATTGCTGATGAAGTTGTTACTGATGTTTTGTGTGTGGTTATAGTAAGGGATTATGAGGTCGAAGGTCATCACGGTTTGTTGATTAATTGGTTGTTGCAATGCTTTTTCTTATTTCTTCATCTGATGAAATATGGGTTTCTACGATAAACGGTACCTTTTTCTTAAAACTATGCCAGTTTTTGATTTACAACTAATTGATTTAAACCAATAATACTTCGACTAACCAATACTACTTTAATCGTACTCAGGCAGACACTTGATTTGTGTCAATTTTTCATAACGTCATCGCATAGTGAGGAAACCGCCTTGTTCATCATCATCATCATCAGCCTATAATGTTCCCACTGCTGGGACACGGCCCCCTCTCAAGGAGAGAGGGACTGGGCTATAATCTACCACGCGGGCCCAGTGCGGATTGGTAGATGTCACATGTCTTCGAATTTTTAGTTCTAGGACATGCCGGTTTCCTCACGATGTTTTCCTTCACCGTTTTGAGAGCAGCGGTAATGAAATAAATTACACAAAGTAATGCGCCTGTCTGGGTTCGAACCCGCGACGTACTGTTCGTATGTCGGGGCCGCCACCACTGGGCCACCGCTGCTCTGCCTTGTTCGTGACCAAAATATTCAAAAACTTGTGACACGCGTACGCACCCGCATTGAAAACCCTTGTATGATTCTCTCCCACTCTTATTCACATAAAAGAGGTCTGAACTGAGGTTTGTTAACTAAAGAGGTTTAGTTAATAAGCTTCCAATATTAATGGGTAAAAGTCAATAGGTCAACAGCCAGGATCATTTGTCTGAAGCATCGATCGACCCAAGACAATTGAAATACTCGTAGTGATCGGTAATTAGCACTATGGCATATGACAATGACCATTGTGTAACTTGTGATCACAGACTAGTTACATAAGATTCAATATCATGTGAAGTGGTAAGGCAAATAGAGAGGATGTTTATATAGGGTGGAACTTTTCAATGCCACCTGGAGGAAAAGTACTCGAAATACTGAGCAAATTTTTACTCAAAGGACACAGATTATCGAAAATTCGCTTGCCAAACTCGGGAATCGAACCAACTAAAGTTAAAAAAAAAAATATTCTGTACTTTTTTGACATCAACCGATAAGGTCAAATCATCGAATCATCGGGTTTGATCAATAGGATCAAATCTCTCTAACAAATATGCTAAATTAAATAAAGGTGAAACCATGAAATCTAAAGAACAGTAATAAATTCAATGGGAAAAATGCAATAACACAAAGCACTTTTATTCATGGTTTTTCTTTCATATGTGTGGTTTGAAAACTAACCATTGAAAAGGCAAAAAATGGCACTCGGGGACTGCCGCGGTGAAGCTATTGCATTTGTTTTTTACGGGGGGTGTTAGGTTATTTTCGTTACGGAAGTTCTGGATTCGGTGTCCACGCTCAAGGCCCGCGATGGAAGCTATGCAATAGCTTAAAAATGGGCATAAAGTAATAAGTTTTGAGTTCCATTCAACGCAGTATTTTTGATCAATTAATTAATCATTTGTCTGAAGCAGGAATTGTCCGTTGACAGGTCATTAGCACAATGATATGACCCATAGATATAATAAAGAAGCAATGACCCGACAATCATTGTGTAATTTGCTAACACGGCTAGTTATACTTATGAAATTTCAATATACTGTGAATTTTCAGATTTCAGATACAAATTAAATCACTGATTTGGGACTAACATAACCTAACGACTGAAGATATTTGTACATTGATAAAACATGTCACTGTATCTTATCGTCCTGCCCAACAGACGAATGACTTTACTCGTTTAATAAATTCCTTGTAATAAAATTGAATTTTATTTATTTAGTGCAACTTCTTCGTTGGTGTAGTGGTCGTAAGCACTGAGCATGGGATCCTGAGTTAGATTCCCGGGTCTGGCAAAGTGGTCTTAGGTTTTTCCTTTCGTAGATTTCTCAGTAGTAGCCACGGAGTCTGGATTTGTGCCCGGATGATGACAAAAAGCACGCCCCCTATTACATGGGACTTAAACTTAACTGGCGAAATAATAATAAAAAAACGTTTATTTATCTCCACAAGTTACACTGTTGACAAGTAATTTGTCAGAAAGTTGTAATTTGTGGAAGATCTGGAGTCTAAACTAAGCCTAGGCCTGTATGTCAGAACTCCAGGACCCCCATCACATCATAAATAGTTGTTGTCAACGTAGAAATAGTACGAAAATTGGTGACGGTGTGTATGTGCACGTATGTGTGTGTGTATATAATTTATAAGTATAGATGTATAGATTTACTGTTATATTTAGATGTATTTATACATAGGGGATATATACAATATGACTATAATCGAAATGTGAGTTAATTACGTGTAAAGTTACGTTATTATAATATTGCCCTCTCACTTTGATTGAAATAGTGACAGGTCATTATAGCACACTGACGAATGACAATGACCCGACTATACTCGAGTGATGACAATCATTGCGTTACTTGTTATCACGGATCGTTACATAAAGTTACAATATCGTGTGAATTAGTTTGACAAATAGAGAGTAAGTGTTTTATGCCTTTGTTAGGAGGAAAATTGTCATCAAAATGGAGACACTTCTTACTATTTATTTATTTATTTATTAACACTTCAAGCACAAAAGTACAGAGGCGGACTTAATGCCATGCCGTACCCTATTTTGTTTTTCGGATGTGAAATCATCAAATGACCCCCCTCTCCCACTCAGGGCGGAGCGGGGGGAGTGTCAGACTTTTACTGACTAAAAACCATCCATATTCCTTCCTCGCCCCTTACGTTCCGGGGCCGCGGTATCTCTTTCGAACAGTCCCGCAACCCCGGCACTTATTAGTACCCTGGAGTTTGAATTTTTGACTAACTGATCTCTATAAGGGAGAATAGAATAGAATAGAATAACTTTTATTTGTGTAAAAACATGGTACCTTCATTTTAGGTCTTATGAAATAAGGTTGTGAACTCACATGTTTCGCCTTATAAAGGCATACAAATATTAGAACTTAACAATTTAGGATTCGAATATCGAAATTTTAACAATCATAAATGCATAAAGTTATGAACAAAAATATAAAACATAAATTTTATCATAATTATGATGCACAGAACCGGGAAGTGTGGTAGAGAAAAAAGGGGGGGTACCCAAGCCGTGTGTGATTAGCTTTCATTTACTGGTAAATGATATATAATAATAAGTCATTCTTGGCATATGAGGTTGTGTATAAGTGAAATATGAGCTCGGCTATCATTGTCCAGATTCTAGCCTCGACGATCAGCTTTGAGTCTCTCACTAGGCGCTTTGATCAAGGGCCTGATTCAGATGGTAGTACTCCTCACATTGTGAGGACGTTTCTGCTTCTGGAGCCCGCACCCACCAGTAACTTTGACCCTGTTTTCGACATCGAACAAAATCTATTTTACTTATTGTCTTGGTGGTTTTTTCAAGAAATATGCAAAAATGTGTGAAAAGATGAATACAGCTAACAACTCTATTACCAATCGTTGTTTTCTTCTCACAAATTGTAACAGCGCCCTCTAGACGCTGTAAAGGAAACTTCTCCTAAGTTCAGTTATCTGATCCACGACAGCTTCATTGATTTTTGCTCGGCAGAATATTAGAATGTTGTTACAGTGCCGACTTGTCGATCCGGAGATTGTAGATTTGATAGTTCGCTGTGAAGACGTTAGATGGCGTCCATCGTGTCAATGAAACTTTAAGTGGCACATAGGCGTTCAGTTAGGCTTTTAATGTAACTAGCGATTAAAACAGTTGGAGTCGATCTTTACGTTCAAATACTGTTGTGTGTGAGTAGACCTCTTAGTTCCACTGTTTACAAATAGATGGAGTAGGTGATCTTTTAGGAGCAAAGATCTATGGTTTGGATAAAAAAAAAATATATGATTGGATTGTATTTTTTTTGCGTGCAAATATTACTCAAAAGATTCTTCAAATGTTTCATTAATTTAATCATGCTTACAGTCACTGCTATTACTAATTTAATATCCTACACATGCATATTGCCTCACGACCGTCCTGTCCTATCCTATCCTATATCCTTAATATTATAAATGTGAATGTAAGTTTGTTTGATACGTTTTCACGCGAAAACTACTGAACGGATTTGGATGAAATTTCGCACACAGATAGTTTATAACCTGGATTAAAACAGATGATACTTCTTATCCCGGTAGTAAGATCACATGGGACAATAATCAAACTTTACGCAGGCGAAGCCGCTGGCAGAAGCTAGTTTTTAATAAATTACTGTTCGGTTTTGGTAGGTTGCTAGCTCTGTCTGTTAGACACTGCTTACGGACGGTTTGAAACAAAACGTCACATTTCAAAATCTTTCTTTGATTTTTCTGAGTCAAGTGGTAGGTAGGTGACGCGGTAGTGATATTTTCAAACTTTGTTTATAGAAACACCGATTGCTGTGAGACATGACATTTTAACTGTAAGTAAGTTATAGAAAACAGGCTATAATCAGCACGCTTGAATTCTCGACTGACACTCAAAAATCCTTGAGAGTTTAATATAATTATCAGTAGACAAATTAATATTTTTGTTTGCTATACCTGCCCTTTTGCGCATAAAACCTAGAAAAGTTTTTTAGGATTTGGTAGAATTTGCTGGAGTAAATAAATAAATGAATATCGGACATTAACACACAGCGCCATCTAGTGCCACACCAAGTAATGCTTGTGTCGTGGACACCAGATAGTTAATATACTACATATATTATATACCTTTTTTGTTTGTAAATTCATACTTAGTATACATACAGGGTGTATTTCACCTCATCACAAAGCCGTTAACCAAGCATTCTGTATATCAAACTAAGTAACTTTCCGCAAAAAATATTGCTGGGAAACAACTTTTTTTTTTTGAGGTTATAAATCATATTTTGTGGTATAACTCAATGTAACGCACTCAAAACATTGTGCGGAAAGATGGATTGAATAGTACGGAGGTCGTAGAGATATTTAAAGTAAAAGACATGCGATAAAAAGTGGTATTTAAAAAAAAACTTGTAAAAATCTTGCAACTTTGACCCCCTATATCTCCGTAACTAGGAGGTTCCCAGGTATAGTGTAGAACAAAAAAATGATCAGAATGAAGAGGAGAACAAGTGCCTTTCGTATTCGTTAAGAGGTGTTTTACACCCTTTATAAACATCCATGACTAGGAAACAAATGTCCATGCTCATCACACAAACATGCTCCTACCGGGATTCGAACCCAGGACCCTAAGAACGTAAGGTAGCCTCACTGCCACTACGCCATTCGGGTCCTAAGTACATGTTCGGGTAGAACCTAATTACATGTTACAAAATTGAGGTGATTTAATTATGTAGGCTCTGTAATACCAAATTAAGGTGCATTATAGAAAGGACGAGCATAAACACGAAAACCTGATTCATTCATTTGACTTTTAGCTATTTTGCATAATGAGAATAATTTGATCCACATAATGATATTCCTTGAACATTGAAATTAAACCACTCCTTAATCGTGAAGTCTAATTCAAAACTTGATTTATTGTTTTATGATACATCTTAATTTACATTCATCATCATCATCATCAGCCTATAACGTTCCCACTGCTGGGACACGGCCTCCTCTCAATGAGAGGGAATGGAATAATCTACCACGCGGGCCCAGTGCGGATTGGTAGATGTCACATGTCTTCAAATTTTTGGTTATAAGACATGCCGGTTTCCTCACGATGTTTTCCTTCACCGTTTTGAGAGCAGCGGTGATGAAATAAATTACATAAAGTAATGCGCCTGTCTGGGTTCGAACCCACACCGCTGGGCCACCGCAGCTAATTTACATTAATTGCAAGTAAAAAGGATTGAGGAGCATGAGTGTTTGGTTTCATATACAGCTGTTATACTAAAGTTTCGCAAAAAGGTCTCTTTTTACACTTATAAGGACAGTATAAGCCCTTATACAGCCTCGGTATAGCTTGCTTACCAGTTAAAGGTAAAAAAAACGATGTAAATGCAGCTTGATGTCCTATTACGCTGTTTAGAAAACATCTCATATTAGCATTGAATACATTGCATACAGAAAGATCCAAGGATCTCATTTTAAAGGGGTGTATAGGCTGACATCCACGAAGTGTGCCCGTTGCGGATGGATGTCACGTGTCTTTGATTATTTGGTTCTGGAACATAATTGCGTGCTGTTATCTAGTGCTGGAGGATCAAATATAGATGGATTGCGGGTCTGTTCGAAAGAGATACCGCGGCCCCGGAACATTAAGGGCGAGGAAGGAACATGGATAGGTTTTAGTGAGTAAAAGTCCGACACTCCCTCTCACTCCGCCCAGCGTGGGCGTCAAAAGTGTCAAAAGTCATTTCAAGATTTCCCATATATCCGAAAAAATAAATAAAAAAGGATCAAATATAGATCAAAACTTCTTAGAGATCTTCAGTGGCACTCTTTTGACGTAAATACCGGGTGTGAACAGACTTATCACGAAACTAAGTAACTTTACGCAAAAATTATTAAGGTGAAAAGTCATGTTTCGTGGTAGAACTGAATGTAACGCACCCAAAACATGTCTTGAATGTGTTTATAATAAAAATCTTACATTTACCTTGACCTCCAATATCTCCGTAACTAGAAGATTCCCAGGTATGGTGTAGAACAAAAAAAATATCGCAATGACTGGGAGAACAAGTGCCTTTCGGTTCCATTTAGAGGTTTTTTACACCCTAATAGTGTCCTACCTAAAATATTCTACGCCTTTCCGACTCACCATTTTCATGGAAATTGACGTTTGCATGCGTATTATAAGTAAATTACCGATTATTAATTCTTGTATCTATTGGAAACCCTACAAATAATAAATCAATCGATTTCAATACCTACTCGATCAACTGATGAAATAAATAATTGCGAATTATTCAACACTTCAATAACGCATGGGAAATCGATTACAATTTTAATTGAAATAACTCAAGATATCAGCCATTAGTTTTAATGTTCTAATTTGTCTGATATCAATGCTAAAATTATTTATGACCGTTACGGGCGTCGTGGGTCGTAATCATCTTCTCATTTCCGGTCGGTGTCATCAAGTAGCGGAGGCACAGGACAAGAAAGAAAGAAAGAAAAAGCATTTATTTTAAGGATGACGCGAATGGCGTAGTAGTAGTGACGCTGCCTTACGTTCTTAGGGTCCTGGGTTCGAATCCCGGTAGGAGTAAATGTTTGTGTGATGAGCATGGACATTTGTTTCCGAGTCATGGATGTTTATATGTAAAACTAGCGGACGTCACGCGGTTTCACCCGCGTAATTCCCGTTCCCGTGGGAGTACGGGGATAAAATATATCCTATGTTACTCGTGGATAATGTAGCTTTCGAATGGTGAAAGAATTTTTAAAAACGGTCCAGCCACAAACAACCAAACAAACAAACAAACAAAGTTTTCCTCTTTATAATATTAGTGTAGATAAGTATGTATTTACAAACAAAAAGTATATATGTAGTATATCAACTATCTGGTGTCCACGACACAAGCATTGCTTAGTGTGGCACTAGGTGGCGCTGTGTGTTAATGTCCAGCGATATTTATTTATTATGTATTAGCCCGTACAGGACAAAACACATAAGAATTATTAACATTACAAGCATAATGAGCCTACAGAGTTTCGTCAGCTGGCACACAAAAACCTCCTCTTTCATCATCTGCCTTTTCCCAACTATGTTGGGGTCGGCTTCCAGTCTAACCGGATGCAGCTGAATACCAGTATTTTACATGGAGTGACTGCTTATCTGACCTCCACAACCCAGTTAATACTGGGTAATACCATACCACTTGGTAAGACTGGTTGTCAGACTTTTTGGGTCACTCACTACCTGTAACGACTGCCAAAGATGGACAAATGACTGGGACCAAATGCTTAACGTACTTTTTGTGGCACGGAGGAAACTTGGTATGTACGGGCGGTCACCCATCCACAGACCAACTTAGGCAAGCACGGCTTAACCTAACGATCGGCACGACCTCCTCCTCTCTAAGGGAGGAAAAGGGCTATAAAACACCACGCGGGCACAGTGTGGATTGGTAGATGTCATCACATGTCTTCGAACTCTGGCTCTAGGAAATTCCAGGTTTCGTCATGATTTATTCCTTCACCATTTTGACAGCTCGGCACAAATTGAAGCAGTAATAAACGTATATTTCTAATCATCAAAAGATGAAAGGAAAGAACGTCATTTGATGGTGTTATTATACTACAAGCAGCTATTAGAGATCACTGAGAAATTGGTAGGCAGTAAGTCCGTGCTAGCTTTATGCATGGTGCAAATCTAAGTAAACAATTCATTTGTTTTTTACGGTGACGAGTCGGGACTTCTAGTATGGAAAATGTTTTCGATGACCAATCGGAATCGTGACGAGTTGGGCATCCATCTACGTGGTACCTGACCAATTGTTTATTTATTTCCCTATCATGTCCTGGCTCTGGACAGCTTAAGAAAAAACAGCATTTTTCATTCATCGTTGACATGATTTTCAGAATTATACACCAGCACAACCCTGCAATGTTTGTAAGATTACTGTAATAAGAACGGTAAGCTTACAAACATCAAACTCACACAAAAATAATTAATATAGTCATCATCACAATACCTATTCATTTCCTGAACCATGAATCCATGACTCACTACACTACACCTACCTGCATCCCTGCCGACATCCGAAACAAGCGTGGGACGTACATACATGCATCTAGCCACAGATCTCACGAATGTACTCTAATATCTGCATTGTTGTGCCATGTTGTAACTTGTAAGAGACCAGCTATTATTCTTGTTGTGTTTTCGCTTATAAGAGGACCGAGATTAAGTTCTTTGTGTTTTGGGTGTTTTGTGCCTACTGTGTTTTTGACTCTGAGAGGCAACAACACCGTAGGCACTACCACAAAATTACACTACCACTACACACACTGGAATACGTTAAGGAAGGATAACGCTCCATTTGTGTTTAAATGAGAAAAGACTTAATACTTTTTTCAATAATATTCTTTGAGTCTAATCTACTAAATGAAACAAACTTATAAAGAAAATATCCACATTGCTTTTTTTTTGACATTTCTATGCAATCCTAACCCATTTTTGAGGTATTTTTTTTTAATCTCTTCTCAATGTTTTCTTTTAATTCTTTACGATAGATTAAACTGAAGACCACATTATATACACCGCACGTTACTATTTTAACACATTATTTACAAATTAGGTACACTCTCAAGCTTTTTGTGCCCATATCTTACAACAACACACAGTTTATTAAGAAACATTCTAAAGTTCTAAACTTCTAATAACAAAATGTCACCGCGTCACCTTTCGTTCGATCAATCAATATGGATCTCGATTAATCTAATCTAATCAAAATAACGTCAGATTGTTGACTGTCTAGTCATTACGAGTACATGATGGACATAGGGAACCTTTAATGAACTGTGCTTTCGTAAATGTCACTTAGAAGCGTCTGTCCATCCAATTATTACGGTCTTCTAGAAGTTTTTATTTAGTAAAATGTCGGGTACATAGGTTTTTGTATGTGTTTTTGTTGTTCTCAATATACTCGTAAGTAGAGTATATTGATGATTTTATAACTTAATTTACGTAGGCTTGGCGTATTGATGACATGTTACACATTTACGACCCATTTCAAATTACTTTTATAGTGAAAAATACAAAAAAAAATTGAAAAAACTGGGTAGGTTATAATTTTTGAAAAAAATCGTGGGAATACGAGTATCTACACAACATTATCTTGTTTTTTTTAATTTTTTTTTTATGTAATTATACGTTAATCAAAGAGCAAGCCAAAATAAATAATACTATTTTACGAAGTAAAGTCACATCTTCATCAAAACGTTTACTCTTTGCCAGGGTGAAGGCCACCTCTTCATTTTTTGTGAGGTCACTAGCAATATGTCTGCTGATACCATCTCAGTAACCAGGGAAATGTTATGATCAGAAAACAATTGAGATGTTAAGACATTGTTTGATATTTATGATCGAGATTGTAATGGCGATAACCTTGTTTTGTGAGACTGTAATTAGGAATGCAGAATTGTGAACAGTTAGTTGAAATCTGTAATTTAATTTTGAAAAAAAAACTCTCGGTTGGCTTGTATTGTATTGTGTAACGGGGTGGTGTCCGCAACTCCACGTCAATACGCGTATTTTGCGTACGGGGCTATAATCTACCACGCAGGCCTGGTGCGGGTTGGTAGATGTCACATATCTGCGAATTTTTGATTGTATGTCATGCAGGTTTCCTCACGATGTTTCCCTTCACCGTTTTTGTGGTGTGATGAAATAAACACAAAGTAATGCGCCTGCCTGGGTTCGAATCTACGACTTTATTACTGTTCGTAAGTCGGGGCCGCCACCACTGGGCCACCGCTGCTCTCTAGGTTGGCTTATAAATGTATATTTTGAATGTGTTAACGCGTTTATGTCTTTTATTCACACAACTTTTTGCCTTCCAAACCACCCATCACTACCACCCATTATACAGGATGTAAACCACCTCCATCACAAAGCCGTTAACCAAGCATTCTGTACATCAAACTAAGTAACTTTACGCAAAAATTATTGTTGGGAAACAACTTTTTTTTTTGAGGTTATAAATCATGTTTAGTGGTAGAACTCAATGTAACGCACTTAAAACATTGTGCTGATGGGTGGATTGAATAGTACGAGGGTCGTGGAGGTGTTAAAAGTCAAAAGCTTACAAAAAAACTCGTACTTATTTTAAAAAAATCTTGTCAAAAAGTTGTAACTTTGACCCCTCATATCTCCGTAACTAGAAGGTTCCCAGGTATGGTGTATAACAAAAAAATGATCGCAATGATGGGGAAAACAAGTGCCTTTGGGCTTCGTGAAGAGGTGTTTTAAACCCTATATACCGAGTTTCCTCCGCGCACGTTTTTGCGTTGGTCAGAGCTGTCATTTTTAGATCTTTGACAGTCGTTACAGGTAGTCAGTGGCCCACAAAGTCTGACAACTAGTCTTGCCAAGGGGTATCATATTGCCCAGTACTAACTGGGTTGTGGCGTAAAGCTTCATGTAAAATACAGGTATTCAGCTGCATCTAGTTTAACGATTTAAATGGTGTGTCTGCGTGTCTTTGTGACGATTAAGGTCAGGCCTAAGACACGCTGGTAAGATTATTTGGACTCGTTCCTGACTGATTGACGGTTGTAAATGTCCCTTTGTGCCTATTGGCCTTGTTTCGTTCTGTCTCCTGCTGATATGGAAGGAAGTGGAAATTACAGTTCTTTTTTCCTGCTATACTTTCTAATAAATTTCGTTGCGGGATCCAAGACAGTAAAATTCATTCTCTGGGACTTCGTCGAGCTTCATTGTCTCGGCGCTTTTCTGGTGGTCGCCACTGCTGATTCAGAAGTTACAGTGGTTTGGGCGTGTGTGGCGGGCTTGTCCCATGCAAAAAAAAAAAACTGATTGACTGGAGAAGGCAAAACACCGGGAGAGTTGGAAAGTAATAAGAAATCTCGCACAAAAGACCTTTACTTTTTTAAACGAAGTTTTAGTCGTCACACCAGGTGACGACTTGCGGCCATTTTCAATAACTTACTAACAGGTATCGGTAGGTTGCTTTCTCTGTTTGTTTGACATTCAGCTTACGGGCGGTTAGAAACTAAGCGTCACAGATAAGCGTTTTTTATATTATTATGAATCAAGTGACAGGTAAGTGACAGGGATAGAATATTTCAAGCTAACTTTCTTTATAGAAAAACTAGTAGTTACGAGACGTAGGCATATGAACTGACATTTATACGTAAGTTAGTAATAGAAAACGGCCTTTAGAGGAGTGTTTGCGAGATTGACCGGAGAAGACCACACGAAGAGAACAGTGGAATTAAAAAAAAACGAAGTTGGTACGTGGTAGGGACGTACGCCGAACATAGTGGCAAAGGGTGGTTACAGAACGAAGCTGGTTTCCCGTACGGGCTGGACGGTACCCATCGGTGACACAATTTCTATGTTGTCTAATGTGCTCACTTACAAATAAACAGGTTTTACCCGTCGTATGCCGTGCTTCGTATGAACGTAGATCTACACAAGACACAATGGCTTTTAATTGGGTCTATAATTGCGGCATACAAGCGGTTAAACTATAAGCAAGTTAACCCTGCACAATGCACAAAGGAGACAATTTTTTTTGTTCGGCGATTAGGCCACTCACATAAATTGTAGCATTTAATAATGAAACTTACATGGATTTCTTTCTTATAACCTCTAGATTCCAGCGGTTAAATTAGCTAAGCATTGTCTAAACGGGATAAATTTGAAAAATCTGCAGAAACATTTACGAAAACCAAAATAAACAGAAATAGTAAATGTCAAAATAATGAAGTTGTTTGTCAATCACTAAAAAAGTGGGTTTATAACGTCACGCCACGCCACGTTGATTGTTTAAACCATCTATGCGATTTTAGTGAAAACCTCTAAAAGTACTCGTAGCATTAAAAATGCTCACAGTTTAAAAATATTTATTTTTATATTCTTTCTGATTCGATAATTATTATAACAGATATGATTACCAACGGGTGGGTACACTACTTTATTTAGTAAACGGAAAAAAACGCCCCTATTCACGTAAGTGTTTGCTGTCAAATGACATTGACCACAACAAGAATGATTTGACTCGCAAAACAATATCATAACATAGCTTATTTATTATGATTTTTAGATTCCATTTTCATTTCTACGTAATATTTCGTTTAATAACATAGTAAAATGGTTACTTTTTTTGGTGTTATTATGAATAATAAAAGCAACGACCAGGTGGGCCCAAAAAAAAGATATCCTTTGTTTGTACCGGAAATCTTTTTCTTTATGTAAGCAAGCACCCTTATAGCTTAAGCTCGACCTGGTTTAGCGTATTATAGAGTTTTGTTAATGAGGAAGATACATTATGGTTTTGTTACAACTGAAGAATAAAGTCTGTCATCACTAGTTCTATTACTATTTATAAGCTTCAAGGCCGTTATTAATTGAAAATTTAAAGTAAAAGAAGATCAAACTTCATACAAATCATTTAAGAATGACGAATTAATTGCCTGAAGAAATTACTCTAGATTTTTGAAGAGCTCATGAATACTTATTAGTCTCGTTTTTTTTATACTTCTAATACGTTTCTATTTAGTAATAAGATGGAGTATAACAGGCCTCGTTATGAATTTTAATGAGTTAACTTCAGCATTGTAAACGTTATAAAAGAAATCTTTGTGTTTTTTAGGTCTATGTTCACCGAAAAGATAACGGTCTGATTATCTAAAAACAGCTGTCACTGTGACATGTTCCCTTAAAAGAATGTGTTTTAAACAGCTGTTTTTAGATAATCGAACCGTCATCTTTTCGGCGAACATAGTGCCGAAACTGGGGTCAGAGGTTTTATGCTGCACATAGGCCTGACTTGGCTTTATATGCCGTCGAGAAATATCCCTCAGATGCTCGTTTCCTCACGATGATAAACTAAATAGGCCCCCGGTAATAAAAGGAGCATCATTGTTATATCATCATTGTTTGTTATATTAGCTGAAAGAGATTGTTTGTTATATCAGCTGAAAGAGATTGTTTGTTATATCAGCAGAAAGAGATTGATTGTTATATCAGCTGAAAGAGGTCCACTGCTAGACATAGGCCTCGGGATCAAGTGTTACAACGCTTGGTCGTGTGTTTCTGACAGCCGTTGTTTCCAGTATATCCTTTATCTGTTTATTGGTCCACCTTGTGGGAAGCTTTCCAATGCTGGGTAAGTGACACGTCGACAGTCCAGACTTATCAGCCGTTCTGCGAGAAAAATGCTACTTATAGGCATTTTATTTAGCAATTCTTTTGCTAAGGATAAGCATGGTCTCATGACCATGCTTATCCTTAGCAGCAACAGGTTTTGCGTTCCCAGCAACTGCTTTTTTTATTATACTGCAACTATACTAGTCTGGATATGTCCTATTGTACGGTAAAGTCTCCTCTGAAAGTAAAAAAAAAGAAGAAATTATCCTCGTTCATGGGCCAATCTCAATCTGCGCCACAACCTGCCACCGCCTTGTCCATCGCCTTCCATATCCAGTTTGTCTTGGCCATTATTTTTACTGAAGGAATGATTAAAATTAAAACACTTTTTAAAACAACTGAAAAACTACTTCACCGCAATAGTATCATCACTGTAAATACTCGTACGCTATTTTATAAAACAACTGAAATATTGCATCGCCTGTATCTCATCACTATAAATAAATGAAGCTTTACGCCATTATAGCATTAAAAACCAATTAATTATAAGGATCTGTAGACATCAATGCATAATAACCACAATATGATCTTGTTTATAATCCATAGAAGATCATTAGTTCCGGATTGAAGAAGACGCATTGAGTCTTGCCGACCTCTGCATAATTATGTTAGAATAATAATTACAATATAATTGCGTTTGTACGTAATTTAATTAAAGTATTGGAATTATGGGTGCCCCGGGCGGCAGTAGGTGTTGAGTTGGTGGGGTTAGTGATAGGCTGAGCGGAAAGCGATTTAATTTGTGATAAATTCACTATAGAAAGAGTCAGCTAGAACAGTTTGGTCGAGCCTTCACCGCTTTCTGCTTTTTAGCGACAAAGTTTGTAAAACGGTTACCTAGCACGATCTGCAGATGTTTTCTTTTGGAATTGGATGCACTCTGGTTATACTCGTAACATAGTACATAATTATAAGTTATTATCAGAAATTACACAATCCTATCGCTTTATTAGTATTTTCCCAAATGACGAAGGAGGTTATCGGATTACGTTCAGCGTATTGTGCCGTATTGTACCTATTGTGAATCGATTTCAATCATTCTTATTTTGTTTTTAACCGACTTCAAAAATGAGGTGGTTCTCAATTCGTCGGAACCCTTTTTTATGTATGTTCCCCGATTACTCGAAGATGGCTGGAGCGATTTGATTTTTTTTTGTTTGGAAGGGTACACTTTCCAGGTGGTCCCATAATCATCAAGTCGGGATCTGATGATGGGATCCTAGAGAAATTGAAAGAACTCTTCAAATTTTATAGGCACACTTGATATGATTTGGATAATTTTTGGAAGAATACTTTCTTAAAGTGGTCCCATTTCAATTTGGTGAAGATCTGATTCAATGAAGAACTTCGGAGATAGGCAACGGAACTCCTCAATAAATAATAGCAAACGGACTGGGATTGCTGAAATCTCATGTCTATCTATTGTTTAAACCAGTTCATAACATAACAGCACGCCGTTACGCTGTGAAGGGGTAACCACAAGTGCTAAGTAAAAAGTGAAAAATAAAAACGTTTTTGCAAAAAATAAAACTGACTCCAAAAAACACAAAAAAATAACTTGAAAAATTAAAGGAGTCGGTGACCTTTGTTTGATTGAGTTTTTTGTCACCGACTTCTGAAGCTAAAGTTATTTTTCATTTTTTTTGTGTTTTTTGTTACTTTTCAGATCTATAGAACACGGATCTTTTAGTACTCGTAGATACTAAAAGAACCCATGATTTTCTTGAAGAGAGTTCACCATCCAGTCTAAAACAAAGTTCCTAAGATGACCCACTGACCGGCCATGTCGCCTCCCGCTTCTCTTAACACCATGCTCTGCCCCCTCTTCATCACAAACAACTAGATCAGTTGAAGTCCATCTCCTAAATGTCAAAACCTTGCAACTAATTCCTTATTATGACTGACAAGACATTGTGTCATGACCAGTTATAAGTCACATAAATCATTGCACATGAATATCTGAAGCATTTCGTGCAATTAATATCTTAAGAATTTAATGCAGTTGCATTAGATCATAATTGTTTGTGACATTATGGCATTTTTGTAATTTTCTAGAAATATGAAAAATGTGGAATTGTATACAATAGTGATTGTTTTGTAATAATATAGTTCCTAATTGGTGTTGTTTTAGATCTAGATTTATTGTTTATTGAGTAAGGAATGAATCACTACTTTGTATTTTGACTTTTATTCATAATTTCATTGCCGGATCCAGTAGTTGAATCTTTTCCCTGATAATCGTCGAGTTGCAGTCTATTTTTTCCTGGTGGTCACTATTGTAGATTCTGAGTTTCCTGTGTTGTTGGAAGTAGTGCTGGCTTGTCATATGAAAACATGTGGGTTGATGAATCAGCTGTTCAGTTACTGTTGTACTTAGCACATCATCATCTGTGTAGCCTTTTCCCAACAAAAATGTATCCTATGTTGGGGTCGTCTTCCAGTCTAACCGGATGCAGCTGAACACCAGTATTTTACATGGAGCTACTGCCTATCTAACGTCCTCAACCTACTTAGTACTGGGTATACGATCTAAGAATCCCCAAGAATTGCCAAACATAAGTGGCCGTGGGCAGGTCACATTGCTCGCAGAACGCATCGCCGTTGGGGCCGAAAAGTTCTGGAGTGGCGACCGCGAACCAGAAGACGATGCGTTGGAAGACCTCCCACTAGGTGGACCGATGACCTGGTGAAGGTTGCGGGAATCCGGTGGATGCGACTCGCAAGGGACCGGTCAATGTGGCGACACTTGGGGGAAGCCTATGTCCAGCAGTGGACGTCTTTCGGCTGAAATGATGATGATGGTATTGAAGTGACCATCACACTGACTACAACTTGACTTTAACGAACTTTTGGGGAACCATAAAACTGATTTATTTTTTATTACTCTTGAAATACTATATAAATATTTGGACCTTATTTCAAAAGTATTTCTATTATCATCAATCAAAAATTTCAATTGCAGCTTCATAGTTAAAACTTAAAACCCATTAGTTTAATGTTCTTTATACAGGTCACACCCATACCTTTGTAGTTTAAAGTTAAACCGCTTATCTCGTATTCCGCCTTAGGCCTGATGGTTTTATTATAATAATATATTTGAAACACAAACAAATACGGATGCCTGTACAAAACAAAGCTTTGTTTTCAAATAAAACCAAGTTATAATCCTTATTGGTAAGGCATAAGGTTGAAATTCGCGTAACAAGCTCAAAAGTTCAAGGAAACGCATGGTAGATTTGGCTTATAAGATGAGATGTTTGATCTTTATTGTTTTTTGACTGACAATAAGAATGTGTTATGTTTTTGACGGTTGGTTCCTGTGGCCCGTGATAGTATGTTGTTAGTTAAGTTTAGGCGGACGTTCTGTGGAGGTATTTTGATGTTTTTTGTGTAAAGAGGTGATTGACACTAGAGCCATCGACGGGTTTGGTCGGGTTTTTCTTGGCATTTGTGCAGAAATAAAAGCATTACTGCTGTAGAATTGAATTACTAACGAGATAGATTTTAAGTTCTCATCCCGTCCCATTGCATCTTAAGAATTTCCAATGGACACTAATCCTTAAAACATGGTTGGTCCACTTTCTCATTATTTTGACCTGCCGTATTTTACAAACTATATTATGACAGGACTTCAAACCTCTTGCAAATCCCTTCAGATATGTATCAAGTGTCTTTGCATTCCGACTACCGTTAATTTTAGCAAATACTTAGTCAGTAAAGTCACGTATTCATTGGATGAAGTATTGAACAAAACTCAACATTTTAATTTCATTGTTGTTTGACGTTATCAACCACTTCTTTTCAGGCTGACTGGCCTACGCCCTATATTCATAAGTATTGCTGGAAAAGACGAAGATAGAAGATTTTAGAAAGAGTACCTAACCATGGAGTTTCTTGACGATTTTTAAGTGCGTACATAGGTTTCATAAGTGCCCATATAGGCCTTTGTGATATCGAACATTTTGATTCTGTTTCCAAACAATCTTTCATTTTGGATTTGCCATATTTGGATAATGAATATGCGGCTAAATACGGCTTTACTAGCGTCACGAGCCGATCCAGATGACAAACGGAGAGATCGTCTGATCACATTAGTGACCACTCGATTTACTTACAAATTAGATTAGTGAGTGTTGCAACCTACGTTGCCATAGCGGATAAACTTTGATGTTATTTAAGGCCTATCGCAATTCTTTAAGCTTGCAAATGAGGTTGGTGTCAAAGTGTAATTGGTTATAACAGTAATAAGTAATTGAATATTTACTATTAAATCATATTTATTTGATTTAGATGTCGTTGTGGTTTAGAGAAATAAGGGGCTGCTTTAAGTTTAACAGAAGTATGTTTGGTTAAAAGTTTTATCTTATTTTAACAAAGCCTTTCCAGATGATTGAAATAACATTTTAGTTAATGTATGCCAATTTAATGCATTTTTAACATCTACTTACTCATCATAGTTATCTTTCTCTAGACCCGCATGCCAGCAGCAAGTAAGTGTTGTGACCAATTCCAGCTCTTTTACTGCATGAGAAAAACCTTTTGCTCTGCAGCAGTAAAGCACTTCAACTAGTCTAGTAAGTGAGCTAGCTAGCTTTTTAAGCTTTAATGCTGCTATAACAATCAAATAACATGACGTGGTGAACAAAGTTTTTTATTGACAAGGTTGCCTGAAATACACGGGCACTCTCTCGGCTGTTATTCGTAGAATTATTTGATAGTCGTTACAGGCACTCAGTGACCCGAAACTCTGACAACCAGTCATACCAAGGGGTATAGTATTACCCAGTACTACCTGGAGTGGAGGTCAGATAGGTAGTCGTTCCATGAAAAATACTGATATTCCGCTGCATCATTTTAGACCCCAACGACCCCAAAGTAGTTGAAAAAAGGCTAGGCATATGATGAAGTATACCTGAAATAAAACGTTCTGCGCAAAAAACAGGTGGACTGTGATGTGAAACAAACCTAGCCCAAGTAGACAGGAACTACAGAAGCCCTGACGTCTTTACTCAATAACCAGGCGCCAGAAGTTTAAGTATCATTTATAACGTCTCTCAGTTTGTAAAGAAAAGATTTATGCGACATCATTAAGTTACAAGCTCTGTCCTACTGATGTATTTGTTCAACATAGTTAGGTAAACGATTTATCACTGGCCGGTAGTACGTAAAGATATTATGGAGATGAAACCTGTTTAAGAACTGATGAAAAGCGCCAATGCCTTGGCTAACCTGGAAGTCTTTAAATTGACCTGGACGTGGTTGTCGGCGGGATGGTCCGGGCATAAAATACCTGTTCGACTGGAGATTTATAGATGAGTCTGGAGTGTTTTCCTGGAGAGTAAATGTTGTTGTTCCACAAACGATTGGACATCTAATATCTCTGCGTGTCCTGTGGACAGCACATAACTGAAACTGATAGACGATACTAAATATCCAACACTCGTAGCCGAATTGTCAACACACTTAAAAGGGGAAGACTTTTGAGTTTGCCTCCGAAAGTTCTCTATCATTTGGTCGTTATACAAATTAGCATTTCAAAGCCTTCTCTCAGAACCTTAGGCCTACGCTAGTACGTATGTCATGAGTAGAGTAGATAATGCCAGTTGCATTTTACAATGCATATTCATCTCATTATCTGCCTAGCCTTTTCGCAACAAAATCAAAATCAAAATATTTCATTTCACATAGGCCTAGATGGGCACTTATGAAACGTCGAAAAAGGTGCACGGTTCCCGTTGGTCAATTCCATGGAGAAGAACCGGCAAGAAACTCCATGGTAATTACGTTGGGGTCGGATCCAGCTAAATACCAGTATTTTACATGCAGCGACTACCTATCTGACCACCATAACCCAGTTAGTACTGGGTTATGGAGATCAGATAGGTACCTGTAACATATTCTCTAAGTAATATATTTTTGGCCATTTCCAACACTTATTGGGCACTTGATCAGCAGTAGCTATCTGACAGCTAATAAAGATAATTTTCTGTAATAATCTCGTGTGCAACATACAACAATTAGGACCAATTACAACGGCACCGTAAATCCAAGCCCATAAAGGACAGGACCTTTACTTTTCAAACACACAAAGTTAACCTGACCAAACAGGTTGTATGGCTCTTCGATCTCTCATTAGATATCATAAATTATTTGAGCCATTGCTCAGCCATAAATATAAAAGCCATTAACTGTTACTTTGGTAATTCGCAGTAACATAGGCGAGCCTTTTGAACGAATTCTAAGCGCTTTGATTTCATGGTGAATTATTCATTTATGTTATGTGGTATGAAGTGGCATTAAATTAAGTTTGATGGTTATGATTGGATTAATCATCATTTGGCTTTTGTGATTAGACTAAGGGATTGAAGCATCCTAACTCTTATTCGTATTACAACGTGTAACATTAAGGGCCAGTTTCACCGGTTGCGGATAAAGTGTCGGTTAGCCTATTAGGAACTTATCTGCCAGATAAACTAACAGTTTTGGTTTCACAGGTGTCGGATAGCGATATCTGGTAGATAAAGTATTAGTTATAACCAGCCTTAAATGCACAAAACCTCGAACACCCCAAATGATTTTTAATTAAATTGACCTAAAGCTGAGAGAATAAAAAACATAAAAAAAAGGTTTTATGTGCTGTTTTAGTTTTACTGGCAATTAGATTTACTGGCGAGATCTATTAGTATCCCGCGTATGACACAATTGAAATTGGACGACAACCATTTGTGTTTGTTTGTTTACCTATTTTGGCGGGTTTGCGCACGTGATGGCTTGACCTATTAATAAATAGGCAACATTTTTAATGAAGATTTTTTTGAAAAATGTGACCCATATTAAAAAGTGGTTCAGTGGTTTTCAGGTCTTGCGCATTTAACGTTACACGTTGTATATGTGAGTAGGTATGTTTGTTGACTACCTCGAGGGTCGAGTGGTTGCTAGCGTGAATATTGAGGATGAGGCCTCGGGTTCGATTTCCGGGTTGGGGAAAGTGTTATTGGGTTTTTCCGGGACTTAACATAACTGACGACCATTACTGGTGTATTGTTAATAGGTAAACCTTTGCCTAACCGGTTTATGTCTCCAATATACAGATATTGAATGTATGGAATTAATATGACTTTAAAAATATACTAAATTAAAGGTGTGGAATATCTATGATGGTCCTGTTTTGCTAGGCCTGTCACTAGTAATAAGTGGGGCCATAAAATTACTATTTACTTAGAAAATGATTTATTATGCGTGCAAATCTTCAATTAATGCTTAGAATTCAAACAAGAAGTTTAGATAATGCGATGTATTACTAATGTCTGTGAATGTTCACAGAAGGCAAAATTAGTTGGTGTAATTATTCTCTCTATTGCCGTCTGGTTGAGTTAGTAACCTATTATTAAACTTTAATATATGAGTGTGCCACTCAGGAGTACTGAAAGGGAGAGACGATTGTAAGCGAAAATAATAGTTAACCTATTCCGCGATAGCTGGTTCGAGAAGGCCCAGGAGAAGAGTACATAGAAGGATTTGGGGGAGGCCTTTGTACAGAAGGGGGACAGTACTTATGTACGTAACTGCCTAAGGTACTGTTTTGACTTCTCTGTCCAATCAGTTACGAACGAGTCCAAATTGTCAACGCAGTGATTTTTGGGCCTGCCTCGGCGACGACCGTCTTCACTCTTCAGGCACCTACTATAACGTGATCTTACATCAAGATAAATTAATTAGTAATCAACGTAACACTAATTACGCCAGCTATTTTGGGTAGTCATTACTCATAATGATCTATTAAATTAAGATATTGAAGATTTACAAAAGAAAAAACCTACGACTTTATAGACAATGAGTAAACAATACCTACGTAGGAAGATGCATGTAAAGAAACAAAAATGGCGCCTTTTGAACACCTGCTGTACCAAACGCAGTGGCTCTCAACTGTTTGCTATGTACACCCCTAATTTTTAACAACTACAAAAAAATGGGGCTGTATTCTTACCCTTTACAGATCATATTTACGTAGTCAAAAGTAAAAAAAAAACGAAATCCCAAATTTGTCATAATTGAGATCTCATGACTGAATGAAGCTACGATGATCTGATGAATGACTGAATGACGGATGATGGTCGCAAAAACGATTAATGAATACTAAATAATAAGAATTTAAGAATAGCCTGTACAGTATTTCCAAACATTGAGTGACATTTTGGGATATAAACAAACGGTAATTTAATTAGCGAATAATTTCAATATTATTAAATGAGACGTATATGATGAATTCACGTACGAATACTTATACTTATATACAACATTATTTTTTGTTTATACTAAACCCGAAAAGGGGTCATTGTACTCATCATTTTGAACAACTTTTTCTATGGGACGAACCTTGAAATCGCGAAAAAAAAATCAGCTGTTCCCTACATTTTGACGAGTTATGCGAACATAAATGTAGGGAACAGCTGATTTTTTTTTCGCGATTTCACGGTTCGTCCCATAGAAAAAGTTGTTCAAAATGATGAGTACAATGACCCCTTTTCGGGTTTAGTGTAAACAAAAAATAACCCTGTATATAGTAAGATTTTTTGTAGACCATCAAGACCATCTTTAACAAGCCCTTTAAGTATTTGTACAAAAAATTAAAAATTAATATTTAGTTGTGTATAGTAGAGAAAAATACTAAAAATAGAAATAAAATGCTTATCCACTTGCATCAATAGCAAGGCAAGAAACCTGACCATTACTGGGTTGATTTTTTTTCGTTCTTTAGAACTTAAATGCTTTATTAACGATGTCACCAATTTTTTGTTTGTTAGTTGCTGAATTTCAGACATGCGTGAAATAATGTTTTTGATTTAAGCAGAGGCAAGTAGTACCTACACCCATATTTTGCCATTTTCATTAATCAATGCATTTTTTGTTTGTATTTTGCTGCATGGTTATGTAGTAATGGGCCATGTCTAGTCTGTAACATCCAGCATCTTTTTCCTTTTAAACCGCGAAGGTCATTTATAGCTGATAATGAGACGCTTCATCTCATTAAAAAAATATATAATTTCGCGATTTCTTTTTGTTTTTTTAAGGTCAAATCTTTTAGAACCACTCGCTTCTTCCATTTTGGACCACGAAGGACGCTGGCACAAATTAAATTACTTTAATATATCTGAGGCGACCTCAGTAGGCTTCAGTTTAATCAATTAGCTGACTATTTTAGGATTCATGCTTACGTTGGTGTAATTGCATGGTGATTATGGTGAACTGTTGTCTGGCGTTTTGAGGAAATATTGTTATTGTGAATGGTTTAGGGGTGTGTGGATTGCCTGTTTCTGACAAAGTCATACAAAATATGTTACTTGAAGTCTGTGGCTGCATTCAACTACACTTGAAGGAAATCCCGAAATAGTCGGGAAAAGCCTACTAATGAAGATGATCTACATTACTTACGCAAAGATTATATAGTAAAAGGTAATAGTTTTTGCAATTTTTTATCATCCACTAAATTTAGATGCAAGATGAGATGGCAAGATAAGCATGAAGATGGCCAGATTAACAAAAAATAGCAGTTCAGTATTATACTATTTTTTAAGATAACACAACTGCTATAATAGCCAGCCAGCGCCAGACAGCATCACCTGTTTGGCATGAATGCTGAAATGGACCTTTTTGCCGCAGCCATGAGGCACACAGCACATACGATTTATTTTCTGTTGTTTGGTGACTTTTTAATATTATTGTGTGTGTGCTTAATGTACTGACGTGAAATATATATTTTTTCTTTTTTTCTTTCTTTCTTTCCATAACATTTCTGAACAAGTGGTCGTAATATTAAAATAAAAACCTCATTAAAATGAAATCCTCCCATCCACTCAAAATCAAGATACGCACTTACTAAAAAAAAAACTAGGTAGTAATTTTAACTTAATCTACAATTTTTATGGACCCCAATAATACAAAACGTAATAGTATAAATCTACATTCACAATAATTACTTTATTTAAACAATGCCAGCTTTCTACTCTACCTCAAATAGGCCTAGCGTGACGGTTGTGTAACAGTCGTAAGAGTTAAATGTTTAAATGTTATATTAAATTATAACTACACATCTTTTTAATTTGCTTTTGTTCGAGATTGTACTCAGTAAGGCCAATTTTCTTTGTAAGTATTTAGTTTTCAGATGTTGATTTGTTTTGCGTCGCTCCATATAATATACTTCTGCTTCTTCTTCTTCGTGTCGATGATTTCCCCTTTTTATTTTTAAATTATTGTCGACCAGTACTCTGCTACCTCGACAGCGTTGGGGGTGGCCTCGGAAAGGTACCTCAGAGTGCAGGTGGAGCCACACATAGTGCAGGACAAGAGGCGAGCCATAGTTTGTGTTGAGGCACCGCAGTCACATAAGGCTTCATCGGAATACCCCCACCAGACTAGGTTGTATCTGCAGCGGCCCACCTGACTTCGCAATCGGTTTAGGGTCTTCCAGGTGGGCCATGGCAGAAGGTGTCCCGCTGGAAGCTTTTCTGCTACTTCGACGTAGTGTGTCGGAGGGGGATGCTTGAGGATCCACAATTTTTTTTTTGCTAATAAATATAATAATAAAGGAGATAATAATAATATACTGATATTATTTATATACACAAACAATATGCCTTCGATCTTCCATTTTTGGTTCCTTCTTCAATAGGTTTTCCTTTGCCGTTTTGAGAGCACTGCTCTCGCTGTGAGAGTCTAGACTCGAGCCAAGACATAGCATACCATAATCAGTCTATAATATTTCCATTGCTGGGACACAAGTCTCTGCTCTTTGAGAGGGAATCATCCATGTAATCCGGGCTGATATTCTTCATGGGGGTCGGTTCGGGTTGGTACGCACTGGGTCTTCGAACTTTTTGGTCTAGGATACGCCGGTTTCCTCACGATGTTTTCCTTCATTGTTTTGAGAGAAATAAATTTACACAATGTATTATGCCTTCCTGGGTTCGAACCCACGACTTACTGCGTAAGTCGAGGCTGCATGCATTTGCCGGGGTTGCGGGCCTGTTCGAAAGAGATACCGCGGCCCCGGAACATAAAGGGCGAGGAAGGAACATGGATGGGTTTTAGTCAGTAAGAGTCTGACACTCCCTCCCGCTCCGCCCAGAGTGGGAGAAGTCATTTGATTTGATGATTTCCCATCCTAAAAAAAAATAAAAATAAAAAAAGGCTGCATGCATTGGGACATCGCGAGCCCAGGACTTAGGTATTTGTAAGTCAAGGCCACAACAACGGCTCATAGTTCATTAGTCATTGATAATACCTTTAGAAAAGCACCTTCTTCGCCTACAGACGAGTCATCGGTAGACAAACAACAACTTAGATCAACACGTGGGCTGAAACAAATTAATGATATTACACTAATAGTATTTTACAAACATTCCCAGTAGGTGATGTTATTAATAACGGATGCTAATCATCTTCTATTGTAAGCTTGCATTAATGTTATTCCTACTAAGATTGTAATCAGAAAGTTTATCTTTGTGTCTGTCTGTTTGGTTCGTTATAACTGCTAAACTCGACCTTTTTTTTCTCGGATGAGAAATCATCAAATGACTCCTCTAGCTCTGAGCGGGAGGGAGTGTGACTTTTACTGACTAAAACCCATCCATGTTCCTTCCTCGCCCTTTTTGTTCCAGAGCCACGGTATCTCTTACGAACATTCCCGCAGCCCCGGCAGGCTTCGGCCCTTGCGGGCCCCTTACCTTATGCTGACATCTCTTTGAGGCGCGCGTGGAACACGAACGCGCCGTCGACACGGCATGGAATAGCACCTTAGAAATTCAAATTCACCTGCAACAAGGATATCCGGGATAAATAATTAAGGTTGTGTGTGTCTATGTCTACTTACGTATTTACATAGAAATCTCATTGTAGAATTTATGGAATCACATAATATATTTTTATGTCTTTCACATGATAATCAAGTGAGATCGGTATTACCTATTACTAAGTATATTTAATTAATCGCTATGTAATAGTTATTTCTGTAATTACTTACTAACCAATTATAACATTATCTGAACTAGTTACGCAGACAGGATGCTCAGAGGCAGACAAGTTTTTGTGAAAATTCTAGGCTTTGATGTAAGATTTGTGAAAAACCATTGTGATATTCCTCATTCATTCTTTCTTTGTGTTATTTTATTATACACGTACAAGGAATAAAAACTCCATTCGTTCTACCGTAATTTGTGTAGTAGAACTAGTGGGAATGAACCTAAGCAAAGCCGATAGTTGGTAATATCTTCCAGAAAAATACTATCAAAGAGAAACCTCACAATTATCAACCAATGAGCCAGAATTTGCGTTGGAAGACCTCCCACTAGGTGGACCGATGACCTGGTGAAGGTTGCGGGAATCCGTTGGGTGCGAGTCGCAAGGGACCGGTCAATGTGGTGAGACTCGGTGGAGGCCTATGTCCAGCAGTGGACATAGTCCTCCCCCAAGTCTCACTGGATGTCTTTCGGTTGAAATAATGATGATACATAACAGTGACGATCAACCAGAATATCGTCGAGATAATGAAGATTGGAGTGTTACAAGCAAACTGAAGATTCTGCTATATTGAAACTACGAAACGAAAATTGTATCTTTCTGTCGTTGTTCTATGTAGTAGTGGTCGATGCAAAATGTTTTTCTCTTCCATTCTGCTCTGTCAACGGTTTCGAAATCTTTTCATAAATGCACTTTTTCTTTCCTTTACGCACACAATCCATTTATCTTTTCACTGCTTTTTCTGCAAATAAATGTATTAGAACACTCAATTGTCTTACTTCTATACACAATCATAGTTTCTATTGCTACAGAGGAAACAAAAAAGATATCTGTGAGGGAACTGGTATGTCCTAGAACCAAAAATTCGAAGACCTGTGACATCTACCAACCCGCACTGGACCGCATGGTGGATTATAGCGTATTCCCTCTTGTAGGAAGAAGGCCTGTCCCAGTAGTGGGAATATTATAGGCTGATCATGCTATGCTTATTCCCAAAATAAGTGCTTTAATTGGGGCAATACCTGATTCATAAACATTTATTACAGGATCTACCAACGCAAGCACATCAATGAAGAATGTATTACAAACCAATGACGTCACTCGCCATAGACTCACAGAAACACAGAAAATGTATACAAAATTGAATTAATTATCGTTGATATTGTGAGATAAGACAGTTTAATCACAGTATCAATCACAATGAGATACAGATGCGATTTGTCTGTCTGTTTTGTACATTATGGGACGTTGTGACCAAGAGTTATTAAGTTCGGAGGATTTTATGTTATTTCTTAGACGGTTGGATGTTTAAAGTGTTAGAGGACTTCTGTTTTTTGGTAATTATAGGCCTGACTAAATTGCTTGTTGTATTTGTAGCTTGGATTGCGAAATAAATAACATAGTTACGGATTAGGTACTTTATTTATCTTGTCTTGTTTATAAGTTGTTGTCCCAACTTTATAAAGAGATAGATGATCCATTGCATTGAAATCAATCACAATCTAATACCCCCATCCCTATTCCATCATAGCCTGATGATATACTTCTTGCTTTCTAGCTTTATTCTGATCGTCCTATGATTAATAGGGCGAGCAAAAATATGGCTTAGCGTCACCTTGACATGGTTGAAGTTCCACGAATTTAAACAAGGCGTTACACTTCGATATTTATTGCGCAATCCTCCAGTACTGCACTTCCCAGTCATTGAAATCTAGGAGTCTTCAAAATTCAAGTGAATCGGTTTCATCTAAGCCAGCGTCTAACGTCTGTCAAAGATCTACAAACAGGTAGTTAGTGGCACGAAAGTCTGACAATCAGTCTTACCTGTGGGTATCGTCTTACCTAATGTGTCTATGTAAAATACTAGTATTCAGTTGCATCCGGTTAGACTGGAAGCTTACCCGTCAGATAGGCAGTCGGTCAATATAACATACTGGTATTCAGTTGCTTTTGGTTAGACTGGAAGCCGACCGCAACACAGTTGAGAAAAGACAGGCAGATGGTGATGATAATTTTACAATATAGATCATTTTAAAATCGTCCCACAAATTCCCACAGACCTGGTAATCATACTGACATCAAGACAGGAAGGTGTAGTTACACGATGCTGCGCCCACGCACGTATTTACATAGAGTTGTATTAATTACATTAATCAAAGTGTTATATGAAGATGAAAGTGAACATTTTGGAAAGTCGTTACGGTAGGTAGCTTGTTAGTGAGTTAATTGCTGGTTAAATTGATGTAAAGATAAGATATTTAAGATAACTAAAATGTTCTTAAACCTTAGTACCTATTACTAGTAACAATATTTTGGGATTTTATACAGGTAACCTTTTATAGACTTTGTGAGATTAATTTTCTATGGGACCAGATATAAAACATATATATTATTTTTTCTTTTTAATAGCCTGATCTGTCCCACTCAGGGCATACGCCTCCCCCATTCCTTCCACTTTTCTCGATGTTGCGTCTCTTCTCGCCAATTAAGATAGTCATCCAAGGCGTCCGGCCATCTTCTCTTCGGTCTGCCGCTAATAAAAATAATATAATTTTAATCAAGTTAATAGAATATGAGCGATCAGTAAAGAGATAATAAGGTTTTGGAGAGGGAAAAGAAGGCCAAAGAAAAGATGCATGGATTGTGTGAGGAATGATGTGAAAGGAAAAGAAGTAAACGATTGTATGACGGTTGACAGAAGAGAATTGGGTGATAAGTCTCTCAAATCAGTGAAGGACGCTAAATTAGTTCAATAAAACACCAGTACAATCAAAAGAGATCCAAGCAAAGGAGACAATTTTTTTTGTTCGGCGATTAGGCCACCCACGTAAATTGTAGCATTTAATAATGAAACTTACATGGATTTCTTTCTTTTAACCTCTAGATTCCAGTGGTTAAATTAGCTAAGCATTGCCTAACCGGAATAAATGTGAAAAATCTGTAAAAACACTTACGAAAACCAAAATAAACAAAAAAAGTTATTGTCAAAATAATGAAGTTGTCGGTCAATCACTAAAAAGTGGGTTTATAACGTTCCGTACCACGTTGATTGCTTAAACCATCTATGCGATTTTAGTGTAAGCATTAAAAATGCTCACAGTTTAATTATATTTAATTTTTTTATATTCTTTCTGATTCTATAATAATTATAGCAGATATGATTACTAACGGGTAGGTACCGTATTTTTTTTTGGAAACAGAAAAAAGCGCCCCTATTCACGTAAGTGTTTGCTGTCGAATGACATTGACCACAACAGGAATGATTTGACTCTCAAAATAATATCATAACATAGCAAATTTATTATGATTTTAAGATTCCGATTTTATTTCTACGTAATATTTTGTTAAATATCATAGTAAAATGGTTACTTTTTTTGGTGTTGTTATAAATAATACATAATTATATGCAACGACCCGGTGGGCACAAAAAAATATCTCCTTTGAACGGGCTTACAAAACGAAATATCTTAAAATTATACTTTCATATGTCATTTTATTAATTAAACTAGAAACTAGACGATGTCGGTTTTTTCCTACCGACAATTCTAAAAACAAACCCAGTAAAAATGATTATGTTATTTTCAGATATGGCTGCATCAGACAATCCGGAAGCTACTTCCAAAAACCTCATTACCAACATCCATCACCTCTGCCTACTCACCATCCCAAAAATCCTTCTCCCAGGCTTGAATTCGCGCGTTCCACCCATTGTAACTCCTACGCATAACATGTCAAGGCGCCATGATTCACTGGCGAACAATCAAACACGTGTATGTATGTAAATGGCTTCATTTAAGCCATGTTTTGTTGTTATTATGTACTGATGTTTCGGCAGAACGTTTCATTGTTTCCTCGTTTTGATCGGTGTGTGGGAAAATAGCTGAGGATTGGTTAGAAGGGCGAGATGTTGTTTTAATCTTCGGTTGTCTTAGAATTTACTGAATAATTAATCATCATCATTTCACCTCGGAATCTCCCAATGTTGGGTGTAGGCCTCCTTTTCATTTGTTACTCTTCTCTGTTCTGTTCGTCTCTTTTCTCCGTGTTCAGCAATCTTGACGACATCGACAACCCAACGCGCTTTTGGACGGCCCTGGTTTCTTAGCCCCAATCTTGGCCAACTTTCGAACAATACCTTACTCCTTCGGCCATCGCCTCGTCTAGCCAGATATCCTACCCAACTTCACTTAAGGCCTATCGCTCGTCCTCGACTTTGAAGAGACTAAGGAGGAGACTTTAAAAAAAATCTATTCTTATTCTATAATGTACACAAAAAACAACAAATATACATATTAATTGCAATAATATAGCTTATGTGCAAAGGCGAGCTTAACCCAGAGTTGGGTTTTCTTACAGCATACCTAATTTTGAAAGCGAGATTTGCAAAAGAGGATATACTTACGTATGTGCATTTTCATTACATCCTGAATTAATTAAACTAAATTTATAACCTAAACTACATACATACAATAAAATATACGCAATACAGCTTAGATATAATTGCAGGTGCAGCAGTACTTATGTAGGTATTAAACTAAGAGACTTTTTCCACGTTATGAATTCTTCTTTCTACTTTAACTATAGCAATGGATCTAAATAATTCATAGTAAAATATCTCTACACGTCACAGAAGCTGATGGAAACTGGTGAAGATGATGAAATCTCCGCTCAGCTGAGAAAAAGAATGGACCCAAATATAGAAAGAAAGCAAACTCTTTTTTAAGAAGCCGTTACTTACTGACGAATGTATAGACAGGGGTGACCTTAAGTACTGTCATCCCTCGAGCTGTTAAAGAATTTAATACGTTAAATAAAGGGTGTAAAACACCTCTTAACGAATACGAAAGGCACTTGTTCTCCTCGTCATTCTGATCATTTTTTTGTTCTACACTATACCTGGGAACCTTCTAGTTACGGAGATATAGGGGGTCAAAGTTACAACTTTTTCACAAGTATTTTTTTAAATACCACTTTTTATCTCATGATTTTTTCTTTAAATATCTCTACGACCCCCGTACTATTCAATCCATCCATCCGCACAATGTTTTGAGTGTGTTACTTTGAGTTATACCACAAAACATGATTTATAACCTCAAAAAAAAAAGTTGTTTCCCAGCAATATTTTTTGCGTAAAGTTACTTAGTTTGATATACAGAATGCTTGGTTAACGGCTTTGTGATGAGGTGAAATACACCCTGTATGTGCATATTTATTTATTTATTTATTTATTTATTTATTTATTTATTTATTTATTTATTTATTGATTTATTTATTTATTTATTTATTTATTTATTTATTTATTTATTTATTGATTTATTTATTTATTTATTTATTTATTTATTTATTTATTTATTTATTTATTTATTCATTTATTCATTTATTTATTTATTTATTTATTTATTTATTTATTTATTTAAGGACAACCAACAAAGCGTACACAAAAATACATGTTTAAGAAGACATGTTGAATTGAACAGTTTATAGTGTAGCCTTAATTAAAGGCTACCACGGCATGCATTGAACATATAAGAAAGAAAATACAGTAAGAGTCTTTCTTTGTTTGTGTCTATATTAACTGTATTTATATACCCCCCATTCCTTTCTCTTTTCTCGGTGTTGCGTCTCTTCTCGCCAATTAACGAGAAATCCATCCCAAGCGTCCCGCCACCTTCTCTTCGGTCTGCTGCGACCCCGTCTAACTGTCTCAGGGCTCCAGTTTTGTAATATACGGGCCCACAGCTTTTCCGGTATCCGGCAGACATGGCCTGCCCAGTCCCATTTCAGTTTTGCGGCTTTCTGAGCTACGTCAGCAATTTGAGCTCTGGAGCAGGCAAAGCCTGATTTCTAAAAATTGTTTCAAAATCTCTAAACCTACAATTGTAGGTTTAGAGTTTTATTGCTTAAGGAGCTACTTTAATTAGATAATTCAATCAACCCTGCCCTTGACTTTAATATATATTTTTTGGTCTACACGGTATGCAGTTTACCTATGCTCCAATAGGTACAACGTATAGCTTTGAAATTAGAAGCCTGCTAGCTTTGACTGACATGCCCTGACATACCTATTCAACTTGCCTGTCAGTTAATATATGACTCAATTGAAGAATCTTTTTTGTTACCTGGTTTAAGAATAAGATACGCAATCAGTATTTTTAAATTCCAGAGTGTAAGCTGATGTTTAATCAGTCTCGCGTAATTAAAAATCATCATCATCTGCCTAGCCTTATTTAAGTATATTGGGGGGGGGTCGGCTTCCAGTCTAACCGGATGCAGCTGAATACCAGTATTTCACATACACAATGCAATTTCACAATGCCTATCTGACCTCCACAACCCAGTTGACCTGGAGTTCCTATAATGTTCTCACCAGAACTTACTTGTTAAGCAATTCTCATAATTATAGTTTTTCGTTTAAAATCCAGATAACGTATAATTACACCAATATTTGTAAAATCATATCAATTGGGTTTTCAAATAGACGTAATTATACTAAATACATGATTTTGTGGATATTTAAATGTTAATTACATAATTATTAAACATTTTATTGATTTTACTGATTGCAGTCAATTGATTTCTTAAATTTTGTTACGGAAGCTTTTAACTCATAATACTCGTAATCTTGATAACCAGCAATAAAACTTCATCTAGACATAAAAACTATGCAACTTCAAATAATTGAATAGCCGAATGTCACACACACATGCCCAAACCAAATCCATGTTAAATATGGCGGATCAAACTGCAAGCCGACCCTAACATAGTTGGGAAAAGGATATGCAGATGATGAACATCATAGGTACTAACGGTTCGATTCTGCTGGGCACGGGTTTTATTCTTCACATTTTAGATTTCACAGAACATAATTCAAGATTTGTGTTTGTACCTAGCCTGTTTGAGAAATTTTCAAAACGCCTAGTTGACGCAACCCGTGACCCAAGCGCTGGCCAGAGGGTTGCTATCAAACGTGGCAGTCTCTCGGGCACATTACCACGATCCGATCACTATCTTGCAAGAGAGTAGGAAAGATACCAGTACAGTTTGTAGAATGTACAAATACAGACCGAAAAAATTCCGACCTCGCCGCAGAGGTCCGACGCGTAATCCCCGTTCAATCCCTCCCCGACCCTTGCTCGAGCCAGCCCGCGACGCTGAGCCTGTAGTATTAAAACAGTCGCTAAATAATGACAACCAGATCCAGCCTGTCCCTTTGCTGCCCCCAGCGACGCCCTAAGCCGAGGTACGTACCCCACAGGGGTGCCCTTGGAGCGCTGTCGCTTAGTTTATAGTCATTTTCGCCCTGGCTGGAGGCCTTAAATTGAAGGCATCAAAAAACAGCACATTACCAGCTCACAGCGTTGAGGAGGAATTTTTCGATACCCCTTTTTAGGTTATTGTTAGTTTATTTAATAGCTTTCAATTTATATAGAATGTAGTTAGTTTATGATTAAAAACACTGAATATTTATTTAGTATACAAACCTTTCAGAGTACATTATTTAAAAAAAATTGTGTGGACCGCATTCAAAGCAAAGGAAATCATGGCTGTCATATAGACGGACCAGAAAAGCGACTACAAGTATATGGAGGTATAATATATGAACCTCTGAGTAGGTAGGTAATTATGGTTCTGATAATCATCCATTTTGTTAAAGCAGTTATTTTTTTTCAGTTAAACCTACTAAGGTTCCAAGGTAACAATTTAGTTCTTAATGTTCAATTCTTCCTCAATAATTCAATAATTAAATGGCACAAAGCCAGTTCGGAGCTATAATTATCAAACAATTGCTGCTCGTCACAAAAAGAAGTTATTAATTTGAAATAAGTAATTTTTGAGTCACGTTGCTTTGATTTAATGACAAAAACACACTAAAGCTAATTATTAAGTTAATTCATGATTTGGGAGTTATTTCGTCATTTATTTCGGCATACGAGCCAAAAGACTAACTAATTCATTGCTGGATTAAGAGCCCTCTTACAGTCTACTAGCGCCGCCAATCGAAAAAATGTCATAACTCGTAAATAGAATCAAAAATACAAAATATGTTCTATTATTACTGTGGAAAAGGCAATAACGTAATTGTATAACACCTTATCAACACTTGAAATATAGCTGTTTAGCTAAATCGTGCATTCAAAACATAAACGGCCGTTTTTGTTACAAATGCACGATTTAGCTAAACAGCTATATTTCAAGTGGTAACAATGTGTTATAAAATTACGTTATTGCCTTTTCTACAGTAATAATAGACCACATTTTGTATTTTTGATTCTATTTACGAGTTATGACATTTTTTCGATTGGCGGCGCTAGTGGACTGTAAAACGCCCCTTAAGAGAATTCGTTTTGGAGAATACTATTAAAACGCGGAACGGTGGTCGATGGATTTGAAATGTTCTGGAGCTCACTCCATTCACCTACGGCATAGCATTGGAAGAGCTCCTACAAAGTAGACGGAAAGATGACCAGATGAAAATCTATTGAATCCGTCAGTTGTGAGAAGCACAGGACTGCTAGAGCGACATCTGGGTGGGTAGTTTTATTTTTTATGAAGAGTGGCCATTATACCGATTGCCCAAAGCTTTCATCATCATCATCATCAGCCTATAATGTTCCCACTGCTGGGACACGGCCTCCTTTCAATGAGAGGGAATGGGCTATAATCTACCACGCGGGCCCAGTGCGGATTGGTAGATGTCACATGTCTTCGAATTTTTGGTTCTAGGACATGCCGGTTTCCTCACGATGTTTTCCTTCACCGTTTTGAGAGCCCAAAGCTTTACCTAGTATCATTTCACCCGACCTGTTTTTTTTAGGATGGTAAATCATTAAATGACTTCTCCCACTCTGGGCAGAGCGGGAGGGAGTGTCAGACTTTTACTGACTAAAACCCATCCATGTTCCTTCCTCGCCCTTTATGTTCCGGGGCCGCGGTACCTCTTTCGAACAGGCCCGCAACATTTCACCCGACCTTAATGCTATTTTTAGCAGTTCCTAATTAAAACCATTTCTAACGATGCGATGAGACTTACTCCTATTCTTTATTGATTCATTTTCTTTACATTTACATACTTATGCATTAATTCCCTCAACAATGAAAGTAAATTAAAGCAGTCAATTTCTAGTGACCTCACGTAGCATGTGACTTCCAAGTCATTTTAATTAAATAACAATTAACATTGTTTTTATGCCTTTCTCACATACAAATAACTAATTAATGGTAGCCGTAGTTAAAAATCTGCATAGTAACTTAGACATCGACTGACGGATAAATCACCCTTTTATGGAAGAAAAACTTATGGTTTTTCCAAGCAAAGACTCATTTAGAGGAAGAGTCGAGAGACGAAACATTGTATGGAATTATCCCATTCGAGTGTAACCAAACTATTATAAGAAACTATTTACGAGCTACTTCTCAGTATATTCCTTGAATTAAGCGGCGGAGCGGGAGGGACTGTCAGACTTTTACTGACTAAAACCCACCCATGTTCTTTTTGTTCCAGGACCACGGTATCTCTTTCGAACAGTTCCGCAGCCCCGGCTTTGACCCTTGCCCTTCCTTTCTGCTAACATCTCATTGAGGCGCGCGTGGGGAATGTCGGAGAGGATTTGGACCCAGTCGGCATTTACCATAATACGTGGGTGTGCTGTAAATCTGTAAGTCCTCACTACCCGTGTCCCCACTGTGGAGAGTATAATTAAAAATTGTTTACTTCTGATACGATTGTGAAAACACGAAGAGAGGCACTTCGTGTTTTCACAATCGTATCAGAAGTGATTCGCTAAATTTGCTAAATGGGCAATTAATTTTACTCTAAAGGCGGAGTACTTTAAATAGCCCTTAAATATCCCTATAAGGATTTAACTGTTACTGAAATGTCATCCTCTAATTGACTTTTATTGAGAATCTATTTCAATAATGAAGTTTAATAATTGAACCTAGTTGATAATGGTACATTTTCTCAGAAACTTTGTAATTGTCATTGAATTTGCTGAAATATGTCTCACCTGCGTTTAATACCTTAAGAAGCTTTAATAATTGCTGTTATAAATGCCGTTGATGTGATTAGATACGTCATATTAAGTAATCTCTTTAGTTATACGTATAATACAGATTGCCACGATTTTGTCATGAAGACCTTACTCATGGCAAAGAGTAACCGTTGTAGGAAATTCTAAATTAATTATAATCTATGGTTCTTTGATTCACTGCCATCTCCGTAGTTATATCCTGAGTTGTTTTTGTAGCTCTTCTTCAATACCAATCGGTAAACTGCATCCACATAATATGCAAATTTTCACAGTGCAACTTGGGAGACGGCTACTAATGCGGCATTAGACTGTGATACGCTTCATTGGTTGTTGTATCATTAACGACCCGAATGGCGAAGCGGTAATGTGGCTGCCTTACGTTCTTAGGGTTCCGGGTTCGAATCCCGGTAGGAGCAAATGTTTGTGTGATGAGCATGGACATTTTTTTCCGGGTCTTGGATGTTTATATTATGTATTATAAGTATGTATTTACAAACAAAAAGTATATATGTAGTATATCAACTATCTGGTGACCACAACACAAGCTCTGCTTCGTGTGGCACTAGATGGTGCTGAGTGTACTGTCCAGCGATATTTATTTATTTATTTATTACCATAATAAGCCTACAACAGTCCACAGCTGGACATTAGGCCACTTCAATTGCACGCCACTCAACTCGATTCTCAGTAACTCTCATCCAGTTGCTACCAGCCACCCTTCGAATATCGTCGCTCCACCGAGTCTGAGAGGGTTTCACCACGTTACGCTTACGTATCGCGATCTCCACTCGAGAACACGTCTACCCCACGGGCATCAGTTCTACGGCCAAGGTTGTTGTTGTATGAAACAAAGTAAACTCCCCTTCCTTATCGTGTGGTGAGAGTTTTTATCCCGCCCATGTGTCTCTGACTAGGCTTAACATGCCGTCGAGAAATATCTCTCAGGCATGCATTCCTTCACCAAAGCAAGTAATAATAATACAATGTGCACGTGAATCCGAAAAATTAGAGGTGCGTGCCTTGGGTTTGAACTCGAGACCTTTGAAAAGTCATCATCATCATCAGCCTATAATGTTCCCATTGCTGGGAGACGGCCTCCTCTCAATGAGAGGGAATGGGCATGGAATAATCTACCACGCGGGCCCAGTGCGGATTGGTAGATGTCATATGTCTTCGAATTTTTGGTTCTAGGACATGCCGGTTTCCTCACGATGTTTTCCTTCACCGTTTTTGAGAGCAGCGGTGATGAAATAAATTACACAAAGTAATGCGCCTGTCTGAGTTCGAACCCACGACTTACTGTTCGTAAGTCTAGGCCGCCATCACTGGCCACCGCTGCTCTCAAAAAAGCTCTTGAAAAGTAATCAAAGTAAACCGCAATTTTTTTTTGGTTCTTTTGTCAATTAATCCCACTCAATGAGACCTTCGGGAAGAGTTTCATCATCATCACCAGCCCATTAATGTTCCCACTAAAAAAGCATGCCAAGATCAACACAGTAATATTTATTTTAATTCCTTTCCTATTTCAACAACTACAACGAAACACAACTTGGCTATAAAAGCTTACTACTACGGTATTTCAACTGCGTATTGTGTAAAACGTAGTAAAGAAGAACTTGGCCCCATTTATTACCGCAATCGATTCAATTTGACATATTCGGAGTAGATCGAAACTGGAAACGTAACTCGATGATTTATATCGATACATTTTATCGATTATTACGTAATAGTCCAACTGGAAGATGTATTTTTTTGTACATTTATATGATAATTTGTTTTGTTGTGTTAGTAATGGTATCTGATTTTAGAGTTTTATGCTGATCGTGGTAATATGTGTGGCAAGACTGGTGCCCATAATTTTGTCAACAGTATATTATAGTATATTGATGACTGTAGACCTCCCACTGAGGTAGTTTGTAGGCATTGGGATTCTTCGTAAAAGCGATCTAGCTTACGTCGTAGAAAAATATTAATAAGCATTCTAGGCGTTAAGCTAACCGACTATGTACGCAACACCACACAAATTACTGACGTTGCTCAAAAAGCCGTTAAGATGTAGTTGGACTGGACTGTTGTGAGTTGTGGGCTAAAATAACTATTTTCTGGAACCCTGACACAGCCAAAAGGGGTCGCGTAGAAGAACTCGTAGAAGATGGCCACCAGACCTCGTAGAAGATGGCTGCCAGACCTCGTAGAAGATGGCTGCCAGACCTCGTAGAAGATGGCTGCCAGACCTCGTAGAAGATGGCTGCCAGACCTCGTAGAAGATGGCCGCCAGACCTCGTAGAAGATGGCCGCCCAGACCTCGTAGAAGATGGCCGCCAGACCTCGTAGAAGATGGCCGCCAGACCTCGTAGAAGATGGCGGAACGAGCTGGACAAAAAAATGAGAATGGCCTACATTAGCTCTGGATTGAAACAACTACAAGTCATGGAGAGAAACCTTTGCCCAGCAGTGGGATGTTGCAGGTTAACAGTAACAGTTACTAAAGCTTGGCTAGAAAACTTCCAAATTAATAAACCTAAAAAACGATACAATAATCGAAATCTTTAGATCATTATGGCTTGAATAATCGACCATCGACATTGTTATATTAATAATTTCGAATGTTTAACAATAAGAAGTTATAGCATAGTCAAGGAAAAGCTTAAAAAATTATATAGTTTTACCACTATGTTTCTACCGCAACTCTGTCTATAATTTGTATTTACGTAAGTGTAAAAAATAAATCCTTTAATCAGTCAATTTTAATAAGTAGTATGAGAACACTACTTTTGTAGTCAGTATAATTTCGGTATAATTTGTTAACCAACTGTTTTTCCTAGACTTGAAGAAAAGAAAAAGATGTAGATCTAATGCTTGAAACTTGTAACTTGTTACAACAAGTAGCAAGCTTCCAGATGTCTTTATCAGTGGTCTTCTTCGAGGAACAAAACCCATAAAATAACCATTTTGCCAAATAAACAAGGAAATGCTAAACAAGCTTGTTTCATCGCCATGAGACATTTAGAGGTCAAACAACGTGGGCCTGTGGACGGTGAGCTATGAGCTAGCTCACCGTCCATCCGTCTTATGACGACAGGCCGTGTCGAGACACTCAGAGCGGGTGGAGTCATTTGATGATATCTCATCCGAAAAAAAAGGAGCCAAACAACGCCTATCTAGAAAAGAATGAGACTACATGCAGACTAAAAATTCCAGTTTACTATGGGTACTATAAAACTAGTTTAAACTCAATAAAAGATCAATAATGATAGATTACTCAAGTTCAAAAGCTCGTCCGATGAATAAAACTAATTAAAGACAATAAAAATCTCGTAAACACGTCTTTTGTACATAAAAAGATAATATTAAAAGATATGGAAATATAAATTAATCCTACAGCTTTACTTCTAAACGTTATTTTGTAGGATGTAGCTGTAGCAATCAATCAAATGGACCAGGATGTTGGAACCGTGACGAGATTTAATCTGTATGATCTTAATTTTGATGACAATGGTTATAAAGTTGATGTTTATTACAAGGTTCGTATTTTGGCATTTTGATTAAAAGATACAGGTGGTCAAGTATTAGAAAAGGGATCCGTTGAAACATGGTATAATGTATTTTTTAACAGTGAGTTATTCAGTTTGTTAATTCTATTAACATAATGGCGTCATTATGACTTCTCAATGGTCAACCATTGACACTCCATTGAAAGAAATTTCATAGAATGATAATCTTGTACATGAAATCTGGCATGAATAAATGTTCGCATTTATTAGTAGATTTCGAAAATCATTTGTACTAAGGGTTTTATAATAATGACAATACGGCAATGCCATTCGTTGACCGACTAATGAATGACCATTGTGAATTTAGCATATTACGAACTTTAAGCAAAATGACAATGGGATGAGAATGGAATCGTGTTGGAGTGACGAATTTATTAAAATAGCAGATTTAGGCCCCAGGACCCTATGAACGCACTACGCCATTCGAGTCGTCGTTATTGTTGGTACTGATGACTTACAAATAATCCTAGTCAAACAAGTATGTAAGTAAGTATCTCTGCAAAAATAATTGAATGAAGATGATATTGTTACTAAAGAACACATTTTGACATTTAATTTCAAGATACACCCAAGATGTATTTAGACATCAAAGTCGGTTCGATCACAAAGAATCGTGCACTCTTCAAAAGCGCAACTAATCTGATGCAGGTCTAAAATGTCAATCCAAATGCAATCTTAGCTACAACCTATAATTATTATAAGTTATTAGTGCTAGGCATTATCATTGATAATAACAGACTGTAGCGTGTAACTACTGAATATAGTCCATAGGTGCGCTTTTGGACTGTCTTGATATTAATGCATGCACTTTCTAAGTGGATTTTGCCAGAACAAAAGTGCATAGGTGGATGCAAGGGTGTCTAAATGTGTGTATTACGTAGGGTTACGTAGAGATGCATATAACAGTACACCTTTATTTCGCCACTTATGTTTAAATCCCATGTAATAGGGGACCAACCTATTGCCATCATCCGAAGCACAAATGGATGTCGTGTCTGCTATTGAGAAATTCATGATGGAAAAACCCTGTTACATTTGGCCGATCTGGGAATTGAACCCAGAACCATGCTCAGAAGTTGCGCATGCGACCACTGGACTTACGAGGCAGTTCTTGTAAGATAAGATAAGATAAGATTAGATAAGATAAGATAAGATAAGATAAGATAAGATAAGATAAGATAAGATAAGATAAGATTTATTTATTTCTGAGTATATGGTACATTAAGATCTCAAAATTAGTCAGTTTCACAAACACTACCGTTACCGGTGTAGAAATATTAAAATTAAATTAACTTGCAAAGTTGTTCTAGTGTCTTGGTTGGATGGATTTTTTCAACTCGCACGAATAAGGTCGGTTCCTATTACCATATAATTCATCAGAACCCAAATGCATGTTCTGGGTTTCTGTATTAGGATTTTGAACATGCACGCGAGAAAAGTGTATTTCTGTTAGAAAATCTAGAGGCTTTAATATTAGTTACAAAACGGGGTATTTACGGGTGACAGAACATGTTGCTAATGGATTTTCAACCTGAGAAGAGTATACCGATCAGCTTTCATACTTAGTTTGAGCAACTGAAAAGAAACTTGACCATCTATAATGTACTCGTACACGATATTCTAGCAATAAAACATTTCATTTCATACCATTTTAAAACAACAGTTTTTGTTTTTTATACAACTTATTTATTACGAACCGAATGGCGTAGTGGTAGATGAGGCTACCTTACGTTGTTAGGGTCCTGGGTTCGAATCCCGCTAGGAGTAAATGTTTGTGTGATGAGCATGGACATTAATTTGTTTCCGAGTCGTGAATGTTTATATGTATATCAAGTATGTATTTACAAACAAAAAAGTATATACGTAGTATATCAACTATCTGGTGTCCACGACACAAGCTTTGCTTAGAGTGGCACTGGATGGCGCTGTGTGTAATGTCCAGCGATATTTATTTATTTATTATTTATTTACAACACTTTATTTTTGCCAGTATTTCACTTTTTTGACAATCATACGGCTTCAAGCGGTATGTTATAATCAAACAACAACTGCTCTACAAAACCGTTAAAAATAATGTTGAAAACTGGGTCTATAAATATTACTCGTACAAGGATGTCATACCAACAACTACCGGTTGACAGCCGTAGAACTAAATTATTTAAAGTAACTTTGTACCACTAAACTAATATTATAAATTAAAATTTTTGGTTTGTTTGTTACGATTTGATTCAAGAACTACTGAACCAATTTTAAAAATTCTTTCACCATTAGAAAGCTACATTTTCATCAAATAACATAGGCTATAAACTATATTGATATCATGGAAACTAGCTGAGCTATAACAATTTTCGCGAACAAAGTCGCAGGTAAAGTGCTAGTTCCGGCCCTGGTTCAATCCATGGTCCGGAGCGAGACGGAATGGGAAGCCGTCGCCTCCTTCTGCGAAGCAGTCATGCTAGCGAAGGAGGTGGCGGAACGAGAGAGGGAGAGATCCTCTCTTCCCGGCCGCCGCGGGAGACGCACCGGGCCTCGGGGGCCACGTGGTGGCTACCGGCCACCGTAGATGCGGGCCTGTTGAATGGCTGGCTATGGGCTAGCTAGCCGTCCGGCCGTCTAACGACGACGACAGGCCGTGTCGACGGCGCGTTCGTGTTCCACGCGCGCCTCAAAGAGATGTCAGCAAAAGGAGAGGGGCCCGCAAGGGCCGAAGCCTGCCGGGGTTGCGGGCCTGTTCGAAAGAGATACCGCGGCCCCGGAACGTAAAAGGCGAGGAAGGAACATGGATGGTTTTTAGTCAGTAAGAGTCTGACACTCCCTCCCGCTCCGCCCAGAGTGGGGGGGGTCATTTGATGATTTCCCATCCTTAAAAAAAAAAAAAAAAAAAAAAGGTAAAGTGCTAGTAATAAATCTTATGAGTTTCACTCAACACTGTTAAGGCGATGATTTATATCTTACTCTGATTATTTTAGATGGAATGAATACTAAATTGTACCGTTATCTGCCAAGCGTTTACCCAACAATGTTTGGGTCGGTTTCCAGTCAAATGCAGCTGAATAACAGTGTTTTGCAAGGAGCGTCTGACCTCCACAACCCAGCTTAGTAACTGGGTAAAACGATACCCCTTTTTTTTTTTTTTTTTTTTTTTAAGGATGGGAAATCATCAAATGACCCCCCCCACTCTGGGCGGAGCGGGAGGGAGTGTCAGACTCTTACTGACTAAAAACCATCCATGTTCCTTCCTCGCCTTTTATGTTCCGGGGCCGCGGTATCTCTTTCGAACAGGCCCGCAACCCCGGCAGGCTTCGGCCCTTGCGGGCCCCTCTCTTTTTGCTGACACTCTTTGAGGCGCGCGTGGAACACGAACGCGCCGTCGACACGGCCTGTCGTCGTCGTTAGACGGCCGGACGGCCAGCTATTGCCCATAGCCAGCCGTCCACAGGCCCGCATCTACGGTGGCCGGTAGCCACCACGTGGCCCCCGACGCCCGTTGCGTCTCCCGCGGCGGCCGGGAAGAGAGGATCTCTCCCTCTCTCGTTCCGCCACCTCCTTCGCTAGCATCACTGCTTCGCAGAAGGAGGCGACGGCTTCCCATTCCGTCTCGCTCCGGACCATGGATTGAACCAGGGCCGGACGCGAGAGGTCGCCGCCGCCGATCGCCGCCACGAGGACACGGCGGAGCTCCGCCCACGCAGGGCAGACTTCCACCGTGTGCTCCACCGTGTCCTCCGGTCGATCCTCGCAGTGGAGACACCCGGGCGATTCCTCCCGCCCGATTCGGTGCAGGTACCTCCCGAAACATCCGTGTCCGGTGAGGACCTGCGTCAGGCGGAAGGTGAGGACGCCGTGGCGCCTCTCCAGCCACTCCTCAAAGAGGGGACTTACCGCCACTATCGTGGCGTGCCCTAAAAACAAACGATACCCCTTGGTCAGACTTTTTGGACCACTGACTACCTGTAACGACTGTCAAAGATCTACAAATGACAGCTGGAATCAGCTACATAACGTGCTAAAGCGCGGAGGAAACTCGGTGTGTGCTGTGCTCGGGGTGTTGCCAGGCTAAAACTGAGTTTTTTTTTTTAAATTAGTTGAAATTACAACCTACTACCCTAGTATAGGTGAGGATGTATTGTGATACAAATTTACAGGAGTATCAACATTTTCCTGCCATTTATTTCGAGTCGGTGTTACATGACTTTGTCTACAGTCGCCCTCTTCCGATCCATACCATCTTTCACACAGTCCACCCACCTTTTCTATCGTCTTCCCCTACCCTAGCTAATCACATGCAAACTTTCCTCTTGACCTACTTTTCGGGTGCGTGCATCATTATTGGTAAAGTTATTTGCGTATGTATTACACAATTTGTAACCACAAAGGTTAGGAAAAGAAAAAAAGGTTGTGGTTCACCATATAGTTTTAAAATAACAGCGTAAGCATATTGTAGTAATGAATATAATTACTATTTAATTAAAACTATGCAATTTTGAGAGGCCTACATATTGATTCTCGGAAACTAACAGCTATTGTATACGGTTTAAATTATTTTTGATGGTTCATTGATTATATTCCAATCTCATCACAAAAGACGGATATCAAAAATTAAATAATAATTGATTTAAATGAATTATTTGACAGGCAAACCATCGTTCATTTAACTGAACTAATAAAAAACAAAATTGAATATAAGACTTTTCAATACAATAAATTAAATCGTAATTATTTTTATTGGTTTTATAACCTTTTCAAACGTGCCAGTTCTAAAGTATTCAAAAATCGAACATATAATATGAATTCCCCTTTCAAATTCCAAAGAGACCTAATTATAAGTATCATCTACGTCTAAGAGTGAATCAGATCTTCTAATGCAACTTTGCTTGACCATGACCTTGGCTCAGGATATCAGGTCGACACCTATAAATAGTGGGCCTAGGACCAACACCAGCATTCTTCTGCCAACCTCAGACCAGATAACATCATGAAGTTGGTAGGTGTATCAAAAGCTTTAGACGAATATAAAAATAGTCACGAGAATTTGTGTCAAAATAGTTTCGCTGTCATTTTCAATACTCCTTTGTAGTGTTAATTGTTTATATTTTTATCGTGACGTTTGGTTAAGTTTTCGTGATTTGTGAAACGGTTTCGATATGGGGTTTCCATTGTGTTTTCTTTGATAATATTTTTGTTTTTTATTCGGTTACAAAAATGCGGTAACCGTTACCGTAATAGCTTGGGAAGTGTTTTTGTTGTGTGGTTTCGATGGGTATTGTTTTGTATATTTTAACTACAGATCAATGTAAAATAAATACTTAGAAACATACAAATTTAAACGAATTGTATGTGGATAATTGATTGTGAGTCTTTTCAGTACGAAGTGAAAAACGCGATAGTGAAAAGCTCAAATGCATAAGGGCTTTATATAAGCCTAGGAATATAGAGAATTTACAACAACCAAAAACTACTGTAAAAACCCTTAATTATATTTAAAAAAAAACCCACTAAATAGTCAATCCCCCAAATGACACCATAATTTTGCACGCAACCACTTACGTTTTCATAGTTCGATACTAATTGTCTTTAGTTCTCTACTTTGAGTCTGACTTTGTGCCCTTTCATTAGCCACACGGGACTCAAACTTCTGTACATACCTTTTTTTTTTTAAGGATGGGAAATCATTAAATGACCCCCCCCACTCTGGGCGGAGCGGGAGGGAGTGTCAGACTCTTACTGACTAAAAACCATCCATGTTCCTTCCTCGCCTTTTACGTTCCGGGGCCGCGGTATCTCTTTCGAACTGGCCCGCAACCCCGGAACAGGCCCGCAACCCCTCAAATACAAAAAAACACCTCTTTTCAAATTTCCATGGTCATAGAAACCCTCGTTCTGGGGAGAACGGAAGGCCAAGTAAGATATTTATAACTACCCCACTGTCAGTTGTGAACCCAGGATACACATTTTCGTTAACCCCCAACTGTATCTAGACCATCCCTAAATAACCCATTCAACCCCAGATCATCGTTGCCTGCATCATCGGCGCCTGCGCTGCCGCCAACATCCCCAACCCCTACCTTACCGGGCGATTCGCCTACCCCTACAACTACCAGGACAGCCGCGCACGCGCAGCCCTCGACAGGAGCGCCGCCATCTTGAGATCAGACTCTGAGGTCAACGAGCAGGGATTCCGTTATGCTTTTGATACGGAGAATGGTGAGTTTTTCTTGTGTTTTATTTTTGGGGCAAATGGCTAGTTTTTGTCGCTCCAGTGATTTTTATGACAGCATTCAGCTTAAATTGTTAAGCCAGGCTCAAAATAATCCTTTAAAAAACCCACTGTCATTCTCTCAATAAGAAGCTCTGATTTATTTTCTAATACCTTTTTTGAACTGTCGAAAAACGCTACTGTGGCCCAGTTGTCTAAATATTTTACGCTGAAAACTACAACCGCGGCTATATGCTCTAAAATTATCTGAATATACGAGAAAACCTACAGAACAAGTGTAATTTATAAAATCATTACAATGTTATATCCGTTTATAAATAATTTTAAATAATAATTATAAACTTCACAATGGCAACTAAAAAATGGCGTCAAAAACTTCCTCCTCAACGCTGTCAACTACTAATGTCCCCGTAAATATAGATGCTCTGTGAATGTCCCAAAGAGACTGTTTTCACGTTGTTCAGCCTTTGGGTTACGAGAAGCGTTTTGAAATGTTATTATATTCCATTTTAACTCTAAAGTTACAGGACCAACAATTACAATTAATAAGTTCAGTAGGTACTGCTAAATCTAAAAGAAGTTCTGTCGCCATGTGTATACTCTTTCTGTGCAACCTTATAGTAAAAACAGTGTCTTTTTAACTCAACTCGATTATCATAAAATATGGAGCAAGTATAATCAATGCCACATAAATATTCTGCTTACCACACAATTTTCGATGCAAGATGATACGCATTCACGTTATTAACCTAATCGAGCTGAACGTGGGTGCGACCGTACTTTACGCAACTTTACGTAAAAGACCTAATTTGAAATCTATAGTACATGGTTTGGTACAGATTATAAGCATCGAGCGTGTATTTTACCCATTCTACCTAACAGAAAACCTTTTAATATGGCTGAGCTGAATTTTGAGGTTTACCATCTCAAAGTAGATAGAAAAAGCTAATTATAAAAACATCAAAGATGTTTACTTTAAAAAACGGGGGAAACAGTGACCCGTGGATGGTACACAAATGCTCAATTTCAATCCCCGAAATAACGGTCTAGGCTTTCCATAAGAAACCTACAGACGGCACGCAATCAATTCGAAAAAAATTACAAATTTTTTCCTCCTCTTCAACAATAGGAAGCAGAGAAAATGCATCAATCTTGAATTTTTCATAGGGCTCTGCAGCCATCCCATACATACAATTAATTCTCTGCGGGATCAATTTGCAATATTTATAGACTAGGTACTGTGAAAAGCCCACTCAGAATTTTTAGATCTTGTTTTATATAATACATATTTTAGACAGTGACTGACTGTAAACGTAAACAGTAGTCTAACATAATTTTTAGTCTACAAGTATTGAGCCTAACTAAGAATCAAGAAGGATCTATCTAATACAAAATCGTTCAGGAATAAGCTAGAATTGAAGACATTTATAGTAACAATCCATATATTAGGATCGTTGCACATAATTGCAGACTACACTTAAGTGGGTAGATCTTATCTGGTACATATTACTTGCCATTTTCACAAGAACTCGAGTTTAGGCATGCATGTTACTATTTGTAACTTTATTTGTGTTAGAATTTGTAACGGTTGGTCTTTGAAAATTGGTGCAAAGAAATGATTCGTCATTTTGTATTGTCTGGTCGTTGGCAGTCAATATCCAATTATGTCGTTTTATGTGTTACTGTCGTTTTTTACCGAACTGCACGCCATAGAAGCCATTTTTATTGGTGGTGCTGAACAATGTTTTTCTTTTCAGTTAAGAATCACAAAATAAAAAATACCTGTATATTTAAAAATATTTTGTTGAATGCGACACTGGTTTCGAAAATATTATATTTTACTGTGTATTTGGATATTTTTAATGGATTTACCGTCAGTCAACTAATAACAAAAATAATACTTACACTTCTCTCTCACACAAACATTTGTGAAGTTTAGTGATTTTAAACAGTTTACCCTTCATATCATTCCGATAAATTATATTATTTTTGATTCCACACTCCAACTACAGGTGTAAACATACTCATCTGTCAACCAAGCATTCTGTACATCAAATTAAGTAGCTTTTCTCAAAAGTTATTGCTGGGAAACGACTTTTTTTGGGGTGAAAAATCATGTTTTGTGGTAGAACTCAATGTAACGCACTCAAGTCATCATATTGATGGATGGATTTGAATAGTACGGGGGTCATGGAGGTGTTGAAAATGATACATTAAAAAGTTGTATTTAAAAACAAACTTGTCAAAACTGGTGTACAACAAAAATTTTATCGCAATGGCGGGGAGAATATGTGCCTTTCGGCTTCGATAAGAGGTTTTTTACACCCTTTATAATTAAAATATTCAAAACCCAGATTAAACTTGTACCTTTATCATCTTTCCAGGCATCCACGCCGACGAAACCGGTGTCGAAGCGAACGGCATCCAGGCGGCGGGTAGCTACTCCTACACCGGTGATGATGGCCAGGTCTACAGCGTGACATACACCGCTGATGCCAACGGCTTCCAGCCCCAGGGTGCCCACCTTCCGACCCCTCCTCCTATCCCTGCTGCTATCGCCAGATCGCTGCAGGAGAACGCTAGGGACGAGGCTGCTGGAATTTTTGATGATGGTAAGGATATTTTTTTCTTCTGTAGCTCGATCAATTTCTCTCAAACTCAATGGCAAATCATTGTTGTTGCATGAACGGCTTATAATCATCCCACAGCTGGGCCACATCAACTGCTTCTTCTATGTGAGAGGGAGTGGGCTAATACGCCACGCGGGCCCAGTGCATGTCAATAGATGTGGTCTTCAACTGTTTGGTGTTAGGACATCGCGGTTTCTTCATGATGTGACCCATCACCGCCTTGAGAGCAAATACGACAGACAGGCAGTCAATATCTTTGGCATGAGATTTTATGATTACTTACGTTTCTTAATTTTTTTCCAACAGACTCTTTATAGTGCTTTTTAAATCTAACCACATTTTTTCGTGCTTAGAATTTAAGATAGTATGCGATTACAAAGTGTATTGCAATTAACACACCAACATCCTATTCCAGATAGGTATGCAGTTTTAATTGGGTTAAAAATACCTTTTAATTGAAACGTTAACTGTAGCGACTATGACAAAATTAATCGTCCCTACGCGACAGTTCTAACAAATCTGATAATCTCACATAACATTGTGATATTAGCCCACATGTTGAGCATTCATCAACATTTTATCGTGTCTAATGCTATAACATATCCATTAATCTAGATAGCTCGCTAATTATTGCGATAATTATCGCCATATACCCATAAGCTATCACTGTTAAGTGAATAATTGCAGACTTATCGTATACTTATTCATAGTGTTAATGTTTTTGCTAATCATTAAAATGATTGTTATCGCTTCAGAATAATTAGAGACCGTAGAATGACCATATTGATCAAGATTGCTATGGTATCTTACTGTGACATCTGTCATTATGACATCCGGCCGATCCGGTCACCGAATTCAACGGCCTATCCCTATTTGGTTAGACTATCTTCTTTTTTATCGTGTGGTTAGGGCCTAACCTGATGACAGAGATTTTATGCCACCCATTTACCTCTGAATTGACTTTACTTACATGCCGTCAAGAAACAGCTCTCTGGCATGCTGGTTTCATGCCGATGTTTTTCTTCACTATAGCAAGTGATAATTATACAATACGCATATGAATCCGAAAATTCAGAGGTATATAACATCATAAAATAACGTTACTGGGTTGGGTAGGAGCTTTGTCATGTATCCTAATTACAAGAAAAGGTGAGTGGGTCGTCTAATGGGCGGAGGTACAGCAATTAATACTGCCATGCTTAGTGACAATCTCAATAAAACTTACTTTCTGAGTGGTGATCACTAAGAACAAGCAGATACTGAAATCAATATCCCTTTGATTCCATCCTTAAATCAAAGGACCTCAATCATCTCATTGTCTCTCATTTAACCATTTTTTTTCAGGGAGCTACCACGACGCCAGATACGCCCCTGGCGTGGTCTTAGCCCGCAACCAATACCCCACGAGATACAACCCCTTCAACCCCTACCGTCGCTACTAAGACAGCGAGACAGCGAAACCGCAAGACAGCAACATTGTACAGTGCCATTTGATATTAGACTTTAAGGATTATATTTACTGTAAAAAGAAAAGGATAGAAGGTTCACAATATATACGAATGATGACAAAGTCGCAAATGATTTGGCAAGTCTCAAGCAATTAGCGATTGTCTTTTGATCAGGGATCTTTGTGACTTTTTCATTGTATGTTGTAAGGAGTGGATCTTCTGTACGTTATATTGTATATTGAAGCAATAAAGTTGCAATATTAATTTTAATTTTTGTTTTATTTCAAAGTGTTTTTGTGACTTTTTTTCTTATATTAGATTTACATAATGACGCCTACAATCAAAGTTTTAGACTTTTTTTTTACAACCAAAGCCTTCTTTTATTTGAAACACTCCGTCTATTATAAAAAAGACAATGATGGGAACTTACTATAAACCTCGATGTAAAAACTATAACTATACTTAAACCACTCGAGATTGCACACAGAGCGGTGCTGAAAGTAGCTACTTCAAGACCCTTCATGTTCCCTACTGATCTGTTATATAGTAGTTGTAATGTCCTTAACGTTCGACAACACTTCATCCTTCAAACAGTTCTTCTACAGCACCGCAAAACCCCTTATAAAACAGTAACTAAGCGTAGGAAAGACTTAATTTGCACTCTTCCACAAGTTCGCACATTATTTGCTCGTAGATTCTGCTTAGGCCCGACTCTGTATAATAAATTTAACAAAATCTGCTTGATCTATGGACTATCTAACTTCAAGTGTAAAACGATTCTGCGTTCATTTCTTCAAAATAAAAACTATGACGAAACAGAAAATTATCTCATTAGGTGTTAATGACAGTGACTGATCAAATAATACCTCACTCTCTTTCACTCCATCACATACACTCGTACACACACACACACACACACACACACACACACACGCACACAAACATGCTTGCTTATTCAATTACAAAAAAATATTGTAGTATAAAAAATAATATTGTACTAGTTTATGTAACTTTTGTAAGGGATGGGAACTGTTAATCCTTAATACAGGTTATTTTATAACCTAGCTAGGAAAGCAGAACTTCACCCACCAGATTGTGATTGACATTGTACAAACCTATATGTATAACTCTGTGTATGCCTCATGTACTACAATCTCCTTTTTATAAAATAAATTATTATTATTATTAAAAAGTCCTGAAATTAATCTGTCAATGAAACCAACAGTTACCAAACCACGTTTTAATACAGTTGCAATAAAGCTATAACATTTGATGAACTTCTTTAATTCCTGTACAATTTTAACGCGGTCATAAAATTATCTTTATTACAGTTTTGTATTGAGATGAGCTAACCTTAATGCCATTACTACATTGTATTATTGTAGCTATAATTTGAAGGTGTTACTTATAGTTGGAATGGCAATTAATTTGTGTTGCTATCATTTTGTTAGGTGATTAACCTTGGGTTATGAAGTATAGTTACACCAGTTTGGTGTTAACTAGTCTTTAATATTAAGAAGTAACCTAGTTCAACAGTTAGGCAGATATCGAATAAAACAGGGTAAGTAGAGACAGCTTTTTGAGTAAGTACCTACTCTAGTTTATTTACTTAATTATTTAGGGACCTTTTTGGTAACATAGCATAATAGTTTATTAATTAAATGTTAAAATTCCTTTCGAAGTTGTGTTTCGATTTACCTTCATTTCTATTCACCCCGTTTTATGGTACAAGTAAAAGTTAACCCAACAAAAGCCTTTTGACTATAAATGTGTAATGTGATTCATTTAGTGGTCATCATCATCATTTCAACCGAAAGACTTCCACTGTTGGGCATAAGCCTTCCCTAAGTGTCACCACATTAACCGGTCCCGTGGAACTCACATCCAGCGGATTCCCGCAACCTTCAATAGGTCACACGGTCGGTACACCTATATCCCGGAGGCCTACCAACGCAATGTCTTCCGGTTCGCAGTCGCCAATCCAGAACTTTTCGGCCCCATCGGCGATACGTTCTGCGAGCAATGTGCCCTGCCCACTGCCACTTAAGTTTGGCAATTCTTCGGGCTACGTCGGTGACCTTGGTTCTCTTGCGAATGTCTTCATTTCTGATTCACGCAAGAAAGAAGACGATCATGCAAGGAAACTCCGATATACGATAGCCCTAAGGTCAATTGAGAGAGAATAGAGGGACAATAGTTCAAGAATCTCATTACGCTAGCCCCCATTCACTTTAATCGTAAATTTGGCAATGCTTTACTAACACACAAAACATATTTTGAAATCCCATAGTACACCTCAATGGCATTGATGGCTAGTGTAATTGCTAATACGAAGAAATTCGGTACTAATATTGCCGTGGTCAATGACATCTAAATAGCAAAAATCAGTAGCTTCAAAGCTTGCATTAAACATGTCCTAACATTAAAACCTCATAATGCTTCATTCAGGAAACTCAGTTTTGCGGCTAAACTCATTAATCAAACTCCACCGCGCTTACATGACATGTTACTCCTAATCCCCTTAGTAACCTTTGGGGATTCTCCAACAGTTTCATCACATATCACCCTCAATATCAAATCTAATTCAATACCAATCAGGATCGATTCATCATATTCTGTATAATAATCTGCTATTATTGGGATATGTCTCCTTATAGTGCACCGAAGTGCATTAATCATGCTTTTGATAATGTCATAGCGGTGGATCTTCATAAATCTTATAGTTTGAAGGATCTTGGATGATGTTGCTAAGGAGTATAGGATTCCGATGTTTGTATTTCTATGGGGAGTTAAATATTGCAGTTTATGACTTTTAAGTTGTAAGCCGTGGGTTTGAATAAAGACAGGTTTTTTAACAAGAGGAGGTTCTTTCAAGGGATCTGGACCCAACATTAGTTTGTGTAAATTATTTCATCACTGCTCTCCAAACGTTGAAGGAAGACGTCGTGAAGAAATCTATAGGTCCTAGCACCGAACATTTTAAGTACGACATTCAACCCGCACTATGCTCGCTTGGTGAATTACGGCCCAAACTCTCTTTTAAAGACAAATGTCCCAGTAATGGGAACATTATAGGCAGATATTGCAGTTTAGGGTTAAAGGTCATTGAATCTTTGTGTGAGCTTGGGTGGTGCTGCTATTAATCATATTAACGTCATTTTATAACTTGATAATCCTAATTTATTGATGACTGCATTGCTAATAGAATAGTTAACGATTATGAGGCAGGTCATGCAGGTGCATCACCAACAGTCAGCTACGTTAGCTCACTTGTTTACTTGCTAATCTTTTTCCGTTCATATGGCTCACTAGTAAAGATTTTGACGAGTGGAAATTATGTTTTTCCTACTCCTATTTTTTGCTGATTCATTGCTTTGCGGGATCTGAGACAGTTAAATTGTTTCACTGGAAATTCGTCGATCTTCAATGTCTTGGTGTTTTTTCCACCTGTTGACTCTGGCTTTCAGGATTTATAGTGGTTTATGAATGGAATGGTGGGCTTGTTCTTAATGAAACAACATTCATTTTTTTGGGTCATTCTTCACAAACAAAATATTAACGTCAATTTCTGTAACCATGATAAATTCAAAATGTACATTAGTACCTTCTTCAATATCAAAGTAATTGTTAGCTTTAGAAACTTTAGATTAATCTTAAAATCCATTATTTATTACAATAATTCGAAGGCCTCCTCCGAAAGCTTTAGGTGGGTAGATCTATGTGTGGAACGAAACAGTAAATCATAACAATAACATGCCTTCATCTCCCAGGCCTTGAAACCTATTCAGACTGTAAGGAAAAGCTTCCATCAGAAGCTATGCTAGTTTACTGCTATTGCTAATGCTTTATACATATGAAGCAAGCATTGTGACACTCTGCTAATTTGCACGATATTAATACAATGTACAGGAAATAATTTCCTGTAAACTGACGCACAATGCATTTTACAAACAAAAGAATATACCTAAAAGATTTCTGGAATTTCCTTTTTGCATTGCAAATTAATTTCTACTAATATTATAAAAAGGAAAGATAATTATTTTGTCCGTTTCTTTATTTGTTTTTTACTACTACTAATACTATATTACTACTATACTATTATTACTTTCTGATAATATTAACTTTCTATTGGTGAAAAAATTGTTACAATCGGCTGGTACTTTGAAGTGTATTCGGCACAAATAAAGAAACGGGCAAAATAATTATAGGTATATTCTTTTGTTTGTAAAATGCATCGTATTGCTTATTATTATAAAGTTTATTTACCCCTGAATTGACCACTTAGGTTTCTTTTTTGTGCTAATGTTTACATTCCTGTCCCAGCCTCCTATATCAGTATGTCTAACCTAGTAATATTATCACTCCATACATAATTTATTTGGCAATATCGTTATAAAAAGACTTTTACGATTACTTCCAAATATCCGTTACTAGCTGACCCACGCAACTCCGTCTGCGTCACATAAGAGAGAAAAACGAAAGGAAAAAAGGATCCCCGTTTTTGCAACATTTTTCATAGCTGCTCCGCTCCTAATGGTCGTAGCGTGATGTTATATAGCCTAAAGCCTTTCTCGATAAATGGACTATCCAACACAAAAAAAAAAAATTAATTCGAGCTGGTGGTTCCTGAGATAAGCGAGTTCAAACAAACAAACAAGCAAACTCTTCTGCTCGATAATATTAGTATAGATCATCATGATCATATTATTAGCCCAGAACCACCCACTGCTGGTGCTGGGACTGCTGGATATACCCCTTCCCTTTTTTCTGCCACACTTCCCAGTTCTTTGCGTCCCGTATCCAGGTGAATCCCGCAATTTTGCCAATGTCGTCGACCCAACGAGCATCAAGACAACCTTCTTTATCCCAACCTTGGCCAACACTCGGTCAAAACCTCGCCTCTCTGATCTTTATCTTCTTATACATACCTCTAATAATTATTCTCCTGCTTTTGGTTACCAGGTCATACTTTATCGTGTACATAATACAGTTTCTCGAACAGTGACGTTGATATTCTTAAAAATGAATCACCAACACGAGCTTCTTTACATAGTACTAGCGGACGTCACCCGGTTTCACCCGCATTGTACCCGTTCACGTGAGAGCATGGTTTTTAAAATGTAGCCTATGTTACTCGTTGATAAAGTAGCTATCCATTGCGGTAAGATTTTTTCAAATCGGTCCAGTAGTTTTTGTTTATTCGTTGTATACAAAAATACAAACTTTCCTCTTTATAATATTATAGTATAGATAACACAAAGTCGCTCCCGCTGTCTTTACGCTTAGATCGATTAAACTAGGCAATGGATTTTAAAGCAGTTTTCAGCATTACATAGAGTGATTAAAGAGGAAGGTTTATATGTGTTTGTTTTACCCGTGCCAAGCAGGGACGGATCGCTAGTTAAAATTAAAATATCAGAAGCTCAGCTTGTAACTTGAAGTGTAGTAACATCTTTTCTCTCACGTGATAAAACACTACGTTTTTATACAAAAAATGAACGATATTAAGCATCAAATAACTTTAAATAATGCTTAAAAAACTATAATTCAATACAAGCAATCGCTTCTGACATTTTTAATAGGATTCTGTCTAAAACTGAAGTTAAATTTAAATAACAAGGATGTTATTACATATTTATGAGATTTTTTGTGATGTTTTAAAACTGTATCAAATATCAATTGATTGAAATGAATATTTTACATGTTTTCCTCTTATCGTTTGGAGCCAATAGTAAACTGTATGTTTTTATTATGCAGTGGTAAATTGTGAATTGTGAATGTATTTTTCAATTTTGGTTTTAAACGCATCTACCTATCTCACTGTTGGACAGAGGTTTCTACACTTCCTGTTTTGACGATTGAAAAGCCAGATATATATTTTATTTATTTATAACTATATTATTACAGTAAATAAGCAGAAGTATACTTTCTCTACCTCTTGTCTTTTTTAACTTTCACGATCATAACACATTATAAAACATAATAAAACGGGTATTCTCCGCGACCACGGCTGGTACAATCTGTTCGAAACGTCGGGCTTAAATTAAAGGTAAATTCGCGATAAATACCCGTTTTCATATGTTTTATAATATGTTCCCTACCTCTTGTCTTATGGGCTTAGGTAAATATGATAAAATCACGTTAAATCTTATAGTATACACTGATTTGTTCCTATCTGTAAACAAATATTAAAGAACAAGAGATAAATCAACTCTAAAAGCCTTCACTTTGCTGTCGTGGTACCTCCAATACTTCAGTCTCCCCGCGACCACGGCTGGTGCAATCCGGTCGAAACGTCGGGATTAAATTAAAGGTAAATTCGCGATAAATACGCGTCTTCTTAAGTTTTATAACTCTTAACGCTGTTCTATAACTCTAAAAAAGAGAAAAGTAACAGACAATGCTTACAACAAATAAAGAAATCTGTGTCTGTAGAGATAAAATGAATTCATTATTATCTCGCGCCTTGATGGATGCTGTTGTTAATTGCTTTAATCACCAAATTACTTAAAAGCAAATGGATGAATATGCATGAATTGGTCTAGTGTTGCTAACTGTGAGCTAGACTGGAGCTATTTGGAGTTTGTATAACTTAAGTCAATTAACAAGAATATTGATGTTATAAAATTAAATGTAAAGTAACCCTGTATTCGCGCCTGAAAGTATTTTTAAGTAGAACATTCTGGATCAACTCAATTTAGATTATAAAGGGTGTAAAACACCTCTTAACGAATACGAAAGGCAGTTGTTCTACTCGTCATTCTAATCAATTTTTTGTTCTACACTAAACCTGGTAACCTTCTAGTTACGGAGATATTGGGGGTCAAAGTTGCAAGATTTTGACAAGCTTTTTTTTAAATACCACTTTTTATCGCATGATTTTTACTTAAAATACCTCTACGTCCCCCGTACTATTCAATCCATCCATTCGCACAATGTTTTGAGTGTGTTACATTGAGTTATACCACAAAACATGATTTTATAACCTCAAAAAAAAAAGTTGTTTCCCAGCAATATTTTTTGCGTAAAGTTACTTAGTTTGATATACATAATGCTTGGTTAACGGCTTTGTGATGAGGTGAACTACAACCTATATCTACAATTATTACCATGTCGTCCAATTTCATATCATGTCTGTAAGTTCCCAATTCTGGGACACAGAAAGCCTCTCTGTAAATGGGAGTTAGCAGCAATCAATCAAGCCAACGCAACGTAGCCCGATGAATTGCCAAACTTAAGTTGCAGTGGGCAGGGCACATATATGATTGCTCGCAGAACGCGGATGACCGATGAAGCCGAAAAGTTCTGGAATGGCGACCATCGACCAAAAGACGTTGCGGTGAAAGACCACCCACTAGGTGGAGCGATGACCTGGTGATGGTTGCGGGAATCCGTTGGTTGCGAGTCGAACGGGACCGGTCAATGTGGCGACACTTGAGGGAGGCCTATGTCCAGCAGTGGACGTCTTTCGGCTGATACGATGACTCACGCTGGCCCAGTGCGGGGGTTGCCGAATGGCGTAGTGGTAGTGACGCTGCCTTACGTTTTTAGTGTCCTGGGTTCGAAACCCGGTAGGAGCAAATGTTTGTGTGATGAGCATGGACATTTGTTTCCGAGTCATGGATGTTTACATGTAAAATAAGTATGTATTTACAAACATAAAAAGAATACATGTAGTATATCAACTATCTAGTGTCCACGATACAAGCTTTGCTTAGTGTGGCACTAGGTGGCGCTGTGTGTTAATGTCCAGCGATATTTTTTTTGTTTTTTATTTTTTTTTATAGATTTGCCAGTTTTCTCACGATATATCTCCTTATCCGTTTTTAAGAGCAGTATCTGAGGTAGATGTTTCACAAACCCGTAGATAATCTTCTCATACTAGCGTAACATTTTAAACTACTCGTACATAATGATTAGTTATAATCCAATCAATCATGTGTCTCGATTCGATTCAAATCGTTACATAAAAATCGAATCATAGCCCTGATTCTTATACCATTATTATGGCTATGAGACTGTTACATAAGATAATACAATTGTTTAATTATTAGCTAATAGTGCAGTAACTAGTTAGTAAATTGGGTTTCGTTTAAAAGATATTAATATTATAGTAGGTCGAAGGTTGGTTGGTTGGTCGAGGAGCTCGTGGCAAAATAATAACAGCCGCTCCGGCCAATCTTTAGGTTAAGCCATGCTTGCCTAGCTTGGTCTGTGGACGGGTGACCACCCTTACATACCGAGTTTTCTCCATGCCTCGGAAAGCACGTTAAGGCAGTCATTACAAGTAGTCAGTGGCCCAAACCAGTCTTACCAAGGGGTATCGTATTACCCAGTATTAACTGGGTTGTGGAGGTCAGATAGGCAGTCGCTTCATGTAAAATACTGATATTCAGCTGCATCCGGTTTGACTGGAAGTCGAGCCCAACATAGTTGGGAAAAGGCTAGGCAGATGATGAGTTGGTCGAAAGTTGGCTAACATAATATCACACCTGTAACCACCGAAGAGCTAGGTAGAGATGTACTTAAAAGTACATCCACATTTCGTCAGTTATGTTTCATCATCATCATCATCAGACCTCCTAAAATCGCCCGTCATTCAACTCGATTCTCAGCAACTCTCATCCAGTTGCTACTAGCCAGTCTTATTAGGGGGTGAATAATTGTCATAAACCTTTCTCAAATCTAGACTCCGTGGGTCATCATCATCATAATTTCAGGCGAAAGATGTCCACTGCTGGACATAGGCATTCCCCAAGTGTCGCCACATTGACCGGACCTTTGCGACTCACATCCAACGGATTCCCGCAACTTTCACCGGGTCATCGGTCCACCTAGTGGGAGGTCTTCCAACGCATCGGCTTCCGGTTTGCGGTCGCCACTCCAGAACTTTTCGGCCCCATCGGCCATCCCTTCTGCGAGCAATGTGCCCTGCCCACTGCCACTTAAATTAGGCAATTCTTCGGGCTACGTCAGTGACCTTGGTTCTCTTGCGGATGTCTTTATTTCTGATTCGATCAGGCAAGGAAACTCCGAGCATGGCCCTCTCCATTGCCCTTTGGGTGACTCCGTGGGTGCTACTAAAAAATTCCTGATGGAAAAACCAAATTATACGTTGCCCAACTTGGGAATCAAACCCAGGAACTCATGCTCAACAGTTATGCTTGTGACTACTAGACTAACGAGGCAGTCCAATCAATGATCATCGTTTTCTGCTCAATTGTTGTCCAAGTACGCTGAACGACTATTGAACAAAGATTTTTGTAGTTTGATGGAACTTTTTCATTAAGTACCTGCTTATTTCAAATTAGAGATGGGTAATAACAGCTAATTTTAATATAAAATCTATTGTTGACGATATACCGTCGAAAATGGGTAAATAGGCCCACAAATAAGTACATAATAAATAATTGGGTGTGACTTATAAATGTGTCAATCACCCCAAGACATGTACCAATCTTCTATGATCGTGGCAATATATTGGCATCAGCTTTTGTAACTTTGCAAGACTTATTATATAACTGGTAGGTAGGTACCTCATTAATAGCTTATTATATTGGTTTGGTCATTCATTATTTGATATTAATATCTTAATCGGTACACAAATCAAAATTGCTACCTCTATGTTTTAAGTAACAAGCAAAGATATTGAAGTTTTTTTAATTGCTTCTTGCAGGTCAACCTATGGCTTCTACTTAACCAAACTATCCTGTGGATGACTTGAGTTTTAGGCCTCCAGCCAGGGGCAAGTAACTCATAGCTTTGCAGCACCGCGCTGATGCCATCCCTTTTGAGCCTTGGCTTAGGGCATCGCTGCGGGAGAAGCAAAGGGACAGGCTGGATCTGAATGATGTCAAGATATGAAGATATTATAAGACGATGTGACACAACTCGCACTTAGCACTGTGTTTCGGTGGTGTATTATCAGCCCACGCTTTCAAGAGAGCCCTGTACCAGCAGTGAGCACGTTATCAGTTATAGACCGGTTGTGTTGGCACTACATGGATCAAAAACCAGTAACCAACTAGAATAAAACAACATGACGCCTGTTACAAATATTATTCTATTAATAAAATATATATTAATATAATGATTACCTTGTATATCAAGTGTTGTTTTTTTTTAATTTTAAATTGTTCAATTAAATTCGATAATTTTAAGTACCTCTAATATTAAGAATTAACCATTTTACACTTTGTAATATAGTTAGGTACTATAATTCATTATGTTCCCAGTGAACAAGCAGCAGGGACAGGCAGGGAGGGGGCAGGGATAATTAAGATAAATTGATCTCAATAGGAAATTATAAATAAATATCTCTACTTCATTATATTTCTTAAAATGTCGAAAATAATTATATATGGTACGCAAAATAAAATGAATATGAATATGAAAATATGAATATAACAGAATAGTATTGCAGAGACGTACCCAATAGTATACCGAGAATGTGCCAGTATGTTTAGGCTCCATGTAAAAGGGGGCAATCGTATTGCCATCAACCGCGCACTGATCCAGACTCCGTGACTGCCTTCTGAGGAAATTCCAGATGGAAAAAAATATAATCCGACTGCTTAAAAAAAAAAGTGAAAAAATAACTTTATCTTCAGAAGTCGGTGACGTTTGTTTCATTGGTTTAGTTTTTTTGCCACCGACTTCTGAAGATAAAGTTATTTTTTTCACTTTTTTGTATTTTTAGAAGTCGGATTTTATTTTTTGCAAAAAAAAAAATATTTTTCACTTTTTAGTTAGTTATGTCATGAATTGGTGTAAACAATAGACAGACATGAGATTTCAGCAATCCTAGTCCATTTGCTATTATTTATTGAGGAGTTCCGTCACCTATCTCCGAAGTTTTTCATCAAATCTTCACCAAATTGAAGGCCGACCACTCCGAGAAAGTATTCTTCCGAAAACTATCCAAATTGTTTCATGTGTGGCTATAAAGTTAGAAGAGTTCTCTCTATTTCTCCAGGATCTCATCATCAGATCCTGACTTGATGATTATGGGACCTAGTGTTGCAAAAAAAAACGTTTTTTTTCTAAAGTGAAAAAAAACCTTGAAAAAAAACCTGATAAAAAACTGTTTTTTTTCTGGGCCTTGTTTTTTTCAAAAGTATAATAACTCTAAAATTGTTCGGGCATTTACCGTTAAAGATTAATACTTAAGATTACATAATAGAGTCTTAGGTTTATTCTTGAATCTACGGTACTTTTCTGATAAAATAGTACCAAAATTTCATAAAATATTGGCAACCATATTGGCAACCAACCGTAATTCAATCTGTAGTGGAGATTGATGAAGATGAAGAGACAGACGAAAATTCTGACTCTGACAAGACCAATGTAAGCACTGAAACTGATACAGAAAGTGAAGAAGAAGAATAAATTGAAAAAAGATTATTGAATTGTAATTCAATGTTGAAAGTAGTGAATTATGAATAGATCATATTTTGATTTCTTATATAAATTTAATTTATAATTGAACTAAAACGTAGGCTAGAAAAAAAACCAAATTTAGAAAAAAAACAACGATGCAAAGTTTTTTTTCATGTTTTTTTTCAATAAAGTGAAATAAAACAATTTGTTTTTTTTCATTTTACATCACTAATGGGACCACCTGTGGAGCATACCCTTTCAAACTAAATAAAAATAATCGAAATCGGTCCAGCCATCTTCGAGTAATCGGGGAACATACATAAAAAATAAGATTCCGACGAATTGAGAGCCTACTCCTTTTGGAAGTCGGTTAAAAACCCAATAACACTTTGCCCCACCAAAAATCGAACCCAGGACCTCAGCAGTTGCTAGCAGCTAGAATAAGCTAGGTACTGTATTGTCTAATTGGCTAAACAAAACCGATGCACCAACCTATCAATATACCCAAGCACGCGCCAACCAAAAGGTATCATTTCAAAAGCATTACTATACTTAACAATAACAGCATGCAATCATCAGTTTCCATTGGAATCTTAACTGACCCAGTGATCCAGTTGTCAATCATTACCGCCTGAAGTGCGAACATGTTACTTTAAAGTTAGGCTGTGTTCACACCACACGTATAGTTGATGGCTCTGAGAATGTTATGAAAAAACTTTTTTGCAAAAAATATACCTAACCGACTTCACACAAAAAAGTGAAAAATAACTTCTGCTTCAGAAGTCGGTGACCTTTGTTTGATTGATTTAGTTTTTTTGTCACCGACTTCTGAAGCTAAAGTTATTTTTCACTTTTTTGTGTGAAGTCGGTTATATTTTTTGCAAAAAAGTTTTTATTTTTCACTTTTTAGTGGTTTATATGTGCTTACCCTTTCACAGCGTAACGGCGTGATGTTTTGTTATGAACTGGTGTAAACAATAGACAGACATGACATTTCAGCGATCCCAGTACATTTGCTATCATTTATTGACGAGTTCTTGTCGCCTATCTTCCGAAGTTCTTCAACAGATCTTTACCTAATTGAAATGGAATCACTCCGAGAACGTACTCTTCCTAAAACTACCCAAATCGCTTCTGGTGTGCCTATAAAATTTAAGTAATTCCCTCTATTTCTCCAGGATCCCATTAAATGGAACTTAACACATCTAACTGTCGAAATCTGGGTGTATTGTACACTTCTGCGTACTCCCTCAGAGTATACAGACGTGATGTTACGTCACTGTGTTACATAAACAATAAACAACCAAGCGATTACAGCAATTACTGCTGCTTTGCCGTGTATTTTTGAAGAGTTCCATTTATATCTCCGAAGATCAGCGTCAGATCATAACCAAATTGAAATGGGACCACACGGAAAGCACCAGCTTTTACATAAAAAAGATACATCAAAATCGGTTAACCCAGTCGAAAGTTTAGTGGCAACAAACATTGTCGAAATCTGGGAGTATTGTACACATCTGCGTACCCCCCTCAGAGCATATTGCCGTGATGTTACGTCATGATGTAGTATGAACAATGAACCTACAAGCGATTGCAGCAATTACTGCAAATTTGCCGTCTATTTTTGAAGAGTTCCATTGTATATCTCGGAAGATCAGCATCAGATCTTCAGCAAATTAAAATGGGACCAAACGACAAGCACCAGCTTTCAAATAAAAAAAAAAATCATCAAAATCGGTTCACCCAGTCGAAAGTTCTGAGGTAACACAAAAAAAAAAAAATACAGACGAATTGAGAACCTCCTCTTTTTGGAAGTCGGTTGAAAACAAAGGACGCACGCTAATAAAGGATGAAAGGGACCATATGAGCAAGGGTTACCATATGTTTGGTACATTATACTTAACCCACCAACATTAAACAATCATCGGTATTTGAAAAAAAAAATAAAAAAAATCGATCAAATTTATTATTACTTTTTATTATTTATTTTAATTCGGACACAAAAAGATCCATAGAGGAAAACGAATATGTTTTAATTTTTCCATCAAAGGAAGACGAATATGTTTTAAAAGATGGAGAAAAGCTGGTATTGTATTTTGAAGATTAATCACTTATTGTTACTTTTTTTCAAATTAATTTTAATACTTTACATGCTTTAACTCTAATAGAAAATATAAATAAATAAATATCGCTGGACATTAACACACAGCGCAACGTAGTGCCACACTAAGCAAAGCTTGTGTCGTGGACACTAAATAGTTGATATACTACATATATACTTTTTTTGTTTGTAAATACATACTTATTATACTTACATATTTACATCCATGACTTGGAAACAAATGTCCATGCTCATCACACAAACATTTGCTCCTACCGGGGTTCGAAATCAGGACCCTAAGAACGTAAGGCGGCGTCACTACCACTACGCCATTCGGGTCGTCAAAAAAGGACCAATTTATTATTATTATCTCTATTCACTTTTCACTTTTCAGAGTCAGTTAAAATGTTTACCCTGTGATATTTTTACTCATTTTAAACTGACTACTCTCCTCTCATTATGTATCCAACTACAAGTTTGGTGTGTGCCCAGCCTAAAAGTTACTTAACGTTACTATTGTATATCAGTTATTAGCTGATACAAATAATATCGACTGTTTGGACACTGCGTCGAAGTAATTTTAGTTACTTAGTGGCCATAGAGTCGAGAATGTTTAGATAGCACCCATAGATATAATGTATGTAGCTTGTAGCATACTGTGATATGCTTAATGCTATGAATATTTATAATTGTTTTAAAGAAAAAAGAATGAAAGAAGTAATATTTATTTGACGGCAGTACATTAAGCACACACACAATAATATTAAAAAAGTTACAAAAAAGGAGAAAATACATAATATGTAATGTGTGCCTCACGGCTGCGTCAAAAAAAAAGTCCATTTCAGCATTCATGCCAGACAGGTGGATGCTATCTGACGCTGGTCTTCCAATGAACCTTGGGTGTAAATGACAGACAGAAAACATTTTCAAACATAATAAATAAATGGTTATTCAATAAATTGTTATAGAGTAAATTAATAAAATATGCTACCTGCATATATCAATAATTTACTCTATAACTGCACGAGTTCGTACTTATGAAGGAAATGTTAGTATTATTTATTTCATTGTGTTAAAATGTAATACTAGTAACAATAAATAAAAACACTCTTATAGAATATATCCGAGATAGAAGAAATATTTTTAAAAGAAAATAAAATATTCGATATTCTCAATATCAAACAACTAATTACATGCATGAATGACATGGGTGCATTAATTCAACAATGGTCGTGCTGAATACCATCATAATTCTTTACATAGGGCAACTTTTTGTGAGGACTGAAGTCATTTTTGTTGAATGATTCAAAGAGAGGTTTTACTTGTGGGTTAAGTCAGGCTGTCAATGATGATGATCCAGTAATTCTACCTACCTCACAACACAACCTACACTCAAAATCTCATCCACATCACGACAGCGTCACCTCTATCCATTCGTAAGTCTACAAGTGCTCCACATGTTCAGCCGGCGGGCGCATCTCGTTACTGCTGTTACCTAACAATGATCTCGGGCTTGAATCACATGCCAATGTCAGCACTGTGACTGGGGAGTTGGGTACTTTTTAGTGGGGCTGGTTGGGGAGACGGGTTTGGAAGTGGTTCGTTGAAAAAAAAAAACTAAAACGAAACAGAAAGCAAGAATCATTATTCTCATGTCTTTATCTCAATTTATTTGGAGTCGGTGCAGGATGTCTTCTTCTTCCATACCTACTTATCTTTACTCGTCATCAAACACCTCCTTTCTTGCTTTATCAATCTTTACAGAGTTTATTCTTTAAAGAAACGATGAACAATAAGCAAGCATAACTGTTCAATATGTCTTGTGTTTTTAGAGTTTATTTTTATTAACTGACGACTGACGTTAACGTAAAGTTTTTTTATTGATAATTTCGTAAAACACACACACACACTATAAAAATCTTGAAACTAGCTAAAAACTACGTCAATTTTAAATCATTCAATTTGCGTTGCTTTACTATGCGCGTTTATGCCTGGCCCGCTGGTGGCCAATTTTCGATCAACGCACACCGGGGATGCCAAGGCAAGACATTTAGTACAAGATACAAATTCCAATGTTTTGAGATCGGCCCCAAGGATTTTTCTTCCCAGCATTGAACATTGGAATCTGTTTCTTGTAAGGCGTTTTATTTAATTAAATTTGTAAATTTAAAAAAGAACCGTTGTTAAGATGAAATGCGCCGCCATGCCGTCCCCGGTATGCACCAGCCTTTTATCGATTTGTGGGAAATTAAGCAAACCATGCACAACAAATGCAGTTTATGAAAAAACAGCGCTTACAGAAGAGCAACTTCACAGTTTCAGTATATACCAGAGAGCGCTTCAAAGATCCTGGCCACAAAAATAGCCTATGTCCACATCATACATAGTCATTTCTATCTCAAGTGTGAGTTCATACATCTATGCGTACTCGGAAATATTTCGGTATATAAACGTCAGAAAGAAATTACAAACTCATTCGTTGTCCAAGTGCCTCACATCCAAGTGCTTACTACTTACCATCATGAAGCTGGTACGTCTAGTGCTTATAATTAGTGTAAATCTAATTAGATCTGTGATTAAGATCTTGAAATTAGATGCCTAGATTTTTGACTAGGTTTCAAGTTAAGAGTGGTTTAAGTGAAAGTTTACGCAATGGTTGGTTAAGTTAGCGAGAAAGTCAAGGGAGTGTAATCATCTTGGGTTGAAGTATTTGTGGCTTAAGCCCTTTTAAATCGTGAAAGTGGATTAAAGAGCCTTTAAACCCTTTAGATTTTAGCAATAGACACATTTTGACTACCAGATCTGTAGGTAAAATGTGTAGAGACAGAACCTGTATGAAAGAAACTTGTAAAATTGTTGGTTAATGATGGTCGTCTGTCACCAATCATCAATAACGATTATAATTAATCAACCTGCTGCATCATATTTACTACATGATGTCAAGTAAACTTATCAAACTGCTATCTGATCAAATTGACTTATGCCAGCTACACCCGTTACGAAAAATCGTTACGATCGGACGGTACAGGTTAAACTGCACAGTTTCTTAGTGCGGTAGTGTTCTAAAAAATCGGACTACAGTACTACAGTAGTACAATAGTACAGTACTACAGTAGTACAATAGTACAGTTTTTCTCATACACACCTGTAGATTTATCATCGCAGTTGGAACTGTCCCGTCCGATCGTAATTTTTCGTAACGTGTGTAGCTGGCATTAGATGGCATCACTTATGTCAGCCGAACAACCATCTTTAATTATTATTTGCTGTCAAAACTACTAAAATTTCAAAAGGATTTTAAAATAAAATTTAACAACCTCCTACTGTCATGTTTCAGCTCGCCCCAATCGCCGCCTTCATCGCCGCTGCATCAGCCGGCCAGATCTACAACACCCAATCAGCGGAGAGCTACGCGCAGTCAGCGGAGAAGTACCAATCAGCGCTCGAGTTCCAACAGCATGGCTTGTATTCTGAGCAATCACAGGCGCCGCAGACGTTCTCAGGACATGAGGCGGTTGGACACGAACTAGCTAGCTATAACAGCAGGCCGTCTGGAGAGAAGTCTGCGAGGATCTTGGCTTTCAATAATGAGAATAATGGACATCAGTACCAGTATTCCTATGAGACTGAAAATGGTGAGTAGTATTATCAAAGATGGCGTCAAATCCTGAGTTCAAATCACAACTGTCATTATAATTCTCACTGTAATTATTAGAAAATTGCAAATTTAATATAGAGCGCCGAGCTGGTTAGTTACCTGGCTGTAAGTAGTTAATTAAAACACCAACTATCGCAGTAAGGAAAACTTCTAAAAACAAAGAAGTTAACTTTAAGAAAAAAAAGGACTCCTGAAGTCTTTAGCTTCTTTTTTATCTTGCCAGTTTTTCACCAAATTTTAATGCAACAGAAAAAAAATAATAAAGCGAATACCAGATTTTTACTGATAGTCCAATTTTCCCACTTTTCAGGAATAAAAGCCGAGGAAGCAGGCCAGACATCAGAACACGGTGGCACCGTGACCCAGGGAGCCTACTCCTACAAGGGTGACGATGGACAGACCTACACCGTGACATATACTGCCGATGAGCATGGCTTCCACCCCCAGGGTGCCCATCTGCCCACACCCCCGCCGATGCCTGAGGCTATCGCAAAGAGCTTGGAGCAGAACGCTAAGGATGAGGCTGCTGGTATTTTTGATGATGGTAAGATACCTGAAAGTTTAGTGTGTATTATCCCCGACGGGTTTGGTGGAGGATCTTGATGTAAGCCCCAGACTTGGGAATTAAAAGTCTCATGTTTAACAGGTGTGATTGCGAGTACTAGACAAAAGGAGCAATATATCGGATGCCTTCTTAGTGCAAAACGACATTAACTTACATTTTTCTAAGGTCAATAAGCTGACATATTTTTATCTTTTATTATGAATCTTTTCATGTTTGAAACGAATCTGCTTTTTAACAACCAAACTAGATTATTGTAAAATATTGGTAATGGTAACGCCATCTATGATATTCAGACTGAACTATCGACACAATGTCCGTTGAATGTAAGGTCAATAGCAACTATTCAAACTATGCGATCACAAGCTGTTAATGTGCAATAAACAAATATTCTTAGTAGTTCCACTGATACCATTTTCTGACACAGAGCAGCACTGTGTTATTTAAGGTTTGAGGGTTCTCTGGGTGCTGATGATAATGATGAAGAGAAGTAATTCCCGTTTCTATAGAACTTGTGCATTATAATCTGTCGATTTGTCAAATATCTCTGTTTTTCGTACATTTGCCACAAGTTTTTAACTTCGAATATCGAGGTCAAAATGCGATGACGAGATTTTGAAAGTATTTGATCAGGTATGGGAATTGCCCTTCAAATAAAACATAATTAAAATATGATACTTCCCACATTTCGAGAAAACAAATTGATACTTCTACATCCAATAAAAACAAAAAAATAAATAAAAAACATTAATAAAATTAATAAAATCAACGTATAACGAATCTACACGCTGTACGTACAAATAAATGTCTCTATTGTAATTTTTTTTTCCAGGTAAATACAAGGATCAATCTGGCCAAGGAATGGCTCATGGTTACCAGCAGTACGACGCTAGTTACCAGACTATCGGTTACCAGGCACCGTCAGGCCATTCTTCTGGCGCAGAATTGTCATATCATGTTCCCTCAGGTCATGCCTCTGGCGCCGATTTAGCGTACCAAGCTCATTCTGGTAATGCACTCGCTGGAATCTCGGGTCACTTATCTGGCGCTCAATCAGCGTATCATGCTTCCTCGGGACATGGTGCTAGTGCCCAATTGGCGTATCACGCTCCAGCTAGTCATGGTTCCAGCGCCCAGTTAGCGTATCACGCTCCATCAAACCATGGTTCCAGCAGCCAATTGGCGTACCATGCTCCTTCGGGTCTCAGTTCTACCGCACAATTTGCGTTTCATGCGCCCTCGGCTCATTCTTCTGGAGCCCAACTAGCGTATCACGCGCCTTCCAGTCATTCTTCTGGAGGCCAATTAGCGTACAACGCTCATGCGGGTTACGCTCACTCGGGCCATGCTTCTGGTCCTGAAATGGCGTACCATGGTTAAGTAAAGTGAAATTTATTAGTGAATTAAAAGTGAAATGAATGTTATTAAGTGAATGTGTGTGTGAATAAAAAGTAGGTGCAATAAAATAATTGACGGACCAATTTAAAGTACATTTCCCGTTACCAATAAACAGTGTAATGTATTACAGCAACCAACTATGTAATTTTACTCTGAGTTGGGGAACTGGGGTAAACATTGATGGGAGATAGCCTTTTAGAGAAGACCTATTCCTAAAGCGACACAATCAAACATCACAATACAGAAATCAAGATGTCATAATACAAAAAAGCCTGCAATACTGCTTTTTTTCTACTTTATTGTAATTTATTAGATCATCTGCAGTGTAAAGATGACTGACACAAATACTAAAATTATTGTATCCTATTCTAAAGATTACCAAACTAAATGATTCATCAAACGTCAGTCAACACCGCCAATAGGACATCTTGACATATGTCAATGTCAAACTGTCATATCAATGAAGAGATCAGGTTACATAATTTATACTTAAGCATCCATCAACTGGTATATAACGGCTTAAGCCACCATTGCGGCGATACAAATGAAGCAATGGATTCTTTACAACATTTAAATAGAATTCTTATACTACCTATTACTAAATTGTTTCATAAAAACCTAGTCAATGGATTAGCCAATATTGATGCCAGAGCTTTTTGTAGTAAAATGGCTGGCGAATGAATCCGTGACTAATATTTAAACCCTAGTGTAATAGTCAATTTTGATGTTTTAGGTACCTAGACATGTCTAAATTATATTGTTATGTTTTTGTTTTATTGTGAAATAAATGTTTTTATTGATACTGAAACTGTTTTTGATTAAGATATTCTTATCGCATACGGAACGAGGTGATCCGATAGAGAACCAGAGTTTTGGACAGTATAAGTAACGTGAATTGGAAATGGGCCGAATACATAACGACCCATGGACGACCCGATTGGCGTAATGGTAGTGACGCTGCCTTACGTTCATAGGGTCCTGGGTTCGAATCCCGGTAGGAGCAAATGGTTGTGTGATGAGCACGGACATTTGTTTCCCAGTCATGGATGTTTATATGTATAATAAGTATGTATTTACAAACAAAAAAGTATATATATGTAGTATATCAACTATCTAGTGTCCACGACACAAGCTTTGCTTAGTGTGGCACTAGGTGGCGCTGTGTGTTAATGTTCAGCGACATTTATTTATTTATTATTTATTATTAACTGTAGAACTGATGACCGTGGCGGTAGACGTGTTCTTGAGTGGAGACCACAAATTATTGGCAAGCGTAAAGTGGGATCAAAATCAAAATCAATATTTTATTTTTCAAAATCAAAGCATTTATTTCAAGTAGGCCAATAACAGGCACTTTTGAATTGTCGAAACAAAGATGAAAATTAAATGTAGCTACAGTCCCAGTCACAAGACATAAAAACTGTGAAAGTACTGTAAGGATGATTGCAGAGGCCCTACTCCCTAACGTTTCGTCCGTTTATTCGCATCTATCCGTCTTTATCGCGCACGTCTGCAGACGAGCGCGAGTGAGAGAGACGGATTGATCCGGCTCTAATCATAATCATTTATTAATTTGCGAATATGGAAACAATAGTGTCTATTAGTCATATCCTACCATAAGGCATGCAAAATTACACACATATAAAAGTTTGTCCTGCAAATATTGACTGACAGAGTAGTACCCTTTTTTAGTAACAGTGTTTTGACATTGTGTTTAAATATATTCATATCATTTATCTCCAGCAATGAGTTTGGTAAATGGTTATATATGCGTGGAGCCATACAAAGTGCACTTTTATTTAATAACGCTGTTTTATTGATTGATAAACTTATATTGAACTTGTGTCTTTTGTTATGTAATTTACTAAAGAGGGTTGTATTTTTTCTGACACACATTATAACCTCTAATATACAGGGTGTCCCAAAACTCAACGTCAAGCCGAAACGGGGTGACAGGATTGATCATAACCATCACGAGAAAAATCTGAAAAAAAATCTATCCCATGCAGTTTGAAAATTATGGGCATTTTAAGAAAAACCTAGAAATTTGATCAAACTGTACCATTTTTCGGTTATTGTGGTTATTATTTTTTATTTTTGTTCATTTGAACTTTAAAAACGTAATCCTAAATAACATTTCTAGAATCCCAATAAAAAATAATGACACAATTGCCTTAAGTTCCCGAGAATTGAGACTATTTGTTAAACTACGAATTTAAAATTTTCAAGATTCGTCGACTTTGACAGGCCCTCCTATAAAAAAAATGTACTAGAGTGCCTTGGCAAGTAGCATTAAAAGTTGGCGCATTTAATCAGAATTCTAAAATGGTACAATACTTGTTAGTTCCATACAATAGAAAAGAGTAAAAAAATTAAAACCTCAAGTAACCCGATTTTTGCTATCAGATTTTACTCAGTTAAAATGTTTTTAATTCGCACAAGCTCTAGGTAGGTTCTTAATTTTAAGGCAAAATGATGAGAGAGATGGATAATGGGTATGTTTGCCATGAGTGAGCGAGACAGATAGTGACGCCACGCATTGAGACGGAGATGCGTCGTTTAAACGAGTGCGAATGAAACAGATAGATGCTATGGCATCTATCTGTTTCATTCGCACTAGTTTCAGCCAAGCAAATGGCTACGCTACCAGTCCGACACCAACCAGTTAGTACGTTTCGCTCATTCGTCTACTGCGCACGTTCGTATTCGCTTGTGTTGATTTAGTACTGACAACTTTGGCTTCTCTTTTTGGACTTGAATCTTTGTGAATTGGACTTGTTGATAACATACCGGCAACTTTGGCTTCTCTCTGGACTTTTGTGTTGGCATCCTTTTTATCTACCATGCCTACGCGCTACACTTCACAAGAATATGCGAACATGCACCTCATTTATGGGGAATGCAGATGCAACGCAAGTGCTGCCGCTAGACTTTATCGTGAAAGATATCCAAATTTAGAGCGCTACCCGGATCACCGCGTGTTTGTTAATGTGCACCGTTCACTCACAGAGGGCGGCCATTTCCCGAATCAAATACAGGCTGGAGGTAGACCTGTGTTTCCTTTCCAGGAAGAAGTATTGCAAGAGGTCGCACGTGACCGAAGTATTTCCGTACGTGGAATTGAAGAAAGAACGGGAATACCGAAAAGCACTGCTCATCGTATTTTACAAAGAGCCGAAATGCATCCGTTTCACGTACAACGAGTTCAAAGTCTTCTACCTCGAGATTATCAGGAAAGGATTTCTTTTTGTAGAACAATGCTACAGAGGCATAATGAGAATCCCCAATTCATCCAAAAAATTCTCTGGTCAGATGAATCGACATTTAAAAAAGATGGTTACATGAACTTGCACAATTATCACGAGTGGCATGTGGAGAATCCACATTTAATGCGAGAAGATAGATCCCAGTATCGTTTTAAAGTAAACCTGTGGACCGGAATTTTAAACGGTAAAATTATTGGGCCTATTGAACTGCCTGAGAACTTGAATGGAACTAATTACCTACATTTTTTAAGAGAAGATTTACCAACCCTGTTAGAGGACGTACCACTAGCAGATCTTCGCGACATGTGGTTTCAACAAGATGGCTGCCCAGCGCATTTCGCAGTGCAAGTAAGAGATTTCCTTGACCAGGAATATCCGGGAAGGTGGATTGGACGTTCGGGCACTATCTCGTGGCCCGCCCGTTCACCAGATTTAAATCCCCTGGATTTTTTCTATTGGGGAGTTCTCAAAGAAAAAGTTTACTCAAAGCCCATTGAGAACGTAGCCGACCTGCGTGAACGCATTTCTCAAGCAGCTGAGGCGATCAACTCTCGAAGATATGCCCGACTAATAAGTAGATCTTTTTTAAGAAGATGTAGGGCTTGTATTGAGGCTGATGGTAAACAATTTGAACATTTATTGTAATAAAAAACGTTATTTCTCTATCATCTGACTTTTATTCCAACAAACCTAATTATTTTACTAATTTTACTAACTTTTTTTCACTTTGGTAAAAGTGGCGTCACTATCTGTCTCGCTCACTCATGGCGAACATACCCATTATCCATCTCTCTCATCATTTTGTCTTAAAATTAAGAACCTACCTAGAGCTTGTGTGAATTAAAAACATTTTAACTGAGTAAAATGAGATAGCAAAAATCGGGTTACTTGAGGTTTTAATTTTTTTACTCTTTTCTATTGTATGGAACTAACAAGTATTGTACCATTTTAGAATTCTGATTAAATGCACCAACTTTTAATGCCACTTGCCAAGGCACTCTAGTACATTTTTTTTATAGGAGGGCCTGTCAAAGTCGACGAATCTTGAAAATTTTAAATTCGTAGTTTAACAAATAGTCTCAATTCTCGGAAACTTGAGGCAATTGTGTCATTATTTTTTATTGGGATTCTAGAAATGTTATTTAGGATTACGTTTCCAAAGTTCAAATGAACAAAAATAAAAAAGAATAACCACAATAACCGAAAAATGGTACAGTTTGATCAAATTTCTAGGTTTTTCTTAAAATGCCCATAATTTTTAAACTGCATGGGATAGATTTTTTTTCAGATTTTTCTCGTGATGGTTATGATCAATCCTGTCACCCCGTTTCGGCTTGACGTTGAGTTTTGGGACACCCTGTATATATGTCACCGTAAAATTGTCAAATACGTTATATTGTAATATCTCTAGCGATATTGTAAAGTCTCGAATTATTGTCAAACGAACATACTGCTTACAACAAAAATGCATGCGATGGTAGTCAACTTACGCGGTGTGGAGGGAAGGAGGGGTCCCCCTTGCCCAGTGGCACAACTCCCATGAAAAGATAATGCACCATTCCTGAGAAATACCGATTAATATAACATAACCTTAAAACACTTTATATTTATTTATTTATTTATTTACTTGCTCTCATGCATATCACACATTTTACAATAATAATAATAATATTACTGCCGGTTTTAGTACATGAACCCTGTCAGGGCACTGCAAAGCGCATGCTGATTTGCTGTTGATTCCCCCTAAAAAGCGTAGTCGACGGAGCCCCGCTTCGCGGGGCCCCTATTTCCGAGTGCAGGGTTTAAAGGAACCTACTAACTAACCTAACGGGGGGGTGCCCCATGTCCCGATTATGGGGGCAGAGATACTTCCGTATGTTCAGTTGACAATAATTCGAGACATTACAATATCGTGAGAAAAACCCCTTATAGGTATTGTAATATAACGTGTTTGACAATTTTACGGTGACGTATACATGGCGCTGGCTTGGTGTAGCGACGATCTTCGCAGGGTGGCTGGTAGCAACTGGATGGGAGTTGCCGAGAGTTTAGAGGCGTGTGATTGAAAAGGCCTGTCAAATTTTGGACTGTAGTAGGCTGATGGTGAATATTTTTGTCGATTAGTTTGACTCGAATGCAAACAGTAGGACATTTCGCTAATGAGACCCATCAGAACCCAAGGGTAATCTGGTATTGACAGAGAGGAATTGTTGATAAACATCTGAGAAATTGTTTTTGAAAAACAAACTGGCGTCGTTTGTTCCTAAACGAGCCACAAGATCTTTGTACACTTATAGCAAGTATAATGTCATAATGCCATATCTTAAATATGACTAAGACAAGGAAACCATTGGCACCGAGCTTAGAAGTTACCTTTTCTTTTTTTTTTAGGGTGGGAAATCATCAAATGACTTCTCCCACTCTGGGCGGAGCGGGAGGGAGAGTCAGACTCTTACTGACTAAAACCCATCCATGTTCTTTCCTCGCCCTTTATGTTCCGGGGCCGCGCTATCTCTTTCGAACAGGCCCGCAACCCCGGAGCTTAGAAGTAACCTTGAACTGACATAAGTAGGTCAGAAAGAGATCTAGCTCCAGCAAGTTCCTCTGACTTCGTAAAAACATATGTCTACTCCAATCAGTTTCCACTAAAGTCCCCATAGCAACGACACTTGGCCTTCTAAAATCCTAAAGAAAATACTGTTACTTCATTACACAACATCCAAACATTGCTAAAAACCAATAAAATTAACGCCTCTCTTACTTACTAATCAGACACATCCTTTGAAACATAACATGATGTAATATTAGACGTTTTACAATCACTTTCAGTTTGTTTCTGAGAAGTCAGGTAGACTGGTATTCAGCTACATCCGGTTGGACTGGAATCCGACCCCAATATAGTTGGGAAAAGGCATCGGCAATGATGGTGACACCTTAAAAAAAAAAGAAAAGAAGAAGAAAAGATTTATTTTTTAGCTTGATTCTTAGTATCACGTAGCATGACGCCTGTAAGTCGCTATTGTTTAGACAGAGGTGCACTTAATATTGCACCTACAATTCTTTTTTTTTTTTTTGTTTTTTTTTTTGTTAGGGCATCTCGCAGTTCAGTCTGAGAAGACTGGCTGCTGCTTAACCGGGCAAGTCCTGTGGATGCCTTGAATTTAAGGCCTCCAGCCAGAGCAAAGCACCTACAATTCCCCAGTTGTGCCCCTTTTATATTTTAGTACCTACCATTTTAAGGAGGGAGAGCTTAATGCCGTCAACCGGGCAGAACTCCAGGCTCCGTGGCTACTGAGAAATTCCTTATGTAAAAACCCAATAACAAATTGCCCGGCCCGGAAATCGAATCGAGGACTTCAAATTCACTTGCTAAGCGGCTAGGAGGAATAAAGCCTACTTGAATAGCTTCATTTGCCTGCCTTTAACCTTGGGTATAGAGAGGAGTAGGTACGGTGATAGTACGTTCATGAGTCGCATAGTTAAACGTGACTTTTCCTCATAGAAGGGCAGCAGAAATCTTGGGAGTCGATCTTTGTAGTAATATTTTGTAACACAGTTTTAAACTTTCACGGTATACAGGGTGGAAACGGTAAACGGGGCAGTAAGGGGAGCTACCTTAACCGTTGCAGCTACATGAAAATGGTCTTGATCTTGGTCTTTGGGTTAAGGTAGCTCTGCCCCGTTAACCGGTCCCACCCTGTATAACTAAACTTAAAAAAAATATTTTTGAGCTCCCGCAATCATGGCGCGTGCAACATCGTCGAAATATCGGGAGCCCAAAAATAATATTTATCACGGAATATTTCCCGTACCTAAGTGTCATTTTAAGTTTAAAATAATATCTTGTAGGTTGGCACAGTCGCTGAACGATTATCTGCTTATCTGCTGTACGGCTGATTCGAGTTCGAAAAAAAATATCGTAGCTTAACTAAAAGTCGTCGCTGATTCATAATTTTGTCAATCGGCAATGAAAAATTAAGCGAAGTGGAAATTCAAATAAAAATCAGTCACGCAACTTATAAACCTTTGGATTTCATATTCCTACTTAGTTTAGCTTTTAAGTAACAACAGACGTATTTCAATCAAACCTATGTATGTATGACTACTTTTTTTATCTTTCTGTTTCTAGAAAAACCGTCAATTAAGTCCTTAGGACACCAAATCCCAAAACGAATTAAGTCAAAACACACCTTAAACAATAAAACCATGACGTAACCCATTAAGTACAATAACAACCCACAAGTCTCCTATTGTAACACATTCCTGTTCCATCCCAACAAGTTTGTTCCACTTTGACCCACTGACATTCACACAATGGCCTCGGGCGGTCTATCTATAACACCTTGGCCACAAGCTACACGTTCGAGCATCGTGCGTGTTGCGACAGTCATTACGGTGAAAACAAATGAAAGAAGTGTTTTAGACTACACACGAATGAAACAAATGACGCGTATGATTGTGTCTTTTGAAGATGCGGTACAACTGAAGAGCGGACTTGTTGCGAAATCTGGATTTTGACAGACTGGATTTTGATATTTCAGTACAATGTCAAAAGTCTACTACTCACACTTACACAGAACTTATTGTTGCTGTTTTTATCAAATAGTCCGGTGCGTAGTATTCGCAACCGGCGTGCATGTATGACCAACCAGATTAGTAGTAAGTAGTTCTTATGTGAGGAACCTGGCAGTTGGCGTTCTGCAGTTAGAATCTCCATGGGAAAAAGTTGTGAGTTTATGTATGTATTTTATCTGTCCAAGTCCTGTATCCGTAGTTAGATCTCTTGAGGGGAGTCTTATCCTCTCGGATCAACCGCATCTTGACGCAAGTTGCATTACTCGAGGTCGTGAAAGGGGCATAACCCTACGGAAAAAATGAGAGGAACAAGTGTGATTTATATCAAGTTGTTACCCAACTTGCTTTGGTAATATTAGTCGTAATAGTGTATTTAAATGCGGCCTTGGGTAGTGTATTAAAGTTATGGATTAACGAGATTGAGAGTAAATGTTATGGTTTTGTGCGTAACCGTTCACGCTACATATTATAATGAGATGAAATAATTCATGGACACACAAATGGTTCTTTGTTTAGAGTTGGTAACCGAGCAAAACAATTGACTCTCAAGTAGTGAAAATATATACAGTAGGTAATAAAACAAAAGTTGACAAGAAATTTACTTTTATCGGGTCCGTGGCTTAGGCCCACAGTGGTCGAGGCACCCGTGGCCGACGCCCCCGATTCGATTTATGAAATATCTTTTTTTTTGTGCTTTTTCATTTAGTACAGTAAATGAGAAAAGTGTTTCACCATCATCATCATTCTCTTGCCCTTATCCCAATTTATTTGGGGTCGGCGCAGCATGTCTTCTTCTTTCATACTCCTCCATTTTTCGTCATCTCATCAGACACTTCCTTTCTTACAAGTGTTTCACCATATTGATATTATTATTATAACTGATGGTAAGTAAACTAATAAAATCCCCCACATCGAAAGTATCGTCAAAAAAGCTTCCAAAATGTTAGGATTTGAACTACGCAATACCAAGGGTTTCAAGCAGGTCAGCACTAAAATACTGTTGTATAATAGCCTGGTCCGGAGCATACTGGAGTATTGTAGTGTCGTATGGAGACCACATTACGCAACTCATAAACTTCTCTTAGAAAGGGTCCAGAAACGATTTCTTTGGCACCTTGCTTTTTTCAAAGGGAAAAGCAAGCAGCTGCCCTCCTATGTGTCCCGTCTGCAAACTATCAAGATGCTGCCGTTATCGACTCGAAGAGAAGTTATGGATGCCCTAGCTGTTTGTATACAAACTACTCAGAAAGCAAATAGACTGGTCCACAATGTTACTAGGTCTCCTCAAGTTTCGTGCCCCAACCCGCTATCCTAGAAATCCCATCACTCCGCTTTACCCGCCATTGCGTAGAACTGTCTTGGGTGCTAACTCACCAATACCGCGAATGTGTAAAATCCTAAACAGCTATAGTGACCTGATCGACGTTCACCACGATAGCGTAGGCAAATTTTGTAGAAAAATTATTGAATACTATTCGAACTAGAACTAGATTACATGACTTTCCAATTTGATAATTAATATTTTTTATGTTAATTAACTTCAAATAACTTATAAATTTAATGACCAAATATTTAATCTTAGTTTAATTTAATTTGTTTATCTGTTATATTGTTTTTATTATTATCAATATATTATGTTTACTTAATTTAATTTGATCTCCTGATTTGTTTGTTAAGTTTCTAGATCTATTTTGTTTTACACAAATTTTAACATTCATATGTCACGATTATTTGCAATAATATTAATGTTTAATGTAATTTGAATAAAATAGTGCATGTGGTGTTAGCCTGTAAGTAATTGTTGCACTCATAAATGTATATCTTGTACTTTTAAATGAAATGTAAAGTGTACCTAAACAATTGTAGGTTAACCTTAAATAAATAAATAAAAATAATGCTGTAACATCATATCATTGTAATGATTTGAAAAGAATAACCATGGAGTTTCTTGTACTTACGACGTTTTATAAGTGCCTATGTGAATAAAATATTTTGATTTTGAATAACTTAAAGGCCCTCTTGCTCAACAAATCTCAAAACATGTAAACCGCTAAACGCGTTGATAACATCGTTCTGTTTCCATCAATTCTTTGAAGATAAAAGAGAAAGAATGATTAAAGGCGATTACATGAGCTAAACGCGAGTTTTATAATTACTAAAAGTATATGATTCCCTCCTATAAATATAACCAGAAAAATGAATGATATTCTTCAGGATATATGCTAGCATGATATTTGAAAACATAATGCAATTAATTTGACTCGATAATAAAAAATCACAAACTTATCTCTAAAAATTTCTTTCGACCAAAAAAAATGCTAATATACATGCGATCATTCTGATTTAATAGGAAATTAATTCTACAGGCAATATATTATCATGATAGTGTTGTAGTATTTTAATCTAAGCAATAGTTTTTTTTGTAAATCGTTGGAAACCACCCATTTCAAGATATTTGGCCCGCAGTGACTGACGTAACAACCACTTTGTAGTGCAAGCTGATTAGAACTTTATTCTAACAGCATTTCAAACGAAGTTTGAACCACCACAAATAGAGTTGCTAATTTAGCTCATCCAGTCGCCTTAAGTACAAGGTGTTTGTGTTAACCACTAATCATATTCAGTGTTTTGTAATGCATGGGAACCCAAGAGACTTGGTTTCTGCGACGATAATATTGACATACACTTGACAATGAAGTTTTGTTGGTCAACGAGACACTCAAGTCCCTGACATCTATGGGATGGTTTTCTTACCCACTGTAGGTACCTACTACTATAATTTATGCAAAAATGTGTATTTAATAAGTGACAATATAATATTGAACTATGATTTACAATTTTACACCGTCGCCCCTCCTGTCTTTCGTAATTTAATTTATTTTAATATCGTAACGGTGGTGTTTTAGGCCACGGTTATGATGGATTGATTTTCGGTGAAATGTAATATTTTGATTGTAATTTATTAGATTTAATTAGAGGTGGAAGTGGTAGTGATATACATATTATACTCTTTCTCAATTGTAGAACACGAAAATAAACAGTTGAGAGTATGGTGAAAATACTAAAGTAACTAATCAAATAATTTAGTCTTTATCAAAACAATTTAATTTACTCTAATTAAATTTATTCTAACTTAATTTATTCCAATTTTTTTTTTCTAATTTTATCAATTCTAATTTATTCTTTTCCAATTTTTTAAAGCTATTGCATAGCATTTTTTATCAACTTATGCAATTATAATTATTTCTTTATTTTATTTTTCCGCTTGTTGCCGGCTCGAGAACCAAACGCAGACTGAATGTTCAGGCTCGGCTTCCCATCACGATGAAATTATGAATTTTATAATGAATGTTCCACACACATACATACACAGACACGTCAAGCTTATAACACCCCGTCGTTTTTGCGTAGGCCGCGCGCGGTCTGCGCGCAGCCAGCGCGTGGATATTTTCGTTACGGAATTTCTGGATTCGGTCCCCACGCTCAAGGCCCGCGATAGAAGCTATGCAATAGCTTAAAAACAAATGTGCAAAACTACATTTCAAACTAGTTTAATTTCAAAAGAGCATCCAATCCCCGAGTGCACAGCTGAATGAATTCATTGATACTCCTCACAAGGACACGATTACGTTGCTATAGATAGGTGCAGACTATAGACGATCTGTGTTGGAAGCTGCGTGGATTAAAGATTAGTCACCGATCTCTTCTTAGTCATATGTCGAGGTGTGATCGATGACTGGTAATAGAGACAGGTGGAAAGATGTAGGTTTATTTTTTATTTTAGTGTTTTTTGTCCAGGAATTTGGTTCTGTTATAGTAATGTGTTTCGCTACTCCTACGCAATATGACACATTTCAACACTATTTGTAAAATGTATTAAACTATGCCAAATCAAATGAGGTTAGTTGAGTGTACGAAAGGAGTTTAATGGCTAACCAACAACTCAATACAGGTCAAAACAAATTCTTCTTCTGTTTATTTGTTGTTTTGTTCTTCTTCTTCTGCTCATGATACATTTTGATGCAGCTTTCAACATTATTTCCAGAATTTATTTCAAAAACTGGCTAAAAACACTGCAATATGATCCTTTAAATAGCATTCAGGACAATTTTGGCCTGAGACTTTTCATTATTTTCCTTGCGCTGCCAGCCTTCTCAACACTTTTCCTTTTGACATCGATCTGTCATTCTTTTCTCATTTTGAATTATTTAGATCTATTTATAGTTTGAAATAATGATAAAGATGCCAGACTTTTTTTCAAATTTTTACAGTATGAATGATTTAATTCTTACGCTATTATTGTAGTAATTTGAATAAACACAAGATGTAATCGAACACTCAAAAGCGATGACTCGATCAAGGCAATAGATCTATCTGTAGTTATTGGAAGCTCATGAATTAGTCATTCGATCTATTGTTATAAGGAATGCATTAGTCTTGAATCACAAGGTGAAAGACAGGTGAAAAGGTCGCGTTTGTCGGTGAAGGTAAAAGGATCCTTATCAACGGGATTTTAGGAATGTAAATTGAACTGAAGTAAAATGTCAGTAGACAGATTTTTGAACATCAAAATATAAGATTAACGAAGGTCTTCGAAATTTGAAATGAAAGGGAGTTCATACCTAATAAGTAGCGGGAATGGCAGGTGGATTAAAGTTGTGACTGAGTGGCATCCAAGAAATGGTAAGTGAAGTAGTTGGCTATGGGCTAGCTAACCGTCCGTCCGTCTAACGACGACAGGCCGTGTCGACGGCGCGTTAGTGTTCCACGCTCGCCTCAAAGAGATGTCAGCATAAGGGGAAGGGCCCTTGCGGGCCCCAAGCCTGCCGGGGTTGCGGGCCTGTTCGAAAGAGAAACCGCGGCCCCGGAACATAAAGGGCGAGGAAGGAACATGAATGGGTTTTAGTCAGTAAGAGTCTGACTCTCCCTCCCGCTCCGCCCAGAGTGGGAAAAGTCATTTGATGATTTCCTATCCCAAAAAAATAAAAAATAAATAATAAGTGGTGGTCGTCCAGCGGCGAGATGGGCAGACAACATTGTTTCCATCGCGGAAATATCCTGATGAAGCTGGCACAAGAATGTGGAGGTCAGCACACACAACAAGATAGCTATACCCAGCAGTGGGGGAAGTCGAGCTTTGGATGATGATGACGATTATGAAAATGTCATTCGCAACTGCCCTGTGCAGATTTAGGTTACTGATCAAAGTCGTCTGCCAGAATTAATGACTGTACGAAGGTATCATTTAATAACAGCAGATAAATAATTTGATAATTAAGATAACAATCATAAGTTGTCAAAAGTTTCGAAACATTCAATACACCGATAAAGTTGAAATCCATCGTACTTCATTAATCTTACTTGTTTGTAATCATAAAATAATTACTTAAATAATATTCCGCGAGATTCCACAACAAAATGCTAGGAAGTGTTTATAATATTTGTTTATTTGTAAAATCTTTTTGACTCTCAGTATTACTTACATTCTTAGAGGATGTAACAACATTCTTAACAAAGCCGAGATGCACTTTTGTTCCCCGTCATTGTAATTTTTTTTTTTGGGATAGATTCTAAAGCAAAACAATTATTCGTTACTAGAAGTTCCTTAATGTAATTTTTCTTGTTACGAATAATTCAAGGCCAATTTCCCAGCTTTTTCATAAGATTTTTTTTTAAGATGTCATGTTTTTAGTTAAGATCTTTACACCTCCACGACCCCTACGATTATTGAACCCATCCATAAAGGGTGTAAAACACCTCCTCACGAAGCCGAAAGGTACTTATTCTGCCCATCATTGCGATCATTTTTTTGTTCTACACCATACCTGGAAACCTTCTAGTTACGGATATACAACCTTATTTTTTGTTTATACTTAACCCGAAAAGGGGTCATTGTACTCATCATTTTGAACAACTTTTTCTATAGGACGAACCCTGAAATCGCGAAAAAAAAATCAGCTGTTCCCTACATTTTGACGAGTTATGCGAACATAAATGTAGGGAACAGCTGATTTTTTTTTCGCGATTTCAGGGTTCGTCCCATAGAAAAAGTTGTTCAAAATGATGAGTACAATGACCCCTTTTCGGGTTTAGTATAAACAAAAAATAACCCTGTATATAAGTTTTTTTTTACTACAAGTTTTTTTTGTAAGATTTTTACTTTTAACACCTCCACGACCCCCGTAATATTCAATACATCCATCAGCACAATGTTTTAAGTGCGTTACATTGAGTTCTACCACAAAACGTGATTTCTAACCACAAAAAAAAAGTTGTTTCCCAGCAAAAATTTTTGCGTGAAGTTACTTATTTTGATGTACAGAATGCTTGGTTAACGGCTTTGTGATGAGGTGGTTTACACCCTGTATATATATTCCATATGTATACAACCGATTCAGTATATTTCATTGCAGCCTGATGCAGTTCACAGGAGTTGCACTGAAGTGCATTGACAATATATAAAGAGGATTGTTTAATTGTACCTAAGTATATTTATTTTTTAATGTAAGTCTGATAATACTTTTTTTTTATTTTTTTATTTGTAAGTGTATCTTGGTATTAACATCGCATTAGCGTTGTAGCTGTTAAGGTGTTATTTATATAATTTTAAATAAATAATAATAATAAATCAACACAATCTTTCGAGTAAATTGAGTTTGACCTCAGCGTGATTTTTTTCCTCCAAAAAGAGTAGTTTTCCGGTTTCTTGAAAAGTCCTTTAACCCTCTGCAACTGACGTGGCTCAATTTGAACAATTTTCCTGACGTGGTAGTACACGAGACACCATTTCAACGGCAAATATTTTCATAGAATAACAGTTTGCTGCTATTTTATTTCTATTTATTGGTTCTCTATCGTATTACCTAACTTTTTAATCCATAATCTAAAATTACATAATTGTTTTTGTCATAATCATCATTCTTCCGAATGATAATTTACCCGAACTTTAAATCACATAATATCATATGCAATAAAGTTGAAACGCCTTAATATAATAAGCCCTACATCCGTTTGTCATAAGTATTACAATCAATAATATACAAAAGACATAAAATCGTTTTCAATAAAAGTCATAAGTCCTATTCTAAGTAAATTTTTAATCGTATGTAGGCGTTGACCTGCAATGCAAACAAGCATGCAGCAAGCATGCGGCATACATGTAGCAAGCATGCGGCAAGCATACAGCAAGCAAGCAAGCATGTAGCAAGCAAGCATGCAGCAAGCATGCAACACGCATGTAGCAAGCATGTAATGCAAGCAAGCATGCAGCACGCATGTAGCAAACATGCGGCAAGCACACAGCAAGCAAGCAAGCATGCAGCAAGCAAGCATGAAACAGGCAAGCATGCAGCCAGCAAGCATGCAAGCAAGCACGTAGCATGCAAACGAGCAACCATCATGCAGCAGGCATGGTTTCTGTCACGGCTCCGGTGCTGCGGGGCTCCGGCGGCCTCACGCGAGCTTATCGTCGCAGATGGGTTTAACGCTCACCACCGCAGCTTCGGCTTGCTGGCCGGCTTCGCCGGCCAGCCTCAGCCGCGGCGGGGAGTGTTACAACCGCCTCGCCCCTTCGCGCCTACGCGATTTTAAATAACACTCTTGGGGTAGGGCAGAGAAGACTGCGTGGAGTCGGATTTACAGCAATTCGTTTCTGTCACTAAAACCTAACTCTTAGGGATTTTTTTCGCGACTAACAATTTATAAATGACCATTCGGAATCATACACATTATGTGATACAATACTTAGGACATACGACTTTATAAAATTAGGAGATTCAATTATTATAGTATTCGATATTATGACCAAATAGTATTAGAAGTAAAGTTAGTTATGTAAGACATAATTTCGGTGTTTTGAACATTATGGTTATTGAAGTTTATAGCAAACGTTTTATGGATAATGATTTTCGGACAAAAAATTTTAGGAAAATCAAGGGAGTACCATATTTATTAGATGGTTATAGCCTATTTTTATGTTAAATGAACTTTAAATATAAAAACAATTAGTGTTTTCAAAATTAAACGGTGTTTATTGACTTCACACAAATCACTCTATGAATCTCTACTTAAATATTAATGACCTGGAAAAAAATACAAAATCAAGGTTTTTAAATTTTACATTATACATAATAAAAATTATTAATTACAATAATCAGTCTAGAAAATATGATAAACATTCATTGGTTGACTTCAAAATTAGACGGTTTCAAAATCACAGTTTTTTTTTGACAATTATTACATAATGGCTTGGAGTGCTGAAGGTAAATTGGCTTCGAACAATTACAGCAACGGACAAATGGGCTTATAGACCAGTTTTCTGCCACTTGGTGGAACAGACCGAACTGCTGGTGGTGGAGGAGGGGAAATACTTACCTGAAACCCTTGTGAGTCACGCGCAGTTTCCATGGCAAGTTTTCATTGTATGTCTTGTGACTCCTCTGAAGATTTTTGGCGTTCAACCACTGTGGCAGTCTTATAGCGCTTCTACTTTTAGCTCTGGACCTTGTTCAAGTGAAATTACATCTTCTTCAAGGTGTAGGATTTCTGGCTCGAAAGTTGGGTCTTCATCTTCACCATCAGAATCGCTAAACGCATGTTCAATTGCCTGTTTCAGTCACTGTATTATTTGATCTTCGTGGCCTAGAAAATTCTAGCCGACATTCTCATACAAGCAGAAAACGTACCTGGCCTGGGGTGAAGTGGTGTAATTTACGTCAGCCATCTAAAAAAACAAGTTTAAAAAATACAAAGATATCTCCCTTACAATATTAGTATGAAAGGATAGATACTCGTATACGTATTAATTATGTGAATAAAATCAAATTCGAAATAATAAAAAAAAAATTTTATTGTAAGATAAACTAAACTTAATTACTGATGTGGTTGTTTAAGAAACACTATGAAAGCAAGATCATTTTACTGAGGTGGTAGTCTTGTAGACACTTACCTTAACACTGATGTGGTAGTCTCGTGGACACCTTCCTCCCGCTACGCTCACGTGCGATTGCTACGACCGCCCTCCGTACACAGACTGACGCGCAATCTTACTATAGTAAGATACTAAGAGCGGCGGCGCTCACATTTAAAAATTAAGAGTAACAAACCAAATTTTATTTTTCACGGTGTCTGTTGGACTACCACGTCAGCCGCAGAAGGTTAAGGCGGAGGTTTCTTGAAAACGGTCCAAAAGGCGGTTTTTAAAAGCAGTGTATCTCTAAAACTGTAAATAATTTCAACAAATAAAAAAAACTTTATATTTTGAAGTCCTTTTTGCATACACTGATGGAACTCAAAACATAATTTGACAAACTTTAATGCACCAAAAAAATCTTCAAACATACCTCTTAATTTTCTTTCAAAGCAGTTTAGCCATTTATTGACAATGATAATTATATTTAAAAATATAACATAAAATTTAAAATGCTAAACTACATCTACTGATGGATTATTTATTATTAAATAGTTAAGTTCTCATTTTAAATCGATCGAAAATACTCATTTCGCACTATTCGGCGCGCAGTGACTGAAGTAACAACCACTTTGTAGTGCAAGCTAATTAGAACTTTATTCTTACAGTATTTCAAAATTTTCAAACGAAATTTGAACCACCACAAATATAGTTGCTTATTTAGCTGATGTCGTCGCCTTAACACTCTGTTTATGTTTAAATTTCAGAGCAACATGCAATGGGCTTTTGACTCGTAAATTGATGACAGAGTCTGCTAAAAAAAAACAAAATCGGTCCAACCATCTTTGAGTAATCCGGAAACATTGAATTGAGAACCTCCTTATTTTTGAAGTCGGTTAATATGGAATGGTAGGTGACTCAAATATCCGGATAGCCTTTAAAAGATTCGGCCTAGTATCGTTCATTTGGTCTTAAGAATTGAAGAGTTCCGTTCCTTCCTTTCTAATTTTGCATAATATCATCATCATCATCATCATCATCATTCTGCTGCCCTTATCCCGATAAATTATGGGGTTGGTGCAACATCATCTTCATCCATACTTTTCTATTAGTAGTCATCTCAACAGCCACCTCCTTTCTAGCAATATTAGTATAGATAGTCATACTTTACGTCTGGAATATCCATATTTCCTTCCTTATCTACTTGTGTAGTCCATATAGGTTTCAGAACATCACCTATCGTTATTTTATTACTAGAATATAATAATACTAAACCTATCAACAAGAGCTATATTGGCATATCACCAAAGGTCACCTGCCATGCCACAGAGTGAACTAATGCCAATAATTATAATGTTCATGTTCAAACAAATTGTTTCTATAATTAAATCGATTAGATGATCAGATGTTATCAATTAATATACGTGTATAATTATCCTCTCGAAATGTGTTAATAGTTTTGTATTCCTAACACAAAACTCTTGACTTGTGACAAAATTAAAATGCAAATATTAGGCTCAGAAAGAGATGGCGAGACGATCTGGACGCCTACTGTGAGGGCTGGTCCGAGGAGGCCAGGGATAAGAGCAAAAGGAAGGAACCCTCTGCAACTGACGTGGCTCAATTTTAACAATTTTCCTGACGTGGTAGTACACGAGACACCATTTCAATTGCAAATATTTTCATAGAATAACATTTTGCTGCTATTTTATTTATATTTATTAGATGGTTATAGCCTATTTTTATGTTAAATGAACTTTAAATATAAAAACAATTAGTATTTTCAAAATTAAACGGTGTTTATTGACTTCACACAAATCACTCCATGAATCTCTACTTAAATATTAATGACCTAGAAAATATGACACAATCAACTTTTTAAAATTTACATTACACATATTAAAAATTAACAATTACAATAATCAGTCTAGAACATATGATAAACATTCATTGGTTGACTTCAAAATAAGACAGTTTCAAAATCACAGTTTTTTTTTGACAATTATTACATAATGGCTTGGAGTGCTGAAGGTAAATTGGCTTCGAACAATCACAGCAACGGACAAATGGACTTATAGACCAGTTTTCTGCCACTTGGTGGAACAGACCGAACTGCTGGTGGTGGAGGGGGGAAATGCTTACCTGAAACCCTAGTGAGTCATGCGCAGTTTCCATGGCAATCTTTCATTTTATGTCTTGTGACTCGTCTGAAGATTTTTGGCATTCAACCACTGTGGCAGTCTTATAGCGCTTCTACTTTTAGCTCTGGACCTTGTTCATGTGAAATTACGTCTTCTTCAAGGTGTAGGATTTCTGGCTCGAAAGTTGTGTATTCATCTTCACCATCAGAATCGCTAAACGCATGTTCAATTGCCTGTTTCAGTCACTGTATTATTGGATCTTCGTGGGCTAGAAAATTCCAGCCGACATTCTCATACAAGTAGAAAACGTACCTGGCCTGGGGTGAAGTGGTGTATTTACGTCAGCCATCTAAAAAAACAAGTTTAAAAAATACAAAGATATCTCCTTTACAATATTAGTATGAAAGGATAGATACTCGTATGTATTAATTATTAATTATGTAAATAAATACAAATTCTAAAATAACACGAAATAATACAAAAAAATACCTTATTGTAAGATAAACTAAACTTAATTACTGATGTGGTTGTTTAAGAAACACTATGAAAGCAAGATCATTTTACTGAGGTGGTAGTCTAGTAGACACTTACCACGTGCGTTTGCTACGACCGCCCTCCGTACACAGACTGACGCGCAATCTTACTATAGTAAGGTACTAAGAGCGGCGGCGCTCACATTTAAAAATTAACAGTTACAAACCAAATTTTATTTTTCACGGTGTCTGTTGGACTACCACGTCAGCCGCAGAAGGTTAAAGGAGATCTTAGGGCCTACTCCCTAACGTTTCGTCCATATATTCAGATCTATCCGCCTCTCTCACTCGCACTCATCTGCAGACGTGCGCGAGAGAGACGGATAGATCCGAATAAAAGGACGAAGCGTTAGGGAGTAGGGCCTCTTTGCCCAGCAGTGAGACAGTATAGGCTCAATAAACAAATAAGTAAAAAACATCACGCATGTTATCCCCGAAAGGTTAGGCAGAAGTTTACCTAATTGTAAGTCCACATTTTACCAGTTATGTAATAATAGGGGGTTAACGTATAGGGAGTAACATTGTACCTTGGCAGAAATCCAGATTCCGTGGCTGTTACTGAGAAATTCCTAATGGAAAAACTTATTAACACCTTTTTCCACGTTTTTTTATGTGCCCATCTAGGCCAATCTATACTAATTTATAAAGAAGAAAAATTTGTATTTTTGTGTAGGTATGTTTTTCTTAATAAACTCAAAAACTACCGCGCCGATTTCAAAAAGTCTTTCGTCGTTGGAAAGCTACATTCACCTTGAGTAACGTAGGCTACATTTTATCTCCGTACTCCCACGGGAACAGTAATACGCGGGTAACACCGCGTAACGTCCTCTAGTGTGTAATAAAATATTTTGATTACGATTATTCATTTTGAACACTTTATCCGACCCGTTAGTCAAATCGACCAATAGACCAAAAGGGAAGTCAAAATTACCAAAAGCATAATAACCACCAGTCAGGACCTACCTTTTAGCAATAGACCAAACCACATGATGGCGAAAACATCCACTGTTTAAGCGACTCATGTTTAACAAAAAAAAAACAATAAATCAATCAATCAATAAATAAATCATTAAATAAATAAATATCACTGAACATTACACACAGCGCCATCTTGTGTCACACTAAGCAGGGCTTGTGTCGTGGTCACCAGACACTTGATAAACTGCATACATATATATATACTTTTTTTTTGGAAATACATACTTATTATACATATAAACATCCATGACTCGGAAACAAATGTCCATGCTTATCACACAAACATCTGCTCCTACCGAGATTCGAACCCGGGACTCTAAGAACGTAAGGCAGCCACACTACCTAAATGCTTTTGCAATTGGAATCGACAATAGAGTAACTGATTTTAAAGTATGAATTTACCTCTTAAATGTGTCTGAGATATTTAATTACCAAATTCAAGTAACATCTCAAATATTTTAAGGCAAATAGCAAATTCAACTCAAATTCAAACACACCATAATTATTAACTCAATCTAACACCTTAGACACTACTATGTAGAAGGCGACAAACAAGTGTTTCAAAATGTTTGCCCGATCGCGGCGAAATAAAGCGAGGTAAAGTCACAATCATCATTAATCATCTCAAGCCGACTGCGTAGATTGTGAACAAATTCGCACGTTTCTTGCGACCTAGTGACTGAATTTTGAGAAATTTAAGAGCTTTTTTAAATACTCACCGGTCTCATCTTATCAAGATATGTTTTTCTCACAGTCAATCTGAATATCTCCATTCAACAGACCTAGGTATTACTCTAGATATGTAATACTGAATTTCGGTCACTGCCTAGCCTTTTTCAGACTATATTGCGGTCGGCCTCCAGTCTAACCGGATGAAGCTGAATACCAGTATTTTACATGGGGTGACTGCCTATCTGACCTCCACAACCCAGTTAGTACTGGGTAATACGATACCCCTTGGTGGCCCAGACTTACGAACAGTAAGTCGTGGGTTCGAACCCAGGCAGGCGCCTTACTTTGTGTAATTTATTTCATCACCACTGCTCTCAAAAAAACGGTGAAGGAAAACATCGTGAGGAAACCGGCAGGTCCTAAAAACCCGCACTGGGCCCGCGTGGTGGATTGCAAAATACGCGCTTTGACGTGTAGTTGCGGACACCAGCTCGTTGTACAATACAATACAAATACCCCTTGGTAAGACTGGTTGTCAGACTTTTTGGTCCACTACAATACTGCCACACTGACACAGTGGCCAATCCCAACGTATGTGTTCACACAGGTACTCTCGAACCTTTGACTTTCATAGTCCGATGGGACGCGATACGACGATTTATACTCGACTCTGAAGAGATCAGGCAAGAAGAAAATAACACATGTCAAAAAAAAGTGTGAGTCACGTCACGGGTGCGCCAAACAGGCCCGGTTCAGCAAACTGCCGAGCAGTTAAGTATCCGACGCTGGTTTTCAACAGGACCTGAGATTATGACGTTAAACAGTTTTTTACTGTGTGTACGAATAAGCAGGTCCAACAGCTTAACGTGCTTTCCGAGGCACGGAGGTGTCCCAAACAATTTCTCGGTCTCGATATTAAATGGAACGCGATACGGCTCCTCTCATTGAGAGGAGGCCATGTCCCAGCAGTGGGAACATTATAGGCTGATGATGATGATGATGATGATGATGATATTGAATGGCTTGTCACTCATCCAAAGACTACCCTAAAAAGCATAGCCTAACCTTCCATTGTCCCCTGTGGCTGTTTCTGTTGTTGTTTTTTTTTTTATATTTTATCAAAATTACAGTTATCAAAGCAATGTATGTCTTTTATTTTCAGAATGCCAGATTCTAAGTTCTGATACATTTATGTTTAACCTTTGTTGGTCCCTTCGAGCCCTTGATCTTCAGAAGACCTTTAACATGAAGACCAGCATCTTAGATTAAGTTTTATTACTTAGCTAATTTTGTAACGCGACTTCGCTTGTGGGATTTTATTTTTGGGAAAGAGTAAGATTTATGAAAACACCTTATTATGATTTTCTCCTTTTTAAATTTAATTTTGATTAACCCATTTTTGGACACTATCGTATCCTAACTCGTATCCTCATAAATTATGTCCTCAAATTGACAGAAAACTCAATATAAGTAATAGTATAATTGCGGAAACACATAATTTTAGCAATTAATAAAACACTCACCACACTTAGTAGATGCAATGGCGTCTACATAAACAATTCTACAAAGTGCCAAAAAATTGTACCCAAAGAATGAACTGAAATATCTTGGCAGTGGTGTTAAAATTCAATCAACTTGCACAATCAATAAAACATAATCTCATTGATCATCCCACTCAGCCCTAAAGGATGTTGGGCAAAACAGTTAGACAGGATGAATGATTCTTCGTCTTTAGCACGGCACTCATCTTTAACATTAAAATGTCTCCACAGACAAACGATCACACAAGAATATTAGTAAGTGAGACAAGAGCTATGTCTTAACGTTGTGTAGGAATGTGACCTTTCACAAGCTATTACTAGCAACGTTATTGTTATACGCCTCATCGCTTTGTCTATAGCGAAGGTAATCACATTTTTAGCTAGAATGCGAAGATATGAGTCAGGTTATTCGATATTTTCTGTGACCCATTACATATCGTGATTTCTCCATGTCTTGGAAGGAACATTAAGCGGTACAGATAGTCGGTGGCCTAAAAGTATGACAATCTATCTTATCAAGGAGTCTTACCCGTATTGCCCTGTTGTGGAGGACAGATAGGTAGTCGCTCCATGTAAAATATTGGTATCCGACACCAATATAATTGGGATACGGCTAGGAAGATTATGATAAAATACCTATTCAAATTAACTGGATTTGAATTTGCTGTGAGTGGTTGAAGGAATTATCAATAACAAATTAAATCACCGTATTACCTTCATTTTGACGTATCAATAATATTCACGCCACTGGACTAGGGTGCATTTTATTGAATAACGTAAAATAGAGTTCATTTTGACTTCCTATTTTTTTTCAGACCAGTTGTTTTTAAGTATTTACATATGTCATGCGCGTAAAGATTATTGTGAATAAAGTAAAAGTTAATCTCTTAACCTCAACATAATTTATTTTTGAAGTAATCCTTCGTTTGCCATAGTAACCGCCATTATTGATATTGGAAAATTGAATCCTAACAAGGTAACATTATATTATTGTATTAAAATTGTACCTATATTATACCCTCTAAGTACATGATAATAATCATCATTCTTGGAATCCATAACTACATAATAACATGCTTCTGTTTTAGTAACTGTTTTCTATATAAAATATGGGAGAATCAATAAGATCTATTGTGTACTTACGTTGTTAGCATTGCATAAACAGACCTAAGTTTATCTTTTGACATTACTTTATCTCCTTTAACAGAATACTCTTGTTCTAATATTGTTACGTCACGTGTTTGTATAATTACCAATTGCTTCGGTAAAGGAAAACACCGTGAGGAAATAAAACCAGCATACCAGAAAGATGCTTCTCAACGGCCTGTAAGCGGAACGGACGGAATGGGACGCCGTCACCTCCTTCTGCGAAGCAGTCATGCTAGCGAAGGAGGTGGCGGAACGAGAGAGGGAGAGAGCCTCTCTTCCCAGCCGCCGCGGGCGACGCACCGGGCGTCGGGGGCCACGTGGTGGCTACCGGCCACCGTAGATGCGGGCCTGTGGACGGTTAGCTATGGGCTAGCTAGCCGTCTGTCCGTCTAATGACGACAGGCCGTGTCGACGGCGCGTTCGTGTTCCACGCGCGCCTCAAAAAGATGTCAGCATAAGGGGAGGGGCCCGCAAGGGCCGAAGCCTGCCAGGGTTGCGGGCCTGTTCGAAAGAGATACCGCGGCTCCGGAACATAAAGGGCGAGGAAGAAACAAGGATGGGTTTTAGTCAGTAAAAGTCTGACACTCCCTCCCGCTCCGCCCAGAGTGGGAGAAGTCATTTGATGATTTCCCATCCTAAAAAAAAAAAGAAAAAAAAAAAAGGCCCATGGGAGGTATAAGAACTCGAATCAGAGGCCCTACTCTAACGCTTCGTACGTATGTTCGGATCCATCCGTCTCTCTCACTCGCACTCATCTGCAGACGTGCGCGATAGAGACGGTTAGATCCAAATAAACGGACGAAGAGTTAGGGAGTAGGGCCTCTGACACCAGATAAGACCAATGATTCGAAGAAAGTTTTTCTAAACGTAAGAATAAGCAAAAATAATGATTGCATGCATAGTTCATTCATATCCAACTGTTATACAATTTCAAAGCAATTAGAGTAATACCAAATAAATAACTTAATGTTAGTTTGACATTGAACTATAACCACCAAATTAAATTAATTCTTAAACGAACAAAAATTAATGGTTCATTACATAAGTTTAGTTTTAAATCTAATTAATCGTTATGTGAAAAGGAAATGAATAAAGTAATGGATGTGCATGTAGTGTAATTCATGTCATAAACTTACATTCATTATGATTTTAGTGTGGGAATCAAAATAATCGTAACATTTTTGGGCATTGCCCTTTGTTACGTCCTATGAGATAACTTGTAAGACTGGTTTAGTGACAGGCACGATTATCACGGAATTGGGAAGACGATTATTTTTTTTACATTATTTGGCATATCGATATTGTATCGTTGTTCCGATGACATATTTTGATACTCCAGTACGTCAGTGTTTGTCTCCCCAGAAAAAGACATTAATGTGACAGGACAGAATTAATTGTTGAATCAGCAAACATATGCAACATTACCAATGTCCTATTCTATTCTTAATAATGGCAAGTGCTGAAAAATAGAATAGAATATTGATAACGATAGGGACGGTTGAAAATAAAAAAAAATTGAATTGCATTTAAATTGAGTTATGGCCATATAACGCTAAGTTAGGTAAGTTATGCCTGTATCTTGGGAGTTTATTGACATCCTCCTAAATACCAAAAAAATTAAACCGACTTCAGAGAAAACAAAAAAGTGAAAAATAACTTTAGCTTCAGAAGTCGGTGACCTTTGTTTGATTGATTTAGTTTTTTTGTCACCGACTTCTGAAGCTAAAGTTATTTTTCACTTTTTTGTTTTCTCTGAAGTCGGTTTAATTTTTTGTAAAAAAGTTTTTATTTTTCATTTTTTAGTGGTTCACATGTACTTACCCCTTCACAGCGTACCGGCGTGATTTTCTTTTATGAACTGGTGTAAACAATAGACAGACATGAGATTTCAGCGATCCCAGTACATTTGCTATCATTTATTGAGGAGTTCCCGTCGCCTATCTTCCGAAGTTCTTCCTCAGATCTTTACCAAATTGAAATGGGATCACTCCAAGAATGGACTCTTCCTAAAACTACCCAAATCGCTTCTGGTGTGCCTATAAAATTTAAGGAATTCCCTCTATTTCTCCAGGATCCCATTAAATGGAACTTAACATATCTAACTGTCGAAATCTGGGTGTATTGTACACTTCTGCGTACTCCCTCAGAGCATACAGGCGTGATGTTACGTCACTATGTTACATAAACAATAAACAACCAAGTCATTGCAGCAATTACTGCAGCTTTGCCGTGTATTTTTGAAGAGTTCCATTTATATCTCCGAAGATCAGCGTCAGATCTTAACTAAATTGAAATGGAACCACACGGAAAGCACCAGCTTTCGATTAAAAAAAGAATCATCAAAATCGGTTTACCCAGTGGAAAGTTCAGAGGCAACAAACATTGTCGAAATCTGGGAGTATTGTACACATCTAGGTACCCCCTCAGAGCATACAGGCGTGATATTACGTCATGATGTAGTATGAACAATGAACCTACAAGCGATTGCAGCAATTACTGCAGATTTGCCGTCTATTTTTGAAGAGTTCCTTTGTATATCTCGGAAGATCAGCATCAGATCTTCAACAAATTAAAATGGGACCAATCGACAAGCACCAGCTTTCAAACAAAAAAAGAATCATCTAAATCGGTTCACCCAGTCGAAAGTTCTGAGGTAACAAACACAAAAAAAAAAAAAAAAAAAAAAAAAAAATACAGACGAATTGATAACCTCCTCTTTTTGGAAGTCGGTTGATAACGAAATATTTTCCATACAACAGTCCGAGGATCCCTCCGTACAAATATTTATTGTATTTCGATTAAATAGGGATTCTTATGTCCTACAGACGATGTTGCTTGATTGATATGAAGATGAACATCTAATGTGTTTTTGATACAATCGCAGATTATCGTAATAAATACTTAGGTACCTACTTATGAATCTGTAATGACATAATTATCCAAGTTATTAAGGTAATGTTATAAAACACAATTTGTTTGTTTGAAGGTTTTTGAATGTAAGTTCATTTGTTTCATTAACATTGCATACATGGTGTTTAAAATATTTCTTGATATATGCGCCAAAGAAAAATAGCTCATGACGAAAATATCGGTTTGAAACAAATAGCTTCTGCTCTCTGATGCAGCCTTTTTTAACCGACTTCTATAAACGGAGTAAGTTCTCATCTTCTTCTCGAATTGTCAACTCTAACCAGTACGTTGCAACCTGGAGGGTGCCACTACTTGTGACTGGCTGGTGAGTAGGATGAAGGTGTGTCAAATGCCGTGTTGGAGCTCCACACTCGCATATGTCCGAGATGGGTCAATAAATACCCCATCAAGCCAAATTGGATTGGCAGCGGCCAACTTCACCTCCGTGATGAAAGGGCGCTATAATCTACCACAAATACTACACCATCAATATTTCGTTTTTTTTATTATTAAATTGACATTCATCACATAGCTAAACTATGCCTCATTATCTGCCTAGCCTTTTCCAAGTATTTCACATGAGCAACTGGCTGTCTGACCTCCACCCACAACCCAGTTTCTACTGGGTGGTACGATATCCCATAAGATTCGTCACATCGATTCGAACAGTCTGTTGTCTGATAGGTGTAACGACTGTCAAAGATCTACAAATGACAGCCGGGACTAACAGCTGTGCTTTTCGGGGCACGGAGGAAACTCGGTATGTAGGGATGGTCGTCTATCAACAGAGCGACCTAGGCTATCACGGATTAACCTAAAGATGCTGATGAGGCTGATGCTATTATTTGGCCATGGACTCCTCTTCATAAAGCCTTTGCTCATAAAATATTGTATAAGCTCCTTGAAGCACCAAAGGAACAAAACACAAACGGCATTGACCGTGGGCGGGAAACACGCTATGATAACGAATAATTAGGCACTGTAATTATGATAATACGCATGCAGCATAATAGCAAGGAATAGGCACAGAATTTTGTAAAATTATAGGCGGAAACTTTGGTGGTCAAGAAAAGTAAAAAACTTGGTTTTTCATGTTTAAAAAGCAGGATTTAGAGTGTGTGAAATGCTCGTATCGAAACATTTTTAGTATAGACTGGCTTTGGCTTACGGGAATATCCTAGATGAGGTTAGCATAAGGGCGTGGAGCTCGGCACAGACAAAGAGAGACCTACCCAGCAGTGGGTGAAGTCGGGCTGTGGGTGATGATGAAGGCTATGGCTACGTTACAAAATTTCTGGAAATTATGTGAAGCAATTCTGAAAAAAATGTTCTTTTGAAGACTTATAGTCTTACAAACCAACATCCACCAACCATCCAGGCTTCCACACTGTCTTGTAAACAGGGTGTAAACCACCTCATCGCAAAGCCGTTAACTAAACATTCTGTACATCAAACTAAGTAACTTTACGCAAGAATTATTGCTGGGAAACAACTTTTTTTTTGAGGTTATAAATCATGTTATGGAAGAACTCAATGTAACGCACTTAAAACTTTGTGCTGATGGATGGATTGAATAGTACGGGGGTCGTGGAGGTATTTTAAGTAAAACTCTTACAGTAAAAACTTGTTTTAAAAATAAACTTGTCAAAAAGTTGTAACTTTGACCCCATATCTCCGTAACTAGAAGGTTCCCAGGTATGGTGTGGAACAAAAAAATTATCGTAATGACGGGAAGAACAAGCGGTTTTCGGATTCGTTAAGAGGTGTTTTACACCCTTTATATCAGAAACTGTTGGTGTTGAGCGTCCTGTCCAACAGCAAACTAATGATTTTATACTTCAAATACTTACTCACACTCAGAACGTAGATACCTATTGACCTCTCCTTAAGTACTCTACTTTAAATAATCTGAAATTCATTCGTTATTCACTAACACGAGAAAACTCAAATTTTGCAAAAGAGTTTTGTTGAAAATTGCGGAAAATCCGGGATGAAGATATGCATGGATGTTCTTAATTGATACTGATAGGAATTTTCATCGTACATGGCTTGTTTTTGATTATTGACTAAGAATAACTGATCAACTACATAAAAGAGTTCATAGGGGTTTCATGTAAACCCTAGCTATCTAATCTGCGACAGTTCAGACGTAGATACTGAAGTTATTTATTTGAAAAATATTTCACAACATTTCATCACACTCTGCAAGGTGCTTTTGACTCCAAATAGGCGTTGCCTTAGAGTTCAAGTTGCATTAGTATTTTTGGTAGCCTTAGGTCATACAATTATATCATGAACTTGCTTAAACTTTCAATGTTACATAATGGCAATGCATGTCTGCGTAATCATCAAAAACTGGAAGAAATACGGGTCAAATTCAGAGTGACCTAATTTATCTAGATTTTCATCCCATCCCCAACGATAGCAGTGTGCTGAATAAACGATAAACGGGGTCAGAGTTCATTTTGGTCCCTAAAATGTTTACCAAATACTTGTAACAATACTGCTAAAATCCTTCAATTTTCAAACAGTTATTTTTCCGTCTGGCATAAGTCTGGCTTAAACAGGACAAAATTTCCTTTAATCCCACTAAAAAGGGCCACTCTTGCATAATGACAAACTGGTATTTTACATGGCTTTGCGTCATTGATCATAAAACATCAGATTTTTAAATTTCTCATCTTGTATCCAGGGTAGCAATTAATTTTTTGCTAAAATATGGGCTAAGTGTACTTGATCCAAAAAGACCACGAAAAAAATACCACATTTGTAGGAATTTGCATATGGCACTGGTCTTTGCATGACCTTGTGCCAATGATCCAAAAACACTCATATTTCATCTTCCAATCATTCCACCGAAATGTCATTACTTACGCAAAAAAATGTATCCGTAGTAATGTTTGTTAAAAATGGCATCATTATGAACTAGAATGAATTTTGTAATGCTCCTATCATCCGATGTGTATATATATGCAGGTTGGGCCTTCGTTGTTACATTCAAGTGTTCACCTCCGACCTGACAATATGAAGCTGGTAAGTCGCGATCATACCATTCGATTTGATTCGTTAGACGATTATTTTAATCGAATGGGCGGGAATCGATTTAGGGAGTTGCGGTGATGTGTTTATTCGGTTTCGGGATTTTTTTTTTAATTTATTTTTACTAATCGCGTGTTGCAAGTGATTGGAAGTTTTTTGATTCGTTTTTTCTTCTAACTAGTGATAAAAAAATATTTAGTAAAATTGTTCCGGTGGTTTGCAAAAGATTAATATTTTTTTATTAATGTGCGGTTAAAAGTGACACTTATTTATTATTTTCCCGCGGTTAACAATATGTAAAAAAGAGTAAACTCAAAAACTAATATATAAGTTCATCGGCATCAAATTATAATATTAATGAAACTATTCATTTCCCCATAAATTTCCAAAGACGGGTAGTTATGCAAACGATTGCACCAAAAATTCGCACGGGCAACACCGTCAAATATTGCTAGTATCTTCTTTCTATTCATGCACTTAATTTATACTTAATTATAAATTATAGTTCTCTTAGAACTTTTAGTGCTTGAGTTAGCTATACTAGGTCATGATCTTTAGAAAATTGCAATTAGCGTGCAAATGGGAACACCATGTGAAACTTCACAACTATATCGATAAAAAAGTGAACTTTTCTATTGCACCTAGTATATACTAAACAAATATAGATTCCAAATAAAAATGTCAAATCGCTTCCTTAAAATGTCAAAAATGTAGCTTTATATAAAACGGCCGCAATAAATTCCTCAATAACACAAATCAGTCTCTGTTAGGTTAAGATAACTAAATTAAATTCAACAATACAATAAAATACTTAATCTTAAAGCTTAACTAAAAATGTAAAAACAAAATGGAAAACACGCGTTATTTACCAAAACACTTGTTTCGAATAGTTGGCGCACTTGAAGCGGTGTCAAAATGTAAGACAATGGTGAGACAGCGATAATATCAGTCTGATCTATTGCACACTTGCGCAAGAGTCGCGCTTGGGCAATGTTAATGGTCATGTATCAAAGTTCGGCGCGAATTGGGTGGGGCAGACCGCGATTCCGTACAAAAAAAAAAGTCGACGGTTTGTTAAACAGGGTTGCAGAAGTTAAAATAGCTAATAAAAACAGAAAAAAAAACTATATATTTTGTAATTAATTTGTTTATTCATGCCATTCTTAGTAATTCTCATTTTCGTTTCCTAAAGGAGGAAAATTTTAATTAAGTAAAGTAGACTATTTGGCTAAATCAAAACTCAATTTATCAACGTTATCTTGCACGGAACCCCAAAGGCCGTAAAGTTAAATAATTTAATTTATGACCTAAGAGAAGTAGTATACTAATTATACTTATATAATTTGACCCATTGTTTGACATGTTAAATCTGTATTGGATATTTGATATATTATATTCATTATTATATAACCAGTTTGAAACACATTATGAAATGGGGTTAATATCACATAATTAAATAGGTCTTTTCTTTGAACAATGAAGCATTTCTGGTGCCTAATAGCTCTTTTGTATGATAATTAGTATGCCATTCATCAAAGTATGTATTTGCAATACTTAAAAGCAAAGTAATCCTCAGTTTCTGAAAGTCATCTAATTGAAATCTGTCGTATTAAATAAATTGCACTTTTGCAATACTTGATTGGATTAAATGTCAACAATCAATTTTATAACTTGACATGATAATGGACGAAAAATTGAATTTAATAAGCTCCTTGATTTCAGAAAGCTTATATCTTAGAAACCATATTTATTTTTCCTTACTTACTAATTAAAGGAATTTAAATATTTTTGTATGAGCCTAGCCAATGCAAACCCTTTTAGCAAAACTTTCAGACTTCCCCTACCATAAATACGACAACCCGAATGGTAGCGGTAGTGAGGCTGCCTTACGTTCTTAGGGTCCCGGTTTCGAATCCCGGTAGGGGCAAATGCTTGTGTGATGAGCATGGATATTTGTTTACGAGTCATGGATAAAAAAAAGGATTTATGTAGTTTATCAACTATCTGGTGTCCACGACACAACCGTTATTGCTTAGTGTGGTACTAGATGGCGGTGTATGTAATGTCCAGCGATATTTATTTTAAAATTCTCATTAATTTGTTTTCACCCCAAGTTTCTAACACTCCCTGTTTTCTCCAGCTCCTGATCTCCGCCCTCTTCGGTTTGGCTGCGGCCGCTTACGCCCCGCCAGCGTACCAAGAACAGTCCAACCGCCCGCAGGCTTCCTTCGAGAAGAATGCCAGGATCATCGCCCTGGACTCCGATGTCAAGGAAGACTCCTTCAGATACAACTATGAAACGGAGAATGGAATCAAGGCTGAAGAGCAGGGTCGTGAGGTGAGTGATGGTTTAGTTAATCTCTCGTCAAGGAATCAAGCTATTTCGTTAGGTACTCAAAAAAAAGTATAGGGTAATTGGGACAGGGATCCCTAAAATGTCGTTAAAAATATAAACATGATTCCAGGCCATTTTAGGCCCGGGGTTGCGGGCCTGTTCCGGGGTTGCGGGCCTGTTCGAAAGAGATACCGCGGCCCCGGAACATAAAAGGCGAGGAAGGTACATAGATGGGTTTTAGTCAGTAAGAGTCTGACACTCCCTCCCGCTCCGCCCAGAGTGGGAGAAGTCATTTGATGATTTCCCATCCTAAAAAAAAAAATGGATTGGATAAATGGATTAGTGTAGTGTAGGCATGAACTACGGTGATATTTATGCCAAATCAGAGCTAATTTCATTACTTCAAAAAGAAAGATAAAAGAATACTGAATTAATATTAATCATATCAAAGAAAGCAGCAATATATTATTGCATTCATTAAAGAAATGATAATCGCAGAAAGTATTTTTATAAAACGGATTGAACTAACTCTTTGACTACAAGACCTTGCTCACTGTCCCACAGTCCCACCCACATAATTATGGCAATTTGCCAACAATATTGCCATCCTGTGCCAATTTAAGCTATCTATAGGAAACGTACACAATAACTGACTACTAAGAGAGTAAGTAATAAAAAATACATTTGAAAGAGGCTACCAGACGTCGGACTTCTGAAACGACTTTTCAAAATTTATCTTGCTAATTTTCTCACATAAAATGTTACACATGACGTTCGAGCCGCCAAAGTAAAGGCTAGGCTCGACCTACGCGATAAAAACGTTGTGTTATTAGGACACAAGTGAATGTTGACCATCGTTTCAATTTTATCACTTAGTTGCTTACAACACCATGTAACATGGGTGGTCTGGCGAACTTCGCATTTTATTGGCGGATTAGACAAATTAATTACGAATTAACACTTTTATGGCTTCTTAAATATTCGAGAAATCATGATTCGTGAAAATTAAAAATCTATTTATATATTGGGCACTTAACATAATCTTAAATGACATTGCTGAACTTGTTATATTGATTATTATTGATGAACAAAGATTTAATTCAGATTTAATAGATTTAGATTACATTAGAATCATCATTTTTATATTCTTCTTTTTTTTTCAAAATCTAAATAATTTAAAAATAAATAAATAAATAAACAATAAACCACAAAAGAAAACCATAAAATAATTTAAAAAAAAAAACTAAAAAGTGTGAAACTGTGTGCCTCACGGCTGCGACAAATAGGCCAAGTTCAGCAAAATGCCGGAGAAATCAAATCACTAGTGCCCGACGCTGGTTTTCAACTGGACCTGGACCCTCACTAGGTTTTCCACGTGTCTCCCAGCTATGCGGTCTTCTCCGGTGTGACCCGCTTAGTACAATCTGCCTCCACCACCACCTCCAGACTTCTTGCATGAAAATGTGTATTACAAAAGATTTCAACAATAAATAGTCGTAAATCCTAATTCTCGTGTCGTATTCGTCCCTTCTAAAACATTGATCAGCAGATGACCTAGTAATCTTTTTCTCAACGGCTCGCCCATATGAGGTGAGTCTGAAAGGGCACTGGCCAGTTAGGAAAGGTCAGGATTATGCAAAATACTTGTGGTTTCTAAGTTATTAGATCTATTTGTATATTTATTTGTCCATCTCTATAGTATTGCGATAGTTTGACCGCAGAAATATCTGAATAAAATTATCTGAAGTTGAAGTTATGCAAAAAAACGTATAAGTGATTCTGAATCATTTGATTAATGATCTTAGTACAGAGTATATAATACTACACCTACGTACTTGTACATAAGCCACCTGCTTTGAAACCTGTAGGCTGTAGTTACATAAAATCGAAAGTGAATATTTCAAACTTCTTGTATTAGTCAATCAGTTTTTTTTAATTTATGATTGATAAGCACTGTCAAGAATATTAAAAAAAGTAATTACATACATCTTACATCGTTTTTTTTTCGTATCTTGAAACTATTAATCTATTTTGTACTAAGCGACTGACTAAAAGGTTGACACTGATACATAAAAAAACAACTCATTCTCCAATGATTATTGAATTTTAAATCTATTTATTTAAAGGAGAATGACCAAAAATGTATGGGCTCTGGTCCAAAAAAAAAACTGCTGCCCCCAGGGTTGACTCCATTGTGGCTTAACTTATAATGTTGGACTTACTATGTGTGCCAATGTGCATCAAATTCTAACCCACAGTTACAAACTAATTCAACAATTTTGAATGTGCAAGTGAATGTGCTACTTTTTTTCAAGTTCACGTTTCAGCTAATATCTATGATTCCGTGGGACAGATTTTTTCAGTTCCATAGAAGAAAATTAAGCATTTTAACCAGTCTTTCAAATGAGCTATGTAGTAAATCTGGGGGCAGAACTTTTCTTTTTTTTTTCAAATTTTGGTCCACTTTGGTCATTCTCCTTTGAAAACATTCGAGTGTTATCATTTATAAACGGCCAATAATTGTCAAAAAGCCAGATAAAAAACAAAAAACTTGACATTGCTATGACAGGTCTAGATCAAACAGATTAACATTTTCTCAATTAGTATTTGTGTTGTCATTTGTCATTCGATATTCAAATATTTATTTACAACTATTTGATGATGTGATTAAATCGTTGAACGCATTGAGTTAGATGTTTGAGCGTAAAATGCCATTAGCACATAGTAAGAAATTATTATGTAGTCGTAAAATTATATATTAATGTTGCATAAGTGACAAACAGCTTTATTAACGTATTTTATTATTATAGCTCTATAGGCTCACAATCGTGTTTGGCATTTATACTCAAGAATACAATTTGATGGTAAAAGAGGATCTTTACTTGTTAAAAGCATTCAGCTGCACCTGGTTAGACTAGAATCTGAATCAAACATAATATGGAAAGGTCTGGGTAGATAATGATCATGATGACATAAAATAATAATTCATAATGTCTTTGAAAAAGTTCATATATCTGGCAGATGAATTTATTTTTAGGGTTAAGAGGGTTATTCTCATACTACTACAAACAAAAACCTAAATTCGAGTACTAAGTCGAAGGTCAAAACGTGACCTTCCCGAAAAACCACAAGATGTAAAGGTCAAGGTCTTTCGTAATAAACAATTGTAATTCATTCAATTAACCTCGATCCTCAGTGAACGTAATATGTAATAATTTACTGAGCGTCCATTATTGCATTGACATTTAGATAATAACTATTTACCCTAGTAGCAATTGCCGTTGGCTTCCTTATGCCAACAGTTGGGAATGTATTGGCAGACGGTTAGTTGTTCCGCCAACCTAAACTTAAAATAGGACCACCGTCATAAACATGCACTATTTGCCCAACGAATAGCCAACAAAGGGCCTTCTGTTACTATTCCCACTGTTGGGAGATTTTGTATGTATTTAAATTACTAAAACAACATTGAGCCAACTATCGACAGGCCTGCAGCTTCTATTCCTACTGTTGGGAGTTTTTTGTAGGGATTTAAGTTATGATAACAACTTACATCGGTTCAACAATAGGCCTGTTAGGTATGATACGTCTTACAATTATTGTATTGTCGAACTTAAATCGTATCATATTTATTAGAGAGATTTGATCCATAAATGATTGAACCTATCGATTGATGTCAAAAAAGTATATTATTTTTTCGAACTTCAGCCGATCCATCCCGGATTCGATTCTGGTTCGAAATATTTTTTGAAAATCTTCGAATGCAGATTTGTTTCTTTTTAAAAATAAAGGTATGTCTCCTTTGAGTAAAATTTGCGTTCTCCAGTATTTAGAGTACTTTCCCTCCAGGTGGCATTGTAAAATTCCACCCTGATTATTATAGTCTAGTAAATATATATCACAACACTAAAGAAGATGACTTAATTCCCTTGTTGCTATGATTCGTCAGTATCTCGTAACTGATTGTTCTCAATTTATCTTACTTAGATATCTCACTAAGTGCAATCTTGTCAATGGTACTTGATATATTAACTTGTTAACATTGTACTGTGAGTGCAATCTAAGTAAAGGTACCATTATTCTGGGAAAGTAGACGCGTAAGTACAGCACGTTTTAGTTCGTATCTTTAAACTAGATGGCGTTGTACAATTACGTCACGTTTCTGAATCGCGTGTTAAGATTCTCCCGCGTCGAATGACTCTCGCGCAGTATTGTAGTGAATTCATACGTACCTGGAATAAAGTAAACCGTGATCAAATAGGCGGTTTCCCCAGGGAGAGGCCTTCCCATTGAACTGCAGTCAGGTTGACCCTTGCGATTATCCCTAAATCCCTAATGTGGATAACTCTGTTGCCTAATTTTTTAAGCGTTCCCGCCGTCCCCCCAGAATTCTCACAAGTTGGGACTTCGTAGGCAATTCCACGCAGTTCATAATATATCCATAATTAGTCTTAGTCTATGATTCCACGTTAGCTCCATCTCCATCGCAAGTTGGGCTTTCGTAGGCAAATCTTCGTTGGCCATCAGTTTTGGGCCCAACCCGCAAACTGCCCGCCAATTGTATGCAATTGCCAACTAAACAGAGGTATGTGGCCCTACTAAATGCCAACAAAAAATGCTACTAGACCATCCGTCTTCTTAGACAAATGTGAAGTATAAACATGAGTTGTTCAGACGGAATCATATTTTATTCGAACAATATTCAAATATCAAAACATGAGTTTTGCTAAATCTATGAAAATTCTGGATTTTTCATATATTTTTGCTTAAAATATTGGTAATACTGAAATATTGAAAACTGTTGAATTAAAATAAGTATGATCAGTCGCTGGCGTCCTCCATGTCCAGCCGGGGCAGCGGGACTGTTCGAAAGAGATACCGTGGCCCCGGAACATAAAGGGCGAGGAAGGAACATGGATGGGTTTTAGTCAGTAAAAGTCTGACACTCCCTCCCGCTCCGTCCAAGAGTGGGAGAAGTAATTTCATGATTTCCTCTCGCAAAAAAAAGTATAAAAGTACATCCTTCATGTTATCAGAAATGTCATCACCAAGATGAGTTACGAAACACGTAGGTTGGCTTTTATGAGCCATAAAGATTAAGAATCAAGTATCACTAGAAACTTATCTTAACCGCAAAGCTACGAGTTTAACTATGTCCAGGAATTTTAAAAACTTTAGATTAATTCATTTCCTTTCGTGGTCATTTTAAATTCATACTAAATAAAAGTTTTTACCGAACTTAGGGGACGAAGCTTAAGTACTCCTGAATTGTATGCAGTGCTACTTAGAACTGCACCACCGCCGCCGCCGCCGCAACCGCAATTTTTAGGGACATTGCGGTTTTGTAACGCCTCTGCTCAAACCGATGGAAAACAAAAAAATCTCTACAAACTAAATTCTGGACAATGGTGGCCAATATCAGCGGACACACATACTTACAAAACCCCCTTTAACCTTCCAGGCTGACGGCATTGAAGCTCAAGGTGGCTTCCAGTACACTGGTGACGATGGCCAGGTCTACTCCATCAGCTACGCCGCCGGCCAGGGTGGCTTCCAGCCCCAGGGCGCCCACATCCCCACCGCTCCCCCAGTACCCGAGGAGATCCTGAAGGCTCTGGAACAGAACGCGCGTGATGAGGCTGCTGGTATCATTGATGATGGTGAGTTTATGATTGATTGATTCGCACACATCTCTTCGCCGCTTAGCCAGGATCTATAAGCGTTACTTAGCACGTTCTGGAAGATATCGGGCTTGTTTTGATCGGGAGGATTTTTTTCTGGAAAAACAGATGAATGTGTTAATCACTCTTAAAAAAGTAAGGTAGTTCTAGGTTTGATGAGTCACCTTAGAGATGTTTTTGGCCCTTTTCGGCCCTCTGTAACATCAACCGTTCTTTGATGTCCAGGTTGCATGCATAGAATCCGTAAGTTCTCTCCAAATTAATCATGGTTAATTTTTCCGTCAGATGGCCGGTCACATAATAGTTTTGTACGTTAAATAATTCAATAGGTTAATTTTATGTCACTTTCCATTAAGATCTTCTTACTCAGTATATAATAGTTAATTGAACACTAAACATTTGCTATCGACATTAAACCGGCCAGTCGTAATAAATATCAAATTACAAATTACGACCAAAAGCGTGTTACTTGACACATTAAAATGAAGATGTCTCAATTTATATGGTCACACCTTGCATCGTCAAGTCCTGCCAGATGGCATATTGTAGCAAGTAGTGATACATCTTGTAGCAAGTAGTGATACATCTTGTAGCAAGTAGTGATACATTTTGTAGCAAGTAGTGATACATCTTGTTTTTCTTAGTATAGAATCTATACTATAGATAGATCTGGGAAACTACATTGTGTTGTATAGATGGTATGGATACGGAAATAACAGAGAAGCTAGTCATTAGGTTTGGGATAAGGATAGAGGAGAAAACATTAATTTATTTTGTTCTTATTCTATCTATAGTGCACACACAACAACAAATATATTAAATACAATAATACAGTTCAAAGGCGAGCTTGACCTAGAGTTGGGTTTTCTTACAGAAAACTTAATTAATAACCTGATAATCCACCAACAGACCTAAGCTAACCAAAACCTAATTAATTAAATGATAGTCTTAAGAGGGTACAAGACCGGTGAGGATTATGAAAAATAGGTATTTGAAGATACTATTATCGTCGCGTTTCGTCGAGACTGCATTATCGTGTCATACTTTTTTTACTTATTAGTTACTGAAAAAAAAGGAATTAACAGGGACGGTCAGAGAAGATCTTGATTAAGTACATAAATTCTCGTGAACAAGAAGTTAGTTTATGACATTGTTTTTTACCATATCACTATGTTTTCCTATTTGACCCAAAGGTTGACTGGTAAGAGAAAAAAGAGAATGTCTTGTGGCATTAAGTCTGCTTTTGTAACACTATTGTACTCGTACATACAATTTAAATAAATGAAATAAAAAAGATTGCTCTAGAGATATTATTTCGGAAGAATAAAAGGGCATACATTTGCATTACATATGAAGAATGAAGCTCCTGTTCCCTCTTAAGAGCCCTCTTACAGTCCACTAGCGCCGCCAATCGAAAAAATGTCATAACTCGTAAATAGAATCAAAAATACAAAATGTGGTCTATTATTACTGTAGAAAAGGCAATAACGTAATTTTATAACACATTGTCACCACTTGAAATATAGCTGTTTAGCTAAATCGTGCATTTGTAACAAAAACGGCCGTTTATGTTTTGAATGCACGATTTAGCTAAACAGCTATATTTCAAGTGTTGATAAGGTGTTATACAATTACGTTATTGCCTTTTCTACAGTAATAATAGACCACATTTTGTATTTTTGATTCTATTTACGAGTTATGACATTTTTTTCGATTGGCGGCGCTAGTGGACTGTAAGAGGGCTCTTAAACGTGTATGATTTTTGAAGGAACTATTCTTCAGCAGAATACAGACAAAATCCATGTTATAAAACCAATGAAGTCGGGTATTTATCGCGAATTTTATTTACCTTTAATTTAATCCCGACGTCAACGACGACGACAACGACGTTTTATAATGTGTTCTGATCGTGGGAGTTTAAAAAAGAAAATCCATGTTGTAAATAAATTATTGTTTGATAATCAACTGTAACATTTTGGACATAAATTAAACTACTATGCAAATACATTTCCAGAAATCCTTTTGTCTGTTACGAAACATAACAAAACACAGTAACAAGTAAATTGCTTTAGAATGCCATCAGACACAGACTAATAACAGCGATTAGTAATCAGAGAGGGCGCGGTAATCTGTGGGAAATGTCACACTTTATTCGCGTTGGGTGGCGCGTTGTCTTAGTTGGTCTGTAGTTTAGAGGGCTATTCTGCTTATTGAAATATATTTTGACTAGGGTTTAAACCAGGCAGCAATTTTTGGTTTGTATAAAATAAAATAATGCACCTACTCGCTTTAAATGTACCTAAATATTCGTAATGGTGGATGCCGTAGGATAAAATAATAATTTAAAAAAAAACTAAAAGCTCTGAGCTATAAAAGGATTTGGAGAAACTACTTTTTTAACAAAAGATTGGCACACAATTGACAAGAACTGCCCGAATGAAACTAACTTGCACTTCTGTCCATCTCCTTATAATAAACAGCGTAAAGATGAAACGAAAATTTAAATAACACAAAGCATCTATAAATAACTTAACAGAATCACCTGTAGCACTTGCACTAGTACACTGACCTTTAAAAGATTACCCAATGACCCCTCACTATGACCGTTGAGAATCACCCTGCATATAGACCTTAGCGTTTAAACAATACAGTCCAATTTCCTTTAACAAAAAGCTTAATCTCTGTCTTGAAACTTCCAATTTTGCATTACAGTTGTGTAACACTTTAAGACTTGGCCAATAAAGTTAGATTTTGCATGGATTAGTGGTAGAATAAGGTTGTAAATAATAATGTACGGAAACTAAAGTTTGTAGAGGATAATGGCTACTGTTTTACTGAACAATAGGTCAGTTTAGTGAAGGGAATGTCTCTCAGAGATTCTAAGGTCATGTACAGATTTGCCGCGATCGGCACTTTGACATTCACGAGCATTGGTTTCTGTGGCCGCCTTCTACCTTCTTCTATGGACTTAGTTTAGTCTTAAAATAGGGGGGGGGGGGGGGAAACATTGCTCGCAGAACGGATGGCCGATGGGGCCGTAAAGTTTTCCTTCATCACATTAAAAACTATCCCACCGTTCTTTAAATGTCAACTATTTACAAAACGCTGTTCCTCAGTCTATAATTTCAAGCCTTCTTGCAATCTTAGCATTTAGATTATATCAGGTGATTATAATTCATGATTTATGCTCTCTTGTTATATTCGCAAGTGATCTTTGTTGTAACAAATCTGAAGTCATAATGTAAGGAAAATGAATTTCAATCTCTTCATAATTCCAAATAGGCTCTTCTTAATTACACTTTATTGTTTTTACTACGGTTATTAAACAATGTTTCTTTGGCAACAACTAAGCCTACTTTATGGTCTTAGAGCTACATTTACTGTTTTATTTTCATTTTAATCGTCGATAGACCTATGACTCCAATATCACTCTACACAACTCGATTCTTGGCTATTCTCATGAAGTTTCTACCAGCACCCCTGAGTAAATCGTCACAATTTCACATCGCCAAATTTTCTCTTAAACATTATAAGCTAACAATTTCCCTTCCCTATTTTCCAGGTCAATACAACCCCGGCAAGTACGGAGACGCCCCCAGCGCCGGCGCCGCCTACCAACAGCCCCAGTACCAGAGAGCACAGGCCTCCGCTGGTTTCAGACAACAACAACAGTACAAATACTAAGCATCACAATACCCTACCAGTATTTAGCTATATTTCATTTTATAAAACCTACAAAAAATCTAGCAGAGCAACTATCACACCGTTTGATTTACACACACATATAAAGGGTGCCACCTGATTGGTCGATTTCATAGAGATTAGTTACGCACACTAGTAACGCAGTGTTGTAATTCGGAGATGTAACAGGTGCGTAATGAGACGGTATGAAAGATGCTCTACAACATTTTTTTCATAATGAGGCTCGTCTGTAAGTACATTTTGGCAAAATTATAATTGTGATATTTGAATAAGAAAACAATATTCAAGAATTAGTATTACGCCAATGGCTCTAGATATTTTTGTGCGTCAAAATATGCTTACAGGTAGTAATAAAATTAAAAGGCTATCAATTAAAATGGAGTATGTTAACATTATAAACGTGATGAGTATGTGTAATCTGATATAGTCATAATGGTTACCAGTGAGAAGTTGTGAAGGATGCAATTATTTATTCTATGAATAAAAACTTATAATTTTTTTCTACAATACCTTTTGATTTTTATTACAACTCCTGAAATCTATCACAATCGAAACATTAGCCATTTTAGGTACAAAATGAAATACTTCATTATTGACAATATTTACTCGTAAAAATGTCTTTGGTTTGGTTGAATCGATTGGTACAATCAGATAAACCTCGAAGTCCAAGTTTCTATAATATTTTTTAATCTGAAAATTATATTATAATTTAACAGACACCAAAATATTAATTGTGCAATATCTACAACTTTATAAAATAATATACTGATTTGCAAAACAGATAATTAAACTAGAATACCGACATAAAACAGAAAAAAAAAAAAAAACCCCGACGTACTTACTAAGGATTAGTTGCTAGTTATCTCCTGCCGGGGCTGCGGGACTGTTCGAAAGAGATACTGCGGCCCCGGAACATAAAGGGCGAGGAAGGTACATGGATGATTTTTAGTCAGTATAAGTCTGACACTCCCTCCCGCTCAGTCCAGAGTGGGAGGAGGTCAACTGATGATTTCTCATCCCGAAAAAATAAGGTACCACTTTCCTCATATCAATTCGTTAGTTGGTATTCCTTATTCCCTTTCAATATAGTATATATTGTAGTATACATTATTGCACTAGTCAAGCCCTTGTATTTATTTATTATTATTTATTTATTTACACTTCAAGCACAAAAGTACAGAGGCGGACTTAATGCCATAGGCATTTTCTACCAGTCAACCTTTGGGCGATGCGGAGACAAGCAGTGGTAGGTGCCATTTCTGAAATTCTGAGAATAATTTTATTTGTATTTGATACCCATATTGAGGGAATTGTGAAAAAAAAAATAATCCGCCATTTTTTGGTGGTAACCATCTTGGACCGATTTTCATCAAACAGCTGAGATCACTCTTGATTTACCTTTCCAACAAAAAAAACACAATATCAAAATCGGTTCATCCGTTCGGGAGCTGCGATGCCACAGACAGACAGACCCCGTGGTTTTTGCGTTAGGGGTTATAAAGTTGAACAAACATTTAAAAAAAAGCAACGACCATAATGAGATACTTTGCAACAGTTGGTAAAGATGCTTCGACCTTGACATGAGGATGTAGCATTCGTTGTTAGAAATATGCTGTTACAATATAATGACTGATGAAATTAGATGACTGACAAGTTAGTGATAGATGAGGTTATTTGCGAGGTGGAACAGATGGCGTAAGTAGGCTTCCACAAGTGGCTATCTACAGGGTTATTGGTAAATAGGCGCATTCCATGAATTGGGTAATACTAGACCTAAATTGCATCAATTTTGACACCGAAAATTTGGGCTTCAAGCTGGGTTGTTTTGGAGAAATTGGACTTCTTTAGTTTTTTTTTTTTTAATATTCCCCTTTTTACAATTAACTGTAGTTTCGGAGAAATCTCCGTTCAGGGTGTTAAATTTTTTGTTTGCTGATAGTTCATGAACTTACCATTGATTCCTGTGAAAATTCATTTGTCGAAAAAGTACTGTCGCTACGTTACGTAATAAGCGCCATACAGGTAATGTATTTATGGGCCTGCGCAGACGACGGACTTATTGTGCGTGACTGACAAAAAGTCTGCGACAAATTTTGCGTGATTAATGTATTTGACTACTTATTTGACCTTTTTTGTCGACTAAAAAGCGATCAGTAGGAGCCTTTCCATCAGTAGATCCTTATAGTGGACAAAACGTAGTGAAACACAATTAAACACACAAAATTTTGTCGCAGACTTTTTGTCAGTCACGCACAATAAGTCCGTCGTCTGCGCAGGCCCTTAAGGTGATGTTCCAGAAATGTGTAGACCCTGGGCCAGCACTATGTACACTATATGTAAATATCGTTGTATAATTAAGTAACCGTTTTCATTGACAAATTGCTTCAATTTCAGTTCGTTTCAATGTATATTATAATTAACTTGGTCAAGAAGAGCAACAAAACATAAAATTAAACATGGTGGATCAGAGCATGCGAACAATGTCATTTTGACAATGACATTTGATTGAACATCGAATCCGAAACCAAATCAAAGACAGACTCAAAGACGTCACTTATTAAAACTGTCAAAGTCGTCAAACGTCATGTCACACAGCTGTCATGGCTGCCCTAAAAACAGCGTTATCTTATTAAAAACTTTATTTCTACGCCCGCTCTGCAAATTAATTTGTTAGTTTTTTTTTTAAATTCCCTTATTTTATTCCTATTTATCTATGTAGCGTACATAGTGGTGGCCCAAAATCAAACTTCTCCTTTTCTTGAAACTTCCCTTGTTTTGGCAGTCTTTTCAAATAAATGTATGACACTTGTCGTGAAATTAAAGGAACGATTTTATTGTTTGTTTGTTTTAATGTTGTGTGGCACTTTTAGGAAGTGCTTTTTAGCTCCACAAAAATACGGAGCATTTTACTGCAGACGAATTCCCGTAATTCAATACGCAATTACAATACATAAATGGTGTAAAACACCTCTTCACGAAGCCGTAAAGCACTTGTCCTCCCCATCATTGCGATCATTTTTTGTTCTACACCATACCTGGGAACCTTCTAGTTACGGAGATATGGGGGGTCAAAGTAACAACTTTTTGACAAGTTTTTTTTTAATACAATTTTTTATTGTAATTTTTTTACTTTAAATACCTCCACGAACCCCGTACTATGCAATCCATCCATCAGCACAATGTTTTGAGTGCGTTACATTGAGTTCTACCACAAAACATGATTTATAACCTCAAAAAAAAACGTGTTTCCCAGCAATAACTTTTGCGTAAAGTTACTTAGTTTGATGTACAGAATGCTTGGTTGACGGCTTCGTGATGAGGTGGTTTACACCCTGTATTTCCCATTGAGGAATAATGTTAAAATGTGTAGAATAACAATGTGAATAGATTTTTTTTTAAATAGCGCAAGTCTATTTCTGAGGAGAATCATCAGTGTCATTGCAGCACAAACAGCCGATGTTCAGTATCTCACACTACCTATATTTTTTTTAAACATAGAATTTCTACCAAGTTACGTAGCGACAATTCAATCAACAACAAATACTCCGAAATTCAAACAACTCTAATATTATCATACGTGTACTACGAAACTAACGAGCACTTTCGCTTGGTCGGGTTATACTTTTACGATAGAAAGCACTGCCGTTTTAGGTTTTGTGGTACAGGAACGCGTAAGATTTATAGAACCTAAATATTTTAAATTCGAAATTCGAATTTGAGTTTCGAATGCGTCTCAGTATGTGTGTGCAGTTTTCACGGATTGTTGTTATTGATTTGTTTATTTTGATATTATTTTCTAGAAAATTGTTGGTTTTGTTAATTATTGTATAATTGTTATTTTTTTACTACCTGCAATAATGGATCTAGGACTCAGTACATCATCATCTGCCTAGCTTTTTGCCAACCATTTTGGGATCAGCTTCCAGTCTTACCGGATGCAGCTAAATATCAGTATTTTTCATGGAGCGACTGCCTATCTGACCTCCACAACCCAGTTCATCATCTGCCTAGTCTTTTCCCAACTATGTTGGGGTCGGCTTCCAGTCTAACCGGATGCAGCTGAATACCTACACTATTTTGCCACGAGCTCCTCAGTAATTAGCTGTTGTGTGTGCTATCATAATTGTATCCTTGTATAAAAACAAAAACCATTACAAAACTGTTTTTCTTACTTGATCTTAGGATCAAGAAAAAGGTTGCGAACCCCTGAGCGGAGACTATATAGGTAATAATCGAGTATCTTTAATTTATTTACAAAAGAGATGAACTGAAAATGCATGATTAGAGTCATTACATTAAGCTGTTTAATCTCATAAAGTATCATAATAGTACATTATGGTACAAGTGTGTAATGTTGGTGATTACCGCTGAGGCGCCATTGAGACCCGAGCCGTTAGGCGAGGGTCTTATGAAAGCCGAGGACTGTAATCGTCAACACACACGTGTATCATACGACGTTTTTCAACACACTTGAGAATAAAATAATACTAAAAAACATTTTATTTAGTAGATAAAAAGTTTATTTAGAGAAACAATTAGTAAATGTGCAGTTAGTAAAATTATAATTAACGGTTTTCGATGGCATAGCGGTGTCATCAGATAGTTTATTTACTGAAATACTTTCATGTTGTATGGTTATTTGAGATGGTTCATTATTCGTGTAGGTAGGTGAAATCCAATCATTGGATGTACTTGGTGTTTCGCCAGTAGGACGCGCCTCAGAATCAAGTCTAATTCTTTTAGTGATTTTTGCACAAATTTCTTTCTTGTTTTGTATAGAATCTTCTACGTATGATTCTGCTACATTGTTAGATCGCCATCCACCATGACGCTTCAAAGTCATTATATCAGCCCCTGAATTAGCCAGCAATGTAGCTGAAGTTCGTCTGAAACTATGTCCAGTGTAGCTCTCAGCATCTGCCAAATCTAAAAACTTAGCGATTTCTTTAGGCATAGAACCAAATTTGTTTATACCTATAGGCTGACAGGTACATTTACCATTCTGGTAATTTAGAAAGAAACGGTAATTTTTTGCTTTTGGTGAACGCAAACTTTCATACTTCTTAACAATTTCATAGAATGGACCGTGTATGGTGAATGACCTCGGTATTTTATTTTTCGTGATAGGTATCTTCACTAAAAGCATCTGGCCATGGTTCTCTATGTCTTTTACAGTTATATTTGTTAATTCTTGTATCCTACATGCACCAGTTACACCAAATATTAAAGCAACCTGAAAAAAATAAACATAATTAAGATCAACACACAACACAGGCTGAAGTCGCGTTAGATATTTAAAATTAATTTAACTAACCTTAGTAGCCAGATATTGGTTATCTGGAGCATCTTTTATAAATGTATCAATATCGTTAGACGATAAAACCTTTGATTTCTTGCTTCTAAATCTATCGGATAGTCTCTTTAGATAAGCTGACAAATTAGAGTATGTTTTTAAGTCCACTCCATTCTTTGTTCGGACTGTACTTTTTAACATTGAGTATATGCACCACAAAGAGCTAGGTTTGTACTTAGAAGATAATTCTTTAAAGTACGCCATGAACACATTTTCTGAAAAAGACTGCGTATTCTTGTTGTTTTGCCATTGTATGAAATTTTGGTACGCTAATAGATATTTGTCCTTGGAGTTTTCAGGTAGTAAACTTTCCATAACGTTAAGGGCTGCACATAATATCTTATATCGAGTGGTGTACAAAATAAATCATTTTCTTCATAACTAGTACTTGTAGACATTTGAATTAATAAATAACTATAATTTCACTCTATATATTTCTAACAGTGAAAACGAGTTGTGATTTTTTTTTCGCAATGGCGGGAATAATTAATCAGTTTTCCTATGCGCGCGCATCTAACAATGGCGATCGGCCATAGACTAAAAGAATGAGGTTTCTTTTTTTTGGCTTTTCGCGGATAGCGTTTTAGCCACGTACGAAATGGGGAATTCAAAGTTTTATTTAATACAAAGAAAACAAAAGTTACATTTAAGTGAAAGTGTTATTTATTAAAAACTTATAAGTTGAAATTATCTATGTAGATACGAAGTTGCATGAAATGAGCAAACAATAGGTACATTAATTTATTTGTACTATTGAACACGATCTTTTTTGTATCGAAACTTTATTAAGAACAAAGCAATTCAACAAATAAAATAAAAAAAAAAACCCATAACTCACTTGTGAATAATAGTAATGAAAAAGTCACAGTTTGATTACAGGTGTCATTATGTGCCTAATTGCGGTGAAATTAGAGCCACTTTATGAGCAAGTGTGTTGAAAAAGAATTTAATTCATAGAAAATTTCTAACAAACAGTACACGGGCAGTAAAAAAACTCTTAGCAAAGTGATTTTCTGCACGAAAGGCACTGCTAGCCGCGCTTGGCCAAATAAAATACTTGTTACTATTGCAAAGTTGATGTTTTGTAGTCATCTGTGGAAGCTAAGCTTAGCTTGTGGATTTACAATTTATTTTTTAACCGACTTCCCAAAAGAGGAGGTTTTCAGTTCGTCGCAACCTTTTTTTTTTTTATGTATGTTCCCCGATTACTCGAAGATGGTTGGACCGATTTGGTTTTTCACAATTGGTCTCATAACCATCAAATTAGGATCTGATGATGGGATCCTGGAAAAATAGAGAAACTCTTCAAATTTTATAGGCACACATGAAACAATTTGGGTAGGTTTCGGAAGAGTACTTTCTCGGTGTAGCCCTACTTCAATTTGGCGAAGATCTGATAAAGAACGGAATAAGCAACGGAACTCCTCAATAAATGATAGCAACTGGACTGGGATTGCTGAAATCTCATATCTGTCTATTGTTTACACCAGTTCATAACATAACATCATGCCAGTACGCTGTGAAGGGGTAAGCGTATGTGCACCACTAAAAAGTGAAAAATAAAAACTTTTTTGAAAAAGTCGGTGACAAAAAAACTGAACCCATCAAACAAAGATCACCGACTTCTGAAGCTAAAGTTATTTTTCACTTTTTTGTGTTTTTAGAAGTCGGTTTTATTATTATTGTGGCTAAAACATTATTAGTCTGTAAGCCTTCCCAAACTGTTACAAATAAGATAAAAGTAAGGTCATTTAATTCTAATTTCTACTACACAGTAGTTATATTGAAATGGTGAAAACTATTTAAGTACACTGTAAAAGTTTTTTGAAAATAAAGAAATCCTAAAACTGATGATGTTGGTGATGTTATCGATACATAGTTTCTTGTAAGCTAGTTGACTGTAAGTTGTGTTAGTACGTGGGTTACAACATAGATGGCGTTAGTTACCTTGCGCGCACGGAATATAGTTGCAGGAAAAAAATATTGTGGTTTTACAGCTGTGATCTTCTTTATTATTCATTCTTACTTTTTTCATTAGCATTGGATAACTACTTATTTCTAAACCTTATAAACTAACATCCAGTCATATTTAGTTTCGTAAAAATGTTATAACTATTTGCCAATATTTGAACTGCAATTCTATACCTCCTCATCTACTCATAAAGTTATTTTGTCATCAGCCTCCACTCAAAATCGTATCCAACATTTTCACCCTTAACACCATTAATTAAAGTTGTCTTTCCTAGATCCTAATATTGACAAACATTATTGTTAAGAAGTATAAAATCAGTACTGGTAGCCACTGTTGGAGTTAAATCCTCCCTGGTGATTCGCTGATCCAAATCCGCTGCCTGAAGATCCGAAGCCGCCGCCATTTTGGCCACCCCCGTGTTGTTCCGGGTGGTATTTACCTGATGAAAACAGATAGGAGTAATTAGGTAAATTTAAAACAAGTTTTTTTTTTTTTTTGAATAATTATGTTATCGGACATATTCTTCTGTCTTTGTGCTTCATCTGCTTGGGCTCCCAAAGATATAAAGATAGGCGCTAGTGTTTGAATATTCGGTGCCAAAATAGTTTCCTATTGAGAGATGGTATTTTTTTTTTAGGAAACCCAAAAACGGAGACAGACGCTGGGGTATTTATTGAAGTTGCTTTCAAGTTAACTCTAAACGGCCCTTCATAAATCCGTATTGCCGGATTGCCAACACTTGGTTCAATGTCGAAAAATCTAATGTAATAAATACTAAATAAACAAGCATTCATTTTAGTCAATTAGTGGACAAAATTATGTCTTCCCAAAATTTTCTTTAGTCACTTCCCTCAGGTGATCAAGTCTGTTTCTGTTCTTGTGGCGTTCAAAAAGTGTTCCGTGTGCTAAGATATTTTTACGAACAGTTATTTTTTATATGAAAATATATAATTTCTTTATGTTCTAGTTACCATCATCGAAGATTCCAGCAGCTTCGTCCTGTGCATTCTTACTCAGTGCTTCCAGGATAGCTTCAGGAGTGGGAGGGGCGATCGGCAGGTGTTCACCTTGTGGCCTGAAGCCACCTTCTCCAGAAGTGTAGGTGATCGTGTATGTGATGCCATCGTCGCCTTTGTAAGAGAAACCACCATGAGCTTGCGATGGATTGCCGGCTTCTTCAGCTCGGATGCCGTTGGAGGTTTCGTATCCGAAGTGGTAACCTAGAAGAAGGTAAATTACTATAAGTTGACACAGACTCCTTGTTGTCTATTCTACTTTTATAGCAGTTAATATGGTGACTGTATTATAGTTAACACAGTGACTACTAATACATGACACAAAAAGACGAAATCTTAGTAAAATCATAATTCGATTAATCAGAACTGCCAACGATTCCACACTAATACATGTGCCGCTCGGGTCGATCTTTAGGTTAAGCCGTGCTTGGCTAGTTTGGTATGTGGATGGGTGACCACCCATTACATACCTAGTTCTCTCCTAGCCTCGGAAAGCACGTTGAGTCGTTGGTCCCGGCTGTCATTTGTAGATCTTTGACAGTCGTTAGGTAGTCAATGGCCTTAAAAGTCTGAGAACCACCTCCAGGAGGTATTGTATTACCCGGTACTAACAGGGTTGTGTAGATCAGTTAAGCAGCCCCTCCATGTAAAAGACTGGTATTCAGCTGCATCCGGTAAGACTGGAAGCCAACCCCAACATAGTTGGGAAAGACTAGGCAGATGATGATATAGTGTAGGGAAATAACAGTTGTAATACAAATTTAAAAAAATACACGCAAAAGATGTGAATGGACCTATTTAGAGCACGTATGCGATGGGCACAAACAAACTAATTATTAACCTTGACATTACCGACATACGGTAGGTAACTCTTCGACAAGGGCACTTTCATTATTGTTTCGTGAAATACAAAGCTCTATTCTGTTCAAAGGCTTTGTTATCTTACAATGCTCTAGTTGATTGTGAATACTAACACAATATACATTAATAAGAAGCTGTATATTAACTTGGAATATTTTAAGGTATATCGCTATGCATTTATCATCAACTGGTCAACTGCGATGATTCGATTTTTTGACTAGGTACAATTTCAAAGACTACTGAGATTTCATTTCAATGTGAAAGATTTGAAGATGATGACAAATCCAGGCTTATTCACATTCTGCCGGGGCTGCGGGAGTGTTTTAAAGAGATACCGTGGCCCCGGAACATTAAGGGCGGGGAAGGAACATGGATGAGTTTTAGTCACTAAGACTCTGATACTCGCTCCCGCTCCGCCAGGAGTGGGAGAAATCATTTGATGATAACCAATCCGTAAAAAAGGCTTATCCAGGCACGTGTTTTTTCATGTTTTTCTTTCAGACGGCTGCAGACGGCAATGTTTTCTTCTACCGGGACCTTCACCGTTTACTTCGAGTTACATTAGCGCCTGCCTTAGTAAGTACAAGTTTAGAAAACGATTTGTTTGTGTGCTTTTTATTTTGTTGTTCATTTATTACGGCGTGACGTTATTGAAGACGCCATGATATCAAGCATTATTTGCGATAAAGTCATTTTAGATTTTTAAAACGTAAGTATAATAGATGTTTTCCTTCACCGTTTTTGAGAAAACATCGTGAGGAAACCGGCATGTCCTAGAACCAAAAAATTCGAAGACATGTGACATCTACCAATCCGCACTGGGCCCGCGTGGTAGATTATAGCCCATTCCCTCTCATTGAGAGGAGGCCGTGTGTGCACTGGGAACATTATAGGCTGATGATGAAGTATAATAGATAATGTAAATGTTCAATTTTTGAAAAATAAGATGTATTTGGGTTAAAAGACAATCCAATTTAGCCAACTAGCCCAATGTTCTTCAGTTAGCCCTTTGGAATTCTAACTCTATGCTATTCTTGCCAAGTTACTTACTCCCATCTTCACTAGCAGCTTGGTCCTGTTTCAGAGTAGCAGCGTTCTTCTCAGCATTCTGTTGAGGACGACGGTTACCAGCTCCACCACCAGCTGCACCACCAGTGCCTCCTCCACCAAAGCCTCCTTGGGAGCCCTGGAACGATTGATAGCCCTGCCCCTGCCCTCCATGACCCCCTTGGTTTTGTGGGATGTAGTTCCTGGACGGGATTTGGGCTGCGCCGATGGCGAAGACTGCGCTGATGATTAACTGAAAGAAATTAGCAAGATTATTAGAAAGGTGGTTGGAAGGTGAAGGTTGGAAGGTGAAGGTTGGAAGGTTAGAAAATCGGTGACTACTGAGAGGACGACTGCACGAAAATACATGCTATGCGAACATAAGTAAATTGGCAGGAACATGATAAAGATGATTATTTTTGGTATTCAAAAATGTATGTTTTAATAGCACCTACTCCAAGTAACATTAAATAAGGGCAGGAAGAGCATGATGATTCAAATATAATGTTTTCTGAACGAAATTAAAATTCACCTACCCTCTGCAAGGTTATGATATCAATTAAATAGGCACTATTATATAGAAGTAGTTAAGTTTTATAATTGTGAGCTTCTAAGTGGAAATATTTATAGAATATTTTAAACCCTTGTATTTATTAATTAAGCAAGTATTTATTTGTTTTTACTTCTTAGTAAATGCTTACCAGATTCATTGTTGGTATATTTGTCCTTAGCTTTTCACTACAAAACTCGAACTGTATCATTTTCTAGAACTCCATCCTCTTTTATATGTGGACGAAAATCGTTAATTTTATTTAAAAAACGATAATCTTGGATGACACCGCGTACTAGGAGCCTTGAATGCTTAATTATTAAGTTGTACTTGACAAAACAATATCAAAACTTGAGTACTTTCTATTTTGGTCTGAGAACAAAATGGTATTGTGATCTTGATCTTCTTGAAGGACTAACCAAAATATGGCCTAGATTTTTTAAACTTGGCCCTCCGAAATTCATGTCTTTATTAGATTTCTGCAAACACAATAATTATACAGCCATTGTTAGGGATATAAATAAGACATAAGAAAAAAATCTTGCAAATCACTACATACTATAAAACTTAAGTCTCCCGCCGCGTCTGTCTATCCTACGATCCGATCACTATCTTGCAAGAGAATAGGAAAGATACCAGTAAAGTTCGTAGAATGTACAAATACAGACCGAAAAAATTCCGACCTCGCCGCAGAGGTCCGGCGCGTAATCCCCGTTCAATCCCTCCCCGACCCTTGCTCGAGCCAGCCCGCGACGCTGAGCCTGCAGTAATAAAACAGTCCCTAAATAACGACAACCAGATCCAGCCTGTCCCTTTGCTGCCCCTAGCGACGCCCTAAGCGAAGGTCCGTACCCCACAGGGGGAAAACAACGCAACGAATTTTGATGCGGGTTTTTCTAATAGATAGAGTGATTCAAGAAGAAGTTTCTATAAGGCATCGGCTGGTGTACATGTACAATGTAACAATGTTTTGACTCGTTCCCACCACGATACGCTAAACGCAAATATCACTAAACATGTTAAAACATAATTTTGTGTCTGTATCTTATCTCGTTTAGCGCTAAACGGACTTATTTTTGTCTATGAATTTACTATACTTTACTCATATATTTATCAATATTTCAATAATTAAACTAATAAGACATCTCAGCTATAATTTTCAAGAGTCAGTCTGTTAATCACGATTCAATTAGAATCAATTGCCAAATATTAGTAGTTTTTTCATTACGACCCGACAGGTTTTCGGAAATACTTAAAAACTTCCACGATATAGACATTATTTATTTCATTAAATCCAGTTTTTGTTAAATCATTTTGGTACGAATATTATTACTAAACCATATAAAAGTTCATTGTTTTTAACGAAACCGAAAGGCACCTGAGCTTCCCGTCATTACGACATGGCCACAGTTATATAGTTACGGAAATATTGAAGATCCAAGTTCCAAGTTTTTCACAAGTATTTTTACCTTATAGTTTTTAGGCCATTGCTTTACTTTAAATACCTTCATAACCCGTTTACTTGTTAAATTCGTCCAATCAGCACAATGTTTAAAGTGCGTTTCATTGAGTTTTACCCTTTTTTTTCGGATGGGAAATCATCAAATGACCCCTCCCACTCAAGGCGGAGCGAGAGGGAACGTCAGAGTTTTACTAACTAAAAACCATCCATGTTCCTTCCTCGCCCTTTACGTTTCGTATGTTATTTTGTTATTTAATGGTGCATTATGTTTTCATGAGAGTTGTGCCACTGGGCAAGGGGGACCCCTCCTTCCCTCCACACCGCGTAAGTGGACTACCATCGCATGCATTTCACGAAAAATAATGCGTTTTGTTGTAAGCAGTATGTTCATTTGACAATAATTCGAGACTTTACAATATCGCTAGAGATATTACAATATAACGTATTTGACAATTTTACGGTGACATATATATCATAACTTGACGCCTGTGATCCCTGTAGGGACAGGCAGACATGTACCAATAGAACACCCACATATCGCCAGTTATATTTTAAGTCCCATGTCAAACAAATACTGATAGCAGATTTTCTGGTGACCAGGACATAACAATATGTATGTTTTGTGTACAACTGGTTTGTGGAGGTTGTATTGTACCTATTTACAACGGGCTGGTGTCCGCAACTCCACGTCGAAGCGCGGATTTTGCACATGGGCTATAATCCACCATGCGGGCCCAGTGCGGTTTGGTAGATATCACATGTCTTCGATTTTTTGGTTCTAGGACATGCCGGTTTCCTCACAATGTTTTCCTTCACCGTTTTGACAGCAGTGGTGATGAAATAAATTACACAAAGTGTTGCACCCGTCTGGGTTCCAACCAACGACTAACTACTCGTAAGTCGGGGCTGCCATCACTGTGCCACCGCTGCTCTTCTGGTTTGTGAAGGTTAGACAGGCATTCACTTTAAGCAAATTACAGGCACAGGAAGCCGATACCATCGTAGTTAGGAAAATGCGCAAATGTAACACTTCTCCTTTAATGAATTTTATTTTGTATTCTGATTGGTTTAAAATAATGAGCATTTTTCTATGTCCTCGTAACAAACACGTGTAGGTCATTACTGTTCTACTTAAGTACGTGATGGTTATCATAATTATGAAAACAATCGACCTTCTTGCGAAGGGAAAAGGACTGCAAATATGTCAGTATCTTTATTTGTTGCAATGCAAAACGACTGTTTTATTACTAATTGGGGATTTAATGTTCTAGAATTAAGAAACAGTATATTACAAAATAATGAAGTGTCAGTAAACAATATCTTATAAAACGTTCTAACAATTAGTAATCTGTATCTCTCATAAAATGTTAACTTCACTATCCTTGGTTAACTGGTTGAGAGTGCCTCTGCCAATATGTACTTTTTATGTGTGCTTAAAAAAAAACAAAATCGCTACTAAAAACTTATTCTCCTAATGAAGTAACTTGTTTGTCATTTATTATTATTGTAGCTAGCCTGTATTGTCCTACTGCTGGGCAAATGGCTCCCTCCATTCTTCCCAACGATCACGATTCTGTGATATTTCTTTCCAATTCTCAAGGCAGACATCCAGTTCATCCCGCCATCTCCTTCGTGCTCTGCCGCGACCTCGTGTCCCTGTTCCAGGGCACCATTCCTGAGCCATGTCCTTCCTAGTCCCATTAAACATTGAAAAAACAAAGTGAAACACATTAAAAGAATATCCATAAAATAAACCAGTCTAGGGTTTGGTTTCCAGATCAGTAAAAAATATGAGACTTACAGATTTACAAGACTCATCGCACCATTGATTAAAAAAACTTCAATGGATAGAAAAAATTAAAGATAAATTACCGATCTTCCAATTAATGATGAAACAGATAAAGACAAAACTTACAAAGTATACAAATTAAAACAAAAAACTTAAGAAAAGATGGCAAACGATTAAAAGCCAGGTGTTTATTTATATAAAAAAAAAAACAAAACAAAAACGAATTATTTTTGTTTGATACGACCCGTATCGAAATCATAATTACTGTGGTGAATAAGAATCGATTAGCCGTGGCTCTTTTAAGATACTTTAAGATCAAAGATACAAAACGATACACTCGTAAGTACATAACAAAGATTATATAACGCTACACACGCCAATGGTGTTCAAAATGTATTATGAACAAAGAATTAAAATTATTGGTTACAACAGCTCTCATGTATAAATTTATTTTTGCTTTGAATATATTAGAGCACCCACTTCATCGTTTTAGAAGAAAAATTATATCAATGATACGTGAATTTAATAAAATATGAACTAACTATACGTTCATTTAATTTTGGAGTTCAAATTACTGCTCCGCAGCTTTTCTTAACTTGTCACAAGCATTTGACTCAGTCAGGCTTCTGGAGCTTTTCATACGTAGAAGTAATATTGTAAGGTCCTCATTTCTATTTACCTCCATTGACCTCCTTCCTTTTTCCATTTTCCATTTCCTTTGTGTAAACGACATTAGTGATATAATAAATATAATTGAGGACCTTACAATGTTACTTCTACGTATGAAAAACTCCAGAAGCCTAGAAATATGAAAAAAATGTGTTAGGTTCATGCACAAAATGTATACATTTAGTTTGATAGCTGTTCATTCATCGCCAACTTATCATATACAGACGACAAAGATGTGGTTTTTTAAATAACTGATTTTCAAATTAAAGTAGCCAATCTGAAACACAACGAAATCGTGATCGCTCTGATGAAATAAAATTATACTTTAAAAGTTATCAATTGACGACGTTGGCAAGTTGTTTAAACCACAGGTCGATGACCCGGTGTAAATTATCCAATTTAGTTACCGTAACACGTTGGCAGTTTTAAATCACTCGGTATCAAAATTATCTAATTCGTTACATCTTATTCTGTGATTTCTTGTAATGTAATTTGTTAACGTTGAAGGCACCCTAATTTGTGTTTTTATTTTTTTTTGTTTTAACCTTAATGTACAAGAGTGAGCAGCGGTGGCCCAGTGGTGGCGGCCCCGACTTATGAACAGTAAATCGTGGGTTCGAACCCAGACAGGCGTATTACTTTGTGTAATTTATTTCATCACCACTGCTCTCAAAACGGTGAAGGAAAACATCGTGAGGAAATGTCCTAGAACCAAAAATTCGAAGACATGAATTGTGACATCTACCAATCCGCACTGGGCCCGCGTGGTAGATTATAGCCCATTCCCTCTCATTGAGAGGAGGCCTGTGTCCCAGCAGTGGGAACAGTAATAGGCTGATGATGATGATGATGATGATGATGATGATGATGATGATGATGTACAAGAGTGGTACCTAATGCCACTATATCAGTCAACAGTCAGCATTTTTCTTTGTTTCTGGAAATAAAGTTACGATGACCAAAATATGAAAGAAATATTCGTTCATTTCGAAGATTTCGAGAAACCTGTGTTTTATCTGTTTCTGTACCAATAAAGATGGATGAGCTCGTGGCTAAAAACTAACAGCCCCCTCCTTGATTTGTAGGCTACGTGCTTGCCTAGGTTGGTCTGTGGATGGATGACCACCCTTAAATACCGAGTTTCCTCCGTGCCTCGGATATCACGTTCAGGTTTTGGTCCCAGCTGTCATTTGTAGATCTTGCAGTGCTTAAGTGCTTAACCCAGTTAGTACTGGACAATATGATACCACTTGGTAACCGCTTGTTATCGTCCACTCCTAATTGGGTTGTGCAGGTCTAATACGCAGTAGCTCCATTTAAATACTAGTATTCAGCTGCATCCGGTTACTACGGACTGAATGCCGACCAAAATAGAAAAGGTACTTATGTACAAAAGATTCATTATTTTACTACTCCATTCCAAAATCCAATCACCCAATCTTTCAGAAATTGAAAATAAAATAAATCTTTTTTTCCAAGTTCAATAATCCAGGATTTTTAATTCTGTCACCATTGATAAAATGAAGTTGTCATGACTCAAATTCCAAGCCAATGGAGCTAACGAAAGATTCAGACAATTCATCTGCCGGGCTCAGTCCAACCTCTTGAATACTTAAAATGCCGACGCTACTGTGTATATGTCACCGTAAAATTGTCAAACCCGTTATATTACAATATATTGGTTTTTTCTCGCGATATTGTAATGTCTCGAATTATTGTCAACTGAACATACGGAAGTATCTCTGCCCCCATAATCGGGACTTGGGGCACCCCCCCGTTAGGTTCCTTTAAACCCTGCACTCGGAAATAGGGGCCCCGCGAAGCGGGGCTCCGTCGACTACGCTTTTTAGGGGGAATATAAAGTGTTTTAAGGTTATGTTATATTAATCGGTATTTCTCAGGAACGGTGCATTATCTTTTCATGAGAGTTGTGCCACTGGGCAAGGGGGACCCCTCCTTCCCTCCACACCGCGTAAGTTGACTACCATCGCATGCATTTCACGAAAAATAATGCGTTTTGTTGTAAGCAGTATATTCATTTGACAATAATTCGAGACTTTACAATATCGCTAGAGATATTACAATATAACGTTTTTGACAATTTTGCGGTGACATATATATAGGATTACCACCTAATTAAGGGTCACGACTACCGCCTACAAACATACAAAGTTAATGAAATCCTTGAAATCTTACAGAGAAATTTGACACACGAGGTCGATCACGTTCGGTAGCTTAAAAGCCTCGAACTAATGATATAGGTATGATAGCTCTGGTTTATTATCTAAACCATAAAATGACGTCAGACTCGTGTGTTCAGGATCGACATCAGATGGTATATAATAGGTCAGTTGAGACGCATCATCACAGTTCTACTTGAGCTTTTGGTTTTGATTGTTCCGACGACTACTATACAAAATGAAACTGGTAATTAATCTTTGTTTAGTGCAATATTTTTGAATATTGAATTTCATTTTAGTGTTTTGAAAACAGGCAATGCTCTAATTATTTCAAAAGAGATAAGTAATTTGATCTCAAAAGTGTCTTTTTGAGTTCGATCAACGTCAACAACAATTTTATTTATGCCCATAGCTCATTATCACCGCTCTTGTCGCCGTGGCCGCCGCAGGTCGTCTGGAACATCTGGAACGAGCCTACCTCCCCCCATTCGGTTCTAACGGCTTGGGTTCTCAAGGCTCTCACGGATCCTTCGGAGGTAACTCAGGTGGCTTCGGTGCTGCTGGAGCTGGTCTGCACGGTCACAACGCTGGTGGTAACTTCGCTGGCGCCACTTCCAACCAGTACCTGCCTCCGGACCACGGACCTTCTGGTTCCAACGGTGCTCCCCAGTTTGCTGGATCTCTTCAAGGTGAGATAGGGAATTTAGTTTTTGAAGTGTTTTACCTGGTGAATTATGACGTATACGACGATTTTCATTTATTATTTATTTTCGTATCTGACCGTGGAGCATCACGCTGGGCCTTTTCAGAATACGAGCGGTGTGCCTTTTTTTTTAAATGTCACAATACCGTGCTGAGTTAGGAGCTTTTTGGCCTCCTGCGGGAAATTCATTGTTTTATCTTTTTCTATGTATAATTTTTTAAATACTTTTTTCTTAATGTTTATTCAATCATTTTTTTTATGATGTTTTGCCCTGTGTGAGACTAATGAATACATTTTCTTTTTTTCATTTTCTTAGGATTCGGTGGTCAGCAGAACTTCCGCAGCCAGCAGTTCAGCAGCCACCAAGCGGCCCCTGCCCAGCAGTACGGCGCTCCCGGCTCCCAGTTCGGATCCCACGGGGCCAGCGGCTCTCGCGGTGCCCCCAGCTCCCAGGTCGGATCTCACGGGGCCAGCGGCGCGCCTGGCGCTCGCAGCTACCAGCAGTTTGGTCAGCAGTCCGCGGCCGCTAGCCGTCAGTATCTGGCTCCCCACACCGGCTCCTACCAGCAACCTCCTCAGCAAGCCTTCGATGAACAGACCGGATACCATTACTAAGTGTCTTCAGTACAACACGAAGTTGTGATAGTCAAATGTTTTGTTTATTAAATTGCTGTACATAATCTAAAATTGTGTTATTACTTCTTCAAGTCCATGATATATGAAAATTACAGAAATATTGATATGAGAATGAAAGTAATGTAGTACAACATCAAAATGTTTCTGACCAACTGGGTGAGCTCATTGATCATTTTCAATTCTGTTGCCGTCATGTTGCAGTGTTTCTTTGCTTGAAACTTTTCCGATTCTTGAATGGCTCACAACCTTGTTAATTTATTTTCCAAATTTTGAAATTGGATTTTTTGTAAAAATAAATTACAAATATTTTTTAATCAGATGTGTCAGTCGTGGAATATATCCTTAAAGAGCAAGATGCTAAGGTCTTATGGTGGATAGATACATTGAAATGCCCAAAGTAGTTAACGTGCAGTTATTAAAAAAAACTTTCATAGCATCAATTTCCGGCAAGTGCTGTTGTGGCTTCTATGGCATAAATAGCCTTTTTTTAGGATTGGAAATCATCAAATAACTTCCCCACCGGGAGGGAGTGTTAGACTTTTAGTGACTCAAACCCATCCATATTCCTTCCTCGCCCTTTACGTTCCGGGGCCGCGGTATTTCTTTCGAACAGGCCCGCAATCCCGGCAGGAGCATAAATAGCCTCAATTCCAGTTTCCTGCTAGAGCCAGAACTTAGAGTATTAAGTTAGTTATTTGATAACCAGATAACCAGTGTTTTGCATAACCAGTTGACAGGGCCGCTTTATTTCTTCTTGACCATTACCTACCGTCCCTACCTACTACCTCTAGGGGAATTATATTAAGTCGATCGTCGAGTGAGGTTCTGAGGTCTGAGATTCTTACTCCAATATCCAGGAGAATGCAGTTCGTAGGCCGCTTCACGGAGCGATTTCAGGAGGATTTGTTTAACCACCGAAACAGGGATACAGATCATAGATGATCGATGAAAGTTGTTGTAGAATAGAATAGAATAGAATAGAATAGAATAGAATAGAATAGAATAGAATAGAAATAATTTATTTGTGTTTCTTATTCTCATTACTAATTCATGTTTAACACAAAATCTTGTTAGATAAATTTAAATCCCGGTTTATTCTCTTCCTCCGGCAGCTTTTGAGATTGTTTTGTATGACACCGTGTATTTTCACATAATTATAATAGTGAATGCTTTTTAGAAGCAATATTATACTGGTTATTTTTTAATGTTAATTTCTAAACCCCTGTATATTTGTTTCAGACTTAAAAATAAACGTATGTGAAATAGAGATTCCAAAGCAGAGTTTTTTATAAAAAAGGAAAAGGCGGAATTACAACCTTATTTCTGGCATTCTCCTTTTTTATTCGTACTCTATTTATATTCTTTAAACTTTATATTTCAAGCGTGTCTAAAAGAAGATATTAATTATGCACGATTTCATTGTTGTATTCTGTTTAATTGCTTATAGCCTAAGTCGTAGTACGGATTAATACGAAGGTATTATTGCACCTACTGGCTTCTAGGTTTTCTCTGCTAAATTGTTAGAAACTGTGAACTGTCTTGTTTTGCTGAAATTGACGATCATTCTGACCTAACATCTTCACGGGCTTGCAGCTACATATAAGGTGTACAAAACTTCTTAAGGAAGCCATCAGTTTTGGTTCTACACCTTACCTGAGAACCTTCTAATTCCGGAGATATTGGGGATCAAAGTTCCAACTTTTTGTCAAGTTTTGCTTAAAATACTTACTGTTAGATTTTTACCTTAAAACACTACCACAGCCACCGCACTATTCAATCCATCTATAAGCACAATGTTTTGAGTGCGTTACATTGAGTTCTACCACAAAACATGACTTTTCAACCCAAAAAAAGTAATTCCCCATAATTTTTGCGTAAAGTTACTTAGTTTGATATACAAAATGTTTGGTTGACGGCTTCGTGCATGATGTGTTATAATTTTGAGCCCCGCCCCTCGCCACATATAATTTTTTCATCGGTTATTAAAAAAGTGCATTAGCGTCACGGTTAAAATGTATGGAACAGCTTTATTTTTAATGAAGATATCTTTGAGCTCCAAATAATGTACAAGTACATGGTATCGTTTTCGGGTCGGTGTCCTTTCCACCCCATATTATTACAACCATTATGGTCATAATTTTGTCGATAGCTGTCTCCTGCTAGACTAATTCGATTGCGTTTGGTCCTGTGCTTTGGACTCCCAGTTTATTCTCGCAATATTACAACAAGCCACCACACGTGTCCGTACCATTTCGATAATTAAACAAGACATGAAAAACAAATGACAAAGTGTCCCACTTCGTAACTATTTTAATCTTCATACATTGAATCCCATTTCGTCAACCATTTTATATTGTTTTTGTACACTACAGTCAGCTCCCAAAGTCAAAAGGGAACCTCTTGTTGATGTTGCTATTTTTTATCTCTCTCTGGCACATTAAGGTTTGTTACGACAGAACTAAAATTAGGGCGGCTGCTCATAGCGTACTTAGAAACAAATCTGACAACTCTTTTCATTATGATATTTACTTTTAAAACTTTGAAACATGATAAATAAATAATTCAGTCTACGATGAATGTAACAGGATATCATAAAACACTGCTGTTTCTCAGTTGTGAAATGGACCACTTACACGATGTCTTCACACGCAAAGTAATGAAATATACTTACAAGATCGCGACCCAGACACTGATCTGATTTCTGATACGTATCTAATTACTTGAAATTCTTTCAACTGAAATCGATATGATTGCTTTTAATGTACTAGCTTCCATGTACAATTATCTTTATTGATGCAATAAAGAATTGGGAATACTCTGTTTAAAGCTGTCACAGTTCAAAACTAAACTCAAATTGTCACTTGAACTCCTCCTCGATTCTGCTATGACAATAGTGTCAGAGTAGTCGATCATTGATTTCATAATGATCAAGTTCTGTTCTGTTCTTTGATTTTCAAGTTCTGTCAAATTTTGACAAGTTTGTTAATTCTACTATCATAATGACGCCATTATGACTTTTCAATGGTCAAACACTGACACTTCTTTGAAAGAAATGTCGTAGAATAATAATCTCGTACATGAAATCTGGCATGAATAAATGTTTGCGTTTAGTAGTAGATGTCGAAAACCATTTGTATTAAGGGTTTTATAATAATGACAATATGACAATGCCATTCAAACACAATTTTATTACGAGACCAATGACCGACCATTGTGAATTTAGCAGATTACGAACTTTAAGCAAAATGACAATGGGATGAGAATGGAATCGTGTTGGAGTGACGAATTTACTAAAATAGTAGAATTAGGCCCCTGGTATTTCGACGCCGCTGTAGCAAGCGCCATGATCGCAGGTTGACTGGAGAATGCGGGTGGATGGAAAATCTTGTTAGGAGCAGAAAAATCTGTCGACCCTCTTTTTTTTTCTTTTTTCCGTAAGTTGTGACATTTTAAGTTGAGTATCTTGATCTTTTTGCCTTTGTCCCATGTTATTTGGAGTCGGCCCAACACGTGTTTTTATTCCATTCTCCCCTGTCCATAGGCACGCTATCATTTACACCTTTTTCATGAATACTTATGGCGCCAAGTGATGGCGTTTGGGCCACATTCCGTGCCGCTTCATTTCTTTCTTCTGCAATATTTAAAATGTTCATCATCACTATCACGATCATCACTACATATCATAAAACAAAGTCTCCCGCCGCGTCTGTCTGTCCCTATGTACGCTTAGATCTTTAAAACTACGCAACGGATTTTAATGTGGGTTTTTTTAATAGTTAAAAGATTCAAGAAAAGTTTTTGTATATAATTTTACGCGGGTGTAGCCGCGGGCCTCGGCTAGTTATCAATAAAGTAAACGCTATGTCTCTAAATACTGCCGTTCTACAATATTTTGATAAAAAACCCCAAACTGCGTCATCAAACACGCACAAACGTTGCGTAGTAATCCATTCATAACTAACTGACCATACGTCATTTATAGTTCTTAATGAACCATAGCAACATCAGCCATAATTTTCTAGTCCCTCTCAAAATTCATCAGGGGTCCCGCAGTATGTCTTTTCTTCACTTTCATATTCAGAACTTTCTTAACGACATTTTCCTCATTTCTCAACATCACATGCCCAAACCACGACAACTGATTACCACAAAACTTTTCAGACACTGGCGCTACTTTCTGAATTCTCTTAGTAGACCCTAAACTATCATCATATTTTTGATACTTTGTGCAATGCTTCAGAGGTATCCTGAGAAATTTGACTCACGAGGTCGATCACGTTCGGTAGCTTAAAAGACTCGAACTAATTACTTGCCTATCATAAACTTTAGTTTATTATCTAAGCCATAAAATGACGTCAGACGCGTGTGTTCAGGATCGACATCAGATGGTATATAATAGGTCAGTTGAGTCGCAGCATCACAGTTCTACTTGAGCTTCATCTTCATCCACATTTGGTTTTGAGTGTTCCGACGACTACTATACAAAATGAAACTGGTAATTAATTTTTGTTTCGTGCAAATATTTGCATTGAAGGTCTCAGATTTAAATAGTTTTTTTTTTTTGTAAAATACGAATAGAGTTAAACACATAAATGTAAAAAATCGTTTTGGCTGTAAACCAGCACTGGAACTTATCATTACATAAGACAGTCTCTAAAAACGCCCATTCTTTTCACTTCCTAGTATTTTATTTGGTGAGAAAACAAATTTGTTACATTTTCGTTCCATAATACCAATTTGAGTTTCTGTATTTTTTGTACCTGCAGTTCGTGATCGCCGCTCTCGTCGCCGTGGCCGCCGCTGGCCGCCTGGAACACCTGGAACGAGCCTACCTTCCCCCCTTTGGTTCCAACGGCTTGGGTCAAGGCTCTCACGGATCCTTCGGAGCTAACTCTGGTGGCTTCGGTGCTGCTGGAGCTGGTCTGCACGGTCACAACGCTGGCGGTAACTTCGCTGGCGCCACTTCCAACCAGTACCTTCCTCCTGACCATGGACCCTCTGGTTCCAACGGTGCTCCCCAGTTTGCTGGATCCCTTCAAGGTAAGACCATAGATAAATAGTATATTTAAGTGAGTTTTGCTTTCTGTGCCCCAAAACACACATTTACAGTGTCAAAGTTACCATACAGTGATTTGAAGTATTAGTGAGACTCGGCTTATTTGCATTATCTGCAGCAATGGGAAGACCGTTAAAAACTATTTGTAAATGGCGCTACCATAGCTGGTTTCAATCTGACCTATGATGTCAAGGGATTTTGGATGAAATGGCATTCCTTGATTTTCAACCAATGACGATGATTGGAATCAGCTATGCTAGCGCCATTTGTTCCACAGTGTGCATCCCCATTCGATAATCTCTTGAATTATAAAAAACTAGACTTAATTGCCATCAGATCAGATATTTTGACTAATAAACCTAAAGTATCATAAAACCCATCAGAAATAAATATAAAAGTCAGTTCCTCTGGTCATGTCACGTTGCCGGTGGCGAGTTATGCACAAAAATGTAAACTTTTTTTAATAAATTCTTATACCTTTTCCTGCAGGATTCGGTGGCCAACAGAACTTCCACAGCCAGCAATACTCTGATCCTAACTCCCAGTTTGGATCTCCTCAAGCCCCCAGCTACCAGCAGTTCGGTCAGCAGTCAGCGGCCGCCAGCCGTCAGTACCTGGCTCCTCACTCCGGCTCCTACCAGCAACCTCCCCAGCAAGCCTTCGATGAAGAGACCGGATACCATTACTGAGTGTGTGTGAACTATTTAGTTTATCGAAATGTAATCGATTTAGTCACTTGAATAATTATTTGTATGTATATTAAAAGCTGTGTATAATATTATTTTTGAATTTCATTGTTGTCTATGTGACGAAGGAGTTGCAACGATTTAACTCAATAACTTCTCAACCGATTTTAAAAATCTTTACCATTAGAAAATTACATCTTTATCGAGTAAAATTAGCTATAAATTACATTGATATCACGAAAATTAACAAAGCTATCACAATTATTGCGGACGAAGTTGTGGGCAAAGTGCTCGTGTTTGATAACTGACAAATGCTTGCACTGACTGGACAGGTCCACTCTAATCTGTATGGTTCTTTCTTCAAACGACCATCTCTGACACTAATCTGCATAGTTCTCCTGTAAGTTGAACAAGATTGTCTGGTCTTTAAAAGAGACTATGACCTTTCAGTTTGTTTCGGCTGTTTCTTCTCAGAGCAGTCAGGTACGAAACACCGGCCCCATCTAGTTTAAAAAATAAGGACGTGTAAAAGTGTTTCTGAAAACCAATTTGCAAAATAAATATCAATATAATATAATAAAATCATTTAATAATTCATTACATAATATCATTTATCATTTAATACAGCATAACTTAGAAAAATCTTAAGCCTTTTTTAAGTTATCTCAAAAATTGGTTAAACTCTAGTTGACTTGATAGCAACCATATTAATGATTTTTTAATTGATCTGGCACGTGTTCTGGCAATCAATTAAAATAAAACAAAACGTGGTTACAAAAAGTAGCCATAAATATTTAATTGTCTATAGGAATTTGAAATAAAAAAAGCCGATCATGATGAATCAAATATACTGAAACAAAGAATCATTTATTGTTTGGCAAAGTTTTAAAAAAACTACAAAGGTAAGTTTATCCCTGCTTCCATTTTCATCTTTAAAATGAATGAATAATAATTATTTAGTTTTATCACATATAATATATATACATGATATTGCACACACACATATTTGGACAAAATTATTATGTATATTTAAAAATATATTATTATATTATCAGTGGATGATGCCTAAGGAATTATATCATAAACAACGGCGCAATATGATGCGAGTGACAGAAGAGAATGCAAGAAATAAGCTTTTTGCGTTCACCCCAAGTAGAATGTGTTAAGGGTAGTAAGATATTCTTTTTTTATCGTGTGGTTAGTACCGGTATCCGAGTTTTTATGCCGCCCATGGAACTCTGACTTGGTTTTACATGACGTAGAGAAATGTTTTTCAGGCATGTTTGTTTTCCTCACGATGTTTTCCTTTAATGATGATAATACAAATTTTACATGCACATGTATCTAAAAATCAGAGGTGCCTGTTTTGTGTTCGAACTCGCGCACTATGACTTGGCAATCACACCACTGGGCTGGCACTGCTTAAGTAGGAACATGGTGATTCCTTATCCAAAATATAATAATATAATAATAATGCTTAGAGCTGAAAGCTAACCTCATTGATGGGGAGGCAATTGAGGAGGAGGGTATCGGATCTTTTATCGAGTGACAGTCTAAACTATATCTCAATTTCTTAAAAAAAAAACAAACACTTTATTTACAAAAAAATTATTGTGAAATTCATTAACAGGGTGTAACTTAAAAGTGTCGCTATTATCCTGCGAATCAGTGCTGTGTGCAATAAATAAAACACAAAAAACTTAATACCATTCTGGTGCTGCTAAACTTCTACCCGATTCGTATAAATAATAAAAGTCGTTTTGCTCAGTGTCTGAAAATACTCAGTGACATAGCTTCAGTGTTTGCGTATCTTGGCATAGTGCTGTGTTTCGTCTTGTGGTGTCACAACTTACTATAACACCATACAAATTGCCGTAAACGCATTTATTGAAAACAGCGCCATCTTTCGTTTTCAAGGTCAACTACTTGTACATCGATCGAAGTAAGAAGATCGAGTATTTCACGATGGTCAAGTGCGGAGCCTGTGGTAAATTTCTCGCACCGGCAGAAGCCGCTAAATGCAACAAATGCGTGTTGTCGTATCATCGTCAGTGCGCTGGACTGAACTTAACAGGTCCCATAGCATCTCCCTGGCACTGCCCGGAGTGTAAGAAAAACATAGTACGGGACAACCGGTCCGAGACACCAGTACGAGGACAGGCAAAAGAAATACTGGACGAGAGCACGAAAAACCCGATGGATACAAATCCAATTAACATTACTGATACGAATGCGACGGCTGAACTCTCCAAAGATTTTACTTGCGAACTGAAGAAGTTTAAGGAAGAACTTATAAACACAGTTCGGACTGAGTTTCAGTTACTCAGGAATGACTTGGCTGACTTGAGGTCTTCTCTAAAGTCCACAAATGACCGTGTGAGCAGTTTAGAGGAAAGAGTGGCCATTATGGAGAACAAAAAACAGGTTCACGCCCAGGTATCGCCTGATGTGCATAATTTAATCGCCCAATTGCGGAACGACATAAATGTTCGTGATCAGGAGCTACTAGCTACGGACATACAAATATCGAACCTGCCTGAAACGAATGGTGAAAACCCCATCCATACGGCTATGTTGGTGGCGTCAAAGATGGGCGTAAATGTTGAGACTCGCGATATAGTGAGCGCCGAGCGAGTGGGAGGGAGACGCATAAATGCAACGCAGCCGGCGTCGGTGGAGTCCCGCCCGCGCTTTCTCGTCGTGCGGCTCGCGCGCCGTGATCTACGCAACGAGTTGCTGGAGGCTGCTCGAGTACGACGTGGCATGACTTCTGCTGATCTCGGTTTGCCCGGTCCGCCGGCGCGATTTTACGTCAACGAGCGTCTAACCAAACAGAACCGGGAGTTATTTCGGAGGGCGCGAGAGGCTGGGGGACGGCTGGGGTGGCAATTCGTGTGGTGTAAACGAGGCCGTATTCTGGCCCGTAATAAACCCGGGGATGCCACTTTCCAAATCAGCTGCGAGGCAGACATACAGCGCGTATTTGAACCAACACCTCTGCTGTTTACCGACGGCATCATGCTGTCCTAAATGTAACGATTTTTTTGGTAAATGTATTTTTCTAATTCTTATTGTACTCATTAACTTTTTACTATTTTTTTCAATGTATTTTTACTCCGTGTTTTTAGTTTATAAGGTATCCATGGCATCAATACGGTATGTCGCTAAATTGTCATGGCACAACAATTATTATTATCGATTGTCTTGGTTAATCGTCGCAGCTGTCTGTCACACGGCGCCGCCGGCGCAACTCAGTGGGCTCATTAACCGGTTTCAACAAACACGTATTATATTATTTATTATTTACATCAACATACAAACACCACAAGCACAAATTTTAAACATATTCAGAGTCCTTTATATAATTCCACGTATTACTATCTATTATTCGATATCCTATCCAAGTATCTATACAATATTATTTCTTTTTACACCGATAATGTTAGTATTTTGTATCATAATTAAAGTACATAATAGCCTTTTTGCAATATTTCCATGATGCCTAGAAGTGGTAGATATTTTAAAGTTGGTTTCCTCAACGCAGGATCACTGGGAACAGGCCATGACGATTTGATTTGTGCAATGGACAGGCATGGTTTTGATGTTATGGCAATAAATGAGACTTGGCTTCGGTCGGGCGAGGAGGGGCGCGCGCCTGTTGTCCCTGGCTACCGGCTACGTCACACTCCGCGGCCTACAGCTGTTCGGGCGGGGCGTGGGGGGGGTGTTGGTTTTTACCTACGCCGGGGCCTGAGCGCGCGTATCTGTTCTGGCTCGGTTGATCCCAGGTTCGATTCCGTCGAACAGATGTGGTTAACAATCACGTTAAGCGGGAGAAAAATTGCCATCGGCACTGCGTACCGACCACCTTGGCTAGATATTGACCTCTTCTTGGATGCCATCACTAATACTTTTACTGCGCTGGGAAATTGTGACCATTACATTTTGCTCGGGGATTTTAATGTAAATATGCTCAACAAAAGCGAGACAAAAACTAAAAAGGTGCAAGAATTTTTAGATTACACGAGTCTCGCTCAGCTGATCACAATGCCGACTCATTTTACAGATACGAGTGAAACACTGATCGACCTACTTTGCACAGATCTAAAGCCTAGGTATACGACAGTGGAATCATTTGGTTCGATTACTGGCCACTCCATTTTAGTCAGCGAATTTCATATAAAGCGGGACAAGTTTAAGCCTTATGTAACTAGATTTAGGCCAATTAAAGACATATGTTTGGATAGTTTCTACATGGATTTGACCCAATCAAACATTGAGCGTGTTTCTGAACAAGCCGATATCAATGATATGGTTGATACTTTTAATCACTGCATAATATCTTTGTTTGATGTCCACGCACCACTAAAAACTTGCACTATTAAGGAATTATCGTATCCCTGGATTACGGACACTATTAAACTTATGATGCAGTTACGAGACGATGCACTAGGCAAATACAGGCGTACGAAATCGGAAAGTAAAAGAAAATACTACAAACAGTTTAAATCTTTAGTTGAAAGTTCCTTGTATCATGAAAAAGTTGCTTATTTTAGACATAATATAAATAATAAAATTAAAAATCCGAAATTATTATGGAAAAACATTAAATCCACGTTTGCACCCACTAAGCAAAGATTAGACCTTCCCTCACATTTTAGAAACCCAGACCTTATTAATAGCACTTTCTTGACTGTACCTGGCAATCCAGTAGCTAGCGCTTCACTTACATCATTTTATGAGTCCAACAGATATAGTGAAGCTACTTTCACACTTGGTCCGGTAGACCAAAATGATGTCTCCCGCATTCTATCTGACCTAAAGTCTAATGCGGAAGGTTACGACCATATAAACTTGAACATGCTTACCCTGACTATGCCATACACCTTAGCAACAATCACTGACATGATAAATTGCTCCTTATGGACAGCTAAATTTCCCTGCCAATGGAAAATTGCAACTGTTAGACCACTGCCCAAGATTTCAAACCCTATAGAGGTTAAGGACTTGCGGCCCGTCAGTGTTCTGCCCTGTCTTTCTAAGGTAATGGAGAGGGTAGTATGCCGTCAATTAACAAAGTTTTTAGAAGAGAACGAGATATTACCCGACCTACAATCCGGATTCAGGAAACAGCGCAGTACTTCCACGGCGTTGCTAGACGTTACCGATAACATTTTGTCCGCCCAAGATAAGGGCATGTGTACACTTATGGTGCTACTGGATTTTTCCCGTGCATTTGATTGCATAAATGTTCCACTGTTTTTAGCAAAGTTAAAATACTACGGTTTTGACAACAATGCAATCCAGTGGTTCCATAGTTACCTCAGTGACAGAAAACAACTCGTGGAATTACGGCTACCGGACGGTACTACCCTCACCTCGGCCCTTGCTTCTATTGGAAGAGGAGTTCCTCAGGGATCTATCTTAGGTCCGATTATTTTTATTTTGTACTGTGCAGACATAATAAAGTGTCTGCAGAAATGCAAATATCATATTTATGCTGACGATGTGCAATTATATTTATCTTTTAAACCCGACGCCATTGACTCAGCTATTAAAGACCTAAATGACGACCTGGAAAGAATCGCCACTTGGTCAGAGGAGAACTGTTTAGCTTTAAACCCAATGAAAACCAAGTACATGTTGTTTGGTACGAGGCAGCAGCTAAAGAAGCTACCTGTAAGCCTTAATTTGACTCTAATGGGTGAGCCTATTGACCGAGTTAATGAGGCGCGGAACCTAGGGTTGTGTATGGACAACAGCCTTAGGTTTGAGAAACACGTCGCTAACTCTGTGAGAAACTGTTTTTACCGCCTGAAACTGCTGTATAAAATGAGGCCATACCTGTCTGAAAAGCTTCGCGAACAGCTGATCGAAACCCTTGTACTATCAAAACTAAACTACGCTGATACGGTTTACGGCCCACGTTTGCTGGCTCGTACGGATAGGCTTATACAAAGAGTTCAAAATGCGTGTGCTCGATTCTGTTACTCGGTTCCCCCTAGAAGTCATGTCACCCCCTATCTGAACAAACACTGTATGCTTAAAATGAAGTCGAGGCGTAAGTTGCACTTAGCGTGTCTTCTATTTGGTGTTATTAGGACCACGAAGCCGAAGTATTTGTACGACAAATTGAGTTGGATGGCTAGTAGACGAGAGTGCGCACCTAGGCTATGTGCGCAGCAATTATCGACACAGTCTCATAGGACAGCAGCCTTTAGAGGTAGTTTCCGATACGCGGCATCTAAAGTGTGGAATAATATTCCCCCACCATTACGGGTACTGGGCACTATACACACATTCCGAACACGATTGCGGCAGTATTTGATAGCAGCACAACAGAAATTGGATATGGTAGCAATGAATATTTCAATTATATAGACGCTTAACAATTTGCAGCGCTTGCGTGTACCTACGTAGGTACCTACTTACATATACATACTCGCGAACTGTTGCGACAACGTTCAATTTTCATGGTACACTTCTTTCATGTACTGAACCCGACACACCACAGCTGCTCTGCTTGTTCCACGACATCTCAATGTCTCGAAGTAAGACCACAGCCTTCAGGGGATGCTTCAGAATGCCGCCACTCGCTGTTGGAATGATCTGCCATTCTTCTATAGGATTCCTAAAAACAAAATAAAACGTTTAAAATTATTTATTTTTTGTAACAGTCCCTGTCCAAGAAAAAAGTAAAAACAGCAAATTTTAATACACTAGGTATAAACCAATACTCACATAAGGTTCATAATCCATCGGCAGGGCATATCTATCCGAGCGACTCGAGACGGTATTTCCAATGCCAATATTATGTATTCTTTGGCTATTATGATTCTCAAGAAAACGCGTTAAGTACTGGTTATTAAGCGTCGACCAAATACAAATAGGTAGATCACTAATCACGCGAGACGCGTCACGTGATCACAGGGACTCGTGCGGCGCGGCGGCGCCGCCACCGTGCCACCGCTCCGACTTTTTGACGCAAAGTACCTACGTCAACACGCTAACAGGTGCACAGGTGAAATGTGGTCGCATGATCGGTGGGTGGCGCGCGCGCAGGCTGCGGCGCGGGCAGAGGTGCAAGGGTGGGGTGGGAGCGAGACGAAAACACGCCGTGTCCTATTTATTGTTGTTGTCCATAAAGGTTGTAGCTGGGTTTATTTTATTTTATTTTATTTTATTTTATTCTATGTTTTGTTTAGCCTACACAAACACCGATTTATACTTTACACACAATAAAATACTTATTTTTTTTATATATATTTTCTCTATTTTCGTACTCGTAATTACACGTTCAATGAATTTTACTCGTTATCTATTTATTCTTATTAACCATTTGTTTATATATTGTTTGAAACCGTTTATTCTGTAACGTACCCTCTCAAGGTTCATTGGAAGACCAGCGTCAGACAGCTTCATCACCTGTCTGGCATGAATGCTGAAATGGACCTTTTTGGCGCAGCCGTGAGGCACACAGCACATTACTACTAAGTCCAACTTATTGTTTTGTATCTTTTTTATTTAGTATTGTGTGTGCTTCATTAACTGACGTCAAATAAATATTTTTCTTTCTTTCTTTCTTTCTGATGAATGAAGGGAATAAGACTTGTTGAGTATCAATTTTATTAACTTTTATTTTTCTCAGCTCTTTATCTAAGTCTGACCCCTAAAATACAGGTTGAGGCCTAGTTTGGGGGTTAGGATCAGATTTGTGGACAAACACTCGTGTGCTTACTTATTATGATTGGCTTGTAACATGTGTTTTTAATTCTAAGTGTCAAATAAAATATATATATATATATATATTAATTATTAAACATTTTCTAAACATTTTAGGCCACCCACTAGGTGGACAGATGATCTGGTAAGGGCTGCGGGAATCCGCTGGATGCAAATCGCACAGGACCGGTTAATGTGGCGACACTTGGAGGAGGCCTATTTCCAGCAGTGGACATATTTCGGCTGAAATGATGATGCTGACGATGAAACATTTTCTAATAAATACCGGCCAAGTGCGAGTCGAAATCGCGCATGATGGGTTCCGTACTATTGTATTTTTTATATTATTATCTTTTATTGATACAGCAGCAACAGAAATACACATTCTGTGAAATTTTCAACTGTCAAGGCTGTCACGGTTCATGAGATACAGCTTAGTGACAGACAGGCGTCTGCCTGTGCAGTGGAGTCTTAGGGGCTGTCTCCGCGAGCGAGAGAATCGCGACGATATTATCGCCCTTGCCACGTTTTTCTATACACTCTCTTTTGGGCCGTCTCCACGAGCGAGAGAATCGCGGCGATATTTTTGTATAGAAATACGTCAAATCGCCGCGATTCTCTCGCTCGTGGAGACAGCGCCTTAGTAATAGGGTTCCGTTTTTACTCTTTGAACAACGAATGAAGTCCATTTATATATTAGAAAATGGTATAAATGAATAAATCACCATATTTCAATACAACGCAGCTTTATTATATTTAATGACGTGTATTCACGCATCGTATGTAATTAAAATGTTCAAGATCACGACCCAGACACTGAACTCTTGGATGCTTTCCATTCAATGTAATCGATTATATGTAATATGTCATAGTTTGGCAATAAATGTGACCTTAGAAGCCTATTTGAAGGTCTCTTGGTGTGATGGAGCTCGTGGCTAAATAATAACAGCCACTCGGGTCGATCTTAAGGTTAAGCCGTGCTTGCCTAGGTTGGTATGTGGATGGTTGTCCCCCTTTTTTTTTTTTTTTTTTTTTTTTTAAGGATGGGAAATCATCAAATGACCCCCCCCACTCTGGGCGGAGCGGGAGGGAGTGTCAGACTCATACTGACTAAAAACCATCCATGTTCCTTCCTCGCCTTTTACGTTCCGGGGCCGCGGTATCTCTTTCGAACAGGCCCGCAACCCGGCAGGCATGGTTGTCCCCCTTACATACCGAGTTTCCTCCGTACTTAATCAGTTGGTCCCGGCTGTCATTTGTCCATCTTTGACAGTTGTCACAGGTAGTCAGTGGCCCAAAAAGTCTCACAACCAGTCTTACCAAGTGGTATCGTTTTACCCAGTATTAACTGAGTTGTAGAGGTCAGATAGGCAGTCGCACCGTGTAAAATACTGGTATTCAGCTGCATCCGGTTAGACTGGAAGTCGAACCCTATGTAGTTGGGGAGGTTAGGCAGATGATGATGATGGTGTGATGAAGCAGTTGTCCGTGATGATGATTACCTATTCTTTGTGAATGTGTGAACATTGTAGGCTTTGTAGATTCCCCGATGCTTGTTAACAATTTATATTGTTCTAAGTTTTTTGCGTGATAATTAGAGACCTATAATGTCGGGCCTACGCTGTCCCTTCATACATTAAGTACTAATACTGTAACACAAACACGATAAAATTGTTATATCAAATGATTTGAAAAGAGTTACCATGGAGTTTGTTGCCGGCTCTTCTCCATGGAATCGACCCGTTCTCAGGATATTACATATCCGATAAGTGACAATACGCTTGCCCCTTAATACACCCATCTGCCTAACCTTTTCATTACTACTTTGGGGTTGGCTTCTAGACTAACCAGATCCATCTGAATTTTACATAGAGCGACTGCTTATCTCACCCTCCTCAACCCAATGGGTAATACTGGTTGTCAGACTATCCTACCATTGACTACGAGATGACTGTGAAAGACCTACTAACGACAGTCGCCACCAACTGCTTTCTGAGGCACGGCGGAAAATCGGTATGTAAAGAAGGTTCACCCATCCAGGAACCGCCCTTTGCAAGAGCTGTTTCACCTTGAAGATGCCATGCCCCACAAAGCCATGCTCTGCAAAGTACTTGTCCCTTATAGCATGAGAATAAAACATATCGAAGCTTCACCTCTCTATCTGATCACGATGAGTAGGCTTATATTCTTGTTATTTTTTGCTTTTATTTTGGCCAATTTGATCTGTTGCTATGGTTCATTAATTGCTTTATATGACGTAAAGTCTCAGTTAGTTATGAATGGATTACTACGCATCTTTTTCGCGTGGTTGATGACGAAGTTTGGTGATTATTTTTAACATGTATTGTAGAATAGAAGAATTCAGAATATCAGATATTTACCAATTACCTTACTAAGAACAAAAATTTTCAATTTTGCAGAAAAGAGAAAATTAAAAGCATCATTAAAAAATCACACCAATTAAAAACGTTCAGAAAACCTCGTCATCAAATTCTCAAGAAGATCTTTTATTTATAGATGCATTATGGTTATAATGGTTCTTAAACATAATATAACGCCTTTAAATATTGTATAAGGGTGAGCTGATGTTGTCTAAGGTCAATGTTCACCGAGAAGATAACAGTCTGATTATCTAAAAACAGCTGTCAATGTGACATGTTCCGACACAAAAATGTGTTTTAAACAGCTGTTTTTAGATAATCGTCCGTCATCTTTTTGGTGAACATGGACCTTAGTGAGACAACATTAGCGCTCAGTTTAAAAACCCCATTTGAAATAATAAGAATAATAAAATAGTAGGCCATTTGTCGGATTAGCCTGATGGCACAGATCGTTTGTGTTTCGTTGATGTTAACGATACATTGAACTTAGACCTTGCGAATTCAGCGGTCACTCACTTGAATACACTTTTTTAGAGAGTAGGTAAGATTACAACCATTTGTAGGGTTCCGTAGCCAAATGGCAAAAAACGGAACCCTTATGGGTTCGTCATGTCTGTCGGTCTGTCCGTCCGTATGTTACAGCCACATTTTTCCGAAACTATAAGAACTGTGCAGATGAAACTTGGTAAGTTGATGTATTCTGTAAACCGCATTAAGATTTTCACACAAAAATAGAAAAAAAAAACAATACATTTTGGGGGTACTTACAGCTGAAACTAAATTTAAAAAAAATCATCAAACCCATACGTCTTGAGTATCTTTAAAAATTATATTGAGGTTACTAACATCATTTTTTTCTTAACTGAATAGTTTGCGCTAGAGACACTTCCAAAGTGGTAAAATGTGTACCTGTAACTTTTAAATTAAGAGAATGATAAAATTAAAAAAATATTTTTTGAACATTACCATGGAAACTTCCACCGATAATTAGTTTGAACGAGATCTAGTTAGCAGTTTTTTTTTTAATACGGCTAAACCATAAACCGAAATTTACCTTAAATTAACAACGAACTACAAGAACTTTTATATTATGTTACTTGCTGCTACGGAAACCTTCATGGACGAGTCCGACTCGCACTTGGACGATTTTTAATAGTTGTATTTTCTGGGCAAGTTTAATATACTTGAAGTCTATCAGAAAGATCACATCCGGAAAGAGATGATCTGACAGAGAACCAGAGTTGTAGACATAGCCCACAGAACAAGTAAGCTGAAGTGGCAATGGTCCAGTCACATTTGCCGTAGGACCGATGGCCGCTGGGGTAGACGTGTTCTTGAGTGGAGACTACGAATCGGATCGTTAGGTGGGACGCCCTCAGTGTGATGGTGTGACGATCTTCCCAGGACGGCTGGTAGCAACTGGATAAGAGTTGCAGAGAATCCAGTTATGAGTCGTGCAACTGAAAAGGCCCGCAGTGGATTGTTGTAGGCCAATGGTGAAAACAATAGTTCTGTTCTAAAATACTTAATGAATAAGATATGAGGCACTTTTTGAAAGGAGTATTATCTGAAATGAATGCGATGTAATTACTAATACAGCCATCATATTGGACGAAAATAAGATCTTTTATCACAATAGGTAAAAGGTTCAAAGGTATAGAAAATATCCAAAATAATATATACAGCTATTTATTATACATACAAACAATTCAATTGACTACAACAACTACATCATATTCACACACTTAGTAATGGTATCCGGTCTGTTCATCGAAGGCTTGCTGAGGAGGTTGCTGGTAGGAGCCAGTGTGGGGAGCCAGGTACTGACGGCTAGCGGCCGCAGACTGCTGACCGAACTGCTGGTAGCTGCGAGCGCCGGGCGCGCCGCTGGCACCGTGGGATCCGAACTGGGAGCTGGAGGCACCGTGGGAGCCGCTGGCCCCGTGAGATCCGAATTGGGAGCTAGGGGCGCCGTACTGCTGGGCAGGGGCCGCCTGGTGGCTGCTGTACTGCTGGCTGCGGAAGTTCTGCTGACCACCGAATCCTGGGAAGAAGGAGGAATAGAAAATCAATTGTTATTTTGTTTCTGTGTGGGGCAGCGTAGACGGCATACTTTTTGAGTGGGATCTGCTGATGGTAAGGATCCTACTGGTGGCCTTATAGTGGACAAAAAAGTGGTCAAACACACGAATAGCTTAAAATTTGTCGCAGAGTTTTGTCGGTCGTAGTACATACAAAAATTCTGTTGTCTGCGCTGCCTCTTAATGTTACTGTTTGCTAAAACACTACACGAAACTATCCTACTAATATTATAAATGCGAAAGTTTGTAAGTATGGATGTATGGATGTTTGTTACTCTTTCACGCAAAAACTACTGAACGGATTTGGATCAAATTTAGCACACAGATAGTTTATTACCTGGATTAACACATAGGATACTTTTTATCCCGGTAATAAGATCCCGTGGGATAATTTCAAACTTCACGCGGGCGAAGCCGCTGGCAGAAGCTAGTAAATCAATATTTTAAACGTTAAAAGCGACTTAAACAGACTGCCCTTAAAACGCTAGCAATGAGTAGCTCCTTGTACGTTGGAAAGAGGAAGACTGAGCACCAAACCAACTTCTTCAAGCAATATAATATTACTTCTGCACCTCATTTATTTCAATCAATGTTTTTGGTTTTGTAAATATGAATCTCCGAATGGTTTGATTTACAACGCATTAATCAAATTAAAAACCAGACAGCTATAAAACCATCACAATATTAGTTTTAAAGTCATACTTAAAACCGCAATATTTTATTTCAATAATTCACATTCCGATGCAAATGATTTTATTGCCAATTGACTCCGTGTCTTAATTAAATCAAATAGTTGTTTGTTTATTTTGATTAATGTTGTTAAAATTATGTTTAAGTTCATCAGTTTTTTATCATAACATCACGCCTTTTATTCCTAAAATTATGTTTTAATCCCATGTAAAAGGGGCGAGCTTCCCCATCAACCAAACAGCTACTGCGCTGTTCGGCATGTAAACACCCAATTATACTTTGCCCGATCCAGAAATTTAACCCACGTTTATGTTCAGTAATCGACCTTGCCGGGTTGCGACCACTAGACCAGCAAGGCAGTTATAAGACGTCATGGTAACGTATTTTCTGATTTCATTCTGATTGATTAGAGCGACGAATACAGACACTACCTTCTGCTCGAGCGGGAGAGGTCAACTGACGTCCCATCCGAAAAAAAGCTATTTCTTTTATGTTAAACTTACCGTGATGAGAACCACCGAACTGGGAACCACCGATAGAACCAGAGGGTCCGTGGTCAGGAGGAAGGTACTGGTTGGAGGTGGCACCAGCGAAGTTACCACCAGCGTTGTGACCGTGCAGACCAGCTCCAGCAGCGCCGAAGCCGCCAGAGTTACCTCCGAAGGATCCGTGAGATCCATGACCACCTAAGCCTCCATTAGAACCGAAGGTAGATCTGGCAACGCCGATGGAGTTGTCAGGAGGAAGGTAAGAGCGTTCCAGGTGTTCCAGGCGACCTGCAGCGGCCACGGCTACGAGGGCGGCGATGACGAACTGTGGGCAGAGACAATAAATAAATCAGTAATTAATGTATTGCAGTGCGATAGTTATAGCCGAATATAATAAATAAATAAATATCGCTAGACATTAATACACAGCGCCACCTAGTGCCACACTAAGCAAAGCTTGTGTCGTGGACACTAGATAGTTGATATACTACATATATACTTTTTTGTTTGTAAATACATACTTATTATAATACATATAAACATCCATGACTTGGAAACAAATGTCCGTGCTATCCCGGAAGATAGTCAAAAGAAAGCGATTCATTACTATATTAGTAGACTAGACTAGTGAAAAAATTATAAAAGAGGTGTGCAAACTTTGGGGCGCTTCCCTCGGTAATGACCTTGCACTAATTTATTACCTACTATCACTTAGCCCGCGAATTTGTCGTAAAATAGATAATTATAGAGGTGAAAGGTTATAATAACGAAAAAAAATAAGATAAAAGAGGTTTATTTAAAATGTTAAATAATCATTATGAAACCATAAATTTCAATTTTTAATTTCGCTAAATATATTGCACTAAACAAAAATAAAATTACCAGTTTCATTTTGTTGAGTAGTGGTCGGAACACTCAAAACCTAATGTGGATGAAGCTCGGGTTGAACTGTGATGCTGTGACTCGACTGACCTATTATATACCATCTGATGTCGATCCTGAACACACGCCTCTGACGTCATTTCATACTAAGATAATGAGCTAAAGCTATGATACTTCATGTAATTAGTTTTAAGCTTTTTTGAGCTACCGAACGTGATTGACCTCGAGTGTCAAATCTTTGTGCGTTTTTTAAGGATTCCATTAACTTGATATGGGGAGAAGGACCATTGGTCCGATTGTCTGATTTATTTATAGAATTTTAGTCATGGCAGAACATAATATTAACATTATAAATGATTTATTAATAACTTTGAATTAAAATCATGTTAATTTAACTAGATCCGCGTCGTAAGCTTGAATACTCACATTTTTGGTTGAAAGTGCCAAACTTTTCACACATAATAGACTATCTGACTTAGACTCAAGTTTTGCAGATTTATTGAAAGAAAAGTAAAGTTTTACCAAATGATATTCAGAGAGCCCCATTAATTTTGCTAGAAATATTCTGACGGTATTATTCAAAATTTTATTCTAATTCCACTCTTAAGAACATTTTTTCATTTTGGGCTAGCCCGCGAGGATTTATACACAACTTACGGCACTTAATTAAAATAATTATGTAATAATGCATGTTAATCCATTAATACTTGTAAAACTGGCCAATTAGATACTAGAGCCATCACATCATTTTGATTACAAACGAAAGTATCGTTTCAAATCGATTCATATTTAGTTCACTGTCTGGGTCGTGATCTTGGATGTTTAATTGCATTGCGAAAATCGATATCATTATTATTTCGTGCTTAGCGCTTATTAGTTGCCCATGTGCAATTCTTATAGATGAAGTGAACTTATCCGCTTCATATTCTAAGTTGGTTTCGGCTGTTTTTTTTCAGAGAAGTCAGGTACGAAACACCAACCTAGTTTTAAAACGTAACCAAATCTGACTTGTGAATGGTTTTTTCCTAAAATCTATTTACATAATCTATATAAATAAAAATGAATTGTTGTTCGTTAGTCTGATTAAAACTCGAGAACGGCTGGGCCGATTGAGCTGATTTTGGTTTTAAAATGTTTGTCGTAGTCCAGGGAAGGTTTAAACGGTGAGAAGTAGACAGGTAGGTAGGTAGGAAAAAATGCATTGCAACGCATGCCGGGTACAGCTAGTTATAGATAGATTTACTTACCAACATAAATCAGGGATATAAACTCGTACTACCTACGCGGTCCATTCTTCTCAAAACGTTACCGAACTACTTTTTGTCATTTAAAGCTGACTCTTCAATCAATCAATCATTTATTTTGTGAAACAATAGCTAGTATGGTGTATAGTCTGTGTATGTCTTAATAGCTTACTTAAAATAACTTGTTTGACTTAAACATCGTTTATTAGTTTTCGTAGTTGTTGTCGTAGTTGTATTTAGAATGCTGCTTACTGTTCCACCTCATAGAAGACAAGGACCAATAATACTCGAAGTCGACAGCCGCCCTTCAGTAATTGAAGTCGTAAAGAAGAAGTTGGTCTTCCAACAACAAGAATTGACCACAAAGGTATGACTTAAAACATTGAATAAATACCCGTGAAATAACATCCACATAAATCTATTAATTGAATGTGTTGATGCCAGCAGGTTGACAGACTGTTTCTTAGGTGTATATTGTTAGTAATTAGCTGCATCATTACCCTATCATTTGTCAGTTGTCAAAGTCACACCGTTGCATCGGTCAGCGGGCAGGTTAATCGCGTAGATGAAAGAGACAAGAAGAACAAGATATGGAAGGTTCACACTCAGCCAATAAGGACTTAACACGAATCACGTACGTACAACTTCGTCTAAACCAGGCCTTAGCCAGCGGAGAGCAGAGGAGCCACGTGGCTTATCTCATTTCTTCACAGTCTTCTTCTAAGCGCATCAATAGCAAATTGTCCAAAATTCAGCCTTACGCACTCTACTCAGTGATGCAGGAAAAGATCATCAAAATGGAAGTTGGGCCATTGTCTGTGGATACACTCCGCTTACACAAAGATCTCCCCATCAGAAGATATTGTCTTTGCTATTGCCGACCTGAGTTCGGAGTCTATTTAGAGATTTTCAAGACGGTCATGGCAATTCCCTGGTGGAATGTTTTCAGACTGTTTAATGAAGCCGTTTGGTTGGGGCTTAAAGTACTCTCGCCAGAGAACACAATCTTGCTGTGGGCCTGCGATGCTGTTAGCTCGACTCGCTGGGCCAGCTACTCGGCTGGGTATCTCTTGTGATGGTTCCTCTGTGCTCTGCTCATCGCTGCTTTGTTGGAAACCCGGCCTTAGATATTTCCAAACAAGAAACGATCGACGGCTTTGTCTGAAAAAAGCCTTAGGTATAACTTTCAAATACTGCATCCATTACCAATCTATTTTAGATTAAAAACAGACGATCTAGATTAGATGATTGATTGCATTGTTTTTAAAGGTCATTCAACGATTATTCTTATAGCTGCCTATTTTAAGAGTGTTATTACAGCATTTATGTGGAAAAAATAAACTTACCCAGGTACAGATCCTGATCGAAAGTTGCTTTTAGTAACTATTTGTTAACCTTTTGGCTTGTTCATCTTAATTATTGGGTTTTACCGTTGGTAAGCACTATTGAAAAGATCCTTTGAATGAAATCGGAGCACTATTGCTAGTAACTATTGTGTTGTTTTTTACTTGAACTTAAGATTTTTAATTATGTGGACTAGAAACTTGAATCAGACTTTTAAAATTAGGTAGGGACTTGTTAATGCTTCCTTGACTAGCTAAGTAGGTACAACGAAATCATACAGAAAGGTTCACTCGATAATTTTTTGCGTTTTCACACATAACATCACGCATGTTATCCCCAAAGAGTCACACAGAGCTGTAGGTACGTAATAGTACACTATGAGCCACATTTTGCCAGTTTTGTTTATTCTCATGTCAGCCCGGAATCAGCCACTCCTGAGAAGGCTTCCCCTTTTTTTGCCACACTTCCCAGTTGTCTTTGCGTCCCTTATCTATTCTAATATTATAAAGCAGAAGAGTTTGTTTGTTTGTTTGGTTGAACGCGCTAATCTTAGGAACCACTAAATCAAATTGAAAAAATAGTAATAATAGTGTTGGATAGTCCATTTATCGAGGAAGGTTTTAGGCTATATAACATCACGCTACGATTATTAGGAGCGGAACAGGAATAAAAAATGTTTCAAAAATTGTTTTTTTTTTTTCTTTTCGTTTTTCTCTCTTATGTGACGCAGACGAAGTTGCGTGGGTCAGCTAGTACGGTATATGTTGTTGCTCAAGTCCCATGTAATAGGGGCAAGCCCATTGTCATCAACCGGGCACAAATCCACACTTCGTCATTTCTGATGAAAAAATCTAATAATGATTTGCCCAACCCGGTAATCAAAAGTAGGCCCTCATGCTCAGCTGTCGATTGCGACCACGACGCACCGACCGACTGACGAGGCAGTCAGTTTCGTTTGCATTTTCGTTTAGTTTATTTTCTTCTTACTATGTAAGACTTACACAACACTATATCGTAAACTAGCCGATATGGTTTTCCTGATACGGCACGTTTTTCTTGGTCCTTGCAGTCGTTAGTGCTAATTGTAAAACCAGAAGTCTTGTGGAGGTTGTGCGGAAATAGTCAGCCTTTGGACCACTTAAAAGCTTAGCTTATTAACGAGATCACATCTCGGCATGATCAATGTAGATATGTGATTTCTAAGCACTGGTTAGAAGTAGGTGTACATTTATTTGATCAATCCGACAATACAATAAAATATTAAATACTCAAATATATCTATATCTATACTTTATAATATTATAAAGCAGAAGAGTTAAACGCGCTAGTCTCAGGAACTACCGGCCCGAATTGAAAAATTCTTTTTTGCGTTGGATAGTCCATTTATCGAGGAAGGCTATTATAACATCACGCTATAACCAATAGGAGCGCAGCAATAAGAAATATTGCGATAGCAAAACTTCACGCGAACGAAGTCGCGCGCTGAAGCTAGTATACAATAAATTCCTATTTATTACAGTCTCATTTAGTGGAATACTATCTTGTTTTATATCAGAGCATTATGGTGTCTTGTCCCTAAATTTATTTTTTGTTCATAAAATGTTCTACGTATTTTCAAACGTTCATAACCCTATTAAAATCTTTAAACCATTTATTTGTGATTTCCTTCGCTACTATTCAGTGTCGCAAAAATTCGTGCTTTTAGACTCAGTGGTTTGGTTATGAGTTCAGGGATTTCAAGACTTTAGTGGAAGCGACCGGCTAGAAACGGAAAGGAAGACAAACAAAAATACTTTTGGTGTTGTGTGGAGTTTTATCATTTAATAACGTTTGTTGAAAACGAAAATGTTATGGATTTAGACCGTGGCGAAGGTGGTGTGACGATTCGATTTTGTTTGCGAAGTGAATGTGACCAGATATTGCATAAGATAGAAAGGTCTGGAAGGTGAAAAGGCGGCTTTTGCTCAGCACTGGTACACTCAATAGGTTTACAAAAAAGGGTTTGTTAAATGCTTAGTAGACAAAAAGCATTTTGAGGTTTAAAATAGTTCCTCTGATTATTAATGTTAATCATCCAAAGGATCTTCAAAACGTTTAAACCTATTAATTTCAAGCGGATTCCTATTCGTGACTGACTGGATTTATTTGTCTGCTAAGCAGAAGGCACCTTGACAAAAAATCATTACAGCTTAATAGTCAGTGCTTAAAAATGTAAAAACATGGATTGATTAACTAGACACGACTTTAACGCTAGATTTTGAAAGACTAGCTCTTAATTTAATACTGTACTTTACACCTATAATTATTTCGGTAGCAACGTGTGGCGTTAAAATTGAATTTTCAGGGTTTTATTGAAGTATGTAGCAGTAAAGAAAAAAGTGATTTTATGAAGCTTTTATCAATTGGTATAATTAAAGAATTGCCAAACTTAAGTGGCAGTGGGCAGGGTACATTGCTCGCAGAATGGATGGCCGATGGGGCCGAAAAGTTCTGAAGTGGCGACCGCGAACCGGAAGACGATGCGTTGCAAGACCTCCCACTAGGTGGACCGATGACCTGGAAGGTTGCGGGAATCCGCTGGATGCGAGCTGTACGGGACCGGTCAATGTGGCACTTGGGGGAGGCCTATGTCCCAGTGGACGACTCTCGGCTGAAATGATGATGAAGTAAAGAAAACGGTATTTTTTATGGCTTATATCAGTTAGTGTGCGTGGTTTGCACCGGTTGATATGGTGCCAAATAACAACAGACCGGTAATCCTAGATGGGTTGGATCAGTGGTGTAACTACTCCACCCAAATTTCACCAGTTATATTTAAGTCCCACGTGGCAGGGGGCCAGCCTATTGCCATCAGCCGATCACAAATTCAGACTCTGTAGCTCATCATCTGCCTAGCCTTTTCCCAACTATGTTAGGGTCGTCTTCCAGTCTAACCGGATGCAGCTGAATACCTGTATTTTACATGGAGCGACTGCCTATCTGATCTCCACAACCCAGTTAACACTGAAAAATACGATACCACACTTGGTAAGACTGGTTGTCAGACTTTTGGGCCACTGACTACCTGTGACAACTGTCAAAGATGGACAAATGACAGCTGGGACCAACGGCTTAACGTGCTTTCCGAGGCACGGAGGAAACTCGGTATGTAAGGGTGGTCACCCATCCACAGACCAACCTAGGCAGGCATGGCTTAACCTAAAGATCGACCCGAGTGGCTGATATTATTTAGCCACGAGCTAAACCAGACCAGACTCTGTAGCTGCTACTGAGAAATTCCTGATTGAAAAACTAAATAACACTTGGCTCGTCCGACCCGGGAATCGTATCCAGTACCTCAAGCTCAATAGTTGCACTTGCACCACTATTATCCAAACATTTTCTGAAGCCCACGAACAGCGACTTCATCGACACGTGAATGTTGAGGCAATTCAGCTGCTAGACAACACAGACTTAGTGCGTAGGCTAAAAAGAACTAAACCTTTTGAATTAGTGTAGTGTACAAAGTGAATGAGTAATAGTAACAATGTTGTGCTATTCATATTTAACACATGAACATATAGTGTTTTATAAATTATGTTAGACTCTAAGAAAGTGCAACGAACTTGTGTAAAAGTGCAAATGAACACTATTCTTAGTTTTAACATATTCTATCACGTAACTTATTAAGTTAAAGTTAAATTGCTTATTAGTCTTTTAGGCTAGATAGTAATCTATAATAATATTACTATCTAGCCTATTATTAATATAATAATATTATAAAGCAGAAGAGTTTGTTTGTTTGTTTGGTTGAACGCGCTAATCTCAGGAACTACTGGTTCGAATTGAAAAAATATGTTTGTGTTGGATAGTCCATTTATCGAGGAAGGCTATAGGCTATAAAACATCACGCTACAACCATTAGGAGCGGAGCAGGAATGAAAAATGTTGCACAAACGGGGACTTTTTTTCTTTTCGTTTATTTCTCTTATTATTTGACGCATACGAAGTTGCGTGGGTCAGCTAGTTAATTATTAAGACTTTTGTTCTTAATATTATAGTACAAAAAAAAAGTGGTAACTGCGACCACTGGACCAAAGAGGCAGTCATTTGTCAGTATGTCCGACATAATGACTTATGCAAGTCTTAAGAAACATCTTAGCAACATAAATAAAGTGTGAAACGCTTTTTGTTCCAATTATCTTAAAAAACTAAAGATGCCAGTGATCTTAGTCTCGCCTATCGTGCCGAACAACCAAAGGTTAATGAATATTTTTTTGCGACTGAACACCATGTTACTAATGTACAAGTGTAAAATAGATTTTGTAAGTCCATAGGTACTTAACTGGTAGGCAGTTTGTGTCCGGTCACGATTTTAAGAAGTAACGCTGGTCATCATGGCTTCCTGTTTTTTAAAAGCCCTTGAAAGTTGGTCAGGAAGAAGGATCTTCATTTGTTCTGATTATAACCTTATTTGAAATTTTCCTGCATCCTTCAAGATAAAACAAGTTTCTTCATCATACTCCTGCCCTTATGCGAATTTATTTAATGGCGTGTATGCAAAATTTTAGCTCAATGAATGGGTATAACTGTTTTAATATTATTTTTCAAGATTTGACATAGAAAAACGTAGTTTTTTTGCAAGCTTTTATTTAACTAACAATGTTTGGGTCGCTGGTTCAAATCCGGCTCGAAGAACCAACGTTTACGTAAAAAGGGCGAGATTTGTACACAGCAGACACACAAAAGTCGGGAAAACACAAGTATTTTCTTGACTTTTGTATGTTTACATGGCACAGTTCACAGTACATGTACCACTTAAACTAGCATTCGAGGTAAATAAAATCATGTAAAAAACGACAGACCAACGTCAGGAGCTACAAACTTTAATGACACGAGAGTAGTGTCAAGATAGAGATGGCGGATACCATAAATAGATTGCTTAGAGCGTGCCGCGAGTAAATGCATTGCAATTAGCGTCGCGAAGCAAACAAGTGATGAACGCATGTCGCTTAACACATGTCTCGTTTGATATTTTGAACGGTTCGTAAAACTTCGTTAAGCCCGCCATAGACGATAGGTTATGCGCTGTTTTGCCTACAGACATTTAACCTGTTTAGTGTACACACGGCAACACGTCAAGCTATACCTACATTCCAGTATAACCTGACGTCGCTTTTTATAAGCTTCTCGTACAATGAGAGGTCAGCGTACACTGAATTTGTATAGCTTGCTGAACGTCTTGTGTGCACGCATGCAATAAGAACACAAGTTAAAACTGTACAGTTATCCTTTGAATGGATCTCCGTTTTGCCAGTACCTACTCTTAAAACTGACATGTACAACCCATCGTCCATGTTTGGCCTTAGTCTTGTCCTACGCATGGTTCAAATACGGTGTCGTCTGTAGAAAAAAAAGTGCAGACGTGCCCACATAATTCACCTGCGTGCTTTATTTTATTCGATTAAATGCCGTAGATCACTTGAAGATTTACGAGCTGATTCATGACACAACCTTAACCTACATAGAAATTCTATATGTTTTTTGATAAGTTTTATATAAACATACCTATCGTATTTTATTTTTTTATTTTAGGGTGGGAAATCATCAAATGACTTCTCCCAGTCTGGGCGGAGCGGGAGGGAGTGTCAGACTCTTACTGACTAAAACCCATCCATGTTCCTTCCTCGCCCTTTATGTTCCGGGGCCGCGGTATCTCTTTCGAACAGGCCCGCAACCCCGGCAGGCTGTATCATGGGTCCGTTGCAAACATTTAAAAACACAATCAGTCAGATCCGGAACAGCTGCCTGTCTCCTGAACAACTAGTGACACGCAGTACAGTACCAAATCGCTCAGATTTAAAAACTTCCTTTTCCACTTCCATGATGGTCTCATTATATTTTAAGATACCACATTAATAGCACTCTGTGGATTACAATAAATGGTTGAGTATTGAAGCAAAGCGATCTTATAGATGTCTAGTTTTGCAAATGCGTGACTATTTTATTAATTTAGACACGGTAATTATGAAAATCTTTTGTTTACTTAAATGCATATTAAAACAATAATATACTAGTCTTCCTTGCATCGCTTGTTCTAGTTTTTATGTATCATCTATTAGTTCTACGTTTCGTTCTGCTATAATCTTCAGACTCCTGTTTCCTAGGTTTTTACAAAGTGTGCCGAAAAGTATATTGATTAGGAATGAAGGAATAGCAGCATCATGCAGTTTACACTAACTTTTCGCACGGATGTTGGAGGTGTAAGGTTGGAATTTTACAATGCCACGAAAAGTACTGTAAATACTGGAGATAGCAAATTTTACTCAAAGGAAACATTCCTTCATTTTTAAAAAGAAACAAATCTGCGTTCACTTATTTTCGAAAAATCGTTTGTCACACTCGGGAATCGAACCGACTAAAGTTCGTCAGATAACATCCTGTCCCGTATAACTGATGAAGTAGTACCTACCTTATAAAACTTAAGAAGACGGGTATTTATCGCGAATTTACCTTTAATTTAATACCCGTCTTCTTAAGTTTTATAGTACCTACCTATTACAGGTACAACTCTCTGCCTCACCCTTCGCGGATCAAAGGCATTATGTTACGTTGTGTTATGATAGTTGTGAATAAATAAATAAATACATATCGCTGGACATTACACACAGCGCCATCTAATGCCACACTTAGCTAGGCTTGTGTCGTGGCCACTAGACAGTTGATGTACTACATTTATATACTTTTTGTTTGTAAATAAATACTTATTATACATATATACATCCATGACTTGTAAACAATAATTGTTATTGTTGTTGTGTTGTGTTGTTGTTGTGAATCGGGATTCGAACCCGAATGGCGCAACGCAATTCGGGTCGTCCAAAGAAAAATATCAATTTAGTTTCCATTTTGTTCCTTACTTTAGTTATCTTTTATTTGTCTGTTGTTTCACTACTTGTATATTACAATTTATAAAAAAAAACTTACTCTTTATGGTGATTTCCACCAATAAAACCAAACTCGGTTTTAATGTGCACATTGTGTTCAGATTGGAGAAACCCCCCCTTTAGACTTGAAAATCAGTTAAGTTTTCAATATCAATCATGGCGCTAAAAATAAATGTGGCGTTAAACATTTTGTTTCAATTGGTCTATTTATAAATATTACGAGTACCGATGATCGATAAAACCAATAATCGCTTACGAGCAAAAAAGTTTATTGAGAAAAATTACGTGATTAATTATCTAATAAATACATTATGATGTTGCAAAATTATACATTACTTTTTTCAAATCATCACTAAAGCATCTTCTATTTTATAAGACTTCTGTCAACAGTACCGATTTTTTATTCGATTCTTCATCAAATATCGTAAATCGAATCGATTTCCGCGTACGTAATGATCCCACGCTTAAATTAACAGCTCTTGATGGGATCAATTAACGATTTTTTATCGATCAATTGGTTCATGATCGGTTGTTTATGATGATGTCGTGAACATCTGAAGGCTCCGAAGTCTAAACGGAACTTGTTCGTGTATAAAATGATGGGTCATTGGTTTTTGGAATCATTTTGATTGTGGTTCGTCTCTTGTAGTCCACCACTTCTCAAGTGAGCAAATCCGTCAGTAAGTTACAAAGCACGATATACGACACTGCTGTTCCGCGCGGAAAGAGGTTGAGCACCGCTCGTCTGCACGGTCGTGCGATGATGTGTATTAGGCATCAACGGCTTTCATACCAGCCAATGCGACGTGAGATCCGCTGGAGCGGGTGTCGTGCGAAAATCGACATTGAGAAATGTTTTTGGAATTCTTGTATATGTGGGTGGTGGAGGGGTGCAGCGTTATGGGGTGGTAGAGGGGTGCAGACCCAAAGGTGCTCCGACCTTCAGGCACTCACGTTACTAAAGAGTTGCAGTTGCGATTTAAACAACGCTTTTCATAGACCGCTGATTCATGCGATGACCATACATACCGCAACTTGATCGGCAAACATTTTGATGCTACTAAATGTCTATGTTATCAAACTTAACGTTCGTACACAGCAGCTGAGACACCAGTTTCCTCCCTGCGAGTGGGAGCAGTTCATAATCAGTGAATTACGAGATGCAGGATAAGTAAAAAACTCTTTTAACAAATTTTTTTTTTTTGCAGATTAAAAACTCGTGAATTCACCAATTTTGATGAGGTTTATAGGTGATCAGCATATCAGTAACTCAAGCCATCAAACCGCTACTCCTAAAGCTACGCGTAGCGTTATCAGGGGCGGATTTGATACGTTGGATGCCCTATGTGCTCTAAAGCAAGAAAAAATAAATCATCATCATCATCATCAGCCTATAATGTTCCCACTGCTGGGACACGGCCTCCTCTCAATGAGAGGGAATGGGCTATAATCTACCACGCGGGCCCAGTGCGGATTGGTAGATGTCACATGTCTTTGAATTTTTAGTTCTAGGACATGCCGGTTTCCTCACTATGTTTTCCTTCACCGTTTTGAGAGCAGCGGTAATGAAATAAATTACACAAAGTAATGCGCCTGTCTGAGATCGAACCCACGACTTACTGTTCGTAAGTCGGGGCCACCACCACTGGGCCACCGCTGCTCTCAAAAAATAAATAAACTACAGAAATTAAATGAAAATGGAAAAATGCGATAGTCAGTAAATGATTTAATTATCTCAATCAGTATTTTAGATACTGATTCTTGATGAATTTTGCCGCCCTAGGCAAGGGCCCACTCGGCCTATAGGGAAATCTCCGTCCCTGAGCGTTATTGAGATGCTATTAATGAAGCGTAGCCACACATAAAACTAAAACTCTTGCATGGAACAGCTTCACTTTATGGTTTATTGCAAATTGGCAAAACGGTTCGTTTCATCTTTAACTATAGCAAGTGCCGGTTTGATTATAGAGGCCTACAGATTGTTTAATGGGGAGCCCATAAAATGATATACTTGGATCCTTTACCTAATTATAATTGGTAGTAAAAACCAATCAAAATTAATTGATGGTATCCTTTCAAATCAATTCCATTATTGAGCTTCAAAAGATCAAAACTTTTCAAGAATTTTAGGCAGGTTTTTTACTGAAAGAAAAATAACCATACCTGTATTATGTTACTACTAAAATTTAAATTACGGTTACTCGTAGTTTTAGATTTGGGCTATAGTTAGGTGCGACACAAACTTTAGTTTATCCTTACCCTAAAAACACACAATTTTACATTAAGGTGAATGCTCCGGTAGCCAGCGAAATTATTATTTTTTACGTTTTTTTACATGGACTTGGAGGGTTGTATTGATGATTTTGATGATTACAATTATTTACAATTCTTTAACTACATATCTTCAGCGGCGAGTCATATTTTCATCAAAATACAACTTCGCACTGGTCTTCAAATTGAAAATAAAAACGAAAGAAAATTTTAATTTCGCGGGCTAACCAAATAAAACCGATAAAATATAATAAAGTAACTAAACTTAATTGTAATCAAAAAGCTCCATAAAGTTGTAGCCTGCCAAGGTAAGAGCCAGTTTTAAGACCTAAAGACTGAAAATAGGCTTTTGGGTATAACAGACTTATTTTTTAATCAACGTGTATTTTCGTTGGGCTAAGGTCGCCCAATATCTTACAACTTCTCCCTATTTGTTTTTTTTTTCGGATGGGAAATTATCAAATGACTTCTTCCATTCTGGGCTGAGCGGGAGAGAGTGTTAGACTTTTACTGACTAAAACCCATCCATGTTTCTTCCTCGCCCTTTATGTTCCGGGGCCGCGGTATACCTTTCGAACAGTCCCGCAGCCCCGGCAAGTTTTGGCCCTTGCGGGTTCCTTCCTTTATGTTGACACCTCATTGAGGCGCGCGTGGAACACAAACGCGCCGTCGACACGGCCTGTCGTCACTAGCCAGCCCATAGCTCACCGTCCACAGGCCCGCGTCTACAGTGGCCGGGAGCCACCACGTGGCCCCCGATGCCAAGTGCGTCTCCCGCGGCGGCTGAGGCGAGATGTTCTCTCACTCTCGCGTTGTGCCACCTCCTTCACTAGCATGACTGCTTCGCAGAAGCAGGTGAAAGCTTTCCATTCCGTCTCGCTCCGGACCATGTATTGAACCAGAGCCACGTCTCCGTTTGAATAGCTTTCTCTGGCTAATCTCCCGAAAACTTATCAAAGTCATCACGTTCATCAGCGTTTTCAAGGCCATCCTTTGTGACGATACCTGTCTACTGGAACTCACTGTGGTACGACAGATATGCCCTGTGTCACCAACTGGCAAGCGTATCAACGCTACGCCATCAAAATTTGACCGCATTCCTAAGATATCGCGAATTGCCAAAATTCCCATGCCTTTCCTACGTGCAAAACTAGACCTTCGTGCAAATCTAAAGTAATTCATTAAAACCTTAAACCTTGACAGTAGACGTGATCTTATAAAATGATTAATTAGTTTAATAAGCAATAGGATGAGAACGATGAGCACTAACCCTTATCTGATGCAGAATAAAATGATGTCAGCTGTTCGTGTAGTAAGATTGTAATAGGATTTGTCCTAGATTTGTTTTTATTATTATTCTGTTTTTAAGGCTATCTCATAATGAATGATGGATGGATAGCCATATCTTTTTTCCAGTGAAGTAATCGTTTGTTTACATCACATTGTCTAGGTTTTCAAAATGAGTATGGTGAGGGAAAAGTTAAAGGGAATGATTTAAGCTATAGAAAAGGTTTGGTTAATCTTGATGAAAGTCTTAGGAATAAAAAACGATTTGAGTTCGATCTTCACTTACCCTCAGGAACCCGAAATACGAATTCATTTTTGATGGATTCTAGAATACTAGATGATCTTGGAAGTAAAATTTCTGGGACATGTTTCTTCTAGGAAAAATTGTGGTTTTATAGACTTCTTCGTTGAATATCGTACACACATCAAGCTACAAAAATGTTTCGAATTTCTTTAACAGATTTTCAACTTTGTCGAGTAGTAAAATTTATCAAATTCGGATAATTTGATGTGCTGGTGTGTGATAACGGATTGGTGTCCCCAACTCCACGTCCAAAGCGCGTATTTATGTCTATAAATACGCGCTCTGGACGTGGAGTTGCGGACACCAATCTAATGTTTCATTACTGTGTCAGTACTAATCGAAATGACCTTAGAGATGTCCTAAACAAAGAATCCAAGCGAGAGTCAAAGCGTGATACTGCACCAATAGAAATAAAAATGGTTCATACAAATGAGATCAGCACATAGACAGATTACAAAATCGTGAACACACAGTATCTGATAAAAACTAATGAAGCCAGATACATATTGTTCATTTGCCAAATTGATATGATGCAGACCTTCATTGATGACCTACTTGGGAACAAAGATGCAGAGCAATTTAGTTAAGATCACGATAACTGCGAGGTACACGGTCTTACTACATATTTGATTTAAATACAATCATAATTTTGACAGATGTACGGAGGTTATATTGAAGCATCATCAATCTAATCATCCTGTCGACGAACAGTCCAAATAGCGAATTGGTCTTAGAAGAACGGTTGCGGAATCCTATTGGATTCAGTATGAGCTTCCCCTCTTTTGTACCACGCCTGTCAGATCTGTGTGACTGTCAACCAAGTCTTCCACGCCTTTCATGCAGCGAACTTCTGTCTTTGGGTCATCATCTTCCTGACCTAGTCCTATTTCTATTTGGGTGGGTGCTACACGTTTTTCTCCCATTTGCCCTCTCAGACATCACGGTATAATTTCCATATCATCATTCCTCACATAATCCATCTTCTTTTTTTTGGTATCGAAAGGTACCTTTCGATACCAAAAAAAGGAGATGGATTGTGTTTTGGCAGTACGTACTGCCAAAATGAACTTACATACTTGGAGACCATTTTGTTCGATCATTAAAAACAAACAAATCTCTTTTGTTTTCGTCAAGTCTGATCTCATACGTGTTCTTCTTTTGGCCTAAACTGGTGCCAGTTTCTTTTTATGCGGCATGTGGGTCTGTGACTTAACTGGCTTTACATGCCGTCGATAAATATCTCTCAGGCTTGCTGGTTTAGTTTCCTTACTATGTTTTCCTTCACCGAAACAAGTGATAATTACAAAATACGTAATTACATGAATTCAAAAAGACCAGAGAAATTGGGTTCAAACTCGACACTAATGACATGGCACACCGCGGCGATGGTCACACCACTATGACTGCAGCGACGTCATGCTTTCCAAAAAACGAAACTTAAGGCGAAAGGATACGCCAAACTACAAAATTGACCTCTCTTTGAAAGACTACTACTACTAGACCGATGGACCAAATAATATAAAAAAAAATACCTAATACGCATAACATATTTGACTTTAAATTTTAAGTTTAATTTTTTTATTATCTTTTATACTTTAGTCGGAAAAAAATCGAATATAACCTCTTTATATTTGCAATAATTGGCTTACTGTTTTCAAACGACTGAAGCGATTTAAATATTTTTTTCACAATATTATAGACAATTTAAATCTATATTAAATTTAAGTTCAACATTTCACAAAATTATTAATTAAATCAATAATATCATATTATTACAATTGCGCCCGGCGTTCGCGCTCACTCAGACGCAAAAGCCAGTCTCATCCTAGCGTTCGCACGGGAAGGCTGTGTCGCATGTTAGCGCGCCCCGCTCTATAAAATTTGCGTAAAAGAGCATACAGCGCAGATAGTACGTTTCGTGCAGAAGTATGGTTGAGGTATTTAAAAATCGGACATTTCGTTTGCGCTTAGACGTTTTAAATGTAAATATTTTATATCAATAAAAACCGGGCCAAGTGCGAGTCGGACTCGTAAAGGGTTCCGTAGCAGCAAGTAACATAATATAAAAGTTCTTATGGTTGGTTGTTACTTTGAAAGATAAATTGCGGTTTACGATTTATGACGTATTAAAAAAAACGAATAACTTGATCTCGTTCAAACCAATTTTCAATGGAAGTTTGCATAGTAAAGTACATCATATATTTTTTTAGTTTTATCATTCTCTTATTTTAGACAGGTGGAAAAATGGAAAAATGTGTGTCCCCCGACACACATTTTTCCACTTTGGAAGTATCTCTCGCGCAAACTATTCAGTTTAGAAAAAAATGATCTCCTGAACCTCAATATCATTTTTAGGGTTCCGTAGCCAAAAGGCAAAAACGGAACCTTTATAGATTCGTCATGTCTGTCTGTCTGTCTGTCCGTCCGAATGTCACAGCCGCTTCGCAACGGCACGGCGCCGCCGCCGGCGGACGGCGCGGCGTGCCCAATATTGCGTTACCCAAAAAACATATATGATGTACATTACCATAAAACTAATAAAATATATGATGTACATTACCATGCAAACTTCAATTGAAAATTGGTTTGGATGATATATAGTTAGCAGTTTTTGAGATATAGTACATTTTCAAAAACCGCAAATATAACTTTACTATTCATACAAACACTATGAAAAACAAAGTTATTTTTACTGTTTACACATTACCTACTAATCTCAATACAATTATATTCCTAATGTATGCTTGCTACTACACTTATACGGAACAAAAAAAAACGAACAAAAAAGAATTACTTAAATCGGACTTGTAGTTTCGGAGATATGCGAACACAAACATAAAAACATACATACATAAATTTGGCACATTTGTTCAGACGCTGATATAGACTAACATATACGAAAACTGGGCAGTTCTGGAATTATTTCATACATACGGGTCGAATTGATAACCTCCTTTTTTTTAAGTCGGTAAAAATGGAAACTAATTTTAAAATATAATTGCTATTTTCGAATTGTTCGTATCAAAATAAATAATTAAAAATCTACATAACCAAAAGAATACTTTTAAAAATGCAAATTCATACATAGTTCAAACAAATTGTTAAATAAATAAAGATATTATTTTATTTTTTTACTCTAACAATTTAACTACAATAAATAACTGGGCTCAAGAATATTTTGTTCCCAAAACAAGCATTGCAAATGTTCTGGGTCTGCCTACATTCAATCTATTTATGATGATAAAAGCTATAATAGGCAGCGATAGAAATGCTTCCAACGCATCTGCGTCCGGTGATACTCTTTGACGAACGGGGAAACGCGCGGGCGCGCGGGGCGGTGAGCGCGGGCGCGCGGGGGTAGTCAGCGCTGGCCGCTTGTTTTGTTCAATGCTCAAGGACGTTGGGGTATCCTTTCGCCTTAATAACTTTGTAGGAACCAAACGTGTCAATGTTGCTCCGAAGTAACTAGACTAGTGATGCAACATTGTCACGTTTTACAGAATTTCAAGGATACGACCCCTGAAATTCTGTGAACGTCTACAAACCAGGTAAAAGACAAAAGCGCCACTGTACCTCATAAAAGAGTTTGCAATCATTGTAACTATCAAAGAAAATGCTACGATTGTAGCAGCGCTTACGCAGAGTGATGTGAGCTTACCAAGCTCGTTTGAAGTTTAGCTACAAACCAATAGATGGCGCTGAACACAACATGATCACAATGAAGTCATTGGAGACTTACGGTGTACTCAACATTGTGAACCATATTTACTACGAGATCGACACTAAAACAATTACAATTATCATACCTTCTCCATACAGTTGTCCCCATATAGGTTTTCAGTTAAATATTTAACTCCTTAAATGATGGAAATGCCTCGCAGTTTGGGACTTTTAGGAAACTATACCTAACGTATCTAGACAATAAACTTCCTCACAATTCCTAAAGACTGGTTAATTTGTTTACCCAAGTCATGAGGTTTTACTAAAAATAGTTCTTAATAAAAGTGACAGAACGAGTATTGGTACATGAAAGTGTTTATTGGCCTGATGCCTAAAGAGGGTTGTGTTGGAGTCGGACCATACGGTGGTCGTCCTAAGCTCAAATCCCACGATATTCTAGTACATTCATCATCATATGCCTAGCCTTTTCCCATCTATGTTGGGGTTGGGTTCCAGTCTAACCAGATGCCGCTGAATACCAGAACTTTACATGGAGCGACTGCCTATCTGACCTCCACAACCCAGTTAACACTGGGTAATACGATACCACTTGTTAAGACTGGTGGTCAGATTTTTTGGGTCACTACCTGTAACGACTGCCAAAGATGGACAAATAACAGCCGGGACCAAACGCTTAACGTGCTTTCCGAGGCACGGAGGAAACTCGGTATGTATGGGTGGTCACCCATCCACAGAGCAACATAGGCAAGCACGGCTTAACCTAAAGATCGACCCCCGATACTATAGTACATTAAAGGGTGTAAAACGGCCCTTAACGAAGCCGAAAGGCACTTGTTTTCCTCGTCATTGCCATATTGTTTTGTTTTAGATCATATTTGGGAACCCTCCAGTTATGGAGATATTGGGGGTCAAAGCCACATCTTTTTTCACAAGCTTTTTTTTAATCATCATCACACTAGAAATTTCTATGAGACTATTTTTTTTATCATTTTTTTTAATGTGTGAACTTTACTTTAACTACCTCCACCTCCTCCTTAGGTACTATTCAATCCATCCATCAGCACAATGGTTTGTCACTCCAAAAAAAAGTCGTTTCCCAGCAAGAATTTTTGTGTTAAGTTACTTAGTTTGATAATAAATAAATATCGCTGGACATTAACACCCAGTGCCATCTAGTGCCACATTAAGCAAGACTTGTGTCTTGGACACCAGATAGTTGATATACTACATTATACCTTTTTTGTTTGTAAATACATACCTACTTATTATACATATAAACATCCATCACTACACAACATCTATGATGTTGATGTACAAAATGCTTGGTTGACGACTTCGTATTGAGTTTGTTTATATCCGGAATACATTGTAATTATTGGGAACCAAGTAGTGCAACCTTAAGTAAACCTGACACCATAATTTCACTTACAACATTTCTGCCATTATCATCAAATGCCCATCGATTCTAACATTAGGACAGCTAAGAGACGTTCGATATCGCATTACCATTCAATCCTAGTAAGACCGTTGACAAATCTATATTCCCTCAATTACCTACAATATATTACCATCATCTTGTATCTCAAACTTGGCTAAGAGTACATGCCATACATAGGCATGATGAGTTGATGGCTTGGAGATAGGACCAGTTCTTTCAAGTAACGATTTAACAACTAGAGTTTGCCTTTTAAAGTTTGTAATGTTGTCTGATTTGTACCTTTTTTATTCAACTTGATTTTAGAAAATGAGGAGCTACTTTTAATATTCATGAAGTGTGAATGGTCTTAAGAAGGTTATTTTTTGTTTAATTGCCGTTGTTTTTAGATTGAAGCTTGATAATTCTGATTCTACTGTACAGTCACGTCTAATAATATGTAAACACTTAAGAATTTTGTAAATTGTGTTTCTCCTAATGTTATGTTATTACGTACATAGTATTCTGGAACTCATATTTTATGAAAAAAATCTAATTTCCTAGTTACAATCGTTATTTCTCGCGAAAATAGCTGTAATATTAAGGAAAGTGGATACATATTATTAGACGTGACTGTATACTAACGTAAAAGACGTATTACAAACTGGAAAGTGAGTATCGTCTTTTCACTTTATTTTACGCTATTCATGTAGAGTTTTCACACAAGTAGGTCAGCTTGCTTTTATCGCAATAAAGGTAATAATAATAATAATTTTATTTCAGATAAGTTGTACCTCCATATAAATTGTTAGTAAAAATAACCTTAAAAACTATGTTAGTAGAACATGTAGGTTTGACATGAAATGCATAAAAGGGCAATCAAATTTCCCTGCAATGACATTGACAGAAGACTGTTTGAGCTGCCCAGGACCCTCTGCAGTAGTGACGTAGCACGCTTTTTTTTTGGGATGGGAAATCATCAAATGACTTCCCTCACTCTGGGCGGAGCGGGAGGGAGTGTCCGACTCTTACTGACTAAAACCCATCCATGTTCCTTCCTCGCCCTTTATGTTCCGGGGCCGCGGTATCTCTTTCTAACAGGCCCGCAACCCCGGCAGGGTAGCACGCTTACGACTGATAGTTACGGAGCCATCAGTTTGGGCATCAGCAATCATTTCCAACGCACTACAGAAACGTGGCAGCCCCAGTAGCATCCTGAATGCATTGTTATACTGAACTCGAAGAACCTTTTTGTTCGATTATAGTAAAATCGAGTTTTCTTAAAAAAAAATCACTTGAATCATCATTATTTGACGACCCAAATGGCGTAGTGGTAGTAAGACTGCCTTACGTTCTTAGGGTCCTGGGTTCGAGTCCCGGTGGGAGCAAATGTTTGTGTGATGAGCATGGACATTTGTTTCCAAGTCAAGGATGTTTATATGAATATTAAGTATGTATTTATAAACAAAAAAGTAATACATGTAGTTTATCAACTATTTAGTGTCCACGACACAAGCATTGCTCAGTGTGGCACTAGATGGCGCTGTGTGTAATGTCCAGCGATATTTATTTATCTATTATTATCATTGTAAACTTCTAAATCAAAGGCTAAATGGTCATGCTTCCATTTATAAAGTAACTTTGTACCATCTTAAAAGTATTATTTGTAGCGCCATCTATTACATGAACCATGAACTAACGACAAGATAATTTATTAACATAGTAAATCGATTGGCTTATTACGATTAGAAAGAGGGCCTGAGTTCTATTCCCAGATCGAGCAGTGTGATTTGGTTTTTCAAACAGGAATTTCTCAGCAGTTTCTCACTCTGGATTTTTGACATGAAATGCTTGGGAAAAAGCTAAGTAAAACTTACACTTTTTAAGGGCTACTGTCAAAGCTTAACACGAGCAATATTGTCAACCACAATAAAAAGATCTCTGGAAGTCCTGCGCATACAATATAGAAAATAGCAATGCTTTCAGGATGCTGTTTGCGACTGCCCTGTTCCTATAACGCCTCAGAAATGTTTCCCGAGACCCACACAGATAGCTTTTAAGCAATAATGTGCAAAAAATCCGTTGCTGTAACAATTTGTGGAATAACTGCAACGAAATCCTGAGAGCTGCGGCGGAGAGTCACGCATTTTGTGCGGGGATTATTAATTAGGTAACATGTTTTCCTGCGCGTGAAGTTTTGATATAGCAACGCATCGCCTGCTCAACGGAAGCTTTTTTTCCCACTATCAACATTTCCTATGCTGCTCCGCTCCTATTGGTCATAGCGTGATGTTATATAGCCTATAGCCTTTCTCAATAAATGGACTATCCAACGCAAAAATAATTTTCCAATTCGAGCCGGTAGTTCCTGAGATTAGCGCGTTCAAACAAACAAACAAACTCCTCTGCTTTATAATATTAGTATAGATTTTGATATCAATGTTATTAACACTAGAATATAACCTATTTGTAAAACTAACAAAACATAGATTGACGCTGTCCGAAATAAATGTTTTTTTTTTTAAGTGAAAATTTCTTTAGGCTTATTGAGCATTGTTTAGTGAACAAAAATCATCGAACTTGCGTTACCGTCACTTTTTACTTCTATCGACAGTACTTAAAGATTTATTTTTCTAACTAGTGTAATGTTTGTGTTTTTACATTTACGTTTTTGATTGTTTTTATCCGAAATTTTAACATACGTTATTACCAAGCTTCTTGTTGGCATGAGCACCAAAATCAGACTGAATTTTCAGGCCCGGCATCACGTCATCTAGCGATTACATTTTTTTGACTCTTCTAGAACATAGAAGAATAAAATGAAAATGGTTTCAAAGAAGGTCTACAACTCCCAGCTCCAGAAATGAATTAAAAAGAAAACTACGCTTGTCATTGTCATTACGTGACGTTACTAAAGGGAACAAAGATTGAAAAGAATAATTGGAAAGAACGTAAAATTTCGGATTATAACAGTCAAAAAACACAAGTAAGTATAAAAACACAAAACATTACACTAGGTGTAGCTGAATACAAATTTTAGCAACACCCATATATTTTCCTTAAGTAGATGATCATAAGTATTTGACTGGCAAGTTTTAAGGTTGACATTTCTGTAACAGTTATATAATTAAAGAGACAAATTGTCATCTCTTGTTTCATTTGGATATAGGAACGGTTTGATTTGGATATTTTTTAGATCTACATATTTGGATTTTTTTCATAAACTGTATAAATAATTTGTGATTGCTATGTGTATCAAGCCTCTAACTGAATGTGGGCCGTTGGCTGCAATTAAAGTGGCATGTCGTTTAAAGCCATTTTGCTTCGATGACTGAGATTTAATATAGGTTATTCTAGTCATTTTTTAAACATTTATTTCCAAGTATTTTGTATTTTATAGTAGGTATGCTGTAAAATCTTTTTTTGGTTCGTTTGTGAATTTTTAACATAGTGGTGAATTAAAATCATTATTTTTGCATTAAGTCGTATATTCGTTGCTTCATTTCATATTTACAATTCTTAAAAACTAAATGTAACTTTTTTTATACATTTTCCATCTTACTCTATACTGTCCTTGCATTGCTGTATAAAACTTATATCTATCATTTTTAACAGGAAGATTTTAATTTCACATTAGAAAAAAAAGAGTTTTATACAAAGATTTGAGATCACATCATTAAGAGAAAGAGATAGACAGTATTATTCTATATAAACAAAAATAATAACAATGTTATTAAAAATTATCATCACAAGTATCGGTTCACAGCAAAATATTCGTTATTTATACATCTTATACCAGTGTATGATGGCGGAGGGTAGTTCGATAAAAGAAGGCGCGAAAAAAAATGAAAATAATAAATACGATGTTCAATAACAAAGAGAAACGAAAATTATTTTAACGACTGTGCAAATCAAAACATTTCAAAATTTTTGCAATGATTGTTTTTTGACACTTTGAAAAAATTGTAAACAGTTACATTAATTTTTATAAAAAATCAACGCAATTATTTGTATTTTTCCAAAAACTTTTCACTTGAACTTTTCGCAGACTTTTTCCACAATTCCTGTTCTACATTTGCACAGTCATCACCTCCATTCATCACCACGAAGGTATCCATCTTAGTAGCGGTATCCAGTCTGGGAGTTGAAGTTTCCTGATCCAGATCCCCTGCCTCCAGCGTTGGGGGCGAGGTACTGACGGGAGGCGGCACCTCCGATACCACCAGCTCCTGCACCACCACGGCCAGCGCCGGCTCCACCAAAACCGGAACCGGCTCCACCGAAGCCGGATCCAGCGCCACCGGCACCAGCTCCGCCAAAGCCGGATCCGGCACCGGAGTAGCCACCAGCGGGTCCAGATCCGTAGCCGTTGCCGCCAGCGCCAGCACCCTCACCGCGGTAGGTACCTGGAATAAGGAGATGCTTGGTTGAATCAATGCCATAGAGATCATGAATACTGGTATACAGCTGCAACCCACTGGTCTCAAATCGGGGTGGATTTTCATAGTTGACATGGAAAGAGACTTGGCAAATGCTGATGAGGTCTCATCAAAACAAGCCTAGAAAGAGACTAGAAAGTAAAGAGCTCATACAGATGCATCAATTGATCTTTTGAAAGATGTCGTCAGCTAATTCTAAAGTTAAATTCTAATATAATAATATTATAATATCATTGCTCATTATAGTAAATGTTCTCAATATATCAGCATCAACATCAAACAACGTAATTTATGTTCAAGCTGTCGTTCTCAGGGCATTTCACGCACTGAGTTCACAAGCCTAATGACTTACAGATTGGTTGCCAACATCGACCAACATGCCAACGTTCTTAGCAACAAGTTCATTAGAAATAGAGCGTTGGAAGTTGGCGTTGGTCGGGAGCGGTCAAATGTTTGCCTTGCAAAGGGCAAGCAGGTTAATGGTATTCAAATCTTATTCGTTTGGGTCTTTGCTTCCTTAACTGTGTGAATTAATAAAGAGTGATTTTACCACTAAGAAATAATTGCAAATATTATGATTGTATAATGGTTTTGATAAAAAAATACTGCCTTTTCACAAAATCGTTTCCAAACTGTAACAGAAACTTCAGTATTTAAGTCACCAAAAATCATTATATTACTTAAATAATCTTACAAGTTATGTCCACATAAAAATGATTAAAATGATGTGTATTTAAAATGACCTTTTGTTATTATAATCACAAGTGGGGCATAATAATTTATGTTCATTTTCAATTACGAAACAATTCCGTAATTTCGATCACGCACATAATGTTCCTGTATTGTTTACTTTGGAGGCCGTAAAGTAAGCGTTGCGTGCAAATATTATAATTGTGGGGACGTTTATTTTAAATTGTTGTTGTTTAGTCTGTTTCTCATTGTTATTTTAAATTGGTGGCCAATATTCTTTGAGACTTCTGTTGTCATTATTAAAATCTATACGAGTATATTTTATAATCTGTGATTTGTAAACTGTGATGCATTAATTCCTAACATCCTAACTAACGTTGCAAATGTGAAAGTAAGTTTGTTTGTTTGTTTATTACCTTTTCACGCCTAAACCACTAAACTCACTATCCCAAAATTTAGCAAATACGTTGTCAGGTGTATAGAAACGTAAGTAAACGTAAACGAAAGTACTGTTCCCTAAGAAATCAACATTAACGTTCTCATGACAATAGATGTGTCTTTCGAATTATGATTGATATTTTATATATGTTATGGACCAGGTGATTAATGCGGGCATTATACATAATGTTCGAGCATTATGAATAATGGCTATCTCTATCGGGCTAAGTGATTAATACTATCTTAACTACATTATTTATCACATTGCACGGTCATTATTATATTGCTACATGATAATTGGGCAAACTGATAATAAAGCTAAATTTGACGCGGTATGAGGGCGGGGAGGGAGGCACGCATGGCGTGGCACGCTTTGACCAATCAGAGACCGCCATCCAGCGCGCGGCTCGTGCGGCGGCATTCAAGCGCTATTGTTTTTGTTTAGTTTTGCATTGTAAGCGAATATGGACGGACGCGGATGGGTTTCAGTTTCGTAACTCAGTGCCAGCGCGAGTGTGTTAACACTGAATTACGAAATTAAGATTTATTTTGCCTGAAGATGTTCCAGAGACAGAGATTTCGCTGAGAAAGTGTTGCAGAATGTCCTCTAAATGTGGAGGGAAAGGTTATAGTAGATGTGGTTGTAAAAATGGTTGGAAGTCTGATAAATGTAGATGTCGCCAAGCCAAAAAGGCAAAGGCAAAGGCTCGTGACTAAATAATATCAGCCGCTCGGGTCGATCTTGAGTTTTAACCCGTGCTCGCCTAGGTTGGTCTGTGGATGGGTGACCATACATACACAGACATACAGAGTTTTGTCCGTGCCTCGGAAAGTACGTTAAGCCGTTGGTCCCGACTGTCATTTGTCCATCTTTGACTACAGGTAGTCAGTGGCCCCAAAAGTCTGACACCAGTCTTACCAAGTCGTATCGTTTTCCCAGTATTAACTGGATTGTTGAGGTTAGAGAGGCAGTCGCTCCATGTAAAATACTGGTATTCAGCTGCATCCGGTTAGACTGGAAGCCGACCCCAACAAATTTGGGAAAAGGCTCGGCAGATGATGATGATGAGTAGGATTAGTAGGATAAGTAGGATATATATGTATAGTAAGATAATAATAAGTCATTTCTATGAAACAATAGAATACATGTTGTAATTTTTTAGATTTTTTTAATGTTTTATGTTATATTTTTAATATGACTTCTTAAAGTAGAAGTCCTTAATGATTAATCCAAATAATGAGTCTGATTATTTAAATGGTTCAATATTTCGTTTATTTTAAGTTTAATGAGAATAACAATAAAAAAATAGTAATTACATATGTTTGTATTATTCTGCCCAAAAGGTGATGGACAATATGTATAATGCCCGGTCAATTTGATTATTTGAATAATTCTTATCAAATGGCACTCTTATATTGGCCATTTTTCATAGTGACCGGGCATTATGTATAATGTCCAATTCATCACTTGGTCCATAACATATATATTAGAAACTTTAGTAGTGTGTGTGAACTTTATTAAAAGGTTAGAATTCTAAATTAACACGAGTGAAGCCGCGTGCAAAACCTTCTAAGTTCAAAATCTCAATAGCTTACTTCATAGCCACACTCGACTCATCGAAAGCTCCAAGGCTAGCACTGAACGCTCTCGTTCCCGTTCGCTCGAATTATTTAAATTGTATCAAGTTATGCGAAGATGACCGCACTGCATGAGTATGCTGGTTCTAGGTTAAACGCAGCTTTACTTAATGACTGATTCGAGACACCTGAGACTTTTAATATACCTGTATCTGTGGACGAGGTGGTATGTTTGGAACGTCTGTGGCTAGAATGCCAATTGAATGTTTGGAAGGTTTGTGGCTACTTGGCTGGATAGACGACATTGTCATAATACCACGCCTGTAATAACCAAAGAGTTAGGCATAGGGGTACCAATCCACATTTTTTATTTATTTTTGTGTCATATTTAAGTCCTCTATGAGAAGAATCTTTTGCCATCAGCTGTTTGAGATTTTGAAGTTCTGTTCAAAAATTTTGGTACTGTTACTATGGGTTCTTTGTATCTTATGTTGTCAAAATGAATCTAATTCTACATATTCTTTAAAATGTTGTTTGTCAAAAAGATTTTCCATAAAACTATATCACTGGTATTCTACAATAAGACTCAACTAACGCCTTCTACTAGATGCAACTTACTAACTCAAAATCTCCAATTAAAATTACATTACAATGACGTAATTATTATCTGACCATCTCAAAAATCGCATTAACATCATTATCAGCAACTATCTCTCTTCGAAGTAGCTCATCATTGACCTGTTATGTAAGTACTTTAGCTTTAGTAAGACCGCTAATCAGTCCGTCAGTTTGACAAGTTACGAAAAGATAGTTACAACGTTTTTGTGCGCACACTCTTTGCGTAAATGTAATGTTGCTTCTGAGATTAGAAAATTATGATGAAGTTTGAGGTAATAGTTATTATGGACGTGTTCGACTTTGATGAGAGAATTGAAGTGAATCTAATTATACAAAGTAATACTAAATTACTGAATTTGACCTATTTAAGAAAGGGTTATCTTCATAAGCGGAATTTTTTCGATCTAATTGGTCTTGAAACCTTATTGAATGACATTGATCTAGAAAATATAATTAATAATGAAAAAGGGTCTTTCACTGACTTAAAAGCTAAGTTCTATGAACTACTCAAAGAAACAAGAGAAGAAATTGATACAAACAATCGTAATATCAATGGAGATAAAACAGAAGTCAACTGTTTAAATAATCTTCTGAATCAAGCAACAAAATTGAATCATTACAAAGCTTCAGATAAGAGTCAAGCACATTAACAAAATCTTCACGCTCTTTAACCGATGTTAGATCAAAGATCTGACTTCATTCTAGTTTCCCAACACGTTGTAAATTTTAAGATAATTAATATAGTGCGAAATATCTTGCCATCTAATGTTCCCACATTTTGCAACTATGAGAATGGTGAACAAAGCGCCATAACTGCTAACACACATGTAAAGTTCTAAGAAAATATTCTTTATTTCGCTTTGAAATGTGTTGATAATATTAATATTTGTGACTTTAGACCTCCTTTGTTAAGAGTGGGAGAAAAAATGGTAGAAGTGGGATTTTTCTGGTATCTTGTAAATGCAGGTGTTGTGTTTGATACTTATGGCGCCTGACTATGAAATTGATACAGTGATACATTTTGTCCATGGTTATGTTGTGAAAAGACTACAAAAGAATTCAATAGTGTGAATTTAAAATTACATACGAAAAGGATAACACAGTAACAAAGTAGATAAGATATTTAGAAAAAACATGAACTGCAGGATTGCATTCGTGTAAGTGATTATTTCGTTTATAATAGTAATGCAATACTTGAATATTATAAACTACACTTTCATTCCATTCTAACATAAAGATCCCACAAACACTTTCGCTAAACCTAGCTAAAAGTTACAAAATGTAAAGCTCAGTGCACATCGGTGTGTGGCAACGCGTCATTATCTAGATGAAACCTTTATTACTGTAGCAGGAGTCATTAATATTCGCGATTACCGACCATCTCCCGCAAGTGCACTCATTATGGTACGTTTGCTTTTGAGTAATTTGGTACTGCAACAGCTGGGATATGTGTTTTGTTGCAGTTTTTCAAAGTAACTAGGCGAGTTGGCTAATCGATTGATGTCGGTATAGATAAGTTGATTTGGTTAATTAGTCTATCCTATTAGGCTTCGGAATTTGATTTCGGCATCTTGATTTTCAGCTTGGTAGTTCATTTATTTTGATCTAGTATTTCTTTTGTATCCGATTAATTTAATATACATCGTACGTTTCTCTTCAGTAGCATTTCAGTATTTACTATTTCGTTTAAAATATAATGAAAACTTTCAAACCGTACAACCTTAACAATGAATGGTGTTCATTCAAAAGCCTCAATTCTCTCAAATTCAATAACAACAAATCACGGATACTCGATGTCATTCCTCAGTCTGCACTCAATAGACAGACTGCACATGTCTGACCTTTCGTTTATCGCTAGTCTGGATCATGTGCTCCACGCCTTGTGGAGAGTGGTGCGGTCACGTCGTGACCCAGTGTGGGGCGCATTCGTATCGTCCCATATTGAGAAATTGGTCATTCTTGGAACAAAGCTACAAAGTTTTATTAAATTGTATTGGTGTGCTTTGTTTATCTTCTGTTGATAGTACTTGATTGAATACGTTTAAAATGGTTTTATAATTATTGTTTTCTTTCTTTTGTATATGAATGAGTTTTATTATTAATATTATTCTGATTATAATACTTCTAAAATAATTTAAATTAAGGTGATTTATTCAGAAATGATACTGTAGTGCTATACATAGGCAGCCAATCTAGTGCCCTTATTTTGACATTATTAAGAAATCGGCGGTTCCGTGAACGACCGAGTGTGAATCGGGTTAATTGAAAAGCAAAGATTGTAGAAATAACCTTTGAAGTACTACAGTTCATGTAAGTCGAGACATTAATATCATCGTCTTGAGCTATTGAGAAATTGGTCATTTTGCGAACTAGCTAGGTGTGAGTTACAATGATTTCATGTTAATGTGATGGTTCGAAATGCCTCAGTGGGAGCATTTTTTGTTTTTGATTTTAAAATTTTCTTTATCAATGTGCATTTCGTATTATTTTAGAATGTTTTTGCAAAAAATGTAATAAAAGCATGGGCAAACTTTCAAAAAGGTTACACTTTTGCCATGAAAATAATATATTAATAGAACTCCATGAAAAAATAAAAGGCCAAGTAAACCAAACGAAAAAGAATCTTCATTAATTCAAAAACTCATACACCCGAATACTCCAAAAGCGTTGAACCATTCACAAACGCCTGAATCAATTCATAAACGCAATCATCTCATCAAGATACAAATATGATAATACACTGTAGACGTTATCAAACTCATCTGTGCATTCGCTAATCAATCTCCAAACTCGTCGCTTTGGTAACGAAATAGGTAAATCTTTAGTTATTATCTTGACTTTTGGTATTTGGCATTTGTTTTGAATTCAATTGTTTTAACAGTTTGTTACTTTTTGTATGGATTTTGAAAGATATCGAATGTATTGTAGGAATTTACATAAAAGGGGTTGGTTTTTAAAAGGATTAGTGGCATTGAGCTTTTGCTAAAGTAACTTAGAATCTATGAATGATTGAATGATTAGTGGCCTGAAAATAGTGCCTTGGGGTAATCTTTACAAAAAGCCAGTGTTTAGCAATGAAAAGATACAGCCATTAGTTGGATACTGCAATAATTTGGAATTATATACAGGATTGACATAAAAGTTAAACATAGAAAACATAACCCTTCTTTGGCAGTTGGGTAAAAATGGATTATGAAAAAAATATGACAAAGTGACAGGTCGAAATTCTCAGGTTGACTGACTATTTGTATGTGAATTTCATACCAAAGCTTACTTCAGCGAAATATTTCTCACAACAATATCATACGACTTAGTTACACGACACGTTCTCTTATCTCCAAGAATTTGTCATTAATCTTACATATCCCTCAATTATAATCCAGCAATTTCCGTCTTGAAATATTACACACTGAAAATGTATTAATGCTTGCCCAAGATCGATGATGATGCTTGAGTGACCAGATTAAGTATCGGCGGCGTTTGGAATATGATCGATTTGCTTTCAAACGAGTACTCGAACGCTCGTTAAACATCGATAAACTTGGAAGAACACACAATAGTGACAAAGCTGTCAATATCAAATGAAGTAGAAATACGGGTGATGCAATGAATCAGTCTAGATCTTCGTGGAGGCCCTTACTATCACTTAAAACAATAGAATGTTTCGTTATAAAGATCCAGTTAAACTACATATACCTACTAGAGAATACAAGCCTATGAATACCAATTACCTACACGAGAATTCACACACCACGATAAAGTGAAATATGTAATTGGAAACACCTGATTTGCAACTACGTATTTCCCTCAAATTCTCAAACTCATGGAAACATGAAACGATTTACTACCGAATTATAAATGAAAATCCTATCAATATTTATTGAACTGACCATTTCAATATGTTATGGTGGGATAGTCAAGAATCCTCATTTCGCAAGGCTGAGAAGATCTGCCTTCAAATATGGCCGCACACACTATGACTGCGTTCTAACCCAATAATTTACATTTTAAAGCCTATTTATGGTTAATCAAAGGCAAATAGTTTGATTTAATTAGTACATCTGCTTTTAATTTGTAGGATCTTGACTCTGTTGGATCGACAAGGCTCTTGCTTTATGTAATGGTAATTGAGATGATTTAAAAAAGGACTATCTTGTTCTTTTTTAACTCGTGTTTTAATCGTGAATTAACGTTCTCTTTTTTTTAGTTATTTAAAAAAATTGTGAAGTATTTCTTTAGTTTGATTTCGGAATTTGTATCTTTTTAATCTTTTTCTTATTCTTGAAAGACACATGCAATGTTTTATGTGAACCATGACTTTGAACAGACCAAAAAATATAAATTCCAATTCGTGCCCGTCTCTACACTTTTAAAATCAAGCCTATTTATTTCCCTCTTTATCCGTATATCTGCAAAGTGCAGAATAGCTGTAAAATCAATTAAAATCCGACCTATGCAGTGCCTTACTTTGCTCCAAGCTAGATCACGATGCATGATGCAACGATCCCACGTCATTTTGTAACTCATCAGTACTAGGGTACTGAGGGAACAAATTACTTATTACACACAGATTTGAAGACTCCTTGCATTCTTAGCTCCACTCACGCAAACATGAGAAAAGTTGTTAACATGAATTTTGTGGTAGATGCAACACAACCCTGCCTTTACAATGTGTTTTTGGAAAAATAATTTTAGAATCCACACATAAAGTACAATTTATGTTTCAACTTTTTTGACGACTTTTCTAATAGTCATCAAAAACTGAAATTGCACAAGACAATTAGACATTCTGAAAAAAACTCTACAGATAACGTCTACATAAAGTGCATATTTGTGTTTCTGACTTCAAGTTGGAAACAAAGTTTTCAATATGGTGGTTTTCCCAGATTTAGCGATGTCACTATGTGTGCAGAGTATAATAGTATAGGAGTCAAGTGCCTGCATTGTGAGTAATCTCTGAATCAAGTTACTGAGGTAATGTTAGAACTTGACAAGATTAAGTACACGTCAAGTGTTGCTCAGTGTTTTGTTAGTAAACTGTAATGTGTTTGCAAATGGAGGGCTTTCTAATGGCAGAGCTTAGGTTATTAGAGTTGGTTTCCGATGATCTGTTTTATATGAAGATGTTGTGAGGCAAATATTGGCAAATATTTTCAAATAAATTGTAGATATAATGTTAAAGCTTTTGAAGAGTCAAGTTATGAATGTCTCATAAAGTCATGCTAAGTTTTATGAGAGATTTATGTTCTTTAGCAGAGATCACTGTATTATGTTTAACTACAGAATTTGAATAGGGACTGTTTGAGTACACCTGTCACTGATCTTTTTGATTTTTGTTTGTTTTAGACCTATTTCTTAATTTATATTGTATGTTCTAAATAAGACGTAATCTTTTCTTTTGCTATATGACTTCTTGCGAAGTCAGTTATCATAGTTTGTCCCAGATAATCTAAATGATGTCCTGTCTAAACATTATCAACAAGGTTAATCGTTTAGGTCTTGTGGTCACTTTAGAGATTAGAGCTAGATTTTTATGAACCACAGAATCACTATAATTCTTGAACAGTCATTTTTAATACTAATGATCGTAATTTTACATCGTTCTTTATAACTTTTTTTATTAAAGGCGATTAGGATAAGTTTTTGCGGTAAGAGCACTTTTTACAGTTCATAAAATTTGCTTTTGTATGTAGTTAATGTTAGCAAATTAGCGTAAAAAAAAGACATAAGTTTTAAAATTAAATCTATCAATCAGTTGTGTCAACATTTTTTCTAGCAGACGAAGAATAATGATTGCATTATGACTTTAAGTAAAAAGTTTAGAGCTTAGATCGATACCGCACGTTATTGGTTTATTTAGAGAGCTTAGAAATTTCATGGAAGGGTTTTCTCACTTTGTATGTAAAAAGATTATGAGCTCAGTAACTTTGAACAGTGGTAATGAAAGTCGATCACTCACCATCATCAACGATGCCAGCGGCTTCATCGCGGGCGTTCTGCTCCAAAGACTTCAGGATCTCTTCGGGGATCGGGGGAGGAGTGGGCAAATGAGCTCCCTGGGGCACGAAACCGTTCTCGTCAGCGGTGTAAGTGATGCTGTAGTCCTGGCCATCATCACCCTTGTACGCAAAGCTTCCTTGAGACTGGACTCCGTTGGTGGCAACACCTTGAGCGTCAGCGCGGATACCGTTGGAGGTTTCAAAGTCATATGAGAATCCTTCAGCAGTAACTTCACTATTCAGCTTGAGGATCTGAGCGCCGGCGTCAGCGGAGTTGGCACCGCCACGAGCGTTGTACTGTCCACCAGCGGCCGCGTTGTATGCATTTCCAGAGTGAGCGGCACCACCACCGAACCCAGAGCTAGCACCACCTCCGAAACCGGAGCCAGCGCCAGCGCCGCCGTAACCTCCGGCTCCTCGGCCACCAGCGCCGAAACCACCTGCTCCACCAGCGCCAAAACCACCAGCGCCGAAACTGCCCGCACCACCGGCTCCTCCAAAGCCACCTCCGGCTTTACCACCGAAGCCAGGAGCTCCGGCAGCACCGAAGCCGGGGCCGAAACCACCAGCGCCGGAGTTACCTCTGGGAGGGAGGTATTTGTTGTCAAGGCGGTCTGCTAAGCAGACACCGAGGACAGCGGCTACCACGAGCTGAAAGAGCATAGATCAAGTGGTCAATGGATGATGAGAAATAATGGAAGATAACGGAGTTAAAGCTTTAACATTCCTTGTTAGGGGAATGTCAAGATGCACCGCTTAAACAAACAAGTGAGTTAGAAAAAAGTTTATAATTCAACCCTGCTCCGATTCTGTTTAACCCAGTTTTTTTGCCTCAAATGGCTATTACCTCATTGAAATTCAAATCAATGATGAGCATGTTTTAATTATAGACATTTTGTTTAATTGCACTCCTAAGTTTATGCGTATGTTAGTAATTATACGTCGAAATGTCGATTTAATGTTGCAAATGATAGATGCATTCATGACGAGGATTTCGAGTACAGTTAATTCTTTTTCTACGTGATTTTATTTTTGCAACCGTGTGCAATGGGTTTTAGTAACTTTTTAAAATTACTGAAGGTATTACTTAAGGGGTATTTTTATGAAGGGGGTTATAGCTGCCACATGGAAGAGCAATAATGTGAAAATATTTAGTTGTTAGATCTTCAGTTGGCATCAGTAATCAGTAGTTGAATCGCTGAAAGAGCTTTCGTAATGCTTATGATTTTATGGATTCAGTTTAACGGCTTTACGGTTAATTGAAGTTGTGAGATATTAATTAACAATTAGCAATAACGAAGACAAAAATGAGTTAGTTGTTTTTAGTGGTAAAAGTATAAAGCACCTCGAATATTGATTGACAAGATCACGAATTTGTACTTAGGGTGGCAAACTTTGTTTTAAATATTTCACAGTTTACGTGCAACAAGCTTAAGGGTCTCCAGACTAATTAGACTACTGATCAGGCCAACCCGTCAGTCAGGTATCAAGACTGACAAATCAGACTGACATGCCACTGCTTGCGTCCGTCAAGCATAAGGGCTTGAAGCGTCCTAACCCCAAACTGCACCACGATTCCCGATAAACCAAATCGACTTACCAATTTCATTATTTTATATTAAAATATAATTTCTAAGGAAGACGACTTGAGTCTAAGGCGATGGTGCGCTGACTGTGATGTGTTCTAGCGTTCCGACCAATATATACCTCTCTAGATGAGTGAGAATCATTCTGAAAATGATATCAGGGCCGCTGTAGCGTCGTAAGAAGGTTGGTCTTCCTTTATTAAGAGAATGTGATCGAGAGCTGATGTACATATTTTTTTTTTTTTTGTGTCGACATCCGTGTTGCTTGAAGGGTTGGTTTGGTTTTTGATATAATAATGCAATTGCATTTTAAGGTGATTGGTAAAAGAATGTAGTGAACGTCAGCAGCTGTTGTGTTTGTTACACTGTTTTTGTTATAGATTACTGTTTTTCTTTTACAGACGAACAAGGATACGTCCTTTATTGATATTATACCTTACATTGTTCTCAAATATCTTTGGCCGATATAAGGAATAGACTTTTCACTAGACCGTGACCTCTGTGCTTGGATGGGCGTTCCGAAGTACATTGACAAAGAAGCCATTTTATTTTATTCACAAGACATGCATTGCAGGCCTTTCTAGCTTTGGTAAAGACTGTCGCTTTTGTCACATTGCTTGATTGTCATCTGGGTGCTTCCGATGGTCATTGGGATTTCGATCAGACACTTAATTTATCTTCCAAAAGCTATTTTATCATAAAGTGACATAAAGTCATCAAGTAGGTATCTAGATTCAGACATAAAAGTCACAGCTTGTAACTTTTGTAATCAAATAATACATAAAGCCCTGTTTGTAAATGTACGGTAGCAAAACGGTTGTCTCTAATAAGGTGTTTAAATGCCACACATTTAAACGCCTCATAAACATAAAGATATATAACACCGATCAATAGCATTGGGATTAACTTACCCGTTTTTAGCTTTAGTATTTGAATGACTTTAAGTAACAAAAGAACCATTGGATTAATGCAGGTTATTGTACTAATATTATAAGCTTTTGAGGATGGATGGATGCCTAAATATTTGTTACTCCCTTTACGCAGAAACTACTGATCGGATTTGGATAAAATTTGGCACATACATAATTTATAACTTGGATAAACATGTGGAATACTTTTTGTGCTGGTTCGATTCTCATGTTTAATTCGGCCACTTCCAATGATGTGTTCTCTAAACTTTGCTTATTGTAATTTTTTAAACTAAGATACGATAACATAATTACGTAAAACATATTGCTGGGAAAAGACTAATTTTTTTTGGGGTCAAATATCACGTTTTGTGGTAGAACTCAACCCACATGCACTCAAAACAGTTTGCGTGGAGGTGTTAAAAGTAAAAATCTTACAATAAACCTTGTATTTAAAAAAAACTTGTGTCAAAGTTGTAACTTTGACCCCCTATATAATACCTCCGTAACTATAAGGTTTCCGGGTATGGTGTGGAACAAAAAAAATGATCGCAATGACGGGGAATATAAGTGCTTTTTTACACCCTTTAAATATCCTGCGCTCTTCACAAACAATTTTCATAAAAACAACGAAGACTATGAAAAGAATATAAGTAAGTACTAGCTTTCATTCAACTTAGGCTTGGAACACAGACGACCTTTTAAAGCCGCTAAGATACATTCAATCAATCAACGAAGACTAGACTTGTTATAATCACATTAATCATTAAAGCGCCTATGGCGACATGGATCACTGATCACATAACATAACATCACGCCTTTAACCCCGAAGGAGTTACGCAGTGGTACTTATTAGTACATCCACATTTTGCCAAGTATGTTTAAAGGTCCATATTCACCAAAAAGATGGCGTTCTGATTATCTAAAACCAGCTGTTTACTACAAATTTTTGTATGGGAACATGTCACAGTGACAGCTGTTTTTAACTGACTTCCCAAAAAGGAGGAGGTTCTCAATTCGGCCGGTATGTTTTTTTTATATGTATGTACATCGATTACGCCGCGGTTAATAAACCGATTCGCGTGATTCTTTTATTGGTCGACGCGAAATAGATGCCAAATGGTCCCAAAAAAAATTATTTCAGTTTGGTTTAGTAGTTTTTATTTTATAAGCATTATTGTTATTTGGACGATGTCATTTTGACGACACTTTGTACATTAGTATGTCGATAACTTTAACGTTTCTAGTCCGATTTGCGTAATTATTTTTTTGTTCGTTAGGGTACATATTCAAGTTGGTTGTTAGTAAGTAAGTAAGTTGTTACCCTGGTCATCTAGTTAGCATATGATGATGGGATCCCAAGGAAATCAAGAAGAACACTCGCGAAACAGCGCGCGCAAAAGTAAAAATAACTCGCTGTATACACCAGTTCATAACATAACATCACGTCAGTACGCTGTGAAGGGGTAATGCGCATAGGAGCCACTAAAAAGGGTTTTTTTTTTTAAAAAAAAAAACCCTTCTAAAAACACAAAAAACTGAAAAATAACTTTAGCTTCAAGAGTCGGTGACCTTTGTTTGATTGGTTTAGTTTTTTGTCACCGACTTTGCAAAAAATTTTTAGATAATCAGACCGTTATCTTTTCGGTGAACATGGACTTAAGTCACATTTAATATGGGGCGAGTTATCAACCGGCCATGTACGACCACGCAGTATGGATATGTTTCTGTCACCGTCAAATTTTAAAACCCGTTATATTATCTAGCGAGATTGTAAACTCTCGAAATATTGTGAAACGAACATACTGCTTACAATTTAACGCATTGTTTCTGGGAAGATTACAATCTATCGAAGTGAAATTCCGTCGCATGCATTTCACAATATAACGGTATATTGTGAAATGCATGCGACGGAAGTATCTCAGCCCCCATAATCGGGACTTGGGGCACCCCGACGTCAGATTAGGTTCCTTTAAGGCGATTACATGAGCTAAACGCGAGTTTTATAATTACTAAAAGTATATTATTCATTGCTATAAACAAGACCACAAAAATATACGATATTCTTCAGGATATATGCTAGCATGATAGTGTTTTGAAAACATAATACAATTAATTTGGCTCGATAAAAAAAAATCACGAACTTATCTCTAAAAATATCTTTCAAACAATAAAAAACAAACTAATTAATAATTCTACAAGCAATATATTAGCATGATACTGTTTTAGTTTTTCAATCCAATCAATATTTTTTTTGTAAATCGATCGAAACCACTCATTTCGCACTATTTGTCCCGCAGTGGCTGACGTAACAACCACTTTGTAGTGCAAGCTGATTAGAACTTTATCCTAACAGCATTTCAAACGAAGTTTTAACCACCACAAATAGAGTTGCTAATTTAGCTCGTCTAAGCGCCTTAAACAGAAATAGTCGACTACGCTTTTTGGGCGAGTTTAAAGTGTTTTGAGGTTAGGTTACATTAATCGGTTTTTCTCAGGTTCATGGGAGACTTACCATGGGGCAAAAGGGAGCCCTCCTTCCCTCCCTCCCTTTATACCGTGCGAGTTGATTACATTTTACAATTTTACGCTTTCACTTTGAAAGATTACAATCTACAGAGAAATAATGCGTTAAATTGTAAGTAGAATGTTCGGTTGACAATTTTTCGAGATTTCAATCTCGCTAGATAGATTACAATATAACGGGTTTTATAATGATGGAGAATCCCAATGACTCGTTTCTCCGACCTACGAATCGATCCCGGATCCTCATGCTCATCGGACTCGCTTTGCGATCACTTGACCAATAGACAATCCTATCCTACTGATAGAAATGCCACAGTTTGTGAGGATGTTTATTACTATTTCACGCAAAAACTGCTGAACGGATTTGGATGAAATTTTGCACACAAATAGTTTATGACTTGGATGAAAATATAGAATACTTTTTATGCCGGTAGTGCGGACAATTATTGACGGGGGCGAAGCCGCGGGTGTTAGCTAGTCTATTATAATTCGACTATAAAATAGTCCATTGTGAACTCAAACATCCTTAAATACATAATTATATTTAATTTGTTTATGAGAAATTTATGACGTAGATACTTAGTAAAATATTACGACTATTTAGAAGCTACGGCTGATCACGTTTTGTTACAAACACGCTAAATAGAGTTCGGAGTCATATTTTAACAAGATGGCGTAATTTTCTTTAGGCAATATTGTAGTTAGAAGATTATTAGGTTAGGTTAAGCTAGTGGCCGCAAGTAGCTGAGCAAAATGTCCTGGGTTTGATTCCCGGGTCGGGGAAAGTGTTATTGTTTTTTCCAGCAGGAATTTCTCCGTAGCAGCAACAGAGCTTGGAATTGTGCCCAGTTGATGGCAATAGGCAGTAGGCACGCCCCCTATGACATGGGACTTAAACATAACTGGCGAAATGTGGTTGTACTATTAGGTACACTTCTGCCTAGCTACTTTACAAGCGTAAAGTAACGTTATTCTATGATTAGATAACTATTTGTAAAACATATGAAGACGGGAATTTATCGCTTTATCGCGAATTTACCTTTACCGTCTTCATATGTTTTATAATGTGTTCTGATCGTGAAAGTTTAACATATTTGTATTAGAAAAAGTAGGCATCCCAATCATTATCTGTCTAGCCTTTTTCCCAAGTTTATTAGGGTCAGCTTCCAGTCTAACCCGATGTAGCTGAATGTCAGTATTTTACATGGAGCGACTGCCTATCTGACCTCCACAACCCAGTCAGTACGGGGTAATACGATACTCCTTGGTAAAACTGGTTGTCAGAATTTTTTACCTGTAACAACTGCCAGAGATCTACAAATGACAACCGGGAACAACAGCTTAACGGGTTTTCCGAGGAAACGGAGGAAACTGGGTATGTAATTGGTGGTCAACCTAGGCTTAACCTAAATATCGATCCGAGCGGCATAGTAAAATAAAGTAGGCATCCCAACTATATAATTTATCGTTAACTTGCCGACCCGACAGACGTTGTCCTGTCCTGCCTACCTACTAATACCTATCTACCTACTACTACCTACCTACCTACTACTACCCACCTACCTACTACTACCTACTACTATCTACCTACTACCACCTACCTACTACTACCTACCTAAGAACCTTTATCTGACAATGACAAACATAACAAAAAAATATTAAGTGAAATTTTTATTCATTATTATCATCCACAGCTCAACTTCACCCACTGCTGCGTATAAGCCTCTCTTTGCCAACTTCCAAGGTGCCAAGTTCCACGAGGTTGTGCTATAGAGACAATATCGACTGCCCATCTAGCCGCCGGACAATCCAACATTTCTCATTATTGTCCTAGGACGTCACTCGGTCAGAACTTTACTCAAACTCGCATCACTGCGCCAATGATTACCTTAATCGCACCTATTTCTTCAAAGCGTTAATTAAAGGTTCTATTATTCGCAAAAAGTAAGCATTATCATCATCATCACCTGCCTAGCCTTTTCCCAACTATGTTGGTAACGACTTCCAGTCTCACTGGATGCAGCTGAATACCAGTATTTTACATGGTTCGATTGCATATTTGACCTCCACAATCCAGTTAGTAGGTACTGGATAATACGATACCCCTTGGTAAGACTGCTTGTCAGAGTTATTTAGCCTCTGAGTACCTGTAACGACTGTCAGAGATTTATAAATAACAGCCGGGACCATCAGTTTAACGTACTTTTCGAGGTATGAAGGAAGCTCGATATGTAAGGGTGTTCACCCATCCACAGACCAACCTAGACAAGCGCAGTTTAACCTAAAGATCGACCCGAGTGGATGTTATTATTTAGCCACGAACATGGACTTAAAAAAAAGGCGGACGTAACTTCATTAAGAAACAATTGAAGCATCACAATGGCGGCTGCGTAACTATGTGTGCGTGTGTAAAGGGATGTCAGATGATGAAAAATTACCCATTTTTAAACAATATTTCAATAAGATTTCCCTTGCACTTGGTTTTATTACAAGTTTTTGTGACAGATATTGTTTATTACGATTTATTACGCAAAATAACAAGCGGGCACACGTAGCATCGTTCAAAACGTAATGGCCGACGGCAGACTTACTATGGTGTGAATGTGTGCGTGCGCGCACCTGTCAGAATTAGTGCACTGACTTACTATGGGTGCTTCAGTTATTGTTAAAGAAGACGGCGTCCGCCTTTGTTTTTAGGTCCATGGCCACGAGCATATCTTTATCTGCAGTAATTCGGGAAATAAATACGTGATGTTACCATTGACACAAAATGTGAAGATTAAGGTCACAATCAACCGCCTCTTGTTACGAATCCTTCAATTCTAATAAAACCGATGGTAAAGTCGATAACGCGTGGCTTTTCTGAACTTACAGCCTTGTCAAGTTTAACAATACAAACTATAACATTCATGTTAGTTACCATGACTTCTACTCATAACCAGAACCATACTATAATTGGATGATGTACGTTTTTTTAGCTCGTAGCTGTTAGATTCTTTAATTATTAAGAGCCCTCTTACAGTCCACTAGCGCCGCCAATCGAAAAAATGTCATAACTCGTAAATAGAATCAAAAATACAAAATGTGGTCTATTATTACTGTAGAAAAGGCAATAACGTAATTTTATAACACCTTATCAACACTTGAAATATAGCTGTTTAGCTAAATCGTGCATTCAAAACATAAACGGCCGTTTTTGTTACAAATGCACGATTTAGCAAAACAGCTATATTTCAAGTGGTGACAATGTGTTATAAAATTACGTTATTGCCTTTTCTACAGTAATAATAGACCACATTTTGAATTTTTGATTCTATTTACGAGTTATGACATTTTTTCGATTGGCGGCGCTAGTGGACTGTAAGAGGGCTCTTAACGAAACACAGTAATCTAAGAGATCTTTTCATCCCAGTTCTTTGAGAGGGGTGGATAGTAATCCCCTCTGTCTTCGATGTTAGAGGTGCTTGAGACAGTTCTTAAATGTGTCAGATGCATATATATGTAGATACATTGTCACCAAGGTACTCTTCAAACGCGAACGAATAAAACCCAGACAGCTCAATATATTATGCTTCAGATAATCGTCGGATAAGGAGGAGTATATATAGGAGGAGCTTGTAGCTAAGTAATAACAGTCGCTCGGGTCGATCTTAAGGCTAAGCCGTGCTTGCCTACGTTGTTCTGTTGGGTGACCACTCTTACATACCGAGTTTCCTCCGTGCCTCGGAAAGACGTTAAGCTGATGGTCCCGGCTGTCATTTGTAGATCTTTGACAGTCGTTACAGGTAGTCAGTGGCTTAAAAAGCCTGACAACTAGTCAGTACTTAGTGGGTTGTGGAGGTCAGATAGGCAGTTGTTCCATGTAAAATACGGGTATTCAGCTGCTTCCGGTTAGACTGAAAGCCGACCTCAACATTTTTGGGAAAAGCCAGGCAGATGGCGATTATCTACGTTCATAGCACGGTTATGATAGGGTACGGTGTAGTGGGCCTCTCCCGGGAACCATTTCATCAATTGCTGCCTTATCCGACAAATATCATCATCTGCATAGCCTTTTCCCGAATATGATTGCGTCGGATTCCAGTCTAACCGGATGCAGCTGAATCCCAGTATTTTACATGGAGCGACTACCTATCTGACCTCCACAACCCAGTTAATACTGGGTAATTTAATACGATAGGATTTTTTACGATTTTATTTGTAACGCCTGCCGAAGATGAACAAATGACAGCCGGGACCAACAGCTTAACGTGCTTTCCGAGGCACGGAGGAAACTCGGTATGTAAGGCTGGTCACCCATCCACAGACCAACCTAGGCAAGCACGGCTTAACCTAAAGATCGGCCCGTGCGGCTGTTATTATTTAGCCACGAGCTCCTCCTATATATACTCCTCCGTATCCGACGATTATCTAAAGCATAATATTTTGAGCTGTCTAGGTATTATGCGTTCACGTTTGAAGAGTACCTTGGTGACAATGTATCTACATATATATATGCATCTGACACATTTAAGAACTGTCTCAAGCACCTCTGACATCGAAGACGGAGGGGATTACTATCCACCCCTTTCAAAGGATGGGATGAAAAAGATCTCTTACGCAAAAGCAATGGCTCGTTAATAATTACCGAATCTAACAACAACACAGCTTTTTATAAGACTCACCTCTAAACACACAAACACAATAATAAATCACGTCCAATATTTTGAAGAATGCTGTCCAAACTATTTAGTACCGCCATTAATCATGGCAGTTATTAAAAAACAAATACATGAGAATTTAATAACAATCAGTTTTAGTAACAGTCTATTACTAACTCGTCTGGTATTTTGTGAGTATCGTTAGTGATATATGAAAAATGATATGATAGGCTATAGCTTTTTTGTGGTTTTGAGCTGTCATGATTTGTGGCCACTTCTTTTTTTAAATAAAGATTGAATTAATTGGATATGATAAAATTTATAACACTATTGTTTCAGCACATGCTTTAAATTTTTTTTTTTTATGGTTTTAATTGTAGGATTTGATAATTGACTTGTCCCTTTAATAATAAGAGCCTATTGAAAACTTTATTTCTTTATAATAGGGCGCTTGAAAATGTCATCAACACAGGCACAAATCTTGACTTTGCAAATATATTTAGCCACAGAATTGAGAACCTCCTTTTTTATCCTCTGTGTAGATAAAAATAATAATCATATATTCTCATTAAATTGAGAACCTCCTTCTTTGTATTCGTCGGTTGAAAAAACCCATGATCACTTCACACGACCTGGGAATCCAAACCAGACCAACAGTACTGTAGTGCTATCGATACTGTATACGACATCTCGAGACAGTCAACCACCATCACTACATATTATAAAACAAAAGTCCTCCGCCGCGTGTCTCCGTCTGTTCGAGATAAACTCAAAAACTACTGCAGCAATTTCATGCTGTTTGACTAATGAATAGAGTGGTTCTTAAGGAAGGTTCTAGTATATAATTTATACGAGGTGGACGTCGCAGGCATCAGCTAGTAGTTAAGGTCTTGAATAAGACTATAACATGGTACAGAATGGTATAAAATGAATGAATGATGCTATAGAATGGTATAGAATGGTATGTGGTAGCGTCCAGGACCAACCAATGTATCAACGGAAATTGAACCCAAAACACATAAGCCTCACTTAAAACCACTAGACTCCCAACGCATTCCCAAGTAACGTGCTAAACCTTTTCTTATAAAACCAGAACAAAACATAGAATATCATCCTAATGCCTTTGACCCGCGACCTGCGCGGGCGCACAAACGGACATTCTCCGCCACTGCATTGCTAGTATTGAATTATGTGTTAAGCTTTGGCTGTTTAAGATGACTTTACTTGAATATTATTAAGACTTATTAGGTCAGAACCGATCATTTCTTAGTAGCAACTTGGATTTTAGATTTGTGCCCGGTTGGGGGCAATAGCATAAGCATAAACATAATCTGCCTATTATTCCCACAGCTGGGACACAGGCTTCCTCACCAATGACAGGGAATGCGCTATAATCCATCAGGGTAATGGAGGTCATATAGGCAGTCGCTCCATATAAAACACTGGTATTCCGCTGCATCCCGTTGGTCTGGGAAGCGACTCCAACATAGTTGGGAAAAAGCTAGGCAGATGATGGGCATAATCCAACACGCAGTCTTGTTACCGGTAAGTAGATCCTTCACTTGTTTAATTTCATTAGTGATGAAATAAATTTCACAAAGTAATGCGCCTGGGTTCGAACCCACGACCTACTGCCACTGCTCTAGGACAATAGACTTGCCTTCTATCACATAAGACTTAAACATAACTGGTAAAATATGGGAGTAGTATGAGTACATAAGCCCTTTTGAGGGAGGCCTATGTCCAGCAGTGGACGTCTTACGGCTCAAAATATGATGATGATGCCTTAATGTACAAGTTTACTTACCCTCTGGGAAATACACAGGAGTGATGTTGTTTAGGCTTCTTAACTGAAAAAATCTAATTAGTCCGTCACTTAGGTTATCAATAATTTATTTGACCCGTATTTTTTCTTTTGTCACATAACCCAAAATTGACGAAGATACGACGCTTTTAAAATTCCCAATACGTCACTCTTTGGTATTATTCTTAGTGAGTTCTGACGTCACGAGCCCCCACTCCCGAGTTTTGATACGTTTCATCTTTGTCAATATTCGTTGATTCACAAAAACAAAAACTACGTGTCCATTATTGTCCAATACTCTAACTGACGGACTAAAAAGAATTTGCAATTTATTGATGGTGAAAACGAGCCTATTAGGTTTTTTGGAAACCAGAAAATCTTCATTCTCCTGTGTTTATCGCAACTTATTGGTCGTGGTCGCATAATTTCTTCTCTTAGTCTTCATCTCATGAGCCACCCGTATCTAGCCATATCATCTTTTTGCAGTACATCCATCGTTTCTTTGATTAAATTTCTTTCGTTTATAATATACCATAGAATATCATCCTAATGACTTTGACCGGCGGTCCGACGCGGGTGCAGAATCGAACATTCTCTGCCACTGCACTGCTGTTTTAATGCGTTGAGCTTTAACTCTTTAAGATTAGATCGCTGAGAATTGCAGGATTTTTATCTGGGTTCACAATGGACTAAACTTTTTAGTTTTGTGGGTACTTAGCATGTTCATTTGATTTTGAAAAGATTGGGAGCATGATTACGTAGTTTGGTTGCAAAACGAGAGTATTTTCACAGCTTTACTAATAATATTTTGTTTTGGCGTTTTAAAGCGTGATGGTATTTCTTCCTTCGAAGATACAATTTTGTTTTTATTACACAATTCTTTGCTTTATGTCTACAGTACTTTCACAGTATTTATGTCTTGTACTGGGACTGTAGCTAAATTTATTTTTCATCTTTGTTTCGACAATTTAAAAGTGCCTGTAATTGTCCTACTTGAAACAAATGCTTTGATTTTGAGAATTTGCAGTTTTCTCACCACATTAAATGTAGATAAGCTTCCTTAAATTACTGATCAACACTCTTATCTGATCAACACTGCCTAAAAACAGCTTTGAATAAAGCTTGCCTAACATGGTGAACTCACCTTAATGACCCCATCAATGGTCAAAAAACAGCACATCTTCTGTCGTTTAGAGTTTCTTAGTTTCCGTCTTCACAATCTGTAACATAAAACCCCACGGTTTATCGTCGTCTTTCTCTCCTTGTCCCATTCTACTTAGGGTTACTTAGGGTTACAGCGTTTTTTTCTTCCCATCTTCCCCTCCCTTTCAGTCATCACGGCATCATTTACTTCTTTCTCTTTTATATCATTCCTCGAACAATCCATCCATATATATGGATGATCATCTCCCTCTCCATCTATCAACATGAAACCCCAAGGTCCATTTTCCCTTAACCTTAACCCTGAAAGCAGAAATCTCATTACCCCATTACTCATGGGAACAAAACGTACAGCCTGTTCTCATCCTAACCACTTAACATTGCCACACAACAAACCTAAGATAAAATGAAATGTTACAAAATCCGACAAACACATGCTGCTGATCTGAATCAGTGGGTCAGTAGCTAAGCCCGACCTGCAGCTTAATATTGCCTATTTTTTTGCTTACTGTCCATCATACTGCAAACTACTTATTATGTCAGATTATAGATGAGGTTTGTGTGTTTTCGAATGTTTGTGGAGGGTTCCGTACGGTTTTTAAAAGGCATTTTTTTGTGTTTTTGTTTTATCCCGCAGCGCAAACGCAATTAACGCGCAGTAACAGAAATTGGGTTTTTTTGTATAGTTTTTCTTCTTTGTTTTCTATATATAAAAATGAAACCCGTTTTCCGTTGTCACGGCATAGCATGAAAACGGCTTGACAGATTTGGCTGATTCTTTTTTTGTTGTGTTTGTTATTGTCAGGAGAAGGTTCTTATGAAAAAAAAATGTAGTAGTAGGTAGGTAGGTAGTAGTAGGTAGGTAGTAGTAGGTAGGTAGTAGTAGGTAGGTAGTAGTAGGTAGGTAGTAGTAGGTAGGTAGTAGAAGGTAGGTAGTAGTAGGTGGGGGTAGTAGGTACGTAGTAGTAGGTAGCTTTTTCCCTCTTATGTGACGCAGACGAAGTTGCGTGGGTCAACTAGTTATATATATATTGCATTCTCACTTATTGTATATTGTCCATTAATGTCTTTTTTCACAAATTAGACCTGCTCGTGAACTTGATCTCACCTGATGGAAAGCGATGATCTTGATATGAACATGTTAAGTGTGTTCTGTCCTTACATAAGCCAATAGACAATTATTATCGTCATTTACCTAAATATACTTTCCCTCTCATATTTTTTTTCTTCTTCATCATTTTTCTACTTTCCGTTTATTTGTAGCAGTAATTACATGTACAGTTATTATTAGCAGTTCCTATTAGCACCTTGTGAATTACTCTTGTAGCATGTTTATTATCTTGTACACAAGAAGGTATTATAAATCTCTTGTTTCTCAAATACCTTACAATTGTTTATACTTAGTTAAACTTAAGATTGGGATCACAACATAAGTTACTAGTTGTCGAAATGTTACGTTATGTAATTTACTACGGTTTGTACTTGTGACCTTTTGATAGCCAGTCAACCGTAGCCAGTGCCGTATTGTCGATTCGAATCAATATTTGACTAAAAGCTAATAGACTCTTTAATTATTGCTTCATATAGTAAAAAAAAACCCTGTACATTAACACACAGCGCCATCTAGTGCCACACTAAGCAAGGCTGGTGTCGTGGACACCAGATAGTTGATATACTACATATACTTTTTTGTTTGTAAATACATACTTATTATACATATAAATATCCATGACTCGGAAACAAATACTTCCATGCTCATCACACAAACATTAATTGCTTTTACTGGGATTCGAACCCAGAACCCTAAGAAAGCAAGGCAGCCTCACTACCACAACGCCATTCGTGTAGTCAAATAGTATAGTAGTTAAGAAGGGCTCCTAGCTTAATAATAATCGTAGGTTAATCTCGCTTTCCGAGGTTGGTCTGTGGATGGGTGACCAAGAAGCTCGTTGAACCGTTGGCCATCCGTCATTAGACCGGCGCTAAGGATAGTCAGACGTCTGAAAGTCTGAGAACTATAGGCTTACCAAGGAGTTGTAGTTCAGTAATTGAATTGCAGAAATGTCTGAACTGGAGCGACTGCCAATCTAGACACTCGCTTTGATTGTAAGCTTGCCCTAACATAGTTGGAGTAAGGGCTAAGCAGATGATGACAAAATGCTCTTTTGGTAATTCGTTTCTCTCGTTTTTTTGAGGAATTAGCGTATTCTATGATGAAGGGGCTTTGAAAGTATGCCACCCCCCACCCCTCCCCAACCTTCCCTAAAATTGTATGTACTCATCTTATACGAACTACAGCTGTTACGAGTTTACAAAACTCACCTGTCTTAACTTCACATAGGGCAAGTTATATGACAGCTCATACAGTCGAGGAACTTTGATCAACTAATTGGCGCAGTAAGCTAAATAGACGCAATCGCGGATAAAATGGAAAGAAAAATAAGCTTTGCTTACAAAAATGGGCGCAACTAGTACACTTAGGTGCATGTTCACCGAGAAAATAACAATCTGATTATCTAAAAACAGCTGTCAATGTGACATGTTCCCCCACAAAAATGTATTTTAAACAGCTGTTTTTAGATAATCGTCCGTCATGTTATAGTGAACATGGACCTTATTTTGCCCCATTCGACCATGTCTTTAAAGAGCATTAAAGCGACATTGACTAAGAAATATTGCATACCAAGTTCTAAAAATAAACATTGAAATTTATATCTTTTATGATCCACTGAACACAACGATGGTTTTGAAAGTGACAGCTCACAGCTTAAAATGAGTTAACTTATCTAAGTTAGAGCGTTTTGATGGCGATCGCACGGAACCCCATAAATAATAAGCGCTCATTACGCTCGCGTTAGGAAACTTTGCAGACGCGAACTTGTGTTATCTATTAAGTTATTGTGACGACAATAATTATTCTTACTTTTATATGTAACATACGGGATGGGTTTATGTGCAACTACTTGGCGCCATCATCATCATCATCATCGACAACCTGACTTCAATCAATGCTGGGTCTAAGCCTCTGTTAGCTTCTGCAAGCTCCACCACGCTCAATTCATCATCATCATCATTCATTTCAGCTGAAAACGTCCACTGCTGGACATAGGCCTCCCACAAGTGTCGCCACATTTACCGGTTCCGTGCGACTCGCATCCAGCGGATTCCCACATCCTTCACCAAGACATTGGTCCACCTAGTGGAATGCCTTTCAACGCAACGTCTTCCACCACTCCAGAACTTTTCGGCCCCATCGACCATCCGACTCACTACCACTTGAGTCTCAATATCTTGGTGTAATTACCCTATATAATGTTCCCATTTCTATGTCTTGATTCTATGAGAGGCTGTAATCTACCACGCGGTAACAGTTCGAGCTGATGTAGTTCTAATGTCTCTAAATTTTTGGTACAATATGCTGGTATCGATATTTTGCTTCAGCGGTTTGAGAGCAGTGGTGTTGGAATAAATTACTTATAATAACGCGCCTGCTTTCCATCAACCAACAAATCATCAGCTGGGGTCATTGCTGCTGGCCCACCGCTTCTTGTTCGATTTTATGTGCTGAAAGGTTGAAGGCCAAAAGTTGACGTAGAACACCGTATGATTTTAGTCAGTTTAACTCGGACAGAAACTTCTTTTTTCCACTCGCAAAAAGAGTGCCATCAAAGAGATTAAATGTATGTATTTAATGTCTTTGAGTGCTTTGATAAAATTAACGTACCAAAGAAGCAGAACAGTAGCAGTATTTACAAATCTAGAAGTTAATAAATCTCTTGAAATTTGATCCGCGATCTCTTCTAAAAGTTAGGTTAAACCTGTGGGATAAAATAAACGAGGGGATAATAACTTGTTGTAAATATTCAGGAGATCATTTTGTATAAGAATGCACACACAATAGTGACAAGGAATCTCAGCTGATGAAAGTACTTCAGAACATACTTTTCTTAAATTCAAATTTACGCCATAGACAAGTATACATAAAGTTTGTATTTCCAATAAAACCTGTAAAGACAAATTGTGAACGCGGGTCCGGACGTTTTAACAAATATTGTACTGTAGTATCTGTCAAAGTCTTAATATTTTCAAAATAATTTTAAATGCTCGCTTAAAATGAGATGATGAGTTGAGTTGTTGACAGCTACATGCTTCGTTTCGCAAATCATCGTTACATTTAAAAGTTTCTTCTATATTTATATTATTACATCATTTGTATCTAGCGTAAGCTTTCAGAGCACTCAACAATAACGTAATAATAAGATTCAAGGAACAACAATTTGATATTTTCTAGATTAAGATCTAATTTGACCTCGCAATGAGATGATATCATGATTTGCTATGATCTCAGATGAGCTTGTTATTCATCCCAGGATATCCGTTAATAATAATAATAATAATAATAATCATTTTATTATCAGGCAACTAAGGCCCATAGACAAAATACACAAAATAATATATAACAACAATATCAAATATACTAATACATAATTTAATTTAAACCTTATATAACTATACACGTAACGTTGACGGCGTCGTGTTTCGCTGCGTGGTGTCGCGTAACCGTCCCCGGAAACGACGATAAACGACACCCCTCGGCCAAAAGTCCTCCTTCATGCAGGTCTGTAGATGTTCAGTTGGAACTCGTACCACGAATGACTTGAAGTTGATATTGTGGCGCGATTCCAACTTTTCAACCCTCAGTATCCAATTGGTCTTCACTTTCAAATACTGCACCACTTCCTCAGTTGTAGTTGAGTGATGCAGACGGGAAAGATACAGCTGCGTCGTAGGCACAGCAGGACGCAGCAGCATGCTGGGTCCACTCGGTGCGGTACCGCACAGGTTGCGAGAACAGGGCTTCTTCTTCCTCCTCCTTTCCACTTTCGTGAAGCCCTCCTCATCAACTTGGCTCGTTCTTGGCACGGAGCTATGGACCGCAGCCAGGGCAGGTTGAGCACCCTTTTTAATTTTTTCCCCTTTTCTGGTTTGCCGCTTAGGTAGCGACGCATCAGGTTTACCGCTAGTGACAATAGCAGCGTAGGCACGTTGAGGGGTCGACGTACCTACGCGTGACGTTTCCGCAGCCGGTGTTGTGGCGCGGGCGACGACGGCGGCGGGTGGCGCTTGCTCAGCGTTATCGGCAGCTGATGACGTACTTGTGTTCGCCGATTTAAAACTGCCGATGGTTGCATTTCGCGCCCCTCGACGATTGTTCACCTTAGAGGCCTCTGGTGACCCAATTTCCGAACCAACGTTGCGCAATAATGCTATTTCTACACGTAGTTCAGCATTGGATTTTTCCGACACCTCCATTCTGGACTGCATCTTGGTCATCTCCGCTTTCAAAGAAGTGATGTCCTTTAGCAGCCTTGTAACGTCGACGTGATCGAAAGTGACGGGAGGCAGTTTACTTAGCTGCTTCGCCACGAAATCTGGCACGTCGTCCGGGTCAGTCTTCTTCAGCATGTCGATGATATCCTGAAGACTCTTCTCGGTTCCATCTCTGCGCCGAGAGGGCATCTGATCCAGTTTTCCAAGAGACTGGAAGAGCAACAGTTTCCCGCTGCTGATGTCATCCTCCCTGAAATTGGACCGGCATATCTGCAGGATGCTCACCTCGTCCATGTAGTCGATGGCATGGACTAGGAATGCCAGCAATTCATTCACTATAAGTGGTTTGGAACTCATAGTGTTTACGGGCAGCGGCTATGGCCGCGCAACACGCGAATAATATTCGTGCCGTGCACAGTGGAAACACGTCCGTGTTCGAGCGCGCATCGCACTGCACATGATCATTGCCCTTCTTTGTTAATTTAATAATAAAGTATATGAACATTCTTGTCTAATATAAATAAATGCATTAGTAACGATGTCTGTCTGTGGGTCTGAAAAAAGGGCATGAGTTTTTATATTTTTTATCTGTCATTTATTTTTTTTGTCCACAAAATTTTCATAAAATAGTGGCACAAGAATTAGTCCATGACCAAGGTTAGGACAAATGATAACGTTTTTTAACTTCAATCTTAAACATAACTGGTAAAATATTTCTGCACTATTAGGTCACCTCTTATGTGACGTTATAATATTTATCCCGATAGTAGATTCCTCTGGGATTATTTTCGCCCTTGACGCGGGCAAGACAGCGGTACAAGGTAAGTAATTAAATAAGTATTTCTATGTCTCATTGAGGTTTTATTCCCTTTAAGGGTCACAGGTGATTACTAATAAGTATATAGAGCCCTATTCAGTGTTCTGGTATCTTAATAATTGCTATATCTTTTATGACGAGACTTTGCAAAGAATGTAAGTTAGTAACACGTGTTGATCATTCCCTTGTAAATGCCATGAAAGCTTGAGTAATACGTACTAAGACGTGTTAAAAGTTTATTGAATATTTATTGTTAAAACAAAGAGTTACAAAGTAAATGTTGCTTAAGAAATCGACACAGTTGAAAGTTATCAAGAACTTTTCACAGTTGGGTGCTTTTTGATTTATTTTTATTTTATTACGGGATTAAATCCGTGATTTTCTTTGGTTTCTACGAGCACCCGTTATTTCAACGCTGTGCAAGCATCATGATTGCGGGGGCTTCAAGTTAGGTAGTGAAAAACCGTGTAAACAGTGTATTTTAGTAGATTTGGTCGTTCTTCTAACTAATCCATTTCCCATCTCTATTGGAGTTGGCTTCCAGTCTTACTGGATGCAAAGATACCTGGACATGAAACGGCTGTCTATTTTACCTGTCCAAGTGTAAAACCCAATAACTGGGTAACATAAATGCCCCTTGCTGTTAAAATTTCAGGTTTCTGACAATCTGGAATCATCATCATCTCATCCATCTGCCTAGCCTTTTCTCAACTATGTTGGGGTCGGATTCAAATCTAACCGGATGCAGCTGAATACCGGTATTTTACACAGAGCGACTGCCTATCTGACCTCCGCAACCCAGTAGTATTAAGTAACACGATACCCTTTGGTAAGACGGTCAGACTTTTGGGCCACTGACTGACCTGTAACGTCGTATCAAACTTGTACAAAAGACTGCCGGGATCTTCGGTTTAATGTGCTTTCCGAGGCACGGAGGAAACTCGGTATATACTCGTAATAAATTGGTGGTCCCCCATCCACAGACCAACCAATCCAGGCAAACGCTGCTTGACGTAAAAATAGACCTGAGTGGCTGTTAATGTGTGTGTGTTTCTCCACGAGCTCCTCAAATGAAGAATCTGAATTTAAAACAAAAATAAACATTTAAAACAAAATGTTTAGCTCGACAAAAAACCTTCCCGTATGTTTTCAAGCGTCGTGAGAACGCGACAGGTTTTGAAACATTCTTTTAATACTCATCTTCTCGGTAATAACTTCTCAGTAGCTATTGTAGATAATGTAGTTCAATTGATTGGTCCAATCATTGGCCCAATGTTCGGCTGGACCAGACTTTTTGTCGACATCAATCATGAGTTAGGAAAGTTCTACTTTTCGATGCTTTTTGTTTGCATAATTATAGCATTTTGGGCTCGATTTGATCTTTTAAAGATATTCTTATTTCTATTCTATTCTTTTTTATCCACAACTTGGTGTCACCAATTCTAAAGACAGTAATTAAATCGGTAAATTTTTGAGCCTTCGATCGAGAAGAAGAATTAAATTTAAATAAATCAAACACGAAAACATCATGTCTTATTATAACATTAGAGCTTGTTACTGTGACTCGTAGAAGACACGCCTTATTGAAATTTAGATAGTCTTTAACACAAATACAGATCCTCCCGGAGAACACATTATGTTACACAGTGTAATATCTTTGACTTTTTGTCTACCATTCAAGACTAGGCAGTTTATGTCACCAGAAGTAACTTGTAACATACTTGTCTACTCGTATCATGAAATCAATTCTAGTACAAAATCATTTACATTATTATGTCAGCAATGAATACATCAATGAGTGGCTATGAACGCAGCTATAATTAAATTAGTTCCATTTAATTTTAATTACGAAGCCTAGGAGGCATCATAATTGGATGCTCATGCGCAGATTTTTGCCACTCCCTTGTCCGTCCTTCTATTGACTACTCATCATCTACCTACCCTTTTCCCTACTTGGTATGTTGGGGTCGGCTTTCAGTATAACCGGATACAGCTGACAACCAGTATTTTACATGGAGCGACTGCCTATCCGACTAAACAACCCAGTCAGTAACTGGATAATACGATACCCCTTGATAAGACTGGTTGTCAGACTTTTTGGGTCACTGACTACCTGTAACGACTGTTATGACAGTCGTACACCGTGTGACGCCGTTGGCCCCGGCTGCCATTTGTAGATCTATGGATCTACAAATGACAGCCGGGGCCAACGGCTTAACGTGCTTTCCGAGACACGGAAGAAACTCGGTATGTAAAGGTGGTCACCCATCCACAGACCAACTTAGGCTAGCACGGGTTAACCTAACGATTGGACAAAGAGCTTCTATTGAATACTAAAATTCAATAATCTGCCTCCACACCTAATGATCGCATGCGCTGGGCTTGCTACTAGCGGTCTTAGGGCGTAGAACGCTGGAATTGTCGGCGCTTATCGGCACCGGTCCGCGCAGGTAGTCGGCGCAGCCAGTCTCTATACTTTGTGCCGACCCAGTGCCAATAAGCGCTGACAATTCCTTACAGCGTAACTAGGTCGAAACATGTCAGCGACGTTCGGCGCCGGTAGCCAGCGTTCTACTTGTATACGCACTTAGGTTTGATTCATTTGGTATTCCTGGTCACGCAAAAAGTTTTTGGGGTTTTCCTTCTCAAATTTCTCAGTATCTTATATTAGAAGATTTAAACATAACTGATAAAATGTGGCTGCACTATAGGCACACCTTTGACTAATAATTTTAGGATTACTGGCGAGATATTTAGTGTAAAACTATTAGATACTTATTTATGATTTCTACTAAACTTTGATGGGCCAATGTTGTCATGGTTGAGACGATCGTCGTAAACGAAACTGGAATACTTAGAAACTCTAATAAATGTTGTTGTCAATGATTGGTTAGACATATCCATGAACACGATGCAGCAGTTTGTAGCTGAAAAATAAAAACTTAAGAACCTGTTACTGTAATATTGTTCTGCCCCACGTCTTTATTCGAAATCCCACAGGCCTGATGTAGAAGAATGTGAAGAAAGGAATGTTCTAGACTGACATAAATATAGCAGCCTATCAGGTTCCTTTCCGAGAGGGGTTGCAGACCGCAAACTGCAAGCGAGACCATTTTTTTCTATGTGTCTCTATGAAATTGTTTCTGAACGCGGTGGCAATGCGGCCTGCGGCCCGCGGTTGAATCGCAGTCGCTAGCCGCAATGTCGCCTGCGGTTGCAGTCTGCCGCCTTTTTTGGAAAGGAACCCTTACTGTCCCACTGCTGGGGAAAGGCCTCTTCTCATACAGAGAAGGCACGAGCATTGGTCATCCGTTTGCTCAAGACGAGTTGGCGATTTCAGACTTTATAATCAATACTTAAATTATAATAAATTCCAAAGTAACTCCGTTTATTTGACTGTCTGTTTACCACCTTTTCGCGACTAAACGGCTCATTGAATAGTTATGAATTTTAGCAAGGAGAGACATTTCAACCTGGGGAAGAACATAGGCTATATATTATCACGCTAATAAGTTACGAAGGTGAGCAATATTGCATTATGTCTCTAAGTGACGCAGACGAAGTTACGCGGGTCAACTATATAGTACTACATAATATCATAGCATAAACATAACATCACGCCTGTAATCCCTAAAGGTTAGGCAGGAGTGTACCTAATTGTACACCCATATTTCCACAGTTGTGTTTCTTTCAGCGAGCAACCCATGCGCACAAACCCAGAAATTCTATCAGAAAAAAAACTACACTTAAAGTACTTACGTAACGAACGCACGAACGACGAACGTACACGCACGTACACGCGTACTAACTTATTTGTTTGTAACCGTGACAGTCTAAAACAGTGCAGAAAAAAACCTTTAAATACTTTGCTCGACCCGACGATTTGCTCTGATCCGCGACCTTGTGTTCGGCAGCCCTGCTTGGATTCCAAAACCCATATTATTATTAACCATATTATTATCTACAATTCTACATTCCTATTATACAATAATACTTTGCAATTAAGCTGTAAACTCAATGAATTAGTTAACTGGTGAATGTTTGAAGATGCAGTCCGAAGTATTTCTAATATTTGAAGCACCAACGGCAGAGCTTGCAAAATTTATAGCCACTTAATGCGTCTTATGATAGTGAAATTGTGAACTAACCTTTTGAACTCAGTTGATTGAACTAGTGTCAGCCTTCAGCTTTGCTCGAGATTAAATTATGGTTTTAGCGCAGTTGAGTGCCTGGGCTGGGAAGACAGGCTGTCGAATGATATTATTGCTATTGCTAATGTGAAGTTCTGTCGCATGCCATTATGCATTCTTATGCATTCTTGATTATTTGACGTCGGTTACTGAAGCACACATACAATATATGATACAAAACAATGAGTAAAACATAGTAGAATTGTGCTGCGAGCCTCACGGCTGCGCCAAAAAGGTCCATCTCAGCATTCATGCCTGACAGGTGATAATGCTGGTCTTCCAGCGTCAGACAGCAAGTCTTGGTATAAGGTATATCCCTTTTTGATTTTCGAGGCTTGCAATCTAGTAGTTTGGTTTAAGTATGGTAACGATTTTTTCCATCATTTGGAATATTTGTCTCAAAAACAGACATTTTCTCATGGTAATTATGATAATTATCATCAGTTCACCCCGTAATTACCCACTGCGGACGTCCTTCATCCAGATGTTTCCCGAGACTTTGACGATATAGTCATCCCAACGTACATATAGAAGGTCCCTGTTTCTTTGGGTTCAGCTTTGACGACCCTGGCTATTGGCCTGGAAAATGTTCCTGAATTTCTCTATCAATATCTACCTAGTTCCAATTTCCAAAAGGATTAATTAAGTAAAGAGTAGGGTAGAAAAGGAGGAGGCTTTTATACTTTGATTGAATGGTATTAGCAAACTGACAAACACAATTTTTTTTTACATTCCTGTAATTAAGTAATTAGGATAGTTCTGGCTTCTCACTTAATGGTTACATACCCGGCAATTATTTATTTTATATTTCATCAGTACCTACTGTAATATTATGACGACACGTGAATTCTTGATATGATGCCCCTTAATTAAATTATGAGCATATTCTGACTTGATAAATTGATGGGTATAATCTTGGTAGTAGTAACTAAATTGGTGAATTTCATCACGCCTAAATTACCCCAATGGGTAAGCAGTGCTAATATTTGATACAGCGCGTGAATGTCAATTACACCTAATACTAGTTAAGTTAATCAAATAACATTGCTACTGAGAATTTCTCATTAATCTTATATATTACATTATATTACATTTTCTTTTTAATCTTACATATAGCTAACGCGTTTAAGATCACTAGAATGACGAGCCTTTTGTCTCGTTGGTCCAGGCTAAGATAGATCTCTTTCTTAGCCTATTTTTCACTGGACACCTTTGGCAATAGCTTGTGGAATGTTTCCTATATTTACAAAGGCTTACAAAAGCTGTTCGGTAATCTATGCCAATTTAATGGGTGGTATTTAATACTTTAACTGTAAATCCCCTTTTTTCAATCAAAATATTCGACATTATCACCAAAAATACTGAATTGCACACTAAATTTGCTCAACAAATTAATCAATTATACTATACTGTTAGATCTTTAAAGCTTAACTATTTTACTGAATGACTATGCACCATTCCTGAGAAATACCGATTAATATAACATAACCTTAAAACACTTTATATTCCCCCTAAAAAGCGTAGTCGACGGAGCCCCGCTTCGCGAGGCCCCATTTCCGAGTGCAGGGTTTAAAGGAACCTAACTAACCTAACGGGGGGGTGCCTCAAGTCCCGATTATGGGGGCAGAGATACTTCCGTATGTTCAGTTGACAATGATTCGAGACATTACAATATCGCGAGAAAAAAAATTGTGTGCAAATCAGTATTTTTGTTTTACGGTGAGTAATATTGTTTCAAAATGTGTATACCTGTGGTTTCAGCTAGATTTCTGTTGTAAATTAGATAAAAAAAAGCCATCAGATTGAAGACCTATCCATAGCGGTTTTTGAGTTTCAGTTCCAAGTATGGGGAACCCCCAAAAGTTTTTGCTTTTTCCATTTTTATGTGAAAATCTTAATGCAGCTCACAGAATACATCTAGTTACCAAGTTTCAACAGCATAGTTTTTATAGTTTCGGAAAAAAGTGGCTGTGACATACGGACGGACAGACAGACGAATCTATAAGGGTTCCGTTTTTGCCATTGGGCTACGAAACCCTAAAAACAAATTTTCCAGATCGGAGACCTAGCTAGGTAGAGTTTTTGCCCTCAAAATCATTAAACAGAATCATAATATTCTTGAAGTTTCGCTTAGTGCTATCGCTCATAGTTCTACAATGAGGGAAAGACGTAGATGCTTAGCGAAAAACGTAGACACAACCACAAAAAATAAAGTTTCAAAAAATATTTAGGGTAATTGGTAATTACGTCTCAGTATACAGTACTTAAACACGTGACAAACAACTTTTACTATGTGACGAAACCTGAAATTGCAAAAATAACAGCTGTTCAGAATGCAATTAAACAGATTATTTTTTCCCGATTTCAGGTTTGGTGAGCAGAATCACGTGTTTTAGTGCCGTAAACTAATTGCATGTCACCTTAAATATTGAAAATGTGCGTCAAAAGTATCCTGGATATTATTACGAATCAAAGCTGTTAATTTGAACTGTTAATAGTAAGTGGTCGACCTTTAAGTATCACTTCGTCTTTAGTACTATCTTAGCAATCAGTTCAACCAGATATTATGTGCCTTCGTTACGTCTAGACTGCTAAATACACTTTTTAATAAGCCAACCGAGTTGATGAGACTCCGTTCTGTATAAATTACTTTTGGAGAGGCTATAAAATATTAAATCACCTGTTGGTTTAAGTCCACTTAAATATTGACCAATGTTTGGGTAAATTATGAGGCAGGTCACTTAAAACTATAAGGTAAAATTATGAGGCAGGTCACTTACAACTATAACATAAAATTATGAGGCAGGTCACTTACAACTATAACGTAAAATTATGAGACAGGTCACTTACAACTATAACATACAATTATGAGGCAGGTCACTTACAACTATAACGTAAAATTATGAGGCAGGTCACTTACAACTATAACGTAAAATTATGAGGCAGGTCACTTACAACTATAACATAAAATTATGAGGCAGGTCACTTACAACTATAACGTAAAATTATGAGACAGGTCACTTACAACTATAACATAAAATTATGAGGCAGGTCACTTACAACTATAACGTAAAATTATGAGGCAGGTCACTTACAACTATAACGTAAAATTATGAGGCAGGTCACTTACAACTATAACGTAAAATTATGAGGCAGGTCACTTACAACTATAACGTAAAATTATGAGGCAGGTCACTTAAAACTATAAGGTAAGATTCACTTTGAGGCGAATACAGGAGCTTAACGCAAGTTATTGCCTGAAAGTATATCTGCAATAAACAAAACTAGAAAATTATATGATAATCTTCAGGATAGAGTCTAGTATGATATGGGACAAGCCCACCACACTCGCCCTAACCACTGTAACTCCTGAAAGCCAGAATCAACAGTGGCGACCACCAGAAAAGCGCCGAGATAATGAAGCTCGACGAAGTCCCAGAGAATGAATTTAACTGTCTTGGATCCCGTAACGAAATTAATCAGAAAGTACTAGTATGATAGTGTTTTAAAACATAATACAATTAATTTAACTCGATAAAAATTTCTTTTAACGAGTAGAAACTATACTAAAATACATGCGATTATTCTGATTTTTGCAAATAATTCTACAAGCAACTAGCATCATAGTGTTTTATTTTTTTAGTCATATCAACTTTATTCAACTAATACCTATTACATTCTTAACGAAATCGTCTGAAGTTAGGATCTGTTAATTAGCAGAACAATTCATTTAATGAAGGTATTACACGTTGTATATTAGAAAATATGATATATAATAGACATAATAATATAAAACGTGGACAATATATTATGTTTACGCCATCGAGTTGTCGTCATCTAGTACTCGAGCCATTTTCTTACGCATTCTTATAAAGCTTGTGTTACAGTTGTCTAGATTTAAGCAATTTTTATTGTCATTTTAACACTTTTACACATTAAAACGCGGGCACCAATTGGTTTTGCTTCCTCAGTCCAACCTCGCGCACGAGCAGTGTCGTGTAAGAATCGCTTTATTTTCAGAATTTATAGGAACATTTCATTGACAGAAATTATTTTTTTTTTCTGATGGGGCAGTCGGTTATCATGTGTATGGGGCAGTCGGTTATCGGTGCCCATATAATACACCGAGGTTGTTGATGGACGTTATAATATGATAAATGATATTTATTCTGCAAGTAGGCCTTAAAAAAAAATTAAACTATGTGGCCAATGACAATAGGGGGATAATGTAGCTTACCGTTACTGAAAGGATTTTCAGAAACGGATTAGTAGTTTCCAAGATAGCCCCCTACGTACAAACTTATAAACATTTACCTTTTATTATTTGTAAGATACAAAAACTGTATACTCATCATCTGTCTACCTTTTTCCCAACTGAGTTAGGGTCGGCTTCCAGTATAACTGGATGCAGCTGAATACCAGTATTTTACGTGGAATGACTGCCTATCAGGTCTCCACAACCCAGTTAATACGAGGTAATACGATAACAGTTGGTAAAACTAGTGTCAGACTTTTTGGTCCAGTGACTACCTGTAACGACTGTCAAAGATGAACAAATGATATCAACGAACTTAACGTGCTTTCCGAGGCACGGAGGAAACTCGGTATGTATGGGTAGTCACCCATCTACACAACAACCTAGGCAAGCACGGCTTAACCTAAAGATCGACCCGAGCGACTGATATTATTTAGCTCCTCCATACATAAACTGTATACTAACAAATTAAAACAATTTTATATCGACGAAAACTTTAATGTATAACGTTAGAAGACTAAACTCGAAGGTGTATAAAACGGGTCGTAACGATGTCTATACGTTGTGGACCGATGACCTATTAGTTATTTATGTACTGTTGCTTCTGTCTTACATAAATAACTAATGGTTATAATTTAAGGTGTATCAGGCTGAGGTATTTCTACACTATCCATACAAATATTTTAAGAGGAAAAAATTGTATTTTTATGTGTGTGTGTATGTTTGTAATGAATAAACTCAAAAACTACTGTACCGATTTCTAAAATTCTTTCTCCATTGGAAAGCTATATTCACCCTGAGTAACATAGATTACATTTTATCCCCGTACTCCTACGGGAACGGGAACTACGTGGGTGAAACCGCGTGACATCCGTTAGTGTAATTATGATAAACTAGGATTTATGATTTAATTGGATAAGTACCTGTCTACTTTTTTATGCCTTGCAGGAGATATAGTTGCTCATGGATCTTTGGACATGTTATCTTAAATGGCACTAACACGGCCATAATGTTTTTTTGAATGACGATTTCAGATATCTTTAGCAACATTATCCTCTGCCTAACCGTTTCCCAACTTTGTTGGAGTCGGGTTCCAGTATAAAAATACTAGTATTTTACATGGAGCGACTGCATATCTGATGTCCACAACCCGTGTACTTACTGGGTAATACAATACCCCTTTTTTTTGTTTTTTAGGATGGGAAATCATCAAATGACTTCTCCCACTCTGGACGGAGCGGGAGGTAGTGGATGAAGGAACATTCCTTCCTCGCCCTTTATTTTCCGGGGCCGCGGTATCTCTTTCGAATAGGCTCGCAACCCCAGAATACAATACCCCTTGGTTAGTCTGGTGGTTGAATTTATTGGGCCACTGACTACCTGTAACGACTGTCAAAGATCTACAAATGACGGCCGGGACCAACTGCTTAACGCGCTTTCCGACGCACGGATGAAACTCGGTTTTTGTAAGTGTGGTCACCCATCCACAGACAAGCAGGGTTTAACCTAAAGATCGACCCGCCGAGTTGCTGTTATTATTCAGCCATGCACGAGCTATCCTCTCCTCACTAGATATGTTTAGCAACGGTGATAATGCTTTATCGGCACGGTTGGTGCAGTGGCTGAGCGACTGGTTGCTGCGTTGTGTCTCGCAGGTTTGATTCTCGTACGGAACAAATATTTATAAAATATAAATAAATAAATATCACTGGACATTAACACACAGCGCCACCTAGTACCACACTAAGCAAAGCTTGTGTCGTGGACACTAGATAGTTGATATACTACATATATACTTTTTATATGGCCTAGAGGAATACTATGAATATTTTATGTGACGGATTTGGCTGTTTGTATAGGTGAGTTTTAAATACGAGAAACGATTATAGGAGAAATGTGTAATGTAGGGCACAGATTAAATATAATAAATAAAAAATATAAAATTAAATTAAACGGAAGGTACACAGTGCCGATATACTGTGCACCTTCCGTTCGAAAAACCTCTCGAAAAAACAATATTTTCGTGAGCCTAACGTAAAGTTCCACGCAATTGCAAAATATTCGTTATCCCCATTATCAAAATGCTAGCTAGTCTTTTTTTATGTCAGCCTATTCTGTCCCACTGCTGGGCAAAGGCCTCCCCCATGGCTTTCCAATCCTGTTTACAATTTGCCCTTTCGCCATTCCGTCAAGAACGAGTCCAGATCTTCACGCCAGCGTATTTTGTAGCTAGCTTTAAAAAGGTTAATATTAACCAACTTAAAAAAAAGAGGAAGTTCTATGTTCAGCTGTAGATATATATTTTTTTGAGCAAACAGAAATGTTGATGTACGATATTTCCGTCAATTATGTTTTTTTTTTTGTTGGCAATGTCAAGTTATTTTGGAGTTTTATGTTGTTTTTTTTGGGAGTAAATAAAACACCAGTTTTAAAAAAGTATTTTTAAAGTCACGGTTCTACCCGCCACATTAACACACACTCTAAATCGCACAATGTTCTTTGTCCACGAACGTCACCTTCACTCCAGATCGCACGCAAATGTCAAACAGCCATCATTCTCCTATGCATACCATATTACCATATTAGAGGCAGGTTTATCGTAGCAAAACACTTCTTCAGATAATCACTTATATGGCGAGCAGACTACATTTGTTATGGGCATGTACTAGAAAGATAATCTTGACTTGCGCAGTCTGAATACAGCCTAATTGTATGAGTTGTGTGGAAAGAGGTCACATTATAAGTTTGCTTAGTAGAGTAACGTGTTATTTGCAGTCATTTTTGTGAAGGATGAATGTATGTTTTGTACACAGTGTTCTGAAATTATCTTAGGTGAAATTACTTGCGTTATTTCGGATTCTGGCCCAATTTTAAACTTCAGAAAATGTCTAGTTAATTTTGGGGGACTATCAGAAAGTACTGATTTTGAGCATAATTAGAATAAAATTACATAAGAGTTCTGTACTCACCTCCATTTCAAATGAATATGAATGATGGTGATAGAAAATGAAATGATGGTGAAACAATATTTGATTTAGGGGCTAGGTATAGGTTGGTGAAAATGAGCATGAGTCGTCTTACCAAAAAAGTTTTTCGTGAATATTTGCTACGAGGACCGTGAAACTTCATTAACTTCTTGAAGATTTTCGGGGAAGACCAGCATGTGACTCGCAAGATCATAAAAACATGGAATAATAAAGAGAAGGCCATCATGCTCAACGGTAGGAAAAACATGCCAAAAATGATGTACCAGTTACATAAAAAATGATAGGGAATCTACTTTCTTTCTTTCACATGTATCGCATGTGACTAAAAGGGTGATAAATATTAATGTTAATAGAAGGAGAGGGGGAGAAAGACCAAGGAAAACATGGATGGATTTTGTAAGGAATGAAATGAAAGAAAAAGAAGTTCTTAATAGCAAGATGGGTGACAGAAGAGAATGAAATAAAAAGAATGGTTGCGCCTATCCCAAGTAATATGAGACAAAGGTAGAAAGCTGATGATAATCTCATAACTTTTAATGAGACATTTATTTTTCTCAACAAAGTTAAAGTCAGGTTGCAATTCTACCGGATACGGATGCAAAATATTATTATAATATAAATACATCTCTCATACGACCTCCAGACAAGCCTCAGTAGTGAGTAAAGATGATAATAATTAAAATCAATTACAGGCACAAACAGTCAACATTACTCATACATAAGGATGCGTGTGATTACCCCTTTAATAGCCGTATAGACGTCATGTAGGTGTTAACAGAATGGTAATAATTTATAGCTATCTATGCGAGCTCTAAGTGCGTGTAAACATATTAGACACGGATCTGTTTGTACTTTGTCGGCTTCTCCATTAGCTAATTTGACAGAAAACCATTGACTTCTGATCTCTGCAAAGTAGCAAAATGGCTACTTTTCGCTTGTCCCCTTCTTTTTCAAGTCTCAAGCTCGTATATACATTTTGAACTGGCTCATCTAGATTTTCATTCTTCATTTATATTTATTTACAATTCCATTCTTGCGCCTTATTACTTGCATTGTAATTAAATTCTGGTATTGACCCTTTTTTTTTTTTTTTTTTTTTAGGATGGGAAATCATCAAATGACTTCTCCCACTCTGGGCGGAGCGGGAGGGAGTGTCAGACTCTTACTGACTAAAACCCATCCATGTTCCTTCCTCGCCCTTTATGTTCCGGGGCCGCGGTATCTCTTTCGAACAGGCCCGCAACCCCGGCAGGCTTCGGCCCTTGCGGGCCCCTCTCTTTTTGCTGACACTCTTTGAGGCGCGCGTGGAACACGAACGCGCCGTCGACACGGCCTGTCGTCGTCGTTAGACGGCCGGACGGCTAGCTAGCCCATAGCCAGCCGTCCACAGGCCCGCATCTACGGTGGCCGGTAGCCACCACGTGGCCCCCGACGCCCGTTGCGTCTCCCGCGGCGGCCGGGAAGAGAGGATCTCTCCCTCTCTCGTTCCGCCACCTCCTTCGCTAGCATGACTGCTTCGCAGAAGGAGGCGACGGCTTCCCATTCCGTCTCGCTCCGGACCATGGATTGAACCAGGGCCGGACGCGAGAGGTCGCCGCCGCTGATCGCCGCCACGAGGACACGGCGGAGCTCCGCCCACGCAGGGCAGACTTCCACCGTGTGCTCCACCGTGTCCTCCGGTCGATCCTCGCAGTGGAGACACCCGGGCGATTCCTCCCGCCCGATTCGGTGCAGGTACCTCCCGAAACATCCGTGTCCGGTGAGGACCTGCGTCAGGCGGAAGGTGAGGACGCCGTGGCGCCTCTCCAGCCACTCCTCAAAGAGGGGACTTACCGCCACTATCGTGGCGTGCCCTGCACGGGGTTGCGACAGTCGCTCTCTCCATGTCGCCATGAGATCGCACCGGAGGTCAGTCCGCTGAGCGGCAATTTGCCGCGGCAGCGGAGTTTCCCCCCGGCGTAGTACCTCCGCGCGCCACTCATGCAGGCGCGCGAGGACTATCGCCTCCAGATCCCACGGCGGCAATCCGGCAAGCAGGCCCGCCGCCTCGCGAGAGATCGTGCGGTACCCACGGACCATCTTTACGGCCACCACTTTTTGGGGCGCGTTCAAATGGTGAGCGGCTCGCCGCTTCAACGAACGCGCCCACACTGGGGCCCCGTAGAGGGCCATGGACCGCACGACTCCCGCGTAGAGCCTGCGGCAGGAGGCGTTCGGCCCCCCAAGGTTGGGCAGGAGCCGCCTGAAGGCAGCCCCTGTCCGTTCCAGCCTGGGGGCCAAACGTCGGAAATGTTCCACGAAGTTCCACCGGCTGTCGAGGACGAGTCCTAGGTACTTCAACGTCGACTCGACGCCGATGGATACCCCTCCTACCGTCAGTGTGGATCCCGACGGTGGCGCATTCCGAGGCCCATGAAAGCACATGGCCTCGGACTTGTGCAATGCCACCTCGAGACCCAGTTGCCGGATCCTCTCAACGACTATCGCAACCCCGCGTGTCATGTTGTCGGCCGCCGCCTCGTGAGACCTCCCCTGTGCCAGCACCAGGGTGTCATCTGCGTAGCAGACGACGCTGACACCACTAGGGAGGTCCGCGCGCAGCACCCAGTCGTAACCGATGTTCCACAGGGGCGGTCCCAGAACCGATCCCTGTGGGACACCGCACGACATCTCTCGCCGGTTCCAATCTCCGCAGCGACTGGGGTAGATGACGGCCCTGTCCGTCAAGTAGTCCCCGACCACACGACGGAGGTAGGTCGGCACCCGGTGATACCGGAGTGCCTCCCTGATGCAGCTCCAGGGCAGGGAGTTGAAAGCGTTGGCGATGTCGAGAGACACCGCCAAAACAACCCCGCCCCGGGATATCGCATCCCCCGTCGTGAGGGCTCTCACGCGCATGATCGCGTCCACTGTAGAGCGCCCCTTGCGGAAACCAAACTGGTTCTCCGCAAGATTCGGCCCCATCCCCTCAAGGTGCTCGGCGAGGCGGTTTGCAATTACTCTCTCAAAGAGCTTGCCCACTTCGTCGAGCAACACAATGGGCCGAAATGCGGACGGAGAGTCCGCAGGGCGCCCCGGCTTCTGGATGAGGACCAGTTTCCCCGTCTTCCAACGAAGCGGGAACTGGCCTCTCTCCAAACATGCGCTTAAGAACCCCTTCAGTCGGGGCCCGAGAGCCTCCGCATCCGAGGCCAGGACCCAGGCTTTGCCAGGCAAGCCATCGGGTCCCGGGGCGGTATTTTTGGCCTTGAGCCTACCTACCGCCACTCTCAGGTCTACCCCAGTCACTTCCGGAGTGTCGTCGTCGTCGCTTGGGTCCGACACCGCAGGTGGCGGAGCCATAGGCGGGGGCGGATGTTCCCCCCGCGAGGGGAACAGAGCGCTCACCACGTCCTCCACGAGGTCGGGCCGGAGACTCTGCGTCAGCGGGGGGGCCCAGGTGCGGAGTTTATTCCGCACCATCTTGTAAGGGCGCCCCCACGGATCTCTGTCGAGAGTCTCCAGCATCTCCGAGCGGGCCAGTTCCCTGGCCCGCAGGACAGCCTCCCGGAGGGCGGTCTTCGCCGCTCTGTATCCCTCGTACAGCTCCGCCTCAATGGCTTCCGCATCCGGCGGGCGGATGCGGAGCCTGCGATGCCTGGTGTACAGGCGCCGCGCTTCGACACACGCCTCCCTCAGGGACGTTATTTCGCGCGACCACCAGTACACCTGACGTTGGGCGCTTCCTGGCCGGACTCGGGGCATTGCCACGTCACATATGTCGGACATGGCCCCCTGGAACCACTCTGCCTCAGTGTTAACGTCGGCAGGCCTGTCCGGTGATGTCACCCAGGCCTGCACGATCGAGGCTTCCAGGAGGAGCTCCCGGTCCAGCTGCTTCAGCGCCCAACGCGGACCACTCGGGGCCTGTTGGACCGGCGCGCTCGAGGACTGGGTGGAGACCTCAAACCGGATGTACCGGTGGTCGGAATGTGTCTCCACCCCCTCCATGACACGCCAGTCGACGACACGCGGCGACAGAGCGGGGCTAGCGAACGAAATGTCCACCACCGACTCGCCCCGCATCCGCACACACGTGGGAACAGAACCCCGATTAAGGATGTCCAGGCCCCTCTCCAGGGCCCAGTCCTCCACCATCCTTCCCCGCACATCTGTGCAACGAGAACCCCAAGCCAAGTTCTTGGCATTGAAGTCCCCGAGGACAAGCACGGGGAGGGAATGGCTTCCGACGACGACACTCAACTCTGCGAGAGAGTTGTGGAACTCGGCGAGAGTTCGGCTCGGGGAGAAGTAGACTCCCACCACGACGATCTCCCCGAACCGTGCTGCTACGCACCCCCGACCCCTCCTGACATTTTCAAGGGTCGGGGTACCGGCGGCGGCCGATGACACTATGGTCACTGAGCCGTCAAGGTCCGCCACCCAGTCTTCCCTGGGCAGGACAAAGTACGGCTCAGAGACCACAGCGATGTTGATCAACCACTGCGCCATGCTCTGAAGCAACAGGTTCTGAGCACAGGCGCAGTGGTTGATGTTCGCCTGGAGGAAGCGTAATGGCGCCGTTATTGACAGTCCATTATCGCTTCCTCCCCCCGGGACCCCTGTGAGGGCCCCTCCGCAGGCGAGCTCAGAGCGGCATTATTGGCGGCGGCGACAGCGACAGCAGCTGTGGCGGCCGCGGCAGCGGCAGTGGCGACGGTGGCGTTGGCGGAGGTGGCGGAGGGCCTTCCCCTGCCTTTGGCTCCGCTCTTGGCGGGAGCGGCGCAGGCTTTGCTCCCGGCCCGATGATCGGCCGGCTTGCGGGCCGCCGCACATGCAGGGCAGTGCGGCGCAGCGCTGCAACCAGCCGACACGTGGCCGGGCTGACCGCAGCGGAAACAGAGACCGCTGCGGTCAACCTCCGAGGCACACTTCACTGACACGTGGTGTCCCACGTGGCAGCGAAAGCACCTCAGAGGTCTGGGCTCGAGCAGTTTTACCTGCGCCGATATCCAGCCCACTAAGAGCCTTCGGCCCTCCACAATGGCTTTCGCCGCCGCCACGGGGCAGCTCACCGTAACGGCTTGCATTCCCGTGGGGTCCGGACGAAAGGTGCCTACCTTGACCTGCTCGGCAGAGCACCCCCCGGACCTAGCGACGGCGGCCACCACCTCCTTCTCGGTGACGCAGTCTTCCAGACCCATGACGCGCAGATCGGCGCATCTGACGGGTCTGGAGACTCGGGCCTCGTCCGCGTTTAGGGACGCTCTCAGCTTTTCAGCGAGAGCATCCGCGGACGAGCCGCTGGTTTCACCGGGGATCTCCAGCATCCGAGCCCCCGTTGCGGTGACTCTGAGCCGGAGGCCCCCGGTGATCCCGAGCTCACCGAGATCCACATTTTCTTTGGCCTTCGCCAGCAGGTCGCGGTAGGTCACGCCCTTCTTTTCCGCCTCCGGCTGTAGTGTAATCACTACAGCGGCGGTTTTCGGGGCGCGAAGCCTAGCCGCGACCTTTCGCGCCTTATTTTGGCGCTGCCGCTCCTGTTTGCGGGCCTTTTTGGCCGCCCTTCGCCCCTTCTGCTTCTCCCCGGCCACTTGCCATCCGGCTTCAGCCGTGGGAGGTGCAGGGGGTGTGGGCTCACCCGCCACTGGCGATGGCGCTGGCACCGCCGCCGTCTGTGCCGCTGCCTTGCCCTTCTTTTTTGGTTGGGCCGCCTTCTTCTGCCCAGCCGGTGCCGCCACCTGTTTGGCCGGAGTCGGCTTTACAGGGGGCGGGGGAGGCAACGCAGCCACGCCGGGGGGCCGACTGGATGGCCCCGGAGCGGATGCAGCAGCCGCGTACGAGCCTCTGCTCGTGCCCGCGACCGCCTTGTTCGCGCCCAGGGGAGGGCGCAGAACAATTCCCTCCAGGACGGAGAACCGCGCCTGGAAGGAAGCAAGCTCCTTTCGGACCAGGTCCAGGACCTGGTTCTCCACCGGCTGGCTCCCCGTCTGTGCTGGGGCCCCTCCATTTTCAGGAGCCACGCGGGGGCCAGGCTTCCTAAGACTGGCCAGGTCCGCCTGGAGCTTGGAGTTCTCCTTCCGGAGAAGCTCCGTATCGGCCGCCAGACGAGCCACGTCCGCCCTCAACTTTTCCACCTCGTCCCCCTGAGACGGAGGATGCCCCTTAAAGTTGGCCACTGCCGCCATGATTGAGGTGAGAGCCGCAGGTATGGCCTTAAGTTTCGACGAAACTTTTACTTTTACGGCCACACTCTTCAAGGCGGCTTCCACCTCTTTTGTAAACCTGGCCTTACGCTCCTCTTCGGAGCTGCCAGGTGCATCAGCCTCGTCGCCAGACCCGCGAGCTGTTAAGCCCGGGTGGCGCCCCTCCTCGGCCAGTCACGCTGACCTCTCGGAGGCAGAGAGCCCCGCTCTCTTGCCTCGGATCCCCCCGCGCTTGCTGGTGGGGATCTTGCGAGCAGAGGCTAACTGCTCATCCTCCGAGGACGACGACTGGTCGCCATCCTTCCTAGACCGCTTGCGGAAGAACTTGCTCGTCTCCGCAGCAGTCCCGGCCTTCTCGCAGCGGGAGCTCACCGAGGCTCCCGCGACACTCATTTCACTTAATGTGGCGTCGGACTCCGACACCACGCTCCTCCTCTCTTCCTCTCCTCCTTTGCCGTTAACGGCGTTTTGGTTTTTTGATATTGTTTCCATAATTGTACCCACGAGTATGGGGGAAATAAACTGTTATCTAGGCAGAGACCCCTGTACTTAGAAGGGCAGATTTGAGCTTTTATTACTCGCCGGAAGGGTCTGCAGGTACCCCAGCGAGGATAAGCAGTAGCGACTGATTCGTCCAATAGGCACACCCGTCAGCCATACATCCCCTCGCGCTGCGTCGCCGCTTGGGATTCGGGGTAACTTTTTATAGAGGTTTTCTACCTCGCAGTCCGGGCGGTTAAGCCAAGACCCTCGGTCCCTGTCCAAAAGGACTCGGAGTCGCGAGACGTGATCCACGGCACTCCGATACGGGATTACGAGATCAACGGTGACAGAGAAGGACGCATCCTTCTCTGTCTGCTCGGCGGCAGGGTAAGTGCACACCGAGCCCGCCGTAACACACTCCTCCGCTGTGCCCTCTGCTTAACAGAGGGTACGCCGAGGAGCTCACCGTTGGTCCGTGTAGGACCCCACACATTGCCAGACTCATTAGCCGCGGCAGTGCCAATCCCAAGGGATGAGAATTTCTTCTCATTCCAAGAGGAAGGACACTGCCGCGCCCAGGGTGCACCGGCCCAGCGGCTGCTGTTTCCTCCAGACGTATCGAGAGGAACCAGCAGCTGCCGCTAACTTGAATAGTTTAAGCATTTTGACTACGAAACGATTACGCTCCTGGCAAATGGTCCTGGATGGATTTTTAATTTATTTTCCTTTTTCTTGCACACCCACTGAATAGACTAGTAAATTGACTCACTGAACTTCTGACACCATGTTAAAAGATAGGATGTGGCAGATCCATATTAAACTAGTATTATTGTTGAAAGACTTTAGATATGTTTTAGAACAGAATGACAACAATATTGTACAGACCAAAGATGATACGACATTTTTAATAATGTAGCCAGCTTATAAAGTGTTGCTACCCTTATATTATTATTATGACAATTATATAAGATGTGCTTAATATTCGTGGTAGTTTAAATGCATTATTTTGAAAGTGCTTTAACAACGAACTACTTTTAAATGTCTAGTTGAGGCTGAAAGCAATTTTTATATAAAACATAATCTCTTATGATTAAACATTCATTTTTTATTTATATCATGTAATATTCTGGCTTTTTCTAGTACTAACCGAAGAGTATGTTGTGCAGAGATAGCCCACATTTCGCCAGTTATCTTTAAGTTTTGCCTGAGGTCCTGAGTTCGATGCCCGGGTCGGGCTTGTTACTTTTTCTATCGAATCCGGATTTGTGAGCGGTTGAGGGAAATATGCTTACCCCCTATAACATAGGGGGGGGGGGGGGTTTCTAGTATAATAATGCAATATGTTTTCTAATTTCATTTTAATGTTAATTCTGATTTTTCAATAATTTTCGCTTGTATTTGTGTGACATTTGTATAATTTATGTGTTTGTATTTGTGTATATCTATTTTTATTTTTGCTTCATATGGGTCGCGGACCTGAAATAAATGATTTTATTATTATTATTTTATTTTATTTATTATTTATAGGACTTAAACATAATGGAATGCTATTAGGTACACAATGATTCATGTTATGTTATTGAAGATGTCATTCATCGTAACAACTACCAAATTAATTCATAGAGTAACCAAAACCGACTGACATACTCCAAAAAATACAACACTTCAATTTTCTTGTCATCTTTACTAACTGCACCTGCCATTCATCACAAAACCTTCTCTATTCACAACCAGCTAAGGTCCGGAATACACCCGGACCTTACGACACCTTTACATCTAACGAAGGCCACTGAATAAGTTCACTTCCTAAAGGTACCTAAATGTCAAAGGTCTTAAAGCCTTGTCCTCACTTGTCGCGTGTGGGATTCGTTTTTTTGTTTGATATGGTGTCATATAACTTTTTTTAACTGATATTTTCTTAAAAATAATGTGAACTCAGATTTACATCGGGTTTGCTAATACCTAGGGTTACCCCTAGGTATTCCAACATAGGTACTTAGTGTAAAAACCAATTTGTAAAATAAATAATTATCTTTTATCGTTTGTCATTAATAATTTATCATTTATCATTTATCATTTATCATTTATCATTTATCATTTATCATTTATCATTTATCATTTATCATTTATCATTTATCATTTATCATTTATCATTTATCATTTATCATTTATCATTTATCATTTATCATTTATCATTTATCATTTATCATTTATCATTTATCATTTATCATTTATCATTTATCATTTATCATTTATCATTATCATTTAAATTAAGGACCGATTCATTAAACACCTACTCACCTGTCGAGCTTCCTCCGTACCACGGTAAACACGCTAAGCAGTTGGTCCTGACTGTCATTCGTAGATTTATAATAGTCATTACAGGTAGTTCAGCGGCGTTGCGGGCCTGTTCGAAAGAGATACCGCGACCCCGGAACATAAAGGGCGAGGAAGGAACATGGATGGGTTTTAGTCAGTAAAAGTCTGACACTCCCTCCCGCTCCGCCCAGAGTGGGAGAAGTTATTTGATGATTTCCCATCCTAAAAAAAAAATCGGCCCGGAACAAGAAGTCTTACCAAGGTATATCGTATTACCCAGTACTAACTGGGTTGTGGAGGTCAGATATGCAGTCGCTCCATATAAAATACTGCTATTCAGCTGCATCCAGTTAGACTGGAAGCCGACCCTAACATAGTAGGCAAAATGCAGAAGAATCATGAAGTGTCCTTAGCTAATTATTAAATTTGACCTTGGTTATGCATGGCGATTTAATCAAGGATCCAACACGTGGAAACGGGCTCTAAGACTCGTCGTAAAAACCTAAAAGGTCTTGCTACCATAACTCCTGAGACTAATTAAGAAGGATTAATAATTACTGGTGATCTTACTTCATCGAGTTACGTTTATTTATCGATTTATTGGGATTGGGACCGGAATTTACGAGTACCTGTGACCTGTGGTTGCTAGTGGACCAATGAGTTCATCTGTGTTGAAAGGGAGTTAAGAAATTAGGAAATTAGCTGTGGAAGACAGTTATTAGGAGGTTAGTATAACTTTATGTTAGATGGATTATGAAACATTTTGTTCACTATCTGTTAGAGAAATATCATATTTGTGTAGTGTTTTTATATTATATTTTGGGATGAAGAAAACATATTGTTTGGGACGACCCAGGCTTTTATTATGTGGGACAAAACTCAGTGAGCCGAAGAATTTTACCTGTTTTCCTAGTTGCATCACGTAGGTTCATCTTATTATTTTCTAACCACAGAACGCTTTAGTAACCTAAAGAAAAAATATAAACAAAGACACAGGATCTATAAATCTTAGTTTTGACCTGATTAGCCCACGAAAAGTCGATGAAGGAATGAACTCAATAGAATTTATATCGTAACTCTAATATCAATTCCATACGATAAACATTAGGAATCCGGGTAATGTACTTAGAACAAAAAGACGCAGAGTAAATATTCGACCCCAGAGTCCCACCTTATACTGACTCCACGCATATGTGGCATCGAAAAAAGAACTGCACTCCCATGGATATTTGTTAGTTTTTTAAATTCGCTTATGGAAGTCTGCTCACATAGTGGTTGTTGTTTAAAATGATGAGTTTACTATTTAACGTTTAGAGTAAATAAAATCTAAGGTAAGGCAGGTCAGGGTGAAATGTAGTTATTTTTATTAGTAAGTTTTAAATACTTATAAAATTTGGTTATGTTTTGTCCTGTGCGGACTAATAAATGCTTTTTGTTTATTTTCTTTCTTAGTTATAATCTTTTAGGTGAAATTGATTATCTTGAACCACCAGCAGAAAGTGTTATGGTATGATGGAGTCTACCAGCCATAACCATCGCAATGACCTTTGCAAACCGATCGCCAGTAATCTAAGGCTAGTTGAATATTTTGTCGTGGTGACAAAGACTTTTTGCCCGTTTTGTAAGAAACGAATTGCGATCATTTTTCAATGGCATCACTTTGTCAACGGTCAATGTCTAAACGTATAGGTGTTTTTTATTTTACTTAACACCTTCATGCACAAGAATACTGAGGCAGACTTAATGCTATAGGCATTTTCTACCAGTAATCCTTAAGGTGCTGCAGAGACAAGCAGTAGTAGCAGTTATGAACGTATTTTGCTTGTGTTATTTCTCCAATACCTATTTACTCCCGTACTCAAAGCTTTATAATTAAACTTGACTAACCGTGAAGAACTTGTTAACAGTGTATGTAAAGCCGTGCAAAATAAACCAAAGATATTGGGCCGTATACCAAAGATATTGGGCCGTATAATTTTATATGTTGTAGTTCGTTTTGTATTAATGTTGCTATAGAGGTGGAAGGGTCAAAAGATCGTGTTAAGCAGATTTCGTGTTGCAAGTTCCTGTTGTGTTACTGTGGTTTTGGTACTTAATTAATAACTTGTAGTAGTTACACAATTGAGTCGAAAAGCTCTGGAGTGCCAACCGCGAACTGGAAGACGTTGCGTTAATATGCCACCCACTAGGTGTATCGAGGGCCTGGTGAAGTTTGTGGGAATACGCTGGATGCGAGTCGCACGGGACCGGTCACTTTGGCGACACTTGGGGAAGGTCTATGTCCAGCAGTGGACGTCTTTCAGCTGAAGTGATGATGATGAGTTACACTATTTGCATCAATATTATCATCATGTCTATACACTAGGTATTACATAAATTTATGTAAGTAAGTTCCAACATGAAACCCGGTTAGGGTACTGCAACACAATAGAAACACAAGCATCCAGTGAGTGTGTATACTGGATTGCAAGTTTGTTAAACAGTTAAAGTTAGTATATGAGTTTCATCTCTCTTATTACATGCTATATAGACAAAGGATTCTCTTTTAAAGTTTATGTCAATGGCACTTCTTACAAACTTCTTCATGTATACCCATTTCTTACTTTATCTATAAATCGTCGTCGTTTTTTTTTTCATCTAGGTATCTTCTCAACGGCCCAGAATTCTGATCAAGATAGTAGCATAGGTCCGGTTGTACGTGTCGTATTGATTTGTAGATTTTCCTCTTCCACTTGAAGGGCATTCGTAGGTCGCAAGTTGTTCCCGTGACTTGTCGTCATCTCATCAGTCTTGAGGTTCTTATTCACACTTAGAATTCCTATTTCATTGAAAAGAAGTTCTAACTGTGAAATAATTTAAAACAGCTGATGACGGCACTATTCAAAGTAAGGTAAGGCGTAATTAAAATAAATACTTTGACTTTGATTGGTCCAACACCTGAGTAATTTGCTTCTATGCTAAGCCGTTGGTCTCAATTTCCGCACGTACAACATATTTGTCAAGCATATACGCATATTTGCTCTCTGGAATCTGGGTCTGTAAGACTTAAGGTTCAGTGATATCGGTTCGGACAAATTGCGGCTTTGACAGATTAATTAAATGTTCCGAAATATCTGCAAATTGTCCGTACCAGTTTGACCGATTCTTTGATGGGTTAGAATTGAGACGGTCTCATTAGAGAAACGGACATGACAAAATTGTAAGGGTTTTTGCTTTCTTCTTGAAGAACTACGAAACCATTTTTATTGAAGAGGTACTGCAGAACTTTTGTTTTGATTGCTTTGCCGACCGTGCTCTACAATTGTTTCATAATAATTGTAATAAGTTTTTAATAAAATACGTAAGAGTTTGCTCGGATAGCCTCCGCCTGAGTAAACATATTAGCGTTTCTAATAAATATAAACCTTAAATTGGTACCATTGTTTTCTCGAATCTCGCATCTCCATTCTGGGCGGAGCGGGAGGGAGTATCAGACTTATACTGATTAAAACCTATCCATGTTCTTTCCTCTTTATGTTCAGAGGCCACGGTGTCTCTTTCGAACAGTCCCGCAGCCCCGGTTATATTGGTCCCTAGGGGGTCCCTAGCATCAGATTTACTCATGACAGTTGCTTCATTACAACAAAAAACGTCTGGTTTTTCAATACCAACAATCCAGTCTATCCTTGCATACAAAATCATGCCAACAGTCAATATAGTTTTAGCCTAAAAGATTTCAAAATCTACTACTTTAGCGACCTTTAACTTAGTAGGTACATTACTTTACAACAATGAGATTTTTAGCCTAAAGAGCAAATTGCGTGATTCAATTGTGTTAGACCGTAGAAGGAAACTAAGAATAACGTAATGATGACTTGTAAGATTATTATTCACGAGGATTGTAATCATTCGTTCAAGTAAATCGATTGTTATCAAAGATTTTATCGAAATGTGATTAAGACGCATGCTTCTTTGAATTCCCATCTGACTGCCTCATTGTTCGAGTGGTTTGCGACTGCAAACCACTCGAACATGGAATTTCCATGGAATCTCTTCATTAGTTAATGTTTGACCAACTTGTAGTGATTGAAAATAGAATCGAAATGGAGTTACAATCAAAATTTTTCATGTAAACCGATGAGCGTGGCTAACAGGCTATTAATTCCGTTCCTTCGTCTTTCATCTTTGACGAGCCACTGATCGTTATCATCATCATCAGCCTTCAATGTCCCCACTGCTGGGACAGGCCTCTTCTCTATGAGAGGGAATGGGCTATAATCCACCACGCGGGCCCGGTGCGGATTGGTATCTACCAATCTGCACATCATGCATGTGACATCTGTCACATGTCTTCCAATTTTTATTTCTGTTTCCTCACGATGTTTTCCTTCACCGTTTTTGAGAGCAGTGGTGATGATATAAATTACACAAAGTAATGCGCATGTCTGGGTTCGAACCCACGACTTACTGCACGTAAGTCAGGACCGCCACCACTGGACCACCGCTGCTCTCATTTCACTACTAGAATAAAATATCGAATGATGATTGGCATCTTTATACTTGCAGATTTATGATTTATTTACATTTAATAAAAACGGATCTACATCATAAAAAATAAAACCGACTTCAAAAAAAACAAAAAAGTGAAAAATAACTTTAGCTTCTGAAGTCGGTGACCTTTGTTTGATTGCTTTAGTTATTTTGTCACCGACTTCAGAAGCTAAAGTTATTTTTCACTTTTTTGTTTTTTTTGAAGTCGGTTTTATTTTTTGCAAAAAAGTTTTTATTTTTCACTTTTTAGTGGTTCACAGGTGCTTGATACATGGAAAGTGCATACCGTTACAATTACAACAAGCCCAAACACGACTATGGTACATTGTCTCATTATGGAGTTCCGTGACTCTTGGCTTCATTATCAGATCTGATGGTAGAATGGTTCTTATCAAACGCAAATGCTTCACTTGTTGTAGAAAATACCAAAATCGCAACACGTTTTCAGATAAAATTTGAAGAGTTCCCTCGATTTCGCCAAGATTCCATCATCAGATCCCAATTTGGTGGCTATGGGACCAACTTGGAAGTATACCCTTTCAAACAAAAAAAGAATTTTTCAAATCGGTTCAGGCGTCTTCGAGTAATCGGTGAACATACATAAAAAAAAAAAAAAAATACATACAGTCGAATAGAGAACCTCCTCCTTTTTGGAAGTCGGTTAAAAACAATAAATAAAACACTCAAATTAATTGTAGCTACAGATATTAACAAACATCACGCTACCGCAGTCCATGACAACATGTATAGAAGTGGTTAGCTCATTTCACAATCACGCGATACTAAGAAATATGAGACATAGTATACGGAATGGCATTATTAATTGATAATTAATTAGAACAGTACTCGGTAATGGCTACTAGTATATCAAACATTTAATTAAAAAGGTGTGTCGCTTCATTCTATTAGAATTGATGAAATAACTAACGTTTCACTGCGTTTTGAAGTCGGAATGTATTTACGAGAACGTTATCGGGACAAAAGTATCATATTTTTAACCGACTTCTTAAAAAAGGAGGAAGTGACTTTGCCCAAAACTCCGTCGCTTGCCAAACGATTTGAAAATATATTTTTTTATTGGAAAGGGTATACTTTCCAAATGGTCCCATAGTCACCAAGTCGGGATCTGATGATGGAATCTGGGCGAAATCGAGGGAAATCTTCAAATTTTATACAACAAGATATTTGCGTTCACTAAGAACTATTCTACCATCCGAACTGATGATGAAGCCAAGAGTTAGGCTCCGGAACGCCATATTGAGACAATGTATCCTACTCGTGTTTGGGCTTGTTGTAATTGTAACGGTATGCACTTTCTATGTGTACCAAGCGCATACGAACCACTAAAAAGTGAAAAATAAAAAACTATTTTGCAAAAAATTAAACCGATTACTGATGTAATAGTCATGACGACAGTATCAAAAATACAAATCTATTTAGTCCGTCAGTTAGAGTTTTAGAAAATAATGGACACGTATTTCATGTTTTTGTAAACCAATGAATATTGACAAACATAAAACGCATTAAAACTCGGGAGTGGAGGGGGGTCATTTCGTTAGAACGCACTAAAAATTATACCAAAGCGTGATGGTTTTGATGGGTCATTAGGGTAATCTAAGTAACGTACTAATTCGTTTTTTTCAATGGACAAGCCTATTAGGGAAACTATTCATATGACTTGTCACAGTAATGCTACAGTTATATGGACTGTATTTACTTACCACAGACCTAAAATGTAAATAAAAATGTGTACATGTATCAAAAGCTTGCAAAAATGTCAGCGGCATTGCTGTCAACAGGAACAGTGCACAGAAAGCTGGCAACATCACCACGTTTGATGGCACGGCTGATTCTTGAGATAGTCCATCGTTCTGGCCATGAGAAGACACGACCAAGTCTTTGGTGACATTCTGAAATAACAGGTGGGCACTAGGACCCCATAGCGGGGGGCCATGGGGATCTGCCAATATGAAAATGTTATGTTAAAAAAACTTTTTTTGCAAAAAACCGACCTAAAAAAAAAAAGTGAAAAATTACTTTAGCTTCTGAAGTCGGTGACCTTTGTTTGATTGATTTAGCTTTTTTGTCACCGACTTCAGAAGCTAAAGTTATTTTTCAGTCTGTTTTATTTTTTGCAAAAAAAAATATTTTTCACTTTTGAGTGGTTCACTGTGCTTGACATACATGGAAAGTGCATACCGTTACAATTACAACAAGCCCAAATACGACTAGGCTACATTGTCTCATTATGGAGTTCCGTGACTCTTGGGTTTATAGAATAGAATAGAATACTCTTTATTATGTACACCATAAAAATATAAATACAAACATTTTAAACACTTTACAAGGGGTGACACAATGGGCGGTCTTATCGCTAAAAGCGATCTTTTAAAGACAACCTTTGGATGGATTTAAAGGGGAAGGAGAGAAAATACTGCAGGTAGCCTGTGGTGTACCATTTACATATATACAATAAATAAATACATACATATACACACGTTAGACATATTACACTTATGTATATATTAAACATATATACATATATATACAAGTGCATATATATCATATATATTATATATATAAATAATAATATATATAACATACATACTTTTAATTATCTTTTAATTATCATGAAACAAGTGCGAACGAACTAAATCAAACATACCTAATAAAAAAATAGAAAATTTGCTTATGGAGAGAGATACAGTTTTTTTATCATGCTTTTATAAATTGACAGAGATTGAGCACGCCTTATAGACACTGGCAAGGCATTCCATAACCGTACTGCTTGTACTGTAAAAGAGTTATCATAGAAACTGGTGGAATGCATCGGCATCTCTAGTCTTAAGTTTTCTGATGACCTCAGATATCTATTATGTGTGTCATGAAGGAACTTGAAACGTTCTTTAAGATAAGAGGGAGTTGTAGGAGTAAACAGAATACTGTAAAGCTGAAACAGGATATGAGAATTCCGGCGAAGACGTATAGGAAGCCACTTGAGCTTTGTACGAAATTCAGATATGTGATCATATTTGCGCAAGCCAAATACACTCGAGAGCAATGAATCCGGGTCACTTAAAGAATCCTAAAAATCTCGGAAACTAAAAATGCTAGGTTAATGCAATAAATTGTATTTAATAGACAATGTAATACTCCTTAAATGAAGGTATTAAAACTTCTTAGTTATTGTAAAGTTATATCATAAACAATCAAATTTGAAAAAGGGCCACTTTCGAAGATGGAACTACGAAATTACAGCATTTGGTTTTGCTTTTGTTTGTAATCTGTCATATATGTGGGTACATAAACCATGTTGATAGTGCTCTATATTCATTATTCAAGCTGAAATTATGTCGCTTACGCCTGAAGAATGCACCAGAATACTTACAATGCTGGAAACAGGCCGGAGTCAGCGCGATACAGCCAGGACTGTCGGTGTGTCGCTGTCAACAGTACAAAGAGTTCTCCGACGTTACGAAGAAACTGGTTCTAACCTACGCAGACCAGGAACGGGCAGAACCAGGTGTACCACAGCACGAGAAGACCGATACTTGGTGAACACCATGCTTCGAAATCGCTTTCTCACAGGAACTGAACTCACAAATCAGTTTCGACGCCTCGGAGGAAGTAACCCAAGTGCATGGACAGTAAGACGTCGGCTTGCTGAATCTAACTTAAAACCCCTTAGACCTGCAAACGGCCCTAAACTGGAGCGTGGGCATCGTATTTCAAGACTAAGATATGCCCAGAGCCACGTAAATTGGAGTATTGAAGATTGGTCAAAAGTTATGTTCTCCGACGAATCAAAATTTATGCTCTACAAGCACGATGGAAGACACAGAGTGTATCGAAGACCAGGGGAAAGATTCAAGCAAGCATGCATCGAAGAAAAAGTAGCCTACGGTGATGGGTCTGTACTTGTGTGGGCCGGAATTTCTTCTGAAAGTCGCACAGAGCTGGTGATCATAGAAAACGGCTCTTTAACTAGCGTAAGATATGTGGAAGAAATCCTCAATGATCACGTTGGTCCATTTATGGTCAATTTAGGTGAGGATGCTATATTTATGCATGACAATGCCCGACCTCATACAGGTAGGATTGTGAATGACTACCTTCAAGAGATGAACATTACTCGTATGGAGTGGCCAGCGCGCAGCCCGGATATCAACCCGATCGAGCATGCTTGGGACGAGCTAGGCAGATGCGTAAAACAACGAAACCCTCCCCCAATCACGCTTCGTGAGCTCAAAATTGCTCTCACAGAGGAATGGGAGAATATTCCCCAAAATCGTATAAGGAACTTGGTGTACAGCATGCCAAACCGCGTAAACGCAGTAATGGAAGCACGAGGAGGCAATACGACGTATTAAAATTCAAGAAAATCGTAATAAAGTTCAAAAATTTCATGTTTCCTATTTTTGTTTTAAGGAGAGATCAGCAGTTTTTTTCTTTATGTAATTTTGTGTTAATAAAATGTATGGTGACTCATATTTTTTTTACTTTCATTTAAGGAGTATTACATAGTCTATTAAATACAATTTATTGCATTAACCTATCATTTTTAGTTTCCGAGATTTTTAACATTCTTTAAGTGACCCGGATTCATTGCTCTCGAGTGTATAAATCTAATGCAACAGTTTTGAAGTCGCTCAAGTTTATCAAGCTGTGCCTCAGTGAGATCGAGATAACTGACATCAGCGTAGTCAAGAACGGGAAGTAAAAGAGATTGAGCCAGCGCAATTTTAGTGGCTGTTGGAAGAAAGTTTCGCAATCGTCTCAGGGACTTGGCAGATGCGAATATTTTGCGACTTACTTCCTGCAGCTGGGGACCCCATGAAAGATTCCTGTCAATCCAAACCCCAAGGTTTTTGACCTTCTCGCTTATGGGAATAGCAGTTCCATTAAATGTAACCTGGGGAAGCTGCAACCAGTTTATCTTGGAGATCATCCTTGAGCTACCAACAATAATGACCTGAGTCTTCAGCGGGTTAACTTGTAACCCATGTGCCTCACTCCACTCGCAGATTGAAACCATGTCCTTATTGATTATATCAATTGCATCAGCCAAATTTGAAGATGCTGCTTGCCGGTAAATTTGCAGATCATCTGCATAAAGGTGGTAAGAAGAAAGAAGTCTTGTGGAAATAGAATTTATAAAAATTGCGAAAAGTAAAGGAGATAAAACGCCACCCTGAGGTACACCCGCAGAAGTATAACACAGAGAAGAGCATGACCCTTCTATGCATACACGTTGCCGGCGCCCATACAGGTAACTACGAAACCAGTCAATCGCCGTTGGAGATATGTTAAGTGAGCGAAGTATGCAAAGCAGGATATCGAAATCTACAGTGTTGAACGCATTACTAAAATCCAGTAAGCAGAGAACTGTCAGATTTCCTTTCTCCATACCTAAGCGTATGTCATCGGTAACATTAACTAAAGCCGTAGTAGTGCTGTGACCAGGACGAAATCCAGACTGAAAAGGATTTAGCAGGCTATTCTTACACAGAAATGCACTGAGCTGATTGTGAACAAGGCGTTCTAGGACTTTGGAGAGGAAAGGCAGGATGGAGATAGGACGGTATTCTGAAAAGGAAGTAGGATTCGATTTTTTGGGTAAAGGGGTGATTTTAGCCTCTTTCCACATCGAAGGAAAGACACCGTAGGATATAGAGTAGTTAAGGATATGCCATAGGATAGGAAGGATCTCGTCGAGGACAGGGAGTATCATTTTCCGACTTACACAGTCACTGCCAACTGCGTTTGACGTAATTGAAACTACACTCTTCTTAACATCACAATCAGAGAATTGACTAAAAACAAATGGGGGATGATCCGGAGTTGGAAGGTTAGAAAGATAGTTTACTGTGGCTGCCTTTATGGTCCCGTTACAGTTGGGCGAAGATGAGAAATGTCGGTTTAGTTGGTCAATATCTAAGTCTTTAGGAATCGATTCTTGGCGTGACTTTCCAACTCCCATGGATTTCAGAAAATTCCAAACTTTAGCTGGATCTCCGTTTTCAACTGAGGTGTGAATATGGCGTCGCTGGGCATCTCTACACACCTTATTGCAGCGATTGCGAGCATCAACAAAGATCTCACGGTTCCTCGACGTGGGCCGACACTTAAATTTAGTTTTTGTTACGGCTTTCCTGTGCATGATCTTTCTAATGTTATCTGTGATCCAAGGTACCGGAAGATGTTTAATTTTAACAGCACGTATGGGAGCGTGAACATCGTACAGCTGCACAAGGTTATCTGTCAGCAGGTTGACTTTGTCATCAATCGAATTTACACTGAACAAAGGAGCCCAGTCAAAACTGCTGGCATCTTTTCGTAGATCCTCTGTCCTCATTCCACTAAAATTGCGCTGCAATAGAATTTTAGGCTTTGCCTTAGGTGGGCGAATTTTGTAGGAGAGAAATATAAGGTCATGGTAAGAAAACATGTCAGCTGAGCATTGACCATGCTTGCTGGCATGTTGTGGAGAGGAAACAATGAGTAAGTCCAAAAGTGAGGGATTGCAGTTTGGGAAATCGTGTGTGGCACTCAAAGGGAGAATTGATAAATTAGACGACTGTAAGAAGAACGGGAATCGATTTTTAATAAACAAGTGTTAAAATCGCCCATGATTATTGTATGACTGTAAGAAGGTGTAAGGTTTTCAAGGATCTTTTCAAAGGAGGAAAAGAAATTTATCCGTGACGAAGGGCTGTAGTAAACTCCTAGAAGGACTTTCACGTGATTCAGGTTTACTTCTACAAAGAGATGCTCGCCCGCGTTCTGCGGAGGCGGTTGAGCAGACATATCGACAATTTTAAAAGGAATGTGTGGGCGAAGGTATATGGCAACACCACCGCCACCGCCACGCGCGCGATCATTCCTTATGAGTTGAAAACCAGGCAAGGAATAGGAAGCTGAAGGGAGACATGGTTTCAACCAAGATTCCGAGACAAGGATAGCATGAATGTTCTTACAGTCAAGGTTAGCTAGCATGTCAGAAAAATGTGCCGGAATACTTTGGGCATTTATATGGACTACATTAAAATTCTTAGGTACATCAGAAAACTGAGATTCAAGCGTGTCAGCAAGGGACGGATTGACGGAGCTGTCATTGCTACAAGCCGACAAAAAGCTATCGGTGTCGCTGTCGTCACTGTTGTTTGGCATCGACACAAGATAATTCTAAAAATAAAAATAAAATATAAAAATAAAAAATAACAATAATAATAAACGTTAATACTAAATTAATATAAATCCAATTAAAAAATAAGAAATAAAATTAAATAAAATTAAAAATTAAAAGACCAATCAATTTAAATCCACCCGCCAGTTGAGTGCTGATTAAAAAAGCTAAAACAAACAAAACAAAACGTGTAAAAGTTTCATCACCCGGGTAGCAGAAAGGTACTAATATATTTACGTCAAAGTAAATGAAGAAGAAAAGACATAACACGATAACATGCAAAAATAAATAACTTAAAATTATCATAAAAAAATCATAAACATTATACCGAAAACGCACACTATCAGATGGTTTCTGAACGAAACTTTAATAAAAATCCAATGGTACATGCCATTATGTTGACACTGACTGACAGCTGACAGAAAGAAAGGAAAATAAAAATAAATAGACGGTACCGGTAAAATGGGGGGAATAGGGATCCAGGGGTGAATAGAAACAAAACTTTGAAAGGGATTTTATCGCTGAACTTATATTGTATATTGCCAACAAGATACCTTGTAATTAGGTATAATTTAGTTAACACAATAGAGTACTTGTTGGTACCATATCATGTGAATTCAACTTTAAAATCCATTCCAAAGTTTTGTTTCTATTCACCCCTGGAGCCCTATTCCCCCCATTTTACGGTATACAGTTTACAATGTGTGGAGTGATGAAGGGTAGAGGAATTATTGTAATATTTGAGAAAATTAGCAAAGTAGGTACGAAGTATAAACAAAAAGTGCTACCCGGACGGCGATACTACCTAAAAAGTGATACTTCCGAATTACTTCTTCTTTGCGGCAGCACGCCGGAACTTTTTCGGTGCTGGTGATGGAGACGGCGACGAAGACACTGCTGATGCGGTGGGAGACATGACCTTTTCACTGACCTGCTCGATATTATTGAGGTCATCCAGTGAGTAAACTCGATGCCGGGAGCCATCAGCGCGAAGAGCATATATCAGGCCCTGCTTAGTCCAGCAATTTGTTTCGCCAAGCCTCTCACGCACAGACATGAAGAGCTGATGCCGCGATTTCGTCAGGAACTCTGATACTGTGATACCGGTGCCCTTCAACTTAGTCTTTGCAAACCAGACACTGTCCCTGACACCAACGTCCCGTAGCTTGCAAAGAATGGGCCTGGGCTTGCTAGCACCTGTTTGTCTGCCCATCCGATGGCACCGCCTGATATCAGCAACTGCAAAGTCGGTCAGCTTCAGATGACATCGTACAACCTCAGCAACTACCTGTGCTGTATCTTCCTTGGCCTGCTCGGTGACACCATGCAACAACACCATCTTCCGGCGCCCACGCATCTCCAGGTTGTCGAGACTTTGGGCCAACGCCTCCAACTGCTTCTAAAGACAGCCCAGCGCATCTAATACAAATTTCTTAAACGAAGTGAAGTCTGCTACCAAACTGTCCGTGCTGCTTGTTGTCCCTGAAGGATTCTTCTGCAATTCTGCCTCAAAGTTTGACATTCTGTCTTGAAACAGTGCCATCATTTCTGACATTGAGACCTTCAGTGCTTCCATGATTTAAGTATGATAACGCCTGTGTTGTTTTGTCAAAATCTGTGATCCGTTTTTGGAGATAACACTATACTGGTGGGTACCCTATATTAGCATGTATATGTATACATTTAAATATTAAAATTATACTTATTTGTAATTAAAAATATTTTTAAAACGAGAGCTAAAATTTTTTTCACCTTTTGTAACAACTACCCACAAGGGAAAAAAAAAAAATAGTAGAATGGTTCTTATCAAACGCAAATGCTTCACTCGTTGCAGAAAACACCAAAATCGCAACACGTTTTCATATAAAATTTGAAGAGTTCCCTCGATTTCGCCAAGATTCCATCATCAGATTCCGACTTGGTGGCTATGGGACCATTTGGAAAGAATACCCTTTCTAACAAAAAAGAATTTTCCAAATCGGTTGGCAAGCGACGGAGTTATGCCCGAACAAACATAAAAAAAAATTGAGAACCTCCTCCTTTTTTAGAAGTCGGTTAAAAACCAGACCACTCCCAAATTAAATCACAAATAAAAATCGATCGAAAATTCTTTCCTTGGCCTCTAACCTCGAAATGAAGAGCAAATCAACACATGTGATTACACAAACCACTTGTGAACGCCTATGGCTATTCCTTCTTTATATTCATATACGCTGTTCTCCAATGAAATTTCCAAAAGATGTATCATATTTAATCATCATTATTACACATACGTCGATCCTCATTTTGCTCGGGGCAATATTGTTGCTTAAGTAGGTATTAGGGCACTGCTCCACAATGTCAAACGGCTATGCTTGACTTGACTCGCGCGTGGACTTAGCATAGCTTTGTATGAAAATGGAGGTCGAATTGTCCACTCGATCCATGGTCCTTTACGCATGGATAAGTTATGCCCAACTCGTCACTGTGGGTCGTGGGCTTTTGGTTCCTACTCGTCATCAAAAAACAAAAGGTCTCGATTTATAACACAACTACTACACAACTCCAAACAAATGAAGAGCGCAGCTATTGCCAAAAAAATAAATGAACGGGTTTTTTTGTGAATGTCTTCTAGCAGGTCAACCTAGGAGGTGGTGTGTCTGCTTAACCAGACTATCCTGTGGGTGCTTTCAGTGTAAGGCCTTCAGCCAAAGGATGCCAGAATATGCGACTACACGTCAACGTCGCTGGGGTCCCTATGCTCTAGTCCGAGGCGAAGTAAGGGACATGCTGGATCAGAGCCGTGCAAGCAAATACCGTGGCCAAAATCTTGTCATGCTTATCCTCCGCAGCAGTGGACGATCGTCTTTAATATAATGTGATGTTAAAGTATGGTACATTATGATTAGCATTCTCTTGTGGCTAGTCATCTGTAAGTATGATAAAATATGTGTTGCTATTGGTGTTTCCAAGGCTTTTCTGGTGTGGGATGGGCACGATTTCTACCTAGTGTTGCCATAACAACAGCGATACTGAGGTAAACGATATTATGTTTGCATGATAGACAGCTACATGATCAGAATGACCTACCCAAGTAGCCATGAGTATTTCTTATTGTACTCAGGTAACCGTTGGAAGGTTAGTTTGTTTTATTTCTTTTTTTATTTATTGTATCTCCAACATAAACTACACAATACGTGCAAGTATACGTAGAATAGGAACAAATACAAGTCTGTGTGTGAATACAATGCTAATTAACAGTAAGAAAAGAAAACATACAAGAATAACAAAATAATATTACGACTTGGGTATATACAAGTAATTTTAAAACAAGTGACTCTGGACGTAATATCCACTTTATTACGCTTGTTAGTTTAAATAAAATTAGAGTAGATAGTAGTGACAAAGCTTTTAAAATCCGGAATAAGCCTGCTGAGGAATAAAAGACAGTACGCTCGGTTAAACAGGACAGAAAAACAGACGAATGTCATAAACTGCCCCAACAAACTGTCCTATTCACTGCCAAGGACTAAACAGAACAAAAAAACTTGCTTACACAACAAAATCACTAACCTTTATCCCAAATAAGAAGGGAGATCAACTCAAGGATATTGACTACCGCACAGAAATTCAATTTACACTAATTACTATCGACGGTTAACTAGTGTATGATGTGCAGATGGAGCAATTAATGTTACTGGTTGTCCGTTTTATGACGACAGGCCCTGTCGACGGCGCGTTCATGTCCCACGCACGCCTCAAAGAGATAGAAGAGATAGATAAGAGATAGTCAGCAAAGAAAGGGGTCCGCATGGGCCGATGTCTGCCGGAGCTGCGGGACTTTTCGAAAGAGATACTGCGGCTCTGGAACACAAGGGCTAAGAAGTAACATGGATGGGTTTGACTCAGTAAAACTCTGACACTCCCTCACGCTCCGCCCAGAGCGGGAGGAGTCATTCGATGATTTCCATCCGCAAAAAAATGTGCATTTACTTCCTGTTGTTGCATAGGAACCAGGACTTAAGGCCTTCTTCCCCAGCCAACCACTTTTCCAGTTTCAGTCATTTCAATTCATTCTTCATTCATTAGTAGTTTCAGAATAGTATCTGATGAATAAAAATATCGTACCTGAGAGACATTTTTGAGGGCATGTTAAGCCAAGTCCACATGGGTGACATAAAAACTCTGACCAAGTTAGGCATACAAGATATCGAAAAATAACAGTAGTGTTCATTCATCCATTCGCAAATTCGTGATCAGTGGTGTTGGTAACACTTTTCTGGTGCATTCCATTTTATTTTTCAACTTCACACCCATGATTGCCATCATATGCCTAGCCTTTTCCCAACTATGATTGGGTGGGCTTCCAGTCTAACCGGATGCAGCTGAATACCAGTATTTTACATAGACCGACTGCTTATCTGTCCTCCACAACCCAGTTAACACTGGGAAATACGACTGGTTATCAGACTTTTTGGGCCACTGACTACCTGTAACGACTGTCAAAGATAGATATATGACAGCCGGGACCAACAGCTTAACGTGCTTTCCGAGACACGGAGGAAATTCGGTATGTAAGAGTGGTCAACCATCCACAGACCTAACGATCGACCCGAGCAGCTTTTATTGTTAAACCACGAGCTCCTCAGCTCTACCGTTTTAAGTATGATGCAGTTAGGAGGCAACCATTTAAAAAATTATGTGCAGTGCATATGCTTTATTACGTCAGAACAGCTTAGGCAGAGCCGCAAGCCAAAGTTAACCTATCTTAATTACAAGTACGTACAAGCGACCTAATCAACCATTTTATAATTTTGTTTCATTAATTACACATCTTTTAATATTTATAAGTCGAATAAGTCAAATTAATGAGTCTACAAGACCCGTTCATGACATTAAACCGATCATGAATTATACCTGTGGGTGCTAAGCCAAAATAATTTATACAGAGCATCAATTTATTATTGTAATTGCCGACGATTACTTGCATTTCAATTGATGTAAAGGTATCCTTGTAAATATAGATTAATTGGCTCAATTTTTTATTACAGTTCTATAATGTCATGAAACAACATTTAATAGGCTGAAATGCTAGTAATCGTAATTATAACAAATTATGAATGCATTTATTTTCCGTGTCTGAAATATGAATTATTATTGTATCCATTATAATAATCTTCACTCAATAACGCACTGGGGCGCGCTGATAATGGCGTATTTCTAGAACGAAGGCCAATGGTCGATCTTTACGTTAAGCCGTGCTTGCTTAGGTTGGTCAGTGGATGGGTGGCCACCCATTACAAACTGAGTTTTCTCCGTGCCTCGGTAAGCACGTTAAACCGTTGGCCCTGGATGACATTTGTAGATCTTTGACAATCGTTACAGGTAGTCCGTGGCCCAAAAAGTCTGACAACCAGTCTTACCAAGGGGTATCGTATTACTAAGTAGGTAGTAAGTATACTAATGGGTTGTGGAGGTCAGATAGGCAGTCGTTGGATGTAAAATACTGATATTCAGCTGCATCCGGTTATACTGGAAGCTGACCCCAACATATTTGGGAAAAGGCTAGGCAGATGATGATGCTCCAAAAATATAACCGACAAATCTATTCCCACGACTAAACGACTTTATTCTCCCAAATCTTAAAACTTAATCCACATAAACTTATATTGTCACTTACTGGGTATCTTCCGTAATAGGCATTCCGGTTTTTCGTTTTTTTCAACGTAATAAATAATCACGGAAGATATCCCGTAAGTGACAATATAAGTTTAGTTTTAAACCGTGAAAGCCTAAAACAGTGTTTAAATCCACATAGGTCAAAGTCATACTGCCTGAACAAGATTCTTCAACAAACCCAGTAAGGAAGATAATTACACAGCAAATAACTAAGTAGTTAATTGTAACATTTTTAAATTAAAACAAGCTTTAACCTTTACTATATCGTCTACAATTACCTACAGGATGTCTTTCATTAACCGTTTTAATTATTTTATGTTAATTTGTATTAAAAGTTGATCCTAGCTTTTATATGGAAGATACGGTAAAGAGAATCAGATGTGATTTCCTATGTTAAAGGTGTCTTTGTGAGTTAGCCGCAAATTGCATGGGCAATTTTAATTGCTCGGCGACAATCTCTGAAGTGAGTGGAGCAATTAGTTGCAATAAGTGACCGTGCCCAATATTGGCGGCTGAGCTATGCTATGTTACTAATGTGATCGTTTGGCAATTTAGATAGCCTGTGTTCGAACCCATTAGGTTTGATTCTCGTTCAGTTAACTGCCCTGCCGCAGATTGTTAAAATTCTCATTCGATTTGACAAAATGTCAAAGTCATAATAAAAAGTTCCCAACTATCTTAAGTACTGTGAGATTTGTAAAACTTTTAATAAACTGAATAGGTTCGTTAAACGAATAATGTCCAAACACCATAAATTTCTTCTTATTCCTCGTAGTACACGATACACAAGAGACAACCCGAATGGCGTAGTGGAAGTGACGCTGCCTTATGTTCTTAGGGTCCTGGGTTCGAATCCCGGTAGGAGCAAATGTTTTTGTGATGAGCATGGTCATTTTTTTCCGAGTCATGGATGTTTATATTTACAAACAAAAAAGTAGACATGTAGTATGTCAACTATCTAGTGTCCACGACACACGCTTTGCTTAGTGTGGCACTTGGTGGCGCTGTGTGTTAATGTCCAGCGAAATAATTTTTTTTTTAATCAATTTTCCTTGAGGAAAAGCAAAATATCTAGTAACGTTAAGCCCCATCTTTTGATAAATACGAGTAACATGATATCCAAAATTTTACTGCAGATTAATAAAAAAATAGTCTAATGAACAATAAGCATAAGAACTTGTCACAGACTTCCAATATGGCAAAATTTCCTGCTTTTGCTCTAAATAGAGCAACATTTTATTTATAATTTAAATTACAATGGAGCATTGTAAACTAGAACATAAATATCAATTCCAACGGACAAAAACAGAAAACGACTGTGGTATGCACAAGGATCTAATGAGAACATCCTAGTGGATCATGCAATAGAACGCTTTGGATCAAGAGCGCCTGTTAATAGCTCATAATATGACCGCTCACTGACATACGCAGCGTCGTGGCGCAGAGCAAGCTAAGCGAGCAAAGCGTTAATCCCAAAGCGATGAATTAAGAGCGGTCTCGAATAATTCAGAGAATGCCAAGCGACGCATAAGACGCATAATCTCATTTATTGTAATCCTGAACCTACGAAACTAACTGTCTTTGCTCCTCTCGATACAGGATTTTTGATTCTTGGATGGACTTAACAGGTACAGGCCTAGCACATCCAATTATTTCAAGTTGCTATTATTGTTGTTGCTACCAGAAAAACTTTGCCCAGCTGTTGCAATGAGATGATTGTAGCTTTCCAAAACATGTTCTATTTTAATTAGTTATTTTCTAATGTTATTATTTTCTCTTCTCTTACATACTGTGTCATCATCTTTTTGTTTATATTCTCTTCTTTAGCAGGTCTGCTCGAAGAGATTTCTTTAAAAATAAGCTTCGCCTTTGTACCTATATTTCCGATTCTTTCGTATGTTTTGTAATTCGAGAGTACCTACATACATGGTTGACAAATACCACGGACAGCGCGAAGGAGATGGCGGGATGAACTGGATGTCTTCCTTGAGTATTGGAAAGAAATAGCACAGAATCGTCACAATTGGAAGGAATAGAGGGAGGTCTTAGCCCAGTGGTGGGACAATATGGTTTAATGATAATATTATTTATTTATTTATTTATTTATTTGAATAAGTACAGCCACATCACATACATTTTACAAAGAAATTCACAATTTATAATAAAGCGGTCTGATGCACGTGACAATAAAGGCGAAAAAAAAACTCACATTGTCACTTACGGGATATCTTCCGTGATTATTTGTTATGTTGAGCTCCCGATATTTCGACGAAAAAATCGGGATAATCACGGAAGATATCCCGTAAGTGACAATATAAGTTTAGTTTTAAACCGTGAAAGCCTAAAACAGTGTTTAAATTATATCTGTTCATATCCAATAGCTTTCACTACACGACCATCTCAAATAAGCTTGAACAAGTGATCGTCTTAGCCTTGTAGAATATTGCCGGAACACATCAGATACTTACTATATACCCGCGCAAAATATTCATAAAATTGTTGTTACTATTACACGGATCTTCGACTTGTTACATTTATTTTATTTATAATCGTTTGTTTTGTAGCCTCGGGGTTTTTGTACATCTCAAGGAATTGTTTTGTTTGTTATAGAAATCTGGAAAAAATCGTTCAGCAGTTTTTGGTTGTTTCAACTTTTAAGATAAATTTATGAAATATCATAAATGTCAAATGTTTTTTTTTTTAATTTCTTGTATATTTGTTTGATCAAAAATGAAGAAAAATGAGATTAAAGGCCTGTATCGATCGAACATCGAAAAATTAAAGGGAACAGCTAAATCAACAAGTAAGATCTTAAGCTTTTCAATTCCAAAAATATCGGAATAGGCATATAAGAGGCCTATAAGTCTAGCAGTGGACGTCTTTCGGCTGAAATGATGATAAAGATAACGATATGTGTATAAGAATTTAATTTCTATACAGTGTAGTAATTTATTGTTATTTATATCACGCCTACGATTGTAATTTAATCATCGTTATATCTAATATCACTGGCAACTAATTTAGCTCGATTTTTTATCGTAATGACTATTATTTTAAAATCTTACCGACAAGAACTTTTGGTACAAATCGTAAAAGCTGAAGGATATTTGTCTTATAAATCAATAGTTTTGTTTACTTTCACCGATAAATATTTCTTCAAAACAGTTTTATTGTAGCTATAAAAACCGAGGAGGTCAAACATAGCTAGAAAAGCAGTATGTTATGTAAACAAAAATCGTAGACATATGGCACGCGTGGTTGATAACAGCCCGTCTCATAGCCCTGTATCCCAGCAGTGGGAACATAGGTATCCTACTTCTAAGGGTGGCTTAGTTTTGCTAAATCACATTTAAAAAAGGGTTTCGTCTTGAAACTCATTGAAATCAGAATTGCTGAAGGTATATTACAATCAGGAACGTTTGGACTTTTGCTAGGCATTATTGCGCTATCGAATAAGACTTTGCAACAGTTTAAACCATACTTGCAATTACCAAACTATTACACAACTAATATATAATAAAGTATAGGTACATAGGTCGTGGGATGGTCGAGTTTTTGAAAGTATTAAGAAATATAAAATTTCGTCATCGCTATTTACCGGTAGAGATCTAAGAAAAAAATCGTAAGATATCGTGAGTAAATAATTAGGTGGCAAGATCCCAATAAGATGCAATCTGATCAGACTTTCACGGTGCAATACTAGACAGGCAATAAGCAATCATCGAAAAATTTAAGAGTAAAGTTCACCGAAGGATTGAGTAATTGGTTTGTAAACAGGTCTCACCAAAGTGGAAGACCTCCTTGCCAACTTTTAGGAGGAAATGCAAATACATGTATGTTCGTGATTTTCCTTAGGTTTTTCGAACACCCGATATTTCGACGCTGTTGCAAGCATCATGATCGCGGGAATACTGAAGAGGTATGCGAGTGGGACGAAAATTATTAATTATGAGCAGACGAAACTGTCTACCCTCTTCCTAAGTCTTTTATTACGCGAACTACTGGAACTCGATTGTAAGTCACGACAGAACGCACTCACAGTATCACTCGGTTTTTCTTTATAATGGAGACGCATGTTAGTTTTTATTAGGTTTATCACTGGATTCCACGTACTCGATAGTTTGTTATTATTTGATAGTCCTATTAGCTCTCCATACACTCCAATCAATACCGCAGAAAAATGTGTTAAGCCATTAATCTTCAATTTATTTTAACCGCATCCAATTTTAACGAGCCAGTTGTCAGTCAATCTATCTGGGGAAAATTCCTTCAATTGCAAATTCACACTTTTGACTCAAAGCTTCTGTTTCAATGGCTTTCATTCTTTCGACCATGATTACTAGTGTAATTCTACTTCCACAAATAGCCAATTCAGCGAGGTATTCCAATGTTATTTTCAGAACAATTTATTTCTTACTATCACGCCTGTAACCTTTGAAGGGTGTCTCAGAGGTGTCTCTAATAGTACATTCAGATTTCGCCAGATATGTTTAAGTCGCATGTAGTAAGGGTGGGTCTACTACCATCAGCTGAGCATAAATCCATTTTGGCTACTACTGCTAAACAACTGATTGGAAACCCCAATAATATGACTTTGACGGGGCAGGTTAACGAAACCAGGAAAACCGATGACCGCTAGACCGATTGGTGTATGACATAGAATCTACGTACTTTATTACACTAAAACATGTTGTCTGCACCTTATTAATAACGCAAAATTTCATCAGGATACTAAAGTTTAGTGTAAAGATCGGTAGAAAATAATATTGTAACAAGTCATGATTAAATAATTATACAGTAAAGTGTACATCGTTAACACATTCATTACGTCCTAACAGACGATGAGGTTATTAAAAATGATTATAAAATAACTATCTTAATTTTTGTTAGACAGTGTAATTTACGAACAGTAAGTCGTGGGTTCGAACCCAGACAGGCGCATTACTTTGTGTAATTTATTTCATCACCGCTGCTCTCAAAAACGGCGAAGGAAAACATCGTGAGGAAACCGGCATGTCCTAGAACCAAAAAATTCGAAGACATGTGACATCTACCAATCCGCACTGGGCCCGCGTGGTAGATTATAGCCCATTCCCTCTCATTGAGAGGAGGCCGTGTCCCAGCAGTGGGAACATTATAGGCTGATGATGATGATGATAAGTGTAATTTAAAAGCAACGAGTTTAACAGTCAGGAGAAAGATCAGGAGGAGGGTTTTAGTAAACTTAATTTTTAAATATTTTTAATAACCTTTAAATTCGGGTGTTTTAAATTTAAATGCAATTGAAACCCTGAAATATTCAACAATGACAGAGATGAATGGTTGATTCAAATTAAGAGAAATCTTAAGACTTAGAAGCGGTCCACGCCGACGTTTCTTTTGAAAATGCAATGCGCTTAGCTCGGTAGTTTATTTGCAGCTGCAAATAAACTCTACCCAAACCATTCTCTGGTGATCATAAATCAGACATCTTCCACTTTGGGCTTGCTCGTTCCATCCGAAATGATCCATCGTTTTCTATTAGACGAGATTGAGGTTAAGAGGCCTGCTCTTTACCTCAATTTCATCCAATAGCCATTAAAACGGGCTTTAAATTTGTAACCAATAAAATGCATACATATTCAAGAATATTTAGTTCTAGAATTAACTCGATTTAATACTCACTTACGAAGTCTCAATGGATACTAAATCGAAATTGATCTAAATAGATCTGATCAGACCATAAGCGTACGGCGATGAGTCGTCGGCGACAGAATGAATATTTGTAATTAATCAAGTGTTGATCATTGATCAGCGGTGTGACTCGAGATAGAAGGTACATAGGTCGGGTGAGGTCGGTCAAGCTAGTTGAAATTGTGAGTGATGTTGTGTTTTGATAGATGAAATAGGATGAATGTTGGTAGTCGGTATAACTGTCAGGGCATTTTCAATTTGCTGGATACTTCCTGTATTTCTGTTTATGTAAGTTATTAAAATTGTTTCAATAAGTGCTTAAGTAGATTTTGTATCCTGAATTTATATAATAAACAATTCGCAGGGTAATTTGGCTTGATACTTAATATTGAATGTCCTCGTACCTCCAGTGCTATGTATTTTTTTTCTCAAATTGGTCGTCGTTTACCATAAATTATAGGTACTCCTTAAAGAATATTTCGTAAATAATTATAGTACATTGAATATGTTGAAGATAAAACGCATATCTCTGAAATTAACGCCATTAATTTAAATATTCACAACTTCCGCAGAATATTAACCACCTACGTATACTATAATATAAGAAGGATGATCATTAACATTTAATCATTTTCAAAAATAAAATCACACAGGTGCAATAAATTAGCGTAACCTCCAATTACTGTTGATGTATCCTATAATTTCGTTTCCACATTTCACCCACGTCGTTTGAACGGCGATGTGAAGCATGGGAAAGGCTCTAGCAGCTGTGGGTGTCAACATTTAGCATTCCTTTGGGATGCAGGACTTTAGTCATTGACATGAAGCTGTCGTAACCCATCAAAATAACTGAACTAATGGGAAAACCCAAACCAAACCAATCTAATTGGTCCGTCAGATAAAGCAAAAAATATTGACCACGTAGTTTTTTTTTTCACATAATATAAGAAATATAGTCGATACAGAGCGTCGAACACTCGTGTCACACAACAGTTAAGGGTCGTTCCGTAGTTTCGTGCAAAAACGATTTCCAGACTAAATTTACCAATGGTTTTCATTTCTGTTTTTTTTTTTTTAACCAGAATGGGTAAAGACATAGTTACTTTAAAAGGAGTATCGATAATATTAGGTTTTGATTTGTTATTTTCAAATCAAAACCTAGGTCACTATAAGTCTACAACATTCGACGGAAACAGACGTGTACTCTTAGCTCCGCTTTTATAAGATATTTAGTCCAGCCAATACTAGTACTTATCTCTGACTGTCTAATCACCGATTTCGCGTACACCGATCAACTACATAGCGGAGGTGCGCCCGGGCACCCGCGACCCGCGAGGGAAAAGGAACCACCTCATAATTGCCATCCTGCTCCTGCGCCGCTGACATCTCTACCGCACGCCGGCCGCGTTACGTCGTCACTCTCCACGCACGCCGACGACGCATGCTACAAACGATCACGGATTGAACATACGCCAGTGAGTCACGGCTTCGACGGCTGCCCCTATTGGCTGCTTGGTGGTGAGTCAGAACGTTCAACTACGCTCACTGCGCGACCTTATATGGTCACAAGTTCACAGAAGCAAACACAAGTACGGGTTAAACACTCTACTAATTTCGTAGTGTTTACAACAGCTGAGTTGGCCGATTCGGTTAAGGAGCGGCACCTGAGACGTAGAGGCGCGGGTTCGAATCTGAGCATCGCTTCTACTTTTTGGAACATTAATTGTTTTTGTTGCTTGCTTGACTCGACTGTGGACATTCATCGTGCAAACTTTGCTGGTTTTGTTTTGGTTTTTAACTGTATTTATCTTGAGTTCCAATAATGAAAACTTGTGCAGCCTGCAACGTGCAGTTTAATGACGGAGTCCAATGTGGTAGCTGCAAGAAACATCTGGATTTTGGATGTGCCAATATATCCGAAGGCGGATGGAGAAAGCTCGGCGCTAGCAGAATGGCGCAATGGAAGTGCCCCACCTGTCGAACGTCATCACCAGCTCTAGTAGTTCCTGAACCAGCTTCCCTTGAAACCATTCTAAGTGAAATTCGGGACATGAAACGCCAATTGCTTAATTTGCCGACCCTGGTTGATGATATTCGAGTAATCAAGGACGAGTTAGCTGAGCTAAAAATTACTTGTGAAGGCACTAGCGGTAGGCTCGACGAATTTGACACTAGACTAGCGGAGGTTGAAGCAAAAGCATCAGAACTTGACAAGCTTCAGGAAACAGTTATTTGCCTGCAGACTGATCTAGAGAGATCTAAGTTCGAACTCGCAAAATATGAGCAGCGATCTCGAATGAACAACGTCGAAATCAAAGGAGTCCCTACAAGAAAAGATGAAAATCTTTTTTCTATTATTGAAGCTATCGGCCGCAAGGTCAATTATAGCTGCCCAAAATCACAAGTGAACTACATCTCAAGGGTGCCTATTTTCAATTCCAACGAAAAGCTGATAATTGTGAGTTTTCTGAACCGATATGTTAAAGAAGATTTTATCGCAGCTGCACGTGCCGTTAAGGATCTATCTACATCCCACATCGGGTTTCAGAGCACATCTCAACGTATATACGTCAACGATCACCTGAGCGTGGAGTACAAGAAGCTTTTAAGTAGGGTTAAGACCATGGCCAAGGAGAAATGTTACGAGTTCGTTTGGGTAAAGCATGGGAAAATCCATGTATTGAAAAATGCTAATTGTAAAGTAGCTATTATACGTAAAGAATCTGATTTAAACAAAATTGTGTAAAGTGCTTCCTATTTCTACTAAGTTATTATTTAATTTTAATTTTATCTCATTCTTTTATTACATTACAATCACTTATATTTTTTGTTATCCTAAGTATCGCAATATTTACTAACAAAAGCTTTACCACCTCAATCGCGCTAATGAGCTCGACACTCGTTTCTTATCGCGCTGTTTACGTCAAAGCTCATATTATACATTTCAATATGTTTGACTCGCTCTCGCTTGTACGCACCACGCATTACTGCTTGCTGTTTCGCACAGCTGCTTACCACATAATGTCGTATGATTTATGTTCACGCGCAAACTTTTTTAAAGCTTACCTTCCTTGCATATTTATATTCTTATTGTACCCAAATATACATTATTGTTTATTGAATGCTGTCATTGTAATACTCATACAACATGCCGATTTATATTCAATTATTGACTACATTCTCAATGGATAATAACGATAATAACTTAAACATTTACTATCAGAACGTTCGAGGTCTTAGAACTATAACTCATTCTTTTTATCGTCAAATGTCACTAAACTCCTATGATATCATAGTACTTACCGAGACCTGGTTATTGGATGGCGTTTTGAATTCCGAGTTTTTTGACGATCGGTACATTGTTTGGCGCCGCGACCGAGACTATGTTTTAACCGGGCAATCGCGTGGTGGGGGGGTACTCATTGCCACTCGTAGAGAATTATCTGTTATTTGCCAACCTAATTTTCACTCTACAGCAGAGGACCTCTGGCTATCCATAAACCTAAAAAATCGTATCACGAGGAACAATATAACCTTGCATATCTGTGATATTTACTTATGCCAACAAAACTTAGGCCATTCTTTTTCCTCACAACTTTCTAATTTTCTTGCTAAATTAAACCAAACAGTTATTAATAATACTTCTGACACCTTTCTCGTAATAGGAGACTTTAATATGAGCGGTATTAACTGGGTTCCTTCTGACAACATGTCGCTTGTTCCATCGAACCCTAACAGTAATGACGAAATTTTGTTTTGTGATGAATTATGCACTCTTGATCTTGGACAGTATAACACTGTAACTAATAGATATGGTAGAATCCTAGACCTTGTCCTTTCCAATGACAAAGTCAGTGTGACCGAATGTTCCAGCCCATTAGTGCCTATTGATGCCTATCACCCAGCGTTATTAATTAATTTGGACCTATCAATAACACCTCCACTTGAATGTGCACCTCGTACTCAATTCTTGTATGATAAAGGTGACTATGATTCTATCAGTAGAGCGATTTGTACTACTGACTGGGAAGCAGAGTTCTCCGCGCGGTCAATTGATGATGCAGTTGGCTTCTTTAATCAGTTTATTGTTGATCTACAATTAAAATATATTCCACAAAAACTTTTTCGGAATAAAAAATACCCAACATGGTATAGTCCGTCACTCATCAAAACCATTAAAGAAAAATATAAATACCTAAAAAGATTCAAAACATATGGTAACTTATCCGACGAATCTACATTCAAACTTCTTCGTGAAAGGGTGAAAACTATGGAATCCCAATGCTACCGCAACTATTTGGACCTTACAGAAAATGCAATTAAAAATAACCCAAAATACTTTTGGACTTTTGTAAAAAAACGTCATAACTCAAACGCAGTCCCAAGTACTTTGAACTACAACAGCGATACCTTGCGGACAGGGGAATCTATTTGTCAAGCTTTTTCGGAATACTTCCATTCTACTTTCCTCAATCCCAGTGTTGGTCATCCAGTCTCTTCTCCTTCTCTTTTTAACGATTCGTCTAACCTAACATCTGATATCTGCAGTATTGTTGTTGAAACTAATGAAATTACTAACTTGCTTCGTAAGTTGGATACGTGCAAATCGGCAGGCCCTGATAACATCCCATCTAAACTTCTTGTTCGGTGTGCACCTTCGATAGCGCAACCTATATCAATTTTATTTAAGAAATCCTTGAATACCTGTGTTGTACCACAAATATGGAAATCTGCATTTATAACGCCTATTCATAAAAAAGGTGTCAAAACAGACATAGAAAATTACAGACCTATATCTAAATTGTGTATCATAGCAAAAGTCTTTGAGAGGATAATATATAATCAGGTTTATTCTGCTCTGAAAAACTCATTTAGCTCCGTCCAACACGGTTTCCTAAAAGGGAGGTCTACTGCCACAAACCTGATCCTCCTTAATGAATTTATTACTGATGCCATGTGCAACGGTAAGCAGGTTGACGTCGTTTATACGGACTATAGCAAAGCCTTTGATCGAATCGACCATAACATTCTTATATCCAAGTTGAATAGCATGGGAATACGTGGCGATCTACTCAGATGGTTTTCTTCCTACCTTGTGAACAGGTCCCAAGCAGTGGTACTAAATAATTATATATCTGGCTGGGTTCCCGTCCCTAGTGGAGTCCCGCAGGGTTCATTACTCGGTCCTTTGCTTTTTGTAATCTACATAAATGACATTGACTCTTGCTTGACTTCATCGAAACTTTTGTGTTTTGCCGATGACATGAAAATTTATGCCACAATATCATCCCAGATGGACGTAACTGCACTCCAGAATGACCTACGTCGCCTCGAGGACTACTGCCAAAGAAACAAGCTGGATCTTAATCCCGCTAAATGCTCGGTTATTACGTATTCTCGGAAGCGCTCAATCATCGCTACATCGTATACCTTAGGCAATCAAATTCTACCTAGATCAAACTCTATCCGTGATCTGGGGGTTCATCATGATTCCAAGCTTAGCTTTGAATTACACGTAGATGCAATAGTCGCTAAGGCATCAAAGTCACTGGGTTTCATAATGCGATTATCCAAGTGCTTCACTCAAGCCAAAACTTTAAAAATTCTATATTGTACTTTTGTTAGAAGCCACTTGGAATATGCATCTGAAATTTGGAACCCATGCTACCACAAATACATTGACCGCATTGAGAGTATCCAAAGAAGGTTCATAAGGTATATATGTTACCATCAAAAAGTACCGTACCATTCGGAAAACTACAATAACCTATGTAAAAAATATCATTTATTACCTCTACTCAACCGCCGCGAGATTTCTGACTGTGTGTGTTTGTTGAAAATTTTTAACAACACCATAAACTGTAGCGATATTTTGTCAAAATTTTATTTCAACGTTCCCTTGAAGTCTAAACGTTACAATCCACCTTTATGTGTGCCATTTGCTTCAACTAATTATAGGCAGAATTCGTTCATTGTGCGTGCAAGCAGAAATTTAAACAAACTTTGTAAACAGTACGATATAGATCCATTCCAAACTAGTGTGTCGTCAGCCAGGAAGTGCTTGAGTCAAAGCTTCTTCATGTAGTTGCTTTTGTTATGCTGGTTGATAGGCAGTGTGAGCAACATTATAATTATGCTGTAGCATATACACAGAAACTTAGCGAGAATGTCCGTAGAATTTAGTTTTTTTTTTCTCTGTATTTTATAAGTGGAGACCTGTAATTGGCTTTCAGACTATTGTACTGTCCTTGATCTGTTTGTTTTAGCTGTAAGTCTCCCATGTTATTTAAATAAATAAATAAATAAATAAATAAATGTCCGAAATGTTCTATGATCATCGATAATTTCGGACATGTACCAACATACACTCGGTAAATCTTAAGATTTACCCCAGAAAAGCGGTAAATGTTAAAAAAATGACAAATCGAAACGTGTCAGATAACTGTGGCGTAATCGCGAGCAGTCTGCAGCCCCCCTCAAAAGCGCGCTCGCCTCCGCGCGCTTCATTCGATCATTTTGCTCGTTTAAATTCGAAATTGAATATAATAAAAGAAGAAAATGATGAAATCAGGCATTACCTACATTTGTTACGAAGACTTGTTTAACGTTCTCGAAGAAATACACGTTACTTACTGTTGGACACGGTGGGAGGACAAGGATCATAATGGAATCTTACCGCAAGTATAAAAATGTAACAAGACCTATTTGAGACTTTGCCAACGTTGCCTAAAGAAACAGAAGTCAAATTATAATGATGCGACTGATTATTAATAATAAATAAATGGTTAAGAAATACTCTCATGATAATAAAATTATGAAAAAATAATAACATTAAAACTGTATCATCATAATTATAATTAAAACTATGTAAAGCTTTGACTGACCGATAATTAAAATAAACGATTAAGAAATAGTCATTATTTTATTCCCATAACCAACATTAACCAACCATCATTGGTAAATCTTGGCATTTCCCAAACTCTGCTGGTGGCCCGAAATATTGTCTCTTTTTTAAAAAATTCGGACATTTACCAACTCATGCTGGTAAACCTTAAGATTTACTGGGAAATCTTAAGATTTACCGCACTTCGGGGTTTTACAGTAACATATATACTTATTTAATATTTTTCGATAATATAACTGACAGATTAAATACAAAAATGTATTTTTCATTACTAACTTATACTCGGAAAGTAGATCTGAAGTTGGCTGAAGAGCGGGCTGAAAGTAATACTTTTCAGCCCTAGGGAAAATCACTTTCGACTGACAGCTGTCACATTATTAAAAAAAACTATTTCTATTTTCACATTTCTATTGAACCATGTTTCGTCTTCTATACAGCCTGTAAGTTACAGCGCGATGTAAAATTGAAATAACATAAAACTCAGTATTATCACGATCAAAAAGATCGTGCTTTTGATATCATTGGACATAGAGGGGGCGTTCGATAACGCGTGGTGGCCAGCACTCAAAAGACAGATGGTAGTCAAAAACTGTCCCAAAAACATATACGCTCTCGTCGCCTCATACCTGGAAGACCGGAACATCAGGGTCAACTACGCCAGAGCGACTTGTGAGAAGGGTACCACGAAAGGATGCGTCCAGGGCTCAATCGCCGGACCGACGTTTTGGAACCTTATCCTAGACTCACTCCTCCAAAAAATGGCTAGTATGGGAGTATACTGCCAAGCCTTCGCAGACGACGTCGTCCTTGTCTTCTCGGACTTTTCAACCGGTCCCCTACAGCAAACAGCCAATGACACGCTAGACATAGTATCGGAATGGGGCGTCCAAAATAAGCTACGTTTCGCCGCCCACAAGACCAATGCGATGTTGCTAACGAGAAAGCTTAAATACGATGATCCGGTACTCCACATGTCGGGCACTCGGCTGAACCTTGTCAAAGAGGTCAAGCTGCTGGGTCTCACAATAGACGCCAAACTCACCTTCAACGCGCACGTGTCCGTGACCTGTAAAAGGGCCGCAGACATCTACAAGCAGCTTGCATGCGCGGCAAAGGTGACTTGGGGTCTCAACGGAGAGATAATAAGGACGATATACGTGTCGGTGATAGAGCCCATTGTGTTGTATGCAGCGAGCGCGTGGGCCCCCGCAGCCGAGAAACTGATGACAAGGAAAAAGTTTGACTCGCTGCAGAGAGGTTTCACGCAGAAGATCTGCAAAGCATACCGCACGGTGTCTCTGACATCGGCACTTGTTCTGTCAGGCCAACTCCCCCTAGACCTCCGGGTAATCGAGGCCGCAACCCTTTTCAAGATCAAAAAGGGGCATTCCCAAGAGTTCATACCGCCGGGCCACGAGCTGGAGTGCAACGTGCACCACTCTCAAAACCCCCACCCAGCGCTACTCACAACAACAGATTATGCACGCCTAGAGGAATTGACTCCTGAGACCCTGGAAACTCACCAAGTAATCGGTCCCCAAATATACACCGACGGCAGCAAGATAGAGGGGAAAGTCGGCGCTGCCCTAACTTGGTGGGAAAATGGAAAAGAGTCCAAGTCCAGCACCTTTGGCCTGGAGCCCCACAACACGGTCTTCCAATCGGAAATGTACGCTCTCTTCAGAGCTGTGAGGATGGCAAGAGAATCCAGTGCGGACTCCGTAAGCATCTTAAGTGACTCAAGATCGTCACTTGACCTGCTGAGGAGTCCGTCCGTCACTCACCATTTGGCACAGCAAATCAAGAGATGCGTCCGCGAGATCAGAGAAGAAGGCCGACAAGTGAGGCTCTTTTGGCTAAAGGCCCATGTGGGAACCGCCGGAAATGAGAGAGCGGACGAGCTAGCCAAGGAGGCAGCTCTAACAAAAGATACAGCAGACTACAGCAAGGTCCCCGTATCGTTCGTGAGAAGGAAGATACGGGAGGGGACTATAAAGAAGTGGCAGTATTTTTTCAGTGACGATAGTGAAAATAAAGGCTGAATAGCCGGCCACAGAAAAAAAAAACAAAATAGGCGGGAAAGCGGCAATCCGATCTTCATTTTTTGTCGAGTGGTTTTGTGTTTTTGTTTTTATTTTCCTTGTATTCGTAATGGAAAGCACAGTCTTTACCTCAGGTTAAAAATTTATTTAGTCCATCGAGCTATTAGCGCTCGCGCTACACTTGGGCGCCAAACCCCGTCTCGGGACTAAATAAGTTACTTTCACCCCTAGGATAACAATGTACTATTGTTTACTCTGGAATTATCCCGATTCGGGCCCAGATGTTGGTGAACATCACGTGTATTAATTAGTTTTTTCTGTCTGTCAGTCATGAAATAGAACCACATTCAATAAATAAATGATAATAACTAAACAACAATAAGCAAAAATGCACCAAACAATGTTGAGGAAATAAAAGTACCACACCTGCCTGGGTTCCACGTCTTACATTCGTCGGATGAAAAAAAAAAGATACTTGGGGATACCCATGTCCCACAGTGGAGTGGAGATACACAAGATAGAGAAAAATGGCAGACTAAAGGGGCACCCTTTTCGTCTGCCATTTTTCCTCCTCCATACCCAACAGTAGGTGATTCCGGGTTCAAATGATGATAAAGTGCAACAGAAACAAAATTAAAGGTAACCGTTTCGCTGAAGAAAAATATTTGGAAGTATGACTTCTTTTTTTGGCCACCTTTTCAAAAGTTTATAGTATGTTTGAAGAACCATAATAACATATCCACGTTCGTATAATCTAAGCTAAACCACATACGGACCAGATTCGTGGCATGCACGATCGAAGAAATGTATTACTTTTCTGCACTTGTTTATTAAGGTAAATTCTTTTATTTAAGCCACATCACAAACAACTACAGAAGATTCATTGGAGAACTGCTAGAACAACGACGTTGCTTATAAGAAACTAGTTAATAACATGTTAGAAAATTGTGTCCAAATGACATTAAATATTTCACAAACTGTAACTCTGTTCTTCAGACAGCACGTTAAACCGTTGGTCCCTGCTGTCAATTGTAGATCTTTGAAAGCCCTTACAGAGCCATTAAAACTGTCAGCAACCATTCCTATCAAAAGGTATCGTATTACCCAGTACTAACTGGGCTGTGGAGGTCAGATAGGCCTTCGCTTCATGTTAAATACCGGTATTCAGCTGCGTTCAGTTAGATATTCATATTCATTTTATTTTGCGTACCATAAGTTTTAAAATATGTTACAATGGGTTTACAACTAAGAATAATTATGGACCCTGTTAGGGCACAGCAATAAACAAGAGTAACATAAAAAGTACCTAGTTAATTAAAGATATTATTTACAAACAGAGGGTACGTTACACATTTATCAGAGTAACATAATATGTCATTATTATAGGTATAGTAATCACATAAAATAACAACATTATATCCTTATAATAAGATAATATAATTGTAATTATTGTCGACATTAAGAAACATTATGTAGTAGAGATATTTATTTGTAATTAATGAGATCAATTTATCTTAAATAACATAATTAATTAATTATATATGAACATTAAGATAATTAATTAAAAATATGAACATAATTAATTATATTAACTATTACAAATTGTAAAATGGTTAATTCTTTATATTAGAGGTACTTAAAATTATCAAATTTATTTGTAAAATTTAAAAACAAACAACACTTGATACGTAATACAAATTAAGTAATAATTACATTAATATATATATATTTTAGAATAATATTTATCTACGTGTTTATAAGAGTGAGTTCTAGACGACTACCAATGAGTGGTGTCTGTTTGTGTTAAACATATTTGTTTGTTAGATTGAAAGCCGACCCCAATACAGTTGGGAAAAACTTTTTTACAAAAAATAAAACCGACTTCAGAGAAAACAAAAAAGTGAAAAATTACTTTAGCTTCAGAAGTCGGTGACAAAAAAACTAAATCAATCAAACAAAGGTCACCGACTTCTGAAGCTAAAGTTATTTTTCAATTTTTTGTTTTCTCTGAAGTCGGTTTTATTTTTTGTAAAAAAGTTTTTATTTTTCATTTTTTAGTGGTTCACATGTACTTACCCCTTCACAGCGTACCGGCGTGATTTTCTTTTATGAACTGGTGTAAACAATAATACTGGTGTAATGTCTATCAAAGTTTGTACATCCATACTTGAGACTATAGCCCCATATTTAGCTTTAATTTTTAATCTATGTGTGGACCAAGGAGTCTTCCCTGATTTAATGAAATACAGTAAAGTCATACCTCTTTTCAAATCCGGGGACAGTAAAGATACTAACAATTACAGACCTGTCTCCGTGTTGCCAGTTTTTAGCAAGGTTTTTGAAAAAGTAATGCTTGATCAAATGCTCTATCACTTTAACACCAACAGAATCTTACATGATCAACAGTATGGTTTCACCAAGGGACGTTGTACAACTGACGCCGGTGTAACCTTATTAAAGCACATATTTACTGCGTGGGAAGAGTCCCAAGACGCTATAGGATTTTTTTGTGACCTCTCCAAAGCGTTTGATTGCGTAAACCACGACACATTACTTATGAAACTTGAGCATTACGGACTGGGTAAACTTGCACTTAGTTTGGTGAGATCATATTTAAATGATAGACAACAATATGTTCAGATAAATGGTGTTAACTCACAGGGTTTAAAAATAAAAATGGGGGTTCCACAAGGCTCAATATTAGGTCCTTTCCTCTTTCTAGTATACATGAATGATCTACCCTATTTATTGAAAAACCAACCTCAAAATATGGTGTTATTTGCTGATGACACTTCCCTGATTTTTAAGATAAATAGACGGGCACAAAATTTAGATGACGTGAATAATGCCCTACTGCAGGTCCAAAATTGGTTCACAGCAAACAATTTGGTATTAAATGAAAAGAAAACAAAATGCATAAGATTTGCTTTACCGAATGTTAAGGGTAGTGATTGTGATATATTATTGAATAATGAGAAACTTGAATTCGTAGATAAAACGGTTTTCCTGGGGATTACGCTTGATTCAAGGCTACAATGGGGTTCTCATTTAACATCTCTCGCGGGGCGGCTAAGTTCAGCAGCATATGCCACTAGAAAAATCCGTCAATTTACTGATGTAGATACCGCTAGACTGGTCTATTTTAGTTACTTCCATAGTATAATGTCTTACGGTATTTTGCTATGGGGACGAGCTGCGGATATTGAGTCTATATTTATTCTGCAGAAAAGAGCCATTACAGCCATATATAATCTTCGTAGGCGCGATTCTCTAAGAGAGCTGTGTAAGGATATTGGCATTATGACGGTACATTGTCAATACATCTACGAAAACATAATGTACGTCAGAAAAAATTTGCATCTCTTTGGTAAAAGAGGTGACAGACATAACTACAGTACTAGAAATAGGGACCAATTAGTTCAGCCAGGCTTTAGACTCGCTAAAGTAGACTCATCTTTCATGGGGTACTGTTTGAGATGCTATAATAAAATTCCACAAAGTATTCTTGAACTGAATGAGACAAAATTTAAAACATGCATTAAACGCACACTATGTAAGCAAGCATATTAGAAGTTGAGCGATTATATCGCTGATAAAAATGCTTGGCTCAATGCTGGTCCTGCTCCACAAGGACAGGGGCGCAAAAATTGATAGCATTAAATGGTATTGTTGGAGCTGCTGAAGATTGTACAACTATCTTTGCATTGTATAGATTCAATGTTAGTATTATATAATCGCATAGCCCATATTGTGTGAGTACTATGTACTAGAAAGCTATCATTCACTGAAAGCCTACGGCAGTTCTTGACTAGAATGTGCCCTGGCGGCTGAGAGTATGTCATGCTCTCTCAAATGTCTCGCTGATGGTGGCGCGTGTGTTGGACCATTTAGCTCCCTTCAAAATGGTTGAGCTGAATGGTGCTGATCCATGCGTCATGTTCGTGAACGGGCGCTGTCAGTTGTGACTGGTCATCTCTTAGTCGCCATGGTTTATTTGAATTAATTATTTTGTTTTTGAGTTGTATTTTATTTTTGTTTTGCTATGGACACTTTTAACGTGCACATCTTGCTACATTGTTCTCACATAATATACCATCTCAACAAGAATGATGTAACCAAGATTTTGTAACAATATTTTGATTTAAAAGAGTGTCCATGGAGTTTCTTGCCCGTTCTTCTCCATAGAGATCTACGTTAGGGAATGGGCAACTACAGTACTTTCACAGTTTTTATGTCTTGTGACTGGGACTGTAGCTACTTTAAATGTTCATTTTTGTTTCGACAATTCAAAAGTGCCTGTAACTGGCCTACTTGAAATAAATGCTTTGATTTTTGATTTTGACAGATATGAGATTTCAGCGATCTCAGTACATTTGCTATCATTTATTGAGGAGTTCCCGTCGCCTATCTTCCGAAGTTCTTCATCAGATCTTTACCAAATTGAAATGGGATCACTCCAAGAACGTACTCTTCTTAAAACTACCCAAATCGCTTCTGGTGTGCCTATTTCTCCAGGATCCCATTAAATGGAACTTAACATATCTAACTGTCGAAATCTGGGTGTATTGTACACTTCTGCGCACTCCCTCAGAGCAAACAGGCGTGATGTTACGTCACTATGTTACATAAACAATAAACAGCCAAGCGATTGCAGCAATTACTGCAGCTTTGCCGTGTATTTTTGAAGAGTTCCATTTATATCTCCGAATATCAGCGTCAGATTTTAACCAAATTAAAATGGAACCACACGGAAAGCACCAGACTTCAAATAAAAAAAGAATCATCAAAATCGGTTAACCCAGTCGAAAGTTCAGAGGCAACAAACATTGTCGAAATCTGGGAGTTTTGTACACATCTAGGTACCCCCTCAGAGCATACAGGCGGAGCATGTTACGTCATGATGTAGTATGAACAATGAACCTACAAGCGATTGCAGCAATTACTGCAGATTTGCCGTCTATTTTTGAAGAGTTCCATTGTATATCTCGGAACATCAGCATCAGATCTTCAACAAATTAAAATGGGACCAATCGAGAAGCACCAGCTTTCAAACAAAAAAGAATCATTAAAATCGGTTCACCCAGTCGAAAGTTCTGAGGTAACAAACACAAAAAAAAAAAACATACAGACGAATTGATAACCTCCTCTTTTTGGAAGTCGGTTGAAAAGCTAAGCACATTGATGATCCAAGTTAAAATTTTATAACAATCTTTACGGAGTGAAACTTCTGCGTCATAATTTTCCAATAATATTGTAATTCACATTTACATTACCAAATACACTGATTAAAATACTCAAAACGAGTTTAAGATGAACTTTATATTATGTATTGAAATGTAATTGATGTGTACCATTATTTATGTTTCAATTCACTGACAAGGTCGTTTTATTTAATGTATGAAATCGTATTTATTTTGTTACTTATGTGAATTATACTTGTTAATACCCAGTGATGTGTATTACCTTCTTATTGATTGGTACAATCATTGGTCTTTCGTGGATGCTAGATCTAATAATTATTATTATCATGAATACGAAGGTGATTTTTTTTCTTTGATATGGCCGGATGTACTAACATTAAGAAGGAAGATATCACTGACTGTGTATCCGAGCTGTTAAAGTTAAAATGTAGTAAAATCATATTGTGTGCTTTTCCCTATTTTGAAAATTTGGGTAATATAAAAAACAATTATATACACATGTTAAATAACCATATTCATTTTCTAGTAGGTCACTATAGTGATAGACTTATGTATCTGGATATCAACACTATTGTTGGTAATCTTAAGTCGACACGAGGTAAGGTGTATCTACCTATTGTATGTAGACACAAAATAGCTCGGCTATTATCTTATAGTATTCACACAGACATAAATAGTATGTCTAAGTTTAGTTATATTATTAATACATCGACAATTAGTAATTCTACTAATGTTCAGGTGACTGGCACTAATGAATATAGCACTAGTGCTATAAATGTTTACACACATACTGAGAAGGATTCATCTGTCACCGTGGAAAATTCTCAATTAGGGTTTATTAGTGATAGGGTCTTGTTGTCAGAGGATGGCACGGGAGTCTCCGGCCTCACTCCATATATTAATTTAAACTAGAAAGTGAGACAACAGAAGGTACCATTAACAATATTATTGTTAATCCTACCAACAAAAAGGTATCTTCTTGCACTCAATTAGTGAGTAAAAAAGGGCCTCAGCAGAACACCTTAAAATTATTCCACCAAAATATCCAAGGCATTTCTTCCAAATTATTAGAAATTGAATTGTTTTTAGAAAATAGTAAGTTTGACATTATTTGTTTCACTGAACATTGGCTAAAGGATTACCAAATGCTTATTAATTATGAGAACTATATGGTGGGTAGCTGCTTTAACCGTAAAACTATGCTTCGTGGAGGATCCTTAATATTAATAAAAAATAGTTTGAAATATAAGCAACGTTATGACATAGTAGGTCTCTCGGTTGAACATTGCGTCGAACTGTCCTGTGTTGAGCTAGATAAGCATGTAGTTGTGTGTGTGTACAGACCCCCAAACTATCAAAACTTTTCCTTATTTGAATCAATAATGGAAGATGTTCTGGCAAAACTTGCAGCCAGTAATAAGTCAACAATTATTTGTGGTGATTTCAATATCAATATTTTAGAAGAGGATTCAAATAGCAGTCGGTTATTAAATCTTTTTAAGTCATTTGACTTGACCAACACTTTTATAGAACCTACTAGAGTAACTTCATCTTCTGCTACTTGTATAGATAATGTTTTCTGCAATTGTGATTATTTAGATAAAGCCATAGTAAATTGTTTGCCGTCTGACCATAGCGGACAAACTGTAACTTTTAGGTGTAAAACTCCAATACAAAATGTTCAGATTAAATTCAGACCTATAACTTCTTGCAAATTAAATAGATATAATATTTCCCTACAGAACAAGTTAAGTGAAATGAGCCAAGAGGATATTAATATAAATCAATTGTATGATCGTTTCTTTTCATTAGTTCACACGGAATTCAACAAAACTTTTGAAAAGAAGACAAAGAGTATTTGCCCTAAATTTATATTTAGTGATTGGGCAACTAGAGGTATAAGAAAAAGTAGGGAAAGACTATTTGAGCTTTATAGCCTTAAGCCTTTTATAAACACAGAAACTTTTAGCAAGTATGTTGCTACGTATTCAAAGATTTTTAGAAATACTTGCAAAGTTGCTAAAGCCCTGCACATTAGCAACAAGATCAAAACAGCAGAAAACAAAATAAAGACCGTTTGGAAAGTCATAAATAACGAGACTAACAGAAAGAAAATACGTAATAATAGCTATACATTAGATACAGCATGTGGTCCTAAAAGCTCTAATCAGGAAGTAGCTCAAGAATTTGTAAATTTCTTTACCGATATACCAATAAAAACTACGGAGGCCCTTAATTCCTCACCTGAAATATCAATTAGCTTATTAAAGGCGAATGTGTCTGGCTGCCTGGCTGAATTTAAATTTAATCACATTAACCCTATAACAGTTATTAAAGCTTTCCGGCAAATTAAAATCAAACTGACCGAAGATTTATGGGGAATGTCTATCAAAGTTTGTACATCTATACTTGAGACCATAGCCCCGTACTTAGCTTTAATTTTTAATTCATGTGTAGACCAAGGAGTGTTCCCAGATTTGATGAAATACAGTAAAGTCATACCTCTTTTCAAATCCGGGGACAGTAAAGATGCCAATAATTATAGACCTGTATCCGTGTTACCAGTTTTTAGCAAGGTTTTTGAAAAAGTAATGCTTAATCAAATGCTCTATCATTTTAACACCAACAGAATCTTGCATGATCAACAGTATGGTTTCACCAAGGGACGTTGTACAACTGACGCCGGTGTAACCCTATTAAAGCACGTTTTTGCTGCGTGGGAAGAGTCCCAAGACGCAATAGGAATTTTCTGTGATCTCTCTAAAGCTTTTGACTGCGTAAATCACGACACATTACTTTTGAAACTGGAGCATTACGGACTGGGTAAACTTGCACTTAGCCTGGTAAAATCATATTTGAGTGATAGAAAACAACACGTTCAAATAAATGGTGTCAATTCACAGGGTTTGAAAGTAAAAATGGGGGTTCCGCAAGGCTCAATACTGGGTCCTTTCCTTTTTCTAGTCTATATAAATGATCTACCCTATTTATTGAAAAACCAACCACATAATATGGTGTTATTTGCTGATGACACTTCCCTAATTTTTAAGATAAACAGACGGGCCCAAAATCTAGATGAGGTGAATAGCGCCCTTCTTCAGGTCCAAAATTGGTTCACAGCAAACAATTTGGTATTGAATGAAAAGAAAACTAAATGCATAAGATTTTCATTACCGAATGTTAAAAGTAGTGATTGTGAGATAATATTGAATAAAGAGAAACTCGAATTCGTAGATGAAACGGTTTTCCTGGGGCTTACGCTTGATTCAAGGCTACAATGGGGGTCTCATTTAACATCGCTTGCGGGGCGCTTAAGTTCAGCAGCATATGCCATCAGAAAAATCCGTCAATTCACTGATGTAGATACCGCTAGACTGGTCTATTTTAGTTACTTCCATAGTATAATGTCTTACGGCATTTTGCTATGGGGACGGGCTGCTGATATTGAGTCTATATTTATTCTGCAGAAAAGAGCCATCAGAGCCATATATAATCTTCGTAGGCGCGATTCTCTAAGGGAACTATTTAAGGATATTGGCATCATGACGGTTCATTGCCAATACATCTACGAAAACATAATGTACGTCAGAAAAAATCTGCATCTTTTTGGTAAAAGAGGTGACAGACACAATTACAGTACTAGAAATAGGAACCAACTAGTTCAGCCAGGCTTTAGACTCGCTAAAGTAGACTCATCTTTCATGGGGTACTGTTTGAGATGCTATAATAAAATTCCACAAAGTATTCTTGAACTGAATGAGAAAAAATTTAAAACATGCATTAAACGCACACTATGTAAACAAGCATATTACAAGTTGAGCGATTATATCGCTGATAAAAATGTTTGGCTTAATGCTGGTCCTGCTCCACATGGACAGGGGCGCAAAAATTGATAGCATTAAATGGTATTGTTGGAGCTGCTGAAGATTGTACAATTATCTTTGCATTGTATAGATTCAATGTTAGTATTATATAATCGCATAGCCCATATTGTGTGAGTACTATGTACTAGTAAGCTATCTTTCACTGGAAACCTACGGCAGTTCTTGACTTGAATGTGCCCTGGCGGTTGAGAGTATGTCATGCTCTCTCAAATGTCTCGCTGATGGTGGCGCGTGTGTCGGACCATTTAGCTCCCTTCAAAATGGTTGAGCTGAATGGTGCTGATCCATGCGTCATGTTCGTGAACGGGCGCTGTCAGTTGTGACTGGTCATCTCTTAGTCGCCATGGTTTATTTGAATTAATTATTTTGTTTTTGAGTTGTATTTTATTTTTGTTGCTATGGACACTTTTAACGTGCACATCTTGCTACATTGTTCTCACATAATATACCATCTCAACAAGAATGATGTAACCAAGATTTTGTAACAATATTTTGATTTAAAAGAGTGTCCATGGAGTTTCTTGCCCGTTCTTCTCCATAGAGATCTACGTTAGGGAATGGGCAACTACAGTACTTTCACAGTTTTTATGTCTTGTGACTGGGACTGTAGCTACTTTAATTGTTCATTTTTGTTTCGACAATTCAAAAGTGCCTGTAACTGGCCTACTTGAAATAAATGCTTTGATTTTGATTTTGATTTTGATTTTGATTTTGTAGAACTTTTGAAATTTATGTTACATATAGAAATCTACTATTTTATATTCTTTATGCCTTTGTGATGTTTTCAAATTATTGGGAATAATAACTTTAAATTACAATAACAAATCGCATAATTACATTACTATTAGAAATTTAACGCTTACTCTTAAAATTTTTAGTTTTCTCTAGATGAGATCATCTATACGTTTGTATTTCTATCTTTGTTCTCGATGCCATTTCTTCTTACACGGAGGCAAGTAAATTATAATATAAGAGCAAACCCCAAGCATTCATCCTACCTCTTCAACATTTCACAGTTAACTAACACTTTGTACAAGAAACTAATCAAATGTTACTGGCACTTTATATGTTGACTAGCTGGCCTACGCAACTTCGTCTGCGTCACATAAGAGAGAAAAAGCTCACAAAGGGAATAAAATTTCCCCCGATTTAGTAACAGTTTTCATTGCTGCTCGGCTCCTAGTGGTTCTAAGCTGATGTTATATAGCATATAGCCTTCCTCGATAAATGGGCTATCCAACGCAAAAAGATTTTTTCAATTCCAACCAGTAGTTCCTGAGATTAGCGCGTTCAAACAAACAAACAAACAAACAAACTCTTCAGCTTTATAATATTAATAGTATAGTAGTATAGATTATTTGAGGGGTTTGGCGCTGATAGTCGAAATACAGGCTCTGCCTAGTTCGGCTACAGATGACTACACCAGTTATACTGACCTAAATTAGCCTGTTAACACTTTGTAACATATGTCTAAGCTTTCTATAAATAAACATTATTATTATTAATTCAATTAATACTCCACAATTTACAGCACCATCGGATTCCTCGTAAACTTGCTACACAATTCTATAAACTCAAACAATCCGCCATTTTGAAATAGTTGTGACGATTCGGGACGAGAGCGGATGATTGACAACACTAGCGTCGCAATAACAGTTCGTGTTTCGATTATATTGAGTGTAGGTTGTTGTAGTGATGTGCATTCAGTGGTTGTTTGATAGGGTTTCATTATTTCCGAATGAGGGATTTTTCTTTTTCAACTCTGCCCTAGTGGCTGGATAGATGGCGCTAGTCTGACTACGTTACTGCAAGGAACAGAACGTCACATAATATCACTTCCAAGTGATATTATGTGACGTTGACTGACACTTTCGTTTGCATCAGCTTCCGAATATAATCATTAGGTGGACCTAAAGTGTCAGTCAACGAGAAACCTCTCATTATATTTAAGATTTTTTGACACGGATGTCGATAAGCTTCGTTAAACCGAAAAACAAACAAAGACGTATTCTCGTTTTCAGTCAAATTAACTAGCACCTAAAAGAATTTCCTACAAAGGGTGTAAATAAACTCTTTTTGAAGCTTTATTGAAAAACCAACCACATAATATCGTGTTATTTGCTGATGACACTTCCCTAATTTTTAAGATAAATAGACGGGCCCAAAATCTAGATGAGGTGAATAACGCCCTTCTTCAGGTCCAAAATTGGTTTACAGCAAACAATTTGGTATTGAATGAAAAGAAAACTAAATGCATAAGATTTTCATTACCGAATGTTAAAAGTAGTGATTGTGAGATAATATTGAATAAAGAGAAACTCGAATTCGTAGATAAAACGGTTTTCCTGGGGCTTACGCTTGATTCAAGGCTACAATGGGGGTCTCATTTAACATCGCTTGCGGGGCGCTTAAGTTCAGCAGCATATGCCATCAGAAAAATCCGTCAATTCACTGATGTAGATACCGCTAGACTGGTCTATTTTAGTTACTTCCATAGTATAATGTCTTACGGTATTTTGCTATGGGGACGGGCTGCTGATATTGAGTCTATATTTATTCTGCAGAAAAGAGCCATTAGAGCCATATATAATCTTCGTAGGCGCGATTCTCTAAGGGAACTATTTAAGGATATTGGCATCATGACAGTTCATTGCCAATACATCTACGAAAACATAATGTACGTCAGAAAAAATCTGCATCTTTTTGGTAAAAGAGGTGACAGACACAATTACAGTACTAGAAATAGGAACCAACTAGTTCAGCCAGGCTTTAGACTCGCTAAAGTAGACTCATCTTTCATGGGGTACTGTTTGAGATGCTATAATAAAATTCCACAAAGTATTCTTGAACTGAATGAGACGAAATTTAAAACATGCATTAAACGCACACTATGTAAACAAGCATATTACAAGTTGAGCGATTATATCGCTGATAAAAATGTTTGGCTTAATGCTGGTCCTGCTCCACATGGACAGGTGCGCAAAAATTGATAGCATTAAATGGTATTGTTGGAGCTGCTGAAGATTGTACAACTATCTTTGCATTGTATAAATTCAATATCTTTAGTATTATATAACCTCATATCCCATATTGTGTGAGTGCCATGTACTAGAATGCTATCATTCACTGGAAACCTACGTTTTTATTTTTTATTTTTTGACTTGAATGTGACCTGGCGGTTGAGAGTATGTCATGCTCTCTCAAATGTCTCGCTGATGGTGGCGCGTGTGTCGGACCATTTAGTTCCCTTCAAAATGGTTGAGCTGAATGGTGCTGATCCATGCGTCATGTTCGTGAACGGGCGCTGTCAGTTGTGACTGGTCATCTCTTAGTCGCCATGGTTTATTTGAATTAATTATTTTGTTTTTGAGTTGTATTTTATTTTTGTTTTGCTATGGACACTTTTAACGTGCACATCTTGCTACATTGTTCTCACATAATATACCATCTCAACAAGAATGATGTAACCAAGATTTTGTAACAATATTTTGATTTAAAAGAGTGTCCATGGAGTTTCTTGCCCGTTCTTCTCCATAGAGATCTACGTTAGGGAATGGGCAACTACAGTACTTTCACAGTTTTTATGTCTTGTGACTGGGACTGTAGCTACTTTAATTGTTCATTTTTGTTTCGACAATTCAAAAGTGCCTGTAACTGGCCTACTTGAAATAAATGCTTTGATTTTGATTGATTTTTTGATTTTGCTGAAAGGCACTGGGTTCTCCCCGACTTTGCGACTTTGAAACCTTCTTGTGGTGTTGAATCTTCCAACTATTCGACAGTTTTTTTTTAAACGCAAGTTTTTTGAAATTCGCAATACGTCACGCCGTCGTATAAGTTTTAGTGCGTTGTGACTTCACGACTTGACTTCCCCCACTGCCGAATTTAGATGCGTTTTATCTTTGTCAGTTATTACGAAAACTAAAAAATATGTGTCCATTATTTTCCAATAAGTACTCAAAATGACGGACTAATTAGATTTTCAATTTATTGATGGTGGAAACTAGCCTTTAGTGAGCGAACCCCTATGATATACGACCACACTGCTTAGAGTGAACGACGAACAAGAAAATTTAAAACCATAATTTGCATGCACTTTATACACTTATACTATCATGCCGAATAATAGTCAACACTCATCTCTATAAACCAAAAGATTTACCTAATTTATAACATGAAATCGCCCCAGTAACCTTTACATCTAATTTATGGCTCCCTTTTGAGGCATCTCTTACTATATTAGCACACTTCGTGTTCTTCTCACCTTTCCACGAACACGGCGTGATGCTACCTAAACAAATCCAAAAATCTTCGCAATCGAAGTTAACAATGAGAATACTACCATCGCTTAAGGCAAGAAATACCGAAACAATTGTTCTATTATACTTGAAATAATAAAATAATAGCTATTTATTATACAGCCTTAGGTGGTTTGGTAATGTATGTACAATGTACAAATTTTTCGTTTAATACACTGTATTAGGAAGACAATAATTCAATTTTACATCATACACATTCGAACGGTTGAAATTTCATCTCTCAATGCTGCAAGCGGTACTTCGATGCTTTGTGTTAACGATTGTGAAATATTTACTGTGCCGCTGAAATAATATTTTGGTAGAATATTTGGATACTTGATATCACTAGATATTAATGTAATTTGAGAAAGTGTCTTAAATATAATATAAGATAGTTTAGTGTAGCAACAATGTAACTGAGACTAAACAAACTTATTTCATGGTTGACCCCCAACAATCAAGAAACAATAGCATGTGTCTTAATGTATAAAAAGAAAACATATTTCCATAATTAGAGTTAAAACAATTTGACAATTATTTTTTGTCGTCACCTATTGACGTTTATCGTTCGTATCGAAGTTTGACTCCCCAAAAAGAGATGTTTTAACCCAATAAACACGATCATCATCTGTCCAACTTTTTTCCAGGTATTCAGATAACTAGATCAGCTGAGTACCATTTTTGTACATATAGAGACCGCCTATCCATTATTCAGCAACCGAGTCGATAGGAAACCAGCATCGCTAAATGACTTATATTTCTGTTAAGCCAAGTCAGAAGACTATAGGTGGAATTAAAACTCTGAAACCAGACCCCCCCATGCCCGGTCTTTTGGACAACCCTGTCCCAGCGCCCACTCCTGTGGCCGCCCCTCAGGCCCCTCAGGCCCCTCCGCAAACCCGAGCTCCCGCTGCTCCTACCCGCGCTCCTGCTTCTCAGAATTCCAATCTGAATTACTTGATGAGGTTCCAACCTCTCTGCACCGCTGAGGCCGACCGCATGGTCGCTGAACTCAAAGCGGCAACGGACCTCCAGCAGGTCGTCGACATCATTGATGCCTATCCAGTCATCAAGGCCACTCTTCGTAACCTCAACTTCGCGCCGTAATGGATATCACACCAAATCCCTCTTGCACCCAACCCCGGTCCCTTAGATTAGGTTATTTTAACGCCGATGGCATGAGAGGACAGCGCGACGAGATCGCCGCCTTCCTCCGTGACCATAACGTTGACGTTCTCCTCATCCAGGAGACGTTCCTCAAACCCAGCCACCGCGACCCCAAGATTGCCAACTACCGCATAGTTCGCAATGATAGGCTACGTTGTCACAAGGGCGGCACCCTCATTTACTTTCGCAAAGAATTGCATTGTATTCCCATCGATCCCCCTCCTTTAAAGTCCCTACTTGAGGTTTCAATCTGTCGGCTTGCTATGACCGGTCATCAACCGGTACATTTAGTTTCTGCTTATTTGGCCCCCACTAATACTTGGGAAGATCACAACCTCCTGGTTAGCGATCTCACCCTTCTTTTCGGCTTGAGTGACTCCGTGATCATCGCGGGCGATCTCAACGCCAAACACCCGGCCTGGAACAGTAGAACGACGAACCCGAGAGGGAAAGTCCAGTACCAGCGGTGAGTGATCGCCGCTGGATACTTCCCGACGATATACGTGAACTGATAACCGAGAAGAACGCGGCCATACGTGCCTACAGCTCTTGGCCCTGCGATGCGAACAAGGCTCACATGCGTTCCTTACAGCGTGCTGTAAAGAAACGCACTAGTGAGTTTCGTTCGAGTCAATGGGACAAGACGCTTAGCGAACTCGAGCCCACTCATCAAGCCTTCTGGCAGCTTCAAAGGAAGTTGCGTACCTCGGAAGAGGTCTCTTCTCCTCCCCTCATACGTCCCGACAAGAGCGTCGCTTTTGACGACTCTGAAAAAGCAGAATGCCTAGCCGACAGCTTGGAATCTCAATGTTCGCCAAGCACTCTACCAGTAGACAAGCAGCACCTCGATGAGGTGGATGCAGAAGTTGAACGTAGAGCATCGCTTCCCCCTTTTGAAGATCCCGATGACCCCCTCCCCGCCATCACCCCGGAAGAGGTCAAGGATATTATAGATAAGCTAAAGCCTCGGAAAGCCCCAGGCGCCGACGGTTTCACGAATAGAGTTTTTAAAGCCCTCCCCGCTAGGCTCATAGTCCTTTTGGCTGCCATCTTCAATGGCGCCCTGAGCAATAATATTTTCCCCCAAACGTGGAAAGAGGCCACTGTTATAGGTATTCCCAAACCTGGGAAACCGAAAGCCCAGCCCTCCAGCTACAGGCCGATCAGTCTCCTGAGTGCTCTCGGCAAAATCTATGAAAGGCTTATTTATAAGCGTCTCAGAGATTATGCCGAGACAAAGGGCCTCATCCCGAAAGAACAGTTCGGCTTCAGGACCGAACATTCTTGCATACATCAAGTCCACCGCATCGTCGAACACGTTAGCGCTGGTTTCCAGCGCGGAGCGATGACGGGGGTGATGTATTTCGATATCGCGAATGCCTTTGACAAGGTCTGGCACAACGGGCTGATATACAAGCTATACCAGCTCGGTGTGCCCGACCGTCTCGTGCTCATCTTACGAGACTTTTTGTCAAACCGTACCTTCCGCTACCGTGTGGGTAAGACGTTATCTTCTCCTCATCCGATTCGCGCCGGAGTCCCTCAGGGCTCCGTTATCTCTCCCCTCGCGTTCACGCTGTACACCAGCGACATTCCGAGGAACCAGAAGGTTCAAACAGCACTTTTCGCTGACGACACCGCGATTTATTACACCGGCCGTTCTCCGGATAACATCCGCCGCATTCTCCAGAAAGCTGCCGACTCGCTCGGCGCTTGGTTCCGTAAGTGGAGAATAGAAGTTAATCCCGAAAAAAGCCAGGCAGTTTTATACTATAAGGCACGCCTTAAGCGTTCGCCAGGTCCCCCCATCACTATGTTCGGTAAGCCTATCCCTTGGGAGAGGCAAGCCAAGTATCTCGGAGTTATTCTGGACGACCATCTGTCGTTCAAGGCCCACATCAAAGCAGCTCGCGACCGGGCTGCCTTTGCTATGGGCCGGCTCCACTTCATGATCACTAGGAAGAGCAAATTGTCACTCAAGTGCAAATTGCGTCTTTTCACCGCAGTCATCCGCCCCATCATGACCTATGCTTGCATAGTATTCGCGCATGCCCACCCGCGTCATACCCACACGATGCAGACCTTGCAGAACCGATATCTCCGTAAGATCACCGGTGCCCCCCCTTACGTCCGTAACGATAGTCTTCACGTAGACCTCAGAATCCCCACCGTTAAGCAGTTCATGAAACGCCTTTCCAAGCGTTACTTCGACTCTGCTATTAAGCATAGGAATCCCCTAATCGCATCGGCCGCCCGGTACGACCCATCGCGTATTAGCTCCGTCCAACGTCCGCGTCACACCCTAGTCGCCCCCGACGATCCGATCACTATCTTGCAAGAGAGTAGGAAAGATACCAGTACGGTTCGCAGAGCGTACAAATACAGACCGAAAACATACCGACCTCGCCGCAGAGGTCCGGCGCGAAATCCCCGATCAATCCCTCCCCGACCCTTGCTCGAGCCAGCCCGCGACGCTGAGCCTGTAGTATTAAATCAGTCCCTAAATAAGGACAATCAGATCCAGCCTGTCCCTTTGCTGCCCCCAGCGACGCCCTAAGCCGAGGTTCGTACCCCACAGGGGGTGCCCTTAGAGCGCTGTCGCTTAGTTTATAGTTATTTTCGCCCTGGCTGGAGGCCTTAGATTCAAGGCATCCACAGGATTAGCCCGGTTAAGCAGAAGCCAGTCTTCTCAGACTGAACTGCGAGATGCCCCATCCAAAAAAAAAAAAAAAAAAAAAAAAAAAAAAAAAAAAAAAAAAAAACTGACACCAGATAAGACACTTACCACAGGATAAAGAAGTAGAAGTAACCGGGTGAAACGAAATCCCTTGGGAAGACTGGGACCTTTGAGCTACAAACAATAAAATAACTAAATACTAAACTATTGTTCACGGACCATAATCATCTCTCACTTACTGAACCTGGCACACAATGAGCGGCGAATACCGTATATTTACTTTTCTTTTTTTCTTCTCTCTCGGCTTATCTGTGTATTTATTTATTGTTACCAGAATTACTTTCTCACACAATGTAATACCTATTGCTTACATTTTCTTCTAACTAAAGTACGAACTCATTTCATTATATTACTCGATAACTATTTATTGTATGACCATTTATTTATTATTTATATAAATAAAATTAAATAAATATATATTAAATAAATATATATTATTCTTCCTGTATATCTCTGACAAGAGAGTTATATCATTATATATTTTTATATCGCTGGACATTAACACACAGCGCCATCTAGTGCCACACTAAGCAAGGCTTGTGTCGTGGACACCAGATAGTTGATGTATTACATATATACTTTTTTGTTTGTAAATACATACATTATTATTTCAAACATAATACATATATTATGTTTGAAATTGTTTTCTGTCTGTCACTAACCCCTCAAGGTTCATTGGAAGACCAGCGTCAGACAGCATCACCTGTCTGGCATGAATGCTGAAATGGACCTTTTTGGCGCAGCCGTGAGGCACACAGCACAAACTATGTATTTTTTGTCCTCTTTGTAACTTTTTTTTTAAATATTATTGTGTGTGTGCTTTATGTACTGACGTCAAATAAACATTTTTTCTTTCTTTCTTCTTTCTAAATTACATTTCAAATATAAGTCTTCAAATGTCCCATCCCTACAGATTCCACAAAACACAGCGACTAACCGCTCCCACACGTTTCGTCTGCACGTTCTAAACTAAAACTAAATTTAGTCTACAATTATAATAGCTGAACTATTTTGACGGCATTTAGTTTGGACACTAAGTTATGGCACATGCTCAGATCAACGAAGATTTACGGTGATGCTTCTGCTAAATAATTGGAGTTTATTAGCTATGCCACTCCCGAAATATTATGATCCATAGGAGCTTGGATTAGAGTTGCATTTCCTAACTTTGGTAATAATTGATCCTATTCATACACGTGGGTGCACATTATAGGCACTGCTAATGTTACCACGAAAAACTCAAAAGTAACAAAAAGAAATAAGACATTCAATTAGAAAGGCAGGTACCGAGTAGACTCTGCCGGGGCTGCTGGTCTGTTCGAAAGAGATACCGTGAACATGAAGGGCCAGGAAAGAACATGGATAGGTTTAAGTCAGTAAAAATCTGCTAGTCCCTCCCGCTCCGCCTAGAGCGTGATGATTTTCCATGCGAAAAAAAGGTACCAAATAGATGGACTATTCCATTTATTTGTCTACATTAAACTATAAGTAATAAATTTATGTCCAAAACACTTTTCTTTCTTCTTTTATTTTTCTACTTTTGGCCACCCAATGCTGAGTGTAGTTCTCTTTCAAACCCCTTCTCTTTTGGTGGTTTTGTGTCATAACTATCGAGTTTCTTTCGGCCACTTTAATGAGTAATGATTATACTTAAAAGCTATTAAAACTGATCCTTGTCATCATCATCTGCCTCGGCTTTTCCCAACTATGATAGATAGATAGATAAATCATGTATTTAGTGCACACAAAAGACAAAGCACAACACACAGAAATACAATTAAATGAAACAGTTCACTTAAAACAAAAGAAAAACATCTTTACAAAATAAGCATAGTAACACCATGACTTACTTCAAATAAAAATGACTGGAAACCGAGTCCAAGTCGGCTTCCAGTCTAACCGGATGAAGCTGAATACCAGTATTTTACATGGATCAACTGCTTATCTGACCTCCACGACCCAGTTGATACTGAGTAATACGATACTACTTGGTAAGACTGGTTGTCGGACTTTTTGGGCCACTGACTACCTGTAACGACTGTCAAAGATTTACAAATGTCATCCGGGACCAACGGCTTAACGTACTATCCGAGGCACGGAGGAAACTCGGTATGTAATAGGTGGTCACCCAAACATATACCAACCTAGTCAAGCACGGCTTAACCTAAAAAGTGACCAGTGAAAGTGAAAAGTGAGTTATTATAAAGCCAGGAGCTCCTCGATCCATGTGCACAAAAAATGGTATCCTGAAAATGTTCACTGTAAGTGGTCAATTTCGAAAGTTGTATCAAAAACATGAAAAGAATACAGCAATGACAAAATATTATTATTTTATACCACAAATAATGTAATTATCTCTACGAACAAATATTTGTTATACTTCAATTAATTTATACAACTCAATCCGCCACATAAAGCCAATTAAATGTCAATAAATAGTTTCGCGTTCACACATAGTGCCATTATACCATTCACGTCAGCGATGGCATAATACCACATTGCTTGCACCCGTTTGTCATCGCCATTGATCGTAGAATTAAGTGACATATGACACTTGACGATAAAACACCCACCCCACTTCCATTGGACAGCTAAACTTGTGACAACCTTTTTTCTGCTGCAAATCAGAAGGTCGAAACTTATATTGTCACTTATGGGATATCTTCCGTGATTTATTAAGTTGAGCTCCCGATATTTCGACGCTGTTGCAAGTGCCATCGCGGGTTGACTGGAGTATGCGGGTGGATGGAAATTAAATTGAATTAAATTAAATTTAACTCAACTTAATAAATAATCACGGAAGATATCCCGTAAGTGACAATATAAGTTTAGTTTTAAACCGTGAAAGCCTAAAACAGTGTTCAGAAGGTCGAAGATGACCTACTCTCATGATTACAATATCATGTTCATAATTTCCAACATGAAGTTATTTTTCCATAAACCTGCAGAAAGCTACATAAACACTGTGATTTTATTCCGAAACAAACAAACCCTTTATTTATTTGTTCAACTGCCAAACCATCACTTTTCAGCATGTTATATTTTTTCTGATCAGTTTACTTTATTTGCGCAAACTTTAGTGTGAATACAATCAATCATCTGTCTAGCCTTTTCCCAATTATATTGGGGTCGGCTTCCAGTTTAACTGGATGCAGCTGAATATCAGTATTTTACATGGAGCGACTGCCTATCTGACCTCCACAACCCACCAGTTAATACTAGGTAATAGTGCGCATACAATAATAAAGAAAAACATGCTTGCAAGTTGTATATGTATAAGTAGAGTTGTGCTAACATGTTTACCAATTATCACCATGGTGTGCAAATATGAATACAAGCTTAGATTAAAATACAGCATTAATTAACATTGACAATGCTGCCATCAGTATTAAATTATTTACCATATCACCTTTAGTTCTAAGCTCTGGTGCTTAGCACCTATTAATCATAGTCCTAATTAATAAGATGCGACCATTTGTCTGACCTTACCCGACCAACGTATACGGTGTGAATGTGTGAATTGTTGGGCCTTACCTATACAGTGCTAATCATATACAATTGGGCCACAAGATGTCTGTAATACTTACATTTTAATGGAGCCATCTCCTTCCAAGGAAATTGTAAAAAAAACTGCCTTGTAAGTTGAAAGGTCAGGTCAAGAATGGGTTTATTTTCTCAAATGTTTTAATTTAATGGACGAGCAGTGGTTTATACAATTAAATAATAGGTAATTTCTCTTTTTTTTCTTATACGTGCTGTTTCAATTAGAAAGTGTGTGACTCTGTCTGTCCGTTACATTTCACGCCGCATTTCTGAAAGGAATTCGAGAAAATCTAGCATACTGGTATACCATTACCTACATGAGTTGGGACAATCAATACTAACTTTTTGTCGCGGTTATACGTATATCGTTTCGCATCTTTCCTAACCGTTCACACCCATTCCTACTCATTACTCATTTCAAGACGATTCGTGTAAAAAGTAACACATCACAAATCACAAATTCTGTTTTGTATTTTGTTTGTTTTTTCTTATGATTTCGTTATTTTTGATTTTTTTTTATTCTCTCATTATGTTTACTTTAAACTAGTGTTATAATCACAATTTTACCATTTTTATTTTTTTTTATTTATGTGTTGTCCTGTCGGGCTAATAAATGCTTTTTCTTTCTTTCTTTCTTTCCTCAAATGCTTTCACAAAAAAACAAAAAAAAACTACCAATACCACGCTACTCCTAAACAGACCAAATTAAGACAACCTGTCAAAATATGGCCGTGGGTCTGACATGACATAACGCGGGCTGATGGCACTGATGAGCTTTATTGAGCATTAACCACAATTACCAATAGTACCCTCCGGCGGTTATCCTTCACCTACAGAACCGGATTTGGAGTAATTAAGAGCAGATGTACTTGCTCTATTTTTATCTTATAATTGATGCCTCCTGGCATTTATTCCAGTTTAAATGAATAAATATGAATTGGATATCATTATATTTTTTGTACAATTAGATTTGAACTGCTTGATTACTTTGATTGCTTTAATTTACTTGCGTAAAGATATATGTATATTATTATTGTCCTATATATTTAAGTCATGTGTTCTTTTTTGTCTTATGTTTCTCTTTACATGATGTGAATTGGGCCCAGCATCGTAGTAGAAAGCAGTCATTTATATTTAGTTATGGGTTCCCAAAGACTATCGGAGTAAATCACATCATCATCATCAGCTTTAGTGTTTCCACTGCTGGGACACGGCCTCCTCTATTTGAGAGGGAATCCATAATCCACCATGCGGCCCAGTGGGGATTGGTAGATGTGACATGTCCTCGAATTTTCGGTTCTAGGATATGCCGGTTTCCTCACTATGTTTTCCTTCACCATTTTGAGAGCAGTGGTGATGAAATAAATCATACATAGTAAATGCGAGTAAATACATTGGAGTAATCTCATGGATGTATTAATCCTTATTATTTCCAACCCATTGCGGTGTACGAAGATCGATTCCTGCAAGAAAGAAATAGTAAAAAAATGCATCATACAGAGTAACAGATTTTCCAGGTCCAGCTGTTTGTACATCTGAGATTAATCATTTGTAGACGGACAGACAATACCGGAGGAATAAAACAAACAACTATCGGGCACCCCTATCTTGCAGAGGTGGCGGCAAGTTTCCAATAGTGTAATGAATCCGTTCGTTGAACTCTTTTATACCAGCAGTCGAACCGCTACAAAAAGACTTCAACGCGCTTCGCTAATTCTTATTTCTTCTTTAACAAAATAAAACTCATTAATCTGCCAAATGCTTTTGAATTCAAAGGTCAAAGCTCTTTGGCCCTACATTTGGGCAGTTGCTGCAACTCATAATGTGGTGTGTATCGCGGTATGTAATAGTTCGTGCTGTGGTGTTTAGCCTGCGGTTGAGTGCATGCGTCGAATTGGGCAGACGGACGACTTTTGATGCTGATTTATTTGCTATTCCTTCCCGTATTCACATAAGTTAATACGGTATTGTAGGTGAAGATAGGGGGAGGTGTAGGCATATCACAACCCCACCCCAAGTTGTAGACATATCGGTAAGTGTGACGCGGTGCGCTTTCCAACTAGAATAGATGTACCGACGACCTTAAATAAGGTTGCTAGACAAACAGGAGCGGAAGGTGGGAAACTTGGTATTATAGCGTATCTTAAGAGAGACTTGGGTAGCTCATAATGTCAGCTAATCTAAAATAAATGCTGAAAGTTGATAGAATATGTGAATCACACCAAAATATACGAATACCAACCATTCATAAAATAGAAGGGGAACTAGACATGAACTAAGATAATCAACACTCAAAATAAATTGCTTAAAACAACTAACAGATCATGCAATAACATGTCATAGTATTTACTTTATACTACCGCTTTGAATAAATGTTGTAGTTGATTTAAACTTAGGAGCGTCTAATAAAATATTATGCATACCATATAAATCTGTTGGTAATTGATAAAATAGACATACAAACATATTGGAACCAATCGATAGCTCGCTGACAAAAAGCAGAAGCATAGATTACTATGTCGATACATATTCAAGGAACTGCGCCGGGCTGCACCCGAACTGGTTCATGTTATTTATATGAGAAAATGAAAGTAGAGACAACTTATATGCTAATCCTGTGTATGGATGGCGCTGACTTATTGGCTTTGTATAATCAGGCAACCAATTGACCATACATAGACATAGGTAAAATTCATAGTTATAATTAGTTAGAAAACGGCGCTTGAAAATCGGAGCATGCAGTAGAAACATCGACTGAACGAAAATGGTATGATTAATCTCATCTGGGAACACTTATTGTAGACATATCATTATGGCCGAAAACAAAAATACCTTTATAATCTGACTTTTCTTGTTTCAGCATTTATATCCATTATTGTAAAGTTAGTATCTTGATTATAGTGGAATATTTTTTATTATGTACCATCTAAACAAATAACACCATACAAATAACATTTATAAAAGAAAACATTTCACATAGGGAATCAACGTCCCTTCTATAAAGACATTCAAAATCTGGCCTACCTAGTGTCAAATTCCATACAAATCAGAAAAGTCGATAGTAATATCGACTCACCAATATTGACAAAGATCAAAGTGTCCAATCAACCAAACTATCGCATTTATTACTTTACCAAGATAACGTAAAACAAGATGGCATCGTAAATGCTTGGAATTCCATCCATAATCGTCCTTCTTACGACATACAAATTGCGAGTGACCCATTACATATTGGCTTTGCTTATCTTGATGTCCAAACAGTACTATTAGCAATTGAACTTTCTTAGTTGGGACGTTGGGACGTGAATTGTGCATTTATGGTTAAAAGATTTCGTAGTTGGTGATGGTAGGGAAGATCCTGGGGTTTTTAGCAAGCATGTTCAAAATTAAAACTTAGTAAGAATAGCAAATAGTGAAATTGTTAAGTTTTATACAGGAGCCCGTTTTAGTTTACAAAAAGATCCACAAACTTACAATGGGCTATTCTGCAACGTTGAATTTCAACTCTTCGTACAGGATTTGAAATAAAACAATTTAAAAAGGCACCTTCTTGAAGATGCGTCCTTTCTACATGAAATCGATACAACAATAATGAAAATTTACAAAATTTTTAAAACCAATTGAGCTTGTGGTCACTGAAATGATTTTGCTTACTTGATTTTTTCCTACGGAAATTCAAGATAATTATATTCCTCATAATTTTCTTGCCCTTATCCCAATTTATTTGGGGTCATCACAGCATCTCTTCTTCTTTCTCTTACTCACACTAACCTCTTTCTAGACATATCATCTCTCACACAGTCCATAAAACTCCCTCATCATCTTCCTGCCCTTGTCCCATTTTATTTGGGGTCGGCGCAACACGTTTTCTTCTTCCATTCTCCCCTGTTAGACGTCACGGCATCATTTACTCCTTTCTCTTTCATATCAGTCTTTGCACAATTCATCCATTTTTTCTTTGGCCTTCCTCTCCCTCTCCATCCATCAATACTAATGTCCATCACTCTTTTAGTCACATGCGTTTCATCCCACCTCATTACATGTCCATACCATGCCAAACGACTTCCTTTCAATTTTTCAGTAACAGGTGCCACTTTCAAACTTCCTCTAATATTCCTTACTTCTTTTAGTCCATAAAACTCCCTATTCGATCAAAAAGTCGCTCGTCTACAACATTATCGAACCGATTACTGGATCGAGGGATCTTTAGTAAAGTTGCGACATGCGATGTAGATCATCGTTGTTTTGTGCGTCATTATAAGTCGGCGAATGCCTTGATTGGTAGTAGGTGTTGCTTGGAATGTTGGCAACACTGGTTTTGATAGATGGGCTTGGGTCTTTGTATTTTTAGATATTGCACTAGGTCACAAAAAGTGTTCAAATAACAACTTTCTTAGGGTCTTAGCAATTAGGTTGAAAAATTAGTCGACATTCAGTGAATTCGGTATTACTTACATCAAAGATACCCAAAAAGGCCTAAATAACTTGAAATAGCCTTTAAACTTTAAGTAAGTCTACTGTGAATTTAAATATAATTTAATGGTATCAGCTTTTCAATGGCTTTTCGTGATTTCCGACATTTTCATCAACACTGCCGGTTCGGTATCATCGCTTCAAAACTTTCTGTCTAACTGGGAGTTTTTAAGAGACTTTAAAGATGATCTCAAGGCATTAGTAAGCAAAAAGGTGCAGGTAATAATAGCCATGTAGCTCTATCTTTAGGTAAAGCTGCGCTTGCCTCGGATGGTCCTTGGATTGGATAGCATTGCATATCGAGTTTCCTCCACGCCTCAGAAAACATATTTAACCGTTGGTGCCGACTGTCGTTTGTGTCGTTACAGGCAGTCAGTAGCCAGAAAATCTAACAACCAGTTTTACCAAAGAGTATCGTATTACCCAGGACTAACTGTACAACCGTGGTATTCAACTGCATCCGGTTAGATTGGAAACCGACCCTTACATAGTTGGGAAAAGGCTAGGCAGATAATGATCAATATATTTCTAAATACAAAATACCGTTCACTTAATTATGATTTTATGAGTCATAATTTCAATTGACCCTTTGTCAGAGCCAGTTGCAGACATGAACATCTTCTTTGTACATCGATATGATATCGATAAATAGATATAATTTATAAACTGATGCAATCCGATAAATTGAGACATTATGCATTACTATAAATAACACAAAGAAGGTATAAACTTTAAAAACAAAACCGTATCTATTGTTCACTGAAAAACAATCGATTTAAGAATCGTGATTTCGTTAAGCTGATATCAGACATTTCGCTCTTTGTCTTTTGCTTGGTGGTTCATTATGATAGACTACTCGTATAAATTGCATCAAAATCTTGTACATTATGTTCTTCTTCTACATATCGCTGGCATGATATTTTTTTACATTTTTGTTAGCTCAAAACTTCGCCACTTCTACAACGTCATTGGTGGCAGCCACTAAAGAACGTGTAATGAAATAAAAACAAACTTTCATTCGACTGAGCCATTTACTCACTTAGAACGTCTGGTATCACCTTCAGCAAAACGGCCATCGGAATCATCAAACGGTTATTCGATCTATATCCATTCATTCGGAGTAAGGTTGCCCCTCAGGGGTCAAGTCCTAGCGAAATGAACTCGCCACAATGTGAGCTCATTGTGCAAGATCTTTTGTTGTTGGCAACCTTGATATTTTGTACAGTATTGTATGAAGGTTTGACAGATATTGGCAGGTATGTTTTTGATTTGTTCTAGGATTTGAATGAATCATTGATTGTGGTTTGTGTTTCTCACGCCGCGATTATTTTAGAAATGTAAGGTTGATATTTCCTTTTAATATATAAGAAAGACCTGTATCTACGGCAGCGTCGTCATCATCAGCCTAGAACAGTCCACAGCTGTGCATACGCCTCAAAATTGCATGCTACTCAACTCGATTCTCATTTACTCTCAACCAGTTGCTACCAGCCACCCTGCCCAGGTCGTCGTTTCACTCTACGGTATGGCCAATTTACGGTCTGCACTTAGGAGCACTTCTACCCCAACAGTCATTGGTTCCACGGCTAATATGGTCGGCCCATTGCCCCTTCAGCTTACCCATTCTATGAGCAATGTCGACTCTGGTTGTCTTTCGGATCACCTCGCTCCATATGTAATCCCTCAAAGAGACTTCAAGCATAGTCCGCCAGCGTCCTTGTCTCGATACCTACGAGAAATCATCAAAATTCTCTTATCTCTTACGCCTAGACAGAATATAATTCCAACAAAAATAAATATCTTCAATTGCCAAAATTTTTCACAGGGAAGTAGTTTAAATAATTGAAGAGCTCGTGGTTGAGTAACGATGGCCGCTCGGTTCAGTCCTCAGGTAAAGCTAAGTTTGGCTGGGTTTATCCTTAAACCGAGTTTCCACTGTGCCCTGGAAAGCACGTTAAGCCATTGGTCCTGGCTGTCTTTAGTCTCGGCTGTCCCGGTTGTCGTAGCTGTGATCTTTGCCAGTCGTTACAGGTAGTCGGTGGTCTAAAATTCTGACAACCAGTCTTACGAAGGGGTATCGTTGTACCCAGTACTAATTGGGTTGTGGAGGTCAGATAGGGCTCGCTCCATGGATAGTACTGGTATCCAGCTGCATTCGGTTAGACTGAAAATAGTTAGGAAAAGGCTAGGCAGATGATGACTACTTTAAAAATAGTTCCAGTAATAGTTTACTTGTACAAAACATTATCAATACACATAATGTATAGCACAGCTCGCACTCAGTTACAGTCTATTTTTGGACCTACCCTCACCTTGACGGCTCTTTCATCTAGAATCAAGACTATACCAGATTCTAGTCACGTCTTTAAAAGATGAACGTCTTACTCAGAATTAAATGCCTTATTCATGAAGCTGCACCTATGTACATTAGGTACTGTATCTTTGAAATGAATGCCTTCTTTGTAAAGCAAGACATCATCGATGTTTGATAAAAAATAACGAACATGAACTCAATTCATTCTAGGTTTTTATATGAGTGTATTAATTATTTATTCAATTAATTATTGATTAATAGTTGGTTACTAAGAAGGGCTCATGGATAAGTTATATCAGCAATATGAGCCGGTCCTACCTTCCAAAACTGGATCATGGATGTGTTGCTTATCCAAGGTATGTAGTAATAAATGCAACTTCGCAAAAGAGATTATTTCAAAACCGATCAACATAATATTATGTAAGTATGCGGTCCAGAGCATGACAACTTACTGGAATATCCTAAGTATCAACATAACTAAACTTGTGAGGAGGTCCTCAGATAATGGTACGGAAGTTATGAACACCGCTGAAGCTACTAATGGGACTATGTACTAGGCCCTACTAATCTAAAAAATGGACATCATGCCTTCTTGGATAGGTTTAGGCAGAGGTATTTCAAAACATAACAGTTCACCCACATTTTACCAGTGTTATGTTAGAGTAACGGATAGCCGATGGGACCGAAAAGTTCTCGAGTGAAGACCGCGAACCAGAAGACGATGCGTTGGAAGACCTCCCACTAGGTGGACCGATGACCTGGTGAAGGTTCCGGGAATGTTGCTGCGAGTCGCACGGGACCGGTCAATGTGGTTTGTGGTGACACTTGGGAGAAGCCTATGTCCAGCAGTGGACATCTTTCGGTTGAAATGATGATGATGATGATATTTAAACCTCATAATATAATAAGGGACGAGTCTATTGTCAGTGTCCAGCCTGCTAGTGAGACAAAATTACCATTAATTTAAATAAATGTAGTGTAGTATAGTAGAACTTGTTACATTGCAAACTCACTTACACATTTCACCAATCATAACATGAGCTGTTTTCTTACAAAACAGCTCGTGCCGACAAAGATTCAAATACAACATTCCACAGATTGCCAAATAAGTAGGTACGTATAAGGCTAGCTACACATACATTTAAAACTAAATACTATGCACTATATAAGAACCTCTGCCGACACCTTGGCGGCCCTTTCATCTCTGCTGATGCATGTCACGTGTGGCGAGCGTGATGTACAAGATTTGATTCCGGATCGTGTGGCCGCACCCTATATTGAAGAACTCTTCACATTGACATGGCTCTTATTATTTTGTTGATTTTAATATACGTGTTAGAGTTCCAATATTGGCACATCGGCATCGTGACGCGTGGCTTCTTTAGATTTTGTGAAGATTAGGTCAGTTTTAAGAGGCCTACGGAGCACGCGAATTTCATACAAACGTAAAATCAAAATAATTTGTAAATTAACATATTCTTAAGCTAGTGTGTATTTATTTTGATAGGATTACAGAATATATAGGTTTCCAAACATAAATTTTGAATGTACACCGATTTCAATAAGAGTTATGAGAATGCCTGTCCCAGCAGTGCGAACATTAAAGGCCGATGATGATGAGTAAACTGATCCCACACAGGCAAATACCGCGGGATCAATCGACCTAAAGAATTTTTTGAATTAGTCAACTGATCCCGTTGACATATTTATTTTATGATTTGTAGCATTTACCCTGAATTTATCTTGTTTTGTTTCCGATTGCTGTCTTCGGCCATTCGCATGGGATTTAACATAACTTATGAAATGAGGATGTACTTAAGGTTCATCCACACCAATATCTCCTTTCTTCTTCTCAGTCGTTCACTCTTGACAGAGTGGTCGACGTGGTCATGAGGGGTCGTTCAAAGCTGCGGTCGCTGCCTTCGCGATTCTTTTCCATCGATCTCTTCTAGCCGTATGGCAAGTACACTCTGCATCTGCATTAGGGACTACGCACACTTATTCAGGTCTATTTTAGCTTATGCCTTTAGAAAACAACGATTTTGTATGAGACACGTACGCGCGCGATCAGCTGAACAGATGCGTACGCGTTTCATACAAAATCCTTGTTTTGTATGGGCATACGCTGAATAGAGCTGAATAAGTTTGAGTCGTCCCTTTGTCTCCAGGAAAAACATCGATATGATTTTGTTGGCATTATTAATGTTATGTTCTTTAAGGATCACCGGGGCTAGTAATTTCTACGCCAATTTTAACTGATAGACAATAAGTCCATCCTAATAAAATAAATTCGTAATATAACGAGATCTGTGGATAGAATGTTCGGCCTACTCTTTGTCATTAAAATTGAGGCTAAAAAAAATATATTGTGTTTGTGAATGCTCCTTTTTCTGATGTTTATTTGAACTTTAGTTGGTATTGTCAGCATTAGAAGCAGATTTCTTTTGTCACTAATATTGAGGACCTTCACAAAATTCAGAGAATTCTTTTCATAAGCATTAATAAAAGAATTTTGGCCGGAATCTTTGATAACCGACAGCTTTTGCTAGAGACAATTTCCTTCTTTTACTTTTTTACTACCTTACTACGATCACATCATCGCTTTTTATTAGATGGAGATGTGAAAATCATGAACCCAAACGCCTATCAAAAACATTTGACCATCTATCTGTAACTCCGTTCTAAAATTAATACACTTAGTCATACAAAGTCTTCAACTATTATTAAAATTATTATAATAACGAAGCTTATTCAGGATAGGTGTATGTCTAGAATTATTCAGAACTCTATTATTTATTAGTAACATCCTCTGGTTAGCCCACGCGAAAGATGGCTCGAATTGTGCACTAATTGAGAATGTGGGCGTTTGGTTACGAACCTGTCATTGCTTTTGTGACCTTTGTGCTCGATTTTGTTGTATTTGTTGATTTATTTATGACTAATGAGTTCAAGAGGACTAACTTGTTATATGGAACTTGGTTTAGTGCTTCTTTATAGGCTATGGATTGAAAACAAAGAGGTGGAAAATGATTTCTTTCAGCATGTCTAAAGACAAGACTTCTAGCAATTTTAAATGGAATTTAACTGAATGAATTGAAAGTATTTGTAGTAACTACTTTTTTCCAATTTATTGTTCAAGAGCTAACTACACAATTGCCGAATCAGTTATCAATGCATTATGCATTCTTTGCTTTTTAACGAACCGCTTGAATGTCTAGCAAATCTTTATACACATTTTTTTTATTCGCCGCAGCTGTTCCAGTCCTGGGCAAAGGCCCATTGGTTCCAATTTTCTCAGTGTATCGCCTCTTCTCTTCAATTAACGAGAAAGCCATCTAAGGCGTTCCCCCATCTTCTCCTCGGTCTGCCGCGACCCCGTCGAACTGTATCAGGGCTCAGGCACTTTCACAGTTAAAATCCAAATAAAAGACCAATATGAATCAGAAGAGTTTGTTTGTTTGTAACGCGCTAATCTCAGGAACTACCGCCTCGAATTGAAAAACTATTTTTGTGTTGGATAGTCCATTTATCGAGGAAGGCTTTAGGCTATATAACATCACGCTACAATTATTAGGAGCGGAGCAGGAATGAAAAATGTTGCAAAAACGGGGATTTTTTTTCTTTACTTTTTCTCTCTTATGTGACGTAGACGAAGTTGCGTGGGTCAGCTAGTTGAGTAATAAAAGGAGCAGCTATCAACAACTTTTCGCAAAACCTGCCTTTGCACTCCCTTATAGATCTCAAAGTATCTCCTCCCTAAAAGTTAAACCAATTGAAGACCCTACAACAAAAAACGAACAACCCATCTTTAACCTTGAGCACAAAATTAAAAGGAACCGGATCTGAACTGACCCGAAGCCATTACCGTCGAACAAAAAGTCGAGACGAGCAAAAAACTGTAACATACAATTGTAAACTATGATTTGTTCAAATTAAAAGATGCGTGCTCGTTAAATAATGTAATTTGAACGTTATTAGGTATTAGGTAATCGTTATTTTAATAGGCTTCTATTACTTTATCGGTTCTTGGGAAATTGTTATTATTATTATAATTGGTGGTATCTTTTTCTTCGTACTCCAGTTAATAATATAACGCCTGTAGTCTCAGAAGAGTTATGCAGGGATGTATCTAATAGTACGTACACCCACTTATGTTTGTGTCCCACGTACCTAATAGGGAGCGAGCCAAATGCCATCAACCGGGCGTACATCCGGACTCACGGCTGTTACTGAGAAAATGGTAAACCCAATAACACTTTGCCCCTCCTGGGAATCCAACCCAGGACCTCATGCTTAGCAGTCGCGCTTCAGACAGTCAGTTTATGTAAATGCTAATTATTTCCACTAGGAATGTTCAGTGATCAGTAGTAGTAGCCCCGTCAATCACTTCTCGTCTACCAACCCAGGTAGAAGCATGGTGGTTTGAATAAGTAATTTATTTTATCACCATTGCTCTCAAAATAATTGTGAAGGACATTGTCAGAAAACCTAGAAAAGGTTGCGGAAACAAAAACGCGAAGACATGTGATATCAATCAACCCACACTGAACCTGCTTATCAAGGTGGACCCTATAATAGAGTGGAAGCTCGTGCCCAAGCAATAGGAACGTTATTAGATGGGTGCTCGAATATTTGTTGGTTTTACCATCAGTATCTAAGTATGGTTCAATGTTATTACATTTAGAAAGAAGAAAGAAAGAAAGAAAATACATTTATTTGGCACACGCCACAAGTGCACACAATATAAAATAAAAAATAAAAAACAAACGAAATAAATAAAAAAAAGAACTTATAAACACTAAACCATAAACACTTGCGGTAACATTATTCCTTGTAAAGATTTATCCCACATAGTAGGTGCGTTACCAGACATTAATTTCACATGCACGAACATTTCACCCGGGAATCTTCTCTAGGCAATCGAAATACTTGCTTCGTGCAAAGTCTGTCTCATGAGCTATGTTACTAGTAGAATTTTATCATTCAAAGTCCGTGAAAACATGATACTTTTAAAAGCTATCGATCGATTTCTCAATTTTCGCTTGCGTACACATACACCTCCTTTTATTTATTACTATTGTTTATTTATTACAGAGAATCTCCATATAAGTTAGATTATAAATTACAAAACAAAAAAAAAAAATGAATATAAGTACCTACAATGTTAGTTGATAGTAACACAATTTTTTTATTGTAGGACTAGCTGACCCACGCAACTTCGTCTGCGTCAAAAGTACTACCTACCTATTACTACCTACTACCTACCTACTACTACCTACTACCTACCTACTACTACCTACTACCTACCTACTACTACCTACTACCTACCTACTACTACCTACTACCTACCTACTACTACCTACTACCTACCTACTACTACCTACTACCTACCTACTACTACATACCTACTACTATCTAAGGAAAACCCGACTTATTTTTATATAGTAGAAGATAGATTACGGACTCATTTACGTCCTAAACGTACGTACGTATCTAAATTTTGGTCAATTTATTACAACATGCTGTTACAGTAATCACTCTAAAGCTCTAATTTTCCCAAAGACTTGGAAGATACACAAACACGCAATCAAAGGAGCGATAGCAGTGAAAGGGTAGGTACCCAGACGTGGGACAGCATTACAGCAACACCTTCGTGAACGATCTCAACCTTCGCCGGCGCTGGTAGGCCTGCATACGCACGGGCGGTTTTTAACGCGATTTTTTTAAACCGCGCACTAAGTTATCTTCTCTTAGGAATTAGCTGAGCATAATCAGAGTGAGATTGTGGCAATTCATCAGATAGCCATGAGATTTTTTTATTAGCGCGTCTTTCTATTTTGGTGCCTCAAAAGAGGTGGCACAGCTCAGAAGCCGCCGTGAGTCCAGTTCTAGCGCGTTAGTGTTAGATTTTAACACCCGGCACTGAGCACAGCACTTCAAAACCAGTTCTAGAGAAAAACTCTAATGTCCCGATTTCCACCAAAGCGAAGATTTCCGGAGCGGAGAGGTAACATGCGGCATTCGGCACGCCATTGTGTTGCGCAATGCCCATTCCGTCTCTCTTATCCTATCTGCGATTTCTCCAATCTTGCATGTTTTTGCTTCAATTGATTGAATTGATAACTATAAAAACCGCTCGTGCGCACGTGAGTTGAATCACGCCCTGTCCCACAGGTGGCGTTGTCGTCACTCTCACACACGACCGCCGTTTATTATAAACGTGTAGGTTTTCTCACGATATCAAATCAGAAATGTTGATGATCAATTTATTGCGTAGATTATTTAGAACAATAGTATTGTTGCTTAATGTAAATGATGTGGGGTATCGTTTTGTAGCAATAGAACTCGCTGGTAAGGACTTTTTTAGCGTCAGTGAGACCTTGTGAACAAACTTTTTGAAAGTAGATTTTATGGGAAACCTAGTTACTCGTTTGGCAACTGTTTCCAAATTTAGTATTATCTATCTGAAGTGAAGCCTACAGAATCTGAACCTTTTTTGCCACTGAAAGATAAGATTGGCTAAATAAAAACTTTAAATAAATAAATATCGTTGGACATTACACACAGCGCCATCTAGTGCCACACTAAGCAAGGCTTGTGTCGTGAACACCAGACAGATAGATACATTTATATACTTTTTGTTTGTAAATACATACTTGTCATACATATAAACATCTATGACTCGGAAACAAATGTTCATGCTCATCACACAAACATTTCCTCTTACCGGGATTCGAACCCGGGACCCTAAGAACGTAAGGTTGGCAGGCTCACTACCGCTGCGCTATTCGGGTCGTCTGAACAGCGCAACGGCGCGCTCGACAAACAAAACATCTTATATTAATATCTTTATTTCCAATAATTAGTACCTACAACAACCCCATTTCGACTGATAATTTTGTCATCAACCGGACACAAATCTAGACTCTTCTGGGTTTATTTCGAAACACTATTCAACTTTATTTTATTATACAATAAAAATAAAAATATTTTATTGTCAGGCATCAAGGCCCATAGGGTGTTAGTATTACATTTTCCTTAAAGACTTTGTTAGTAACAACCAGGAACAGTAAAAAAAAATACAAAGACACAGAAAATAAAATAACAAATTAAAAATTACAAGTAGGTTTAACAAGCTTTGTTGCCAACGTGTAGCCTGATAAACCTCCCCAATGATTAATCATCGTCAAAAGACTCTCTCCCTATGTGCATGCACCAGTTCTGGTGAAATGTGGATGAACTGAACACATACTTGAGATTTGAAAGCGTAATGTTTTGTTGAGCATTACTTTTATAGCAACATTGATAATAACGCCATCTGTTTTCTGCAGTTAAAAACTAATAGTTAATTTGCATGTGTGCGTGCCATGCGTGTAGACATAGTTCTCATAGATCACCAGAAAGCTTTCATAGATTGAGTGTAGATGGAGCTTTGGTTCCTTGATCTATTATCACGCTATTGATGATAATATAATTCACGGATAAGCAGACCTCTTGCTTTTGTTATGTTTATTTCTTCTAAGGGATATGAGACTATCTGAATCTTGAATTAAATCATGGATCGATCTTGCCCCTTATAATCACTGCGCTTTGAGATTTGAAAGCATTTATAATTTCACAGCTGTTTACTAAATGAAAGCTTTTTTTTTCTTAATTTCTGACCATCATTTTATTCATCAAACGTGACTTGGTTTTAGATCGAAAATGATAAATTATGTAATTTTAATTTCGTGTTTATGTAAATTAAATGCGCTTCAAATGTATGCAGTTTAATCGTTTTGTATAATTGAGTAGTGCGTGGGTAAAAAATGATCCAAATATCTTGATATCTTTGATCTTGACATTTACATTGGAGCAATTAGTAATTACTACGAACGTGTGAAGTAATCGTAATCATATAGGAAACTGGATGTCGTTTCCTTTGAATAGATGTTTTGCTATGATTGATGACATGCTTTAGAATGTAATTAGGGGTAATTTTGGATCAATTAGCTATAGTTTTGTGATGCACAAATTCCAGGATGATATTCATTTGTTTTTATTTGTTTCGGAAAAGAAGAACAACAGTTGTCATTTTCTGACAGTTATTAATTAATATGCTTTCAGATAGAGTGTAAATGCCATTACAGTAAAATAAAACACACCTTTCGCGTGAAACTTATTTATTCATTCTCAATATTGCTCTCAATAAATAATTATCAGAAATAAATATATTTTTCAGAGTACATAAATCATTTGTAATGATAACCGGTTTTAGGATCAAACCTTTGAGGTTGTTTGGGACCACTGAAGTCTTCACCAATCACCTGGGTCTGGTCATAACCAGGATATGTGGCAGACTGGTCAGTACCACCGAAGTTTGGCCCAACATTATTTGTTGGTCCTGTCGGTCCCTGTGTGGAATGCACAAACCCAGGATGTGAGTCACCCTGGTCAGATAATGGTCTTCCAAAACCATCAACAGGTCCACCCACAAATGTATCCTGGGTAGACTGAAAACCTGGACGGTAAGTGGTTGAATAGTCTTGAGCTGGACCAGTGGATCCAGTTGGTATTAAAGACCCAGGAGTTGTACCTATAGTTGAAGAGGATTCTGTAGTTGAATAAGTTGGTCTTGTAGGTCCATATTCGTATCCAGTGGTTTCCTGAGTATCAGGTGATCCAGGATAAACATAGACAGGTTTATCTCCTGGAGTTGAAGATACTATAGTGGTATCATAACCAGGTGTAGAAGGTCCGTTTTGGTAGTTTCCTGGATAAATTCCGGTTGGTAAAGTTTCTGGAGCAAAAGTTCCAGGTTGGGAAGGAATAAAAGTATTTTGACTTCCAGGCGTTACAGGGACAAAAGTAGTAGACGGGAAACCATCGGAACCTTGTTGGTAAGTGGTTTGGTAAGTACCAGTTGATGAAGTTGGGAAAACTCCTGAGGTTCCAGTTGGTGTAAAAAAACCAGGACTATCTAAATTTAATGAACTAGTCTTGGGAGGTCCATAATGGTAGCCAGTATGGAAAGTTTCATCCTGTGGAGTTTGGTATGATCCAGGAGTGCCGGATGGAACTTGAGAGCCAGAACCTTGGGTGTATCCAGAAGTTGGAGGCATGGCTGTCGTGCTGAAGTAATTCTGAGAAGGACCGTTAGTAGAAGTATAATAGTCTCGAGGAGTTGATACTCCTGGGAGCATCGGGCCGGTACCAGGAAAGGAACCAGTAGTTGGATAACCAGACCCTACATTTGCACCAGGATATTTAAAGTTTGGTCCCGTAGTCTGATATTTGTAATCTGTCTGTCTAATACCTGAAGGAGATTGGGTTGTTACAGGTCTACCAACAGCAGTCGGAGAATCGGGTACTGTATTTGATGGCCTACGCTCTAGAGGTGTCATTCTGCGAGGAATTTCGGTATTTCCGAATCGGGAATTATGGGAAGGCATCTGAGTAGTTGGGCCATAGGTATATCCTGACATTTCGGTTCCTGAGTTTTCTGTTCTACGACCTGGAGTTACTGTACCTTTTTGATCAACTCGTGTTCTCTGGCTACTTGGAACATTTTTAGGTGTAGTCTGTGTTAATTCATAAGGTCGGGACGTAATACGTTTGTCTGCTGGTTTCCTGGTGGACTGGATTCTATCGTTTCCTATATCCTGATCAATTGCATAGTCACCGTCATCATAATCAGTATAAGAATTGTCTGTATTAAAAGGTGTCGTATAAGGTCTCCTCGTCGTAGATTTATTTTCATTGTATCTGTTGGGCGTTGATTGGTTGTTTTTGCCATTTTGGTTATTTGTGTTGGGAGTTGATTGGTTGTTCCTATTATTTTGATGGTAAACATTGGGAGTCATGAAAGGCTTTCGCGTAGTGCCTTCTACGTATTCGGTTCTGCGCTGATCAGGTTGGGTTGAGGGTACTTCTTGAGGACTGAATCGTGTTGGAAATTTATTCTGTTCAAACTTAGTGTTTGGTTGCTGGTAATGGTACCCATTGTCATCTTGTTGAGTTGCTTGTTGATTTGCGATACCTTTTTTGAAATAATCCGCAAAAGAAGGCGTCTCGGTACTTTCTTGAGTAAAAGTTTCACCTTGGAGCCTACCATAATTATTTTGATTGTTTCTGTTGCCCGTTGAGTCTGGTCTTTGATATCCTTTAATTCTTTGCCTTAAAGTTTGTTTCTTATTTCCCATTTTTGGGGCACCTGTATCGCTGTTGTAGTTAGTGTTAATATTGTCACCCGACTCATCAGCGTTTGGACTACTAAAATTGATATTTCGATCCACGCCGTTATAAAATTCATCACCTCCAGTTTTTGACTTGTCAGTAGTACCTACATCTACGTTAGATCCAGGATATTTTTCCGTAACATCTTTTACACCGCCTGATATGCGGCGACGTTCAGAAGGCCTACGGTTTTTAGATTCGGGTAGATTATCTTCGTTGGAATCAGTAGACCCATGGGAAGGTATACTATTTCCTCTTGAAGCAGGATAGCGTCCTGCAGGTTCTTGTTTCTTTGCGCCATAGTTGTTCGACTCATTAATTTTTTCTTCTAGTATTGGCATTCTATTTCCATCAAAATCTCCTCTTGGTGAATGAAAATCACCTCTCCCGTTTTCAACAGATACATCTTGGACATTATTTACAGCACTTCTTTCATTTGAAGGGCGTGTTGTCGCTAAGTTCCCATTCAAACCTTTCTGAGTGTCCTTGATAGGAAGGTTACTGTTAAACTGGTCTTTTAATACTCCTTCATTGTACTTTTCGTCTTTTATTCCAGCGATAGGTTTTATCAGGTCATCTCTTGCTCCATTGAATTTGTCATTGTCAAATTGATTTGTGCCTTGATTTTGTGGCCGGTGAAGATTTGCAGTTCCACGGTAATTGTGGTCACCATATTTATCTTCATCGTAAGAACCTGTAACAAATTAAATGATTATGATTGTTGATTTGGTAACAATGACTTTTCACAATAATAGGCGTAGCTAGATCTACTCTTACAGGATGAGATAATAATCTTAAGTACTAACATGAAATGTAATTGTGCGACTTGAATAAATGCATTAGTATGATTGAATAATTGAGTAATTTACCCTCTATAAGATCTGTAGTTAAATAATTGTTACCATTTCTTTGATTGCATTCTAAATTCTCACGAGAAAAAATATATTTTGTAAGTTTAGTAAAATTGATGTATCAAGTTGAATAGACTTACCGTCGTGCACAATTCCTGCAGCTTTATCCCTAGCAGCTTGCTCAATGACTCTCTGGATAGCCTCAGGTATCGGCGGAGGAGTAGGCAAGTGATCACCACGCGGTTGAAAACCATTCTCATCAGCGGTGTAAATAACGCTGTACACTTTACCATCATCACCAATGTAAGAATACGATCCTTGAGCTTTCGTTCCATTATCTACTATGCCATTTTCGTCAGCATGAATTCCATTAGAGGTGTCAAAACTGTATGAGTAGCCATTTGGAGTTCGAACATTCTCATAGTTGAGAATTACGGCGTTTCTGTCAGCTGCTGCTTGAGGCCTTTCTGGTCGATAAACTGGTTGGACTGAGGAGTACGATATGGTAGTGGATGGAGCCCCAGGGTAAGGAGTTGTACTTGAGACACCATTGATGTATGTTGACGGAACGGTACTTGGCATAGACCCAGGTTGGTATACATTTTCAGGTCTAGTAGGTATAGTTGATCCGTAGTTTGGATTCGCTGTAGGATACTGGCTCGGAATTCTACCAATATTGATAGGTTCTTGGTTTTGGTAAGAAATTTGGGTCGGATGAGTACCACTCAGATTTTGCACATTGATCGGTTGCCCAGTGTAAGTTCCTTGTGAAATCGGTCCTTGTGAGCCATCATAATTCAAGCCACTTTGATTACCAGCGGGTTGAAGGTTTATTGGAGATCCAGTTGTTGGTACAAATCCTTGCTGTCCAGTTATTGTCTGACCACCAGGATACTGCCCCAAGCCTTGGTTACCGCCAGGAATTTGAACAACACCTCCGGGATTTAACACATTTTGTCCTGGATATTGATCCAAATGTTGATTATCAGGAGCACCAGTGGGTAAAAGTCCTTGCGTGTTACTCTGCCCACCAGGATACTGTAACAGGCCTTGATTTTGACCTGGATATACTGATCCATGGATTTGAGGAGCACCTCCAGGTGTTATAACATTTTGTCCTTGATATTGGTTTGTTGGCTGGTTTGCAAACTGGTCATAACCTGTACTGCCAATATTCACAGGAGCTGATGTTGGGCCCTGTTGGCCAAAACTGGGTTGATTATTGGTTCCAAAAGCTGGTGCCTGAGTTTGCGTATAACTTGGCAAGTTTTGAACATTTTGCTGTCCTTGAGAAAGTCCAAATGGGAAGTTTTGCAATCCTTGTTCCAGTTGAATTGGCAATCCAGTTACAGGATTTATAGGTAAAACAGTAGTTTTAAAGTCTTCTCCAGGTGGATAAGTCGTTGTCTGCGAAAACGCATAGGAAGTGGTCGTAACCGGAACCTTGGGTATTTTATCACCGAAGTTCAAAGGTTCTCCGTTTATCCCAAAGTTGGGTTGAGGTCCTTGTCCCCCAATATCGGGTCCAGGTCTGGAATGAGGGTGATGAGGAGGTTCCAATGGGGCGTCATGGCTTCCAAGTATTCCTCCAGCAAGGTGGGCACCAGGTGGTGGTAGGTAGGTGCGGTCCAGTTTATCGGAAGCTGCTAGGCCTATGGCCAGGGAAATCTGAAACAAAAACAAAAATAATACGATTTGAATAGATTGTCATTGCAAACTCGGAACTAAAGTTCAAGCCTCAAAGATCTCATTGTGCAAGATTAAGGTAGGTTATCCATTCAGGAGTATTCCATTGTGTTAATCAAATGAAACACAATACAAGTAGGTACTCAATCAATATTAAATGAGATCTCATTGTCGGTGCATATTGTCACCGGCAGACTTTGAACACTTTCGTTTACATCTAATAACACAATACAGTGTGGGACAAGAAAAAGCATACATACAAAATTTAAAAAATCTTTTTTTGTATGCTTTTACAAAAAGCTGTTCATGAGTTTTGTGAATACCATGACAACAACAAATCAAGTAATTGTTTATAATAGTATTTTTTTTTTTTTGAAGAACTCCGTTAGAAGCTAATTTATAGAAGACGAAAATCATTTACTTTGTCAGAAATCGATAGTATTGGTATTGATTGTGTGAATTACACTTATTGTTTTTGTTTTTTTTACATAAATAAAAGTATTATTGAAAACCTACCAAGAACCACTTCATCTCTATCGTTGTATCCTCACCAGGACTCAATTGAGATGTGTGATAATCCCAAAAAAACAAATGATATTTATACCACCCATAAACCTATCATGACCATTTAGATGTTCGTGGGTACGTGACGGACAGACAGCGTGACAAACCCCTAATTGTTGCTGTCACTACAGACAACATATTAAGCGTATTTATTTTATTATTACATCACAACATGGTAAAATTATAGGGCCTTGGCATTTTTATGGCCAGCACTGTAATTTGTTGGTGACAAACGCTTGCCCACGTTTTGAGAGTGACATAATTTGTTTGTTAATGCTTTTGAAATGCAAACCTTTTTGTTGGTGGTCTAGGAACTAATTTAGAACAACGGAAATCAAGCTTTATTGACAGTTTGGCGAAGCAACAAAAGTGCTGCTTCGCACCAGTTTGAGGGATAGGGTGTCGGTGTTGTTACTGACTTATATTGAAAGTCTTGTCATTGGGATAGCAAGGCACCTGATGATGCTCCGGGTATTGCTAAAGATTACTTGTTCAATAACTCTGCTGAAAAAAATGAATGAGCAAGAAGTAACATTAAATAAAAAATTTAAGAAACCCCCTTCACTTAGGGTCGTAGTTTCAAAAGGTATTCCCGGTTTTTGATGTTTGCTCTTCCATTTGTTGAGGGAGTTGTGAAAAAAAAAGAAGTAAATCAACATTTTTTGATGGTGTCCATCTTAAATTTGAAATTAAATATAGCGTGTAGTATTTTACTAGTCAACACCTTTCGTTTGATATCCATATTGTTGTTGAATAAATATAATTATAATCCGTCAATATGTGGCGGCGTCCATTTTGGACCGATTTTTAACAAACATAACTAAGATCACTCCCGACTAATTCACCTTTCAAACAAAAAAGAAACAAAATTAAAATCGCTTCATCCGTTTCGGAGCTACGATGCCACAGACAGACACACACACACAGACACGTCAAACTTATAACACCCCGTCGTTTTTGCGTCGGGGTTTAAAATATACTGAATGACATAAGCTGCTGAAAAGCGTATGGCAAATCTGCTGACATGTTATTTTAGAAATACTCGTATATATTGATTGTATGGATATTCACCTGCCAACCCTCTATTCCAAATTACAATTGTCAATTTTCAGACTTACAATCGGTACCATCTGAAAGGTACTCCCTTGATTTTCCTAAAATTTTTTGTCCGAAAATCATTATCCATAACACGTTTGCTATAAACTTCAATAACCATAATGTTCAAAACACCGAAATTATGTCTTACATAACTAACTTTACTTCCAATACTATTTGGTCATAATATCGAATACTATAATAATAGAATCTCCTAATTTTACATGACATAAAGTCGTATGTCCTAAGTATTGTATCACATAATGTGTATGATTCCGAATGGTCATTTATAAATTGTAAGTCGCGAAAAAAATCCCTAAGAGTTAGGTTTTAGTGACAGAAACGAATTGCTGTAAATCCGACTCCACGCAGTCTTGTCTGCCCTACCCCAAGAGTGTTATTTAAAATCGCGTAGGCGCGGAGGGGCGAGGCGGGCCGCGAGTTGAGGAGCAGGTGGTTGTAACACTCCCCGCCGCGGCTGAGGCTGGCCGGCGAAGCCGGCCAGCAAGCCGAAGCTGCGGTGGTGAGCGTTAAACCCATCTGCGACGATAAGCTCGCGTGAGGCCGCCGGAGCCCCGCAGCACCGGAGCCGTGACAGAAACCATGCCTGCTGCATGATGCTTGCTCGTTTGCATGCTACGTGCTTGCTTGCATGCTTGCTTGCTGCATGCTTGCCTGTTTCATGCTTGCTTGCTGCATGCTTGCTTGCTTGCTGTGTGCTTGCCGCATGTTTGCTACATGCGTGCTGCATGCTTGCTTGCATTACATGCTTGCTACATGCGTGTTGCATGCTTGCTGCATGCTTGCTTGCTACATGCTTGCTTGCTTGCTGTATGCTTGCCGCATGCTTGCTACATGTATGCCGCATGCTTGCTGCATGCTTGTTTGCATTGCAGGTCAACGCCTACATACGATTAAAAATTTACTTAGAATAGGACTTATGACTTTTATTGAAAACGATTTTATGTCTTTTGTATATTATTGATTGTAATACTTATGACAAACGGATGTAGGACTTATTATATTTAGGCGTTTCAACTTTATTGCATATGATATTATGTGATTTAAAGTTCGGGTAAATTATCATTCGGAAGAATGATGATTATGACAAAAACAATTATGTAATTTTAGATTATGGATTAAAAAGTTAGGTAATACGATAGAGAACCCATCTGAAATCATGATAGTTGAAAACTGTAACCGGCCAATCCCGATGTCAGGCCAGACTAGGACTGCCGGGGTTGCGGGCCTGTTCGAAAGAGATACCGCGGCCCCGGAACATAAAGGGCGAGGAAGGAACATGGATGGGTTTTAGTCAGTAAAAGTCTGACACTCCCTTCCGCTCCGCCCAGAGGTAGGAGAAGTCATTTGATGATTTTCCATCAGACCAGACTAGGACTTATCACAAAAGGGCGATCATTATTATAGGGCAACCCGACTGTATGGGTTGAGCTAGATAAGAACTGTGAGTGTGACCCACAACAAAAGCAGCCACCAAGCCCTACATCCGAGTTGGTTGCAGTGTGATTGCTTTGTTTGGGTTAGCATTATCTTGACAGGATAAACGTGTAAACTGGTTTGGCCTAGGTCAAAATAATTTGGCCTAATATTGGGTTTGGCCGGTAACAAAATATTCATCGTTATCAAGATTTTCGGTACTATTTACGTTATTACCTCTATTATGTTCCATATTATTATTTTATACATCGCTACTAACTCAAACGCATTGATAAGAATCTCGTCATTACAAGAACAAGATGGATCATTAGTAGAAACTTGTAACATATCTAATTAATCATCTACTTCGCTGTAATTAGCCATTGTTCGAAAAGTTAGTAAAGTAAATAGTAATAAATCATCATTCAAATTGTCTGGTATAGTGCACTATGTCCTGTGATGAATTATAAAAGTAATACAATGTGAGATGCTATTAGATTATTATGCTAATGACTTCGCAAACGATTAACGTCAATATTATAAGGCCAGAAGAGAGCTTGAGAGCTTTTTAGGTCGTCACAATTGCTATCTTTATATTGGACCTGTCTGTTGGTAAGTGGGTATAACGCCAGCAATAGATACAGTAGTTGAGTTGAAATAACAGATGTTTCCCTCATTTTTCAAGGCATTATACCTGTCAAGAACTCGATTCTGCGTACTGCTTCCAAACAGTACAAATAGGTAAACTGGTAGGTACAAAGAGGTGGTTAAATCCATTTTTTTCACATTCCCGCCGTTATTTTATTCTCCGCGTTCTGGACACTCGTCTGGAAAATTCTAGACGTATGGTAACCCTAAGCTAACAAGATCATGAGATGCAAAATATCCGATTTGTTAAAATAAGATTACTTAATGAAATATTTTGAAGAGTGAATCACCAATTTTAAGAAAAATATTATGTTAGGCATCGCATCAGACATAATGCTTGTCGTACCAATGTCCAGCCTGCAAGAACAAATACAGTGAAAGGTCGTCGGCCACACGATCGGATATTCGTGAGATAATCGTTATTGTCTTATAATTACTTTTTCGACCGTGAACTGTGAACTTGCTTTTAAGGCTTATTTTTAGTATAATTATCGGTAATTCCTTAAGGGTCATATTATATTGTTAAATAAATGTTTAGGTACTAATTACGTATATGTAAATTATCTTAAAAAACCATGGAATGAGGGACGAGAATTTTAACATTCCGTAAATCGAAAATTACCTATGAATAATGTACTATGTAATGTAAATTAAATTAAAACTTACTTTGCATAATTTATTGAACGTGTACTAATACTACAAAAACAGCCGGAAAACACTCAAGAGAATTTGAAATTTTCTTACGTTTTGTGCAATTTGTAGAATAGTGTAAATCCTATTGAATGACTTTTTTTATTCAATAGGATTATGAACTTAGAGATCTTTTTGATAATTTTAATTCATTATTTGGGTTGTTTTGAGTTGTCTACAAATTGAAAAAAAAAAAAAAGATTGTGTTTTCGAAAAAATTACGCCTTTAAGAATTTCCATTTCTTTGACGCGTGTTGTCGTTGACTTTATGAATGAGCCGACTGATATAAAACAGTGCAGTCAGTGACGAAACCAATCATTCGGATCGAATACCGACCGATGTCATATCATATCGTAGCGATGAGCGAAAAAACAACTGTAGAAACTACACACTTGGGTATGGAACTGTAAATTAGACAAACAACTCTCTTGTGGATTCCAGCACCGATTTTTCAGTCTGTAATAGTCTGCTGAAAGATATTTTTGCGAAGTTAGCACCCATGAAATTAAAATCTCAAAGAGCGGACTTACCGCCACTTTCGTGGCGTGGCGTTTTCGAATCTCTTGATCTGGAAAATTTAAATCTTTATTTTCATGACGACGATCTCAAATGTAAACTTTTTTTGCAAAAAATATAACCGACTTCACACAAAAAAGTGAAAAATCACTTTAGTTAAAGAAGTCGGTGACCTTTGTTTGATTAATTTAGTTTTTTTGTTCACTTTTTAGCGGTTCATATATGTTTGCAGAGTATCGGCGTGATTTTTTGTAATGAATTGGTGTAAACAATAGAAACAGATGAGATTTCAGCGATCCCAGTACATTTGCTATCATTAATTGAGGAGTTCCCGTTGCCTATCTTCCGAAGTTCTTCATTAGATCTTTACCAAATTGAAATGGGATCACTCCAAGAAAGTAATCTTCCCCCTATTCTCCAGGATCCCATTAAATGGAACGTAACAAATCTAACTGTCGAAATCTGGGTGTATTGTACACTTCTGCGTTCTCCCTCAGAGCAAGCAGGCGTGATGTTACGTCACGATGTTGTATAAATTAAATAATAAATAACCAAGCGATTGCTGATTTACTGCAGCTTTGCCGTGTATTTTTATAGAGTTCAATTTATATCCCCAAAGATCAGCGACAGATCTTAACCAAATTAAAATGGGACCACACAGAAAACACCAGCTATCAAATAAAAACAGAATCATCAAATTCGGTTCACCCAGTCGAAAGTTCTGAGGTAACAAACACAAAAAAAAAATACAAACGAATTGAGAACTTCCTCTTTTTGGAAGTCGGTTGAAAATGTCTCACTTCTCGGATATGTTACATGTTTGTCTGTACATTCATACACTGGTCGATAAGGTGATACTTGAAGGAGGCCTGTGTCCAGTGCAGCACTGTTTGTGTCTTTCTACTGACATCATCATCATCTGCCTAGCCTTTTCCCAACTATGTTCGGCTTCCAGTCTAACCAGATGCAGCTGGAAACCAGTATTTTAGATGGAACGACTGCCCACCTGACCTCCACAATCCAGTTAGTACTGGGTAATACAGTAATCCTTGGAATGACGCTTGTCACTTGTCTTTTCACTGACATCTTAGTGCAATTTTCAGCAGATTTCCTGCACTAAAAAGTAGAACTGATGTAGGTATTTCTTGCAACTTATAAATCATTACGGGTAAATTATTTTCTGTGTAACTTACATAAGTACGTTAATTAGTCTCGGAATTTCTTGTCCTAAATGGAGGTTGTAAAGATGGATCGATTTCACAACTATAATATTTGATCGGTAATGTCTTTTATATCAGATTGAGATGAGTAATAAAAGGATTGTGAATAAAGCTTCAATATGTAATTTATATCTGATCTAGGTTTTTGTTTCCAAATAAGACATAAGGTCAAATGATGGAACTATGTTAGTATTGTATGGATAGTATTGTATTTTATCTCGATTCAACAGGAACTGCTAGACAACGAAACTACACATTGGTTTTTATAAAATCAAAATCTTTGAACAGTCAATTTTGAACTGTCGAAACAATGATGAAATATAATGTAGCTACAGTCCCAGTCACAAGACATAAAACTGTGAAAGTACTGTAAGTTGCCCATTCCCTAGCGAGATTCTCTATAGAGAAGAACAGGGAAGAAACTCCATGGACACTTTTAAATCAAAATATTGTAACAAAATCTTGGTAATATCATTCATGTTGAGATGGTATATTATGTGAGACCTATGTGGCAAGATGTGCACTTTAAAAGTGTCCATAGTAAAAACAAAAAAAAAACAATCACGTACACAGATAGAGGAAACACAATCATGCAAGTCAAATAATCTACTCATCTGCTCTAGACAGAAGAAGACCAAAGAAAACACGAAGGTCGACTGTAGGTCTTAGGAATAATGATCCTTAGGTTAAGCAGCTCAAAAAAAACTCAAAAAAACTCAAAACTCAAATCATTTATTTCAACTAGACCATTACGGCACTTTTGAATGTCGATAATACGAAAAAAAAAAGGCTACAGTCACAGACACAAGGCATAATAACTTGAGAATGTACTGTAGTTGCCCATTCCCTAGCGTAGATCTCTATGGAGAAGAACGGGCAAGAAACTCCATGGACACTCTTTTCAATCAAAAATGTTCTTACAAAATCTTGGTTACATCTTTCATGTTGAGATTATACATATATGTGAGAACGATGTAGAAAGACGTGCAGAATAAGAGCGTCCAGAGTAAAAAAAGAAATAAATCAACAATTTATAAAATAAAGCAATTCAAATGATCCATGGCAGCTAAGAGATGACCAGTCCCGACTGACAGCGCCTGCTTAGTTTGATTTTTGGACGGGTGACCACCTATAAGTATTACATTCTTCTATAATGTAGATCTTTCACCGTCGTTACAGGTAGTAGTACTTAAGTAGGATCAAATATTTGTCACTATTAAACTTTTCAAGAGCTCCACAAAACCAAAAAATACGAAAGATAAAGATTGCAAGCTAATACCGCAAATAATATTTCTCGAGTAGGCTACAAATAAGTCGAAATATTACAGTCGGGTATATTAAGTCGAAATATTACAGGCTTAAAGCATTATAGCCTACAAAAGAAAATATCAAACGAAGTTCCACAAAAGCTTCAACAACATCGATAGCTAACGCCATCTATCAAACCATTGAAGAACTAACACAACACTACAAAACGACCTTCACCTCGTTGCCTTACTCTGCTTACCTCAATAGATGCGTGATGATACCGCAATAATAATGATTACGACTGCTCTCAAAAGATCAGTGTTGCAATACTTCAATAGTTTCAGTAAAAGTAATGCTCAAATAATGATTGTGTATTAAGTTTGATGTTAGGCTTGGAAAGATGGATATGTTTGTGTGTTATGAAACTGAAATTAGTTCATGATCTGTCTGTATAGAGCTGTGCAGTACTATATAGTATTCTTTCATCATCATCTGCCTAGCCTTTTCCCAACTACGTTGGGGTTGACTTCCACTCTAACCGGATTCAGCTAAATAACAGTATTTTACATGGAGTGACTGCCTACCTGACCTCCCTAACCCAGTTAGTACTGAGCAGTACAATACCCCTTGGTAAGACTTTTTGGGCCACTGACTACCTGTAAAGACTGTCAAAGGTCTACAAATGACAACCGGTTTACAGTTTTCTGATAATACGGGCTGCCTTGTAGGTCTAGTTGTCGCAAGCGCGAGTGCCGGGGATGTGGTCCTGGGTTCGATTCTCAGGTCCGCTATAGTGTAATAAGTTTTTCTGTTAAGAATTTCTCAGTAACAGCTATGGACGGTGCCCATTTGATGGCAATAGGCTCACAAACTATAACACTATAGGACTCCCACATTTCGCCAGTTCCGTGTGTTCTGCTTGTGGCATTTATATCAACGAGAGCATTGTTAAAAAGTAAAAGAGGGATCATGTATTAAAACACAAGCAACAAACTAAAATATAGAACTCAAAATGATAAGATTTTCCTTAGCTGTGTCAAATTTATTGGCATATTATGAAAAACATTCAATGCGTTGCACGCCTACAAATCTGACCACAATGTAAATAATATTGGTTATTATAAGTTATTGAATAGTAATTTGATCAGACCTACTCTACTGCTTTTCGATAGTAAGAGGGCACGCCCGTTGATCGTGAATGATGCTTTAAATTATCTTGTGACGTATCCTCCTTCTGACCTCCGTAACCTACAAGGAAACCAGATCATTATACAGTTTAATGTCATCATTACGCTTCTTAATACCAAAACTATCTCAACTAGCTTCACTAAGGTCACCTACAATTAGACTAGCCCAGCCCCAAATCTTTATGATGAAATATTACCTGCTACTTAAGTAAGTATAAATATACTGTACTAATACGGTAACGTTATCAGTTGCATTCACAGCTTCTGGGCAGCAAGACCAATCCAACAAATAAAATGAAATTGGTAAGCTATTAAAATGACAGCTTGGTTTATAAAGCTCAAAACAATTAGTATAGTCAATCTGGATATTTAATAGAGGTATCAGGGAATTAGCAGCCTCCATAAGACCCCGAGACACTTTGGGTTTCAGCTTTCAACCCTTCATGGTGGCTTATGCTCAGTAATTAATAAACATTGGCTTTAGCAAAAAAAATAGAAAATACCTTCGAATCTCGTGATACAGTTTATCCAATCAATGTCGTTTTTGTTTACTAAGTGCTTCAGATTTTTTGTCGGTTCTTTAATATTTGATTGATTACCTTCAAACATAATCTTTTCTTCAACATTCAAAAAATGTAATCCTATAATATTTTTTCAGTTCATCGTTTTAGCTGCCGTCACCTTGGCACAGGCCGGCAAACTTGACAGAACCTACCTGCCACCCAACGCTCAAGGATCTGCAGGATCTGCCTTCCTTCAGACTCCTCTCCAGTCCAACGGATTCAAGGACCAATCCGGTGCTAACTCCAACAACGGATTCTCCAGCCAAAACGCGTATGCCCAGAACGGAGGGTACTCAGGCTTCGAGCGCGCTCAGGCTGCCCGCGAGAGGAACGCTGCTATCCTTCGTCAGGACAACTCCAACGATGGAGAGACTTACGCGTATGCTTATGAGACTGAGAACGGTATCTACGGTGAGGAGAACGGAGTAGCAACCAATGGAGTCCAGGCTCAGGGCGGGTACTCCTATACTGATGATGATGGGAAGGTCTACTCTGTGAGGTGAGGGTCCATGTTATTATCACAATGATACCGACCCGAATATTTCGAAAATTGTATTATTTTATTCTATTCTGCCTCATATTTTTAGGTACACAGCTGATGAGAACGGTTTTCAGCCCCAAGGCGACCACCTTCCCACTCCTCCCCCCGTCCCCGCAGAGATCCTGAAGGCTCTGGAGCAGAACGCTCGTGATGAGGCTGCTGGCATCTTTGACGATGGTATGCTTGTAATTGCCTGCTAAGATTCCAAATTTTCTGACCACCATTTAGTTTAGAAAATACAAAAAAAAACTATTTTCAATTATTCTCAAAAGTATAATCAAATTAATGATATCTGAATTTCACTGGATCAAAAAAATCTTTTATTTACTAATTTATTTGTTTCCAGGAACTTACCGTGAAGCCGCTAACAGCCAACAACAGTACTACAACAACGCTGGAAGTGCTAGCGCCATCGCTGGAGTCCAGAAAGCGTACCTCCCTCCCTTCGCTCAGCGCAACAACCAGGGTGTTGCCAAGCAACCCGCCTTCGACACCAACGCTTTCGACCGCAATGACGCTTCTGGAAGCGGCAACCTTGTTGCTGGAGTCCAGAAAGCGTACCTCCCTCCCTTCGCTCAGCGCAATAACCAGGTTGTTGCCAAGCGACCCAATTTCAGCAACAACGCTTTCGCCCGTAATGACGCTTCTGGAAGCGGTAGCTCTGTCGCTGGTATCCAGAAGGCGTATCTTCCGCCCGTCGCTCAGAGGGGACAACCCTCCTTCAACGCGAGGGATGGCTACCGTTATTGAGACTGTTCAATTTTAATTTGTAAATAATAATATATTTTTATCCACCTATTCTCTTTGGTTTCAATTCTGTCCGTTATGGAAATATATTCCAGATAAGTTACTGTGACAATTTTTAATTTGTATACATTTTGTTATACTTGTAAAAAGCTTTTACAAAAGCATGTTGGGTTGACGCAATGAAACTTTATTGACTAAACAGACCTAAGATAATAATAAAAATGTAACAAAAGTAGAATGAAGCCCTGTTAGGGCGTCAAAAAGTTCATCCGTATCGTTATCAACGGGGAAAGTGCTCAAAAGGCTGCAGCATTACCATATTGGATGGCAATGCTATTTTTTTTGCGTCGAAAAATAACCAGTCCTCTAGTTACGACTAAAGTTGACGAACCATTTGGGACCAAAATTAGGATAAGTGCATTATTTCGGGAAATGGTTCCCGAAATAATGCACTTATCCTAATTTATTGGGGGTCAGTGCAGCATGTCTTCTTCTACTTTATCTTTAATACTCGTCATCACAGCAGACACTTCCATTCTAGCCATATTTCTGTTCACACAGTCCATTTACAGTCTCTTTGGTCTCTGTTTATTGCTGTCCTCATCCATACTCAAAACTTTCCTCACAACATTTCTCATACTATGAGAACCGATTATCACAAATGTATTCAATTACCGGTGCCACTTTCAGACTTCCCCTTATATAAGTACTCTACTATTCTATCCATTTTCAAAACACCACACATTTAATAATTCTGAACTCAGCCACATGCCTTTCATTCATTCCTTTTGTGGTCCAACATTCTGATCCATATACTATAGCAGGTCTAACCACTGTATTAGAAATCTGGGCCTAAAGTTTAAGGGGACGCGGGAATCGCAGATTGTTCCCGTGGTCTGCCTCCTAGCCGGTGACAGCCTTATGATGGGACCATCGCACTGCCAAGCCAAATAGGTCTCGAGTACGAACCGAACAAGACCCATAATTCTGATTCAGATTGTTTCTGGATTCATGTGCGTATTGCATAAATATATTTTGTAAAATATCACGAGGAAGCCAAACCAACATGAGTCAGAGATATTTTTCTGCGGCATGTAAAGCCAAGTCGGAGGCCCATGGACGGCATAAAAACTCTAAAACCTGGTAAAGCACAAGTAAGCATACCTGTGCTCAACCTGATTATCATAAGCTAATTGATTTAAAAGAGTGTCCATGAAGTTTCTTGCCCGTTCTTCTCCATAGAGATCTACGTTAGGGAATGGGCAACTACAGTACTTTCACAGTTTTTATGTCTTGTGACTGGGACTGTAGCTACATTTAATTTTCATCTTTGTTTCGACAATTCAAAAGTGCCTGTTATTGGCCTACTTGAAATTAATGCTTTGATTTTGATTTTGAATAACGTGAGCTGCAGAGCGATGATGAAGTAGCAGTGAATCGTGGTACCAAAAACTGGAGCAGACCGGCAGAAGCTTACCATCTAGAACAATGGCTTCAGTACTAAAGAGCCACTAAAATATAACATTTAATATCCTCCCAAAATATTTGCCAAGGCAGCCAACTGCAATGAAGGAATATTCTGCACTACTAAATCCAAAACCGGTATCTCTGGAAAAACTAGTTTCGAGTAATATCGTTTTGGTATAACACTAAGTACTGATTGTTTTTTTTTTCAAATTAAATGAATTTCCACACATTTATAGCTTGGCGGTGTCCAATGCTTTTTTTCTTTTGACAGCAGGGTTGGTGCTGTGGCTGAGCGAACGCGTGCCGAGCTTCATTCTGCGGGTTCGATACCCGTACGGAACAAATATATAAGTGGCCTACAGGTAGTTGTTCTAGTGGGACTAGTGGTTTGTGTCAGTAACTTTAAATCTCTGTAAACACACTCATGATACAGGAAAAAGTGAGGAGTAAAGTAAAAACGAAACGAGGTACCGCTTTTGACTTAGACAAATGACAGCTGGGACCAACAGCTTAACATGCTTTCCGAGGCACGGAAGAAACTCGGTATGTAATGGGTGATCACTCTGGTCAACCATCCACTCAGGCAAGATCGACTTAATCTGTTGCTGTAGGTAAATAAATATTCACGACTTTTAATGGAAAAATCAAATCAATTAAAAGGACATCACCCAGATTGGGCTATTTTCAAAAGTTGCCGGCCAACCAAAAAAACCAAACTTTGAAAATAGCCCAAACATTTATGGAGGCTGGGTGATCTCCTTTCTTAATGCAAAGACTGACGACCTTTGTGCGACCGAATCCTCAGATTCTTTGGACACGTTACCCGCAACAATGAATAAATTGAACGTTTGGTGAATCAGGGAAGAGTTAAGAAAAAGTAATGTAAACAAAGCACTTATAGCAAAACACTGTGACTTGGTAATATATTAGATCTCAAAAATTCAGAAGACGTCTTGTATAGTGGATATAATGTCGTAGCATTTTGCAAATAAACATTCTATTCGCAAACAATGAAAATGGAAATTCGATATTGTACCTATATCCGATGTAGCCTACCAAAATCTTCTTATCCCTAGATAGATAACCTACGTCGAAACGACGCAATCGATTTTCAAAAATCGTTATAACTCGTTTGTTTTTCGCGTCACTATCCTGCCCGTTCCTGTCAACTCAGTCGGCCGTTGGAGCTTGTAGGACACATCCGTATCGCTCCGGTAAGTGCAATACTTTCGTCAATATTTACCTACCTTACGTCGAAATGACGTATGGTTATCTTTAGTGTTCGTTTTTAGATTTTTGGGAAAAAGTGTTATTATTTTTTTTTGAGAATAAATGTATATGTTTTTTATTAGTTTTTTTACTTGTTATAGGCCACGATAAAAATAACATTATGACGTCACGAAACTGTGCAGACGATGCAGCAATCTGTCGGTTGTTGCTTGAAACAAGCGATGAAGAGATTGAGGGGTCGGGCAGTGAAACTGAAGACTGTTTATTAGAAGATGAAATACAGAGTGTTTGTTCTATCATCGTGTGATGAAGAGGGCAATGTTCATGCTATGACCGGCAAACCAAATATGATTCATTTTTATAATGAAACAAAAGGGGGAGTCAACACTTTTGACCAAATGTGCTCATCGATGTCGTGCAGCCGCAAAACAAGCAGGTGGCCCATGGCTATGTTTTATGGAATCCTAAATATGGCATTTATAAACGCATACATTATTTACTGTGATAATATGATTTGTAAGAAAGAAAAACCGCTGGGACGTAGAGATTTTATGAAGAAACTCAGCGGTAGCCTTATGACCCCATGGAAACAAATATCAAAGAAAACATTAGTAGTATACTGCCAAAAAGACCAGCCGAACCTCCCACACAACATGAAGGTGTACCTGAGCCAAAAAAAAGGAAATATTGTGCCTTTTGTCCTTGAAAAATTAGTAGGATGATAAAGACAATGTGTGACAGCTGTAAAAATCCCATTTGTGGAGAGCACAAGTCTAGCGTCTGCCCTAAGTGCCTTTGATACCAATATGAATAAAAATTGTGATTTACTTTAATTTGATATATTTTAAGAAATTAAAAAAAGTTGATTTTTAAAAGTTTATATAGTAAATTATAAGACTGATGGAAAGATTCCTAAATGTTTAAGTTTCGTAACGTAAGAATTACCTTGTTTTGTACTTTATTTTTTTTTCTAATAAATATATAAATAAACTCTACTGTTTTTCATTTAATCACAGTATAATTAAAGATATTAAGACATAATATCACATTCATAAACCTAGTATATACATAATCCAAAATATGCTCACTCAAACATTCGCACGTCGAATCGACGTATGGTTATCTTTAGTGTACAGTGAAGTATGGTTATCTATCTAGGGTTATCTATGTCAACTCGATAAAGAAATATAATACTATTGCCCTCAAGTTTATTTTTAGAAGTACGGTGTAAATGATACCTACTAAACTATCTAAAAGGTAACGCAGACACACGAAAATACACCATCACATTGAAATACAAATTAAAACATGCAATCATAATCCTCATTCTCTTTTAGCCTAATCCCAATTTATTTGAGATCTGTCTTCTTCTTCCATACTTGTCATTACTTGTCAGCTCATCGGGCACTTCTTTTCTTGTCACGCAGTCCATCCATAGTATCTTTGGTTTTCCTCTACTCATATTAAATTAAAACATACAATATTGATGTGAAATGATACAGAACCCAATTTTGCAAATCATTCAATAGCACATCGTCAATAAATCACTTACTACGGTAATAAAATTAATTTCTATATCTTTCTCAGATTCTCGAATAGTAATCGAGTAGTGATTTCAAAGCTCAAAGGCCATTTTATTGACTTTAAGCAGTGGTTAATTACAGTGAGGAGGCGCACCAGTTCTTAATAAATGAAGCTTTTAATTATCTCTTGACGTATCCTCCTTCTGACCTCCGTAACCTACAAGGAAACCAGATCATTATACAGTTTAATGTCATCATTACGCTTCTTAATACCAAAACTATCTCAACTAGCTTCACTAAGGTCACATACAATTAGACTAGCCCATCCCCGAATCTTTATGATGAAATATTGACTGCTACTTAACTAAGTATAAATATACTGCACTGATACGGTAACGTTATCAGTTGCGTTCACAGCTTCTGGGCAGCAAGACCAATCCAACAAAAAAAATGAAATTGGTAAGCTATCAAAATTACAGCTTGGTTTACAAGTACAAAACAAATAGTCTGGATATTTATTATGTACAATATTTACATACAACATCTAAAACTACATACAGGGCGTAAACTACCTCATCACGAAGCATTCTGCACATCAAACTAAGTAACTTTACGCAAAAAATATTGCTCGGAAACAACTTTTTTTTTTGGGGTGAACAATCACGTTTTGTAGTATAACTCAATGTAACGCACTCAAAACATTGTGCTGATGGATGGGTTGATTAGTGTGGGGGTCGTAGAGACATTTAAAGTAAAATCTTGCGATAAAAACTTGTACCTATAAAAAAAAAAACCGGCCAAGTGCGAGTCAGACTCGCGCACCGAGGGTTCCGTACAAACCTGTAGGTATATAAGTAAAAGTTATGGTATTTTTATTGCTAAATGAAATCCATAACATAACAATGTGGAAAGCTGACGGTACCTTGTCAATACATATATGAAAACATTAAAAAATTTAAGATTTTCGGAATTTTTCCTATATGTGTACTTTATAACGTTGCTTCATGCCAAATTTCACGATTCCAGGTCGTCTGGAAGTATCCTTTAGGTTTTGATTCCCTTGCGAGTAGTTGCGAGTTTCAAAATATGCGGCTTTAATTGCTGTATCTTTTGATTGCGTTGACGTAGAAGTTTGATTTTGTTACAGCTTAAAGATATTATAGATTTGAGTATTTGTTAAGAATTTCAATATAATACCACTACGCGTTCATGAGTAAAGGGGTAATAAGTTTAAAATTATTAAAAATATTTTTATTATATGATGTAACTAAAAATTTATGCTTTTCGCAATTTTTCCTTTATCTGTGTTATAAGACGTTGCTTCGTACCAAATTTCAAGATTCTGAGTTCACGGGAAGTACCCTGTAGGTTTTGATTCCCTTGCGAGTGTCGAAAATTTGCGGCATAAACGGGAGTATCTTTTGATCGCGTTGACTTAGAAGTTTGATTTTTTCACAGCTCCAAGAGACCATAGATTTGAGTATTTGATATGAATTTCAGCTTGATACCTCCACGCGTTCCTGAGAAAAAAGGTCTTGACAGACAGACAGACAGACAGACAGACAGACAGACAGACGGACAACAAAGTGATCCTATAAGGGTTCCGTTTTTACCTTTTGAGGTACGGAACCCTAATACTTGTCAAAAAGTTGTAACTTTTACCCCCAATATATCCGTAACTAAAAGGTTCCCAGGTATGGTAGAACAACAAAATGATCAGAATAACGAGGAGAACAAGTGCCTTTCAGTTTCGATAAGAGGTGTTTTACACCCTTTATAATTACAAAAATAAAACTAAACGTAAAACTAGTTAATTATATACAACAATGTCAATAGGACAATTAGGCGTCAAAGTACTCCTCCGCATCACTGTCATCGGGAAACGTGCCCAGAAGACTGGCAGAATTGCCACGTTGAATGGCAATGTCACGCGAAGTGTCGATCAGGATATTAATCAGGGAATTTGCAGCCTGCATAAGACCCCGAGACACTTCGAGTTTCAGCTTTCTACTCTTCGTAATAGGTTAAACTCAGCTACAATATAATTTGCTACAAATAAAGGAAATACATTGAAATCACGTGAAAAACTTTTAACCATTAAATGTCGTGGTGGAGTCACAAACAAAAGCGTTTCTGACTTAAATTCTATTTCTTAATCTATGATTTTCCTACAACATAACATGTTTTCTTTAAATTTGAAAAACGTAACCCTATACTTCATTTTTTCAGATCATCGTTTTAGCGGCCGTCACCTTGGCACAGGCTGGTAAATGGACAGAACTTACCTGCCACCCAACGCTCAAGGATCTGCAGGATCTGCCTTCCTTCAGACTCCTCTCCAGTCCAACGGTTTCAAGGATCAATCCGGTGCTTACTCCAACAACGGATTCTCCAGCCAAAACTCGTATGCCCAGATCGGAGGGTACTCAGGCTTCGAGCGTGCTCACGCTGCCCGCGAGAGGAACGCAGCTATCCTTCGTCAGGACAACTCCAATGATGGAGAGACTTACGCGTATGCTTATGAGACTGAGAACGGTATCTACGGTGAGGAGAACGGAGTGGCAACCAATGGAGTCCAGGCTCAGGGCGGGTACTCCTACACTGGTGATGATGGCAAGGTCTACTCTGTTAGGTGAGGGTCAATTTTATTATCACAATGATACCGACCTATAGAGGTTTAAAATTTGATTTATTTGTTTTATTATGCCTTACATTTTTTAGGTACACTGCTGACGAGAATGGTTTCCAGCCCCAAGGCGACCACCTCCCCACTCCTCCCCCCGTCCCCGCAGAAATCCTGAAGGCTCTGGAGCAGAACGCTCGTGATGAGGCTGCTGGCATCTTTGACGATGGTATGCTTATAATTGCCTACTAAGATTCCAACTTTTCTAACCACCATTTAATTTAGAAAATACAAAAAAAATACAATTTTCAACTATTTGAAAAAGTTTAATCAAACTAATCGTCTTTGATTTTTGATGAATCAAAAAAATCTAGTATTTACTCATTTATTTGTTTCCAGGAACTTACCGTGAAACCGCTAACAGCCAACAACAGTACTACAACAACGCTGGAAGTGCTAGTGCAATCGCTGGAGTTCAGAAAGCGTACCTCCCTCCCTTCGCTCAGCGCAACAACCAGGGTGTTGCCAAGCAACACACCTTCGACACCAACGCTTTCGCGCGCAATGACGCTTCTGTAAGCGGCAGCTCTGTTGCTGGAGTCCAGAAAGCGTACCTCCCTCCCTTCGCTCAGCGCAACAACCAGGTGGTTGCCAAGCGACCCAATTTCAGCAACAACGCCTTCGCCCGCAACGACGCTTCTGGAAGCGGCAGCTCTGTCGCTGGTATCCAGAAAGCATACCTCCCTCCCGTCGCTCAGAGGAGACAACCCTCCTTCAACGCGAGGGATGGCTACCGTTATTGAGACTGTTCAATTTTAATTTTGTAAATTATATATATTTCTATCCACCTTTTCTATTTTGTTTCAATTTCGTCCGGGTACAAATACAATCCAAATAAGTTACTGTTACAATTTGTATTTGTTTAAATTTTATTTACGGCAAAAGCGTTTTTGGTTGACGCAATGAAACTTTATTGACTAAACAGACCTAAGTTAATAATAAAATATCATAACAAAAGTAGAATGACGCCCTAAACAACGGTGAAAGTACCCAAAAGGCTGCAGCATTACCACATTGGATGGTAATGCCAATGTTTTCGCTGAAAAAGAGCCAGTTGCGAGTAAAATCGATCAACCATTTTTTGGTACCACGATCCACTGCGTGGTACCAAAAAATGGAGCAGACCGGCAGAAGCTCACCAACTAGAACGGCTTCAAAACTAGAGAGCAAGTGAAATATAACTTAATATCCTCCCAAAATATCGGCCAAGGCAGTCAACTGTAATTGAGGAATATTCTACAGTACTAAATAAAAAAACGGTGTCTCAGGAAAAGATAGGTTTGAGTAAAACAGTTTTCTCTATACTTTTCAGATTCTTTTTTTACATAGTAAATGAATTACCAAGAATTTTTGGATTATAACTTCGAGGTGTTCATTGAATGCGTATTTCTAATTGCTATCCTATGTCATAAATTTTTCGACAATATTCTAAAGTAAATCCCACCAAAAACATTCTGTAAAAACTAGCCAAGTCTCGATGGAGCTGCTTGTTTATCTGTAAAAAGTAGTGAAATCTAGACAAAGTTGTGCCCATGTCTAAGGTTCCTTACTGCGATTTCTTTAATATTATTGTCAATGTTGTGTGACTTGGCCGTTGAACATTCTTTATATGTTAGTGGGTACGAATCAATTTTGTTTACACGTAATGTTATATGTGTTGTAACTACATTTGTTTGTTAAGCAAGATAATAGCCCATACTGCAATGGTATTGGTAATTGGACGCAAGTGTCTCAGTTTAGGCTATTTTTGATTGTGCAACACATGCATTCAGCATTGACAATGCTGACTTCTGCTCTCTTCTTTTTCCAGCGTCGAATTAGACAGACGGCGCAATGGTGTCATGGAGCACCTGGTTTTGTACTCTTGTGTACCCTTCAACGGGCAAGTCACACAACACTAACTATTATAATAAAGAAATCGCAGGAAGGAACCCTAGACTTGGCACGACTTGGTTTAGATTTCATAACTTTTTAGAGACAAACAAGCAGCTCCATCGAGACTGGCTAGTTTTTACAGAATATTTTTGGTGGGATTTCACGTCTTATTGTAAAAACGATATTGATTTTTTATATGCGTATTAAAAGCAGAAGGGGAGGCATTCGCTCAGCAGTGGGACGCTATAGTCTAAATTAAATTAGAAGATGTGTTAGAGTTTTTTATGTTCCATTAGTAGAAGGGGGCATTACCATATCTCAAAAAACAGCCGAGACAAGCTGAGGGTTCTTCATCAGATACTTCAGACCTTCGATTTTTGAGATCAAATGAAGCGGCCCACCAAGTTGACTATTTTTTGTAAAGGCGGTATGTCGATCTCTAATAGTTTGGTTGGGCTCTTGTGTTTTCTAATCAGGGTTACCAGGTACTCCAGATCTTCAATTATCCTAGTTTTTCCTTTATGTGGCCATTAAACCCTAACTCTGTACCAAATTTCAGCTCTCTGAGTTTATGGAAAGTCTAGTTCTATTCTGATAATCATGAGTGAGTGTCATAAATGCGAAACTTTGCTTTCGCTTAACTTTGGACCTAAATGACCTACAAACTTGAAATTTTGGAGTTTAAGTATGTGATTAGAACTTACTGGATGACCAAAATGTTTCAGTAAATGATGATACAGCAGTGTTTGGTTCGCGCTCGACTTGGCGAGGGCACTGCCGTACCCCCGATTTTTGTCTTAAAATTTACTATACAATATTGTCAGCACGGTTGGTAAGTCATAAGTCATAAGTCATTTATTTCAGAACAAAATACATTGTGTAGAAATTGTATAAAACGAAACCTTAAAAACATAACAGTCGGAAAAAAAAACATGTAAAGATAATAAAAATAACAAATTCAAGACGATAATAGTCCATACCCATTCAAATTAAAATAATTTACAATATAACAAATGGTCAAATATAAAGGAAAAACTGAAAACAAATTAGTGTTTTTTCCTAAGAATAATGCAATGAAATAAAAACAACAATATGTCGTCTAATTTTCTGTGAATACCTAATCAATAATAATAATAGAATGTCAAATATGAACAGTGGCTGAGAGATCGCGTACTGAGCTGCATGCTGGGTTCGATCCCTACATGGAACAAATATCTATGTTCCAGCACTGGTGGTTTGTATCTGTCAGTTTATATAAATCTCTGTTAACGCACACATGATACAGGAAAAAATCCTAGAGACTCTTCTCTATAGAAAACAAAAAATCGAGATACAATTTAGAGCTAGGCACGGCTGTGTTATAACTCATTAAATATTCGCCTAAGCACAGGCGTCGCTTTTCTCTCAGTTTCATAGTTCATTGGAATGGCAATTTGAATGAATGACAAAAAAAATGTTAAAATCACAAAGTCGATTTTTTTGGCCTAAAATGTGAATCGATTTCGTGTGTGCGTAATCCTTCTAGCCCAAATATGCCCAACTATGTTGGGTTTGGCTTCCAGTCTAACCGGATGTAGCTAAATACCAGTGTTTTACATGAAATTACTGCCTATCTGACCTCCACAACCCAGTAAGAACTTGGTAAAACTGGTTCTCAGACTTTCGGACAACTGACTACCTGTAACGACTGTCAAAGATTTACAATGATAGCCAGAAACCAAAGCTTAACGTGGTTCATGAGGCACGGAGGAAACGAGGTATGTTGTGTGTGGATGTTATGTCATAGCATTCCACAAAGAGACATTCTATTAGCGATAACGACACTGGAAATTCGATACCGTAAAACCGATATGGCCTACCAAAAAGCTTCATAACTATGTCAAAGTCAATGCAGTAATAAAAAACTATTTTGTCATGTTTATTTTTAGAAGCACTATGTAAATAATCTGCTGAATTATCTAAGAGGGAACGCAGACACGAAAATACACCATCATCACCTGCCTAGCCTTTTCCTAACTATGTTGGGGTCGGCTTCCAGTCTAACCAGATGCAGCTGAATACCAATATTTTACATGGAGCGACTACCTATCTGACCTCCACAACCCAGTTAATACTGGGGGAGACACGAAAATACACCATCACATTGAAATATAAATTAAAATATACCATTGTCATCATTCTCTTACCCTAACCCAATTCACGTGGGGTTGGAGAAGCATGTCCTCTTCAACATTTATTTTCTTACCAAATCATTCTTGACGCAGTCCATCTCAAACTCAAACTCAAACTCAAATCATTTATTTTAATTAGACCATTACGGCACTTTTGAATATCAAAAATACTAAACTAAATCAAAGCTACAGTCACAAAGCATAATAACTTGAGAAAGTACTGTAGTTGCCCATTCCCATCTATAGTATCTTTGGTTTTCCTCCACTCATATTGAATGAAAACATACAATATTGATGTGAAATGATACAGAACCCAGTTTTGCAAATCATTCACTTGCTAAGGTAATAAAATTAATTTCTATATCTTTCTCAGATTCTCGAATAGTATTCGAGTAGTCATTTCAAAGATCAAAGGCCATTTTAAGGACTATAAGCAGTGTTTAATAAGAGTAAGGAGTCACTCCAGTTTGTAATAAATGATGCTTTTAATTATCTCTTGACGTATCCTCCTTCTGACCTCCGTAACCTACAAGGAAACCAGATCATTATACAGTTTAATGTCATCATTGCGCTTCTTAATACCAAAACTACGAGTATCTCAACTAGCTTCACTAAGGTCATCTACAATTAGACTAGCCCATCCCCGAATCTTTATGACGAAATAATGACTGCTACACTTACGTTGAATAGATTGACGTACACCTAACTATATAAACTGTACTGATACGGTACCGTTATCAGTTTCATTCACAGCTTCTGGGCAGCAAGTTCAATACAACAAATAAAAATGAAATTGGTAAGCTATTTGGATTTAAAATTTATTTGACAGATAAGTTAAAAAAAAGTGTCTTCTTGTCGAAGAGTTAACGAATTTTGGTGAAACCTAAACTTATCCCCAAAATTCTCATACTTTTTAATACTCCCAATTGAAACATAATAAATATGTGAATCCTTAAAGTCTCTTTACAAAGCACGAGAACTCGTATTACTATTTGCACTGAACTTATTATGTAGCAAACTACCCTTTATGTGTACTTTACAGCCCTTGATTTGTTTCTTTTCAACAATGATAAATAAATAAATATCACTGGACATTAACACACAGCGCCACCTAGTGCCACACTAAGCAAAGCTTGTGTCATGGATACTAGATAGTTGATATACTACATATTTACTTTTTTTATATATTTACGTATGTCCTAACCCTCAGAAAGTAATAATAATATCAACCGCTTATCTGTTTTCCAGTTCATCGTTTTAGCTGCTGTGACTCTGGCTCAAGCCGGTAAACTTGACAGAACCTACCTGCCACCAAACGCCCAAGGATCTGCAGGATCTGCCTTCCTTCAGACTCCTCTCCAGTCCAACGAATTCAAGGACCAATCCGGTGCTTACTCCAACAACGGATTCTCCAGCCAAAAAGCGTATGCCCAGAATGGAGGGTACTCAGGCTTCGAACGCGCTCAGGCTGCCCGTGAAAGGAACGCTGCCATCCTTCGTCAGGACAACTCTAACGATGGAGAGACTTACGCGTATGCTTATGAGACTGAGAACGGTATCTACGGCGAGGAGAACGGAGTGGCGACCAATGGAGTCCAGGCTCAGGGCGGGTACTCCTATACTGGCGATGATGGCAAGGTCTACTCGGTGAGGTGAGGAGCTATTTTATTAAAACAGTGATACCAACATATAGCCAAGACATCAAATTGATATACCTATAACTCTGTATGATATCTTTCAGGTACACTGCTGATGAGAACGGTTTCCAGCCCCAAGGCGACCACCTCCCCACTCCACCCCCAGTCCCCGCAGAGATCCTGAAGGCTCTGGAGCAGAACGCTCGTGATGAAGCCGCTGGCATCTTTGATGATGGTGAGCATAAGGCAACATTCAAAATGTTACGCAGTGTAGAATATTTTTCTAAGCCTCATCTTTCTTAGATGTAGTACCTATGCCATTACGAAAGACTAATATCGTTGCAAGTTCTTAATCAATAAATGATTTAGTGAGTCCACTTATCACTCTCAAGCCCCACTACTCATATAATAAAATCAATCAATTTGGAATTCAATGACCATTATCGTCCTCGTTTTCTTTTAAGCTTCAAGCCACATTTATTTCTTCTTTTCCAGGAACTTACCGTGAAGCCACTTACAGCCAACAACAGTACTACACCAACGCTGAAAGTGCTAGCGCCGTCGCTGGAGTCCAGAAAGCGTACCTCCCTCCCTTCGCTCAGCGAAACAACCAGGTTGCTGCCAAGCGACCCACCTTCAGCAACAACGCTTTCGCCCGCAATGACGCTTCTGGAAGCGGCAGCTCTGTCGCTGGAGTCCAGAAGGCGTACCTCCCTCCCGTCGCTCAGAGGAGACAATCCTCCTTCAACGCGAGGGATGGCTACCGTTATTGAGACTGTTCAATGTTGATTAATTTATTTGTAAAAAACAATACTTGAAACCACCTATTTATCTCGTTTAAATTTTTCTATAAAATACTGAGTCAATTTCACAATTTACTCCAAATTAAACACTGTTTTAGGCTTTCACGGTATCGGGAGCTCAACATAAAAAATAATCACGGACTATATCCCGTAAATGACAATATAAGTTTACTCCAAATTATTTGAAATATCCCAATCGTACGTGTTTACTAGTTGTTTTGAGTTCCCGATATTTCGGCACGGCCGCGCAGCACCATTATTACGATTAAACTAAACTAAAAATAGCAAATACCACATTTTCAGTGTTTTTAGTTACCATATCAGTATATACCAAACGACTGAACAACTTTACTTACTTTCGAAATCCGGGTATGACTCCCTTTATTGCTAGTTATGATATTGACGACTTAATAACTTGTGCATGTATAGCAGCATGCATTGCTTTCTTTCTTCAATTTGTCATCTGTCGTTTGTTTCTGTTCATTTTGTCCTATTTTAGACTTTCAAATCGAATTATAACATCGTCACTGCTATTTCCCTAAAAAACTTACGCGCAATCCAAGCTGTCAACATGATCAAATTAAATATTTTATCAAACATAAAAACAACACTTATCAGGCAGTAAACATTCAAGATCTGAAAGAGCATCAGATAAATTTTGTGTAAATTATAATAATTCCCATCCCACGTTTACCGTGGGATAAATACATATCAATTCTGCCTCAGTAATTGGTTGCGGCGGATTAGTTGTCATTTGAAGGGAATAAGATATTGACATTAGAAAAAATTAATGGGTTTTTCATTACTTATCGAAAGTAGGTCTAAAGTAAAAATAAAATAAAATAAAATAAAATATTGCTGGACATTAACACTCAGCGCCACCTAGTGCCACACTAAGCAGAGCTTGTGTCGTGGACACTAGATAGTTGATATACTACATATTATATACTTTTTGTTTGTAAATACATACATATTATACATACTAGCTTCTGCCAGCGGCTTCGCCCGCGTGAAGTTTGATTATTGTCCCATGGAATCTTACTGCCGGGATAAAAAGTATCCTATGTTTTAATCCAGGTTATAAACTATCTGTGTGCAAAATTTCATCCAAATCCGTTCAGTAGTTGTCGCGTGAAAGCGCAACAAACAAACTTACATTCACATTTATTCTCCGAACTGCTAAGCTATCGGGAGTTACACGTGTTATTGTGAGTCAACTATAAAAGATAGACATATGCTGTCTTGGGATATTTTTTATATAATTTTATGTGGAATATTTCCGTTATACATGATTTCTATGTAGCTTTAACCATTAAGGCTGCACACGCGACGGAAGCTAAAAAAACCAAGTAACTTCTCCCGTTTTCCCAACATTTCCTTTCACTGCTCTGCTCCTATTAATGGTAGCGTGATGAAAAGTATACTATTACCTGCTCAGGAGTATGTAGAATAATTGTTCCAAGTTTCGTTAAAATCCGTCGAGTAGTTTTTTTTTCTATAAATAACATACAGACAGACAGACAGACAGACAGACAAAAATTTTACTGATTGCATTTTTGGCATCAGTATCGATCACTAATCACCCCCCGATAGTTATTTTGTAAATATATTTCATGTACAGAATTGACCTCTCTACAGATTTATTATAAGTATAGATAAACATCCATGACTCCGAAACAAATGTCCACGCTCATCATACAAACACTTGCTCGTACCGGGATTCGAACCCAGGACCCTAAGAACGTAAGGCAGTGCCACTACCACTACGCCATTCGGGTCGTGAGTGGCCGTCAGTGGCCTGAGGAGCGGGTTGAAAGTAATACTTTACAGCCCTAGGTAGAATTGGTTTCAACTGACACTGTCAAATTATACAAAAAAAATAGTTATATTTTCACATTTCTATTGAACCATGTTCCAACTTTCCATATAGCCACATTATAGCCACTCAATTACCTACAGCATCCTGTAAAATTGAAATAACATCAAGTTTAGCATTAAATAAAGAATATTTCTTTTTTAAATTAGGTTCTTCAATATGTTTTAGTTTCAACTAAAAGAACAGAATCATTCGTGTTTTATATTTTTATTTTCCTTGTATTCGTAATGAAAATCACAGTGTTTACATCGGGTTAAAGACTGATTTACTCCCTCGAACTATTGCCGCCCTCACTTATTCGGGCACCTGTCTCGGGATTAAATAAGGTACTTTCACCCCTAGGATAACAATGTGCGGTCGAAAAAGCTAATTGGTTTACAGTTAAACCAACAAATTACATTGTAAAGTGTAAACCAAATAGCTTGTCTGACCGTACTATAACGTAACAACTGAAACGAACGAATTACTTTTTCATGAAGTCATTCAGTGAGTTTAAATGAACTTAAACGGGTTGTTTGATGATTTTAATGATTCTAACTCAGTAGAGCCATTTTGGTAACGGACAAATTGCAAAACTGAAAAAAAAAATGAAGAAACTGGGTGTTTGGTGGGACAGCATGGGGGCATGGATCTTGTTTTTGCTGGTTATTGCTTTATAAGCCTTTTGTAGATTCATTTCATTATTCAATTCATTATTGTTATTTCCATAAGGACTCACTGAATTTACGAAGCAGCATCTGCAAGGATATTTTGTCGAGTATGTACCTATTTAGTGTTCTCACCTGGTTTAATTGGTTGTCTACTTATTATAAAAATTGCGCAAGTCAACTGATAAAGATTGATCTAGATGATGTGGCTACTCATCTTATTTACGCAATAAAGCCATCTCAAAATTCTCTTTAATATTTAGACGTAACTTCTATTGCTCCACGAGACGTATCGTGCCAATCTTATCTTAAAGTAATTTGCAAAGTAAAGCTTGCTTGTGAAACAGTTCATCTTGGGAAGCTTATCAATCTTTTTTGTGGCACCTTGAATCATTACTTGGCAAATAAATACCTTTTTAACAGCTACCAGCTAACAGCTGTTTAAAACACATTTTTGTATGGTAATATGTCACAGTGATAGCTGTTTTTAGATAATCAGACTGTTATCTTTTCGGTGAAGGTGGACCTTAGTCTAGTGGTCGTAAGCGCGACTATTGAGTATGTGGACCTGGGTTCAATTCCCAGGTAGGGAAAAGTGATATTAGGATTTTCCATCAGAAATTTCTCAGTGGCAGACTCGAAGTCTGGATTTGTGTCCAGTTGATGTCAATATGCTCGCCCCCAATACACGGGCCTTAAACATATCTGGTGAAATGTGAATCTACTATTAGATTAACCTTTGCCTAACCCTCTAGGCATTACAGGCGTGAATGTTTACATTATGTCAAGTAAAATACATTATGTCTTCCGTCAAACATGGCGAGCCGAATAATCTTCGGTGTACGAAGGTAATTTAGGACACAGACATAGAACCAAGTATAATACGATATAGAGCAAAATCCAATATACTACCACCAGCTTTGGCCAAGATAAATCCAAACAAATCATAGGTTGATTCACTTTGAGTCTAAGATTTGCGCTATTCGAATACATGTATGGCGTTGTCCTCGTTAGTCTTGCTAACGAAGTATTGAAGCTAGTATCGGCTGAGCTAAATGTTTTCAATCACCTTGTTATAAATAAGATCCATCTGTATAATTATGTATGTAATATAAAACAAACCAACAGCATTTATTTCGCAATGATTGATCAGATTTCGCTTCCAAGATAAGTTGTCAAACAGCGTGATTTATACAATCAATTTGTCGGAACTTACCTACATGACATGTCTTGGTAACCAATGTTCAGATCATTATCTTATTCAAAGACATGATAGTAATAATGGAACAGCAGACGCCAGAATCATGAAGAAGTATCTCCTACATTGCATACTGTATGATAATCGAGAATCCTATTAAAAATAAAAACACCTCCTTTATGATTCTGGCCTTCTGGTAGTTGGTAGATAAAAACCAAGAAACCCGTAGTCTATTAGTAGTATCCCCGTAGTATATTATGCAATTGCTCGCGCGCGCGTTGCGCGCACTGTGGTGGGTGGGATGATAAATATGCTATTATTATGGATTTGTATTTTCTATCGATATATTCAGAAGTCCGAGAAACAATCCCTAATGCTATGAAACCACGGTTAATTAAAATTACCCATGGACCCGGTAATGGGTCGACCCACCGGGACTACGTGTAACGGTTGATAAGCGGTGTTGTTTTTATGCACTCCTATAATATGGGTATCGATTAAAAGGGTTTTGGTGAGAAGAATATTATTGAGTAAGAAATATTACGTATTACATTACGTATTATTGAGTAACATATAAATTAAAAGCTCAAAATTCTTAAACAGTCTTAGAAATATCTATAAAAAAAAAAGTTGTCGGGCAAAGACATTCTTTCCATGAGAACAAAGATAAATAAGTCAAAAATGTACTGAATTGACATCAGCGGAAAAGCGAACGTCAATTGTGTTGAAAGTCATTGTAAGAACAGAACAAAGGCATACACGCCCTCTAGATCATGAAACTAATGGTTCTAAAATAAACAAATCATTATGACTTCTGATAAATAAATAATTTATTAAATAAAGCTATTTCTTATTGCCCTAGTTTCTTCGAGTAGTGTTTTTTTAATGCGATTTTTAATACCACTGACAATGGAAATCCGAACGATGGAGTGTCTTACTGGTATCCTCTATCGTCTAGTGGTTTTATATCGACCGTAGATTTTTCCTCTGCGTCTCGGTTGTGGAGCTGAGTTAAAGGTTTGCATTCGAGACTCGACCGATGGAGCTGCGGCTTCCAGTAGTTTCATCTTGTTGAACGACTGGAGGCAGGTAAGCTCTCTGATTTTCAGGAAAGGCGCTAGAATTTTCTGGAACAACGTCATAGTGGGGAAGAGCATTGATGTTGAATGTGGCTTGGGTCACAGGGCTGTGCTGGTTGTTGCGTTGAGCAAACGGAGACGATGGAGACAGATCAAACGTCTTCTGTATTCCAGCGTTGGCATTGTTTTTAAAGTGAGATTGGCTCACTCTGCTCCTCTGGCTGTTGCCTTGAGAAAAAGGAGGGCGCAGGAACGCATTTTGGAGACTTCCAATGACGAAATCACCGCTTCCAGCAACGTCGTTTCGAATAAGCGCATCATTTTTAATTGTGGCTTGACTCACATCGCTTCCCTGGTTGTTGCGTTGAATAAAAGGCGGAAGGTACGCATTTTGGGTTCCAGCGACGGGATTACCGCTTTCAGCAACGTGATTGCGAATAAGGGCATTGTTGTTGAAGGTGGCTTGGGTCACGTCGTTTCTATGGTAGTTGCGCTGAGCAAAGGGTGCTAGGTACGCTCTCTGGTCTCCATTAATGGCGCTAGCAATTCCAGCAGCACCGTTGCCGTCAAAGGCGTTGTTTTTAACTATAGCTTGCCTCACTTATTTATTTATTTATTTATTTAACACTTCAAGCACAAAGTACAGAGGCGGACTTAATGCCAATGGCATTCTCTACCAGTCAACCTTTAGGTGATGCAGAGACAAGCAGTGGTAGGTGTCATTCCTGAAACTTCACGAATAATTTTATTAAAACTACGATAAACTACAAGGATATATAAAATACTATACCTATAATTATATAAAATACTATAAATATATATTAAAGTAAAAGTAAACAGCGCTTTGTACGGATATACTAAAATTTAAAGACAGACAATTGGGAAAATATTACCGTTGTGACGAAACTGCCAGCTTCTTCCGAATGTACTCGCGAACTTTAATTTTAAAGGATAAACGATTGGTTGCCATCCTGATTTCCTGGGGAAGCGCATTCCACAGAGAAATAGACTGGATGAAAAACGATCGATGAATGTAGTCAGTGCGGTGAGAGGGACAGTGAAGTAAGCGGTTTTGAGAAGAGCGCAGGCTCCTGTTATGGTTGGCACAAATGTATTGAAAGTGGGGAGCAAGGTAACTAGGGGAAGTGGGAGAGACAAGAAAAGAAAACAAAGTGGTTAACGCCCTTTGTTCCCTGCGGTGTCGTATGGGCAACCACTTAAGGAGAGACCGATGCTCGGAGATATGATCGTATTTACGCAGATTGAAAACGAATCGAATGCAGTTATTTAGAAGACGGTCAAGTTTGTCGAGGAGGTCTGCATTCAGGTCAAAGTAGCACACATCACCATAATCGATGATAGGAAAAATTAAGGACTGTACAAGCATTGTCTTCGTATTTGAGGGTAAAAAGTTTCTCAAACGGTACAGCGCTCGCAACGAACCCGTAACCTTCTGGCTGACACGAGCGACTTGAGTATTCCATTTCATATTGCAGTCGATGTGCAAGCCAAGATCCTTTACATCAGTACTGAAAGGAACGATCGCACCGTCGAAAACCACTGGCGGCAAGTTTGTACCATCCAACTTGCTCAGGCTGCGAGAACTTCCAACGATAATTGCCTGACATTTATTTGGATTAACGGCCACACCGAATTTATGTGACCAGGTTTTTATTGCCGTCAGGTCCCTATTTATATTGGAGATTATATTACAGATTTCGTCAGCCCTCCCCTGGCAGTACAACTGCAAGTCATCGGCATACAGATGATACGCACACTGAAGCTCAGAAGTTAGGAGATTAATAAAAATAGAAAACAGAAGAGGAGAAAGAATACCGCCTTGAGGAACACCAGTTTCCAAATCACACCAACATGATGAGGAGTCTCCCACGCGAACAGACTGCTGGCGTTCCTGAAGGTAAGAGGAGAACCATTTCAGTGCTCCGGGAGAGACCATAACATAGGATAAGATGGCTAGAAGGATGTCGTGACTAACGGTATTGAAGGCATTCGAGAAGTCAACTAGCACCAGTACCGTTACCTTGGTCTCCTCTAGTCCTGCCCTCATATCGCCAGTCACTTTAAGGAGTGCGGAAACAGTGCTGTGCCCGGGCCTGAACCCAGATTGAAGTGGGCTGATAAGCGAGTGCCTATGGACAAAATTGGAGAATTGTTTGTGCACACAGGCCTCAAGCACTTTGGATAAAAAGGGAAGGATCGAAATGGGACGGAAATGGGTAGGAAGAGAGGGATTAGACACCTTGGGTAGCGGACACACATAGGCTTTGCGCCACAGGGAAGGAAATACTCCGGTGAATAAGGAAAAATTCACAATGTGGGTTATCGCAGGTAGGAGTTCATCCAGAAGAGTTGTGATCATACCACGTGTGATATCATCACAACCCACTGCCTTTGACTTGATGGACAGAATGATCTTTTTAATCTCTCCCGGTTCAGCTGGAATGAAGCAAAATTGGTTAACATGAGGACGCGTTAGACCAGAAATTAGTGACAAAGTGTGATGTTTAGTTAAGGGATCCATGGAAGAAGCTGAAGAAAAATGTCGGTTAAGCTCGTCCAGGTCAATAGAGTTTGGAAGGTCTAAATGTCGCGGTTTGCCGATACCCAGAGTTCCAAGGAATTTCCAGATATCGGCAGGAGAAGAGGAAGTAATATTATCGTGAATGTGGCGGCGTTTACCGATGCGTATCATCTGATTGCACCTATTCCTTGCAACCTTGTATAACGACCAGTTTTCGTCAGTACGATCCCTCTTGAACTTTCGGAAAGCTCGGTCCCTACGTCGCATCGCCATACGTATCCCTCTTGACATCCATGGAGCAGGAGGACGTTTTAGTTTGACTTTTTTGATGGGAGCATGGGTATTATATAGGTTGACCACAGCATCGTTGAATATTGCAACCTTATCATCAACCAAAGAGGCCTCCAACAAAGGCTCCCAATCAATCTCAGATGCGTCTTTCTTGAGCTCCTCAACGTTCATCCGCGCAAAACAACGCCTGTACAGAACTTTGGGTTTAGGCTTGGGAGGTTTAAGGATATAGGAGAGGTAAATTAGGTCGTGATGAGAAAAGCCAGGAGCGTCATGTTGACCATGGGAGGATACAAGAGAAGGATTTGAGGTAAGGATCAGATCGAGCCAGGTGTCATCACCGACAGTGTTACGATGGGTAGGCTGGAGCGGCAAGACGTGCAGACTAACCGACTCGATAAGCTGGAGGAGTTTACAGGATCGAGGGGTATTGCGGGAAAGGAGATTTGTATTGAAGTCACCCATAATGATGTGATGAGCATACTCTGAACCCAAAGATTCAAGTACTGATTCGAATTCAGTGAAGTAATCAACAGTGGGGGGACAGTAAACTACACCAATAACGGTTTTGGCTCCCTTGACGCAGACTTCAAGGAAAATATACTCTGCAGAAGCAGAAAATTGTGAAGGGGAAGTTGCAAGTATTTTGTAGGGAAAATCACTACGGAGATATATGGCCACACCACCCCCTCCCTTACCAATCCTATCATTCCGTATAAGAGTGAAACCAGTAAGTGGGTAAGCAGTGGACAGGAGATGTGGTTTGAACCAAGTTTCGGAGATCAGGATGGCGTGAACGTTGCTGTCGTTAAACGCGTCGTAAAGCTCACTATAGTGGCTCGGAACGCTTTGAGCATTAATATGACACACGTTCAGCAACCGATTAGAGTTGTCCTCAAACTTTTGCTGCAAAAATTCACGAAGAGTGTCATTGAAAGAGGAAAAGCTTCCATCGCTTGAAGAAGCGGCAGATTCATCCGCGGATAAAAAAATTTCATTGTCTGACATAAAATAAATATAAATATATAAATATATAAAGAATAAGATATTACTAAAACAAACTAAGTATCACCAACAGGTGCACATCTCTACACCACCCGCCAGCTAACACCAACACTAATATAAATAAAACAAACATAAAATAATTATGGCACATATACACAGCAACACAGAAAAAATAAAAAAATAAAAGCTGTAGTTCCCAGAGATAGAATCCAAAAATAGAAAAATATTTAAATAAGAAAAAGAAGGAGACACACCCAACTGCAAAATAAATTAAGTTTTACGTGGAACGAAACGTTACTAGTGATAATAATTATAAGCTGTGAGGTTACCAGACAAAAGTTTCAAAACGTATACTTGTAACGTCAGTGTCACTTTCTAAACGTCAACTTGACAAACCAAAGATGACAGTCACTAAAATATCAACAACAACTCACACTATTTTATATTAAAAAACAAACACAGTTGAGGGTATCTAATTATCATTGCATCAAGAAGTAATGAAAATAAAAAGAAAAAATAAGCAGTTGGATTAATAAACAAATGAATGATAACTATAAAACTGGACAATTACAAAAAGGTAAGTAAATATTTGGATCTACAAACTACCAATACGAAACAAGAACCAAACATCAAGAATTCTAACCTAATAATTACGTTTAATGTTTCTCAGGTTCCCGGCAGCGTCGCTACTTCATCCACTCGTAGAAGGAGCCGCGTCCGTTGCCTTGGGGTACTTGGTTACCAAGGGCTTCAGCTCATCAAAAGAAGTAATCCTGTGCCGACGTCCGTCAGGAGCCTTAATGAAAATAACCCCGTCTTGGGTCCAACACGACCGCACGCTGAAGTGCTCCCGTGCTTTTCCAAAGACAGATTGTCTGGTCCTAGTCAGGAATTCTTTCACCGACATTTTGGAGCCTTTCAAGCCTGTCTTAGCCTTCCAAACCAGTGACTTCAGCTCTACACTGGCAAACCATACAAGGATAGGCCTGTGATGTTCCTTGCTGGGGGCCCCCAGTCTGTGACAGGCTTTAAGTGAAGTTGGAGAAATGCTCTTGAGTGACAACTTGGCATTTAAAACATCCATGATGACAGCCGTGCAGTTTTCATCGTCCGCTTCAGGTATGCCTTGGAAAACCAAGGCTTTCCGACGGTGCCTGGTTTCCAATCCATCAATCTGCTTGGCACACTCCTGGATTTGGCTTCGCAGCATACCAAGCATGGTGAACACAAGCTCCCGAAAACCACGAAACTCTTCTGCTATCTTCGCTACAGTGTCCTTGGCAGGCCCAGCGCACTGTATCTGTGCCTCCAGTTCGCCCATCTTCCTCAAAAAGTTTTCCTCCAGTGTTTTCTGAGCAGCCAGAACTTCAGCAATTTGTGACATATTGTGTTGTGAAGCTTACTGTAGTTGTGTTGTGTGGTGCAGTTGATCAGCTGGCAGGTGGTGAATATAACTTGTTTGAGTTACATAAATGTGCCACAAACGTAAGTAGTGTAATATAATACTGTTATAAACGTATTAGTGATGAAACTTAGTCAGTTTTTCAATGAATTATATTTAAAATAAAATTCCGGACTTTTCAATGCGTCTGTACTTTTTTCACACCTACCCCCAACCACTTCGCTCTCTTGGTTGTAGCGCTGAGCCAATGGTGGAAGGTAGGCATTCTGGGTTCCAGTGACAGAATCACCACTTCCAACAACTTCGTTTTGAAGAAGGGCACCATTGTTGAACGTGGCTTGACTCACATCGCTTCTCTGGTTGTTGCGCTGAACAAAAGGCGGAAGGTATGCATTCTGGGTTGCAGCGATGGGATTACCGAGTTCAGCAACGTCATTGGTAATAAGGGGATTGTTGTTGACGGTGGTTTGGGTCACATCGTTTCTCTGGTTGTTGCGCTGAGCAAAAGGTGCTAGGTACGCTCTTTGGTCTCCATCAATGGCGCTATCAATTTCAGCAGCAGTGTTGCCGAAAAAAGCGTTGTTATTAAAGGTGGCTTCGCTCACTTCACTTTGTGGGTTATTGCTTTGAACAAAAGGTGGAAGGTACGCATTCTGGGTTCCAGCAATGGGATTACCGATTATAGCAACGTCATTGCGAATAAGAGCGTTGTTATTGAAGGTGGCTTGGGTCACATCGCTTCTCTGGTTGTTGCGCTGAGCAAAGGGTGGTAGGTACGCTCTCTGGTCTCCATCAATGGCGCTAGCAGCTCCAACGGAATTGGTGTTTTTATTAAAGATAGCTTGGCTCACTTCGCGCTCTTGGTTGTTGCGCTGAGCAAAGGGTGGTAGGAATGTATTCTGGACTTCAGCGCCAGGGCTACCTCTTCCAGCAGCGTCGTTGTGAGAGAAAGCATTGTTTTTGGTAAAGTGATCAGCGTTGTTGGATTCAACAGTGTTGTAGTACTGTCGTTGGATGGTGCTGTCATATTTTACTTCATTATAAGAACCTGGAAAGCAGAAAAAATAGATAAGTATTGCATGTGACTGGTTACTGTCATTGGCCACCTTTGTGGCAAAAGGTGTTTATTAATCTCGCTGTTATAGGTACACTATAAAAGAACAAATAACCTCCAAAATCAATGACCATGTGTTACAAATACGATATCCCCTGATGCGTAATCAATCCGATACACACGTTTTAAAAATATAACTCCGAATATTATTACCATCATCAAAGATGCCAGCAGCCTCGTCACGCGCATTCTGCTCCAGAGCCTTCAAGATCTCTGCGGGGACGGGGGGAGGAGTGGGGAGGTGGTCGCCTTGGGGCTGGAAACCGTTCTCATCAGCTGTGTACCTGAAATTTATGACTTAAAGTTAATCAATTTGATGACAGTTGCATTCCTGTATCTTTGAGTTCATAAAAATGGACCCTAACCTCACCGAGTAGACCTTGCCATCATCACCAGTGTAGGAGTACCCGCCCAGAGCCTGGACTCCATTGGTTGCCACTCCGTTCTCCTCGCCATAGATACCGTTCTCAGTCTCATAAGCATACGCGTAAGTATCTCCATCATTGAAGTTGTCCTGACGAAGGATAGCAGCGTTCCTCTCGAGGACAGCCTGAGCACGCTCGGGCCGAGCTTCGGAGCTTGAGTAAGCTCCAGTTTGGGCAAAAGTATTTTGTTTGGAGAATCCATTGTTGGAATTACTACTGGTTTGTTCCTGGAATCCATTGGATTGGCGAGGAGTCTCGAGTAAGTTAGATCCAGCAGAAGATTCAGCGTCGGGTGGCAGGTAAGTCCTGTCCAGTTTGGCAGCCTGAGCCAAAACTGAAGCAGCTATGATAATAAACTGAAAACAGTAATTCAATATTATATCGTAACGTAAGGGTAACCATTTTTATCCCCCTATGATTAGAACACAAGATACGCTGATGGCAGTGTCATGTAAGAGCAAGAATATTGAGACATTAAGGTACACATCCATTATATACTATTACTATCTAAAACAAAATATTAATATACCAAGCCACTGATATGTCAAAGCACTTTGTGAACTAACCAATTTCATGTTTATTTTTTAAAATCTATTTACACATTGAATTTGTAGCAGCCGCAAAGGGCCGCTTGGTACACAGAAGTAGCAAATGCAACTGATAACCTCACTATGTTATTACAGTATTTATACGTGAGGTGTGGATCCATCAATTATATTGTGTAGTGTAGTCAATAGTACTAAATGACCATGTGGTGTTACGAGTATGCCCAAGGATCTTCTTTGTTTTTTGTGGATGATCTTTAGTGAATGAGTCTGTGCAGTAAGAAAGTTTTGGCACTAGTAGAAAAGCCTGCTTAGATACAGTGTTTAGATCTTGTAGTGTTGTGAATCTAGAACATACCACTAGGTAACAGAGATCAGACAATAATTGTTTAGTAAAAAAATTGCTGGAATTAAAATTGCTAGATTTTGCCACATGATTGCAACGGCAGAAATTATGTTCTGCTTTGTTTTCATTATTGCTATGTATTATAACTTGTTTATTACTTAAAATATTGATATACAAACCCAAGTCTGCCTAGATAATTGGTCTAGTGCTTTCGAACCGAATTCGGGAATTCGGCTTATACGAAAAGGTTCGAGAACCCAAATTGAGATTGTGTTGAAATAATTACGGTAACCGTCGAAATTCAGAATGACACTCCCCTCGGGCCTCCCCGAGGGGAGTGTCATTCTGAGTGTCTTAGTCCTCCTCGGGCTAGCAAAATTGGTATTAGGTGCAGCTGCATTTTATTTGAAAAAGCCTGGGATTTCGGAAATAGGCTAAGGTACATGTACCAACGAGCATAAATAATCATGATGGCTGCCTTATTGTTTGAAACAAAAAAAAAACTTGATGCACCGGCTTGTTTAATGCGACAAGGGCCAAAAATGGTTTTATGTATGCGTAAGTAGGCGTAATATGAGCTAAACAAGGAGTTTGATAACACTCACATTTCACTAGACACAATCTATTACATCAATATAGCATACATCACTATCATCATTTATATATTTTCTCTTATAACATCAATTGATACCAACACAGTCAGTTTATTTATTGATACCCACTTATATGACATATCAAACCCTTCCCCAAGAAAGAATATACTGTAAGTAAAAGAATAGAAACTCAACCTTAACCGACATTATTTAATTACATTTTCGTGAGACGCGCAAAAAGCAGATGGGTCAATAACTGTAACGTGATTGCCGGAAATCTCGTTTACCTTGACTGGTTATCATATAAATGTAATAGGTACCGTGCGTTATTAAAGTGTTTGATAAAAGTATAAAAAGCCCCGGTCAAATCATTATCATTTAGCCTCTTCCCAGTTTAACCGGATGCTGCTGAATACCAGTATTTTACATGGAATGACTACCTTTCTGACCGACTTTCAAAGATCATAAAGGACAGCCGGGATCAGATTTGTATGTAATGGTTGGTCACGCGTCCACAGACCAACCTAAGCATGAGCTGCTTAACCTAAAGATCGACCCGAGTGGCTGGTATTATTTAGCCACGAGCTTCTTAAAACAAGTCCCATCAACAATTTTTGTACTACAATAGCCTAGTTTACACCATCAATAAATTGCAAATATAATTATATAGGGTGAATGGTACCTAATTAGTGTACTACCCGTGCGCGATAAGTTGGGACCTGAGCGCGGTGACGCGAAAATAATTATTTTCATTAAAATCAAATTCAATTAGTTAATTTAGTTTAATTTATTTTATTTTATTCAAATTCTATCCATTTTCCATTTAATAGTGATGCGAACGGTACAATACGGGTGCCAACGGGGAAGTGCATGGGAAGCGGGCGGGGAGTCGTATTCCTAGCAGGTCCCAATTTATCGCGCACGAGTAGTACGATACTTAAACACGAGAACTTTTACTATGAAACCAAAGCTGAAATCGCGAAAAAAAAATCAGCTGTTCAGTACATTTATGTTCGCCTAATGTATCATGAGCATGAGCATGAGAAAAAAGTTGTTTGTTATCATGAGCACAATTACGTGTTTTAGGCCCGTATTACAGAACATCGCTCAAAACTCAAGCGTTGCTTAAAACTAGTTTCAACCAATCAAATGGCTTGAATCTAGTTTTAAGTAATGCTTGAGTATTGAGCGATGTTCTGTAATACAGGCCTTAGTATCGTACACAAATTACCAGTCACCCTATACATATATGTGCGTCAGTTAGAGTATTGAAAAATAATGGACACGTGTTTTTTGTTTTTGTAAATCAATGAATACCGACAAAGATATAACTCATCACAACTCGGGAAAGGGGGCTCGTGACGTCAGAATGCACTAAAATTATACCACGACGTTACGTATTGCGAATTTAAAAGCGTCGTGTCTTCGTCAATTTTGGTTTACGTAACAAAAGAAAAAAAGAAAGAAGGACTAATTACATTTTTTTCAGGACACAAGCTTATTGTATTTATCGATATAAGGAGGTTTATCTATAACGGATGGACGGCTTTTAATCCTCAAATTTTATGTCGATCGTAAGACGAATTACAAATGCTACTGTAGGCTTCAATAACATTCGGATTCAACATGGTCATAAATGTGTTAATGATGCGTGTGTAGAAATGGGAGGAGGCCTGAGTGGGACAATGCAAGCCAACTAAAAATAAAATTGTAGGAGGTTCAGTATTCTATTCGGAAGTTTAGTTTTGTTATTCGAAGATCCAATTTTTTTAGGAGAAAATGTAATTTGAACATGGTCTTATTTGTTTGTTAAATTTGATATTTTTCGCATATGTTTTGGGTTTTTTGTTGTATTCGTTATAATGCTGGTTAATTAAAATAATAGTCGGCCACAGATCGCTGATGATTATTTTGGTTTTCGGAACCATTATTATTTCCCAAAAAGAAATAATGCATGTGAGTCGTCATTGTGCATTCGGAAATCCGAGCGATGATAATTTATTATCCGATAATGACCGACGATATTAAATAAAAAACCGTCAACAGTTCAAACTTTCCGACTTTTGGTAATTAAAATCTACAGTTAGTAAATAAATACTACTACTGATTAATTCTCGAATGAAAACTCTGTCGCCAAAACCAATTTATATGTTTTAGGCGTAAGTTCGATAATGTTGATGAGATGATCTGTTATTATTGTGAATGTGAATGCAGCGTTTATAACTGCTGCCAAAACCCATCGCACGTTATTTTGTCACACCTATATTTTCGTGTATCGCTGCAGTCAAAAATCAAAATCATAATATTTTATATCACATAGGCCTAGATGGGGACTTATAAAACGTCGAAAAAGGTGCACGGTTTGCGTTGGTCGATTCCAGGGAAAGAACCGGCCAGAAACTCCATGGTTTATTACAATATTATTATATTACAGCATTAGTACTTTAGTATGAGGGGATAGCGTAGGCCCGACAATAGGTCGTTGCTATGAAACAAGATGAATATTTAACAAAATTTAAACAGCATCTGGGAATCTACAAAGCCTACAATGTTTACTCATTCACAAATAAAACGTAAAAAACTAATCTTTACAAAGGTATGTATTATTTAGTTTTTTTTTTTATGAAGAAAATTAATTTTAAAAATACTAAATTAAACATTTGACACAAATATTGTCATCGGTACTGTAACTATTCTGACCAAAAGATGAGAAAAATATTTTAAAACTATTGTAGAAATCTAAATAAAAAAATGAGATTGAGAATAGTTAGAGACATCCACAAATCTGTGCCTTATATGAGATACCAGTTAAGCCGCAGTCTCAATTTTCGAAAATGTTTTTGGTCAAAACGAAACATCACATTTAACAAAACTTATTCGCAAAAAATAAAACCGACTTCAATAAAACACATAAAAAAGTGAAAAATAACTTTAGCTTCAGAAGTCGGTGGCCTATGTTTGATTCATTTACTTACTTAGTTTTTTTGTCACCCACTTCTAAAGATTAATAATTCAAATCGGTCTAGCCATCTTCGAGTAATTGGGGAACATACATAAAAAATAAAGGTTCCGACGAATTGAGAACCTCCTCCTTTTTGAAGTCGGTTAAAAATAGATCAGTAAAATGGGAAGGCATTACAAACGAAAACATTTTTGGTCATAAATACATATAATAATAAGTCTTTTATCAAGAAATTATAAACAATCTATAATATCGTTCTCCTCACCGTAGATACCGTTCTCAGTCTCATAAGCATACGCGTAAGTCTCTCCATCGTTGGAGTTGTCCTGACGAAGGATAGCAGTGTTCCTCTTGAAAACAGCCTGAGCGCGCTCAGGACGAGCTTGGAAGTCTGAGTAAGCTCCGTTCTGGGCATAAGCACTTTGACTGGAGAATCCATTGTTGGTGAAAGCGTAAGTAGTCTGATCTTGGAATCCGCTGGAATACTAGTGTGTTACGAATATTTTACATTTAAGGTGAGTTTATTTTTCGCTGTTCTTTTCTTTGTTAATATTGTACGGCAACGTTGAGAGGTTAATTCGATTTTTCAAGTGAAATAAAAAAATAAAATTAATAAATGTTATTTTCAAAATCGTACACTAAACCATTTTCAAAATATATTTTATTGCAATACTTTTTCTTTGTACACTTGGGGCAGGATTTGTCTATCTCCTTTATTTCTGCGGACACGTATATTGTCGATTCTCACGTTGCTGGGGCCACATATGGCCCACGCATATGGTAAGCACAATTTTATTGTTACTTATGAATTAGCTAAACGCTATTTATAATTGGATGGCGTTAGAAAATAACGAATCAAGCAAAAAATCGCAAAGTATCCCAACCAATTTAAATACTATTTAATTTTCGTTTCCGTGACCGTTACCTAAAATAAGTTTATTAAATTATGTTATCGTATGCTGTCATGTAAGTGGCTCTTTTGTCTTTTTAAGTATTGAGAATTTATCGGGAAAAAAAAACTTCAAAGTTTTGAAACTTTGTGTTGATAAAAATATTATTTATTCGTTTTTATCTACATACGTACACTAGCTGCTCCCCAGGATTTTTGTCCGCGTAAAATAATAATTAAATATTACTCCCTATTTGATTCGAATATTGTTAACAATATATGGGTTTTAATTTTCTAACACGGAACCCTACTGCGTTTCCTAAATTACTCTTTATAACATCAGCTATCTGTCAGAAAAACTCGTTAAACCCTTGGTTAACTCGGTCCAGCCGTTTAGGAGAAAAGCCGGAACACATAGACCGACAACCTATAATAAAAGCTATACGACTAAAATTGCAACAACGAATCATTGTGAGCGCATTAAGCCTACTCGTGTTAGTGGCCACACGTAAGATCGAATCATAACTATAATTTTGATTTTAAATTTGCCTTTTCAGCTTCCAAAATAACGCTATCGTATTTTCATTGTGCTCAGGTTCCTAGATGACAGACATATTCTTAGGTCATGTTCACAAAAAGATGACGGTCAGATTATCTAAAAGCAGCTGTTTAACACATTTTAAACACATTTTTGTTGGGGGACATGTTCATTAAACAGCTGTTTTTACATAATCAGACCGTTATCTTTTCGGTGAACATTGACCTTATATGCTGAATGATTCAACTTTTGTTTAGGGAACTAAGGCGCTTTACACAAAACATCACTAAACAAGTCAACACTCTAGTATTCATAATCATCGTCATTTCAGCCTGCTGGACATAGGCCTCCCCCAAGTGTCGCCACATTGACCGGTCCCGTGTGACTCGCATCCAACGAGTTCCCGCAACCTTCGCCAGGTCATCAGTCCACCTAGTGGGAGGACTTCCAACGCAGCGGCCATCCGTTCTGTGAGCAATGGGCCCTACCCACTGCCACTTAAGTTTGGGAATTCTTCGTGCTACGTCGGTGACCTTAATTCTCTTGATGTCTTCATTTCTGTTTCGATAACGCTAGGAAACTCCGAGCATATCGCTCTCCATTGCCCTTTAGGTGACTTTAAGCCCTTTGATAACGTCCATTGTGAGCGACCACGTTTCGGTCCCGTCTGTAATCACTGGTAACATACACTGTTCATAGACTTTCGTCTTGAGACACTGCGGTAAGTTGGACGAGAAGATACCGCGCAATTTCCCGAACGCTGCCCAGCCGAGTCGGATTCTACGATTGACTTCTTTCTCGAAGTTAGACTTACCTAACTGGACCGTTTGTTCCGGGTACACATAATCGTCCACAACTTCGAGTGTAGGGTCTCCGATCTTGATAGAAATGGGCGTGACATGGGCATTCAACATGACCTTCGTTTTGTCCATGTTCATTTTTAGACCTACTCTTTTGGAAGCTCTACTGAGGTCATCGAGCATTGTCCTGAGATCCTCCTTAGTCTCAGCCATGACCACTATATCGTCGGCAAACCGAAGGTGAGTGATGTACTCGCCATTGACGTTGATGTAGGCATCAACGTCACCCGCACTCACTCTTCAAGGTTCTGGACTGGAGAGGGCCCTAGCCCTCTCCAGTCCAGAACCTTGAAGACATCTATCCATCGTCATCACTCTAGTATTACTTAAAATTAATTACTTAATATCATTATGGCTTCAATCTACGTTGTTTGAAGAAATGCTAAAGTCTTGAGCGGCGCGGCGTTCAGTAATATGGACAATTTGGATTTAAAGAGTGATTTTTTTCAGCAAAAACTAAACTTTTTCAGAGTTTGGGTGATCTAAATTCGATAACAGTTTTTGTTTTGTCGCTTGATCCTCTGTTTTTTAACGCCGTCCAGTTTCACAAAAACATTCGGGAGATTTTTTGCGTTTATATTCCACGAGCGGTTACCGGGGGTAGACGCAAATCTGACTCTGATGAAATAACCTTATAATTCTGGTATATAAAATGTATAGAACGGTGTGCGTGTTGGCGTTGTTGACGCTGCAGGCGGGGTTGGCACACTACTTCTCCTGGGGTGAGTACAAGGCTTGTGTTTTTTGGTATCGAACTGTAACGCTGCTAAACTACTGTGACGCTGCTACACTACCAAATTATATTCCTTTTTCAACACTCTTCCTCGAAAACTGTAAAACGATTAGGTTCAAAATGCAGAGTATTAAACACACGTGCGTTTTTGTTATTTTTTTCACACGTGTGTGGAAAGTAAATTTGCCACAGACAACTATACCTATACTTAGTCCAAATTATTTCAATGCCTATAGTCAGAGGTGAAAGTTTTTTTTATTTCGGCAAAGCAAATGCGTTTTTTCGGTACAAATTCATTTTGTTGAACATTCAAATTGTGTTTTTAAGTTCATTAAACATTGGCTACATGATTATTTAAAACTGATATTTATTTTTATAAACTAATTAACATTTATTTGTGTTCTGAATTAAAAATAAATAAAAAGCTTTTTTTTATATTTGACTGTATAACGGCTTCATATCTTCGTTTCCTGGCAAAAACAAAGCGCGAAACAAAAATTTTCAATCAGTCTCGTAATAATTCCTGACACGAATATATTTATTCTTTTATTTTATTTCTTCAAAAGTGTATTGAAAAACGTCGTTCGTAGACATTTGTTATTGCAGTGCTCAGCTCAAAAACACCCTCGCCTACGGCTCTTGTGTTAATTCAGCCTCTGACTACAATAACAAACTTTCTCCACTTGTATCAAAATGTACTGTTTTGTTGAACTCTTTTTATTTTAATTATTTATAGAAGATCACAATATCTTTTTGTCTTATTTCTTATTCCTAGTCTGTCCCGTCATCCATCCAAAATTATTTACTTTTTAAGCTGCCAGTATCAATTAGCAATCTAGAATAATCGATCATCATCGAACCTCTACAGTACATATTCAAGGATTGGAATATGAATGACATAGTATTTGACGACCAGAGTAGCGCAGCGGTAGTGAGGCTGCCTTCCGTTCTTTGGGTCCCGGGTTAAAATCCTGGTAGGAGCAAATGTTTGTGTGATGAGCATTGACATTTGTTTCCGAGTAATGGATGTTTATATCTATACAAAAATAATAAAACAGTAATGTATAATAAGTATGTATTCACAAATAAAAAGTGTCTATGAAGTATATAATACTTACAGTATTTGAAGACCCGAATGGCTCAGCGGTAGTGAGGATGCCTTACGTTCTTAGGGTCCCAGGTTCGAATCCGGTAGGAACAAATGTTTGTGTGATGAGCATGGACATTAGCTGTTTCCGAGTCATGGATGTTTATATATTGTATAATAAGTATATTGTATTTACAAACAAAAAGTATAAATGTAGTACCTATATCAAGTTGTCTGGTGACCACGACACAAGCCTTGCTTAGTGTGGCACTAGATGGCGCTTACAGAGCGCCATCTAATGCCACACTAAGCAAGTTACAAGGACATTACAATGTCCAGCGATATTTATTATGTATATCAACTATCTGGTGTCTACGACACAAGCCTCGTTGCTTAGTGTGGCACTAGATGGCGCTGGTTGTATAATTTCCAGCGATATTTATTTATTTTTGCGACAAAATACTTAACCTTATGCCTAACATGTGGACTCAAACATCTTCGATAGTGCCTATAGTAGTTAATCTTCGGGTACCGTACCAGACTCAAGAAGTCTGTCACCCGCAGACCACACACTACTGTGACAGGAGAACATTGAGCCCTCACAAATCACGTGGGCGAGTATGCAAGTCATTTGTGTCTCATCGATGGACGTAATTTAGGCAAAGGAGACGAACGGCTAGAAAAGCGAAGATTTAAAAGCATAACTTTGAATGTTTTTCTTATGTTTCAGACATCGTCGTATCATCAAAAAATCGACTAGAATTTTATAATGAAGGAAACGTTACGTACTCTGTGACGTTTATTGATGCTCGTGTAGACTGGATTACTTACGACCCATTTCACAACCGTGTTCTAATTTTGAACAGCTCAAGATCTCTTCTTAGTTTTGACATAGCAACCGGGAAGAAACAGCCGTTAATTGATTTGAAACCAGTCTCTGACTTAAGTGGTGTCACCTACGACCCGGCAACGGGCCTACTTTTTTCTGTTCATCGTAAAATAGTGTACTCGTATCTCGTCACACCTGGATCCAACCATGAAGTTAACGGACATTTTGTGACTGATTTGGGTCAGACGAATCGAGGTATTGCTGTGGATAGCTGTGGAGGGTACGTTAACATTTATAAAAGGTATCGGAGTGCAGGCCAACTCGCATATGGCCATAAAAGGAAACATTTTTTTAGGCCCACCGTGTCTTTCTGTTTACTATTCATATAACAAACAAAGTTACTATTTTACTATAGTAATAAATAAAATGTTAGTTATAAACGAATCTTAAAATCATAATAAATAAGTTATGGTATCATATTTTTTGCGAGACAAATCATACCTGTTGAAATCAATATAATTTCTGCTTAGCTAATTTAACCACTTTAACTGAGGTTTTAAGGAAGAAATCAATGTAGGTACAACAAAAAAAAAGATTTATTCACGAAATTTGTTTCGAAAATGGGTGGTTGTGTTTAGGGACTTATTTTAAGCAAATTTTTGCCTGTGTTAGGAGACCCCGCTCTTCCATAACACAACAATTACAGCATTAACAAATATGTGGGTTATTAAACTTATACCTTATTTTAACTTCTAACTTTATTATTATTGTTTATTTTAATTTTAATTTAATTTAAAACAGGGCAACATTAAGATCTAAAACAAGAAAAATAGTGTAAAAGTGTGTGAGTGATGAGTGTGAGTGTGTGTGTGTATGAGAGTGAGTGTGAGTGTGTGTGTGAGAGTGAGTGTGCGTCTGTGTGTGCGGTTCTATTTGATTTTTAAGTGCCAGTTTTTGTGAAATTGAGTAACATATTGTTATTTTGTATCTTGCTATTTAATGTACTGTAGAAGTGCCTCAATCTCTTCATACGTAAGTTTTTTGATCCAATTGGTTATGGTTATCGTACAGTTATATGTGCTTTTGGTGTATAAGAATATTTCTTCTTTTAGTTAATTTTTCCGAATCAAATGGTAGGGTTTTATGTTTTTTCAAGACGGTTTGGATTATGTACAACTTTCTAATTGAGATTATATTGCTTATAGTATAAAGGCTATTTGTAGGATATAATATCTTTTAGGAGTACATAATCTTATATGTTTGGTTTTGGTTGCACCTCCCCAAACCGTGATACAGTACAGTAAAACCGATTGAACCAGAGCCAAGTATACCTCATTGTACGTTGTACGTTATGCTACATTTTATGTTGGTGGCCTCTATCTAATAACTCCGTTGATTCCTCTGTCAAATTCAATTATAAACATATTAGATTCTTAAAATTAATAGATGCTTACTTATTATATTTCTTTTTGTTAATTTCCAATTTATTTTGTATCTCTAAAATGTAAGGGAAGAGCGGAGCCTTAAACTATAGGCATTTTTTGCCTAAATGGCGACTCCTTGACATGCAATGTAACACAAATGAATACGTAATAAACTATTTTTTTTATAGGTATATTTACTGGATCTTGGAAAACAATTCAATAGAAAGGGCTCGACTCAATGGTTCTGGGAGAGAAGAAGTAATAGGAAGTAGTGATAAAAGACATGGCTTGACCATTGACCCTCAGACACAAAACATGTACTGGTCGGAAAATTACAGAAATTACGAGTATTTTATTTATAGTGCCAATTTGAATGGACAACTCAGAAGGACATTATTAAGTCATGGACAGGGTTTTGAATTAACCGTTTCAAAAGATTTCATTTACTCATACAATAATGATAATATATTCTATTGGAAATATCCAAAGAATCTGCCACTTGGCAAACATGTGGAACCTAAACAACTTGCTTTAAAAGATACATCAACTGATTCGGGTTTTAGATATATAATCGCCAACTATGCCATTGAAGAACAAACTCAGGGCAATCCCCTTTGTAAAGCACTGAAGCGTCTGCTACCAAATTACTCAGAGACCAACCACAGCAACACCATGAATGTTTCTACGTATGGAATCAATGTAACGAAAAATTATGGAGAATCTTGGGTTAGCGATGACACATGGAATGTTTCTGTGTGTCACAATTATTGCCTACAAGGACACTGCACAGTCAGTGCAGACGGAAAACCTAAATGCAGGTAAAACATGTTCATTATAATTAAAGACTAGTTATAAAACAACAGGCAATCGAGCGCTGATCGTACGCATAACAAGACAAGATGACTACATTTTTAAATCTTCAACATGCTCTGTTTACACAGGATAAATGACAAGTTACATGGCTTCTTATTTGTTCCAAAGTTACTGCTTATAAATAAACTAGCCAATGCCCGCTGCTTCTCCCACGTAAAATTATATACTAAAACCTTCCTCTTGAATCACTCTATAATATCTACTAAAAAACCCGAATCAATCTAAGCATACCTAGGGACAGACAGGGTCCTAGGGTTACTCGGGAGTACGCTGTGAAGTGGACGTGTGCCAGACCTATTGCTTACACGGCGGTGTATGTTCCCTGAGTGAGCAGAATAACCCAGTGTGTCAATGCACATCAGGTTATCAGGGTGAAAGATGTGACGTTCCCGATTTTGATATAAAATGCTCATGTTCATGCTCAACAGTTTCATTGTTGAAAGACATCCTCAACGCAGGTAAAAATCTTTAAAATCTGTCCGTATCTATAAAGGGTGTAAAACACCTCTTCACGAAGCTGAAAGGCGCCTTGTTCTCCTCGTCATTGCGATAATTATTTTGTTCTACACCTTACCTGGGAACCTTCTGGATGAGATACTGGGTGTCAAAGTTACAACTTTTTGACAAGTTTTTTTTTAAACACAAGTTTTAATTGTAAGATTTTTACTTTAAATACCTACACGAACCCCCTACTATTCAATCCATCCATCAGCACAATGTTTTGAGTGCGTTACAAAACGTGATTTTTGACCCCAGAAAAAAAAGTTGTTTCCCAGCAATATTTTTGCGTAAAAAGTTACTTAGTTTGATGTACAGAATGCTTGGTTGACGGCTTCGTGATGAGGTGGTTTACACCCTATATTATTATTTGTTCTGTAGAGAAAAAAAGGGGGTAAACAGACCCTCAACGAAGGCAAAAGGCATGTCTTGTTCTCTCTGTCATTGCGACATTTTTTTTGGTTTCTGACCATAGATGGCTAGGAACCTTCTAGTTACGGAGATATTGGCGGTCCAAGTTACAAGTTTTCCACAAGTTTTGTTTTAATATAAGAACTTTAATTTCAAAACCACCACCTCCCCGTACTATTTAAACCATCCACCAGCACGATGTTTTGAGTGAGTTACATTGAATCCTACCGTAAGTATGATTATTCACCCAAAATAAAAGTCGTTTCCCAGCAATTTGCATTTTGCAAATTGCAGCGTTTGTGCATAAAGTTACTCTTATAGTCTCCACCATGAGAAGCTATAAATTTTGCAAACACACAGTTTGGTTTACAACCTTCGGATCTAATTAGAAATTGCAGCGACTGCGTGATCTTACTTCAAAATGTGTCCCAAATGTTTACGTTCTATGATGTCAGATGCGTTCCAGTACCACAAAACATTAGGCAACCGCACTTTAGATCGCCTAAATATAACCCGACCAAATGAAATTGCTCGTTGGTTTCGTATTACACGTATGATACTCGTAGTTTGAGTTGATTGAATTTGGGAGTATTTCTTGTTGATTGAATTGTCGCTACGTATCTTTGGTAGATATTCTTTGTTTACCAAAGTTATAGTTTCTCATGGCGCGGACTATAGTTTGATGTACAGAATCCATGGTTGACGGCTTCGTTTATTTGGACCCCGTTCATGTGTGCCTCATTAACCTCCTAAAAGCTGAATTGTACATTTAATGTTCTTTACAGATTTGACATCGGTTACTGAGGGCAAAGGAGTGAAGTCGACGTGCGCTTCAACTGCTGTTTGAAGAAGCGGCGCTTGTTCAGAATAAGCACAAAATGTAAAGCCGTCGCTGCAACTTCTCCCTATGATTACTGTTATAATGTAAACTCGACTAGGAGAGATAGAAATAAAAGTAAAATAAATAAAAATAGCCTTTACTTTACTCTGAACTTAAACATAAACAAGTAATACTACAATAACTTAAAACTAATCAGCTTCCAGGTCAGGCTGTCTTGCGACATAGGCCTCCTCTATTTCCCTCCAATTATTCCTGTCCCGAGCTGTTCTTCGCCAGCTTTTTGGCAGATCATCCTCCCACCTTTTCATCTGTCTTCCTCTACGTCTTTTATTTTTTCTTGGGTACCATTCAAGGAGGGATAGACTTAAGTTTAAACATTTCTTCTTTTTGTACCAGTGATAATCTATTAACAGTTTGCGAAGGGGGCTTTTGTCGCGTAGAAAACAATAATAAACAAAAACTGTTACGATTTAATAAAAAACAACAAGGAGCGGGGGGGGTACCTACTCATCTTTCCTCCGCCCCATAAGCAGGTTGTCCCGTATGAAAAATAACAAAAACATAAAACATGCAATTCCGACGATTCAATCCGTGATCCCTCTTACCCCTCCCTCGTGCCCTCCCCCAACCTACATGTATTTATACAAGGTCCGCTAGTAAATGGATAACCTTGAAATTACTTATAGTAGAACTTATGGCCATTTAGATAAAAAAAATTCACAAGAAGTACCTAGGTTAAGCCGTGCTTGCCTGGGTTGGTCTGTGGATGGGTGACCACCCTTACGTACCGAGATTCCTCCGAGCCTCGGAAAGCTCGTTAAGCTGTTGGTCCCGGCTGTCATTTGTCCCAAAGTCCAAAAAGTCTGACAACCAGTCTGTCAACCAAGTGGTATCGTACTTTCCAGTATTAACTGGGTTGTGGAGGTCAGATAGGCAGTCGCTCCATGTAAAATACTGATAGTCAACTGCATCCGGTAAGACTGGAAGCCGACTCCAACATAATTGGGAAAAGGCTAGGCAGATGATGAACACTACGACTAGAGATGAATGAAATTCATCGGTTTTTTGTACAATTATTCACGAACAATTCTGGAAGATAGCGGAACAAGGATGTTAATTTTCAATGAGCCTCTAAATCTACAAAACTGTCTTTATGAAAATTTAAAATAGTGGACAGCACGGTTGAAGCAGTGGCACAGCGACTGACTGCTGTGCTACTTGACGTGTATTTGATTGCTACACGGAACCAATTCTTGTATAGCCAGCAGATGTTTTGTTTTTCGATTGAGTTTAAATGTTTCAAAACGTACCCACGATAAAGAAGAAACTTATAGTGTTGGGAAACAAAAAAAATACAAGTATCTTTTCACTTTTTTCTAACAAGAATTGGTGGAACATGGTACTCTATCGCCCTCGATAACCATTTGTGAAAAATACTGCATTGACCCAGCTGAGGAGACTTGTCAAGAGCACCAATTAAACTGTGGTCCACAGCAGTTTAATTGGAGCTCTTGACAAGTCTCCTTACTTCTGCTTCCAAACTTCTTCTCTTCTTACCGAATCAAAAGTTAGACAGTTTAGTCAGGTATATCGCCAAATAAAATCAAAGAAATTGTTTTCGGTTATAAATACTCGTACATTATTTAATAAGTCGTTATACAAGAAATAATTAACAGTCTTTAATATTGGTAGCCATTTCTCGAGTTGAAGGAGGGTTGTCTCCTCTGAGCGACGGGAGGGAGGTACGCTTTCTGGACTCCAGTGACAGAGCTGACACCAGCTGCGTCGTTGCGTAAAATGGCGTTGTCGGTGACCACAGAGTCAGCGTTGTTGTAGTTGGATTGAGCTTTGTTGTAGTTGTTAGCTTGAGCGTTGCTGTTGTAGTACTGTTGTTGGGCATTGCTGTCATATTTTCCTTCGCTATAAGAACCTGCCGGATATAGGTAGTAGATATCCTACTAATATTATAAATGCGAAAGTTTGTTTGTATGGATGTATGGATGTATGGATGTATGGATGTTTGTTACTCTTTCACGCAAAAACTACTGAACGGATTTGGATGAAATTTTGCACACAGATGGTTTATAACCTGGATTAACACATAGGATACTTTTTATCCCGGTAGTAAGATCCCGTGGGATAATTTCAAACATCACGCGGGCGAAGCCGCTGGTTTAGAATAATTAGAAAATATTGTAACGCGACAAGAATAATATACTTGATTAAGGAAATGAAATTTTAACGTCGACTAAATAAAAGAGGCAGTTCTCACCATCATCGAAGATGCCAGCAGCCTCGTCACGAGCGTTCTTCTCCAGAGCCTTCAGGATCTCTGCGGGGACGTGGGGAGGAGTGGGGAGGTGATCGCCTTGGGGCTGGAAACCGTTCTCATCAGCTGTGTACCTGGAATGTATCAAACATAGTAATAGGTATACCAATTTGATGTCTTGACTCTGTAGGTAGGTATCATTGTAATGATAAAATAACTCCTCACCTCACAGAGTAGACCTTCCCATCATCGCCAGTATAGGAGTACCCGCCCTGAGCCTGGACTCCATTGGTCGCCACTCCGTTCTCCTCGCCGTAGATACCGTTTTCAGTCTCATAAGCATACGCGTAAGTCTCTCCATCGTTTGAGTTGTCCTGACGAAGAATAGCAGCGTTTCTCTCGATAGCAGCCTGAGCGCGCTCGGGACGAGCTTCGAAGCCTGAGTAAGCTTCGTTCTGGGCATAAGCGTTTTGGTTGGAGAATCCGTTGTTGGAGTAAGCATTTGTCTGGTCCTGGAATCCGTTGGACTTGCGAGGTGTTTCCAGGAAGGAAGATCCTGCAGAGTCTTGAGCGTTAGGTGGCAGGTAGGTCCTTTCCAGTTTGGCGGCCTGAGCCAAAGCTACAGCTGCTAAGACGATGAACTGAAAAGAGAAATTCATAATTTTAATTATGATATATATTTTCATCCCCCCATCTCGCAAAGAGTAATTTTGCTCTTTGATATCTGAGTGCAAACGCCGATTTTATCGTCTAGAGGATAAAGTAAATTGGAATTTAGAACATCGTGTGCACTAAGTATGTGAATTCAAAACATAATTAAACCTATTTACTTCTACCTCCATGGTGCCGAATTTTATCATATGTTTTTTTAAATTTGTTAATAACTCGGACTCTGAACCTTCATGGTGTTTTTTTTTAATTTGTTTTGCGCGAGCCATTTTCTTTTCACGTCATATTGTCAACACCTTAGGTTAAAAACAAGGAACTTGAAAACAAGTGAAAAACCTAAAATTACCACTCATTATCTAGCGACGAGGATGTTCATTTGACGCCAACATAATTAACTGATTTTGTTAATAATGCGCATTTTTTTTGCGTTTATTAATTTCCTCGCTGAGGTGGGATGAAAAGTTACGTGTTGCACTCGAGCGCAAAGATTTTTCACCTCATGCTCTTATAATTCCCTCGCTAAGGCTCAAGATTCTGAGATTTTAGAATGTTTCGCTTTCTCGGTCATCAAAATTGAGCACGCGGTTAAAAAGCAACTTTGCACTCTTGTGATACAAATAATATTAATTCGCGACAAGTTTGCCATTATTATATAATTTGGAAAAAGTAAGATTTCAAGAGACACATTGAAGAGACAGTTGAAGAAGCACTGATGACTAACCAATTTCATTTTAGTATTTTTTTTTTAATGCTCGATCTAACTTGCTACCCAAAAGCTGTAGATGTAACTGATAACCTCACTATGTTATCACAGTATTTATAGGCGAGGCGTAGATCGATTAATTATATAGTAAGAGGTTGGTGAATGAATTTCTTAATCACCGTATCAGGTACGCCGGAGAGTGACTTGTTTAATTGAAGATGACCTTTTGCTATGACCAAGCTGTAAGAAAGTTTTGATGTTAGGAAGGCCTGATGAGATGGTACTGGAAATCTAGTAAGTACCCGCCTTAAGGCATCACTTCTGAATTTCCGATTGGAAAATGTTAGAATTAATGCTTAGATCATAAGCAATTTTCAGGAATTACCTAGTGAGATCTTTCGTACGCCATACGATTTTTAACGGTAGGGATAGTAATCTCCGGGGTTGCGGGCCTGTTCGAAAGAGATACCGCGGCCCCGGAACATAAAGGGCGAGGAAGGAACATGGATGGGTTTTAGTCAGTAAGAGTCTGACACTCCCTCCCGCTCCGCCTAGAGTGGGAGAAGTCATTTGATGATTTCCCATCCCAAAAAAAAAAAAAGGGATAGTAATCTCTGTAGATCCCATTTGGTCATTCCTTAAATACTTTTTTGTTTGGATAACTTACACATTTTCCATTTTGCCATGTTATTTTAAGTATGTAGATGTAGCAATTAGAAACAAACAAGGAGCACAAATTTGACAAAGAACTGCTTTATTGATCAAATGTCCTACGTATCTCCTTACCAGTTTTCAGTAGGTAACAGCCAGGAACATGGAACACATTATCCCGGCTTTTCTATAAGTCGGGATAATACATGTTGTCCCTAAACCCGAGGTTATTAAACACACATAAAAGCGGGGTATACCTGCTCATTAATTTTTGTCTGTCACTTAAAGAAGATCAGGGTCAATTGAATTATATTTCTCAAGAAATCATCATCTGCCTAGCATTTTCCCAACTTTGTTGGGTTGACTTCCAGATGCAGCTAAATACCACTATTTTACTCGAAGCGATAAGTGTCCTGTGAAATACAATCTTCAGAAAAAATATAGGTCAAACAAGTAAGACAATGTACGCTCAACCTTGACCACATTTTTTATTTAAAACTCGTGAGATGCGCAAAAAGCTGATAGGTCAATAACTGTAACGCAATTGCCGGAAGCATCTGTTTTCCTTGACCACATATCTGTTGTGAAAGGTATTTAATATTTTACATAGGGACTTATTGAATTGGCAGGGTCATCACGAATTAGTTCCGCGCGCAAAAGTTCGTGTCGCGTGGCATAATCAGCCCGAAAAGTTCCCACTGCTGGGACCTTGTGTCCACTCTGTGAGTGGTCAGAATATACCACTTGGTGTATGTCACTTGTCGGCTGACTTCAGTGGAGCTATGCGCCGCTGAAGTCACAGTATGGTGCCGTTGATTTAAATAAATTATTTGAATACTAGGTTTGTTAAAACTATATTTTTGCAAGATGTACCTACCTATGTATTACCAAAACCGTTTTAAAGTTCCACAAGAAAGTAAGATAGAACGGTTTTTTCACTTTTAAGTTGAAAAACCTTTTCTTTCCAATCTCAAAAGGCAATGGTGTTACGACCTTTTTATACTCGTATTATCTATGTTTTTTACTCGTTTCTAGATTTGTCGTTTGTCAAATTAAATCAGTTGTGTCAGTGACTCGTAATTTTATTGCAACTTTAATATACAGTCCATAATATTTCCTACAAATGGATCATAGGAGTTAAAACTTCAAGCGCCAGTCTCGACATCGATAACGACAAAATCGCAAACTTTCGATCCCTAATAACAAACGAAATATTCGTTTTGCGGATGTTTGCGAGAAACGGAGGTAGGTCTCTACACCCAAAATGGGTTTCTCGCAAGCATCATTATTGAAACCGATATTTTATAAGTGGGCTGTAATAAATTCTTAATGAACCTCGTAAATCTTGAAATTTTTCTTCAAGAAGAAATGACGAGTCTCTTTTTACTATTTTGTGTCTGTCCTCAACGACTTTAGTGATTGTGTGGAAAAACTGATTTCTCACCGTCGCTGTTGAGACTTGTCAAGAGGTCCAATCCGACTCAGGTGGATCTTATTAATTAGGAAGCGTAAGGGGTTGCGGGCCTGTTCCGGGGTTGCGGGCCTGTTCGAAAGGGCGAGACATAAAGGGCGAGGAAGGAACATGGATGGGTTTTAGTCAGTAAGAGTCTGACACTCCCTCCCGCTCCGCCCAGAGTGAGAGAAGTCATTTGATGATTTTCCATTCCAAAAAAAAAAAAAACTGCGAAATTCGAATTTTCTTACGTTTTTTTGCAATTTGTAGACCAGTGAACGATTTTTTCAAAACCAAAGTCGTTCCTTGGCTTATATTAACTTAGATTGATGATTTTGATGATTATAATTCAGTAACTACATACGTTTTACAGTCGCAAACGATATTTTTAACTTCATACAAGATTCCAATGGCCTGCAAATTGCAAAAAACCTAAGAAAATTTGATTTTCGCGGTCTACCCTTACGCTTCCTAATTAATAAGATCCACCTGAGTCGAATTGGACCTCTTGACAAGTCACCTTGAACTAACAGCCAGATGAAAGATGGACGTACATGATTAGTGCACCCTGAATAACTTCGTATTACATTATTTAATGAAAATATTGTAGGTTGATAAAACTTTTCAGATTCACAGACAGAGACTAAACTCACAGAGATTAAATCTATTGAAACCTCCAAATTTCGTTTGTCTTCAAAATTAAAAGAAATTATGTTCGGTTATAAATACATTATTTATTAAGTCATTTAACAAGAAAATAATCTACAGTCTTTAATATTGGTAGCCGTTTCTCGCGTTGAAGGAGGGTTGTCTCCTCTGAGCGATGGGAGGGAGGTACGCTTTCTGGAGTCCAGCGACAGAGCTGCTGCTTCCAGAAGCGTCGTTGCGGAGAAGAGCGTTGTTGGTGACCACGGAGTCAGCGCTGTTGTAGGTAGCTTGAGCATTGTTGTAGTTGGATTGAGCGTTGTTGTAGTTGGATTGAGCGTTGTTGTAGTTGGATTGAGCGTTGTTGTAATTGTTAGCTTGAGCGTTGTTGTTGTAGTACTGTTGTTGCGCGTTGTTGTCGTATTTGCCTTCGCTGTAAGAACCTGCCGGACAAAAATAGTAAATATTAGAAACAATTCCAAAATATTGATACCCAAGAATACTTGTTTTAGAAAAAGATGTGTAAACGTCGACTAAATGATAGACGCAGTTCTCACCATCATCGAAGATGCCAGCAGCCTCATCACGAGTGTTCTGCTCCAGAGCCTTCAGGATCTCTGCGGGGACGGGGGGAGGAGTGGGGAGGTGGTCGCCTTGGGGCTGGAAACCGTTCTCATCAGCTGTGTACCTAAAATATATCAGACAGAGTTATGAGTACATCAATTTGATGTATTGACACTTTATGTAGGTGTTTTAATAAAAAAACTCCTTACCTCACAGAGTAGACCTTGCCATCATCGCCAGTATAAGAGTACCCGCCCTGAGCCTGGACTCCATTGGTTGCCACTCCGTTCTCCTCGCCGTAGATACCGTTCTCAGTCTCATAAGCATACGCGTAAGTCTCTCCATCATTGGAGTTGTCCTGACGAAGGATAGCAGCGTTCCTCTCGAAGGCGGCTTGAGCGCGCTCAGGACGAGCTTCGAAGCCTGAGTAAGCTCCATTCAGGGCAAAACCGTTTTGGTTGGAGAATCCATTGTTCGAGTAAGCACTGGTCTGGTCTTGGAATCCGTTAGATTGACGAGGAGTCTCGAGGAAGTTAGATCCTGCTGAGGATTGAGCATTTGGTGGTAGGTAGATCCTGTCCAGTTTGGCGGCCTGAGCCAAGGTGACGGCAGCTAAGATGATGAACTGAAAATTATAATTGTGATAATTAGCTGAGGATATTTTTTCAGTTGACTTCTTTACATTTCACCATTGTATCGTATCTCGTATGTGTAGCTTTAAAAACTACTCCATATGTTTTAACTTTGATCAAGATCTGAGTTTTTATTTTTTTATTTAGAGCAAGTTATTAGACTACATTTTGTGAAAACAGCCAAAAGCTCTTTTAAAATAATTTCTGAAGATGATCTGTATTTTTTAAAGTTAAATTAAGAAGCTCATCTAAGCTTACCAATTTCATTTTTCTTGTTTGTATTTTATTGTTAGAATGAACTTGCTACCCAGAAGCTGTGGATGCAACTGATAACCTTACAGTATCAGTACAGTATATATAGTTGGGTGTAGGTGGATCTACTTCTCCTCAAAACGTGGCCGATGTTTCATAATCACGATATTATGTTGTGCCCGAGGATGGACGCGTCTAATTGTCGTGGATGGCTTTATGCAAAGCGTCTCGTTAAGTCAGTCTTGTGCTTTCGATTTCAAATTGTTGATTATATATGTAAATAATTATAACAAAAATAATGATAGCTATTAACAATTTGAGTTAATACAAAAAAGTTGTTTTAAGTGATAAGCAATAGTATTTAGTTTTATATCCGCAACTAGATCTAGTATTTGATGCAGAATTTTTGCAAAACTACGCAGGAGTGCTTAAGTTATCCGAAGCTTCTTGGTACTCGAGCAGTCGTTGAATCAATATTTTCTATGGGCCTCGTAAATAGGCGAAACACGGCGTGTTGAGTATAGGTTTCTGTGCATGTATACTTTTTTGAGGATGGGTGGTGCTGTATCATGAATGAAATCCTTGATCTATTTGAGGAACTAAAAGTAAATATTTTTATCATCATCATTTGGGCTTGGAATCACCCACTGTTGGGTAAAAACCCCTTTATTCTGACATTCTTCTCTACTATGCGCGTCCCTATCCTATCCATCCGTTTACTTCGATGTAAACGCGAGCTTTTTTTCGACGGCCCTGGTCTCTTAGACCCAACTTTGGCCTTCATTCGATCAGAACCTTGCTCCAACGGCCATCTCTACGTCTAGCCAGATATCCTGCCCAATTCGATTTTAGGCGTATCGCTCAGTCCCTGACGTCGAAGACTTTCTTCCGAGAACGGATCTCGGAGTGACGCGCTCGGTCTAGTAGGGTTTTGCATAACATTGATCCAATTACGGTACGTAGAATTTGAAACACTGGTTGGTTGGTTCCCTCTCACACACTGCGCTTGACATACAAATCCTATTTGAATGGTCGTATTACCGTACATACAGACACTTAGTCTCGATCGCGCATCAATTTTCGACCTTGCCCGCTTACAAATTCCAGTGCGAGCTTCTCTTGTAGGGTGACCAAGCTTTTGGAATATCTCGAATTTAAGTAGACCGATCGGTGCACATACTAAAAAATACTATAATCCTTATGATTTTAGTATTTTTTAGTAGCGCATTCTATTTCAGTTTTAATTATTCGATATGAACTATATTAATGATGAGCGAAATAAAGTTAATAATTACTGATTGAACTCGAATTAGTGCCTACTTGATAATTAAGTCATAATAATTCAATACTACTCGTCTAGATTTTGTTGTTATTAAATATTTTTTAAGATAATTCATGATAATAATGATAAAACAACAACTGTTATTATGCTTGAGGGCAACACTCATGGTTAATTTAATAGGGCAAGTTCAAATGGTTAATTAAATTATGCAATGTGTTATTTTAAAATAACTTGTAGGCATCAATATTACACCGTAACTACATTACAATAGATTAGAATGTAAAATGTTTATTAACTTTACTTAACTTATTATTTAATTACAAAAATATGCAATAATGATTTATTTACATTTCAATGTAATTAATAGAATAAAGATTGTTAATTTTAATTGGTCGGACACCGAGTTCGATGGGTACGTAAAAAATGCTGATAATTGTATCTTGATAACAAAATTACATCAACTGTTGTCAAAAATGGTTCTTAACAATACGAAATCCCTTCAAGAAATTACTATTACAATATGATTTACTTTTGACTTACTTTTATTTACAGTGGCATCATCTGCCTAGCCTTTTCCCAACTATGTTGGGGTCGGCTTCCAGTCTAACCAGATGCAGCTGAATTTCAGTATTTTATATGGAACGACTGCCCATCTGACCTCCACAACCCAGTTAATACTGGGAAATACGATACCACTTGGTAAGACTGGTATCAGACTTTTGGGGCCACTGACTACCTATAACGACTGCCAAAGATGGACAAATGAAAGCCGGGACCAACGGCTTAACGTGCTTTCCGAGGCATGTAAGGGTGGTCACCCATACACAGACCACCCTAGGCAAGCATGGCTTAACCTAAAGATCGACCCGAGCGGCTGATATTATTTAGCCACGAGCTCCTCTACTTTTATTTACAGTAAAATGTTTTATTTCACACACAAAAATTATTTAAAAGACAAAAAACTAACTTAAACTTTCCAATAACTTACTCGTAAGTAGCTCAAGCGTGGTCACCCCACATCGATATGACCTTCCAATATGGATCGGCTTCCGACGATCACGGCGATAGCGGTCTAAATCGTGATTAATTAACTTTTGCCAAATATTATCCACTAAATAACAAACTAATATCGTTTCAAAGCAATATTTAAATACATCATAAATACAAGTGAACCCGTACAAAGTAATTGGCGTTAACGAAATATTTAGATTTTTGGATCAAGTCTTCTTATAAAGGTTAATTTAGTTCAACTTTTGAAGAGAATTCAATTAAATTCATTAGTGGAGTTGTTTTAGTGATTACAATCTTGCAAGGGGTAAATTCCACGGCATTATTTGTAATTGCCTGCAACTAGCGGTGGCTGTGAAAACCTGATCTACAGTCTATTTTAATCGCAGATTTTGCAATGTAAAACAGAACTGAATAGAGAGATATTCTGACCTTTTAGTTTTTTACTAGTTGACAAAGAATGTTCAGAAGAGAGAAAAGATTGCTTCTCTCTGTTTACTAAAAGCTAAGTTACATAAAAATATAATCGTTACGCTGTATATGTCACTTATAGGCTTCTACGTGACTGGCTTATTGATAAATTCTTTGAAAACTCTTTCGTTAATGGAGAGCAGCGGTGGCCCAGTGGTGGCGGCTTGGACTTACAAACAATAAGTCTTAGGTTCGGATACACACAGGCACTACTTACTACGGCGTTGCTTTGTGTAATTTATTTCATCACCACTGCTCTCAAAACGGTGAAGGAAAACATCGTGAGGAACCCGGCATGTCCTAGAACCAAAGATATGACATCTACCAATCCACACTGGCCCTCGTGGTGGATTACAGCCCTTTCCCTTTCGTAGAGCTTGTGTCGTGGCTCGTGGGTGTGCTCGTGGGCTTGTGTCCCAGCAGTGGGAACATTAACAAGCTGATGATCACCTGTTTTCATTGTCATAGAATAACGTAGTAGTCTGTCATAGGTATTGGGTGTAATGGTACTTTACCTTCAGAAAATAATTCGACCATAATGCAAGCAGCTATTTTTTAATTTATAAACCTCAGTGATCTCATCATTATCTTCTATTCAAATGTATAACTCGTGCTTTAATGAAGGTAAACATTTCAAAAGGCACCAGAGAGGCCAAATACAGTAATTTATTGAGAGCAGTGGTTCACCTTTCTTTAATTTTTCTTATTATTCTTATTCCCAATTTTATTTCACTTTAGGTGGGTTCAGCTCTCCTAATTTTCTGGCGCTGGGACAACCTGTTGTGGTTTATCAGGTCGGACAGATCTTCCCTCAATTGGAGCTTCGACATGCTATAGTCCAATTTTACTTTGTGTAAATTATTTCCTCACCAGAAGGTAACGCTGAAAATTCTCAGACCTGAACAATTCAACATCTACCAACCTGCTAGGCACGCGTGGTGGATCATGACCCAGTTCCTCTAAGAGTATTGCCACCAGTCTTGTGTCTCCACAGTAGAAAGATATTAAACAGATTTAAGGTATTACATAAAAAATTCTGCCGTCGAAAGTGAAATAAATGAAAGAGTCTACCCGAGAAACGAAAGTAAATGAATCAACCTGTCGACGAACAGCCCAGTGGCAAATCGGTCTTAGAAGAACGGTTGCGGAATCAAGGTGTGCGTACGCGCAGCGGAATGTTGTTGAATTTAAAGATTTTAATTATGCAGATATTTAGTGTATGACGTCGTATAATTGTGTATGGTAAAAAAAAAATTGTGCACGCAACCATTGTGGAGAAATTCACCAAAAACTGATTCCGCTGGGCGAACGTTGTCCTGGCGGAACTTTTTTTAATCCATAGACTTTAGAAGAAAAGAGATGTGTCCAAAAATTGGTGTGTATTTGTGTGTAATTGTGTATGTATGAATAAAACTAGTGCATGCATAAACTTCGGAGAAATTCAAGTTTCCGCTACGCGAACGTTTGGCCATTAGCTAGTTTTCATATAAAGCGCTTACATAGAGAACTGTAGATTAACGTAAACGTAAAATACGCTTATTACGTCTTAGTTCTTAAAGTATGCACTTTGGGGTCTAGATTTTCACGTTTATACAAACCTTGTAAGTGTCTGCAACATGTTGCCAAGTATCAATGATGTTCCGTTAGTACGAGTAATTAAAGAGTTATAGGACAAATTTACCATGAATAGATCACTGTTTACAAAGCAGTCAAATATCACGACGTTCTAATTGAATTGCATGGTAAAATGTATGCCAATATTTAGTGTATTCATTCATCTATTCACATGCAAAATTTCATGTCATTAAATTCAGTAATTAAAGAAAAACAATTATAATACCGACGAAGCATCGAAAACCTACATAACCCGACCAAGTTCGGATGGCTACAAAAAAGCGGCCGTGCCATATATCTAAGAAACGTTCTTAACCTTCCAATATAGTATTTATTAATATGGTACAGTTGCGTACACAAGAGTTAGGAAAAAATAAAACAATTGCATTTCTTGAATGAAAAATATTTTTTTATGTGGTAAATATTTAATTTCCCTAAGGGGTCTATAGTTAGAATCCTGATCCGTGAAATCTTCAATAGAAATTAGCTGTATGAATTTTATTTGTCTTAAATAATATATTTAGATTATATCTCAAGTCTCAAGCGCATACTTAAATAAAGTGCATACGTAAATTTGTACAGTACATACGCAAGGTTTGTATAAACGTGAAAATCTAGACCCCAAAGTGCATACTTTAAGAACTAAGACGTAATAAGCGTATTTTACGTTTATATTTTTATCTTTTAAGCCCTACGATTTTTTCTAAATCTGTTTTTTAAACAAATATAAACAAATTCAAAACAACGTATGGAAAAATCCACAGTTCTCTATGTAAGCGCTTTATATGAAAACTAGCTAATGGCCAAACGTTCGCGTAGCGGAAACTTGAATTTCTCCGAAGTTTATGCATGTACTAGTTTTATTCATACATACACAATTACACACAAATACACACTATTTTTTGGACACATCTCTTTTCTTCTAAAGTCTATGGATTAAAAAAAGTTCCGCCAGGACAACGTTCGCCCAGTGGAATCAGTTTTTAGTGAATTTCTCCACAATGGTTGCGTGCACATTTTTTTTTTTACCATACACAATTATACGACGTCATACACTAAATATCTGCATAATTAAAATCTTTAAATTCAACAACATTCCGCTGCGCGTACGCACACGGAATCAAGTAGGGAAAGATATTAAAAAATATTTGGTACCTCTTAAAAACCCATCCATAAACTAAGCCTAATGACATTATCTATACAAATCAAATGAGCGGCGTCCTCAATAGAACGGTATCCGTTTTCAGAGATCATGGTCACAGGTTCAATTCCTGCGTCGTGACATAAATCTGTTTACCCTATACAGATGTTTTATGCCTTTAATTTGTGGATAAATGTGATATTCAGAACACAAAGGACTCATAAATGATTTTACATTCATCTTGCTCGTTAAATAGAACGTTGGTCATGATTGTCGTTATCATCGACATGAATCTAGATTTCTGTTAAGTTTAGACTGGACTGGGTCGCTTGATGTTAACCGAATACTGTTGAATTGTGCGTTATTTTCACGTTTTACCGAGGGTTTCCTTTTTTTTTGGATAATCCCGCCACACCTTTACCAAACCACCGTAACTTCTGAAAGCCAGACAATAGTCATGGCGATCACTAGAAAAGCGCTGAGGCAATGAAACTCGATGAAGTCCCAGAGAATGAATTTAAATGTCTTGGATCTCGCAACGAATTAAAACATGATCTCGTAAAAAAACCGTCGTCTTCACAGCTGGAGACAACAAAACAAGGCTAATGGCACAAAGGGATGTTTACAACTGGGATAGGCCCAGTTGCGTAGCACCACGGATTATTGACCTATTATATATGTCGGAAGTTATCCCACTAACTCCTGGCATAAACCCAGGATCCCGGGCCTGAAACGAAGGTCCCAGGGTAGACCAGGTCAAGTATAGACCCAGCCCAGGTTATGGTATATCCGTGTCATAATCAGTCGATAATGCTCCCGCCACTGGTACACAGGCCTCCTCTCTGTGAGAGGGAATGGGCTCTATAATCCACCACGCGGACCCAGTGCGTGTTAGTGAACATTTTAGTTTATGATAATTTTTATCGTGTTTTTAATTATAATTTAATAAATGTTTAATTAGGTGTCGGATGCCCTTTTTTAATCTATAATGATTTGTGTTTTTACATTTTATAAAAATTTTCTTGATAATTATTAATACATAAACTAAACTGTTCTAGGACTTGCCGTTTCCTCATATGATTTCCTTCACTGTTTTTAGAGAGTATAAATTATACAAAGTAATGCGCCTGCCTGGGTTCTTACTGCTCCTAAGTCGGAGCCGCCACCACTGGGCCACTGCTACAATGCTGATAGTACAGTGTACTTGTCCAAATTCTTATTAAGATATTCAAAAATCAAAAAAAAAAATCAAAGCATTTATTTCAAGTAGGCCAATAACAGGCACTTTTGAATTGTCGAAACAAAGATGAACATTTAAAGTAGCTACAGTCCCAGTCACAAGACATAAAAACTGTGAAAGTACTGTAGTTGCCCATTCCCTAGCGTAGATCTCTATGGAGAAGAACGGGCAAGAAACTCCATGGACACTCTTTTAAATCAAAATATTGTTACAAAATCTTGGTTACATCATTCATTTTGAGATGGTAGATTATGTGAGAACAATGTAGCAAGATGTGCATGTTAAAAGTGTCCATAGTAAAAACAAAATAATTCATTCAAATAAGCCATGGCAACTAAGAGATGACCAGTCACAACTGACAGCACCCGTTCACGAACATGACGCATGGATCAGCACCATTCAGCTCAACCACTTTGAAGGGAGCTAAATGATCCGACACACGCGCCACCATCAGCGAGACATTTGAGTGAGCATGACATACTCTCAACCGCCAGGGCACATTCAAGTCAAAACTAAAGTAGGTTTCCAGTGAATGATAGCTTTCTAGTACATAGTACTCACACAATATGGGCTATGCTATTATATAATACTAACATTGAATCTATACAATGCAAAGATAGTTGTACAATCTTCAGCAGCTCCAACAATACCATTTAATGCTATCAAGTTTTGCGCCCCTGTCCTTGTGGAGCAGGACCAGCATTGAGCCAAGCATTTTTATCAGCGATATAATCGCTCAACTTGTAATATGCTTGCTTACATAATGTGCGTTTAATACATGTTTTAAATTTCGTCTCATTCAGTTCAAGAATACTTTGTGGAATTTTATTATAGCATCTCAAACAGTACCCCATGAAAGATGAGTCTACTTTAGCGAGTCTAAAGCCCGGCTGAACTAGTTGGTCCCTATTTCTAGTACTGTAATTGTGTCTGTCGCCTCTTTTACCGAAAAGATGCAGATTTTTTCTGACGTACATTATGTTTTCGTAGATGTATTGGCAATGAACCGTCATGATGCCAATATCCTTAAATAGTTCCCTTAGAGAATCGCGCCTACGAAGATTGTATATGGCTCTGATGGCTCTTTTCTGCAGAATAAATATAGACTCAATATCAGCAGCCCGTCCCCATAGCAAAATACCGTAAGACATTATACTATGGAAGTAACTAAAATAGACCAGTCTAGCGGTATCCACATCAGTGAATTGACGGATTTTTCTAATGGCATATGCTGCTGAACTTAAGCGCCCCGCAAGAGATGTTAAATGAGAACCCCATTGTAGCCTTGAATCAAGCGTAAGCCCCAGGAAAACCGTTTTATCTACGAATTCGAGTTTCTCTTTATTCAATATTATCTCACAATCACTACTTTTAACATTCGGTAATGAAAATCTTATGCATTTAGTTTTTTTTTCATTTAATACCAAATTGTTTGCTGTGAACCAATTTTGGACCTGAAGTAGGGCATCATTTACGTCATCTAGATTGTTGGCCCGTCTATTTATCTTAAAAATTAGAGAAGTGTCATCAGCAAACAACACCATTTTTTTTTTTTATTATGTTAACAGACAGACAAACCGACAGATACTAGTGAATTTCGCATTTAAAATATTAGTAAACGGATTGAAGAGTGAATATGAATAATAAGATGATGTTATGATGAATCATACCACTTGAGGGATCTTAGTTACATAACAATTGCGCTGATTGATCGATCAAGGAGCTAAACAAACCATGGTCAGCGTATCAATAGGTGACTGGGTGACCCCTAATTTGGATAAAAGCTTACCAGATGAATATCAAAGAATGTCTTAAATAAATTAAAACAAAAGCCCGCCGGGCTACACTTGACTTTGACTTTTTCGACCTAGATATCAATCTAGGTCAAATAAATATCTACCTACTTACAATTACGCTGTGTTTAAATTCGTATCAGTGCATCACACATGTGGGCTTGTTTTGGCCTAGAGGGTGTTGTCAAGGCAGCGGATGTTTTCCACTGGTATATGTTGTGAGGTTAGTTGTACTTGAAAGTAAATAGCTGGTATGTGTACTCTTTATTTTAGCTGAAGAGATCTAAACATAATATAGGTCGAGTCTCACGTCGGTCAAAAGTTTACTGGGTTAACCGGATCTTTGTAGTTTCGCCCGACTAATAGCAATTTGCTCACTATTACGGAGAAGCTCGTGGCTAAAATATAATTCAGGTTAAGCCTCGCCTGCCCATTTTAGCTCGTGGATGGGTTATTACATACCGAGTTTCCTCCGTGCCTCGGACGGCACCTTAAGCCATTATCGCGGCTGTTATTTGTGGACCTTTGACGGTCGTTATAGGTAGTCAGTGCCCCGAAAGTCTGACAATCAGTCTTACCACGGGGTATCGTATTACCCAGTAATGCTGAGTTATGGGGGTTAGATAGGCAGTCGCTTCATGTACTGGTATTCAGCTGCACCAGATTAGACTGGAAGCCGACCCCAACATAATTGGGAAAAGGCTAGGCAGATGATGAAGATGATGCTCTCCGACTGACTATTAACATAAATGTTCAAATCGTCAGTAATACTAGCGTGAAGTTTTGATATCGCAACGCATCGCCTGCTCAACGTAAGCTTTTTTCCCGCTTGCAACATTTCTTATTGCTGCTCTGCGATTGATCATAGCGTGATGTTATATAGCCTTCCTCGATAAATAGACTATCCAACGCAAAAATAATTCGAGCCGTTAGTTCCTGAGATTAGCGCGTTCAACCAAACAAACAAACAAACTCCGCTTCATATTATTAGTATAGATTAGTACCTAACCTAACCTTCTGGGATTAAACTGGCATGGGGTTATGCTTCTTACTATAATGTTTAGCAAAAGCAGGACGTTCTAAATAAAAATAATAGGACACACACAAAATAAAACAAAAACATAAAACAAAAAAAAAAAAACTTTTCACATAGAACACAATGAGCGATCTAAGCGCTAAAAGCAATATTTTGAAGACAATTAATGAATGGATTGATTAATATCGCTGTAGAACTTCAATTGACCGACTTCCAATATTAATATTTCAGCTATTTCTACAATTATTCATCTCAAGCAGAAGTTCTGAGTCACAACGAACCCCCACAGCTAAACGTGATAGGTTCTATTGCAGCATGAGTGACGGCTGCCTCCGCCCAGGGGGCATGGTTTCTTAATGGTCGCTTATGACTTCATCTCGCTAGATAAATAGACATCAGACTGCGATGAGACGTGTCAGTTGTAGATCGTTTGTGAGATGATTGTTTTATATTTGTACTTAGCAGAATGGTATCTGCTTTATTTTGTGCAATAGGCTTGTATTAGACTTATGCCCATACTCACTAATACTATTATTATTGAACTGTCAGAATTTCTACTCTCGGCACTAAAGTATTGATAACTTTAGTCATGGTGCAGTAAAACCAGTATCGGATGATATGTCAAAGTCCATAGACTTTGAAGAATGTTCCAGTAAATTTTGTATCAAAGTCTGTTGTCCGGATTAAAAAAAAGTGAAAAATAACTTGAGAAAAAACGCTTCAGAAGTCGGTGACCTTTGTTTGATTGATTTAGTTTTTTTTGTCACCGACTTCTGAAGAGTTTTTTCTAAAGTTATTTCAGTTTTTGTTTTCTCTGAAGTCGGTTTTAGTTTTTGTATAAAAAAAATATTTTTCACTTTTAAGTGGTGCACATGTGCTTCCACTTCACAGCGTACCTGCGTGATTTTAGGTTATGAACTGGTGTAAACAATAGACAGATATGAGATTTCAGCAATCCCAGTACCTACATTTGCTATCATTTATTGAGGAGTTCCGTTGCATATCTCCAAAGTTCTTCATCAGATCTTCATTAAATTGAAATGGGATTACTTCGAGAAAGTACACTTCTTAAAACTACCCAAATGGCTTTTAGTGTGCCCATAAAATGTGAAGAGTTCTCTCTATTTCTCCAGAATCCCTTCATCAGATCCTGATTTGATGATTATGAGACCACACGAGAAGCACCAGCTTTCAAAAAAAAAAAGAACCATCAAAATCGGTTCACCCAGTCGAATGTTCTGAAGTAACAAACACAAAAAATAATAATAATAATACAGACGACTTGAGAACCTCCTCTTTTTGGAAGTCGGTTGAAAAAGGCAATTTCGTCACCGGTGAAATGTGAGTGTAGCACAATCTTCAGCCTATAATCTTTCCACTCACTGCTAGGACAGAAGCCTCCGCTCTATGGGAGGGGCTGTGATCGACCACGCGGGCCCAGTGAGTCTTGGTAAATATCACATTTCTTCGAAATTCTACGAAATGCCGCCCGGTGTCCTCATGATAATCTACTTCACCTTATTGAGAGCAGCGGTGATGAAATAAATTACACAAAGTTATGCACGGGCCTGGGTTTGAAACAAAGACCCACATTCCTAAGTCGCAAATACTGCGTTACCATTAGGTCAACGCAGCTCCAAATGAAATGGCTGGCGGAAGGCTGTACGTAGGTATAGCTAGTAGGTATGGCTAATACAGTACGGGAACAGTGACCTTAGGTTTTGTACTATTACAGCATGAGTGACCTCCTCCCAAGGGGCATGGTTACTTAATGGGCGCTTATGACTTCATCTCACTAGATAAATAGACATCACACTAAAATGAGACGTATCAGCAGTACAAGTACGTAGGAATCGATAGGACTCGATAAGATAAATTTGACAGTAATTCTCGATAAAATGAGTTTTCATGGAGTCAAAAACTCATTTTATCGAGAATGACTGTCAAATTTATCTAATCGAGTCCTATCGATTCCTACGTACTTGTACTGCAGTTGTAGATCATTAATTGTGAGATGATTTTGAGTAAGTAGTGGTCACTACAAATACATATTTATGTTGTTTTTTTTACCTGTGCCCTATATTAGGTTTATTTGAAAATACTTGCAGCTTTTACCACACTAAACAAATATAGTAGACAGTATATTCGACCAGAATTAAAACAAAGTCAAGAACCTGCATGGTCTTATTTTCATGTTGACGAGTTTATTTTCGTGATGAAGAACAAAGTTTACGTAACTTGTTCTAAACTTTTTTTAAATGCTTGTAAAGAAGCTCTTCCTTTGCAGCTGTAGTACATCATACTACAGCATATGTACGAATAGGTTTTATCTATTTTGTCCAAGATTACATTAATTTGGATCAAGAAAGCAATTTTAAAAGACAGCGTTTACGCACCAGGTATAAAGGGTGTAAACACCTTTTCATGAAGCCGAAAGGCACTTGTTCTACCAATCATTGCGATCATTTTTTTTGTTCTACACCATACCTGGGAACCTTCTAGTTACCTACGGAAATATGAGGGGTGAAAGTTACAACTTCTTGACAAGTTTCTTATTAAATACAAGTATTTTTTTTTAAGATTTTAAGTTTTAACACCTCCACGACCCCTGTACTAAGCAACCCATCCATCAGCACAATGTTGTAAGAGCGTACATTGAGTTCCACCACAAAACATGATTTATAACCTCAAAAAAAAAAGTCGTTTGCCAGCAATAATTTTTGCGTAAAGTTACTTAGTTTTACTTAGACTTACTTAGATTGCTTGGTTAACGGCTTTGTGATGACACCATTTTTACACCATGTATTTTAAGATAATATGTAATATACTTTCAAGCGCTTTAAAATAGTAGGTTTTAAAAGCGCCTTATGAATAACCTCTATAAATTATCGACTACAGAACTAAGTTCAACCCTACATGAAGACCCTAATTGAATGTATCACGCCACACACACAAGTACTATTAACACTACTAAAGGCTCTCACATTACCCTGTTCTGAACATAAAGCACGGGTTTATGTTCATTATTGTATTATTATCATCATTTGGAGAACAACGTGTGATGTACGGGTTAGATTGTAAGTGTGACAGAACATGAACCAACATTACAACTTCCATTTTATTTTTTAAAGTTAAACAAGTAAAAGCTTTTTCGTTATTGAAGTAAGTATCTTCAAAACGAAGTTTTAATTACCGTGCTCTTTAAGTTTATATTGATAGCTCACAACATTCAATTGCCGCCTTAAAAATAAATTAGTTACTAATTTGATGAAATGTGTAGGCGGTCTAGTATAAGAAGTCATACTTATATAAATAAGTTCAGCATGAACTTATTTATATAAGTATGACTTAGAGGTTGGAAGATTTCCATTTTCAGAATCATGGAACTTCTTGAAAGCTGCCGAAATATGTGCATTTTTAATTTCGTTAAAACGATGCTTCTATTGTCGTTCTTTTACGTCATATAATAAAAATTGTTTAATTTGTTGACACGTCTTAACGTTTTTAGTAGCCACTAACTGTACTTCCTCATTTAGTCGTAAAATGTAACGACTATGCGTACGAAATCGAAAATAAATTTCTAAATGGCCACGTCAAGGTTAATGGTATATATATTTTTTTGCATGAAGTTATTTTTTTTTTCGACATATTTTTAAAACTTACAGTGAAACTATCCAGAAAACGTTTGTACATATCGAAGTATTTATTGATATTAATAAAATACGTGCACAGGCGGTTATTTTCGCTCATTTTATATTAGCAGTTTTTTTCCGCAATTTAATACAACATAGTCTGAGAAGATTTAGTAAAAAAAAACATGATCTCTCTTGACTTCAAGTTCAACAATAACATTTTTTTTTAAATATAAACTATGGTGAGAACGAACTAATATTGAAAATCCAAACTACGTAAGACAGTTCCTCTAAATGTCAAGCCCAACGTCACGACTTCCTAGTATTCCAACTAAGAAGAATTTGTCGAACAAACACTCCAACATTATTATCTCAAAAATGTCGGATCATGTATGCAGGCACTAAGCCCATATCTGTGCAATCAACGTCACACTCGATAGCGTGATCACTGTTATTAGAACGCCTTTGCACAATTACCTTTTAAGTTTTAACTATACAGTCTTGACGTTAAATATTGGCGTGTTCTCGAATAATTTGTTATTATTAAGTTCATTTTTAACCGACTTCTAAAAAAGGAGGAGCTTCTCTATTCGGATGTTTCTATTTTTATTAATGTTAGTTCGCGCATAACTGCGTCGCTTGCCAACCGATTTGCAAAAAATCTGTTTTTGTTGGAAAGGGTATACTTTCCAAATAGTCCTGTCACCGTAAAATTGTCAAACACGTTATATTACAATATAACGTGTTTACTCTAGCGATATTGTAATATCTCGAATTATTGTATATAACTGAACATACGGAAGTATCTCTGCCCCCATAATCGGGACTTAGAGCATCCCCCCGTCAGGTTAGTTAGGTTCCTTTAAGCCCTGCACTCGGAAATAGGGGCCCCGCGAAGCGGGGCTCCGTCGACTACGCTTTTTAGGGGAATATAAAGTGTTTTAAGGTTAGGTTATAATAATCGGTATTTCTCAGGAATGGTACAATATCTTTTCATGAGAGTTGTACCACTGGTCAAGGGGGACCCCTCCTCCCCTCCACACCGCGTGAGTTGACTACCATCGCATGCATTTCACGAAAAATAATGCGTTTTGTTGTAAGCAGTATGTTCATTTGACAATATTTCGAGATTTTACAATATCGCTAGAGACATTACAATGTAACGTATTTGACAATTTTACGGTGACAGTCCCATAGCCACCAAACCGGGATCTGATGATGGAATCTTGCCGAAATCGAGGAAACTCTTCAAATGTTATAAGATTTGTACTGCGATATTTATATTTTCTGCAACAAATGAAGCATTTGCGTTTGATAAGAACCATTCTACCATCAGATCTGATGTTGAAGCCAAGTGTCACGGAACTCCATAATGAGACAATGTATCCTAGACGTGTTTGGGCTTATTGTAATTGTAACGGTATGCACTTTCCATGTGTACCAAGCACATGTGAACCACCTTAAAGGGAAAAACAAAAACTTTTTAGCAAAAATAAAACCGACTTCAAAAAAAAAACAAAGGTAACCGACTTCAGAAGCTAAAATTATTTTTAACTTTTTGTTTTTTTTTTAAGTTGGTTTTATATTTTGACGCAACTTTTTGCTATTAGGAAAACTAAAAAATTTTTGACTCCTCATAAAGTTGGTAGAATTTAGTAGTAGGATAAAATATCATACCACGACAAGAACATACGCATTACGCACTCAAAACATTGTGCTTATGTTTACATTTAATAGTAAACAGGTCATATAGGTAGGTATTTAAATTAAATTTATACCTTAACAACTAGTACTTATTTATAAAAAAGAACTTGTAACCACGAATTCCAATATCTCCGTAACTAGAAGTTCCCAGGTATGGTCTGGAACAAAAAAAATAACGCAGTGATGGGAGAATAGGTGCCTGTCGACTTCGTCGAGGGTCTGTTTACACAATTTATGTTTGAGATATCAATATTGATATTTGTTCGATAAAGTGGAAATTGTGATTGTTTTTTAGAACCAAATAACTTTTATTATCGTTTTGTAATCAATACCATTGGGTCCAATATTTATTCTGCAGCACTGTACCTACAATCAGAGTTAGTTTTCCCAGGAGATTATCCTTCATTTTACAAGTCAATTATACTGTGATGAGCCTCCTCTTCCAATCTGCGTACCAATTCTTAATAAGCTAGTCCACTTAACCCTAGGCCACCACGAACCACGACCAACCAATAAATCAAATCATCGAAATCTTCAAAAATATCAATCTAATTACAGCCCACTTCATCAAAACCTACAGCCAATACATCTTCCATTAAAAATCATAAATAAAATATTAATCACATGCCACGCCTCGTCGTTCGGAGTATAGTGCAACATCTTCGCACGACATGACGAGAATCTAAGGCAAAGATTAACCAATAAACAAAAATGAACCATAAATCTAGAGCTTTAATGTTCATATTCGTGTGATATCCTTGATTACATACGGTTATAAGAATATGCTCTTTACATACATACCAAAAGGTTTAATTTCGAATGAAACGCGACTGTACTTAGCTTAAGTTAGGTTAAAATTCACTTTAAAGTCTCAACCTAAGAGTGACGCAACTGTAATGTAACTCGTTTATGTTCGGTTCACACATTTATTTAACTTTAATTTACTTTACTTTACTTTACTACCAATTATTAAAAGTAGTTATCGTTTTTCTAACGTTATGTTATTGCGTTTTGGTGTAATAGGTTTTTAAAGTGGTCTATGGTTTTTAAAGATGATACTGTGTGGAAATAAAAGTAAAGTAAAGTAATGTGGATTATTTATGAACTTTTCATTGCCTGTGTTTAATTTTGGTTGTAAATGGGAATATTTTGAGGTGATGGTTTTTGGAATGATGTCGGAATTAAAGCAATATAAATGTTTTTAAAACTGTTTTGTATGATTTTGACCTTAGTTGCATAAAATGAATATAAAATGATTGTATATAAAATGTTTTTGGTATAAAATTACTTTGCTGTGATACTTAATTGTCAACTGAATTTACTATATTATGTCAATCGATGTGAAAGAAACTACATTTATGATTTATTTGTCTACTAATATTAAAAAGCAATAGAGTTTGTTTGTTTGGTTGAACGCGCTAATCTCAGAAACTACTGAATCAAATTGATTTTTTTTTTTGTGTTGGATAGTCCATTTATCGAGGAAGGCTTTAGGCTACATAACATCAGGCTACGACTATAAGGAGCGGAGCAGGAATGAAATTTGTTGCAATAACGGGTTTTTTTTCCTATGGATTTTCTCTCTTATATGAAGCAGACGAAGTTGCGTGGGTCAGCTAGTTTGTCTATAATTTTTTTTTTAATGAAATTCAGCAAACATGCATAATTTAACTTAGTACAGTCAACGATGGCAGCAGTAAGTAATTATTTTAATTTGTAAATCCTCAGTAGTTACATAGTTATCCATAATCTTCGGTACTGCCGATTATTTGCAAGTGTAACTTTTAATGGTGGAGCTTTGCATGTAGGAACTTAAGTTTCCAAACATAGATATATATGTAATAAATATATAGCTCAATGTTTCCAAACGTCTTTGTAACATTTCCGAGAATAGGTGATTGTTTTTATTCGATATTATAACGTTATTATACGAAACAGGAAAACAGGTCTGTCTTATTTAAGAAGAGCCATCACAACCATCAAATATCTACATTAATTTACAGACAAATATAGTATCATCCTTGGTAGATAGAAATTTACTCGACGTTAAGGGGCCCGCGGAGCATGCGTTTTTCATACAAAAATAATATGAAAATCAAACATATTATTAAAGTAGATATGGTATATACCATATCTACTTTAATTCGATTCGATTGTATAGTAGAATATCTATGTTCTCAAAATAAATATTTTTAAAGGACAGTGATATAAAGACGACATACGAGTATGAGGAATTTAAAATTTCTGTTGAAATTTTGTTTTTCTCATAACTCTTGTTTAAATCCGCACTCTCAACCACATTGCTGAGGACTTAGATAAACTTGACTTGTATAATGTTGTACTTTGGGTGAATTTACAAGAATAGCTACCTTTAGAATTTGCTGTACTTAAAATACACGGATGAACTATTTAAATTTGAAATGTGCTACAATATCGCATTGGGTCTAGCCTGTAATGATATTTGTATGTTTAGTGTAAATAAATAAATAAATATATCGGTGTACATTCAAAATGTGTGTTTGTGAACCTAAGTATTCTGTAATCCAATGAAAATAAATACACACTATCTTAAGAAAATATTTGATTTACAAATTATTTTGGTATTACGTTTGTATGAAATTCGCATGCTCCGCCGGCCTCTTAAGTAAATTTAATTGTGAGTTAGTGTTAACACCACAAAATATAAGTACCACAAAATATAATATGTTGGGCGAACAATAAAGAGAAGAAATCTATGTCCAAAGGAGTAAATCTGAATGTTAGCTGTCATCCCGTGCGCCCTTAACAATCCTTGTAAAAATGTTCTGTTTCAGAATACAAGAAAGTGTTCATGAATATTGTTTTGATAAATGACACCCTTCCGATTTCGGTTCAGGAACTCGTCCCAAATGGGCCGTGGGCATGTGGGACGAGTTGCTGAATTACTCAGGTTTCCTGGCAATGTTTACTTCAGCTTTAGTTACTGTAATAAACAGCTCAATAAAGCCAAATTGAATTTTTTAATGACTTCATCAAATCGTTAGATATTATTTTGATGAATATTATTATGATACGGCTATCAAAAACAGTATTAAGTCAAATTAATTGCCAGCATCGCTTATAAAACTCATATGATTTAGAAAATAATGAAATAGATTTTTCGACCATAAAATTATTATGTACAGTAAGGTAAGGATTTCTTCATTATAATTCAAACACAATGTTTCTTAAATGTAGTAAAAGCTGAGTTAGCTTTGCATCATTTATTTAATTTACATTTACATTTCAATCACATAGTGACTCCATTTATATTCTATACATGTCGTATAAATATGTACAAAATACATTTATAAGCGTACTGCGTAGTTCATTTTTTTTACATTTTATCTATTTGCTTGAAACTTAATTATAAATAAATTAATATATCCTTGGTTTAGTACTTGTATCCTTCTTCAGAACTGAAACTCGGTGGCTGACGGGGTCCACCGAAGGTCTCCTTTCCTGCTGGGCCGAAACCAGATTGAGGGCCGGTCTGACCAGGCCTGTCTTGACCCACGGGTCCAAAGCCTGACTGAGCTCCATTTTGTCCCGGCCTGTTCTGTCCAGCGGGACCGAAACCTGTCTGAGGACCCTGAGCAGGTCCAGACTGAGAACCTTGCGATCCGGGGCGGTTGTATTGGTAGCCTGAGTCAGACATACCAGAGCTTGGTCCAGAAGGCAGCCGACCGAAAGGTCCTTGAGCGGGTCCCGAAGTAGATCCAGCAGAGCCTCCAGGTCGGGGGAAACCAGAGATGGTACCAGGGAAACCAGTTGGGCCTGATGGACCAACTGAGCCACTAGGTCTAAATGGGGAACCCTGACCAATAGGACCAGGTGCAGATCCAGTTGGGCCAGTTCCAGAGAGTGAACCAGTAGGGCCTCTTGGGTATCCTTGATCGTTAGATGATACAGGGAACCTTGTACCTTGAGGAGAGGAAGAGGGTCCTGAAACAGGGCTAGCGGGACCATTTCCGAAGATGGATTCTTGGCTGGTAGTGACGGCGGAATCAGTCGGTCCTGATGGTCCAGCGGGGCCGGATGGGGCAAAACCATGGGCAATAGGTCTGGGGAAAGCAGGTCCCTGAGTTTGCGGCTGCTGTCCAAACTGTCCAGGTTGGCTTGGCCTGCCAATCTGAGACTGAGGTCTATCGTACTGGTATCCATCGTCTTGCCCCGCTCCCTGAGGCAGACGTGCTGGTCCGTTGTTTCCGGAAGGTCTAGCAGGGGCAAAAGGAGAGCCTTGGTTTATGCCAGAAGGCCGAGATGGAAATCCTTGAGAACCGGAAGGTTTGGCAGCACCAGAAAGAGCACCATATTGGGAGGCAGGAGACTGACTTCCCTGAGATGGGAGACCTTGATGTCCAGATGGCCTAGGAGATCCTGAGGGTGTAGGGGCACCAAATTGGTTAGCTGAAGCTAGAGTACCCTGAGAAGAAAAGCCTTGAGGTCTAGATGGGCGAACAGATCCAGAGGGAGTAGGGGCGCCATATTGATTGGATGGGCCTTGGTTATCTTGCGACCCTGAGGGGTTAGCAGATCCAGCAGGGGATCCGTACTGAGACGAGGGGGTCTGGCTACCCTGAGACGGGAAACCTTGAGATCCAGTTGGGCGAGCAGATCCAAAAGGAGTGGGGGCGCCGAATTGGTTACCAGAGGTCTGACCACCCTGAGACGGGAATCCCTGAGATCCAGAAGGAGACGCACCAGGAGCATTGTACTGATAACCTGAGTCACGACCGCCTTGAGAACCAGTAGTTCTAGATGGGCCGAAAGGAGATGGTGCAGGCGAGCCAGAAGAGGGTCCCTGAGATCCAGATGAGGTAGGAGCATCGAACTGGGAAGCAGGAGATTGACCACGTTGGGCTGGGAAACCAGACCCAATAGGACCGCTTGTAGCAGAAGGACCAGATTGAGCTGGGGAGCCGTATTGGGAAGCAGGTGATTGACCACGTTGGGCAGGGAAACCTTGAGATCCAGCTATACCAGCCACTCCTGACTTAGCAGGAGCTCCGTACTGAGAGGTGGGTCCTTGTCCACGTTGAGCTGAAAAGCCTTGAGCTCCCGAAGATCCAATAGAGCCAGATTGGGTAGGAACACCGTATTGAGAAGTAGGTCTCTGACCTTGCTGAGCAGTGAAGCCTTGCGCACTTGAAGATCCAATAGAGCCAGATTGGGTTGGAGCACCGTATTGAGCCGCAGGTCCTTGACCACGCTGAGCGGGGAAGCCTTGAGCTCCAGAAGATCCATCTTGACCAGAAGCACCGTATTGAGGAGAAGCACCCTGGCTACCTTGGTAGGAAGTAGAAGACTGTCCTGGTTGACCCTGGGCCTGGTAGGATGGGGAAGCGGCGCCGTAGTACTGCTGGGGGTTTGAGCTGGAGTCTTCGTCAGGGTTGTAGGCACCTGGAACATTGGTTTGGATAAATTAGTTGAGTAACTTCAAAGCAAAATAGTTTTCATCATCACATCATCGGGCGTGTGTGGCGGGCTTGAAAAAAAAATACTTTGAGTTTGTACACAATACGTTAACTTCAAAATAGCATGTTTTTTATCTAATGGGTTACTTTTGTCAATAATGGAAATTAATTAGGTATTGAAAGATTATATTGTCTTCATCAAAAAACAAGTTGTGTATCTTTCAAAGTGCATGCTTTTCACGACAACTACAGATAATATGGATTGATAGGATTATGCAATCCATTTTACTTCAAAGTTTTGTACGTCTTACGCACCCTAAGCTGTCTAACTACTGACCTTGCTAACTGAATCAATCATTACACCACATCAGGCAATTAACGTTTACAATATCGTGCAAATACTCAAGTAATAGTAATTTAGCAAAAAACATATTAGTTCAAAGGTGATTTACCGCTATAAAAATGTTAATGGTAGTAATTAAATTCGTTACTTAACGTAAAGATTTTAAAATGGTGTCAGTAGTCAATGTCAGTCAATGTCTTCTTTTACATGGGTATCTAAATAAACTGTTGAAATTATAACTTACGGCTTTAATGGACTGAATCTGAAGTAAGTTATGTTACGGTAATATGTTTGTGAATATTCTAGACAAGCTATTGTCGGTGGTTTCGCCCGTATGTCGAATACTGTCATATGGAAACATTCAATTGGAATAGAAACTTAACTAGTACTAGTAGTATCCTTGTGCTATATTTTACCCAAATCCGTTCAGCTGTTAGGGCTCATAAAGGCAACAGACTGACAGACAGGCTGACTGAGCTACTGTAGTTTTAATATTATTCTGGCAGTATGAACTAATTGTGGCAATCTAGGTTTGTATGAAATAACAATAGTTTCACAATATTTCAGGGTAAGTTCTGTCTGACTCTTATGTAAAATATTACTACTGAGTTTAACATTTCAAAAAACTAGTGCAGTGTTTCAGCGGGTCACTGGTTCCCGCACGTAACAAGAAATGGCCTAGAGATCTAGTTGCTTCCGGTCTGAGTTATAAATACGACTGACATGATTTGTGCACGCACAGAGTTGCAGAATGTGTTGCAAAAAATAGATTTTGCCGCTATCAGACCACTTTAAATTATCACTGCATCGCTTGTTAGGACAACACTGACAAATTCCCACGAATGCAACAAAACAATAGCACATGGATGCATGATTATAATAATTAAAAATGTTTCATAAAGCCTTACCTTCTTGCGTGCCAGCGGCAGCAGCCCTTGCATTTTCCTCCAAAGACTTCAGGATCTCTTCAGGAATGGGAGGAGGAGTTGGCAGATGGTCACCCTGTGGCAGATAACCATTCTCATCAGCAGTGTACGTCACACTGTACTGCTGACCATCGTCACCAGTGTAGGAGAAACCACCCTGAGCCTGCACACCGTTCGTGGCTACACCAGATTCTTCAGCAGAAATTCCGTTTGAAGTCTCAAAGCTGTATGAGAAGGTTTCACCGTCGTTTTGGTTCTCGTATTTCAGGATTTCGGCATTCTTGTCGATGGAGGCACGTTCTCGTTCAGGTTGGGGCTGACCAGAGTAAGCAGACGAGTCTTGGGGTCCTTGTCTTCCGAAAGATGCCTGGCCAAATCCAGTAGGGCCTTGGCCGGGAGCTAAGTCACCAGCACCGCCGGTGGGAGCACCGAATTGAGAGGCAGGCTGACCGAATCCAGTGGAGCCTTGTCCAGCAGTTGGGCTTCCAGCACCACCAGCAGGAGCACCATATTGAGAGGCAGGCTGACCAAATCCAGTAGAGCCTTGTCCAGAAGCTGGGCTTCCAGCACCACCAGCAGGAGCACCATATTGAGAGGCAGGTTGACCGAATCCAGTGGAGCCTTGTCCAGCAGCTGGGCTTCCAGCACCACCAGCAGGAGCACCATATTGAGAGGCAGGTTGACCAAATCCAACGGAGCCTTGACCAGAAGCAGAACCAGCACCGGTAGTTGGGGCACTGTATTGAGAAGCAGATTGACCGAATCCAGTTTGACCCTGACCAGGGGCTGGGCTTCCAGCATTTCCAGCGAAAGCACCGAATTGAGGAGCAGACTGGCCAAGTCCAGTGAGGCCTTGACTGGGAGCAGAACCGACACCGTTGGTGGGCTTTCCAAATGCAGTCTGTCCAGGCGTCAAAGGGTTTCCAAATCCAAGTGAACCAGTAAGACCTGAAGACTGGCCAAATGAAGATGGACCTTTAGGCAGGTCGAAGCTAGGCTCGCCTCCAGGAGCAGTCAAAGCTCCTGGGCTGCCACCAGCTGTTCCAGCACTTGCAGGAGGCAAGTATGTCCTGTCCAGCTTGTCAGCATAGCTGCACGCTATTACCGTTAAGATGATGAGCTGAAAAGACAAAATTACAATAATTAGATTTAATAGAAATAATGGGAGGTTACGAATTACGACAATTTGAAGGCACTGATTTGTCATAGATCTAAATTGAGTCACAGTTAGAAAGGGAAGCCCTTGATTGGGTCATTTAGTCTACAGAATACTGTTGTAACATTTAGTGGTTAAAGTTTAATTTTAGAAAATGAACCTATCAATCAACTGTCACACTATAAATTGTAAACAATCACTGCAATCCATTTTTATGTATAAAATTTTTTTTAAATTCCGAATTATGAGCACACAAAAATTGACCGTTACTTTTAAAATTTCGAAATTATTATTTATAAAATATTATTAAGTATTATTTGTAACGTATTATTTTTAATAATTATTATTTATTTATTAAATGTATTTATTTACCAGCTTCATTTCTAAGCTGTTGAGGTACCACGGGATCATCACCGAATGTGCATAACGGAGTAACTGCATCCTATTTATATGAAGTTAATTCGTTCACCATGCTAAGTTACTCAAAATTGTGTGCACGGAGCTAACCTTTGACAGTACTAATAGTGAAGATTCCACAGTGTCTGTGTGTATGTGTGGGTTCTTACTCAATAACTCGATCAATATTACTGATACTCTAATTATTGTGAGCGTGTGTGTGTCCATGTATGGAGGGATTTACTTTGTTTATTTTAAATCGGAGATCCGTGGAGATTTTAGTGGAAGTTGGTGCTAGTGTGACTGGAACTTGGTTTATAAGTATAGATTCAATAGTGTAAGTTTGACATGAAGGAATGAATGCTGAAAGGGGTTAAATTTGTTAAAAAAAAGTTTTTTTTTTTGTTGAAATGATTATGTTTTGCTTGTAATTCTGCCATGTGGATCAAAAGAGGTTTTTTTTCTGTTATCGTCCTTATTTTTAATAGAGCTAAAATAAATGTTCGTCGGGCGTCTACCAGCTAAAACCACAAGTTGGACGAACTGTATATACTATGTAGATAAATGAGGCCTCCAAGATGTCTGGTGAAATGTGCCGTTTAGTCTTTAATACATGAGTAAAGTTAATCGTGCCTTTTATAAACATTGTTTTAAGTTTCACGGTTTGGCAAAGCTGAAAAATAATTCAAATCACAGGATTTAATGACATGTATACGTGTTATATCCGTGTGAAAACCAATTTTATGAAGTTTTATTTTTCAAATACACTGTTACCTCATAGGTGGGGGCAAGAGCCACTGTCAAGAATGTCAAACAAAATCAAACTTTTATTTTTCGGATGGGAAATCATCAAAATTATGACCCCTCCCATGACTAAAAACCATCCATGTTCCTTCCTCGCCTTTTACGTTCCGGGGCCGCGGTATCTCTTTCGAACATTCCCGCAGCCCCGGCAGGCTTCGGCCCTTGCTTGGGTTTAATTCTCAGGATGGACAAAGTGTTGCTGGGCTTCTCCGTCAGGAATATATCAGTAGCTGCCATGTATATATGTAAATGTGTGCAGGATATATGGCAATCTTTCTTTTCATCTTTTCTTTTTTTCTTTTCTTTTCTTTTCTTTTCTTTTCTTTTCTTTTCTTTTCTTTTCTTTTCTTTTCTTTTCTTTTCTTTTCTTTTCTTTTTCTTTCTTTTCTTAAGTGGGTGTACTAATAGGTACAAGTCTGCGTAGGTACTTCAGAGATTACATGCTTGATGTTGTTGTAACGTTAAAAAAACATTTTGCTTCCATGAGGAACCATGTTTATTAATAGAGAACTTTAAGGGCTATTACAATTAAATTTCACGGACCTTATAATTCAATAAATTAAAAATAAAATATGCCTCGATCGATGAATTTTACAAAAATAATATACACGTCATGTATTTAAATATAATTACGTACAATAAAAAACAATGTAATAACATTTAACATACTGATTTTTATAATTGCTCTACCAACGCATGAAGCGTTGGATGTTTGCAGTACTCGGTATGATATTTTATTTTAATTATTTTTTAATTGCAAGATTATTAGTTTCTTATGTTTGGTATCCGGGTTCAATACACGAAGGATCACGATCATCCTTGAATTCTTTCTTCCTTGGGACATCTACAGAAATATACCTTACTAGCTGACCCACGCAACTTCGTTTGCGCCACATGAGAAAAACTAAACGAAAAAAAAACCGTTCTGGCAAACATTTTTCATTCTTGTTCCGCTCCTAATGGTCGTAGCGTGATGTTATATAGCCTAAAGCCTTCCTCGATAAATGGACTATCCAACACAAAAAGATTTTCTATCTTCTTTTTTAGTTTGAACCAGTAGTTCCTGACATTAGCTCGTTCAAACAAACAAACAAATAAACTCTTCAGTTGGATACGTCAGGATGACACGTCATATAAATGTGGTGCTGTTCCACGAACGATGGGGTTGTTTGTTCACTACGGACGCAATCCAAAGCGCCAAACTAGTAGCTCAGTAACGGGCCCACAGAGTTTAGATTGCCATCGGCAGACTAAGAAGAAGATCAAATAAGTCAGTCGTTATAAGTTAAATAGATGTTATTTGGTTTAATAGAACCTCTACAGTGTCTCGTAGGTCGGGTGGTCGCAAGGCTGACTGTTGATCCTGAAGTCCTGGGTTAGTTTTCCGGGTCAGGCAAAGTGTTATTGTGTTTTTCAGGATTTTTTTCAGAAGCTGACATGAAACCTGGATTTGTGCTCGGGTGATGGCATTAGGCTCACCCCTTATTACATGAGACTTAAACATAACTGTCGAAATACGGCTGTACTATTTGGCAGACCTCTGCCTTACCCTTCGGGGATTACAGGCGTGATGTTATGCTAAATGATAATGATAAATGAGAAATAATCAATGATAAAATGATTTTTATTTTGTAAGTAGGTTTTCACAAACACCTATTTGTATTGTGGTGTGTGCCCCTATTTACGAGCTGCAAGTCCTGGGTTCAAACCCAGACGGGCGCATTACTGCTGCTGTCATAACTATGAAGGAAAACATCGTGAAGAATTCCGGAATATCTTAGAACCAAAATCAAACCGGTTGGCCCGCGTGGGGGATTACAGTCTACTCTCGTGGCCTGTAGAAACAATTTAGGCTGATTTTGCTTAAGCTTATGCTGCAGTCCTTCTGGCATCCTAAGGGTGTAAATTGCCGGGGCTGCGGAACTGTTAGAAAGAGATACCGTGGCCCCGGAACATAAAGGGCGAGGAAGGAACATGGATGGGTTTTAATCGGTAAAAGTCTGACACTCCCTCTCGCTCCGCCTGGAGTGGGAGAAGTCATTTAAAGATTTTCCATCCGAAAAAAAAGCCTGTAAATTGCAGGCTGGGTGCTAGTACCGGGCACAGACATAAACATCATTGATATTTGTATTAAAGTGGACACGGCTCCAGACACATCCACAATTTGTCCGGACCGGTCTAACAGAACCTTATTCCGTATTCAAGAACAGCTTTCAGCCACAATTTAAAACTGTCAATTCGTATACAATGTTCATCATCATCATCATCAGCCTATAATGATCCCACTGCTGGGACACGGCCTCCTCTCAATGAGAGGGAATGGGCTATAATCTACCACGCGGGCCCAGTGCGGATTGGTAAACAATGTTAGACGACCTGAATTGCTGATCGTGTTCAATTTTAATTGATGAAATTAGGTCTTAATGAGTCTGACTCTAGGTACAATAGCTCTCAACAAGAAAAGACTGTTCTCAATCAGCTTTTATTTTTACTAATTACAAAGTCTTTGCCATTTGATGATGAGCAAACCGCACCTCCTGATTACATAATTGGTTCTATATAAAAGGACATTACGCCAAATTTGTACCTACAAGTTCCATGTGCATCAATCATTCCATGTCCATTTAGCGCAGTAATTAAAAACCAATCGATACTTTTTTCATGAAGGTTGCCTAGGGTGGGGGAGGTCGTTACTAAGCAGTCAGACATAAAATAAAAACTTTCTTTAATAATTGACATGGTGAATTGATGCACGTGGAACTTGTCTCTTGTTGTTGTTTACCATTTTTTATTTTTTTATTTTATGTTTTGTCCTGTCGGGCTAATAAATGCTTTTTCTTTCTTTCTTTCTTTCTTGTGCGAATTTGGTAATATATTTTTTTCTCAATTTTGACCCTGTAGGTATTGCATTTTTGTGGAAAACATCTGTTTTGTGGAGTGTGGGATACGTATGATTGTTGCGGTTTAGACGTCTCTCACGATCTCTTGCCCATGGTACACGTAAGTGCACATAATGAAAACCATCCTTTCCTTTTTCTTTCCTCAAAGTCAGTTCATTTGACGACCCGAATAGCGTAGTGGTGGCGACGCTGCCTTACAATCTTAGGGTCCTGGGTTCGAATCCCAGTAGGAGCAAATGTTTGTGTGATGAGCATGGACATTTGTTTCCGAGTCATGGATGTTTATTTGTATAATAAGTATGTATTTACAAACAAAAAAAGTATATATGTAGTATATCAACTATCTAGTGTCCACGACACAAGCTTAGCTTAGTGTGGCACTAGATGGCGGTGTGTGTCCAGCGATATACATATTGAATGTGTTTTGGGTGTCAAGTAGCACGGCTATGTCATAAAATATTACAAATGTTTAAAATAATTGGTGCCTCGTTGACGACTAGTGACGGGACCGGTCAATGTGGCGACACTTGGGGGAGGCCTATGTTCAGCAGTGGACGTCTTTCGGCTGAAATGATGATGATGGCGACTACTGCAGGTTTGCTTTGGAATGTTTGTAAACCTCTGCTTAACCCTGCTGGGGTAACTGGGTTGATGTTATGTTTAACATTGTAAGGACATAATATCGCTATTCTGGGATAAATTTGTTTTCGTTTAGCTGCCAGCAAAGGACTCTTCAAAAACTTTGGTCGTAATAGACGAAGCGACAACGACAGACTTTGAGCTTCATTCTTTTGTCTGTCAATAATAATAATACATGAATTTGTGACCTAAAAGGTATATTGTTATTAATAAACAAAAGGTCGGTCGGCTATTATGTGCTATTATGTGTGTTAATGTCCAGCGATATTTATTATTTATTTATATTTATTTATCCATGAATACAAATCAAATAGGCATACAGAGAAACTTCCATACATGTGTAAGCATGAATTGACAGCGTTTACGCATCAATCCACATTCCTTTACAGGACGCATCTATCATTGACGTCAACAACTCATCGCAATTAGTGTTTCTCGAAATGGTAGTACTGCCTGTTTCTGTCAAAACTTCAAGCCTTAATAATTTAGTTAGCTGGGTAAGGATAACAAAATCAATTAATTAATATAACATATTAGGATGTAGTTTTTTGTCGTTATACAGTCCTACTAATATTATAAATGCGAAAGTTTGTGAGGATGGATGTATGTTTGTTACTCTTTCACGCAAAATCTACTGAACGGATTTGGATGAAATTTTGCACAAGGATAGTTTATAACCTGGATTAACACATAGGGTACTTTTTATCCCGGTAGAAGATCCCATGGGACAATTATCAAACTTCACGCGGGCGAAGGCGCTGGCAGAAGCTAGTATTGCATAATGTGTCTACTCCACTGCTACAGTTTGTTTTTCTGAAAATGAAAATATTTTGATAAACAAACAACGGTTAAGTTGAGAAACAATGACCTATGTTAAGTAAAGGTTCATTTATTTCATAGACATAATGTGAAAAAAACTGTTATCTATTCTTTGACTTCGCCTGGGAAGAAGTTACGTTGTTACGGGAACATACAAGGTAATCCGGATGCCAATTTCATCCAAATCCGTTAACCGTTGAGGCATGAAAAGTTAACAGACAAATATACAACGTTATTTTTTGTTTATACTAAACCCGAAAAGGGGTCATTGTACTCATCATTTTGAACAACTTTTTCTATGGGACGAACCTTGAAATCGCGAAAAAAAAATCAGCTGTTCCCTACATTTTGACGAGTTATGCGAACATAAATGTAGGGAACAGCTGATTTTTTTTTCGCGATTTCAAGGTTCTTGGTCCCCTTTTCGGGTTTAGTATAAACAAAAAATAATGTTGTATAACGGTCGCATTAATATTATATCTACTCGTAAATATGAACTCCGTAAATCACTTGCTGCAACCCTGCGGCTCCCCCGCGTACAAATTATATTGTCAAACCTTCTTCGAGAATCACTATCTCTACAACTGGTGAAAACAGCTTGAAAAAATCAAGTTTTTGAATTTATCGTGAACAGACATACAGACCCGGTGGAGGACTTTATTGTGGAGGACTTTATTTTATAATATAAATAAATAAATAAATATCGCTGCACATTATTAACACACAGTGTCACCTAGTGCCACACTAAGCAAAGCTTGTGTCGTGGACACTAGATAGTTGATATACTACAAATATACTTTTTTTTTGTTTGTTAATACGTACTTATTATACATATGAACATCCATGACTCGGAAACAAATGTCCGTGCTCATCACACAAACATTTGCTCCTAACGGGATTCGAACCCAGGACCCTAAGAACGTAAGGCAGCGTCACTACCACTATGACAATTGGGTCGTCAAGTATATGTAGTGAAATATTGATAATTCTCACAACGATGAGTATATATTATCACATCAAATTGCAGACAAGCTTATAAAATACCCACAAAAGCACATGTGCCTTATAAAGGTAAATTATGGTGTATCTTATTATTGCTTAAATCATGTACAATTTGCAGCATTGAGACATTTCCGCCACTTATCTAGTTTTTGTTGGTTGCCTATGTGTAATCGAGAGGATCATGAGAAATTGTACTTACTTGTAAGTTATGAGTCAGAGGGTTATTACTGGCTAAAATAATATGGAAAGAAAGAAAGAAAGAAAGAAAAAATGTTTATTTGACGTCAGTACATAAAGCACACACACAATAATATTAAAAAAGTTACAACAAAAAAGAGAAAATACATACTGTGTGCCTCACGGCTGCGCCAAAAAGGTCCATTTCAATATTCATGTCACAGACAGGTGATGCTGTCTGACGCTGGTCTACCAATAAACCTTGAGGGGTTTAGTGACATACAGAAAACAGTTTCAAACATATTTAATAAATAAATGGTTATACAATAAATGGATAGCGAGTAAGTTAATGATAATTATGTGTACCTTTGTATGAGTAAAATCTACCTAGTCCCTGTAAAGAGAATGTGAGCAATACGTACTGCATTAGAAAATACTACTGATAACAATAAATAAATAAATAAATACACAGATAAGCCGAGACAGAATATATATTTAAAGAAAACTAAAGATACTATAGGCATAACGACAGTATCAAACAATTGCAAACCTATTTAGTTCGTCAGTTAGAGTATTGGAAATTAATGGACACGTTTTTTTTTGTTTTTGTAAATCAATGAATATTCACAAAGATAAAACGCATCGAAACTCGGGAGTGGGGGCTCGTGACGTCAGAACTAGCTAAACAATATACCTAGGTGTGACGTATTGAGAATTTTAAAAGCGCTGTATCTTACGAAGATACAGCGCTTTTAAAATTCTCAATAGTAGTATATTTGGTTTATGTAACAAAATAAAAAATACGGGTGAAATATTTGTTGATAATCTTACCGACGGACTAATTTTTATTTTGTCATCTACCTATTTATGCGATTAATTCTGAAACTTTGCAAGGGCGGCCAAACGGACATTTTTCTTTCCCGAAGAAAGGGACAGAGGAAGATACAGCAGCATCAAAATAAGAATATGAACAAATAGAAAAACCTATAAGTACATCATGTTTTGCCTAGCCTTTTCCCAACTATGTTGCTGAATGCAGGTAAATACCAGGTGTTTATATGAAGCGACTGTATTTGACTTGATAACCCAGTTAAATAAAAATAAAATAAATAAATAAATAAATATCGCTGGACAATTTACACACAGCGCCATCTAGTGCCACACTAAGCAACAACGCTTGTGTCGTGGACACCAGATGGTTGATATAGTACATAGATACTTTTTTGTTTGTAAATACATATTTATTATACATAGAAACATCCGTGTCTCGGAAACCAATGTCCATGCTCATCACACAAACATATGCTCTTACCGGGATTCGAACCCGGGACCCTATGAACGTAAGGCAGCCTACCACTCCGCCATTCGGGCCGTCAAAGTTAGCACTGGGAAATATGATACCCCTTGGTAAGAGTGGTTGTTAGACTTTATCTACAAATGACAGCCGAGACCAATGCCTTAACGTGCTTACCGGAGCACGGAGGAAACTCAGCATGTAAACAAAATTACCAATAAGGAAGGTTCTTATTTCTAATATTGGGCAAACCATAGAATATCGCGTAGTAGAATAAAAGCTCTACGATAGAATGAGCCAATACAGAGCATGTTTTATTATGATTTTCTTCAAAATACTAAATTTATTACTTACGGAACAGACTTGGTCAAAATCCATAACTTGACCGTTAGCCCAATAAATCCATTCACATATTACCCCTAAATGTTTAACTTTATTAACTACGGAACCTACCTATCTCGGTTCAAACTCGGTGCGTGACGAGTACTTGGTCAAAATCAATAAGTTGATCGGCACGGCAGTCCAGGTCATTTGCGCCACGTTCACGAACGTCGTGAGCATTGGTAGGTACGTAGATTTTTTACGACAGTTATCAAAACCCTGATTATGTTTATTGCATCCTGTCGCCTGATTATGATCTGTTTTAATTACTTTTAGAAGGTTGTAATTGTATTGTTTTGTGTGTATGTAAGGGATTGTTTTAAAAGTGTACTACCATTGAATGTGTTTTGGGTGTCAAGTAGCACGGCTGTCATAAAATATTACAAATTAATGTTTAAAATAATTGGTGCCTCGTTGACGACTACTTTGCTTTGGAATGTCTGTAAACCTCTGATTAACTCTTCTGGGGTAACAGCTTGATCTTATGTTTAACATTGTATGGACTGTCATTTGTCCATCTTTGACAGTCGTTACAGGTAGTCAGTGGCCCCAATAGTCTTACACCAGTCTTACCAAGTGGTTTCGTATTTCCCAGTACTAACTGGGTTGTGGAGGTCAGATAGGCGGTCGCTCCATATAAAATACTGGTATTCAGCTGCATCCGGTTAGACTGGAAGCCAACCCTAACATAGTTGGGAACAGGCTAGACATATGATGATTGTATGGACATAATATCGCTATTCTGGTATTCATTTGTTTTCGTTTAACTGCCTGCAAAACCCCTCAAAAACTTTGGTCGCAGACGAAGCGATAACGATAGACTTTGAGCTTCATTCTTTTGTCTGTCAATAATAATAATACATGAATTTGTGACCTAAAAGGTATATTGTAATTAATAAACAAAAGGTCATGCTATTATGGATGACGACTACCATTACATTTTACCGCGTTCAAGAGCTGTTAACAATGATCACTTTCAGTTTTATTGGCGAAATGCGTCCTTTATTTCTAAAGGTGTCTAGGAAGGAAAACATGGCATGTGAGAAAACCAGCATGCCCGAGAGATATTATTCCAGACGGTTTGTAAAGCCAAGTCAGTGGCTTATATATGTCACCGTAAAATTGTCAAACACGTTATATTACAATATAACGTGTTTTTTTCGTGATATTGTAATGTCTCGAATCATTGTCAACTGAACATACGAAAGTATCTCTGCCTCTATAATCGGGACTTGGGGCACCTCCCCGTTAGGTTAGTTAGGATCCTTGAAACCCTGCACTCGGAAATAGGGGCCTCGCGAAGCGGGGCTCCGTCGACTACGCGTTTTTTAGGGAGAATATAAAGTGTAATAAAAAAGTCACAGTCAACCCAACTGTTATTGACCACTTATGATGATGTACCGTTGCAGCCTATTATTTGTAACGTCACCAAGTTGTCAGTAACCAGTACTGCTCCCATCAGTTAAGACTATCAAAACGACATGAACAAATGAAACTCCACCCATCCATCATTTTGACTGACAATCTATTATAATGTTCTGATTATTTGCTCCAGGTCAATATCTACTACTATTCAGTGAGCTACGGTTAGGTAATGTAATGGTCGAGATTGATTTACCGTTTAATTGATTTGTCTATTGTTTTGAGGATTTATTGAAGTGGTAATTGTAGGTTATGTTGCATGAATGAGCAGTGAGTCAGCACCTTAAGTGGATCGACGGAATTTCGAAAAAATATCAGTAGAGCTTAATTTTTGTTGATGCTTTGCGGAGGAATACTCCATTTTGATCACATATTTTCTTTTCTACTCACTTTATTTTCTTTCTTTTCAGTTTATCGAATCAGTCGCTTTTACCATCTACGAGTAGGTGTTAAAACACCCATAACGAAGCTGTGTGGCACTTGTTCTTCCCGTGACGTCATTGCGCTAGCCTAATGGCTAGGGTCCCATAGTAAAACCCAGGAAAAACCAGTTTATGGGACTGAAACCAGATACTTGCCCTAATTGCGACATGTACCTTGCCTTGATTGTAAACATTAATGTATTCAACATGCACAATACATTGTATTGTACCATTAGTGCTCATTTCGATAAGATGTACTGAAAAAGTTTTTGTTTAATCTAATTACACTGGACAGAACAAAGACGGCATCATTTTTCAAAAGTCACTTCATTCTCTGTCAATCAAGAGAAACATAAAAGCTTTTACCAGCAAAATAATGTCAAGACATCAAGGCCATTTTAAAATAAGCTATCAACCAAATTATCTTGTCCTAACATTTGGTCTGATTTGATTGCGATCGAAGGAAAGATGATCACGTTTCAAACTGTTTGAAGAAAGGTTACTGTGATCAGTGATGGAGCAACAGCACTACCGTCACCCCAAGGTCGTAGAAACTAAAACCTTGCTGGAGATGACGAGTCGGTTTCGGCTATAGGAAAAGACAAGTTGCGTCCTTAAGGCGCTTAGACGAGCTAAATTAGCAACTCTATTTGGGGTGGTTCAAACTTCGTTTGATATGCTGTTAGAATAAAGTTCTAATCAGCTTGCACTACAAAGTGGTTGTTACGTCAACCACTGCGGGCCAAATAGCGCGAAATGAGTGGTTTCGATCGATTTACAAAAAAACTATTGATTGGATTAAAAAACTAAAACAGTGTCATGCTAATATATTGCTTGTAGAATTATTTGCCAAAAATTAGAATGATCGCATGCATATTAGTATGTTTTTTATTGTTTGAAAGATATTTTTAGAGATAAGTTCGTGATTTCTTTTTATCGAGCCAAATTAATTGTATTATGTTTTCAAAACAGTATCATGCTAGCATATATCCTGAAGAATATCATATATTTTTCTGGCTTGTTTATAGCAGTGAATCATATACTTTTAGTAATTATAAAACTCGCGTTTAGCTCATGTAATCGCCTTAAGAGGAAACAAAACAAATGTACGCCCCTTTTCTCTTCGTGAATAATGCTTAAAGCAATCATTTTTTAATCATTAAATCATGTGCTGCTGTTGACACAGTCATTTCCATTTTTCAGCAACATAAAAGTAAACAAAAAATGCCGCATTTTTAAAGCCGTCATAAAAGGAATACCAGACAAATTCTAAAAAAATAACATAAAAGGAATTGATAGAAAACTAGACAATCTCTTTTTTTAATTTTAATGTAAAAATCGGCACTGTTTTTGAGGAGACAAAAATGAATACAAAAATTTTGACGAGATAGAGAGATTTTGAGAGAAATATTAGGTCTGAGCTGCAGCTGTCCCCATAGCACTCAGGGGGCAGGCATGACGAAGCGAGACGACACTAGTTTATTAAATACTTATCTCAAATTCATCGCAAGGCCTGTTCCTAAATAAGTTGAGACAGCAGCAGTATTAGGCTGCGTTCTAAATGAAGCATGCAGAACCGGTACCGGTTCAACAGTAACAAAAAGGATTTCCCGGTATTTACCATGGAACCGCAATCAATTGTGCAGTCCCTAGTGCGGTCGTCGCGCGCACATGGAATTATCGCTTTCATTTTGATCTACTACTACTATTTTCATATAGCCAAACGCGTTTTTGCACTTGGAAATATTTATTCGAATATAATGAGTAATGATATGATGATCACGTGTCTATACAACCACATCAGAAGATTTATTAATATAATAATTAGCCATTTGTATCCCACTGCTGGGCAAGGGCCCTTCCCTTCCCTTGTTTTCCCTCCTTCCACTTATCTCTATCCTTGCAAGAAGGAGTCAAGTTGATCTCGCCATCTCCTTCTGGGCTGGCGATTATTTGCGCCATCTTAAGCTGCTCCGTGTAAGTTAGCTGAAACAATCCTGTATGCATCGCGAGGGTTCCGGCCCAGTCTGGTCAGAACTTTATGGAGCAAAATATGGTAATTTATAACATTAACTTCATTTTTATTTAGGCTTTTGAATCGATTACAATTTAATAAACTTCAAAAGCAATCATGACGTGAACTTTTATGAATAGATCAATTTAACTCCAATGCGCATAATTTAGGAATAAAATGTTGAAAATAATGGGGGTCCTGTTTTGTTAAATAACACGTTAGCCATAAATATTTATGATTTAACTATTATAAGATCGTGTGGTAGTCGTAATTGATATTTAACATAATACTCGTTAATTATAAAATAGTATAAGATATAATATGAAATCTATACTTATAATAAATCTGTAGAGAGGTCAATTCTGTTCATGAAATATATTTACAAAATAACTATCGGGGGGTGATTAGTGATCGATACTGATGCCAAAAATGCAATCAGTAAAATTTTTGTCTGTCTGTCTGTCTGTCTGTCTGTCTGTATGTTATTTATAGAAAAAAAAACTACTCGACGGATTTTAACGAAACTTGGTACAATTATTCTACATACTCCTGAGCAGGTAATAGTATACTTTTCATCACGCTACCATTAATAGGAGCAGAGCAGTGAAAGGAAATGTTGGGAAAACGGGAGAAGTTACTTGGTTTTTTTAGCTTCCGTCGCGTGTGCAGCCTTAATGGTTAAAGCTACATAGAAATCATGTATAACGGAAATATTCCACATAAAATTATATAAAAAATATCCCAAGACAGCATATGTCTATCTTTTATAGTTGACTCACAATAACACGTGTAACTCCCGATAGCTTAGCAGTTCGGAGATTTGTTATTATTATATTTGTTTACTCTTACGTTTATATCATCACGCTATGACCCACATAAAACATAGGATACATTTTATTCCGGTAGTAAGATCCCATGGGACAATAATCAAACTTCACGCGGGCGAAGCCGCTGGCAGAAGCTAGTTCTGCATAAATGAGAACTCAGAGCTCCGTCCGTGCGGACTTCAAAGTATATGTGTGCAAATTAAATTACTCTCTGTACAAATAATTATATTTTGTGAAAGTTCCGTCTTTGGTAAGAACATAATTACTGGGCTCATAAATCTTATTTAAATGTCAATACTGTTGAAAAATACCGAACACTTCAAAAAATCTGTAGAAATACGGAACATTTTGAAAATTCTGTAAAAATACGAAATACTTTGAAAATACTGTAGGAATGCAATTTCCACTGGCGCTCTGGTTTATCTATTTCCAAAATGGATACGATAAATCAATTGTAATTGTAAATATAAATAACAATTTATAATTAGATCATAATTTTATGTTGTATTATGTATATTTAACGTGGTGTTTTTTCACAACTTGTACGACAAAACCCCTTACTATAATTACACCCAATACGCTTTGACAATGTCGATAAATACATTGTACTATTATTTAATAGGTATCAACTTTACATTAAAATAATTTGTAAGAGCTATGAGTATTTGTTATTTAATTAAACTCTATACTAGAAGTAATTTAGGTCTTTCACGTCGCAAGTCAGCAGGTAGGACTAGAAATTAACCGCAGTAAAACCAACATTATGACAAACTACCGGAAAGTCCCTGTGTACTTGGACAATGAAGCGCTGGAGTACGCCGACTCCTACGTTTACTTGGGAAAACAGTTATCGTTTGAGAAGCAAAGAAATGAACAAGAAATAGAAAGGAGAGTTTCGAATGCTTGGAAAAAATTTTGGAGCTTAAAAGAAATTATGAAAAGTAACATGCCGATCAAAATTAAGCAAAAAGTTATGGACACCTGCATATTGCCAGCATTAACATACGCTAGCCAAACTTGGAAGTTCACACATCAAGCGAAAGCAAAAATCAGGACATGTCAAAGAGGAATGGAAAGGAGTATGTTAAAAATCAAGAGAATTAAAAAAATACCCCATAGTATAATTCGAAAGAAGACAAAAGTTTCAGATGCTCTAACTCAATGCAAAAAGCTTAAGTGGCGATGGGCTGGACACATAACCAGACTAACTGATAACAGATGGACCGCTAGGTTAACATCCTGGAAAGGCCCATCAGGCACTAGAAAGAGAGGCAGACCAGGTGCACGGTGGACTGATGATATCATAAAAGCGGCCGGCAATCAGTGGATGGAGACAGCGAAGAACAGAGATTCTTGGAAATCTCTAGAGGAGGCCTTCACCTTCGAGAACGAGGGGTTCTTACATAAACCGTAAATTATTTCAAACTCTAAATATAAGGCATAAACTCTAAACGTAGATCATCATCATCATCATCATCAGCCTATAATGTTCCCACTGCTGGGACACGGCCTCCTCTCAATGAGAGGGAATGGGCTATAATCTACCACGCGGGCCCAGTGCGGATTGGTAGATGTCACATGTCTTCGAATTTTTGGTTCTAGGACATGCCGGTTTCCTCACGATGTTTTCCTTCACCGTTTTGAGAGCAGCGGTGATGAAATACATTACACAAAGTAATGCGCCTGTCTGGGTTCGAACCCACGACTTACTGTTCGTAAGTCGGGGCCACCACCACTGGGCCACCGCTGCTCAAAAACGTAAACGTAGATACTAGTAGAAAATTAGGAATAAGTTAATTTTTGTATTAGTTAGTAAGATTTTTTTTTTTTTTTTTTTTTTTTTTTTTTTTTTTTTTTTTTTTTTTATTTACTAGAAGTAAAGATGGGAGGGAGCTCCTGGACCTCTAGATAGATTTCCTGATGCTAAACTGCATTGTTGGTCATGGTTGCTTTTATAACGAGTATGGTTTCAATCGAAGGAGGCCTTCGCTAAACTTTCATTCAGTGGATTCTTGCGGCATCCACCAAACCATTGGTCCACCTTCCATATTGAGTCTTTTGTTACACTGTCACTACTCCAGAATTTCACTTCATTAAAACTTACTCAGCAGTTACTGCTTCATGGTCTACGTAAGGACAAAAATCATTGAACTTTTATCAGTCTACCAATAATGACTCGAATCGAATTACTTCTTGGCATAATACTCCCCTTTCAATTTCTTATTTAATAGTTGGGAATTTCTAGTGTGGTCTGTCAGAGAGTAGGCTTGGTTACTGAAAATTCTAATTCTAAGTCCGTCACTTAGATTATCAAAAAATATTTGACCCGTATTTTTTCTTTTGTCACATAAACCAAAATTGACGAAGATACGACGCTTTTAAAATTCTCAATACGTCACGCCGTGCTATAATTTTTAGTGCGTTGTGACGTCACGAGCCCCCACTCCCGAGTTTTGATGCGTTCTAACTTAGTCAGTATTCATTGATTTACAAAAACAAAAAATACGTGTCCATTATTTTCCAGTACTCTAACTGACGGACTAAATAGATTTGCAATTTATTGATGGTGGAAACTAGCCTATTTTCTGCATCAACATCGTAGGTACTATTTAAAAGGCCTCCCTTCCCTCCTTTCACATTTCGCGATCTAGTGCGATTGTAGGCCAATCCTTTGCGAAAGAACCTAGCTCATCCCTCTCATAATATATTATTATGCTTTATAATATATTGATCTAAAAATAGAACAAATGACCTAGAGCTTAAAATATATGCTTCATTATATCTTGATCTCAAAATAGAACAGATGACCTAAGAGTGGCCACTTTAACTGCGCCCACGCAAAACAAAGCACAAAACGTGATGTTCCACGTTTAAAAATAAATTAAAAAGCATAGTTGAAGCCACGGTAAAAGCTTGTAGCTACAACTTAATTACTTTAGATAATATTTAATGCAAATATTAATATAACCTTCAATCAGTCAATTACACTGGATTTATAACCATGTCGTGTCTTTTACAAGTATCATCCTTGACTCATGTGTGAAACAGTTTCAAAAGCTTTTATTTTTGTAGTGCAAAAAAGAGATGCTAAAATAACTAATTATAAATCTATCCATCATAATTATGGCGGTTTTGGTAATATAAGTGATCTATCTAGTGAGTTATAGGCAGATGAGTTCGTGGCTTGTGCCTATACGCATCGATCAGCCCAGTCAGTTAGTCTGCGGAAGAGTGAATAAACTTAAAGTAAAACACCTCTTCACGAAGACGAAAGGCATTTGTTCTCCCCATCATTGCGATCAAGTTTTTGTTCTACACCATAAACCTATAAACCTTCTAGTTACGGAGATATGGGCGGTTAAAGTTACAACTTTTTGACAAGTTTTTTTTCAAATACCAGTTCATTTTGTAAGATTTTGAAACCTCCACAACACCCGTACTATTCAATACATCCATCAGCACAATGTTTTAAGTGCGTTACATTGAGTTCTACCACAAAACATGAATAATAACCTCAAAAAAAATTTTTGTGTCAAGTTACTTAGTTTGATGTACAGAATGCTTGGTTAACGGCTTTGTGATGAGGTGGTTTACACCCTGTATTTATTGAACATCGTTACCATTCTGTGTTTCGCGTATCCAGTATCTGAGTTATGGGGCAATCGTATGGCAGGATTATAGTAGTTTAATTTACAGTAGTTAAAAAGTCGTGTAAAATTCTGATCTACCACAACTGGATCAGGTAACAAAAAAACCGACACCAACTTGGCTTAGGCAAAATACTAGACTGATGGATGACCTTCCTCTCCTAGATCTACATAATATTCTAAAACTAGCTGACCCACGCAACTTCGTCTGCGTCACATAAAAGTGAAAAAGCCCACAAAATTAATATTCCCTGTTTTTGCAACGATTTTCATTTATGCTCCGCTCTTACTTGCTGTAGCGTGATGTTTTATAACCTTTCTCGATAAATGAACTATCCAACACTAAAGATGTTTTCAATTTCAATCTGTAGTTCCTGTAACATTAGCGGGTTTAAACAAACAAACTCTCCAGCTTTATAATATTAGTATAGATTAAAATAATAAATCATTGCCCCCTTTAAATTTCTCCTGTATCGTAGGTGCGTTTACGAACATGTTAACTTTCAAATATAAACAGACAGATCCGGAACCCGATAGCAAATCAAACCAAGTAGAAATATGGTTATCACTTATTTTAATCCTCATCATCTGCCTCCCTTTTTCCAACTGAATTGAAATAAAACTTAGTTAAATATTGACATCGACTTCCAATCTTACTGGATGCAGCTGAATAACAGAAGGTACCTATTTTACATGAACCGACTGCCTATCTGATCCCCACAACCCAGTCAATACTTCGAAATTTGACCCCTGGTAAGACTAGTGATCGAATCCCGGTAGGAGCAAATGTTTGTGTGATGAGCATGGACATTTTTTTCCGAGTCATCGATGTTTTAATGTATATTAAGTATGTATTTACAAACAAAAAGTATAAGTGTACACGTATATCAACTACCTGGTGTCTACGACACAAGCCTTGCTTAGTGTGGTACTAGGTGGCGCTGTGTGTTATTGTGCAGCGATATTTAACTATTGGGTCACTGAATACCTGTAACGATTTACAAAGATCTACAAATGACCGCCGGGACTAACTGCTAAACGTGCTTTCCGAGGCACGGAGGAAACTCGGTAGGTATGTAATGAGTGATCACCCATCCACAGACCAACCCAGACAAGCACAACTTAACCTTAAGATCGACCCAAGTGCAGGCTGTTATCATTAAGCTCCTGATTATAATCGTATGGCTGTCTTATAATTTGCAAATCTTAAGTATTGCAAAATAATTAGTTTGTGCAAGTTTGATAGCAAAAGTTTCATGCAAAATATTGATATTTAGTAGAAGTTGTTTACACCTCTAATTACGATAACTTCTATTGCAACTGCTGTAAAAACTGTGTTTTAGATGTTAGTAATTTATTTCACAAACAAAATGATTTTAGAGAAAGGACGTTTAATCTTAAAATAGCTAAACTTGCTAAATTCAAGAGACAATTATCATTAGTGAAACTATTTGATACGGTAAATGTATATTAGAATAATATTCTTAACCTAGTTTGAAATATGAAACATAACAATGCAGACAGATTTCAAAATGCTAGATTATTAGTTATCGCCGTGTATTGTCTATCTCTTACACTACATGTGATAAATATCTTCGCGACACTCCTTCTCCTAGACTAACTAAGTTTATGATCATTTGCTGTCAATTGAAAATATCAAAACGTTTCGAATATAACATTAATAATATGCTTAATTATTTTATTGGCTAATGCCTATTTCAGGTAGTTTATTTCGGGTTCACCAATGTGAGGTATAAATAACAGGGTGTAAAATACTTCATCCACCATAGAAAAGGGAAGATCCTCCGACCGGACAGTTGTTAACTAAATTTGGGGGTTACTGCCCGAACAGTACCTAAGCGCTAATATCGCTTGCGCAGTAGACAACGGTTGCTGACGGGTTTTTCTACGATACTCGTAATGGTCTTAAGAAGTCGCAGATAATTTAATTTTCACCACACTTGCTCAAAAAATGCATTTACAAAGCCTGTATACATTGTTCGAAAGTAAAAAATTACGCACCATACAACGGAACGTAAGACGAATGTAAGCCCTCGACTTCGTATCGGGCTTACATTCGTCTACTCGTTTGTAAAAACCAACTTACCGCGCTATAAAACTATTATATTTCGGATGTTAGTTCTACATTCGCGTCATAGATGGAGCTGTAGTACCTACTTTTTATTTATGAGCACTTTTGTAGTACCACTACAGAGGTTTAAAAAATACCTCATTCCGCGAAGAAGTTTATGAAGTTTCGGAGGGATCTCGTCCAGAGGTCATATTTACGAATAGCCAGCGCAAAAAAAAAGGTTTACAGTCTATGTGCGCTAAGAGACACCGTTATCCGAGGAACATGAAAAAATATCGCATTTTAGTTTCTGTCTTTTTTGTATCTACAAAAAGAAAGTGAAAAAAAATGAAAAGGAACTGTTGTTTTATTTTATTTTTAGACCATTGAAAGTTCTATTTTTAAAGAGATGTATTTGAGAATGAAATCTCAAACAACGAAAACTTTCTTTGGTTTATTTAAATAAATTGCCTTTTAAAAATACGACTGCCATGTCATAATAAATATCAAAATAAAACTAATAGGCACTTATTCATGCTTTTTTTCAAGCTGTGGGGTAAATAATAGTATCTAGTGTTGAATTTAAATTTAAAATAGTTTTCAAAACATCAACATAATATTTTTAACCAAATAAATTGGAAATCAATAGCTTTGCATAAAGTTATGAAATATATTATTAAAACAGAAATATCAACAAATTGTGTTGTGTATAGTTCATACAAGTTCAGGGTCATTGTAAAGCTGGGTGTACACTAACCTAACGCTATTAAAAAAAAAACTTTTTTGTAAGGTCCAATTTTTTTTACAGTCTAAGATCCTGGTTATAAAAGATTAATTTATCGTATTATATACAAATGTGAAAGTTTGTGAGGAAGTTTGTTGGAATGGGTTTTTATTATTCTTTTACACAAGCTACTGAACGGATTTTGATGAAACTTTGCAGTATACAGCAGTTTTGCAGATTTTTTGGGTTTGTACATCAAAATAACTCACATGCATGCGTAACATCACGCCTGGACTGACACTGTTGGTGTAGTGTGCTGTCCTAGTGTGAACCGGCCCTAATTAACATTTATGAAGATCAAGTGAGGGTAGTTGAATAAACTCCTTCACTTTGCTGTCGCGGTACCTCCAATACTTCAGTCTCCCCGCGACCACGGCTGGTGCAATCCGGTCAAAACGTCGGGCTTCGATAGGTAAATTCGTGATAAATACCCGTTTTCATATGTTTTATCTCGCCTGTTATCCCGGAACCATGTTTTAAGTCCCATGTAATAGGGGACGAGCCTATTGCCAATAACTGGGCGCAAATCCAGCCTTCATGGTTGCTACAGAGAAAATCTTTACGGAAAATATCTAGCAAATAAAATGCCCAGCTTTTGGTTTCTAATGAAATAAATAATAAAATATGGTTTTGCAGGGTTGTTTTAACGGTTACCTTTGAAGACAGATTGTGTAGATACATTCTAGACTTCAGGCTTATGGAAACTTTCAGTATTCTTATCAGGTATCCAGAAGTTCATCTATCATCCATTTGTTTAATCATCATCATCATCATCATCATCAGCCTATAATGTTCCCACTGCTGGGACACGGCCGGCAAGGATTTGTTTAATGATATAACGTTACTATTTGGAAAGTATTAAAAAAGTCAAATACAACACCCAATTTCATTGAGCATCGGTTGGTTGAAAACTAGTCGGTACGCAGCTTTATATTATTTTAAATTCAAGTTCAAGGCTATTTAAAAACGTCTAAAAAACTTGTATTTTTTATTAATTATATTCTAATGGCCTTTCGCGACTATTCACAAAGTCGTATTCTGACGCTAAACACTTTGAAATAATAATATACTGACAGTACCTAATAAGTGTAAAAGCTATAAATTATATATTACGTAAGTTTATTTCAGAACACATTTTGGAAATTTTATTATTTAGGTAACATATGGCACAGTTACATGTTGGTGTTTTTATTCGAATTAGGCACAGAATCCATATCTACAAATTTTATAAATGTGAAAATTAGTGTATAAACGGTTGAAAGGAATAAGATGAATGTTGGCTCATGAGTAGACCATGCCTTGGATAAGACCTAGAATACCTTTTCATGTATGATGACAGTATCAAAAAATAACAAATCTATTTTGTCCGTCAGTTGGAGTATTGAAAAATACTCGTAATATACACGTATTTTTTGTTTTTGTAAATCAATGAATATTGACAAAGATAAACTGCATCAAAACTCGGGAGTGATGCTCGTGATATCAAAACTAGCTAAAAATACAGGGTGTAAACCACCACAAAGCCGTTAACCAAGCATTCTGTACATCAAACTAAGTAACTTTACGCAAAAATGATTGGAGGGAAACAACTTTTTTTTTTTTGAGGTTATAAATCACATTTTGTGGTAGAACTCAATGTCACGCATTTAAAACATCCTGCTGTTGGATGGATTGAATAGTCCGGGGATTGTGGAGGTGTTAAAAGTCGTAACGGAGTAAAAAAAACTTGTCAAAAAGTTGTAACTTTGACCCCTCATATCTCCGTGGAATCGACCAACGCGAATTCGACGTTTTATAAGTGCCCATCCAGGCCTATGTGAAATAAAATATTTTGATTTTGATTTTTGATTTTGTTCCCAGGTTTGGTGTAAAACAAAACAATGATCGCAATGATGGGGAGAACAAGTGCCTTCCGGCTTCGTGAACAGGTGTTTTACACCCTTTATACGAGTACCAAGGCGTGACGTATTGAGAATTTTAAAAGCGTCGTGTCTTCGTCAATTTTGATTTACGTAACAAAAGAAAAAATACGGGTCAAATATTTTTTAATAATCTATCTGGATTAGATTTTTTTTGTCGTCTATCTTATTTCCGACATCCACACAAGTGATGCACTGGGCAGGTCGGCCTAGCTTTTTTTCTAACTATGATGGGGGTCGGTTTCCAATATAAACGGATGCAGCTAAATTCCACCATATTTTACATGGAGTGACTGCCAATCTGACCTCCACAACCCAGTGAGTGCTGGGTATACACTGTACCTCTTGGTAAGACTGGTTGCAGACCACAAACTACAACCAGGAACAACGGCCTAACGCGCAGAAACTATTATTTCATATTAAGTGGTTTATTGTCCACCTAGAAGACAATTCTTGTACTCCAGTCAAGAAATAACGGGCGCTGACAGTTCTGACTGGTCATCTCTTGGTCGCCATGGTTCGTTTGAATTAACTATTTTGTTTTTGAGTTGTATTTTATTTTTGGTTTGCTATGGACACTTTTAACGTGCTACATTGTTCTCACATAATATACCATCTCAACATGAATGATGTAACCAAGACTTTGTAACAATAATTTGATTTAAAAGAGTGTCCATGGAGTTTCTTGCCCGTTCTGCATAGAGATCTACGTTAGGGAATGGGAAACTACATTACTTTCACAGTTTTTATGTCTTGTAACTGGGACTGTAGCTACTTTAAATGTTCATTTTTTGTTTCGACAATTCAAAAGTGCCTGTAACTGGCCTAGTTGAAATAAATGCTTTGATTTTGATTTTGATTTTGAAATGCCAATAAAAATATATCTAGTTCATCGTTTTCATGATATTAGCACACAGTTGACAAATGCATCTTAGAGAAATCGTGCGATCCTTTCTAGCTTTCCTGCTTGTAGTAGGTGTCGCAAAAAGTGAATGCATTTGGAACAGTATTGTTACTTACAGAAGGTAAGCAATCTAAGTGTTAGGGAAGTAATGTTCTGGGAGTCTAAAATGGCCGCTTTGGCAGAATTATAATATGAATCCAGTTAAAAATTAAAAAGTCCATTCTAAAAAATATATTTTTTTAACGTGATAATTATGTATTATGATTCTGCTAAAGCAGCCATTTTAGGCCCGCTTTTGTGCTTTCAAAATATTTATTTGGGAACATAGATATTCTGTAATCTAATCAAAATACACTACCTTAAGAATGTGTTTGATTTTCATATTATTTTGGTAATACGTTTGTATGAAATAAACCTTAAGCGGATTGCCGATATTGGATGAATATTAATTTTTAGTCGGTGTCTAATAGGGAACATTGTAAAAAAAACGTGCTGCGCGACCCTAAATAAATTGGGATAATTGCAGGAGATTGATGATAATGTATCTTCTCCGCCCGCGTGGCATTCAGAAGTTCTGCTCCAGGATCTCTCTATCCGGATAAAAATCTTCCCAGTTATACAATTTACAAAAATATTACTAGATACACATTAAAAGTTTCTTCTCAGAGTAGTCAGGTACGAAACACCGGCCCCATCTAGTTTTTTTTTTTAATTTTTTTTTTTTTTATTTATTTAACAATTTATGTACACACTAAATACAGAAAAGAAGAAAGGAATAGAAAATAGGTACAAAGGTGATGCTTATTTCTAAAGAAATCTCTTCCAGCATACCTGCGAAAGGAAAGTAGATAAAAAGAGATGTAGACATAGTGTGTAAAATATGAGAAAATAGAATACATACAAACAAACGATAAATCTAAGAATATACTTACATACATACAAGACAAAAATATATAACACAACTATAAACTACAATATAATATATATTAAAAATAAAATACTTCTATGACGAATTGGACAGATAGTGTTCTTTTACTCTTCTTTTGAAGACTGCAATAGTATGGCAGTCTCTAATATCAGGCGGAAGAGAATTCCACAACCGCACAGCGTGAACAGTAAAGGAGTAGGAATAGAAATCGGTAGAGTGAGGAGGGGATTTAAGGAGGTTCCTAAGATGCGACCGGCAAGGTGCATCAGAGGGACGGGAGTAGGAAAAGCGTTCCCGCAGATAGGATGGTGTTTTAGGGTTATGGAGGATGTTAATAAGCAGACACAATATCCGAGAGTTCCTGCGAAGTCGGATTGGGAGCCACTTGAGTATCTTGCGAAAGTTGGAGACATGGTCATACTTCCTAAGATTAAAAACAAAACGAATACAGATATTTTGCAAACGCTCAAGTTTATTTAAAAGCTCCTCGGTGGCATCCAAATAACAGGCATCGGCGTAGTCTATGATGGGCTGGATTAGAGTTTGCGCAAGGGAGATTTTGGTTTTCAAAGGCAAGAAGCTCTGGAGGCATTTCAACGAATGAAATGTGTAGTGCACTTTGCGACTAACTTCGGCAACCTGAGAAGTCCACGATAAGTAAGAGTCCATTATAACCCCCAGGTTTTTGGCCTTGTTCGCGTTTAAATGACGTGTAAAAGTGTTTGAGAAAACCTACTTGCTGAATATATCATTTATCATTTATCAAAAGAAACCTAAGAGGTCGTCCACAAAACTCACTCGATAGAGTTTAAGCCAATTCAGTACACAAATCACAGTACTGGGTTCAAGTATTTTAGTCAAGTTTTTTGGAGCTCATTAATTTCCGCTCCGCCCAGTAACGCCCAAGAAAATATATACATGACTATTATTTTTAGTAAGATTTTTAGGGTGTGGCCCATATACAATTTATGCAAGACCTGCATAAATTGTATATGGGCCACACCCCAAACTAGATAGGAATTCATACTTGAGCAAAACAGTATGGAAATATTTCTTTTATACAATAGCAAACATTAATAAACCTCTAGAGGTTGTCTTCATAAGTCTTCAAAACATATTTCATTCAAATAAGGTATTGTGTAGAATAAAAAAGCAATTTAGAAGAGTGGTCTCGGTAAACACTTTTTAAATGACAAAAATTGAAAAAGAAAGACAGAAATTCACATCGTAATAGTTAGCTTAAAGAAAAAGAAATGAAACAAACTACTCGAAAAAAAATCGAAAGGACTCTTGCAATGAGTATTCTTATTTTTTTCTAAACATTATGAAACCATTGCCACTTTTCTAGACCGTGATTATGGAAGTCAGGACAATTTTTTATTAGAAATAGATACATATTTCTGTAAATTATGATCCTTTTAAAAATAAGAATGATGTTATTTATCATAGAGCACCGTGCTACATTCCTACTGATTTATATTATTATGAAACTAGTTTAGCACCTAAACATGGCCATAAGGTAGTCTGGATTATTATTATTTTATTTAAACTTTAACAGGTTCTGCTTTTTTTGCAGCCAGATGGTTCATTCTGAAATGTGTTCTTCTTTTAAATCGAATGATTTAATCTAGTGGTGCTTCCAAAAATGTATTCCTTAACATAATTATTCTTGAATATATTCATAAAATAATTTAGAGAGAAACATAGAGATTTAGATGCTGTACAGTGAGCAGCCTTTAGCGATAATTAAATCAGTTAAAATTGCATTTTCTAATGAAACTGTATGCTATGGTGGGTGAGCAGGTGAGCTCAGGTCAAAGGAAGTACTTACGGTCAACTGTACAGGAGCAGGACAAACAAAACACGAAAAAATTAATAAACATACTTACATAATAATAAATTATAAGTGCGAAAGTTTGTAAAGACAGATTAATGGATCTTTGTTACTATTTAACGCGAAAACTACTGAACGGATTTGAAAGAAATTTATGCACATAAATAGTTCATACCCTGGATCAGTATATATGGTACTTTAATTCGGTAGTACCTATAATCCAGTAATGGGACAGTTATCAAACTGCTAGTTACAATTTTATAAAAGGTACAAACTACAAAGGTAAAATTGGAAGGAAACGATTCGTGTGTAGCAAGCGAATTTTCGAAAATCTATAATAGCAGAGTTATTTCTTTTTAAAACAAAGGCATGTTTTCTTTGAGTAAAATTAACTATCTCCAGTATATCGAGTACTTTCCCTCCAAGTGGCATTGAAAAATTCCACTCTGCACACGTTGCAGTTAATCCTGAGAAATTTCTTAAATAAAAAGGAAAGTTTAAAAAAATTAAAGAACCCACGACGACGCAACGAAAAAGTAATTGAAAAAGGATAAAATAATGTAAAAACTGAACTGAAAATGATATATTTTTGCAGTTTTACAATTACATGAATAATTGAAGATTTTTTAGTGATGGCAGCCCCCGACGGATAATATTTTGTTTTTATTCGATTGTTTTTAAATTATTTTTATAAATAAGTTTCTACTGTTGTTAATTTTATTGGGAAAATTGGGACCCTTAAATTAATATCCCGAGTTAAACAGTTCACGATATCAACACAGCTACACATAAAGACATGCTCAACTTTATTATAGTATACACACATTGATGATAGTTTGACCTCGGCAAGATCACGTCTCTCTTATAATAAAACTTAATTTAGTAAAACGTTATTTATAGAGAAACTATTTCACTTAATTTATGGTCTTTGATTGTTTTTTTTTACCTTTTTTGTTTATCGTGCATTGGTTTTTTGCAAAAAAAGATGTTAAATAGAGTTAATTGTTTTGCAAAAGATAAATAGATCCACTTTGGGTTTTCTATGTAATGTGAGACAAGATATTAATCGAGTACAACCTTATTAACTTAACATTATAATATTATGGTGACAAATAAATACTAAAAAGTTTTAAAAATAATTGCTTAGTATAAAGTTGCTTTTAAAAATATTTGACCGGATGATACCGTGACAAAATCAGTTCCTTGATGTTTTAGAAGATTTTTTTTTTTGCAGACTTGTCATTAAATATTAGTTGTCATGCCCCATCATCAAATGGAGTTTACAGAAATTCCAATGACTTATGTACCTTTTTTCGGATAGGAAATCATCAAACGACTTCTCCCTCTCTGGGCGGAGCGGGAGGACTAATAAATACTTTTTCTTTCTTTCTTATACCTAACATATTTAGTGTTTCATCGTTTGTGGAACCGGAGTGTGTAAATAGAGTCTTTTATTTAGACCAGACACAATTATCCATAAATATCTTTATTGCTTTTCTTGAACGAACTGAAACGCTTTGACACTATTTAAAATCTATATAAATTAAAATAAATACTCTTCACAAATATTTACGAAACGAAGTCAATGATTTAGTGCAGGTAATAAAAGGGCTATGCGCAGGCGCATGCGGCGTGATCCACTATCGTTGCGCAATGTGTTGTGAACTTGTGATAATTGCTCTGATAGTTGTGCTACGTATGTTTTCGATGGTTTGTTTAACATTTGCATTTGATTTTGAAGGATAGATGACAATTTTGAAGTGAAACTTCTAATGCGACTTTCAACAAGGTTTCGTTAAACGTTTAACGCTACCATGGAGGGCGTATGAAAGCACTGTTGCGTTAAACGTTCAACGCTCCAGGCACAAATCTAGACATCCAGGCTGTTACTGAGAAATTCCTGATTGAAAAACCCCAAAAGTTCGATTCCCGGGAATTGACCCGGGAATCGAACCCAGAACCTCTTGCTCAGCAGTCGTGCTTGCGACCACTAGATCAGTGAGGCAGTCTCATTATATGTTTTATCTTAAGGCGATTAGACGAGGCTCTAAAATAGCAACTCTATTTGTGGTGCTTCAAACTTCGTTTAAAATGCTGGTAGAATAAAGTTCTAATCAGTTTACACTACAAAGTCGTTGTTACGTCAGTCACTGCGAGCCAAATAATGCGAAATAATAATAATAATAATAATAATAATAATAATAAGCCCCCTAAAATCCTACCTTACGTCCGAGCTGAACATCTAGCACACGTGGGGGGCGGAACGCGTACTGTACACCGGTACAAAAAACTTACGCGGCCAACAAGGAGGTAACCCTTCATGGAGATGAGTCATAAAAAAGTATATAATTTACGGTCGCTTCCCGGGGAGCGCCGGGGCGCATTCGGAGCCGATGCTGAATGCCACAGCATGCGAACCATCGGCGGTGACGAGTTGAGCAAGCGGGCTCTCACCGAAAAACTAGTTACAGCTGGTCGTAGTAAGCTGAACAGGCGGGCTCACTACGTCGATGCTACAGCCGATTCCACGGGCGATGATACAATTTCGTTATTCTCATCCATCCCTTCAACTCGCCCATCGTACATGGCAAGAAGAACTACTAGCTTGTCCACCACTACAACGCTTGACAGTGTTGTGCAAGAAGTCAACCTTGACTCTGAGCTTGCACCCGCTACAAGCGCTCCTAAAACACGCAGACGATGGACGCCAGAAATGAATAAGTTCATACTGCGTACTTATCTTCAACTTACCTCATTAGATACAGATAGAAAAACTTACCTTGAGCCGCTCCACCTAAAATTCATAGAGAAATATCCTAACATGCAAGTCAGCAGACAAAGAGTAGGAGACCAACGCCGAGCTATAATTAATAACAAATTACTAACACAAAAAACAATAGATGAAATAGAAGCTGAAGTAAGAGAGGAATTAAATCAATTACAATTAAGTTCTGAAACTCAATTCCCCACTAATCATACTCAGTCATTAGGTACAACTACACAAACACAATCTACAACACTGGAATCACCGAGGACACAAAATAAAACGCAAACTCGAATGAGATGGACCAATGAACAAAATGAAGCGATTATGCGGTCATTTTATCGGGTTACAACTTTAGAGACAAATCAAACGGTGTATCGAAAACTCATGTATGAAGATTTCATTACAAAATTTCCCTCACTAGCTCATTTGACTGAGCAAAGAATAGCTGATCAGAGGAGAGCAATAGTGAATAACAAATACATTAGTACTGAAAGGTTAAATTTATTAAAATTAGAAATATCGAACGAATTACAACTAGACAATAGCAACTATAATAACTTAGCAATCATAGTCAATGACAACACCATTGAAACCCAACCAGAAGGTCCAATAGTACAAATATTAAATAACGATCAAGTAGATGTAGCAACAGATGGACTACATAACTCTCAAACAAGTCTAGAAGACAGAGACCCATTAATAGACGCAACTTTTCAACAGACTCTCCAATTTTATATAGCAACTAGTCCTACAAACAGAATGTACATCCCCAAACAAAAACCGTCTAAGAATTTGGCCAGAATAGTAGATTATATTAACAAAATAATACTCCCTGAAAATGTAAATAAAGACACTGATTTTCAGACCTTACAGACTGTCATATACAGTGCGGCATGGACCGCAGCTAAAGCTAACGGAGCAAAGTTAACACTTCAGCCAAAGGAAATAAACACTAACACAAACCAAAAAAAGATATACACGCCCCATTGGCAAAGACGTTTAGAGCGAAAACTAATAGACTTAAGATCAAAGATAGGCAGAATGACACAATTTATTAACGGCAATAGAAGCAGAAAAATAATAAAACATGTAAAACGTATTAACAAACAATATAAAATCCACACAGTACACGAAGAACCAAACACACAACCTGAACACACGTTAGACACATTAAAACAAAAACTCGCAGTGGTCACAGGCCGGCTACAAAGGTACAAAGCATGCACCCAAAGAAAACGGCAAAACACCCAATTCACCCTTAACGAAAAACTTTTTTATCGTAACATCAGACAGGTTTCCACCAATGTTCAGAATATCAACCCTAGCGATGACGATGTTCAAAACGATCTAGACTTACAGAACTTACAAAATTTCTGGGCAGGAATATGGGAACATCCTATCGAACACAACACCCAAACAAATTGGATACAAGCTGAACTGTCTAATGCCAGCACAAACATTCAGCCAATGACTTTCGAACATATATCCCCACAAATATTTCATGAAGTGCTTGCTCGGTTACATAATTGGAAAGCACCCGGATCAGATCAAATTCATAGTTACTGGTACAAAAAGTTCACAGCTATTCATAGCTTTCTTTATAATCACATAAATAATTTCATCCAGGATCCCAAAACACTTCCGCCCTACTTAACATCAGGTACAACATATATGATCTCAAAAGACCGCAACGACCTCTCTAACCCAGCAAAATATAGACCAATCACATGCCTGCAGACTTTGTACAAAATAATCACATCTTGTATATCCTCATTAATATATAATCACATTGACACCAATAACATCTTAGCCGAACAGCAAAAAGGATGTCGAAAATTTAGTCAAGGTTGCAAGGAACAACTAGTCATAGATTCTATTATTCTTAAAAAGGCTCAGAAGTCCAAAACTGACCTCTACAGTATGTATATTGATTACAAAAAAGCATATGACTCTGTTCCCCATTCATGGCTAGTACAAATTTTAGAAATTTACAGAATACACCCAACAATCATCACTTTTCTGAAAACTACGATGACAACCTGGTCTACTGTCCTTAGATTCAATACTTCAACCGATGCAGCGGATACCCGTCCAATCAAAATACTACGAGGTATTTTTCAGGGAGATGCACTGAGTCCGTTGTGGTTCTGCCTTGCCCTAAACCCTCTGTCAAACATTTTAAATTCAACCGGCACGGGATTTCCCTTAAGAGATACAACCCACGAAGAACAGCATGAGGTACAAAATAACACTTTAAATCATCTACTCTACATGGATGATATTAAATTATATGCTAAAAGTGAAAGCCAATTAAATGAACTTGCAAATCTAACAGAACAATTCACAAACGATGTTAAAATGGAATTTGGTATAGATAAGTGCAAAATAAATTCAGTTAGAGCAGGACAATACTATCAACACCAGTACACATTAGAAACAGGAGAACACATAGATCCATTAGATGAACACGATACATATAAATATTTAGGATACAACCAATCACGACAGATAAACCACAAAGAAACAAAACAAAAATTAAAACAGCAATTTCAACATCGATTAAATACAATTCTGAAAACACAACTTTATGCAAGAAACACAATAAAAGCACTCAACACATTTGCAATTCCCGTGCTTACCTATTCTTTTGGCATTATCAACTGGACCAAAACAGACCTAAAAAACCTACAACGTAAAATAAATACTACCATGACCAAATTCCGAAAACATCACCCAAGATCGTGTGTGCAAAGGCTTACACTGCCAAGAAAAGAAGGAGGCAGGGGGCTAATCGACATTCAAAATTTGCATAATAAACAGATAACAACCCTTAGACAATATTTCTTTACCAAGGCAGAGTCTTCTACACTTCATAAACAGATAGCAAACAACGACATCCACTTTACACCTCTAAATTTAAAAGATAAATCCGAACAGAAAAACGAGAAAGTTACCGATAATAAAACCAAACTCCTTGAATGGAGCCAGAAGTCTTTACACGGAAGACATTACCAAGATTTAAGCCAAATTAATGTCGACAAGGAAGCGTCGAACGCATGGCTTAAACGAGGTGAGCTCTTCCCGGAGACTGAAGGCTTCATAATCGCAATACAGGACCAAGTAATAGAGACTAAAAATTATAGGAAATACATTATTAAAAACTTAACCACTGATACATGTCGAAAATGCAATAGGTTACCAGAAACCATCCTACATATTACAGGCGCGTGTAAATCAATAGCCCAGACAGACTACAAACATAGACACGACCAAGTCGCTAATGTCATACATCAGAAACTAGCATACCAATACAAACTATTAGACTCCATAGTACCTTACTACAAATACACCCCCGAAACTGTGTTGGAAAACACTTCGATAAAATTATATTTTGACCGAGGGATTTTCACGGACCGAACCATCCACTTCAACAGACCAGACATCACATTAATAAATAAAACAAACAAAACTGGATATCTCATCGACATAGCTGTACCAAATACACACAATATACAAACTACTATTGCAGAAAAATTATCTAAGTATACCGAATTAAAAGAAGAAATAACCCGCATCTGGCATCTGCAAAAAGTAACAATAGTCCCCATAGTGTTGTCCACAACAGGAGTGATTCCAAAACAACTCCACCAGTCACTTACTTCTCTGAACCTGCCCTCTAACACATACCACCTGCTGCAGAAGGCAGTGATACTAAACACGTGCAGACTGGTGAGGAAGTTCCTACAATGTGAATCTGATAACCCGCCCCAAACTTGTTTTCAACCTCCAATACAAATACGTAATCTACCTATCACTACCCCTTTAATTCTTAACCCAGCTGATAATCACTTGGCTTAGGCCCGTGCTTTCAGTAATTTCCGGCTACCCGGTTAGCCGAGCAGAATAAATGAAAAGATTTAAATAATAATAATAATAGTTTATTAGTACATATCAAGGGACAAAAACAATACATAGCGATGGAAACAGTGGGTTGTACTATCAATTTTAAAATAATGGTCAGCTTTCCGGGCTCCTAAACTAGGTACGCAGACCTGTATCTTAGGAGTCGGAGATTTTGCGGCTTCAATTTATATAATACAACCGTGACTTTTCTGTTTGTTTACAGTATCTTTTTTTTTTTTTTTTTAACACAGCAGATTAAACAAAATATTGTGATTGTGTATCTAGGGGTGTGTAAATGAGTGTGGTGTGTGTGTGGTGAGGTGTGTATGTGAAATCAAAGTATTTAAAAACTGTCTTTCAGTGTAGTTTGTTATGTTATGATTCTATAGCCAATATATTTTCTGTCTCATCATAAGATAAGGATAAGAGCCATTTTCTTAATTTATTTTTAATTTCATATAAGTTAAATCTATACAATGGAATAATTTTATTTATTTTATTATAAATTCGTGAACTTTGAACCGACAGTTGTCGACTGGTAAACGCAAAATGACAGGGGGTTGTACTGCATATTGGGAAACCGTGGCGTCTTTGAAGCAGCTTTTTATCCAATGGAAGATTGGAGTGTCTCCGCAGAACTGAACGAAGGACATATAGTTGCCTTACTGTGAGAACTTCAGCCTCCGAATATAACTGATCGGTGGGATAGTCTCTAGGTTTAAAAAGCATCACCTTAAGGACAGCACGTTGTGCACGTTCTGCCGGAATCATTGTGGTTTTGTAAGTACCACCCCACACCGGAATGCAGTACATAATGATTGACTGACAAAGGCTGAGGTATACGAGGGTTAGAGTTTCAGTGTTGGCGGAGTGCCTGAGTTCTTTAAAAATGTATATCAGTCGTCTGACTCTAGTGCAGAGTGCCTCTATATGCGCGTGCCAGTTGAGATTTTCATCAGTTATTACTCCCAAGTACTTAATATTAGTAACTGTGCTGAGAGCAAGACAGTTACAGCTTACCGGCTGATGAGGTAGACAAGAGTGAGCTATAATTTTATGAGAGAAAGACGATGGAGTATTTGATTGTGGGCGATAGAACCTGATTAGTTTCGTCTTATCCAAATTCAACGTCAGCAAGTTAGTACACAACCATTCCATTATTATTCGAAGAGCGTGTTCTGCTCTGTCTCTGGCTTGCTCCCAGTTTTTGTCCGACACTAAAAGTGCAGTATCGTCCGCATAAGAGAATATTTTGCAATTTGAGATGGAGAGCTTGCATAGGTCATTTATATATATTTAGAAAAGTGTCGGTCCTAATATACTACCTTGTGGGATTCCATAGGTGAGCTTTTCGTATGAACTAGTGACCGAATCAATGCGAACACACTGAGATCTATCACAGAGGTAATCTTTGAATAGTTTGAGAGGCACTCCACGCACTCCCAAGCTTTCTATCTTTGAAATAAGTCGAGGGACAGAGACCGTATCAAAAGCTTTGGTTAAGTCTAAGAAGATGCCATAGCAGTTTAGTTTATTATCTAATTGGCTTACCAGACTGTTGGTGAACGCAGCAACGGCATCCTCCGTACTCATTCCCGATCGAAAGCCGTATTGGTTTTGAGCTATTAATTTACGCTTTTCCAGAAAGCTGACTAGACAGTTGTTCAGAATTCTTTCCAGAATTTTTGAGAGCGTACTCAAAACAGAGATAGGTCTATAATTTGTGACCATGCCTCTATCCCCGCTTTTATATATAGGATGCACGACGGCTCTCTTAAAATGTTCAGGGAAGATTCCAGAGTCTATGGACAAGTTACAAATATGAGTGACTACAGGGATTAAGGTAAGACGTGAGCTCTTAATAACTCTGGCTGAAATGTTATCCCACCCTGTAGCGCAGTCACTACGGAGGTCATGGATAATTCTACCTACTTGTTCCTCATCCACAGGAAGGATTACAAGAGAGTTCGATGATTGACTGGGTGGTGTTGTCACAGCTGCGGTTTTAGTACTGGTCCCAAATTTTGACGCTAGGTTTGAACCTATATTGACAAAGAACTCATTGACCTTGTTTGCCGATGTTTTAACGTCAACTGAATCACGCAGAAGTTCACGTGGGGAGCGGGTTTGAATATGAGTATTCGTGATAGATTTAATCACTTTCCACGTTGCCTTAGGGTTATTTTTGGCTTTTAGGAATTCATCCTTTTCAAAAGCACGCCTCAACTTTCTTATTAAGGTGTTACAAAAGTTTCTGTATCGTGTGTATGTCAATTTAAGTATGGAGTCGTCAGGCTTTTTCCTGACTTCTTTATGCATTCTATCTCGGTTTTTTAGACAACGGACTAGGCCAGTGCTCATCCACGGTTTTAGAACCTTACATTTATTTTGAGTTTTGGTTATTCTGGTGTGATGTGTAATCACACGTTGTATATTATCAATTAACAGGGTAGTTGCTTGATTGACGTTTGTACAGGTCAATATGGGGCTGAAGTCGGTGTTGTCTATTTCTTTACGAATAGCCTCATAATCATACTGAGATGTTGTCCTTTGCCCATTACATCCTGAACTGGAATTGAGGAGCAGAAATAAACAAATAGGCTGGTGATCGGTGACGTAAGAGTCTAGGACTAGCACGGTAGAAGTCTTTTTAGATTTGAGCATTATATGATCTAGACAGTTGTTAACTCTGGTCGGTAGAGAATGTGCAGGAAGTAGTCCAAGAGTGGCGGTGAGAGTAAGATAGTCACTAGCGTGCCGGTCACTAGATCCTGATTTGATGTCAATATTCATATCACCTATTAGGATAACGTTGGCGTAGGATTTCAGAGAAGATATTACGCCTTGCAGACTGTTATAAAAGTTTTCTAGATTTTGGTAAGATGGAGAACGATATACTGAAACTATTGCCGTAGAGCCGAAGCAGCTTATAATACAGTTAGCGTCCTGAAATGATGGTTCTCTAGTCACCGTTTTTAAACTTTCTCTAATGTAAACTACTACTCCGTCATTTTGTTTTACATTATTAACTGTAGCGAAAGATGAATAACCATGTAAGATGGGAATAGGTCCAGAAACTTGCAACCAACACTCTGTCAAAACTATAACATCAAACTCAACTTTTGTTAATGAAATCATAGTTAGAAATTGATCTAAATTTTTATTAATGCTTCTAATGTTAATGTGAACAATTTTTAAGTTATTATTGAGCATCTGTACAAAATCAGGACATTTTTCAGGGGAGCATAGGAAAGATTGAGCGACCGAGATGTTATCCAATTCCTTGGAAATTTGATTTAAACTAGCCATTGGTTACCGATGAAATTGAGTACGAAATACGAGACACGGGATACTGTTGGGCGATGTGAGAACTAATAATTGGTCTGATAGAGGTCTTTTTGCGATACAGTAAAAGTGTTTGTGAAGAGAAATAGAAAAATATGAAAGAATTGCAAGCCATCAAACTACAACGTAGTCTGACGACGTAATTATACTTGTTCGCTTGAGTGAAACTGTGTATGTGCCTGAAGTGTATTTCTTGTGTTTTTAGTTTATGTGTAACGTAAATTGACAATAAAATGCAACAGTTATTAAAATTTAGATAAAGCAGATATACAAAGTGATATTGAATGCATGCACGAACGGGAATAACTTCCAGGGAAAGTGAGAATAGTCATTGTTGAGCTCTTACCGGTGCTGGTACTGGTACAGGTACCGGCACTGGCACCGGTACCACCAACCTGGTAAGGCATTTCTCTGACTTAATTTCAATTGGTTTATCAGCTGGGTCTTTCTTCAGGAGAATTCTTCCGTTGGAATACCAGCTGGAGTAACTCCTTGCCTTAGCAAATTGGCGGGCGTCATACAACAGTTTTTTGATTGCGGGAGGTAAGTGTTCGTCGACGTAAACAGGTTTCTTTTCTCCGGCAATCCCGATCAATTGTGTGTTCAGTTTATCATTGAAAGAACGTTCTTTATTAAATTTTCTCACCTTAGCGAGGAATTCGTTTCTTATATTGACACAGCTAAATTCAGCGACGATTGGTCTACATAAACCTGATTTTCCAGGGATACGATATACATCCCGGAAAGCAGATGTCCGAATCTCCATGTCAACAGTCTTCCCCACGCTTGATACTGCAGAGATGAGATCCACAGATGTTTCCTTCTCCTTAGTCGGAATGTTACGCAGCTCGATAGTAGATTGTCGTGACATGAAGTTCAGATCTTGTATCTGCCTCTGAAGCCGGTGAATATGGTCTTTGTTTTCAATTTTCTCCTTTTCTAGATTTGATACTTTAGAATTGAGACCTTCATACGTTTCATTTAAAAAAGACATGCTGCGGTCCATTTCGGAGTTGGATTCTTCAATCGAAAGACACCTCTGTTTGAGCTCGGCAACTTCCCTGACCAGCTTGGATAAAATGGCAGCTTGTTCGTCTTTCCATGATGTGAGCAGCTTTTCTTGCTCAGACTTCCAAGTTGTAAGCATTTCCATTAACTCCGATTTGAAATCGGAAAATGCTGTGGATCGTTCAGTGTTTAATTCACTATTTGGAGAATCAGCAAGACGTTGACGTTTGTTCCGTACGGTGATATTAATAGCGTCTGCTTTTTCGGTAGTGGCATTCGGAAGGTCGGACTCAGAAAGAGATTGTCCATGGCTCAATCCTGTTTTAGGCGGAGTTCGTTGCGTATTGTTGCAAAACATTACTCGTAAAAAATGTTTACAAAAATAAATAATAAAAAATTAAAATGCAAAAAGAAAATCAGAGTGGAGGATTCGAGCTCTCGACCACTTGTTTTGCCTTCCATGCAGCGCACTACTCCACGGTGCTAAGCGAACTGTTACCGAGCAATTTAAAATACGCGTGTGCTTTAATGTATGTTGCTTTAGTGGTCAGGATCGGAGTGCGTGATTCCTTTGTGTATCTAATGAGTTCAAAGTCCGAAAAAGGAGCACGTCTTAAATTTTTAGTTCGTTATGATATTAAAATCGCGAAATGAGTGGTTTCGATTGATTTACAAAAAAACTATTGGTTGGATTAAAAAACTAAAACACTATCATGCTAATATATTGCTTGTAGAATTATTTGCCAGAATGATTACATGCACATTAGTATGTTTTTTTTTGTTTGAAAGATATTTTTAGAGATAAGTTCGTGATTATCTTTATCGAGTCAAATTAATTGTATTATGTTTTCAAAACACTATCATGCTAGCATATCAATCCGTAGTCGTATATCCTGAAGAATATCATATATTTTTCTGGTCTTGTTTATAGCAGTGAATCATACATTTTTAGTAATTATAAAACTCGCGTTTAGCTCATGTAATCGCCTTAATCCAGTGATAAATGCCTTTAATATAAATTCAGCACCTATTTATAGTAATTTAAGATTGTATCACAAATGTAATAATTTGTCTGTATTAGTTGGCTCAAATCGATCACCCGCTGATTTTATCTTAATGTTATTAAGACATGGTGTTATTAACCTCGGAAAATATATTGATATTATTTAAACTTTGGCCGTGATCTTCATTATAAGTGTTATTATAAATTGTTCGTAATTCACCCTTTCTGTATGCATAATACTAGCATTGTTCTGGCTGACGTCTCGACCGGCAGACAGTGCGACAAGAATTCAGTCCTAAGACTTTTCCTGCTCTGAAAATCGTATTTTACTTACAAGCTTATTTTAAGCACTAATTATGCAATTGTTAAAAATAACTCTACTGCACTTAAATGTATACTTTTGTAATAGGTACCTTCTTTTTAAATAAATTATTCTTAAATAAATTATTCTTAATTCTTAATTTTAGCATCAACTGACTGTGTTATGTTTAAATAATAATAATATTTCTTTATTTATGGCAACTAGGCCCAATTACAGTTAGTAACATTATTCCCAAAAACTATTGTTAGTAAACAAAAACAGAAACAAATACAAAATTGAGAGGTTAGGTAGACACCTAAAAGGAAGAGGGTTTTAAATAATCGATTTGATACAATAGTTTTGAAAATTTTCCAAGCCTATTCTCGCTACTACGTTAGTAACACGTTCATCTATTCAAATTACGTGGTGATTATCTGCCTTGGCTTTTCCCAACTATGTGCAGGTTGGCTCTTAGTCTCGACTACCACAACCCAGACTAACCCAGTTACTGGAGATTACTCTATGATTAGACTTTTGGGCTTAGTTCTGACTTCCTGTAGACGCAAAAATCTGCAAATGTCAACCGAGACCAACGGCTTTACGCGCTTTCCAAGATACGAAGGGGTTTTATATGTAACTAGCTGACCCGCGCAACTTCGTCTGCGTCACATAAGAGAGAAAAGGAAAAAAAATGCCCGTTTTTGCAACATTTTTCATTCCTGCCCCGCTCCTCGCTCATCGCTCCTAATAATTGTAGCGTGATGTTATATAGCCTAAAGCCTTCCTCAATAAATGGCCTATCCAACACAAAAATAGTTTTTCAATTCGAGGCGGTAGTTCCTGAGATTGGCGCGTTGAACCAAACAAACAAACAAACAAACTCTTCTGCTTTATAATATTAATAATATTAGTATAGATAGATGCTGTCCCATACACGTACCAACTGCGGTAAGAGTAGCTAAACTTTGGATCGACCTGTGCCGTAGTAATTATTTGACCTTGAGCTCTTGCTCGTGGATAATCGTCGTGCACCGTTAAATTGTAAAACCCGTTATATTGTAAGATAACTAGCGAGATTGTAAACTCTCGAAAGATTGTCAAACGAACATACTCCTTACAATGTAACGCATAATTTTTCGGTAAATTGTAATCTATCGAAGTGAAACCGTAATATTGTGAAATGTTTGTGATGGAAGGCAACTCGCGCGGTGTAGAGGAAGGGGGGAAGGAGCCCCCTTGCCCCATGTTACCACTCTCATGAAAAGATATTGTACCATTCCTGAGAAGTACTGATTACCTAATATAACCTAACCTCAAAATACTTTATATTCCCCTAAAAAGCGTAGTCGACGGAGCCCCACTATTTCAGTCTACAGGGCTTAAAGGAACCTAACTAACCTAACGTGGGGGTGCCCCAAGTCCCTATTATTGGGGCCGAGATACTTCCGTCGCATGCATTTTTTATGATATTTCAATCTAACGTGTTTAAATATGTATTCAAATGAAACAAATTAATTAAATGTCATCATCTAATATTTCATATTGGTGTTAATACCTACACCCACCTATTTCTGGTTAATCCTGTCTGGGATATAAAGTTCACGTTGGCCACATTCAAATTAATAAGTTACGTTATTGATGTATCCGGAATTTTTGAAAGAAATCGAACCGGTTAGTTGTTTGCCTAAATGTACTAAATTTAGATAATCTGATTTGATCTTTGAATTTTTTCATGGACTCGCCGTAGATTTAATATATCATATTTATTATTACGTAACTTCTATACTAGATGCTATGATAATACTTTAAGAATACCTACTTCTGAAAGTCTGGCAACAAGTCTGACCAAGGAACATTGTTGCACCCAGAAAAGTCATGGTGGTCAGACAAGCAGTTCATCATCATTAAATTACAATAGTCCAATGTTGGACGTAGGCCTCTTCAAGCGTACGCCAATTAACTCTATTCTCGGGGACTTTCATCCAGTTTCTACCAGACACCCTGCAAACGTGGTCGTTCCACCGAGTCTGAGGGCGTCCAAACTTACGCATACTGATTCGCAATCTCCAGTCAAGAACACGCGTCTACTCCACCAATCATCGATTTTTAGTCTAATATGGCCTTTGTCAAAAAGGGAAAAGGTTAAAAGTTCAAAAGACATGAGGTTATGATGTAGGTAACGGAAATAAAACCACAAAAATATTTATTATTTACAAATTGTTTAATAACTTATTAACAACATTCCTTTCACATTTAAAATGCTGAATTCTCAATTATTTCTCATTTTATTATATTTTACTACATTACAAAAATACTAGTCGTTAACACTTAGATAATTATAAACTGCGAAACACTGTCAACATTGTTGCAAAATCATCTTATCTAATAAAATCTTTCAAGGGCAACATTTCTAAGCAAAAGCCATTCTTTTAAAAATAAAGTATCTAGTATTGTCAGTTTCTAGCAGTATATTTACATTTTCACATCCATGTCTTTACGTTTTACATAACCAGTCTATATGGCACTGTTTAATAATAATATCCAGTTTTATCATCAAACCTAGGAGGATCTCTGGGCCCTCCAAATTGTTCACCTAATCCTACAAATGACTGAGATAGTCCTTGATTGGTACCAGTTCCTTCATTAATAACTAATTCGTACCCTGGAACTGGCACGACGGGAGTCTGAACAGTAGATACTACAAGACCCTCGTTGGAACCTACTCTTGAAGGGGCTTGTGTGCTGCTGAAAACACTTGGGTTCAAAGCAACGCCTTGGGAAGGAAGGACAGAATATTCTGGCTTGCCACTGAAATGAGCTAGTTCAGTTGACGGAGTCGGTAGTCCGAATAAAGAAGTAGCGACTGCTGAAGACTGGCTCTGGACATTAGAACCCAGTGTGGATACAGTACTGGCTGGTTGGAATGGCTTCCCACTGAACTTATTATACGAAGTCTGAATAACTGGACCGGTAAATTCGGTAGGTTTAACTGCTTGCGCTCCAAACAGAGATGAGCTCACAGTGGACTGGGACTGCTGGAAAGTTCCCTGAGTTGATGATTCACCGAAAGGCTTGAAGGTTTGACCGCTGATCGGTGTTTGCACAGTAGATACGGCAGAGTTAAAGTTTGTCTGACTTTGCTGTACCTTTTGGTCCTGGGCACCATTGGATTGACTTTCATATTGGGTAGTGAAAACTGATTGCGGTTTCTGATAGTTGTACCCAGTAACACTTGTCGATTGAACGGTGCCTTGGGTAGGCTGGTCTACAATTGATTGACCACCAAGCTGGAAAGCAGATCCATGGGAGCTACTGAAAGGTTTTTGGCCCTGAGGGAACTGTGTCTGTTGATTTTGAGAGCCGAACGGTTTTTGTGACTGAGCACCAAATGTGGTCTGATCAATCTGACCACTGCCTACATTAGATTGCAAACCTTGACCAAATTGACTTCCAGACTTGTCAGCAGTTTGTGTGTATTGATACTTCTGGTAGTTTGTCTGTGAACTTCCTACTGGTTTCTGTGTAGATGAAACAACCCCCTGGTTTTGAACTCCAAATTGAGAAGTTTCATATTTAGAAACTTGTCCTATTTGCGTACTGCTGAAAGGACCTACATTGGAGCCTGTGTTGGAAGCAAATCCATGCGCCTCTGGCTTTTGTCCAAAGTGTGTAGTTGATAAACCAAATGGAGTTAAGATAGGTTTTTGAACAAACTGTGCGGGTTCTACGATTTGCGAAATTGTACTTATAGGAACAATCGTTTGAGATGACTCGCCAAACCGAGATGGCGTTGAACTAAATTGTGTAGACCCTTGTGTAGCTTGCACACTGCTGGATGGTTTAATACCATATTGGGTAATCTGGCCAATCTGGGATCCAGAAGTGCCGGCAAACTGAGTTTGCTGGAAACTGGACCCTGAAGTTGATGATGACCCAGAAACCTTGTTGCCTGAACCGGAGCCGGATGAACCAGCTACGCCAAACTGTGTCGTTTGCACAGCTTCTTCTGCCGACCCTGTGTTTGATGAATAAGAACCTTGTGTAGCTGACTGTGGTTTTTGAACGAACTGAGAACCAGTAGATCCGAATTGTGATTGTTGGTAGTAACTACCCGTGTTAAAAGGCTTTTGACCAATAGCGGCTTGACCGGTAGTCGAAGTTATACCAGTGATAGTAGTTGTTACAGGTTTTTGGCCAAACTGCCCAGATGATCCAAATTGAGTCTGCTGGAATGTTGAACCAGTTTCTGGTTTCTTACCAAACTGACTGGTTTGGCTTTGAGAGTATTTGTTAGAAGTAAAGCTGGAACCTTGAGTTGTTTGCGGCTTTTGAACGAATTGGGAACCACTAGATCCGAACTGTGAGTTTTGAGAAGACGAGCCGAATGATGTTTGACCAAATGCTGGTTTAACGGTAGTTGACACCGAACCAAAACCTTGGTTTGACTGCGAATTCTGACCGAACTGAGAACCACCTGATCCAAACTGTTCCTGTTGGTAGACAGGTTTAATGCCAACTACTGGTTTAGAAGTAGTCAAAGCAATACCAGAACCTTGTGTTGATTGAGAATTCTGGCCGAACTGTGAACCAGATCCGAATTGTGTGCCAGTTTGAGTTGTGCTAACAGCGGGTTTCTTTCCGTACTGGGAAGTTTCAGTGTATGTAAAACTGGAACTTTGAGTGGTTGTTGGGTTAGAACCAAACTGCGCCTGTTGGTAAGAGGAACCGAATGCTGGTTTAGCAGTAGTTGAAATCGATCCAGCCCCTGAAGAAGACTGAACATTCTGGCCGAACTGAGATCCAGTTTGTTGGTAAGAGGAACCGGTTGGCTTAGCGGTGGTTGAAACCGAACTAGAACCAAAGTTTGACTGAGAATTTTGACTGAAAAGAGAACCAGATCCGAATTGTGTGCCGGTTTGAGTTGTGCTAACAACGGGTTTCTTTCCGAACTGAGATGTTTGGCTGGTGGCTTGGGAATAAGTATAACCAGATCCTTGAGTAGTTTGTGGTTTTGAACCAAACTGAGTTTGTTGGTACGAGGAACCGAATGGCTTAGCGGTGGTCGAAACTGAACCAGATCCAAACGCCGACTGAGAATTCTGACCGAATTGGGAACCAGACCCGAACTGTGTGCCCGTTTGAGATGTGCTAACAACAGGTTTTTTCCCGTATTGGGAAGTTTGACTTTGAGTGTATGTGAAACTAGAACCTTGAGATGTCGATGGTTTAGAAGCAAACTGAGTTTGTTGATATGAAGAACCGAATGCTGGTTTGACAGTAGTCGAAACTGAACCAGCGCCTGTAGAAGATTGAGTATTCTGACCGAACTGATTTCCAGTTTGTTGGTACGAAGAACCGAATGGTTTAGCGGTGGTTGAAACTAAACCAGAGCCAAACGTTGATTGAGAATTCTGACCAAATTGATAACTAGATGACCCGAATTGAGTCTGTTGTGCACCAGTTTGAGTTGAGCTTACTGCGGGTTTCTTTCCAAACTGAGACGTCTGTCCTTGAGTATAAGTAAAACTGGTTGGTTTAGAACCAAACTGAGTTTGTTGAAATGAGGAACCGAATGCTGGTTTTACAATAGTTGAAACCGATCCAGCCCCTGAAGAAGACTGAACATTCTGACCAAACTGAGATCCAGTTTGTTGGTATGAGGAACCTATTGGTTTAGCGGTAGTTGAAACTAAACCAGAACCAAAGTTCGACTGAGAATTTTGACTGAACTGGGAACCAGATCCGAATTGTGTGCCAGTTTGAGTTGTGCTAACAACGGGTTTCTTTCCAAACTGGGACGTTTGGCTTTCGGTGTATGTAAAACTGGAACCTTGAGTTGTTGATGGCTTAGAACCATACTGAGTTTGTTGATAAGAGGAACTTAAGGGTTTAGCAGTGGTCGAAACCGAACCCGAACCAAAGATAGACTGAGAATTTTGACTGAACTGGGAACCAGATCCGAATTGTGTGCCAGTTTGAGTTGTGCTAGCTACAGGTTTTTTTCCGAACTGAGACGTTTGGCTGGTGGCTTGGGAATAGGTATAACCAGATCCTTGAGTAGTTTGTGGTTTTGAACCAAACTGCGTCTGTTGGTAAGAAGAACCGAATGCTGGTTTTACAGTAGTTGAAACCGATCCAGCCCCTGAAGAATACTGAACATTCTGACCAAACTGAGATCCAGTTTGCTGGTATGTGGTACCTATTGGTTTAGCGGTAGTTGAAACTAAACCAGAACCAAAGTTCGACTGAGAATTTTGACTGAACTGGGGACCAGATCCGAATTGTGTGCCAGTTTGAGTTGTGCTAACTACGGGTTTCTTTCCAAACTGAGAAGCTTGGTTTTGAGTATATGTAAAACTGGAACCTTGAGTTGTTGATGGCTTAGAACCATACTGAGTTTGTTGATAAGAGGAACTTAAGGGTTTAGCAGTGGTCGAAACCAAACCCGAACCAAAGATAGACTGAGAATTTTGAATGAACTGGGAACCAGATCCGAATTGTGTGCCAGTTTGAGTTGTGCTAGCTACAGGTTTTTTTCCGAACTGAGACGTTTGGCTGGTGGCTTGGGAATAGGTATAACCAGATCCTTGAGTAGTTTGTGGTTTTGAACCAAACTGCGTCTGTTGGTAAGAAGAACCGAATGCTGGTTTTACAGTAGTTGAAACCGATCCAGCCCCTGAAGAATACTGAACATTCTGACCAAACTGAGATCCAGTTTGCTGGTATGTGGTACCTATTGGTTTTGCGGTAGTTGAAACTAAACCAGAACCAAAGTTCGACTGAGAATTTTGACTGAACTGGGGACCAGATCCGAATTGTGTGCCAGTTTGAGTTGTGCTAACTACGGGTTTCTTTCCAAACTGAGAAGCTTGGTTTTGAGTATATGTAAAACTGGAATCTTGAGTTGTTGATGGCTTAGAGCCAAACTGAGTTTGTGGGAAAGAGGAACCGAATGGTTTAGCAGTGGTCGATACAGGTTTTTTTCCGAACTGAGACGTTTGGCTGGTGGCTTGGGAATAGGTATAACCAGATCCTTGAGTAGTTTGTGGTTTTGAACCAAACTGCGTCTGTTGGTAAGAAGAACCGAATGCTGGTTTTACAGTAGTTGAAACCGATCCAGCCCCTGAAGAATACTGAACATTCTGACCAAACTGAGATCCAGTTTGCTGGTATGTGGTACCTATTGGTTTAGCGGTAGTTGAAACTAAACCAGAACCAAAGTTCGACTGAGAATTTTGACTGAACTGGGGACCAGATCCGAATTGTGTGCCAGTTTGAGTTGTGCTAACTACGGGTTTCTTTCCAAACTGAGAAGCTTGGTTTTGAGTATATGTAAAACTGGAACCTTGAGTTGTTGATGGCTTAGAACCATACTGAGTTTGTTGATAAGAGGAACTTAAGGGTTTAGCAGTGGTCGAAACCAAACCCGAACCAAAGATAGACTGAGAATTTTGAATGAACTGGGAACCAGATCCGAATTGTGTGCCAGTTTGAGTTGTGCTAGCTACAGGTTTTTTTCCGAACTGAGACGTTTGGCTGGTGGCTTGGGAATAGGTATAACCAGATCCTTGAGTAGTTTGTGGTTTTGAACCAAACTGCGTCTGTTGGTAAGAAGAACCGAATGCTGGTTTTACAGTAGTTGAAACCGATCCAGCCCCTGAAGAATACTGAACATTCTGACCAAACTGAGATCCAGTTTGCTGGTATGTGGTACCTATTGGTTTTGCGGTAGTTGAAACTAAACCAGAACCAAAGTTCGACTGAGAATTTTGACTGAACTGGGGACCAGATCCGAATTGTGTGCCAGTTTGAGTTGTGCTAACTACGGGTTTCTTTCCAAACTGAGAAGCTTGGTTTTGAGTATATGTAAAACTGGAATCTTGAGTTGTTGATGGCTTAGAGCCAAACTGAGTTTGTGGGAAAGAGGAACCGAATGGTTTAGCAGTGGTCGATACAGGTTTTTTTCCGAACTGAGACGTTTGGCTGGTGGCTTGGGAATAGGTATAACCAGATCCTTGAGTAGTTTGTGGTTTTGAACCAAACTGCGTCTGTTGGTAAGAAGAACCGAATGCTGGTTTTACAGTAGTTGAAACCGATCCAGCCCCTAAAGAAGACTGAACATTCTGTCCAAACTGAGATCCGGTTTGTTGGTATGAAGAACCAAATGGTTTAGCGGTGGTCGAAACCGAACCAGAGCCAAACGTTGACTGCGAATTCTGACCGAATTGGTAACTAGATGATCCGAATTGAGTCTGTTGTGCACCAGTTTGAGTTGTGCTAACAACGGGTTTCTTTCCAAACTGAGACGTCTGTCCTTGATTATAAGTAAAACTGGAACCTTGAATTGTAGTTGGCTTAGAACCAAACTGAGTTTGTTGGTACGAGGAACCGAATGGCTTAGCGGTGGTCGAAACTGAACCAGATCCAAACGCCGACTGAGAATTCTGACCAAATTGGGAACCAGACCCGAACTGTGTGCCCGTTTGAGATGTGCTAACAACAGGTTTTTTCCCGTATTGGGAAGTTTGACTTTGAGTGTATGTGAAACTAGAACCTTGAGATGTCGATGGTTTAGAAGCAAACTGAGTTTGTTGATATGAAGAACCGAATGCTGGTTTGACAGTAGTCGAAACTGAACCAGCGCCTGTAGAAGATTGAGTATTCTGACCGAACTGATTTCCAGTTTGTTGGTACGAAGAACCGAATGGTTTAGCGGTGGTTGAAACTAAACCAGAGCCAAACGTTGATTGAGAATTCTGACCAAATTGATAACTAGATGACCCGAATTGAGTCTGTTGTGCACCAGTTTGAGTTGAGCTTACTGCGGGTTTCTTTCCAAACTGAGACGTCTGTCCTTGAGTATAAGTAAAACTGGTTGGTTTAGAACCAAACTGAGTTTGTTGAAATGAGGAACTGAATGTTGGTTTAACAGTAGACGAAACTGAACCAGTGCCTACAGAAGACTGAGTATTTTGACCGAACTGAGAACCAAATGATCCGAATTGAGTCTGTTGTGATGTAACACCAGTTTGAGCTGTACTAACAGGTTTCTTTCCAAACTGAGATGTTTGACTGGTGGTTTGAGAGTATGTATAACCAGATCCTTGAGTAGTTTGTGGTTTGGAACCAAACTGCGTCTGTTGGTAAGAGGAACCGAATGGTTTAGCGGTGGCAGAAACTGCACCCGAACCTTGAGTAGACTGAGAATTCTGACCGAACTGAGAACTAGATGATCCGAATTGAGTCTGTTGTGATGTTACACCAGATTGAGCTGGCTTGACAGGCTTCTTTCCAAACTGAGATGTTTGGCTACTGGTTTGGGAATAAGTGTAACCAGATCCTTGAGTTGTTTGCGGTTTTGAACCAAACTGCGTCTGTTGGTAAGAGGAACCGAATGCAGGTTTTACAGTTGTTGAAACTGATCCAGCCCCTAAAGAAGACTGAACATTCTGACCAAACTGAGATCCAGTTTGTTGGTATGAGGAACCAAATGGTTTAGCGGTGGTTGAAACCGAACCAGAGCCAAACGTTGACTGCGAATTCTGACCGAATTGGTAACTAGAAGATCCGAATTGAGTCTGTTGTGCACCAGTTTGAGTTGTGCCAACAACGGGTTTCTTTCCAGACTGAGACGTCTGTCCTTGATTATAAGTAAAACTGGAACCTTGAATTGTAGTTGGTTTAGAACCAAACTGAGTTTGTTGGTACGAGGAACCGAATGGTTTAGCGGTGGTCGAAACCGAACCAGATCCAAACGCCGACTGAGAATTTTGACCGAATTGGGAACTAGATGATCCAGAACTACCAACCTGATACTTGGATCCAGATACTTGAGGGGTAACGATAGGTTTTTGTCCAAATTGAGAGGTTTGGACACTCGAACCTGTTTGAGTCTGCTGGAAAGTAGACTGACTGCCAAATTGAGATGAACTTTGCTGAGTTCCAAACCTGGAATCGGTTTCAACCTGACCTGGCTTGCCGCTGGTTGCTGTCGATTGGGCAAAACTGGAAGTATCTTTGTGTCCTTGTGCAGGTAGAGTTGAAGCTGGCTTGTTGTACTGGTAAATTGTGCCATGGTGTTGTTGGGTAGGTGAATGAGAGCTATCAGGGGTTTGACTGGTCTGGTGGCCAAAATGAGTTTCGGTAGATCCGGATTGAGTAGGAACTTGCAGACTTGATTGGACAAACTGTGCCTGACCTTGGACTTTATGACCAGAGTGAGTTTCCGTGGATCCAATTTGAGTGGATGTTTGCTGACCAGACTGGCCAAACAGTGTCTGGCCCTGGACTTTATTACCAGAGAGTGTCGTGGCTGGCTTCTTGTACTGGTAAATTGTGCCGTGGTTTTGTTGGGTTGGTGATTTAGAGCTGTCAGATGTCAGGCTGGTCGAAGACTGGCCAAATTGTGTTTGACCCTGGGTTTGCTGTCCAGAATGAGTTTCAGTAGATCCAAATTGAGCAGGAGCTTGCAGACCGGATTGGGATAATTGTGTTTGACCCTGGCCGTTATGACCAGAGTGAATTTCCGTGGACCCGAATTGAGTGGATGTTGGCTGACTAGTTTGACCTAATCCTATTGATGGCTTTGAGCCAAATTGACTAGATTGAGAAGCGAGCTGTGACGATGACAAAGAACCAGAAGGGAAAGGAGATATGGAAGCCTGAGTAATTCCGTTGTAGGATGGGGAGCTAGTTCCTTGATATTTCGTTCCTTGTTGAGATATAGAATTTACTGGAACGTTTGGCTGACGGTTAATAGAGTTTTGGCCACTAGGATATACAGTTGGGGTAATAAACGGCTTGGATGGTTGTTTGTAGTAGTATGAGTCGTCAGGGCCCTGTTGTTGACCAATAAAAGGCTTTTGAGTGCTAGACGCAAAAGTAACTTGCTGACCTTCAGCAAACCGGCTTGGGACTGCTTGCTGCTGATTTAAGTGTTCATAACTATGTTGGTTTCCTGATACAGAAGCGGACGCAGACCCACTTGAGGGCAAGTTCGAATGGCTGTTTGTCTGAGAGCCAAGCGTCTGACTTCCTAAGACAGAAGCTGACGCTGTTGCTGTGGATGGGGTAGAGAATGATGCACCAGCTGATGAGTCAGATCCTGATCCTGTATGCTGGCCAGCTAATCCGAAAGAGCTCAATGGAGGGAGGTATTCATTCTTTAGTCCAGAACCAAAGGGAGCAGTGGAAGCAAAAGCGCTGGCACTACCGGATCCTTTTGCAACCGCTGAACTGAATGCAGAAGCACCATTGTGGATGCTTGGTGTTCTGACTGGAGAACCGGCTGAAGCATGGGCATGAGCGTGAGAACCTTCAGAATTCGAAGTCTGAACTCCGAACCTATTTTCAGTCGATTGCGAGGAACCTGTTTGGGAACTTAGTTGATCATGACTGACAATGCTACTGTCCTTAGAACCAGCCTGTCCAAACTGGCCTCCTATAGAAGAGCTACCTCCCGATACTGTGAAACCTTGAGATCCACTCTGATCTTTATTTATTTCAAAACTAGACGGCTTGTTGCCCGACACTTGACCGAATCCTTGAGCACTGTGTCCTTGTGAAGAGATGCTTCCAACTGAACCTGGTTTATAAGATCCAACGAGGACTCCTGAAGTAGGTCTTTGGCCGCTCTGACTCACGTAAGAACCACTAGACGTTGCATCTCCGCCGCCTAATGTGGGTCTTCCATTGTTATTGCCCGCGCCATTGCTCGTGTAATCACCTTCGCCATTGTGTTTCTGCGCATCGTATGAGCCTGTAAATAAAAATGAAAGTTGTAAGCAATTTGTCAATGACTGATACCTGTGTCAGAGGTACATTTGTCAATGGTTACAAAAGCTTTTAAGGTGTGAATGAGTTGTTACCGAATTTGTGAATGAAATGTTTTTTGGTGAGCAACTGCATTGACAGTTTGATTGATCGTCTTTTTAAGATTTGAAATGATTTTTTTGGGAACACATGTATTTTGACACGCGTGCTATTATGTCCAAGTAACACAAACAAAGTCGACAAAACCCAAAAAAAAGTCCCTGATTAGAAGTAAGTACATGTAATATTTTATTGAAAATCATTATAATATTCGTTTATCACATCATCTCAATATGCATCAGGAAATCACATCAATACAAATTGCAATGATCGTAAACCACTATTTTGATTGGTATTAAATGATGTGGTAAGCCAAAATTACGCACTGATTCCTATGCAATTTTGTGAAGCAAATTGATATGAAATGCCAGAGTATGATAAAATTCTATTTGAGTGCTCTTCCGCGGGAACTTCCGTACGATCAGGAAGTTTTATTTTTAAGCATTTGATCTGCAGTTAACGTTTTGTTTTACATTGACACAAACAATAATGTCATGCAAATTAGGTAGACACCTCATTTGCATTAATCTATTTATTTTTGTTTACAATATTGGCAAAAAGTTCAGATAATTTCATAATTTTGCGGAATAAACTGTTTTAATTTGCAACAGGAGCTTTCAAACTACAAAGTGAACAACAAAAACCAACAATGTATATTATGTTATTGAAGGTTGCCACTTTTTAAAACACCCCTAGGTGTTTTAAAAAGTGGCAATATTTCAAACAAAAAAAAACTTATTAATTTCTTGAGTAGTGTTATAGTAGATACTAGTATTTTATTTTTAACTTTGATTCATGGATAAAGGATGCTTTTGTCTGTTAAATTCTAAAAATTAAAATTTTAAAATCAATAATATTAAATGATCCCACGTATGGGTAACTGGTTACGCATTGGGCGAACTTAAAAAAACCTTTTAAAATGTTTGAAACATTTTTTTAAATATTAGAGCTTGTACAATATCGAACTGTTACGCAAGATATCGTGTAGCTAAAGATGTAATAGTCTAGACTGCGCTGTTATTGGTAAGTCACGAATTTTAGCAAATAAACATTCAGAAATATTTTAAATTATCACACATTTGAAGTTAAGTTTTATTGTGGGTAATAAATATCCATATTGTAGAAACGTTACAGTTTTTTTTTTTAGGTCAATGAGGCTTTCATATCATATCATCTATATTCACGTATGAATTACCATTTATATTTAAAAAAAAAGCTTCTTTAAAAATTCATTAATATTAAAAGCGAGTCCTAAATTGAACACTCCTAGACTGCAAGTATCCAACTAGTGACAGCAAAAAAAACACCTCTAGTTAACGCTAACAAATGTAAAAATGACGTGTAAAAATAAAAATAGTTATTTTAAAATAGTTTTCATATCATATCATTGCTTTTCATCAGGCGTGGTCGAGGTCAAGAGTAGGCCCATCATTATCATTATTTCAGCCGAAAGATGTCCACTGCTGGACATAAGCCTCCCCCAAGTGCCGCCACATTGACCGGTAGGCTTATTTTGTAATAAAAAAGAAAAAAAGCCATGACTCGAAAAATCAAGAATCGCGGAACATACAAGTTATGTTATATTTTTTCATGACGTCGCAATTTAGACTGCCCTGAATTTTGTTAAATAGCTGAGATAAACATTATTCCTACCCCGGATTCAAAAGAATGGTCATTGTCTACAATGTAACTGGTTTTGCACATATACCTCGTAGTTCTTCAAAACCTAAGTAATGTGTTCTAATTATCAGTTTTAGAACCTTGGTCTAAAAGTCGTTTTACGTATAGCAACAGGCAGCAGACAAAATAATATCTTATCATCCTCGGACCTTTGAGAATCAATTAAAATTAATCAATTCGATTAGCCATAATTGTATGTTTTGACGCATTCAAAATTGAAAAAAAAAAAAATTATGTAACGTTGGTATTTAAGTTCTTACAAAATAATTTGTATGTTCTGTTTTAGTTACCAACCAACCGTTGCAACTTAATAAGATCCTTACAAGTAAGGGCCCACCAGTGGTTTCCAACCTTTTTTGGACCAAGTGTCTGGCTGTCAGGTGCATGACTTTGGTATCTTTATTGTTAGCAGAGCCAAAGGTCCTAGATAAACTTAGACACCGATCCCGGTCTAGGGGGTTGTATCTTGTAACTCACACAATGCAATAATTGGAAAATGGGGTGACCTATAGAATTAAGATAGTGAAGGATACAAAAGCTATCGAAGTGAACTCAAAAAATGTTGCAATCATTCATACGGAAATAGGAATAAGTTAGTAGATTCACAAAATATTTTAGCACCTCGCCTCTGATGGGTTACCTAAGTTGAATTGAGCTTGCATCTGCTGTGGAAGTTAAAAGTACCCTTCAAGGACCATATTCGAAGCTTCTGCGGACCACCAGTCGTCCGCAAACCATGGTATTGGGAACCGCTGGCCTAGATAAAGTGACAAACAAAATTGTGGTGGCATTTAAAATTTTCACTCACCATCTGCATTGGCGTGGCCCCCAGCTGCGCCTGCGGATTCACCATTTTCACCAACGGATATTCCATTATCAGTCTCAAATCCATAACTGTATTTATCTAATCCTACATCACTGGTAAACTTCAAAGAGTTTCCGCTAGCTTTGTCAGCTTGACGCTCGTCGGATTGTACAAAAGATCCGAATCCAGGTGCTATCCTAGTAAGTGGGTTTATCGACCCAGAAACTCCAAATGCAGCATCGCCAACTTTGGAGTCTTTTGAACCGTAAGAAGTCCTTGGTCCTCCTAGACCAGTGGGTTCTAACCCGGAAGTTCTGGTTCCAGAGTTGACTGCATCCACAACCACTCCTTGGGCGTCATTCGTGTAGCTGCCGGTGGGCAATCCTTGGCTTCCATCGAAGGGAGCTAGCAAGGCACCAGCGCTTCCTCCAGCAGTTCTGGCTGATATTGGCGGCAGGTAGTTACTTTGGAGCTTTGCTGCTCCACATACCGCCGTTAAAGCGGTTAATATTACCTGTAAAGGAAGCGATGTTGAATGACATGATCACAAAGTTCACACAAGTCAAAAGATGGCACTGGAAAATTTGAGTATTCCCAAAAATAAATAAATAAGGATAATGTAAGTTGTTGTCCAGCTGCATTTCTGGTAAGTTGATAGTATCAGACAACAATAAATAAATCCTACATTTCTGCAAGTTCGCAGAAAAATCTGCACTTTATATAAAAATAAAACAAGTTAAGTCTCTAGTCAACCTCGAAATGTCCAGTTTTCGGAGATCAACTATCTTAAAGACAGGATGCGCACATCAAGAAAAATTAAGCTTTAAGTATAGAGGTCGAAAGTTCAAGTGCTATAGTCTTGTCATAAAATGTAAATGATGTAAAAAATACAGTCCTGTTTTACCACTTTTTTACAACTTAGATATTTGTCAATATAAAGGATGGCCGTGTCAAGTTTTGTATCCTTAATTAACGTGTCTAGTCGTGTTTCAACAGTACAAATGGATGGATGAGAAACTGATGGAGATTTTTGGTAATGAATCTTGTGAACATCTTTAAAAGAACTAGATTATAATTTGATTAGGTAGCGTCTTCGACATTCGATGATGATGTAATGCGATAATGATGTTCAAATATTTTTGTACAAAACGATAAGTTTTTATTATCCTGCCTCGTTTGTCAAGCAGTAGTGCTAAGTATGCGGTCGTGGGTTCGATTCTCGGATTGAGCAAAGTGTTATTGGGTTTTTCGATCTGGAATATTTCAGAAGTAGACGAAAGTCTGGATAGTGTCCTGTTGATGGCTTTAGACTCTCCCTAATAACCATATCTGGTGACATGGGGTATTAATACGACATCATGGATGTTTATATATGTCACCGTAAAATTGTCAAACACGTTATATTACAATATAACGTGTTTTTTCTCGCGATATTGTAATGTCTCGAATTATTGTCAACTGAACATACGGAAGTATCTCTGCCCCCATAATCGGGACTTGGGGCACCCCCCCGTTAGGTTAGTTAGGTTCCTTTAAACCCTGCACTCGGAAATATGGAAATCGGAAATCCGTCGACTACGCTTTTTAGGGGGAATATAAAGTGTTTTAAGGTTATGTTATATTAATCGGTATTTCTCAGGAATGGTGCATTATCTTTTCATGAGAGTTGTGCCACTGGGCAAAGGGGACCCTTCCTTCCCTCCACACCGCGTAAGTTGACTACCATCGCATGCATTTCACGAAAAATAATGCGTTTTGTTGTAAGCAGAATGTTCATTTGACAATAATTCGGGACTTTACAATATCGCTAGAGATATTACAATATAACATATTTGACAATTTTACGGTGACATATATAATAAGTATAATAAATATATATACATAGGTATATAATATAGTAAGTATTTACAACCAAAAAAATAATGGAATATATCAACTATCTGGTGTCCACGACACAAGCCTTGCTTAGTGTGGCACTAGATGGCGCTGTGTGTTAATTGTCCAGCGATTTTTTATTTATTATAGACATATGTCACATATACCTAATGCTTCAGGGGTAACAGGTGTAATGTTTATATGTTGAGATAAGTGATTATGTCACGGATATTTTGAGAATTTAATCGTATTTTCGAAAAAGACCACGGGGGTCTTTGAACCCGAATAAAGTCTTTCTAAATTCCAGTTTGTTAGTCAATTCGTCCCGCAAATTTTGCAAACTCGACAAATCGAATTCATTTTGCGTTTTCACTGCTTTCTATACAAATGTACATATGCTGCAGTCTGTTATTATTGAACACGCAAACTACAGAAACGACTCTGCGGATAAAACTTGTTCATGCGACGGATTTATTACTATTTTTGCAAAAAATAAGTGATCACGGAAAAGCAGTAGGTATAATAACAATATTTTTTTTAATTATTGAGATTGAAATCTGTTATTTGTTGAAAATGAGATAAATAAACGGCCTAAGCAAATTAGGAAAATATAATTTGAATTAGTATGTAAATCGATACAACTGGAAACATAAAATTTACTGATATTTTTTTTTAGTTAAAATCCTGTGAAGTAAAGTAGCCGTTAAACTGATTCCAATAAGTATGTGCAGTTAGGACAATTGAGGGTGGAAAGGCATCGCTAAAATAGTTGCCACATATTCAGTACACCATTTTGAACTCTTTTTCATCGGTTAATTTTATTAAGTAAATAAAACAGGTTTTTAATACATTTTGAAAGTGTACAATCTTTCGGCTTCGTTAAGAGGTTTTTTACACCCTGTATACAAGGTGTAAACATACTCTTCATAGAGAAACACAAATTCATACTCCAGGCGCACCTAGTTTTATTTTTTTATTTTCACAATGTACATACCTATGTTTCGCAAAAGCAAAGTTTGACAAAAACAAGTGTTGATAGGTGGAGTCCATATTTAAAAAATATATGTGAATTGTGAAACCTCTTTGAATTCAGAAAGAATCCATAACTTACAGTCCGAAAAATTGGTAGGTACTTAATACGTATGTTATTAAACGAAATAGAATAGGTTTACAGACGATTCAAACATAACGGTTTTTCATGGAAGATTTTGATTAGTTTTATTTTGCTCGTTATGTTATTAAATTAGCAACTCAAAGTATTTTTTTAAACGTTTTTTTTAATCCTTGCAGTTTTAGCTTTAGTTTTAAGTTGTACATCCTTGAAGCACATTTAGAATGACACTCATAAAAATGTACTTATTTAAAAAAAAACTTAAAATGTTTTTATGAAAGAATAAAGAAGAAATTTTGAGTTAGTTGATTAAAAAAAAACAAACGCCATGGCAATGTCACAATTGTCAGGGCATGTCAAAATTCACCACTAAAAAATATGCAATTCGAGATCCATTTTCTAATTACTCTTGCGCAACTAGACGAAAATACACTTAATCACATCACAATGACACAAAAGAAAGTATTACCCAAATCATAGTCCTTTATCCCCTTGAGGGATGTGTATGCTCAGCGGAACCCACTTAAACTGGTGGCACAATGAAGCAACTTTTGCTTTTTATAGCGTTTGAAAAGTCTTCTAAAAAACGTGCTTATATGATTCTGCCGAGATAACTTTGCCACTCCCATAGATTCATCCAACTCTTATGCTTATGTCATAGAGTTGAATTTTCTTAGATGTCCATTTTGGAGATGGTAAAGATAAAGTTGTGAAGATGCGCCAGGTTCCAAGTTCAAATGGCAAAAATATGTGGTTTACGCGCCTAAATTATTGTTTTAATTTCTTACAGATCATAAACAATATATGGAGCCATTTACTGAGATCAGTTTATATTACTAATTGGGATTTAGATGGCTTTAACTTTGAAGCTAACCTCTGACTCCACTATTACTGGTTCGCGTTCAGGGACAATTTTGTTTTAATTTTTTATGTCTGTTTCCAATTGTTAGGATTCTTTAAATTGGTAGAGCACCAAATATTCGTAATTGGTGTGGATTTCTTGGAATAATAAAATTAAAATTGAAAAAACGGAAGTCATTAAACTAATTCGGGGTTTAAAGCTAGAATCGTAGTGTTTATTAGACCTATCTATGGTGATTAAAGTATGATATTCTCATTTGTCTACGAATTTTCTACTTCCAGTTTGAAATCGAATACCTCTTTCGTTCTTATATTATGTTCGAAATTCAAATAAGACAGACAATTTGTAATTTAAGAAGAGTATAAATTATCCTTTATTTTATCCATGTTCTTTATTTGCATTTGTCATGACAATTAGCCATTATACGATGTGTCAATAGGAGGTGCTAAACAATACAACATATCGAAACGTACTATAAATGTCTTTCAGACGTCTTTAATGCCTCCATCAAGCATTGACTATGGTACTAGGTTCCCAGAAAATTAAGACAATGTCTAGATTTGACAATAGGCTAGAAATTATTTTATTGTTGAAGTTCGTTTTGTCTCCGTATCAAACGTGCATTACAGACTAAATCTAATGTGATTGGAGACTTAAACGCATTTAACGATTGCTACATAGGAAAAGTACTCTTCCGAAAACTACCCAAATCGCTTCATGCGTGCCTATAAAATTTAAAGAGTTCTCTCTATTTCTCCAGGATTCCATCATCAGATCCTGACTTGATGATTATGGGACCACCTTTCAAACAAAATAAACATAATCCTAATCGGTCAAGCCATCTTCGAGTAATCGGGGAAAAAAGGTACATTAAAAAAAAGGTTCCGACGAATTGAGAACCTCCTTCTTTTGGAAGTCGGTTAAAAAAGAAGTATGTATAGATAGTAGCAGGTGGAGCTCTATCGTTTCTGCCTACCCCATGAGCAAATAGGCGTGAATTTATGTAATATTGCACATCTTCTGAAAGTCTTGAGATAGAGATTTGCAAAGCTCATCTACTTCCAACTTCTGCAATGCTTTTGACTATAATCGCTGTAATGGCAGATACGTCCCTACGCATTAAACTTTGAACTAAGGTTTTAAAAGTAAATTGAACATCAGCAAAACTATTATTTATTTTAGGATTGATATTAAATCTAAAAACTCGAAAAATCATTGCCATAATTCTTGTGCTGTCAAGCTCTGGGACATACGAATATATAATTGTAGAAGTTCTTACTTTTTATATCTACTTACATTTTGTAATGACCACTCACCACTTGCCTCGACAACAAACACGATACCAGAAATATTTGGGTTTAAATATCACAAGAATAGGTATAAAAATATATAAATTGTGACGGGCGCGGTTGGCTCAAGGACTGCAGGAACTGCAAATACCACTAAGTTCTTTAGTTCACAACTAATTAATAGCATGATTGACTTTCATTATTTTGGGGTATCAGATGTTTAACTCGACTGAGTTTGCATTTTGATTTAATGATAAATGATCTTTATTTTGTAAGTAGGTTTTCAAAAACACTTTTACACGTCATTTTTTTTTTAAACTGGATAGGGCAGGTGTTTCGTACCTGACTACCCTGAGCAGAAACAGCAGAAACAAACTCAGAGGTCATAGTCTCTTTTGAAATCCAGACATAATGTTGCTCCATTCACATGAGGATCATGTAGATATAGTGTCTGAGATGGTCTTTTGAAGAATTGAGTGAACCTGTCACTGGACATGCAGGTTCACTCAAATGCAAGCATCTGTCAGTTATCGTGCAGCTCGACTTATAATACAAGGAGCTCATCGAAACGACGAACAATACCAAAGAAAGGACATTTGGGTAGGTCGCTTATAGAACTCAAACTGCCAGACGGTTAAGGGGTAAAAAAAAAAAAAAAAAATGTGATCCACATGGTCCTCACATTCAAAAAACGCAAAAAAGTAAATAAAATTAATAATAATTTACAAAATTAATGTCAATAAAAATACAACATGTCAAATACACACACATAAAACAATAAAAAATAAAAATAAACTAAAAATGTAAAAAATAATAAAATACTGAACTATGTATTCCTTTCAAGTCATTAAATGTCAAAAGTGACAAGTAAATATTCATGTCAAATACACACACACACACACACAAAATAATAAACAATAAAGTAAAAAATAATATGAATTCATGTCAAATCATTCAATGTCAAAGTGTATAAAAGAAAGGAATCCATAATTAACAGCGAAGTCCGAAATTTCAATATTCGCAGAGCAAATTTCATTGGAGCTGCTTAATCCCAAGCCTTTTTATCATCGAGGTAGTGATCAACATGATAGTAGACTTTCAGGCATAGCTTCCGTTTTATAAACGATTTGAATTTATTTAGACGAAGTTGAATATGGCTCGGAATTCATTGTAAAAGCGTATACATTGGCATCTGAACGTTCCCCCTATTTTCTTGAGACTCGTAGCAGGAATAACAAATTTGTGTTTGTTTCTCGTATTTATGTTGTGGATATCACTGTATTTTTTATACAAAATAATATTTTTGTGTGCGTACAAAAGATTTTCATAAATATACAGAGAGGGCATAGTAAGAATATTAATCTCTTTAAATTTATCTCTGAGGGAGTATCGGGGACTTAGTTTATAAATTGAACGAATTGCCCTTTTTTGCAATACAAATATAGTCTGAATATCGGCGGCATTGCCCCACAAGAGGATACCGTACGACATCACGCTGTGGAAATAACTAAAATAAACTAAACGGACTGGTTCCTTAAATCACGAATTTTCCTAACGGCGTATGCTGCAGAGCTAAGTTGTTTAGACAATAATTAATCTCTAATTCCTCGTTTACACCAGACTGTTCATCTGCCTAGCCTTTTCCCAACTATGTTGCGGTCGGCTTCCAGTTTAATCGGATGCAGCTGAATACCAGTATTGTACATAGAGCAACTCTGTTACGACTGTCAAAGATGGACAAATGACAGCCGGGACTAACAGCTTGACGTGCTTTCCGAGGCACGGAGGAAACTCGGTATGTTAGGGTGGTCACCAATGGGTGGCACTGACCAACCTAGACAAGCACGGCCTTACCTTACGATCGACCCAAGCGGCTGTTATTATTTAGCCACGAGCTCGTTCACACCAGGCTAATAAAATACAAGGAATTTAAGTTCCTCTACTTTTTTTCATTTTATTTTTCAAACATTCTGTGGGCGAGGGAAAGATAGCGATCAGTAATCAATCACCTTTGATTGTTTGCTGTTCAAATGTTTCACTTTGAGTGAAAGATGCCGAATGAAACTAACTTAAACCCTAACACTACGCCTATTTTGCGCCGCGACATTTCCTATTAGGACGCGGGATTAGGGTACCTTGTCGCAGTCACCGTAACAAAAGCCTTTTCTAAGACGACGAGTGACTGATATAAATGTATCAGGTCACAAAAGATGTCTTCATGTCCTAGATTGGCTAGAAATCCAAATAAGATGTTGACGACACAAGAGGTTTATGTACCTATTTGTAATAGGCTGACAAAACATCTTTCGCAAAACACTCTGCCCGAGTTACTAGTTTGAAAGATGTATTGTTAGAAAAGTATCCCTGGTCTAAAGGTGATAAAATTAAACCATACTACACTAAAATAACATTCTATCAACGCTGATGAAAAAATATAGTGTACTAAATAGGCGAGACGAAAAAAAAAATTGTAGTAAGATTTAAAAAAAATATTGGACACATATTCATCATATGGTTCGCAGGTTTGCACGCTGTAGCAGAGCAGTCAAAATAACGCTTTTAAAGCTTATTGCCAAGTGTTTTACACCTGCAGCTCGTGGACCAACTACACTCAGCGGGCTATCAGCGCCCTACGGGTCCAGTAAAACAACACAAGCACACGTCGATGGTTTTCATGCCATCGTCAGACAGAAATCTGCCTCTTTGCTCTGCAGAGTGCGGGACAGCTCCAACTCCATTCTGAAGACCATAGCGGGGAGGTACGATTCTCCTTTGTTAGGTGATCTTGTTCAAAGATGTATCTTGAACAACAGCCTTACTGCCAAATAGAACATTATATAAATTTACTAACATAGGTATAAGTTATCTTTTTGTTTTTTTTTACTAACATATGGATGTTGCTTATCCGAATGAAAGATTATTTTTTATTTTTTTTATTTATATTTTTTCTATTGTTACGAAAACCAAAATTAACGAAGATCCGACTCTCAAAATTCTGAATACGTCACGCCTTGGTATAATTTTTTGTGCGTTTTGTCGTCATGAGCCCCCGCTCCCGAGTTTTGATGCGTTTTATCTTTGTCAATATTCATCGATTTCGACGAACCGTGAAATCGCGAAAAAAAATCAGCTGTTCCCTACATTTATGTTCGCATAACTCGTCAAAATGTAGGGAACAGCTGATTTTTTTTTCGCGATTTCAAGGTTCTTCCCATAGAAAAAGTTGTTCAAAATGATGAGTACAATGACCCCTTTTCGGGTTTAGTATAAACAAAAAATAATGTTGTATATGTAATGGGAAGTGTTTTTTTTAAATTTCAACCCTAACGTGTGATATATTGTTGGAAAGGTATTTAAAAATGAATAGGGGTTTACTACAATCATTTTTTTTTATTGTCAATAATTTCGGAAATAATCGCTCCAAAAGTAAAAAAAAATGTGCCCCCTCAAACTTTTGAACCATAAGTTTAGAAAATGTGAAAAAAATCTGAAAAGTAGAACTTTATAAGGACTTTCTAGCAAAATCATTTTGAACTTGGATGGAAATAAAAACTTTTTTACAAAAAATAAAACCGACTTCAGAGAAAACAAAAAAGTGAAAAATAACTTTAGCTTCAGAAGTCGGTGACCTTTGTTTGATTGATTTAGTTTTTTTTCACTTTTTTGTTTTCTCTGAAGTCGGTTTTATTTTTTGTAAAAAAGTTTTTATTTTTAATTTTTTTGTGGTTCACATGTACTTACCCCTTCACAGCGTACCGGCGTGATTTTCTTTTATGAACTGGTGTAAACAATAGACAGATATGAGATTTCAGCGATCCCAATACATTTGCTATCATTTATTGAGGAGTTCCCGTCGCCTATCTTCCGAAGTTCTTCATCAGATCTTTACCAAATTGAAATGGGATCACTCCAAGAACGTACTCTTCCTAAAACTACCCAAATCGCTTCTGGTGTGCCTATTTCTCCAGAATCCCATTAAATAGAACTTAACATTTCTAACTGTCGAAATCTGGGTGTATTGTACACTTCTGCGCACTACCTCAGAGCAAACAGGCGTAATGTTACGTCACTATGTTACATAAACAATAAACAACCAAGCGATTGCAGCAATTACTGCAGCTTTGCCCTGTGTTTTTGAAGAGTTCCATTTATATCTCCGAAGATCAGCGTCAGATCTTAACCAAATTAAAATGAAACCACACGGAAAGCACCAGCTTTCAAATAAAAAAAGAATCGTCAAAATCGGTTAACCCAGTCGAAAGTTCAGAGGCAACAAACATTGTCGAAATCTGGGAGTTTTGTACACATCTAGGTACCCCCTCAGAGCATACAGGCGTGATGTTACGTCATGATATAGTATGAACAATGAACTTACAAGCGATTGCAGCAATTACTGCAGATTTGCCATCTATTTTTGAAGAGTTCTATTGTATATCTCGGAAGATCAGCATCAGATCATCAACAAATTCAAATGGGACCAATCGACAAGCACCAGCTTTCAAACAAAAAAAGAATCATTAAAATCGGTTCACCCAGTCGGAAGTTCTGAGGTAACAAACACAAAAAAAAAAAAAAAAAAAAAAAATACAGACGAATTGATAACCTCCTCTTTTTGGAAGTCGGTTGACAACAGTTTTTGTACAAAAAAGACAAAAAGTTGTACAAAATAATTTCTAAACTCATAAATGGGAACACTTATTGTGACGAACGGGAAACTACGGAACCCTAGACTGAGCGTGGCCCAAGACGCTCTTGACCGTTTTTTTTCTTTATGTCTTCCATGTACTAAATAAATAAATAAATATTATGCGATTGCAATTTGTCTAGGTTTTTTTTTTATAAGAAGTCATAATCTACCAAAGTTATAAGTGTATGTGGACTGACTCGTTGGTCGAGTCAGTCAGTCAGTGGTCGCAAGCGCGACTGATGAGCACTACCTAAGTCCTGGGTTCGATTCTCGGTGTGGGCAAAGTGCTTGTGGGTTTTTCCATCTGGAATTTCTAAGTAGCTGCCACGGACTAAATACATTTGCAATTTATTGATAGTGGAGACTAGCATAGTTCTTTCTGGAAACCAATTTATCATTACATATTTTGGTATCGGTAGCGATATGCTTTGAAACCTTACTCTCTATAAGTTTGTAGGTATTTTAGTATTTTATTGCAGGATTAGATGGCAGGAGCTAAAACATAATTTACAACATATTTTTATGACATTAATCTGCTACACAATCAAACGCTCTCCGTAGCAACATCACCGCTATTGTGTATATAGAAACAGGTCTGAGACTCGTATACAGATACCATTTTTATTAAAATAAATGTATTATTAAAATTCCGAAACGGAAAAGTGAAGTTTTCAAACCAGAACTATTTGTAGCGTTTGGTTCAAATCTTCACTTTTCCGTTTGCGACAGATCGATAGCTAAAGTCAATAGGGAATTGTTGTGTGTTCACAAAAAACATGTGTTTTAAACAGCTGTTTTCAGATAATCAGACCGTCATCTTTTTGGTGAACATGGACGTAAGACTCTCGTTTATTCAAACACTGATCAATGGTAGGTGAATACACATTTTTTCTTCCGACCGTCGAATTAGAATAATTGTATTAAAATGAATATAATCATGTCATACAACGTGTATATGATTGGATAATGTGTTGTTAACGTTACGTTTTTTGTATCTATCTTTATCATAGCACAATTAGAATTGTATGTTAAAGTTCAAACAAGCGCTTTTGTGTAGCTAGAATAGAATTAGTAGTTGAAAAAATAATAATGTACAATAAAGAGAGCTAGTTTTAAAAAATAAAGTTCGAAATTAAGTACAAGTAATAAATCAAGTACAAATAAAATTGATTGAATGCTTCGATAATCGTGCTTTATTATTTATTTTCCTATTCTGTTTCCGCACAAACAAAATTAATAGTAAGACAAACGATATCATATTCAACTTTGGATGTACAATTTCAAACAGTGGAGTAATTCCTTCCCGAAATTTCCAGAAAAATGTCGAGTAGTGTCACCTAGTGTCGAGCTGGATCACACTATAGTACTGTCGATCGCGGTTCGTTCGTGCAATAATTTTTATATTTATAACTTACTAGCTGACCCACGCAACTTCGTCTGCGTCACATAAGAGGGAAATAGCTACCTACTACTACTACGTACCTACCTACTAGTAATTTTTTTTTTTCATAAGAACGTTGTCCTGACAATAACAAACACAACAAAAAAATCAGCCAAATCGGTCAAGCCGTTTTCATGCTATGTCGTGACAACGGAAAACGGGTTTCATTTTTATATATATAGATAGATAGATAGATAAAGGGTGTAAAACACCTCTTAACGAATATGAAAACCACTTGTTCTCTCTGTCATTGCGATCATTTTTTTGTTCTACACCATACCTGGGAACCTTCTAGTTACGGAGATATAGGGGCTCAAAGTTACAATTTTTTGACAAGTGTTTTTTTAAATACAAGTTTTTTTTGTAAATTTTTGACTTTTAAGACCTCCACGACCCCCGTACTATTCAATCCATCCATCAGCACAATGTCTTAAGTGCGTTACATTGAGTTCTACCACAAAACATGATTTATAACCTCAATAAAAAAAGTTGTTTCCCAGCTATATTTTTTGCGTAAAGTTACTTAGTTTGATGTACAGAATGCTTGGTTAACGGCTTTGTGATGAGGTGGTTTACACCCTGTATATTTACAAAACTTTCACGTGCCGCAAGGAAGACGTCCGTGGGCCGCGGTTTGCCGACCGCTGATTTAGGCAATTATGTTTGGAATAGGGGGCTTATCAACAACCGGTCGCAAATTCAGACTCCGTGGCTACTGCTGAGACATAGATGACATGATGGAAAAACCCAATAACACTTTGGGTTTTCCAACTCCTTGACCAACCCAGGAAACGATTCCAGGACCACATGCTCAGGAGTCGCGCTTACAAACAGAGACCAAAAACGGGATCAAATCCAAAAAGTTGAATCTCTATTAATAAGCACAAAATGAACAATTGAAACGAAAACCACACCCTATTGCTATTACCCTATTAACACCCTATTTGTAAGCTCACCTTACAGCAGCTATTTAGTATTAACGCCATAATGTTGCCGATTGTAGCGTAATTCGCGCCGAACATAATTATCGTGTTCCGACAATGTGCGCACCCGTTGATTCAAGAGCTGGAGCCATAATACCTTGATTATAACTATGTGTCTTGGTACTTGTTACTACAGTACGGTGCAAAATATCGACATAGTGCATGGGAGATGGATTCAACCCACGGCTTCTGCTCTGTTTTTAGACTGCCTTACGAATGAACTAGGTCAATCAGTTCAATCATGGCTACTCTCTTAAGTTCATCATAAGCCGAAAGACGTCCAATGTTTGACATGGGCTTACCACAGCGTCGCCATTCCGACTGGTGCTGTTTTACACCAAGTCCACCTTGTGAGGCTGTCCGACTCGTAATACTCCTTACGGTACCCGGTCGCTTCACCGGAACCTTTCGACCCCAGAGGTCATTCAGTCTCAGACGGATTTTCTTTGAGGGCCGTCTCGGCCCCCAAAAATGAACAATCATTTTCATACTTTTGTATTTATTTCAGTTTGTCTTTCTTCGGGCGTTTGTATTTAATTTGGGTAATATTTAAGTATTTAAAAAAAATGATCTGAAAAAAAAAATCAGTTATAAAATTATCAAAATTAAAAAGGTACCTTACTTTAGGTACGTACTTTTATTTCGTTCAAAATTCTAGAAAAATCAATCTACAAAACAGAAATAGATCTTCTTTACAGATACTGGATAGGTAACATAAATACGTATTTCTCGCGAAACCAAAGACAATAATCCTGACCGAATGGCCATTAACCTCAACGAACCGGTCTTTAAATAAATATTCATAGAAATTATAATCATCTCATAAGTTTGTGACGTGCCGTTTGATTGGAGATTATACAATTATGTACGTTGGTGATAGTATAACGAATTTATATTTAAACCACTTGTCTTGCAATCTATCTTTCCGTGTCACTCATGTTCTGTTTTCACTAACATTATGAGGCACCTAGATAAAAGCACTGTTTTGGACTTTCAGCGCGAGGCTAAGTGCTTAGAGTTGTAGTTCCAACAGTAAAATATTTATGCTTTAAGCTAATTGCAATAATTTGTTATTGAAACAATTAATTGCAAATTATTTATATGTTATTGTTTTTTGTTGTTGTTGTTTGTTTATAGTTGTTGTTTTGTATGTTTGGCAAATAAACATAGTTTGATTGATTCCACACTATTCCCAAACCACTGTAATTCCAGGAAAGCCAGAATCAACAAAAACCAAAAAAGCGCCGAGATAGTGAAGCTCGACGAAGTCCCAGAGAATGATTTTAACTATATCAACGAAATTAATCAGAAAATAAAGCGGAGGAGTCGGCAAAAACCGTAATTTCCACTTCCCTCCATATCAGCAGGAGACAGAACGAAACAAGGCCAATAGGTACAAAGGGACGTTTACAACTGGGATACGACCAGGTCCTAAGTTGTGAGTTGTTTTATTTGATTCCTAAAATAGGTATGGCAAAAACGCTTGAACACACGGAAATTTCTTCTAATTTATACAAGGTATGTAAATAGTAAATTGAAGTTCGTCCTATAAATAAATGTACTATTAGTACGAACTAGATTTTAAATAAGAAGTAAGGTTTCAGGTGACATCGATCACACTACTGAATAGACACCAGATGACCTTTGGGGTAGACGTGTCTTGAAGTAAAATCGGTAAGTGTAGGGTAGGCTCTCAGTCTCGTGTCAGAGCGACGACTTTCGCATGGTAGCTGGTAGTGCCGCAGCTGGATGCGAGTTGCCGATAAATTGAGTTAAATGGCGTCCGAATGCTCACGCCGTCGTGATTATGATAGTGCTTTTCCAGAAAGGTGCAGGGTTACAGACCGTTCCAGGGCAAAAATAGAAATAGTGTTAAGTGCCTTCAACCACATAATAAGTAGGTAATATTTAAGGTAGTCAGACATTGTCATCATTCTCTTGTCTCTTGTCTTGTCTTTCTTTCTTGTCCAAATCCATTTGGTGTCGGCGCAGCATGTCTTCTTCTTTCATACCTCTGTCGTCATCTCATCAGACCCTTCCTTTCTTACCATTTCATCCTTGACACAGTCCATCCATCGCTTCCATTTTCCTCTATTCTTCTACCCATCTACATTCATACTCAAAACTTTTCTCACAACATTTTTCTCATTTTGACTTTGTCCTTTTAATCAAATACACATTTCGCGACCAGGGGCCTAATTCTGCTATTTTATAAATTCGTCACTCCAACACGATTCCATTCTTATCCCATTGTCATTTTGCTTAAAGTTCGTAATCTGCTAAATTCACAATGGTCGGTCGATGGTCTCATAATACAATTGTGTTTTTATGGCATTTTCGTATTGCTATTATTGCCCGCAGGTTTGCTCGTTGTACTGCGGACGTAAAGGTGGCGCTCTTTAGAGCATTCTGTACCACTTTCTACACTTGCAGCTTGTGGGAAAATTATTCGGTAGCGTCGTATGGAGCCCTTCGTGTTCAATTCAATAACGCGTTTCGGAAACTGATGGGGTTGCCGTGGCGTTGCAGTGCGTCCGGTATGTTTGCAGCGGCGCGTGTAGATTGTTTTTACGCAATAATGCGGAAGCGCGCAGCATCAATGGTGGCTCGCGTCATGGCAAGCCCTAACAGGGTTCTGAAAATAATTGCTGGCAGATTGGACTGTCCTGATGTGGTTCACTGCTGTCAGTTACATGTGTCACCGTATCGTGTTGATTTCTAACACTTAGTTTTTAAGAATTATGTTACTAATCCTATATGAGCCTCCGCTCGAATTAAAGTATTTGAATTTGAATTTGAATTTGAATTTGAATTTGAATTATTATAAAACCATTCGTACAAATGGTTTTCGAAATCTACTACTAAATGCGAACATTTATTCATGCCAGATTTCATGTACCTACGAGATTTATTCTATGAAATTTCTTTCAATGGACTGTCAGTGGTTGTTCATTGAGAAGTCATAATGACGCCATTATATTAGTAGGTTACCAAACTTGTCAAAACTTGTCAGAACTTGATCGTTATGACTTCAATGATCGCCTATTCTGACACTATCGTAATAGCAGAATCGAGGCCCAGATGCTTTGATGCCTTTAGAGATTCGTTATAAAAACAAATAAATGTCATGATTTATATTCCCTTACTTTAATGTATTATGACATCATCACTAAGCCTCCTTTAATCACTAAACGATCGTAAAACACTTTAAAACTTGTTTCGTTCATTAATCGTGGACATAATGTCATTAAATAACTATCAGAAACAGCCGGTCGGCTGAGCCTTTCAAAATGTTCCAATGCTTCCTTTGTTACTCCTTTTGCCGTCATCTTGAGTGTTAGCGAGCAATGGATGTCAATCTTTAGATCGAGTAGGATAGGCAATTAATCGTTGGTCGACAAGCGTGGTGAAACTAATTTAACTGAATAATATTTATAATAGAAAAAGTTATTTATTGAGGATTAGCTGAGAAATATGTTTGGGTAAAACGTAAATGAGACTTTAAGCTCGTATAACAGAATGTCGCTCAAGAATCAAACATTACTTAAAACTAGATTCTAGCCATTTAATTGCTTGAAACTATTTTAAAAGTTTTTTTAGTTAGCGTTGTCCCACTGGCCAATTGCCTCACCCCATTCCTCCCTCTTGTTACGATGGTAACTAATATGCTTTGTTTCACCAACGCGAGGAAGCCAGCCAAGACGTTCCACCATCTTCTAGTCTAGCTAAAATAATTAACAGAATATATATTATCTTTCACGTACCTAGTTCAAAGATTTACTGAGCACTTTTCAGAAGTTCAGTATCAAAAGTAGGTTCCATAAACAAATCATTTTGAAAACTATACCTTACTAATTCTTTGGTGACTATCATCATCATCATTTCACCCGAAAGACGTCCACTGCTGGATATAGCCTCCCCCAAGTGTCGCCACATTGACCAGTCCCGTGCGACTCGCATCCAGCGGATTCCCACAACCTTCACCAAGTGACGTCTTCCGGTTTGCAGTCCTTTCTGCGAGCAATATGCTCTGCCCACTGTCACTAAAGTTTGGCAATTATTTGGGCTACGTCGGTAACCTTGATTCTCTTGCGGTTGTCTTCGTTCCTGATTCAATCACGCAAGGAAGTCTCCTTTGCGTGATTGAATCAGGAACGAAGACAACCAAAAATAAAAAGTTAAAGTTATCCAAAGGGCAATGGAGTGGCTCGGAGTTCCAGCATAGGCCTCTCCATTGCCCTTTGGATAACTTTAAGCCTTCTGATAAAGCCCATTGTGAGCCACTATGTTACATCACGACATTGGTGACTATAAAATATAGTAATAACACTAGAATGTCTATGAATACAATTATTTTAACCTATGGTTGAAAGGACTCCATTCATTCAACGAAAATGATGTCCATATTTCACAATGAGTTGCCTTAGATACGTCCTTTATTTTCTTTTATGTCTAACACTTAACACCTCTTTAGTGCATTTGAAAGAGATATCGTGATTTTATTGACAAGGAAGGCTGCGCAAACGCATTGCAAAGATTCTTCGAATGTGATGTGATATTTAACAAAAATAGGTTTTCTGCAGTAGGGATTAAGGTTCAAGACAATGATTAAATACGTTTGGATCTGCAGTGATTTTAAATATTAGTAAAGACATGAGTAGTGACTGTCTAGTTAGTAAAGTGGAGACCGAAATATATTGATCGTGTTGGTAGTAATAACTATGAAAAGAGAGAGGTCTCAGTACTTCGGATGAGTTGGTAATACCCTGTAGTTATGAAATTCTATTTTTAAATATTATAGGTGTTTTCTTGTTTTTTTTCTGTCTGCCAAGTATGCAGGCTGTTCGCCCCAGATGAATATTAGTAATTTGATACCGACGTTTGCTAAGCTCGACTCCTAATAAAGAAGCCCAGGATTCAATTTCTAGATTTGGCAGCCCAGAAAAAATACTAAGAAGAAGTCGGTATAATTATGCTTTTTGGTGGTCATTATTATTATAAAATTAACCACAGAACTGATTATAATTAAATAGTAAAAATATTGAAATGATTCAATAATAAATGTATTTCTTGTTCAATTCAACTTCCTTGATTCGTCATTTGCATATCATGCAAAAAGAAACCAGCTTGTATTGCCGAGTCCACTGACGGTCTGTCACTTTTCACCCCTATGTTCTTAGGAATAAGGTTGATATTGATAAGTGATCAACAGTCAGTGCAATGCACTCAGTACTACCTAGTTACGCTCAAGGCGTGTTCTGTGGTTTCTTAGAAAGACACTTTATGGATATGTCACCGTAAAATTGTTAAATAAGTTATATTGTAATATTGTCAAACGAACATACTGCTTACAATAAAACGCATTTATTTTTCGTGAAATGCATGCGATGGTAGTCAACTCACGCGGTGTGGAGGGAAGGAGGGGTCCCCCTTGCCCAGTGGTACCACTCTCATAACCTTAAAAAACACTTTATATTCCCCTAAAAAGCGTATTCGACGGAGCCGATATTGTAATATGACGTGTTTGACAATTTTACGGTGACAGATAACTAAAAAGTACAATAGAAACAAAATTTTATTAATATTTATGGTTTTATAAAAAGTAGATATAGAAATTATTTATGGAGTGCTAATTTTCTTACCCTTTATTGAACTTTTGGAGAACAACAGTCGTAACAAAAGATTTGCAGTTACTTTGTTGTAGATTTATATTGCAGCTATAAAATTAAAAAAAATGCAGCTTTAAAAGTTGCAAAAAAATTGACATGTATGCATTGATAAGACCTTCATAAATCGAGACAAGTTATAAAAATTGCTCCATTTCTTTAGACTCGAAAACTGACACTAATATCATCCATGATCATCTGCTTAGCCTTTTCCCAACTATGTTGGGGTCGACTTCCAGTCTAAACGGATGCAGCTGAATACCTGTATTTTACATGGAGCGACTGCCTAATATCTGACCTCCACAACCCAGTTAATACTGGTAATACTTTGGGCCGCTGGCTACCTGTAACGACGGCCAAAGATGGACAAAAGACAGCCGGGACCTACAGATTAACGTACTTTCCGAGGCACTGAGGAAACTCGTTAAGTAAGGGTGGTCACCCATCCACAGACCAACCTAGGCAAGCACGGCTTAACCTGAAGATCAGCCCGAGCGGCTGTTATTATTTAACCACGAGCTCCTCTCATAAACTCATCATCATCTCATCCATACTACCTAATATTGGAATTTAAAAGTAAGCCTGTCTTTCTGTCACATCTTCCCGGCCGATCAGATTTGAATGATTTCACGAATCATTGTGAATGACCTCCACGACGACAAAGCCGCGCAAAAGCTAGTTCTTAAAAAAAATGGAAAAATTACACTTAAATTAAATGTATCTTTTCTTCTGACAAATTACAAAATATCAACATCATTTTGCTAGGCTATAAAAACTAATCTCAATGTCATATCATTGATGAATCCTACACTTACATTATTGACTTTATAATAACGCACAACTTGACCTACGCATCATTTAATGTTACTGACAATGTCATTAATCAATGCAAATTAATCAAACATTAATCAGTATGATTCTTCCATTCATCACAATAAGAATCATGCTGTTAACATATTATGTTCTCATCACCTTCACCCTTGATCAAACAATGTATTTCACATGTTCATGCTCATCAGAGGATTCTAATGTTCTTAGGAGTTATTTCGTACAAAACTTTTTTCCAAACCTGGGAATCGATTCTGCTATTACAATAGTGTCAGAGTTTTCGATCATTGATTTCATAATGATCAAGTTCTGTCAAATTTTGACAAGTTTGTTAATTCTACTATCATAATGGCGCCATTATGACTTCTCAATGAACAACCACTGACACTCCATTGAAAGAAATGTCATAGAATATTAATCTCGTACATGAAATCTGGCATGAATAAATATTCGCATTTAGTAGTAGATTTCGAAAACCATTTGTACTAAGGGTTTTCTAATAATGACAATACGACAATGCCATTAAAACACAATTTTATTACGAGACCATTGACCGATCATTGTGAATTTAGCAAAACTTTATGCAAAATGACAATGGGATGAGAATGGAATCGTGTTGGACTGACGAATTTATTAAAATAGCAGAATTAGGCCCCTGGTGTCTTTTGTTAATTTTATGGACTTTTTGCTACTGACAATACCTAATTCAACATTCTTTTGGAGTGTGTGTTTTTTTTTTAAATTGAACGGCTTTGTTGCATATTTATTTTGCAAAAATGTTTTTATTTCATCGTTTTTAGTTGTGGAAAGTATCTGACACAAATCTTTGTCAAATATCAATTTTACATTGTAACTCGAGAAAAAAATTGAATTTGTAAAACAAACATGGCCTACTCCATTTTTGGCTAGCCGCAGTTTATGTAGCGCATCGCGTGTTATTTATTTATTTATTTTCTGCATCTTAGTTGTTATGAACTTTTCTCTCTGGCGGGGTTACCTACTTCATTCGGATAACTATCAGTCACTCAAAAATTTTGAAATGTTTAATGGAATTGCATGTTATAAGTTGATTTGAATCTATGATTTCATGGTAAGTAAAATAAAAAAGACAAGCACCTACCTCTATGGTTGTTACAGCTCTCTAAACAATCTCACCTTACCATCATCACCGAGTGTTCGTACTTCCGAACACAGACGATGATTCCCGATGCGCAAACTTTTATAATTTTGTATGAAGACCCAACGAAACACAACACTGATTGATTGATAGAGCTGATTGGAAAATAAAACTTGGTGGCAATTGATTAATGGCTTCATGCAATGATTTTAACATTGTGTGCATTGTTTTTGCTACTGTTGTTTTGGCAATTAGTGTACATGTTGATATTCAGACCTTGGATAGTCACGTCTGTTTTGTCTTTGAAGCAGAACTTCCAAGTTAAATATGCATTAACTTAAAACTTTATGATTCTGAATATACACTTCGTGATACTATTATAACAGATAATTATGTCTAATTTAAGTTGCAAATATTGTAAGTAAGAGTAACTTACAAAGAAAACAATCGATAATTATGATGATGTTTTATTGACAAAAAACCTTGACCGAAAAGGTAAGTCAAGCTGTTTGCACAATAGTCAATAGTTGCTAATACGTAATAATATGAATAAATATAATTTGCTCCGCAAAAGTTCATAATGAACGCACACGTCATATACTAATAATATTCACAAATCCATCGTTTTGTGGTCGATGGAGATTTTAGTAAGTATTGATTTGGATAGAAAATTAAGTGATTTAGACCTTAAAGAAGATGGCGGAACGTGGTGGCCAAAACCAAAAGCCTGTTCACATAAGCCCGGAATGAAAAGACCTGAAAGTCTTGGAGTGAGGCTTTTATCCAGCAGTGTACTACAATTATGCAGGCTAAAAGTAACAGTGATACTGCTATTTAACGCTAACGAATGTGTAAAAAATAACTAGCATTATCTGCCAATCCGTTTCCCAACCATTTTAAATTGGAGAGCTGAAAACCTGTCAGACTGTCAAAGATCTACAAATGACAGCCGCGACCAAAACGCGCAGAAAACTCTGTGCCTATGTAATGGGTGGACAACTTCCACAGACCAAGATAGGCAAGCTACCCAAAAATTGATCCGAGTAGCTGAATTATTTAGCCACGAGCTCCTCAAAAAACAAGTAATAACATTTCAACTCTAAACACGGAAATGCAGTGCTCTTAATATCAGTGATTTAATTGAGTAATGTCATTGGCACATCATTGAGAAGATCAGGTTAACCTTGCAGTCAGAGTGCAACTCATAAAGCAATGCAGTGCAAATTGAAAACATATTTCGCGGCTTTGCTTTGGCAGAAGTGGCGGTCCTATTCTGGATTTTATTTAATTTACAGATGATTACGGAAATATAATAAAATGGCGCCTTGAAATGGCACTGGGAAGCGGAATAGTAAGCAATTATGTCTGGTTTTCACATACGTTAAAGTTGAATGACAGGCAACATATAATGTGACGTGTTCTTGTATGATATTTCCTTGGGTCAGTTTGGGGCATACATTCTGACTGTTAGAATACAAACAATTTTGAGCACAAAAAATATGTGAAAACCATGTCATATCCAAGTCGAAAATAAACCCAACAAATGCAGATTTCAGTAGGTACATAATAAACGTTTTTACACGTCGAATGCTACGGTCATGGTCTCTGCTAGTACTTTCCGATACGGAAAAACTTACTGCTCTTGATGACAATATTAAGTTAATTTGTTTTTCCAGATTTTCACTTATGAAGGAAACCTTTTACTAACTCATTCCAAACTCTATTTACCTCAATTCGGCGTGAGTCCCTTTTTTTACTTTCATTCTTTCCTTATCCAATTTTTTTCATCGATTGGGTATCTCACAGGAAAGTTTTCTCTATCATCCATAGCTACAGGGCAGTTATTCTTTTAGCAGAGTTCTGGCAAATATGCCGTTCGCCCAGATCGTCACCGGACTGCTGACACTTTCACCCTCAGATTTTTGGACACCTTTTGATCACAACCTTCCCCCAGTTTCCATCACCATTCCGTGATAGATATTGTGCCCAACTTCATTTCATTTCAAATTTGTCTATAGTTCGGTTCAAACTTTATGGCGGCTCGCAAGTTAGCTGCGGGTGACGGTCTGCGCATTATACAGTCAAGACGATGCGTCCTCTGTGTCCCGCTGACACGTAACATTCTGTTTGGAGCAGCTTTACGTTAGATGTTCCTAGGCGCTGTAAAGTTTGAACTGTTATACCTGCAGTGCGCAGACCGTCACTCGCAGCTAACTTCCGAACCGCCATAAAGTTTGAACCGAACTATACCTCGTTGGTCGGGTGAGTTCCATAAGGTCTTGGGTTCAATGCCGAGTCGGGCAAAGTATTATTGGGTTTTTCCCATCAAGAATCAGTCACTAGGAGTGTCGAGGTGGACTGTATGTATTTTCTTGTTTCCAAAGGAATGAAACGCCTGACTTGATGGTAAGTTGAATATATTTCTTCAGTAATTCTTGATTCACAATTTCTTGCACTTTTCAGGATCGGCTTGTTGCTTCGGAGTTGCTTGAGAGAACACTGCTGCTGAACTACGATTTTTGCAACAAACCGTCCTGTTTATATCCTATTTTTACAAGGTGCAAGTAGTGGAGGGAGGCGAGCACAATACATTTGTTCTGACCAATCACAATGCGTTGTCTGAGTTGGTTTGTGGTGGCCTTCGGACAGGTTTCGACTTGTCCGAACCTGTTCGGATCGTGCTCGCATCCACTTTACATCGTCATATTGATGTCTTATTTAGTATAGGATAATAAAACAGCCTTATTCGAATGACAATAAAGATTTCCCTACTTTCAAATGGTTTTTATTTAATCATCCTTATATCTACTTAAATTCTACTTGTTCAATCATAATTTTTTACATTATCTACAGTCATTATTTATTATGAAGCGACGTCGTCCGTAACAAGGAGTCTGAATTTGTGCCTGGTTGATGGTAATAGGCGCGCTCCCTGTTATATGAGATTTAAAACATAACTGGCGATATGTGGGTGTACTATAATTAGTAACACCCTCCTTTTCCTAAGTCAAAGACCTCTACGTCTTCAGATCCTGACGGATGAGAAAAAAGACTAGTGTTACTCTGATGAAGAATATAAAGCTAATTTTATATTACGACATTCGTAATACCTACTTGTTACTTTTTGTCAGTTCACAACAGTGAACCTGTAATTAAAATCAAAAGAGGTTGGACTTAATCAACAAAATAATAGAGATGTTTATCAAACTGTCAGGTATCAATGTTCACGTGGCTTTAATTAATGGGTGGTGGGCAGGGAAGTGCTGTATAGTGTAACGGGACTGGAAGATAACGTCAAATTGACAAATACATGCTTAACTAGTTATTATTTTGACTAACTCTTATTTTATTAATGTCAATGCCCCTTTGTTTCTTTGATGAAAATCAGCATCTGCCTGGCCTTCTGCGTCCAGTCTAGCAACAAGTGGCTGAATACAAGTATTTTAGACAGAGCGACTGGATATGTGACCTCCACTACCTACTGAGAAACCAGATACATATGGGTGACAACTATTGTCAGACTGTACGCGGGATTCTGACTACCCGAAGCGACTCTCAAAGATCATCGAACGATAGCCAAAGCAGTTAAGGGTTTTGTTAAGAGGTATGGTCACCCACTGACAGCACTACATCGGCAAGTGTCGCTCAACCTTCAAGATCGAACTGTGTGGCTTTAAACACTGTTTTATGCTTTCTCAGTTTAAAACTAAACTTATATCGTCATTCAGAAAAGAAAAATCACTAGACAAAGAAAGAGGGTAGATAGATCTGTCTGCTCGTAACAATTTTATTATTCAGTCAACACGCGATGATGGCGCTTGCAACAGCATCGAAATATCGGGAGATCAAAATAACAAATAATCACGGAAGACCCGTAAGTGACAATATGAGTTTTGTGTGGCTTTATTTCTACACACCAACACATACACAAACCTTACACTAATTCGAATCATATACACACATCATGAGTTACCTTTTAGTTTTGTTTTATGATTAGAACCGCTGCATTTGATACATGTTCATAATTAACCATATTTGTCGAGAGAGACTGGATCCTGCGACACAGGGTATCCTAGTGCGGGATCCAGTGTCACATCTTATTGTAACACTTTCTTCTTTGGAACAATAAACATTTATTATTATTATTATTATTATTTGACCAAATCAACCCCTAAAAAATTTTCAGAATAAGCACATGAACTTTAGCACTAATTAATATCTTAAGCTCCCATAAACTACTTTAACGAGTTAGCACTAAATTATCCCACCAAGTACTGTAGCAGTAAATTATTTAAACATCTTTATAACGAGAGCAACTTATCTTGCGTGTTTGGCGCCGGGTTATGTGACAGTTTGATGTCAACCGTGTTACTAGAATTAGTAGGAAGGTAGTTTAATTTAAATGGGCTCTAAATAAAGACTATTTCTTCAAATAGGCTAGGTTTATGAACGTTTTATATATGTGAGTATGTGAGATCATTATAATTTCACGCTTGTTTTTCCGCACTACTATTAGATTCAGAATGCAGTGTGTTTAACCAGTCTTTTACTAGTGTTTTCCACACGTAACTATCAATCTTAGTCCATCGTGGTTAAATTTCTAAAGTCGGATGTGATTGTTTTTGTCAACAGAGATGACAAAAATAGTCAGTTGCACTTGAGGGCTCACCCTCGCTTGGGTGTCTGAATTGCGCCTCGACTGCAATGACAAAGTTTACCCACTACCTATTGCCTGATCTCTGAAGTTCTTGATGCACATTAGTCCTTCTTCTACTACTAAATCGTCGAGATAAAAGCAAGAGGAACAATAAAACCCATTAAGAATGAAGACGCAGTTACTCTCAACAGTAAATCACCAATGAAAGGAAAAGTAGTGTAAGTACGTCTTACAAGTAACCCACCAGTAGATAATATCTATAGTAGGTAATAGCGGTTACATCTCGGGTCAGAGGTCATTGACATCACCTTGACGGAGCCCACTTCCGTAACGATATGGTAAACATTCAATACCAGCTTATTGTTGGATGTAATTTGAGCTGTTAATACAAGATTAATAGAATTATGTATGGCGTTTAATTTTTTGCGGTATAATCCATGATCGTTGAATTATCGTGTTTAATTCTTGCTGGGTGGTCTGTCGTTGAGAATCTGAACTTGAATGTCATAAAAGTATTTTTTTGACGTCATTCCCCCTAATACTGAAACGTCACTCTTTAATTTTACAGATACTTTAGGAGCTGTATGTGAAGCAGCCCAAGTTTCAGTATTCGGGGGTTTGTTTATCAAAGTGTACAAAAAATCTGAATAAAATGGGAATAGTGACTTCCTAATAAAGACGATACTATTGACGATGATCAACTAGGAGTAGTCAACCCCAAAAATCCCAAAAAATTGACATGACTTTCTGAGGGATTTTGTGTTTTCCATTAAATAGTATTAGAGGTCAGATACGCCTAATAAAATACTGGTACTTACTTAGGCAATCGCTCCATGTAAAATACTGGTATTCAGCTGCATCCGGTTAGACTGGAAGCCAACCCCAACATAGTTGGGAAAAGGCTGTGCAGATGATGACAGAAATTAGATCAAGACCTCAATTCCTCAGTAGTGCTGTTTACTAGGACATACAGTCATGGGATTGTCTGAAGATTCTCTTTTAACATTTAATCATAATTATGAAGAAACTACTAAACAAACTTGAATACCGGATTTTCGAATGATCTAATCGACCTTTTATCATGGTTCATCGTAGGCCTGTTTTTTCCTTAAGAAGTTGGGCAAAACCATGGGTGCGGCGAACAAGAATTTCGCTAAAAAATAAGCCGGCCTGAGCAGTGACATGGTCTGCCAATTAGGCTAGGGGTATGCTGAAAGGCAGGAGACGCAGGCCGCGCCGCAGCGTAGAGCAGAGCAGATTTTGTAAAGCATGGAATGTCATTGAGCTACGTATGCCGCAGCGCAGGCACGTGCGACTCAGATGTGTACAGTAACTGCCCTGCTCTGCGCTGTGCGATCTGCACTGCGCGGCCTGCGTCGCCTGCGGTTCTCATGTGAAATGCAGGTGACGCTGGCCGCGCTACATGCCGCGCTACATGTCGCGATACATGTCATTAATGTAAGAAAACTATGCACAACAGTGGACTGCAAAATTTAAAAGCCTATAATATCCGAAGGGCCGTGTATGATCAGCCTCAGCCTCGTAGGCGTCATGTTATAATTGCTTTCCAAGGTACTCAATCATTATCAAACAATATAAAATTTATTGCCAAAGGAAGCTCGTGGCTAAATAATAACAGCCACTTGGGTAGATCTTCAGGTTCAGCCGAGCTTGCCTAGGTTGGTCCGTGGATGGGTGGGACCCATTACATATTAAGTTTCTTTCGTGCCTCCCAAGGGACGATATCTTTGATAGTGGTTACAGATAGTCTCTAGCCCAAAAAGTACTGGTATTCAGCTGAATCCGGTAAGATTGAAAGCCGACTCTTACATAGTTGAGAAAAGGCTAGGCAAATTGCCAAAAAAATATGGCTTACTTTCACAAAACCCTCGACCTTCAATCAGTTGCTCTAACTACACGAGTTCTAGAAACCATCAAGTACATAAGGCAATGACACAACCATCACAGTTCGCAACGAGATTGGAATCACGTCTTCAGCTCATTACACTATAAGTAAAGATTGTTTATGTATGCAAATTTTAATCGTGGGAACGTTTTTCTTGCTTAATTTTATATTTATACACAGCCTAATTGTTTAAAGAGTGAACATTGAGACCTTTTATTGGAGTAATTAGATGTCAGAGTTACATTCAAGTACACGACATCAAAAATAACACAATCTTTGAACCAAGCCTATCGCAACGCAGTCCACTGCTGAACAAAAGCTCTGCTAAGCTTCGCCACAGCTCCCTGTCCTAAAAACTTTCCAGTCTGACTCTTTTTAACCGACTTCTAAAAAAGGAGGAGGTTCTCAATTCGGATGTTTCTATTTTTTTTTTATGTTTGTTCGCGCATAACTCCGTCGCTTGCCAACCGATTTGAAAAATTCTTTTTTTGTTGAAAAGGGTATCCTTTCCAAATGGTCCCATAGTCACCAAGTCGGGATCTGATGATGGAATCATGGCGAAGTCGAGGGAACTCTTCAAATTTTATAGGATAATGTACAGCGATTTTGGTATTTCCTACAACAAGTAAAGCATTTGCGTTTGATAAGAACCATTCTACCATCAGATCTGATGATGAAGCCAAGAGTCACGGAACTCAATATTGAGACAATGTATCCTAGTCGTGTTTGGGCTTGTTGTAATTGTAATGGTATGCACTTGCACATGTAAACCACTAAAAAGTGAAAAATAAACACTTTTTTGCAAAAAATAAAACCGACTACAAAACAAAAATAAAAAAATTAAATCAATCAAACAAAGGTCACCGACTTCAGAAGCTAAAGTGATTTTTCACTTTTTTTTTTTTTAGTCGGTTTTATTTATTAATGTTTCCGGGTGGGAAATCATCAAATGCCTCCTCCAAAAATGGCCCCTCCTAGCGGAAGGGAGTGCTAGACTTGTACTGATTAAAACTCATCCATGTTCCTTCTTAGCCCTTTGTGTTTCAAAGCAGTGGTATCTCCTTCGAATATTGCAAGCAACAACATAGTACATCGATTTATATGTCTGGGTACAAACACTCTAACACGCTACCAGTACCAAGCTTGGTTACCTTTTATATTTTATCATGGCATAAGCTCTCTTCGCTTTCGGTCAGTCTAACGTCCATGTTCACCGAAAAGATAACCGTCAGATTATCTAAAAACAGCTGTCACTGTGACATATTCCCATACAAAAATGCGTTTTAAACAGCTGGTTTAGATAATCAGTCTGTCATCTTCTTGGTGAACATGGACCTAAGATTCGCAGCAATAGCCGTCATCGAATCCCAGAACATTTTGCAATTTTAGAGCTTATTAGCAAATTTCAGCTTTTAAGCCGTGTTCTGCAATTCCGCCTCTGTTATGAGCCGTCTCCACAAACGATGGAATCGCGTCAAAGCCCCTTCGGCCTTGCTTCCACCAAAGAAAGATGGAGAAGAAGATGTGCAGAAACGCACCAATCACATGTAGTTGAAATCTGCATCAGACCCATCGCCTCTCGTCCATCCTGTGATCAGTTGAAGCTTGCTCAACTCCGCTTTGGAAACCGGTCCAAGTCAAGTTAAAATAGATAATATTTTTATCAAGGACGCTGAGATTGACTGTTGTAGAAAAAAATGTGTTTTTATTGCTATCGATATCGCTCATAATAACAAAGTGATACCTAAATGCCAATTAGATAATCAGGATATAAATGTTTAGAGTTCCTTAGGATCAAACAGACTTGAAGCACAGAACTAGTGGGTTTGGATTGTAATTAATACAAATGGAATTACATAATCACACCAGTAACTAACAATTTCTTAACATTATTATTACATACCTAAATATCTATTATTAAGAAACTATGTCACAGGGCTTCGAAAAATTAATAACATTCCTAGCAACAGTAACGAGGAAAAATCAACAGTCAAAACACAGAACTAAAATAAATTAGTTTCATAATAGGATTATAATGTTATTATTTTATGAATTGGGTTACAATTTTTAAAATGGTCACAGACACAGTAAACATTAAGAATTGTCTTCTATGACCATTTTACGAGTTTTAACGTACCTAATTCCTATTATGATTCTGCTAGAGCAGCCCAGCATTTTAGACCCCCAATTTGCTTAAATTTTGAGAAAAGCTTATGTCACCGTAAAATTGTCAAACATGTTATATTACAATATAACGTGTTTCTCTCTAGCGATATTGTTATCTCTCGAAATGTTGTCAACCGAACATACGGAAGTATCTCTACCCCCATAATCGGCACTTGGCGCACCCCCCTGTTAGGTTAGTTAGGTTCCTTTAAACCCTGCACTCGGAAATAGTCGTCGACTACGCTTTTGAGGGGATTTTATTTTGTTTTTTTTTTGGGACAAGCCCGCCACACACGCCCAAACCACTGTAACTCCTGAAAGCCAGAATCAACAGTGGCGACCACCAGAAAAGCGCCGAGACAATGAATCTCGACGAAGTCCCAGAGAATGAATTTAACTGTCTTGGATACCGCAACGAATTTAATCAGAAAGTATAGCGGAGGAGTAGGAAAGAACTATAATTTCCACTTCCACACTTTTGAGGGGAATATAAAGTGTTTTAAGGTTAGGTTTTATTAGTGGTACCACTGGACAAGGGGGACCCCTCCTTCCCTCCACACCACGTAAGTTGACTACCATCGCATGCATTTCACGAATAATAATGCGTTTTATTGTAAGCAGTAGGTATGTTCGTTTGACAATATTTCGAGAGTTTACAATATTGCAAGATAGATTGCAATATAACGTGTTTGACCATTTTACGGTGACATATTTATTTCGTGTCAATCTTGTTGAAAGTCGTTGCAATTCGAAACCGTTTAAAAGCGATTGTCAGTCCTGTCTACTAGGCCCTCAGGTCTGTTCTGCGTCGTCTAGCTCAGACTCTAGACTGATTAATGATTCAGACTTTTATTAGATTTGTTTAGAAAAGTTCAAGATCGAAAAACATATTGGATAATTATAATGCAATCACTAATTATTCTATGCGATAAAGTAATTAAGTAACATAAATCTTTGGATAAATAATCCAAATCCAAACTAATATTATAAATGAGAAAGTAACTCTGTCTGACTGTCTGTCTGTCTTTGCTTCACGCCTAAACTACTGAACCGATTTGTGTGAAATTTGGTACAGACATAGTTTGGAACTTGAGAAAGGACATAGGATAGTTTTTATTACAAAAAATAAAATAAAAAATAAAATTTATTGCGGACATACAGCGCCATCTATTGGTCAAGAGTCGGCAATGTGGGTAAAACCAAAAATCTGCCGGAAGTCACTATTCCACGCGAACGAAGTCGCGGGCAAAAGCTAGTAACTAAAATACCTAATCTAATAAGAAAGGTTGCAAAATCTCGTTAACAAAAAATAGTGTTCTATGCCTCTTATTAGTCACGTTTTCGCATGGTATTGCACAGCAGCATCAGTTTGTTAGTTTTTAATTACCTAATCAATTAAGATTTTATAAAATCGTGATGAGCTTGTTCAGGTTTTATTTATGGCTTGGTATAGGTTGGCAAATAAAGTGACGGCCTACTTGATGGAAAGTGGTTTCAACTACCTTTGGCCCCTGCAATACCAAACCGTTTGCAGATATATCTCGAACACACTTTACAAAGGACATTACTTACACACCACACACAACTGGTAATTTAGAAGTCGAAGGAGCTTTTGTTGTGTCGCCAAAATCTGAACTATAGCCGCCATCTTTGTTTTTTTGAAACAACTGTAAGCAATACGTCACGTCATTTATAGCTTGTAGTTGAAGAATGTTGGCCTGAAATTAAGTAGAACCAAAACGGAATACTTGTTTTGTGATTTCGGCGGTCTCTCCAGTCCTGTGCCCATAACCCTTGCCGGAACGCCCATACCGGTCTGCTCCGATTTTCGGTACCTTGGGTCGCTTATTCAGGGAAATGGCGAAGTAGACCGGGACGTAACGCACCGGATCAACTCAGGATGGATGAAATGGCGACAGGTCACTGGAACAACTTGCGACCCACGGATGCCCCTCAAGTTAAAGGGGAAAATCTACAAGTCCGTGATTAGACCTGTCGTATTGTATGGATCAGAATGCTGGGCTGTGAAGAAGATGGATGAAAAACGATTGCATGTAGCGGAGATGAGAATGTTGAGGTGGATGTGTGGAGTGACAAGAATGGATAAAGTAAGAAATGAATATATTAGAGGAAGTTTGAAAGTGGCACCTGTTACTGAAAAATTGAAAGGAAGTCGTTTGGCTTGGTATGGACATGTAATGAGGAGGGATGAAACGCATGTGACTAAAAGAGTGATGGACATAAGTATTGATGGATGGAGGGGGAGAGGAAGGCCAAAGAAAAGATGGATGGATTGTGTAAAGACTGATATGAAAGAGAAAGGAGTAAATGATGCCGTGACGTCTAACAGGGGAGAATGGAAGAAGAAAACGTGTTGCGCCGACCCCAAATAAAATGGGACAAGGGCAGGAAGATGATGATGAGTTGAAGAACTCGTGGGTAAATAATAACAGCCGCTCAAGCTGGTCTTTAGGTTAAGCCGTGCTTGCCTAGGTTGGTGTGTGGATGAATGCACTGCACACGAGTGCAGTACTTTTTCAAGTTATTATGCCTTGTGACTGTGACTGTAGCTTTGATTTTAATCGTATTTTTGACATTCAAAAGTGCCGTAATGGTCTAGTTGAAATAAATGCTTTGAGTTTGAGTTTCAGGCTGAGAATGGAACACCCTTAAGGTCGTGGCTCACTTGACAAGCACCGCACCAGCACCGCTCCAACCAAGCAATTTACTTGCCATTCAAATTAGAGCATTAAATCGTGTGTCGCAAAACATATTTTTTAATGTCCATATGAAAAAGCTTACGGCGGGTGGTCAACGCGCTTGCCGCTACCATACGCCTCGCCTCGCGGCGCGGCGTCCACGCGCGGACCCCTAGCTTGCGGCGCGCGGTCCCCTCGCTTGCGGCGCGCGGACCGCGCGCGGACGCCGAGTGGCCCGCGAAACAACGTCATTGCGCCGTCGTGCTTCTCTACGTCGTGGGTACTCTTTGTTTAATGTATGGCCAGTTACAAATTTAGTTCGAGAGCCCACGACACTAAACCTAGTTCGGTTAGACTTCCAGATAATATCTATATATATAATTGGTCACGATGCTGGAATACATAAACCTGGCGGCGCTATTAAAAAAACCATTACTATTATGATAAGACTCTCAAGTTATGTGAAATTCAGTACAAATCGAAATCTTGTTGACACCGAAGTAGCACAAACTAGTTGCTTAAGAGCTCTGGAGCCAATCCGATTATTCCCAAAGGCGTGCAAGTCCTACGCGTGCTCAATCACAAATGCCTTACAATAAAATTGTGTTCGCGGTGACAGCAAGCTCTTATTCCGGGAGGTAGCGGTGCAAATAAAAATGCCCTAATAAACCGACTGATATTGTTGTAATCGAAGGTTGATCTTATAAGATGATCTTATAAGATCTTAGAGACCATGATCTTATAAGATCAACCTTCGATTACAACAGTATCAGTCGGTCGGTCGGTCTGTAACCAATCGTTACAGTACACCGGCTGAAACTATTTTAAAAAATAATTTACACACACTGAACTTAAAAAAATCTCAGAATTGTAATGGAAAGAAAAATTAAACCACGAATCCACGTCAACAAAATATAATTACTAGAAATAATTCCCTAAAATACAATGCTACCTCCTGGACTATTACTACCAGCGTGCGGACTGTGAGCTTGCGCCTTGCGGACGGCGAGGGGACCGCTCGCGGCCCGCTCGGCGCAAGCGAGGCGACCGCGCGCTTACACCCCGCTTGCGCCGCGCGGGCCGCGCGCCGTAGCCTATATTCGAGGCGACGCCGGTCAGGAGCTGTGCTGGTGCCGTGCTGGTGCGGTGCTTGTCAAGTGAGCCACGACCTTTACATACCGAGTTTCCTTCGTGTCTCGGAAAGCACGTTAGCTGTTGGTCCCGGCTGTCTTTTGAGCATCTTTGGCTATCTCTAGCAGTCGTTACAAGCAGTCAGTGGCCCAAAAAAAATCTGCAAATCTAGTCTTACAAGTGGTATCGTATTACCCAGTATCAACTGGGTTGTGGAGATCAGATAGGTAGTCGCTCGATGCAAAAATCAACTGTATCCGGTTAGACTGGAAGCCGACCCCAACATAGTTGGTAAAAGGCAGATGACGACTTTGCTTGTGGGTCGCAAGCGAGACTGCTCAGCATACTGAGAATGAGATCCTGGATTAAATTTCCCGAGCGGGCAAAGGGGTCTGGAATTTCCCCGTAGTCTCGATATGTGCCTGGTTGATGTAAATGGGCTCGCAATCTCGCATTATGAGAGATTTTGACGACCCGAATGGCGCAGCGGTAGTGAGGCTGCCTTACGTTCTTAGAGTCCCGGGTTCGAATCCCGGTAGGAGCAAATGTTTGTGTGATGAGCATGGACATTTGTTTCCGAGTCATGGATGTTTGTATGTATAATAAGTATGTATTTACAAACAAAAAGTATATATGTAGTATATCAACTGTCTGGTGAACACGGCACAAGCCTTGCTTAATCTGGCACTAGAAGGCGCTGTGTGTAATGTCCAGCGATATTTATTTATTATTTCATCTCCACTGCTCTCGAAACCATGAAGGATAACATCGTGAGTTCGTGAGGAAACCGTCATGTCCTAGAACCAAAACCCCATTCCCTATCGTATAGAGGATGCCTGTGTCCAAGCAGTGGGAACATTAATAGGCTAATGATGATGATGATGATGACTACCTACTTCATCTGTCAGTATTAGGTACCCACAATACATACAGAACCATTTCCATTTCTGTGATATACCGGCACGAGGATGTTTTTTTTTATAAAATACCTACGTTAATATAATTGCCTTGTTAGCATGATTGTGTTTTTTGTGCAATAATAGATATACCTACCTAATAATATAAGCTATCTATCAAAACATCCATTTCATTAATACGAATTAAAAAATATTTGAATCTTATCAAAATATACTGTGTAGGCATTTTTTTATGGCCTTCATTTTTTTTTAGCGCCTTTGGCTACCAAAGTATAGAAATAAAGCTCGGAAATAGCACCAATAGCAGCTACTACACCTTTTGTTAATTATACAAGGAGTTTTTGGCGGAGGCGATATTTGGAACAGCAGCAATTTTGTTTCTGAAAACATTCACAAATGTTTACTAACACAACGGGGTCTCCGTTGTGTTAGTAAACATTTGTTTCTTCTTTCCTTCAGGTTCATTTATCACGTCCTTCTAGCGCTAAAAAGTCCATAGTAGCACTCCAGCGTGCTCTTGTTCGGTCTGCTGTGACCCTTACCTACTCCGTCACTGGTCAACCTATAAGATTCCGGTTGCAATAGCGATGCTTCCAGAAAACGCATGTATCCACATCCAAGATGCGTTTCTCGCAAACATCGATACATAATGCAACCGATTTTTTTCTATGTAGAGTAAGTAGTTCTGTTGTCGTGGAAGGCAGTCTGTCCTTTTTTTTTTTTTTTTTTTTAGGATGGGAAATCATCAAATAACTTCTCCCACTCTGGGCGGGAGGGAGTGTCAGACTCTTACTGGCTAAAACCTATCCATGTTCCTTCCTCGCCCTTTATGTTCCGGAGCCGCGGTATCTCTTTCGAACAGGCCCGCAACCCCGGCAGGCTTCGGCCCTTGCGGGTTCCTCCTCTTAAGCTGACATCTCTTTGTGGCACGCGTGGAACACGAACGCGCCGTCGACACGGCCTGTCGTCGTCGTTAGACGGACGGACGGCTAGCTAGCCCATAGCCAACCGTCCACAGGCCCGCATCTACGGTGGCCGGTAGCCACCACGTGGCCCCCGACGCCCGGTGAGTCTCCCGCGGCGGCCGGGAAGAGAAGATCTCTCCCTCTCTCGTTCCGCCACCTCCTTCGCTAGCATGACTGCTTCGCAGGAGGAGGTGACGGCTTCCCATTCCGTCTCGCTCCGGACCATGGATTGAACCAGGGCCGCTACGAGGACACGGCGGTGCTCCGCCCACGCAGGGCAGACTTCCACCGTGTGCTCCACCGTGTCCTCCGGTCGATCCTCGCAGTGGAGACACCCGGGCGTTTCCTCCCGCCCGATTCGGTGCAGGTACCTCCCGAAACATCCGTGTCCGATGAGGACCTGCGTCAGGCGGAAGGTGAGGACGCCGTGGCGCCTCTCCAGCCACTCCTCAAAGAGGGGACTTACCGCCACTATCGTGGCGTGCCCTGCACGGGGTTGCGACAGTCGCTCTCTCCATGTCGCCATGAGATCGCGCCCGAGGTCCGTCCGCTGAGCGGCGTAGTACCCCCGCGCGCCACTCATGCAGACGCGCGAGGACTACCGAGGTCCGTTACGTACGCTTTCTAGGGCGCGTTCAGGTAATGGGCGGCTCGCCGCCTCAAGGAACGCGCCCACACTGGAGCCCCGTAAAGGGCCATGGACCGCACGACACCCGCAGAGAGCCTGCGACAGGAGGCGTTTGGAAGGCAGTCTGTCCTTACCCAGGTATTTAGCACGTCTTGATACATACACTTTTACAAATAAACAAAGCTTGAATTCCAAAGGCAAATTAAAGAAATTGGTACATTTCTGACGAAAATAAAAGATGAGTCGATTGTGTCTAGACCAGGACGATTAGGTACCTACCTATTTAGTAAGAGCGCTTAAATTATGTAAGTTTCTGAAAACAAAACTGTCATTTGTTACTTGTAGGCAATGTGGGCAAAGTTGCGGGCCGAAGCTAGTATTGGATAAGTCAGTAGGTACTTACTTTCTTAAGTCTAGTAGGTACCTACGTTCTTTATTTCCAATAATACTTAATTAATTCAAAACCCATCACAGGCAGTGGCGGCGCAAGACCTAAATGTAGTGTGGGCAAGTTACATTTCGCGAGGCCCACGAATAGTTCAAAAACAAGGGAATGTATGAAATAAAATAAAAAACACTTCAAATTAATCAGTTGTTTAGAAAAGAAACAAATCTAAGTTTTTACTAATACTTCTTTGTAACATTAAAAAAGAGAAATAAAGAAAAAGAACTTTTCGAATAAACAGAAATTTTCTCGAAGTACTAAACCTCGAAAATTCGTCGTAAAAAACCGGCCAAGTGCTTGTGCACCACCACGCGCAGTGTAGGATTCCGTAGTGGCCTGTTATCACATGATAATTTTTACGGTTTTTTTAATTTTTTAATTTTAGATTTTCGTTTTTCAATGCAGTCTTTACCCGTTATATACAAGCAGCTACTTCATTTTAGTCACTTTAGACTTTTAGAGGAATTATTCTAAGAAAGGGGGGCCTACAGGAACAAATATTTGCACTTTGAAGTTTAAGGTGAAAGCGTCAGTATGGCCCGCGAAATTCAAATTTTCTTACGTTTTTTTGCAATTTGCAGGGCAGTGCTAGGTTGTATGTTGATGAAAATATCTTTCGCGACTGTAAGACATAAATGTAGTTACAGAATTATAATCATCAAAATCATTAATACAATCCTCCAAGTTCACAAAGGTCGAGAAACTGGTTTGACCTTGAAAAATTCGTTCCTCGATCTTTATGAGCTTGGAGGGTTGTATTGGTGATTTTGATGATTATAATTCTGTGACTACCACACTTTTCTAAATCACGTATCACACTCGAATATCTACTTATTAAACACGTGTTAACCTTTTAAAAATATGTAACACTATTATTTATTAAATACAAACATGAAGTGCAACTGCGTCTGCGACGGGTTATCACCATAATATCGACAGTATGCGACAGCCGCATGAGTGAATGAGTGAGCTCGCGAAAAAAAATGAAGTCGAGTGCAAATACTAACGTCAAAGTCAAAATATTTTGAATGGTCTGGAGCGAGACGGAATGCGAAGCCGTAACCTCTTTCTGCGAAGCAGTCATGCTAGCGAAGGAAGTGGTGGAACGCGAGAGGGAGAGAACCTATCGTCCCACCAGCCGCCGCGGGTGACACACCGGGCGTGCACCATAGGCACGGCCTGTGGACAGTGAGCTATGGGCTAACTCGCCGTACGTCTGTCTTATGACGACAGGCCGTGTCGACGGCGCGTTCGTGTTCCATGCGCGCCTCAAAGTGATGTCAGCATAAAGGGAGGGACCCGCAAGGGCCGAAGCCTGCCAGGGCTGCGGGACTGTTCGAAAGAGATACCGCGGCCCCGGAACGTAAAGGGCGAGGAAGGAACGTGGATGGTTTATCTTCTATATCTTCTATCTATACTTATAATAAATCTGTAGAGAGGTCAATTCTGTACATGAAATATATTTACAAAATAACTATCGGGGGGTGATTAGTGATCGATACTGATGCCAAAAATGCAATCAGTAAAATTTTTGTCTGTCTGTCTGTCTGTCTGTCTGTCTGTCTGTCTGTATGTTATTTATAGAAAAAAAAACTACTCGACGGATTTTAACGAAACTTGGTACAATTATTCTACATACTCCTGAGCAGGTAATAGTATACTTTTCATCACGCTACCATTAATAGGAGCAGAGCAGTGAAAGGAAATGTTGGGAAAACGGGAGAAGTTACTTGGTTTTTTTAGCTTCCGTCGCGTGTGCAGCCTTAATGGTTAAAGCTACATAGAAATCATGTATAACGGAAATATTCCACATAAAATTATATAAAAAATATCCCAAGACAGCATATGTCTATCTTTTATAGTTGACTCACAATAACACGTGTAACTCCCGATAGCTTAGCAGTTCGGAGATTTGTTATTATTATATTTGTTTACTCTTACGTTTATATCATCACGCTATGACCCACATAAAACATAGGATACATTTTATTCCGGTAGTAAGATCCCATGGGACAATAATCAAACTTCACGCGGGCGAAGCCGCTGGCAGAAGCTAGTAGTCAGTAAAACTCTGGCACTCCCTCCCGTTCCGCCCAGAGTGGGAGGGGTCATTTGATGATTTCCCATCCGAAAAAAAAAGGGCATCACGTCTCAGGCGAGGCGGCGAGCCTCCTTGCCGGATTGCCACCATGGGATCTGGTGGCGCTAGTCCTCGCGAGCCTGCACAAATAGTGCGCGGAGGCGCTACGCGCCGGGGGGAAACTCCGCTGCCGCATGCCGCGGCAAACTGTCGCTCAGCGGACTAACCTCCGGTGTGATCTCATGGCGACATGGAGAGAGCGACTGTCGCAGCCCACGATAGTGGCGATAAGTCCCCTCTTTGAGGAGTGGCTTGAGAGACGCCACACAAAAAAAAGTTACTAGGACTAACTGGAAATTCGCGCGTATTAAGTTGACATAGAGTCTGACCTAGACTACTAATAGACCTTTTGGCGATTCTAGTTGACATTCGTATAGGGGGCCCCACAAGCGTGGATTGCTTAGGGCATCAAGTAGTCTTAATCCGTCACTGCGTCCCAGCCGCCGCGGGTGACACACCGGGCGTGCACCATAGGCGCGGCCTGTGGACAGTGAGCTATGGGCTAACTCGCCGTCCGTCCGTCTTATGACGACAGGCTGTGTCGACCAGACCAGAGTGTTCCACGCGCGCCGAGCAAGAGATGTCAGTATAATTAAGGGGTCCGCAAGGGCCGATGCCTGCCGTGGCTGCGGGACTGTTCGAAAGAGATACCAAGGCCCTGGTACACACACAAGGGCTAAGAAGGAACATGGATGGGTTTTAGTTAGTAAAAATCTGACACTCCCTGAGTCATTTGATGATTTCCCATCCGAAAAAAAAAGATTGAAATATTATGTTAATCTTAGACGAGTCGCGTCTAGGGTTATCATCGTTGTCTTACATCGATGTACGGGGAAATTAGGTACGAACTATTCTAAATGCATGGAATTGGAATGTACTATTTCTTCATACTGAACCTTGTGGCGTGTAGGTACTTTTGGATTTTCCATACTTTTAATTTTTTTTTCGGCTGTGAGGCGCGAGGCCCTTTGCACCGCGAGGCCGTGGGCGGTGGCCCACACCGCCCACGCCTTACGCCGCCTCTGATCACAGGGTAACACAGTAAACCATATTTTATAACGAATGCGTGCTTTCGATAAATGACTTGATTCGGTTCATCATGTCAAGGTTATTTTCATGACGGTATTCTGTGATAAATATCGTGATTACATCAACTTTTCTCGTGATGACTTGGCGAATTATGTTAAACTTGAGTAATAAGTAATTTAGGTAAGTTCCATGCCGTCGGATTTTATGGGGGGGAACTGTAAAAGTTGTCAGACAGAAAACTAAAGGTTTTATTATAATTAATGACTACAATTACAACCTACAGGTTGTACGGGACGGTGAAATGTACCTATAATTCTGCCCCTCAAATAACCCCATATAACCCTCACTCAATCTCATGATGCTAAATTTCTTGTTTTTTTTTTTAAATTCATAAGTTTTTTATTATCCTGTTGCAGTTTTATTTATTTCCTATCAAGGCATGTAAAGGCAAATAAATGATAGCAAAAACGGTTATCACGTATAAAAAATGTGCTCTTCAATACATTTTGACAGCGTGTTTTTTTTTAATAATTGTCTTAGATTTGGCTAATTTCGACTTCCTCACTAAATATTATGTTAAGTATATATATCAACATATAGGTTATATCATCTTCATTGAGGAGGTCCTTTTCCCTTTTATCTCCGACATTGTGTATATTTTTAAGAACAAAGACGCGAAAATACTAAAAATATTTAAGGTCATGACAAAAAAACACTTTTCGTTTCAGAACATTTACTTACCCATTTTACTTGGGCTCGGTGCATTTCGTTTTCTGCATCCGATTCATTTGCCTCCCTTTGATTTGATAGATTTTATCCCAGTCAGACTGTAAGCCGACCCTAAGCTAGATGGGAAAAGGCTAGGCCAGGATGATTATTGATTTAATTTTGTTACCTAGCTACATTACAATTTAGAGCCCCATCTTTTTGGGAATACGAATCCATTTTATTATTATTAATCCTACCTTTTTCCTTGATTATGATAATAGTTCTACAACTTTTTTTATAGGTCCATGTCTACAACCATTATTATGGTTACATAATACTGGCATAAAGGCGCCAAAATAATTTAAAATGCCATAAAAGTTTAAATTTTCTGTTGTTTTTTTCTTCCAAGCCAAATGGCTTTATCACAAAGTTTTCGGTCAAAATCGGCCTTTGTTTCGAAAACTTATTATCATTCAATTGTTTCGGAAATAATTATAAGGTATCATGAAAATGCTACATGCATTCATATTTTAAGTAAGTACTTACTAAAGTGTGTGTGTACCTAAGTAAAGTCGATCTACCAATCCGCACTGGGCCCGTGTGGTGGATTATAGCCCATTCCGTCTCATTGAGAGGAGTCCCGTGCCAGCAATAGGAATATTAGGCTGATGATGAAATTATTATGGTGAAAATAATAATCTCGTGGCTAAATAATAAAAGCCGCTCGGGAGTCCGGGACGATCGTGTTAAGCCGTACTTGCCTAGGTTGGTCTGTGGATGGGTGACCAATCTTACATATCGAGCTTCCTCCGTGCCTTGGAAAGCATGTTAAGACCCACCAACAGGTCCCAGCTGTCATTTGTCTATAATATCTTTGACAGTCGTTAGTCGTAGGCAGTGGCCCAAAAAGTCTGACAACCAGACTTACCAAGTGGTATCGTATTTCTCAGTATTAACTGGGTTGTGGAGGTCAGATAGGCAGTCGCTCCTTTAAAATACCTACTGGTATCAGCTGCATCCGGTTAGACTGGAATCCGACCCCAACATAGTCGGGAAAAGGCTAGCCAGATGATGATGAATAATTGCTAGTAAAATGTATTAGAAATACAAGCGACGGCGGCGGCGGTGTCAGATCAGACTATTTCCACACGCAAAGTTGTGATCTTGCAATACACAGCAGATGTTCCTGAATCGGAAAACATAATTATATTTTCCGATTCAGCCCCCTTATTCACAACCATTCGACTCGCTTCCGATTCGGAAAGTCGTGTGTCTAATATCTCGCTCGTTTTCTTAATGCCAGAAGAAGATAGATATACGAGTTGTCAAATCGGAAACGAGTCGAACGTTTGTGAATACGGGGTCTGGAACATCTGCTGTGTATATCAGATACAGAAGGGGCCCTAGGACTGACCCTTGTGGGACTGCAGGTCTTATGTCGTAAAATTCTGAGGCAGCATCATTAATTTTTACTAAGAAGATACGATTTTCCAGTTAAGATTTTAATATCAGGAACAGTTGTGTGGTAATGTTCTTTTCAGTTTATACAGCAGCCCAGTGTGCCAAACCTATTTTTTTACTTTCGAGAGTATTTCTAATAATACGTAATACGTTCACACACTCTATGATAATAAAATAAAGAAAAATATGAGTGACTCCAGTGACAAAGTCTGCTATTTAGTAAAAATGCAGAATTAAATTTCCTGCCTCAATAGTCTGGTGAAAAATATCTTTACAATGTTTAATATCTGTAGGTACAATAAGTATATCTCGTTATGGTTGTATGTATGTTGTTCTAGGTACGTACTGTTTTGGATATAATAATATGTTTTGTATTGTTTAAGTATAATTCTGTTCTTGCTGCTGAGGTGAAAAGTTGTATGTTACACGAGACCAAAGTTATTTGCATCTCGTGTCTTTGAATCCCTCGCTACGCTCAGGTTTCTAAACTAGAATATCATCAACTATAGAACCCTTCGCTTACTCGGGATTGAAAATCAACACTCGCAACAAAACTTACTTTGCTCTCTTGTTGCACAAAATACTATTACACATTTTCAAGGCCGTTGTTTTTACCTCGTGCCTAAATTAGATATTTGAGAATAAGTTAGCTGTATCTACTTTAAAAAATACTTTAATGATATCCTTGCAACTATTAAAATCGTTAAAATAATCTTCGTGTTGCTTCTTCAGAAGTGTCTGTCAGACTGTCTGCATGCAATGACACAATTATGAAATTACCTATTTGAATGTAGACATTATGATTAGGTACTCAATAAGATAGGTGCTTATTACTTCGCCTAATATCAAATAAGTACCTAAAAGTAACAGTAAGTAGGTAGGTACATTTTTAACATTTCCACACATTTTATAAACAAGTTTACATGTTTTAAGATTTCACGGTTTGTCAGATTTGTCTGCTCGTAACAATTTTATTTTCCATCCACCCACAGTCTCCAGTCAACCCGCGATCATGGCGTCGACATAATATGGGGAGCTCAAAATAATACTTATTCACGGAAGATATCCCGTAAGTGACAATATAAGTTTACACATTTTATATTACATTTCTAAACAAAAATCATTTTAATTTATTAAGAATAGGAGTCCGGCAGTGTCGGGAACAAGCTCCGCCAAGTCCAAGTTACTGGTGGACGGTCAGGTGTACGGACTTCATAAATCGTAAACCGAATCGTAAATCGTAAAAAGCTCAGCTTTTATATTAATATGTTACTTAAAACACTGTTTTAGGCTTTCACGGTTTAAAACTAAACTTATATTGTCACTTACGGGATATCTTCCGTGATTATTTATTATGTTGAGCTCCCGATATTTCGACGCTGTTGCAAGCGCCATGATCGCGGGTTGACTGGAGAATCACGGAAGATATCCCGTAAGTGACAATATAAGTTTAATATGTTACTTGCTGCTACGGAACCCTGTGGGCGAGTCCGACTCGCACAGTTTGGCCGCTTTTTTAATTAGAACTACTATGTTATAATTGTGTGATGTTAATATAGGGCAAAGGTCTCCTCTTTTATTCTTCCACTTTTCGCGATCTAATGCGATTGTAGTTATTTATATCCCTCAAGAGTCTAGCACATCTTCTGATTTTCTTTTCCTGGGCCTGCCGCGTTGTCGTTTTGTGCTATTTGATACCCACCAGGCTGGTTACTTTAACTTACCCATTGCTTCTATAAGATGTGTCAGATCAGCGGCAGATGTGACCCACCCATTTTCATTTCAACCTGGCAGTAACAACAGGCCCCTAATTAACTAGATAGTTTGATGAAAACTCAGCTCAAGGCCCCCTACTCAGTACCTACGCCCTATATGCAGGGCCCTGCCTTCAGGGACACTGCCTATCGCATTGTGTGTATGCATGTAGGGCCGATATTTTAATTGTTCACCCTGCCGCAGGGCTTAAAATATCGGTTATCGGCATACATACACATAATGCCTTATAACCCATTCATGTTCCTTTATGTTCCGGGGTCTTGAGCTGAGTTTTCATCAAACTATTTAGAATAGCTAATTTTGTAACAGTCAATTAAGAAGTAGTTTACATAAATTGGTTCCTATCTACAAAGTCGAGAATTGATTAAACATTTTATTTTGATAACAACGTATTGATTAAACATTTCCGAACGCAAATAGCGGCGACCCGCCATTCTGAAATCCGAATTGCCATGACAATCAAAATTTGTTTGACAAGTTTACGTTGAGTTGTGAGTGCTACCGAAAATAATTTTATTGATCAAACAGGTAACGTTAACGATTTACTGTGCTAAACCCCATTTGAATCATGGACAAAGCTTTTGAAATACAGAGAAATGCTCGAGAAAGTGTTAAAACATTACAAACATACATGACAGACTTGCAGAATTGGGAAGCCGAGATGAAACGAAAAGAGGCTGCTTTGAACGGTGAACTCGAACAGGTTTAGACCTATTACCGATTTTATGTTGTACTTAGACTGTATATTTCATAAATAACTACAATTTGTGTGCGCTTATTTGTGGTAAAGTCGAAAAATGTTGTCTAAAAGATGTCATGTAATTTGTTAGGTTATGTTTTTTCGTTCACAAAAAAAGTAAAAAGTATGATTCTTGTACAGTATTAGTCATCTACGCAGTGTAGCGATTGTTTGTAAATAAGATACCAGTTTGTTAAAGTTGCTTTTGTTTATTTTCGAGGTTAGGACTTACCCCCAGTTCGCAGCAAGATAAAGAAGGAGAAACCAGTGGTACCGACTAAGAAACCAGAGAAAAAGATCCGAGGATCCGACTACACAGCATGGGACAAGTATGATGTTGTAAGTACCCTTTAGTTTGTTTATCTTACCCTCTGAAGTAAACTCTATTTGAAGTTGTCTTCAACAATACCTTTTCATGCCAGTCAGAAGGCAAGGAAACAATATTATTCCCTCAAAAGTATCCAGGCTATAAACAACCTGTGTGTGCCTAATTTCATCCAAATCTGTTGTGTAGTTGTTGTATTGTCAAACAAATATCCATCTATCCACTTAAACTTACACATTTGTAATAGTCAAATTATCATCTTTGTGTCCCCTAGGACAGGGCCTGTGAGGACGTAGACATGGCAGACATAGGACCTACTTCATTGGACGGCAAGAAGAGTCAACAAGCCAAGCTGGAGAAACTCAAGGAAGAAGCCCAGTATGAGAAGGAGAGGGTAAGTAATTAATTACTTGTTTCTCATCATCATTTCAGCCGGAAGACGTCCACTGCTGGACATAGGCTTCCCCCAAGTGTTTACCAGTCCCGTGCAACTCGCATCCAACAGATTCCCGCAACCTTTACCAGGTCATCAGTCCACCTAGTGGAAGGTTTTCCAATCCATTGTCTACCGGTTTACGGCCGCCATTCCAGAACTTTTCTGCTCCATCGGCCATCTGTTTTGCGTGCATTGTGCCATGCCCACTGCCACTTAAATTTGGCAATTCTTCGGGCTACGTCGGTGACCTTGATTCTCTTGCCAATGTCTTCATTTCTGATTTGATCACGCAAGGAAACTTCGATTCTATTATTACTTTGATTATGAACATTATGGAATGACCAACCCCATATAAATTGGGATAAGATCAAGAGAATGATGATGATGATGAATGTAAAGTATCTATGATAGAAGTATAGTATGCAAATGTGTTTTATGGTTAGTTTATTGTTTTTACTATTTATTTTTTGTTGGCTGTGTACATCATTGATAATAACTATAAAGCTGCCATCATACAGACTGTGTTGTAGCCTCAGTTAACATATTCAACTACTAGCGGACGTCACGCGGTTTCACCCGTGTAGTTCCCGCTCCCGTGGGAGTACGGGGATAAAATATAGCCTATGTTACTCAAGGTGAATGTAGCTTACCAATGGTGAAAGAATTTTTGAAATCGGCACAGTAGTTTTTGAGTTTATTTCAACCAAACAAACAAAGTTGTCCTCTTTATAATATTAGTGTAAACATGCAGTTGTACATTCGACTCAGTCAACTTCTCATGGTCGGCTGAAGTCGTGTATTGTGCAGTTTCAACTGCACTCGTAACTGTTACATGAAGTAGTTTTTAAGGGCAATTTTTTGCTTGTGAGATTTTTGTCTCTATCATTGAGAGAATCAAAAAATGTAAATGAGTAATATTGTATTATTTTATTCACATTCTTGAAATCGGCTCTAACAAATACAAAGAAATTGGTTTATGAGGGCAAAAAATCTCTGTCGCATATCTGAGAACAATATTTTTTTTTATTTTAACCCGAGTACAACTTGGTATACTGTTCAGTGTATGGGTACTGATTAATATGTGATTTTATTCTTTCAGTTTACATAATAATCCATTTTTGTTTCAATTCATTATAACTTTATAATTTATCTTTTAGCCAAAAACTGCATTTTGTTACTTGGTAACAAGTGAACAGCTTGTCTATTGATCAAACTTTATTATGGTTTCCAGGGCAACACATTTGTAAAAGCCGAGAAATGGGACGATGCAATATCATGTTACAACCGAGCCATAGATCTGGTGAAGGATGACGCTATCTACTTTGCTAATAGAGGACTCTGCTATCTTAAGAAAGACAGGTTAGTTGCAAAATGACGTTTATGGGTCGCCCTCAAGAAATTTGTAACATTGTTGCAAAACATAGTAGTAGAGAAAATTATAGTTCTGAAAATGATTTATTTACTTATTTATTTTTTTAATATATAAATAAATAAAATGATGCTTGAAATAGGTACAAATAAATTGTACGTAAACAAATGATTGATTGAGACTTGAAAGTCATCAACTAAATTGATTGCTTATTTTAACCTTTGACTGCGAGAGCATAAACCGTATCTTCCACGCCAAACCGCAATTTCACCTACCTACCATTTTGTCACATATTTCTGTAGTTTGACATACATTTTTCCACAAGGCCATTTAGATATGATTGTGTCGTAGTAGTTTCTTCACATTGCTTGAAAATACTTTTAATACAACTAAATCAGGAGATTTTGGTTACAAAGATAGTTTTACGTAGTTTGCCTAAAAGCTTATACACACTGGGCAGCCTCCCCCAACAATTAAACATTATTCTTATCCTTCCAGCCTCCATCAAGCTGAGTCAGACTGCACAGAGGCTCTACGCCTCGACCCAACCTATGTGAAAGCATTACAACGCAGGGCCACTGCACGGGAACGGCTCGGATCACTCCGGTCGGCTTCCCATGATCTCAATGAAGTGCTCAAGTTAGAACCGCATAACACTGCAGCTAGGAAGCAGTTGGATGCCATTAAAGCTAGAATGGGAACCAAAGGGGTGAGTGAAAAATACGATAAATGTAAAGTCGCATAGAGAATGAGACAGTCTTTTATCTGTTAGGATTGCAAGTAAGAGGGTATATGTCACCGTAAAATTGGAAAAACTGTTAGATTGTAATCAATCTAGCATGATTGTAAACTGTTCTCGAAATATTGTCAATTGAACATACTGCTTACAATATAACGCATTATTTTTCGGTAGATTTTGTCGAAGTGAAACCGTTAAATTGTGAAATGTATGCGACGGAACTCACCTCGCCCGCGGAGGGTGGGAGGCAGAGAGGGTCCCCCTTGCCCCCTGGGACCACTCCCATTATTATTATTATTACTACATGATATGAGCCTAAAAAAAGTTACTGTCTGCAGGATTCAAAGGAACCTAACTAACCTAACCAGAGAAACTTCCGCCAGAGAAACTTCCGTCGCATACATCTTCGACAATAATCTACCGATAAATAATACGTAACCTATATTGTAAGCAGTATGTTCAGTTGACAATACTTCGACAGTTTACAATCTCGCTAGATTGATAACAATCTAACGGCTTTTAAAATTTTACGCTAACATACAAAGCAAGAAAGACACCGCAACAGACTTTTTTTAATTGAAATATAGTTTATCGCTATGGATCTGTAACATTATGTCCAGGATTAACAGATCAAGTCCTTTTTTTTTCTCCTAATGGCATCTCGCAGGTCAGCCGTCAACCTATGAGGCTGGCTTCTGGCTAACTGGATTATTTTGTGGGTGAGCTGTTATACCTGGCTCTTTACCAGAAATACTATGTGTAATTCAGAAAGTTAACAAATGTACATGAAGCTACAGCAATCTCTCTTTCTTTGTTATATTTTACAACTTTCGTGCTAAAATGGCAATTAATTCTACAAGATCAGTGTTTCATTTCTTTAGTCCAATCAATAGATTTTTTGTAAATCGATCGAAACCACTAATTTCGCACTATTCGCACTGCAGTGCGCCACAAATAGAGTTGCTAAGTTAGCTCCTGTAGTCCCTTGAAGGTTGATTGGAATACTCAATGATGGTTGACCAGTTTTCACTTTAATGAGTAAGCAATACTTTTTATTTATAATTTTCCTTCATACCTATTACAGGCCAAATCAAAGTCATCACCATCAACAACACCAACTATAGAAAGCAAGCCTATAGTTAAGCCCAAAATACAGCCAAAGATAGTAGAACTTCCCTCAGAGCCTGAAGTGAAAGTAGCCACCGCGGATAACTGGAAGAACGGTGTCGGGGAGAACATTATGGTTATCAAGCCTGTGAAGAAACCACCGCATTTGAGGTCTAAGGTAAGAAAATGGACTAGATTTTGGTTGCTTGAGCTATGGCAGTTCTTGTACCTATTGCAGTAGGTGACATGACACCATTAAAATAATAATTTCAAGACACCAATCTCTTAAAAAAAAACGTAATTTTGGACCTGAAAACCAGACTTTTTTCAATGAATTCCCAAATTGGATTTTTCGTTGCTTTGAAATCAATAAATAGTTAAATCATTGAGACTAAACAGCGACATAACAGCATGCTATTGCCCAAAATCCATGAGAGAACTGCTTTTTTTCGCTCTTAATAAGTATGTCAATTGCTTGGTGTGTCACCTACCTTATCAGAATAGTCTATATGTCACCGTAAAATTGTCAAATACGTTATATTGTAATATCTCTAGCGATATTGTAAAGTCTCGAATTATTGTCAAATGAACATACTGCTTACAACAAAACGCATTATTTTTCGTGAAATGCATGCGATGGTAGTCAACTTACGCGGTTTGGAGGGAAGGAGGGGTCCCCCTTGCCCAGTGGCACAACTCTCATGAAAAGATAATGCACCATTCCTGAGAAATACCGATTAATATAACATAACCTTAAAACACTTTATATTCCCTCTAAAAAGCGTAGTCGACGGAGCCCCGCTTCGCGGGACCCCTATTTCCGAGTGCAGGGTTTAAAGGAACCTAACTAACCTAACGGGGGGGTGAACCAAGTCCCGATTATGAGGGCAGAGATACTTCCGTATGTTCAGTTGACAATAATTCGAGACATTACAATATCGGGAGAAAAAACACGTTATATTGTAATATAACGTTTTTGACAATTTTACGGTGACATATACACAAAAGGGTTTCCTAAATATGCATCCAGAGAACCACTCCATAAAGGCTTAATTACCATCTTTCGACTAGCTTATTTATATTGAACCAGCAGTGGCATAGTAGACAGGTAACGTTTTTTTACCATCCAATAAGTATAAGGTATGCCCAAGGATATGCTAAAAAAAGAAGCAGTAAAGTAACCAAACAACTGTAAAATTAAAGTTAAGAGTTTTGAGTAATAAGTTGTGTAGGATTGGTCTGCATGGTTGTTAAAGTACACTAAGGCCTGGATTCCACTAAAGCAGAGATTGAAACCTACATCACGTCTCTTCTGTGATTGGTTGAATTTTGCACATCTCTCCACTTTGCTTGTCTCCGCTTTGGTTGAATCCGGCCTTAAGGACTCACACATTCTGAATATTCAGAGCCAAAATTCATTATTATTATTAATTAAGAAAGCCCAGGAATGCATACAATATCATTGAAAAAATCAGAATGTGTGTCGGGTATAATGAAGTTGTATGCATCTCCGGGCTTTCATAATAAAATTAATAATATGAATTCCGACCCTGAATTCAGAGTTTATGAGAGAGCCTTAAGCAGATTTTCGTTCTTTGTTTTTACAAAGCTACGAAGCTAGTTGATATTAATTATTTTTAAAACAAAATCCTCATTTTATTCACAGAGACCACTAAAATCCATACCAATCCAAGAAGTCTTACTCGGCGATAAGACGCCAGAAAAGCCACCGACCCGCCTTAAAATCATTGAAATTGAAGACGACCTCTCTTCAGGAGATTCCAACAACAATGATTCTAACAAAATACTTCAAAATCCTATTGAAGATGGATTGAAGGGTGAGGGAGACAAAGTGCCAGCTAGTCCTGAGTCGGTGAAGTTGATCACCGATGCTATAGTCACTGAGAAAGAGGTGAAGACTTTTGTGCCGCCGGTGAATAGTGTGCAGTTTATGGCTGAATGGAAGTATTTGAAGGGAAATTGGGATGCTAAGTGTGAATATTGGAGAGTAAGTAACAAAATACTCAAAAATTTCATTCAATTACTAACGCCCATTTTCCAATGATATTATAAGTAAAAAAGGCGTAAATAGGTTACCCACACAAAATTCGATCTTCAAAAACGGCACCCTAACGCACACATGAGTATCAATATACATTACATTTATTTATCTAAATAAATAAAAAAGAGATATTTAAATGTCCGACTGAAGACAAGGTTGGCTAATTAGCCACATTTTAAAATGCCGCTTGCTGAGTGCTTATAACCTATCTACACCTTTGAGACCTATAATATCATTGCCATTTTTTATAAATCACTTACTTATGTATAACACTGTCGGTTAATAATGGCATATTAACTGACAGTTAAACGTAAGTAAGTGAATCTCGCAGCAATCGGTGTTTCTATGTATAAAGAAAGGTAGAACAACAGAAATTCAGACTTGTGGTTAGATACTATTACTAAAAGTAACCTGGTAGAAAACTCGATTGTCCCCCGTCACTTGATTATTTCACCGAATTAGAAACGGTTCTAGAATCTTTGGGTTCAGAGTATGCACATCACATCGTCATGGGAGATTTCAACACCAATCTCCTTGCCCACAACTCCCATCGGTCCCGTAAACTTCTCCATCTGGTTGAGTCAGCTAGTCTGCATCTGTTACCTCTTAAACCAACTCATCACAACGCTGCTGGTGATGATACTTGGCTCGACTTGATCCTCACCTCTAATCCTTCCCTAGTCTCCTCACATGGTCAACTTGACGCTCCTGGTTTTTCCCATCATGACCTCATTTTCCTGTCCTATGTCCTTAAACCCCCTAAACCCAAACCTACATATCAGTACAGGCGTGCCTTTGCGCGGGTGAATAGTGAAAGGCTTTTGCAGGACGCTTCCAATATTGACTGGACACCCCTAGAGGAAGCCACTACAGTCGACGATAAAGTGACCTATTTTAATAATGTTGTTGTTAAGCTGTACGACATCCACGCTCCTATTAGGAGAGTCAAGCTGAAGCGTCCACCTGCGACATGGATGAATAGGGGAGTTCGGATGGCAATGCGACGTAGGGACCGTGCGTTTCGGAGGTTTAAGAAAGATCGGTCGGAAGATAATTGGACCCTCTTCAAGGCTGCTCGTAATCGGTGTAATCAGATGATACGCAACGCTAAACGCCGCCACATTCTAGATAATATCACTTCTGCTTCTCCTGCTGATATCTGGAAATTCCTTGGAACTCTAGGTATCGGCAGATCGCGGCATTCAGACCTTCCTAACACATTTGGCTTAGACGATCTAAATCGTCATTTCTCCACTGTTCCCACCCTTGATAGTCTAACCAAATGTCAAACTCTCGACTACCTTGCTGGTCTGACGCGACCCAATATTACTCCCTTTGCCTTCACCCCAATCGATCCGGGAGAGATCAAAAAGATTATCCTATCCATTAAATCCAAGGCCATGGGTGCTGATAACATCAGTCGACACATGATCGTGGCAGTTGTTGATCAGCTCCTTCCTGCTATCTCCCATATTGTCAACTTTTCCCTTTACTCCGGTGTTTTCCCTTCACTGTGGCGGAAAGCCCATGTTCGTCCACTACCTAAGATCCCTAATCCCACACATCCCGTTCACTTTCGTCCAATCTCCATCCTTCCCTTTTTATCCAAAGTACTCGAGGCCTGTGTACATAAGCAATTCTCCTACTACATTCACAAAAATTCCCTCATCAGTCCATTTCAATCCGGATTCAGGCCTGGGCACAGTACTGTTTCTGCTCTCCTTAAAGTGACTGACGATATAAGGCGAGGAATGGAAGACACTAAAGTTACAGTCTTAGTGTTGATCGATTTCTCAAATGCCTTCAATACCGTCAGTCACGAAGTCCTTTTATCCGTCCTGTCCTATCTCATGGTCTCTCCCGAGGCGTTAGAATGGTTTTCCTCCTATCTTCAGGGGCGTCAGCAGTCGGTTCTTGCTGGTGTGTGTAACTCCAGTTGGTGCGATCTTGAAGCTGGCGTCCCTCAAGGCGGCATTTTATCTCCACTTTTATTTTCTATTTTTATTGATCTCATAACTACCGAGCTTCAGTGTGCGTATCATCTCTACGCTGATGACTTACAGCTTTACTGTCAGGCAAGTGTTGACAGCTTATCCGGTGCGATCGAGGAGCTGAATCGGGATTTGCGTGCAGTTAAAAACTGGTCCGATCGTTTCGGTGTGGCGGTTAACCCAACCAAGTGCCAGGCTATAATTATAGGGAGCCCCCATAGCCTGAGGAGGCTGAATGGTTTAACGGTACCACCGGTTACCTATGACGGTACAGTCATTCCGTTTAGCTCTGACGTCAAGGATCTGGGTTTGCACGTTGACACTTGCCTTGACTGGCGTAAGCAGGTTGCGATAGTGAGCAAGAAAGTTACCGGAACGTTGCGGTCGCTCTACCGGCTGAAAAATATTCTCCCTTCACACATCAAAGCAATGCTTGTACAGTCCCTAATCTTCCCCATGATCGACTATGGTGATGTGTGCTACTATGACCTGAATGCTGATCTGCTCAATAAACTTGACCGACTTCTTAATAACTGCATTCGATTCGTCTTCAATCTCCGCAAGTATGATCATGTTTCTGCACATCGTTCGCTGTTGAAGTGGCTTCCCATCCGGCAGCGCAGAGCATTGAGGGCTTTGACAACACTGTTTTCCCTTCTTCACAAACCCACTTCTCCTTCTTATCTCACCTCTCATTTTCAATATTTATGCTCTGCGCACAGCAAAAATCTTCGTTCCTCCAATAATTGTCTTCTACGCTGTCCTTCTCACCGATCTGGCTTTATAAAATCTTCCTTTTCTGTCCAAGCGGTCTTCCTTTGGAATGCGCTCCCTCAGAGTATCAGGACGTTGACTAGTCGTTTCACTTTCAAAATGAAGGCTCGAGAGCTTATTCGCAAGGAGTTGGCAGATTCGTCTCAAAACTAGGTTATTGTCATTTTTCTTATCTCTCTTAACTTTATATATTTTGCTATATGTATGTATGTATGTATTTATTTTATTCTTATATATTTGAGTTGTAAATAATTTCTAGTCCTTTTTTCCATAATTGCACCTACTGTGTATTATCTCTGCATCACCCTAAGGTAGACTGGTAGAAAATGCCTTAGGCATTAAGTCCGCCTTTGTACAGTTTTAATTGTGCATAAAGTTTTAATAAATAAATAAATAAAACTCATGTAATACTTGAGCAATGAGCAGTCGCGCTTGCGATCTTTTATGAAACTTACACACAAACACACAACAGCTACCGAAATGTCTCCTACATTATATTCGCTACAATAACCACATTTATCTTAATTTTTCAGATAATAGAGCCGTCAAAGATCCCGTCCATCTTTGCGAACGCTCTGGAGAGCCACGTGGTGTCAGACGTGATCCGCATCCTGCACGACAACACCGCCAAGTTCTCAGGAACCATCGCCCCGTACCTCTCCGCTATCAGCAAAGTGCAGAGATTCTCTGCGCTCGCCATGTTCCTCTCACATACTGATAAAGAGAGTAAGTATTGTGATAATAGGGCAAATAACAAAAAAATCTAGCTAAATAATAAAATCCGCTCAGGTCGATCGTTAGGTTAAGCCATCCTTGCCTAGGTTGGTTTGTGGATGAGTGACCACTCCCACATACCAAGTTTCATCCGTGCCTCGGAAAGCACGTTAACCATAAAGTTCGGTACGGGCCCCATTCGGGGCCGGGCACTGAAACCTACGCTGGCTCGGTACTGGCCCCGAATGGGGCCGGCGATTAAGTCATACGACATCCTTATTTTTTATGTAAATATTTAATGTTCTGATAATGAAAGACTATGAGTGTGCGTTAATTAAGAGAGTTGGAGAAAAATACCATATGCTAGAGCCATTCAAAGTTCTGTATTTAGCGCGCAACATTCTTAATTTACCCTAATAAAATCCAAATGCGTAAATACGTTCATCACCATTTTGACGGCAGTGCTAGCCGACGCTAAAAATCATAAATATTGGGGTTTTCGGGCATCCAAGCCCCATTATGTTGAGAAATAATAACTCGTCATTTAATTATGCGACGAATTCATCCATAGTTCAATTTTAATAAGCAGTGGTAATGATATATTTTTATATCCAAAGTCAAAGTTTCGCGCCAATCTTGTTTGTTTACATTTTATTTTTAACATTTTAACACACAGACACGTTTAGATTCGACAACAAATATGACAAATATTATTTCAAATATTATAAACAACATGAGAATACCCAGATCTTAGCGTAATTTACTAATATAGGACCAATAACACGTAATATTCATTACCACTACTTAATTTTTTTATTCGAAAATAGACGACCATTTTTTTTTCTTTTTTTTTTAATATTTGTGATGTGTGAAAGCGATTATTCAAATCGATTCTTTTTTTGTAAAATTCGATTAAGTCGAGTAATTTATTTACGGAATTAAGCAAATCGATTGACGGAAAGTAAAACAATTTTGTTTATATTTATTATAACATTGTTAAAAAGCTTTAGTTAGGAAATCTTAATAGTTTTTCGTACATTGTACCAACCGGACCCAAAAATAAACAGCACAGATTGACCAAAGGCTAAATTCGCGCCGATTTTTTTTCCTTACCAAAATTTAAATTAAGAATGCACTCGCTGTTCAAAATTACATTGTACTTCAATGTAGGTAATTTATTGTGATATTTTTTTCGTTCGTTGTCAGTGCGCCAGGGATGAAAGGTAAATACTCTATGCCAGGGATCTTGGTACTGATTTTTTGGGTGTGGTGAAAATTGGTTTGGTTTCTACCGTGATAATTGTATTTAGTAAACAAAATGGGGAATAGTATGATTATTGTACTGTGTTCGGTTGGATTAGTTATTGGGATACACCATTTTATTTTCAAATACTTTTTTGAACACCCTTTTCTATCGCATTGGTGGGCAAAGGCCTTCCCATGTCTTTCTAATTTTATTTATTTCTCGCCTTTTCCGAACAATAATTCTAATGGTCAATTTCAATTTAATTTTGAAAGAGAGGCCGAGGGGAGGAGCTCGTTGTTAAATAATAACGGCCGCTCGGGTCGACGTTTAGGACGCCTTGCTTGCCTAGGTTGGTCAGTGGTCTGTGGTGATGGGTGACCCATTACATACCGAGTTTCCTCAGTGCCTTTGAAAGCACGTTAAGCAGTTGGTCCCGACTGTCATTTGTAGTTATTTGAAAGTCGTTACAGGTAGTAGTATCATCACCCAGTACCAACTGGGTTGTGGAGGACAGATAGGCAGTCGCTCCATGTAAATTACTTGTTTTCAGTTAGACTGGAAGTCGACCCCATAATAGATGGGAAAAAGCAAGGCAGATTATGAATTTTCATTTGATTTTGAATACTTAGATAAGCTTGCTTTAGTAACAACGGTTTTAGCATCCATAATATTTATTTATCATTAAATTTTTCCGATCCTTGGAGCACTATATCTAACCTTCAGACAACAAAACAAAATTCACAATAAATGATTAAAGTAAATAAAAATACTTTATAAATGTGAATGTATGTGTATAGTCACAATTACATTCCTAATTTAAATTTTGAATTTAAAAATTCGACGCGAATTTAGCAGGAGGTTGTCCGTTCGTACGGTTGAAAATATTAATAATTCATTTTCAATTTTTGTCTTTGCTTAAACTGTGAGACCTCATATTTTGCCACACGGTGCTAGTTCGGCAACGGCGTTTCTCCAAATCCATAAGTTTTTAAAGGAAAGATTATGATCAAAATGTTGACTTGAAGTAAGGATTTCGTTATTTGTTTAGAGTTTAGAGAGTTCTGTGTTTATTAACTATTAATAAGTAAACCAAAAGCAACGAATAATTACTATTCTACATGATATTATTAAAAAAGTAGTATAAAAGAATTAATTTCAGAATTTAAATATAATTATTTGAAATTATACCAAGGAGTTTTCATTGTGTCTCAAAACTTTTTTCCAAACTTAATTTGATTGCGAGTATCGATTAGGCTGAATGCAACATTTTAATCGTAATGTTGAAACTCGGGTTTACAGTCAGCACTACGAAGTGATATGTCATGTGATAAGTTGGTTGCAACATTGTTTTTTTTTAGTAATATTTGTCAAGATTTTGATCGTAATTTTTTATGAAATGACGTATGAATAAAGGCTAAAATAAGAACGCAGATAGAAGGTTACTGTTTTTAGCTTTTTTCAATTTGTTTAGCGAACGAGAAGCTTGCCTATGTACATTATTTCCAGCGCATCTACGTTACCTAGTTTTTGGAAGGGTGCAGTAATATGTGTTTTATAAATATTTGGCAAAAGACTGAAGCCGTTTTGCCGACCTAAACACGTTACTGGAGATATTTACCACTAACTTATGGTATGAAACAGCTTCCTAGACATATTTTTCATAAAAAAATCGAATGCTGAAAGTTTACAAAAATTCTGTAAATTTTTGACAAATTCGCATCATCCCGCCGATTCAGCTGATGTGTCATGTGTCAAAATCTTGTCGTGCATAATGGTTAAACTGTTGGTCCCGGCTGTCATTTGTCCATCTTTGACAGTCTTTACAAGTTGTCAGTACCCCAAAAAGTCTGACAATCAGTCTTACCAAGTGGTATCGTATTTCCCAGTATTAAGTGGGTTGTGGAGATCAGATAGGCAGTTGTTCCATGTAAAATACTGGTATTCAACTGTATCCGGTTAGACTGGAAGCCGGCCTAAACATAGTTGGGAAAAGGCTGGGCAGATAATGATAGATTTCCAAAAGTATATTTTTCTTTTGTCGTGTAAACAAAAATGAGAAGATACAGTGCGTTGAAAACTCGTGTGATGTCACAGATCGGAACACTTTTTACAGGAAAGTGACGTCACAGGCCCCCACTCATGATCTTTGGCGCGTTTTATCTTCTTAATTTTTTATTAAGTAATTTGGTAAAACAATGAACACGTAGGTAGGTATCTAATATTTTTCTATAATCTAACTGATGGACTAAACGGAATCATATTTTCTTCCAAGTCGGTCGCCATACCTATTACAACTTTTTTTTTTGGGAAAAGCCCGCCACACTATTTCCAAACCACTGTAACTCCTGAAAGCCAGAATCAACAGTGGCGACCACCAGAAAAGCGCCGAGACAATGTAGCTTGACGAAGTCACAGAGATTGAATTTAACTGGTTGTCACACTTTGGAGCCTACATCACATCAACATTACATCACCATTGTTTCATCATCATTTACTGATTATTATAATCATCTCCCATTTCCAGTGTTAACGAAGCTGCTGGACCACTGCAAGCTGGCCGAGAATTGCAGCGATGACGTCATAGCGGATCTGAAGAACAAATATGAACTTTAAAGAACACAATCATCATTTAATATAGTTAGTTGAATAGTTCTATTCCGAATAAACATCGGTTTAAAGACATTGAGCGCTTGAGAAATTACATATTTTTTAAGGTTTTTGTCAAACCGGTAAGGACCTGTCATCTTGCCTGAATAAAGGGTGAAAAAAGATTCTAAATGAAGCCGAAAAATACTTGTTACTGTCATTGCGATCATTTTTCTTGTTCTACACCGTATCTGGGAACTTTCTAGTTACAGAAATATTAGGGTCAGAATTACAACTTTTTGACAAGTTTTTAATGTAATATTTTTACTTAACACACCTCCATGACCGCCGTACTATTCAATCCATTCACCAGAACAATAGTTTTGAATGCTCGAGTTCTACCACAAAACATGATTTATCACCCCCAAAAAAAAAGTCGTTTCCCAGCAATAATCTCAGTGTAAAGTTACTTAGTTTGGATGTACAGAATGCTTCGTTGACGGCTTATAATGAGTCGGTTTACACCCTGTATGTCAGTGTCCATTGTCCGCAGCCAGTCTGCAATCAGTCCTTACCGGTTTAACTGAACTTTTATAACTCTGCAGATATAAAAAAGTTTTCACTGCTGTCTTAGTCACTGATTTACAGAAATACTTCCATCTCGCTCGCACATTCGCAATCCACTTTTGTATATCGTGTGCGAGCGAGACGGCGTAACACTTGATCGTCTTTATTAGTAAAGCAAGAACACTACGATCAAGGCAGTATAACTCTTTTTCTTTTCACATTGTCATTTATATTCATTGAATATCAGTCTTCCTTCTGCATCACTAATATAACATTGTATTAAGAACACATATAAAAAAAGATGTAATTTCTCAAGCGCATGCGCGGTACGATTTGGGCCAGGTGCTAGAAACAAGTGGAATAGTCAATAATATTATAAAACACAACTTTTATTCGTCAATCTGTGAATTACAAAATAAAAGCCTTCTTCAATTTGACAGTTACAGTATGATATTATTCTAGAGCTCCTATAAGAATACTTAGAATATAATTATAGAATACAATTAAGTAATACCTATCTTCACTAAAAGTGTCGTTTCAGAAGTATCGTATATTTTTGCGCGTAGGCGTTGGTAGGTATTGTCTTACGCGCTTACACCCGCGTCATTTGCGCTCAAACACCAGACGCGCGAACTCGGCGTTCAGCCAGTAGCAATATGGATTCAAACATTATTTTATACGAGCTTATAAGCGCCATTGTCATTGTACGAGTTGCTCGTGTGAGTAAAGGCGGATCATCGCACACACGTGCCTATACGCGCTTTCGTAAACGATCGTATACGCGCCGAAATAACGTGTATTTTTTAACGCCCTTAGCAACACCATCACAAGAACAAATGGAACGCTTCAATTTTAGAGGGAAGCGTCAGGGTAGCCCGCGATATTCAAATTTTCTTAAGTTTTTTTGCAATTTGCTGGCCAGTGCTAGATTGTATATCGATGAAAATATCATTCGCGACTGTAAGACGTATGTAGTTACAGAATTAAGATCATCGAAATCATCAATACAACCCTCCAAGCTCACAACGACTTTGACATTGAAAAAATCGTTCCTTCACTTATATGACCTTAGAGGGTTGGATTGATGATTTTTATGGTTATAATTCTGTAACTACATACGTTTTACAGTCGCGACCGATATTTTCAACTTCATACAACCTGCCACTGGCCTGCAAATTGCAAAAAAACGTAAGAAAATTTGAATTTCGCGGGCCATCCTTACGCTTTCACCAAGGGTGCAAAAACGTAATTTTGTGTGTTGACTTAATAAAAATATATCTACTAAAAGTGTCAAAGAGCCCACGAAATTCACGATTTTAACCTTGAAATTTCATTCCTACATCTTTATGAACTTAGAGGGTTGTGTTGATGATTTTGATGATTCCAATTCTGTGACTACATACGTCCTACAGTTGCGGACAATATTTTTATCAACATACAACCTAACAATTGCAAAAAACGAAAAAAAAATAATTCCCTGAAGCTTACCTTAAATACTTCGACATTTTATGAACTTAAAAGGTATATTTAGTTTGTTTTTCTTTTTAAGAAATATGCACTCTAAGCAAACATTAATATTTTACGGGGCTAGTTTAAGCTGTAAGAATATTATGATTTATAACAGAAACTGTGCACTGTGTTTAAAGGGCTTGGAGTATTACTTTGTCTTTTATCTCTGAAACCTGACGTTTTTGATGATGCTGTCTCATTAATACTTGATTGTATTAATACCAGCTATTTATTAATATAGTTTTAATGCGAGTCTGCTATTTTTTAATTAAAACAAAATGCCGGAAATGAGTCGGGACAAAAATATTTCAATTCCTTTTGATTGTTAATTACGTGCAATTTAATTCTGCTAGACTAGTTTAAATAATTATATTAGTTAATTATTAAGTTGTTATTTTGCTCATTATTTTCTCCACTTATTTCTAGTATCGTAACTTTACGAAAGTGTCTGATGAAATGGAATTTGGTCAAAGTTTTGAATAAAATAGCGGGTAATCGTACACGCTGTCAAGTCTCTGCTATGTAGCAAAATAGCTCCATAGTTGACTTGACATGAGGCAAAAGCAGGTTTCAGAAATCGGAGAATGGTCAAAGTCTGAAATCTAATGAACGAACTTTAAGGGTCAATTGAGACCGACCGAAAAACTCCTCGCGACCGCTTTGAAAATAAGACCTTCATTGTCTTTAGTACAAAATCTAATGAAAGTTGATGCGTAAGTCAAGCACCGCCTCGCGCATCGGGATTCCTCGAGGATACCCGAGACCGCGCGAACAATATGTCTGACGTTCTCTTACTACCATATCCTAGTATTGCGAGCCTTCTCTCGAAGTCACACCGTCTCGAACCGCGTTTCTGTTCTTGCTGTAAATGTCGACTAGAGGTGGCTCGAGCTGGCGCGACGATTTTTCCGTTCGATCTGAATTGACCCTAACTCCACTCAAGTACAGCAGTGGTTCATACGAAAATGAACCTTATGACGATAGCGTTTATAGTTATTTAAAAATCTGGTTTACAATTGCCAAACGTTGCACAAGAAGTTCATGCTAATAAGCTCATTTCCGTATAAAACGTTGCATACTTTGTAAAGTCGTAAATAACGCTATATACATATCTGCTTAACTGGCCTTCATTTGACCAAATTCTGTTCATCAAAGTTACACGCCTTTTTTAAAATGATTTTTATTTGTTTCAATTTCGAGTCATTATTGTGACGGAATTATGTTTCTTTTTGTAACTAAGCGTGCAAAGGAGCGTTTGAGTTCTGTGATTATTTTAAGCCCCAATAAAGATTATGAATTTTTATGTTGCTGTTTCTGTTGAGTTCTAGTTGGAAACTGCTACATTTTCCCAATCAACCTTGAACCGAATGTCTTTAGCGATAAATTTGAAAATCCATTAGGAAGGCTATCACACTTTTTAACCCCCGACGCAAAAACGACGGCGTATTATAAGTTTGACGTGTCTGTGTCTGTGGCGTCGCACAGTGGGCTGAAACGGGCCGGTAGAGGACTTAGCGTTTAAAAAAAAAAAGTTTCTTTTTCTGAAACTTTAAATAGTGCGTTGGATTTATCTATTGATTATAAGTAATTATTTATATGAAGGTCGTTTAGATAACTTGAGTATTTTCGGAGTTATTAATAACCAAAGTAATTTTTGTATGAAGCAAAACAAAAAACCTTGAAAATCTAGAAATTCTCAAATTTTCTCAAAGATTTGACTTTAAGTATGTATAGTACGTATTTTTGTCCTATTTTAGCACCTATTCTCGAGTTGCGATTTTCTGCGATTTGGTCGCAATTTCAAATTTTGTTCTCTATTCCACACCACCATAGAGATTAAGAACCAGGCCAGTTTTTTTTTTATTTAGTGGTCTCCCCGTTAGGCCTAAACCACTAAGGACTAATAAAATAAGTAAAAATCACAATCAGGTACTGGTCACTGCACTTTTTTAATTTAATCACTATCAAGAGTATCCATATTAACGAATGCAAAATTTTCGTATTCGTCATCATCAAATGTTTCCGTTTTTTAATAAACTTTGTGCTTCTTCTGACAAAGTTTTATGTTTTCTGCGAAGTTTGTGGCGTTTCGCTGAGATGAGTGGATCAGAGCTGGTCAACAAATTATTTAAAATGTCTTTATTTGTAGTTTTTCTACTGCATTTCCTGGAATGGTGTTGGCGGTACCTACGAAAGTCTTTATTTCTAGCTTCAGCAGCTTCTTCAAGTAGCTGTCCTATTGGTATTAGACCAAAACTTTCAATAATAGCTGCACCTTGCATAAGAACTTTATGAACACTTGAAGGCATATAATACCAGCCATATAATTCCAAATACAGTCGCATGGTCACTTGAGCAAATTCGTGAAATTTGACTATGTCAATGTGGTAACCTGATGAAATTGCCTCTAAAATGGTTGCAAACCGCCTAATTAAGTCTTCACTAACACCAGTTATCTCAGCAGTCACGTTTGGGTAATAACTTTAAGGTCTTTTCATGTTGACCACACAAACTGTCATTATTTTTAATACTGCCACTGTTTTTAAAAATAATAAAAAGGTCAAGTTTGGTCACCAAATCTTCAAACATTTTCACAAACACAAAATAACTCACACTCACTTCACTTATTTGTTTGTGTAATAAATATGTGAGGGTAGTGCGTCTATTATGGTGGGTAATAGAACACTGAAGTACGTTTTAATGCAACAGTACATTTTGTGCCCTATTATCGTTGCACCAATCAGGTAACGACACGTGTCATAACTTGATGTTGCGGTCGCGCATTCCTATCTCTTGATTCCCGGAAATAAGTGTCAAAACAAATTACGTCATACCTTTACCTACCTATATTACCTATGGTGGTGGAAAATGTCGAACAATTTTTTTTATTTAAAGTACTAAGTAAGTATTGGAGTATTTCAGGCCGTTTAGTGTACATTATTTTCAATTTCAAATTAATTGGAATAAATTGCTTAGCTAAAATTTCATGACTCTTCATACAAATTTGATATGGCTATATCTCCGAAAGTACGAGTCCAATTAAAAAAAGTTAAAGAGTAAAAACTTTTTAAATTCATGTCTAGATACTAAAAAAATACATTTTAGTTCTTAAGACCCAACTTTGTAATCCCAGCCCACTGTGCGTCGTAGCGCCCGAACGAATGAACCTATGGATTTCGTTTTTTTGTTTGAAAAGTGAATTAGTCGGGAGTATCCTTAGCTGTTTGATAAAAATCAGTCCAAGATGGCCGCCGCCACAAAATGGCGGATTACATTTTTATTCAACAACTCCCTCAGGTATGGCTTGACTAGTAGAATATTATACACTATGATTAATTAAAAATCCAAGATGGGACCACCACAAAATGGCGAATTAACGAATAAATTTTAAATTTAATTTTACTTGTTCTTTATCTTAGTGTTCGGGTTGGGCAAAATGTCATTAGGTTTTTCTATCACGAATTTCTCAGTAGTAGCCACGGAATCTGGATTTCTGCATATTACACATGGGATTTAAAAAAAATAACTGGTGAAATATAGGTGTACTGAAAGCTACCCATAAGCCTAAGGTTTCAGGGATCAGGCTAGGTATTCACGGTCACGCCACTCGGCGTGGCTCCAAACAACTGGATGGACGCCAAACATGGTTCTCATTCATGGTCACTCTAGTTCTCTTTCATTTACGTGTTTGATCGGGTCAAATGAGGTTGCCATGAGCTCTCATTCGAAAGAAGAACTCTTACTTTGTCAAGTCAAAAGTCAAAGTCAAAATTATTTATTTGTGCAGCTGCTGTATGTCATCACATAATTACTCGAAAACCGAAAAAAAAAATGGTGCAAAGATTGGCTAAAAAAAGATGTGGCTCAGGTTGGCTGGACAAATCTTCAAAATCGCTCCCATTTTACTAGGTCAATAGGGCACTTTATGTGACGGCTAAACACCCTTATGTCAGAATTTGTGACGCTACAGAATCTTAGATAATCGATCGAAAACGGGTCCAGCCATCTTGAAAAACCACTTTTCGCTGGTCTCTCAATCTCGGTAACGGAAGTGATTTTAACGACTTTTTGCATATCAACGGGCGTCACATAAGTTTGTGACAGGCATCGAGCTAAAAGTTTTGCGATACGTACAGTGGTTTAGTAGAAAAATGCAAAAACCTGTGCCAACCATCTTGAATTTACGTAAGTATAAAACTTTTGGCTGGAACTTCCGAATCTCAATAACGGTAGCGTTTTCGAATATGGTTCTTTTACTAAAACTTGGTGACGCAATGTGTGACAGTAATATAACGCCTGCTTTGTATTTGATTTCTCCGTGGGAATAAAAGGTTTTCCTGCAATAAAAAGCGTAAACTTACTTTTGACTACCAGCGCTCCAAAAGAGAACCCACTTGTATTTCGCGTTTAGTTCATTATCTTAGGTAACTGAAAATGAGAACTAAACTCGAGTCTGCAGTGTATGTACTTTTCGAAGTGTTATCACTAATCAGAGTAAGACAACTTTTAATATTAATCTGCGGTAAGACAACAAATTAATAAGATAAGATTCGACCAGTTATCCTAGTAGTACCCACTTTAAGCAATAGATGGCGACACTAACATCAGTTATCATGGAAGTATTACATTCCGTTCACAGATAATGAACTAAACGCGAAATACAAGTGGGCTCTCTTTTGCAGCGCTGGTAGTCAAAAGTAAGTTTACGCTTTTTATTGCAGGAAAACCTTTTATTCCCACGGAGAAATCAAATACAAAGCAGGCGTGGCTGCTATCGGCCAATTAGTATATTAAAAAGAAATCCTTTATTTATGTAAAAAATATGGTCACCTCACAATATTAATGGATGTTTGTATGGGAAAATTTAAATGATCAATATCTTTGAAACTACGCAAAGTTTCTCCGTCACAAATTCAGGTTATCATTATCGTCCCCGTCACAACATTTTGAACATATTTTGAAGGTCGTAGATCATCAAGGCAGCGGAGATACAGGTGTCCAGCCAGCTTGAATTCAGGTTGGCTGGACATTAGGTTTTTATTGATTTATCGTAAACCCTTGCATGTGACGCCATAAATCAAACGTTATTACTGTCACACATTGCGTCACCAAGTTTTAGTAAAAGAACCAGATTCGAAAACGCTACCGTTATTGAGATTCGGAAGTTCCAGCCAAAAGTTTTATACGTAAATTCAAGATGGTTGGCACAGATTTTTGCATTTTTCTACTAAACCACTGTACGTATCGCAAAACTTTTAGCTCGATGCCTGTCACAAACTTATGTGACGCCCGTTGATATGCAAAAAGTCGTTAAAATCACTTCCGTTACCGAGATTGAGAGACCAGCGAAAAGTGGTTTTTCAAGATGGCTGGACCCGTTTTCGATCGATTATCTAAGATTCTGTAGCGTCACAAATTCTGACATAAGGGTGTTTAGCCGTAACATAAAGTGTTCGCGACGAACGTCACCAAAACAAGTGTATATAGTTTCTTACAAAGATAGTGTAGAGTCAGTGATACATGGGCAATAACAGTGACGAAATAAACAAACGCGTCAGTGATTAGATTTAGTAAATAAACCGAACAGTAAGCGTTAAACTCATATCACCTCGAAAGTGGCATTTTATTTAGTTAAAATATAGTATTATCGAGATCCAGGTAGCCTAGTGTTGCGACCTAGGCCTGGATATAGTTTTGTAGTATCAACATAACCCTTCAGGGAAGCCACTTGTCGAGGATATGACAGTCTAACGCGCCTATCTGTGTTCATAGTATGTAAATTTGGTCTATCATACTGACAGTTGAAGGAACATTACAGGCTGGATAATATAGATACATAAAAGTAAATAGTAGATTCATATAGGCCATACAACACCCTTGTATATGGCACTCTATATACTTACAGCATCAACTCCGGTTTTCGTATAAATTATCCTGAAAGATCCTTCAACCGTCCCAGTTTTAGAAAGTTCTGTACTAATTTATCTATATTTCTTTAATTTCAATAAAGATATGTGTGTTTTTTGTGTTAGTAGATAGATAACACTATGTACAAACCATGTAACGTTAAAAATATAATTAGATATAAGTTCAGAATTGTAATAACAGAAAATATTTGTAAATATCGAAATGAAAATACATAATAAAAAATTCCAAAAATCAGGAAGCGATTTGCGGCTCTCGTTACAGTCAAGTACTCTAGTACGATAGTAAATCTAGATTTCCATAGAATTGTAGTCATCAGTACGGCAAATATTATATTATAATGTGAGTGAATCAAGCAGTAAAAAGTAGTGCGCGAAAGTCATGAAGGAATATCAAATCGCTTCCTGAAAAGTTATGAAAGTTTATCAGTGTTCTCATTCCCAGTAACCCTTCCCCCTGTTAGGAAACGACTGAGGTTGTCTGAACCGACAGGTGTAGGACGTCAGCGCCGTCTAGGTTCGAAGATTATGTGTGTATAGTTACAGTATAGGCAGAACGTCTGTTAGAGTAGACAGAGCGTCAGGCAAGCACGCATACATCCCCGCGTCTAGCGATCACGCCCGTCCGACACATTTTCTGGTCCTTCAGAGCCGGATAACCTCAGTTCGTCAGTGATAGTGTAGTTTCTGGTTAATCCGAACCAGATAACCTATGTGAACAGTGCGTCAAGGCTATATACCTCAAAGCTATATACCTCAAAGTTATAAATCTACGTGAACAGTGCTTCAAAGTTATATACATCAAAGTTATACGACAACTTAAATAGACAGTGCGTGAACAGTGCGTCCAAGTTATATACCGCAAAGTTATATATCTCAAAGCTATATACCAATAACTTATGTGAACAGTGCGTCAATATTATATACCGGAACTCGTGTAACCAGTACATAGTGAAGCTATAACAGTATAGTGATAGTACATAGTGAAGCTATAACAGTATATAGTGATAGTACATAGTGAAGCTAACAGTACATAGTGACAGTACATAAGTGAAAGTATATAACAACAGTACATAAGTGAAGTATATAACAACAGTACATAAGTGAAGTATATAACAACAGTACATAAGTGAAGTATATAACAACAGTACATAAGTGAAGTATATAACAACAGTACATAAGTGAAGTATATAACAACAGTACATAAGTGAAGTATATAACAACAGTACATAAGTGAAGTATATAACAACAGTACATAAGTGAAGTATATAACAATAGTACATAGGGAAGTATATAACAACAATAGTACATAGGGAAGTATATAACAATAGTACATAGGGAAGTATATAACAACAATATATAGTGAAAATTCATAGTGAAGCGTACAACAAGTGCATAACTAAGGAAAAGAACGCCTATTAAAGCTAATAACTATTTATGAACACTGATAAAACGTATAGTGAAGTTATAGTGAAGTTTACACGTTGAAGACTTACGTTAATAGTTAAAAATAAACAGTAGATCGGTTCGAATAATACAGTGCGGTTATAAATAAAACAAGATGCCGGTAACAAGATCGCAAGGAAGGTCTCCCGCGGAAACACAGGCGGTCGAGACGCGTCAGGACACAGCCATCCGTCACCAGCTGCCACCCCGTTCACCATCCTCTAACGAGGGGTTGGAACAGCTGGCCACCCGCCCTTCCGCTATGCGGGGGGATGAAGACGCAGCCGAGCCACCATCCGCTACTAAGCGAACCAGGTCAGAGGGTATTTCAGATAAAACTATTAAGCCTTCAAATACAACGAGAAAGCCTTCGACGTGTAAGCCTTCAGTCAGATCTTCAGCGAAGCCTTCAGACAGATCGAGGATTACTCATGAAACTACAGAAGCCGTACCGATGACTACCCGGGGTGACGCCCGTAACGAACATAGTAGATCGCCGTCTCACAAGACGACACGATCAAATAGAAAAGTTTCACAAGCACGTGAGGCTTTATTAAAAATTAGGTTGGAGCTTGCACAAATAGCGCTTCAGAGGGCCGAAGAAGACAACTCTGAAGCTGAATATATGGATGACAGAAACTCAAACGATGAATACGTGCGTTCCTGGTTGGAAGAAGCGCCGGAAGAAGCGCCGCTTCCAGAAGACGACGCCGCCGAGGGGAATATTACAGTTAGACAGCATACCCCCCCCCCTGCGGACGTCAACAGTACAGATATAGAACACCGGGAAAGGGCACCATCGTTACATCCTACAGTTAAAAATGTGTCAAGAGAAACAGTACCAACACAGAAGACCGAACAGTGCAGGGGGGAGGATTCATTACGTCCATTTATAACGGAATTAACATCCGCTATAGCGTCGCTCGCTGATAGAAAAATAGATACAGGGACAGCGAACCAACCCTCGGCGTCGAAGGTCATCATGACCCTACCGAATTTCAGCGGGTCACATACAGAATGGCTTTCGTTCCGCGCCATTTACGAAACAACTCGAACGTACTTCAACGACGTCGAGAATACAGCGAGACTCAGAAGGAGCCTTCATGGAAGAGCATTGGAGACAGTGAGCTCAGAACTCATCGGTCATGCCCGACCAGATGACATCATGCGGGAACTGGAGTTGCAGTTCGGCAGACCAGACTCGATAGCGCAAGCCGAAACCGATCGGCTGAAAGGGTTATCGCGCTGCAGCGAAGCACCGAAAGATATCTGCACGTTCGCGAGTCGCGTGAGAAGCGGCATCGTGACGCTGCGTGCATTGAAGAAGGAGCACTACCTCATCAACGCTGAGCTGATGCGATCCCTTACAGAGAAGCTGCCGAACTCCCTGCGTGTACAGTGGTACAGAACATACACGGAGAAGTACCAATCACTGCCGGACTTGTCGCTCTTCAGCGAATTCATTACAGAGCAAGCTCGCTTCTGTAGCGCCTTCGCTCCTCCCGAGAACGTACATTCATCCGAAAATGCGACAGGCAAACGAGTTTTGCAAAGAACGCATACAGCGACAGATAAGTCGACTTCGAAATGTCGAATCTGCGAAAAGGAGGGTCATTACGAATCTGAGTGTAAAAAATTCAGAGACGCCTCCAACGATAGAAGATGGGAAATCGCAAAGAAGTTTAGCATGTGCTACCGTTGCCTGCGACATCGCCGAAACGGTCATAAGTGTCGACCGAAGAAATGCGAAACAGGGGGGTGCAAAGCCACGCACCATCGACTGCTGCACTTCACAAAGAAGACTGAAGAAGCAGTCAACCAGCCGCCGAAGCAGGAGGTGGCCCCAGAGACAGTCGCCAGTTCCAGGACAACAGCAAGTCAAGCCTTCCTCAAAATGATACCAGTACGAGTCATAGGACCGGCGGGAGAAGCTTCCACGTACGCTCTCCTCGACGATGGGTCAACAGTATCGCTGATTGACGAAGAGATAGCGCAGCAGATCGGAGCGGAAGGACGCGTAGAACCTCTCACAATAGGCGCGATTGGAAACACGATGATCGACACTCCCAAGTCAAGAAGAGTGTCAGTCACTCTCTCCAGCCATATGAAGGACAAGATGCCATTCAGAGCGCGTACCATTCCGAAGCTCAACCTAGCGCCGCAGTCGATTAGTGAAGAAGACGTTGCCCAGTGCAAACATCTGGATGACCTCAGACAACAGCTGATTTACAACACCGGCGCGCCGAAGATACTTATAGGTCAAGACAACTGGCACCTATTGCTGGCCACCGAGGTCCGCAAGGGCCCCCAGAACCAACCCGTTGCCTCACTCACAGCGATGGGCTGGACTCTTCACGGCGCGCACACCAGAACTCTCGGTCACCAGGTGCACTACGTCAACAGACTCACAGCAGAAGACCAAGATCTCAACGAACAGCTGCGTGAATTCTTCGCGCTCGAATCTCTGGTCATCAACCCACGTCGTCCTGATTCCGATCCTGAGAAGAAAGCGGAAGACATATTAGACCGTCACACCAAACAAATGGAGAACGGACACATAGAAACGGCCCTGCTCTGGAAAAGTGAAAACATCGAAATGCCAGATAGCTACGGAACTGCACTCAAGAGACTCGTCTCCACTGAAAAGAAGCTCGACAGAAATCCCACTCTTCGCGACAGATATACGGAACAAATGGAATCGTACATCAACAAAGGTTACGCCGAAAAGGCGCCCGAAGTAACCACAGCTGGTAGGACGTGGTACCTACCCCATTTCGAGGTGTACAATCCCATGAAGCCGGAGAAATTCAGAATAGTCCACGACGCCGCAGCCAAATCGAGAGGAATGTCACTAAACGACTTCCTACTCACTGGTCCAGACCTACTACAGTCGCTGCCCGGCGTCATGATGAGGTTCCGTCGACACCCTATAGCGGTCGCCGGCGACATAGCGGAGATGTTCATGCAAGTGAAGGTGCGAACGCAAGATCGTGACGCCCTTCGCTACCTGTGGAGGGGCGACAGAAGACAAGGAGCTCCTGAAGAGTATCGCATGACGTCAATAATATTCGGCGCGGCAAGCTCGCCGTGCACGGCTATCTACGCAAAAAACTGGAACGCGAAGCGGTACAGTGACAGCCAACCGGAAGCAGTGGAAGCCATCATACAGAGTCACTACATGGATGACTACCTCGACAGTTATAAAACGATAGAAGAAGCGACGCGTGTGGCAACAGCTGTCAAGGACATACACCTACAGGCGAAGTTTGAACTCAAAAAATGGGTTTCAAACAGCACAGAAGTCCTAGACCACATAGATCCGACACAGAACAGGACTGAAGTAGTCAACATCGGAAAATCAAGCGCCACAGAGAAGATACTCGGTCTGATATGGAAGCCGACCGAGGACACGCTAGGCTTCAATTTAACGCTCGCACGGCTACCAAGCGACATTCTCGACAAAGAAACACCGACGAAGAGAGAAGCGCTGAAAATCGTCATGTCATTGTATGACCCACTCGGCCTCGCCTCGCCGGTAACGATTCGAGCCAAACAGATTCTCCAGGAAGCTTGGAGACACGGAACCAACTGGGACCAGGCTCTCGAACCAGACCTGTCCGCCCAGTGGCGAAGATGGGTACAACACCTACATCAGTTGAAGGACATCGACCTACCGAGATGTTATCCGGGATACAGCGAAGCTACGGAGACACAGATCCACGTCTTCACCGACGCAAGTGAGATGGCATACGCAGCAGCGGTCTATTGGCGGACAACAACAGAAGATGGACAACGTCACGTCACTCTCGTCATGGCAAAAGCGAAAGTGGCACCGCTCAAACTCCAATCGATACCACGCCTCGAGCTTCAGGGCGCGGTAATGGGAACCCGTTTAGCCGCAGCCGTCATCAGAGAACACGGCATCAAACCAGCTGCAGTGACGTACTGGACAGACAGCAAAACTGTCCTCACTTGGATTCGGCGAGGATCTCGAGCGTACAAGCCGTTCGTTGCCCATCGCATAGCGGCCATCGAGGAGAACAGCAAGGTCGAAGACTGGCGATGGATACCGACAAAAATGAACGTAGCCGACAGCGCCACACGCGACGTTCCACACCACTTCGACAAACATCACGAGTGGTTCCGCGGCCCCGCCTTCTTATCCGACGACCCGTCATCATGGCCGACCGAAAAACCTCCAGTCGACACGGAAACAGGGGAGGAAAGAACTCTCACAGTCACCGAGGAAAAGGTCAACAGTCATTCTCTGATGGAAGCTATTCCGGATCCAACCCGATTCTCAAAATGGGAGCGTCTTCTCCGAGCTACAGCAAGCGTCCTTCGCTTCATACATCTCTGTCAGAACAAAACAGAGAGAACGTTCTACAAACGAACAAAGAAAAATACAGAAAAGGATCCTGACTGGAGACAGCAACAGAAGAAAACGAATAAAGCTCTTCCCAAAACAGTGGCGAAGACACCAAACACTCGATGCGAGAAACACATAATAGAAGCGGAATTTCTCCAAAGGGCAGAGAAATTACTCGTACGGGTTTCACAGCAACAGTCGTTTTCGCAGGAAATTACAGATCTGCAACAACAGAGATCCATCAGAAAGGACAGTCGGCTCAGACCGCTTCGTGTGGAAATTATCGACAACGTCATACGTCTAAAAAGCCGTATAGCCGCCATCACCGAAATAGCCGACGACACGAAGCAACCGCCCATCCTTCACGGCGACCACCACATCACCCGATTGTACATCGACTGGACGCACCGAAGTCTACAGCATAGCGGTACCGAGCTCACCATCAACGAAGTGCGCCAACATTATTGGGTCATCAGGATGCGGCCAACCACGAAGAAAGTACTGGCACAATGTCTGCAGTGTCGTATTCGCAAGGCACAACCATCCGTGCCTGCGACCGGCGACCATCCGAGAACGCGCCTAGCACATCATCAGCGGCCGTTCACCTATACCGGGCTCGACTATTTCGGCCCGCTCTCAGTAACAGTTGGTCGACAGCATCACAAGAGGTACGTAGCCCTATTCACGTGTCTCACCACCAGAGCCGTCCACCTCGAGATAGCTGCCAGCCTCAGCGCAGACTCCGCTATACTAGCGCTGCGCCGATTCGCCGCTCGCCGAGGCTGCCCCACCGAGATACACTCCGACAACGGCACCAACATGCACGGTGCCGACAAGGAGCTCCGAGACGCCTTCCAAAGGGAGGCCAGTCGCCGAGGCATCGTGTGGCGCTTCATCACGCCATCAGCGCCTTTCATGGGGGGCGCCTGGGAGCGCCTCGTACGCTGCGTGAAGTCCGCCCTGTACACCGTTCTCCACGAGAGACATCCGCACGAAGAGGTATTGTCTACTCTACTGTGTGAGGCGGAGTACACCGTAAACAGCCGGCCGCTCACGCACGTCTCCGTAGACAGCGACGACGACGAAGCCATCACGCCGAATCATTTCCTTCTCGGCGGGTCAGCCAGGTTGCCAATTCCCGGCACATTCACCGAACAAGACATCAACAGCAAGAAGATGTGGCGGCGCTCACAGATACTCGCCGACATGTTCTGGCGTCGGTGGGTACGAGAATACCTGCCGGAGCTTCAGTACCGGCGGGAGCCACACAGCCGCGGCCCCAGTCTACAGGTCGACGACCCCGTCCTCATAGCGGACGGTCAGCTGCCACGAAACACGTGGCCGCGAGGCCGCATAATAGCCGTCTTCCCTGGGGGCGACGGAGAAGTCCGGACTGCTGAGGTACGCACTTCCGGCGGTACCCTGAAGCGTCCGGTGAAGAAACTCGTGCCCCTACCGAAATGATCCAGACATCGAGACGTCGAGGCAGCGGGCATCGTGACGGCGGGCTCTGACGACAAGGTTCGTCGCTCGCCGGCATGGTGCAGTGCCGCGCCGACGTACAGCGAGTCATCGCTACACTGCACGGCGGGAGACATGTTCGCGACGAACGTCACCAAAACAAGTGTATATAGTTTCTTACAAAGATAGTGTAGAGTCAGTGATACATGGGCAATAACAGTGACGAAATAAACAAACGCGTCAGTGATTAGATTTAGTAAATAAACCGAACAGTAAGCGTTAAACTCATATCACCTCGAAAGTGGCATTTTATTTAGTTAAAATATAGTATTATCGAGATCCAGGTAGCCTAGTGTTGCGACCTAGGCCTGGATATAGTTTTGTAGTATCAACATAACCCTTCAGGGAAGCCACTTGTCGAGGATATGACAGTCTAACGCGCCTATCTGTGTTCATAGTATGTAAATTTGGTCTATCATACTGACAGTTGAAGGAACATTACAGGCTGGATAATATAGATACATAAAAGTAAATAGTAGATTCATATAGGCCATACAACACCCTTGTATATGGCACTCTATATACTTACAGCATCAACTCCGGTTTTCGTATAAATTATCCTGAAAGATCCTTCAACCGTCCCAGTTTTAGAAAGTTCTGTACTAATTTATCTATATTTCTTTAATTTCAATAAAGATATGTGTGTTTTTTGTGTTAGTAGATAGATAACACTATGTACAAACCATGTAACGTTAAAAATATAATTAGATATAAGTTCAGAATTGTAATAACAGAAAATATTTGTAAATATCGAAATGAAAATACATAATAAAAAATTCCAAAAATCAGGAAGCGATTTGCGGCTCTCGTTACAGTCAAGTACTCTAGTACGATAGTAAATCTAGATTTCCATAGAATTGTAGTCATCAGTACGGCAAATATTATATTATAATGTGAGTGAATCAAGCAGTAAAAAGTAGTGCGCGAAAGTCATGAAGGAATATCAAATCGCTTCCTGAAAAGTTATGAAAGTTTATCAGTGTTCTCATTCCCAGTAACCCTTCCCCCTGTTAGGAAACGACTGAGGTTGTCTGAACCGACAGGTGTAGGACGTCAGCGCCGTCTAGGTTCGAAGATTATGTGTGTATAGTTACAGTATAGGCAGAACGTCTGTTAGAGTAGACAGAGCGTCAGGCAAGCACGCATACATCCCCGCGTCTAGCGATCACGCCCGTCCGGCACATAAAGTACCCTATTGACCTAGTAAAATGGGAGCGATTTTGAAGATTTGTTCAGCCAACCTGAGCCACATAAAAAAAGAGATAACTTCACACATGTTAACTTATTTAATGCACTGCCATTGGAGCCAAGTGATTGGAGAAACTATCCGAGAACTCACGAACCAGCGTATTTAGAATTACTGGAACTCGTTACAACTCATGTAAATAAGACACCAATATGAGAAAAGCAAATATCAGTCCTCATCAGAGGCTGTGTGCATGTGTGGTGGTCACGACGCGGTGCGATGGATTTGGCGGGACTGGAAATCCAGAGTTTTACGTCAAGTCGACGGATTTTAACATTCACGATCAAATTACTGTACATCACGCCATTTCACGCGATGGAGTGACCGTGAATACCCAGCTCTACAGTTATGTTACCTGCGGCAACGGCCAGAGTTAGATCTCTGCCTATACCTTAAGAGGGCTACCAAATTTTTTCTTGAATTCCAGTGTCAAGTGATATTTATTGGGATTCTTAAAGAAATTCGAAAGATTTAAGTAGCTTGATGTGTTAGCGTCTAGGTAGGTACCTATTAAAATGATGATTAAAAACACATAGGTAAAAAAAAATGTGTCAATGTTTGTGTCGGAGTATCTCTAAACCGCCTTTGGTCCATGTCCCTGTCGCTGACTCTTGGTGCGAATACCGTCCGTGTCGTGCTTTGGTAGAATTTACTTATTTTATCTCTCATTTCTGACACCAATTTGTTACGAGCCGGGTATGAGATAATTATATTAATTACTACCTATTAAGCAACAGAATAACTTTACAATTAAAACTTAATCACAAATACACTACTGTTCACTATTCGCTTAGATATCGCACTTCTAGTTCACTTCGACTCGCTTCGTTGTGTGGCCAAAATCAGACTGCCGGTCGTGAGTCTACGCTGTACCTACTTTATGCCCTCGGCGTACGGTCGAAATTATAATGACAATATTTCTGATATTTTTATAAAGGTTACGAATTTGTACCTACTCAACTTCAAAACTAATATTGATGAGATCTAGAAGTATCAACGCAAACACACTTTTAATCATGTGCTTTATCGGACATTCTCGTAGGTACGATGTAACCTCCTTAGACAATAGACATGCTCGTCCCGAGCATCATCAGCCCCGTAGTATCGCGCCAACCGGTCTACATGGACAATCTTAGGTGCACCTCGTAGACCCTTCTGTATTCGGTAGGTGACATTGTTGATCGTAGTCATGACTCGGTATGGTCCATCCCATTTTTCTCGCAACCTCGGAGACTTCCCCTTGCTCCACACTGGATAAATGGAGCCACACCAGTGAACCCTCATCGAAACCCCTACCCGTTTGCCTTCCGGTCATAACGGGTCTTCATCTTCTCAGACACCTGTTGGCCGGATTGTCGGATATGCTCATAAACATCATTCAACTTATTACGCAAGTCATTCGCGTAATCTGTTACACTACGTAGAGCATCACGGGGAGTTCCAGTAATTAAATCAGCAGGTTACCGTAATTCCCTTCCAAAGTTCGCGAAGGCTGGTGTCACAGTCGTACTTTCGGGGACTGTACTTTGGTATACAGAAGAAACGGCTGTATGTGCTTTACCCAGTCCACTTTCCACAACTTTCGCCAAATATCTTCAACGTTTGGTTGAATTGTTCCACCATTCCCTAGGATTGTGGGTAGTAACAGGTGGTTCTGGTTTTGTGGGTACCCATCAATCGACCAGTCTCTTGAAATACTTGCGATTCAAAATTCCTTCCTTTATCGCTGTGTATTTCTAAGGGTACTCCAAAACGACTGAAGACTTCCGGAACCAATTTATCTGCGACAGTCATAGCTTCTTAGTTAGGAATAGCGAAGTGCAAATATTTACTGAATTGCTGCAATGTCTTTACTACAGCGAGTAGCTCCCTTCTTGTAACGCAGTTATTTCTTTATGGTTTGGATAAGGATTTGCTGAAGACAGTAAGTTATTACAACCTCCCGGCCTCCTTTCCGTTGAGACAGCAGTACGCCCCCAATTCCAGTATTACTTGCATCTGTGTCAACTATGAAGTCATTTTCCGTGTCAGGATATCCCAAAATAGGTGTATTGCACAGACGTTTGAAGTTTCTTTAATTCCTGAAATGCGACGTCGCAGTCCTCGTCCCAACAGAATTTCCTCTTTTTCTCAGTGAGTTTGTGCAAGGGTTTGGCAATGTCGGCAAAATTCTTGACAAACCTTCGGTAGTAGGAGCACAAACCCAGAAATGCTCTGACCTGTGTCTTGTCTTTCGGAACTGGCCAATCCTTGACGGCGACTATTTTTTCTGGGTCTGTTTGAACACCTTCCCCCGAAACTATGTGTCCTAAAGAGTTCACATGCTTTCTGAAAAACGAGCACTTTTTCGGACTTAACTTGAGATTTGCTGTTTGGATTTTTGACAGCACTCGGTTGAGGTTTTTATGGTGATCTTCAAATGTTGGTACCGCCTACGATGATTATGTCGTCTAGATAGACAAGACATGCGTCCCCAATCAATCCGGCGAGTACTTGCTCCATCAGCCTTTCAAACGTCGTAGGAGCATTGCACAATCCGAATTTCATAACTTTAAACTGCCATAGCCCTTTTCCTGTTGAGAATGCAGTTTTCTCCTTGTCCTTGGGGTGTATTTCTACTTGCCAGTAGCCACTCTTCAGATCAAGTGTGGTAAACCACTTCATACCAGTCAGCATATCCAGTGTGATTACATCGCCTGAAGGAAAAATGTGTCGCGGTTTGTTTTTGTTTAGTTACCGCGCCTCCCCTCCCCGAACGGTTCATGTTCCAAATTAAATCTCATTCTGCTCCCTAAAAAGTCTAATGAAGAAAAGAGCTAGTTTGCGTGACTTTGTTCCGGCGTATAGAGGAACAAAACGACACTTTTCGGTTAGAAAGGATGAAAAATGTCATAAACTACAGTTGGATAGTTTGGTCTAAGAATCAAACAACATAATAGGTATAATAATTACAGTTTCCTCAATAGGTTAGACACTTCAGGAAGCAGTCAACAGGTTCCACTAATTGATTCCAAACGCCTTCGTCTTGAGTACCCACCTATGAATGATGCTCGATAGGTCCTCCTGACTCCTCTCGCACACCTACTTGGTGAGAGGACTTGAAGATATTGGTGTTTTGTAATGAAGTATTTTCACGAATAAAAGGGTGGTGTGAACAAAAATAAGGTACCTAAGGTTTCTTGTCTGTGTCTTAGGTTAGATCGACGTCGATCCCTTCTGGCAATCCTCCATACAATATTTTCCGATGTAGGTACACTTAGCAAAACTCAAAAGCTGTTTTTCTCCTACTGTATTAATTTTACTTTTTCATGAATATAATAGTTTGGAAGCGATACTAATAACTACGAAATAAATGTGTCTGCTGCTAACTAAACTGTAGGTGTCGTACCATATCCTTGCTATGAACGTCAGGCATGGATAGAATCATGACACGGATTGCTGTACCCACTGCAACGTATCATAAATTCATAATACGGGTATAGTAGGCGTAGTAAATAGACTGCATGGGCATAGCAGTCCATGTCGAAATCTACTAATCGAAAGACAGTGAAGTTATTACTTACACTTTTTTTTTCACAGCGGAACAGTTTTGGGGGCTATTTGGGACTATCCAGAATTTCAAACAAAATTATCGATAACAGCTGTTGGTTGGTGTATAGTAGAAGTTATTTTCCAAACTCCAGCAACACTTTTAATGGCTGATACTGAGACATTCCTGATGGAGAACCCCAATAACATTTTGGTAGATATAGCCCTGATTTACTGTACCTACCAATGAAAAAATTCCGTGTTGTTCACATTGAGCTATTACTACTACGTATAGAGAAGACAGCGCAAACAAAATCTTTGCTCGTGATATAACTCTCGTATTTTTTTTTGTTAACATGAACATATTTAAGAGCCCTCTTACAGTCCACTAGCGCCGCCAATCGAAAAAATGTCATAACTCGTAAATAGAATCAAAAATACAAAATGTGGTCTATTATTACTGTAGAAAAGGCAATAACGTAATTTTATAACACCTTATCAACACTTGAAATATAGCTGTTTAGCTAAATCGTGCATTCAAAACATAAACGGCCGTTTTTGTTACAAATGCACGATTTAGCTAAACAGCTATATTTCAAGTGGTGACAATGTGTTATAAAATTACGTTATTGCCTTTTCTACAGTAATAATAGACCACATTTTGTATTTTTGATTCTAATTACGAGTTATGACATTTTTTCGATTGGCGGCGCTAGTGGACTGTAAGAGGGCTCTTAACATATTTTTTCACATGAATTCAATTGAAATACTTAGCAAAATATACAGTCTTTATCATTTCTATATTAATAAATAATAATAAACTAAATAATAAATAGAGAAGACATAAGATTGGTGCTGTCCACAAATAAAGCTTAGGCAAACACTCATTAATTTATTGCAGTTTTTCTTAATAACAGAGCGTCATTTTATTAATGACCTGGGCCTCGATTCTGCTATTACGATAGTGTCAGAATAGGCGATCATTGAAGTCATCATGATCAAGTCCTGTCAAGTTTTGACAAGTTTGGTAATCTACTAATCTGCCGTCATAACAAAGAAGGCCGTAACTAACAATTTTGTCAAAAATGAGTTATAACCATATTTGGAATCAGCAAAGAAAAATAATGCTATCTTGTGGTCTTACTCACAAAGCTGTATCTCGTATGAGATCAAAGATAGCATAAACATTTTAGCCCTAACTACGACATAAATTATGGTTTTTGAATCTGAAAAGCCTTAATTACACAATAACGGCATTTTTTGTTAGTATTTTCGTAATTCTAGTCTGGAAGGCCGCAATTACCAATTAAATATTGTTAAGCTTTAAATATTAAATACTACTAGAAAAAGGCCTAACTACGCAATAAGGGCTTTTTACATAAGTATTTTGAAGGAAAGCTTCCTCATTCAGATGCCATGCCAAGCCAAGCTAAGCCGTAAATACATTTTACGCAATTACGCCCTTTCAGATAAGTATTTCACAAATTATAATTATTTTTTTGCTAAGACAAAAGGGCAAAAATAAAATAAAATGAATACGCATGTCTGATTTTAAATAAATTATGGTTCAACATATAGCCTATATTTTTTGACGTTTTATAAAATAAGCATCACTAACTAAAACCATTCAGTAAACCGCGGGCCTCCGTTTTAGATAAAACTTCAATTATCTCGGAATCAACGTTGACGTAGTTACGGCCTTCTTTCTAATGACGGCAGTAATATAATGGCGTCATTATGACTTCTCAATGAACAACCACTTTGACCCCATTGAAAGAAATGTCATAGAATATTAATCTCGTACATGAAATCTGGCATGAATAAAGGTTCGCATTTAGTGGTTAATTTCGAAAACCATTTGTACGAATGGTTTTATAATAATGGCAAAACGAAAATGATATTAAAAATTAAAACACCATTTTATTACGAGACCATCGACCGACCATTGTGAATTTAGCAGATTACGAACTTTAAGCAAAATGACAATGGGATGAGAATGGAATCGTGTTGGAGTGACGAATTTAATTAAATAGCAGAATTAGGCCCCTGGTATTTCCAAAATCACAGGTTATCGCAGCCAAAACTGATGCATTCTTAATCTATAAGGTGTAAGTAATCTCCGGAAGCATATTCGATAACGGAGATTAGTTATGATCTCATGATTGATAACAAAAGTTGCCGAAAGACCTTCTTCACTAAAAAATGTAATAGCAAGTAATTATTCATTATATCAAAGCATTATGCTTACGTGTTTTATTTAAACACACAATAAACTTATGACCAAACTAAAAATAAAAGTTGATAATTATAGTATTTAAGTTCTATTCATCCTTGAAATAACAATATTTTTTGCACGACATTTGTTAATAATCGATCACCCTACTTTGGCATCATACAGGGTGTAAACCACCTCATCACAAAACCATTAACCAAGCATTCTGTACATCAAACTAAGTAACTTTACGCAAAAATTATTGCTGGGAAACAACTTTTATTTTTGAGGTTATAACCATGTTTTGTGGTAGAACTCAATGTAACGCACTTAAAACATTGTGCTGATGGATGGATTGAATAGTGCTGGGGTCGTGGAGGTGTTAAAAGTCCAAATCTTACAAAAAAAAACTTGTGTTTAAAAAAAACTTGTCAAAAAGTTGTACCCTTATCTCCGTAACTAGAAGGTTCCCAGGTATGGTGTAGAACAAAAAAATATCGCAATAATGGGGAGAACAAGTGCCTTTTGCCTTCGTGAAGAGGTGTTTTACACCCTTTATAATTAATTACTGTTTAATTATTTACCAGTATTAATTTCAGGACTTGTTTCTACTAACATTTTATTTTAGTATGTGTGTATCAAATTGTAGGCATTTTAAACAAGGTCGAAACAAAGGGCTTTTTCCCGCCCTTGAACCAATGTGCGTCGGTGTCATTCCACCCAGTATTCGTCGCTTCGTCACTAATTTTAAATTAATATTTCAAACTACTACCGTCCTTATTCACCTTCACACTCAAACATCATAATAATCCAGTAACACTGATATTCCCACATGCACTCACATACCTACATACTAACGTGGCGACACTCATCTCAACGGCCTCTCTAATTGATTCCAAGCGTCTTCATTATGTGTAGTACGAACGTGTCCTAAGGCTGCACTCATACTGGGGGGCTGGGGAAGTTGATATTTTAACAAGAGTTTATGGTTAGGTTCGGTTCGGCGAAGGAAAAGTATGTCAGGAGTAACACACTAATAAATAATAATAAATAAATAAATAAATATCGCTGGACATTAACACACAGCGCCACCTAGTGCCACACTAAGCAAAGCTTGTGTCGTGGACACTAGATAGTTGAAAAAAAAAAAAAAAAAAAAAAAATATTATTTTAAACTGGCGCCCAACGTGGGGCGGGATACGCTCCAGAATCTTCTATGGCGCTTTCATTGGTCAAACCGGACCGAGAGGCGGTCGGAGTAACACACTATTAGAACTCTTGTTAAACTGGCCCAAACATAAACTCTTGTCAAAATATTTTATTAAGTGAGTAGGTCGGAAAGCACGTTAAGCCATTGGTCTCGGCTGTCGTTCGTAAATCTTTGCCAGTCATGAATACGTCATTCCAAGGGGTAGCATTTAATGCAGTTACTGGGTAATAAAGGTTTGTAAAATACCTATATACAGCTGCATCCCGTTAGACTGGATGCTGACCCCAACATATTTCCGAACCGGCTAGTAAGATGAAGATGAGAAAAATATGTCGGAATTTGGTGGCAGAACGGAACGGAACTTGTGTCCGTTTCTTTGTTCCCTCGTCACTATTATCCGGATAAACCGATTTCGATAACTATACAAGACTTGTTTAGAATCGTCTTAAAGTAGCGGTTAATAATATGTTACGCTATATTAATAGATGTTATTACGCTCTTTGCCATTCTATTACCCAGTAGTAGAATGACAAAGAGCGAATGATATACCAAGTTTATATTGTCCCAATTTTATTCACTTCTGACTGACCATATGCACCTATCAACATTCTGTTTAGTTTTTTTTGGAGCTCGATTGATACAAGTACTTACTTTAAGGTTATTCAATCAATGAACATTTATTTTTGCAAAATTTATTGTTCTAATAACAAAATACACAATCCTGTACAGCCATCGAAATAAAAAAAATACTTAAGGCGATTACATGAGCGGCAGTTTTATAATTACTAAAAGTATATTATGATTCACTGCTATAAACAAGACCAGAAAAATGTATGATATTCTTCAGGATATATGCTAATATGATCACTATCATATTTTGAAAACATTATACAATTAATTTAACTCGAAAAAAAATATCACGTACTTATCTCTAAAAATATCTTTCAAACAAAAAAAAACATACTAATATGCATGCGATAATTCAGATTTTTTGGCAATTTGGCAAATAATTTTAAAAGCAATATACTAGCATGATAATGTTTTAGTTTTTTCGTCCAATCAATAGTTTTTTTGTAAATCGATCGAAACTACTCATTTCGCTCTATTTGGCCCGCAGTGACTGACGCTACAACCACTTTGTAGTGCAAGCTGATTATAACTTTATTCTAACAGCATTAAAGACACACAAAACACAAACACAAATAGAGTTGCTTATTTAGCTCGTCTAACCGCCTTAAATCAGTATTACCAACATGAACGAACCCTAAATCCAAAAACGTTGAGGAAAAATGTGTTATGCGACTATTTCGTCCAATATTAGAAGACAACCTCGCTTTGTGGATTATGATAATTGCTATAATTGGATGGAATAGGGATCTTCATAATGAACTCTATTAAATTGAACGTTTTTATACTCATTACGTGCCAGTGTTTGTGAAAGGTAATGAGGTGTACGTTAGAATATTACATTAGGGAGGATTAAAACTGAGTTTAAGAGGGTAATGTCGGCTAGCTTTTCGTGAGGGTGCAGTTGGCTCTTTGATCTTTTTATCAACACAAGAGCATATTAAGAACTTTTTAGACTAATATTGTTGAGAGAAAAGTGTGCAAATACGATTCTGAAAATTACTTACTAGTACTACTACTTAATTACTTCTTAGGAAATAAGCTACATTATACCCGAGTGTCATAGGCTGTAATTTAAACGGTCCTTTTGGTTATTTTTTGTCTATAACGGGAGCTAAAGTTAGTCCTAGATATCTACCTATATTAGGTGAAAACTCATTTCAATCACGGTTTCAGCACTAAGTCGTCAATGAGCGAGATTCCTGCGGCGGTTATCTGTGTTTGATTCACTCAATCTCAATGACATGGTTTCTATGCAATTCAATGAAATTGATTCCGAAAGTCGTATATCGAAATTATTTCTTAGTTTTTGACGGCTTCAGTGGTTTTGCGGTTGCTGTCAGTGTCACCTTCGGAATTGTAACATTAATACACGAAACCACATTGTCAACTTCTTTACCTTGTACCGAAGCAACGAACGCAAATAAAAAAAAACAAAATCAAAATCATTAATTGCTTTAAGTAACCCTAATGTGGAAAATAAAATAATAGTGTAGGACTAGCCAGAGCAAAGGAGAAATAAAAAGATTTCATTTGAATAGATGGGCAGATGGGCATGATTTATTGACTAGGTTTAGACCATCATAAATAGGCACAAAAAATAAATAAAAACAATATTATACTTATATCTTTAGTATTAAAATTCATTGTACTTCTACTATTTAGTTTAATTTATTGTGTGTAAAGTTATTATAGTTAAATTTAATTTTGGTTGTTTTACTTATTAAATGTCTGTTTTTCATAATTATCTATTTTTAAGTTTTTATCATAATTTCAGCCGAAAGACGTCCAGTGCTGGACATAGGCCTCCCCAAGTGTCGCCACATTGACCGATACCGTGCGACTCGCATCCAACGGATTCCAGCAATCTTCACCAGGTCATCGGTCCACCTAGTGGGAGGTCTTCCAACACATCGTCTTCCGGTTCGCGGTCGCCACTCCAGTACTTTTCGGCCCCATCGGCCATCCGTTCTGCGAGAAATGTGCTCTGCTCACTGCCACTTAAGTTTGGAAATTCTTCGGGCTACGTCAGTGACCTTGGTTCTCTTGCGGATGTCTCATTGCTGATTCGATCACGCAAGGAAACTCCGAGCACAGCCCTCTCTATTGCACTTTGGATGACTTTTAGCCTTTTGATAAGGCCCATTGTGAGCGACCACGTCAATCCGTTGGATGAGAGTTGCACGGGACCGGAGAATGTGGCGACACTTGGGGGACGCCTATGTCCAGCAGTGGACGTCTTTCGGCTGAAATGATGATGATGGTGATGACATTATGTGTCGGGTTTTATATTTTTATTTTTACTTAAATTTTACTTGTTGACATACGAATTTTACCTGGCAAGCCGGCTTGACTAAGGTATAATAACAGTCTGATTATCTAAAAACAGCTGTCACTGTGACATGTTCCCATACAAAAATTTGTTTTAAACAGCTGTTTGTTAGATAATCAGACCGTCATATTTTTGGTGAACATAGACCTAAGTAGTTTGTGAAAACGACGATTTTCTTGTCTTGTCAATAATATACCCTCGATGGTTAGTAACCCAGGAAAATAATTTCAAATACTTAGAATTTCAAATACTTACCTAAGTATTTGAAATTATTTTCCTGGGTTATTCGATAAATGGTTCCCTACGGGTTCGTTCGGTATTTCTAATCAATTATCGGAATTGTCATCCTGAATAGTTAAGACCCGGAAAGGAAAAAGTATCGAGCATTGCTCACAGCACATAGTCTATGTCTATTGGAGACCTCCGTCCAATAGCTCAGTATCTCTTTAGGATTACATTAAGCATTAATTAAAAAAAAAAATAAGCGAAAATTATCTAGGCAGAGAGTCGGCAAGTTTTGAATAACAACATTACATAATACTGAGAGTGCGTTTCCACCAAATATAAGCCATAGAGGCTTAGCAGGTTGTGTGTAGAATTAACCAATCACGTAGCTAGAAGGAAAAGAAGCGATTTTGTTGGTTAAGTTTTACACACATCCGTCACTACGCATTTTGTTCATCGCTGTTGGAAACGCAGCCTAGCTCAAAACTCTACAACCTTAAAAAGCTCCGCTCCACCACTTCAATCTGCCTGATAAGTTCAAAATAACCTGGTTTTCCCCAGAAAAAAACCTCTTCTATCAGCTTTCCACAAAGACTGCCCTTCATAATGTAATGCCGATAGAAGTGAAACCACAAACTACACAGGCCCCGCCCCAGTCGTAGCACTACTACGAGTTGTGCCCCGTGCCTTAGTGGTGCTACGCCGTAGCAGATCGGCTACTAGTGCTACGAAGCGTACGTGACGGGCACGCGATTTTCATGATTTTCACCCATAAAGTGCTCAACACGCCTAAAGAAGATTTCCCTTCAAAAACTTAATATTGATATTGAAACTATCTTCCCACATGATATACTTAAAAATAAAGAAGTCACTTCCTCATATAAATGCCAGTTAGCGAATTCGCGAAAGGGATCCAAAACCCCCAGGCCACAACGACTTATATTAGCTTCATAAGGGAAACAAAACAGCAATAAAAATATTGAAACATCCCTCAGAAATCAAATTACTATAAATATTTTCCCAGAAAATGAAACCCTGGTACATTCCTTGATTCCTTCAGCTCAATTGGTAGTAATATAATGACGTTAACATATGTCTCTGGGCAGAATGGTAAGGGACTGACCCTTCCGAGACAATACAATTTGTTATAAGATGAATTACGTAGGGCTGACTGGAATCAATTAGGAATGGTCTATGATGAGATGAGATAGCGATGCTCCGGGAGCAAGGACGCGGGTAAAATATTCTTAAGCAAATCACGTATGAATCAGAAATGAGATTTTGTTGTAGGCAATAATCGCATTGCCAAATAGCAGCCAAAGGAAAAAACTAAGAATTTTCAATCCAGTTTATTTTTATCACTTTAAAATATAGGTAGGTAATGCAGCAGTGCCTTATCATAAAAGTTATAGATTGATAAAAAAAAGAGGCGCTTACAAGTATGAAATCACACACAAATTTAATTACTATGGTTTTCATAGAAATGGGTTGAAAACCTAATACTCAAATTTAAAAACTTGCATTGACCAAGGTAGACGTTCAAATGTTGGGATTTTTTCTTTAATTCACCATCAAAATGCCATCTTCCAAGGTTCTTGAAGCGTCTGGCTTGGATTTCTACATTGAAGGCCTTTTAGATTCCCGGATGCTGTTTAACTTTTGTTAAATATTTCTTTTGTTTTACATTTTTTTGTATAGCAAGCAACGACCTATTGTCGGGCCTACGCTGTCCCCCCATACTTTAGTACAAATGCTGTAATGAAACAATAATATTGTAATACCAAATGATTTGAAAAGAGTAACCATGGAGTTTCTTGCCGGTTCTTCTCCATGGAATCGACCAACGCGAACCGTGCACCTTTTTCGACGTTTTATAAGTGCCCATCCAGGCCTATGTGAAATAAAATATTTTGATTTTGATTGATTTTGATTTTGATGAAAGTTACAAATAATGGACACGTATTTCTTGTTTTTGTAAATCAATAAAAAATATCGCTGGAATATTTTTTCGCTGGGATTTTACAAAAGAAAAAATACGTGTCAAGTATTTGTTGATAAAATAACTGACGGATTAATTATTATTTTTTGTCGTCTATCTTTGGCTTTGATACCTGTGCCCAGTTCCTTTAACTACAACTTCTAATAGAACTCGGTTTTTAATATCCTACATTTAATAAAACAGCAAAAATATTAATTTATTGCCGACTCCCGCGCTGGAGGCGGTCGAGTGGAAGGAAACTCAGAAATAATAAGGAAAACATTGTTTTTATATGATAAAGGATTACAGAAACAGTTTGCATCATTGTTATAGAAGATTTTAGTGTATAATACTGTCATTTAATGTTCTATTATTTGAAGAACATTGGTCTTCAACAATCTAAGAGCAAGAAATAAATAAAACAGTTTTTTCCTTTACTCTGTAATGGACTAAATACGAAACGTAGATATTTGATTAGGTTTGTCTGTGAATGTATGATTGCCATTCTTATTCTTTATTCTTATTCTTTATTGCACACAAAAAAAACAACAAATATACATGTAACTTGCAATAATATAGCTTATGTACAAAGGCGAGCTTAACCCAGAGTTGGGTTTGCCATTGTTAGGTAGCGATTTTCTTGAGTGCCTCGGAATGCATGTAGGAAAGCGTTGGTCCCAACTGTCATTTGAAGATCTTTGACAGTCGTTACAGGTACTCGAAGAAGGGCAAAAAGTTTAAAATGAAAGAGTCCTACCTTCATAGCCACTAGTACTAATAAGAGTTCCATGATGGAACTATTTAGTGTTTAAACCTTGTTCAGGTTAAATTATCATCTGCCGGGGCTGCGAGAATGTTCGAAAGAGATACCGTGGTCCCGGAACATAAAGGGCGGATGAGTTTTAGTCAGTAAAAGTCTGATACTTACTTCCACTCCGCCCAGAGCGGAAGGAGTCATTTCATGATTTCCCATCCGAAAAAAAATGGTTCTTTTATTACATTTTACTGGAAGGAATTAGTAACACATTTACTTATTCGTTACCAACCTCATCACGAAGTCGTCAACAAAGCAAAGCATTGTGTACATCAAACTAAGTAACTTTACGCACTAATTATTGCTGGTAAACCACTTTTTTGGGGTGAAAAATCACATTTAGTGGTATAACTCAATGTAATGCACTCAAAACATTGTGCTGATGGATGGATAAAGTAGTACGGGGGTCGCGGTCGTAGAGGTGGTTAAAGTAAAAATCTCACAATATAAAATTGTCAAAAAGTTGTAACTTTGACCCCCAATATCTCCGTAACTATAAGGTTCCCAGGTATGGTATAGAATAAAAAAATGATCGGAAATCGAGGAGAACAAAATGGTTTTCGGCTTCGTTAAGAGGGGTTTTACACCCTTTATATTTACCTGTGAGCACAGGAAGTGGACCTGGCAGAGCCCAGATGGTGCAACAAAAAACGAGATCGACTTCATCATGTCAACCAAGAAGCAAATGTTCAATGATGTCTCTGTGATCAATTCGGTGAAAACCGGGAGCGATCACCGCATGGTAAGAGGCACATTGAACATCAATATCAAGCTAGAAAGGTCTCGACTGATGAAGTCTACGCTCCGTCCAGGACAGATCCAAATCCAAAACCCCGAGAGCTTTCAGCTCGAACTCCAGAATCGTTTCGAGTGCCTAGGCGGCTCAGTGGACGAATATAACGATGGGTTCGTGGAAACTGTCCATACGACCGGGTCTAAGTTCTTCAAGACACGTCGTACAGATCAGAAAAAGAGGTTCTCCGATCAAACTCTCGAGCTCATGAAGGAGCGGCGTGAGATGATCCTGCAGTCTTCAGATGAGGCGTCGAAATACCGGCAGCTCAATAGACGGATCTCTAAATCCTTAAAGAGCGACCTCCGCCGCTTTAATACCGAGCGTATTAAAGACGCGATCGAGCGGAACAAAGGCTCTAAAGTATTTTCAAGAGATCTGGCTATTGGGCAGAGCCAGCTCACGAAACTGAAGACCGACGATGGCAGGATCTTATCCGCCAAACCGGAGCTACTGAGGGAGATCGAGAGCTTCTATGGACAGTTGTACACGTCAACCAGCAAACCCATTGTCGACCTAGCAAACGACCCAAGAGCTAGACTAACCCGACACTATACCGAAGACATCCCGGACGTCAGCCTGTACGAGATTAGGATGGCTCTGAAACAACTCAAAAACAACAAGGCACCGGGGGATGACGGAATTACTGCCGAACTCCTGAAGGCGGGTGGAAAACCGGTACTTAAGGCCCTTCAGAAGCTGTTCAATTCCGTCATACTCGAGGGGAAAACGCCACAGGCATGGTGCAGGGGTGTGGTGGTGCTCTTCTTCAAGAAGGGTGACAATGCCCGGTTGAAGAATTACAGGCCCATCTCACTTCTAAGCCACGTTTACAAGTTGTTTTCAAGAGTCATCACGAATCGTCTCGCGCGCAGGTTTGACGATTTCCAGCCACCCGAACAAGCCGGTTTCCGAAAAGGTTTTAGCACCGTGGACCACATACATACGCTTCGGCAGGTTATACAGAAGACCGAAGAGTATAACTTGCCTCTCTGCTTAGCGTTTGTGGACTACGAAAAAGCCTTTGATTCGATCGAAACCTGGGCTGTACTGCAGTCTCTCCAACGGTGCCAAATTGACTATCGGTACATCGAGGTGTTGAAGTGTTTGTACAAAAACGCCACCATGTCAGTCCGACTTCAGGACCAAGCCTCGGAACCTATCCTTCTGCAGCGAGGTGTAAGACAGGGAGACGTCATATCTCCGAAACTGTTCACCGCTGCACTGGAGGATGTCTTCAAGGTTCTGGACTGGAGAGGGCTAGGCATCAACGTCAATGGCGAGTACATCACTCACCTTCGGTTTGCCGACGATATTGTGGTCATGGCTGAGACCATGGAGGACCTCAGTACAATGCTCGATGACCTCAGTAGAGCCTCCAAAAGAGTGGGTCTAAAAATGAACATGGACAAGACGAAGGTCATGTTGAATGCCCATGTCAAGCCCATTCCTATCAAGATCGGAGACTCTACACTCGAAATTGTAGACGATTATGTATACCTAGGACAAACGGTCCAGTTAGGTAGGTCTAACTTCGAGAAAGAGGTCAATCGTCGAATCCGACTCGGCTGGGCAGCGTTCGGGAAGCTGCGCGGTATCTTCTCGTCCAACTTACCGCAGTGTCTCAAGACGAAAGTCTATGACCAGTGTGTGTTGCCAGTGATTACATACGGGACCGAAACGTGGTTGCTCACAATGGGCCTTATCAAAAGGCTTAAAGTCACCCAAAGGGCAATGGAGAGGGCTATGCTCGGAGTTTCCTTGCGTGATCGAATCAGAAATGAAGACATCCGCAAGAGAACCAAGGTCACCGACGTAGCCCGAAGAATTGCTAAACTTAAGTGGCAGTGGGCAGGGCACATTGCTCGCAGAACGGATGGCCGATGGGGCCGAAAAGTTCTGGAGTGGCGACCGCGAACCGGAAGACGATGCGTTGGAAGACCTCCCACTAGGTGGACCGATGACCTGGTGAAGGTTGCGGGAATCCGGTGGATGGGAGTAGCAAGGGACCGGTCAATGTGGCGACACTTGGGGGAGGCCTATGTCCAGCAGTGGACGTCTTTCGGCTGAGATGATGATGATGATGATATTTACCTAAGTTTCAACTTTATGTTTTAACATTTTTTTAGTATTAAGTAAAGTATCACCATGCTTGTAATACCCATCAAAAGTGTACCTATAAAAATAGGTACACCCACATTTCTCATTCTTTCTTTTTTTCTTTCAAATATAATCAATAAATCATTTAATTTTTTTATTAATGTCAGCATTGTCAATGTTAATTTTATGCTATTTTCTAAAGTCTAAGCTAGTATTAATATTTGCACACCATGACAATGTTTTTTTTATTTTTTGAATTTCTTAATGTTTGAATCCATTACAAAATAAAATCAATTAATCATTTAATTTTTTACTAATGCCAGCATAGTCAATGTTAATTTAATGCTATTTTTTTTAAGTCTAAGCTTGTAAATATTTGCACGCCATGACCATATGGTAAACATGTTAGCACAACTCTCTTTGTATGTAACACTTTGCATGCATTTGTTGTCTTTATAATCGCATGTACACTAATGTTTGCGCAAATAAATGAATCTGAATCTGAATCTGAGTAAATGTAACGTATTCTTTGTTCGAATGCCGCTAGGAGCAAATGTTTAAGTGATGAGGATGGCATTGGATGACATTTGTTTCCGGGTCGTGGATGTTTCGACTTATAATAAGTATGTATTTACAAACAAAAAGTATATAATATATTAGAGGAAGTCTGAAAGTGGCGCCGGTGACTGAAAAGTTATGTGGTAATCGGTTGTCGTGGTATGGGCATGTGATGCGGAGGAATGAGGAAAATGTCGTGAAAAAAGTTTTGAATATGAATGTGGATGGGTATTTGAGTAGAGGAAGACCAAAGAAACGATGGATGGACTGTGTTAAGACGGATATGGTAAGAAAAGAAGTGTCTGATGAGATGACGAAAAATAGAGGAGTATGGAAGAGGAAGATATGCTGCGCCGACCCCAAATAAATTGGGATAAGGGCAAGAGAATGATGATGATGATATTATAGTATATCAACCATCTGGTGTACACGATACAGCCTTGCTTGGTGTGAGACTAGATGGCACTGTGTGTAAAGTCCAGCCGTATTTATTTATTTCACCAGTTAAGTTTAAGTCCCATGTAATAGGGGGTAAGCCTAATTCCATCAACCGAGCACAAACCCAGACTGCGTGGCTGTTACTGAGAATTCCTCATGGAAAATCCCAAAAAACACTTTTTCCCGACCCCACTTCACTAATGAGGCAGTCAATAAGTAATTGTTTGAACAATTTTCGGTTTGTTTAAGTTGATATCTAGGTATTCAAATAGTCAAAACTCTAATCTGAATGTTGAAGTGACACCACAAAGTGGCATTTAGAAATGTTTGTGATATTTTTGTTTACATTTTCATCAGATAGGTATTTTTGAGACAGACCATCATCATCATCTGCCTAGCCTTTTCCCAACTATGTTCGGCTTCCAGTCTAACCGGATGCAGCTGAATACCAGTATTTTACATGGAGCGACTGCCTATCTGACCTCCACAACCGTTAGTTAGTACCGTGTAATGCGATACTCTTTGGTGAGACACGTTGTTAGACTTTTTGGGTGACAGCCGGGACCATCAGCTCAACGTGCTTTCCGAGGCACGGAGGAAACTCGGTATATAAGGGTGGTCACCCATCCACAAACTAACCAAGGCAAACACAGCTTAAGGTGACTACAAGAGCTAAACGCGAGTTTTATAATGATTAGTATAGTATGATTCACTGCTATAAACAAAACCAGAAAAATAAATGATATTCTTCAGGATATATGCTGGTATGATATTGTTTTGAAAACATGATACAATCAATTTGACTCGATAAAAAAATCACGAACTTATCTCTTAAACATTCTTTCAACCAAAAAAAAACATACTAATATACATGCGATCATTCAGATTTTTTGGCAAACAATTCTACAAGCAATATATTAGCATTATAGTGTTTTAGATTTTTAGTCCATCGATCGAAACCACTCATTTTGCACTATTTGGCCCGCATTGACTGACGTAACAACCACTTTGTAGTACAAACTGATCAGAACTTAAATCTAACAGCATTTCCAACAAAGTTTAAACCACCACAAAGAGAGTTGCCAATTTAGCTCATCTAGTCACCTTAACCTAAAGATCGACCCGAGCGGCTGTTATTATTTTGCCACGAGCTTCTGACCGTAGACGTGTATTGTGTTCACGCTAAACTCTTTTCCCGCATGTCATGAATCTTTCCAAGTAAGTTGTTTCAGTCATTACGGAAAAGGTTTATCGTTCGTACAGTAAACGCTTTTGTGTATTAATGTTGATTCTCTAGGTCTATCTTTAGTAGGTTAGGTACAGATGTGATGAATTAATGTGTGGTTTAAGTCCTGATTTTTTGACAAAGGAAAAGAGAGAATATAAATATTCAACACCAACTATGATCGGGTCGGCTTCCAGTCTATTCGGATGCAGCTGATACCAGTATTTTATATGGAGCGACTGCCTATCTGACCTCCACAACCCAGTTAGTACTGGGTAACACTTGCAATGGTAAGACTGGTTGTCAGACCTTTTGGGCCACTGATTACATGTAACGACTGTCAAAGTTGGACAAATGACAGCCGCAAAAGCTTCTCGTGCTTCCCGAAACACGGAGAAAACTCGGTATGTAAGGGTGATCACCCATCCACAGACCATCCTAGGCAAGAACGTCTTAACCTAATGATTGACCCGAGTGGCTGTTATTATTTAGCCACAAACTCTAAATGAGAGAAATTATATAAGTTTTAGTTTTTTGGAGACTGCGGCGTTGGTCTACTGGTTGCAAGCGTAACTGTTGAGCATAAAAGGTCCTGGGTACGATTCCCATCTGGTCGGGCAAAGTGTTATTGGGTTTTTGATCAGGAATTTCTCAGTGGGAGCCACTGAGTCTGGATTTGTGCTCGATGGATGGCAATAAGACTTAAAAATAACTGACGAAATGTGGGTGTACTAAGGTCCATGTTCACCGAAAAATAACAGTCTGATAATCAGACCGTCATCTGTTTGGTGAACATGGACTTAAGTACGTACATCTGCATAACCTGGTTTCTTGAAAATATTCGAAACAAACAGCCTCCACCTGCATTGAAGATAACTGAATAGAACATCACGGAGGGATGAGACATAATCTTGTTAAGGTCAAAGCGTCGGGGTAGCACGCGAAATTCAAATTTTCTTAAGTTTTTTTTGCAGTCCTGCAAAAAATATTTGTTGTATGTTGATTAAAATATTGTTTGCGGCTGTAAGACGTATGTCAAAGGCCTGCAAATTGCAAAAAAAAGACGTGTGGCACTCGGGGACTGCCGCGGTAAAGCTATTGCATAGCATTTTTATCAACTTATGCAATTATAATTATTTATGTATTTTATTTTTCCGCTTGTTGCCGGCTCGAGGACCAAACGCAGACTAAATGTTCAGTATACGCGGTCCGCTCGCTTGCGGCGCGCGGACCGCGCTCGTACGCCGCAAAAACGACGGGGTGTTATAAGTTTAACGTGACTATGTAAGTGTGTGCCTAAGTTGATAAAAATGGTTACAAAGAAGGTCTAACATCAAATGTATACAACCTACAACTCCTAGTTACGGTAATATATTAAAAATAAAACTAACTTGTCATTGTCATTATCTGACATGGGGTGTTTCTATAAACAAAGATGGCTTGAAATATCCTATGCGCATCACCTGCTTGTCAGTTGATTCATTTTCATAGGACTATCGAAAAATTAAAGAAAGCTTGTGTGTAATGTTTTGTTTCTATCGGTCTGTGGGAAGAAAAATGTCAAACAGACCGATAAAACCTAAAAAAATGGCCGCTAGTAGTCCCAGGTGTTACTGCCAGTTATACGTAAGTAAGTTATAGAAAACGAGCCTAAATCAACGAGGCACTAGATAACGTGGAGTAAAAAAGATAGAAAACATTTATTTATGAATAAAAGAGGAATAACAAATAAAAAAACTTAAAACTAAACAATAAAAGTAAATGAAGAAACTTAAAACTGAATAGAAAACAAAAGTAATATTGTGTGTCTCACGGCTGCCCCAAATAGGCCCAGTTCAGCAAACTGCCGAGCAGTTAGTGCCCGACGCTGGTTTTCAACCGGACATGTGATGATGATGAGTAGGTATGTCAATACCCCAATGACCGAACACTTAAAAATTACACCCCTAACTAAGAAAATCCCTAGATACAAATCACAGCCTTAACAAAGTTAATTTATCAAAAGTCCAGCGAATCGTACACAAACATCAAGATAGAGGTGTGGCGTGCAATTTTTCACGGCCTCGGCAACCCACTGGCGTCCTAATTAAAGTGCCGTTAGCAACTCCATAAAATATAATTAATTAGCCAAGTTTCTCAACTCCCAATAGAATTATTTTATGAATGAATAAACAGGTAATATTTGTAGGGTGGACGTGGATTTGTAGAGGTGAGAGGCGGTTTGTATTGGTGAAATCTTGTATAAGATCTTTTCATTACTTGGCAGAATTTAGTAAATATAAAAAAGAGTTAGTGTAGGCGCAAAATTAAGGTAAAGCTTTTATCGTAAACCAAATCAATGTTCAAAGAAAACAAGATTAATTGAAAAGCCAGACAATATCGCGTTTATATTCTCGTTTTTACAAACAGATTTTGATATTTTCTTATCCTTTATTCTTCGCATTGACGTTAATAATAGATTTTTATTTATAAAAACATTTGGGCATGAGTTTAGCAGCCTTAATAAAATATCAAACATTTCGTTTGCCAGGGAAACTAAACTTAAAAAAAATCGTCCAGGTGCGAGTTGGACTTGCTCATGAAACGAAAATCAATGGTACTGAACCATCATGGTTCTGGAGTCCCCTTTAATTTTATTTGTTGTTAAGAGGGCTATCCCACTTTGATAAATGATAAATGATATTTATTCAGCAAGTAGGTTTTGTCAAACACTTTTACACGTCATTTTTTTTTTAAACTATATGGGGCCGGTGTTTCGTAACTGACTACTCTGAGAAGAAACAGCCGAAACAAACTCAGAGGTCATAGTCTCTTTTGAAGTCCAGACAATCTTGCTTAATTCACACGAGGACTATGCAGATTAGTGTCTGAGATGGTCTTTTGAAGAAAGAACCACACTGATTTGAGTGGACCTGTCCAGTCAGTGCAAGCATTTGTCAGTTATCGTGTAGCTCGACTTTTAACTCAAGGAGCTCAACGAAACGACGAACAATACGAAAGAAAGGACATTTGGGTAGGTCGCTTATAGTACTCAAACTGCCAGACAGTCGTGGGAAAAAAAAAACAAAATGCGACCCACATGGATCCTCACATTTACAATTATTAAATAAAATAAATAATAATTTACAAAAACGATTGTCAATAAAAATACGATATGTCAAATACACACATAAAACAAACAAACAAAAAAGGTAAAAAATAATAAAATACTGAACTAAGTATTCATGTCAATTCATTAAATGTCAGTCACAAGTAAATATTCATGTCAAATTCACACACATAAAATAAAATAAAAAAATAAAAAGAACGTAAAAAATAATAAAAAACTGAAATAAGTATTCATGTCAAATCATTCAATGTCACAGTGTATAAAATAAAGGAATCAACAATAAACCAGCGAAGTCCGAAATTTCAACATTGTTTTAAGACACTCTAATACAAGAAAAATTATGCTGTATTGTGTTGTTGTGTATTGTGTATAAGGTCTCATTGGTTTATATCCTTCGGCTACGGAACCCAAAAAGATAACTGATCTCTTATGTTCAGAAAGAAAAACGTTGTTTCAGGCTGTCTGTGTGTAGTTTTTTACCAGCCAGAATTAACCTCAATCAGATTATTTTCACTAAGATCTTTTGCCAATCTTTACAAAGCTAAATCCCTTTCTTCTTGGCCCACAGCCAGTCATATTCCGGTTAAAAGCTGAAACCAAGAAACTATCCCAACAAAATATTGAACTACAGTCACTCTATTTGATATCGGTGCCCTAGTTTTTGTCAAGACAAACAAGAGAATGAATTATTATACTTCGTGTTGATCCCTCTATTGTTCTTAGCGAGAGATAATTCGATTGTTCGAAAGATAAAAGGTATTGGTTCTTTATGAACTTTTATTCCAGTTGCTCGGAAATGAGTAATGCGAAACTAAGGTTTTGGTTTTTCATTTTTCTAAGTTCTTTGGCCTGAATTTTTATCGCGCTAACGGTCGGTCGCACACGGTCGGTTGCGTACGAGTATACATTGTGTTCTATATGTATAGTACCATACTGCGACGTTAACATCAGCAGCGACCGCATGCTATTTTGTTCTCGCTGACGTCAATGTTGACCGTCAGCACGACAAGAATTCAGGGGCCAGATTCCGCTATTTTAATAAATTCGTAACTTCAACGCGATTCCATTCTCATCCCATTGTCATTTTGCTTAAAGTTCGTAATCTGCTAAATTCACAATGGTCGGTCGATGGTCTCGTAATAAAATTGTGTTTTAATGGCATTTTCGTATTGCCATTATTATAAAACCATTAGTACAAATGGTTTTCGATATCTACTACTAAATGCGAACATTTATTCATGCCAGATTTCATGTACGAGATTAATATTCTATGACATTTCTTTCAATGGAGTCTCACTGGTTGTTCATTGAGAAGTCATAATGACGCCATTAAATTAGTAGATTACCAAACTTGTCAGAACTTGATCATTGTGACTTCAATGATCGCCTATTCTGACACCATCGTAATAGCAAAATCGAGGCCCAGGCCTAAGACTGGCTGTTTGTACATAGATATTGATAGAAGAGGTTAAAGTAGTTGTTTCTACATGGAAAAAGCTTCTGTCTACGATGACATCGACACTTGTTACAATTTGCATAGAAACTGGTTATTTCTACGTTCTGTCCTTGCGATAGGTCGGCGATGCTGCTGCGGATTACGGTAGAGACAGCCTTCAGTTGACCACCCAGTTGACTGCCTATCTGACCTCCACAATCCAGTTAGTACTGGGTACTATAGGGTAGACGACAAAAAAATCTAATTAGTCCGTCAGGTAGATTATTAAAAAATATTTGACCCGGATTTTTTCTTTTGTTACGTAAATGAAAATTGACGAAGATACGACGCTTTTAAAGTTCGCAGTACGTTACGCCTTAGTGTAATTTTTAGCTAGTTCTGACGTCACAAGCCCCCACTCCCGAGTTTTGATACGTTTCATCTTTGTCAATATTCATTGATTTACAAAAACAAAAAATACGTGTCCATTATTTTTCAATAATCTAACTCATGGACTAAATAAATTTGTAATTTTTTGATCCCGTCTTCAAGCCTATTATACCCTTGATAAGTCTGGATGTATACAAATAATACCTTAAATATCAGAAATCCATTATCCCTCATAAATAAAACTTATCGTAGACATCAGTAAGTTCCTTTTAAAGCCTACAATCGGAACCGACACTTTTTCAAAGCTCCCTCCCCACTCCAACCACGTTCTTCACAATTGGATCTCCTAGGTACAGAATCAGTAAATACTTCACCGTTTGTGCAATCATACACCTTTTGTTAGACTAGGTCTAAGCTTCACCGGACACGGGATGAAGCCTATGTACTGATATAGTATCAAATGGAACGGATTTATTACTAAGATCTTTTCTTTTGTAGAAAGAGATCTGTTGTCAATTAATTTTTATTTTTGCTTAGTTATACTATATAGCTATGCTTAGTTATGCTTAGTTATAAATAATACATAACCACCTACTCATCACCATTCACAAAAACGTCGAGCAGGATTTTAATCAGTCTCTACTTAACAAAACATTACATACTGACCATTATCCTGTATCCCAATCAAACAGATTGACACTCGACGGCGAGCCTTAAGCAGGAACCTTGTTCGTCGTTAGGGCTCTCGTCCACCGCGGATTCTTGTAGCGATGCCGCGATATAGTCGCGATTTCACGATGCTCTAGGTGGCTGTGCACCTTCACCTGCGTAACCGCGGTTCTATATAGATAGAAAAATGCCTACGACCTACACTCTTGTCTGGATCGACACAGTAGTGATGCTGACGCGTGTTGCAAAATGCGACTGACATGCAATAGCAGCGATCCAAAAGCGCGTTTGCGAAACCCGCGACAGTATCATCTGCCTAGCCCTTTCCCAACTATAGTGGGGTCAGCTTCCAGTCTTAGAACCGTATGCAGCTGAATACGAGTATTTTACATGGAACGACTATCTCTTTAATCTCCATCTTTTAATCTCTAATCTCTTTAAGCTATATTACTGTATAATACAATACCCCTTGGTAAGACTGGACTTTCGGGCCACTGACTACCTACAACGACTGTAAAAGATCTATAAAAGGCAGCCGTGCCAACCGGCTAATCGTGCTCGTCCGAGACCTGGAGGAGATTTGGTTCCTGTGTAAAAGATGGTCATCAATCCACCGAGTGACCTAGGCAAGGGCAGCGTAGGTAACCATAAAGAGCGACCCGCGCAGCTGTAATGATTTGGCTCTTAAGCGCGACAGCATCGATACATAAAGTCGCAGTGGGCAGAGTGCCTTATAGTAAAGTAGGCTTTATGTAATTACTTCTTGTGCCCAAACAGTATGGGGTGGAAGATTATAGGCGCAGCAAGTGAGGATTATGTTGAGAATATTTTGTCGCTTGTTATGGTATGTTTTGGGTCGTTTGTGAATATAATATGGCTCGGTTATGTTACCAGGGCAAACCTGAATGGTTGCAATGGCAATACTTTTCATTTCGACACAGATATTATAATACTTCATTTCGAAAAACTTTAGTAACATTGATTGAAGAAAAGTCCTCACCCTTTTATCATAGGCATAACCTATGATAAAAGGGTGAGGATTTTTCTTCAAAATCTAATGATTTGTGGCAGAAAACTAATTCTTACTTGTGTTGTGTTGTGAAAAATCATGTTTTGTGGTAAAACCTCTCATTGTGCTGGTGGATGGATTGAATAGTGTGGTCGTGGAGGTTTTTAAAATAGTTTTTAGCATACTTACATAGCTGACATTTTGTGCAATGTAATTAATAATTGTTATTTCGTGATTTCTGGTTTATTTGTATTTATTGATTTAATTTAGTTTAATTTCATGTAATTTAATTAATTGTTTTTAATTGTTTTGATTTAATTTGTATTTATTGATTTTAGTTGTTTTAATTTAATTTGTATTTATTGATTTTAATCGTTTTGTTTTCATTTAATTTCATGAAATTTGATAAATATTTTATATGCCTACCGGCGGAACATACTTAGTTTCTGAATTAAGTATGTATTTATACCACTTATTTTTACTTATGTTAACAAAATAAATGAATAGGAATATTTAAATACTTGTGAAATTGTTGAAACTTTGAATCCCAAGTTCTCCGTAACTAGAAGGTTCCCAGGATAATGTATGATAGGGAAAACAAGTGCCTTTCGGCTTCGTTAAGAGTAATTTTACTCTTTTTTTATCCAACTAACGGCCGAATACTGAAACGTCACTTAAAATTTAAGTAGCACTTATATATAACAGATACTCAAAAATGGAGCCAATTTCTATACTTTATAAGTTATCCATGAATGTATGAAAGTGTATAAACTTTTGAGATCCCATTTTTAAATCGGTTTCCGCGCCCAACGCGACCTTGTTTGGTGTAGAAGATAACGTGGTATCTACCATTAGTAAAATTAGTCACCAGACGTTTTCGGAAACATAACCAATGTATCCGTCTTCTGTTAACGTGCTAATATTATAATTTTTAGGCAACTATCTTAAAAAAAGTGAATTTAAGTTGTTTTTTTTTTGTAACTACCCAGACTACTAACTTTTGCACTATTTCCTTAGAGCAATAGGCTTGTAGCTCGAAGATTATTAGGTATTCAAAAAGCCTAGGATATTATACAATTTACAAAAACAACTTTATGGAGTTTAATATTAAATTTAATGTCTAGAGCCACTCGTTTTTCGGTTTCTTTTTTAATGCTGGTTAACCTTTCATTGGCGACTGTGTTAGTCTAAGACTGTAAAACCTATGTGTTGTACACAAAATTTGTTGGTGAACCTATATTAAGGAATAAATAAATAAACATACCATCAACATCATCTTATTCTCACTGTTAAGATACACAGCTTTCTCTTCCAGAGACGTTTTTTTATAAACAATTATGTAGCTACAAGGTTCTACCTGGAACCACATTGCCTACATTTACTTACCAAGTTCTGAATGCCACCAAACAAAATCTCGGATGATATCAGGCGGCGCTCAATCGCAGCTCGTTCTCGCGTTAATATCATCTTATTTGCTCGAATTTCTGCTCTTGAGCATACATTATTAAACCTGTCTGTTTACTGATGTAATGAAGAATGTGCGCGATTCCTTTAGTAAATAATACCGTCGGTGATCATGTTGAGGTAGAAATGATTTGTAAGTTCTGTCGCAAGCTCTAATTATATGTATATGTCACCGTAAAATTGTCAAATACGTTATACTCGTATTGTAATATCTCTAGCGATGCACTGTTTTAGACTTTCACGGTTTTCACTACACTTAAAACCTAAAGAAAATCACGGATATAATCCCGTAAGTACTTTAAGTGTATCTCTAGCGGTATTGTAAAATCTCGAAATATTGTCAAATGAACGTACTGCTTACAACAAAACGCATTATTTTTCGTGATATGCATGCGATGGTAGTCAACTTACGCGATGTGGAGGGAAGGAGGGGTCCCCCTTGCCCAGTGGTACAACTCTCATGAAAAGATATTGTACCATTCCTGAGAAATACCGATTATTATAACCTAACCTTAAAACACTTTATATTCCCCTTCCTAGTCGACGGAGCCTCGCTTCGCGGGGCCCCAATTTCCGAGTGCAGGGTTTAAAGGAACCTAACTAACCTAACGGGGGGGTGCCCTTTTTTATTTTTTTTTTAGGATGGGAAATCATCAAATGACTTCTCCCACTCTGGGCGGAGCGGGAGGGAGTGTCAGACTCTTACTGACTAAAGCCCATCTATGTTCCTTCCTCGCCCTTTATGTTCCGGGGCCGCGGTATCTCTTTAGAACAGGCCCGCAACCCCGGTAGGGGGTGCACTAAGTCCCGATTATGGGGGCAGAGATACTTCCGTATGTTCAGTTGATAATAATTTACAATATCGCTAGAGACAAACACGTTATATTGTAATTTAACGTGTTTTACAATTTTACGGTGACATATATACATATGACATCAGCATCTGCCTCCTTTTCTCAACTATGTTGGGGTCAGATTCCAGTCTAACTGGATGCTCTGAATACCAGTGTTTTACGCACAGTAAGTCGTGGTTTCGAACCCAGGCAGGCGCATTACTTTGTGTAATTTATTTCACCACCGCTGTTCTCAAAACGCTGAAGGGAACCGGCATGTCCTAAACCCAAAAATTCGAAGACATATGTCATCTACAAATCAGCACTGGGCCCACGTGTTGGATTATAGCCCATTCCCTCTCAAAGAGAAGACGTCTATGCCCCAGTTAGTGAGAACATGTAGTGTTTTACATGGAGTGACTGCCTATCTGACATCCACAACACAGTACTTTCTCTACTCACTTTTGGGCCACTTATGGCCAATATCTTTTAAAAAGATTTCCTCCTACTGTATTGATCGTTATTTTTAATACAACAATATGTTACCGGAGAGCGGTGGCCCAGTGGTGGCGGCCCCGACTTACGAACAGTAAGTCGTGAGTTCGAACCCAGACAGGCTTATTACTTTGTGTAATTTATTTCATCACCGCTGCTCTCAAAACGGTGAAGGAAAACATCGTGAGGAAACCGGCATGTCCTAGAAACAAGAATTCGAAGACATGTGACATCTACCAATCCGCACTAGGCCCGCGTGGTAATTAAAGCCCATTCCCTCTCATTTAGAGGAGGCCGTGTTCCAGCAGTGGGAAGTTTATAGGCTGATGATGATGATGATGTTTCCGGACCTGATGGTAAAAGTACTTGATGAAAATGATGTGCAATTCAGGAAACGATAAAGTACCGTTCCAGAGTTTCTTTACAAACATTTTCGTGCTAATTTTGTGCACTACGTTTTTATCTACAACAACGAAAAATCATAAATCTTTAAATGAAAACTTCGACTACTTACTAACTTGAATAAATCAGGAAATAAACCAAAATAGTGGAATCGCTCCTGGTATATTTGCACAGTAGGTATTCCAGTAGCCTTTTAATAAGTGTCGTGTAGAATTTTCTTTTAGTTCTTAAAAGCTGTTTCGGTTTAATAATTTCATAAAAAAATGGCATTTTGTTACAAAGTTACTGTTACCATTTTGCCAAAAAATAATATGAGAAACAGTAACATTCATGTTTCATGTTCTAGGTAGGAAGTAACAACAAACCAAGGATTACAGCGAACGCTTTCAGGGAAACGAAAGCAAAGGTAATGTTCAAAGTTGTCAACTTTCCAACATTTTTATGTAGAATAAAAATGTTGGAAAGTCAACTTGTACACGTTTTGTTAAAAATCGAAATAATTCCACGAAAAATTTATGAATTCATTTATAAATTCCCGCAATTTTTCATTGTTGCATTTAAAGAATTTGCAACAGAATTTACAACTTTATAAAAACAATAGTTCTACGTAAACTTTATCATTGAAACTATATGTGATATTGCAATGACGTTGTCGCTGCAGTTTGCTGTTGTATTGTGGTGGCCTTCAGAGGCCAGATTTTGCCATCATCATCATTTCAGTCTGGTGCGGCGAGTACCGCCCTCAGTTTCAAGTTGGTTGGTATGTAGTCTATCGATATAGCGTGTGGGTCCGCCATTTTGGAGGAATCAGTGGGCATGATCAATCAGATGTCAACTTGCATTGGCGCAGTACACACGTCGCACACGACTCATCCCGTGTCTTAAATCCTAAGACACCATCTCCCGCAAGACCATGAAAGCCTGAGTATTATCCCGTAAGTATCGATAATTGATAAAAATCCCATAGTACCGCGACTGTGTAATCTGTGCTCAAGAAAACGAAGGAGATCATCGCACAAGACCCGGCAGAGGGACAGGTGGTACTACCTTTGAAGACCTCCGGGACTGAACAAGGAAGAACTAGGTACCGCTTTTCTATAGTTGTACCACTATACGCCGTCTGCTGCCACCACTCCCAACTTGAAAATTATACAGACAAATATAGGCATTTTGAATCAGCACGTAATCCAGGTGTTGGATTGTGACAAGTCCTCAAACCGCAGAGATACACGGCTATTTACAGGCCTGTCCCTCCGCAGTCGAAAGATGATGATGATGAATGCTGCTGGACATAGGCCTTGTCCAAATGGGGTGTTCTGCCATAATCGCCACGCTTGGCACGATCGTTACAAAAGCACAGAGAACGCTGCTGCACATTCTTTAGTAAGGTCTTGACTCCCTTCTTTACATTGCTCTCGTCGCCTAATCTAACCATGGGAACACCTGGTCACACCTGTACCTAATCCTTGAAGAGTTATGCACATTTAAATAGGGGTCGAGCCTATTGCCGTCAACCGGACACAACTCAACATCGAGACAATAATGTGTCATGAAAATTGATACTATCTACTCTTGATAACATACATAATTATAATACACATACGCTACAAAGATACCCCCCAACGTATAAATGATGATCCGTCGGAGGCAACGTATCAACTAATGCAATATTAATGAGTATTGCACTTTGTATGATGGTGACGATGCAATGGCCAAATGAGGGTTAGAATATTGGTTGCGACGGGATACAGAAGTTGCATCTGAGTTTTGTTCAAAAAGGAAAATTAAAGGAGTTTCACATAACATCATGCCAGATACGAGTAATTCCGAAATTGCAGAACCGTGTGAACGTTACAGCATGTTGCAAAGTGTTCTTGTTAATATAGGATATTATGATATCTGTATCCTGTGTATGTTTATTAATGGAACGAACTTTGAAATCAAGAATAAAACTTGCTGTCCCATACTTAAGGTAGAATGTGATTTGAAACTGTTTCGGTAGCTTATAATTTTTTTCTTGATTTCAATTATCTGGGTCCCATGGAGGTTTAGATCTCTATGGAACGGGCAAGAAACTCCATGGACACTCTTTCAAATCAAATTATTGTTACAAAATCTTGGTTACATCATTCACGTTGCAGGATGTGCACGTTAAAAGTGTCCAAAGTAAAAACAAAATAATTCATTCAAATAATTAAATAAAAATATCGCTGGACATTACCACACAGCGCCACCTAGTTCCACACTAAGCAAAGCTTGTGTCGTGGACACTAGATAGTTGATATACTACACATATATTTTTTTGTTTGTAAATACATACTTATTATACATATAAACATCTATGACTCGTAAACAAATGTCCATGCTCAACACACAAACATTTGCTCCTACCGGGATTCGAACCCAGGACCCTAACAACGTAAGGCAACGTCACTACCACTACGCCATTCGAGTCGTCTAAATTGATGACTGGAGATGACCAGTCACAACTGACAGCGCCCGTTCACGAAAGGTCTTATTACAAGAGGTACCTTCTATCTTCCATCACCACCTCTACAATAATGTGTGTAGCAAGCCATTAATAACGCCATAGCATGTATTGTGAACCGATTGCTATCTCCTCTCAAATTATTCGCATACAAAATTAATTGTTATTTGAACAGTATGGTTAATTTCCTTTAAATTAGTTCCTTTATTGCGAAAGTAATTAATGTTTGTTACTAACGATCGATACTTTGTTACTTTGCGTTATTGGTGAAACGGATAACAATAAGTAGTTTTGCGAGATAACAGTAAATGGGTTTTAACTGTAAAAAAAATGACTAGTTTGATTACCAAAGGCTCTACAGTGACGAGCACAAATATAAATGGTGTAAAAAATCGCTTAACAAAGCCGAAAGGTACATGTTCCCCCCGTCATTGCGATCACTATTTTGTTCTAAAACACGTGACGTCCCGAATGGCATAGTGGTAGTGAGGCTGCCTTACGTTCTTAGGGTCCTGGGTTCGAATCCCGGTAAGAGCAAATGTTTGTGTGATTAGCATGGACATTTGTTTCCGAGTCATGGATGTTTATATGTATAATAAGTAAGTATTTACAAACAAAAAAAAGGATATATATAGTATATCAACTGTCTGGCGACCACGACACAAGCCTTGCTTAGTGTGGCACTAGATGGCGCTGCGTGTTAATGTCCAGCGATATTATTTATTTATATCTGGGAACCTTCTAGTTACGGATCGGGGTTCTATGTTGGGATCGGCTTTCAGTCTTACCGGATGCAGCTGAATATCAGTATTTTACATGGAGCGACTGCCTATCTGACCTCCAAAACCCAGTTAACACTGAAATATATGATGCCACTTGGTAAGACTGGTTGTCAGACTTTTTAGGCCACTGATGACTACCTGTAACGACTGTCAAAAATTGACAAATGACAGCCGGGACGTTGGTCCCGGCTGCGCTTAACGTGACGCTTAACGCTTAGCTTAACATGCTTTCCGAGGCACGGAGGAAACTCAGTATGTAAGGGTGGTCACCCATCCACAGACCAACCTAGGCAAGCACGGCTTAACCTAAACCTAAGATGTCTGCGAGCATTGTTCAAACTTAAAACTACAGACAGTTGCAAGCCTTATTTTAAGGAATACGGTATCTTGACCCTTCCTCGTTTTTATATTTTTGAAGTAGCTATGTTTGTACAGCAAAATCCGAATCGTTTTCAACGCCTTACTGATGTATTCCCAAGGAATAGGCGTGACAATAGCAAACTTTGTCAAGTATCATGTCAAACCACTTTAATGCGCAAAAGTATTTACTGCATGGCCCCTATTATTTTCAATAAATTGCCAAGTGGCTGGAGGAATTTAAATACGGTGATGTTTAGAAGTAGACTTCGTAAATTTTTGACAGATAAAGTCAGTGTACTATAGCATAAATGAGTTTCTAACAGAGAAAAATATATTTGTTGATTAGTTTAATATTGATATTTTCTTAATTTAATAATGTTGATTAATGTTGACGTTGATTTTAATTGTGTGTAATAAAAATGATAATTTTGAAATTTAATTATAATTGTAATGAAAATGATAATTAATTGATGTAATGATAGCTGTAATGAAAAAGTTTATTTATTTATTTAATGTTAACTGTAATGATAATGATAATAAGTTACTATCTGATCTATTGAGTGATAATTGTAATAATAACATTAAAATCGATCTGGTATTTGAAAATAATGTAAGTTCATGTTCTTTAGAAATAAGCATCGCCTTTGTACCTATTTTTATTCCTTTCTTCTTTTCTGTATTTAGTGTGTACATATATTGTTAAATAAATAAATAAAATAATGTAGCTAAATGTTTGCATGCCGAATGGTAAAATATAGCTGACTGAGCTTTGATATGTCATAACAACGATTGTATAGGCACCCATATTTGCAAAATAAAAAATATTATTCGCGCAAAAAAAAAAAAAATATTATAGCGGCTGTTATTATTTAACCACGAGGTCCTCAAATGAAGCTGTATGAAAGAATTTTATGGATGTTGGAAATCATTTTGTGACAAACAAACGCAATCCATTGAATATAATATTGTTACGAACAACGGATGTACTTTGAAAGTCAAAGCATTCCAACAATGTTTTAAAATAAATAATGTCATGTTAATGAAAATTTAATGTCGGAAATTCTTTACATGCATTGTCACAAAGAGAAAATACAATAATAGCAGAGCGTGAGTTGATGGGTGAATTTTTTTACAAATACTATCATAAATACCTCCGGCTAAACTGTAACTAGGAATATAAATTTAAAAATGTATAAATTTATAAAGTTTATTTTAGGATTACAAGATGGTATGTTTCTTTTTATTTTTATTGTACTCCACACAATGCTGTCTATTTGACCCAATGGTTGACTGGTAGAGAATGCCTTGTGGCATTAAGTCCGCCTATGTACCACCATTGTACATGAAGTTTAAATAAATAAATAAATAAAGGGTGTAAAAAACCTCTAACGAAGCCGAAAGGCACTTGTTTTCTCCGTCACACGGTAATTAAAAGTATTTTTTTTCTCACGCGTAGTGTGACTTGTACCATACCTTTTATTTTTTATTTTTTTTTTGGAATGGGAAATCATCAATTAATGACCTCTACCACTCCGGGCGGAGCAGGACGGAGTGTCAGACTCTTACTGACTAAAACCCATCCATGTTCAATCCTCGCTCTTTATGTTCCGGGGTTGCGGTATCTCTTTCGAACAGGCCTGCAACCCCGGGACTTGTACCATCCTTAAGTTAATATGATGTAAAGGTATACCAGAGCCATTACATTTTTGTTTTTTTTAATTCTTCACTTTAAGTTTCTATGAGTATGGAGCTCGATTTTCAGACCACTGTGCGTCATTGCGATCTTTTTTTTTGTTCTACACCACACCTGGGAACCTTCTAGTTACGGAGATATTGGGGGTCGAAGTTCCAACATTTTTACCAGTTTTTTTTAATACAAGTTTTTATTGCAAAATATTACTTATTATTATATTTAAAAGAATAATGCTACATACAATTATACATTAAAATAAACTAAACTAACTTAAATACTACTTTAAATACATCTACGACCCCCGTACTATTTAATAAATTCATCATCACAATGTTTTAAGTGCATTACATTGACTTCTAACACAAACATGATTTTTCATCCCAAAAGAAAAAAAAATGCGTTCAAAGTTCCTTAACTTGATGTACAGAATGCTTGGTTGACGGCTTCGTGATGAGGTTTTTTTACAGCCTGTATAGTATTTAAAATGAACAAAAAAGTCGAAGGTGTAGACAGAATGACATTTTATCAGCGATAACCGAAAAAATGCAGCAGAATTTTACAATCTATGAAACCAAATTATTTTCCTTCCTTAAAATAATGTTTTATTACTAACCTATTATTTTCATTTATTCTGTTGAGAGTCCTTGTTGAATTTCGATACGCTTTTGAATCGATCGTCAATTGTCTAGGCCCCCAGAATGAGCAGTATAGTAATACAAAGAAGAGAAGAGAACAGAAGTAAGATTGAGGCACGTACAGACGCGACAAAAAATTACGTTTTCTTTCTTTCTTTCTTTTCTTTCTAATTAGTCCGTCACATGATTTCCAAAAAATATTTCATAAACAAAAGATACAGTGCGTCGAAAACTTGTGTGAGGTCATATTTGAGTACATTTTTTACTGGAAACTGCCGTCACAAGCCGGGGGACTCGTGATTTTTGACGCGTGTTATCTTCATAAGTTTTATATATTTTTTTATTACTACTTTTTATTATTACTTTATATTATTATTTTTACTTTTTTTATTATTATTTTTACATTTTTATGTTAATTTATGATTTGTATTGATCTCATGTCTCTTAATGTGTAATTTTTAATAAGGGGAAACCTGAAATAAATGGATTTTATTTATTTTCATTTTATTTTATTATTTTGTTAAAACAAAAAACACGTACCTATCCAATATTTTTCGATAAAATAGCTGACGGACTAAACAAAATCATATTGTTTTAAGTCAGGTCAGTTTTTAAGTAAATCCCTATCTCTAGAGCCAAATAATTTTCAGCTTTCATCATCATTTCATGCTCTGCAGTGAAATAATCGTATAAGTAACAATTGTAGACGTAAATGAAACGAGTAGGGTGTACTCAATGGTAAAGAAATGAATGGCGTGAAACTTGATGGGTCTGGTGACCAACAGGTTGCGAAAGTTAACCAGGGTTTTAGTGAGGCCGGCGGCTGTGGACAATGTAAATTAATTAATTTATTAATATTATTCGCAAAGACACAAATTACGTACGAGCAATAGGTAGGAAAAAACGAAGAATATCGTAGTGTTATACTTGTAACTACTTTGAAACAGGTCGGTTTTTTTAGGGTCAAACGTCTGCTTTCTGACATAAATAGTCTAGTGTTAAAATCTTTGAATGAAGATATTCCTAATGTCCAAATAGTTATGTCTAAATCTCTTTGCCAGAAGTCGAAGAAAGAGTTACCATCAGTGCTCTTTTTCATAATGTGCCTGAACCGTCCACTTCTAAGCAAAGGCTTCATGATTCTTCTTTCTTCTATTTCAAGTTACTTCGCTAACTCACAATCCATACAAAATATGCAAATTCTTTCTTTACTTTGTCTCTTTCATAAGAAAAAGAGCAGCCTCCTTATTCATGCTCAATCTTTCGTTCTTTACTGCGATTGCTCCTCATTCTTTTGCCTCACAAATCCGCACCATACCAATACCTAAACGAATCTCATTAGAACAATACTCACAATTATTCTTGTTTACCAGCAACAGGTCAATGATTTCTAGAATCTTCTCACTCTCTCTATAAGTCCTCTCGGTCCGGTACACCATGATGGCCGCTACCATGGCCCAGTTCAGAAATCTAAGGATACTGGATACTGCTGGGTAGCGGCATACGCCGTTTGGTGATATCTACAGGAATATCAAGGGTGGTAATGTAATGAAAATGTAGCCCACATTTGAATTAGATTCATATTCATATTGTATCGCACGATACTTCTCTGTTAGGCGTCAAATAATTTAAGTAATGTTCATTAGGTTAATTGTTAGCTAATTTCCGTCTCAGAAATTTCTAGAAAAACTGCCACATTCTTTTTAATACCTACCATTGATCCAGTAGCAAATCTGATGGCTAAATTCAACAAATTGATCATATTGACGAGCAAGTTGACACTGTGTACTAAAATCTGCAAAATAAAAAGTAATGTTGAGAACAGAACATTGTAACACAATTTAAAGTCGGTCTTACACAAACGTTAAAAAACGTTTATTTGGCAAGTACACAAGGAAAGATCATTTTCAAAATATAAACTACCATTGTGTAAATCAAGAGTGACTGAAAAGTTGTGTGGTAATCGATTGTCGTGGTACAGGCATGTGATGCGGAGGAATGAGGAAAATGTCGTAAGAAAAGTTTTAGGTATGAATGTAGATGCGTGTATGACTAGAGAAAGACCATAGAAACGATGGATGGATGACAAGAAAAGTGTCTGATGAGATGACGAAAAATAGACAAGTATGGAAGAAGAAGTCATCCTGTGTGTACCCCAAATGGATTGTGATAAGGGCAAAAGAATGATGACGATGGGTTAATTCTAAAACTCTAACTAAATTGTACAAAATAATGTCTAGTGAATAATGTCGTAATGTCGTCTAATGTCATTAATGCAAAGGTTTTAGCTGAATTAATTGTACAAAAAACTACTCACCCGAAAACCAAACATTGAGTTCAGGTAATTGGCTTGCTCGAGCAGAAGAAGGTAGCATCGGTTGAATCCAATGACTTCGATGAAACGGCCATGACTGAGGGATTTCAAAGACTCCAAACGGATGTGTCCATCAGTGTCCGTTCTCAATGCCCAGGTTTTTTTGTCTTCAGAAATGGATCTTATATTATTCGGTGAGGTGTAGTAGCTCTGGGCGGAAAAGGATTAACAGCAAATTCAGTGATAAAATGCAGATAGTTTATATTAATAATAATATACTGCTAAGGTGTATTTAAGAGCCCGTGGAAGGTATAATTATCACACTATGTCATTTTTAGTTGTTGCAATACAATGCGCAAAATCCAGATTTTCATGTTAAACGTACAATGATACTGTCAATAACGACTTGACTGACAAAAATGTATGGTGAAGTTGAATATGTGTTTTGGCATCTATCGAAAAAAAATTCAATGCTACAGTAAAAGTTACAAAACATATAAACAAACACTTACTTGAAGAAGATCCGTTATCAATTTAAGACGATATTCCAATTGTATGACTTGAGTCAATCCATCGAGCACCGTCAACGAATTCAGAAAGAAATAGAAATAATCCAAAGAGTACAAAGTCGGAGACACCCAACCGAAGCCTGCGACCCAGCTTACATAGTCATAAATAGAAACCACACAAGAAACAATTATATAAACCACAACACTTCTCAAGATAATCCTCCGAACTTCATCATAGTGAGTCATGCCCAAAATCTGGTCAACATGTTCGAAGCATTTGAAGTACTTCAATCTGAGATCCCTTCCGTACTTATAAACGTAGATCAAGTCGATGACGTACTCAAAATATCCGATTAGGTAAGACATTTGAATGGTGTCAGAAAACGTGAGTAAAGTCGAGTTGTTTCTAATTACGTCTAACCTTTCAATCTTGCTGAGTAAGAGGAAGAAATTGACGAACCCGAAAAGTAGAACAAAGATGATGCTCCTTGCTGAGGACCATGACACTTTTAAATGATCGTCTTTTCGGTAGATGCATGATAAGTTGAACACTCTCAACAACCAATTTATGGGAACTATCGTATAAAACGTATCCTTAGTTTTCTTATTATTGACTTTTATTTTCATATTGCCTCCGTTTGACTGTTCGATGTCAAATGGCTAGAGGATTTCAATGATATTAATTTTACAGTTAGTTAATGGGTCAATATTGTCACCACTTTGAACTGTAGCTTTGATTAATTGTTTTGTTCGTAGTATTTCGTTCGTTTGTTTTATGTTGTTACCATTTTGTTCGGAGGCTCTAATAATACTGCGGATACCGCTGCCTGTAATTACATAATGTCCTTTCGAAACACAAATACACGTGGGTGTACAATTTTAATAAAGTAATTGCTGTGATGATAAACTGTAATGAGTGATTTTACTTTTATTGATAAAGACTGTAAGAATAATGAAAACTATGAAAGCACAATGGTAAGGAACTGGAGTTTTTTGATCTGTTTGATTACGTTGTCGTAAATTTTAATTAAAATGAAACTGGTGACCAAAATACAAATTCACAAATTGTAGTACGATTTGTCAGTAAAAAAAAATGAGTCAATGTAATTTTCCATAGGTCCAACCAAGGTATACCACCGATAATAACCCAGAATAAGTAATACCATAAAAATGTAATTAAACGATTGAACGGATTTCGATGAATGTCACACACGTAAACAATGACTTGCCTAATTATCCTAGTATAATAGTTCTGTTCAAACTTTCTGGCGGCTCTGGTAGAGATTCATTGTTTTTTCGGATGGGAAATCATCAAATGGCTCCTCCCACTCCGGGCGGAGCGGGAGAGAGAGTCAGACTTTTACTGACTAAAAACCATCCATGTTCCTTCCTCGCCCTTTAAGTTCCGCGGGGCCGCGGTATCTCTTTCGAACTCGAAAACGTATTCGTAAACGTAAACGTATTCGTATTGTTTGCAGACGACACTTCTCTTTTATTTAAACTTAAACGTCAGCAGTTAGTTACGGATGCTGGTAATAGCGCCCTGGCAAAAGTCGTTAATTGGTTTAATGTTAACAATCTACTCCTGAATGAGAAAAAAACCAAATGTATTAAGTTTACGATACCCCATGTAAGACAAGTGGAAACTAGTGTAGTAATCAAGGATGAAGAGTTGAAACCGGAAGACAGCACAGTGTTCTTAGGCATAACTTTGGATGCTCTCTGATGGATGCTGGAAACTTCAGTGGGGCCCGCATATACACAAATTGTCAAAAAAACTTAGCTCTGCAGCATACGCCGTTAGAAAAATTCGTGATTTAACTGATTTGGAAACAGCCCGTTTAGTTTATTTTAGTTATTTCCCCAGCGTGATGTCGTACGGTATCCTCTTGTGGGGCAATGCCGCCGATATTCAGACTATTTATGTATTGCAAAAAAGGGCAATTCGTTCAATTTATAAATTAAGTCCCCGATACTCCCTCAGAGAAAAATTTAAAGATATTAATATTCGTACTATGCCCTCTCAGTATATTTATGAAAATCTTTTGTACGCACACAAAAATATTAATTTGTTTAAAAAATACAGTGATATCCACAACATAAATACGAGAAACAAACACAAATTTGTTATTCCTGCTACGAGGCTCAAGAAAATAGGGGGAACGTTCATATGCCTATTGCTTTTACAATAATTGCTTTTACAATAAACTTCCGAGCCATATTCAAGCGCTTAGTCTAAATAAATTCAAATCGTTTATAAAACGAAAGCTATGCCTGAAAGCCTACTATCATGTTAATCACTACCTCGATGATAAAAGGCTTGGGATTAAGCTGCTCCAATGAAAGCTCTGCGAATATAGAAATTTCGGACTTCGCTTGTTTATTATTGATTCCTTTCTTTTATACACTTTGACATGAATGGATATTATTTTTTTTTTTTTTTTACTTTATTGTTTATTATTTTGTGTGTGTGTGTGTATTTGACATGAATATTTACTTGTGGCTTTTGACATTTAATGACTTGACATGAATACTTAGTTCAGTATTTTATTATTTTTTACACTTTTAGTTTATTTTTTATTGTGTGTGTGTATTTGACACATCGTATTTTTATTGACATTCATTTTGTAAATTATTATTAATTTTATTTTATTTTTTGTGTTTTTTGTGAATGTGAGGACCATGTGGGTTACATTTTATTTATTTTTTATTTTTTTACCCCTCAACCGTCTGACAGTTTGAGTTCTATAAGCGACCTACCCAAATGTCCTTTCTTTGGTATTGTTCGTCGTTTCGTTGAGCTCCTTGTGTTATAAGTCGAGCTACACGATAACTGACAAATGCTTGCACTGACTGGACAGGTTTACTCAAATCTGTATGGTTCTTTCTTCAAAAGACCATCTCAGACACTAATATCTACATGATCCTTATGTGAATTGAGCAAGATTATGTCTGGACTTCAAAAGAGACTATGACCTCTGAGTTTGTTTCGGCTGTTTCTTCTCAGAGTAGTCAGGTACGAAACACCGGCCCCATCTAGTTTGAAAAAAAGTTGACGTGTAAAAGTGTTTGTGAAAACCTACTTACAAAATAAAGATCATTTATCATTTATCATTTAACAGTCCCACAACTCCGGCAAAATTATTCTGCCCTGGAGTGTAAATGTTCCACAAACGATGGAGAACTGTCCTGTGTGTCCTTTGTTTGTTCACTACAGGAACTGATGGATGCAACCGAAAGCGCCACAGTTATTAGGTAGCTCAGTTCTAGGTCGCAATTTATATTGCCTTCGACCCGACTAGACGATTTCCGACCGTCAGGCGGACGGAGCCACTTGCAGAAGCTAGTTTTAAATATAACTACTATTTTTCTAATTTATTTTTTGCTTATCCACCTCCATTCATTACGCATATTGTAATATTTCATCAACATAACAGCTTCATAATATTATAAGTAATAGTATGTAATATAACGATGAATTCCATTTATTATTCTTTTGCCCACGTGAAAATTATTCGAATTAATCTTTTCTATGTCGAGTTATTTTATGACTTGGTATTTTATAAAGTGAATAATGTATGTAATTTGGAGATCATTCGATGATTTACCATCACGCCTGTTACCCTCGAAGATATAGGCAGAGATGTCGCTAAAGTACTCCCTCATTCTCCAGTTATGTTTAAGTCCCATAGTAAGTAATAGGGGGCCAGCTTATTAGGCCTGCCATTGACTGGGCAGAAATCCAGACGCCATGGTTTCTATTAAAGGAGGGGCCCGCAAGGGCTGAAGCCTGCCGGGACTGCGGGACTGTTCAAAAGAGATACCGTTGCCCCGGAACGTAAAGGGCGAGGAAGGAACATGGTTGGGTTTAGTCAGTAAAAGTCTGACACTCCCTCCCACTCCGCCCAGAATGGAAGGAGTCATTTGATGATTTCCCATCCGAAAAAAAAGGCTGCTATTGAGAAATTCTGGATGGAATCGAACCCAGCGCCTAATGTTCAGCAGTCCCGCTTGCGACCACTAGACCAACGAGACAAGAAACCTTATCTAACTACTATAACAGTAATAATAAAGCTACGCCACATTATCCCGCGCTGCAGAATCTTAACGATTAGTTAGTTAGCGTTGAACTGGAAACCCACGATAATTATTATAATGGATAGAACAATGACATACTAAGCTGAAAATAAGAGTGTCATCTTTGTCTTTCTCGCAAAAGGCGAAAAAGATAGCAACGTTTTAAAGCTATCAAAATAGTCATCCTGACACAATATTTACTTAGTTCAGAAATCAAATACTAGAAATTTTTGCTGGAGGTTTTCGGGGATTGTCTTGTTTTTTGAAAAAGGGTTGATGGCTGTGGCCACAGCACGCCCCCTGTTGCGATTATTATTTATTGATTTAACAATTTATGTACACACTAAATATAGAGAAGAAGAAAGGCATAGAAAATAGTACAAAGGTGATGCTTATTTCTAAAGAAATCTCTTCAAGCATACCTGCGAAAGGAGATACTAAAAAAAGAGATGTAGACATAGTGTGTCAAAGAAGGAGAGAAAATGGAATACATACAGCATAAAACAAATTAAATATTTATAATATAAGAATACATACTCATACATACTATAAATATACTATACTAACTATACAAACTTACTACTTACCTACTATAAAAACAATAAAATAACAAATAATAAATACTTATGCAATTATGACGATATGGATCTTTCACTCTTCTCTTAAAAACTGCAACCGTTTGGCAGTCTCTAATGTCAGGTGGGAGTGAATTACACAACCGGACGGCTTTTTAGAAAGAAAGAAAGACAAATCATTTATTAGCCCGTACAGGACAAAACACATCAAAATTCAGTCAGTCAGCTCGAAACTGAGTCATGGATGTTTATTTATTTATTTATTTATTAAAACTTTATGCACAAGTAAAAACTGTACAAAGGCGGATTTAATGCCTTGGGCATTTTCTACCAGTCTACCTTAGGGTGATGCAGAGACAGTACACAGTAGGTGCAGTAACAGAAAACAAATAAGTACGAAAATATTAAAAACTATAATAAAATACAAGAATAGATATTTATATACATACATAAAACATAAACACCTAAATAAGCACACACAGCAGCATACTTATTATATATGTATAATAAGAATGTATTTACAAACAAAAAAGTATAAAATATGTAGTATATCAACTGTCTGGTGACCACGACACAAGCCTTACTTATTCTGGCACTAGATGGCGCTGTGTGTAATGTCCAATGATATTTATTTATTAAATTAACATTATTTAAAACTAATGAAAATTAAACATAAATGCAAAAAAATGCAAAAAAAGGAAACGTAACTGCTCCTGAACGAGCATCCCTATCTCAGCATGATGCTGTAACATCAAAAAATGTCACAGCGCTGGTATTCTGACAGGGCCCAAATGAAAGTGGTCATCAGGGCCTCGATTCTGCTATTACAATAGTGTCAGAGTAGTCGATCATTGATTTCAAGTTCTGTCAAGTTTTGACAAGTTTGTTAATCTACTAACATAATGGCGCCATTACGACTTTTCAATGGGCAACCACTGACATTCCTTTGAAAGAAATGTCATAGAATCGTAATCTTGTACATGAAATCTGGCATGAATAAAATGCGCATATGGTAATAGATTTCGATCATATGTACTAAGGGTTTTATAATAATGACAATACGACAATGCCATCAAAACACAATTTTATTACGAGACCACTGACCGACCAACGATCGACCATTGTGAATTTAGCAGATTACTAACTTTAGCAAAATGACAATGGGATGGGAATGGAACCATGTTGGAGTGACGAATTTATTAAAATAGCAGAATATTAGGCCCCTGATCATACACGCACGCCAGTTAGCGAGTACTACGCACCTGAGCATTCCGACCTAACTTATTAATTTAAAGTGGTCAAAACTTCGAAAACTTGATTGTTAGAAGGGCTGATTGTCAGCCTTATTTGAACAAAATACGATTCATTTTGAGAGAAACAAACTAACTTCAAAGGAAAATGGAAAAAAAAATATAAACGTTTCTGAGGAGAATGGGCAACAGCGTCACAGTGTCATGAAATTTCAGCAGAAATATAAACAGGTCATCGTGCCGGAGGTGAAATTGTTAATAATGCCACGCCATCAATATCAAATGACGATAATATCGAATTATATTGGTTTTCTTGGAAATACTTGTTCTACGTTTCTCTTTACATTATTTACGTTGATAGTAAAAAAAAACGTGTGGGGGCGTTTGGGGACAGCCGATAGAAGTGAAAAATAAGTTATCTATATCTACTACGGGTTGTGCCCCGCGCACGCCTAAGTGGTGCTACGCCGTAGCGGATCAGCTCCGAGTCCTACGAAGCGTTAGGTGACGGTCACGCGCGTTCCATGATTTTGTTCACACAAAAAGTGCTCAACGCGTCTTACGAAATTTACACTACAAAAAAATTTGTCCATCAAGATGCCTTCATTTATTTGTAAACGAAAAAAGTATCTCAGCGGATAATTTATTCAAAATTTTCTACGCAACACATAAAAACCATTTCGTCAACCTTGGCCATAAAATTAAAACAAATATAACCACAAAACTCTAGAGACTGTATAAACCGGAGATTACCAGTGAGAACCGCTGAAAACCGGCTCAATCCGGTTAATATAATTACGTAGAAAGTTGGAGATCAAGGCGGCTTATGTGATGTAAGTTAGCGAAAGTATTCCATCGGTGTTTTGAATATTATAGAAGACAAAGTTGGTTGTCTTAGGCTTGGCAAAGTTGTACAGGAATTCTTAAAACTTATGACGTATAGGTGTAGTTTCATTCTTCCAAATAAAACAGTAAATATTTACGTTAATGTTGTTTATGAGACGTTTCATCATTACATTCTGTCAGATGCGATGCATCTGCTGTGTTGCAGATTAGATGTTTAGAACCTGGGCGACCGCGATCTGCGGGGGTAAAAATAGAGAAAATGATTTTCCCACATATGGATATGTAGCTAGATCGACTTTCTTATCGTAAACCGCTATATTGCAACTTTCATCGAAATCGTTAAAGACGTTTTCGAGAACGTGATCACAAATATATTGCTCAATTATTAATCAATAGTAAACCAGTGCGAGTTGGTAAATCTATACTTGTATACTTCATATTATAAAGAAAACAGTAGTTTGTTTGTTGGTACCGAATAAGCTATTATCATAGGCTTCTATTATTACACTACAACATCTATTTATTATCGTAAGTAATTTGCAAAAGCGCGGGCATCAGGTACTGTAACATGTTCAAATGTAAATAAAATAAAAAGTTCGGTTTGATTGCGGATTGAGAGACGTAGCATTATTTATTAAGGCCATAGTAAGACTAACTTAGCTATTTGTAAAGAAATAATGAAAATCTAAAATTGTTCTAAGCTACTTGGCCTCGTAGGAAAAGGAGTAGCCAAGCCATGAACCACGAATTTGTCCATCATGAAAAGCCTCCAAAGACAGCAACATCCTTATCCATGCTAACTAATTATGTTAGCTATTAGAAGCTACAGATTATATCTGCGCTACACCAATCTTCTCCCCACTCCTTCAATCTCCCCGGAACAACCCAAACATGTTTATTATACATGACACTGTAGTAGGCGATGTACGGCACAGGCTGTGATGCACCCACCCTACAACACTGGGCAATGTGCCAGTTCATATAAATGCGAGATAAAATCATACTTGTTTTGTAAAGAGGTGGCTAGGAAATAAGCGGGAAAATAAGGGCAGGGTAACAGTGGTAAGCACTAAGCAGGTTTAGTGGTTTGACCGTCGGACTGTCAAAGGTTTCAAGTTCCCAAAAAACGCACCAATACGTATAGTATGAATTATCACTTGCTTTGGTGAGGGAAAACATCGTGAGGAAACTAGCATGCCTGAAAGATATTTTTGACGGCACCTAAAGTCTAGTCAGAGGCCTATTAAAACCTAGAAGAGAAAACAAGAAAGTCAAGTAACAGTAAAAAATGCCTATTTGCCAATAATCAAGTCTGCCCATGAAAATAAAGGGCTTGTCCTTAGCAGCTCCACAATATCTTCCATCAATTTAGTCTACCCTTTTTAACCTCATCGGTCCATCTGACTGGGGAGCGTCAAACACTACGCTTTCTGCTCCAGAACGTTTTCTCTATCAGCAATCGGTTCTTTCACAAAATGGCCAGTGCTAATTCAACTTGAATCTTGGAAGCATACTTACCTTGGGTCCAAAATGCATCAACAAAAATTTGATGTGAAACAAAACTGTCAAATGGATTCAACCTGGCTACTAACCTCAATAACTAGTTGTTTACTACAGCATTAAAGCAAATTTCAAATAACTTGTGCTAGCACGACAGAAGAATAGTAGTATTGCTCATGGAACAATTTAAAAAGAACAACGAAATAAATCACATCAAATCGCTCGCTTATTTCACAGCCCGCCACAAATAACTTCTTACATTGTAATCTCCATTCCGAAATCGTTTTTCCTTTTAAGTCTCATTTTTCGCGTATAAACTTACAATTGGAGCAAATTTTATTCAGGCTGTTTTCAGTGCTTTGCATTTTCAGGAGAATATGTTTTCAGGCTCTACAAATGGGCTTGGGAGAAAATGTGCAATTATCTTCGGAATGGGGGCAAGATTTGTACTGCTCAACGGTACAGCTAATTTCGATGTTTTTCTGATTGATATGAAGATTGGTACATTCAGTTATGCTTAGGGAAATAATGGCGGTGTAGTATTAACTTGTAGGAAAGCTAATGGGTTGATAACACAGTTCACTAACTATGTCACAGGCTCATCTAGACCACCAAACCCCAGTCCAGGGTACGCTTCACCTTATAACTTCCCGCCATTCCGGCATGGTGACTGACAGTTGTCATTAGTGACAGCTACCTGACTTTTTGTGGCTTTGAACAAGTGTTGCCATATGTATTAAACTGATAAACTGCAGGCTACTAACTATTTTTGATGTGTGGATGGTAGATTTTTATAAACCACTTTCTATTATTTGGTTGATTTTCTAGTGAGGTTGAATAATTTTTGACGTAGCCCTTTCCCAAGTAGGAGCAGAATATAAGTATTTTACATGGAGCAGTTGATGCCTATTGGATCTCCAGAACCCAGTTATCGGGTAACTCGATAACCCTTGGCAAGACTGGTTGTCAGACTTTAAGTGGCCTGCGGAGCATGCGAATTTCATACAAACGTAATACCAAAATAATTTGTGAATCAAACATATTCTTAAGGTAATGTGTATTTAATTTGATTGTATTACAGAATATATAGGTTCCCAAATACATATTTTGAATATACACCGACTTAAACAAGAGTTATGAGAAAAAATATTTTCTATAGAAATTTTATATTCCTCATATCTCGTCTTCATATGTTTGTCAGATCAAATGCGTAAAAGACGAAGCTGGAATGGTTATTTCGGATGATGAGAAAATTAAGGATAGATGGAAGGGTTACTTTGAAAGACTAATGAATGAGGAGAATTACTGGAGTGGGGTACTCGAAAATAAACCAGTGAATGAGGGATTAGTGAGAAAGGTTAGCGTGGATGAAGTAAGGATTGCAGTAAAAGGAATGAAGAATGGTAAAGCGTTAGGACCGGACGGAATACCGATTGAAGTATGGAAGTTATTGCGGATGGACGGATGGACGTGGTTAGCTTTATTCTTCAATAAATTGTTGCTGGAAGAAGCCATACCTGACGAATGGTGTAACAGTTTGCTGGTGCCCATTTTCAAAAACAAAGGTGATGTGCTGGAGTGTAACAATTATAGAGGAATAAAGCTAATGTCACATAGTATGAAAGTTTGGGAAAAAGTTATTGAAAGGCGACTGAGAGAAGAGAGTGAAATTTCACAGAACCAATTCGGTTTTATGCCTGGTCGGGGAACGACGGATGCCATATTCGCTATCCGCCAGCTGTGCGAAAAATATAGAGGTGCACATAAAAACTTGCACGTGGTGTTTATCGACCTCGAAAAGGCATACGACCGGGTACCACGTGAGGTTTTGTGGTGGGCCCTTAAGGAGAAAAGTGTGCCTGGGAAGTATGTGCAGTTGATCCGTGCTATGTATAGTCGATGTAGAACTCAAATACGGTCTACAGCAGGCACTACCGGCAGCTTCAATGTTTCAGTCGGCTTGCACCAAGGGTCGGCTCTAAGCCCTTACCTCTTCCTTATGATAATGGACGCTCTTACGTTCGACATCCAGGAAGAGGCTCCCTGGTGCATGCTCTTTGCCGACGACATTGTGCTAGTTGCCGAGAGTGGCCTAGAGGTCCAGAGCAGATTGGAGGTGTGGTGGCAAAGACTGGAGAATGTTGGCCTGAAATTAAGTAGAACCAAAACGGAATACTTGTTTTGTGATTTCGGCGGTCTCTCCAGTCCTGTGCCCATAACCCTTGCCGGAACGCCCATACCGGTCTGCTCCGATTTTCGGTACCTTGGGTCGCTTATTCAGGGAAATGGCGAAGTAGACCGGGACGTAACGCACCGGATCAACTCAGGATGGATGAAATGGCGACAGGTCACTGGAACAACTTGCGACCCACGGATGCCCCTCAAGTTAAAGGGGAAAATCTACAAGTCCGTGATTAGACCTGTCGTATTGTATGGATCAGAATGCTGGGCTGTGAAGAAGATGGATGAAAAACGATTGCATGTAGCGGAGATGAGAATGTTGAGGTGGATGTGTGGAGTGACAAGAATTGATAAAGTAAGAAATGAATATATTAGAGGAAATTGAAAGTGGCACCTGTTACTGAAAAATTGAAAGGAAGTCGTTTGGCTTGGTATGGACATGTAATGAGGAGGGATGAAACGCATGTGACTAAAAGAGTGATGGACATAAGTATTGATGGATGGAGGGGGAGAGGAAGGCCAAAGAAAAGATGGATGGATTGTGTAAAGACTGATATGAAAGAGAAAGGAGTAAATGATGCCGTGACGTCTAACAGGGGAGAATGGAAGAAGAAAACGTGTTGCGCCGACCCCAAATAAAATGGGACAAGGGCAGGAAGATGATGATATCTCGTCTTCATATCATTGTCCTTTTAAAAAAAATATTTGGGAACATAGTAATCGAAATATATACACGTACGGTCGAACAATCTATTTGGTTTACACTTTACAATGTAATTTGTGAGATAAACTGTATACCAATTAGCTTTTTCGACCGTACCTACTACCTTAACAATATAGGGTGTAAAACACCTCTTAACGAATACGAAAGGCACTTGTTTTCCTCGTCATTGCGATCATTTTTTTGTTCTACACCATACCTGGGAACCTTCTAGTTACGGAGATATAGGGGGTCAAAGTTGTGAGATTTTAACAAGTTTTTTTTTTTAATACCACTTTTTACCGCATGATTTTTGCTTTAAATATCTCTGAGACTCCCGTACTATTCAATCCATCTATCCGCACAATGTTTTTAGTGTGTTACATTGAGTTATACCACAAAACATGATTTATAACCTCAAAAAAAAAAGTTGTTTCCCAGCAATATTTTTTGCGTAAAGTTACTTAGTTTGATATGCAGAATGCTTGGTTAACGGCTTTGTGATGAGGTGAAATACACCCTGTTTGATTTACAAATTATTTTGGTATTACGTTTGTATGAAATTCGCATGCTCCGCAGGCCTCTTAAGGCTTCAAACTACAAACTGGATAAAACTTATTAGGTTGCCAAGCATATACACTATGCTGATGACACATGAGACAATGCAATTCAATTACAGGTTAGCAATGCACTGTCAAACCCCAAAGGGGTTCTGGAAACAACATTTACTACAAGTACAGTCGCACAAGCTATTTGGTATCAAGTTTAACCCACAAATTACAATGCAAAATGTAAACCAAATAGCTTGTTTGACCGTACATACCATAGGTACAGTTACCATTTTGCAGCCAGCAAAAAAGAGTGGACATTTTTTTTCTGTTTCGACCTCATTTTACTAAGTGACTTTTTTACTAATAAAAACAAACGAATACTTTCGCAAATTAGCATATTTCAGGCCATTTTTTATCAAGAAACCAACACAAGCCATTGAGCTATAAAGGATGTGAAACACCTCTTAACGAATACGAAAGGCACTTGTTCTCCTCGTCATTCTGATCACTTTTTTGTTCTACACTATACCTGGGAACCTTCTAGTTACGGAGATATTGGGGGTCAAACTTGCAAGATTTTTACAAGTTTTTTAAATACCACTTTTTATCACATGATTTTTACTTTAAATATCTCTACGACCACCGCACTATTCAATCCATCCATCCGCACAATGTTTTGAGTGCGTTACATTGAGTTATACCACAAAACATGATTTATAACCTCAAAAAAGAAAGTTTTTCCCAGCAATATTTTTTGCGGAAAGTTACTTAGTTTGATATACAGAATGCTTGGTTAACGGCTTTGTGATGAGGTGAAATACATCCTGTATATACTATAATAATAAATAATAAATATCTATATATATATATAATATCTATGACACAAGCACAAAAAAACACAACCTAACAAAAACTTTTAACAACAAACTTTTTCTCCACAAAAAAAAAACACAATTTCCCTAACAAAATAAAATTGTGAAAAAACCGGACTGCCGTCATAATACCCTTATTTACTCAACATCAATACCCTTGAGCACTAAATTACTTAAGTCATGAGGTTGGTCCATTACTGACGTCATCATAACGGGAGGATCCCAAGGGAAATTACAATACAGTGTTAGCATGAACTTTGACTGATAAAAACGGCGACTGTTTTGTTGGTATGGGCAGTGTTTTTTCTGCTTCGTCGTTAAGATTCATATTTTATTAAGGAAACAATCATATTTAATGGGATTTACCGCTGTTATTTTAAGGTGACGAACGTGTGGGGATGAATACGTGTGATCACAATATATAAGTAAGTTATTTCATTTATAAGAAACGAACCTAAGATATCGGCCCTGGAACACAAAGGAACATGGATGCGTTTTAGTCAGTAAAAGTCTGACACTCCCTTCCGATCCTCCCAGAGCAGGAGGAACGTTTTCTTGCAGGACAGTTGCTACACGTTTTGCCAGTTCTTCGAACGTCTTGACTTTAGAACCTTCCCGAGGGTCATCAATTTCCCAAATCCATAAACAAACTTATTTGACTTCGGTGTTATGAGACACCGAAATAGTTACTAACTTTTCGTAAATTTTACGACGATCACACGAAATATCCCGATCTAATGAGCGTGCATCCGCAATTAGTGTTTGCGGGTCTTTGGCGATGCGAATTAGGAAGGTAGTAGAAACGGGAGGGGTGGCGGCGGCCGCGATCATACCAAACCAAATTCGTCAAAGTCATTTTGACGAATAGTTAGTGATCCAGGGTTAAACTTACTAATACCTAACACAAAACTTAACAATTTTAATTTCATAGTTGCTTGTTTCTTGTTCCTTTAACTACACTCCAGAGATATCAGTTTTGAGGATTTACTTATTGTCTTAAAACAGACGCTCACTTTTCCTTAACTTAAAGTATCCTTTGACTTATAAACTCCAGGGACAATGTTATAAAATTTCCATTTCCATTTGAAGCCCAAATTAAATTTCTACGACTCGTCGACTTTCTCAAGTCTTTATACGACTTCCTGGTCTCAATACTATAGTATGAAATTCGATATATCGAATTTCAGACGGTCGTATAACGTCGACAATTTTCTTTGACGGATGTAGCACGAAACAAGAAAACCTGGGCTTAAATTGCATGTCGGGGTTCTGTTGTCACGGTACAAGAACTTTATTTTAACAATGTAACAAAACATACCGGGTTCCCTCCGTGCCTCAGAAACCACGTTAAACCACGTCTTGGCTGTCAATCGTAGATCTTTGATAATCGTTATAGGTGATCAGTGGCCCAAAAAGTCTGACACATACCAAGGGGTATCGTATTACCCAGTACTGTGTTGTGGAGGTCAGATAGGCAGCCACACCGCGTAAAATACTGGTATTCAACTGCATCAGACTGGAAGCCGATCCCAACGTAGTTGGGAAAAGGCTAGGCAGATGATGATGAATGTACAAGAAGATTAATAACTAACGGTTAAATCATTTTAGTTTATTTATCGATGTGTTAGGATAACCTCAACGTAATGCGAATGTATGTGGTGTCACTGTTGGTTTTCGTCCTCTTGGAGCTGAGACGACACTTTATGTGATAAGAGAACATAATTATATCCTTAAATTATACTTTTTGCTGAGCTCTACAGGGTCCGCCCCATAGATTTAAGCCATTGTAAAACCGTATGTGACGCAGACGAATTTGCGTGGGTCAGCTAGTGAATATCATATACTTCACAGGTAGAAGTTTATATCACGTGTGCTCAGTTAAACAATGAATAACAAGAGAACTACCTAGGTAAGGCGGTGACAGTTGACTGACTAAATTCGGGAACACTAAAATAGCCCTTTGTCTCAAACTTGTGTGGCATAACAACGTTGGATAATTACCGGCCTGTCTTTGTGAGAGTTTCAGGAGAGTGGTGAGTACTTAGTATGAGTTTATCATGTGGATTAGTACCTATACCTTACGGTGTATAGGTATTACATCATCTCCCTAGCCTTTTCCCAAAAAGTTGAGGTCGGCTTCCAGTCTTACTAGATACAGCTGAATATCAGTATTTTTTAGACTTTTTGGGCCACTGCTGCACTGCCCTGTAACGACTGCCAAAGATGGACTAATGACAGCTTGGACCAACAGCTTAACGTGCTTTCCGAGGAATGGAGGGCACTCGGTATGTAATAGTGTTCACCCATCTACAGACCAACCTAGGCAAGCACGGCTTAACCTAAAGATCGGCCCGAGCGGCTCTTATTATTTAGCCACGAGCTCCTAAAGGTATAACATTAAGCTTAAAATACCATTATGCTTGAGAGGAATTCACATGGTTCTGCAGAAGTGTATTGCTTGGTCGTTACATCCATACAAGCCTAAAAGCTTGCCTTACCCTTATAACTTAGTCTTCATGACGTTATAGTTTTTGAATAGTCTTTTTTTTGTTGGGACTAGCCCGCCACACTATTCCCAAACCACTGTAGCTTCTGAAAGCCAGAATCACCAGTGGCGACCACTAGAAAGCACCGAGACAGAAATTAATCAGAAAGTATAGCGGCGGGGTAGAAAAAAGCCGTAATATCCCCTTCCTTCCATATCAACAGGAGAGAGAACAAAACAGGGACGTTTACAACTGGGATAGGCCCAGTTGCCTAGCACCACGGATAAATATTAACATTATTGGGTACTAAGTTGTGAACTGTTATATTCGATTTCAAAAATAGATATGGCAAAAAACACTTGAACGCACGGAAAGTTCTAGTTTCTATAAAGTCCGTATAGTAAATAACTCCGGATGTAACCTGTACACTATCCAGCATACTATTGCGTTTATTTTGCCAAAGACTACACTCCCATAAAATGTAATGTGCAGATTGAACAGTATGTCTGCTTTAGGGCTCGACATCTTGTTGGGACCTATGCACTCCATTGATTTGATTGAAAGTTATCAATTATCGCAAATAAGCTCCCATAAATGAAGAGCTGAGAGAAGAACAGACACTCGGGTCAATCGATCAATAACTGACAAATGCTTGCACTGACTGGACAGGTTCACTCAAATCTGTGTGGTTCTTTCTTCAAAAGACCATTTCAGACACTAATATCTACATGATCCTCATGTGAATGGAGCAAGATTATGTCTGGACTTCAAAAGAGACTATGACCTCTAAGTTTGTTTCGGCTGTTTTTTCTCAGAGTAGTGTACGAAACACCGGCCCCATCTAGTTAAAATAAAACTGACGTGAAAAATGTTTGTGAAAACCTACTTACGAAATAAACATCATTTATCATTTATCATTTATCATTTATCATTTATCATTTATCATTTATCATTTATCATTTATCATTTATCATTTATCATTTATCATTTATCATTTATCATTTATCATTTATCATTTATCATTTATCATTTATCATTTATCATTTATCATTTATCATTTATCATTTATCATTTATCATTTATCATTTATCATTTATCCTTTATCATTTATCATTTATCATTTATCATTTATCAATCCTTAAGATAAGCTGCGCTTGTCAGGGTTGTTTCCTGAATGGGTGACCACCCAATACATACCGAGTTTCTTTCGTGTTTCGGTAATCACGTTTAGTGATTTATCCTGGCGGCCATTTGTAAATCTTTGACAGTCTTTATTATTCGGGAGTCAGTAACCCATAAATCTGACAAGAGGAATACCGTTTACCCGGTACCAACTGGGTTGTGAAGGTCAGATAGGCAGCCCCTCCATGTTAAATACTGGTATTCAGCTGCATCTGGTAAGACAGGAAGCCGACCCCAATATGATGAAAAGGCTAGGCATGATGATGATGACATCTTGACGTTGTGGGAGCTGATATAGGGTAATTCTTATTTTTAAAATCACCCTGACCTTGAAAGTGGACCCAAAATCTCATACGCAATAGTCGCGATCGTTGTTTAGTCTGTAATATTCAGACAGAAAGAAAGAAAGAACGAAAAAGCATTTATTAGCCTGCACAGGACAAAACACATCAACATTATCAGTAATTGAAACTTACTATTGAAAATTAAACAGATAAAAAAAAACGAAACTCGTCCTGTACAGGACCTCAAAACCTATCCTTCTACAGCAAGGTGTAAGACAGGGAGACGTCATATTTCCGAAACTGTTCACCGCTGCTCTGGAGGATGTCTTCAAGGTTCTGGACTGGAGAGGGCTAGGCATCAACGTCAATGGCGAGTACATCACTCACCTTCGGTTTGCCGACGATATGGTATGGATAGTGGTCATGGCTGAGACGATGGAGGACCTCAGCACAATGCTCTGACCTCAGTAGAGCTTCCGAAAGAGTGGGTCTAAAAATGAACTTGGACAAGACGAAATTCATGTTGAATGCCCATGTCACACCCATTCCTATCAAGATCGGAGACTCTACACTCGAAGTTGTGGACGATTATGTGTACCTAGGACAAACGGTCCAGTTAGGTCAGTCTAACTTCGAGAAAGGGGTCAGTCGTCGAATCCGACTCGGCTGTGCAGCGTTCGGGAAGCTGCGCGGTATCTTCTCGTCCAACATACCGCAGTGTCTCAAGACGAAAGCCTATGACCAGTGTACCACTTATCAAAAGGCTTAAAGTCACCCAAAGGGTAAAAGAGAGGGCTATGCTAGGAGTTTGCAAGAGAACCAAGCTCACCGACTTAGCCCGAAAAATTGACAATCGTAAGTGGCAGCGGGCAGGGCACATTGCTCGCAGAACGGATGGCCGATGGTGCCGAAAAGTTCAGGAGTGGCGACCGCGAACCGGAAGACGACGCGTTGGAAGACCTCCCACTAGGTGGACCGATGACTTGGTGAAGGTTGTGGGAATCCGTTGGATGCGAGTCGCACGGGATCGGTCAATGTGGCGACAGTTGGGGGAGGCCTATGTCCAGCAGTGGACGTCTTTCGCTGAAATGATGATGATGATGATTTAGATAGGCCTTGTTCGGCCTAGAGAAGAAGACAGCCATGTTTTGACTATCTATTATGAGGTCTTAAGCACTATTCAGTAACTAAACCAACAAGTTACTATTATACAAAATAGACTACGTTTTTGTTGTTTAAATGTCTAGAATTACCTAAGTTTTTGAGTTGTAACGTTGTTGTGTTAAACAAATCAGTTTGCTGCAATTGTATCTATGTTAAAAATAAAACGAAGCCGGAGTCACGATTTAGGTGCTCTTGCGATATCTAAGTATATCTATATCTGTGTTACCTACCCCCACAGCCTGGTAAAAGCTCTTTCTCTTTCTGTCAGTCAAATCTCAAATTAGCCGCCGTGATTGTTAATAAGTCGTGGGTTCGAACCCAGAAAGGCGCATTACTTAGTGTAATTTATTTCATCACCACTGCTCTCAAAACGGTGAAGGAAAACATTGTGAGAAAAGCGGCATGTCCTAGAACCAAATAAATCGAACACATGTGACATCTAGCAACCCGCACTGGGCCCCCGTGGAGGATTATAGCCCTTTCCCTCTCATACTCGTAGAGAGGAGGCCTGTGTTCCAGCAGTGGGAACACTGAAGGTGGGAAGGCTGATGATGACAAAATAACAATAACCATTCATACATATCAACACAAGATTTAACAATACATTTAAATAAGTGAACGCCCTTTCAATTTGCTTCATTATTGTAAAAGTAATCATTCATTCGCCAGAAGAAGTTAACATAATGAAATAAACGACGTCATTTCAAAGAAAAAATACAAATAGGTTTATTTTGGTCCTTTTTGTCGTTCTTTTTCTGTCGAGTTTATTTGATTAAGTACTCGTAATTAGATTATAAAACCGACGAAGACATCTATTTTTGTTTTTACTAGCTTCACACAGATCTTCCAACTTTACAGAATCAGAAGATTTCCTTACAGTATTGATATAAAAATATTATAACAATAAACGGAAAATATATCTAATTGATGGTAAGATTGCATCAATATCCGATAAGGAATACAACGCGGTCAGACAGACAGACACGAAGAGCGACTTTAATTATTATGCATTGCACTGCAGAAAGTTTTTAAGAAACTTTCTGATTCCTGGCATTACATTTTAGCGGCCACCAACTAATAAGCCTCCGCTGTGCTGATGATAATGTGATTTTTTCCACACCGTGTTCAGAATTCGCAGCAATGCTTAAAGATCTGAACACGTTCAGTTTTGGACAACAATGAATAGCTTCAAGACATAGATCTTGACCAACTACGAAACGTAGGGTTGCAGTAGCTATCTCAATGACTATTTATATGGATCAGATATTCCACCTCTATAAAAACGACACGGGCATCGAGTCCAAAATGCTTGGAAGACCTTCTGGTCCCTAAATGAACACATCAAAAGAAGTCTTCTCATAAGCTTTTGGTTTCTTTCATGGCATTTTACTTTTACACTCTGCAGTTTCGTAAAATAAATACTACTTTGTGTTAACTGTTCCAAAACAGTTAAACTCCAAAAATAGTTTCCCACTCCTACAAGAGACTCTAAGTAAAACAGACGCTGTCAAATAACTACTTACTACCCACGAACATTTCCTTTCTCTGATCAAATAGAAATACACAACGAAACTACTGGAGTTCGTAAATAATAAATATGTCAAGCAAAGCCTGCGAGCGAAGGTTGTTTGTGACGTAAACGGCTTACAATGTCAACCACAGTTACCAAGTTTTTAACAAGAAATACATCATATTATTCCGTCTGTCGTTGAGAAGTATTTTGAATTTAAAAGGCTGAAGGTTGTTCTAATAAAATCGTAGTGAGTTCTTATTTTGATTTTGAGACTTTTTGGTTTAAGCATTTTTTTCTCTAAATGACACAACTAAAACATCCGAATTGAGAACCTCCTCCTTTTAAGAAGTCGGTTAAAAACAAAATGCAGATGTGGTAGTCAGTTAGTTATTTACATTTTACTGTTTTCTCCAAAATCAGAAAAAGTGGCAAAATGAGGTTTTGTTCTTCACCTCCTCAATTAATTATGAAAAAAAGCGGCCAAGTGCGAGTCGGACACGCCCATGAAGGGTTCCGTAACAGCAAGTAACATTGTATATAAAAGTTCTTGCACTACACTTATATTGTCACTTACGGGATATCGTCCGTGATTATTTTATTATGTTGAGCTCCCGATATTTTGACGCTGTTGCAAGCGCCATGATCGTCAACCCGCGACCATGGCGCTTGCAACAGCGTCGAAAGCAGTAGCAGTAAAACAGTGTTCTTGCACTACGTTGTAAATGAAAGGTAAATTGCGGTTTACGATTTATGACTTAACAAAAAAAAACAACTCACTAGATCTCGCTCAAACCAATTTTGGGTGGTAGTTTAATTTTTTTTATTTAAGAAGTTGCAGGGGGACACACATTTTACCACTTTGGAAGTGTCTCTCGCGCAAACTATTCAGTTTAGAAAAAAAATATATTAGAAACCTCAATTTCATTTTTGAATACCTATCCACAGACACCCCTAACGTATGAGTTTGACGAAAACAAATGAGTTTCAGATCTATGTATGGGAAACCCCCTAAATTTATTGTTTTTTTTATTTGTGTGCAAATCTTAATGCGGTTCACAGAATACATCTACTTACCAAGTTTCAACAGGTTCGATTTTCGAGTTAAGCATTTATATTATTGAGGTTTTCCATCAGGCATTCCTCAGTAGCAGTTACAAGTTAGCATTTGTATCATTCCATTTCCATCATTTCAGCCAAAAGACGTCCACTGCTGGGCATAGGCCTCCGGGTCCCCCGAGTGTCGAAATATTGACCGGTCCTGTGCGGCTCGCATCCAGCGGTTTCCCGCAACCTTCACCAGGTCATCGGCATTTGTGCCCGGTTGATAGCAAGGCAATAAATATCCCACAATAGGCAGGAAACATCCAACCACCTTTGTAAACTTTTGGTCCTTTGTACAGAATCCTTCTTATATAAGGTGTTAAAAATTTACTGCAAGAAACTTGAGGAGTTGTTTGGAATCACAAATAAAAAAAATTTAATATGCGCACTTGACTGTACTGTGACTGCACCGTGCAGGGATCGCACGCGTGTTCCTTCACCCCTGCGACAGCGCAAACGTAGACAGCTGATTCTAACTTTCCCATCACATTTTGCAGACTTTGGACTGGCAATGTTTTTTTTATGTAAAAACTAAAAATGCTTGAAAAAGACTTTTTTTTTAATGTATTTGTTTTTTGATACCGAGTACGTAGGTAATACACGAAATTCTTGTAGTTAATTTTTTAACACCTTATATTTAAGATCTTTTCTCTGTCGTGTGACCTACATAACTTAGTAAATAAATACCTAAACAAGATTTGAAAAGGCACAAAGCGTAAGTAAAACCACGGAACACTATTGTATCAGTACAAATAATAACACAAATAGGATGCAGGTGTGTTAAAACACAGTCCTCAGTTTATTTGTCTTGAACTTGTGTGTTTGCCTCATAATTACGTTGCTACAGTTTGTACGTCTAGTATTGTATATTGTACAGTTATTGTTTGTTTTGCTACTTTACTGTTGGGTAATTTGGCATTTCGAAAGTCTTTGGAAAAAGACTAAGTATCCATGGGTTTATTTTTATTTTATTCACGGTTTTACTGAATTAAAAACACACTGATGCGGCTAACGTAAACCGTTCAAGCCCATTGGTTTTCAGAATTCTTGTTTCTTAAGTCTATATTTTGCCAATTAAATGTTCTCAATATTAAATCAGTAACATGCACGGGGGTGAAACTTTCATTCACTGGCGTCAAACAATAGTTTCATAGATAGTGCTGCCATCCGTGTGTTTAAGGACAAAACTTTTCAACTGTTTGACTGTTTTACAACTGTCATAAAGAGAACAGCTATTTTAAACAACTTGTCAGTGAAGTAGATAGCCTAGCGGTGACAGCGGTTGCCTTGTGAATAATAGTTCCCAAGTTCGAATCCGTAGTCAAGAAATTACTTTTTGTATTTATTTGGTTGAAGAGAAACTAACATGTAACAGTTGAGGTACACAGTTTTAAAATCGAAAACCAGACATGCGCATCTATCTTGTACTATATAGTGTACTAGCTGACTCGCGCAACTTCGTCTGCGTCTCATAATTTGAGATTTAAACTATCCTATCTCTCAAGTTGGATCGAACTGCACATGGTGTGCGAATTTTATTATAATCGGTTAAGTGGTTTAGGAGTCCATTGAGGACAAACATTGTGACACGAGATTTATATATATTAAGATTATCTATGTAACACGTTTCTTGAATTATTTGGTTTTGTACAGAACCAGGAAGTGTAGCAAAAGAAAGGGGAGGCCTAAGGCCTAACCAGCATTGACTGATTCCAGGCTGATATGACGATGATCATCATAGTGGTTGGTTTTTCAACCAAACTAAATCCAAATTCATTTCACAATTATTTCGTTCTTGTTTTTGTCCAGTGTACGTTTATCGATATCAACTGAAATCAAATTCCCGACGGCTGCACTTTTATTCAGCCATCAAATAAAAGGGACACATGCACTGCAATAAACTCATAGTCATACGGAATAACTGTTGCAATTCAGTTATACATTCACGAAACTATAACGGAACGCGCCAAACGCAATTCTGCCGTGTTTTTTGGTGTTTCTAGTTGAATTTATGATGCCATGTTGGTTGTATTGCAGTCTTTGTTTTGTAGTTCATGTGAAATGGTCACATTGACCATCTTACCCATAGATAGACAGTAGGGTAGATTCTGTTGTGCACAAATTATACTTAATTTAGGCTATTGCTATCTTTTAATAAAATGCAGTGCAAGAAAAGGACGGCTATAGCTATGAACTAAATTAGAGATGTCAAACTAGTTTATGCCTTGCGCTTCATCGTGTTTTAGTCGACATGTTTTTACGTGCACCCTTCATTTGTATGGAAATATTAATTCCAATTAAATTTGACAGCTCTTAATTACGTCTGTCTCTTTGTCTTTTTATTAGAGAGAAAAAGATAGCAATAGCCTAAATTAAGTTTAGTTTGTGCACAACAGAATCGACACCATTATCTAAAATCGATAACTTCATAGAATCATGTTTCCTAACTCCGAAATATAAATTTACTTTGCTGCTAGTTAAAAATCGCAGTAGCACTCATCCAATGCCTGAACTGGGATCTCGTGATCACTCTGATCATCAGATTTGCTTGCCAAAGAAGCAATTAAAAATAAAACTCAACAAAAACATTTTATAGCATTTAAAAAAAACTATAGATCAACTGCCACGTTTTTATCCCCTCGAAAATCCGCGAATTCCGTCCACAGGCCAGGTCCTGTAGTGTCATCGAAGCATTAATGTTTTATAGTATGTTATTTTGGAGCGGCCATTGCGAAGTCGCGGACATGTGCCAGATTTATGACGGCAGAATGGCGCTCAAAACATGTCCTAGGGATGTAGGGTTGCTATAAAAATGGAGGCGAACTGGGGTGTATTAGTTTAGGGTTGCTGGACTTGTTGTTGAAGATAAACTAACCTGTACAGCAACGTCTAATAATATGTAAACACTTTCCTTAATATTAAAGCTATTTTCGCGAGAAATAACGATTGTAACTAGGAGATTGGATCTTTTTCATAAAAATATGAGTTCCAGAATACTATGTAGGTACGTAATAACATCATATTTTAATCAGTACATTAGGAGAAATACAATTTAAAAAAATCTTAAGTGTTTACATATTATTAGACGTGACTGTACATCATGTTCAAATAAAAGGTGGTGATTTAGGCAAGGGGGTTCAACCTGTCAAAGTGATGAAGCTTTTCTAGGAAATTGATATCCAATTCGATTTAAAAAAAAAATGCTTTTCAGACATGCTTGAAAATTGTCTGTCTATTGCTGAATGAGAATATGTTTGTAGTTTTTGGACCATGTATCCGTTTCATAGGAAAAGCGGTTCAATTAGGCGGGTGGTCCCAGTTTTTTGAAGTCTCTACGTTGTACAATAAGTTTTTATTAAATGCATACGCCATTGATATGAGTGATGGGCAAAACAAAAGAATACCTATACAGAGGTTTGCAGAACCTAATGAGCGAGAGCACCAATACTTTGGATTTTCTCACTTCCTAGAGCGGCCTATTTATTCTAGCTACAGAATCAGTTTAATTCACTCGCGGATTTACCACAATACCAGTACCAATAAAAGTTTTTTTACTGCTTTTGAGTTACACTTTTTATTTTTAAGTCTTAAAAAGTATAGAGTGACACATAACAACTAAGAAGTCTTTATGCGTCAATGCCAGACTACATAAGTATAAAAAAAAGAAAAACATTGTATGAATACTGTTTTACGTTAGCCTGTTAGCCTATACATATTTACATTGATATATCCATACCATTATATAAATGCGAAAGTAACTCTGTTTGTCTGTCTGTCTGCTACCTTTTCACGACAAAACGGCTGATCGGATCGTAATGAAATTTGGCAAGGAGATGTATTTCAACCCGAGGAAGGACATAGGCTATATATTATCACGCTAATTATTTACGAGGGTAAGCAATATTGCATTTTGTCTATAGTTTTCAACTGTTTGAGAACTGACAACTGTCATAACATGCATTGTAATAGAATAACTATTTTAGACAAATTGTCACGTGAACAAATAGCCCGTCGGTGACGGCAACCGCCTTTCGAACAGGGAGTCGCAAGATCAAGCCTCAGTACAGACATAAAATACTTTTTGATTTTGTGTAATGCTGTAAGGTTTCCTATAATAACTTTGGTTCGCACGTTCAAAAACCCCCCGGTTTTCACTTTTTGTAACAAAGTATTTTGTTTTTTTTTAAAGCTTACATATTTCCAAATCATTGTTTTATACATATTTTTTTAAACACTTAAACGACAGTTTGGGAATCATTTATTTCAAATAATAAATCTGTAAATATGGCGCTTAAACTGTTAAAGGAAACACAGAACCAATTTTCTACAATTTCTTTAATTTTCGTCTGTGTCTGTGTGTCTCTACGTAGCCCTTTTACGTGTAAATTATAAAACCAATGTGGTTTGATTTAATGCACCAATTATTATTGTGCATAAGTTAGATAAAGTTTTGATTTTTATTTCCTTGCAATCGGTGCTCTCCATCAAAAGACTTTAAAGTTTTTAAGGAGAACTTATCATCATGATGTAAAGATACCTACGTGCAATGACATCTATAAAACCAAAATGGTACTAATGAATAAAAATCACAAGATAGAGAAGAAGAGAATAGTCAACATAACCCTGCTTTAAAAATCTACAAAGCCAGTAGAGTGTCTTTTCGACCGCTTTCCATGCATATGTTTTAGCAGTTTAAGGACGCTGTTACTTTTTTCCACGAATATTAGTGTTTTTCAGGTACCATTTTAATGTACAAGCTGTCACAAATGTGAAAATTTCATGGTCTTAATTTAAAGATAATATATTAATCTCTAGATAATTATTATCAGAAAAAATCTATGACGTCATACAAAATTTTCGCACAAATACGTTTTTCCCATCACAAGAATCGCAGAAAATTTAAAAAAGGGGTCAGAATAGGTACCAATTTAGGTCATTTTAAAGCATATTTTATCTTAATAATTAATAAGAAATTGCGGTAAATATAGTTCTTTACAGGAAATCCTTTTTTTTTTGTATTAAAATCACAACATTTTCAAATTACTAGCCAAAGTATAAACATTTGGCGAATTCTTCATACATTTTGCGCCTCGCGGTTCGTCAATCTGCGCTGAGACGCGCTCCTCAACGGACGGGTGTATCGCTCTGTCGCAAAAAATAAATACGATTTTATTACTAAAAAATATTGAAGTGTGCATGCGTGTGAGTAGGTACCCCCGGTTGTATAGCGTATTCGGAATGAGTTGAAACTTTTTCCAACGACATTAAAGTAAGTACTTACGAGTTCCTACTTTTATTATTATAGTGTGGTTTAGAAAATATGTTGGGTAAGATCGGGATTTGTGAAATGAATGGGTGGTGTTAAGCAACTCTTAGTAAGGTTAGGGTTTGGATGGGTAAGGCCAAGCTGTTCACGGTGAGGTTCGGAAGTGGATGGGGAGGAGAGTTATGATTTTACTGATAAACATAAGCGTAACCTTCACGACTATAATCCTTAGGGGGGTAAGCAGACATGTTCATCGTACGCCAGATTTCACAATTGGTCGTATTAGTTATTATGAGTTCAAAACGATCCGTTTGCCAAGTTCTGGGGACGATATCTTCACGACTATAATCCTTAGAGGGGTAAGCACACATGTTCTTCGCACGCCAGATTACACAATTGCTCGCAATAGTTATTACGAGTTGAAAACGATCTGTTTGCTAAGTCTTGGAGACGAAATCTTCTCGACTGTAATCCTCAGAGGTGTATGCAGACATGTTCATCGTACGCCGGATTTCACAATTGGTCGCATTAGTTATAATGAGCTGAAAACGATCTATTATCTAGTGTTACAACGGACCTACTAGTAATAATAATAAATAATAATAAAGTAGCTAGTAATAATAATTGCATTGTTTGTTTGTATGTATAATAAGTATGTATTTACAAACAAAAAAGTATATATGTAGTATATCAACTATCTGGTGTCCACGACACAAGCCTTGCTTAGTGTGGCACTAGATGGCGCTGTGTGTTTAATGTCCAGCGATACTTACTTACTTACTTACTTACTTACCTACCTATAGTAGGTAGGTAATCTTTTGTTAGTGTTTTTTATGACCCTCTAGAATATTCGTGATTGTTCTGGTGTGTCTGTTGGCGAGTATAAATACATCGCTCAGACCCGCGACCGTCAGTCTTGTTTTAACTACACAACGAAGCGAATCGAAGTGAATTTGAAGAGCGATATCTAAGCGAATAGTGAACAGTAGTGTATTGTAGTGTACTTGTGTGATTAAGTTTAAATTGTTTTGTGATTAATAAAGTTATTGTGTTGTTTAATCGGTAGTAATTAATTTATCTCATACCCAGCTCGTAACACTAGGATTATATCATATATTATATAGGATAGGATTGGAAAGGATTCAATTAAATGTTCTATATAAATAATAACAAAATGTTCAATTCGTTTTTAGGGTTCCGTTGCCAAATGGCAAAAACGGAACCCTTACAGATACGTCATGTCTGACTGTCTGTCTGTCTGTCTATCCGTATGTCACAGCCACTTTTTTCCGCAACTATAAGAACTATGCTGTTGAAACTTGGTACGTAGATATATTCTGTGAACCGCATTAAGATTTATACACAAAAATATAAAAAAAAAACATTTTTTTTTTCTAAACTGAATAGTTTGCGCGAGAGACACTTCCAAAGTGGTAAAATGTGTGTCCCCCCCCCCCCCCCCTTTTAATTCTTGTGACCGGGAAGTTAACACTGAGATGATGATTTTCTTTACGGTAGTCGGTGTCGGTACTTATTGTTTTAGTTTTTGAACACGGGGCAGGTTTTTTTATGTTGGTACCTACCATATTAGGTGTACATATTCTGTTACCCTTAACAGGCGCGATTTTATGTTATGAAAATCGCGAAGAAAAAGATACTATTGATAGGGTCAACCACCTTCTTTTTTTGCAGTTGGTTAAAAATACTAACCTATTATCACGACAACGGTACTAAGTAATAGTAACCAAACGCATTTTCAAAGGTCCAAGTATTCTTCCGGAGTTAATTTCAATAACATTACAAAATAAAACCAAGGAGCTAAATTATTTAGGTGAAGTATAAAATCGAGCGCTCGGAGTTGTTGAATGTGTGCGTAGTGCGTACGCGTGATGTTGCTGTGTGCGGCATTGAATACCTAAATTTGAGTTCAACGAAAACGTTGCAGCGTCCTTAACTTCGTGCTCTATAAATGGCGTTGTTCATTTGACTCCATTTTCTGAATCACGGTGTTATGATTTTCCGTGAAAGAATGATACTGGCATTCGCCCGTGTCTGATGTCTTTTTTTTGTTTTTTTTTTTAGGATGTGAAATCATCAAATGACTTCTCCCACTCTGGGAATGACTTCTCCCGTGTCAGATGTCTCAAGTTTGGTTTTTTGGAAGAAGTTGTCAATTCAACGCCTGTTTTTCTTTATGTAGATACCTATATTATGCCTGAGCAATATCAAATGACCGAATGATGAAGTCGCACGAGACCGGTCAATGTGGCGACAATTGATAGGCATATGTCCAGCAGTGGACGTCTTTCGGCTGAAATAATGATGAATGATGATAATTCAAATGGAGTAGGGTAAGACCTAGCAAGGCGCGGTGATGTCAGGTGGAGTAAAACTGTGACCAAGTGGCATTCTAGAAATCCAAACAGAAGTTTTGGTCGTCCAGCGGTGAGATAAGCAGACGATATTGTTGCCATTGCGGCAATATCCTGGATGAGGCTGGCACAAGAGCGTTGAGCCTGGCACAAACAAAGAGAGGCCTGTACCCAGCAGTCGGTGAAGTCGGACTATGGATGATGATGATGATGATGCATAACTTTTTCCAGAGAAGTCCGATTTTCATGATTATTTTTATTGAAAAGCGTGTTTAGCAAAGTTTGTCCCATTTTTTATTGAAAATAGTTGTGTTCGAATTCATGTGCGTATTGTAACAACGCTTGCTGAAACATCGTGAGGAAACCAACATGCCTGAGAGACATTTGGCATGTTAAGCCAAGTCAGAGGCCCATGGGCAGCATAAAAACTCTTACACCAGGTTAGGCAACAACATGATAAGGAAGGAAAGTTTGCTTGCTTCGGTGAAGAAAGACATCGTGAGAAAACCACAGCATGCCTGAGATTTATTTCTCGACGGCATGTAAAGCCAAGACAGAGGACCTTGGATGGCATAAAAACTCTGACAACAGGTTAGGCACTAAGCACACGATAAAGAAGAAGATCGTTTTGGGGCTTATTTCATAAACCTTTTTGACAACTTTAGACCTGTCTGAAGTTTGACTGTGATCAGTTGCAGCAGCTATATCGTGTGTCGGCTCATTTCATGCACCTTGGTATAAACTTTAGACCTAGCTAGAGTATGAGTATTATCGGAGGTCTGACGATGGAGACGAAAGGCAGTCACAAGAGGTCCGCAACTCTTCAAATCTGCTCTATCGTGTTTTAGGCTCATTTCGTGCATCTTGATAAGAACTTTAAACCTAGCTGGAGCATGACTGTCATCGATGGTCTAACAATGGATGATGTAGCAAGAGATCCTCAACAGTTAACAGCAGCTAAATCGTCATTGGGCTCACTTAATGCACCTTGATGAGAACTTTAGAAATTGCTAGAATATGACTGTCATCGAAGGTCTCATGATAGAGGCTTGGAGACGAAAAGAATTTGCAATAGGTTTTCAAGAGTTTACAGCATCTACATCTTATTGTGTTGACCTGCCTGGAGTATGACTACCATTGAAGGTCTGACTTTGGAGAAGGAAGGCAGATGCGAGAGGTCCGCAACAGTTTGAAGCAGCGTTAACGTGTCTCGGCTCATGTCATGCCACTTGATAAGAACTTTCGACCTAGCTGGAGTATGATATTGTCGAGTGTCCAAGGATAAAAACGTAAGGCTGTCGAGGGAAGAGTCCTTATTTGGAAAAACATAAGTTGAATATTTTGGCGTTTAATGTAAACCTATTCGAGAAAAAATAAATTGTTACTGACTTCAATCTGCACTAATATTATAAAGCTGCAGAGTTTGTTTGTTAGGTTGGGTGAACGCGCTAATTTTAAGACCTGTTGGTTCGTCTTACGCAGACGAAGTTGCGCGGGTCAGCTAGTACATATATATATATCTTTCAGTATAAAGGGTGTAAAACACCTCTTCACGAAGCCGAAAGGCACTTGTTCTCTACATCATTGCGATCATTTTTTTGTTCTACACCATACCTGGGAACCTTCTAGTCACGGAGATATGGGGGGTCAAAGTTACAACTTTTTGACAAGTTTTTTTTTAAATATCAGGTTTTTTTGTAAGATTTTAACTTTGAACACCTCCACGACCCCCGTACCATTCAATCCATCCATCAGCACAATGTTTTAAGTGCGTTACATTGAGTTCTACCACAAAACATGATTTATAACCTCAAAAAAAAATGTTGTGTCCCAGCAATATTTTTTGCGTAAAGTTACTTAGTTTGATGTACAGAATGTTTGGTTAACGGCTTTGTGATGAGGTGGTTTACACCCTGTATATCAAGGTGCCTGGTTGTCAACTGATATCTAACATTTTACACGTTCTCAGAAAGCTTAAAATAAATAATATATTCAATTTTATCACAAACCCAATACTTGGTCCCTGAAATAGACTGAATTGGAAAGCTACAAAGGCTCAAAAACTCAGTATAAGCTACACAACAATTATAGTATACAGGTGGGTACACACATTTTTTAATAACGTTTTCCAGTCATTGTGATTTTTTCTCATATTTCCCGTGTAAAGTTACCTACTTATTTCATTATTTCCACGTATCGATCAAAGCATTCGTTCCTCATCTCAGCACCTATTCTATTTTCAAACCTAATGAAGCAGCCAGCGCGTTACGTCACATGAAGTGTCGCTTGCCAGTCACAAAAAAAGAAAAACTTTCGATGCACACCATATCCCCGCTTTGTTCGTGCCCGACTCGCGCTTGACCGTTTTTTGCTCTCATATATCCAACGAAGTAAATGGCACGGAAAAATGTTTGTGTAATTGAATACCGTTCGAGTTTTTTTTCTCCGTTGTTGTTATTTTTTCATTTAATTTTTTTTTCGTATGCCGTGACGTTCTGGCCTGCTAGCGAAATTTTTCAGGACTGAATTTTTTTTCGTCTTTCAGTTATAGGAAGAACTCAATAACAATTTGTTTGGACAAGTTCGTCTTACTGTTCAAATATATTTTAAGTAACTAGCTGACCCACGCAACTTCGTCTGCATCAAAAGTACTACCTACCTACTACTACCTACTACCTACCTACTACCTAGCTACAACTACCTACTACTACCTACTACTACCTACTACCTAGCTACTACTACCTACCTACTACTACATAACTACTACTACCTACCTACTATTACCTACCTACTACTACCTACCTACTACTACCTACCTACTACTACCTACCTACTACTACCTACCTACTACTACCTATCTACTACTACCTACCTACTACTAGTCAAAAAGATCCCAGCGAGCGAGGAAATCATCGTGTTAGGTGACGTCAATATAAATCTATTAGAAGTGAGTGAAAGTCAACTAGTGTCAAAATATAAGGACTGCCTGTGTGGACTAGGCCTACAGTGCGTAATACCAGGTACGGAGGTGACGCGAGAGGCTATCGTCGCGGGTGTAAGAGAGGTGTCGTGTATCGATCATGTGTGGGTGCGAGCAAAACAGCTGCGAGACTGCCACTCGTTTGTTATTGAGTGTTTTATGTCGGACCATCACGTGGTTGGAGTTTCGGTACCGTTAGATATGACGCAACGCTGCACTGACAGTAACTCGGACGCTCGGTATGTGATTAATAATAAGCTAGTAGCTAAGCAGATAACTGATTACGATTGGTCTCAACTGTTGTTTATCGATTGTCCGGTAACTTTGTATTGTAAGTTACAAACTGTTTTTAATGATATTTATAAAAGTAGTAAGACTTTAATGCCAAAGATTAAAAAACGGGTGAGGCAACCGTGGATAGGCAGAGATTTGAATGAAATGTTGATGCGCAGGGATAGGTTATTTAGGGATTGGAAAGAGACACCAAACAATAACACGAAAAGGCTAGAATACACACGATTTAGAAATAAGGTGAACAAATTAATATTTAAAGCAAGAAATAGGTTTCGGCAGGAAGAAATAAAGAAGTGTAACGGAGACCCAAAAAAAATCTGGGACAAAATTAATAGCTGGACAGGTAGGAAAAAAGCAAATATAGATGATATTATTAAAAGATACTTTGGAGATAAAGACACAATGTATAATATATGCAGTCACTTTGCAGACACGTTTACTAATGAAATTATTGCTATTAAACATCATTGTAGTATTAAATTATTAGACAGAAGTAAATACGTTAGGGAAAGTGATGTAACGTTTCGCTTTAAACCGGTTACCTGTGACACAGTGTGTAAAGTTATTGATCAGCTGAGCAGTGATAAGGCGCCAGGCATTGATTGCATTCGAGTTATGGACTTAAAATTAATTAAGAATAAGATCTCACCGGTCTTGTCGCACTTTGTCAACCTTTGTTTATTAAAAGGGGAATATCCTGGCCCACTAAAAAAGGCTTTAATAAGACCCATCTATAAACAGGGAGCGCATTCAGTTTACGCTAACTATAGGCCGATTGCTGTCTTACCAGTTATTAATAAAATAGTGGAGAGGATAGTTGTTGGCCAGGTTGGCGAATTCTTAGAGCAAAATAATATATTAGCCGATGCACAGCACGGTTTCAGGCAGGGTCGTAGCACCGTAACAGCACTATCACAGTTTTCCGAAGATATGAACAGTAGTCTCGACCAGGGCCATCAGGTCATGGCGCTGTTCATTGATTATAAAAAAGCGTTCGATACCCTGGATCACGAGGTGCTGTTGCAGGCCATGGATGAGTGTGGAATCAGGGGCCCCACAAACAGGTGGTTCCGGAGTTATCTGAGTGGCAGAACCTTACAGACCTGCATTTCTGGTGTTTCTGGAAAGGAGGCAGCGGTGCAGCTTGGTGTACCGACTGGATCAGTCTATGGTCCAGTTGGCTATGTCATGCATGTTAATAGTGTTAGTAATGTGGTAGGTAAATGTCGGGTGTATATGTACGCGGACGACATGTGCCTTATGTACTCCTCTAAAAACATACAGGAGATCAGGGCTGTGCTGCAGGCTGACTTCGATAATATAACCCGCTGGGCGCACGATAATGGTATCATACTTAATCTTGATAAGACGAAAGTGATGCATCTGCACTCACCGCACAACTTGGTAGCGAAGAGTGTCAAGAGCGTGGACATAGGTATCGTGGGTCACACTTATGATTGCATGCACGTTAAAAATGTCAATTGTGGCTGTGAACAGCTTGAGTTTGTTAGCAAATTTAGGTATCTAGGTCTGTGGGTGGATCGCAATTTAAACTGGAAAACACAGGTTGACACAGTGTGTACAAAGCTGAGGGCAGTGTTAAGTAAGTTTTATATCCTGAAGGCGCCGTTGAGTAGGAAAACGCTGCGTGTCATTTATTTTGCTCTTGCCGAGTCATTGCTATCCTATGGGTTGAATGCGTATGGCCGTACGTTTAAAACGTATCTTAACAGTATTAAATCGCTGCAAATTCGTTTCATGAAATACCTTGTCAACCCACAAACAAAACTTGCTTGTAAAGAGAACTACGAAAGGCTTTTTGGTGTATGTAGGGTGCTACCTGTACATGAGAAGGTCAAGTACCTGCTGGTTCTGGAGCAGTTCTATAGCGACGAATTTAAAATACATGTGCAAAATAGGTACAACACTAGAAGCGTCAGAGAACGTAAACTTGTGCGACCACCGGTAAAAAACTACTATGGCAAAAGAACCAACAAGTACTTGACCCCTACACTTTTCAATAATCTCGATTGGTTGAGAAAAGAACATAATACAATTAGTAAGCTAACACTAAAATATAAATTAAAGACTGTTTTTCTCAATGAAGTGGTCGCACGATGCGAAAATGACCAATGATTTTGTTTTGTTTTATTGTTTTGTTTTAATGTAAATAAACTGTTTGTTAACGAGTGTAATGTAATGATAAAGTAAGGGTTCTGTAAAGATATACTCATAGGTACTGAGCTAATAACTATAAGTCAAGAATTTAGTTTTCTTTTTTTTTTTTTTACGATTGTAACTTTTTTTGTAATTCTGAATAATTGTGACGGCCCGGGCCGCCGCTGCCGCCGCGTCGACCGGCGCGTGTGCCAGCGGCGGCTCTCACCGCCACAGTGTGTTACTTCTATTGCTGCTTAATAATTCTTACAATTACTATTTGAACCAAAATGTATTAAGACGAGCGCTTATCCCGCCGACAAACTGTTACGCAGTTTGGTGGGTACATAAAATGTACAAAATGTTTGGTCCCAAATAAATGATTTATTTATTATTATTATTATTATTATTACCTTTTTACTACTACCTACCTACTACTACCTACCTACTACTACCTACCTACTACTACCTACCTACTACTACCTACCTACTACTACCCACTACCTACCCCTACCTACCCACTACATACCGACGAAAATAATCCTATGTCCTTCTCCTGGTTCTAAGCTACCTCCCCACCAATTTTCAGCCAAATCGGTTCAGCCGTTTTTGAGTTATAAATGGTGTAACTAACACGACTTTCTTTTATATATATAGACTAGCTGACTCGCGCAACTTCGTCTGCGTCTCATAATTTGAGATTTAAACTATCCTATCTCTCAAGTTGGATCGAACTGCACATGGTGTGCGAATTTTATTATAATCGGTTAAGTGGTTTAGGAGTCCATTGAGGACAAACATTGTGACACGAGATTTATATATATTAAGATATATAGATTAGCCTATACAGGGTGTAAGAAACCTCATCACGAAACCGTCAACTAACCATTCTGTACATCAAACTAAGTACGTTTATGCAAATATTTTTGCTGGGAAACCACTTCTTTTTGGGGTGAACATTCATGGTTTGTGGTAGAACTCAATATTACGCACTTAAAACATTGCGCGGATGGATGGCTTGAATAATATGGAGGTCGCAGAAGTGGTAAAAGTAAAAATCTTGCAACAAAAACTAAGTTGTAAGTATTTGAAAAAAAACTAGTCAAAAGTTGAAATTTTAAAAGGTATGGTGTAAAAAAAAATGATCGCAGTGACGGGGAGAGCAAGTGCCTTTCAGATTCGTTAAAAGGTTTTTACACCCTTTATATAAAGTTAAATAGTCTCTAAAGTCGAGAGCAACTTGAAAGTTGTAAACCATTCTGATAAGAATGAATACCGAATGGAAGGATCAAAATTAGGTTATCCATTGCGTCGATTGCTACTACAACACAGAATTGATGAGGAAAAAATAACTTCAATTTATCTTGGCTTGGTGTACTCAAACAAAAAGTTTTTTTACACATTCTCCCTTTTCCAAGTATAATGCCGTAATGACCACTAATGATACCCTAGAGGATACAGGAAAGCTTAATCGCAAGTTCTGACCACGACCAGCAACAATCTACAATTCTTAGTTCCCAGGGTGATTCAAACAAAATTGTATAAAGCTTAAAAATATATATTTTTTCCTGGTAACACTAACGATGCTGACCGTACATCGCTTTCAGCGCTAAAAAAGACGTTAGTACAACACATTACCGCTTTAGGTTTTTGTTTTTGCAGCGGAGTTAAAATGATGTAAGATATTTTAGGATCGACTTCTGAAGTGCATTTTGGTCATGATAGGTACTTTTTAAGTTCGGTTTCTTTTAATTTTATATGAAAGAAAGAAAGAAAGAAAGAAAAAACATTTATTCGTCGCAAAGTCATGACGTGAATACAATATTAATAAACAGAACGCAATTATAGAAACACAAACATTTAGACTTAAACCGAAAATTAACACAACAACAACATTAACATTATAATAATTGCAAGACAAAGCGGACAGTAAAATCTATTATATAAAAATGAAACCCGTTTTTCGTTGTCACGACCATAGCATGAAAACGGCTTGACCGATTTGGCTGATTCTTTTTTTGTTGTGTTCGTTATTGTCAGGAGAAGGTTCTTATGAAAAAAAAAGTAGTATAAGGTAGGTAGCTTTTTCCCTCTTATGTGATGCAGACGAAGTTGCGTGGGTCAGCTAGTAAAAAAAAAAAAAGTGAGTGCGACAAATAGGTTACCACTCAGCATGATGCTGTGCTATGGGGAACCCACAGAACAGCGCATGCTTCTTTGTGCCTGTGGCTTTGCTCACTTTGTGGATGGAAATTGCAAAGGTACGTTGTAATGACACTTGAAAAAAATTAAGTTTCCCATACCTAAGTAAAATAATTTTCGGAATCGACTCAGAAATTCCAAAGATTATCCTCGTAATATCATTAATATAGATATTTTAGGTTGTGAGTTTTTTTACGAGATTGAAATACGGTAATTTTTTCCTACTTTTTATTGTTTAGTGTTATCCGGTTAGACTGGAAGCTGACCCCAAAAGGTAGATGATGATAACTTTTTAACACTTCGAACTTTTCAAGGGATATTATTGATTAAATAGAGGTGACGACAAAAAAAAACTAACAACACAAAATTAGTCCTTCATTTAGATTATCAAAACATATTTGACCCGTATTTTTTCTTTTGTTACGTAAATTAATCAAAATTGACGAAGATCTAAAAGACGCTTGTAAAATTCTCAATACGTCACGCCTAGGTATAATATTTTGTGCGTACTTACGACAACAGCCCCACTCCCGAGTATTGATGCGCTTTATCTTTATCAATATTCATTGATTTCCAAAAACAAATAATACGTATCCATTATTTTCCAATACTCTAACTGACGGACTAAATAGATTTGTAATTTTTTGTTGCTCTCGTCATGCCTCAAAATATGTATAATAAAGAATATCCTCTTCGCCGTATTACAACCATTTCGTACAACCGAATGACAACTGTCAGTTGTTTTTTTGTTGACTTTACTTAGGTCCATGTTCACCGCGAAGATAACAGCCGATTATCTAAAAACAGCTGTCAATGTGACATGTTCCCATACAAAAATGTGTTTTAAACAGCTGTTTTTAGATAATCGTACGTCATCTTTTTGGTGAACATGGACCTTATTATTATTTTATAATCACCGTTTTAATTCAAGTTTTGTTTCAAGCAACATCTATTCTTTTATACTTTAAATATTATAAAGCAGAAGAGTTTGTTTGGTTGAACGCGCTAATCTCTGGAACTACTGGCTCGAATTGAAAAAAAATATCGAAAAAGGCTTTAGGCTATATAACATCACGTAACGACCATTAGGAGCGGAGCAGGAATGAAAAATGTTGCCGAAACGGGGTTTTTTTTTTCCTTTCGTTTTTCTCTCTTATGTGACGCAGACGAAGTTGCGTGGGTCAGCTAGTGTTACATAATGAAAAGACAAGCCAATTTCACAAGTAGGGAAAAACGTTTTCTTGATCATAGAATTTTTGAGAAGTAAAATCGGTTTAGTACGAAACTGCATCCCGACTTACTAAGTTAGTTACCATTTCTCCCGTTACAATTAGTACTTTCGTATGCATGTGTGCAATTTGGGAACAATTAATGCTAAAACTTTGGTTGCTGCACAGTTTGTGGAAAGTACGTGCGTTTCGATAATAGTTAGTGATGATCTTTTGACTGCTAATCTATGCATAACTCTATCGTTAAAAACGCACCGAGTCCTCGGCATGAGTATTGCGCTTTATCTCCTTCTTATAAGCTTTGAAATTCATAGTGTTGAAATACATAACAGGCAATATGGCAACCCGAATGGCGTAGCGGTAGTGAGGCTGCCGTACGTTCTTAGGGTCCTGGGTTTGAATCCCGGTAGGAGAAAATGTTTGTGTGATGAGCATGGACATTTGTTTCCGAATCTGGTTATATATGTATAATAAGAATGTATTGAGCTCGTGGCTAAATAATATCAGCCGTCGGGTCGAACTTTTGGTTAAGCCATGCTTGCCTAGGTTGGTCTGTGGATGGGTGACCACCCTTACATACCGAGTTTCCTCCGTACCTCGGAAACCACGTTAAGCTGTTGGTCCCGGCTGTCATTTGTCCATTTTTGACAGGCGTTACAGGTAGTCAGTGACCCAAAAAGTCTGACACCAGTCTAACCAAGTGGTATCGTATTTCCCAGTATTGACTGGGTTGTGGAGGACAGATATAACATAGAATGTATTTATATTACAAAAAGTATATAAGTAGTATATCAACTACCTGGTGTACACGACACAAGCCTTGCTTAGTGTGGCACTAGATGGGGCTCTGTGTAATGTCCAGCAATATTGTAAATTATTATTATATTCAAGATGCCTTGACAGAGATAACGTTCGACTTCCTTGTTGCTCTAAACCACAGAACAGATAAAAGATGTTAGAAAGGCAATAAATAGTTCGTGATTTGTATTAGAACGCGTGTCGCCTCTTGTGTCCCACTCTTTAACTCCACTACAAGCAAGATACCCATACGTACGTGCATTACGTAAGTCCGCCTTTGTAAATTATGTGCATAAACTTTTAATAAATAAATAAAGCAATAAAGAAAGAAATTAATAAACTACTCTCTATTAGCTCATGAGCTTACTATTGATTGTCACACTAACGAAAATACTGTGCTTGACGTGTACCCACACATGTTACGGTGACCAATAAGCAATCGATTGAGATATGAGCGTTCACTTATGTGAGCGGCGCGCCTGCCTATCTACAAGGCTCTTCTAACTTCTTTTATCTGTTCTGTGCTTTAACTCTATGAGTGTTACTTTTGAACGAAAGATCCAAAGTTTGGTCCTCTAATATAGGTGTGAGCTACACCTAAGCCTCACTCTTCAGGGATTGCAAAGCGTGACGTTATGTTACGTTATGTTACCAGAGCTACCCCTCTGCCTCACTAAATTAAGTCATCTTCTCAGAAAACACGCAATAGGCGATACTTGAAAATCAGATTACACTGTAAATACTAAATACCGAACTATAGATCCCCAGAGCATGCTAGTTACAAACTCTGACGAAAATTAACCGCTACCTTTCATGAATAATTCAGTCATTTCAAAACGTTTCGATCAATTCTTGCGATAAATTTCGCTAGAAGCTTGGAGATGACCTATTTTGTACCTTCCTAACTATGATAGAAGCACACTGGAACATTTTTTGTTAGAAAGCTTGGAAAGGAGTAGGTGTCAAAGTAAAAAAATATTATTTACGACTTATATCTAGTGTTTTAGTACTGACATTATAATAATGCCTTTAGGATGTTGTTGAGACTTCTGCAGTGCTTCTGCAGTGCGTCGGGGATGTTCGCGCTAGCTCGTACCGACGGCTTTCACGCGATAGTTCGCAAAAAAAGTGCCTCGATACTCAGGAGAGTGAGAGATAGTCACAACAGCATCCTGAGAACTGTAGCGGAGAGCTACAGCTCTCCTATTGTAAGATTTCTTGTGCAGAGAGTAATTGGTACTAACACTAGATAATAAGTTATTTTATACTATGTTACTAAGACTCTATGGATCTTTTTGTGTCCGAATTAAAATAAATAATAATAATAATTAAAACGGTGTATCTATGAACAATTTCCCAACTATGTTGGGGTCGGCTTCCAGTCTAACCAGACCCAGCTGAATACCAGTATTTTACATGCAGCGACTGCCTGTCTGACCACCATAACCCAGTTAAAACTGGTAAGAGTGGTAGTCAGACTTTTTGAGCCACGACCACCTATAACGACTGTCAAAGATCTGCTAATGACAGCCGAGACTAATACCTTAACGTGCTTTCCGAGGCACGGGGGAACTCGGTATGGAAGGGTGGTCACCTATCCACAAGCACGGCTTAAAGATCGACCCGAGCGGCTGTTATTATTTAGCCACGAGCTCCTGCCATGACTTCCTCTCACAGTTTACATAAGTCACATCTTAGGATCTCCTGATATGCAAATGCATATGCTGCAGGAATGACGTCACAATAGATGAACGAATTTGCTTGAGACTTGATACTCAGATTGATTTTGCTGTAACGTGTGTCCCTTAACTAACATATACAATTATTTACTTTTTACGCCATTAAAAGTTTCCATACAAATCCAAGTTTTAGTTACGACAAAAAGCACCAATACTTTATGCTTACTTACGTAACTACAGAAATACATATAGCCTATACAAAAGTTTATTTTCCGTGGGAGAGTTTTAGTTTTCAAACTTAATTATTGTCTCAGAGATTCTCGAGTTGTAGAGGCAGATATAATCAGCTAAGAGCCACTTTTATAAAACTTAGTGTACTTCTTAATCACGAGTTTGCACTTCGTATTTTACTTACAGTTTTCAATGTGATTGGAAAAGAAAATGATTAGTGGAAAGTAAGGTAACTGTAACGGACTTTCCTTGAGAATGATTATGTACGAATCTAAAGATAGGGTAAACTGGGTACGGTTGAAACAATTTAGCTTTTATCGTTCATAATTTTGTTATTTATAAACCGAGTGACGATTATGATACATCAAATTCAAAAGTGAAGTTTTGGCTACGATATGGCTGTATTATTATAGTTCCCGGGTTATTATTTTTAGAAATATATGAAATTTAAAAAAAAAACGGATTTGTTGCAACCGTCCCCATGCCAGGGGCGGTTGAAACAGCGATTGGGGTCAGTTGAAACACATACAAATAATACAATAAATACTAGGGAAGCATGTATTATTTATCATTGAAACTAATTAAGGCACCACATAACAACATTAATCAGTCTTCAAGGTTTCATCAGCCTTTAACGAGTAGTAAACAATTAAAGAATTACACATTTACACATTTTGAATAAACTAAATAAAAACTTTTTTTTAAATCAAATAAACATTACAAATAAACTAAAGAAAACACTTCTTAAATCAAATAAACATAAATAAGAAAGAAATAACAAAGAAAACGAAAAGCTTAGAGATTAATCAGAGTATTCAGATTCGCAATTGTGGGAAACGTAGCTAAGACCACTACTTTACGTAGTGAATCTCCAGCTTTTACCTCCTCATATGCATTACTATAGCTCGACAAGTTAATTTCTCCTCTGGAAGTCTTCCTCACTCGAACTCTCGGCATCTACAAAAAATAAACATTTTGTTTCAACCGTACCCACAAAAAATGTTTCAACCGTCCCCAACACCACTTTTGGTAGAATATACTTTATAGTTACGACAGTAATAATAACACAGTAAAAATAGTCACTATCCCTTATTCTACAAGCTTCATAATAATCACAAACACACACTCAATACATTCACTTACAGAGAACAGATAATATAAGCGTTAATGTCAGAAGAAAAATACTTACTTTTGGGTAGTAAAAAACAATATGGCGTCCTACACACAACAACAACGCGCGGGGAGCGGCGCGCTACTATATTCGCGTTTGGAACTACCGTCCGCTTCGTTTTCCCCTTGCCGCCCTCACTCCCCGCGTAACCGTTTACGAGATATTTGCTCTGTTTCAACCGTCCTTTGTTTCAACCGTACCCAGTCTCCCCTAATAATACAAATGAAATAAGAAGTAAAATAAGTGAAGCCATGGGATGCGAGTGCCCACCAGTATTTCGGGAAATCGCTAAACGTTTGATCCTTCACGTGACCAGAGGACGGGGCCAGCCTTCTGGGCACTTTTCCTGTTGGCAGCGATGTGGACAAATTTTTCGATGGCCTGTAACCCTTACTTACACATATTTTTATTTCTATTATAGCGTCTGTGTGGGTTATATAACTAGACTATGTTTAATAAATAAATTTACTAGAAGTAAGTAAATATTGAAAGTTATTTGCTGCCAGCAAGTCTCGTCAATCTTCAAATAAGTCAATAGGTAAGTGTTTGTTTTACCGTACATTATTCCAGTTTACTTGGGGTCGATGTTGTTTGTCCTTCTTCTCATTATTTTTCCATTCTTGTCTATAATTTGTCACCTTAGTAGTCGATTCGCAACCCATCGTTCAGGTTGTGACCGCGAACCTGAAAACGTTGCTTTGTAAGACCTCCCGCTAGTGGACTGATGACCTGGGAGTGGTGTAGGTTGCGGGAATCCATTGGATGCGAATCGCACGGGACCGGTCAATGCGGTGACACTTGGGGGAAGCCTATGTCCAGCAGTGGACGTGTTTCCGCTTAAAAGACGATGATGATGATGATGACAATAAATCCATCGTTTTTTTGATCCTCTCCTACTATTATGCTTTTTTATTGTCACGACGATTTTAAACAATTTTTTTTATACAAATATTGGTGTCCTGCAAGGGTTATAACCGCAAATATAATTCCTGCCATACCCATCTAGGGTATTAGAGTCAGACTATTGTAACAAAAAATACCAACCATACTAACAACGGGAAAAACCTTCTGATAGAAGCAAATTCCGAAAAGTAATTACCCAAACCATTTTCTCGAAGATTTTCCACAAGTCTGCAAGATTTCCCACCAAGAAAAACTCACGAACTTCAAGCTATCACAAATATTTTAATGAAATAAAGTTTTAAGCCTCTTTTGTAAACACTGATGCACTTCATTCTACTTCCATCAAGCGAGAAAACTAACCAAGTTGCCGCTTAAAATTCTGCTAAGGATGTGGGATAAAGCATGAGCTATTTCTGTTTGTGTGGATGATCTGATAGGTTCAGTAGTCGCAAGCGTGACTGCTAATTATGAGTTTTTAAGTTCGATTCCTTAGTCGGGTAATGTGCTATTGGGTTTTTCCGTCAGAAAGAAAAACGGGCACGACCTATAGAAAATTTTCCCCGGCCCGACACAAATGTAACGTATTGCTTGGCTTGTCTTAAATGGCATGGTCCTTGGCTAACACGCCATTGATTTCGAATATAAAAAAATATATTTTAGCCAAAAAAAAATAAAAAAACTAAGATAATATTCTTTTTCGTGTCGGTCCGGGTCACAAATGGCTGTTCTTTTTTCTCAGTAGCAGTAAGTGAATCCGTGGGTTGACGGCGATAAAAAAATGTGACATAAACAAGTACTTTATATGCATTTATTTTCCTGACCGATTGGCTGTGTTCTTTTCTTCTCCTGTCGGTTGAACGGCTCACTTCAAAGTCAACGTCAAAGTCAAGGAACCAGCAACTTGCATTCACTGAAGTACGAGTATTGTCATAGGCGAATGTGTTCCGATTCAGGTTGTCCTGAAAGAGAACAAAAAGTTTATATTGAATTTTTTGTTATTTTTTACCAAGGAAGGTAATTTTAATTGATCAACTAACATTACAAGAAATTCCTACTGCGTCAGCGCGGCATTTCGACGTCCTTATTATACTATCATAAACAACAAAACATAGACAATATGTTAATACACAATAGAAGACAAACAACACAAGTACAAAAAAATATGTCACATAAATTATGTAAATTTTTCAAAATGCATATAATTCCACAATAGGCTAGTTTCCACTATCAATCAATTGCAAATCTATTTAGTCCGTCAGTTGGAGTATTGTTTTTGGAAATCAAAGAATATTGACAAAGATAAAACTCATCAAAACTCGGGAGTGGGGGCTCGTGACGTATTGGGAATTTTAAAAGCGTCGTATCTTCGTCAATTTTGGTTTATGTGACAAAAGAAAAAATACGAGTCAAATATTTTTTGATAATCTAAGTGACGGACTAATTAGATTTTTTTAGTCAACAAGCCTATTGTCACCATCCCGACGACTACAATTCCTTCTTCAAACAAGAGAAAACCGACAAATGCATAAAATTCCATAAGTTCACAACTCAGACCATAAAAATCCATCCAACCAAGTTGTGAGCTGATAAACGAATAGTTTTGTCTCAGTTTCGCATACTTAACTGCCGTCTCCGTCGTTTAAACGCCGGATGAGTTTAAATAAACTTTATCTACTTATTTATTTTTGAATAAAACATGAGCGAAGCTTATGAATTTGTAACGCCATCTCTTATTCAACATGTGAACTAAACTCGGAAGTTTGGAGCACAGATGGCGGTTCATAAATATTGAATTTCGTATTCGTTTTTGGGAGAAAGATGAATTTGGTATTTGTTTGTTTAGCCAGTAACTGAGTTCCGGATCAAGTAGCAAAATAGGGAAAGTATTTATTAGTTCGCACAGGAGCACAAACATTGGAAGACCTCCTGCTAGGTGGATCGATGGCCTGGTGAAGGTTGCGGGAATCCGTTGAATGTGGCGACACTTGGGGGAGGCCTATGTCCAGCAGTGGACGTCTTTCGGTTGAATTGATGATGATGATGATGAAGGTTGTCTTTAAAAGATCGCTTTTAGCGATAAGACCGCCCATTGTGTCACCCCTTGTAAAATGTAAAAAAAAATGTATTCATATTTTTTATTATGAACTCGTAGGTACATAATAAAGAGTATTCTATTCTATTCTATTCTATGTCAGGACAAAACAAAATGATTAAAATAATATAACATAACAAAGGGTTAGGCAAAGGTGTACCTAACGGAACACCCACATTTTGCCAGTTATGTTTAAGTCCCATGTAATAAGGGGCGTACCTATTGCCATCAACCGGATATGGAGCCAGACTGCTAATGAGAAATTCCCGATGGAAAACCCCAACAATAGTTTGTCCGACCCGTAAATCGAACACAGAACCTCAATCTCAGCAGTCGCTAACTGTGTCCACTAGACCAGAGAAATAGTCGTAGGATATAAAATTTAAGAGGCCTACGGAGCATGCGTTTTTCATACAAACGTAGTACCAAAATAATTTTTGTTAATCAAACATAATAATATTCTTAAGGTAGTGTTTATTTATTTAGATTAGATAACAGGTTAGGTTAGGTTCCCAAACAAATATTGAATGGGAAATCATCAAATAACTTCTCCCACTCTGGGCGGAGCGGGAGGGAGTGTCAGACTTTTACTGACTAAAACCCATCCATCTTCCTTCCTCGCCCTTTATCGCGGTATCTCTTTCGAACAGTCCCGCAGCCCCGGCAAGGTTCGGCCCTTGCGGCCCCCCCCTCTCTATATGCTGACGTCTCTTTGAGGCGCGCGTGGAACACTAACGCGCCGTTGACACGGCCTGTCGTCATTAGACGGACGGACGGCTAGCTAGCTCATAGCTAACCGTCCACAGGCCCGCGTCTACGGTGGCCGGTAGCCACCACGTGGCCCCTGACGCCCGGTGCGTCTTTCGCGGCGGCTGGGGCGAGAGGCTCTCTTCCTCTCGCATTAAGCCACCTCCTTCGCTAGCATGACTGCTTCGCAGAAGGAGGTGACGGCTTCCCATTCCGTCTCGCTCCGGACCATGGATTGAACCAGGGCCGGACGCGAGATGTCGCCGCCGCCGATCGCTGCTACGAGGACACGGCGGTGCTCCACCCACGCAGGGTAACCTCCACCGTGTGCTCCACCGTGTCCTCCGGTCGAACCATCAGTGTCCGGTGAGGACCTGCGTCAGGCGGAAGGTAAGGACGCCGTGGCGTCTCTCAGGCCACTTCTCAAAGCGGGGACTTACCGCCACTATCGTGGCGTGCACTCTCCACCGGCCCTTTAAGAAGAGAAATGTAGAAGTTAGGTAAATACAAGGTGTCGCTTTGCACCCTGGTTAAATTCTAGGAGATGTCTATGTTAATTATTGTCAACCCAAATCAATATCGAAATGGGTAGATTTTTGTTTGTTATTTACGGAAATCGCTAAGTGTAAGTCACCTGTATTATAACCACGCCTTCACGCACACAGAGACATGTAGCGCGAAATAACAAAAAAGTAATAAAATAATTAGAATTATTATATTTCTTTCGTGTTATTCCGAATACTGTCAAGGTTTAAACGATTTAAAACAGCAGCTTAATTTATTATTTGTTATATCTTAATTTAAATTGATTATTTAAGTCTTTTCTGACCAGGTTCTGTATTTTCACTAGGGTTGCGGGACTGTTCGAAAGAGATACCGTGGCCCCAGAACATAAAGGGCGAGGAAGGAACATGGATGGATTTCAGTCAGTAAAAGTCTGACACTCCCTTCCGCTCCGCTCAGAGTGGGAGAAGTCATTTGATGATTTCCCATACGAAAAATAAAGCATGCAAAACTAGACCTTGCATGTTGTGATATACATAGGTACTAAAACCGTGTTCAATACCGAATCAGTTAGCCTGAAAGCCAATGTTAGCATTTGTGAAATGGCTAGGCAGGTGATGAGATTAAGTGTGATGATATTTTAACCCATTTGCTGAAGTTGGTGTGCTTTTTTTAACAGACATAAAAAATTAGGAGGTTCCCATTTTTACAGAACCTACGAAATATTTGGTTTTAACGCGGATTCATAGGTCTTTTTAGGTACATGGAAGGAAAAGAGATTTTGCTCCCACACTTACAATTTTCACGTTTTTTCTCGTTTTGCTACATGTATTTTTTTTGGGACAAGCCTGCCACACTAGTGGGAAGTTTTCCAACGCGGTCGCCACTCCAGAACTATACGAAATTTAAAAACCATTTAATTACGAAACCCACTGTTCAACTTAGACACTTCTGCACTCTGCATATTAAAGTAAATTTAAGTGCTAAAACTGTAGATACTTACTCAAACTTAATGCACTAAATTGAACCAAGAACTTGTGCAATATAGCTAAATCTTTACTTAACCAACACCAAAAGATGGAGGCACCATCTATCTTAAAGTGAATTCAAACTCAAACATTGAAGAGTCAGCAGAACTTACAGTGATTTCAGCTCAGTTTACTTATCTACAAGCTTTTCCTCACATTTGAATTTGTTAATTTATTGTTGCTTTTCAAACTTTCTGTCTAAAATAGTTTAAAGTTTGGTAGGTTTGTAGTCTTTGGGGACTTCAGATAGAAGTCAAAACTAAGTAATATAAAGGGTGTAAAACACCTCTTCACGAAGCCGAAAGGCACTTGTTCTCCCCATCTTTGCGGTCATTTTTTTGTTCTACACCATACCTGGGAACCTTCTAGTTACGGAGATATGTTGGGTCAAAGTTACAACTTTTTCACAAGTTTTTTTGTAAGATTTTTAACACCTCCACAACCCTCTGTACTATTCAATTCATCCATCAGTATAATGTTTTAAGTATAATGTAATGATTGAGTTCTACCACAAAACATGAATTATAACCTCAAAAAAAAAAGTTGATTCTCAGCAATATTTTTTGCGTAAAGTTACTTAGTTTGATGTACAGAATGCTTGGTTAACGGCTTTGTGATGAGGTGATTTACACCCTGTTTATAATATCTGCTACGGGTTGTGCCCCGCGCACGTCAAAGTGGTGCTACGCCGTAGCGGATCGGCTACGAGTGCTACGAAGCGTCAGGACGGTCACGCCACGCCAGTTCCATGGTTTTTCTTTACCCAAAAAATGCTCGACGCACCTAAAGAAGGTTTTCACTTCAAAAGTACTGTATGCACGTGGTATGAGGAATATTGGCTGCATTGGACGGCATTGCCGTTCCGGTTGGTGATTACTTCAAAATTGCGACTTAAAAAAAAATTGTAGGTACTCAAAGTTGTGTTAAATTACGGTGAGGTGTGTAAATATAAAATAAGAAGTCGTGTGTTAACACTTACTATAGTTGGGGTGTTTGAGAGTGACGGCGTGTGAGATCGATCGTTAGCCCCGGCACTATTGAAAAAAAAATACATTTTCTCAAACATGTTTATGAGCATTAATTTGACGACCTTCTTTGAGATAAATCAAAATTGCTGTACTGGCCAGATACATGCACATGCGACCAGCTACCGGCAATAGTGGTAAGAAAATCCATGTTTGTCGGGTTTAGTGGCCAAATAAACTACATAGTAGGTAAACTCAAATCTGTTCTGTTATTTAAAAAAGGAACAATATTTTATTCTGAAACATGGGAACCAAGGAGGTAACTTATCAAAGGTTATTAAATTTCGAATGGCTTGCAAATAGAAAGTTTTTGTTTGGAAAAAAAAATCAAATAAACTCTTCAACGCGAGACAAAATATTGTAGTTTGTGTGCATCATTGATTTTGAAACGTAATTGTATTAATTAAGATGACCCGAATAGCGCAGCGGTAGTGAGGCTACCTTACGTTCTTAGGGTCCCGAGTTCGAATCCCGGTAGGAGCAAATTTTTGTATGATGAACATGGACATTTGTTTCCGAGTCATGGATGTTTATATGTATAATAAGTATGTATTTACAAACAAAAAGTATATAATTATGTAGTATATCAACAGTCTGGTGACCAGGACACAAGCCTTGCTAAATATGGCACTAGACGGCGCTGTGTGTAATGTCCAGCGATATTTACTTATATTTAATTACTTTTCAAAATCAAGATTCAAGAATTGGCCATAACTAGACATTGATGGACTTATGTATGTGTGCCTCGGCATTTTCTGTATTTTTCTGTATGAATCCTAATGCTATAAGAGCGATTGTGCTAACACTTAATAATACTTCTAGTGAGCTCCTCCACATAGATGGGGAAGCCACAATAATTCCGTCAGAATGGATTCAAATTCAGGGAATTCCATTGAGATACCGCACCCTCAATGGACCGGTGAATCGTACATATTATACGATGGATAGGTATATATACACAAACATATGTATAGCCTGTACAACATTATTCTGTTAGAAGAAATTATCAAAAAACAATAGAAATGTGTAAATCGAATAATTTGTGTAAAAGCAATACCACAAATTCGAAGACCCGAATAGAGCAGCGAGCGGTAGTGAGGCTGCCTAACGTTCGTAGAGTCCAGTGGTCAAATCCCGGTAGAAGCAAATGTTTGTGTGATGAGCATGGACATTTGTGTCCAAGTCATGGATGTTTATATGTAAAATAAATATGTATTTATAAACAAAAAGTATACTGGGTATAAACAACCTCATCACGAAGCCGTTAACCAAGCATTTTGTACATCAAACTAAGTAACTTTACGCCAAAATTACTGCCGGAAAACTTTTTTTGTGATGTAAAATCATGTTTTGTGGCAGAACTCAGTGTATCGCACTCAAAACATTGTGCTGGTGGATGAATTATATAGTACGGGGGTCGTGGATGTGTTTATAGTGAAAATCTTACATCAAAAACTTGTATTTGAAAAAACAAACATGCCAAAGCGTTGGAACTTTGACCCCCAATATCTCCGTAACTATAAGGTTCCCAGGTATGATAGGATGGCGGGAATAAAAGTGTCTTTCGGCTTCGTTACGAGGTTTTTATCTCCATTTTTTTTTGCTTTTTATCATTTTTATCATTGGATAAAGAATTAAATACCGACTCGAATGGTATGTATTTAAGTGAAAAACGGCAAAAAATCACGCTAGTTGGTTTTGGCCCAGCGATATGCGATATATCAACTATCTGGTGTCCACGACACAAGCTTCGTTGCTTAGTGTGGCACTAGATGGCGCTGTGTAATGTCCCGGCGATATGCGATATTTCAACTATCTGGAGTCAACGACACAAGCTTCGTTGCTTAGTGTGGCACTAGATGGCGCTGTTTGTACTGGCCAGTGATATTTTATTAATTTTGATTTCGTATCATTATGTTCACAGAAATAGATAAACTGCTGCACATAAGAACTTGATGTCCCGTAAGCAGTATAATAATACATAGTTTCCAGTCGATGTTTTTGCTGACACATTCAACAACAACAGCGTTACGTGTGGTGTTTAATGCGTCAGCAAAAACATCGACTGGCTACAGCTTAAATGACTGCATGTATAGTGGCCCAAATCTCCAACAAGATTTATTTACGTTAATATTGAGATGGAGACAACATAGATATGCAATTACAGCGGACATCGAGAAAATGTTCAGACAAATCTATTGTCATGACGATGATCTACAATATCAAAAAATCATTTGGCGCGACTCACCTCAAGATAAATTACGTGAATATGAGCTAACAACAGTCACATATGGCACCAAATCTGCACCATTTCTCGCCATGATGACTCTAAAGCAAATCGCAAAAGATGAACGCTCTAAGTATCCTGTTGCGGCCGCAGTTGTTGAAACCAGTTTCTACATCAATCTGACTATGCCATCCGCTGCCGCACTGAACGACACCGAAGAGACTATCAAACGGCAAAAGGATTTGGAAGTCATCAGTCTCGCCATCAAGAATGTTAGAGCGAAGGAAGTTGAAGCATTGACAGATCAAGTATCTTCACACGACATCCACCACTACATCGCCATATACACTGTAGTCGCAGTGATCATAATCGGTGTTCTCATCTACGGGTGGCGACGGCTGCGAGCGCACAGGGACACGGTTCAACAGAATCATCAGGAACCCAACGTGCACCACACGACAGCTACAAGGACACCGCTACCGACCATCGCTAATGCGAATATCAGTCAAAATATGAGACATCCACTCATAATACCTAAAAACACTCATCTCAGTAACTTGCTTATTGACCAAGGACATCAGATGACGTATCATGGCGGAGCTCAAATCACGCAAGGTTGGCTTCGTCAACAATATTGGATTCAAGGCGGAAATCGAGCAGTCAAGAAACGCCTTAGAAACTGTGTCAAGTGCAGACGCCACGATCCAATCAAACAAGAACAGTTAATGGGAGACTTACCTGCAGCACGCAGCAATCCAGCACGACCTTTCTATCACTCAGGGGTTGACTACACTGGCTTTGTCTACGTTAAAACAAACAAAGGCCGAGGAGTAAAGACGACAAAAGGATACATTGCTGTGTTCGTTTGCATGGCCACAAAAGCTGTGCACCTGGGATTAGTCTCAGATCTGAGCTCTTCAGCATTTTTATCAGCATTACGCCGAATGTCAGCAAGAAGAGGCACCCCAAAACATATATACAGCGACAATGGTACAAATTTCGTAGGAGCAAGCAGAATTCTAAATGAAGAATTCATCAACATTCAAAAAGTGTTAGATGTCGAATTTTACGAAGCAATCACAGACATGGAGATCAATTGGCACTTCAACGCCCCATCCTGGCCAAGCGCGGGAGGTTTATGGGAAGCAGCTGTGAAGAGCTTAAAGTACCACCTAAAGAGAGTGATTGGCGAACAAAGGCTGACGTTTGAAGAATATTCAACAGTGCTAGCACAAATCGAAGCATGTTTGAACACACGACCATTGTGCGCTCTAAGTGAAGATCCAGAAGATTTGGATTACCTCACGCCATCCCACTTTCTAGCAAGCGGACCAACCTTGACGTTAATCGAAACGGAAAAAGATTTACGTACGAGATGGCAACTCACCCAAAAAATCATGGATGATTTATGGAAAAGGTGGAAAACGGAATACTTAAGTCAAATGTCAGTTCGTAGCAAGTGGCGGCAACCGCACACAAACTTAAAGATTAACGACATTGTCATCATACACGACGTACAGTTGCCATCAGGAAAGTGGCCAATGGGAAGAATCACGCAACTTCATCCCGGAAAAGATGGGTACGTCCGGGTGGTTACCATTCGGACAAAAAATGGGTCAATGAAAAGACCAATATCAAAGTTATCATTACTGCCTATAAATGAAAATCAATCAGAAGAGCAAGAACATCAAAAATCCGGCTCGAAGGACCATTAAGATGTACGGTTAGGGACCTTACACCTTGAGTTGATGCTGATTGATACACTGATAACTGATTGATTGATATTTATTGATAAAAGTATGATTGCATGATAAATGAGTTCACGCGGTATGAATGCTATTCGTGTACTAAATTAGCCGGCCCGGCGCAGGTAAAATGCTGACATATTGATATGAAAACTGTGCTGTGCTTGCACTGTACAATAGTACTCACGTGTATTGTAGTAAACGAGGGACTTAAGTAAGTATTAATAATTACATATTGTAGTTACCACGAATTGCTGGGTGGATTGAAGCTTTCCTAGTTATACTAGATTTATTTATTCATACATTTTTTTTAGATAATGAAGTAGTCAAGTCAAAGATATTTCTATGCTTTTCTTCACGTATGACAATTTGCTTGCCCCAGTGCCAGTGCCCATCAGGTTGTATTCGTTTACAGCAAGTATGGAAAAGTAATAATCATTGGTCAGAATAGTTTATGCTTTCAGTAACAATTTTTACTTAAAAAATACAAACAGATGGAAAAGAATTTTGCGGGTTCGTATTACTAAGTCTCCGCTGTCCGGACTTCCGTCTGTCTGTATGTCAATAAAAATAAAAAAACCAAAAAAAAAAAACAAATCTATACAAATATTATCAATACTTCTATACTAATATTATAAAGCAGAAGAGTTTGTTTGTTTGTTTATTTGGTTGAACGCGCTAATCTCAGGAACTACCGGCTCGAATTAAAAAATATTTTTGCTTTGGATAGTCCATTTATCAAGGAAGGCTATAGGCTATATAACATCACGCTATGACCAATAGGAGCAGCAATGAAAAATGTTACAAAATCGGGGGAAATTTTATTCCCTTTGTAAGCTTATTCTCTCTTATGTGACGCAGACGAAATTGGGTGGGCCAGGTAGTAAACAAATAAGTAAATAAACAAAAATAAATTAAATTTACAAATTATAGAGGGCACCCCTACTACTGCCTTCATGAGCGAGTCCGACTCGCACTTGCCTGGTTCTTACACTGTATAACACAAAATGGTGTCGATTATGTTGTGCACAAACTTAACTTAATTTAGGCTATTGCTATCTTTTACTAAAAGGCAGTGCAAGAAAAGGACGGCAATAGCTATCAACTAAGTTACAAATGTCAAACTACACTCGAGAGCAATGAATCCGGGTCACTTAAAGAATGTTAAAAATCTCGGAAACTAAAAATGATAGGTTAATGCAATAAATTGTATTTAATAGACTATGTAATACTCCTTAAATGAAAGTAAAAAAAATATGAGTCACCATACATTTTATTAACACAAAATTACATAAAGAAAAAAACTGCTGATCTCTCCTTAAAACAAAAATAGGAAACATGAAATTTTTGAACTTTATTACGATTTTCTTGAATTTTAATACTTCGTATTGCCTCCTCGTGCTTCCATTACTGCGTTTACGCGGTTTGGCATGCTGTACACCAAGTTCCTTATACGATTTTGGGGAATATTCTCCCATTCCTCTGTGAGAGCAATTTTGAGCTCACGAAGCGTGATTGGGGGAGGGTTTCGTTGTTTTACGCATCTGCCTAGCTCGTCCCAAGCATGCTCGATCGGGTTGATATCCGGGCTGCGCGCTGGCCACTCCATACGAGTAATGTTCATCTCTTGAAGGTAGTCATTCACAATCCTTATACCTGTATGAGGTCGGGCATTGTCATGCATAAATATAGCATCCTCACCTAAATTGACCATAAATGGACCAACGTGATCATTGAGGATTTCTTCCACATTTCTTACGCTAGTTAAAGAGCCGTTTTCTATGATCACCAGCTCTGTGCGACTTTCAGAAGAAATTCCGGCCCACACAAGTACAGACCCACCACCGTAGGCTACTTTTTCTTCGATGCATGCTTGCTTGAATCTTTCCCCTGGTCTTCGATACACTCTGTGTCTTCCATCGTGCTTGTAGAGCATAAATTTTGATTCATCGGAGAACATAACTTTTGACCAATCTTCAATACTCCAATTTACGTGGCTCTGGGCATATATTAGTCTTGAAATACGATGCCCACGCTCCAGTTTAGGGCCGTTTGCAGGTCTAAGGGGTTTTAAGTTAGATTCAGCAAGCCGACGTCTTACTGTCCATGCACTTGGGTTACTTCCTCCGAGGCGTCGAAACTGATTTGTGAGTTCAGTTCCTGTGAGAAAGCGATTTCGAAGCATGGTGTTCACCAAGTATCGGTCTTCTCGTGCTGTGGTACACCTGGTTCTGCCCGTTCCTGGTCTGCGTAGGTTAGAACCAGTTTCTTCGTAACGTCGGAGAACTCTTTGTACTGTAGACACCGACACACCGACAGTCCTGGCTGTATCGCGCTGACTCCGGCCGGTTTCCAGCATTGTAAGTATTCTGGTGCATTCTTCAGGCGTAAGCGACATAATTTCAGCTTGAATAATGAATATAGAGCACTATCAACATGGTACAAACAAAAGCAAAACCAAATGCTGTAATTTCGTAGTTCCATCTTCGAAAGTGGCCCTTTTTCAAATTTGATTTTTTATGATATAACTTTACAATAACTAAGAAGTTTTAATACCTTCATTTAAGGAGTATTACATTGTCTATTAAATACAATTTATTGCATTAACCTAGCATTTTTAGTTTCCGAGATTTTTAGGATTCTTTAAGTGACCCGGATTCATTGCTCTCGAGTGTAGTTTATGCTTTGCGCTTCACCGTGTTTTTAGTCGACATATTTTTACGTGCACCCTTCATTTGTATGGAAATATTAGTTCGAATTAAAGAAGACGGATCACAATCCATACAAAATTACCCCACATCCTATATCAAAGTGACGTATCTCAAAAAAAAGATAAAAATATATAAAAAAATATGGCATACTCCCTAACTTCATTTTTTTACACCTTCTTATGGAAAAATTGCTTTAAAAATAGTGCAGGCGCTATTATGAAAAAATCTTTCGTATGAGTATTTATGGACCGATTTAAAAAAATCTTTTTTTGTTCGAAAGGGTACCTCCAAGGTAATCCCACGGTCATAAAGTCAGGCCTCTGGCCTTCAGGATTCCGGAGAAATGAAAAAAAAATCGCAAAAATAAGCTCATTTTTGTACTTCACATTATTCGTTTTTCACTCTCTTGTTGTTTTTTTTTACTTAATGCATTATGATGAGACAGAAACGTCAGTGGTGACGCGAGGGAGTGGTCGGCAGAGGATTTTCACTTACAATAACACAAATGAGAGAGACGAATAACGATAGCGACGCGACGCGGCAAGCAAGCTAAGGAAATGCAAGTGAATAATGTTGTTTCACTTTGCAAATCTGATGCGTTGCAGCCTAGACAAACCAGAAAAGGAAAAACCTGACCTGACTACAGTCCGATGCTCCGTGCCAAGAACGAGCCAGGTTGAAGAGGACGGCTTCACTAAAGTAGAAAGCAAGAAGAAGAGGCCCTGTTCTCGTAACCTGTGCGGTACCGCACCGAGTGGACCCAACTTGCTGCTGCGCACTGCTGTGCCTACGACGCAGCTGTACATTTCACGTCAGCATCACTCCACTACAACTGAGGAAGTCGTGCAGTACTTGAATGTGAAGACCAACTTCATTCTGTGGGTTGAAAGGTTGGAATCGCGCCACAACTTCAACTTTAGGTCATTTGTGGCTCGAGTTCCAACCCAACATCTACAGACCTGCTTGAAAGAGGACTTTTGGCCGAAGGGTGTATATCGTCGCTTCCGAGGACGGCTAAGCGACGCCTTCAAAGCTGCGTGTATAGTTATAGTATAAGGTTAAAAATATGTATTAGTTTGTTATTGTTGTTTAATGATATCTAATGTATCTTATATTAGGCTCTTAGTTGTCCGATAATATAAATAAATAAATAAATCAATATCACTGGACATTAACACACAGCGCCACCTAGTGCCACACTAAGCAAAGCTTGTGTCGTGGACACTAGATAGTTGATATACTACATATATACTTTTTTGTTTGTAAATACATACTTATTATACATATAACATCCATGACTTGGAAACAAATGTCCATGCTCATCACACAAATATTTTTTCCTACCGGGATTTGAACCCAGGACCCTAAGAACGTACGGCAGCGTCACTACCACTACTCCATTCGAGTCGTCAAAAAGTATAGTATAGTATTCAAGCTCAAGCTTTTGTTCTCATGTTTTCATAATCAGGTGAATAAGGAGATAATCGTCAGTTGATGTTTGATTGAACAAAATAAATGTAATGTATTAAAAACTACCTTAATTGAAAAAAATTAGCTTATTTTTGAGATTTTACTTTCATTTCTCCAAGATCCTGGAGACCGGAGACCTGACTTTATGGCAGTGGGATTACCTTAGGGGGTACGCTTCAAACAAAAAGGATTTTTTTAAATCGGTCCATAAATACTCATACGAACGATTTTTTCATAACACCGCCTGAACTATTTTCATAGCATTTTTTTGAAGTATGCCATATTTTTTTTTACATTTTTATCTTTTTTTTGAGATATGTCACATTGTTATAGGACGTGGGGCAATTTTGATCCATCTTCTTTGACAGCTCTAAATTACGTCCGTCTCTTTCTCGTTCTATTAGACAGAAAAAGATAGAAATAGCCTAAATTAAGTTTAGTTTGTGCACAACAGAATCGACACCAATATCACTTTAAAGAGAAATAACGTTAACATAAAAAGCTAACTGGATTTCGTGTAACTGCAAGAATCATCCGCTTGATATACGAAATCCTATTTCTATATCCAACGTTTCCAGAATATTCTGATCCAGTTTATTGCTCTTGGCTCTAAAAAAGTCTTTTACATCCAAATTTTTAGTGTTCACTTCAAGGAAACAATTTTTTAATTCGAAACGGAATTTGTTAGCAAAAAGGATGGTATGTACAGACAGAAAAACTTTGAACAGATTGGGGTTACTCTAAAAGGTTTGTTTAGGCCGAAATTCTTTTTATATTGTTTCTACTCCGTAACCTGGGTGGAATAAAAAGTTGTTAACAGGAAGAGAGATATTAATATTATTTTTATTTTATATCTTTTTGTTTCTTTTTATTTTTTTTCTTTGTTTAATTTTAGGTTTAGGTTTAAAGATATTCATTTTATTCTCAAAAAAGACACAAAGTCACTTACACGAGAACAATGCTTATAAAAAAAAAAAAAAAAAAAGTTCGTCACAGTAGCAATCATGATATTACTATAATCTATTTTTTATTAGTTATACCGTTAATTTTTATGTTTTTTGTCCTGTGCGGGCTAACAATTAATGCGTTTTCTTTCTTTCAATGCTATTACGGTTTGGCTTATCTGTGTGCTGGCGAGTACTTCGTTGTAAGTTTAAAAAAAGTAATAACTACAATGATACACTTACTTTTTAATGATGATAAATTAAAGGTACACACATACTTTAGGAGAAGTTCTGTGTAAGGAAACGTTTAGATTTATATTTATAACTTATCGAATTCGTTTTGTTTTGTCCAACAAATGCCACCACCCGTTCAGCCATATTCATTTTTTGTATACGTCTGAACGGGCCGTGGTCCGTTCATTTTGGTCCGTTCAGACTCAACACCCATCCCGGGATAGAAAATACATAATTCCTTGTCTACATTATAATAAGAACCTCTGCAAAAAATATCACTTTCTTCATGTCCATGAGTTGGGCATTCATACATTAGTTACTGAGTTTTAATGACTTTTTATATTGTAATATGATTAGTTTTCCACGTTCTTAATAAATTTACTCCTAATTATAGTAATTCGTCACTACTAACTAGTTAAATGCATTTTGGCATAATTTGGCGAAAAGGTGTTTTGACATTCTAGAAAATAATGGTTATATTTTTCGACGTGTAAAATTGAAAACAAATGCAGTTGGAACAGGTACAGCTAATTTCATCACACTCTCCCCGGAATTCCTCACATGCATGCATAGTGCAATGTGCTCATTTGCAACGAATGGGCCAATTTAAATGAAATAGTGTTATACTCCTATCTAAATTGCAACCTGTTGCTATATACTGCATTAAAAACGAACAGTTTTTCGTTAACATGCGTTTTTACTGTAAATGTACCAGTTTGAACGGGATAAAACTGGATGGAACCGGTTGAAACTGGATCTCTTTGTTGTTTAACTTCAAAATTGAGTTGCAAATGCGTACGTTCTTTTTATTGTTTCAGCATTATAATGTTAACGTGGATGCTGCAGTGGTCCAGTAAACTGTTGTCTCTTTATTTTGTTAAAATGTTTGGAGCTAAAAGTTTTGTTGAATTACTTAATTGTTGTCACACATTTGTGGAGAAACATGACGAGAATGGATGCGGATGCATTGACTTTATGAACAATTTAAAGCATGCAAATAATTAATTGCTCATAATTTGTCATACGCCTTGAAGTTCTGGATATAATTCCCAAATCAGCATTTGACTGGACATATTTTTTCAGTACCTGTTAAACCCTGTTTCCACTATGTTGTGACGACCGATCACCATCATCGGCCTATTAATATTCCCACTGCTGGGACAGGCCTCCTCTCTATGAAAGGGCATGGGCTATAAAATCCACCAAGCGGGTCCAGTGCGGATTGGTAGATGTCACATGTCTTCGAATTAATGGTTCTAGGCCATGCCGGTTTCCTCACGATGTTTTCCTTCACCGTTTTGAGAGCAGGGGTGATATAATAAACGACCGACGACCAACGACCGATAATCGTGTAGTTTTATGTGTTCTATTTTTACTTTATTAATATTGTATGCACGTCATGACTTTGCGACGAATAAATATTTTTTCTTTCTCTCTTATGTGTCGTGGCTTGTGCATTTAAATGGAGGTGGTCTTCTATAGAATTGATTACTGTCGTCCACGGTTTTTGCCAGTTAAAAACCAACCATAAATTAATCGTCACGACATAATGTGAACGTGGCCGTACTTTGTACCAAAACCACGCGTTTCCCACTTGCCCATCCTAAACTTTTGCCAAGATACTTACTTGGTTCTCAACTGGCGCTCAGATTTAATGTCTGCCATAAGATACGGATGATTAAGTTCTTCAAACCTGGAGTGGATATCTGGAAGCATAGCTGCGGTGTAACGGTACCTGGTGTGATAAGACATTATGGTGATCTTTACTAGTTGTTATCTTCGGGGTGATATATTCTATTGTTACTAGTATTTGGGGTAGTCTACTGTTGGTGGTCTCTTGTACGAGTACATCAAGTTATCGGCCAGCAAGGACAAGCGACGAATGAACGTGAGGTCACTATTGCCAGTACAAAAGCCGCTACGTGATGGCGCTTTGCCAAGAGAAGCATGAAGAAGAGAAGAAGATAGGAACTACAGAAGGCCACCTGGTACGACCCTATATTTTTTTTCGAATGGGAAATCATCAAATGATTTCTCCCACTCTGGGCGGAGCGGGACGGAGAGTCCTTTTATTATTTTTTTACTTTTATTAACTAAATCCCATCCATGTTCCTTCCTCGCCCTTTATGTTCCGGGGCCACGGTATCTCTTTCGAGCAGTCCTGCAGCCCCGGGCTTGGTACAATCCTTACCGAAAGAGTACCTATTCTTTTCGCCTCGTCCATGTTCAATACAACTGGTCATACTGGCACGCTTAGAAATACTGAACTTTCTTACGAACAACGCCAATTATTGCATCTAAAGAGTGTTAAAAACTTCTAAAGGCACTTGTTCTCCCCGTCATTGCGACATTTTTTTTTGTTACAGAGATATTGGGGTCAAAGTTACAAGTTTGTCCAATTTTTTTATTGCGTTCCTAAAGTTACTTGAATGCTCGGTTGACGGCTTCGTGATGAGTCTGTGTACACCCAATTATGTTTTTCCAATAGACGCACTTTTTTTGTTTTCTTTGTTTTAATTTTGCGAGCTAAAAACACAATAAAATTAATGATCATCACGTTCACTATTTTCATTAGCATCTAAATCCCATTTCATACAAACGAATAGTAATAAATTGTTCACAATTTCTATCACGTACGATTCGTAAATAACTAAGGGAAAGATACAGAAGCACGTTATTGTTAATTTGTGACTATTGTGACAATTTGCGACTATTGTCACAATTTATTGCATACAGATTCATAGCATTCATTTATATGCAGATGGAGTGAAAGAAATAGTGTTTTGTTTATACTAGTTTGCGGTTCAGTGAGTCGAATTCAATGGTGAGGACGATTTTTGTATTTGATTTCTTGGTAAGCGGAAATGGCTTGGTAGAAAATAGTTCCTCCTAGTCGTGCCAAGCTGTTTTTCGTTGTGTTAACAAGCCATAAAGAAAATGAACACGATCATATTGTGCCTGAGTAAATGAGGAAAATATCGTCAGGAGGTTTTGAGTGTGAATCATCATTATTTGCCAAGCCTTTTCCCAACTATGTTGGGGTTGGCTTCCAGTCTAACCTGATGCAGCTGAGTTCTAGCGTTTTACATGGAGCGACTGCCTGTCTGACCTCTACAACCCAGTTAGTACTGGGTAATACAATACCCTTGATAATACTGGTTCTCAGACTTTCAGGGCCACTTAGTACCTGTAACGACTGACAAAGATTAACAAATTTTAATGACAGTTGGGACCAACGGCTTGCTTTCTGAGGCGGGGAGCGGCATCCAAGGCCCAACCTACGCAAGCACAATCGACGCGAGCGGCTGTTATAAGTTAGCCACGAGCTCCTGAGTATGAATATGGATGGATAGATGAGTAGAAGATCAATGAAATTATGGATGAACTCTGTGAAAGATGAAACGGCAAGGACGGCGGTGTTTGATGAGTTGAGTAGATTACTACCACCTGCTTGGCGATGTCGCGGAAAATTCGATGAGCACTCAAACCTATTACCTTAGCCGTAGTGTTTCTTTTTAAATGGAATGGTTTAATAAAAAAGCATATCCCCATAGAATAAGTAAAAATCTAAGAGAACCAAAAATCATTTAAACAAGACACGAATCGAACGCATTATTTTTCTTCAATTTTTTATAACAATGTATGCCTAAGAATTACATAATTCTTAAGTTTTGTATTTAAATGTATTTATTATAAGCATATCCCGATATAATAAGTATAAAAATCTAAGAGAACCAAAAATTATTTAAACAAAACACGAATCGAACGTATAATTTTCCGTCCATTTTCTTTTATTATGTAACAATTTATCCCTAAAAATTAGATATGTCTTAAGCTGATAAAAGGCCCAATATTTATAAAATAAACCTTAACCTAAATACACTTGTATCAAAGCATGACTCGGCAGATAATTATATTGAAAACAATTTTGTTTACCCGAAAAATATATCTAATTTACCGTTACCAAAACAAAATACGATATCGTTGGGCCCAACGCCCTGGGCCCATTCATAACCAAATCCCATTCACGCTCTTCTAATTGCTAAAACGGGGCCCTATTCACAGCAACATCTGTGCCCTAAGATAAAAGACGGAGATTACATTAATTACTCTTTCTTGACAACATGAAAAGAATTTGGGTGAAAAAATGGCCTGAAAAAATTTTTTGGCGAGGGTCAGTTTCCTACCTACCAAAAATTATAAAAAAGCTAATATCAGTGGCTTTGCAAGTGCTTGGTCACCCTAGAGATAAAGCCAAAATATCTCATGTGCCGAATGACATTCCCTTGTTATAAGATGGTCCAAACAAATGACATGCTATGAGCAATAACAAAGATAAAACAAGTTATATAAAATTGTTGAAAGCCCCCAACACACTTATTCCCTATCAATATGGTGCAGGTTAGTGAAGAAATACTAGTAAGACTTCTAATATTTCCATTATGTTTTTATTGTACTAACATATATAAGGTGTCTGTTACTAACTATTTACATTGTTATTTTGTGTACTCTAACATAGTGATAAGTGCTTCTGTTACTAACCATTTACCTACATTGTTATTTTGTGTACTAACATAGTTGATAAGATTTCTGTTACTAACCTCTGCTATGGACTTAAGTTGTCTGAAAATAAACTATTTTTTATTTTTTTATTATTATAGTGAACATTATTCTACTAGTCAAACCCATTAATCGGCTATTTTGTGGCGGCGCTAGGTTGCCACAGACAGACACACACACACACATACACGTAAAACTTATAACACCCCGTCGTTTTTGCTTCGGGGATTAAAAAGTAAAAATATATCAAATTGACAGAAGCCACCAAAAAGCTTTTATCAATCTGTTGCAAATTGTTTTAGAATTATACGAGAGAGACCGTCGAGAGCGCTGGACTAGTCGTTGTGGCGATATTTGGAGGCTTATTACCAGCAGTGGACTTCTTTAGACTGAAATGATGATGATGAAGATGATGACTATGTACAAATACGGAACGCGTAAAAAATGGTTGCCACTTTTCTTGGTAAAAAACGCTTTCTTTGTGAATTTTCTATGTTAGTTTTCGAGATAGTAAGTTAAACATGAAAATTTATAACAAAAGTAGGATTATATATAGTGCTTTGTTACTTTTAAAGCCACCTAATATTTTATCAAGTTCTAAGTAAATGGGTTTTGGCTAAGGCTCAGCTTTAAGGTTTAATCTAGTCTGAACACGCATTAAAAATCTACATCATTTTTTAGCCACAATGGAAAAAAAGATTAGTGGTAAGTACATTATTAATCTAACACTGAAAATTACAACTTAATGAAACTTATTTGGAGAGCAGCGGTGGCCCAGTGGTGGCGGCCCAGACTTACGAACAGTAAGTCGTGAGTTCGAACCCAGGTAGGCGCATTACTTTGTGTAAGTTATTTCATCACCGCTGCTCTCAAAATGGTGAAGGAAAACATCGTGAGGAAACCGGCATGTCCTAGAACCAAAAATTCGAAGACATGTCACATCTACCAATCCGCACTGGGCCCGCATGGTGGATTATAGACCATTCCCTCTCATTGAGAGGAGGCTGTGTCCCAGCAGTGGGAAAATTATAGGCTGATGATGATGATGATGATGATGAAACTTATTTTATTTAAATTTTATTACAGTACGCTGTAGAATCAGGACTCTGATAGGTTTTCAATTAGTTTTCATATTTTGTAATGTTGCGCTGTTTTAGACTTTCAAGCTTTTTCACTACACTTAAAGTACTTACGGGATTATATCCGTGATTTTCCTTTGTTGAAAGAGAAAAGAAATAGAAAGATAGATTTGTCTGCTCATAATTAATAATTTTCGTCCAACCCGCATACCTCTTCAGTATTCCCGCGATCATGATGCTTGCAACAGCGTCGAAATGGCGTTGCTTTCCGAAGTCTAAATTGTCCAATTTCTTATTCCTTCATATTCTTATATTTCTGAATTCTTAGTTTTAGATATTCCTAATGTTTTATAATTATTCATTTATTTACACATTCTTTATTTCACATTCTGTATTTCCCATATCTAAGTACAATCACAATAAAAACTTTGTAACAGATTTTGTTTCAGACATAATTCAACTTGTAAATACATAATAAACTCCTTGAATAGAATTATGGAAGCTCATAGAAATAAAGGAAAATCACGGATATAATCCCGTAAGTACTTTAAGTGTTTTGTAATGTTGTTTGCTTATAAATAGGTAAACGATGCTAATTACTTTTTACAGTAAATAGGCGTGCGTGTTGCCGCAACTCCCCTGATGTGAAGCGATGATACGGCTCAGAGTGCAGCACGCTCGCGTAGAAGACACTCACTCAAACTTTGAAAACATGTGAGGACTGCCGATAAAAGTGAAAATCGAAGCCGATCCGCTACGAGTTTTAATTTCTGCGCTACAAAGCGTTAAGACGGCCATGCGAGTTCCATGATTTTTGTTCACTCAAAAAGTGCTCAATGCCTATAAGAGAAGTTTTCAATTATAAAATTGAGATTATAATGATCGCGGAACACAAAAGAGGCAGGCACACCAGACTGTGGTAACGCAGTGGCGGGTTAGTATTTTAGGAGCTCAATACATTATAGAACAGTGGTGACTCAGTTCAAACCCTGACAGGAGAATTACTTTGAGTAATTTATCATTTTTCCCTCTCTCAAAATGGTGAAGGAAAACATCGTAAGGAATAAGCAAGTCCATAGATTCGAAAGCATCTACCAACCTGCACTGGGCCCGCGTAGTGGGTACAGTCACGTCTAATAATATGTATATGTGATTGTAAAATTGTCAAATACGTTATATTACAATATAACGTGTTTTTTCTCGCGATATTGTAATGTCTCGAATTATTGTCAACTGAACATACGGAAGTATCTCTGCCCCCATAATCGGGACTTGAAGCACCCCCCCGTTAGGTTAGTTAGGTTCCTTTAAACCCTTGTGCCACTGGGCAAGGGGGACCCCTCCTTCCCTCCACATCGCGTAAGTTGACTACCATCGCATGCATTTCACGAAAAATAATGCGTTTTGTTGTAAGCAGTATGTTCATTTGACAATAATTTGAGACTTTACAATATCGCTAGAGATATTACAATATAACGTATTTGTCAATTTTACGGTGACATATACACTGTCCTTAATATGTATTATAGCTATTATCGCGAGAAATAACGATTGTAACTAGGAGATTGGATCTTTTTCATAAAAATATGAGTTCCTGAATACTATGTACGTAACAACATTAAATTTTAATCAGTACATTATGAGAAACACAATTAAAAAAAAATGTAAGTGTTTACATATTATTAGACGTGACATTACCAACCCACTCCCTCTCTTACAGAGGACGCCTGTATCCCAGCAGTGGGTACATTATAAGACGATTATGCTAACATTTTATCGATCTATATATGCATCAAAGTATATAGGTACATTTGGGTTGTCTACAAAAAAATCTAACAGCTTAATAAGCGAACATTCATAAAAAAAACTGAAAGCCGTACCTACAATTTTGCCTTTATGAAAATCTTCAATATTTTTCTAACACTTCGTACTATCTTCGTGTAACACTCTGAAAAATTCAAAGCCTTCTCTACAAAGTTAGTCTCTAGAGCGCACTTCATTAGAATAAGAGCTTGTTACATCGGATTTCGGATTTTTGTGATCTATAGCACTATGAATTATATTCAAAAGTGGGTAGGTGCCTTTTTTGAAATTCCAGATTGTCTGCCCAGAGATTTAGTAAGAGCTTTTTTTTTAATATCAGGTTGAGTTTAGCTAGATTAGGCTTAGTGCTAAGGTGCTTTAAATTTCTGAGTTTGATATTAAAATGTGGGAGATTAGAAAGGTAGTCTTGAGTTATCAGGTACTAGCTGACCCACGCAACTTCGTCTGCGTTACTTAAACGGGGACATTTTTTCCTTTCGTTTTTCTCTCTTATGAGAGAAAAAATCCCCGTTTTTGCAACATCTTTCATTCCTGCTCCGCTCCTAATGATCACAGCGTGATGTTATATAACCTAAAACCTTCCTCGATAAACGGACTATCCAACACAAAAATAAATTTTCAATTTGAACCAGTAGTTCATGAGATTAGCGCGTTCAACCAAACAAACAAACAAACAATCAAACAAACAAACTCTTCTGCTTTATAATATTAATATAGATGCGATATTTTATTCAAACTGGTTGTAGTCAAGGAGGATTTACAAAACCTCACCTCCCACTTTTATATCAAAACATATATGTCTTGATTTTAGGACCACTTTTACATCGACGATGATTAATTTATCAATTCGTTATTTTTATTTGCACACTGGCTAATACACTAGCTTTGCTCGCGAACAAGTTATATACTAAAACCTCCTCCTCGAGCACCACTCACTAACTATTGGTGAAAACAGCATGAAAATCGGTGCAGTAAATTTTGAGTTTATCGTGAACAGGCAGACAGACGGACGTTATAATATGTAGTGATAATCCTATGACTAATATTATAAATGCAAAAGTTTGTGAGTATGTATGGATGGATGAATGGATGTTTGTAACTCTTTGACGCAAAAACTAATAAACGGATTTGGATGAAATTTTGCACACAGATAGTTTATAACTTGGATTAATTCAAAGGATACTTTTTATCCTGGTAGTGAGATCATGGACAGTTATCAAACTTCACGCGGGCGAAACTGCTGGCAGAAGCTAGTCTAAATATATATAACTCAAAGGTGACTGACTGACTGATATAGTGATCTATCAACCCACAGCCCAAACCAAGGGACGGATCGGGCTGAAATTTGGCATGCAGGTAGATGTTTTGACGTAGGCATCCGCTAAGAAAGGATTTTGATCAAGTCTACCCCCAAGGGGATAAAATAGGGGATGAAAGTTTGTATGAAACTTTGTCAATTTTAAACCGATCGGGCTGAGACTTTGCATGCATAAAGTTACTATGACGAAGACATCTCTTAAGAAAGGATTTTGATAAATTCCACCCCTAAGGGGATAAAATAGGGGATGAAACTTTGTATGGAACTTTCTCAATTTAAAACTGATCGGGCTGAGACTTTGCATGCATAAAGCTAATTTGACATAGGCATCTTTTAAGAAAGGATTTTGATAAATTCCACCTCTAAAGGGATAAAATAAGGGATGAAAGTTTGTACGAAACTTTTTTAAATTTTAAACCGATCGGGCTGAGACTTTGCATGCATAAAGCTACTATGACGTAGGCATCCTTTAAGAAAGGATTCTGATAAATGCTACCACTAAGGGGATAAAATAGGGGATGAAACTTTGTCAATTTTAAACCGATCGGGCTGTGACTTTGCATGCATAAAACTACTATGACTTAGGCATCCCCTAAGAAATAATTTTGATAAATTCCACCCCTAAGGGTATAAAATAAGAGATGAAAGTTAGTAAAAATCTTTTGAGATTTTCGACTGATTGAACTATAATTAAAGATTGGAAAAAGTAAACCCGCAAAAACTGTACCTAATTAATAATAATACTTCTTAACCACGTGGTCCCCGACGCCCGTTGCGTCTCCCGCGGCGGCCGGGAAGAGAGGATCTCTCCCTCTCTCGTTCCGCCACCTCCTTCGCTAGCATGACTGCTTCGCAGAAGGAGGCGACGGCTTCCCATTCCGTCTCGCTCCGGACCATGGATTGAACCAGGGCCGGACGCGAGAGGTCGCCGCCGCCGATCGCCGCCACGAGGACACGGCGGAGCTCTGCCCACGCAGGGCAGACTTCCACCGTGTGCTCCACCGTGTCCTCCGGTCGATCCTCGCAGTGGAGACACCCGGGCGTTTCCTCCCGCCCGATTCGGTGCAGGTATCTCCCGAAATATCCGTGTCCGGTGAGGACCTGCGTCAGGCGGAAGGTGAGGACGCCGTGGCGCCTCTCCAGCCACTCCTCAAAGAGGGGACTTACCGCCACTATCGTGGCGTGCCCTATGGGGGACTACCCTAACATACCGAGTTTCCTCCGTGCCTCGGAAAGCACGATAAGCCGTTGGTCCCTGCTGTCATTTGTCAATCTTTGACAGTCGTTACAGGTAGTCAGTAGCCCTAAAAGTCTAACACCAATCTCACCAAGTGGTATCGTATTTCCCAGTATTACTTAACTGGGTTGTGGAGGTCAGATAGGCAGTCGCTCCATGTAAAATACTGGTATTCAGCTGCATCCGGTTAGACTGGAAGCCGACCCCAACATAGTTAGGAAAAGGCTAGGCAGATGATGATGTGTGCCCGCTTCATCTAGCTCTTGTCCGTGACTTCGCTCGCGTTTTCCCACAAAAACATCCTTTCTTAAGGCTATGACACTAAGCGATGATGAAGCTTTCTCGTTGTGAAAGAATATTCTTAATCTGGTGCAAAGCTGCGAAGATTTCCCCCTAAACCCAAACCTATAAACAATTGTACTTCTTGATAACATTGGCACAGATTGATGAAACTAACACTTAACAAAGATGTCTTTGTTTTGTCAAGTCATGAAAACTGCGCAGGCGAGCGGGTCACTCGTTTTAGCCTTCGAATAAAAATACGGGGTGCTAAACAGGGTGTAAACAACCTCATCACGAAGCCGTCAACCAAGCATTCTCTACATTAAACTAAGTAACTTTACGCAAAAATTATTGTTGGGAAACGACTTTTTTTTGGGTTAGAAGTCACATTTTACGGTAAGACTCAGTGTAACGCAATCAAAACATTGTGCTGAAACATTGCATAGAATAATACGGGGTCGTGGAGGTGTTTAAAGTAAAAATATCTTACATTAAAAACCTTGATTTAAAATAAAATTTGAAAAAGTTGGATCTTTGACCCCCAATATCTCCGTAACTAGAAGATTCCCAAGTATGGTCTAGAACAAAAACATTATAGCAATGACGCAGAGAACAATATGCTTTTCAGATTCGTTACGGGTATTTTTACAGCAATACCTACTTTTTACGAACACTATACGAATAGTGTAAACAGGTAATAGTTTTTACAACTTTTTCTGGTCAAAACTCTGCGAGACACTAAACGCTGTTGAAAGGCATAACAATACAACTTATAAAGCTTCTTGTTCGTGGTAAACCTCTCTCGTTATGGCGAATTAAAAGATATAAATAAAATAATAACTTTCTAAAAGTAAACTAATTATTTATAACTAGCGGAGGTCACGCGGTTTTACCCGCATAGTTCCCGTTCCCGTGGGAGTATTGGGATAAAATATAGCCTATGTTACTCAGGGTGAATGTAGCTTCCTAATGATAAAAGATTTTTTGAATTCGGCACAGTAGTTTTGAGTTTATTTATTAAATAAAAATAAATAAATATCCCTGGACATTAACACACAGCGCCACCTAGTGCCACACTAAGCAAAGCTTGTGTCGTGGACACTAGATAGTTGATATACTACATATATACTGTTTTGTTTTATTTTTTGTAAATACCTACTTATTATACATACAAACATCCATGACTCGGAAACAAATGTCCATGCTCATCACACAAACATTTGCTCCTCCTTACAAACATACACACGCACAAAAATACATTTTTTTCCTCTTTATATTGTAGGCATAACATAATACCATGACGTATATTCCCGAAAAGTAAAGCAGTTGATACTTATCTAAAGAATATCAGCATGTAAAAAAAGGCGGGCCTATTATTATATAAATATAAATAAATAAATATCGCTGGACATTTTACATACAGCGCCATCTAGTGCCACACTAAGCAACGAGGCTTATGTCGTGAACACCAGATAGTTGACATACTACATAGATACTTTTTTTTGTTTGTAAATACATACTTATTATACATTTAAACATCTATGACGCGGAAACAAATGTTCATGCTCATCACACAAACATTTGCTCCTACCGGGATTCGAACCCGGGACCCTAAGAACGTAAAGCAGCATCTCTACAGCTACGCCATTCGAGTCGTCAAATCGATCGGGCACCAAATCCCGACTTCATCTCCTACTGAAGGATTCCTGACACAAAACCCTAATGATAATCAAACCCGGGACCTCCGGCTCAGCTGTTGTGTTTGTCACCGTTCATCATCATCAGTCTATTATTCTTCCCACAGTTGGGACACAGGCCGATCACCGATCATCCATGTAAGTCTGCAGCTCTGATTAAAAACCTCAAAAAACCTCGCTCAAAAACAACATCTAACACAAAATATAACATCAATTTAAAAAGTCTTATCAACTACTAAACATAAAGAATAGCACCTTTATTTCATCGTTATCAAGGTTTACACTAAATATATAAGGGTTGTAGATTATATATGTAATCAGAATGCTAATGCGACCCTATCATGGCGCTCTCTGAGCTGCTACAAACATTTATTTTATAATATAATCTGGGAAAGGGACGCGCCTTTGCGATGCTTTACTGACACGTTGTTTTAGGTTAAAATAAAGATTAGTGTTTTTGGATAAAACATGAACACACAGGTGAAAAGAAACGTTGTTTTTGCGTCTGAAAGTTGGTAAAATGGGGTACGTCTCGTCTCGTGACTTTCCCATTTCGATAACTAAACAAATTACAATCACAAAAATTGGATGGACTCACGTAGATCTTAAGTTACTAATAATAAGCTTAGTGTAATGTGACGTGTCCACTGTCCAATGATGGAGCACGATCGTAGTTTTAATTTTTCTTTTAAATCCCCCACGTCTGCGGTAGAAAATTAATTATAAAAAAAAACACAAAAATCCCATTTTGTAACTACTTTGATCTTCATACGTATAGTTATTTTGTTTATCCATATGTGAAAGGGATATTGTAATGATTTTGATTCGAAAATAACAAAAAAGAAAATACTTCTATTGTTTTTTTTTTATTTTAAATTCCTCATTATGATCATTTTTAAGTGATCATTCACCTTTGGTTTTCCACAAAAGCGCTCTTTATCAGTACTTGAGGGGATCGTTGCGGACTGTAGACTTGCGGGTTATCAAAGTTTATTGCTTGCAATAAATCAAACTTGTTTCTTGAATAAGCGTATATTACATGGTACACAGTGGGTAATTAGTTTCATTACAGTGCAAAAAGCTTTTATACAAGATATAACCCCAAAGCTAGTCTTTTCCCTCTCTGTGTGTATGTCATGTGTGTCACAGAGTATACATCATCAGTCATCACTACGCTTTTATTTCCGGCCTGGAAACCGGGGCTATTCGCCACACCACCCCCCTACGGAGAGAATAAGGCCATCCGTAAACTAGCAAAATACAAACAAACACATAAGATTAAAAAAAAAATAATAACAAACTTAAACATAATAAAAATCAAACACATTGCTAAAATGGGGGAGCCAGAAACTACCTAAAAAATATATTGTGGAACAAACTTAAACGTCGACCGGAGCTTTAAAATGCACTTTCCTACCGGAACGTGTGGTATAATCCGGTTTCCGAGACTCAGGCCTTGCAGTACTAACTGGGTTATTTGATCCCAGGTCAGTTGCAGCAGCAGGTCTGGACGGTGCTTCAGACGCGTCAGGAAGTGAAACTTGGTTTCGAAATGTCGATGAGGTTTCGTCCAAAACGTAAGCCGGTTTGACGCGATCTAGGCTCACCTGTACATGCTTTTCATTGATAGAGATGGTAATTGTTTTATCATGTCGTGCGACTACCTTATGTGGTCCTGAGTATGGTGGTTTAAGCGAGGGCCTGACAGAGTCGTCTCGTAAGAAAACGTGCGACGTTGAATCCAAGTCCTTGAACACAAAGGTCGACCGTTGCCCATGACGCGTTGGTGGGGTAGGTCTCAATCGAGCCATATGGCTTCGTAGTTGCGTGGCGAAGTTCGTGTCTTCGATGCAAACCGAAGGCGCAGATGGTGTCATGAATTCGCCTGGTAAGTACATGGGTTCCCCGTACACCAGCTCGGCCGAAGAAGCTTGCAGGTCATCTTTGAGGCAGGAGCGCATCCCCAGGAGTACGACAGGCAGGGCTCTGTGCCAAGTGTCTTCGTGACACATCAAAGCAGCTTTTAGTTGTCTGTGCATGCGCTCCACCAGACCATTCGCACACGGATGGTAACTGGTGGTGCGCACGCGTTTTATTCCGCAGTGCTGCAGGAGGCTCTGAAACAAGGCAGACTCAAATTGACGTCCTTGGTCCGTTGTTAGGAGAGAGGGGACGCCGAAGCGAGAAATCCATTCCCTAAAAAACGTTTCAGCGCATTCTTCCGCCGTCATAGTGATCATCGGCCAGGCCTCCGGCCAGCGAGTGAACCTGTCGACAGCCGTCAGACAGTATTGAAAACCTCTGCTGTGGGGAAGCGGACCGATGATATCGATGTGGACGTGGCGGAAACGCTTGGTCGGAGTGGGGAAATTTCCACGGGGCGTGACTGTGTGCCTGGAGATTTTGCTGCGCTGGCACTTCAAGCAGGATCTGGCCCAGTTTCGGCAATCTTTGTTTATGCCAGGCCACACAAATCGCTCAGTCACTAAGCGCACAGATGCTCGCGCCTCAGGGTGACTAAGGTTGTGTAGCTTGTCGAAGTATATACGTCGAAAAGATGGTGTCAGGTACGGTCTTGATCTTCCAGTGGCTGTGTCGCAAATAATAGATATGTCCGTCCCCGGAACAGTAACTTTCTCCAGTTTTAAAGATGAATTAGACTGCATCTTGCCAAGCTCTTCGTCGGTCGCCTGTTCTTCGGCGAGGGCGGCGAAGTTGTCTTCGAGACTAAGAGCTTCGACTCGAGATAAGGTGTCTGCGACTACATTGTCCTTCCCGCTGACATGGACTATGTCCGTGGTAAATTGAGAGATGAAGGACAAGTGGTTTAGTTGGACCGGGGGCAACTTTTCTCGCCGTTGCGTGAAGGCGTAGATCAGAGGCTTGTGGTCCGTGTAAATTGTTACGTGCTGAGCCTCTAACACGTGGCGGAAATGCTGTACGGCGTCGTAAATAGCGAATAACTCCCGGTAGTAAGCTGGCCAAGTGGAATGCTTCGGTGTCAGCTTCTTACTGAAGAAAGCGAGCGGTTGCCAGTGGCCTTTGATGTTTTGTTGCAGGCAAGCTCCGATGTGACTAGACGATGCATCGGTGAAGAGCCCCAATGGAGCATCAGCAATGGGATGGGCTAGGAGCGTAGCAGCGGAGAGGTGTTCCTTGCAGCTGTTGAACGCAAGCTCCAGCTCTGGCGTCCAGGGCATGGGTTTGGGGCCTTTCAGCTTGGTGGCAGCCAAAGCGTCAATAAGCGGTGCTTGAAGTCTCGCTGCGTTTGGGAGGAATTGGCGGTAGAAGTTTACCATGCCTAGGAATCTGCGAAGACCTTCGACCGTTTTAGGCAGAGGGAAATTCTTTAGAGCTTCGATTCTCTCCAGGGGTGGGCTAGAACCGTCTTTACTGATCCGGTAGCCGAGAAAAATTACTTCTTGAGCAGCGAGCACGCATTTCGATGGGTTTACGACGACGCCGTACTCTTGCAGCCTCCGGAACAGGACACGCAGGTGTTCGGCGTGTTCAACCGGAGTGTGGGAGTACACCAAGATGTCATCGATGTATGGGTAGCAGAAGTCGAGCCCCCTCAAGACTTCGTCCATAAAACGCTGGAAAGACTGTCCAGCGTTGCGTAGACCAAAGGTCATGAACGGAAACTCAAATAACCCGAAAGGTGTCGTGATGGCAGTCTTGCAAATGTCGTCGTCGTTTACTGGGATCTGCTGGTAGGCCTTCACCAGATCGATGGTGCTGAAGATAGTAGCACCAGCCAGGTTATGTGCGAAGTTAGCTATGTGGCGAACGGGGTAGCGGTCAGGAACCGTTCGTGCGTTTAACGCTCGATAGTCCCCACAAGGACGCCAACCGTGTTCTCCCTTACGAGCCAGGTGCAGCGGTGATGCCCAGGGACTGCTGGAGGGTCGACATGTTCCACAGCTGATCATCTCCTCGAACTCTTTCTTAGCAATCTGGAGTTTCTGAGGTGCGAGTCTGCGTGGGCGGCATGCAACCGGTGGACCATCAGTGGTTATGATGTAGTGCAGCGTCGCATGTTTCACGGTGCGTGGCAGCCCGGGTGGTCGCGTTATGTCAGGAAACTCCAGCAGCAGGTTGGCGAAAGGAGACTCTGCGACAACCGTCTTGACGCTGGTTTGATTGCTTTTTCCAAATATTGCAGCAATAAAAAGTTTGGTTTGGCCATCCAGCAGTCGCTGGTTGCGGCAGTCCGGCATCAGGTGGTATTCAGCCAAAAAGTCTGAGCCAATGATGGGCGTGCCGACATCTGCAATTATAAAATTCCATTTAAATTCCCTGCGAAGTCCGAGATTTAGGCGCAAAAGAATGGTACCGTAGGTCTTAATAGAACTCCCATTTGCGGCGCGGACGTCAAACGTAGTCGGTGTGTACCGTCCTTTGAGCAGGTGACGTGGAAAACAGCTAATGTCTGAGCCAGTGTCAATGAGGTAGTTATGACCAGACTCAGAATCCGTCACAAATAGCCGGCGGCCAAGGTTTGAGCAATCAGATGCCGCCTCTACTGACTGCTGGGCAGGTTTCCCTTTTGCTGGGTTTTCCAGGAGCAGGCTGTGATGCACTTGGTTGCCTTCTCCCGAAAACGTCTGTGGTACCAACACATTTGGTCACCAGTTTTACTCGATGACCGTGAAGTGGACTGAGAGCGAGTGGTCGAGCGTGAGCGGTTAGAACTGAGTGCTTCGACTTTCCTTGATAATTCATCAAGGCGATCCATAATGCGAGCCAACTCGGGTGAAGATGATGAGCTGGTGGCGTGGACAGCTATTGAAGGAGGAGTGGTCTCCGCAATAGCGTCAGCAATCTCAGCCACCTTGTCCAGTTTTAGATCTTTTTGAGCAATGAGAATTCTCTGTACTTCCCTTGGTAAACGGCGCATCCACAATTCCCGTAGGATGCTGTCATCTCCCATTTCAGAACCAGCCAAGGAGCGCAGGTGACGAAGGAAAGCTGAAGGTTTGCGGTCTCCCAGTTCCTCATCGCTAAGCAATTGCCTTATTTGCTGGGTTCTGGAAATCGACAATTTGGAAATTAGTTCGTGCTTGAGGTGCTCATACTTTCCATCAGAAGGGGGATTAGTTATTGCATCCTCTACTTCAGCTGCTGTTTGTGTGTCTAACATAGACAGAACATAGCCAAATTTGGTGGAATCTTGTTTGATCCCAGAGATATCAAACTGGGCCTCGGCCTGTGCGAACCACAGCTTCGGCTTGTCTGACCAGAACAAGGGAAGCTTAACTTTCACCTCATTCACCTGAGTACTTGAAGGCGTGAGGCTTGCTACCTGCGCCTGAAGCTGCCTAAGCTGTGACAAAAGCTCTGCATCAGCCATGGTCAATTTTGCAATAGCACTTGAATTAATTAAAACTTTTAAATTAAATTTGTTTGTGGCACCCCCAAGTTAAGCCAAACAATAATTATTAAAACACACACCATGCAAAATATAAAACAAGAAAAAAAAACACACATCCACCAAATTAAAAACAAGAAAAAAATCACATCCAGCTAATTAACCCAAAACAAGAATATAACATACATATCTAGCAAATTCAAAAAATCAAAACCACAACCCAGAAAGACAATATTATAACTTAATGTAGTTACTTGTATGTTGTGTATAAAATTAAAACAAGTAGATAGGTACTTACTTCCAAAAATAAGATTATGTGTATACTTAGCTATATTATTTTCAAATTACAATTTATGTAGATTGTCTTAAAATTATAAGCGAGCAACGGATGAAACGATGAAACCTTAAGGGCAGTATGTATGGCCCACGTGGTTGTGCGGTGCGGTCCACGGGGTGCGGCACCAGCCCGAAAGTCCGTGGGTTGATGCGAAAATTTTAAATGATGTAGGTATGATGAATATCACATAACACTGCACTGTATATCCTGTTATTTCACGGTTTGAAGCGGAGAGTAGAGTAGCCAAATGCGAGCGGGGCGGGAGCGGACGCAATCCCTCTGGAAATTAATGCGGGCCGGCACACAAATTGGTCCCGTGCGGAGCTGCTCGTCCACTGCTGCGAGAACAGATCGGAGAGCGCGTAAGAAGGCGCCCGATGTTCAAGTTGCTCCGAGTTCAACGGAGACGGGGTCACCAATTGAGGGGATCGTTGCGGACTGTAGACTTGCGGGTTATCAAAGTTTATTGCTTGCAATAAATCAAACTTGTTTCTTGAATAAGCGTATATTACATGGTACACAGTGGGTAATTAGTTTCATTACAGTGCAAAAAGCTTTTATACAAGATATAACCCCAAAGCTAGTCTTTTCCCTCTCTGTGTGTATGTCATGTGTGTCACAGAGTATACATCATCAGTCATCACTACGCTTTTATTTCCGGCCTGGAAACCGGGGCTATTCGCCACATACTTAAAATAGTTTCGAAGAAAAACGTCTACTACAGACAGACACTCAAGTGATTCCATAAATCATCTTTTAGTCTGGTGATTTCGTAAGTGTTCTAAGCACGAAAAAATCAATTAAAGACTTCTCTAGTTTTACTCTACTAGGAAAACGAGTTTTACTACAAAAACCAAAAACTTCTAAAAACACAAATATTAGACTCGGATTTGGAGAAACAAGAACTGCTCTCAGTTTACAAAATCTTTGCGTTCTTTTACTGACACGACAGTATAGAGACAAAATGAAAAGGATTCCTGTGACTATTTGCATTTTTTTTACAGAGAATACACCTTTGTCCTCCTTTCTTTGACGAATATTTAAATAAATAAATATTGCTGGAAATTAACACACAGTGTCACCTAGCGCCACACTAAGCAAGGCTTATGTCGTGGACACCAGATACTTGATATACGTACTACATATATTTTTTTTTGTTTGTAAATACATTACAGTAAGGATTTTACTTTAAACACCTTCATGACCCCCGTACTATTCAACTTATCCATCAGCACAATGTTTTGAGTGCGTTACATTGAGTTCTACTACAAAATATGATTTTAGACCCCAAAAAAAATCGTTTTCTAATTTTTGCGTCAAGTTACTTACTTTGATGTAAAGAAAGCTTGATTAACGGCTTCGTGATGAAGTTGTTAACACCCTGTATGCTTTTTGTTTGTAAATACATACTTATTATACATATAAACATCCATGATTCGGAAACAAATGTCCATGCTCATCACACTAACATTTGCTCCTACCGTGATTCGAACCCTAAGAACGTAAGGTAGCGTCACTACCACTACGCCATTCGGGTCGTTAAAATTTGACAATATAGACGATGTAATGGTAACGTGGCTGATTGTAGTTAGTAGGTTAAAAGTGGCGTGAATTAAGTATACCTCTGCCTACAAACTTCGGCATTTACAAGCGAGATATTATTATCTATACTTCTATACCAATATTATAAAGAGGAAATATTTTTTTGTTTATAACGAATGAACTCAAAAACTACTAAACCGATTTGTATAATTCTTTCACCATTGGAAAGCTACATTCACCTTGAGAAACATAAGCTACATTTTATCCCCGTACTCCCACGGGGACGCGAACTACGCGGGTGAAACCGCTTGATGTCCACTAGCGTTAACTAAATATGACATTCAATTTACAACCTAACAAAAGTTAACTTCACACAAACCGTGAATTACTCAATCAAATACCCTTATCAAACTTTTCAGGCACACTATACATCAATATCATAAAGTTAGGACAGGATATAATCCTATAAAGCCTTCATGTCTACCCAAAAATAGTCCGTATGGCGAAACTTTCCCAATTATAACATTTACTATTAGAACCAGTTGGAAACTACACAGTCGACTCGTGAGCCAAAAAGCGGTATCCAAAAAAACTCTTTTTTATTTTGAATCTGACTACTTTTTATTTTAAACAAGCTGATGCCCGCAGCTTTGCCCGCGTACAAATTATAAATTTAAATCTTCCTGGAACACCACTCTATCCATTGGTGTAAACAGCATGAAAACCGGTGCAGTAGTATTTGGTTTTATCGTGAACAGACAGACAGAAAGGAGCAGCGGAGGACTTTGTGTTATAATATGTAGTGATGATAGTGATTCTAAATACCTCGCATTAGAATGGCTTATCGAAATAATCGTATCTTTTATTGGAACATTTAAAGAAATAAACAAAGAAAATTGTGCTTCATTTTTGTGTTCAATAACGGGGATAGGTCAAATGTCATTAAAAAGATCGTGGAGGATCGCGGTGGATTCGCGTGGACCATGAAAGAATGGTTCAAAAGGGAGGAAGCACAAGGCTGCTGATGAAGGCGATGATGAGAGATTTAGAAGAGAGTCGCTTTCAACTTAGTCCCTGTTTCCTGAAAATATAGATTTGTTGAGTTACCGCTTTTTGGCATACAGAGCATTACATATGAGTCGCGGAAATTGTAACTGTAATACAACTCTGGACGTGTCTCTTTGAATTAAAATATTATGTTCTATTTATTTGACGACTCGAATGGCGCAGTGGTAGTGAGGCTGCCTTACGTTCATAGGGTCCTGGGTTCGAATCCCGGTAGGAGCAAGTGTTTGTGTGACGAGCATGGACATTTGTTTCCGAGTCATGGATGTTTATATGTATGATAAGTGTGTATTTACAAACAAAAAGTATATTATGTAGTATATCAACTATCTAGTGTCCACGACACAAGCCTTGCTTAGTGTGGCACTAGATGGCGCTGTGTGTTAATGTCCAGCGATATTTTTTTAATTTAATAATCTCATTTGCTAGTTCATTATAGCATATTTACTGTGTACGATTTAAACTTAGTCTAAAATGCAAATAGTATTTCATTATCGCACTCTTCTTCGTTCTTTATCGTGTGGTTAGTTGCTTAACCTGGTTTCAGAGTTCTTAAACCGCCCATGGGCCTCTGACTTGTCTTAACATGCTGTCGAGGAATATCTCTCAAGCATGCTGGTTTCCTCACGATGTTTTCCTTCACCGAAGCAAGTGATAATTATACAATACGCACATGATTCCGAAAAAACAGAGGCGCATGTCTTGGGTTCGAAGTCCTACCACTAGGCAATCACTGCTTTCGCACTATACATTAAGCACGTTAAGCGTTTGGTACTGGCTTCTTACAGTTCTTGGACAATCGTCAAAAAGTCTGACAACCAGTCTTACCAAGGGGTATCGTATTACCCAGTACTAACTGGGTTGTGAAGGTCAGATAAGCAGTCTCTCCATGTAAAAATACTGGTATTACTCCATCTGGTGAGACTGGAAGCCGACACCAAAATAGATGGCAAAAGTTTAGGTGGGTGATTCTAATTTGTTACGTATTCTGTGGGAGTTAGATAATTAGTTTACTTATAATTAAGTAAGAAGGATTTTCTTCATGCCTTGTCTGTAAAGGAAACGACATTTGCCTTACAGTAAGATAATAATAGGCTGGCATTTTTTGTTTTTTTACACGCGGAATGGCCCGCGGTCAGATATTATTATTTATTTAAAAATATGTATAAAATATAAAATAATAATTACGAAAATATTATTTTGGCAGTACAAAGTAAATCTGAATTCAGATCAGGGCCTATCCTTGCACCAAATATCTTTCAAATCCCTTTAGCCATTAAGGCGACTATATGAGCTAAATTGGCAACTATAATAAATTGTGGTGGTTCAAACTTCGTTTGAAATACTGTAAGAATAATATTCTAACCAGCTCGCACTAAAAAGTGGTTGTTATGTCAGCCAGTGAGGGCCGAATAGTGCAAAATTAGTGGTTTCAATCGATTTACAAAAAATCTATGGATTGGAATAAAAAAATGTGATGCAAATTTGTTGCTTGTCGAATTATGTGCCAAACAATTTGAATGATCACATGTATTTTAGTATGGTTTTTACTCGTTCCAAGAAATTTATAGAGCTAAGTTCTTGATTTTTTATCGAAGTAATAGACACCGTGGCCCCGGAACATAAAGGGCGAGGAAGGAACATGGATTTCACATCCTAAAAAAAAAGGTATTATGTTTTTAAAACACTTCCATACTAGCATATATCCTGAAAAATATCATATATCTTTCTTCATAAACTTTCAGGCATTATAAAACTCGCGTTTAGATCTTGTTGAAACCTTAAGGTGTGAAAAGTTAATGGACACTCCCACATTGATAGTTAGTATTTTTATTACATATATTAGCAGGTATGTAAAAATACCGATTTTTTTCTTACACTATTTTTTTTTTCCATTCTTGTATTTCCAGTAGAGTATTTGATAGGTCACAAATACAGCCCACAATCCCATATAGCGACCCACATGTTCATTTGTCAGCGGTGTCAGGTTAAGACACAAATATTTAGGTCTCTACCACTGGATCAAAGGACGTGCAGCCTCTATTGACACCAGTATTTAACTATCTGCCTTTATAACGACAGGGTGTTTCAAAAATCATTCATAATTTGCTGTAGTATAGATGAACAAAAGTCTTTTGGCGTGTTTCAAAAAATTATTTTCATTCCGCCATAATTATTTGAATATACTTTTCTGAAAAATAAATTATTCTTATTCTATTCTTATTGTTTTAACCCGACTTCAGCAAAACTGAATGTTCGATTTATCACCATCAGCTTAATAATGTTCCCACTGCTGGGACACAAGCCCATGTTACTTGGTAAATATGTAGCTTTCTAATGGTGAAAGAATTTTTTAAATCCGTTGAGTTGTTCTTGAGTAAAATCGTTACTAACAAACAAACGTGTTCGCGACGAACGTCACCAACAAAATAAGTGTAAATAGTTTATTTGCAACAAAAGTGTGGAGTCAGTGAAACATGGGCAATAACAGTGACGAATAAAAACAGTAAGTGAAGAAACAGTAAGTGTAGAATCGTATCGGCGCAAAAGTGGCATTTTATATAGCTTTAATTTAGTAATTTGTTGAGATCCAGGTAGCCTAGGTTGCGACCTAGGCCTGGATATAGATTTTTGTATTAATTTAGCCCTTCAGAAAAGCCACTTGTCGAGGATATGGCGGTCTAACGCAGCTATCTTTGTTCATAACGTGTAAATTTTGTCTAACATACCGACGGTTGAAGGATCGTTACAGGCTGGATAACGTAGACACGTAAAAGTAAATAGTAAATATCAATAGGTCATATAACCTCCTTGTGTATGCCACTCTATGTACGTACAGTATCAACGCCAGTTTTCGTGTGATTTTATCCTGAAAGATCCTTCAACCAACCAAGTTTTGGAAAGTTGTGTACTAATTTAGTATTATCTCTTTAATTTCAATTAAGAACGGTATAATTTTTCGTGTTAGTAGATGATCATTTTTAGGCGTCAAAATGGCCCGGTCACACACCTAAGAATTCTGCCGGTGCGGTATACGACTTATGTCCCCGTACACACAGCGAATGAGTTCTTCTAAGCAGGATACCACGCTACCGACAGTCTTTGGAAGCACCCCCTGTCTATCTCTCTCTTCTGGTAGAGTGCGTCCGCCAAGACTTAGAAGGACATCCGATAATTCTTGAGCACGTGCGTTGCCGCCGAGCTCTCATATTAATGGTCAAGCGCAGCATACAAACTCGCCACCACAATGAAAATCGTTTTAACGAAGCATTCACCCCGTCAGCCTTCGATCCCCGCGTCACCACGGGAAGCGTTTGCCGGAAATCACCACTGAACAGAACTGTGACACCACCCATCAAATGTTTGTTCCTGCGGATGTCCTGCAGGGTTCTGTCCACGGCCTTAACTGCCTTCCTATTGGCCATCGTACACTCATCCCATACGATCAGAGAGCAATCCTTGAGCACGTGTCTGTTATCGCTGTTACGTGACACACCACAAACAAGCGTTTCGGCGCTCTCTAAATCGATGGGAATTTTAAATATGGCATGTGCTGTCTTGCCACCCGAAAGCAGTTTGACAGCGATTCCCAATGACGCTACAGCAATAGCTATTTTGCCTTGCCTCCTGACCTCTGCAAGTATGCCAGTGGTAACAAATGTTTTTCTTGTTCTACCAGGAGCATCCAAGAAAAACATTATACCCTGGTTTTGCCCAACGCTTTCAAGGACGGTGTCATAAACTTGTATTTGCTTTGAAGAGAACAAAGCGACATGGTAATTTCGTATGGTGGTCATTTCGCCCGGATCGTAATTTGTCTCAGCGTTATACTCCCGATTTCCACGGTCTTGATGCGGTGATGATTGGGGAGCTGGTAACCCATATTCGATCAGTGGATTGCTGCCGATAGAAATTACCACATCTTGAAGTGAAATGAGACAGATGTTCACCACCCGTTCACCAGTTACTTCGACTTCGTCTCCAGTAGCACGATTCAAAGCTCGTGGAAAATCTTGAGCAGATGAAGGCAATACTTCTCCCACTAAGCTACCGGGTTCGCGACTCCACAAAACACCAAGATGACGGCAAAAAGATGACGCATGCGGCTGGGACTGTCACTGACGCTCTCCTCCGCAAGGGTGTTATCCCAATGTTGGTAATACGACATGAAATAAATATGAAATATTTAATTACCAAGCAATAATCACAGATATAAATACCGAACAAAAGTATTAACAGTCAATGTTTATTTTGTACTAACAACATGAAATTAATAAAGAAATGATCATCATCAATGAACATAACTTTATTTTATTTAAATTGTCTTCCTCAACTCAGATCAAGATTTTGAGGGTTTTGTTGGAACTTGAATTTGTCAAAACGAACTATACGTTACAGAGAATTTTAAGAATAACTAACTACTAACCTCGCCAACTTGATCAAATTTAAATTAATAATTTCCAAAAAGTGTTAACATGTAACTTGATTTGATTTTTATGAAATCTCATAGATGGCGCTACTTCAAAATTGTCTTTATACCACTAACATTCATTAACCATAAAGTTCGGTACGGGCCCCATTCGGGGCCGGGCACTGAAACCTACGCTGGCTCGGTACTGGCCCCGAATGGGGCCGGCGGTTAAGTCATACGACTTCCTTATTTTTTATGTAAATATTTGATGTTCTGATTATGTAAGACTATGAGTGTGCGTTAATTAAGAGAGTTGGAGAAAAATATCATATGTTAGAGCCATTCAAAGTTCTGTATTTAGCGCGCAACATTCTAAAAAATTTACCCTAATAAAATCCAAATGCGTAAATACGTTCATCGCCATTCTGACGGCAGTCCTAGCTGACGCTAAAAATCATAAAAATTGGGGTTTTCGGGCATTCAAGCTCCATTATGCTGAGAAATAATAACTCGTCATTTAATTATGTGACGAATTCATCCATAGTTCAATTTTAATAAGCAGTGGTAATGATATATTTTTATATCCAAAGTCAAAGTTTCGCGCCAATCTTGTTTGTTTACATTTTATTTTTCACATTTTAACACACAGACACGTTTAGATTCGACAACAGATATAACAAATATCATTTCAAATATTATAAACAACATGAGAATACCCAGATCTTAGCGTAATTTACTAATATAGGACCAATAACACGTAATATTCATTACCACTACTTAATTTTGTATTCGAAAATAGACGACCATTTTTTTTTTCTTTTTTTTTTATATTTGTGATGTGTGAAAGCGATTATTCAAATCGATTCTTTTTTTGTAAAATTCGATTAACACGAGTAATTTATTTACGGAATTAAGCAAATCGATAGATTCAAAGTAAAACAATTTTGTTTATATTTATTATAACATTGTTAAAAAGCTTTAGTTAGGAAATCTTAATAGTTTTTCGTACATTGTACCAACCCAACAATAAACAGCACAGATTGACCAGACTAAATTCGCGCCGATTTTTTTTCCTTACCAAAATTTAAATTAAGAATGCACTCTCTGTTCAAAATAATTACATTGTACTTCAATGTAGGTAATTTATTGTGATTTTTTTTTTTCGTTGGTTGTCAGTGCGCCAGGGATGAAAGGTTCTAATATACTCAATGGCACTGATCTTGGCACTGATTTTTTAGGTGTGGTGAAAATTGATTTGGTTCCTACCATGATAATATAATAATAATAGATGGGAAAAGGCAAGGCAGATTACGAATTTTTATTTGATTTTGAAAACTTAGATAAGCTTGGTTTAGTAACAACGGTTTTAGCATCCATAATATTTATTTATCATTCAATTTTCCGATCCTTGGCGCACTATATCCAACCTTCAGATATAACAAAACAAAATTCACAATAAATGATTAAAGTAAATAAAAATACTTTATAAATCTGAATGTATGTGTATAGTCACAATTACATTCCTAATTTAAATTTTGAATTTAAAAATCGACGCAAATTTAGCAAGAGGTTGGCCGTTCGTACGATTGAAAATATTAATAATTCATTTTCAGATTTTGTTTTGCTTAAACTGTGAAACCTCATATTTTGCCACACGGTGCTAGTTCGGCAACGGCGTTTCTCCAAATTCTGCAATCCATAAGTTTTTAAAGGAAAGATTATCATCAAAATGTTGACTTGAAACAAGTTGTTTAGAGTTTAGAGAGTTCTGTGTTTATTAACTAATAATAAGTCAACCAAAAGCAACGAATAATTACTATTCTACATGATATTATTAAAAAAGTAGTATAAAAGGATTCATTTCAGAATTTAAATATAATTCTTTGAAATGATACCAAGGAGTTTTCATTGTGTCTCAAAACTTTTTTCCAAACTTAATTTGATTGCGAGTATCGATTAGGCTGAATGCAACATTTTAATCGTAATGATGAAACTCGGGTTTACGGTCAGCACTACGAAGTGATATGTCATGTGATAAGTTGGTTGCAACATTGTTTTTTTTAGTAATATTTGTCAAGACTTTGATCGTAATTTTTTATGAAATGATGTATGAATAATGGCAAAAATAAGAACGCAGATAGAAGGTTACTGTTTTGATTTAGCTTTTTCCAGTTTGTTTAGCGAACGAGAAGCTTGCCTATGTACATTATTTCCAGCGCATCTACGTTACCTAGTTTTTGGAAGGGTGCAGTAATATGTGTTTTAAAAATCTTTGGCAATACACTGACGCCGTTTTAGCCACCTTAACACGTTACTGGAGATATTTACCACAAAAGTATGGTATGAAACAGCTTCCTAGACATATTTTTCTTAAAAAAATCTAATGCTAAAAGTTCACGAAAATTCTGTAAATTTTTGATAAATTCGCATCACCCCGCCGATTCAGCGGATGTGTCATGTGTCAAAATCTTGTCGTGCATAGTGGTTAAACCATGTTTCTCTGTCCAAGTTAATTAAGTGGCGTAGTTTTTATAATGTAAAGCTAGATAATAGCATGGTTTACTCAAAAACAACATTTAAATATGCGTCGTTAGATTACACGCTGTCAGAGAATGCGTAAGAAAAATGAAGACTCACAGCTGATGCGTGATAAAATATAGCCTATATGTTGACTTGACCTCTTAGTAATATTCATGCAAAATTTGAAGTAAATCCATGCAGAACTCTTTAAGTTTAGCCCGGACATACATACAGACAAACAGACAAAAATTCTAAAAACTATATATTTGGCTTCGACATCGATCGTAGATCGCACCAAGTATTCCTTAAAAAAAATATTCAATGTACATTTTTGACTTTCCTACGATTTTATTATATGTATGTAGATATATAGATATAGATTATTCCCAGTAACCCTTCCCCCTCATAGAAAACGACTGAAGTTGTCTTAACCTACAGGTGTAGGACGTCAGCGCCGTCTAGGTTCGAAGATAATGAGCGCACCGTTATAGTATAGGCAGAACTTCTGTTACAGTATAGGCAGTACGTCAGGTAGGCGCACATACATCCCCGCGTCTAGTGATCACGCCCGTCCGGCACAAAACGAAAAATCAAATCTTTTCACTATAAAGGGTGTAAAACACCTCTTAACGAATACGAAAGGCACTTGTTCTTCTCGTCATTCTGATCATTTTTTTGTTTTACACTATACCTGGGAACCTTCTAGTTACGGCGATATTGGGGGTCAAAGTTGCAAGATTTTGACAAGCTTTTTTTTAAATAGGTACCACTTTTTATCGCATGATTTTTACTTTAAATATCTCTACGACCCCCGTACTATTCAATCCATCCATCCGCACAATGTTTTGAGTGTGTTACATTGAGTTATACCACAAAACATGATTTATAACCTGAAAAATTGGTTGCCTGTAAAGTCGGTATACGGGCGAAAGTTTTACGTGACAACGACTTTGAGTGGTAAAATAATTTTAATGTGAATATTCATTCGTATAGTAGGAAGAAGGATGAAATGAACCAGTGTGTATGCCTATCTCTCTCACTCTCTCTCTCTCGCTCTGTCTCTCTCGCTCTTAGGCGGGCTAACTGTGCTCGAGTGGAAGGGACGCGTGCCTTTCACTTTTTATGTCTGTCTCTCTCGCTCTTAGGCGGGCTAACCATGCCCGAGTGGAAGGGACGCGTGCCTCTCACTCGCTCTCATTGTGAGCGCATAACGTGAGCGGAGCGTAACGCAGTTTCTTGAAGTGTCACCCGGCAAACCAATTTATAAGACGTTGTCACGTCAAAAAAAAAAGTTGTTTCCCAGCAATATTTTTTGCGTAAAGTTACTTAGTTTGATATACAGAATGCTTGGTTAACGGCTTTGTGATGAGGTGAAATACACCCTGTATAATATTAGTGTAGATGTAGAAAAAAAAAATCAAATGCCAAAAAAGATTGATGACGTATTTTATTATTTACATTTATCGATCAATGCTTGAAAGGAATATCCCGAATTCCGAAACACCCTGTGCCTTCATGTTCAGTATACATAGCATCGTTCCGTGCAGGTATTGTGTAGTTAGAACCTACGTATACTATGTAAACATGACCTAACCTAGCAAGCCCGTATTCAAGCATGGTCGCTGACGTATATTGTCCGTGCAGACTGGGAATGAGCTAAAACAAATATCACCTTGCTTGTATAAGGTGACTTAGTGATGATTCAGGATGGGCAGCAGTGTATGTGTCACCGTAAAATTGTCAAACACGTTATATTACAATATAACGTGTTTTTTCTCGCGATATTGTAATGTCTCTAATTATTGTCAACAGAACATACGGAAGTATCTCTGCCCCCATAATCGGGACTTGGGGCACCCCCCCGTTAGGTTAGTTAGGTTCCTTTAAACCCTGCACCCGGAAATAGGGGCCCCGCGAAGCGGGGCTCCGTCGACTACGCTTTTTAGGGGGAATATAAAGGGTTTTAAGGTCATGTTATATTAATCGGTATTTCTCAGGAATGGTGCATTATCTTTTCATGAGAGTTGTGCCACTGGGCAAGGGGGACCCCTCCTTCCCTCCACACCACGTAAGTTGACTACCATCGCATGCATTTCACGAAAAATAATGCGTTTTGTTATAAGCAGTATGTTCATTTGACAATAATTCGAGACTTTACAATATCGCTAGCGATATTACAATATAACGTATTTGACAATTTTACGGTGACATATGTAAGACATTTATTGGTGTACCTAAGACGATGTCTTTGGAGGAGCTCGTGGCTAAATAATAACGACCGCTCGGGTCAATCTTAGGTCGGTCGGTGGATGGGCGTCAACCCATTTCATACCGAATTTCGTCCGATGGTCCCGGCAGTTAATTGTAGATCTTTGACAGTTACGACATTAAGAGTAGTCAGTAGCCGGAAAGTTTGCCAACCAGTCTTAACAAGGGGTACCGTATGACCCAGCACTAACTGGGTTGGTAAGGTCAGATAGGCAGACGTTTAGTGTTCTGTACCGTGGATTTCATCCTAAACGTCACCATTTTGGCTAGGAGTTACCCACGGTTGGGGACCTCTATTCCTAGCTGCCGTTCTTCATAGTTACCTATGGTCACCTTCAATTGTTCAGCTCTTCTCTAAACGTATTCCAAAATACCGATTATATGAAGCTTTTTTGTTGATTGTGTGTAAGCATCTTTAGATTTATTGAATTGCAACTATAATTAAATATTTCACGTGTCTGCCTTAGAAGGTTTCAAACACTTACATTCCACGGTTCCACCATGACCCAAAAAAACATAAAATCAACAACAAAAATTTACAAGTACAAATGTTGTTTAAACGCGAACAGTGTTTTGAAACCAATTTGCCGTTCCCTCGTAATAATGTTAGGCGTCCAATTGACTGGCAACCCGCCAGATGCCTCTATGCCAGATACCTGTACGTACCTGCCATGTTTAGTGGCAATTCAGCCGCTATACAATTTTACTGACAACGTGTCCTTAATTCTGTGCTGTGTTTGAAGAAGTAATAAAACGTTTGGAAAGGTCGGTTTGTGAAAGTGTTGAGGTTAATGTTTTTGTAGATTTTGTTTAAGTGGTAATTGAACGGTTTATGGAAATTGATGTTGTTACAGTAGATGTTAGACAAATGAAATGGTTTGCGGTACTGTTTTTTTCAATGAAATCAACTTCATTCATCGTGTCAAAGTTCTCTGGTTATGAGATCCCACCTGCAGGGCTAGCACGGGCAGGGGATAAAACTTTTCTCCACCGGTTATTTCCACTGACAAGGAAAAAGTCAGTGGAAATAACCGGTGGAGAAAAGTTTTATCCCCTGCCCATGCTAGCCCTGCTGCCGGTCGATTTTGTAAAATTCAAACAACAACTCGCATCTCACATCACTATTCACTCTCACTTCGCATAAGGTTCAAAATTACCTTAATTTTACATTTTGTAAGCTGTCGTATCTGTCAAAATCTCCCTGTCAATTTAGTTCAACTCGCTGACACGTGAGCAAGGGTGGCGTTAGTGTAAATTCAAATTATCAACCAGTTTTTTAGAATTCCAGTCCAGAAACTCACAAAGGATTCAGATTCGAAGTTTAGAATGAGGACTTAGAGAAACACACAGCTGTACGAGGCGTATAAGGGACGATTGACGAAGCCATTAACAAAACAATCTAGGTACATCAAATTAAGTAACTCTACGCAAAAAATGGCTGGGAAACAAAATGATAGATGCATTCAGAAGGGGGGTCATGGAAGTATTTAAAGTAAGGTAAAAACATTAAAAACTTGTATAAAAATTTAACTCCTAAAAAAGGTGTAACTTTGACCTTCAAGTTTGATAACCAGTATTTTTTTGGGACAAGCACGCCACATTATAACTCCTGAATAATAACTAGGTATGGTCTAGAACAAAAAATGATCGCAATAACAGAGGGTAGTGCTATTTGGCTTTGACACCCATTTAATCTCCGAAGGCTTAGAGAGTAGGACCAAAAGAAAACCGGCATTACAACAGTTATATTTATATCAAATATAATAAGTTTGTTACCACTTGTAAGGTTCAAATTCACACCAAGAGCGAGAAATTTTTGATGGAAACACTCACAAAAAATCCCTCTGACATCAAATCAAATCAAATAAAATCAATTCAATTTGTTAACACAGGTTCAAAAAAGTACAGATCTCATGTTTGATGAAAAGAGCGCCATGTTATGCCAGGAGGCGTACAAATATGTTGTGCTAATTAGCTGAGGATTTGAATTATCACTATAATAATTATACGAACATCATGCATTATGGTATTAAATTAAAAAAATAAATTGAGTAGGTACATATTAATTAGTATTGGATCTAAATGAGGAATGAATAAAAAGTAAAAAAAAACATCTATTTCAAAATTCATGTCAAAGTAATTATTGTCAATATGTCAATTAGTTTCAATTTGTTAAGCCTCAGTACTAGTAATTCTAAATTAATTTGTCAGTTAAGTATTCGTCATTAGCATAATAGCATTAATCAATTAATTATTTTATGGTATCTGGAATTTTATCATAAATGCGTGGAGCCAATACCAAGGACACTTTTTGTTGCTAATGCAGTTTTACATTTGCAATTACTCAAAGCATTTTTGTACTGACTACGAATTGAAACATTTCGGACCATTGTAATTTTTTCAAAAAGGTTGGGATTCGTCAAGATTTTTTCTTCTATCACATGCATCAAAACATTTCAGCAACAAAAACAAGCTAAATATAAAATACGAGCAATCAATCTAACTGACATTACCTAATCCATCACAACATTCCATTCGTAATTAATTTTCCGAAAAATTGAGGAAACAACACGACGATATCTGAAGGCCGAATGACGGAGGACGAAAGACGAAGGACGAATGACGAAAGGGAGCCGTAATCTCAGATCCGAGTAATTAAATTAATCTATTTAATTAAGGAGCTTGTGATTGACGATAATTGTTGGAAGAACGTTACATATTGGATGTTTTATGCCATTTGTTCGAGTACCGAAAGAAAGAATTCGGGAAAATTACTGAACTTTTGTGCGTATTCCAAACTATTGGGTATTCTGGGCAATATCTTTCAATACAAAGCTACTGCAACCAGATCACCTCATCATTTGTATCGTCACCGTTATTCGTAATTCAAATAGTACCTACCTAATGTTCCGTACTTTCATTTCTAAGCGTTTGTAATTTGTACATATTCACTGATTAATTACCAAAATAATAATAATGGGAAGCACTCGAAGTTTCAACGCTGCAATCACGACGTGTTTTCTCGAAAGTTCTCGTGCACGTAACAATATTATTAGTCTCTAAGTGGAAATGAATGTACATTCTGTGTCTAAAGTGTTGTGGCTCCTTATAAAACTGCTGCAATAGTGCGTGGAAACCTGAACTGGTGGAGTGGATCTAGCTGTGAATATCATGGTAAGGCTGCTTTAGATTGTCTTATCTTGTTCATTTCATTTAGAATTTCCATCCCATATGTTATCCGAGAACTAATCCTTCTCGTAACATCATTCATAACTTTCTTGCCTCTATTCTAATTTATTTAAAGCCGGTCCTCAAATAAACTCATCAGTGTAATGATTTTATGTACTATTTTATATCATCACATTCGCGTATGGTGGTACGACAAGGTTGGCGCAGTAGCTGAGCGATTAGATTCCCGCACGGTATATTTATATGTGCAGGTTCATTCCCAGGTCGGGCATGGTGTTACTGGGTCTTTTCTTCAAGAATTGCTCGGTAGTAGCGACGGAGTTTAGATTTGTGCCCGTTTGATGGCAAAAGGCTCACCCCCATTTACACTGTGCGAAATGTACATGTCAACTCTGCCTAATTTGGGGATTACAGGCGTGATTTGTTGTCTTTTATTTTAGAAAATACTAAATTAATTATTTATTCCCGAAACAATTATCTACCAGCCAAATATTTGAACTAACATTGGCGTAGTGTAAAATAATCTAATTAGAGACACTGCTTTTAATAAAGTTAAGGTTCTTATTACTATTGTTTAACAAAGATTTTGTTTCACTTAGTTTAATTTTGTTATCTAGATAATATTATTTTACGCTCTAGGTGTGATGAACAAATTTTTTAATTAAAATATTTAAATGGTTTAGCACTTCTTTAATTCTGTGAATTATGTGGTTTGGTACAGTCAATAGTAGAATGAGCGGCTGTACCATAAGAACTTGCGGAGCGGATTTACGATTTAGAAGTCGGGAGATTGATCCCGCAAGGGCCGAAGCCTGCCGGGGTTGCGGGACTGTTCGAAAGAGATATACCGTGGCCCTGGAACGTAAAGGGCGAGGAAGTAACATGAATGGGTTTTACTCAGTAAAAGTCTGACACTTCCTCCCGCTCCGCCCAGAGTGGGAGAAGGTATTTGATGATTTTATATGAAAATAAAAGAAGGGCTGATCACATGTTACATTTTAAAACAAATACATCTTTGTGACTTCCTATGAAAACGATTATGTAATGCAATAACACTGCTTCAATTCAAACACTTATGAACTACCGAGATCACTGACGGCCGAACAATATCAACTTTATTATTTAGGATATAAGGGTGAAAACTGGCAAACCGTCAGTAAATTATGAAGTACGTCACACAATAAGCAAGCCAAATCAGCTTTGATACGACCATAACCGTGGTGACCGCTGCCGCCGCACTCCCAAGTTTTAAGACCTCTAATTTTTTTTAAAGTGTTGAAGACCAAAAGAATTATAATTAGTGCGTCAGTTAGATTATCAACAAATATCTGACCCGTATTTTTTCTTTTGTAACATAAACCAAATTTCACAGAAAATGCGACGTTTGAAAATTCTCAATACGTCACGCCTTGGTATAAATTTAGCGAGTTCTGACGTCACGAGCCCCACTCCCGACTATGGTGCGTTTTATCTTTGTCAAAATTCATTGATTTACAAAAACAAAAAATACGTGTTAATACTCTAATTGATGGACGAAATAGATAGGCATGCCTATTATTATTACCACTTGCTTCTTTAGAAGAAAACATCATGAGGAAACCAGCATGCTTGGGAAATATTCTCGTCGGCATGTAAAACCACGTCAGAGGCCCAAGGGTGACTTAAAAACACTGACACCAGCATAGCCGCTAACCACATGACAAAGAAGTGAAATCAGTACATCACACAATCTTTCCCAACTATTTTGGGATCGGCTTCCAGTCTCACCGGATGCAGCTGAATACCAAAATTTTACGTAGATCGACTGCCTATCTGACCTCCACAAGCCAGTTAGTCCAGTGTTATACGACAACACTTGGTAAGACTAGTTGTCAGACTTATTTTGCCACCGACTACCTGTAACCTGTAACGACTGTCAAAGATCTACAAATGACAGCCGGGACCAACTGCTTAACGTGTTTTCCGAGGCACGGAGGAAACCTGGTATGTAAAGGTGGTAACCCATCCACAGACCAACCTAGGCAAGCAAGGCTTAACCTAAATATGCGTGGCTTATACAGGGTGTAAACCACCTCATCACAAAGCCGTTAACCAAGCATTCTGTACATCAAACTAAGTAACTTTACGCAAAAATTATTGCTGGGAAACAACTTTTTTTTTTGAGGTTATAAATTATGTTTTGTGGTAGAACTCAATGTAACGCACTTAAAACATTGTGCTGATGGATGGATTGAACAGTAAAAGGGGGTCGTGGAGGTGTTAATAGTCAAAATCTTAACAAAAAAACTTGTATTTAAAAAAAACTTGTCAAAAGTTGTAACTTTGACCCCCCATATCTCCGTAACTAGAAGGTTCCCAGGTACAGTGTAGAACAAAAACATGATCGCAATGATGGGGAGAACAAGTGCCTATCGGCTTCGTGAAGAGGTGTTTTACACCCTTTATTATTAAGACAAGAGCTCCTCACACAATAAACAAGCCAAATCAGCTTAACTATAAACAAAACGCAGCTTAATAATTAATAGGCAGTCCAGTGACTATAACAAATCCCTAAATGTAATTATTCATGAAATCCAACCGTTTTCTTCATTCAGCCAGTGAGGAAAATGTTGATAAGACCCGCTACGCTGTAAGAGATATTTCACACGGACTTTATGTGCGTTTCATGAACGTATATTAAAAATATATTATTATTTTTTCTAAACAGTTAAATCGTTAAGTTACTTGAAGTACTTCAAGTAACTTAACGATTTAACTCTTAAACTCTTAAACTCGTCTTATTTTTAAAGATTTTACCGAAAAATCTAAATGAAAAAAAAGGCTGACAACTAGTTTTATCAAGTGGTAGCCTATTACCCAGTATGGACTAGATTCTGGAGGTCAGATAGGCAGTCGCTCCATGTAAAATACGGGTATTCAGCTGCATCCGGTTAGACTGTAAGCCGACCCCAACATAGTTGGGAAAAGGCTAGGCAGATGATGATAGGTTACTAATGCATAATAATATGAATAAACCTAGAACAGAATACTTTCCTGTAAACAAACTCACTTTACAAAGCAATACCTTTACCGTAATTTCCACATTAAAATTCAACCTCCCACCGAGCTTGTTCCCTAGACTCAAACAAGACACTCGTAGCAGAAATTCCCGAGTAATTCTCCAACAATTCCCAGTAATTCCGAGTAATTCCGATCAGACATAGTTGCTGCTATCTAATACAAGGGATCCTATCTTTACCATAACAATCTTGCTTCCAAATTGCCATGCTCCTACTACGGTTATGTTAAATCGATACGTACCTAACTAGATTGCCTGAAATCTGTAATTCAGTCGCGTTTTTATGTAGTCCTTTATGTTCTATTAAAAGGCTATTGTAGTCTTAAGTGGGTTGGGTCGATCTCGAAGTTAAGCCGTGCTTGCCTGGGTTGGTCTGTGGATGGGTAACCACTTATCACATACCGAGTTTCCTTCATCCCTCGGAAAGCATGTTAAGCCGTTGGTCCCGGCTGTCATCTGCCTAATGAAAAATGTCTGACAACCAGTCTTACCAAGGAGTACCGTATTACCGATTACCAACTGGTTGTGGAAGTCAGATAGGCAGTCACTCCATGTTTAATTCTGGCATTCAGCTGCATCCGGTTAGCATCGAGGTTGACCTCAATAGTTTTGGGAAAAGAATGAGACTGTTACAATAACAAATCTGAAGTAAAAACACAGCGTTACATAAGTACACGCCGTTTCTATTGTACCATGTTGATTTCATCAGTGAACTTTTGGAAATGTTGCGTTATTAAATTGAACTATTGAACGCTCAGTCTCCTCACTGTCTGAAACCACCCTAAGAAGCCAAAAGATATGTAACGATGTCGTTTCATTTACAGTCTCGTGGACGTAAAACCTCCACGACGACTAAAAAACCTCCATAGTACTTACTTGTACTCAAAGAAAGAAATGTAACAGTCCTTTCAAAATTCGAATTTAAAATTGGCTTGTCGATTGACTGCACAGCCATTTTCATGATCAGTCCTACCAAAATCATGTAACGATATACATCTTCTAAGTTTCTTCCTGAATCAGAATATTGAGTGTTACTCTAACTAGCACAGCTAAGTTTTTATTTTAATGAAGAAGTTCTATAAAAACCGACGCACGGTTTATTCTTATTTTTTAATCATACGATTACTACAATAATAAACTGCCAAGTCGCATAAGAAACGTTTATTATTTCCACGTCGGCACCCACTACGTCACACTGGCTCTCCGGAAGAACTACCCCGGGATGAGGTTGTAGAAGCTTGGCGAGAAAGCGCTGACATGCCAGACGAGGCCGACACGCCAGCTGCCAGAAGCGTTGACACGCCAGACGAGGCCGACACGCCAGCTACCAAAAGCCCTGACACGCCAGACGAGGCCGACACGCCAGCTACCAGAAGCGTTTTACACCATCTCCCGCTACATACTACGTGACTGCGCCGAGGACACTGACCACCCTAATTGGATCAAAAAATGAAGATTAGAGACTATTATTAATATTAACAGCGCATATATAACAACGGTGTGATAGTGATTACTTTTTAGTGTTATATCATATTCTACCCTATGTAAGTACTACAGTCAAACTTCATCCCCATTTTTCATAACACAAAACAGAACGTATCACAACTGTCTAAACTACAATCACTATACACACATTTTACAGACAATAACACGCTCGACGCTACTAAGGCAGGTTACAAATGTAATCGGTTCCCGATTGTCTTAGTACCGGAGGCATTCATACACAAACTAATTACCTACCTATTACTCATATACCAAATACTTACAAAACTCAATACTTAATACAACACAGCCTTACAGACATCACCTACTCACACCTACGGCTTGTCTAACGACAGCTACATAAACCCTCGAGTTTTTGGAGTTTAAACCCTCGCAGTTATTCCAAAACACGTTGGTTACCTCACCCTTGGCTTTGGGGAGTACCCTTATCCAAGTTACTACACGCTTAGCCCGTATTTCTCTAGGCCTTCGAAGCCGACTCGAGAATACGTAAGCTAAGTTCTTACAAACATTACATGCCGCTAACAGAATATATTTTTAACACTAAATACACAACTATACAATAATATAATATAATAAAATACATAATCAGAAATTATCATCATATTCAGAATATTAAAATACATAAACTGTCATTCATACTCAGACGTTGTCACTATTTATTTTCAACAATTTTCTTTATTTGACTGAAAAGGTTTGATATGATCATTTATAAAGCCATATATACAATATGGATATTTCACAACTTAACAAACCTGAAATTATTTATGAGCTTAATTTGCGAAACGCGCAATTTCAACCGACACAAACTGCCGTTGAATTGCGTGAAATTCTTTCCAATATATTAGCAGAGTCCCATTTATATCCACCAACTTCTTTAAGCCCATATACCTTAGCCCGAGATATAGAGGAATTAAAAAAATGCCTAGACATTCTAGACATAACGATAACTTCCTATCCCAATAGAAAAACAAAGATTATTCCATATATTACCCACATCCGTAATCGTTTGTCTTTGATAGAAATCAACACAGAAAGTCCACCCGAGGACATTCAAAATTATAAATCCCTTTGGGAACAATTAAAAACACACGAGCAACGTTTCCAGATCCTAGAACCAACACCATCTACATCAGTATACCATTCTGCGACATCTGTTCAGGAAACCACTGTACCAAACATATTTTTCGATACTCTTACCCAAACCCTAACTAATTTATCATATAACCGACCAAACACGGAGATTAAGAAATTTTCTTTTTCTGGAGATAGCTGTCCCAGAGAATTTATCCTAAAAGTAGAGGAATTCGCTACTGCTAGGAATATCAGCAATAATACCTTGTACAATCACATTTACGATTTACTCTCCGGAATAGCTCTAGATTGGTTCAGAGCAAACAAAGACTCTATAAGAGATTGGGAAGCTTTTAAAACATCCTTATTCAAATATTTCGAAATAACAGATTATGACTATAAACTCAAAAAATTTATAGATTCACGCAAACAAAAAAGTAATGAAAGAGTTATTATCTATTTTGCTACAATGGAGTCATTGTTCCTCAAACTCCACGAACCACTCTCGGAAAAACAAAAAATTGAAATTTTACGACGGAACTTAAAACCAGAGTTCAGTCAAAGATTATTACCTAACGATCTCTCCTCAGTACATACATTACTTGAATCCTGTAAATGGTTCGAAAACTGTCAAGAAGTATCAAATTCCGACTCTAACGATTTATCCCACTTTTTACCTACTTTATCGAAGCAAAAAAGTTTTTCAATGTCCCATAGCTTCGACAACAGCATACATACACGTACTTACACACCCCCCACACCTATCTACACAATTACTCCAAATAAACAACAAAAATATTTTTCTTGTCCTCGTTGCCGGACAGACGAACACAAACTAGAAGATTGTACTAGTACTAAAAGAGTTTGTTTTCGATGCGGGAAACAAAACGTAATTTTCACAAATTGTCCGAAATGTAATAATAACCCTCCAAAAAACTAATAAACAAGGATCGTAGTAAATCTAATTTTGTTAAGTCAGATTGGGACAATTGGCTTAATGCTATTAAAATATTTTTTAAATCTTATAAAATTACTACGCTCCTTTTTACAAATACTACGGATACTGAACGTCCCATGTGCGTGTGAACTGAGGGACCAAACTGGAATCCGCAAATTAAAAATCGTAGGATTTAGTAGTAGACTTAAAACAATTGTAGAACAAATCTGGGAATTTGTAAACAAATACATTAAAAACTACAGCCCTTAAAGTGCGGTCCCTCAGTTCTCACAGACCATCAGCCATAACTCGTAAAGTATTTGATAAATTAAGGATTGGTGACTACAGACATTTAGTAAAGAATTTGTAAAGATATTTACTGAATACCAGATCACAAAGCATCAAAGGTAAATAATATATAACAACTAAACTGTGGTCCCTCAATCCTCATAAGAAAAATAAATATTTAAAGGAATATTACCTAGTAAATCTTTCTTTTTCCACATAAAGATTTAGTAAGAGTCTTAAAACATTTTGTAAAAAGAAATGGAATAAAAATATCGACGCAATTTGAAGATAGCGAATAATAAAAGTGGTCCCTCAATCCTCACCTCTACTGACATAAGTGCATGTATTAGCTGCTAGACGAGAGGATTATCAGAAAGTCTAGTATACTAACTTTTAGTAAAAAGTCTCTACTAAATAATAGGTATCTAAAATTGTGTATTTCTTTCCTGTTAGCTGAGATAATATATATTTTTAAATCCTATAACAATGGATAGAGTACTGTGACCACAAAATCAAACAAAATGGAGACAGTACTATTATATTTTATTTAATATATCTAGTATTAGACGAAATGAAAAAAAGGTGGTTAATTTAAAGTTAGAAACATGGCGTATGTGTATTTAATAATAAAAAAATGGTTGCCTGTAAAGTCGGTTTTACGGGCGAAGATTTTACGTGACAACGTCATAGTTGAGTGGGAGAGAGACGCAAGGCATTCGGCGGGCCTCTCTCTCGTTCGGTGACTCATCGTAACGTTACCGGGCGTTACACTTTTTCATAAGTGACTCCCAGCCGCAACCTAATTTAAGACGTTGTCACGTCAAAAAGTAGATAACAAAATTCCTACTCCAAACGTTTTCCTACTCCAACGTCCAGTACACCGAAATGGTGCGCACACTAGCAGTCTCTGGTGATAATGTATCCCTGGCAGTGCGGCGATACCAGGCCCCTTATTCACAACCATTCGACTCGCTTTCGATTCGGAAAGTCGTATGTCTATCTCGGTCGTTTTCGTTATGCCAGAAGAAGACAGATACACAAGTTGTCGAATCGGAAACGAGTCGAACGTTTGTGAATACAGGGTCAGGAACAATTCGGCATCAGAGTGTCGTGGAACATTATGCTTTCCGCCACTCAACGATCAAGGGGCTATGGTACCTTTCGGCCTCCGACAGCCGTTGATAGAGGAGTGACACGCATTCCTACCACGCTACCACCACCGCTCGTCTGTGCATAAGGCAAAGAAGGGCACATTTTGAACAAGTACCTATTCAGATAGGTACGTACGCCGAGATGCGCCGCGCGGTGACTCGGTGAGCATACTTTTGAACGGACAACCATGTAACTTAAAAAGCTTATAACTTTGTGATTTTTCAAGATACAGTTTTGAAATTTTGTCCATGGATTCTTTACATAAAAATACTAGACACGTGTTTCGGGTTTCGCATAAACAAAAACTAATGTTGTATAAGACGCGCCTTTTGCCAAATAGATTATTTAGTACCAGTCAACGAGAGTTTATCCTTCTACCTTCTGATCACCAAAGTATCTTCCCTAAAGCTCACAGCGCTCACATCTATATGTATGTTGCGTTCCAATTTAGATATCACGATTACGACAGCTAATGTCAGCTAAGAGCTGTCGTTAATTCGAAAAAACTCGTGAACGCGTTCACAGTGAAAAAAGCCTGCCGGGGTAGCGGGACTTATGAATTACCGTGACCCCGGAACGTAAAGGGCTATTGAAGGACACCGTGGATTATAGTCTGACTGACAGTCCCTCCCGCTCTGTCCTGGTTAGAAGGACTCATTTGATGATATTACAAAAAAATAACAAAAAAATACACATACGCCACATGTTACATTTATTTAACATTAAATTAACCTTACAACCTTGTTTTCGTTTCGTCTAATACTATATTAAATAAAGTATAATAGTACTGTCTCTATTTTGTTTGATTTTGTGGTCACACTACTCTATCCATTGTTATAGGATTTAAAAATATATATTATCTCAGCTAACAGGAAAGAAATACACAATTTTAGATACCTATTATTTAGTAGAGACTTTTTACTAAAAGTTTAGTATACTAGACTTTCTGATAATCCTCTCGTCTAGCAGCTAATACATGCACTTATGTCAGTAGAGGTGAGGATTGAGGGACCACTTTTATTATTCGCTATCTTCAAATTGCGTTGATATTTTTATTCCATTTCTTTTTACAAAATGTTTTAAGACTCTTACTAAATCTTTATGTGGAAAAAGAAAGATTTACTAGGTAATATTCCCTTAAATATTTATTTTTCTTATGAGGATTGAGGGACCACAGTTTAGTTGTTATATATTATTTACCTTTGATGCTTTGTGATCTGGTATTCAGTAAATATCTTTACAAATTCTTTACTAAATGTCTGTAGTCACCAATCCTTAATTTATCAAATACTTTACGAGTTATGGCTGATGGTCTGTGAGAACTGAGGGACCGCACTTTAAGGGCTGTAGTTTTTAATGTATTTGTTTACAAATTCCCAGATTTGTTCTACAATTGTTTTAAGTCTACTACTAAATCCTACGATTTTTAATTTGCGGATTCCAGTTTGGTCCCTCAGTTCACACGCACATAACGTCCCTATACCAATATTAACGTCAATGGTTTAATTTTATCTGGATTATTAGACAGTGGTAGTGCAATCACTATTTTGGGCAATAACTCACACAAGTTGTTACTTCAACATGGTCACAAGGTAGAACACAATAACATAATACACGGTACGGTTGCAAATGGTCAACCCATACATTCCATTGGATATATTAACTTACCTACTATGTATAATAATAAATTTTCTAATATTATTGCTCATATTATACCTAACATCTCCGAATCTCTCATACTAGGAATTGATTTTTGGAAAACTTTTAACTTAGCTCCCCAGATTCTTTCCAAAATAACTCTCCATAAATCTTCAGACGCCCCAACTTTCTTAATCAATACAACAGATATTCAATTAAATAATTATAACAATCTTTCTGAAACTCAACGCCTTATATCTGATACTATCATTCAAAATTTTAAATACATTTCTACCGAAACCTTACCTCTTGGGAAAACCCACTTAATTGAACATCATATTGACACAGGTGACCATCCTCCTATACGTCAACGATGTTATCGTTTATCTCCTGAGAAACAAAAAGCTCTTCGCCAAGAAGTAGATAAAATGCTTGAATTAGATGTAATTGAACCTTGCGAAAGCCCTTGGCTTAACCCTGTTATTATAACCCCTAAAAAAGATGGCACTTGGCGTTTCTGTGTAGACAGCCGTAAACTAAACGATGTCACCAGGAAAGACGCATATAAATTACCTTTTATATCAGATATTATTGATAATTTGAAAAATGCTAAATATCTATCTTCCATTGATATTGCAAAAGCATTTTGGGAGATTCCTCTCCGAGTAGAAGATCGTCCCAAGACTTCTTTTCACGTTCCAGGTCGTGGAACATACCAATTTAAGGTTATGCCCTTTGGTCTCACTAACGCACCCGCAACTCAGCAAAGATTTATAGATAATCTGCTTTGTGACGTTGACGGCTCCGTATTCTGTTACTTAGATGACATAATTATCATTTCAGAAACATTTGACGATCATATTACCCTTCTAAATAAAGTTTTCAACAAATTAAAATCAGCTAACATTACTATTAACTTTCCCAAATGCGCCTTCTTCCGTAGCGAACTTAAATATTTAGGCTATGTAGTTAATGAAAAAGGTTTACATACCGACCCCGATAAAATAAAAGCAATTCTAGACATACAGCCGCCTAAATCTAGTAAAGAAGTCAAAAAGTTCCTTGGTACAGCGAGCTGGTACCGTCGTTTCATTCCAAATCTCAGCACCTTGGCTGCCCCTCTCACGAAATTAACATCAACTAGCAAAAAAGCACCTCCTTTTAAATGGCTTCCAGAAGCAAATAACGCATTTAATTTAATTAAACAAGCATTAGTTTCTACTCCAATTCTAACTTGTCCTGATTTTTCAAAACCTTTTGCTGTCCACTGTGATGCATCAGCATACGGTCTGGGAGCAATGCTGACACAGGAATTTGATGGGTTAGAAAAACCTATTGCTTATATGAGTAAATCCCTCACTCAACCTCAAAGAAATTACTCAATCACTGAACGTGAGTTATTAAGTGTTATAACTGCTCTAGAGCATTGGCGTTGTTATTTAGATAACGGCCAGAAATTTACTATCTATACAGACCATTCTGCCCTTCAGTGGTTTTTACATCTCGATAATCCCACAGGTCGATTAGCCAGATGGAGTATTCGTTTATCCATGTTTAATTTCGAAATTAAACATAAAAAAGGTAAAGATCACCTAGTACCAGATACCTTATCCCGTATTAAGGCTATTAATGCTATTAATATTGAATTATCCAAATCTAATGATGATTGGTTTAATACAATCTTATCTAAATGTAAAACCAATCCATCTTCAACCCCTGATTATTATATCAAAAACAATAACTTGTATAAATATTCACGATCTAACACTCCATATAATTCTGAGTTTTCTTGGAAGTTAGTTGTTCCTTTGGAATTGCGTGACTCTGTCATTGCCGAAAACCATTCTACACCTACAACTGCTCATTTTGGTACATTTAAAACATATCATCGTATCAGAAATAGCTACTTTTGGCCTGGCATGTATAAAGACATTGCAATATATATATCCAAATGTGAAACTTGCCTCGCCTACAAACACCAAAATCAACATACAATTGGTTTGATGGGAAAACCAAAACATTGTTCACGTCCCTTTCAATGTTTATCAATTGATTTAATAGGACCATTACCATTGTCTCGTAAACAAAACAGATTTATTTTAGTAGTAACTTGTTGTTTCTCCAAATATTGTTTAATATATCCTATTAAACGTGCAACATCTTCAGTCATTAAACATATTCTTGAAAATCTAGTTTTTATGACATATGGTATTCCTGAAACAATTATTTTGGACAATGGCCCACAAATGATAAGCAATGAACTCAAAGACTTATTTAAATTCTTCAACGTACCCAAAGTACATTATACCCCACGCTATTGCCCACAAGTAAATACAGTAGAACGCTATAACAAAACCATAATTACCGCAATCGCTTCATTTGTTGATGACGATCATAGAACATGGGATATTCATCTCAACAAAATTCAATTTGCGATTAATTCCGCTGTAAATGAAACAACCCAGTTAACGCCATCGTATCTAGTTTTTGGTCGTGAACTTGTCACGTGCGGTTCTTTCTACAACACCGACTTAACAGAAGATTCCATACTAGCCCCTAAAGACAAATATTCTGAAAACATTGGTTTACTTAGCCCAATATTTTCAGAAGTTCAAGCTCGTCTCTACAAATGTCACCAAACGAATGCTCAGTATTATAACAAACATCACCAACAGTTAGAATTCGACCAAGGTGATATTATCTGGAAACGTAATTACCCCATTAGCTCAGCGGATAAATATTTTTCAGCAAAACTAGCACCCAAATTTATTAAATGTAAAATTACAAATAAAGTTACACCTCTCGTTTATGATTTATCTGACATGTCCGATAAACCATTAGGTCGTTGGCATGTGAAAGATATTAAACCTATCCCCAAGTTAAGATAACTAACAATCATTTTACCCCTAATTTACCATATTCCTTCTAATATTAACTACTTATTTATTTTAATAATTTGTTGTATTTTTAAGCGTGACACATGTCACTTAGTCTTATGATTTATATAGGTACTGTTTTTATATACATCTCCATCCTTTCGACTAACCATCAACTTCTTTATCAATGCTTAATTTTGTACATATGAGATTATTACAATTTTATTTTTTTTTACATTTCCTTGTCGTATTTGCGGCTTTAGTAATAGTCGCATATTACCTTATGGTGTCGAGCGGTTTTCAATAAGCCTTTGTGAACCTTACTTTTAAGTTAGATAGTAATTTTATATCCTTGAACCTGAATTTTAAGTGGGTTATTTAAAAGGTGCGGGTTACGACACCTAATTAAAAAAATAAGCCATCGTACACCTAAAATATTATGTACTCTTCACAAGTGCCTACTTATTATAATCTCTAAGCAGATTAATATTTTTCCTGACCATTATTAGGGTTAGTAAACTTGTAAATTTTTATAACACTTAACACACACACTTACACATGACATTCATCACACACAAAAACACTGAATACGATCACCAAACGCCAGCGGGTGGTGACTGGCAATAATTCAATAAGCCTGCACTAATCTGGGTTAGTTCCTTGAGAAACATCTTCTATTATATAAGATTTCTCTTCTTAACTGTTGCCTTAATTCAGACTTATTGATTAAGACTTTGTTAGATACGATGAATGTTAGTATTTGAATGGAACCGGAACCAACCTAGTGTAAATTTGTCACTGTAATTAACATTCTTACATTCAAATTCTATCATGCACTTCCATTAATTAACAAATATGTTATTACCTATATTATTATTTTTATGTAAAAGTGACTTGTTTTGTAACTACTTACCTACCAAATTTAATGTAATTAAGAAAATGACATCGTTATCATTCCCATATTTTTTTTAAAACTTTAATTTAACTCTGACTTAATAACAACTTAACTTCAACTTAACAAATTTTTTTTTCTCTTTTCTAACTTTCAACTAACTTTTTCTTTAACTTTCACCTCTTCATACCAATTCTCCTTCTTTTGCAAAAAAAAAAAAAAAATCCTTAAAGATTTTTTTTTTTGCGCCGGCCACCCCGGTATTGTAACGATGTCGTTTCATTTACAGTCTCGTGGACGTAAAACCTCCACGACGACTAAAAAACCTCCATAGTACTTACTTGTACTCAAAGAAAGAAATGTAACAGTCCTTTCAAAATTCGAATTTAAAATTGGCTTGTCGATTGACTGCACAGCCATTTTCATGATCAGTCCTACCAAAATCATGTAACGATATACATCTTCTAAGTTTCTTCCTGAATCAGAATATTGAGTGTTACTCTAACTAGCACAGCTAAGTTTTTATTTTAATGAAGAAGTTCTATAAAAACCGACGCACGGTTTATTCTTATTTTTTAATCATACGATTACTACAATAATAAACTGCCAAGTCGCATAAGAAACGTTTATTATTTCCACGTCGGCACCCACTACGTCACAGATATAAGGAAAGGAATAATTCTCGCGGGTACTCGTTAAGACTCGACGTAAAGAGTTCGCCCGCGCGTGAACGTCGATTGTGGGCCCGTAGCTTTTTAACGCGAGCGGTGTCGAGCTGGCGATGGCGGCTAAAATGATTATGTGCTCAAATTGTTTGTAGCGTTAGCTTTGCCTTTCGTGTGATAAGGTGACACAGTCAAATGAAATGTATTTGATGGGCGTTTCTGGTTTTCTTTTTCGATGTTTACTAAATGAATTTTGTGACTTGTGTCGAACTTTTTAGTGGTTTGGCAAAAACGTTTTTGTTTTTATTTGATACCATCACGCCTTGTCATTCTCGTTGGGTTAGGCAGTAGTATACTCTACAAGAACACCCACATTTCGTCTGTTATGTTTAGGTCACATTTCTGTGTTTTTATTTGATGTTGTATAAAATTTGTCTGAATACTTTACTTGTCAATAATTGTACATAGTGGATGCTTTTTCAAGCTAAGAATATGCAGGCACCAGCTATTGTTAATGTATTTGCAGTAGATGGCCCTCTGCCGGACAAAGGCCTCCCCCATATCTTTCCAGGTACTCTTTTCGTCCCCCACCTCGAAGATGACATAGCTGGCTTACAATATTACCTACAGCTGGTTAACGTATATAAAGGGTGTAAAACACCTCTTCACGAAGCCAAAAGGCACTTGTTACCTGGGAACCTTCTAGTTACGGAGAAATGGGGGGTCAATGTTACAACTTTTTTCTAAATACAAGTTTTTTTCGTAAGATTTTAACTTTTAACACCCCCACGACCCCCGTACTATTCAATCCACCCACCAGCACAATGTTTGAAGTGCGTTACATTGAGTTCTACCACAAAATATGATTAATAACCTCAAAAAAAAAAGTTGTTTCCCAGCAAAGTTACTTAGTTTGATGTCCAGAATGCTTGGTTAACGGCTTTGTGATGAGGTGGTTTACATCCTGTAGTTACCGTCACTTACGATCTCAATACCGGTCCCTGATATGCCCTTTCCCTAATATGTCTTCGTACGAAAAGAAACAAATGAACCGTGTACCGATTTTCATTAGAAACAATGTCGAAGATCAAGATAGATAACGATTCAAAACTTGAAAAGGCTTATTTTAGTTTTCAAAACTTAAGGGCGCACAGAATGACAGCTAAAATTCAAATTTTGCCCCCGCTTCCCCAGGCTAGATAGTTCTATCTCGCTCACACTGTCAATCAGATTTTTTTTAGGGTGAACTACACTATTGATGGAACGATGGCAAATATTCATCACCTGCCTGGCCTTTTCCAAATATGTGGAGGCACTGAATAAAAGTATTTTTAACCGACTTCTAAAAAAGGAGGAGGTTCTCAATTCGGATGTTTCAATTTTTTTTTTTTTATATTTGTTCTAATAACTCCGTCGCTTACCAACCGATTTCTAAAATTCTTTTTTTGTTGGAAAGGGTATTCTTTCCAAATGGTCCCATAGCCACCAAGTCGGGATCTGATGATGGAATCTTGGCGAAATCGAGGGAACTCTTCAAATTTTATATGAAAACGTGTTGCGATTTTGGTATTTTCTACAACAAGTGAAGCATTTGCGTTTGATAAGAACCACTCTATCAGATCTGATGATGAAGCCAAGAGTCACGGAACTCCATAATGAGACAATGTACCCTAGTCGTGTTTGGGCTTGTTGTAATTATAACGGTATGCTCTTTCCATGTATATCAAGCACATGTGAACCACTAAAAAATGAAACATAAAAACTTTTTTGCAAAAAATAAAACCGACTTCAAAAAAAAAACAAAAAAGTGAAAAATAACTTTAGCTTCTGAAGTCGGTGACAAAAAAACTAAAGCAATCAAACAAAGATCACCGACTGGCAAAAGTCGGTTTTATTTTTTGCAAAAAAGTTTTTATATGGAGCAATTGCCTATCTGCCCTCCACAATCCACACGATACCTCTTAATAAGACTGGCTGACAGAAACTCGGTATGTAATAGGTGGTCACCCACTTAAGGACAAACCTAGGCAAGCATGGCTTAACCTTAAGATTGACCCAAGCCGCTGTTATTATTTAGCCAAAAGCTCCTAACCTCCCCTCGCTTAATCATAATGAAACCTAATTTCAATTCGGTTTTTAAACATTTAGACAGACGTAATGCAATATAACTGACAAGTCAACACGAGGAAACTAATATTTTGGTAACTTTATAAAAACGACACCACTCCTTTGCGATTCCGAGCACTTTAAACTAATATAGAAAAGCGTGGTGTACGGTGAATTAACATGCGAAGCGTTTTTCACTCTACATTTCTTGATACTAGCCCAAAAAGAGATTTCTATCGACAATTTTTCAACGGCAAGATTTTGTTTTTGTTTAACATAAAAACATAATTACGCGACACTCGAATGAATTTTGAATTTTTTTGCCCGATTTTCTTGAGCCATTTTGTGTTTTATTAATTTAAATTACGGCCACGCATAATACCTAGAAAAAACTTGTTTGCATTGACACCAGCTGTCGATGAGACAGCTGGTGTCAATGCAAACAAGTTTTTTCTGAGACAAAATCTTCTACAGCGTCACTTTTTCGAGATTTAAGCTACCAAAGCTTGTGCTTTCGAAAACGTGTCACTCTAGAACATTTTGCCTCATACAAAACTTGTTTGTATTTATACCAGCTTTGGATAAAAATAAAAATAAAAAATTTTAACTTTAAGAACAAAATTTCTTACACCTGTTCACCCCTTTTTTTTTTTTTTTTTAGTATGGGAAATCATCAAATGACTTCTCCCACTCTGGGCGGAGCGGGAGGGATTGTCAGACTCTTACTGACTAAAACCCATCCATGTTCCTTCCTCGCCCTTTATGTTCCGGGGCCGCGGTATCTCTTTCGAACAGGCCCGCAACCCCGGCAAGCTTCGGCCCTTGCGGGCCCCTCCCCTTATGCTGACATCTCTTTGAGGCGCGCGTGGAACACAAACGCGCCGTCGACACGGCCTGTCGTCGTCGTTAGACGGACGGACGGCTAGCTAGCCCATAGCCAACTGTCCACAGGCCCGCATCTACGGTGGCCGGTAGCCACCACGTAGCCCCCGACGCCCGGTGCGTCTCCCGCGGCGGGAAGAGAGGATCTCTCCCTCTCTCGTTCCGCCACCTCCTTCGCTAGCATGACTGCTTCGCAGAAGGAGTTGTCGGCTTCCCATTCCGTCTCGCTCCGGACCATGGATTGAACCAGGGCTGCACGCGAGAGGTCGCCGCCGCCGATCGCCGCTACGAGGACACGGCGGTGCTCCGCCCACGCAGGGCAGACTGTGTCCACCGTGTCCACCTCTGGTCGATCCTCGCAGTGGAGACACCCGGGCGTTTTCTCTCGCCCGATTCGGTGCAGGTACCTCCCGAAACATCCGTGTCCGGTGAGGACCTGCGTCAGGCGGAAGGTGAGGACGCCGTGGCGCCTCTCCAGCCACTACTCAAAGAGGGGACTTACCGCCACTATCGTGGCGTGCCCTGCACGGGGTAGCGACAGTCGCTCTCTCCATGTCGCCATGAGATCGCGCCGGAGGTCCGTCCGCTGAGCGGCAATTTGACGCGGCAGCGGAGTTTCCCCCCGGCGTAGTACCTCCGCGCGCCACTCATGCAGGCGCGCGAGGACTATCGCCTCCAGATCCCATGGCGGCAATCCGGCAAGCAGGCCCGCCGGCGCCGCCTCGCGAGAGATCGTGCGGTACCCACGGACCATCTTTACGGCCACCACTTTCTGGGGCGCGTTCAGGTAATGGGCGCCTCGCCGCCTCAAGGAACGCCCGGTGTGTTTCTTGCGGCGGCTGAGACGTGAGGTTCTCTCCCACTCACGTTCCACTACCTCCTTCGCTAGTATGACTGCTTCGGAGCGTTTCCTCCCACCCGGTTCGGTGCAGAAATTTCCCAAAACCACCGTGTCCGTTGAAGACCTGCGTCAGGCGGAAGGCACTATTTGGCGTTGTGGTCGATACTAGCAGAACTTTGATAGCTCAAATCACGGAAACGTGATGCTGTAGAAGATTTTATCTCAGAAAAAACTTGTTTGTTGTGATGCCAACTATCGATCCATAAATGCTTTATGGGTTTCTGATCAAATCAAAGTTGATCAGAAGATGTTTTCAGTGATTGTATTTTAACTTCGATAGCTCTCATCTCGGAAATGTGACAGTTAAGAACGTTTTTTTTGTGCAAAATTTGTTTGCATTGATGCTACCTGTCGATTAATAGACGTTTTACGCGTGTCTGATCAAATTTAAGTTACGCTGAAAATTCCATCGATGAATGATAGCTCATTATCTAGGAAACGTGACACTTTAGAAGATTTTCCCTAATACAAAGTTGTTTGTGTTGATACCAGCTATCGATTCATAAAAATCCTATGCGTAGCTGCTACTATTAAAAAATCCGGCCAAAAAAACCAAAATTAATCTGTGTATACAGTTTGGTATTTTAGTTTCATATCTATCACCTTTATCTTAAATTCAATTACACCATTGGATACATAAGGGTTCAAAAAATTCATTACACCAAGTGAGGACTGTGGTGCACCACGCGAGATGGAGGGGCGTGAGTGTGAGTACAATTTGGAAGAAAAATTTAATTCCTTCGATTTATAAACTTGACTAAAACAATTCGGGTTAATGGTAAATATCATAATGGTAAATTTTTCAAAAGTTTAAGTTCTCAGGCAAAAGTGCGAAAAGGCTTGGAACATTTTTCCGCCATTTTGTTTTTTTTTTTCAAAGTAGCGGGCACACGTACGACCTATATTAATCGATAGCTGGTATCAATACAAACAAGTTTTGCATGAGACAGAATGTCCTAAAGTGATAAGTTTCCGAGATATGAGCTATCAGAGTTAAAGTCAATTCACTGATGAAATCTTCAGCACAACTTTGGTTTGATTAAGCACGCATAAAACACGTATAAATCGATAGCTGGCTTCAATACAAACAAGTTTTGTCGAGACAAAATGTTCTAAAACGTCAAGTTTCCCAAATATATGCCATTTTGATCGCTACCAGCACACCTTTGACAGCTTAAATGTCGGAAACGTAATGCTTTAGAAGTTTTTGTCTCGTACATAACTTATTTGTATTGATAACAGATATCGATTTATATAGGTTTTATGCGTAGCCGCTACTTTAAAAAAATCAAAATGGCGAATGAAAGTCCCGCTAAATAGTTCAAATCCCTTTGCACGGATTAAGTCACGTGCTACTTTATTTATTTATTTATTTATTCATGTACACACAAAATACATAAAAGGACAATATATTATTAACATAGAAGAGCACAAAGGTACTGCTTATTTCAAAAGAAATTTCTTCCAGCAGACCTGCGAGAGGAAAGTCTGATAAGAAATGTAGACACAGTGTGTAGAAAAGTCAAACAAGGAAATTTAAATTAAAACTTAAATGTAGACACAGTGTGTAGAAAAGTCAAACAAGGAAATTTAAATTAAAACTTAAAACAAAACTATGACTATTTAATATAAACATATAACATACAAATACATACAATATACATTATTATAATTTTAAGTAAAATGTTTTTCTTGCGAAAAATAAATTTGTTTATAAAAATATCTCTCTCGATAACAGGCACGTTTACCTACTGAAATTTTTGACGTTGACATAAGATTTCGATTTCAAACCATTTCAAAAATTATTTTATCAATGAAAACTACAATATTTTGGAAAAATAAAAACACGGGTGCTTTATTTTTTAATCTAAGTTTCATGTTTCATAAATAAGTAATTTCTTTAGAACATAAATCGGTGTCCATCGGGTTTTCTGCGCGAAAACAAAGAAATACAGACCCCACGTCTGAAGGCCGAGGCCGCACTGACAATTAGTGCATCGGGGTCCTAGCGAGGGCCGGGGGGCAGGGCGGTCCTAGCTGTGACTGGTTAGAAAGCTTGAAATTTTAGAAAAGAGGCTACTACGATGAAAATAAAGCATTTAAAAAAAAAATAAAACGTATGAACACTGCGTTATATAGTTTTCGACTATCCTGAAAAGTTTCATGACCTAATTTAACGTTTTTAATTGAATACTTGGTTTTGAAATTTATTTTAGAGGTAACTTTGAGGTAGTTTTCTATCGAGAAAATTTTATGGAATCGTGTTTCCGAAACGTATAAACCTTAGAAGCAGTCCTCAACTTTGCCATATATTAATCCCAAGGTGAATGCTTTAGTTATATTAACACGAGACGGGTTCAAAAATCACGATTTTGGGTTATACGGGCCCTTAATATCTAACTTTAATAAATGTAGGCAATGACCGATATTGTTATCTTAACTGGCAGTGACTATCATTCTAGGGGCTATATAAAACATTCAGACGCTTACATTAACTTAACCTAAAATACAAGTTTTATCGATAATTTAACGTCAAACGAGACAAAGCTTTGAGACACGTCATCAAACACAATTCAAGACGAAGATGGGAAATCATTTTCGTCTTGAATTGTGACTATAAATCGTGTAGTGAGACCGAAACAAGACAATTCATCTGTATGTTAGTAATTAATTGAAATATAAATTAATATTGTCCATTGCTAGGTTGTGGAGCTCAAAAAGCTCTATATAAAACACAAAAAAGTGAAAAATAACTTTAGTTTTTGGTCACCGACTTCTGTAGCTAAAGTTATTGTTCACTTTTTTGCATTTTTTTTTATTTTTCCCTTTTTGATGGTTCACTTGTGCTTACCCCTTCACAGCGTAGTGGCGTGATGTTATGTTAGGAACTGGTGTAAACAATAGATAGACATGAGATTTCAGCAATCCTTGTCCATTTGCTATCATTTATTGAGGAGTTCCGTTGCCTATCTACAAAGTTCTTCATCAGATCTTCACCAAATTTAAATGAGACCACTTTAAGAAAGTACTTTTTCAAAAACTTCTTAAATCACATCAAGTGTGCCTATAAAATTAGAAGAGTTCTCTCAATTTCTCCAGGATCCCATCATCAAATCCCGACTTGATGATTTTGGGACCAAAGTATACTCTTTCAAACAAAATGCATAATTCAATTCGCTCCAGCCATCTTCAAGTAATCGGGGAACATACATAAAAACAAGGTTCCGGCGAATTGAGAACCTTCACCTTTTTGAAGTCGGTTAAATATACAAGAATCCATCAGCATCCAGTTACACTGAAAGCCGACCCCAACACAGCTAAGAAAAGGTAACGCGGATTGCTGCACAGTTTATTCCGTGCTCCAGGCTATCAACCTTTCTGACCAACTAATCTTGCATCACAACGAGCTTTTCTCATGCCACTCGTGCACGAAGATCACTTAACACAAGAATAAAAATGCACGGCCATTAGTCTGACCATTATTGTATAATGGCGAGAAATAGTGGTGTTAATCTTGTTAAGTGAGGTATGCAAATGCGATGTATCCTATGTTCGAGCCAGGGATTATAATAAAAGGTGTATTATTAGAGACTAATTGAGCTCTGCTTTTATATTGAGATTTTATTCCTTACCGTTATAATTCTATTCTTGGCAGTCGCTCCATGTAAATTACTAGGTTAGACTGGAAGCCAACCCCAACATTATTAATTTATGTATGTACACACAAAATACTTATTACATTAAGATGCACAAAAGTACTGGTACTGGTTGGGAAAGGCCTAGGGAGATGATATTCTGTATGATTCAATTTCAATTAAATTAATGGTATCGTTAAAGAGCTGGGTAATCATTTTTACACGAGTGCAAAGGTGTAATGATTTTCGCGCGTATCTTGTATGTTTTATGTAAATTTCTTTGTCACCTCGTATCTTCCTAATGGCGGGATCGATTTCGATGACGAAGGTATAATTAGATGTGTCTCAAAAACTCAAGTGTTCTTAGACTCTAGCTCCGTATGTTAGAACGGGCAGGATACACACATCGATGAGTTTAGGCTTCAAGGAGACAAGCAGATCTCCCTGGATTAGCGTCTTCATCGACCAGTAGCATTTATATCAAATTTATCATTATTATTTATTTTAAACATGGGTATAGAACTTGGGTGGCATAAAAAAAAGTTTATATTCATTAGCTCTATTTAATTATTATGTTTAATTTAGTTGGCTGGCGTGAAAAACTTACCCTTCTCTGTTTGACCTTGTTGAATAACTTCTCGGTGAATTGACTTATGACTTTGGTGTAATAATAAAAAAGGTTTATTATGCTCTATCCAAATAATAAGTTTATTTTGGTTGGTTACTTTTGAAAACAGCCCAGTCTGGGTGATGTGTAAGGTAAAGGTTAAATTGTATGTTTTATTCGCATAATAAATTGTTCACAGTTTTATCTTAACTACATTTTGTTCCACTAGCTGCTCCTTAAGGTGGACGCACGCCTATCCGCGTCGAAGGAATCGACGGCGCCGAAAGATTTTTTTCTCATACGTATGGCGTCATCTATTCGTCCGATTCGACGCGGATAAGTGTGCGAGGTTTTATAGGATTTCATGCGAGTAATTCTAAAATTCGATTCTTTCGGCGCGGTCGACTGTTTCGGCGCGGATAGGTGTGCATCTTATGCCTGTAGCACACCTCCGCTATGAAAGAACTACTGCGAAACCGCTGCCCGAGTTTCGATGTGCGACAGTACTTCACTTACGCGAAACTATTCGCGAAACCTAAAACTATGTAGAACAGTTGAGAAATAATATTCGAAAGAAAATTTCGAATCGAATTTGAATCAGAGGGAACTTACTGTGGTCAACAACTATTAAAAGGCGTAATACCTGGGTGCATGATAGCAACAATTTAAATTTCAAATTTCCTTCTGTTGTTTTTGTGGTCAGGGTGATTTAGTAAGTACAAAACGGGTATATTCCTCACTGCTTGTATAAGTTTTTCAGTAAATTCGAAATCCACCTTTCCTATTTCGCTCTCATAAACAGTCGATTGCTACAGACGCGTCCGAGTCACTCGCGGAACCGCTCCAAAATATCGGCCAACGGGTGGAGATGTAGATAGCGCCTGAGCAAATGAGCGAAATCATGTTAGAAAGAGACAACATCATAGTCAGTTTTGTACGTTAGAGCAGGGAATTTCGCTCCTGTTTCGCCGCCAAAGAACCCACAACTCACAGCGAAACTATTGGGGTTTCGCCCTTTGAGTTTCGAAGCGGAGGAGTGCTACAGGCATGGAGTAGCTGGTGGGCAACTAGATTGGCGGTTACCTGGCCCAAGTTTGCAGCTGGTGGAGAGCATTTTTGGGTGCCTTTCCTTTATTTTTGTGGCCATCGCTTGCTGCACGCAGACTCGTAAGTTGTTCAGCGAGTTCTAGTGTTTCACCAATTAAAACATCTTGGACTGGTAGCAGTATCCTGGATGTTATCTCTTTTCCTGTCTTAAAGATTACAAAATTCCTAAATTCTGGAAGCGTGCTAAAGTGATTGCTCTTTTTGAGCCAGGAAAATACCCGAAATACCCTAAAAGACCGATCCCTCCCTCCTAAAATAATAATTCAAAAATATTAAAAAATTTAATAGTCTTAAATACCCTTTAGAAATTCGGGGCAAGGAATAACATTCTTCGTCACCTGACATCCACTCTATTTCCTTTTCTACTGGGGAGTTTGCATACTCAGTGTTGCATTGATCCGCCCACGCTAGATAACTTAACGAAACCTGTCGCAACATCACGGGGTGCTAAGAATTACCTCCCTTGCAATGTTGTTCTTGTGGTCAGGTATTTTCCAGTAGATACACGCCGCAAAATAGCAAGTCGCATAGAAAAGGGAAAACAGGAACGAGACCACCGCCACCCCCGGGTGGTACGTAACTGCCGTAAAAGCTTTTTAAGATATACGACCTTCTTGGACGATGCGTCAAACGAGAAATGCGAACATCTCATCCCTCCACATGAATTCATTAACTCGTAAGAACACCTGCCACACCCGGGCAGAAGACTGCTGTGGCCAAGCTGGAGGTCCCTAAACCGATTGCAAGCCCAGATTGGCCGCTGTAGATATAATCTGACTGAAAAGGATATCCTCGATCCATCCCAAACAGATTGCCAGTGAAGAGCCCCTCTGAAGGATATGCTCCACCTTCTGTCCTGCCTATCCTGCACAAACACTTGCACTTATCAAGAATTATTGGAAGCAAATGCAAGCTGTGCAGGTGGTTACATACTGGTGTAACACAATTTGAGTTCATAGAAACGTAAAGAAGAAGATTTGCATACTGTTACGTAATTTATGAAATATGAATTGGTTCCTTTAATCGGCCGTATGTAATTTCTTCTCAGAATTTAGAAATTAATAGCGACGCTATCATCATCATCACTATTTCAGACGAAAGACGTCTACTGTTGGACATAGGCCTCCCCCAAGTGTCGCCACATTGACCGGTCCCTTGCGTCTGGCATCCAGCGGATTCCCGCAACCTTCACCAGGTCATCGGTCCACCTAGTGGGAGGTCTTCCAACGCATCGTCTTCTAGTTCGCGGTTGCCACTCCAGAACTTTGAAATGGTGTAATAATAAACTGTGCGTTTTTTTTGCATTTTCAACGGGTTCGATTCCTGGCTAGGGATATTGATATTAAAAAAAAACAATGATGTAGTTTTAGTTTTCAACAACTCCGGCTCGTGACTCCTTTGAGTATTTTTCGCTATTTCTCATAGTTTCAGATTTGGCCGTCTACGATCCACGTCCACTCCACAAATTCACGCTGTGTAAATATAGGTAGTTACCAAATATAATTGGTGGTCGAGTTTTTTGTTTTTTTTTATTAAATTACTTGTTATGTATGTAGAAATAATAAAGTATGTTCTGTGAATTGTCTTGAGTTAATAGTGCTTATATGTCACCGTAAAATTGTCAAATACGTTATATTGTAATTTCTCTAGCGATATTGTAAAGTCTCGAATTATTGTCAAATGAACATACTGCTTACAACAAAACGCATTATTTTTCATGAAATGCATGCTATGGTTGTCAACTTACGCGGTGTGGAGGGAAGGAGGGGTCCCCCTTGCCCAGTGGCACAACTCTCTCATGAAAAGATAATGCACCATTCCTGAGAAATACCGATTAATATAACATAACCTTAAAAAACTTTATATTAGGCTAAAAAGCGTAGTCGACGGAGCCCCGCTTCGCGGGGCCCATATTTCCGAGTGCAGGGTTTAAAGGAACCTAACTAACCTAACGGGGGGGTGCCCCAAGTCCCGATTATGGGGACAGAGATACTTCCGTATGTTCAGTTGACAATAATTCGAGACGTTACAATTTCGCGAGAAAAAACACATTATATTGTAATATAACGTGTTTGACAATTTTACGGTGACCTATATATTTCAAATTGACATATCACACACGTCAAGCAAAAGGCCCTGTGATTAACTAAGATAAATGTTGATACTAAAACCTCCTTGTTCAAATCTTGATGCCTGTTTCCATAATTAAAAAGTTCCCCTTTACTGTCTATCTTTTAAGCTTTGTCCTAAAAGTAAGGAGACAATATAAAATACTGGGTACTCCCAGTAATCGCTGCGCTTAGAGTTAGTACGTACTAAACTGGAATAAGTCCTTTTGGAGTTATAGACGCTATACTGACGTCTTAGGACTGCCTGAGTGTTAACATAGTTCTTACATTCTGATAAGTATAAAACTTAAAATAAACATTTTTAGCTCGCGCATAAGCATAAGCATAAGCTCACGCCTTATTCTCACAGAAAAAACGTAACGTAACGTAGAAACTTAGACTGTCGCATATTACGATCCTTATAAATACAGGGTGGAATTTTTCAGTGACACCTGGAGGAAAAGTAGTCTCAATACTGGAGATAGCAAATTTTACTCAAAGGAAACATTCCTTTATTTTTTAAAAGAATCAAATATGCATTCAAGTGAATGAATCGGATACAGTTTCAAAACGCCTTAACTCCGCTGCGATCAGATAGGCCTGGTCGCAGTGGACGTTAACAGCTCGGAGCGAGGAGGACAGGCCCTAGCCTGTCCTCCTCGCTCCGAGCTGTTATCGTCAGGACTCCGTACAAGCACGCCATGGCGGGGATAGACTGGTATATAGGTCGCGTGATGTCACCATTGGCGCACTTTCGATTTATTCGCCTGTCCGTACCAATGACCGAATCCGACATAGTGATCAAATAATTTGAAAAACTAATGTGTTCTTGTGGTTTTGAGCAGTTGAAAAAGCACGCACATAAAGAGACCTGAGGTCAGTGTTTGTCCCTCTTGGGAATCTCCTCCTTTTGCGGCTCACATCTGCCTTGTAAATCATCATCATCACCCTTTGCTAGTCGCCTTTCACTCATCTTCTACCCAAAAGTGCAGCAATGTCATCCAAAAATAGTTACTTTTTTATTCGGTCTAAACCGCGGCGGGATTTCTTCGTGGAATTACGGCAAAATTACTGTTGTGGATTTCCAAAAACTAACGCCTCAATTCGTTGTAATGTTATCAAAGACTCTTTTTCTATTTCTTAGAATCAGATTGAACTTCTATCGTTCAAACGGATTGTATTTACAGTACAAGGAAAGATAAAAGTATCTGGATAATCAATGAATTTTCTACGAATTTTGGAATGGATTTGATAACGCTTAGTACAATAATAATAGTAACAATATCGCTGGACAGTGAACACACAGCGCCACCTAGTACCACACTGAGGAAAGCTTGTGTTGTGGACACTAGATAGTTGATATACTACATATATATTTTGCTGTTTGTAAATACTTATTATACGTATAAACATCCATGACTCGGAAACAAATGTCCATGGTCATCACACAAACATTTGCTCCTACCGGGATTCGAACCCAGGACCCTAAGAACGTAAGGCAGCGTCACTACCACTACGCCATTCGAGTCATCAATTCAATGATGTGATTGTACAATGTATCATCCGCATTAGCATTCGTTGGATTAGAAGCACATTTACTGGTGATTTAAATATTTCTGTGTAGGCTTAGCTGGAGTAAAACACTATTTTAGGTCTCTTCACATTAAAGCCTCAGACATGTCGGTGGCATGTCGGTGACATACGTACGTGCTCGGTTGCCTGTTATTAAGCTGAAGTGTAAAAAACTATCAAATCTCGTCCCCCGACAAAATTTGTCGCGTTTCCCAAGCAACAAAGTAGCCGATCTCATAAACCGCTCTATTATAAAATATACAAAATAAACTTCTTCTTCTTCTTCGTGTCGATGATTCCCGTTGTTTTTTTGTTAAATTTGTTTCGACCAGATCTCAGCCACGTCGACGGCGCTGGTGGTGGCTTCGGACAGGTCCCTTAGATTGCAGGTGGAGTTGCACAAAGAGCATGTCAGAAGGTGGGCCATGGTTTGAGACAAGGCTCCGCAGTCGCACTCGGCTTTATCAGAATACCCCCACCGGACTAAGTTGAACCTGCAGCGGCCCACTTGGCTTCTAAGTTGGTTTAGAGTCTTCCAGGTGGGCCATGGCAGTTGGTGACCCGCGGGGAGTTTTTCTGCAGGCTCAACATAGTGAGCCGGAGGGGGATTTTTATGGAGCCACAGCTTTTTGCGGGTTTCAACAACCTTACTGTGGTCGATTGGTGGAATATTCGACCTAAGGAAGCTGTTCCGACTATTCAGCCTGCCTCGCGAAATCTCCGCATTATAAAGAGAATGGCGTTTATCTGTCTCTTGTTTATGTTTTTCGAAGGAGCAGGCAACCTCTCTTCGAACCTCAGGGGGAGCCACTCCTGCAAGCGGATATAAAGCAGCTAGTAGAGTTAGATTTAGGCAGCCAGTGATAATTCTGCAGGTTTCGTTAAGCGCTACATCTACCTCTCGGGCATGAGCGGATCGATGCCACACTGGGCATGCATAATATGTAAATATATTCAAGAAATGTCACAGAAATTTACAAATATCTATTAGGTTATGTTTTTCACTGTGCAAAAGAATTTAACATCTGCAGCCAAACTAGGCAAAAGCCTGTATTTCGGCCATCAGCACTAATAATCAAATAATTTATAATTAATGGCAGCCATCAAGCAGAAATATTAACCTTAGTGGGTTTCATATAAGCATATTTTACCAAAATCATTAAAATAATCTTTAAAATATAGTTATACAAATAATGATAGCAATTCAAATAAATCATTAAAATAAAGTCTATTGACATAGATTAATCACTAGAAACTGTTTTCGTCTTATATTTAGAATCTTTTCTGCTTGACCTACAAAACCTATTTCTAAAAATAAAATTACAAAGAAGTTACCTACGTATAATAAAACAATTATGAAAATCAGTTATGAAATTAATATAAGAACCTTGAACTTCAAACTTTTTGATCATAGCCGAAGCTTCTATATTAATTATATTTTGAAGGCAGACATTATTCTCAGAATGAGCACTAGATAGTATAATTTTGCTCAAAACGGCTTAGAACTCTTTTCAGAGGCAAAGCAGAATAGATAGGTACAGAAGGCTGGTTTTGTACAAAGAGGAAGAACAGGCGCACGCCACTGTACCCCTTGCCAAGTGACATGCTGAAGCAACACAGCACGTCTTGCAACAGCTGTGCTGGAATTGCGTAGAACAACGTGTCCCCGTGACGTGAATTCAAACTCAAAGCAAAAATAGCTGTTGCCCGTTACGTTCCTCATTATTCTCTTGCCCTTATCCCAATTCATTTAGGGTCGGCTCTGCATGTCTTTTTCTTCTATACTTCTCTATTTTTCGTCATCTCATCAGACACTTTTCTTGCCATATCATCATATCAAGGTGATCGCTCCCGGTTTTCACCGAATTAATTACAGTTACATTTATTAAAAATTTCTTGGTTGACAAGATGAAGTCAATATAGTTTTTTGTTGCACCGTCTCTGCCAGGTCCACTTCCTGTGCTTACGCTTTTTGGAGAATCTTTATTATAATATAATTTTTTTTATAATATAAAACTACATTTGATTTTTACATTTCAATTTTATTTGTTTGAATATAACGTAGAAAATTATACCCATTACAGGTAATAGGTATAATTGAAATAAATGCTTTAAGTGTGAGTTTGATGCATAGCTAACTAAAATACAGTCCCGTCATAGGCATGATATAACTACAAACGGAATGTAGTTGCCAAACAATTCCAAAGCGTAGGACAAATTTACCTATAATTTATGTTCCTAGTTCCTAGTAATATTTTTTTAAATCGGTTGAGTAGTTCTTGTGTTAAATCGTTACAAACAAATAAACGAAAAAACCTTTCCCCTTCATAATGTTAGTTTAGAAATTACACAGTTCTGGGGACGCGTCATAAGTAGCGGAGACAATAATGCTAAGAAAAAGTGACAAGTGAGTAAAAGAGTGAAAAATATGCATTTTATAACAAAGAAAAGTTAATACATAGATTGTGTGCGAAAGAAAAGGAGTGGATAACGACATGTAGGTTAAAATGGAAAATGTTGTGTGTGAAAGTGTTCAATTTTTCATTAAAAAGGGAGGGTCCTCCGATCAGAAGGTTGTTGTGCCTGGTAAGCTAATGCCCGACTAAATGCTCCGTATCTTAAGAATCATTTTGTTTATACGTAAGACTAGCTGCCCCACGCAACATCGTCTGCGTCACAAATATGAGAGAAAAAGCTCACAAAAGGAATAATTTTTCCCCGTTTTTGCAACATTTTTCGTTTATGTTCTGCTCCTATCGGTCATAGCGTGATGATATATAGCCTATAACCTTCCTCGATAAATGGACTATCCAACACAAAAAGATTTTTTCAATTCCAAACAGTAGTTCCTGAGATTAGCGCGTTCAAACAAACAAACAAACAAACTCTTCAGCTTTATAATACTCGTATTAATAATATATAAGTATAGATTTAACACAACACTGTGGATTCCCTTCACAGGCTAACCCGAATAGGCTTGTTAACTGAAATAATCTAATTAGTCCGTCACTTAGATTATCAAAATATATTTGACCCGTATTTTTTCTTTTGTTACATAAACCAAAATTGACGGAGATACGACGCTTTTAAAATTCTCAATACGTCACTGTTTGGTATAATTTATAGTGAGTACTGACGTCACGAGTTTTGATGCGTTTTATCTTTGTCAATATTCGTTGATTTACAAAAAACAAAAATACGTGTCCATTATTTTCCAATACTCTAACTGACGAACTAAATAGAATTGCAATTTATTGATGGTGGAAACTTGCAGGAGCTTAACGCGAGATTTATAATGCCTGGAAGTATATGATTCACTGGAATAAACAAAACCATAAGAAATATGATATTATAGCAGCGCCAGTTCATACTGGCGCTGCTATAATATCATATTTCACACTGTCATCAGTGTTTTGAAAACATAATACAATTAATTTTACGCGATGATAAAAAATCACAAACTTATCTCTTAAAAAAATCTTCGAATCGAGTAAAAACCATACTAAAATACATGCGATCATTCTGATTTTTTGGCAAATAACTCTACAAGCAACATATTAGCATCATGTTGTTTTATTTATTTAGTCCAATCAATAGATTAGAGTATCTTTGTACTCTTCTATCTGAACGTAATGTCCTATTAAGTATGTTGTGAGTACATAAATAAACAAATAGATTTTTGTTAATCAATCGAAACCACTTATTTCGCACCTATCGGCCCGCATAGTGCCACGTCAGTCACACGTAACAACCACTTTGTAGTGAAAGAAAGAAAGAAAAAAGAAAAATAATTTATTAGCCCGCACAGGACAAAACACATCAAAATTATCAGTATTTAAAACTTAGTAATAAAACTGTAACAGATAAAAAAATTAAAAGAAACGAAACTCATCCTGTACGAGGCCAAAAGGCTCCTATCTCAGCACATTAAAAAAATAGTGCAAGCTGATTAGAACTTTATTCTTACAGTATTTCAAACGAAGTTTGTACCACCACAAATAGAGTAGGTAGCTAATTTAGCTCCTGCAGACCCGTTAAAATGCAACAAGGCTAAGAAGATGACGACCCGATTGGCGAAGTGGTAGTGACGCTGCCTTACGTTCTTAGGGTCCTGGGTTCGAATCCCGGTAGGAGCAAATGTTTGTGTGATGAGCACGGACATTTGTTTCCGAGTCATGGATGTTTATATGTATAATAAGTATGTATTTACAAACAAAAAGTATATATGTAGTATATCAACTATCTAGTGTCCACGACACAAGCTTTGCTTAGTGTGGCACTAGGTGGCGCTGTGTGTTCCAGCGATATTTATTTATTTATTTAAGATGATGTAAATAACTGATCTTCTGTACCCATCTATTTCACGTCCAAAGACTAGTACAATATTAAACACAATTACGCACTTATAGCAGGGACCTTGTTGAAAGTAATTAAGTGTCGCTTGTGATTCAGCTCTCTTTTATATTGTTCTTGATTGCGTTTGAAATTGAAATACATTGTGGAGAGGGTCTACACTTACTTTTAAGTTGTGAAATGAGGTTTGAGGTCCTGATTATTAAATTTTTGAAGCATGTTATATGGTTGGTCCAAAGTGCCATTTTGAAATTAATTTGCGCTGTGTGATATACCTTTTTTCGGACCGTGTAAATTGGACTTTATTGTGTGCCTTGCTGGTCCAGTGGTCAGACTGAAAACACGACAGCTTCTTTTGGCATTTTGAGTTTGCTACACACATTTTTTTATTAAATTCTGTCATTTGAATTCAGTATTTACATCATTCTCAAACTACAAGTACATTTAAAGTTATAATAAAATGTGAAGAAATAATTAATTACAGGAAATACTTAATTAATTTATAGGGCGTCTAAAATTTCGTCATTTAGAGAAAAATTGCCCAAAGGGCTTGCAGCATTCCCGAAATACAAGGTAGGCAATCGGACCCCATGGCCCGAGTGTTTCGACCCCAAACGGCTCAAACACATAACTACTAATTCAGTTATTGTATTTTCGCCGTTCAGAGGTTTTCAGCACCTGCAGCAGCCGCCTCAGCGCAGCCCACCGTCAAAAGATTCTAAATGAAAACTACCCCGCATTCTAGCTTTGTTAGTTACTAAGTTCGCTTCCCTTTTCATTACACGGACAAAACACAATAACTTTGTGTTAACAACTATTGGCTTACAAATAAAATAATTTAACAACAAAAAAAATATTTCACGATCGTATCGCAAAAGCCTTTATTTTTTTTATACCGCTACCAAGTCATCATGTATTTGAAGTTTTGTAACCTAATTTCTTTTTAACCGACTTCTAAAAAAGGAGGTGGTTCTCAATTCGGATGTTTCTATTTTGTTTTTTTTTTTTGTGTTTGTTCGGGCACAACTCCGTCGCTTGCCAACCGATTTGGAAAATTATTTTTTTTTTGGAAAGGGTATTCTTTCCAAATGGTCCCATAGCCACCAAGTCGGGATCTAATGATGGAATCTTGGCGAAATCGAGGAAACTCTTAAAATTTTATATGAAAACGTGTTGCGATTTTGGTATTTTCTACAACAAGTAAAGCATTTGCGTTTGATAAGAACCATTCTACCATCAGATCTGATGATGAAGCCAAGATTCACGGAACTCCATAATGAGACAATGTACCATAGTCGTGTTTGGGCTTGTTGTAATTGTAACGGTATGCACTTTCCATGTATCAAGCACATGTGAACCACAAAAAAGTGAAAAATAAAAACTTTTTCTTGAAAAATACATTTAGCTTCTGAAGTCGGTGACAAAAAAACTAAAGCAATCAAACAAAGGTCACCGACTTCAGAAGCTAAAGTTATTTTTCATTCTTTTGTTTTTTTTTTGAAGTCGGTTTTATTTTTTGCAAAAAAGTTTTTTGACATTTACATTTCTTGCTAACCATATACCTTGATGGTACACTTCAAGCAAATGATCTGTGCTGGCGAGAAAACACAGAAATAAAATAAATGTACTCGTACCAAGTCTGACATCATTATTTGCCTAACCATTTTCCAACTATGGTGAGATCGGCTTCGAATCTAACCGGACCTGTAATATCACCTGAGTACTAGTATTTTTCCGGGGTTGCGGGCCTGTTCGAAAGAGATACCGCGGCCCCGGAACATAAAGGGCGAGGAAGGAACATGGATGGGTTTTAGTCAGTAAGAGTCTGACACTCCCTCCCGCTCCGCCCAGAGTGGGCGAAGTCATTTGATGATTTCCCATTCAAAAAAAGGACTAGTATTTTACATGAAGCGACTGCCTATCTGACTTCCACAACCCAGTTAGTACTGGGTATGGGTAATACGATACCCCGTCGTAAGCTGGTTGTAAGACTTTCAGGCCAATGACTATCTGTAACGACTGTCTAAGATCTATGAATGACAGCCGGGGCCAATAACTTAACGTGCTTTCCGAGGCACGGAGTAGACTTGGTATGTAATGGGTGGCCACCTATCCATGGACCAATCTTGGTAAGCACGGCTTAGGTTCACCAAAAAGATGACAGTCTGATTATCTAAAACAGCTGTTTAAAACGCATTTTTGTATGGGAACATGTCACAGTGACAGCTGGTTTTAGGTAATCACACGGTTATCTTTTCGGTGAACATCGACCTAAAAGTCTAAAGATCGACCCGAGCGGTTGTTATTATTAATTCATTAGCATATTTACTTGACAAGCAGCGCTTTCCCGAACTGCATACTTCTTTACAACATTTTTTTTTTCTTTGTTTGACAATTTTGACATTTTCTTATTTTTTTATTGTTTTCTATTCCAATGACATGCCACTTATTTTAAATTATAATTCTATTGTAAACCAATTATTTGCATGCCTATGTGACGGCAAAATGTGAAGAACTCTATTATAAAAGAGCACCTATGTACCTAGATTACCCATGTTTGCAAAGAATAAATGATTTGATTTGATTTTAAGCAGGGACTTAAAACACCTTCATAGAGGTTACAGAATTGTAAGTGTTACTTGTTGAATTGGTAACATAATAAAAATGTAACACTTATAAATATGTTTTTAATGTGTTAACCCAAAACACTTACAAAACTGTAACCGTAACATATCTGTTACAGATATAAAAGGTTTAACAGTGTTAATAAGTGTTTAACAGGTAAACTTAGCGTTGCCATTGGATAGCCGAAATCTAGTCGCAGTCTGTTGTGAAACTTATTATTTCAGTTACACATGTTAACACTAAACTTATTAACACATATAAAAGGTTACAGATTGATTCGGTAACATTATTGTATCTGTTACATCTAAAAGTGGTTTTCTGTTGAAACTGTTTTAAAAACAGTGTTAAAAACACATTGTTACGGTTACAGTTTGAGTCGTATCTTTCATACTTTATGTTGATGTTAAATACCACAGACCACAGATTCAACGAACATTAAGCACAAACCTCTTTGCATCACCATAACTCAACCTTAGCGTAGATCTCTGACAAGCCACGATCTCTCAAGCAACGTTTTAGCATCAAATTTGCTTCCCTGACCCATTTTCTTCAAAGGACTTTAATATAATTTAATACATTGTAGCGTATATGCAAAAATATGCAATAAGTTTATATATAAAGCCGGGTTCTAACGCTGGATACTCGATTTGCATTCAGCGAGAGACTCGCAACGGAATTTTGTTTTTTATTGTCGAGATAAGATACTGTCTCTTTTTGTTGTTGTAGTTTAGTGAAGGTTCTGGTGTTGGATGCTGTGTGAATTTTGTTTTGAAGAAGTAAGAGACCTTTTATTGTTTTAGGTTAAGGCGTGCTTGCCTAGGTTGGTCTGTGGATGGGTGACCACCCTTACATACCGAAATTCCTCCGTGCGTCAGTCTTACCAAGTGGTATCGTATTACCCAGTATTAACTGGTACCCAGTATTAGCCCATAGCCAACCGTCCACAGGCCCGCATCTACGGTGGCCGGTAGCCACCACGTGGCCCCCGACGCCCACCAGACTCGCCCTGGGTCGTCAATTCCGCTACCACCTTGCTTGAAGCTAAAGTTTTATTCTTAAGCTTATCTAGCAAACAAAAAACAAATCCACTTATTATCAGTGACTATTATTTTTGCCCATCAAAAATGTTAACCGATTTTAGAAATTAAAAACAATCTAACAATTTCCTTCCCTTTTTGTCGTGATTTGTGTGTGCACGGTTTCATTCATTATTTTCAATTTACTCACAGACACAGTAGGTATATACGTTGGTCAGGACCAATAAGAAAAGCCCAAAGTTCCACATATCTTTATCTAAAATTCACTGTAAAATACGGGAAGCGTAAGAAAATATGTCCACAGTTAACACAACGATAAATATGTATTATGGTAAGCACAGTTCGATGTTACAGCGCTGGACACAAATACATAAATGTAGGAAGCGACACATCGGTTAACGCATGGGTTTTTGGTAACTAGAATGCAGGGAAAATCATTGAATAACCTCAGAAATAAATGTAAAACGATAAGATAACTAGAAAAGAAAAAATCCGGCCAAGAGCGTGTCGGGCCACGCTCAGTGTAGGGTTCCGTAGTTTCCCGTCCGTCACAATAAAAAAATGCTTGCATATACGATTATGCTACAAACTTAGTCCAGAAATTATTTTGTACAACTTTTTGTCTTTTTTGTACAATAACAGCTGTTGTTTCCATCCAAGTTCAAAATGATTTTACATCATCAAAAAATGATTTTAGTAAACCCCTGTACATTTTACAATAAATCACTACAATATTTCACACGAATATATCACACAACAATATATCACACGTTAGGGTTGAAATTAAATAAAAAATCACTTCCCACTTTACATATAGGGGGGCTACCCTAATAAAACATTTTTTCCAATTTTTACCACTTTGTTGGCGTGATTGATACACATATTGGTACCAAATTTCAGCTTTCTAGTGCTAAAGGTCACAGAGATTAAGCGAGCACGGACAGACGGACAGACAGACATGGCGAAACTATAAGGGTTCCTCGTTGACTACGGAACTCTAAAAAGAGGAAATGTCATTATTTGAATATTGAACTTAAGCTAACAAGAGCCTTTTAGGGCTTTTTGTACTGAAATAACCTAAAATAGGCACACTAAATACTCTTGTACTGAAGTATTTTTTTGAAAGTAGAACTATTTTATGTAGCATTACTTAATAATCATCAAAAGGAATTCTTAAGTTGATAAAAATGGAATTAAGTTATTTCATCAGGTAATTCTCAGTACAACCAGAAGATGGGGCTTTAAAAACATTTCTGCGAAAAAGACAGTGTTCATTGTGAAGTCATATTTTATACATGTTTTATATTATTTCGATTTCTTAAAACTATCATTAATTAAGACTTAAAACCAGTATCCAAAGCATTATTCTTCACAGGAATACGAACCTCATTTTCAGCGTTGTTGTAATGAAATTGCAACGACATTGGCCCATTTAATCTAGACATGACAGGGCTCCTAGATAGCGCTATATTTTTAAGTCTTTCCGACAAAGTCTCTTCAGTTATTGTGTTGAGCTTGTTATAAGTCCTGTCTTTACCTAGGTGGAGACTTAGGTGCTATTTTTCTACGTGAGTAAGGAAATAATAATTCTTTGAAAAGTTGAAAAGGAAATAATGAGGTTCTTCTACGTGTGCTTTGAAAATATAACGTAATTAGTTTTGTTTTTTCTACACACTGTGTTTACATTTCTAATCCAACTTTCCTCTCTGCTTGAAGAAATTTCTTATGAAATAAGCAGTACCTTTGTGCTCTTCTATCATAATGTAGTATATTTGTTAGCGCTGTGAGCTTTTCGGAATACCTTTAAACGCTAACATAGAATTTACAATGAAATGGAAGAACTGTCTAAACAGCTCTTTCCAGGCTTCTAAAAGCCTGGAGCGGTGATTCAAAGCCTTGCTATGAGAATCGGCGGTTTTGTGGACTGTAATAAACTTTATGTGGCGGCATACGTTGATTTTGAAGGAAGCAAATTTATTTATGGAGAAACAGGAACAATAGGGGGACACGGAATGCAGCGCCTTACCTTTTTGTAGAAGCCTGGCGTCGACTCCTGCTGTAAGGGACGTCCACGTCCTGGTTCACGGGACGTCACGTCCACGTACAGGTTAACCACGCGGCGGCCAGCGTGGTTCCACGGATTAGAGATTCCTTTCCTTTTGCAGCACTTCAAATTAATGTAGCTTGATATTTAAGTGGATCTAATTTTAATTTTTGACCTGGAACCCTAGATTTATCAGCAAATCTAGACTTATTTGCGGTAAAGCCCTGGAGAGGTGCTTTCGCGGCGGCGGAGTAGACGAAACTTGTCAATATGGCGTCGGCCACGTTGAGTCCTCTTCCAGCCTTGTATTGCTGTTTCGCTCTGACCTATGGTAGACGCTGCAGGAATGAGTAGGAAGGAAGGAAACTGATGGGAAACTACCGCCACATTCTAATAAAAGTTAAAGACATTTACCCTTCTTTTTGGTTAGTCGGTTAAACAAAAGAAAAAGATTTAAAGTATGTAGGTCCGGATAAAGCGATGTATATGGCGACAACAATATTGTTAAGTATTTTGTATGAATATTAATAAATTAGTTATTAGTATAATGTGTAATAAAATGGGTAAAAAATTACAATATAAATAAAATTATATATGCTTTAGATTAATCGGCCCCGGAACATAAAGGGCGAGGAAGGAACATGGATGGGTTTTAAGTAAGTAAAAGTCTGACACTCCCCCTTCCGCTTAGCCCAGAGTAGGAGAAGTTATGTGATGATTTCCTATCCGTAAAAAAATATTAATTTCGTTTGAAATTGTCGTCTAATCCAATGTGAGGTCGAAAAGTGGAGTGTCTCTGCTTAACCTCTGTCACTCATAATTCCGGACGATGAAGTGGCAAGCGTTTCTTGATGGCTTAACCGTTTGATTGATAGTGTGATGCCACTTTAGTTTTCGGTAATTACTTTTTTCCACCTACGAAAACATGGGCCGATATCGTATCGTACAAGACAGAGAGGTTCATAAGGCAAAATCATTTGCCGTTGCTCGGCAGAGGGACACTGTAGACAAGCCAACAAAAATAATGTTATCCACTCACGGCTCTAAAATAAACATAAACATTTCTCATGCCCACCATCACGAAACTAGAACGACCTACTTCAAAAACTACTTTTTCCTAACCATCCCTGTTTACCCTACATACAAACTTCACTCCATCATTTACGAATTTTCCTCGACTCAAGAAAAACATAAACAATACATAAAAACAAGTCGTCGAAGAAAAAAAAAACTAGAATACATCATGTCTGTCATTACAAAAGTTCTTTGCGCACAAAGTTAATGGTAACAGGAAAATGTTAAGAAAATAACCCCAAACAATTTTGATACAGACTCGCATATTTTATGGGAAACCAGTATTTGGCAAACACCATCGACCTTGGCCCCAATGTTTTGTGTATTGCAGTGTGATGAATTTATGCGTAAACACATATTCTTTTTGGTACACTATCACAAGCAATCGACTGAGTGACGACTGCATCTCATTCGTAGCTCATTTTCAAAGATTACATTGTTATTTTCAAAGATTAGATTGACAAAGAAAGAGGGTGGACAGATTTGTCTGCTAACAAGTTTTTCCATCCACCCGAATTCTCCAGTCAACCCGCGATCATGGCGCATGCAACAGCGTCGTAATAGCGGGAGCTCAAAATCATGGAAGATATCCCGACATTTTAAGTATTGGTTACATTGTGTTAATATCCAGCGATATTTTTTTTATTTTTTATTATTGTTATTTTTCATCGATTACATTGTTATTTTCAAAGATTACAATGTTATTTTCAAAGATTACAATGTTATTTTCAAAGATTACATTGTTTTTCGTAATCATTGTGTAATCGTCTTGAGTGGCTTCCTCGCAAATTGGTGAGGAGAACCTCACTGTCGTGACAAGTGGAAGGAATGGGGGGAGGCATTTGCCCAGAAGTGGGACAATACGGGCCAACTAAATAAAAAATAAAAAAATAGGATTATCGCTATTGTTATTTTCTTAAATACTTAAAGTATAGTCAATTATTGCGTCTCGGCTGACAGAACAGAATGGAAGAAAACAAACATGTTGTGGTGACTCCAAATAATCTGGCACTAGGACAGGAAGACGAAGATGATAATTTTATTTACTCAAGTGGTTGAAATAAACCTCTATTTGTTGTCACTTAAACTCATTCTCTACTCAAGAGTACTGTAAAGACAGAAAGAGCTTCATGTCTGAAATTATGAATCTTGTACAAAACCGTTGAGGTCTAGTAGCATACATTATGCGGTGGTTCCTACTAACGAAGGATTTTTGAAAATGTAAAACATAAAAGGGACAGACAGGGTGACGGAAGACTTCCACGCGCGCCTCAAAGAGATGTCAGCATAAGGGGAGGGGCCGCAAGGGCCGAAGCCTGCCGGGGTTGCGGGCCTGTTCGATAGAGATACCGCGGCCCCGGAACATAAAGGGCGAGGACGGAACCTGGATGGGTTAGTCAGTAAAAGTCTGACACTCCCTCCCGCTCCGCCCAGTAGGAGAGAGCGTAGGAGAAGTAATTTGATGATTTCCCATCCTAAAAAAAAAAGGGTGACGGAAGATGAAAGTTTGTCAATGACTTCGTAAGGCACATGATTTATCGTCAATATTCCAGAGGTGGCATACCCTGGAATTATTGGCTTGCAGTTGCTAAAAAAAAAACGAGGACGGTCATCATCATCATCATCATCAGCCTTTAATGTTCCCACTGCTAGGACACGGCCTCCTCTCAATGAGAGGGAATGGGCTATAATCTACCGCGCGAGCCCAGTGCGGATTGGTAGATGTCACATGTCTTCGAATTTTTGGTTCTAGGACAAGCCGGTTTCCTCACGATGTTTTCCTTCACTGTTTTGAGAGCAGCGGTGATGAAAATAACTTATACAAAGTAATGCGCCTACCTGGGTTCGAACCCACGACTTACTGTTCGTAAGTCGGGGCCGCCACCACTGGGAAAACGAGAACGGTCAAAGTAAAGAATTAAAAGAAATTATAAACACGACAGTGTACAGATAGCCAACTTAGCAGAGCTTAAAGTTACCGTCTGCAATATTCTCGGTCGCACAGAAAGTCTGCGGTGTGCGTCACTCCTAACAGACGTAGTTTGGCACTTGTTTCTATTTGCTTCCGTTATAGTTTTGTGCTCTCGCTTTTATGGGTTAAAATGGTTTTATGAATGGAGCTCCGTTTGCAGCCATTTTGAATAGAAAGTAATAAGTCCCATCCATTTATAACATTAGGTACTCCTTATTTTCTCGAAAGAGTAGGTAGAAGAACATAGTAATTTATATTTCTTACATCACATAACATCACGCCTTGTAAACCTTGAAGGTTTAGGCAGAAATGTCCTAAAAAGTACACCCACAATTCACCAGTTATGTTTAACGTAATAGGTAGCGAGAACATCCTCAATCGGGCACAAATCCAGACTTCATGACTGTTACTGCGAAATTCATCATCATCATCATTTCAGCCGAAAGACGTCCACTGCTGGACATAGGCCTCCCCCAAGTGTCGACACATTGACCGGTCCCTTGCGATTCGCATCCAACGGATTCCCGCAACCTTCACCAGGTCATCGGTCCACCTAGTGGGAGGTCTTCCAACGCATCGTCTTCTGGTTCGCGGTGGCCACTCCAGAACTTTTCGGCTCCATCGACCATCCGTTCTGCGAGCAATGTGCCCTGCCCACTGCATGCCACTTAAGTTTGGCAATTCTTCGGGCTACGCCGGTGACCTTGGTTCTCTTGCGATGTCTTCAATTCTGATTCGATTTGAGAAATTACTAGTGGAAAAACCCAATAACACTTTACCCGACTCAGGAATCGGACCCGGAACCTCATGCTCAGCGGTCGCGCGTTGCGATCACTAGTACAACGAGGCAGGATGACGATTCTCTTTAATTACTTAGTTAAACTACAACTTATTAGTCTAATATCGGTTTCATTTAACTCACAGGGAGACAAGTATTTAATATGCATAAAACTATTATAATATAATCATTTTTGGTCCGCCGCGGACCATACCGGTGGTCCGCGAGAGCTTAAAATATGGTCCGCGAGTTGTTATAAGAGTTATTCGAACTTTTTAACTTGCACAGTTGACGACCCGAACGGCGCGCGGCGTAGTGGTAGTGAGGCTGCCTTACGTTCTTAGGGTCCTGGGTTCAAATCCCGGTGGAAGCAAATATTTGTGTGATGAGCATGGACATTAATTTGTTTCCGAGTCATGGATGTTTATATGTATAATAAGTATGTATTTACAAACAAAAAAGAACATATGTAGTATATCAACTATCTGGTGTCCACGACACAAGCCTTGCTTAGTGTGGCGCTGGATGGCGCTGTGTGTTAATGTCCAGCGATATTATTATGCAAAGTCAGTCTTATTCATTAAAAAGCTTGCTTTGCCTGCTCTTTACAAATAATTCAAAAGCATTTCAACTACTTTTTCCGATATATGTAAGAATCACTGTTGAAGTTTTCGAGCTTACTTTGATGATCGCTCTTATATCCTTCACTATCTTAATTCTAAAAGATTTCATCTCATTTTCCACTTTTTAAATAATCCACGCAAAAATGTTTTTAAATGCAAATCGTTGACGTGGCTAAAAAGGCTACCCAACTTAAATGGGACTGTATGTCTGTCGCATGCCAAATGAACTGTGGGCCCGTAAGGCTCAGGAATCGTGCCCTCAAACAGTGACACGAGGTCGTGGCAGACCACGAAAGAGATGGCGGGACGAACTGGATGTCTTCTTGAGAATTGGAAAGAAAGAGCACAGAATCGTGATCGTTGGAAGGAATGGAGGAGGGAGGCCTTTGCCCAGCAGTGGGACAATATAGGCTAGCTATAATAATAATAAAATAATCCCCCCTCCCCTTGATATTATACTGCCAGTACTCGGTTTCCATGTTTATCTAAGACCTTCTGGTCCCTTCATCAAAGTAGTCTCTGGTCACCATTTTGATGAACTACAAAAGCAATAGCATTAAAATTTAGCACTGTCACAATTTTATACAAAAATACCATTCTACTTTCTACGAAACTCAATAATTTTGTTGCTGTCAGTACTATGTTTCCAAACCCTCCATCTCAACCCTATAACCCACATAATCTTCTCAATAAACATACAAGAAAGAATAAATCTCCATCGGCATATTATTACGGTCTTACTTGTGTTACCAGACGAGGAGACGCCGCTCGCATAATAAAGGCACAATGCAAACAGCAGCGGATTAATGTGTCTGGGTAGTGGACAGAACCAGGGAGCTATGTATATGTTAGATGGATGTGGTATTTTGCGATACTCTAGCAGTTCGACCGATTGGCGTAGTGGTAGTGACGCTGCCTTACGTTCTTAGGGTCCTGGGTTCGAATCCCGGTAGGTTTGCGTGATGAGAGCACGGACATTTGTTTCCGAGTCATGGATGTTTATATGTATAATAAGTACCTATGTATTTACAAATAGAAAAGTATATACGAGTAATTATGTAGTATATCAACTATCTAGTGTCCACGACACAAGCTTTGCTTAGTGTGGCACTAGGTGGCGCTGTGTGTTAATGTCCAGCGATATTTATTATTATTAAAGTTCGCTCGCGATTTCATCCTTTATTTGAAGTAAGTCATGGTGTTACTATACTTATTTTGTAAATATGTTTTTCTTTTGTTTTAAGTGAACTGTTTCATTTAATTGTACTTCTGTGTTTTGTGCTTTGTCTTTTGTGTGCACTAAATTATATATGATTTATCTATCTATCTATCTACTTAATCTGCGAAAATTGGGATAGGTTTATTAACCCCCGACGCAAAAACGACGGGGTGTTTTAATAAGTTTGATGTGTCTGCGTGGCATCGTAGCTCCCAAACGGATGAACCGATTATGATTTAGTTTTTCTTTGTTTGCAAGGTGAATTAGTCGGGAGTGTTTTTAGCAATGTCCGCCGCCGCGCGCGCCGCCACGAAATGGCGGTTTTTTTTTTCACGACTCCTTCAACATGGTTGTCAAATGAAAGTCGCGTTAAGGAACTTCGTTCCAAAACAAAATAACCAATGTGTCGGGGGTTCTTCAATTTTTTTGTTTTTAAGATATCAATATAATTTTTAGCCTATGTTACTCTGTCAAGATGTATCTTTCTAATGGTGAAATATTTTTTATATTGATTGAGTAGCTCTTGAGTCAGAGAGATCTAATCTGATCTGATCTGATCTGATTTTTTCCCTTAATAATATTAGTTTAGACTAGTATTGTCCCGCAACTTTGTCCACAATAATTTTAGGACAAGGCTCAATTTGAGTCTTGCTAACTTTCAAGTAAGCTTTTTAAAGTTTTGAGTTAAAATTGTGCTATGAAAGTACTCTATGTACTGTATGTTATTCTATCATTTTGCAAAATGTATTTGTACCCTTCTAAATATTTTTTCATAAATATTTTCAGTTGAGTCGTTTTTTTTTTAAATATGACCTACAAAAACATTTAAAGGTCATGTAATGAAAACTGTATAGGTATTTAAAAAGTTTAATCAAAATGTATCACGTGTATTGAGCAGTACTTATTGAAGCCAACTTTAGTTATGCAAAACGCAAACTGGTAGATAATTAGAAAATGAAAGTAGAAACTATTCTTCAATCAAAGAATCAATCGGCAAATCACCACCAACCACCACCATGTTTAGGCAGTTTAACAATACAATTTATTAAGGGTGTAAAAGACCTCTTAACGAAGCTGAAAGGCACTTGTACTCATCATTTTTTTATTCTACACCATACCAAGGAACCCACTAGTTACGGACATATTGGGGGTCAAAGTTACAACTTTTTGACAAGTTTTTACTGTTTTTTTTTTACTTTAAATACCTCCGCAAATCCCGTACTAATCAATCCATCCATCAGCACAATGTTTTGAGTGCGTTACATTGAATTATTATAGTTATATCGCAAAAAGTGATTTCTCACCCCAAAAAAAAAAAAAACCCAGCAATATTTTTTGCGTAAAGTTACTTAGTTTTATGTACAAAAAGCTTGGTTGACGGCTTTGTGATGAGGTGGTTTACACCCTATATTATTTTAAGAAGCCTATGCAATGGAAATTAAAGCCTATGTTGTCCCTGAACAGTTTAAAGTCCTCCTCTTCCTCTTTCGCCCTTAAACAAATAATGTCCTCAAAAAACAACCTTCTTAGCTCTAAGGTCACGCTTTAATGTACGGAAGAGATCGTAAGACGTATAGTCGAGGACTTTAATTCATGAGCCACTATTCGTATTTTAGCCGTGTAATACAAATCAGGTTTAGTCGGTTATTAAATATTTGTCGGCGACATCATGGCCATCGTCGTTGAGAGTCACACACAACATATTGGTTTGCACCAATTTATATGTATATGTCACCGTAAAATTGTCAAACACGTTATATTACAATATAACGTGATTTTCTCGCGATATTGTAATGTCTCGAATTATTGTCAACTGAACATACAGAAGTATCTCTGCCCCCATAATCGGGACTTGGGGCACCCCCCCGTTAGGTTAGTTAGGTTCCTTTAAACCCTGCACTCGGAAATAGGGGCCCCGCGAAGCGGGGCTCCGTCGACTTCGCTTTTTAGGGGGATTATAAAGTGTTTTAAGGTTATGTTATATTAATCGGTATTTCTCAGGAATGGTGCATTATCTTTTCATGACAGTTGTGCCACTGGGCAAGGGGGACCCCTCCTTCCCTCCACACCGCGTAAGTTGACTACCATCGCTTGCATTTCACGAAAAATAATGCGTTTTGTTGTAAGCAGTATGTTCATTTGACAATAATTCGAGACTTTACAATGTCGCTAGAGATATTACAATATAACGTATTTGACAATTTTACGGTGACATATATACACAGTTACACAATTACAGCAGGTAATATCAGCACAATTAAAGAAAATAAAAATTCCAGTTTAGAGTGTTTATTCCATGATTAGCGAACTAAGAATCTCCAAGAATAATAATCTTTCTTCCACATTACAACGGCTTTTTTACACTTGTTATTCAAACTGAGGTTGGTAGCGATGGGTAGAATAAAAATAACAATATTTAATTTAGCAAGGCGGGAGATATCAAAATAACTACTTAATAATCTTCGCCCATATACTAGACTTTTAAATAATTACAGCGGACATATTAAAATAACTTCCTATTAAAAAAAACAGAAGTAACCATATTTTAGCTAAATCAATCTTAACTCCTTATTATTGAAGGAAACGGAAATTACGATTACTTTAAATAAAATAAACGGAAATACAAATATTAGTTCAGTAATTCAACACAAAATCCTCACTACCCTACAATACAACTATTAATTCAATAAACCTGCACAGGTCAAAATAATAATGTAACTACCCTCAAATTACAAACTAACTTAAAATCAAAAGATGGTTTTGCGCCCATATATTCATACTTGCGAATGTATAAAAGTGCAAAATTGGAGAGTAGTGTAAGGGCTTAGCAATAAAAGTCCTCGACTGTACATATACTTAGGAGAAAATTGTGTCAAAACTATACGGAATTGGACCTTGCTATTCAGTTCTTAAGTTTTATTTCGAAGCTACGAGTATAACGACGAGCAATGGTACATTATTTGACTAGTCTAGAAGTCCAAGGTTTCAGAAACATTTAATTCCAGGTCTGTAATAGCAACAAACTCATAACTCTGGGCTGCCTCATTAAAGACAGACAGACATCAATACGCTAAAAAAAAATTGTATAGATTCTACATTCTTTTTCAAACAAAATCACTACAATTGTATCAAACAAGTAAAATATTAAATTTAAAAAAATAACGTAATTCACCATTATGTGGTGGCGCTCATCTTGGATTTGAATTTTATTATAGCGCATAGACGACGAGTCTCGTATTGAGGGAGTTGCTAAATAAGGTCCATGTTCACCGAAAAGATAACGGGTCTGATTATCTAAAAACAGCTGTCACTGTGACATGTCCCCTTACAAAAATGTGTATCAGCTGTATTTAGATAATCAGACCGTCATCTTTTTGGTGAACATGGACCTAAATAAATAATCGGCCATATTGTGGCAGCGGCCATCTTGGAGTGTGTTTTATAAAACATAGCTAAGAACACTCCCGACTAATTCTCCTTTCAAACAAAAACAAACCAAAATAAAAATCGGTTCATCCGTTCGGCAGCTACGATGGCACAGACAGACACTCACACACTTACACACACAGACACGTCAAACACCCCGTCGTTTTTGCGTCGAGGATTAAAAAGCAACAAAACAGCTGCACCATTATCACAGTCAGAAATCCACCAAAAATGAGCAAAATTGTACAATCTACGAATGCATTGAATTTCATCATGAACGATAATGATGAACGGTAATTCGAAAGCAATTGTGGTTGGTCAGACGTCGAGTGGCAAATTAATTAATAACCTGATAGATACCTGTTTCGTTCTGCTTGGGACTCTTGCACCTGTGGAGACAAAAAATATTAAAACAGGCATTTTTGTGGTGTCCTATGTGGTTTTTTTTTCTGATGCTACCCCTTCAAGCAGACGAAGCAAAAAACGTGTACAGATTGTAGTTGGTGGTGTTCCGAACCTTCTGTCTACCTTTATAACAAAAACATAAGTTTATGTAATAGCATGGCTTACTCAAAAACAACATTTAAATTCGCGTCGTTAGATTACACGCTGTCACAGAATGTATAAGAAAAAAAAATAAAGATTCACAGCTCCTCCCGTAGTAAAATACTGCAAATTTTGCAAACTAGGCTGGCTAGAGCAAATATAGAAAAATGGAGTAGGTAACAGAATGGTATCCAATGGATGGTAAAAGAAGTAGATGCAGACAAAACAAAAGATGAGAAGATGACTTGCGGAAAATAGCTGGCCCAGTATGGAGCCGATTAGCAAGACACAGGAATACGTGGAAATCTTTAGAGGAGTACTTTGTCGACAGACAAGCTGTTCAACAAAAGTAACCAATTGCCGATCACTTTAATACAAATTAGAATTAGAATGTACATTTAGTGTTTTAGCAAGTAGGCATGTATTAAGTTAATGTAAAAGATACAGCAATAAAGGCTATTTTATTTTATTTTATTTATTAACCAAAGTACAATGACCACTGTTTTAGGCTTTCACGGTTTAAAACTAAACTTATATTGTCACTTACGGGATATCTTTATTGATGATGGATTATTTATTGAGTTGAGCTCCCGATATTTCGACGCTGAGACGCTTGACTGGAGTATGCGGGTGGATGAAAATAATCACGGAAGATGTAAGTGACAATATAAGTAAAGTACAATGTGCGGTTGCTGACCGTACAATTAGAATTAAGATTAATCTCGTCTGAATTCTTCTCATCACTGACTTCCATCAATGACTTCCCTACAAAGTTCAGCATTAAAAAAAACTAGCTAAGGTAGAGTTTACCCGGCTTCCTAATTACCCCATCTCAAATAAAGTTTAATCAAACGGCCACCAACCTTGGCCCTAATCGGAACCCACCAATAGCAATCGAACGCACGAGATTGAACCGCGAGTAGAGTGTGTTCAAACGATTTTCGATACTAATGAAAATTCGATTCGATTCGATTCGCATTAAACCTACTATTATCTTTATGGGTTTGTATCACCTGAGGGTGAGGAGGGCTTTTATGTGAGTTTGTAAAATTATGGAAACAGATAAGGTCATAATATACTGTGGTCGAGATATTTTCTTGACCTTTGAAAGTTTTTTTTATTTATTTACTACAAGTAGGTACTTTCACAGTTTTTATGTCTCGTGTGACTGGGCTTCATTAAAAGCTTCATTTGATTTCCTTTTTTGTTTCGAAAATTCAAAACTGCCTGTAACAGGCCCACCTAAAATAAAATGCTTTAGTGAACGACCTATACACATTACAACATTTAAAAAAATATTAAATAAACTAAAATAAATAAACTAACAACTATAAAAGAGCATCAAAAATCTCCTTCTTAACGCTGTCAGCTGCTTATGTACCCAAGAGACTGGCGTTGCCACTTTGTCTGGTACTAAGATGTTTCTAAGCCACTAGCCAAGGTAAAAGGGTCATGGTTTTAAGCTTTTCAGATAAGCAATAATTATATAAAACTATCCTGAGGCATCATCATCCTTTTACCCATAAACATAGACCAGCAACATCAACCTGTTTTATGCTTTTTGCATCCAACGGGATCTCGCAGCCTGTAGCCGGTTATCTTCCCACTTCCACCAACGCTATGCCTTCTGATACGCGGCCTAAACTTCAGTACTTTTCGGCCTCATCAGCTATCCCTTCTGCCAGGAACTTGCCCTGTGCCGTTCTGGCAATTCTTCTGTCTGTGTAAAATATAGAAATCCTAAAGTGGAACGTTTTGATTGCAGAGAGAAGAGATCGGTCTAGAAGTTTGACGTAAGTACCCGCGAAACATCTATGTGAATCTCTGGAACTATTTCCGCGGCAGATATGCTGCCATGGCCACTAACTTGCCATTCATTTGCCAGCGTGAAAGGCAGCATAAACATTAGAGATGCCTTACATTATCTTAATAAAATCTGGAAAAATTCGCACTTTCCATTAATATCTCTCACTCAGTTTCTCTCACGAAGCAAAAACAATTTCCATTCAAACTCAGCCAAAGCAAATTTTTATCCAACACTACTAAAGATACACTTTTTACCAAACATTTAGACCGTATATTTCCAACGGTAAATAATTATACTGCTAATTACGAAATGCTCACTGTACCGGAAACCGGTGATAAGGCGATGCCTAAGTAGGGGAGGTGCTATCACCAAACAGATGGAGACAGAAGATCAAGTCTATAAAAGACGAAAAATAAAAGCACTCTCACATAGACACGTGCGTACGGTGATCTCAAACAAATGACAGTCGCAAGTGTGTCTTGCATTAGCTGTACGTGAAACATGTGTATGTGTGGGTGTGTTTTTGCTTGTTGTTGGAAATTGACCTTCTGCTACCATCTTTTTTAGTACGGAGGTACTAAATAGGGGTTGGATCCGAATTTAGGTATAAAAATCTGGGTGAAAAGGTATTTTTGGTCGAGATTAAAGTAATCTTTCGCACGCTTTTCTCGTTGCTATTATGTTTTCAGCTAAGGTAAGTTAAAGCTGCTTTCGTAACAGCGGATTATAATTATCTTTTACGGGAGATATTTGGCTGGTTTGGTTATGAAAATCGATTAGGTTTTAAAACCGCTAATTCTTAAGTAAAGACTTGATCATGAATAATCAGTATTTTTTTCCAACCCGGTATTATTAGCATTTGAATATTTTGAGGGAAAATCCCGTATTGTTGAGAGCAGACACATTTTAATTCGTCTCAATGTCAAGATTTTGACATTGATAGACTAATTTAGTAACCATTTTCATTACAATTGTTAAACCGAAAGCAGTTTTCATTAATCTCTTTACGTTCAATCTTTTCAAGTTTTTTTTGCCTCGTAGCTTTATTAACTCGATGTTATAAAACATATGAGTACAATTTTATGACCAGACAGTTAGATTGGCAATGCAGTAAGAACTAACAAAGAAAAAGTATTGTGTTTTCTACAAAAAAAAAGAACTATTTTTCCCAATACTAATACGGTATTACTTCAATAGAAAAAATGCATGAAGTCTGTCATAGTACAATATAAACAGTAGGAAAGAAAATATTATGAAATATATTGTTTGTTATTTTAGATCAGGGAAAATGAAAAGTGTTTACCGGTGGTTAGCAAGTACATTCAAGGGACTTTTCTTAAAGAATTGCCCCTTGTGAAATGTTTTAAAGGCAAACAAACACTGTTAAACAGCTGTTTAGAGGTTGGTTATCATTAAGGTCCATGTTCACCAAAAAGATGACGGTCTGATTATCTAAGAACAGCTGTTTAAAACACATTTTTGTATGGGAACATGTCACAGTGACAGCTGTTTTTAGATATTCAGGCCGTAATCTTTTTGGTGAAGATGGACTTAGGTCTTAGTAACTCAAATTAAGTAATTCAGCTGATCCATACAAGCTTTAAATCCTACTCGACCCAAATGTATGGTACAGCTACATGACCACACCCGAAATGTGACCACACCGCTTGAAAGCAGTTCCGTGTTTATCAGTGACAAAAGTAACTGCCTTGATGGACGAGTGTTTGCGAGTGTGATGGCTGAGAATGAGGTCCTCTTTTTTTTTTCGGATGGGAAATCATCAAATGACTTCTCCCACTCTGGGCGAAGCGGGAGGGAGTGTCAGACTTTTATTGACTAAAACCCATCCATGTTCCTTTCTCGCCCTTTATGTTCCGGGACCGCAGTATCTCTTTCCCGCAACCCCGGCAATAGGGCTCGATTCTTGGGTCGGGCAAAGTGCTATTGGGTTTCTCTATCAGAAATTTCTTAAAATCAGTTACGGTCTAGATTCCGCCCTCTATTACATGGAACTTAAAAATAACTGATAAAATGTAGGTCTACTATAAGGTACACCTTTGCTTATCCCTACGGAGATTACAGGCTGTTAAAAATGAGTATCCGAGCAATTTGAGTATAAAAGAACTAAGAATAATCTGAATTTAACCTACTGCATCCTCCTAGAACTTTTCTCATTAACGATACTAATAATTACTAGAATTGAAAAAAGAAACAAAATAGCAGCGGGGTCAGTGTTCTGACCTCCATGACCCGAGGACATGAACCTCACAATGCCTTTACAAAACGTCTTCTAACAGACAGACAGCGTTTGTCAAATGCATTGGAGTGATCTGGGTGATTTGATTGAATTCTTTTTGTTGAATAAAGGAATGTTTAGGTTTGCGATTTTTGACTTAAAGTAGTATACTTTATTGAAATGGTGTGGACTTTTTGATAAGATATTTTTGCTGACAGGAACCATAAAGTAACAAATGGTTGGAAACTTGTGTAAATGATAACTATAATAGTTTGTTCATTTGACGGTACTTTAGCTTCAAAGGCGAACAGAATTGGATTTTTGTTTTTGCCAGCCTACTTAATGTCTTACTATCTACTGCTGGGCAAAGGCCTCCCGTTTCTCCTTCCATATTTCTCTGCTTTGTGCAATCTCCGGCCATGTTGGCCCTGCAATCGTGGTCAGATCATCACGCTACCTTCGTCCAGGTCGACCTCGATAGCGCTGTCCTTCCTCAGGCGTCCAGTGGGTGACGATCTTTGCCGATCTCTCACCTCCAAATCGGTAATTACTTATAAAAACAAAAATATTTGAAAATCTTTTGTTTTTAGATGACGAGATGGAACAGTGACGAATATACGATTACTAGCTGGCCCACGCAACTTCGTCTGCGTCACATAAGAGAGAAAAAGCTCACAAAGGGAATACAATTTTCCCCGATTTTGTAACATTTTTCAGTGCAACGCCGCTCCTATTGGTCACAGCGTGATGTTATATAGCCTATAGACTTCCTCGATAAATGGACTATCCAATACAAAAAGATTTTTTCAATTCGAGCCGGTATTTCCTGAGATTAGCGCGTTCAACCAAACAAACAAACAAACTCTTCTGTTTTATAATATTATATAGTATAGATGAATTTTATTCCACACATCACACTAATACTCGCGACCTGGCCCAACTTTCCTGGGCGTCGGGTTACCCGAAATTATCTAAACTGGAATCAACCATACACATTTCATTGAAAATTGGTGTGGTGGTTTCGGAGATTAGCATGTACTTGTACAAACATAGTGACAAGAATTCTATATGTTTAGAGGATGATAATTACTATATGTGATATCGTGGAGTAGGTATCTATAACAGTACGTATTTTTTTAGTGAAAATTCCTTTAGGCGCGTTGAACACTTTTTGAGTGAACAAAAATCATGAAACTCGTGTGACCGTGAACCTAACATTTTGTAGCACTCGTAGCCGATACGGCATAGTCCTGCGGGCCACAATCCGTAGCAGATATAGAATACTTAGTTTTCACTTCTATCAATAGGCCCAAAACTCTGTCTCGCAGGTTTTTTTTACTATCTTGTTCATATCTGCTGTGCCAGAATATCAGTTCGATAAAATCTATCATAAAACCTTTATTTACCTTGACAGAACGCACAAAAAGTTGGGTTCAACGGAAACCCAGAATATATTTTTAACAAAAACATTACTTGCTCTCATTTTTATATTTCCAGGCGCGAAAAAGAAAGGTTATAAAAAATAAAAAGGATATTTTATGGGCAATTTTGGCTCTGTTTGTTAGGTTATGCTAATGATAATAAACTTTAATTTCAACCCAAATGGGGAGTGTTTTTCTTTTTGATAAAGGAAACACTACGTATGTTTATGTTTGATTTTAGCATAGCTATGAATCATAGATAAAACACTGTAAAGGGTATAAAACAGCTCTTCACGATGCCGAAAGGCACTTGTTCTCCCCACCATTGCGATAGTGTTTTTGTTCTACACCATACCTGGGAACCTTCTAGTTAAGGAGATATGGGGGGTCAAAGTTCCAACTTTTTGGCATTTTTTTTCTTAAACACAAGTTTTTTTTGCAATTGTTTGACTTTTAACACCTCCACGACCCCCGTAATTTTCAATCCATCCATCAGCACAATGTTTTAAGTGCATTACATTGAGTTCTACCTCAAAACATGATTTATAACCTCAAAAAAAAAGTTGTTAACCAGCAATAATTTTTGCGTAAAGTTACTTAGTTTGATGTACAGAATGCTTGGTTAACGGCTTTGTGATGAGGTGGTTTACACCCTGTATAATACAAGTTAGATGCGCAACTGTGGTTTTCGTTTTGACAACTGTGTAGGTACCCAAGCTGTGAGATGGCGCTGTTAGTTTTTGTTCAACAAAATAAATACAAAAAGTTATTCTTGACTGAGAATTCGAACATGTCAACTATTTATTGTTCACAGAGCGGTCGCTATAACCACAAGGCTATCTATTTCACTGACAAGTTGTCTAAAATAGCTGTTCTGCTCATTTAAGACAGTTGCAAGTTGTCAAACAGTTGAAAAGTTGGTGTGCTCAAACACATAGATGGCAGCACTATCTATGAAAATTTTGTTTGAAGCCTATACAAAACATTAGACATGGTTTACAGGGTGTAAACGGACCCTTGGCGAAGCCGTCAACAAAACATTATGTACAGTGAGCAAAACAGTTAGGTATGCAGGCCAGCAATCTTCTTACGACTAATATAAATGTAACGGTCTGTAAAGATCGATTTTTGTTTTACTTTCACGCAGAAACTACGGTAAAGATTTGGATGGACAAAGAGATGGATTATAACCCTTTTCAATTTATAATAGTAGTTTTTTTGTACTATAATATTAAGAACAAAAGTTTTAATAATTTATTACGATCTAGCCTAAAAGACTAGTAAGAAATTTAACTCTAACTTAATAAGTTACGTGATAGAATATGTTAATAAAAAAAATATATAATAATAGTAGTAAGAACATTGCTAGCCTGTAAACTTAACTGTTTTGCTGACTGTACATCAAACTAAGTAACACTACGCAATCAAATTTTGCTAGGAAACGCTTTTCTTGGGTAAAAATCACGTTTTACGGTAAAATTCAATGTTACACACGCAATTCACCATGCCCGGTCGACAAAAGTGATATAGGGGTTTTCCATGACGATGATGGATTTTCTCAGTAGACAGCTCGGCCCCTAGTTGATGGCATTAGGCTCGTCCCATTACATGTGACTTAAAGATAACTTGCGAAACGTATGTGTACTATTAGGCTCCCATCTGCCTCAACCCTTCGGGGATTGTATAAATGTATGTTATACTGTAATACTTCAGTGAGTCAAAAAACGATTTTTCTTTAATTTACTGACAAGTATTACAGAAGAATCGATTTTTTGATAGATTTTCACGTAGAAACCTCCACAGACCATTATTTCGTGTTTCGTTTTTTTGCCGTTGGTAATACAAACTCATCTGGTAATATCGGAATAAATCCCTTGCGTTTCTAGAGGTATATAATAGGGAAGACGACTAAAAAAAAAAATAGACCGTCAGTTAGATTATTTAAAAAAATATTTTACTCGTATTTTTTCTTTTGTTACGTAAATAAAAATTGACGAAGATACGACACTTTTAAAATTCTCAATACGTCACGCTTAGGTATAAATTTTAGACCCTGATGACGTCATTATGCTCTAAAAATGTTATTGTACTCCCGAGTTTTGATGCGTTTTATCTTTGTCAATGTTCATTGATTAAAAAAAAAACAAAAAGTCCATTATTTTTCAATATAACACTGACGGATTAAAAATATATTTAATTTTTTTTGATACTTTCGTTATGCCTATTATCCTTAGTCGTAGTTCTCACAATATTTTACCGTTAATAAAAAATCATACCAACATTTTCCCACTTGCATAAGCATATTCACAGCCTTATTTATATAAAATGCCAACTCAGCTTGTTAGTTTTCCCAGCGGAATTTTGTGCCCAACAAGGCATTTTCATCGTATTTAAGAACTAGATAATGCAGCGATTACAAATTGCACTTGTTGGTGGGTTAAGCGAGAATGGTTTTTGTGGTGTTACGATAAGGATTGGACTGAGTGCTCTCAAAAGTTGGCAAGTGTTTAGTAGGGCATTGCAAACTTAGTAGTGGGATATAAGGGATGAAATGAGGCGGGCAATGGTGTTAAGTATTTAAAATAAGTACTTATTAAAGTTATACAACATAGTTGGAATGTTTGTGGATAGTATTTATGTAAATAGAGTCGTGGATGCAATAACAGCAGCAAAGATCAAAACAGCTATTAAAAAAAAAGTGTGTCGCAAGTTTGAGAATCTATTTTCATCAATCAACTGTTTTCAAATCATTGTCGATTGAAAATTGAAACATTTAGGGTCAACTCAGACCAAAACGCGACGCGACGTGGCGCTGCGCACACAATTTAATAGAGCTACTCGAAATACAGGCTAAGTGCGGCGCTGCGCAAAATCACTAGGCCTATTTCAGTATCGCACATTTTAATAGAGTGACTCAAAATATGATTTTATTTACCACACAGTAAGATACACATTCCATTGTGAGAATTTCGCCCCGCTATTGCACGCTGCTGCGTCGATCTACGCGCCGCGCGGCATCGCTAACCTCAATAATAATTATGCTGACCTAGTGGTTAAAAAACCTTGCATTTTTCACAGAAATGGGTATGGGTTTGATACTCTTACTTACCTATAGATACTATGGATATCTTATTATTCAATTGCATCACGTTAGACTGAAAGACGACCCTATAATGTTTGTGAAAAAGGCTGACGATGCGATGGTACGAAAAACTTAATATAAACCGCTTGAAACTTTTTCCTTGTACCAAAAACAGAAATACAGACAGATCCGCACACGCGAGCGCCTCCACTCACAATCCATTAGACACGACACTGAACGAATGAACTAAAACGATTCAGACCTCACAAAAATACATCGTTTCTGTACGTACCCTCTCGGCTAGTGGACGATTTGTTCTAAGCTTCTAAACTGAACTGTGTTTTTGACACTTTTTGTACAATGAAAAGATATACAAAAGGTCGTGGGAGCAATGGGTAATCTGGACCTTTTAAACTGACATTTATTTTAGTAAGACAATTGAAAATCAGAGAATCATGATCTGCTGAGTCGGCTTCCAGTCCAACCGAATTACATGGAGCGACTGCCTACCTAAAATAAACAACCCAGTTAGTGCTGGGTAATACGATACCCCTTGGTAAGACTAGTTGTCAAATTTTTGGGCCTCTGACTACCTGTAACGAAAGTTACACGTAGAGAATATTAAACGATTATTACAGTCAATGAAATAAAGTTTTCGTTGACGTAACTAAAATTACAAAATGCCCTCAGAATAGTGACGTCATGGCGCAGCGGTAGTGAGGCTGCCTTACGTTCTTAGGGTCCCGGATTCGAATCCCGGTAGGAACAAATGTTTGTGTGATGAGCACTGACATTTTGTTTCTGAGTCATGGCTGTTTATATGTATAATAAGTATGTATTTACAAACAAAAAGTATAGATCAACTGTCTGGTGACCACGACACAAGGCTTGCTTAGTGTGGCACTAGATGGCGCTGTGTGTAATGTCCAGCGATATTATTATTATAACGGTGAACAAACATTATAAAAGTTGACCATAGTCTTGTTCTCATCATTCGTTTTGTGTAAAGTTGTTGAATTTAGAAACCAAGTATAAGAAAACAACATATTACTAAAAGAACACGGGCGAGACAATTGTTGATGAAATTATTAAGCGTCTACGTATGTCACCATGAAAGAACACCGGGCACAGCGCGAAGATCATCCACATAAACTTAGAAGAAAAAATATGTTTTATAGAAGACAACTCATAAATTACTCAAGCATTATGAATACATTCATAAGACTACCGCGCGACATTCCAATTAAAAACAAAAGTAAATCGGATCAGAAGTTGATAATAAAAACGACGTTTGCCGCATTGGGTAGCGGACGGAACCTGAGATATTCCACATACGCCACAAGAGGCGCTGCCGTGTTTATGAAATTAAACTATTACAATCACAAACAAATGTCATTTTAGCCACCGCACTAGAACACATCAATATTGGTAGGCGATACAATTAGGTAAATCTCCAGTAGTATCTCGTACCCTAGTAAAATCTTACCCAAGAAGACGTATACCCTGAAACCAAGCCTAACTTAAAGTATAATTTAAGTTTAATTTCAAGTAGCAATATAACGAAATACCCTCAAAGAAAAACTTCCCATTTCATTATGTCTTTCCCTATAAACATTCATCTTTACGCTTTAAAGTCCTTACAAAGGCCCAATTCCAATTTCCTATCTAAAAAGCTAATATCATCCGAACTTAATCTTAGCAACTTGGCCTTTTTCTTTAAAACAAAAGGAATGTTAAAATTTACAGTATCAATTTCTATTCCTTTTCAGTCTACAAGGGACTGTTAACGCTGAGGAATTAAGGAGATGTCTCAATTCTTTTTTATTACTGAGCAGTGTCCAAGATTTCGTTTTTTATCGTGCTCGTTTTCGACTATGGAATGAACAGGAATGGTGGTTGTTTCTTTTGGAAGATTTTGAGTGAAATGGTAGTTTTTGCCTTTGTTATTTTGATTGGATTTTTCAGTAATAGTCTGGATTTATGAGGGAAATAGAATTGTCCATTGAGCGTGTAACATCTGGGTCTAGTATAGGATGAACTTCTCTCTACGCCTACGGAGATTAGCGGCGATGGTGTGAGATGATTTTGAATGGTCTGATAGTCGCTAAAATAGAAGATAGTTTTTGTAATTCTGTGTTTCAGTAAATGCTTCTAAATTACAAGGGAAGTTGCATCATTTCATTCCCATCGGAAACAAGCATGTTGAGGGTCTTTACCCGAAAAACGATATTAGTTGTTCATTGATTTTTGATCGAACATCACCTATATCAAATAGAAATACCGCATCAAACATAATAGACTGTTCTGACAAATTTCATACGTGCTGGTCCATTAAAGGACGTTCAGAACAATGTTCATTATGACGTGTGTTGAGCTTGCCGGGGTTGCGGGCCTGTTCGAAAGAGATACCGCGGCCCCGGAACATAAAGGGCGAGGAAGGAACATGGATGGGGTTTAGTTAGTAAAAGTCTGACACTCTCTCGAAGTAATTTGATGATTTCCCATCCTAAAAAAAAAAAAAAGAAAAAGGTGTGTTGAGCAGTGAGCTATACCCACCACGTCACATTTTCAGCAGCGTTAAGGCAAACCTACATTAATCCTAAGTTCAAAATAAACACATGAAGGACTTAGCACAAAGAGAATCTTAACAACACAAGAACAAAGAAGTTTTAGAAGACCTTTCAATACTCAAGTTATAAGCGTCTCGTTTAAGAGACTAATTTCATGTAAAGAGGCTATTACAAGCAGCCTAATTTTATATACAAAACTTTGAGATTAAATTATTGTAAACCCGCGTTAACACACTTTTCTAGCACAATCCTAAAGATTGTGGAACAAATTCGTTGTACAAGGTTTCATAAATTGCCAAAAATAGCTCATAAGTATAGCATTGGATTACATAGTGTCGGACGTAAAGAATAGCACCATCCCATACCTTACTGTGGGTGTCATAAGAGGCAACTACGGGTCTTATCAAAGAGTGGGTGATATTCATTGGTAATATCAGCGTTCTTTGTGCTTTTGTAACAACCGTATTGCGATCACAAGCATGCCTCTGCCAAGCGTGGCAAATGGCAAAACCCAACCTTTGGGGAGGCTTCTGTCACAGACACACAACAGACAGACAGAGGCCAACAGACAACAACAATAACTCTTAAAGTATTAAACATAAAGTTGTGAATTTTATGTTGTATTGTAGCTTAGCTCAAAATCTGTCAATTTAGTGAAAAAAATGAAAAGTAGTCTGGGGTGTTTTTGTAGTAATTAACAATTATTGGTTGAATCGCATAATTTTTCGTTTTTTTTTCGACTTTAATTTTTTTTTCGAACGTTGTGGAATTGTGAACACATGCTTTGTATTGCAGACGGTAGAAAATATTATTGCCTTTCAAATAAGTTTATTTTTATCTCAGTATGACTAAAACTTTGAGAGATATGTTTTTTTTTGTACTCACATAGAGCATTTTAAAAAAAAAAAAACAAAATGGCTGCCACACAAGTGTATTGGACCCAAGCCTAAAGCGTATTTGTACTTTAAAATAGTTTATATTTAAGTATTTAGAATATCACTAGTCCATGTCCGGACACACTGTATATAAACCTAGGGCTTGAATGGCTTTGATAGAAGAGCGTTGTTGGTAAATATTGGAGAAATCGTTTTGAGAAATTGTATTGAAAAGTAAAAGGTGTGGGTAACGTTAGTTCCAGTTTTACGCGTCAACAGATCCTTGTTTATCTATTTATTTAGCAGTAAATCTTTAAGAGCTCATGATGATAACAAAGTCACACACACACTCGTATCTTTAGATTGTTTTCAAAACTCCAATCGGTATGAAGCAGTAGAACAGCCGGAATGTCTCAATTTTATGTGAGGGGCGCGCATTGTCACCGATCGCGGACTATAGCGGCCGCCATCTTACATTTTACTGCGTAACATTTCATTTTTATTCCGACGGCTCAATGTTTTGAACGAAATGTGTTTGTTGTGAGAGATGAGCGTTTTTGTCGGTGAAATAAAGTGCACTATCACAAATGATGTCGCACCTCCTGTCCAACTCCACCTAGATGTGGACCTATCCGAAGGCATTCCTAAAGCTGGTGAAAGAGATAGTGGTGTCGATTCTGTTATGCACAAACTTAACTTAATTTAGGCTATTTCTATCTTTTTCTGTCTAATAGAACGAGAAAGAGACGGACGTAATTTAGAGCTGTCAAATTTAATTCGAACTAATATTTCCATACAAATGAAGGGTGCACGTAAAAACATGTCGACTAAAAACACGGCAAGGCATAAACTAGTTTGACATTTCTAACTTAGTTGATAGCTATTGCCGTCCTTTTCTCGCACTGTATTTTAGTAAAAGATAGCAATAGCCTAAATTAATTTAAGTTATTGCACAACAGAATCGACACCAATATCGACAAGCAATAAAATAAATGAGCTTTTTGACCGGTATCGTCGAAACTCAATTATTTGGTAATCATTGATACGATGGAGCAGAAGTCATGACTGTTTTTTTTCTTGTGTTTATTCTTCAAGTCAAATACTTACTGACTTGTATAAATCATATGGTGGCCGTTCTTTGTTTAATAATATACAAACAACCTAAACTAAAAAACTTGAGTTAAGCAAACCATTTTAATGCAATAGACAAGAATTTGAACGAAAATAAGAACTGTCATAGAAAGCAAAGCTTATAAATTCTAGCTTTTGAAAGTTTTAACTTTAAGAATAAAGTAAATCGTATCTTGAATAATTACTTTTACTCAAGTGGTCACATTTACTTGTTTATAGATTCGGGCGTAATTATTGTTAGTGACTGAACGAAGTCTCAGTTTCTACTGAAACTAACAGTACAGCGGAATATTCGTTTACGGTTTCGGCTGAAAATCATAATCTGTAAGTACAATACTAGGAGTTCACCATAAGTCCGTTGACTAACTTGTACGCCATAGTTATTTTTTTACTGACCGCGCCCGCTCATCTCTCCGCTACAGCCTGTGTCCAAAACCCCTCCCTAATTTCTAGATCTCGGAATGTTGGTAATGCGAGCTGTTCCTCAAATTGGATTGATGTAATTCCCTACGTCTTGGTTGCCACGGAGGTCATCCAATATGATGGCCTCTAACATAAAGTAAACGTTAGCTGTTGTTATTTTATTACTTGGGCAAACGTTTCGTTTCTTTTGTTCTATTTTTAGGACGGTTTTTGTTTGGTTAATCTTGAGCCTCAATTAGATGAAATGTAGCTTTTGCAAGAAGCTGTATTTTACGCATTTATTTCACACTCCTACTTGCATTGGGGTTGCGGGCCTGTTTGAAAGAGGTACTGCGGCCCCGGAACATAAAGGACGAGGAAGGAACATGGATGGGTTTTAGTCAGTAAAAGTCTGACACTCCCGCCGCGCCCAGAGTGGGAGAAGTTATTTGATCATTTCACATCCTAAAAATATAAAAAAAAAAACAAAGTATAAAGATTTTTTGGTGGGATTCATTTCATGCAGCTGCATTGACATTTGACGACCCGAATAGTGCAGCGACAGTAAGGCTGCCTTACGATCTTAGGTTTCTGGGTTCAAATCCCGGTAGGAGAAAATGTTTGTGTGACGAGCATGGACATTCAGCTGCATCTGGTAAGAGTGGAAACCGACCCCAACATAGTTGGGAAAAGGCTAGGCAGATAATTATACCTTCGTAAAACAAAAGTGTCGTACACAGTGCAAGTAAGCCTTTTAATCTTAGGACTGTACTTACTTTCAAATACCGAGCAATGCTGTTTTTTTTCATTTATAAAAATAGTCTTGATTACATCACTCATTCTGACCCAATTGCGTGTTCCATCATTCAAGTAGAAAAACTGGAGCCTTAACTGAATGCAGTCTATCTGACCTGACATACTATCCTAAATACCGTCTTCTATATGCATTGAGTACAAACTTATTTGCGTATGTATGTATGGTGCCAGTTGTCATAAAATTATACATAGTACTGTGCGGCGACAATCTGCTTCGTGATGTCACTAAAAAACCAGCAAAGTACGATTCGAACTCGCAAACGGAGGGTTCCGTTGCCAAGTAAAAAAAGCTAAAAAGAATATTCTTTTATTAAAACGTCAAATAAAAATAGTCAAACGTTAAAGTGGTGCCCCATTTATCGTTAAGCTTTTTTACCTACACATCGCCAACTTTGTAGCCTTTCCCAATTACATAGGGGTCAGCTGAATACCAGCATTTATGTGGAGCGACCGCCTATCTGACCTTCACAACCCTTGGGAAGATTGGTTGTCAGAATTTTTGACTGTCCATCGTACACTCTGTGAAAATTCAAAAGTTTATCTATAATAGCGATGTTACGAGCCGAGTTGTCTGATTCGAATAACTCGAATCAGAGTCTAAAGGAGTTTATTCGAATCAAGTTCCTTCGCAATTCGAATCAACTCGCATTCCTAACTCGCTGGACAACTGAGCGGATAACGAATGCGAGTTATGCGAATGCGAGTGCACGAGAGTCAGCAGCGATTTGCCAACTCGAAACCGAAACTCGACTCGACGAATATTGACGGGTGACGGACCATTCTTGACCCTTATTACAATGCATATAAAGTGCACAAATAATCAGTTAACTGTATTGGCGATGGTTAACACACGCACATCGGTGACCGGCGAGTGGAGACTGACGCAGTGACTCGGCAAGGCAAACTCGAATCAAAAATACGAATATTGTGAACTCGACGCGACTCACCGATCTGTTTGGCTGCGGCCGCGAGGCGAATCCCACAGTTGATGCGAGTCGAGTCAACTCGAGTAGAAAAAAATCGACTCGCAACATTGCTAATCTATGAAGGTTAAAAAACTCTGGGACAGACGGACGGATTAGTAACCGGGTCCCAGTGGCACCCTATACGTGCGGAACCCAAAAAAAGTCTATTTTTTGGTTGTCCTCATATAAAGACAAAATTATGGATATAAGCCAAGTGTTTTATTGTTTAATGTAGGTTTTAATGATACAGTATGCAGTATAATAAACGATGGTGTGATGTTTTTATGTGTGGTATTTTAGACAAGGAATGGATGAATAAATTTCAGTAACCATAACTGGGGAAATGTGAGTGAACTATAAGTACACTTATGACCAACCCCTCAATGTGTGGTGTTGATATATCAATGAAAACGAGATACTGCAGTCATTTATATCAGGTCAGCAAACACAAAAATAATGAGAATCAAACTATTTACTATAAAACTTTTACAAATCATAAAACATCTCAAGTCACAGCTCAAAACAAAACACAGCATTTCATACAAACAAAAAAAAAATCTTTTTACTGCCAGAACTTTACCAAACACTCTCCACTCAACTTCGAACCCACCTCCCACATACCAAGGTCCAAAATCATACGTAGCTTGGATATCACATGTAAATAATTTAGCTGGGGCCTTATAACAGGGGCACTGTAATTGTGTGAATATTTTGGATTCCTGGACCCTTTGTACCTGACCTTTGTCGGTTGGTACATATTGCGGAGCTCTAGTTTAACACCTTCTGTTTAATTTACTTGAAACACGGCTTATTAATAACGAAGGAATGTACTTTTAGTTTGTTCTTGATGTAAATTGTTGTGGTACAGGTACTATGAAAGCTAGACCTACGTCATTTTGAATGTGGGATGGAACCATCAAAATGATCTGGGGGCTTGGGAAACAGCTTCAAATAGTTTCCCCAAGTAACATAAAGGCACTTGTTCTCCCTGTCATTGCGATCATGTTTTTTTGTCTAGACCTTTCCCGGGATCCCAGGGAATACTTGTTTTTAATCTATACTTAAATAATATATAACATATAATAATTATAATCTATACTAATATTATAAAGCAGAAGAGTTTGTTTGTTTGTTTGGTTGAACGCGCTCTAATATCGGGAACTGCTGGTTCAAATTGAAAAAATATTTTTGTGTTAGATAGTCCATTTATCGACGAAAGTTTTAGGCTATATAACATCACGCTACGACCATAAGGAGCGGAGCAGGAATGAAAAATGTTTCAAAAACGGGGATTTTCTTTTCCTTTTGTTTGTCTCTCTTATGTGACGCAGACGAAGTTGCGTGGGTCAGCTAGTGTTAGACATTTAATTTAAATACCTCCACGACCTCCGTACTATTAAATCCATCCATTAGCACTATGTTTTTAGTGCGCTACGTTGAGTTTTACAGTAAAACGTGATTTTTTACCCCAAAAAAGAAAGTCGTTTCCCAGTGATATTTTTTGCTTAAAAGTTACCAAGTTTGATGTACAGAATGCTTGGTTGGTGGTTTTGTGAAGGGTCCGCCTGCTCCCTGTATAATATAAAATTCAGATTGAATAACATGGCGGAAGTGTACTCAGAATTTGTTACCTGATATCTGCCAAATACACCATGACCGTTTAATAATATCCAATTGTTCTTCTATCACCGCAGCCATTTTTGAGTGAGGGCAGTGGTGTTAACCAATTGATAAAGTGCGATATTGAAACTTAGAAATAGGTGAATCACCTGTGATAGTCTGAATTGGGTTCTTTTTAGGGTTACGTACCCAAAGGGTAAAAACGGGACACTATTGTCTGTCACCAGGCTGAACCACATGAACTGGGATATCTAGACAGTTGAAATTATCAGCGTGATTTCAAATAAAAATGGTATGGAACCCTTCGTGAATAGTTCTTTACAGTCCGTTTTATCATATAGAGGCGAACGCATAATTTGTCCGAAAAAGCTGAGGTCAAGCTCGATACTGGGTCTTGATGTCTTAAATCATGTGCATAATTCTTTATGTGTATTGTATTAGAGAGGCTAGAGATTTCTCTGTACTTAGTTATAATGATGACAGCCGCTCATTATTTATTCATCTTAGTTTTCTTCATAATAAAATATTCATTCTGCAGTTTATGTATTCGTCGAGGATTCTTGAGATTCAGTGTATTTCATGTAAATAATACATAAAAATAGCGCACATAGCGTAAGGGAAGGAATCCTTTGTGGATGCTAGGTTGAAAGGTTGTGTATTGTGACTAAATACTTGTGGAATTCTAGGACAGAATGTAAATGCTGCGTCACTTTGGAACTGAAATGGAGAGAGTCGCATACGGACAGGTAGGTGGCTGTTGAAGAAAATGTACACTGAAATTTTGGTGTACAAGTTAAGAGGCCTGCGGAGCATGCGACGTTTTAATACCAAAATAGTTTGTAAATCAAACATATTCTTAAGGTAGTGTGTATTTGTTTTGATTGGATTACAGAATATATAGGTTCCCAAACACATATTTTGAATGTAAACTGATTTGAACAAGAGTGAGAAAAATATTTTTTTCTATAGAAATTTTAAATTCCTTATGTCTCGTCTTTATTCATTCTTCTTTCAAAATATTTATTTGGGAACATAAATATTAGCTATATTTTTCTTTTATGTTTTGCCTTTTCTACACACTGTGTCTACATTTCTTATCCAACTTTCCTCTCGCACTGGAACTGTCTCGTCTGCTGGAAGAGATTTCTTATGAAATAAGCAGTACCTTTGTGCTTTTCTATCGTTAATGTCATGTCCTATGAAGTATTTTGTGTGTACACAAATAAATAAATAAATATTCTGTAATCCAAACGAATTATAGACACACTATGTTTGATTTTCATATTTTTTTAGTTTGTATGTTAAACGCATGCTCCGCCGGCCCCTTAAGCCTGAATTCTTGTCACGCTGACGGTCTTCGCGTACGAGTTAACATTGTGTTTTATATAGGGTGTAAACAACCTCATCACGAAGCCGTCAACCCAGCATTCTGTACATCAAACTAAGTAACTTTACACATTTTTATAGAACTTAATGTTTTTTGGTAGAACTCAATGTAACGCACTTATAAAAATGTGCTGATGGATGGATTTAATAGAACGAAGGTCGTAGAAGATTTAAAAAAAAAAAAAACAGAAAGTTGGAACTTTGACCCCCAATATCTCCGTTACTATTAAGTTTCCAGGTATGGTGTAGAATAAAAAATGATTGCAAGGATGAGGAGAACCAATGTATTTGGCTACGTTAAGAAGTTTTTACACCCTAGCACCATTTTGCGACGCTGACGTCTGCGTCTGTGGTGAGCGGAGCGTATTTGCTACTGTTTTTCTCGCTGACGTACGCGACAGACCGACAGGGTGATAGTAATCCAGGCCTGAAAGGTTGAACAACGGGTTGGTCTGGAAGATATTCTAAAATTCACCTCTTGATTGGGATGGCAGCTGATAAGGTCAGAGATAATAACAGTAGGACCTCTCTATTTACAGAAAACAAGTTACAGTTAATGTTAAGTTAGTTCTGTGTTAAGTGCCTTACATGTGAGTACAAGAATTGTAAGGAATCAAGTTATTTTTTACAAGTAAGTCGCTGTGGAGTTTATTGCAGTCTTTTTCTTCAGCCAAAACCCTGAAAACTAGTCCAGGGTGAGAGTTTAGGGGTAGTTAAAAACGTATGATTTTATTTTTTTAGTAACACTAATGTACAAAGCCGGACTTATACCTTGAGTATTTTGTAATAGACTACGTTTTTGGTGTCTGAATTTAATTCAGAAAGAAAAAAATACAAAGCAAGCTAACAAAAACATTAAAAACACACGATCCTGTTTTTACATGGTCACCCTACCCCACTATACGAGGGACTATAACATTCTTGTTACCCTCCGCCATATTTACCCGGTTCAACCGGCTAATTGGTTGCTTCTTTGTCAACCGGGTAATCGAACCGGGTAATCTGCTGACAATCTCGAGATTCGTGCTCATAACAGACTGAGCGGAATATGTCCTTATTAAGTTTGTAGGCGACCTAATTCTGAACCCTAGATGAAATATAATATTGTTTTGATAGTATGTAGGAATTATATTTTCTTCATGATTAGGTTGTAAGTTATGGCATGGAACCTCAGTACTGATTGGCTGATGAAAAACAACAAAGCATCACGCCTGTACCTAGTTCTAGGGTTATGCACAGCACATACATTTCCTGAGTCATGTCTAAGTTACGTGTAATAGGGGTGCACGCAATACCATCCACCGGTCAAAATTTATACTCTCCCGGAGTTTCTGAGAAATCTCAATAGCACTTTGCTTGAAATTAAACCCAAGAACCCGATGATGTTCAGAATTAGCGCTTGTCAATGTTGTACTGAAAGAAAGAAAGAAAAAAAATATTTGACGTCAGTTACTAAGTATAGCACACACAATAATATAAAAATATGAAAGATCAACGAGATAGTTTGAAAAACGGTAGGTTCTTGCTATTAGGTGTATTGGATTGTTTATTTAGAGGACTACAGAAGCTAAATTAGCAACTCTATTTGTGGTGGTGGTAAAGAATTTTATCATAAAGTTCTAATCAGCTTGCCCTAAAAAGTGGTTATTACGGCAGTCACTTCGGGCCAAATAGTGCGAAATAAGTGGTTTTGATCAATTACAATAAATCTATTGATTGGATTATAAAAATAAAACACTATGATACTAATATGTTGCTTGTAGAATTACTTGCCAAAAAATCAGAATGATCGCATGTATTTTAGTATGATTTTTACTCGTTAAAAGATTTTTTTAGAGATAAGTTCGTGATTTTTTTTATCGCTTTAAATTAATTATATCATATTTTCAAAACACTATCATACTAGCATATACCCTGAAGAATATTATATATTTTTCTGGTTTTGTTTATTGCAGTGAATCACATACTATCAGGCATTATAAAACTCAAGTTAAGCTCCTGTAGTCGCTTTGATGACAGTAGTTTTGAATGACATAAAGATTGACGTAGATGTCTATCCTACAGTACAATAAGGACCTTTTGGCTCTCAATCCAAATTGACAGGAGAGAGCTGTTGGTAAACATTTGTGAAATAGTAGTGATAGTTCTGATTTTCCCCACACGACAAGTAGGTATGGCTATAAGTAATGTCATTTCAGACAAAATCAATATTAGAACATAATTATGCTGAAATAACCTTTCACCTTAATTAGTCGATATCCATCATATGAAAGTATTTTTACGAAAGTATGCGCGCTGCAAGTGTGGTCCCCTTATTTCGCGGCGAGTTACCTTTGTTCTTTAAGTAACTACCTAAGTAACGCCTACATAAGTATAACATCGGAAGATGTATAAGGTATACTTAAGAAAGAACTGAACATTTTTGAAACTCTTGTGGCGGTGGTTTAAGTTCCTATGTGAAGTACTCGTATGTCACAGACAAAATCTAGTGCAGATAAAGGGGCTCACAGGTACTTAAGTCGCTCCGAGAGAATGGTCGTCTCGACAAGTGTAACTATCTAGTACGTAGTGTTCATGTGTGTGTCTGTGTTGTGTGTTTATAAGCTTGTAATGATTTCGGAAATCAGTTATTTTGTATTGGTTTGTTTGTAATTTACAAATTACTAAATTATCTTTACATATTCCTTTATGCTTTATCCACGCCCATACATCTAGATTCTGGTTATGCACGCAATTACTGTAAAATCACTTACATACACACACACACATTCACAATCACACATTTACATTTCTGACTGTTCTTAGTAAAGAAAACAGAAATAGATAGATACATAAATGATGATCATCTTTCGGATGGATGTTTGTTGCTCTTTTGCGCAAAAACAGCTACACAAATTTGAATAAAATCTGGTACTCAGATAGTTTATAGTCCAAATAATAGTATGAGATACTTTTTATCCTAGAACTACATTCCTGTGGGATAATTTTCGAACTCCACGCGGGCTAATCAAAACTCCGTTTTGTGGTTTTAAGTTTGTCCGTGCTAAAATCAATTCCTTCGCACAAAATTCTGATGTATAATGTTACCATTTCCAGCGAATAGAAATCAGATTCCCAATCGGAAGGCGGTGGTTAAACCAGACCTATTTAACCACAGCGTTGTGGTCAGATAATCCTAGTGAATTTGCGATAGTTAGGCTTATGAGCTTGGTAATGCAGGCACTTCGTCATAAGCCTAATGGAATTGTAACACTCCGGGTTGGATGTTTATATTATAATTCTGGATGTAACTAAGTACATAATTAATATGTCTGTCTTTCTGCCCAATACATTTTCACAAAAAAATCTACGCATCCCTAGTAAGACCCTGCATTACGTATGCGGCACCAGTCTGGAGTAGCACATGTGAGAGTAATTACTCCAAACTACAAGTAGTTCAGAACAAAGCAATAAAAACCTCATTAAATACACCCTTTCGGACAAATCTTAAAACATTACACACTCAATTACATTTCCCAACATTAAAGCAATTCATTAGAAAACTCACAAAAAAGTTTTATTTGGTAACTAATCCTAAACATAATAACCCACTTATTTCCACTATTGGCCGAACACGATCTATTAATTTAAAATATATCGACAAATATCATCGGTACCGTCTCCCACATCACTTACTGCTATTCGAATAACAAAGGCGATGCGACTAGATGACCGGACTATTTTTATTACGTTCGCCTGAATGTAGGGTAGATTTGCAACGAATCATACTCTACTGAGTATGATTCGTTGCAAATCTACCCACGAAACTCATTTGCGTTTTCTAATACATATTATTATACTGTCAAAGTAAAATTCTAGCGTTATGTATGTTATGTGTAACAACCTTTTATAAAATATGTAGTATATTAAGTGTTAAAAAGTGCGTGTGTGTCTAATCTTCGCGCTGTACAGTTCGACATTTGTTTACCGTAAGTATTAAGATACCTATGATTCATAAGAATAAGTTTTATACATTACATTTTATTTGTATGCGTAAATGTTTTATATAGGCGCCATAGTCTGGACAAAACACCAATCTTAATGTATAATGCTTTTAGAATAAGATCTGAATGTCATTTATCTGTTGTGTTTATGTTAAAATAAAGAAATTTCAAAATCAAATCAAATCAATACATTTTCACGCCTTTTGGTGCCAAGATATTGTTACGTTATCGACTAGACATTGTTACGAGCTGGTATAAATTAGAAAACTACTAAATAGTCACGAAACATCATTTTTTATTAATCACAAACACTTAAAATTTAATCAGAAATTCACCAGTGAACACTTACTCATAAAAACATCGCTCTTGCAGTTACTTTGCTGCTGATTCACTTTTTTGTACATCGTCAAAATCAGAGTGACTCGTCACGGAAACCTATATTTATACCTATATATGTAGACCGATCCTTCGAAAGTTCCACTTTTTCAAACTTTCTTCACAGCTCAAGAGTGGAACACAGTTCAGACCATTTATAGACTCGAACGTCATCTAAAATGTTCTCGTAAAACAGCCGACATAAGAATATTGTAGCTAGAACGGGCACATGCAACACTTACCTAAAATCAGAAGGGAAAAAACAGCGGATGGAATAACTACTAAGAAAACTGGGACTTCCAGGTAAAGCCAATTGCATAATAGGCTTGTTTCCACCACCTATAAATTACCAATCTATTAAGAGCCTATACTACCTCAAATGGCTTAGCAGAATCCTTCGATACGCCGAAAATACTGCAGCATAAATTTTGAAATAAATATATGGTAAAGTTGAGGATTATTGTTAAGTCCTATATTTGGCGAAAACACGATTCCATAAAATTTTCTCGATAGAAAAAATATCCAAAGTTACCTCTAAACTGAACAATAAACCGCTGGCAATCTTATAATACTTAAAATAAGATCATGAAACTTTTTATACTAACTGAACTATCTATAGAGCAGGTCTTATATTATCTATTTTTTTGAATTTCCTTTTTTTTCGCCGAAAAATAAATAGCCTATAATATCGGTCATATCAAAGTTGGTTCCCTGCCGCGCGCCACCCGCGCTCAGTCCTGCTCCGGCTTCCGTACGGGAGGGCTGTGTCAGTTTGCGCTCAGGGCACATTACGCAATTCAACAAATAAAAATATTGAAATACATGAGTTTGTAGTGTTTGCGTGATGGGAAATAACCGAAATAAAAATTAGAAGCGACAGGGTTGGCGTAAAGAATTTCTCAAACATATGATCGAAATGAAGTATCTACTGACCGATCTATTTAGGTACAATATTAGTGATTACAAACATGTAGGTTAATATGTAGTAGGTACACACGTTTGGAGCAGTTTCTGTGTGAGTAGACCAGGTACATAATTACCGTACATACAATTATATTTTATTTACTTTCAAAGCGCTTGGCGGCTGCAGTACGGGTCACAGGTTCGATTCCCGCACGGATCATGTGTTAGGTATATTATGTGACGGTCTACAAATAGTTGTGAAGACTTGTGTTTGTAATCGCACCGTCTACGTTTGGAACTTTGGAGCAATCAGTTTAGGGTAGATAGTTAGACGATAGAATTCTCTTTATTATGTACTTACACCATAAAAATTCCAGATTCAAAAATAATAAAAAAAAACCTAAATAAGTTTGTTTTTTTTTACACATACAACAAAGTGTAGATTTTATACTTTTATTACTCCAATACTTACCTATTTCTCCAATTGCTCCTGAAAAAGACGGTGCAGTTACAAACTCAAGTCTTCACAACTATTTGTAGACCATCACTTATAATAACACATGTTCCGTGCGGGAATCGAACCTGCGACTCGTACTGCAGCCGCTACGCGCTTAGAAAGTAAAAAAAATATAATTGTAGGTAGCTGCAAGAAACCAAACTATTGCTTGTTTCACACACACTTATCTACCTATCAAATATTCATAGTCATACAAACCATGCCTTGAGAATCATGAACACAACAAAAAAAAAACCAATATGCTGTTATGCGCAGTCATACATTTCGTTTTTTTTTTTATAGTGGCAAAGCGTTTTACTACCACGTCAATGTATCCACAGAACTGGTAATGCAAATCCGCTCTGTTTCAAAATCCATTTTTTGGATCGGATGTTTGATCCAATCCGGATTATCCGGATTTTACGGATTTTTCACGAAAATAAACAAATCTACCCATATTGTTTCTAATTTTTGTGTGAATGGGAATTTAATTTTATTATTTGAAATTATTCAAATTCAATACCTTGGTTGGTTTGGTTTTGAAGCCTTTTCCCAACTATGTTGAGGTCGGGTTCCAGTCTAACCGGATGCAGCTGAATACCAGTATTTTACATGGAACGACTGCTTATTCTTTGTAAATATATATTTTAATGTTTTTTTTTTAATATTTTCATTTATATTATTATTATATTATATTTGCAATCGGTCGTCAGACCATAAGCGAATTTGTTACAAGCTACATGGCGTTGTGGTGGAGCAGCCAGTGCTGCGCCTCCCACTTATAGAAGGTGGTTCCTCTTCAGCCTTTTCACCACCTCTGTCGGGTTTAGCAGTTCAGTCACTAGTGGGTTTGGGTGCATGGTTAGGCAAACCATATGTTGGGATTTGTACCGCTCAATTTCAGAGTTTACGAGCGGCACCTGCAGGAAGTCGTGAATTTCGCTATTCCGGGCAAACCAAGGTGCATTTACTATGGCTCTTAGTATTCCGTTTTGAACCCTTTGCAGGCAGAAAATGTTAGATTTGCTGGCTACGCCCCACAATTGAATTCCGTACGTCCATATTGGTTTAAGGACCGAGTTGTAGATGAGTAGCTTGTTGTCTACAGAGAGTACAGAGTTTCTTCCCATGAGCCAATAAAGGTTGCGGAATTTATGGTTTATCTCCTCCCTTTTCTGCTTAATGTGATGCTTCCATGTTAGGCGCCTATCTAAATGGAAGCCAAGATATTTAACACAATCTGTGTGTGGTAAGGTATCAGATCCAGGTCTAACAGGAGGGGTGTTTCCGTGCCTGAGTGTGAAGGTGATATGGTTAGACTTGGATGCACTGGCGCGTATCCGCCACTTACAGAGCCATTTATGTGTCTCGTCTAACTGATTTTGCAGTTTGTTGCTGGCCATTTCTGGGTTGTCGTCAACTGATAGTAGGCTATGTCGTCAGCATATGTTGCAACTGTTATGTCGGGTAAATCTGATGTAAAAATGTTATACAACACAGGGCCAAGAATAGAACCCTGTGGTACTCCAGCTTCCACTTCAAACAATCTTGATCGTGCTTCGCCCTGTTTAACTCGGAAGCAGCAAATCAAATCAAATCAAATCAGCGTTCGGATAAGTACGACCGAATGAGCAGGAACATTGAGTGTGGAAGTTTTGTCTTCACTTTTGCCAGTAATCCTTTGTGCCAGACTCGGTCAAAAGCTTGTTGTACATCCAGAAATGCCGCTGAGCAGTACTTTTTGCGTTCAAAGGCCTGTCTTCCTGTTTGGTAAACTCGGTGAACCTGTTCTATTGTGGAATGGGATTTCCGAAAACCAAACTGATGAGGTGGAACAACACCATTGATGTCCATACATGGTTTTAGTCAGTTAAGGAATATCCTCTCCCACAGTTTGGACAGTACAGGAGTTAAGCTTATCGGCCGATACGACGACGCTTCATGTTCTGGTTTGCCTAATTTGTGGATCATGACTACTTCAGAGATTTTCCAAAGATCAGGAAAGTGAGATGTTCGAAAGATTGCGTTGAACAGACTACATTATAAAACTTAAGAAGACGGGTATTTATCGCGAATTTACCTTTAATTTAATCCCGACGTTTCGACCGGATTGCACCAGCCGTGGTCGCGGGGAGACTGAAGTACTGGAGGTACCGCGACAGCAAAGTGAAGGTGTTTATTCAACTACCCTCACTCATCTTCATAAATGTTAATTAGGGCCGGTTCACACTAGGACAGCACACTACACTAACAGTGTCCGTATATTGAGGCGATTTCACTTGACGAGTACACTTAGTGATTACTGGATTCCAAGCGAAGAGAGTTTGAAGCCGTCCTCGCGATTGAAATTAGGGTACTTCTTGATCTCAATCGCTTCCCGAACCATTCTCTTATAGACAACAACACACACAGCAGACTAGCCAAGAAGGCAATTCATTTTCTGGGAAGATTTTTAAGTATTGAAGGTGTGATCAGGTCAAATCCGGGGGCTTTTTTCGAGTTGAGCTGTCCGATTTCCTTCGCAATTTCTTTTGGTCTTGTTGGCTTAATGGGCAGACACATCTGCAGATCTTGTTCTAATATTGCATCAATATGTCGCTCACCTGCAATGCTCTCGTTGGGTTTGAATACAGAATTCAAATGCATTGCAAATACTTCGGCTTTTTCCAAGTCAGTTCTTGCCCAGGAAGCTTGTGACCTAATTGGGGGATAAGACTCTTGAGGTTTATCTAGGTTTTTGGTTGCCTTCCAGAGCGAGTGTGCACCAACTCCCGTAGGTGACATCATCTGTAAGTTTGTTGCCACCGTTGAATTAATAGATTCCTGGACTACAGACTTTAATTCTTTAGCTGCCTTGTTAAAGTGGAGTTTATCAAGCGGATGACGGGACTGATGCCAAATTCTTCTAAGTCTACGTTTTTTTAGGATTCTTTGCATGATATCCGGCGGATGAGAGTGGTTGGTCGAACCTCTGGATCGAGAGGGTGTGTTAATCCAGGAAGCTATTTGAATGGCATTTGTGAGATATTGGCATTTTTTAATATTTAAAAAAAAAACATTATTGTGGTCCGCCCGAAGCGGGGTCCAAGCTACCAGTGGTTATCGGGGATCCAGACACAAGACCCTCCTCACAATACGGGCCATATCGAAGAGAACTGCCTCCCGAAAAATGGCCTTGATCTAACGGCCTATAGAAAGCCTCGACAGACATTCGTCGTCTGGGCCTATCTCACTTGTAAACGTCTCTTTGTGCCTATTGACCTTGTCTCTCTGACTTTCCTATCTAGAACATCGAGTTCCGTCTGAGTCCTTTTGAGTATGCCAAAAAAGTACATTAAAACCAGCATGACCCAACCGTTGATAGCACGCACCTTGTTCCCGCCTGGAAGAAAGCTATTTAATACTTTCTTCAGACGTCTAAGGTAGCGCTCCTTCAACTTCATATCAGTTACGTTAATGCTTTCGACATACCCAAATACTTGTACTTAGTTTTCGGATGAGGAGAGGTATCTCAGGTGTACGGAATCCGAGAGCTGAATTCCCTTGGATACCATAATCGCCCTTCGCTTTACAAACATGACTGCACTTTTGTCCACACCAAATTCTATCCCAATGGCGTTACTTAAAGAGTCAGTTACTATTAGTTAGGTATTTCCATCAGTCGCAATTTGTTGCGGGAAAAGAGTTTTGGATCATCCACGTGAAGAAGGATAAGTGGTACCTGACCACTTCTCCTCAACCGGCAGCTTAGCCCTGAATCCTCCAGCAATGTGCTATGGGGATTCAGGGCTAGACAAAACTAACTAAGTTTTTTGTAGAGTCAGACTGTCGCCCTGGAATAAACAAAAAAGCTATGTAATTTTTGGAGACAAAATATGACCCAATAATAATAAGGCATCTAAAGTGCCATCGTCGTTTAACCTACTACGATTATGGTTACACTCAATTCCTGCTGCGGAAAAAGCTCGCTGTGAATCGACGTCGAATGCACTGAATATGTTTATAAGCGGCCTCCAAGAGAAATATCAGTTTCAGGCTTTCGGCTGATGAGCACATTTTCGAATATTCTTGCGGAATTTCTTATTGTTCAGAAAATCCGGATTCGATTTTCAAAGCCGGATTTAGAAGTCGTGTAAAACTGTACCGAAATCCGGATTTTTCGGATTACGGATAGTCCGGATTACATTCCCTACTGACAGAACCCTGAATGCAATGGTGACTCGCACTCGATTAGTTTTTTGTAACAATAGAATGTATGCAGTGGCTCAGCATCGTAAAAACTTAGTAGGTTAATTATTTCTTATAATATACTTGCATTTAAGCCTACTTACTATACAAAAACGGCTGTCACAAATACATACAAGGATAAAACTATAAAACTCAAACGTACTACAAACTCAATGCGCCGAACCTGCACGGTTACGTTGGCTCGTCTATTATTTTGTAGCAAATTTCCAGTATAAGTTGATCTCGCATTGTATAGGCTTTCCGTACAATAAGAGGTCAGCTTATACTGGAAAATTTAGCTTGGAAATCAACTTTCTGTAGGTTTAGTGGGCTTTTAAATGAACCCCGTGGATTTTAGTCAGTAAGAGTCTGACAGTCCCTTCCGGTCCACTCAGGGTGGGAGGATAATATTACCACGATAAAAAAGGTACCTACCTAGATTGTAATTAAATTGATATAAAATTTTGTTTTGATAATAGTGACAAATTAATATTAATATTGATAATTTTAATACTTAGAACTCCAATAAATAAAGTAGTTTAATCTAACAAAATTGCATCGACTTCGCGCTGTGCCCGCGCCGCGTGACCGCGAGCCCCATTGTGCGAGCGAGATAAAGAGTTAGGCGGAGCGGTGAAGTGGGGGCGAAATTAGAATTCGAGCTGAGGTTGTATAGGCTCTTAAGTCCGTCAGTTAGAGTATTGGAAAATAATGGAAACGTACTTTTTGTTTTTGTAAATCAATGAATATTGACATAGATAAAACGCATCCAAATTCGGGAGTGGTGTGACGTCAGAAAGCGTTAATAATTATACCACGGCGTGACGTATTGAGAATTTTAAAAGCATCTCATTTTCGTCAATTTTGGTTTAAGTAACTAAATAAAAAATACGGGTAAACTGACGGACTTATTAGATTTTTTCAGTACACAAGCCTATTTAATGGGTTACAAAATCACTTTTATCGATGCTAAATGTAGGGAGTAGTAACTGTACAATCATAACCTTTCTTTTCCACCGTAGTCAGGTAAAAAAGCCTTCAATACCAGTTCCTACTCTTGGAAGATTAGTGAATTTTTGTATGATAAATATTACACGTGGCGTGCGTAATAATGGGCTCCACATCGTCATTTGGATCACATTATCGTGGCATGTACCGACGTTCCCCTGTCACAATCAATACACGTGCTTCTCATCCATCATCTATGGGTGAAACCAGGATAAATAAACAGATAAACTTGCGCATAATATAAAAGAAGATATACCATAGAAACCCAGCCCCCAATTAATCAAATCCGCCATCATTTCCCAGTACCCTCCCCAAAAAGTACTTTGAAAAATTTACCCTGGACGCCACCGCCCTCCCCAAAAAGTACTTTGGAAAAAACCTCTGGTCATCCCTAACAGTTAAAACTGTGGACAGGTGATTAATTATTTATATCCCTTTTTAACTAACACTTCTAACAAATAGAAGGGTTTTGAAGACCGTAATTAAGAGCTTGCGAGAAACAGCTCACAATTTTGTTTTTGTTTACCTATTAATTTAAGTGAGTGTTTGAAAAATTTCTTATTTCCTTTCTTTGGGATTAAGAGGGTTCGTGAATGTGTATTTTTAGGTATGTTTTTATTGTTTGTTCTGACAGGGTGATTTTGCAGTGTACCCTGCCGAAATGGTCACTGTTTTATATGCATGCAAAACGGAATTATGTCGTATTCCGGTTTTGTATAGCGTTGTGGACAAAGCATTCAAAAGCTGCTACTACTGCTGCATTGAATAAAATAACAACAACGCTAATGTAGCTTTTCTATTTTCAGGAAAATAGCCATTTTTAGTATTCATTTCTTTTATGGCAGAAGCCGCAAACAGTCACAATATTCTTGGAAACTATTTTCGTTGATTATTAAAAATAAACTCTTCTGTGTGTGTTCGATCGCGAGTTTCTCCAAAAGGCTCAATAGATGGCGTTGGTCAATTACGTCACAATCCTAGATCGCGATGTTAAGATTCTCCGCGCATAGGGTATAGCGATTGAATAAATAAAGTTTTTTTGGTACTTGCTTTGAACACATTGTTTTATTGTGAAACAAATTCCTCGGGCAGTTGACGAGTGCCGGACAGTGTGGTGCAAATAGTCTTGAAGTAAAATGGCTATGACACATGGACAGATAGACTGACATCACGAAATTTAAAAGGGTTTAGGTTTTCTGGCGGTGGCTCCAAGAAATGTTTAATCAAAGTTGGTTCAGCCATTTCAAGGTTACCATCACTTTTTTTTTAAAACCACAAATTTTAATACAACCTAGGTATGCAAATAACTTTTAGTTATCACTTTAATTTTCACTGAGTATTAAAATAAATACGAACTAACCATAGCTAAACGATGAAAGAAATAATGTTTTAATCTTCCGAATGAGCGAAAACTGAGAAATTGAAAAGCTCTTGCATATTAAATTTTAAAATTGAATCCCTCAGTGTTGCCAGTGAGCAATATAATTAAATCCTACCTTGGTTCTAGACGGCTTCCAGTAAAAATATAAGTGTAAGCTATCTGTCTGTTTTTAAAATGAATGGGATTACTGGATAGCGAAGCCAGAAATGTTTTTGATGACCCTTTAAAGGATTTGGAGTGAAACGCAGTTTTCGAAAAAAATAGCAATAATTGTGTTGGCTTATATATGTTACCGGCCAATTCCTATTCCAGGAAAAGCTAGTTTTCCTGGGCTAAACTATACCGACTTGGGGCACCCTCCTTTTTTACGGTTTGGGCTCGGACAAACTAGTTTATCCTGAAAATGAGCTCGGCGGGTAACATATACAAGGAAAGTAATTCTTTCTTTTAATTTTTCTTTTCTTCTATAACTGATGTTAATTTTTATTTGACAAAATAAATAAATTCATTTATTTTCAGGTAAATAACAATGGCTGTTATTTACCTGAAAATAAATGAATGTATTTATTTGATTTGTTAAGTTATAGATGTAGGAAAGTTACGAGATGGAACGCACCCGTAAATAACAATCAATTTTCCCATCAATACTTAACAGTAGTCCTGATCAAGATGCCTCACCGTCCAAGCAATTTGTTGTGGGATGTGCCCAATAAATAAAGATGTCAGCTTAAAAAATAGCGAGTCGACAGGTTTGTTCGCACCCTAAGTATGTGCCTTGAATAATGAGTGAGAAAGGGGAAACGGTATTTGTTTTGAACAAATTATGTATGGTCAGACATGCTGACACAAGTATGTTTTAAGGCTGCTTAATATTCATTCATACAGGGTTTAAACCACCTCATCACGAAGCCGTCAACCACATTCTGTACATCAAACTAAGTAACTTTACGCAAAAGTTATTGCTGGGAAATTACTTTTTTTTAAATTGTATTTAAAAAAACTTGTCAAAAAGTTGGGACTTTGACCCCCAATATCTCCGTAACTAGAAGGTTCCCGGGTATGGTGTAATACTAAAAAAATATCGCAATGATGGGCAGAACAAGTGCCTTTCGGCTACGTTAAGAGGTGTTTTACACCCTTTATATAGGTACATAAAATAAGGACTATAATCCTCGAAGGGTAAGGTAGAGGTTTACCTAATAGTACACCCACATTTCACCTGTTATGCTTAAAACCCAAGGAATAGGGGGCGAGCCTATTGCCTTCAACCAGGCACAAATCCTGACTGTGAAATTCCTGATAGGAAAACCTAATAACACTTTGCCCGACTTGAGAAAAAAGCCTGGGATCTCTCATTCAATTGTCGTTACTAGAACAACGAGGCAGTCACAAAAAAAGTAATAAATAAAATAAATTTGGAATAATATTATCAACTTTCATACACTCAAACACAATAGCAAACTTTTGTCCTTGAACCCATACACCACGTAAATATTTTGAACTCCCAAATAAACTTTTCGTAATATTTCAAACAAAAAAAAACATAAAAACAACACAGTCACATAACTGTAAAACGATTATCCTCCTGTTTATAGCCATTTCATTCACAAAAAACAACTTTACAAAAATAAAATATATTACTAACTTTAAAAGCCCGTCAGCAATTTTGATATTTTGTAAAACTAAACTCCTACATTTACCGTAGAAAACCGAATAGTAAATATATACTTTAAAACAACACACCCACGCCCCGAAAACCTACAAAACATTTCATTAATTAACGAAACATAACACCAAGATAAGAAAAGGTCCCAATAAAACAACCTGTATGCTAACACATAAACTTAAACATAATAAATAATAAATTTTACCTATCCCCTGTCAGCTAAAGCACCTAATTATTTCTCTTCGCTGACTCTTATATTATGCAGACAGAGATAAGACTTAACCTCCATATTTTTTAAGGGGCTGTACAATTAAAATTTATTGGACACTGATAAGGATAATTTTAATAAGGTAGATGGACATTTATTGTTGTCGTGATTTGCAAATATGGTTCATAACTAACGTGCCAATCTAAGCTAGTGGTCTTGAAAACCAAAGGTTGTCGATATAGCTCATTAAATAAGCTAGCTGAATCGGCATTGGGACGACCATATTACCCGTAAAACTGATGACCGTTGGGTTGGACGTATTTCTGTATGCCTTGACTGAATAATGTGAATCAGCAAATGTAAGGTGGAACGCCTTCGGCTAGGTGGAGCTATGCTGTTAGCTGGGTAGCTGAATGAGAGTTTCTGAGAATCAAGTTTAATAGTGTGCGATTTTGGAGGACTGTCCTCCGCATACTCATCTGCCTAGCCTTTTCCCCAACAATGTTGGGGTCAGCTTCCAGTCTGAACGGATGCAGCTGAATACCAGTATTTTACATGGAGCGACTGCCTATCTTTCGACGTTTCAGTATTCGGGGGATAGTTCTCTACAATCGCACACTATTCAACTTGATTCTCAGAAACTCTTACTCAGCTACCCTGCTAACAACATCACTCCACCTAGCCTGAGGATGTTCAAACTTACACTTGCCGATTCACAGTATTCACTCAGCACTTAGACCCGCAGGCCCTATGTCTATGATGATGATGAAGCTTAGGTGGTTACAAGTCATTCGAACCGTTCAACACGTTGCCAACTTTGCTGACAGTCATTTATGAAGGACTTTACTTACTTTACTTTGTGTTATTTATTTCACCACCACTGCTCTCAAAAACGGTGAAGAAAAACATCGTGAGGAAACCGGCATGTCCTAGAACCAAAAATTCGAAGACATTGTGAAATCTATCAACCCACACTGGGCCCGCGTGGTGGATAAAAATAACCCATACGCAAAATACGCGCTTTGACGTGGAGTTGCGGACACCAGCCTGTTGTATATACTATACTAGCTGACCCGCGCAACTTCGTCTGCGTAACACGAACCAACAGATCCTAAAATTAGCGCGTTCAACCAACCTTACTAACAAACTCTACAGCTTTATAATATTAGTACAGATCGAAGTCAGTAACAATTTATTTTTTCTCGAATAGGTTTAAGTACATTAAACGCCAAAATATTCAACTTATGTTTTTCCAAATGAGGACTCTTTCCTCGACAGCCTTACGTTTCTATCCTTGGACACTCGACAATATCATACTCCAGCTAGGTCGAAAGTTCTCATCAAGTGGCATGACAACTTTCGACCTAGCTGGATCTGCCTTCCTTTTCCAAAGTCTGACCTTCAATGGTAGTCATACTCCGGGCAGGCCAACACAATACGATGTAGATGCTGTAAACTCTTGAAAACCTATTGCAAATTCTTTTCGTCTCCAAGCCTCCATCATGAGACCTTCGATGACAGTCATATTCTAGCTATTTCTAAAGTTCTCATCAAGGTGCATTAAGTGAGCCCAATGACGATATAGCTGCTGTTAACTGTTGAGGATCTCTTGCAATCGCAAATCGGTCTAACAATGGAGACTGAAGGTAGTACTTCAGTCTCCATTGTTAGACCATCGATGACAGTCATGCTCCAGCTAGGTTTAAAGTTGTCAAAATGCACGAAATGAGCCTTAAACACGATAGAGCAGATTTGAAGTGTTGCGGACCTCTTGTGACTGCTTTCGTCTCCATCGTCAGACCTCCGATAGTACTTATACTCTAGCTAGGTCTAAAGTTTATATCGAGGTGCATGAAATGAGCCGACACACGATATAGCTGCTGTACCTGATCATAGTCAAACTTCAGACAGGTCTAATGTTGTCAAAAAGGTCTATGAAATAAGCCCCAAAACGATCTTCTTCTTTATCGTGTGGTAAGTGCCTAACCTGTTGTCAGAGTTTTTATGCCGCCCAAGGTCCTCTGTCTTGGCTTTATATGCCGTCGTGAAATAACTCTCAGGTATGCTGTGGTTTTCTCACGATGTCTTTCTTCACCAAAGCAAGCGATCTTTCCTTCCTTGTCGTGTTGTTGCCTAACCTGGTGTCAGCGTTTTTATGCTGCCCATGGGCCTCTGAATGTCTCTCAGGCATGTTGGTTTCCTCACGATGTTTCAGCAAGCGATGATTATACAATACGCACATGAATGCGAACACAACTATTATCAATAAAAATAGGACAAACTTTGCTAAACACGCTTTTCAATAAAAATAATCATGAAAATCGGACTTCTCTGGAAAAAGTTATACGTCATCATCATCATCATCAATAGTCCGACTTCATCGACTGCTGGGTACAGGCCTCTCTTTGTTTGTGCCAAGCTCCACGCTCTTGTGCCGGTCTCATCCAGGATATTCCCGCAATGGCAACAATATCGTCTGCTTATCTCACCGCTGGACGACCAAAACTTCTGTTTGGATTTTTAGAATGCCACTTAGTCACAGCTTTACTCCACCTGAAATCACCGCACCTTGCTAGGTGTCCTGCCCTACTACATTTGAATTATCATCATTCATCATTATTTCAGCCGAAAGACGTCCACTGCTGGACATAGGCCTATCAAGTGTCGCCACATTGACCGGTCTCGTGCGACTTCATCATTCGGTCATTTGAGTATTGCTCAGCCATAATATAGGTACCTACCTATAGAAAAACAGGCGTTGAGTGGAGAAGTCATTCCCAGAGTGGGAGAAGTCATTTGATGATTGCACATCCTAAAAAAAAAACGAATGCCGCCGGTACCATTCTTTCGCGGAAAATCGTAACACCGTGATTCAGAAAATGTAGTCATATGAACAACGCCATTTTTAAAGCACGAAGTTAAACTGCTAAAACATATGCATGGAAAGCAGTCGAACGGACACTCTACTGGCTTTGTAGATTTTGAAAGCAGGGTCATGTTGACTATTCTCTTCTTCTCTATCTTGTGATTTTTATTCATTAGTACCATTTTGGTTTCATAGATGTCATTGCATGTATCCTTAGGTCATGTTGATAAGTTCTCCTTAAAAACTTTAAAGTCATATAGGCTGATGAAGAGCACCGATTGCAAAGAAACAAAAATCAAAACTTTCTCTAAGTTATGCACAATAATAATTTGTGCATTAAATCAAACCACAATAGTTTTATAATTTACACGTAAAAGGGCTACGTAGAGACACACAGACGCAGACGAAAATTTAAGAAATAGTAGAAAAAGGGTTCTGTGTGTGATCCTTTATCAGTTAAAGCGCCATGTTTACAGATTTATTATTTGAAAAGTGTTAAAAAAATATGTAGAAAACAATGATTTGGAAATATGTAAGCTTTAAAAAAAATCAAAATACTTTGTTACAAAAAGTGAAAACCGGGTGGTTTTAGAACGTGCGAACCTAAGTTATTATCGGAAATCTTACAGCATTACACAAAATCAAAAAGTATTTTATGTCTGTACTGAGGCTTGACCTTGCGACTCACTGTCCGAAAGGCGGTTGCCGTCACTGACGGGCTATTTGTTCTCGTAACAATTTGTCTAAAATAGTTATTCTATTACAATGCATGTTATGACAGTTGTCAGTTGTCAAACAGTTGAAAACTATAGACGAAATGGAATATTGCTCACCCCCGTAACTAATTAGCGTGATAATATATAGCCTATGTCCTTCCCTAGGTTAAAATACATCTCCTTGCCAAATTTCATTACGATCCGATCAGCCGTTTTGTCGTGAAAAGGTAGCAGACAGATAGACAAACAGAGTTACTTTCGCATTTATATAATGGTATGGATTATTATTAATAATATAAAGCAGAAGAGATTGTTTGTTTGTTTTTTTGGTTGAACGCGCTAATCTCAGGAATTACTGGTTCGAATTGAAAAATTATTTTTTTGTTGGATAGTCCATTTATCGAGAAAGACTATATGCTATAAAACATCACGTTGCAACCATTAGGAGCGGAGCAGGAATGAAAAATGTTGCAAAAACGGGGATATTTTTTCCTTTCGTTTTTCTCTCTTATGTGCAGACGAAGTTGCGTGGGTCAGCTAGTACAATATAAAATGCTTCAAAAAAGATCCCAACATAGCTCAATTCTTAATAACACATTTATTTAAATACAAATCGAACAACAATATAAATAGACACCATTCCTGGGTTTATAAGCACAGTAATAATCTCGACTTTCCTTTACAATCTATAATTGTTCACGTCGCGGAATCGTTTGGTCCCCGCACCGTGTAAGCACTGCTATTCGAAATTCTATTATGCCCCACACAATGGAAATCGTTTTATTTTTCAAAGATATAAACATCTTGGCTCGCGCCTTCTTCGTACATTTTCTTCCAGCTTTATGTACTGCAAAATTGTTATTTCAGGATTCCTGTTTCTCATATCATGCTTTTCGTGTTTTATTTTATTTTACTAGCTAGATTACATGTTATTCCGGTTTGCTTCTAGCATCATTTTACGCGTATGATGTTCCCACTGCTGGGACTCAGGCGCCCTGTGAGGAGTGGGTTATAATCCACCACGCGGACCGCGATGCACAGTTCTGGTAGTAAATTTACCTTGAATGATCGATTCTAGTAGAAAAATTAACAATCAAACACTATTTTCCAAAGTATTGAAAATTGCTTTTCATGAGTTAATTTATCTTTTATCCTCCTTTTTCTACTTTTGTATTTAAATAGAAATAAATATTATACTGTTGTACGTTCTGCTATAGCCATAATAACAGAATATAAAAGATTTTCATTTTTCTGTTACGAAACGAAAACGTATTTCATGTTATGTTTCTACCAAAAAATACTCTTTGTACTTTTTAATATTTTTAAAACTCAAAGTCATAATGTTATTTCAAATAGGCCTTCTAAAAGCTCTATGAAGGTCAAAAGTAAAATTGTTTGGCTTCAAATATAACTATTGTAATTCTATAATCGTATCTTTTGTTATCAAAATGTACGAAGGAAGACAAATCAAACAACGTTTCAACATTAGGATTCACAACAACTGAAAATCTGATTAGTATTCATACTACGAATATTTTTCATACAAATGTCGTAGCGAACTCGTAGTATTTTGCTACGCCGCTACGCCGTAGACGTGCTACGACAGGATATTAACCTGTCGGACTTCTGTTCAAAAGCTTTTATTTCATCCGTTAAGCTTTTAAGCATGAATTTTTAACGTGAAATTCCTGTCTTACAATATTCTATGAGGAATAACTTAAAATTGAAACTAAGTGTTTGAGGTGCAACTTGGGACATCGTTAACTTAATGGCTTAAGTGTTTCTACTTAACTTACACGCTTTTAGGTGCACTCTCTTAGATGCTGTCTTGTTAAAACTTTAACAATTTTAGTTTTGGTTTTCGGTAGATTTCATTTTAAAGGTGGTTTAGGTAAATTATTTAGCATGAAGTTGTCTAAAGTTTAGTGAGATTGGCAACGGGAAAATTCTAAAGGGACACATTTTAACATTTAGACAGCGATTTGATACAGCTAGGATCAGTCCGTAGTTAATGGAACTGTTACAGGTTATGTATGGGTACACTAATCCTAATACTCCGGAATACTTTCTAGGTAAAAATACATAAGGACTTGACTATAGACCGATCCCAGCTTTCAATCAATATTTATTAATAGGTACTTATTTTTGTGTTCACGGTGGTACGCGTCGTTTTATAACACGATTATTCTAAAATACAGGTATAATTATTATTCGTATAGTAGTAGTTCATGAGGGCAGAAATATTATTGTTCCTGTTATCATTTCTAACAATAATGTAATAATGTATTAATGGATGTAATTTGCATGTAATTAAGTATTGTATGCCCAATGGGCGGGACAAAGCTGATCACAATCGAATTATTTTAAGTCCTATGTTTTGTACCTACCTAAGATGATGCACAATAAATATATTGATGATTTTTTTGTTTTAGCTTGCGTAAGAGTGGGGCAACAAAATTTTTATAGTGATTATCCAGTCAGCCGAATAAATTTTAGTTTTCCAATTTAATATCTATAGAATTGTTATCAGTACTCCGAATGACTTTAAAACAGTCGAATGGTGACTAAGAACTTCATTTTTAATCCCCGACGCGGGTGATATAAATTTGTCGTATTTGTGTGTGTGTCCCAAAATGGCCGCCGCCACAAATAGATGGATTTCATCTTTACTCAACAACTCCCTCAATATGGGTATCAAATGAAAGGCTTGACTAGTATAATACTATACGCTGTAATAAATTTCAAATCCTAGATGGCCGCCACCAAAAAATGGCGAATTACATTTTGTTTCACAACTCCCTCAATATGGGTATCAAATAGGCTAACACCAAATACCAGTATACCTTGAAATTAAGTCGTGTTGGTCAGGGGTTTTTTAATTTTTTAATTTAACCTAACTTGTTAATAAATAACCATTTATTTTCAGTGAAAATGAAGAATTTGACATCGATAATCTTTTGCCGCCAAAATCGCGGAAGTTTTACCTAAACCCTTGAAATTTTGACTGGACTGGGGGAATAACAAATGTTTTCTACTAAATTTACTATTTTTCTCGCACTTAAAGTGAATAGTATAGTTTGCACTTCGAGACAAAACGCCAACTTAAAATACCCTCGGGTTCATTGAGTCCCTCGCGCGCTCGGGAGTCAAAAAGAAAGTCACAATCTATCAGAGGTGGTTTGACTTTGGTTTTTGACAAACCACCTCTAGTGTATTGTGGCTTCGTTTAGTGCCTCGATTTAAAATATACTATAATAAAAAGGGGAATCATCGACTCGAAGAAGAAGAAGAACCGAACATTAATTTTATTTACAAGTTTTCATGTGATAATTAATGAGTGAAAAATTTTAAATAACATAATTTTATACACTATCACATAACTTTTATATACACGATTGGTTATTCATCATTTTACAACAATAATTTTGGTAAAGTTCTCCCTCGAGATACCTACACACAGAATTCCAAGCAGGTGGAGCTGCGGGGATAAACTAATATCTTCTACTCAATAAAACACTGACTCTTTGACACTACAACCTGGGTAATTTATACGTTACCCCTGTTTGTCAGATTTTCAGGTCACCAAGTACCTATAAAGATCTACAAATTTTAATGACAGCCGGTAACAACCGCTTAATGGGCTTTCCGAAACATGGAGAATATTCAGTATGCAATGGATGATCACCCATGCACTGACTGACCTTGGCACAGCTGCACAGCTGTTACGATTTAGTTACAAGCTTCTATACACGTAAACAAAAGAGCTCCTCAAATTCAAATACCGAAACCATAATCTAAGATGGCGGCCGAGTCTATTATATTTTAAGTTTGGAAACTTCAACAGAAGCTCTTAAATATAATACGTAAAGTATTTAAGATGAACAACGGTTGAACGGGCGTAAATTCATTGAAACCAAAGTATAGCACGACGCAATTTAAAGGTATCTTCATTTTTTTTTTAGGATGGGAAATCATCAAATAACTTCTCCCACTCTTGGCGGAGCAGAAGGGAGTGTCAGACCTTTACTGACTAAAACCCACCCATGTTCCTTCCTCGCCCTTTATGTTCCGGGGCCGCGGTATCTTTTCCGAACAGGCCCGCAACTCCGTATTTAAAGGTATCTAAGATACAATTTAGTTTCCAGCTACAGTTTGTTTGTTTAGTTCTAGTCACATTAGATAGAACCAATAAAACCTAAGCATCCACATTTTACCAAAACTAATTTCATTAAAAACCGAGCATAATATTGAATTCCCGGGCTTTTTGTTAAGAAAATCTAATAACACTTTTTTTTCGGGAACCGGGAATTCCCATGCTCACTAGTCACACTCCCGATCCAGGGTGGATAGGGAGCGTAACTAGATCAACGACACTTTTTTCGATGTAACCTTTTGATCGTGTCGTACTGTACAATGCCTGTGACTAATTTTTATTATGTTTCTTGAATAGAATCCGGGTCAAAGGAGAGTTATGAATGCTTCAGATCTTTTAAATTAATAGTAATTTCGGTAGCAGAGAGTTGTAGACATTATTAAATTATACTTTCAAAATTAGATTTGCTGTTTTCGTTTTATACTTCATCCGTTTTCTGTATTGTTTTGGTTTAATTTAGGGTATTTTGATTATGAAAATCTAGGATTTTGTAAAAAAAAAATCCTTTTATTAAATTTTGAGTGGGTGTCGTAAATTGATGGAATATAAAGTTGTAAATATGGGCAGTGGCATTTTAAGCGCCATCAACATTTTGTGATCCCAAACCAACTGAGTAATTGCGTAATCCAATCATAATTCTTATATTAATCATCATCATTTCAAGCGAGTGATGTCCATTGCTGGACATTGACCTCTCTGAATGGTGACATTGATCGGTCCCGTGCGTCTCGCATACAGCGGATTCCCGCAACGTTCACCAGGTAATCACCCCACTATGTGGGAGGTCTTCCAATGCAACGTCTTAATTTTAATAAATTTGATGAAATTTAATGAATATGATGAAATTTAATAAATCTGATGAAATTTAATAAATTTGATGAAATTTAATCAATTTGATGACATTCAGTGACTTATTAGGCTCGGAACAGTGAGCTCACACATATGGCAAATAACTGTAGATACGCCTTTCAGCAAGAGTGAGCGAGGCCAAACTATTCGGACGTCGTATCTGCCTGTAATATTCCCACTACTGGGACGTGGACCTTCGCTCTATGGGAGAAAGTTGCTGTACTCGACCATGACAGTTCAGTGTGGATTGGTGCATATTTTTCGTCACGGTTCGGTAGAGCAGGGCCCGAGCCTCGACAGAGATAACGACAAAATCGTAAACTTTCGATTATTAATTACTAACGAATGAATTTGGTTGCAATATTGATGCTTGCGAGTAATGAAAGTCTCTATATCCTAGATGCGTTTCTTGTAATCATAATTATTGCAATCGAATTTATTCGTTACTAATACGCGATCGAAAGTTAGCGATTTTATCGTTATCTCTGTCGAGACTGCCGGGACAGACCTAACGATTTAAATCTTTGCTATCGATAGTTATATAAAGCGGAAAACTTTCCGATAAAGAAATACCTATAGTTTTAGTGACGTGTTAATTGATCGAACTTTTTCCTTGTGCGGAAAGTTGGCGGGCAATGAAACGGAACGTGGAGGTTCCTCTTGTGCGGAAAATGCCCTCGGAGCAACAAGTTCCGTTCTGGCACGACGAAACTTTGGATGCTTCTGAATGCGGACTAAGATGGGAGAAAACGGTTAATACTTACACTCATTTAAGTTTTAAATTATCTTAAATATGTTTATTTTACTGGATTGTGGGGGCAGTCGTGTCATTTAAAATACTGGTATACAGCGACAGCCGATTAGACTCGAAGTCATTTCCAACATATTCGGGAAAAATAGAGATTCAACTACCTGCTTCTTATATTTTTATTCATTACCGGTTTGCAAAGTTGGGTTCAAAATGAGCGACCTACACATTCGTAAGTCGCGGACCATTTTGTTCCTATCAACAAACCGCTGCCACCTCTAGCTTACGCCACGTCGTCCCAATGACGTCACTACTGAAGCAGCGCGCACAATCCGAACATCCATCAGTTTCAGCGCGTTTAACGAACACTTGCCTCATTTCGATGACGTGAAATTTCCAGTATTCCTAAAGAGAGTAGAAAAAGAGATGTTAAAGAAAAATGCTTGAATTTCATGTAACCCAAGTTATATGCACGCTTGTAATCGGAAAAGAATTAGACAGTCGTATTTAAATCCAGACTAGAGGCTGCTAGAAGATGCCCGCCAGATCTTATGGTGGCAATCTGGCAAGGAGGCTTGCCGCTGCGCCGAAGATCGTGCGGTACCCATGGACCAGGTTTACGGCTACAACTTTTGGGGCGCATTCAGGTAATGGGCGACTCGCCGCCTCAAGGAACACATTCACGCTGGGGCCCTGAAAAGTTCCATGAACCGCATGGCATAGTCTTCCGGTAGGAGGAGTTTGGATCCTCCAGGTTGGGCAGGAGCCGCCAGAAGGCAGCCTCGGACTGTTCGAAAGAGATACCGTAACCCCGGAAAACAAAGGGCTAAGAAGGAACATGTATACATTTTAGTCAGTAAAAGTCTGACACTCCCTCCCGCTCTGCCCAGAGCGAGAGGAGTCATCGATTTGAAAAAAAGGCCGTTATTGAGAATAACTGATAATCCAACATATAATATCACTTTGCTTGACTCAGGATCGAACACAAGACCTCACTCGTGGTGTTTGAGACTATTAGGCTAGACTAAAGTTCTTGTTCGAAAAATGAAATATCTCTAACTTTTCATTGACATGTCTACATTGAAGCTAGTTATTAAAGATGACAGCAAAATCCACGTGTCGTTCATATTTTTTTTTTTTTTTTAAGAAAATAACCGGTTTTACACCGTTAGAACACACAGGTAGAAAAAATATTGATATGTGATACATTATTATTATGTAAATAAAAGCTAATAAGCTTTCAAAAAAGCTTTATACATTTCAATATTTTTGCAGAATTACCTGCGATTCTAGAAAGTTGTTTGAAGCACTAAATCCAAAAATATCGAAATACAAACTCGTTTTACAAAAGGTACCTTTTTTAATTTTTTCGCTTTCTCAGTATCTGACATCAGTTACTGTTCAAGTACAAAAGACTTTCTAAAATAAACATATTTTCTCGTACCTTCGACCTTTTCCATACGTGAGGTCGTGTAATGAAAAGATCCATATTGATATTGTTAAGCTTGAGAACGTTTAGGAAAAATTTATTGGTACTAAGAAACGCTACGAATTCTCAGCAACATCACTACGACCTCATTAAAATATTAATTGAACTATCGATGTTGGCTACGAAAGCGTACCAGCCGTAGCGGTGACGTCATCAAGTTTGCTACGGCGTAGCAAGAGTTGACTAAAAATGTTTTTACTGAATGTTATGTACGCTTTTGGAGGCTGATTCCATGTCACTTGTCGTGATCTACATGGCCTGAGGTCCGAAGAATAGATAAATACGACCTCATTAAAATATTAATTGAACTATCGATGTTGGCTACGAAAGCGTAGCAACCGTAGCGGTGACGTCATAAAGTTTGCTACGGCGTAGCAAGAGTTGACTAAAAATGTTTTTACTGAATGTTATGTACGCTTTTGGAGGCTGATTCAATGTCACTTGTCGTGATCCACATGGCCTGAGGTCCGAAGAATAGATAAATACGACCTCATTAAAATATTAATTGAACTATCGATGTTGGCTACGAAAGCGTAGCAACCGTAGCGGTGACGTCATAAAGTTTGCTACGGCGTAGCAAGAGTTGACTAAAAATGTTTTTACTGAATGTTATGTACGCTTTTGGAGGCTGATTCAATGTCACTTGTCGTGATCCACATGGCCTGAGGTCCGAAGAATAGATAAAAAATCGTGTCACAGCATAAAAAAGTAGCAAAACTGAGACAGTAAAAACACGTAGTAAACTAAACAACAGCATGGATATAACGGGAATCATTTGCAGCGGTGTCGTCCTATGATTGACGATGAGCCGACAATGCCATTATACTCCAGTGGATTGATACCCTATTGTCTTTTGACATAATGGAACACTGGCAACAGTTTGCTGGCTGGTGTGGTGCATTTCGTTGTGATGTGGACGATATTTTATTTATGCGAGGATTAGGCTTAATTGAATAGAAATTGGTTTCTGAATTTACGGCCAAAGTGTAATTGAAATGTTTGAAGACCTCTTATATGGTCATCAATCCTTGTAACAAAAAAATATACATTTACATTATATGCTGTTCAATGTTACTGTTACTGTTAGCCTTTGTCATCCCACTGCTGGGCAAAGGCCTCTTTCCATGACTTACATATTAATAATAATAAATAAATATCGCTGGACATTAACACACAGCGCCATCTAATGCCTCACTAAGCAAGGCTTGTGTCATGGACACCAGATAGTTGATATACTACATATATACTTTTTTGTTTGTAAATACATACTTATTATACATATAAACATCCATGACTCGGAAACAAATGTCCATGCTCATCACACAAACATTTGCATCTACCGGGATTCGAACCCAGGACCCTACGAACGCAAGGCAGCTTCACTATCACTACGCCATTCGAGTCGTCAAATTATATATTCTTCGATCCAAGGCCAATGTGGAGCACTGTTCGTTGGTTTTGTCGTACGATATAATTATTTAAATACAATTTTTGTTCTCTATTGATCAAATCAGGAATGTCGTACTAAACTTGGAACTTATTCTGTGAGCTATATCGACAACAGGTCACCTATCCACTGTTATCGATAGTGGTCCTCTCGAAGTTGATGGGTGCCATGAGTGTCCAGCTGGGATGAAAAACTTACAACTAAACGACTACACGCTAGCTAAGGGTACCCCCTGTAGGGTATGGGCCTTGGCTCAGAGCGTCACTGGAAGAGGACAGCAAATGAACAGGCAGAATCGGAGAGGTGACTAAAACCATCCTCTATCCATTAGTGAAAACAGCTTGAAAATCGGGGCAGTAGTTTTTGAGGTTATCGCAAACAGATAGATAGACAGACGCGGCGGAGGACTTTGTTTTGTGAAATGTAATAATGAAATGTTTTCAGTATATTCTCACTTTCATATCTACTTATATTAATCTACACACAGGATGTCCACCTGTGCGTGTGCATCCACTCAATGCCCAATAAAATGGAGTGACACATTTCACAGCGTGAACAGAGTTGTCACGTCATGATTGACGAGACAACTCTAGATTGATATGGGCTACTGGTGCGACAGTTCTGTAAGTGGGGAAACAAAATAATTAAACACTGTTTTAGGCTTTCACGGTTGACAACAAAACAAACAACAACAAAACAAATAATCACGGAAGATATCCCGTAAGTGACAATATAAGTTTAAAATAATTAAAATTTAGTTTTCTGCCAAATGACAACGCAATTTAGTATATAGTTCAATATATTTTGTAAATAAATTCTACAAAGTTATGATAATTTTTTTCAAAGTAACAGCATCGAATTGTGGTGGAATACAGTGTGATCTTTTATTTTAAAAAATCAAAGAGTTTGATGCGGAAAATGACAACGATTGATGATATTTATTTCAAAAATCCAATGCGGTTTCAGTTTACATATGAATTGGCCTCAAAACATTTTCAGACTCTCATTAAAAAAAAGCGGCCAAGTGCGAGTTAGACTCGCCCATGAAGGGTTCCGTAACAGCAAGTAACATAATATAAAACTTACGATTTTACGATTTATGACGTATAAAAAAATACTTACTAGATTTCATTCAAACTAATTTTGGGAGAGGTGTGGGAGGGCAGGGGGAGGGTTAGAATGGTGTACTTGATGATGACCGTTTATGCGACGGTGTACGAACAATTTCTTAAAAATAATCTATCTTCAAATCCAAGTTGATTCACCATAAACAAAACTACAAAAAAACACAAACACTCTCGTCTAAACCCGACTGTTTCATTCCACAGCCGAATCTCAGGCGGTCGCGTTCAGTTAAACAATTACAACTTGAAAATAACCAATTAGTCGCTTTAACGTACACTGTTAATTAAAATTTTCCGTTTTATGAAGTGAGTTAATGTGACGTAAGTAGTTTATGTAGCTGTAATTTTTTGGGCTGTGGTCTCTGGGGGATTTGGGGCGGTAAAGTTTTGGTAGTTGTGTGTTTAATGTTTTAATTTAATTTTGGGAGTTCTTTCTTATGTTTGGTGCAGAGGGTTTATTATAGCTTGCTTTTTATATGTGTATATCATCCGCAAAACCGACGTGTAATAATATAATTAATATAATAAAAATAGACGTGTTTTTGAGTGGAGACAGTAAATCGGCAAGTGCGACGATGTTCCAAGGGTGAATAGAATGGAATAGAATAGAATTTTTATTTTGCAAAAATGGGTATACAATCGTTGTTATGACATATCAAAACTCAGCCATATTTTACCATTCGGGATGCAAACATTTAGCTACATTATTTATGCAACATGAACTTACATTATTTTAAAATACCAGATCGATTTTAATGTTATTATTACAATATTATCAATAGAGTTAACATTAAACAAATAAATAATAATTTTCATTAAAGCTATCATTACATCAATTAATTATCATTTTCATTACAATTATAATCAAATTACAAAATTATCATTTTTATTACACAAAATTAACATCAACGTCAACATTAGTCAACATTATTAAATTAATAAAATATCAATATTATACTAATCAACAAATATATTTTTCTCTGTTAGAGACTCATTTATGCTATAGTACACTTTATCTGTCAAAAATTTACGTAGTCTTTACTTGGTGGTACGTGGTGGCTAATAGCAACTGGATGAGAGTGGTCATCTGTATCTGTAGGCTAGTTTCCACCATCAATAAATTGCAAATCTATTTAGTCCGTCTGTTAGAGTTTTGGAAAATAATGGCCATGTATTTTTTGTTTTTGTAAATCAATGAATGTTGACTAAGATAAAACGTATCAAAATTCTGGAGTGGGGGCGTATGACGTCAGAATGCAACAAAAAATCGAGGGTGTAAACGACCTCATCCCGAAGCCGTCAACCAATCATTCTGTAAACCAAACTAAATAACTTTACGCCAAAATTATTGCTGGGAAACGATTTTTTTTTTGGGGTGAAAAATCATGTTTTGTGGTAGAACTCAATGTAAAGCACTCAAAACATTGTGCTGATGGATGAATTAAATAGTAACAGGTCGTGGGGGTGAAAAAAATTACAATAAAAACTTGTATCCAAAAAAAAAACTTGTCAAAATGTTGTAACTTTGACCCCCAATATCTCAGTAACAAGAAGGTTCCCGGTAGGGTGCAGAACAAAACAATGATCGCAATGACGGGGAAAACATGTACCTATCGGCTTCGTTATGAGGTGTTTTACACCTTTTATATCAAGGCGTGACGTATATTGAGAGTTTTAAAACCGTCGTTATCACCGATCAATTTCGGTTTACGTTATAAAAGAAAAAAACTTTTTTGCAAAAAATATAACCGACTTCACACAAAAAAGTGAAAAATTACTTTAGCTTCAGAAGTCGGTGACCTTTGTTTGATTGATTTAGTTTCTTTGTCACCGACTTCTGAAGCTAAAGTAATTTTTCACTTTTTTGTGTGAAGTCGGTTATATTTTTTCTCTCCAGGATCCCATTAAATGGAACTTAACACATCGAACTGTCGAAATCTGGATGTATTGTACACTTCTGCGTACTTCCTCAGAGCATACAGGCGTGATGGTACGTCACTGTGTTACATAAACGATAAACAACCAAGCGATTGCAGCAATTACTGCAGTTTTGCCGTGTATTGATGAAGAGTTCCATTTATATCTGCGAAGATCAGCGTCAGATCTTAACCAAATGGGAAATGGGACCACACGGAAAGCACCAGCTTTCAAATAAAATAAGAATCATCAAAATCGGTTTACCCAGTCGAAAGTTCAGAGGCAACAAACATTGTCGAAATCTGGGAGTATTGTGCACATCTGCGTACCCCCTCAGAGCATACAGACGTGATGTTACGTCATGATGTAGTATGAACAATGAACCTACAAGCGATTGCAGCAATTACTGCAGATTTGCCGTCTATTTTTGAAGAGTTCCATTGTATGTCTCGGAAGACCAGCATCAAATCTTCAGCAAATTAAAATGGGACCAAACGACAAGCACCAGCTTCCAAATAAAAAAAGAATCATCAAAATCGGTTCACCCAGTCGAAAGTTCTGAGGTAACAAACACAAAAAAAATACAGACGAATTGATAACCGCCTCTTTTTGGAAGTCGGTTGAAAATACGGGTCAAATATTTTTTGATTCTCTAACTGATGGATTTATAAGATTTTTTGTCGTTTCCCCTTTTGTATTTACAAACGATAAGCGACGACGACGGCCAAATGGGTGCCTTAATATGATGAAATAATCACAATTATAACCATCCAGTTTTTCAATAGAAAGAAAGAAAAAATATTTGACGTCAGTATTAAGCACACACACATCTTAATATATACTAGCTGACTCGCGCAACTTCGTCTGCGTCTCATAATTTGAGATTTAAACTATCCTATCTCTCAAGTTGGATCGAACTGCACATGGTGTGCGAATTTTATTATAATCGGTTAAGTGGTTTAGGAGTCCATTGAGGACAAACATTGTGACACGAGATTTATATGTATTAAGATAAATCTCGTGTCACAATGTTTGTCCTCAATGGACTCCTAAACCACTTAACCGATTATAATAAAATTCGCACACCATGTGCAGTTCGATCCAACTTGAGAGATAGGATAGTTTAAATCTCAAATTATGAGACGCAGACGAAGTTGCGCGAGTCAGCTAGTATATAATAAAAAAGTAACAAAAAGGACAAAAATACATAGTATGTACTGTGTGCCTCACGGCTGTGCCAAAAAGGTTCATTTCAGCTTTCATGCCAGACAGGTGATGCTGTCTGACGCTGGTCTTCCAATGAACCTTGACAGGGGAAGGGACAAACAGAAAACAGTTTCAAACATAAGAAAATATAAATAAATGGCTATCGGTACAATAAAAAAGAATAAAAAATAGGGTAAATTGATTAAATGTACGAGTACGTGCTTATAAAAAAATGTATGTAAAGTAATAAGTATTTAATTGTGCAACAATAATAATTGTCTGTAATAGAGCATTCATTAATATTGTGTCAGCTACTAATGATTTAATTTGAAAATAAATTTGTAGTTTTCATATTCTCGTAAAACATTTAATTTGTGCCTTATAATATTGGTTGTGCCTTTCCATGAAATTGAATTTAAGTCAAAATTATTTGTATACGGTTTTTCCTCGAAGATAGCTCATTTCATTAACATTCGATTACAAAAAAAAAAAATCTTAATAAATCTCTTTACAGTTCCGGTAACACAAAAATTTGACCAAGTATGCGTTATTTCAGCCTTGTTTTAATATACATTCAATTAATGGACCCATTATTGCTATCGCTCTTTGTGGTAATTGAAAACGCTACCCACATACATTTCCAAAAATAATTTATTATTCAACAAACGAATGCGTTTACTAAAACCTACACAGAACAGCCATTAACGTGGTTTGACCCCACTTGACCAAGAAACTGTAATTAGAAAGGGGTCTAGTTACATTGGTCGACACGTCGCGTGCTTTCTTTGAATAATCTTTATTTCCTGTAACCTTATCGGTTTTCTATGTGACTGTATCACGGACGAAGCTGTGCATACAATTTTGTGCTTTGTTTCCCAGTGAATAAAACGGATTTTCCAATAGGCTTGTTCATGATTTAATGAAATTAATTTCTTTATCAGCAAAAGTACTAATTTCGACTTTATGCAGTTGAAAGAAGGTGAAAACTGGACTGTATGGCTTTATGGAATAGGCCAACGAACTGATGGTGTTATGCAAAGCTAAGATAACAGTGGGCAAAACATTTTAATGCCCCTTATTGTAATAGTTTTCTAGACTTTTGCTTTATTGCTAACAGTTAAGTTAGAAACTAGGTGAAACACAAGATTAAATAAATTAACAAATTAACAATTAACACGTTACAAATAGAGTCACGCCATTTTAATGTATTACCTTATTTGTATTGTTAGCAAAAGCTATGCCATTTTTCTGACTTATGTAGTATAAATGGTGTAAGAAACTTCTTAACGAAGCCATAAGGCACTTGTCATTGCGATAATTTTTTTGTTCCACTCCATACCTGGGAACGTTCTAGTTACGGAGATATTGGGGGTCAAAGTTCAGACTTAAAAAAAAAATACAACTTTCTATTGTAAGTTTTTACTTTACTTTTAACACCTTCATGACCTGTTCTGTTCAATCTATCCAATACAACGTGTTGCAGTTCTTGTGGTAGAACTCAATGTAAAACATGATTTTCCACCCCAAAAAAAGTCATTATGTAGCATTTTTTTTTGCGTAAAGTTACTTAGTTTTATGTATAGAATACAGGGTGTAAACCACAACCTTATCACGAAGCTTGACGGCTTCGTGATGAGATTGTTGTATAAACTCTAATAAGTCCAAAAAATATGTTCTATATTCGAGCCAGTCGTACTGGTATGGACACCATCATAATAAACACTGACTATTGTCCATCAGTGTCCGATATTAGCAGCCAGTACGCCAGTATTTCGTGCCAGTTTGATTGATCTATTAAATTGATTCGTTCTTTATGATATCAAAGCCAATTTGACAGCCATTGAATGAAATGCATAGCAATTTAACAATAAATCGAATCGCACGCCACTAGATCTAGATATCATTGGTCTTAATGATTGGTAGAAAGGTCAATGATCTAGGTACATAATATAACATCACGCCAGTATGGGCACGAGGGGTTAAGCAGAGGCGTCGTTTTAACATTCATCGGCAGCGGCGTCATTTCACTAGTCATGGGACTTGGGAAATTTAGGACTGTGTCTAAAAGGACATCTCAGCAAAGTGTTATTCAAAGCGCAGTCTTGTGCAAGTGTTATTCAAAGCGCAGTCTTGTGCAAGTGTTATTCAAAGCGCAGTGTTGTGCAAAGCGTTATAATTGAGGTTTTCATTTGGACTTTTTTAATAGCAGCCTAGAGTTTAAAGTAGTTTTATTTATTTATTTATTTCGATCGAGCGTATTGCCATGAATTGCAATAGCATCAAAAATGCGTGGAAATTGGACCTAAGATAGCAGTAGCGAAAATGTAGGTTTTGCAGTATTTTTTCTCATTTACTAACTTCCGGAAATAACGGTAAATTTTAATAATCCGTCCTCCATGGACTATAAATCGATTTTCGATGTCCATACATCAAATATATTGATCAATCCATCAACAATACTCTTTGGGTTCTAGATAAAAAATAATATTGGCAGCCATTTTGTTGATGAGCGAATTCAGTTATACGGATCTCGATAATGTATATTTTCAGGAGAGCTTAATTATATTTTGTTTTATACAGGCATGTGTGGTGTTACGCGAATGGATTAAGTAAGGAATGAGTATATTAGAGGAAGTCTGAAAGTGGCGCCGGTGACTGAACAGTTGTGTGGTAATCGGTTGTCGTGGTATGGGCATGAAATGCGGAGGAATGAGGAAAATGTCGTGAAAAAAGTTTGGAATTTGAATGTGGATGGGTATTTGAGTAGAGAAAGACCAAAGAAACGATGGATGGGCTGTGTTAAGACGGATATGGTAAGAAAAGAAGTGTCTGATGAGATGAGGAGTATGGAAGGAGAAGACATGCTGCGCCGACCCCAAATAAATTGGGATAAGGGCAAGAGAATGATGATGATGATGACAGGCATATTTTTTTGGTATATATGAAGCTTCGCTACTCAAGAAAAAAATCATGCGGGGCACTCTTTGGGGCCTGCTAATAGAAGTGACAACTCGTAGCCGATTCGTAATGACTACGCCGTAGTGCATCGCTGTGAAGTTTTTAAATGTTACAGTACCATGCTGTGATAGGAGCCTTTTAGCGGCAGATCCCCATAATTCAGTAAGGTACTCGAGATGTGATTCTACTAATGAGTTATAAATAAAAGTACGTATTTTCCTAGGAATACAATTTGAGATCTTGCGTAAGGATGCCAGTAATGACGTTTATTTTGATTTTACTTAGTCGATGTGCAGTTTCTGTGTAAGTTTGTTGTCTACCCTTTTTCTTTTTTTTTTGGGATGAAAAATCATCAAATGACTTCTCCCACTCTAGGCGGAGCGGGAGGGAGAGTCAGATTCTTACTGACTAAAACCCATCCATTTTCCTTTCTCGCCCTTTATGTTCCGGGGCCGCGGTATCTCCTTCGAACAGCCCATAGCCAGCCGTCCACAGGCCCGCATCTACGGTGGCCGGTAGCCACCACGTGGCCCCCGACGCCCGTTGCGTCTCCCGCGGCGGCCGGGAAGAGAGGATCTCTCCCTCTCTCGTTCCGCCACCCCCTTCGCTAGCATCACTGCTTCGCAGAAGGAGGCGACGGCTTCCCATTCCGTCTCGTTCCGGACCATGGATTGAACCAGGGCCGGACGCGAGAGGTCGCCGCCGCCGATCGCCGCCACGAGGACACGGCGGAGCTCCGCCCACGCAGGGCAGACTTCCACCGTGTGCTCCACCGTGTCCTCCGGTCGATCCTCGCAGTGGAGACACCCGGGCGTTTCCTCCCACCCGATTCGGTGCAGGTACCTCCCGAAACATCCGTGTCCGGTGAGGACCTGCGTCAGGCGGAAGGTGAGGACGCCGTGGCGCCTCTCCAGCCACTCCTCAAAGAGGGGACTTACCGCCACTATCGTGGCGTGCCCTGCACGGGGTTGCGACAGTCGCTCTCTCCATGTCGCCATGAGATCGCGCCGGAGGTCAGTCCGCTGAGCGGCAATTTGCCGCGGCAGCGGAGTTTTCCCCCGGCGTAGTACCTCCGCGCGCCATTCGTGTAGGCGCGCGAGGACTATCGCCTGCAGATCCCATGGCGGCAATCCGGCAAGCAGGCCCGCCGCCTCGCGAGAGATCGTGCGGTACCCACGGACCATCTTTACGGCCACCACTTTTTGGGGCGCGTTCAGATGATGAGCGGCTCGACCCCGGTCTACCCTCAGACCGAGATATTTTTTATGTTTAGTTTTAGATGCAAATATATAAATACTCGTTGTTAATTTTTATGTGTTTTGTTATGAGCGGGATAATAAATGCTTTTTCTTTCTTTCATCGGCTACGAGTGCTATGAAAAAAGTTTTCACTTCAAATCTATGTTATCTATTTTAATTTAAGTAATGAATAAACCTGCATATTTTTCTAAACTATGTATTTATTGCTTTTTGTCTCCGCATAATGTAGCGCATGCTGTGCTTTGCTATAAGATATTTTTTGAGACAGTAAAATACATCAGATAGGATGTGGCACAATAATAAGAGCCACTCTGGATGACATATTAAGTTCCTCCAAAAGCACGTTAAGTCATTGGTCCCGGTTGTCATTTGTAGATGTTTGGCGGTCCTCATACTTACTCAGTGTCCCCACCCCAACAAAGTTGGGAAAAGGCTAGGCAGATGATGATAACTGTCGTCCTGAACTTATAAGTATAAAATACCGATGCACTGTTTTTATAAACTTTAAAATAACGAGAGAGATTTTACCAATAAAGACGTCATACCATACTCATTAAAAACAAATAAAAACATGGCGATATTTTACTATAGGTACCAACATAGAACATAAGCAATTTTCTTTCTGCCACTGAGTAGGTTAGAAGATGACAGAGATATATTAGGACCCCGTTGTCAGAAAGAGATAAACATATTGTTCACACTTACTAGGTGACGGCCAATGTCGGCCTATGACGTTACATCGGCTAGACTGAGCTGGGGGATGTTCCAATTTAAATAGACTGAACAGGACTTACAAATGAAAAACACATCCTTCTTGATTTTCACAGCCCACCAAGTATAAGTATTACACTCTCTAAACACACAACTTAGCATATTTATTTAAATAAAATTTAAACCAAACTCCCGCTTAAACGTCAGTCTGCCTCAGTATTATATATAACATCATTGGGCGTATATACATCAGCCTGTAATCGATGGCTCTTAGAAAAGAGTTTTCATGAGAGCTTGAAATTAGAAGGACCTAAAACAAAACGAGTATATGTGGGCAAAAGTCTCCACACGATGGTTGCTGGAAGACGGATGGCCCTGACGAAACCGGCCCAGAAAGAGGTGAGGGGATGATTTGGGTTGGTTCGAGGAGGCACTACAATAGAGCACGTGGATGGAATTGGGGAAAGCCTCTGCCCAGCAGTGGGAAAATACAGGCTAACAAAAAAAAAACACATTTTTAATAAAAGCTGAACAAAAATGACACAAAATTGAAAATCTTATTTGCCACGTTTTTTGGTAATGGCAGCAGTTATGATGGAATTCACAGAATCAATTTATTCTAAGATATCTTCTTAAAACAAAAAGGTACCTTTTACAAGTATAAATTTATTACAGGTACCTACATAAAACAAGTCGATGTATTCGTAATATAAAAAAAAAACATCAGTTATTCCACTACATAAAAACCTCACTCATAAATTTCCTTTTACGCACTAAAAAATAAACGAGCTATAATAATCACTCTAAAAACCCATTATTTCCAAAGAGAAAATCTTCCCGAAAATCCTTCGACTCGAAAAGTAGTAAGTTCGTAAATTCAGCCAATCCGCGGAGAGATACAACGGAGATAATATCAAGACACTCTCATTAGGTGGAATTTAAAGCGAGTTTAGTAGCCAAATAAATCTTGCTGTAATTAGTTTAATTGTATTACCTAGATGGCGTTGCTGAGTTATTTCCTTTTTGGGTCGTTTTTTGGGTAGTCAGGGTTTACAGTGCTTTGTCATCATGTTGTTGTTTGCGATTGTGGTTTCTGATAGTAGTTTAAATGTTTGACGACCCGAATGGATGTCCGAGGATTCCGAGTCATGGATGTTTATATGTATGATAAGTATGTATTTACAAACAAAAAGTATATCTGTAGCATATCAACTATCTAGTGGTCCTCGATACAAGCTTTGCTTAGTGTGGCACTAGGTGTCGCTGTGTGTTAATGTCTAGCGATATTTATTTATTTATTATATTTATTAATGTATGGATTGCAATTTACAACAGTTCACTAGCTTTTTATCAATTCACACTGCCAAATATACTACACAAGCAAAATAAATACATAGTCTTCATACACATCAAATTACGCAAAGATGTACCTAGTAGGTACGTACACCCACGTTTCGTCAGTTACGTGTGGGTCCCTAGCAATTGGGGGTGTGCCTATTGCCATCATACTCCGTGGCTGCTACTGAGAAATTCTTGATGGAAAAGCCAATAATACTTTGCCCGACCCAGGAATCGATCCTGGGGCCTCATATGACCTCAGCAGCCGCGCTTGTGACCACTCGACTAATGAGGCAGTCCAAAAAAAGGTTCCTTTAAACCAAAACCCTCAACCAACCAAAACAACTCAAAAAACCAAAAAAGACAAAAAAAAAACCAACAACAAACCAAACAAAAAACAAAAAAAAAACCCAAAACAACCAAACCAAACCAAACCCACAACCAAATCAACTTCTTCTTTGTAATAGGCATGACGACAATATCAAAAATTTACAGACCTATTTAGTCCGTCGATTAGAGTATTGGAAAATAATGGACACGTATATTTTGTTTTTGTAAATCAATGAATATCGACATAGATAGAAAACTCAGGAGTGGGAAGCCTCATGACGTCAGTACTCTCTAAAAATTTAACCTAGGCGTGACGTATCGAGAATTTTAAAAGTGTCGTATCTTCGTCAATATTTTGATTTGCGTTACAAAAATAAAATACGGATCTAATATTTTTTGATTATCTAACTGACGGACCAATTCGATTTTGGTCTTCTACCCCATTTAAAACAAGTTTTGTCAAGAAACGACTTAAGATTATGAGTATCTTCAAATTAACTTTTGAAACAATTTGTAAGTGACTCGGCGTTAAACTTACCAAAATGGGTCCACTATCCCCTCAAAATATGACCCACTTCACTTCAAACTGAACTAGTTTCTTCCAATGAATTCCCTTTGAATCAATATCACCAAAGTTTCCTTTAAAACAACGTTACGTGGCCATAAACCGATAAAACTAAAATCGACCAGAACTTGGAATTTAGTTGGTAATAAAATGCCATGTCTTATTCAAAGTTACGACGGTCCCAAATCTATTGGGCTATGAAATATAGCAGCTGTAGCGCTGAAAGCTGAGCTGAATTATATGATTCTATATTCTATACCATGATTAAGGCTTGGTTCTCACTGTGTTTTGACGGTTAAATCTAGTCGTCCTGGTTTCCTAATTGCTTAACGCTATTGAGGTGCCCATTCTGGTTGAAACTGAAAGTCTGTTACAAAAAAACGTAAAATTGCGAGTTTTACTAGTTGAAATTATATATTTGTCGTTCGTTGCTTGAAACAACAATAATTTGTTACAAATAATTCCATCTACTTCAATAATAATATAACAAATTTTAGAAAAAAAAACAAAGATAATAAATAATAATAATAGTTGATTTAGATTTTTTTAGGTTTTTTTTTTGTATTTTGTGTGTACATAAATAAATAAATAAATTATTTATTTATTTAGTGATAATCTTTCTGCCGATGATGTTTAGGCAAAAACTCACAGAAATCTGATTTTACGATTTAGGACCTCTAATTTGTAGATCCTATCGAATATATAGACAATCAACAGCTTTTTTTCTTACTTTCATAACGATGAAATACCTTTTTGTTGTATGCTTTTTTAGTTTTTTTAGGACAATAAGCGTAACACCAAAATGTAAAGGGGGTCTTAAGGAATCATCTACACGACAAAAAAAAATTGCTCTACATACTCTTGGCAAACGTTTGTTGAGGAGGCCGTGGCTAAGTAGGAGCTGAGGCTAAATAATAACAGCCACTTGGGTCGATCTTCAGGTAAAGCCGTGCTTCCCTAGGTCGGTCTGCGGATGGGTGAACACCCTTACATACCGAGTTCTCCGTGCCTCGATAAGCACGCTAAGCTGTTGGTCCCGGCTGTCATTTGTCCATCTTTGACAGTCGTTACAGGTAGTCAGTGGCCCAAAAGTCTGACAACCAGACCAGTCTTACCAAGTGATATCGTGTTCTCTAGTATTAACTGGGTTGTGGAAGTCAGATATGCAGTCGCTCCATGTAAAATACTGGTATTCAGCTGCATCCGGTTAGACTAGAAGCCGACCCCAACATAGTTGGGAAAAGACTAGGTAGATGATGACTCTTGGCAAACGTTTCTTCAACACAGACATTAAAACCTAAAAGTTTTTATGTTTTACACTTGTACAATATAGAAACAGACGGATGCTAGAGGTGGAATCAAACACGTACATAAGTCAAGGATCGACTAGATGACCATCGACACGTTACGAAGAAGAATTATGTTAAGTTTTGTCTATCAGACAAAACTAAAGCTAGCTATCATCATCATCTCAGTCGAAAGACGTCCACTGCTGGACATAGGCCTCCCCCAAGTATCGCCACATTGACCGGTTCCTTGCGACTCGCATCCACCGGATTCCCGCATTCACCAGGTCATCGGTCCACGTAGTGGGAGGTCTTCCAACGCTTCGTCTTCCGGTTCACGGTCTCCACTCCAGAATTTTTCGGCCCCATCAGCCATCCGTTAGCTAGCTAGCTAAGACTAAATTGACTTTAGGAGCAACTTGATAAGGGTTCACTTCCGTGCTTTATATTTCAGAGAGAAGATGCCTGTGTTTGAAACTTCTCGTTGACATAAAACCCTTTGTTTCACTACTGCTTAGGTTGGTTATTGCAAAATGGTATGATATAATGAAAAAAGCACCTGATTCAGAGATCGGGCACCATTGTTAAAGAAGAATTTTGTATTTTCTTTCTGTTTTACTTTAAACACTAACCGAATTGTAGAAACCGACATTGTTTTCCACGCAAAAACAAAAACAAGAACAGAAATGTAAAGGTCGCGTTACTTAAAAAGTGTCAGAACGCTTTAGGCCCGAAGTACCTGCCACTGTAATGTATTTACAAAAACCTTTAGATTCCCAAAAACATTTTGCTCGTAGAAAATAAAAGGGTTTATTCTCAACAAACACATCTTACGCCGACCATCACTTAGGTCATGTAAAAACACATGAACCCTCCGTTTAGTATGTGTAGTCGAGTAAAAAAGATTCGTTTGATATTTATATTTACCTTTACGAGTGTGACGAACATATTCTGGAAACGATGTTAGAATATTTTTAGATATAATATCGTAATGCTTGTAAGGTGAAGCTATGAAATGTGCGACAAATAAAAGATGTTTGAAAACTTCTATAAGCGCGTTGAGCAATTTTTGAGAGAGATCATGGAACTCACCTGATTATCACGTGTGTTATATCATAACAGCCAGATATGGACCAATCTTTAAAGGCGATTAGACGAGCTAAATTAGCAACTCTACTTGTTAGAATAAAGTTCTAATCAGCTTGCACTACAAAGTGGTTGTTGCGCGAAATGAGTGGTTTCGATCGATTTACAAAAAAACTATTGATTCGATTAAAAAAATAAAACACTATCATGCTAATATATTGCCTGTAGAACTATTTGCCAAAAAATCAGAATGATCGCATGCATATTAGTATTTTTTTTGGTTGAAAGATATTTTTAGAGATAAGTTCGTGTTTTTTTTTTATCGAGTCAAATTTATTGTATTATGTTCTCAAAACACTATCATGCTAGCATATATCCTGAAGAATATCATATATTTTTTTGGTCTTGTTTATAGCAGTGAATCATTTCTGTTCTTGTTTTTGTTAGTGGTCTGTCCGTAGATCAGTCCGTGGATGGATGCTACCGTTCATGATATAACGAAAACCATCCATGCTCCGAATAGCGCGTCAGACAGTTGGTTGTGGTTATTATTTGTAGATATTTGATAATCAACGGGTTGGGGGAACAGTGGTGGCCCATTAGTACCTTCAAATTACGCGTTGCCGGTAATAGGTTGAAGTTCAAGTAAGCACGTTACTTAGTGTAATTTAATTCATCACCTTTGCTCTCAAAACGGTGAGAGGAAATATCGTCCAATGAACTGTTTACTCCAAAGCAAAACCCCTAAAATCGCCACATTAACTTAGAAATTAAGAACAGTAAAATAAGTACACTTACTTAGGTTAAAATTCTTAAAAATATAAATTCTTTAATATCGGAATTTATTAAGTGGCAGTGGGCAGGGTACATTGCTCGCAGAACGGATGGTCGATGGGGCCGAAAAGTTTTGGAGTGGCGACCGCGAACCGGAAGACCGTGTGTTGGAAGGCCTCCCACTAGGTGGACAGATGATCTGGTAAAGGTTGTGCGAATACGCTGGATGCTAGTCGCACGGGACCGGTCAATGTGGCGACACTTGGGGAGGCCTATGTCCAGCAGTGGACGTCTTAAGGCTGAAATGATGATAATGATGACCCACTTATTTATCCCCTCACTTTGGGGAGAAACCTACTAAATTGGGACTAAATACTAACCCGTACTGAGAGAAAATACCTGTATCAGAGCACAAAAACCTTTAAAAGCTGATTAGGCTATGCATATTCCGAATAAAGATAAATCTGCAATATTTATCTAACGATGTTCCCATTTTTATTGAACTAGGAGGAACTATATCATCAAAATTGTTGTGTAAATGTTTACTTAGGATGAGTGCCTAAATAAATATCGGGTATAGAATGAGGTCGGGAAACAAACGACTTGGATAAAAGAATGTAGTACGTAGATCACCAAAAATAAGTGGTTACTGTATTGTCTAGTAGTCGCAAGTGACTGCTGAGCGTGGCGTCCTGGGTTCGTTTCCCAGGCTCTCGTTAATGTGCACGGTTTTCTACATCGTTCCCTCATATGAATGTATAATCTCAACATGAACGATGTTACCAAGATTTTGTAAAAATATTTTGATTGAAAAGGGTGTCCGTGGAGTTTCTTGCCCATTCTCACGCTTTGGAATGTGCAACTACAGTACTTTCTCAAGGTATTATCCCTTGTGACTGTGACTGTAGCATAGTTTTTAAGCTATTGCATAGCTTCTATCGCGGGCCTTGAGCGTGGAGACCGAATCCAGAAATTCCGTAACGAAAATAACCTAACACCCCATGTCACCTCATGTCACATAATGACAGTGACAAGCTAGTTTTCTTTTTAATATATTGTCGTTACTAGGAGTTGTAGGTTAGGGTGGGAATTTGATGTTAGACCTTCTTTGTAACAATTTTTTATCAACTTATGCAATTATAATGATTTATGTATTTTATTTTTCCGCTTGATGCCGGCTCGAGGACCAAACCCGGACTGAATGTTCAGGCTCGGCTTCCCATCACGATGAAGTTATGTATTTTACAATTAATGTTCCACACACACATACACAGACACGTCAAACTTATAACACCCCGTCGTTTTTGCGGCGTCCGAGCGCGTATACAAGTGGCGTATGGTGGTGGTGCGGGGCACCCGCGCCACCGCCATACGCCACTTCTATGCGCGCCGTCCGACCGCACTATGTGAAACCATCATTATAAAAACAACGATAACAATACCACCCACGTAACTGCGTCTGCGTCACATAAGAGAGAAAACAGACATTTAGTTCCCTTCAATATGGTTGAATTGAATGGCGCTGATCCATGCGTCATGTTCGTGAACGGGCGCTGTCAGTCGGGACTGGTCATCTCTTAGCTGCCATGGATCATTTGAATTGCTTTATTTTAAATTGTTGATTTATTTTTTTACTCTGGACGCTCTTATTGTGCACGTCTTTCTACATCGTTCTCACATATATCTATAATCTCAACATGAAAGATGTAACCAAGATTTTGTAACAACATTTTTGATTGAAAAGAGTGTCCATGGAGTTTCTTGCCCGTTCTTCTCCATAGAGATCTACGCTAGGGAATGGGCAACTACAGTACTTTCGCAAGTTATTATGCCTTGTGTCTGTGACTGTAGCTTTGATTTTTCTTTCAATTTTTTGACATTCAAAAGTGCCGTAATGGTCTAGTTGAAATAAATGATTTGAGTTTGAGTTTGAAAACCCCGTTTTGTCAACATTTTTCATTCCTGCTCCGCTTCTAATGGCCGCAGCGTGATGTTATATGTTTCAATTTGAACTAGTAGTTCCTGAGATTAGCGCGTTCAACCAACCAACCAAACAAACAAACAAACTTTTCCGCTTTATAATAATATTAGTATAGATAAGTGTGTATTTACAAACAAAAAAGTATTTAAGTAGTAAATCAACTATATGGTCTCCACGACACAAGCCTTGCTGAGTGTGGCACTAGATGGCGCTGTGTATTAATGTCCAGCGACATTTGTTATATTATTATTATTATTTAGTCTAAGCCCTCAGGACTAATCTTCGTGGTGTCTTCTACTAGAAGTTGGCACAACCAATTCAATTGGTTTTGGAACTGTTTATGTCTGATCATGATGATTGATTGCATGATGATCAAAATAATTTATTTGTAGGTTTCGCGGTTTACATCTGGTTCTACGAATATTATTTTGCTCCCAGCCGGTATTGTTTTATTTGCTCGTAACTGCAAAAGGAAAATTAAGGTACTTTAATACAAACTGTTTTTAAGGTGTCGGATTAAGTATGAGTGTGAAAACGTTACGAATTTATGAATCCTACCCACAAAAGGTCAGAAGGCATTTTTAAAAAGTTTTCACAAAACAATTAGAAATACTTTGTTAGTGCCTTACCAAGGTTTTTAATAATCAAAATGCCAGCCCATGTTTTTACGTTGTTTTTTTATCATAAAAACTAACACTTTCTCGGTTGGCACCAAATTATTCTTCGAATCATACGAGTAACAACATCAATTATGTAATTACATAATTATAGATTACATAATTACATATACCACATTTTTTTAATTATTTTATTATTTTCTATATTTGTAAATTATGTAATCAATTAATAATGTTATGGTCTTCATGTAATTATTTAGATCATTAGATTATTTGTATTATTGTTATTTTTTAAGCAAGATTAAGATGATAAAATTAGATTATTATTATATTTTTTACTATTATAAATATAATTTTTAATATTTAAATCTTTTTTTTTATTATAAATTATACAATTTCTTTATGCATGCAGAGTTTACCTTTAAGTGAATGTTGCACTGTTGCATTTACATTTTTGCATGTTACCTTAAGCAAACAACCTGTGTACACAATTGTTGGAAAACCATTTAAAAAAAACAAGAACTTTTACTTCATAAGAAACGTCAAAATCAAAACCATTTTCTCGTATTTCAAATAGGCTATTAAAAGGCAATTTTATAATCAGCCTACAAAGTTCCCATAGGTGGAAGTGGAGTTTTTTTCTGTGAGGAAATGAGGACCGTAGTTTTCCCGCGGATCATATGCGAGCAGGTCTTTCTAGCGTCAGCGTCAGCAGTTTTCATGGCCCCAAAGAAAGGCTGTCGCCAACGCCTCGGGAAATTCCTTATATTTGATGTACATAAAACATTTTTACTTTATGTTATTGCTTGAGGCTGAACATAGCAGTCTTCGCGCTAGTGTAGCCAAGGTCAGTTCATATACCTATTTACTTGTAGAAAAACTTGGGTATATGCCGCATAAAAAGAATGAACCTAAAATATACCTTGTAAACGTATTAAAGGAAATTATAAAAAAAAAATGCGTTTTTGGGCACTGCCGATGGAAGTGAAAACTCGTAGCCAATCTGCGCGTGAGGTGACGGTCACGCGAGTTTCATTATTTTCGTTCATTCAAAAAGTGCTCGACGCGTCTAAAGAAGTTTTTACTTCAAAAATGGTGACTGAAATAAAAATCACTATTAGTTTTGTTGACACTGACGTTTCAAAAATGGATTCTTTCTGACTGACAATCATCTAACATTCAATGTGGAATGAGCGAATTCGTTCTTATTCTTTTTTTCGTGAACTACGTGCACCGAGGTCACACCAACTGATTAAAATCTTTGATTTTACCACTAGTAACCTATTGATATTACCACTTGTATTAACATTTGTAGAGCCTGTCTATAGCAAATCATCTCATTATCTTATTTTTGTTCTAATTCCAATTCATTGTGTGCCCATGTCTTCTTCTTCCATACTTATTATTTATTTATTTATTAAAACTTTATGCACAAGTAAAAAACTGTACAAAGGCGGACTTAATGCGTTGGGCACACTTCACACACACATACTTGGACATACTTCTATTTTTGTCATCTCATCAGACACTTCTTCAGAAGAAGTGTCTGATGAGATGACAAAAAAAAAGAGAAGAAGTTCTTCCCTTACCATTTCATTATTAACTCATATACCCATCTTTACTTGTATACTCCTCAAAACTTCCCTAGCAAGTCACCTATAAAATAATGTTCATACACAATAGTTTTGATGAATAAATTAACCGGCCAATAACCCAAGACACACCCTCCTTTTGATTTCACAGTCGGCTAGACTACCTCTAAAAACCCCAATCTAAAAATACCCAGTAATAAATATTTTTAAAACTTCAAAACAATCGAGGTGGCGTGGCGTGGCAAAGCATCATTACTTACATTACTAAATAAGTTCATTTTGGCTTGACAACCCATTTTGTATGGTAAATATTTTGTTACAGCCATCGTAATGGTATAAGTGGTTGTTGTCGACACGTTAAGAGTACTGTAATTTGTTCGTGTCATGCTTTTTATGGGGGTAAATAGGGGTGAATGGGGGTGTACAGGAGGTAATGTTTGTGTTACTGTTTTAATTGGAATCTTGGAGGATGAAGACATATTTTGTTGTGTTTATTTGTATCCTGTTGCATTCGAAATGGGATTTGTTGGAGCGAGAGCCTTTTTCAGGAGCGGGACAACACAAATTGAGGATCTAAAAATAGCAGGGTTTCGCTTGTAACTCTCGCCTTGGCGGCTTATCGTTGGGAAGAGGCACATCTGCTGAAAACTTTCCCTAACTTTGTAAAAGCCAGTCCTGTTTAGCTAGATTCTGTTATAGTAATAGGTACTAACCTTGTTATTTTGACTTCAATCTGATACGTTAATCTTTACCTTTAAACTGGCTTAAATACTAGAAGTCTTAGGGCCAGTTTCACCGGTTCCGGATAAAGTGTCGGTTAGTTATCTAAAAGTTAATACTATCTACCACTTTAAGGCTGGTTATAACTAATACTTTATCTACCAGATATCGCTATCCGACACCTGTGAAACCAAAAGTGTTAGTTTATCTGGCAGATAAGTTTCTAATAGGCTAACCGACACTTTATCCGCAACCGGTGAAACTGGCCCTTAAAAAAGTTTCCTAATAATATGAATCGTGCATAGTCATTCGATGGTTCTTGATAACCAGTTCACATAACGCCTTAACCGATAGTCCAATACTGGTTCTATTGTTTCCTAGACCTACACGGAGCTTGTTACTTGTTCTTCAATAGTACACACAGGTCACATCGTAAGATGCCATATTCCATTTCGTCATCATCTACCTAGATCTTTCCCAAATTTATTTGAGTCGGCTCCCTGTTTTAAGGGGCTGGCGGAGCGTGAGTCGTTCATAATAACGTAATACCAAAATAATTCGAAAACCAGACATATTCGTAATGAAATGTGTATTTATTTCGATTGGATTACATAATATCTAGGTTCCCAAATATGTATTATGAATGGACATCGATTTAAACAAGAGTTATGAGAAAAACAAGTTTTCTATAGAAATTTTAAATTTCTCATATCTCGTCTAAATATCATTGTCCTTTCAAAGTATATATTTGGGAACATAGATATTTTATAATACAATCGAAATTTATGCACACTAACTTTAGAATATGTTTGATTTTAATATTATTTTGGTATTACGTTTGTATGAAAATCGCACGCTCCGCCGGCCCCTTAATGGATGCAGCTGAATACCAGTATTTTACAAGGAGCGTCTGCCTAAGTGACCTACACAACCCAGCTAGTACTGAGTAATACGATACCCTTTGGTTGTCAGAGTTTCACGCCACTGACTACTAATAACTGACAGGAGCTACATATGACAGCCGTGACCAATAATTGAATGTGCTTTACGAAGCATGGAGGGACCTTAGCAAACGCAGCTTAACCTTACACCTCTTCACACAGCCGAAAAGCCCTTGTTCTCCCCATCATTGCGATCATTTTTTTTAAATACAAGTTTTTTTTGTAAGATTTTTTTATATTTTCCCAGCAATAATTTTTGCGTAAAGTTACTTAGTTTGATGCTTGGTTTGCTTGGTTTGGCTTTGTGATGAGGTGGTACACACTGTAGACCTCTCCGAGTTGATTGCGGCTATTCGTACGCCTTCTTCAGGACCCCAAAGTCCCGAGACTCCAAAAACATTTTAAAAATATAACGTAACCATACCTTAAAAGTTTTTTTGGAAATTCAAAATGAAAACTAGAATCAAAATTTAATACAACGATACGTGAAAACACAGCACATTCTCCAGCAGTTAATAATAACGAGACCGAGCACTGCCTCGCCTTAGAACACAAACTGAGACGATTTACGAAGTGCATGTGTTGTTGCTCATAATTCTGCACTGTGTGGCGACGTGGGATACTACACTAAGCGGGTCTCAGTGTTTTGTGAGCTTTACTTAGAGCGGTAATCTGTTACTTGTTTGTTGATCAAATAAGGACTTGGTGATTTCATGGGGGAGTGTCCAAACATTTTCTTTTTTGACGACTCGAATGGCGTATTGGTAGTGACGCTGGCTTACGTTCTTAGGGTCCTGGGTTCGAATCCCGGTAGGAGCAAATGTTTGTGTGATGAGCATGGACATTTGTTTCCGAGTCATGGATGTTTGTATGTATAATAAGTATTTATTTACAAACAAAAAAGTATATATGTAGTATATCAACTATCTGGTGTCCACGACACAAGCCTTGCTTAGTGTGGCACTAAATGGCGCTGTGTGTTTAATGTCCAGTGATATTTATTTATTTTAATCTCTGTTTCCAATAGTGTGTATGGGTTTTTACGTCAGGCAAATAGTCTTTATGTGGTTGTTGTGCGTGTTAAGTATAGGGTCCTGATTAATGATATACACTACGGTTAAACTGAATTTGAATACTGGTTTATAACTTAAACACGAAATTAGGAGGTGGCGGGTAGTGGGTAAGCGACTGGCGTGTCGAGTGGGCTCCCGGCCACCGGCTTTCAAAAGTGCAATTCAGCAATCACACCGCTAGGGTTGCTACATGCACATTATAAAACTTAAGAAGACGGGTATTTATCGCGAATTTACCTTTAATTTAATCCCGACGTTTCGACCGGATTGCACCAGCCGTGGTCGCGGGGAGACTGAAGTATTGGAGGTACCGCGACAGCAAAGTGAAGGCGTTTATTCAACTACCCTCACTCATCTTCATAAATGTTAATTAGGGCCGGTTCACACTAGGACAGCACACTACACTAACAGTGTCCGTATATTGAGGCGATTTCACATGACGAGTACACTTATTGATTACTGGATTCCAAGCTGAAGAGAGTTTGAAGCCGTCTTCGCGATTGAAATTAGGGTACTTCTTGATCTCAATCGCTTCCCGAACCATTCTCTTTTAATAGTGCTTCTCATGGGCAAGGATTTTTGGGTTGTGTAACTCCTTCCAGTGGTTGGGTCCTGAGTCTATCACATGTTGGTACATGGTGTTATCCCACAAACAATGAGACACTTTATGCCGTGTCCTGCCTGTTCTGATGCTTGCACAACAGAGGAGCTGATGGACGCTGCTGAAAGTGCCAAACTTGTCACTTTTTGGGCTATATCAATTTAAATGAAAGAAAGAAAGAAAGAAAAAGCATTTATTAGCCCACACAGGACAAACACATCAAAATTAACAGTACTTATAAAAATTACACAGAAAAAAAAACAAATATTTATTCAAAAATTAAAAGAATGAAACTCGTCCTGTACGAGGCCAAAAGGCTCCTATCTCAGCATGGTGCTGTAACATTAAAAAAAACGTCACAGCGCTGGTATTCTGATAGGGCCCAAAGTGAAATGGCACGACGACAGTATCAAAAAATTACAAATCTATTTAGTCCGTCAGTTAGAGCATTGAGAAATAATAGACACGTATTTTTTTGTTTTTGTAAATCAATGAAACAATGAACAAAGATAAAATGTATCAAAATTCGTGGGTACTCGTGACGTCAGAACTAGCTAAAAATTATACCTAGGCGTACTAGTTCAGCCAGGCTTTAGACTCGCTAAAGTAGACTCATCTTTCATGGGGTACTGTTTGAGATGCTATAATAAAATTCCACAAAGTATTCTTGAACTGAATGAGAAAAAATTTAAAACATGCATTAAACGCACACTATGTAAACAAGCATATTACAAGTTGAGCGATTATATCGCTGATAAAAATGTTTGGCTTAATGCTGGTCCTGCTCCACATGGACAGGGGCGCAAAAATTGATAGCATTAAATGGTATTGTTGGAGCTGCTGAAGATTGTACAACTATCTTTGCCTTGTATAGATTCAATGTTAGTATTATATAATCGCATAGCCCATATTATGTGAGTACTATGTACTAGTAAGCTATCATTCACTGGAAACCTACGGCAGTTCTTGACTTGAATGTGCCCTGGCGGTTGAGAGTATGTCATGCTCTCTCAAATGTCTCGCTGATGGTGGCGCGTGTGTCGGACCATTTAGTTCCCTTCAAAATGGTTGAGCTGAATGGTGCTGATCCATGCGTCATGTTCGTGAACGGGCGCTGTCAGTTGTGACTGGTCATCTCTTAGTCGCCATGGTTTATTTGAATTAATTATTTTGTTTTTGAGTTGTATTTTATTTTTGTTTTGCTATGGACACTTTTAACGTGCACATCTTGCTACATTGTTCTCACATAATATACCATCTCAACAAGAATGATGTAACCAAGATTTTGTAACAATATTTTGATTTAAAAGAGTGTCCATGGAGTTTCTTGCCCGTTCTTCTCCATAGAGATCTACGTTAGGGAATGGGCAACTACAGTACTTTCACAGTTTTTATGTCCTGTGACTGGGACTGTAGCTACTTTAATTGTTCATTTTTGTTTCGACAATTCAAAAGTGCCTGTAACTGGCCTACTTGAAATAAATGCTTTGATTTTGATTTTGATTTTGATTTTGCGTGACGTATTGAGAATTTTAAAAGCGTCGTATCTTCTTCAATTTTGTCTTACGTGACAAATGAAAAAATATGGGGCAAATATTTTTTAATTATCTACCTGACGGGCTAATTCGATTGTTTTTGTCTCCCCTATTGTCATTGACACGCTAGGTCCATGTTCACTAAAAAGATTACTGACGATTATCTAAAAACAGCTGTTTAAAACACATTGTTGTATGGGGACATGTCACATTGACAGCTGTTTTTAGATAATCAGACTGTTATGTTCTCGGTAAACATGGACCAAGAGGATTGGTATTCCTGAATTGAGATGTTTAACCAGTTTTGTGTGAGAGAAGCAGTCCTTCAGAGATAATAATAGGGGTACTTCCAGAGTATATTCTGTACGAAAGAGAGCAAATGTTGAAAAGATTTAAAAACGCATTTATTCTAGAACGATCATAAATAACAAAGAAGGAGGTAATAACATGAAATAAAACTATCGTCTTCTTATCTTTTCACAAACAAAAGAAACATCATAAAACACACTTTTTATTTACAAATGGCCTTTGTGAAACATTAATGTGAACTAACCAGTTATAAACTGCGTTGTGAAACAATAAAATAAAATACAAAAAACAGACGCAAGCACGGGTAAACAAACTAGCTATCGTGGGATATAACGTATTTTTAAGTTGAGGCTATAAACGTAGCGTTTTAAAGTTATTGTTTGTGCATTTTGTGTTTAGTCCTCCGTGTCCCAAAAAGCACGTTTAGCAGTTGATTGCGGCTGTGATTTTTAGATCCCTGTAATACTAACACAGACCCCTGTAATATTTCTATTATTTTGATATGAAATAACAAAATAAATCATATTTTAATTAATCAGTGTGAATGATAGGCTCATAAATAATAGACTTTTGAACATTTTAGCATTTATTTATAAGAATTATTATTTTAAATACAAACTAAACAAAAATAGGCACTGTTCAGTCTCAATTCGCAATGAGATCACTTATCATATACTAAATATTTTTCCTCCTAAATAATCAACAAAATTAAATATTTCCCTTAAAAAGTAATCCTTGTTTTATAAGAAAAAATTTTTTTTGTAACTCTAACAATAAACAAAAAAAAATTGACAGGGGGTCAATTACCCCATTATATTTGACACTCCTTGCATAGTGGATTGGAGCATTGCAGACATATAGGCTTTTTGCATGCAACACAGCTGTAGGAAGTTTTCCTTTGAAGTCTTGATGGACAGATGTAGCATCTTTTCTTCTTATTTTGATATTCTTCAGGAGTTGGTTCATCATCAGGGGTCACATCCTTACCCAAAAGGCGTTTCATGGTTAGTTTCAGTTCTCTTGGTAAAGTAGACGGTGAAGTAGACGTACGCAGAACAATGTTGTGATGTGGTGTTCTTACCCTACTACTTGGTGGGGTTTTTGCCCATTTGTAACGTTTTTTACCGTAATAATAATAAGGTGTAGATAATTCTGAAAGCGGCACATCATCTTCTGAACTTTCACTAGAGCTGTGTTCGATCATCACATTTTCTGAATCAGAGGGTAGTTCTTCTTCAATTTGATCTTGTTCATCATATTCTGGATGGCGCTAGCGAAATTCAGCTTCATCAATAAGAAGATCTTCGACTTCTTCTTCATTATCCGAGTCATCCGAAGCCAACAAAATAGAATTCAGATCGTTTTCAAAAGATGGACTGTTCAGACGTAATATTTTATTTGACTGTTGTTCCCTAGGTACATCTCGCAATGGTCGTTTCAAACCAGAAGTACTGGGTTCACTATTTTCGGCCATTTGGATATAAAATCTAAAACAAACAAAAAAATGTAATACAATTTATTTTATAACAGATCTGGGGACATAGGGTCCCACAGACCCATTCTAAACTTTAAATTCATATAACTTACGTATTTTGCACCGCACGACGCAACCTTCTCCTTCGTTGGGGGTTTCGCGACTAAACTCGAAGCTACTGAGCCGCTAAGCGGGGGCGCGGGGAAGTACTTTATTTCACGTCAACGACAAGTAACCAAGGTCTGTGAGACCCTGTGTCCCTACTTAAAGGTTAATATATCGCTGGACATTAACACACAGTGCCACCTAGTGCCACACTAAGCAAAGCTTGTGTCGTGGACACTAGATAGTTGATATACTACATTTATATACTTTTTTGTTAGTAAATACATACTTATTATACATATAAACATCCAAGACTCGGATACAAATGTCTGTGCTCATCACACAAACATTTGCTCCTACCGGGATTCGAACCCAGGACCCTAAGAACGTAAGGCAGCGTCACTACCACTACGCCAATCGTGTCGTGAAGTCTTTCAATCGATGCGAAGAAATTTGACACACACTCTTGGTAGAGGTTAAAATAACCGTAAACCTGTAGGTACCATACACACAAAGATATACTTGAGGTTTTTAGAGTTAGCAAGTTGTTTTTTTTTTTAGAGAATTGGACCACGGAACTCTCAAAAGGTGCTGTGGTACAACTATTTTTAAAGTTGTCAACTGCCCCTGGTAAAGACTCATGATCCAATTAGTTGGACAGAGCAGTTGGTCCACTGCCCCGGACTGGTAATGCGTTATAGGAGTCAAGTCACTCCATGTAAAATACTATAAAAATATTGGTATTTAGGCTGCATACGGTTAGATCAGAAGCTGAACTAAACATAATTTGGAAAAAGCTAAGTAAAAATGATAATAATGTTTACTGTTCTAGTATTCCATTTCTTGAATTTCTTGCATGAAAATGTGTTTCAAATTAGAGCCAGTATTCCTGTTTCATAACCAAGCTAAACTAGGATAACTGTTTCGTAACAAAACTAAAATTAGTTTGATACAGTTCTCGTGAAACTCGGCAAATACGGGCATGGTTAGTTTTTCTTGACAAGTGCAAATTCTCGTTTTGGTTTTGGTTATTCACGAACTAAAGGTTTAGACGGTTCGGTACGAATTAATCTAAACTATAATATTATAAAGCAGAAGAGTTTGTTTGTTTGTTTAGTTCATCATAATCATCATCATCAGCCTATAATGTTCCCACTGCTGGGACACGGCCTCCTCTCAATGAGAGGGAATGGGCTATATCTATCTACCACGCGGGCCCAGTGCGGATTGGTAGATGTCACATGTCTTCGAATTTGTGGTTCTAGGACATGCCGGTTTCCTCACGATGTTTTCCTTCACCGTTTGTTTGTTTAGTTCACCGCGCTAATCTCAGGAACTACTGACTCGAATTGAAAAAATATTTTTGCGTTAGATAGTCCATTTATTCAGGAAGGCTATAGGTTATTTAACATCACGCTATGAGTAATAGGAGCGGAGCAGCAATAAGAAATGTTGCAAGCGAGAAAATCACGCAAACGAAGACATTCAATCGTATTGAAATAGAAATACGTGATAAATTGCTCTAAAATGATGGCGTGGCATGCATCAATAGGAATTTGCATTGAAAGAAACGCCACGGTCGTATTTCTATATCAATACGTTTGATTGTCCATTGGTAAAATTTTGATTCCCTTGCTATTCCGTCCCGGTCTGCGTAAGCCATAATAGGCCGGATTTCTTATGAAAATTTCCCTTACCGTTTTGAGAGCAGTTGTGATGAAATATATTGCAGGCGCAGGTGCAGGTTGAGACTTACAGCTGTGTAGCTTGTGATAGATGGTTGGTAGCTTATGAGGTGCTGGTACGTTGGTGCCGAGGAAGAGATGTTGAAATAAAATAATACAAGTAAGGTAACTGTGTACGTCTGTATTGCACCGTGTCGCAGATGGAAAGGGAAGAGGGTTGCCATTGTTTACACAAAGATTTACAATAATTAATGTTGGTGTTGCAAAATAAGAATTAAAATCTCCAACAACAGCTGGCAAGTCGGGATTGATACAACCACAAGGCTTTTAACCACAAAGATTATTTTATTAACATAAAAACACCACAAAAAATGTGACAAGAACACTTCCGCCCTTAAAAGGCAGGGGTAGCTCACAGTGAGATAACCCTAGCTAAAAATGACAATAAATAAAAATAATTACGGCAAAACACCGCTGTTTTCACAGCCCCAATGGCGAAGTAAGCTGTAATATTTCGTTCCAACATCTGGCGTTGGTAAGGAAATTCCCAAGCTGAACACCAAAGTTTCACGAGATTCTTTTTCATAGTTGCCTTGTTTTTAAAAGTTCAGTTGTCAGTTTTGTGTATAAGAAAATTGTAAAATAAAAGGATGGTTTTAAAAATCTAGAGCTGTGTTAAGTAAGAGGGATATAATGGGGATGAAAGAATGCGATATTCTTTCTTGGCTTTAGAGAACAAAAAGTTGAAAAGTTACTTTCATTTTGTCCTAGGAGATAGGGATTATGTCAGGAAAAACAAAACGAGCACCTGTGCGGTGACTAGGAAAGTTAATATTGAAAATATTTTTATAGTTTTTTTCCGAAGAACTAATAATGTTAGTGGGGGATGCCGGCAACGCTTCTTGGCTTATCTAATTAAGCTACAATGCAAATACGTCTCATTACACGCATTGAGGAGGAATATTATGGTGATGTGATGCTGGGATCCTCTTCATTGACGAGACCTAATTAGTCCTGATTCTGGAAATAACTCCTGAAAACCTTTTTTCGGTTTCCGTACCCAAAGGGTAAAAACGGGACCCTATTACTAAGACTCCACTGTCCATCTGTCTGTCGCCAGGCTGTATCTCATGAACCGTAACAGCTAGATGGTTGAAAATTTAACAGATGATGTATTACTGTTCCCGTCATAATCACAAAAGATTAAAAACAATCCTATGGTACGGAACAATTTGTGCGCAAGTTCGAATCGCACTTGGCTAGTTTTTTATCCTTGAATGTCCCACCTCTGGGCAAAGGCCTCCCCCGGGGTCGGTCGTGGGTTCGAACGTGGGTTTGTTTAATTTATTTCATCACCACTGCTCTCAAAAACGGTGAAGGAAAACATCGTGAGGAAACCGGTAAGTCCTAGAACCAAAAATTTGAAGACATGCGACATCTACCAACCCGCACTGGGCCCGCGTGGTGGATTATAGCCCATACGCAAAATACGCGCTTTGACGTGGAGTTGCGGACACCAGCCCGTTGTACAATACAATACATGGGCTCCCCCATGTGACCATGTTCTCTTCTCTGGCGCCTCTATGAACCAACCTTCAGCCAGATAACTGAAAACTCCGAACAAAGAAGAACAAGTATCCCCCTCTATTAAGATGTTGTATATTATTTAAGGCTTGCATGCATCTAGCATGTCATGCATGCACGCGTGCTGCTCGCAATACACCGACACTATTTGTCATGCCCACCGGTTGACCTACTTGCATATCTTTTAACGTTCGTAAGTTGCATTGGTAGTGACAGCGACGCAAAAGCATCTTTATTAGTTGTAAGGCGTAAAAAGGACTATCCTGCGCTCCATTACTCAAGTTGCAGGTGTTGGAGAAAAAACAGCCAAGTTGAACTGGTAGTTGTCTGGTCACATCTCACGAATGAGCCCAGAGATGCTCGACCATCGTCTCTCAGTAGATGCCTGTCAGAGGAAGTGGCCGTGCAGGTAGACCACAACGAATGTGGTAAGTATGACGATCTGATCTCGTTTGCGCGATGAAGTAGATACCGCTAGACTAGTCTATTTTAGTTACTTCCACAGCATAATGTCTTACGGCATTTTGCTGTGGGGACGGGCTGCTGATATTGAGTCTATATTTATTCTGCAGAAAAGAGCCATCAGAGCCATATACAATCTTCGTAGGCGCGATTCTCTAAGGGAACTGTTTAAGGAAATTAACATCATGACTGTATATTGTCAATACATCTACGAAAACATAATGTATGTCAGAAAAAATCTGCATCTTTTTGGTAAAAGAGGTGACAGACACAATTACAGTACTAGAAATAGAGACCAATTAGTTCAGCCTGGCTTCAGACTCGCTAAAGTAGACTCGTCTTTCATGGGGTACTGTTTGAAATGCTATAATAAAATTCCACAAAGCATTCTTGAACTAAATGAAACCAAATTTAAAACTTGCATTAAACGCACACTGTGTAAGCAAGCATATTACAAATTGGACGATTATATCGCTGATAAAAATGCTTGGCTCAATGCCGGTCCTGCTCCACAAGGACAGGGGCGCATAAATGGATAGCATTAAATGGTATTGTTGGAGCTGCTGAAGATTGTACAACTATCTTTGCATTGTATAAATTCAATATCTTTAGTATTATATAACCTCATATCCCATATTGTGTGAGTGCCATGTACTAGAATGCTATCATTCGCGGGAAACCTACGTTTTTATTTTTTATTTTTTGACTTGAATGTGCCCTGGCGGTTAAGAGTATGTCATGCTCACTCAAATGTCCCGCTGATGGTGGCGCGTGTGTCGGGTCATTTAGTTCCCTTCAAAATGGTTGAGTTGAATGGTGCTGATACATGCGTCATGTTCGTGAACGGGCGCTGTCGGTTGGGACTGGTCAGCTCTTGGTTGCCACGGCTTTTGTTTTTATTTTTAATTAATTATTTTATTTTTGAATTGTTTTTGTTAGTTTTAACTATGGACACTTTTATCGTGCACATCTTGCTACATTGTTCTCACATAATGCACCATCTCAACAGGAATGATGTAACCAAGATTTTGTAAGAACATTATGATTTAAAAGAGTGTCCATGGAGTTTCTTGCCCGTTCTTCTCCATAGAGATCTACGCTAGGGAATGGGCAACTACAGTACTTTCACAGTTTTTATGTCTTGTGACTGGGACTGTAGCTACATTTAATTATCATCTTTGTTTCGACAATTCAAAAGCGCCTGTAACTGGCCTACTTGAAATAAATGCTTTGATTTTGATTTTGATTTTGATTTTGAACATGGTCAGAGATTGCACAAGTCAGAGAGGGAGAAACGGGAGTCTTGGCCCAGCAGTAGGACACTCAATAGGCTATCAAAACAAATAACATGAAAGTGCGTTAATTAAATAATGGTGCGTGTATTTGGGTGTCGTTATTATTGTTTACAGAAGTGCTGATGCCAAAAACAAACACATTATATAACATATGAAATCGGGTATTTATATCGAATTTTCCTTGAAAGAAAAACAGAAACCGAAACCCACCGATTGTTAAAGTTTAAAAAAGACAATTGCCAAAAACGAAGTCAAAATTAAAAGTTAACCGTACTTATTTTTGGTCGCATCTAAGTTTAATAATTAAAAAAATTAATAAAAAGAAAATATATAAAATAAAATATGAAATTGATATTCGTAAAATTGGGAATAGTGCATTACAGCAGAATCCAGTAAGCAAGCCTTCCTGGCCGAGTATGAGTTAACCGGACCGAACCGCAGGTGAGGTCCGGTTATATACGAGGCCAGGATGGCTTTCTTACTGGTTGAGGTTTGTATAATGCTTTTCTCAAAAATGAAAGAAAGTTTAACAACAAATTCGTTTAATTAATATTGAAGGTTACATTCATATTAGGGCAATTACTGATAGATATTGTGATCGATTTACCGGGGGCATTTATATTTGTTTGTTGTACATCTTGATTAACGGACTCTTGGCTGGCAGTAAATGTCTGTGAGACATTAATTTGGTTGTTTGGGAAGGTGGATGCTTGCGATGATGTTACGGGCAGGGGAATAGTGGTCGGTTCTTGGCGAGAGGTAGATGGCTGCGGAGCCAGGCTTAGCTGCTGTTGACGCGATGTAGACGGCTGCGGGGAGGTGGAAGATGATGTGTTTTGAGTATTCAATTTAATTTTTTTATTTATATTGCTTGTAATTTCACTTTTATTTTCTAATGACTCTTCTATGTATCCTTCTGCAACTCGGTCCGATTTCCACCCCCCGTGTCGTTTTATTGTCGTGAGATTGGCTCCAGAGTCAGCAAGAAGGGTAGCAGACGACCTCCGGAAACAATGGCCAGTATAGCTCTCTGGATTTGGTAAATTCAAATATTCTGCTATTTGTTTAGGTATTGCGGCAATCTTATGACGACCGATGTTTTGCCGCAAGCATGTCCCGTTTCTATAATTGATAAAAAAATTATCACTTTTCATATTTTCAGGGCGCAGGTCATGATATTTCCTTACAATATGAGCTGACTCCTTGTGTATAACAAAAGAGCGATCAATTTTTGTTTTTGTTTCTCGTACTTTTACCGAAATTATTTCATTATGGTATTCCACGTCACTGTTTTTAATATTACAGAGCTCCATACATCGGCAGGCGCCATTAATTCCCATTATAGTAATAACCTAAAAACAAAAAAAAACTATTTAAATCGAGAATATAAAAATAAGTTTATGTTATTTGGAACCAGATTTAATAGCATATTTATATTATTGCAACCGACTAACAGACCACTTACTCGTACATCACAACAAGTTAAATTAAATAAGTAAACAAAATAAATATTACCTTCACTGCTAAATAAACTTCATCGGGTGCTTCATTTATAAACTTCTGTATGTTTTGGCTGGTAAATACATTCGATTTTTTTCCTTTGTAGCCAGTCGATTGTCTTTTCAACCAAGTTATTAAATTGGAATAATTCTTAATGTTTACATTGTGTTTATTTTGCACTACACATCGAAGCATAGAATACACAGCCCATAAACTTGTCGGCTGCATTGTTTGGCGAAGAAAGCTGAAATATGCCAAGAATACATTTTCAGACCAACTGTTGGCTTGTTTTTCTGCCTTCCACTTCATAAATTTTTCATAATTTTTCATGTATCGCTCCTTGGATTTTGGCGGAAGTAAATTTTCTTTTGCTAATTTGGCCTCAGCTTTTAAATCAGGAGGAGTGCCATCTATTTCCGAATCAGATTCGCTTGAATTCATTTTTTGGGATTATTTAAATTCACGCGGTAAATTAAAACACAATTGTCGCAATTGAATGTGAAATCCCGCCAGTCGTTGTTTTTTTTTACTACAAAGTTTGCGTTTAGTTTTAAACATTGTTCTATTTTTACATTACATGAATGTTTTAGTAAAAAATGTAAATTATTGTTTTTGAAACTCCATGTTAATTTTAGAATGGAAAGTTTTAATCCAACATGATTTATAAACTGAAATGACTAAATACAAACATAAAATCCCACACTATACTTCTACAACATTACTAAGTACAAAACGCAACGTGCATACTTTTTCTGCGTCGCGTTATGTGTCACAGACCCATAAAAAAAAAAAAAAAAAAAGTGTCACAGACAATAAAATGGATGTTTAAGGCTCTAAAATATATTATGTATCTCATAAAATGTCATACCAAAAAGAGATAGATATATATTTGGAGCCTCCCTCTAACCATGTTATAATGGCTAAACTCTAATCTGTGTCTGGTACTATGTTTTTTTTTTCTAAGCAGATCTAAAGAGGATGACCTAAACCGTGCGAAGCCATAAAAAAAAAAAGGGATGAAGGATGACCAAGTGTCCAGTAAGTAAATTACATACTTACTTACTGGACAGTAGGAGATTCCAAATTTAAAATCTCGCTTCTTACCGGACAGTTGTGAAGTCTCCGGTAGAGTTCACTTTCTGGATACTTTTTAGAGATGTTATGTCAACATTACATACCATTTTTGAGAAAATGATATTTTTCAATTATTTTTCGCCGACGAAGTTAGCAATTTCTGTCTGGCTAGTGCAGTGCAAATTCCATCTGGGCAATTTTTTAATAACTCCATAACACATCGTTTTTTTTTTAAACTTTAAAAAATCGTGCCTGCTTATATTTCACTACTCCGTTACCAGTCCAATATTAAGTGCGATTTGTATACATTAAAAAACAAAATGTATTCTAGCACTCGCTCAAACTGTAACCACACACACACCGATGCTTCACTTGCAAAATCAGGCGTCCACTTAGGTAAAAGCCGCGTAAACTGCAACAACACAACTTTGGATACTTTTTAACCGACTTCCAAAAAGGAGGAGGTTCTCTATTCGACTGTATGTATTTTTTTTTTTTTATGTATGTTCACCTATTACTCGAAGACGCCTGAACCGATTTGAAAAATTCTTTTTTTGTTTGAAAGGGTATACTTCCAAGTTGGTCCCATAGCCACCAAATTGGGATCTGATGATGGAATCTTGGCGAAATCGAGGGAACTCTTCAAATTTTATCTGAAAACGTGTTGCGATTTTGGTATTTTCTACAACAAGTGAAGCATTTGCGTTTGATAAGAACCATTCTACCATCAGATCTGATGATGAAGCCAAGAGTCACGGAACTCCATAATGAGACAATGTACCATAGTCGTGTTTGGGCTTGTTGTAATTGTAACGGTATGCACTTTCCATGTATCAAGCACCTGTGAACCACTAAAAAGTGAAAAATAAAAACTTTTTTGCAAAAAATAAAACCGACTTCAAAAAAAACAATAAAGTGAAAAATAACTTTAGCTTCTGAAGTCGGTGACAAAATAACTAAAGCAATCAAACAAAGGTCACCGACTTCAGAAGCTAAAGTTATTTTTCACTTTTTTGTTTTTTTTTAAGTCGGTTTTTTGTTCCTCATAACATGGGCTAGTTAACATCACCACTGTTTAGCTTCCTAGAGTGTAAAATGAATATTAGAAGGGTAGCTGGAAGTGTAATTTACTTCACTTCCTAGACTGCCTCGGTGGTATAGTTACTGGGTCTATATGGTCCTCGGTTTGATTCCCAGGTCGAAAACGTTACCGGGGTTTTCCATCAGGAATTTCTCAGTAACAGACACAGAGACTGGATCTGTGCCCAATCGATGGCATTAGGCACGTCCCAGATAACATACTACAAAAAATGAATAACTACAACTACAACTTCTATAAAAAAAAAAGCTGTCTTTGCTGTCGTTAAACATATAAGCTATTTGTTAGAAACAATAATATTTAATTAAATATACACACTTAATGCAGCTTTATATTCTGTTATATTGTATCTGATCTGCACGTATTTATTTGGAATTTTTAATAAAACCGTTATTATTGTACTGCACCGAATTATGTCGTTATTAATATTACCAGTAAGAATATAATTATGGTAGCAAAGGTGACTGCCCTCAGCTAGACACATACACGCTTAAAATAACCCTTTCTTGATTATTCCGTTTATCGTAACTGGTAATTAAAGGACATCCCTTGACATCCATACCGTGTCGTGCGATCAATATAGGGTATGTCCCCACACATACCTCTAACCACACTGTGTATAGATACCACAGCTCGGTAGCTTAGGTGCATTGCTAAGGCTCTAATGTATGTTGGCGCGTTCACTTGCTCGAATCGATTCCTTACGAATATAAGGCTGTGTTCATAGTATAGCTGTGCTGTTGGTCGCCCTTTGCAAGCGTCAAGTTTTAAATTATTTAAAAAACAACCTTCTCCTATCCATGCTTCTGTAAATATTGTTAATGTCTACTAATATAGTTGTTAAGTTTTTATGCACTTACATAATAACTTTGGAAAAGTATTCTAAAAAAAGAGATAATTTATTTATTGTTGTTTATCATGTGCTTAATGCCTGGTGTCAGAGTTTTTATGCCCCCCATGGGCCTCAGCCTTGGCTTTATATGCCATCGTCAAGAAATATCACTCAGGCAGGATTCTTCACAATAATAACAATATAATAATAACAATAAATGCTTTATTTCCAAATTTTAATATTCAGAATAGCACTATGTAGATAAGACTATATAAACCAAAAAGAAAATAAAAATACCACTGAATTTAAACCGCTGGCACCTAAGCTAAGATTAAACTTGTGTTATGGATGTCAGGGCTCTCTCTATCCGATATTTTCCTTCACTGAAGCAAGTAATAGTTACACAATACGCATGTGAATCTAAAAAATTGGAGGTGCTTTTCTTGGGGTCGAACTCGAGATCTATGATTTGGTAGTCCGACTTACATCACTAGGCTATGACTGCGTTTGGTGTGAACGGCCTATTGACTGCCTTTAGTATACAGAACAATCATCATCATCATCATCTGCTGAGACAAGCCTCTTCTCTATGAGAGGGAATGGGCTTTAATCCACTACGCGTGCCCAGTGCGGATTGGTAGATGTCACATGTTTTCAAATCTTGGTTCTATGACATGCCGGTGATGTTTTCCTTCACCGTTTTGATAGCAGTACAATATAATAGTTAGTTGAATCTGGTACTATCACCGATATAATATCTCTTGGTCATTTTCAATCATCTAGCACAGCTAACCCACTACTACAAAAGAAATGGCAGTTCTCGAATAGGACAAGGTGTGGACTAACAGTAAGGAGGTGAAAAGTAAATCATGGCTCTCATGTTCTCCCATTAATCGCATAATTTTTCTCTCTTTCTGATTTGAGAAAATACACTTTACTCGTAACGCAAAAATTAACCATTCAGCTATCACTTTTGTAGACACATTCTATTCAAGATCACCATCATCTGCCTAGCTTTTTCCCACCTATGTTGGGGGTCGGTTTCCAGTCAAACCAGATGCAGCGATATAACACTATTTTACATAGAGTGACTGCCTATCTGACCTCCACAACCCAGTTAGTACTGGGTAAATACCCTTTGGTAAGACTGGATGTCAGACTTTCAGGACAAGGTCAGCATAACGCACGATGGTATGCTGTCATCAAATTACATGCAAAAGAAACCAGTTTTTTTTTTTATTTACAAAACACTCGCTTCACAACAAACTCCTATTCTTTATTTAAATATACTAGCTTGTCAGGGAAGGCAACTAAACGAAGAGTTCGATATAGGCTGAATGGCGATGGCGGAAATTGATAATTTCCATGCACTTTGACGCCGAGTGGTAGCGACTCTATACGTTCCTTGTATTTAGGGGTGTCGAAGATGCGTGTAGTTTATTGACCTGTTTCACTTTGTCTATGAGTTTATAATGGAAGTTATGTAGCTTGGGTAGAAAAGGGTGAATGTTTTCTGTGTTTTTTGTTGCGTGTTTTTTTCCTATTTATAAGCAACACCTATTTGTAAATTGCAGCATTAAGGGATATTCGTTTTGATATGACCCATGGTTTATAAACATGGTTCTATGACACTGCCCGGTTGACGCCAATAGGATCGCCCCTTATATGGGACGTAAACATAACTGGCTAAACGTGGATGTATTAATGGATATGTCACCGAAAAATTTCCAAACACGTTAGATTGTAAAATGACTAGAGAGATTGTAAACTCTAGAAATATTGCCAAAGGAACATACTGCTTACAATAAAACGCATAATTTTTCGTGAATTGCATGCGATGGTAGTCAACTCACGCTGTGTGGAGGGAAAGAATTGTCCCCCTTGCCCAATGGTACCAATCTCATGAAAAGAAAATGTACCATTCCTGAGAAATACCGATTAATATAACCTAACCTTAAAACACTTTATATTCCCCTAAAAAGCGTAGTCGACGGAGCCCCGGAGATACTTCCGTATGTTCAGTTGACAATATTTCGAGAGTTTATAATATCGCTAGAGGGATTACAATCTAACGTTTTTGACAATTTTACGGTGAGAGATATACCTCTGCCTACAAAAAGCCTCACTTTGACTATGCCCTTTAGATTTGTTTCAAATTCGAAAATAGAAATAGGGGTGCACTTTCCCGATAAACCATATTCTCAAGGTGTTCGAAGTCCGCCAAATAACTACTAACAACAATGTAAACACTACTGTGTTTCCAGTATAATAAGACCCCATATCCAACAGTTCCACATTCACATTAGGATTACGATGGCGACACAAGCAGCCGTTGTCTGTTGAAATACAACTTGTCTCATATACACGCTAAACGATCTTGTGGTGTTAATTCCCAGCTCGCTTAGCTTAGCGATACTATCTTACTGGATAGAGTGGTACAGTTAGTTTATGGACTGGGTTACTGTGTATTATGAGATTTTAATTAGTCTTGTTTTCTGCATAAGTAAATAATTTCAACACAAGGAATCTTACTTTTTACTAATATTATAAATGAGAAAGTTTGTGAAGATGAATGGATGTTCGTTACTCTTTCAAGTAAAAACTGGTGAACGGATTTGTATAAAATTTGGATTTGGATTAACACATAAGATACTTTTTATTTCGGTAATATGATCCCGTAGAACAGTTATCGAACTCCACGCGAGTTTCAACTAGTTATGCATAATAAAATATTATATACCAGCCTTTTACTGTCCCACAGCTGGGCAAAGTCCTCTTTTCATACGGCTCGTATGAAAAGAGGCCTCTATATACTTCAAATCCATAAATCCTTCCTAAATTCTTTATCTATTTTCTCCATTTAACCTATCACCTACAGATTACGTTTGATTTTCAATTATGGCGCTAAGTTTAAATTCTCCAGTGCATTTATTCTATAGTAGGGATAAAATTTTCATTTCACCAATAGAGAAAACTAGCCAGAGACCTCGCCAAGCCCTGGTTACCTCATAATACCATGAATTCTGATGAAGCTAGCGTGAACACGTAGCAGCATTATTTTTAATCCCCTGATTTATTGCTCAAATATGGCGCTGGGCAATAAATCAGCCGAGTCATGGAACATGTATATTAAATTCTGACCTAATTTTGGTCATAATTTTTGCCGACAAGTTGTGTCGTAGTGGCCAGAGGCTTTTGTTCCATAGGCTGCATGCCAGGGGTCACGTATTGATATTTAGCTGATGACTTAGACTGAATGTTGACCGCGATTGTAGTCAACATCCAGAATTACCGGATTCAGCTGAATACGTGCGACTGCCTATTTGACCCTCGAACTATGTCCCTCGTTAAGACTGGTTGTCAGACTTTCGGGCGACTGAGGAACGGAGGAAACTGGTTGGTCACCCAACCACGAACCAACCTTGGTAAGCTGGCTTAACCAGAATATCGAACCGAGCGGCTGCTATTATTTTGCCACGAGCTCCTCCTACAAACCGAGTCTGGAGTTCAATGTCAAAAAGCAGCTAGCTTGTACTAGATTTGCTCTACACCGTTTCGCCCTATTCACGACCTCTGACGATGCAAATAGTTCGCGTGAGTACTGTAGTGCGCGGGAAGTGCTACACTATTAAATAAGACCCTTTTTGATATTATATTTCATAATTTTTTATAAGTCACATCTTTTATCGTAAGGTATGTCAAGTCTGCCCATCTGACAATCACCATTTCAGCCGTAAGACGTCCACTGCTGGACATAGGCCTCCCCCAAGTGTCGCCACATTGATCGGTCTCGTGTGACTCGCATCCAACGGATTCCCGCAACCTTCACCAGGTCATCGGTCCACCTTCCGTCTTCCGGTTCGCGGTCGCCACTCCAGAACTTTTCGGCCCCACCGGCCATCCGATCTGCGAGCAATGTGCCCTGCCCACTGCCACTTAAGTTTAGCAATTCGTCGGGTTACGTCGGTGACCTTGGTTCTCTTGCGGATGTCTTCATTTCTGATTCGATCACTCAAATGGACCTTTTTGGCGCAGCCGTGAGGCACACAGCACATTTCTACTAAGTCCTACTCATTGTTTGTATCTTTTTTATTTGTTATTGTGTGTGCTTTATTAACTGACGTCAAATAAATATTTTTCCTTCTTTCTTTCTTTCTTTCACTTAAGGAAACTCCGAGCATAGCCCTTTTTTTTTTTTTTTTTTTTAAGGATGGGAACTCATCAAATGACCCTCCCCACTCTGGGCGGAGCGGAAGGGAGTGTCAGACTCTTACTGACTAAAAACCATCCATGTTCCTTCCTCGCCTTTTACGTTCCGGGGCCGCGGTATCTCTTTCGAACAGGCCCGCAACCCCGGCAGGCTTCGGCCCTTGCGGGCCCCTCTCCTTTTGCTGACATCTCTTTGAGGCGCGCGTGGAACACGAACGCGCCGTCGACACGGCCTGTCGTCGTCGTTAGACAGCCGGACGGCGAGCTAGGCGGCCGGACGGCTAGCTAGACCGAGCATAGCCCTCTCCATTGCCCTTTGGGTGACTTTAAGCCTTTTAATAAGGTAATTCAATTCTTCTATATTTTCTTTATTTCAATTAAATATTAAATTTACCTCTGCTAGTGTTTATTATTGGCCATGATGATGAAGCACCATGATGGATGTTGAACCTCTATAGTACTGTGGCAGTGAATCATGGCTTGCTCTAAATAATTTCTTCCAGATCTCTATAATCACGGTTTAAACAAGCGTATTGCTTCTCTATTATCTATAGCTCGGAGCCTAGTGGTTAGAGAACCATATGAAAGCGAGATTTCTAATATGAAAAGTGACTAACCAACAGTCAATCCTGCCTTTTATCTAATCCAAACACCAAAGTTGGGTCTATACCAAACTGTAAACTAATCTAGGCTTTCAAAATAATGGATTTGTGAATTCCAATCATTTTTACGCAGTTTACACCAATTTCATTCTGCGAGCGATGGACAAATTCGTAACCAGTTTTTGTTTTGAAAGTGATAATATTTAACCTTTTGCACCAAACATTTTCTATTTTCATCTCTAACGGCCGAAATTAATATTCAATCCATGATCCAAGATATACATCGATCGCCGATATAAACCAAACTATGGATCGATCTCCAAACCGTGTCCCAATCTATACTAATATTATAAAGCTGAAGAGTTTGTTTGATTGTTTGTTTGTTTGTTTGTTTGTTTGAATGCGCTAATATCAGGAACTACTGGTTGGAATTGAAAAAATCTTTTTGTGTTGGATAGTCCATTTATCGAGGAAGGTTATAGGCTATATATCATCACGCTATGACCAATAGGAGCGGAACAAAAATGAAAAATGTTGCAAAAACGGGGAAAATTTTCCTTTGTGAGCTTTTTCTCTCATATACATATGTGACGCAGACGAAGTTGCGTGAGTCAGCTAGTAACGAAAAATGACGATCCTGCTGTCGCTCAATCCGCAGATATCTAAAAATCCTTTCCCTTTTCGTCATTCCGTTGTAAGCAAAATTTATAAACATTAAACATGGTTCGTTTGTTAGTTACCGAAAACGTAACAATGTCATTAATACGAACAGATTTGTGATAAGATTTTAAAACGTGTAAGTTTAGTTAGTAAAAAGGAATGTCACGACATGGCTAAAGATAGGTGCGGTAGCGCGTTTTTTTTTTTGATTATCTGTGGCGTGGTTTTTTTTGTTGTCAAACAAGCGAAAAGTCGCCACCAAATTTTAACTTTGTAAAAACAACTAATTTGATAGCTTTAAAGCTGGTTTTTTGGATCTATTTGCAACACGGACGAGAGGCATTATTTTAGTCAAAAGTAAATTTACAGCCAATTCTGACAACCTTAAGGTGTATGTAGTTCACCCTTTTAATTCTTCGCGAAGAAGCGCGTTGCCGTCGTATTTCTGCACCAGCGCTGCAGCGTCACTTTCAGTTTCATCCTAATAATTATGCCAGAACTTGAGAATAATGAAAGCGCCATTTTTCAAATGAAATCCGTGAACCGAATCTGCTAGCCTCGGAAATTCTAAGATTAAAATTTGGATTGTTTACACCGATCAAAACAAACGTCAAATTCAACAGATATGTTATTGACACGCTCAAACTTTCATTTTGGAACCGAGGGCCATCTGTAGTTTATGATCCGTCCTCTCAACGATCGATTGTTTGAAAAGTCATCCAATCGAAACCAATACAAACTACCTGTTTTTTTTTTTTTGGCATGGGTAATCATCAAATGAGTTCTCCCACTCTGGGCGGAGCGGGAGGGAGTGTCAGACTCTTACTGACTAAAACCCATCCATGTTCCTTCCTCGTATCTCTTTCGAACAGGCCCGCAACCCCGGCAGAATACACACTACCTTAAGAATATGTTTGATTTTCATATTATTTTGGTATTAAGTTTGTATGAAAAACGCATGCTCCCCTTAACAATAAACAAGTAACATGAAATAAAAGATTATAAAAAAACCCCGACACATAGGGTCGTAACGTAATAGTGTACAGTATTTTACTAGTAAAGCCCTTTCATTTGATACCCGTATTGAGGGAGTTATTGAATAAATAATTATAAAATCGAACATTTAGTGGCGGAGGCCATCTTGGACTGATGTTTGTCAAACATAGCTAAAATCACTCCCGACTAATCTACCTTTCAAACTTAAAGAAAAAACATCAATATCGGTTCATCCATTCGGGAGCTACAATGCCACAGACAGACACACACACACAGACAGACACTTCAAACAACTGTGGACCAACGTCAGACTGATATGATATGATCAAAAAACAATATAACATCGTTCAGACCATAACTGATGTAATAACACACAAGAAAAAAACGCAATATGAACAAAGTGCTTGACATCAATAAAATATAATGTCTCATTATGTTTTAGAGTGCTTGCGTTATTATCATTTTAAATATTCATACGCAAGGTTCTGGCACTTAAGTAATATATATGGAGATTAACTAAGTTTACATCAAATATGAGCTAATGAATGTTCCTATCAGTGCACTTAAGAATGCCCAATAAGTCTGATTTGGCTAAAATCTCTGCTAACGTTGCATTATCCTTTTTTGGTGAAACCCAATCCTTTGTCTAAAAAAGGTCGTCTCTTTTGATCTGTAATCTCAGACAATCTGACAATTTGTAATATGCAATGACAATAAAATGATGTTCACAAGGTTTACCAGGATAGAACTCGAAATACACGTATTAATCACTATATTCCTAAAATACTCTAAACAGTAACAGCGTTAGGTATACTGGCACCGTCTGTCACGCTGCAAACTGATGCAGCAGCAAGCTCAGCGTGACAAATCTTACCAGTTAAATAGGCTTTAATCACATGCTCTCTAAACTGCTCTAAAGAGCAACAGCGTTAGGTTAGGTACAGCGGCTCCGTCCGTCACGCTGCCCGCTGATATATCGACGAGCTCAACGTGACAAATCTTATACGTGATTTTTTAAATAAATAAATAAATATCGTTGGACATTAACACACAGCGCCATCTAATGCCACACTAAGCAAGGCTTTTGTCAGGGACACCAGATAGTTGAAATCATACATTTATACTTTTTAATGTTTGTAAATATATACTAATCATACATATAAACATCCATGACTCGGAAACAAATGTCCATGCTCATCACACAAACATTTGCTCCTACCGGGATTCAAATCCTAAGAACGTAAGGGAGCCGCACTATCATTACGCCATTTGGGTCGTCAAAATCCTCTTAAAAGCAACAGCATTTGGTTAGGTGCAGTAGCTCTGTCCGTCGCGTCGTCGTCCAGTCACGCCGCAAACTAATACATGAGCAAGCTTAGCGTGACAAATCTTACAAGTAAAACAGGTGTTAGTCACATGATCTTCAAAATTCTCTTAACAGAAATAGCATTAAGTTAGGTGCAGTGGTTCCGTCCTTCACACTGCAAGCTGATACATCTACAATCTCAGCGTGACAAATCTTATAAGTAATGTATTAGTCAACTGATCACTTGGCTAATACATTACTTATAAGATTTCCTTTCCTTCTAAAATCCTCTAAGCAGCAACAGCATTAGGTTAAACACTGTTTTAAACCGTGAAAGCTCACGGTTTAAAACTAAGCTTATCACAGAAGATATCCCGTAAGTGACAATATAAGTTTAGCATTAGGTGAGGTGCAGTAGCTCCGTCCGTCACGCTAAAACGTATATTAATGTATAGTTAATTTGATTATGTAATTTGAATGTGTATGTGTATGTGTAATTGTAATTTTATTTTTATTGATTATTTTAATGTACATGTTTTTTTGGATTTTTATATTCTGTATGGACTATGTCTGAAATAAATAAATTATTTATATTATTACTATTAAAACGCTTTTATTATTATTTTAATTTTTTTTTATTTATTTTTTTACATTTTTATGTTAATGTGTGATTTGTATTTATCTCGTGTCTCTTAATGTGTAATTTTTAATATGGGTTAACCCACGGAACAGAGGGTTAACCTGAAATAAATGGATTTTATTTTATTTTATTTATTAAAAACTGATACATCAACAAACTAAGCGTGACAAATCTGACAAGTAAAATAGAAATTAGTCTCATGGTCTCCAAAATCCTCTAAACAGTAACAGCGTTAGATTAAGGTATTCGTAAGTACAGCGGTTCCGTCCGTCACGCTGCCCGCTGATATATCGACGAGCTCTGCGCTGCACCACGTTACTGATGAGGATGGCCAAGGTATAAGTGGATAGCGGGACGACTCAATTGGTAATGTTGTGACAATAGTTTTTTAGTAACGGTGCAATCACGCTGGGTCTTTTTTTCTATAGCCGGTAATTTTCACGGATTTAATTGTTAAACTTTTGATTGCATGGACTTTTATTTCATATTTAATGTAGGTAGGTATTGGAAATGTTTAAAACATGTTTCAATTTGCCCCTTCTATCACTGGTTGTTTATGATGTAATGTAAGTGACTGCCCCGATGGTCTAGTGGTCGTAATTGCAACTACTGAGCTGGGTAGAATAAAGTTGGTCGGGCATACTGTTATTGAGTTTTTTCATCAGGAATTTCTCAATAGCAGCCACGGACTCCGGATATGTGCACGGTTGATGACAATATTCTCACCCCCATGGGACCCAAACATAACTGACAAAATGTGGGTGTACTAAAAAGTACACCTCTACCAAACCCAGTGTCAGGGTTTCCTTCATAATGTAACATAACATCGTGCCTCTAATGCACATTGTTATGTTACATTATTTAAGTAAATTAAAAAGAGCCTTTTCTGTAACTATTTCACGCTGATTTCTGACATCCACGCGAGCGAATTTGCAGTTAAAAGGTTTTTTTTGTCTTCACCGATCACGTTAAACTCGAGACGGAATGGGAAGCCGTCACTTCCTTCTGCGAAGCAGTCATGCTAGCGAAGGAGGTGGCGGAACGCGAACGGGAGAGAACCTCTCGCCCCAGCCGCTGCGGGAGACGCACCGGGCGTCGTCGGGGTCACGTGGTGGCCCCCGGGCACCGTAGGCGTGGGCCTGCGGACGGTGAGCTAGCTCGCCGTCCGTCCGTCCATCTTATGACGACAGGCTACAGTTCCGAGTATTTGATCCGTAAAAAAATAATCCTGAATTATAAAATGCTCAATACTCGCTTCTCTTTCGTTCACGATGCATTTTGCCGAGATAAAAACACAGTTCTGAAGTTCCTCTTGTAACTTGATCCACAGTACAGAAAACATTAGTAAGACTAGTTTACGACAACTAACGCGAAACTGAACACTGTTCTCTCATGTTGAACTACTGTGGTTAATGCGCCTCCCATTTATGCAAAACTCACTCACTGTTTACGTTTAGATGTTCACCTACTGCTCTGTGGAATCTGAACTGTGGCTTTGAAATCCTGTTGCTCGTTTTCAGTTGTTTAACTGATTTTATTTTGCTGTTGTTACAGCGAGTGGTTAAACAGGGTGTAAATAGCTCTTCATTAAGCCCTATACATGACTTATTGCTGGATTATTTTTATTGTTCACTTTTTAGTGGTTCTCATATGCTTGGTACACATGGAAAGTGCATAACGTTACAATTACAACAAGCCCAAACACAACTAGGATACATTGTCTCATTATGGAGTCCCGGTACCTGACTCTTGGCTTCATCATCAGATCTTATGGTAGAATGGTTCATAATGAACGCAAATGCTTCACTTGTTGTAGAAAATACCAAAATCGCTGTACGCGAGTAGCGAATTCTCGTCAAATTTGATAGGATAACCTATAAAATTTGACGAGTTTCCTCGAATTCGCTAAGATTCCATCATCAGATCCCGATTTAGTGTTAGAGTTCATCATCATCATCATCATCAGCCTATAATGTGGAGGGTGTTAGAGTTATGCGCAAACAAAAAACAAAACATCCGAATTGAAAACCTCCTCCTAATTATACAAGTCGTTTAAAAATTACTTCTTATTTTGGGGTGAAAAATCACGTGTTACAGTAAAACTCAATGTTACGCACTCAAAACATTGTGCTGGTTTTCACAATTACAGTTACAGTTTCACTCTGTCTCGACATAGATAACGCCATTATCGTTTACTATTGATCGCCAATTACATTATTATAAATTCGGTTTCAATGACGATGCTTGCGACAAACTTGAACTTGGATACTTAAACGTACGTAAATTCTGAGCAGTTTTTTCTGTTGGATATCTTTATTTTTTATTCATACTTTAACCAGTTTTTTGGCACATTGTTCGCGTACAAACTTCAAGTTCCCGTTGAACTGGCTCAGGGGTTGGTGATACGTGTGAACTGTTCAAAATAAATTAACATCCCGCAGAACTGAACAACACTTTCAAAAAAAAATCTTTAGGACTCCTAAAACGACCACACTTAACGCTTGTTTTTTCTTCTGTGCAATTGCCAGGTCACCAAAATTCATTATTGACAAAGGTTTTTTTCATTAATCAAGTAATTTGTTAAATTGAGCGCCAAAAGAAGTAAGAAAGCCAGACGTGGTTTTATAAAGTCTAACTTTTTACGACCAAAGAATATTCTTATCGTTCTATTTTCTTTCTTTTTGTCATTAAATTAGAGTACCTTATTCGATAAAAGTCACAATTACTCGTTTACTATTTTAAGAAACCCTATGTTTATGATGACATTAAACTTTCAACTTTGGGTGGAACTTTTTTGTTTTTCATTGTTTCATGAGCGTATTTATTTATGATTTTAATTTATTTTTCAATACGAGTCGATGCCTCAGAGCCGAGCTGATCTCTCAAAGCCGTCGACACAGCGTTATTAAAATCAAAATAAGTAACTTAATATTTGTAATTATTACTCGGAAACGATTTTTGTTTAGAGTTAAAAATCACGTTTACAAAAGGACTCAATATTATGCACTCAAAACACTGTGCTGTTCTATTAACCCCAATATCTCCGTTACTAAGGTCCATGTTCACCGAGAAGATGACAGCCTGATTACCTAAAACAGCTGTTTAAAACGCATTTTTGTATGGGAACATGTCACAGTGACAGCTGTTTTTGGATAAATAGACGGTTATCTTTTCGGTGAACATGGACCTAAATGGTTCCCAGGTATGGTCCAGAACAAAAAAAAACGTCTCATAGACCACTCTAATGGCGTAGTGGTAGTGACGCTGCCTTACGTTCTTAGGGTCCTGGGTTCGAATCCCGGTAGGAGCAAATGTTTGTGTGATGAGCATGGACATTTGTTTCCCAGTCATGGATGTTTATATGTATAATAAGTATGTGTTTACAAGCAAAAAAGTATATATGTGGTATATCAATTATCTAGTGACCACGACACAAGCTTTGCCTAGTGTGGCGCTAGGTGGTGATGTGGGTGATGGTGTGGGGTGGTTAATGTCCAGCGATATTTATTTATTTACTAGCTGACCCACGCAACTTCGTCTGCGTCACATAAGAGAGAAAAAAGAAAGGAAAAAAACGTCCCCGTTTTTGCAACATTTTTCATTCCTGCTCTGCTCCTAATGATTGTAGCGTGATGTTATATAGCCTAAAGCCTTCCTCGATAAATGGACTATCCAACACAAAAATATTTTTTCAATTTGAGCCGGTTGTTCCTGAGATTAGCGCGTTCAACCAAACAAACAAACAAACTCTTCTGCTTTATAATATTAGTATAGATAGAGAGAAAGCCTGTGGCCAGCGATGGCAACATTATAAGGTATTGATGATGATGTTTTTTTTTTTTTTTTTAAAGATCCATGGTCTGTCATGAAAATACAGGTATTCAGCTGCATCCGGGTAGACTAGAAGCCGACCCCAACATAGTTGGGGAAAGGCTAGGCTGATTATGATGATGGTCTGTCAATTCGCTAAATCCGCACAAAGCAAGGACGGGTCTCTAGTTTATTTTAAATAGTTCAGTGTTAACTGGAGTTTAACAGAGCCACTAATAGAATTAGTTATTTAATTAACCGTTACAGCGTATATTTGGTTACTGCGGTGAAGTTCAAAGAGCCGTTTGATCATTGTGATATTTTCCTGTTTCCTGTTTTGTAGTAAAATTAAATGAGTGTTTAGTGAACTGTTTTGGTTAAATTGCATTGTTTTGGTGAGTTGAATGTGAAAGAGACACTATGTCTTTATTATGATATTAAGTTATTATTTCTTTTATACAGGGTGTAAACCACCACATCACAAAGCCGTTAACCAAGCATTTTGTACATCAAACTAAGTAACTTTACGGAAAAAATATTGCTGGGACACAACTTTTTTTTAGAGGTTATGAATCATGTTTTGTGGTAGAACTCAATGTAACGCACTTAAATCATTGTTCTGATGGATGGATTGAATAGTACGGGGGTCCTGGAGTTGTTAAAAGTTAAAATCTTACAAAAAAAACTTGTAATAAAAAAATCTTGTTAAAAAGTTGTAACTTTGACCCCATATCTCCGTAACTAGAAGGTTCCCAGGTATGGTGTAAAAGAAAAAAAATGATTGCAATGATGGAGAGAACAAGTGCTTTTCGGCTTCGTGAAGAGGTGTTTTACACCCTTTATTTATAACATTTAAAAAATATATGAGTCTTTATTATTCCAATGAATACAATCTAGAGACAGGTCCACTCAAATCTGTGTGGTTCTTTCTTCAAAAGACCATCTCAGACATTAATATATTATATGCATGATCCTCATGTGAATTGAGCAAGATTATAAGATCTGGACTTCAAAAGAGACCTCTGAGTTTATTTCGTCTGTTTCTTCTCAGAGTAGTCAGGTACCTACGAAACACCGGCCCCATCGAGTTTAAAAAAAATGTCGTGATTTGTTTGTGAAAATCTACTTACAAAATAAACATCATTTGTAAACATCATTTATCATTTAGCCTTACAGTGGTATGTTTTAAGAACCCGTTACACTGTTTTTCAAGACTATTTATGTTAAGAGGTAAGTACATGAGCTTAATACTAGTTACCTAAGCCTACTAAAGCGATATTACCAGACTTAACTTTTTGATCCTTTTCGTGCATTTCCATTCGGCATCTTCCACTCGAAGTTAAACTTCTGAAAAATATTGTGGTTTGGTATTGCTAGCATTAAGGATTCTCGTCAAAAAAAAATATGATTCTGTTTAATCCGACAGTTGTATTATCGAAAAATATTGTATGCATGTTTTTTGTTTTATCAATTTAATAAAAAAATTACTAAGACCGTCATTGATGGAGAATTTCCGTGCGTTCAAACGTTTTTACCATACCTTTTATTGGAATCAAATATAACAGCTCACAACTTAGGCCCCATTAATGTTGATATTTATCGGTGGTGCTAGGCAACTGGGACTGTCGCAGTTGTAAACGTCCCTTTGCGCCCATTGCCCTTGTTTCGTTCTGTCTCCTGCTGATATGGAAGGAAGTGGAAATTACAATTATATTCATTCTCTGGGACTTCGTCGAGCTTCATTGTCTCGGCGTTTTTCTGGTGGTCGCCACTGTTGATTCTGGCTTTCAGGAGTAACAGTGGTTTGGGAATAGTGTGGCGGGCTTGTCTCGATTAAAAAAGATGGTGGCTTGTGATGTCACATTAACGTAAAAATTTACTCAAATGTGACGTCACGCGAGTTTTCGACACACTATATTTTCTTCACTTTTTGTTTACCCGAAAAAAGAAAATATATGTGTCCAATAGTTTTTGAATCTATCTGACGGATCAAATCGATTTTTTGTCAAGACTTTAGATTCTTCAGTAGCAATAACAGGGCACGCAAGACACTATATTAAGTATCCCATCTTTTTCTAATTCGTGTTGATGACTTTAAAGCCAGTCTTCTCGCATTTATTGTGCAAGACGACAATATAAGCCAGATGAAGGAGATTATCCTCTAATTTATCTCATTACTGCATTCTTTTCTTACAATGTCAAAATATTGTGGCGAAAAAATGTCTTAAACGAGAGGAATGTCCGCCCTTAGGCTTATTATAAAAGAGGCGCAAATTTTGAGAAAAATAAACAGAATTAAGGAATAAGTAAGTAATTACATTAGAACATTTTCAAGATACCACGTTTTAAAAGTGTTTTTTTTTTGTACGAAAATGAAGTAGGAAGTTGAGCAATATTATGTTGTTTTTTTTTTAATCGGGCTGTTTTAGATGTTGTTGATGAATGCTTAAGAAGATTCTTTTTCACAGTAATATTTGGAATACTTTTAACGTTACAGCCACAAAGCTAAAGTAAGATGAAGTTCGAACAAAGAGTTTTTTATAATTACGATATTCTAATGGCAACATTGCCGCTTGTTGCTAATTTCACAGCGTTCCAAATAAACTTACCGAGGTAGCCCAAAGAATTGCGAAACTTATACGGCAGGCCATGCCAGACAAACTGTGGGCCAAAATTGTCAGAAACTGGTGCCCTGACACCGTGAGGCGGGGTCGCGGCAGGCCACGAAGGAGATGGCGGGATGAATTGGACAAGTTCCATCCGAGCTGGAAGGAATCGCGCGGGTTGGCAAGAAATGGAAGGAGTGGAGGGAGGCCCCAGGAGTAGGACAGAGCAGGCTAGAAAAAAAAGTGGCAGTGGGCGGCGCACATTGCTCGCAGAACGGATGGCCGATGGTGCCGAAAAGTCTTGGAGTGGAGACCGCGAACCGGAAGAAGTTGCGAGAATTCGCTGGATACGAGTCGCACGGGATCGGACAATGTGGCGAAACATGGGGCCTATGTCCATCAGTAGATGTCTTTCAGCTGACATGATGAAGGAATAAACTAGTCGTGTCGTTACGACTGAACGACTTTACCGCTGCGGTCTATCGTTGGGATAGAATGGCTGTTTTTTCATTTGTATGTCGCCAAACACGTAAATGAAAAAAACACATTTATCCCTTACATGTTTTTTTTCATGAAATCTGGCTCAGTTTCCCGATCATTATAATCTAGTTCTCTTCAAAGTTCTAATGCATCGCGTCATCTTGTTACGTGAATCAGATAATATCAGAAGTTAAGTTCATTATGATTGAATAGCTATTGCAGGCGCCTAATCACGATGCACCATTACGATTGGCTTTATCAGAGATTCAATTAGAGAAATTGATGTCATCAATTTGAATCATACGTAATTCAGCTTTCAATGTGATCATTATGGTATCAGATTTTATTTCGGAAAATATGACGTATTGTGTTGCTCGAACTAATAACTCAATCTATCTAATCAATTTACAGTAGTCTTATAAGGGAGACGAATACAAAGTAAATAATATGTTTTGAAAAAATGGCAATCATCATTCTCTCTATATTAAAATATTTTGAATTTGGTTTTGAGTCCTGAAGACTACACCCTACATAGAAACTTACAAACTTTTACGTCACTATTATTTTAGTCGTTTATAAAACCACTGCAAGCCACGCAGCACCACAATTTAATCTCCCATATTTACCCCCTCAACATACCCAACTCTTCACCCAAGTTTATCAGCAACAAAACACGTTAAACACGCCACAGGCCTAACAATGGCGGTTGATTCCGGCGTAATTTTTAAATAAAAAATACGCCAGCAGATAAAAGGAGCAACTTGCATTGTGTGCGGTGTCAAGCGCAGCGTGTAATGTACTGATGTACTCGCTAGTACTACACGAGATGATAGGAACTCGTGTCATGGACATTGATGGCCGATAGAGATTTGGAATGTCATCCTCATTTGATTAGGAGCGGTAGTATACAGGGTGTAACCCACCTCACTCAATCACAAAGCCGTTAACCAAGCATTCTGTATATGAAACTATGTGTTCCACGCGCGCCTCAAAGAGATGTCAGCATAAGGGGAGGGGCCCGCAAGGGCCGAAGCCTGCCGGGGTTGCGGGCCTGTTCGAAAGAGATACCGCGGCCCCGGAACGTAAAGGGCGAGGAAGGAACATGGATGGGTTTTAGTCAGTAAGAGTCTGACACTCCCTCCCGCTCCGCCCAGAGTGGGAGAAGTCATTTGATGATTTCCCATCCTAAAAAAAAAAAAAAAAAAAAAAAAAAGTAACTTAACGCAAGAAATATTGCTGGGAAACAACTTTATTTTTTAAATCATGGTTTGTGGAAGAACTTAAAACATTGTGCTGATGGATGGATTGAATAGTACGGGGGTCGTGGAGGCGTTAAAACTTAAAATCTTACAAAAAAAACATGTACTAATTAAAAAAAAAACTTGTCAAAGAGTTGTGACTTTGACCCCCATATCTCCGTAACTAGAAGGTTCCCAGGTGTGGTGTAGAACAAAAAAATTATCGCAATGATCGGGGAGAATAAGTGCCTTTCGGTTTCGTGAAGAGGTGTTTTACACCCTTTAATGTTGTATGACTCTGACATTCCATCGGTAATGTTTAAGTTTAATTTGGAAGCGAACTTATTTCCATTAACTAGACATGAATCCGGAACCCCAGCTGAGATATTCCTGGTGAAAACAACAGGTGGTGCAGTCTTTGGGAACTGTTGATAGAAGTGAAAACAAAGAAGTCTATATCTGCTACGGGTTGTGCCTCGCGCTCGCCTTAGTGGTGCTACGTCGTAGCGGATCGGCTACGAGTGCTACGAAGCGTTATGTGACGGTCACGCCAGTTCCTTGTTGATGATTTTTGTTCATCCGAAAAGTGTTCAAAAAACACAATTGCTCTTTGTTCGACCTGATAATAAACCCAAAACCTACCCGTAACGCTTGTGTACCACGAAATTGGCGAAACGAAAGGGTATTTTTGCTAAGTTTCAATAGGAAAATATGTCAGGTAGCTTTACATTTTAACTGGTCCTGCAAGGGTTGGTAGTTACAGTGGATTTTGTAAAACGATGAGAAATATTTTGTACGCGCAAGTTTTGAACAATTGTCAATACATACGATGCTGATTCTGCCGAGATAGCAATTTTTCCGGGTATCATAAAAAAGTTAATGTGAGAACGTAGAAAATAAACTTAGTAGCTATTTCTATTATGTACTTACATGACATTTCTATTCCATCTCAAATATACGAATCCATCAAAATGTTTGCGGACTGATCAATAACTAATCCCAATAATCCCATATATATGGAACAGTTAAACAAACAAACTCATAGCTACTTTCAGTTTCACGGAAACGTTATTTACCCTTCCAAAGATTTACCAATATCCCATGAAATAGTAATCAGGAGAATTGTTCAATATTTACTCAAACGCCACATCGCTTGACGATCTCCGAATCGAAAGCAACGCTAATATCGTTTGGAAGGGACATGATAGAAAGCGGTTGCCTTTGAAAACGATACGTAGTAGGGTAATTAAAAATGTGTAGTGCACGGAACACGTTTCCTAGATTAAAATGGCGATCGTTGACAGTTGCTTTAAAGAAGAGATTGGTGCAGAAGTTCTACTCCGTTTAATTAAAAAGGGTTTAGATTCTACTGAGGATCCCCGGCGTCACTTCTTTGATGTTTCATACAAAATGTATATAAGAGGTGGCGTTAGATATACTGAGACGACGTGGCGCAGGCGTGGCAAGGGCGCGGGTGCCACTTCCTCGCCCTTGGCGCACAGTTAGCATGCACTGGGAGAGAACAAGACGGCGAAATTCGTGACTTTATAGGCGCGTTGCTCACTGGTAAGTCGAGGCGCCGTCCGAGGATAGGTCTCTACGTGGAATCGAGGCGCAGATGGCTGTGCTTCCTTCACAATCTATGTAATTGTGCGCCAGCGCTTTGACACCCGCCTCGACCATAGTTTGTGTGAGCAACGCGCCTTAGACTTTAAAATCTAGAATGCGCCCGCGCCTAACCTTAACGACACCATTAGCGCGCCTGTTCTGCGCTGCGCCGGCGCCGCGCCATCACCTCGCCCCCGCCGCACCTCCGCCCGACATCTCTTGTATTTAAACACTGTTTTAGGCTTTCACGGTTTAAAACTAAACTTATATTGTCACTTACGGGATATCTTCCGTGATTATTCGTTATCTCTTGTAAGTTTATCTCTTGTATTTGTCCAGCGCCTTAGCCATCAGTCGCGGCTGTCTTTTGTAAATAAATACGTGTCAAACGTAGTCAGAGGCCCGAACGCTTGCCAATCATGCATATTTAAAGTATCGTATTACCCAGTACTATGTGGTTGAGGTCAGACAGGCAATCGCGCGAGGGAAAATACTGCTGGCTGCATCTGGTAAGCCTTTTCAGTCGACCTCAGTATAATTGGAAAAAGGCTAGGCAGAAACACTGGTTTAGAATCTGCTGTACCGACTAAACTTAAAATGTAATGTGTTGTATGTGTGTTTGGAGGTTTGAGGAACTCGTGACGAAATAATAACAGCCGCTCGGGTGAATCTTTAGGTTAAGCCGTGCTTGCCTAGGTTGGTCTGTGGATGGGTGACCACCCTTAAATACCGAGTTTCCTCCGTGCCTCGGAAAGCACGTTAAGCTGTTGGTCCCGGCTGTCATTTGTCCATCTTTAACAGTGGTTATAGGTAGTCAGTGGCCCAAAAAGTCTGACAACCAGTCTTACCGAGTGGTATCGAACTTCCCAGTATTAACTGGGTTGTAGAGGTCAGATAGGCAGTCGCTTCATGTAAAATAGTATTCAGCTGCATTCGGTTGGACTGGAAGCCAACCCCAACATAGTTGGGAAAAGGCTAGGCAGATGAGTGTGTGTGTTTGGACACAAAACATAACAATATCCCCCGAAAAATGTATGGTGTCAATTCTACAGGTATTTTTGTAGCACTTTGCTGCAGATATCATAACCAGATAGATATGAATGAATGATATATTTATTTGCAAGAATATAGGTAGTTTACATAAGTTCTTAATATCTAAGGGTTTCACTATATTCGGCATTTCGGCCATACAAATATTAAAGTTTTATGTCCTGGTATACTAATAGCATGCAGTACACATTTAGAAATTGGCAGTTACATAAAAATACTCATCATAATTAAAAATTACAACCAATCAATAAAATTAAATATGATTAGATTCATTTCAGACAATAATGGTAATAATGGTATGGTATATTATAGTTTTAAAATAAAAGTGAACGAAAGCGAACATTCAAAACATGACCAAGTATTTTTCCACGCACTCCGTCTCGATATAGTATTATTCGCTGTTTTAAAAAAAACCGTTATTTCATCAATTCTATGAATCCCCCGGAAAGCACCAACACTATCCATACGACCAACTACCGCAGACATTTTGTTTGCAGACAAATTGATTTCCTAGAACCTTTTGCTTGTTAAGCTTCTGCAAATAACTGTACCAGTGTAGTATCGTATGTATGTTGTTTTTAATTTGTTCACGTAGTGTATAGGTATGTAGCGTTTTATGGAACGCGAGTCCCGGCTGTCTGTACAAGATTATGGTTTAACGATTGTATTGTTCACTAACTGATGTTAGCTAGAGTTACTTTGCCATGTATAATGATTGAATAGTAATAGGAGTTCTGATGTAACTCTTAGGAGAAAAGTAACGATGGATACTGCAATGTTCTAGAATAATGATTTGTCTTCATATCAAATGTTTTCGTATTTGCATCGTGGTGGCATCCGTTTCGGTAGCATAACATTGTGAGTTTTAACTTTTCCATTAAAGTTATCGCTGATATAATGAACTAGCGGACAGCACGCGGTTTCACCCGCCTAGTTTCCTTTCTCATGAGAGTAAGAAATATAGCTTATGTTACTCGCTGATAATGTAGCTCCATCCATTGCTGAAAGATTTATTCAAATCGGCCCAGTAGTTTTCAAATTTATTCGTTAAATGCAAAAATATAAATGTAAGATGATACGGAAGCAAATAACGCACAATTAGATTTATCTAAAAATAGAAATGTTTAATGTTATTATGTTAAAATACTCAAATTAATTGTGATTGAATATTTACACGTGAGTAATGGCCTACTAACCTAAAAAAAGAAATATCGTCAATTCAAGGTTTTTACTTCCAGTATTTTAGTAGGTCGACATTGTATTACTTTACTAAGTTAAACTAGCTATTTCATGAACTTTACTTCTTTTCCTTAGTACTTTTATAGACAATGAGAAATAAATCACTTCACGAGCAGGCTTAAATTCTCTATCTCGAGTGTGCTGTCGTTGCCATTCTTCGTGTGCAACGTCATACTCATTAGGCGGCGTACACATACTCGTACTTCAGGCTACGTACACAACATACAGTGAACAATGCTTACATAAATCTTTCCTCTTTATAATATTTGTATAGACTAGGTGCACCAAAAAATCTTCTGTCGGTTTCCACTGGTGATCAACCCTACTAAACTTTTTGACAATTTCCGTCTATTGTTTGATTTTTCAGCCAACAATCATTGCAGTTTATTTATCAGGGAATTATTTTCAACCTTTCAAATGAAATTGGTGTATTCACTCCAGTCAAGGCATAAAATAATAAAAATGTTTAATAAATGTTTTCATTTAAATTAAACTGGTGCATTCACTACAATCAAGGCACAAAATAACAAAAATGTTTTATAAGCTCACAATAATTTATGTAAACAATGCATCTTTTGTTAACTTTGGAATGATTTGACACGTTAATGCGGTATTTATGAAGGCAAATAATAGCAAGTGGCATAGACATTTAATTCCGCATTTATATAATATACCGCACTACGCATATTTATATGAGCCATGATGATGATTACCTTTTTGTTTGTATTTCATTATGAGAGTTTTATTAAATTGAGCTTTTACGTTAACCATAGTCCGCGGGAGACGCACCGGGCGTCGGGGGCCACGTGGTGGCTTCCGGCCACCGTAGATGCGGGCCTGTGGACGGTTGGCTATGCGCTAGCTAGCCGTCTGTCCGTCTAAGGACGACAGGCCGTGTCGACGGCGCGTTTGTGTTCCACGCGCGCCTCAAAGAGATGTCAGCATAAGGGGAGGGGCCCGCAAGGGCCGAAGCCTGCCGGGGTTGCGGGCCTGTTCGAAAGAGATACCGCGGCCCCGGAACATAAAGGGCGAGGAAGGAACATGGATGGGTTTTAGTCAGTAAGAGTCTGACACTCCCTCCCGCTCCGCCCAGAGTGGAAGAAGTCATTTGACGATTTCCCATCCCATAAAAAAAGATTAACCATAATTATAGTTTATTAGTAATTCGGTAGGTATCTATTGTTTAAAAATGGGAAAATTGCCAAGTTAAAATAACTATTGTGTGGTCTTTAAAAATTATGAGAATTCCTTTTGAAATCGTAAATATTTAAGTTTATTTGATACAGATATTACGGCAAAAACATATCATTCCCTGTGTTTCATTTTAATTAGCTGTACTGATAATTTCACTACTTTATTTAATGTGTTTTGTCCTGTGTGGGTTAATAAAATGCTTTTTCTTTCTTTATTTATTTATCTATACTAATATTATAAAGCAGAAGAGTTTGTTTGGTTGAACGCGGTAATCTCAGGAACTACAGGCTCAAATTGAAATTTTCTTTTTGCGTTGGATAGTCCATTTATCGAAGAAGGCTATAGGATATATAACAAAACGCTATGACCAATAGGAGCGGAGCAGCAATAAGAAATGTTGAACAGGCGATGCGTTGCGATAATATCAAAACTTCACGTGAACGAAGTCGCGGGCAGAAGCTAGTGGAAAATAAGGGAGATTTCCCCACAATCTTTAAACACAACCATTGAAATAAATACAAAATTAAACATTCCTTTAAAACATTTTAAACCCATTTTTAAACAAGGAAATAGTTCTCTGATTCCCCAGAGCGGCCACCCTAACGAATAATTCATGTCTTTACTTATGCACGCTTTGCAATCTTTAAGCCGCGGTATACATACATTTAACTAATTCCTTATTCTTGGCCACAAGCTACACGTCATCCGACACGTGTTTTTGTGACAGCGACAGCGAAGAAAACAAAAGAAGAGTCACCACGACGTCGCGATGCTACTATGGCACACGTGGGCTGCAGCTAAAAATCAGGGTCAGGGGGTTTTTTATAAATATCAATGGGGTCAGGTCACCTTGTGTTGCCATCTGGCATTATACTGACCTGAGGCCCTTTTGGCATTATTAGTTGTGTTTTCCATTTATTAGGGTTCCTTTGCCAAATGGCATAAAACGGAACCCTTATAGAGTCGTCATGTCTGTCTGTCTGTCTGTCCGTCCGTATGTCACAGCCACTTTTTTCCGAAACTATAAGAATTATGCGGTTGAAACTTGGTATGTAGATGTATTTTGTGAACCGCATTAAGATTTATACACAAAAATAGAAAAAATAAATAAATTTAGGGGGTTCAACAAATTTTTTTTTTTTCATCAAACGTAGTACGTTTGAACGTAGTTTTTTTTTAATACGTCATAAATCGTAAACAGCAATTTACCTTTCATTTACAACGAACTGCAAATAAATCGTAAACAGCAATTTACCTTTCATTTACAACGAACTGCAAGAACTTTTATACTATGTTAATTGCTGTTACGAAACCCTTCATGGGCGAGTCCGACTCGCACTTGGCCGCTTTTTTTAAGGTGTTTTTGTTTTTAATAATGCCAAATAAACAAACACAATTTTATTTCATTCAATTTTAAGTTGCTTGACGTGAGTGTAGTTGCAAGTCGCCTCGTATGAGGCCTTGAACGTAGTCTTAAGCTATGGTATAAATACATTTGCGTAATTCGTTAAGCTGGTAAGATTAGCATTTGCTTCGTGAACGGCGTTTACTTTTATATAGAAACTAGCTGACCCACGCAACTTCGTCTGCGTCACATAAGAGGGAAAAAGCTACGTACTACTACCTACCTACTACTACCTACCTACTACTACATACCTACTACCTATCTACTACTACCTACCTACAACTACCTACCTACTACTACCTACCTACTACTACCTACCGACTACTTTTTACCGTTTAAACTTTCCCAGGACTTCCACAAATCATTCAAAACCAAAATGAGCCAAATCGATCCAGCCGTTCTCGAGTTTTAGTGAGACTAACGAACAGCAATTGATTTTTATATATATAGATAGGAAAGGTTGTATCCATATCGGTGTGCATGCCGAAGAGTTTGGCAAAGGTGTACCCATTTAACCTAATCTTTTACTGGCGTAATATGCATTGACTTAGTCTCATTCGGGCATGCAGAATTAGATAGAGCTAGTTACACAAGAACAGCATTTACTAGTAAAGTATCTTAGGAGTAAGTTCAAGAGCCCTTTAGGTGCCTGTCACGGACTTCAGTTGGCGGTGTCTTTCAGGGGACAGAGTAATTGCAGTATGCAGTTTCTAGCAAAAGATGGTGGTGCGGGCAGCGGTCACAGCTGCCGATTGGAGTCTGGAGTAACTCCTCACTACACTTGCCGAAGCTCCGTCACAGCGAGTGGAAGGATGCCACGTGGGTCAGGACTGTCCGGATGCGGATGTGCTGGTGGATGCGGTCATCAGTCCTTATCGGTCCTGGCGCTTGTGGAGAACGTTTAGATGGCCAAGTTTGCTATATTTTTCTGATTAATTTCGTTGCGGGGTCCAAGACTGTTTAATTGTTTATCTGGGACTTCGTCTAGCTTTATTGTTCCGGCACTATTCTGGTGGTCGCCACTGTTGATTCTGGCTTTTAAGAGTTACAGTGGTTGGAGAATGTTATTCATTTAACAATTTATGTACACACTAAATATAGAGAAGAAGAAAGGAACAGAAAATAGTACAAAGGTGATGCTTATTTCTAAAGAAATCTCTTCCAGCATACCTGCGAAAGGAGATACTAAAAAAGAGATGTAGACATAGTGTGTAAAAGAAGGAGAGAAAATGGAATACATACAGCATAAAACAAATTTAATATATACAATATAAGAATACATACTCATACGTAATGTTGTGGTAGGCTTATCCCAAATAATAAAAAGCCTTGTCTGTAGATCATTGGCGCTGATTTTTGACGCAACGTTGGCCAAATATTGAATACCTGCCAGCATAACGTAGTAACTGTGACCAACAGCTCATTATGTGTGACACCGAGTAGACATCAATAAGCTATTTATTGTAGAATGTGTCACCCCCTGTAGACCGATCCGACACACAATTTATGATTCATAAAATTAGCCGTAACCGTTTATGTGCAGTTTTATTGACAGGTTAGTGTTGAACCGTTTAAAATAAGGACGTTTTTGTTGATTTTTGTCTTTGTTCACGGAAAGCATTGGATGTAGGGAGTGTCAAAGGTCTCGAATCTTAAACTGCTGGGTATTCAAAAGCGATGAAAAAGTTTTCTGAAACAACGTACTTGAGAGCATTATTGAAGAATTTATGAAAATTCATTCCTTGAGTATGATATTTATTTATAGTATATATGTCACCGTAAAATTGTCAAATACGTTATATTGTTATATCTCTAGCGATATTGTAAAATCTCGAACTATTGTCAAACGATTATACTGCTTACAACAAAACGCATTATTTTTCGTGAAATGCATGCGATGGTAGTCAACCACGCGGTGTGGAGGGAAGAAGGGGTCCCCCTTGTCCAGTGGTACAACTCTCATGAAAAGATAATATACCTAACATTCCTGAGAAATACCGATTAATATAACCTAACCTTAAAACACTTTATATTCCCCTAAAAAGTTCAGATGTACACCTACCACTGCTTGTCTCTGCATCACTCAAAGGTTGACTGGTAGAGAATGGTACTCCCTTGATTGTCCTAAAATTTTTTGTCCGAAAATCATTATCCATAACACGTTTGCTATAAACTTCAATAACCATAATGTTCAAAACACCGAAATTATGTCTTACATAACTAAGTTTACTTCTAATACTATTTGGTCATAATATCGAATACTATAATAATTGAATCTCCTAATTTTACATGACATAAAGTCGTATGTCCTAAGTATTGTATCACATAATGTGTATGATTCCGAATGGTCATTTATAAATTGTTAGTCGCGAAAAAAATCCCTAAGAGTTAGGTTTTAGTGACAGAAACGAATTGCTGTAAATCCGACTCCACGCAGTCTTGTCTGCCCTACCCCAAGAGTGTTATTTAAAATCGCGTAGGCGCGGAGGGGCGAGGCGGGCCGCGAGTTGAGGAGCAGGTGGTTGTAACACTCCCCGCCGCGGCTGAGGCTGGCCGGCAAGCCGGCCAGCAAGCCGAAGCTGCGGTGGTGAGCGTTAAATCCATCTGCGACGATAAGCTCGCGTGAGGCCTGCTGCATGATGCTTGCTCGTTTGCATGCTACACGCTTGCTTGCATGCTTGCTTGCTGCATGCTTGCCTGTTTCATGCTTGCTTGCTGCATGCTTGCTTGCTGCATGCTTGCTTGCTTGCTGTATGCTTGCCGCATGTTTGCTACATACGTGCTGCATGCTTGCTTGCATTACATGCTTGCTACATGCGTGTTGCATGCTTGCTGCATGCTTGCTTGCATTGCATGCTTGCTACATGTATGCCGCATGCTTGCTGCATGCTTGTTTGCATTGCAGGTCAACGCCTACATACGATTAAAATTTACTTAGAATAGGACTTATGACTTTTATTGAAAACGATTTTATGTCTTTTGTATATTATTGATTGTAATACATAAGACAAACGGATGTAGGGCTTATTATATTTATGCGTTTCAACTTTATGGCATATGATATTATATGATTTAAAGTTCGGGTAAATTATCATTCGGAAGAATGGTGATTATGACAAAAACAATCGTAATTTTAGATTATGGATTAAAAAGTTAGGTAATACGATAGAGAACCGTAGAGAATGCCTATGGCCTCTGTACTATGTACTTGAAGTGTTAAATCAATAAATAAATAAACCATAAGTAATTTTTATACCCAAGTTCATAATGTTTGCCGATGGAAAAGCACCGGGCTCACAACTTATTAGTATTTTCCTAGAAATAGCTGATAAACAAGGTATTTTCCGCAAAAGAAAATTACTGAAAATGATGTACGACATTTTTATGTAACGCAAATTGTATACTCGTACTATCAAAAAAACTTAAAACCAAACTTAATCGAGGAAACCCGGTATTTTTAAAAACCTTCATTTATACTAATTTATGTAACACTGAAGTTACTTTCTGAAGTTACTTTCCATAAAATGCAATCCATTATTCAATTTAACTTTTTGTCGAATTTTTGACGACCAGAATGGCGCTCTTATAGTGAGACTGTTTTACATAGTATGTGATGAGCATACGTATTTGTTTCCGAGTCATGGATGTTTATATCTACACTAATATTGTAAAAAGGAAAGATTTTTTTTTAATGTCTGTTGCGATGACACTTAAAGAGTACTGGACCGATTTGAAAAATTCTTTCAGCAATGGATAACTACATTACCTGCAAGGCTATAATAAAAAAAAGCCTTTTATTCCATGCATTTACAAAAATAATTTTACGGATTCTGTGCGTTTTTCTTATATTGAGCATGCTACGTTCCATTCCTCTCTGGCATGTTATAATTTTATTCTTAAGACTATAACATAGGCTATATTTTATATCCGTACTCCCACGGGAATTACTACGCGGGTGAAACCGCGTGATGTACGCTAGTGTATAATAAGTATGTATTTAAAAACACAAAAAGTTAGATACTTGTAGTATCATATCAATTGTCTCTTGTCCACGTCACCAGCCTCGTTTCTTAGTGTGGCACTAGATGGCGATGTGTGTAATGTCCAGCGATATTTATTATTCAATAATTTACCTCTTTGTCTATGCAGGTACCGTCTGTTTTTGTCAATGTGGATGGGGCACCCACAGGTTACAAAACATAGTACTTCACAGCCACGTAAATACGGGCTCTTAAAATCGGCTCTGGATTATAAGCAACAAACAGGCATAAACCAGCTAAACCTGATCCCCCGCACCTCTTTGTACTATAAACAGGAAAGGCGTGACAGACGCAGGTGCAATCAGGTGTAAAGACCAGTTTAGCTGGTCGCCGGCATATTAGAGGCATGGTGAATCCTATTAGAGAATCAGAAAGGGAACTAATGGGTTGTGGTATTACGTTTTTGGTGTAAAGGCTGTGCTGGTATCGGTAGCGAGTTTGAATTTGATACGTAATTTCAGCCTACGGAATTGTTTGAGAGCGTTGGTACGTGCCTAAATGATGTTTTTGTTAGAATATTTTATCTGCAATGAGTAAACGAACGAAGCCGTCAGCCAATTTGCATCAACTAAGTAAATCTTAGCCAACATACAGGGTGTAAACCTCCTCATCACAAAGTCGTTAACCAAGCTTTCTGTACAGTAAGCGTTCATAAGCGCACAGGCACACTAAGGATCATTTTGCTGTGAACGCACGGCCGAGCGTCCATGCGGCTGTATGTGTAAGCTGTCTCAATACAGTACCTACGCACACCACAGCCACAGAGTCGCCTACTGTCGCAAGTTGTCGCGTCGCTCTCCACGAAACAAAAAGATATATATTACCGTCTCTTTTGTTATACACGCAGCAAACGCATGATCGTATTTGCATTGGATAGGTAAACTTCGACCATATCTACCAGGTGTTGATAGCTGTTTAGGTTAAGCAGTGGATTCACGATCAACGTGTCTTGAGTTCAAATCCCGTTAACATACGGGTTTTTTTTTTGTAACCACTTTAATTTATATTTGTATTTTATACAAAAACTATTTACTTAGGTATTTATTTTGAAATGGGTTCATGCTCATTACTTATTTTTTATAAAGATTTTAATATAAGTTAATAACCTATCATAACTATTTATGAGATTGTGTAATATTTTTTCGGTGTTGGAAGGTGGAAAAAAAAGTCGTGCTGACAGATAACAAAAATTGTTTTATTCGTTTCATTTATTCATATAATTAACAACTTTAATAAGATTTGTAACGTCACATTCCTACCTAGATATAAGAAGTTCTCTTGTAACCGTTCATAAGATTTTTTTGTGCATCTGTATACCCACTTTTAAGTCATTTTTTATTAACATAACAAGGATATTCTAATAACACAAATATAATTGTTGATACCCACTTCTATCTATCGGTATTCAACAGAGCTTACTGAAAACTAACACATAATTTTATACTTCGTGAATATGTTTTTTATGTGACGTCACAATAAATGTAACTCATATTGAGGTTATAGTTTAAGTGTTCATTTTCCTGAAGAAAAGAAGATTGAAACTAAACCTCAATTTAGGAATTATTATTATCGCTAAATATTAACACGTCTAATTAAAACTAGAACATTAGGGATTAATATTTTGTAAAACCCCCATTATTTTCAATGCAGTCAAGTAGACGTATGCGGCTTAAAGTCACCCAAAGGGCAATGGAGAGGGCTATGCTCGGAGTTTACTTGCGTGATCGCATCAGAAATGAAGACATCCGCAAGAGAACCAAGGTCACCGACGTAGCCCGAAGAATTGCTAAACTTAAGTGGCAGTGGGCAGGGCACATTGCTCGCAGAACGGATGGCCGATGGGGTCGAAAAGTTCTGGAGTGGCGACCGCGAACCGGAACAAAATGGAAGTAATCCAGTGAAAGTCTAAATATTCCCGTGCGAAATGTAATCGTTCTTCTTTATGTCTTTCTGTCAAGAAGGGCATTTTAGCTGATCTTCTGTGATGCAAGCCTTCAGCGTGGAGGGCACGGCGAACAGTTTGCGGTGACTCCGAGTGTGTCGTAGGTGTGAAACCATTGGTTTCATACTCGCCCACAATATGTTGTCGCTGCGCTTCACTAATAAGCGACGACCTTCCACTTCGCTGTCTACTTGCAAGGCTCCCTTCTTCCTCATACCTTTTGATCCAGAGACTTACTGCATTTCTCTAAACAAAAAAAATGATGTTAGGCAGCTGTAATAAATACTAAAGTGACTTCATTCACTCTGCATTTATAAATCCAATAATAAACACTAATTATTTATCTTGCATGATAGATTGAAAAAAAAAATAACGAATTAAGTAAACCACAGGTCACCAAATAAATGAACAATTTATAATACCCATTCGTTTTTAAATTTTTAATGTTTAAGTTACAATTCATAAATAATTATAATACTCACATTTAGTCCTATTAAGGCCACTTTTATGAAGCGCGGATAATTCGCGATAATAGTCGCCCTCGCCTTAATATTAATATTTGCCCGCATTTTAAGAATCACACCAACAACAATACCGCTATCTATTAAACCACACGTCACTGACCATCAAATACCACATTATATAGTGTATTCTGTATGACTACAACCAAACGACAAAGTTCATTCCGATCAAGTTAAAATATTCATAAAACTCATGTCTACCTCACAGAAATCTAACTAAATTCTTGACTTATTTTTCTATCTACCTCCCTAACTTTACGAAATGTGTGAACAAAGCAAACAAGTTAAATAATATAATATTTCTGTCGAGTAAAAACTTACAAAAAGACTAAAAGTAACTGTGCGGGATTTGAACTCACAGCTTACTGATTCGCTCTTAATTCTGGACGGGCCCAACCTAGCGGTTGGGCCCGTCCAGAATTATACCGGCCATCATGTCTTAGATATTGGCATTGAAATTATGAACTACAACTAGTTGCTGACAATATCTATTTTGTTGAAAGAAGAAGGTCGTAAGTCAAACTAAACGTCAAGCTATTGCTTTGTGAGATTGCTTATCGACTTTTGGTCGGCACTGTACATCAAACTATGTAACTTTACGCAAAAATTATTGGTAGGAAACAACTTTTATTTTCATGTTTTGTGGTAGATCTAAATATAACGCACTTAAGACATTATGCTGATGGATGGATTGAATAGTACGGGGGTGGTGGAGGTGTTAAAAGTTAAAAACTTACAAAAAAAACGTGTATTAAAAAAAAATGTTAAAGAGTTGTAACTTTGACCCCCCATATCTCCGTAACTAGAAGGTTCCCAGGTATGGTGTAGACCAAAAAAAATATCGCAATGATGGGGAGAATAAGTGCCTTTCGGCTTCGTGAAGAGGTGTTTTAAACCCTATAAGAATAGGACTCCATGAAACGAGGAGTGGAGGTTCTCAAAGTAAAGTTACATTAAGAACTTATTTTGAAGAAACTTGTGACACTTAGAACTTAGAATTGTGACCCCAAAATAATTATCTCAATTTCATTCTCAATTGATTGTATTTCTCTCAATTTGTTTGGTCACAATAATGGCTATTCATGTTATTAAAAAGCATCTGTGACCCTTTTATGAATTATTATTTTAACGTGAAGCATAAATGATAATGACCGCGGTCATTTTAAACCCGTGATCTGATACAAAATCTATTAATCTTTCAACACAGCATGGACTAGTTATTTAATTACAACTCAAACAAAGAATGCACTAAGCTAAAACGTCCATTGTTTCTAAATCTTATTTCTACAATAAAAAAAAGATTGATTATACGTCCTCTAAACAGGTTCGATTTTCAAAGGAGCTTGTTAAAACATCTTTTACTTTAAAATTGCAGAAAAGCTTTATTAAGTTTCTCTAGGTAACCTGTTTACAAGATTGGAAGGCGAACGACTGGAATGCTTGCACTGTTTACATTAGCCAGGATATAGAACAACACGAGGAATAATAAAGTTAAGAAATTAGTTATACTAAGTGCAAGTTAACAGTGTGCCAAATCGTAGGCGTCAAACACCTAGGCACTACCCCCACGAGAAAGAAAAGCTGCACGCACATCTGCCCGCATAGCATGACTACCACAAACACACACGCAAAAACAAACCCACGACAAACAGTCGACAACAACTACACGACAAAGAGTCGACAAATCTTTTGTTCATCTGTCATTGAATCGACAAAATGACAGATGAACAAAAGATTTGTCGACTCTCTCACCTTAGACACGACAAAGAGTCGACAAATCTTTTGTTCATCTGTCATTGAATCGACAAAATGATAGATAAACAAAAGATTTGTCGGCTCTCTGTCGTGTCTACGGTGGCCTTGCTATGCGGGCAGATGTGTGTGCAGCTTTTCTTTCTCGTGTGAGTAGTGCCTAGGTGTCAGAGTTTGTATACCTCCCATGGAGCTTTGACTTGGCTTAACAGGCGAGAAATGTCTCCCGGGCATGCTGGTTTCCTCACCATGTGGAACTTGCTTGATTCACCGAAGCAAGCAAGAGACAATCATACAATACGCAAATTAATCTTAAATAAACAGAGGTACGTGCATACAGTAAGAATAGGTTCGGACTATTTGTATGTTATTAATTTTATGAATTCTATAACTTTATTGTTTCGTGATGCATCAATTTTAAACAATTTTACAAATTAGGACTCACAAGTTTATCATATTAATACAATCTCGTGCATTTTTTTAATTTTAGCATTGTTTATCAATTCTATATTTTTGCTATATATTACGTCTTTTTGTTCTTTTTATCAATTTTTAAATTTTTTGGGGCCACCATGTGGACCCCGACGGCGGAGATTACCCTACATACAAACAAATGTTACCTCTTTTTTTTATATAAGTACAGAAGTACAAAACAAAAACATGCATACAGGATGTTTATAAAAATAATAATATGACCACCAATACAAGCGGTTCCCACTGGTCATATTACTATGACATGCCGGTATGACCACCAAGAAGTGGCGAATCGATTTCACATCATGATACGCTATGTAAAATGTCGTATAGATCTTTCTGCTCTGCCCCCATGTTACATGGGGTCAGCGAATTAGTTATTTTATTCCATTCTCCTCTGTCAACCGTAACGCAATCGTTTACTTCTATTCTTTCATATCATTCCATCCATCCACCCTCTCCCCCTCCCGCTCACAATCCATCCGTTTCTTTAGTCATCCTGTCCGAACAGAAAATGTTATTTTATTGTTATTTAATCCATCATTCTTCTCATTGGTCTGGTGATGCTGCACTACTGCAGTGCGTGCGTAGAATCCAGGTTTCTATTCACAAGTCGTGCAGTGTAGTATAATTGAGATTTCCGATAGGAATTTATCAGCTACCGGTAGCCTGCATTGCAGTTTTTATGGTGTACTTACAGTATTCTATCTCCTATCTTTCTATGACCAATTCAAGCCGCGGTGTATACAATCAAAACCAATTTTTATCCATTTAGTCCTTACACGTGAGTTTACAGCGAAATAACCCTTTAATATTAATCCAACATGGTCGTGCTACCTGTATAAATCTAAAGCCGTGTGTATCAGGAGCGTGCGATCGTGATATAACATCCCCTACCCCTAACTCCATAGGGCTGTAACACCTATTCCATAGATAATGCAGAAGTTTCACTATGCTGCTATGAAGTCTGACAATACGCTTTGTGTTTTTTTTATATTTTGAGGCAGGCAACCCAGCTTAACAACACGCTTGTAATCAACAAAAGGTTTGGCAGAGGTGTTAGTAATACCATTTCGCAAGAGTAATTATTTAAGTCCCCTGTCAAAAGGCGCGAGCCTTAAGCCATTACATATCCAGACTTCGTGGCTGCCTCTGAAAAAATCCTAATAGAAAAAACCAATGACACTTTTCCCGACCCGGGATTTGAGCCCAGGACCTCTTGTTCATCAATCGCTCTTATGACCACTCAACCAACGGAACAGTCCAGAAGGCATACATACCGAGATAAACTCACCACTTTCCCCTAGGGGTAGTCAGGAGGAGAGGAGATGCGTTAGTGCTAGGATGTATCCACCGAAGCTGTACAGAGATGTGCGAGGCGGAGAGGAGAGGAGATGTGTAAGAGCTAGGGTGTATACACCGAAGCTGTGCAGTGATGTGCGAGGCGGAGAGGAGAGGAGATGCGTAAGAGCTAGGGTGTATACACCGAAGCTGTGCAGAGATGTGCGAGCCGGAGAGGAGAGGAGATGCGTAAGAGCTAGGGTGTATACACCGAAGCTGTGCAGTGATGTGCGAGGCGGAGAGGAGAGGAGATGCGTAAGAGCTAGGGTGTATACACCGAAGCTGTGCAGTGATGTGCGAGGCGGAGAGGAGAAGAGATGCGTAAGAGCTAGGGTGTATACACCGAAGCTGTGCAGTGATGTGCGAGGCGGAGAGGAGAGGAGCAAACTCTTACGCATCGTAAGAGCTAGGATGTATACACCGAAGCTGTGCAGAGATGTGCGAGGCGGAGAGGAGAAGAGATGCGTAAGAGCTAGGGTGTATCCACCGAAGCTGTGCAGAGATGTGCGAGGCGGAGAGGAGAGGAGCAAACTCTTACGCATCGTAAGAGCTAGGATGTATCCACCGAAGCTGTGCAGAGATGTGCGAGGCGGAGAGGAGAGGAGATGCATCCACCAAAGCTGTGTGGGGATGCGCAGAGCGGAGAGGAAATGAGATGTGCACTGCACACACACCACACCGATTGTCCTCTACTCTATGCTCATAAGTTCCCACAGGCGTGTGCTGTCAGCTCGTGACCATATTATCGACAAACCTACTACATGAAAAATTAAAGTTTTTTTTTTTAATCTTTCTCCAAGTGAACCTTCTCAACCTACGCAACGCTTGATCGTATTATCGAAATCTACATAATCTCCCGAGCCTGGCGGGCTGTGCGCGAGTATTTCCTTGCCCCCTGTCACCGCATTATCGTTTGGGGGATCAGAAAGAATTGGGGGAAGCTATGGGGGTAGGCAGATCATTATGTTTTTGAATGTGGTGATTAGAGGACGTTTTTCGAAGTTAAATGAGAGATTTTAAAGTAAAATTTTATGAGTATTTATAACATCAATATTATCTTTGTAACGTCGTCTCTGGTTTATAATTATTTTCCATGGTGTTGAAGACTCAAATTTAACGAAGCTGACAGGCAATTGTTCTTCCCGTCTTTTCAATATTTTTTTCTACAGACCATAGCTGATGAAACTTTCTTGTTAAGGAAATATTGGGGGTCAAAGTTTCAACATTTCCACAAGACTTTTTTTTACTTTAAACACCTGTACGACGCCCAGATGATTAAATCCATACACCAGGAAACGTGAATTACCTACCTCAAAAAAATAAGTCGTTTCCCTGCATTAATGTTTTTCGTAGTGCTACTTAGTATGATGTACTTGGTTGACGGCATCGTGATGAACACCCTGTATCGTCTCTTTATTACGTATGAATTTATTACATCTATCAGTACAAACAAAAACATAATAATTAGATGAGTCCTTTCAGACTCCTGTTTATACTTAATTGTAATTCCAGCTGAACGAATATAAACTTTATGCCTATGTAAGAAAATAATATTCATTTCGATCGAGAAGATTTTCATTACTATAACTTCATTAAATGGTGTGTGTGTTGTAATTGGAAATTGTACCCTGTGTGGAAGGTGGAAGCGCCAAGGCAGCTCGCAAAATTAAAATTTTCACAGATTTTTTTCCAATTTTCAGGTAAAAATATGATTCGCAGAGTTATGGAACCTCGACATAAAAACACACTAACTTAACAAAGAATATGTTTGATTTACAAATAATTTTGTTATTACGTTTGTATAAACTACGCATGCTTCGCAGGCCTCTTAAAATCATAAATACAGCCCTCCTAGTTCATTAAATTCAACTAAAGGACCTTTTCATCAATTAAATATTTAATTAATCAATTTAAAAAAAATATTGAAGTTCGCGGTCATTTTGGCGCTTCTACCTTTAAACCAAATATTATTCACTTTAAAACACATCCCACATCACAACCTCACTATAACAGAAACCCAAACGTGTAAAGTTCAAAATTGCAAAGCTTACTTGCACCAACAAATAGAGTCGGTAGCGGGTTCTATTCCTGCTTGAATTAATCTCAGACTAGATACAGATCGGCGCATGACGGGAACCTGTCCTGAAGGATTACATCCTAGTCGCGCTATATTACTGCTTTTGGAGGTCTTTCCCGCAAATGGGAATAAGGAAACCTTTTTTTGGATTAGTCTTGCGTCTATAATTTCACAACACGGTAGAAGTTGATACAAGTTTTTCTTTTTAAATAAAAGATCGTGGAGTAGAATTTAGGAATTCGTATCTAAATTAAAAGAAAATGATATGTCAGTTTATATGATACATGTACCTTTCCCAAGAACAGTTGCAGACTCGGCGAGCTTTCCAAATCTTTTAATTCATAATCCAGAAAATCTTCCTAGATGGCCGGAAAAAAAATAAACTTTTTCATAAATCAAATAGTAACTTGGATCAGATATAAACATCTACGGTGTGATATTGGAGCAGCGGTGGCCCAGTGGTGGCGGCCCCGACTCACGAACAGCAAGTCATGGGTTCGAACCCAGGCAGGCGTATTACTTTGTGTATTTTATTTCATCACCGCTGCTCTCAAAACGGTGAAGGAAAACATCGTGAGGAAACCGGCATGTCCTAGAATCAAAAATTCGAAGGCATGTGACATCTACCAATCCGCACTGGGCCCGCGTGGTAGATTATAGCCCGTTCCCTCTCATTGAGAGGAGGCCGTGTCCCAGCAGTGGGAACATTATAGGCTGATGATGATGATGATGATGATGGTGTGATATAACTCTCTTATCAGAGATATACAGGAAGAATTGTTGTGCTAATCCAACTTTAGGTACCTAAATAGTTTATATTTCTGTATTGTTTTGTTATGAGTAGAAGAAAACTAAAGAAACGGTGATTGGACGTGTGAAAAATTATATGGCTAGGAAGGAGGTCACTGCTAAGATGATGAGTAACCGAGTAGTTAGGAAGACGTATTGCGCCGGCCCCGAATAAATTGGGATCAGGGCTTCCTGCCATTCAACTCAAAACTCAAACTCAAATCATGTATTTCAACTAGACTATTACGGCACTTTTGTCACAACGAAAAAAAAGGCTACAGTCACAGACACAAGGGATAATAATTTGAGAAAGTACTGTAGTTGCTCATTCCCTAGCGTAGATCCCTATGGAGACGAACGGGTAAGAAACTCCATGGACACTTTTTTCAATCAAAAATGTTGTTACATAATCTTGGTTACATCTTTCATGTTGAGATTATACATATATGTGAGAACGATGTAGAAAGACGTGCACAATAAGAGCGCCCAGAGTATAAAAATAAATAAATCAACAATTTGTAAAATAAAGCAATTCAACTGACCAACTGATAGCGCAATGATGATATTTTCTTTTACATAAACAAATAAATGGCTCGAGAGGAGGAGGAGCTCGTGGCTAAACAATATCAGCCGCTCGGTTCGAACTTAAGGTTAAGCCATACTTGCCTAGGTTGGTCTGTGGATGGGTTACCACCCTTACATACCAACTTTCCTCCGTGCCTCGGAAAGCACGTAAAGCCGTTGGTCCCGACTGCCATTTATCCATCTTTGACAGTCGTTACAAGTAGTCTATGGCCCCAAAAGTCTGACACCAGTCTTACCAAGTGGTATCGTGATTCCCAGTATTAACTGGGTTGTGGAGGTCAGATAGGCAGTCGCTCCATGTAAAATACTGGTATTTAGCTGCATCCGGTTAGACTGGAAGGTGACCCCAACATAGTTGGGAAAAGACTAGGCAGATGATGAAACAAATAAATGGCTTATCAATAGCCGAAGCTTTTAAGACCGCCAAGAACAGAGAAATGTGGAAGAGCCTAGTGTACCGAGTGATCAACGCCTCAGACTAGACACGACCTTCAACAATGACGATAACGGCTAAGAAGAAGAACAAACAAATAGCATGAAGATCTCTTTTCCAGAACATCTGTATTTTGTCACAGAACCCGCATACTGCAGGCTCCATTTCTGCTGACCGAGGTTATTTTTAAATTAAATACAACGCTTTTCATATTAAAATTAAGTCCAGAATTGTAGAACGTGTTTCATAGTTGGATGCGGGGTTTAGTTGAGATTTATTATGGAATAGTTTTTGTTTAGCTGTCTAGGTTTGAGTTAAGTTAGTGCTTATCTAGAGAGGAATTGTCGTCGGAATAATTACCTATGTTTCTATCAACATTTAATATCATCATCTGCTTAGCCTTTTCCCAACTATTTTGAGTCGGCTTCCAGTCTAACCAGATGCTGCTGAATACCAGTATTTTACATGGAGCGACTGCACATCCGACCTCCACAACCCAGTTAATACTGGGAAATACGGTACCACTTGACAAGACTGCTTGACATACTTGTTGGGCCACTGACTACCTGTAACCACTGTCAAAGGTGGACAAATGACAGCCGGGACCAACAGCTTAACGTGCTTTCCGAGGCATGGACGAAACTCGGTATGTAAGGGTGGTCACCCATCCACAGACCAACCTAGGTAAGCACGGCTTAACCTAAAGATCAGACCGAGTGGCTGTTAACATTTAATGTGCTGTGCATTATTTACAGACTGAGATGTCGTTGAAGTCAATGTAAAATCTTTTTTGTATTGTAAATGCGAAAGTTTGGATGGACGGATGTTTGTTACTCAATCACACAAAAACGGCTGAAAAGACGAGGAGAGATCAACGTTTGAATAATAAAAAAAAACAGCGAAGCAGTCTTTGGGGACTGTCGTTAGAAGTCAAAACTAAGTAATCTATATCTGCTACGAGTTGTGCCCGCGCACGCTAAGTGGTGCTACGCCGTAGCGGATTGGCTACGAATGCTACGAAGCATTAAGTGGCGGTCACACGAATTGCATGATTTAGGTTCACCCAAAAAGTGCTCAACGCACTTAAAGAAGTTTAAAATCGTATTCAAGCACACTGTTTTTATTGAATACACCAATAGACGATAAATAGGGACGTTTATTCATATAATGATGTTAATATTATTAGCGGTATTTTTCATGGTGCGACTGTCTAACTGGCTTCCGAAACCCAGTCCCACAGTGATGTTTTTTTATAAGCCTACTCAGAGCATATAAAATGATGTTTCATCAAGATATTAATCAAATCGAATGATGCATTCATGCTCAATTAAACAATGTGTACCTAATCGTTCTCAAAGACTGAAAATAATACACAAAAATAAATGTATTCTAACTATTAAACCCATTATTAACAACTCACAAATGGTACAAAAGTTATTTTTATATTAACTTTCATAGATTAAAAGATATGAATGTGCCTTTTATAAGCTCAATAAATTATTTGTCATCATAAATTATTTACAATTATACCAAACTGAACAAATGTTGATACTGTCATCGACAAAAGACTTACAAATTCTAAAGAAAACAAATTTTGTCAATAAGACGAGTTCGATGACATTTTTAAAAAGTATTTTTGAATGTTTCACATCAACCAGCATTCACAAAGTAGTTTTTATTTGAAAGTTATTGAAAGAAAAACTTATAATAAATGTATAAAAATCATGTTAATTTTTACTAATAAGTGTTGAATATAACCTTTGTTGAGCAGTCACTGTTTGATTATATACTACTGTCGTAGTGTTTTTGAAAATAGAGTGACTTTTCTATTATTCGTCAACATGACTGATTCATGGCTGCGCTTATGTGTTTTATAAATAACTTTTATTTTACAATATATCTTGTGTACAAGTTCCGCGTCTTTAATTGCATCCACGACAAAACCCTCTAACAAGGGTTATGGGCCCAGAGTGCGCAAAGAAGTGGAATTTTTTCTGAGATATGATGAGCGAACGAGACCTGGCAACTATGTCTGCAGGAGGCGGAAGCGTAAGTGGACTTTGTATTGAGAAACTGAAAGGGCGAGACAATTACCTCCTCTGGAAGTTTAATATGAGAAACCTACTTATCCATGACGACCTTTGGTGTTCTATCGACGGGTATCCGGAGGGCGATAAGTCCAGTCCGGAACTGAAACGGCGTAAAGACGAAAGGGCGTTGGCTAAGATCTGCCTGTCAGTGGACGCTTCATGCGTGTCCCACGTGATGACTGCGAGGACAAGTAAGGATGCCTGGCTGAGCCTGGAGAAGGCGTATGACGATAAGGGCATAGGCAGGAGGTTAAAACTGTTGCGGATGCTGTGCTCGGTAAAGTTAGACGACTTCGGTGGTGATATGGACAAATATGTTGGCGAATGTTTGTCGTTGTCGCAACAGTTGGCGGCTGTAAATAAACCGATTGACGATGAGTTCCTGCCGGCGATTATTCTTCAGGGACTACCTCCTAAGTTTGATCCAATGATCATGGCCTTGGAGAGTAGTGTGAGTGACCTAACCAGTGACTTCGTGAAGGCTAAATTGCTACAGAATACGAAGTGGTCTGATAATTGCAAAGGTGGAGATTGCCTGATTGCTGATAAATCAGAGAAGAAGTCTGGTAAGAGGTGCCAAAAGAAGAAGCCGAGGTGTTGGAACTGTGGAAAGTCTGGTCACGTTAAGAAGGAGTGTACCCAGAAAGGGAATGCGATGGTCGCGACTCGGTTCTTGGCTGACACGTGGTACGTAGACTCGGGTGCGTCGAGTCACATGACGGGACGGCGAGACTGGATACACGACTTTTCTACAAGGAGTGTAGAGGTAAACGTGGCGAGCGGACAGATTTTGAAATGCGTCGGTATCGGTAATGTGTGTTTGAAACTCGGAGATTATGATTTGACTCTTAAAGAAGTGATGTACGTTCCGGGGATGAGTGTTAATTTACTGTCTGTAAATAGTTTAGCAGTTAAAGGGCTTAGAGTGGAGTTTATTGAGTCTACTTGTAAGATTTTTAGAAATAAGTCTTGTATAGCTAGTGTTAGGTCTATTGGCGGGGTATACAAACTGCATACTAACGCGGTAGCTTTAAGTAGTGTAAATAAGGAGGTTTCAAAGGAGTCTTGGCACCATAGATTGGGTCATTTGAATTATGACAGCTTAAAGTCACTGTCACACGTTATTGATTTTCAGAATGCAGAAATTACAAATAATTGCGATGTTTGTGTTCTTGGAAAACAAATAAGGTTTCCGTTCAAGAAATCTGGTCGAGGCGTAGCGACTAAGCGGTTAGATCTGGTGCACACAGACTTGTGTTCGATTCCTGTTGCGTCCCACTCGGGTAAGCGTTACATTTTAACTTTTCTGGACGATCACTCGCGGAAAGTATTCTTGTACTTCTTGAAAAATAAGAGCGAAGTAGCTAGCGTCACCATGGACTTTGTTAGGCTCGTAGAAAACCAGTGTGAATCCAAAGTAAAGGCAATACGCAGTGATAATGGTACGGAGTATGTAAATAAAGAGCTGAGCGCATTCTTCAGACTGAAGGGTATTGTGCATCAGGTCACTGTTCCGTATTCGCCCCAAATGAATGGTGCGGCGGAGAGGTTGAACAGAACTCTTTTGGAACGGGTACGTTGTATGTTGTATCATGCGGGTTTGGATCACAAGATGTGGGCTGAGGCGGCTAACACTGCCGGGTACCTTATTAATCGGTCTCCGTCTAGTAAATTAGGTGGGAAGACACCCGAAGAGGTTTGGTCGGGTAATAGGGTAAACTATGAACACTTACGGATTTTCGGTTGCGAGGCCTATGTACATATTCATGACATTAAGCGAAATAAGTTACAACCTAAGAGTAAGAAATATATTTTTGTCGGTTATGAAGGCAATGGGAGTTCTTATAGGTTGTATGACTCTGAGACTCATAAAATTGAAAGGAGCCGTGATGTCAAATTTAATGAAAGTGTGTTCCCAGCCAAAGAGCTAGGAACTGGACACGGATCAGCCACTATAGAAATATTTCTTTCAGGGGAAGAAATTGACGATTCCAACAGTGAGTGGAAGTCAAGCGTGCCTGAGAGTGAGGTGGTTGGTGATGCAGCTCGGGAGCCTGTCACTGAAGAGCCGGTAACGAGGAATGTTGAGCCGGTTGTGTCAGCGAGCGGTGATGATGGCGGCGATGACACTTTGGTTTTTGAAGATAGCGTTGAGGAGGTGGTAGTGCCTCCGGAACCCAGGTACAATCTTAGATCTAGACAACCTAAGGGTTTGTACGCACACGACGCGATCCCAGCTGAACCGCGCACTGTTAAGGAAGCTCTAGGTTCAGGGCAGAGCGACTTGTGGCAGCAAGCTATGCAGGTGGAGATTGATTCGTTCAATCAGCATGAGGCTTGGGAGTTGGTGGATCGACCTATGGGCAAAAACGTGGTTCGTAATAAATGGATCTTCAAAATTAAGTGTGACGCCGAGGGGAAGATAGCCCGATATAAGGCTAGGTTAGTAGCCAAGGGTTTCACCCAAAAGTATGGTGAAGATTATTTTGAGACGTTTTCACCGGTAGTACGGTACAGTTCGTTGCGACTGTTGTTGGCAATATCCGTAGAGATGGATCTTGATATAGATCATCTGGACGTACAGACGGCGTTCCTAAATGGTAATTTAGATGAGGAAATTTTTATGTTTCAACCGGAGGGGTTCATTTCACCTGGTGGAGAAAATAAAGTCTACAGATTGAAGAAGGCAGTTTATGGACTGAAACAAGCTTCACGAGCTTGGTATCAGAGGGTGAAAGACGTGCTTCTGCTGACAGATTTTGTTCAATGCCAACATGAACAATGTATCTTTTACAAACGAAATGGTAAGTCGGTTGTTTATATTGCCTTGTACGTCGACGATTTCATTGTGTGTTACAATGATGCGCGTATGGCTGAAGAGCTGAAAGAGAGTTTGCGGAAACCGTTTAAGATTAAAGACTTAGGTTCGGTGCGGCATGTTCTCGGGGTCACGTTAGAGCGTGACAGAGCGAACAAAATTCTCAAGCTTTGTCAGGCGCGGTATGTTGAGCGCTTGCTTGATAGTTTCGGTATGTCTGAATGCAAACCAGTCCAGACTCCTTTGGACCCAAACATTAAGTTTACTGATACGAGTGTGTTAGGCGAAGGTAATGTTCCGTATAGGGAATTGATAGGTTCTCTTATGTATCTGAGTGTTTTTACACGGCCGGACATTACGTATGCAGTTTCGTACTTAAGCCAATTTAATACGTGTCATACTATGGAACACTGGAGGGCTGCAAAACGTGTGTTGAGGTATCTTAGAGGAACTCAAAACGTTAGTCTTGTGTTTAGTAGGTCGGGTCATGTTAAAGTTGAGGGGTTTGTAGATGCGGACTGGGGCGGTGACGTACGTGACCGAAAATCATTTTCGGGGTTTGTTTTTAAGTATGGGGGAAACACCATCTCCTGGGAATGCAGAAAACAGACATGTGTTAGTTTATCAAGTACTGAGGCTGAGTACGTTGCTCTTAGTGAGGCTGCTAAGGAGGCACGTTGTCTTAGGGACTTGGTTACTGAATTGACTGGTAGTTCTGGGTTAGTCGTCGATTTGTTCAATGACAATCAGTCTGCTCAGAAACTTAGTGTCAATCCAGTGTTTCATAGGAGGACTAAACACATAGATATCAGGTACCACTATGTTAGGGAGGCTGTGAATAATCATGTAATCAAGTTGAATTATTTGTCTACTCAGGAAATGGTGGCTGATGTATTAACTAAATCTTTGTGTGCTCCTAAACATAAGTTCTGTGTTGTGAACTTGGGCTTAGGTTTTTCTTAAGCCAGTTGAGCCAGCTGTGATGACTGAGTTCAAACAGTGATTGAGGGGAAGTGTTGAATATAACCTTTGTTGAGCAGTCACTGTTTGATTATATACTACTGTCGTAGTGTTTTTGAAAATAGAGTGACTTTTCTATTATTCGTCAACATGACTGATTCATGGCTGCGCTTATGTGTTTTATAAATAACTTTTATTTTACAATATATCTTGTGTACAAGTTCCGCGTCTTTAATTGCATCCACGACAAAACCCTCTAACAATAAGGCTACGTTTAGATAGAGACACAGTATTTTCTTATTAATATTACTTTAGTCAAATTAAGTAAGTGTCGTATACCATCTCAACATGAATGATGTAACCAAGATTTTGTAACAATATTTTGATTTTGAAAAGTGTCCATGGAATTTCTTGTGCGTTCTTCTCCATTGAGATCTACGTTAGGGAATGGGCAACTACAATATTTTCACAGTTTTTATGTCTTGTGACTGGCACTGTAGCTACACTTAATTTTCATCTATGGTTCGGTACTACAAAAGTGCCTGTAACTGGCCTATCATATAAATCGAAATCAAAGCATTTATTTCAAATAAATGTTTTGGTTTTGATTTCGCCCTGACACAGCTAAAAGGTGACGTAGTAGATCTTGCAGGAGATGTTGGGGCGAGCTGGACACAACCAACAACTATGGGTCACAGTATAACCGGCTGCAGCTGAATACCAGTATTTAACATGGAGCGACTGACTATCTGACCTCCACAACCAAGTCAACACTGGGTAAATACGGTACCACTTGGTAAGACTGGTTATACGACTTTTTGGGCCACTGACTACATGTAATGACTGCCAAAGATGGACAAATGACAGCCGGGAATAACAGCTTAACGTGCTTTCTGAGGCACGGAGGAAACTCAGTATGTAAGGGTGGTCACCTATCCACAGACCGACCGAGGCAAGCACGGCTCCTCAATCACATAACATTGGTCAAGAAATTGCATTATTCATTATTTTAACTAAACGGACTTTCTACAGGGTGTTCTACTTTCTAAAAAACATTTTTGTCCCGACACATCTGATTTTCCAGGTCCATCGACTATCGCGACGTGACGACAAACTGACGGCGAACACTTATAGCCTAAACCTTTCAATCCCCTTATCTCTTCCATTTTGAGTCAACGTCGCGTTCAATATGAACACAGCTTTATAATCTTGAAAATGAATGTACCTATATTTCATACATTTTATGTTCAGTGAGTTTTTAATGTTTGTTTTGAAACTTTGATTTACAGATCTGAAAGAACCCGGGCGATACAATTGTTGATGAAATCATTGAGCGTCTACGTATGTCTCCGTGATAGATGCCTACGAAATAATTTACAAAGATTTATCAAATCAAACTTAAGATCTAATGAAGTCTGTAAAAAAATTCCTCATTATTATGAGCTCAATTGACTAGAATAATGATGAATGAGAAAAATAATCATGACTTACTTTTTTCTTCCTGGATTGACTTCATGGCTTTTGGCTAAGATATACTTTAAAGGTGAACGCACACTTATCCGCGTCGAAACAATCGACCGCGCCGAAAGAATCGAATTTTAGAATAACTTGTATGAAATATTATAAAACCTAGCACACTTATCCGCGTCGAATCGTACGAATAGATGACGTCATACGTATGAGAAATAAATATTTCTTACTTTTTTTATTTTATTTTTGATAAGTGTGTGTCCACCTTTAATGTCATCTCCAACAAAAAAAAAACATGACATTTTATTTGTCAATCTGCTTAATGACATGCGCTGTACCGTCATACGGTGAAAGGCCGTAACTAACATTTTTGCCAAATCTCAGTTAATCATTGATTCGAATTCAGCAAGAAATTCTGTATAAGTCGGGCGTAGCCACCAGATACACTTAGATAGAAGGGCGTTTGGTCTCAAAAACGATGTTTTCTACGAATAGTTTGCAAACTTGTTGAAATCCGCATCTTCATTTGAGGCCTTATCGGCCGTGAAAAGCCTTAAATAGAGTTATGGCCTTCCATCACATACATCATTGTATTGTGTCACGAATTGTCTTTTCATAATAGGTACATAGAATAATAATAAAGTGTGTATTGTATTGTATATTTAGTATAATGGGCTGGTATCTCTTTAGAGGAAAAAACCACGCTTGTTTTCGCGCCTGAAGGGGCCGAAGATGTCACACGGCGCGTATCATTCGAAAGATCCTGAATGAAGTGAATATACATACGGGCGATGGACTGGTCGAGTCCAGATATGGACTGATATCGAACGCTTATGGGACTAGCTCAAGAGAAGGGTCCTGGGCAGAAATTCAGTCCCTTCAACCATAAAATGATTCAGCTGCAAAACAACCTAAGCAGCAGAAAGGGGGAAAGTAGAACCGTCGCTGTGATACCCTTCCGAGAAATCCGGTACAGCGCTGTCCAGTCAAGCAGAAGTGTGATGAGGACGGCTTCACCATAGTTCAGAAGAAGAAGAAAAAGCCTACTTGTCGCAATCAATGCGGTACTGGACTGTCAGTACCAAATATGCTGCTGCGTCCAGCAATACCAACTACGACTTTGCTTTATGTGTCCCGACTGCATCACTCCACGAAGGTTGAGTAGGTTGTAGAACTCCTAGAGTACATGAAGATGAAGACCAGCTGGACCTTGAGGGTCGAGAAGTTGGAGTCGCGTCACAACACCAACTTCAAGTCGTTTGTGGTGCGAGTTCCGACACAATTTCTCGACAAGTTTCTCAAGGAAGAGTTTTGGCCGAAGGGTGTTGTCTACCGACGTTTTCGCGGCAGGCTACGTGACACCGCGCAGCGTAACACGACGCCGTCACTTCATGTGTTCATAGTTTATAAGTTATATTTTGTATGTATTAGTATATTCTAAGTTGTAATGTAATGTTGTGTATCTTATCTATGGGCCTTAAGATGCCTGAAAATGAAATGATTGATTGATAAAAGCATTGAAGGCCGCGTTAACAGACGGGTGGGACAGAATTCCTCAAGGCACCGTCAAAAACCTGATCAGATTAATGAAGAAACGAATGCAGGCTGTGATTTAGAGCTAGGGTAGGCAATAATAAGAATTGACAGAATAAATTACTGTATGGTTTTAACAGAATTGTTTTATTTTTTAAATGACTAAGCACAACACATATCCCATTTTCTCTCTACTTTCACAGAATTGATTTTAAAAGTAAGTTTAGTATTCAACATGAAAAATAATAATAATAATAATACCAGCCTATTACTGTCCCACTTCAGGGCAAAGGCCTTTTCTCAACAGAGAAGGCACGAACATTGATCTCCACGCTTGCTCAAGACGGGTTGGCGACTTATTTATCAAAATATATCTCTAACTAACTGCCCTATAGATAGTTGATCATTTATTTAAGTAGGTAAGTACCTAATTACGTCTCGTGTGACCATGTGAGCCATGTGGCAGACCTACGAACGTCTGTTGGACTTAATATTCTGAATACGGAGTCCTTAAACTATTCTCCCACTATCCTTATATTCTTCTAAACTTCGCGTGGCGCAGCTAGTTGTAAATAAATGCATTTATTTTAATGTATTTAAAGTGAGTAAAGGGATTTTTAGATTTATTTATCGAATAGTCTGTTGTTAACAAGATATAACCTCTAAAACTTCAAACTGGAATATCTTTAAATCCTGACTTCCTAGAAAAATATGACTGAAGACGAAACTCTTCAGGTATTAAAACTCTATACTTTTATATAATTTTCATGGACAGACGCTAAAATAAAATATCAACAAAAATTTGTTCGCGCTTTGACCGGTGTTCTTTCTGATGTCACTAATCCGCTAGTTTTCAAATCAATATTAAAATATATCGAACCAATTACTATTAGGTAAAGATCGTATAGTATTCATAAAGGTAATCTTCCAAGACACTTCCAGAAATAGACGTACGATTTGGGGGGAAATAATCTAACACCATGTGGGCGGAGCCGTGGGAATAGAGTAGAACTTCTTAACAATGCAGTAAAATTGCAGAAATCCGTACAGATATCATGTTGGAGTATGTAGCGACTACAACCGTAGAACGTGGAAAGAAAGCTGATGCATCGCCCGGAATATTGTACCTCAGAGAATTTGTATCATTCGAATGGTATTGTGTTCGACTGGCGATGTAGAAAGTTGATGTTAATAGAAGTCGACTGGTAGATGTTGACCGGTTATAGTTTAGTTGCTATAGTTTAGTTGCGTCTGAATGAAGATTCATTGAAACTGGTATGGACATATTGCAGACGTGGCTCTGGAGAACACACAACACTGCTTGTCCGCCCGTCCACTCGTCCACTCGTCTACTCATCAGCTCGTCTACTTTGTCCCTCGTCCACTTGTACGCTCGTCTACTTACCTGCTCGTCCACTTTTCTGCTCGTCCACTTGTCCGCTCGTCTACTCATCCGCTCGTCCACTTGACCGCTCGTCTACTCATCCGCTCGTCCACTTGTCCGCTCGTCAACTTTTCCGCTCGTCCACTTGTCCGCTCGTCTACTCATCCACTCGTCCACTTTTCCGCTCGTCTACTCATCCGCTCGTCCACTTGGCCGCTCGTCAACATTCCGCTCGCCCACTTGTCCGCTCGTCTACTCATCCGCTCGTCCACTTTTCCGCTCGTCCACTTGCCCGCTCGTCTACTCATCCGCTCGTCCACTTGTCCGCTCGTCTACTTACCCGCTCGTTCACTTTTCCGCTCGTCATCTTGTCCGCTCGTCTACTCATCCGCTCGTCCACTTGTCCGCTCGTCTACTCATCCGCTCGTCCACTTGTACGCTCGTCTACTCATCCGCTCGTCTACTCATCCGCTCGTTCACTTTGCCACTCGTCTACTTGTCCGCTCGTCTACTCATCCGCTCGTCCACTTGCCCGCTCGTCTACTCATCTGCTCGTCCACTTTGCCGCTCGTCCACTTATCCGCTCCTCTGCTCGTCCGTTCGCGTGTGGTGTGTCTACCTCGCAGACATTATTGGCTTATTTACGCAATACTGTAACTGAGCATAATATAACCGCCTCTCGCTCACACCAACTCCATAGAAAGTAAAACCAACAAACAAAAACTCCTCGACATTCTATATCAGAATGAGGTTCCTGGATTCAATTCCTAGGTTGGGCTAAATGTTTTTGGATTTATCCATCATGTATTTCGTAGCCGCAGCCACTGAGATTGGATGTGAGCCCGGTTGATGGCATTAAGCTCGCCCTCTAGAGAAATGTCGGTGTACTGTTACGTCACCTACCTAACATTGCATTGCTCTCACACATATACCTTTAACTGTGTTGGTAAATAAAAACAACACACCATTTTTACAGCAACACGAAGACATTCAAATATTAACGACAGATAGACAGCACAAGACGAAGAAAATTGAAATCCAATATTTGTAACTACTTTGTAACAAATCATTTTGTCAAGTGTCATAACTCTCGCGTGTCACTTAATATTCGTGTGTCAATCAAATCGAAAATGTCTGGGATCAAAACATTTGTATGAAAATATTCCCAACTAGCGTTTCGCCCGCGACTTCATCTGCTAAAACTAGGATAGTTCGGCTAATATGCATGGCATGAATGAGTATAATTAATTATAGCATAATTATGGCACGAATTATATCAATGAATGTTTTTTGTTTTCAAACTTTTGGATAGTTACTTTCGAAATTTCCTCTCCCCTGTGTAGAAATTCGCTCTGTTAATCTTTTAAATCTCTTTGCTGCAACGTGAACAATTCTCAAACAAGTCACAAAGTTTCCACGGAAGAAAAACCAACAACTTAACCCAAATCAAGTCAACACAACACAATCAAGACAGCATCTACATTCAACGTAAATATTCATCACGAATCTGAAGCCGCTCGTGTCGCAACATGACCCCACAAATTGAGTAGAAACACGACGCCTGCATTGAATGGGAACTAGACGGTTGCCACGTTGGTTTTCTTGCCACGTACATATTGTACGCAGCCTGCGAACTACAAACACGCTATCTGAACTGCAATTTCGTTGCAAAGATACTGTATAGAATAACGTTTGGCTTGGAACTATATCTTGAGTTGAGCAGCTGTAGTTTTGGTATGTTTTGTTCCCAATTCAAGAAGAGACACTTCATCTCTGTATGACGAAATGGGTCGTTATCTGCGATGTGGATTTAGTACGGTTTGGTGGTCACAAAATTATTGGAATTTGCTTGGCAAAGGCAAAGTGAAATACTAAAAAGTATACGGTCGAGAAATATTTCTCCGGCATCCTGGTTTGGGTTCCTCATGATGTTTTCCTTTACCGAAGCAAGACGTGATGGTTATACAAAACGCATATGTTTCCGACAAATCAGAAATGCGTTTAAAGGACTGCCGAGTTCGAATCGAGTTTTACCGGTTTCGGTTTGGAGAACAGTGGTGATGATGATGAAACATGCAAATCTCAAAAAACCAGGTGCATTTCTATGTTTGAACACGCAATCTACTTGTATGGTCAACACTGTTGTTACCCACTTAGAGATATAATTTCACAATGACTGCACGTCTAAAAAGGAATTTCAAAGCAACTCCAAAACATAAGGTTTTAACCTTTTTCTTGTACAGGTTGACTTTGAACTTTTTTGGCAACTTTTCAGTGGCTTTCAAAGAAATAACGCGGGTTTCTTTGATTTCCTGTTTCATAACCAAATTCTTCACCTTCTTTTTGTAACTCTCCCCCAATGTAAACAGAATTATTTACATGAAAGTATAAACGTCCGCCAATCACACGTCAAGCCCACGTCAGAGTTGCCACCTCACTGCGGAAATGTAGAAGAAATTACATTTTTGTGGGTAGTTGTCACAAACAACTACTTTGTTAAAATGTCACTATGAACACTTTATTGAATTTATTTCCGTGTATTTATGTTATTTGTCAATGTGACAGGAAGTTGTGGTTTCATGAATATTTTGTTGTATTTTATGAATAAAACGATTTGTTTTGTTCTGACTTGCTTTCTTTTCAATTGACGTCGGTCCTGCCAAATAAATATACAAGAAAATAACAAGTATTGTTCGTTACGTCACGTTTGCATTGTGTAACAAAAAAATACAGTGAATATTTGACATATTAACATTAGGTAGGGGTATTTTTAGGGCAGCGTTTTTACATTTAGTAATCAACTCATTTTGATGACAGATATCGAGGGATGTGCAAAAAAGATCGACCATTCAAAGTTAAAGTGACACGGTTGACGCATTGCCTGAACGTTGGCTGCAGGGCTGCGTGTCGCGGGTTCGATTCACATTTATGTATGGCTTACAGATAGTGGTTCCAGACTTGGCAGTGTGTGTAAATATATGAGTTTAAATGTTTGTGGCGACCGCGAACCGAAAGACGATGCGTTGGAAGACCTCCCACTAGGTGAACCGATGACCTGGTGAAGGTTGCGGGAATCCGGTGGATGCGAGTAGCAAGGGACCGGTCAATGTGGCGACACTTGGGGGAGGCCTATGTCCAGCAGTGGACGTCTTTCGGCTGAGATGATGATGATGTGATGATGAAATGTTTGTGAGCGCACCCACGATACAGAAGAAATTCCGAATTCAACTTAGATAAAGTAAAAGATCTAATGAGGGACTCCGATAAGTATTAAGATTGACAGGCTAACATAAAGATCTGATTAATACCGACATTTCTTTACATTTCTTATTCTTTTCAATGATCACAAAACTAAAAGTATATTCATTTATTTTAAGCCAGTCAGTCATAGCCACAAATGTCATTTATTTATAGTATTTCATTTATTGTCAAACGCAAGTATGCAATAATTTAAAAGGTATTCTGAAAGGCCTGGAGTATCTAAAAAGCAATCTTGTTTGTTCAATTATATTTTCCAAATAGGTTGAACAAATGAAAACATTCTTTGAACTCAAATAATTTGAATGAAAAATACTACACACTGCTGCTTTAAATTCATTTAACAAAAAAAACCTTGCCGAGTGTAGTAATAGCAGTTTTGGATAACTCTCAGTTTGTTTTTTTTTTTAACTTAATAGTCAGAAAAAAAATAGCTACACACACGAAAAGGAATCTACAGCCTAGCCCAAATAATGCAAACAAAAATCATGTTTTGTCATTAGGCCGTGTAACTTAGGACCTCCATGTATTCTTAATAAAAGTTGTTTTGTGAAAATAATTCAATATGGCGACGTTATTTGGTTCAGTAATGTCAAATTGTTTTTAACTCAGTCATTTTTAAATGTTAAAATATAACTCGTTTATTTTGCTTTATGTGGTCACGTTTAAGGGTGTAAAAACCATCAAACTGAACAACTCTCGGGTTGTGCCCCGCACACGCCTATGTGGTGGTACGCCACGCCATAGTAAACCGGCTACAAGTGCTTCGAAACGTTAGGTGGTAGTGGTGGGCATTGCAGTGACCAACCTTTTCCAAACCCCGTTTTGTGTTCTGTGACAATGATACCGTTTTACGTCCTAGGTTCAACCAGTCTTCGTTGCACAACTGGGGCATTTTATTACTTGGTGCGATTTTTTATTTTACGCCTATGAAAATTCCAAACGCAATAATTCTATTCTATTATGGCTACGTTTCTTCCTTTAAGTCGTCTTCAAACCACTTGCAACGATGACTGTTTTCTGGAACCATTTTCGTCGTCGGAAAAACGGTTGCGTATCGTTCGTCAAAAATTTGACAACGACCCGCTACTATTAAGTGACGGTCATGCGAGTTCCATGATTTTTGTTTACTCAAAAAGTGTTAAACGCCTTATAGAAGTTTTCACTTTAGAAATCTGCTGTCCCATACAAAACATAAATATCTGCTTGAGTCAAATGTATATGTCACCGTAAAATTGTCAAACACGTTATATTACAATATAACGTGTTTTTTCTCGCGATATTGTAATGTCTCGAATATTATTGTCAACTGAACATACGGAAGTATCGCTGCCCCCATAATCGGGACTTGGGGCACCCCCCCGTTAGGTTAGTTAGGTTCCTTTAAACCCTGCACTCGGAAATAGGGGCCCCGCGAAGCGAGGCTCCGTCGACTACGCTTTTTAGGGGGAATATAAAGTGTTTTAAGGTTATGTTATATTAATCGGTATTTCTCAGGAATGGTGCATTATCTTTTCATGAGAGTTGTGAGATTTCACGAAAAATAATGCGTTTTGTTGTAAGCAGTGTGTTCATTTGACAATAATTCGAGACTTTACAATATCGCTAGAGATATTACAATATAACGTATTTGAAAATTTTACGGTGACATATACAGCTGTCTTTCCACGCGATTACGACAGTAGTTCCATGATGAAACTTGTTTAATTTGGTGCTCTATTACCACGACCTTTAAATATTATCTAATCATTCTGTTAAACGCTTTGACAGCAACCCATGCAGCCTACTACACAACCCCTAACGCTTTAAAAACCCTTTAAAACTATAACCAACGCTGTCATATCCCTCTAAACTTACTAAACACTAGTCTGAACACCCGTATACCGTTTATACGTCCCATACGTGACCCGAACGGCATCCAGCAGCTTATATAGAAAAATATAACGTTTGTTTCTTTTATTTTAACTCGTGTTGTTCCACTGGCTTTGTTCGGATACGCAGGGGCTACGCAGGGTCTACGTATGATTTATGATCGGTTGTTGAATTTGTTTTTGTTTTTATTTTGGATGGTGTTTCAAGGACAGCGTTTGACGGGTGTTTTATATTTTTTTAAAGTGGGAGGATGAGTTTTAGCAAACTCGATTTAAGCAGCATTCGCTTAGATCAGCTTTCAAAGTTTCATAAATGTAGGAGAGATTTTTTCTCTTTAAATGCACTATTAAAAAGTTGAATTTATAAAAGGCAACGGAACAGTAGGTGTTGATATACTTCAACATGAATGTTGAAGGCCATTTAAAAAAATGACCAGTTACTACTACTACTAATCCATGAAACGCTGTCTTAAGTCTTTAACGCTGAATTAATCAAATATTTACTTATATATTGTACTCCTTGGGATAGTTAAAGTGTCTTATATTTTATTTTTTCTAATATTATTCATACACACAGTACAATAAACCACAATTTTTAATGAATACCACGTTTTCACATGAAAATATTCAAACTTATCACTTGCCCTGAGAACCCTGCGATTGTCAACTGGCTGTGACAGCGTAAACCGGTTTTTTACACAACGCGTGCTTGTAGTAGTGCAACCAATTCGCAGAGTTGTATAAAGCTTATACTCTGTTTCGTTTACTTACTCATGTGCTACCACTATACCGTCTGTGTTGACATTAATGTGCGGCTTACCGTAAACATAACAATAGCCGTCTTTTAATATGCGTACAAAACGAAATACAGACAAGGCATACATAATGTAAAGGTCAATCAACTCCTACTGTAATACATCATGTTATATTATTTCAGTATATACATACAATAACAAACTGCTCCAGTGAACTCAATCGTTCAGCCATGTTAGAATTGGTTGGAAGATCTTAAGCATTAGTGATGTGCAACAAGATGCTGGGTATTAAACGCATTCATTGGTTTCTTTGTTAAGAACACCACTAATACAAAAGCACACAGTTTTGGTTATGTCGTCTAAGATACGTATTTAGATGCTGTTGAACTTTTGAACTATAGTAAATGAAGGGATATTAGGACTTGAGAATATTTTACTTTGAATGCGGAAAGCAGCATCACTTTATAAAGCACACATAAAATAAAGCACTTAAAAAAAATGAAACATGCTTGTATGTGGCCACAAATTTGCCTGATGTCAAGCTATAGCTGACAAGCGAATCGTTGCTATGAGCCTCTTGCTACGTTTTTTTTTTGGAAACCAATTTTATTTCAAAAGTTTGGCATTTCTATATTATCTACCTTAAGTACAAAGCAGACTCGAGAGCTGTCATATCTTCTAATGGTTAAGCATTTAACCCGTTATTCATCCGTCAAAATCATTTTCTAATTTTAAACCTCTCGCCCAATCTAAAGACTATTCTATTACGTCATTGGATCCTTCATCCTGGAGATTATCGCCACACTATTCCCGGGATTTTTCCGTACCCCGGGGAAGGAACCGCCGAGATTTATTAGAATAGGGGGCAGGATGTGCTGATACGTAATTTATGAGCCAAAAACTGTGGGAAGCGGATTTCTTTAATGATAAGATCCGGTAGTCTACCATTTGATAGTTTGTACGTTTTATAGATGACCGTTTTAGGGTTAAACTGGTAGTGTATTTGTAAATTCCTTTTCATTCTCTCTTGTTTGTTTTTCTATTGAGTCATTGGTTTGTAATCTGTTGTTTAAATGCGGAGGCGAAGACAGACATTTAAAATGACAGCACTAGTGAAGTCTTACTAGTTCACTGATTCTGGCTTCTAAAATAAAAGCTTCTCGCCTATTTAAAAGTCAAATGTTCGTCTTAAAACTGTATAGATAGAGGAGATTGGGGTCATTGTGTCATTGTATTATTTGGGTTTTGTGTACAAATAAATATTTTAATATCATGCCTGTTTCAAAGGCCTTATTAACATTTATTCACTGTCAAACTGATTACTGCCACTTACAAGTAATCAGTATCCACCTTTATTGATATGCTTTATTGGTATAATATGTAAATCTTATCCAGGTCTCTCTCATAACCTTTAGATCCACGGGCTACCCCAACAGTTACCTCCCGGTGGTCAATTTGCGGTCTTCACTCTAAAATACATTTGACTTGTTTTTTGTCAGCCATCTTTCTTTCATCACCACTGCTCTCAAAACGCTGAAGGAAAACATCGTGAGGAAACCGGCATGTCCTAGAACCAAGACGAACACATGTGAGATCTACCCATCCACACTGGGCCCGCATGGTGGATTATAGCTCATTCTCTCTCATGAACAGGAGGCCTGTTTCCCAGCAGCGGGAACATTAATAGGATTATTATATAACATATGGAAAAGGGTATTTTTCGCGAATTTACCTTTGATTTAAGCTCGACGTTTCGACCGGATTGCACCGTTTCAGAGCCGCTATCCACAGTTCACCGAGTTAAATTACTTGAATATTTTTTAAGCTAAATGTTATTCACAAGAGACTGCATTAACAATTTCAATGTTAAAGCTAAAGCTAAAAGCACCTTTGAAACTATTTGTTTAATAGGTTTTAGAATTTGATAGAAACCGCACCTAACTTTTAATGCTGCTATTTCATAATGTTTATTGCTAGATTTTGGTAGTATAACAGAATATTACTAAAGTTAGTATAATGGTTATTCATAAACGAATATTTTAGAAAATAAGGTTATTTAAGGTTAGAATTTATAGGGCTTTGCTATTTTTTGTCTCTATACTAAAATTTTATACAATTGTAAAAAAAAATATAAGTTTTATGCAGAGAGAGAGAGAGAGAGAGATTCGATTCTGAAAATTCTTTCACTAGCGGGAAGCTACATTAATTGTGTACGTGGGTTAATTTCCGTACATTTTCCATCAGGCGTGATAAGTTCAAAAGCAGGCCCATTTAGTAAGAAAAAAAAAACATGAGGGTTTCATGGGCCTGCTATCATCATCATCATTCTCTTGCTCTTATCCCAATTTATTTCGGATCGGCGCTGCATGTCTTCTTCTTCCATACTCCTCTATTTTCGTCATCTCATCAGACACTTCCTTTCTTACCATATCCTTCCTAACACAGTCCATCCATCGTTTCTTTGGTCTTCCTCTACTCATATACCCATCCACATTCATACTCAAAACTTTTTTCACGACATTTTCCTCATTCCTCCGCATCACATGCCCATACCACGACAACTGATTACCACACAACTTTTCAGTCACCGGCGCCACTTTCAGACTTCCTCTAATATACTCATTCCTAACTTTATCTATTCGCGTAACATCACACACGTTAGCATTCTCCCGCGACATGCCTTTCATTCATTTTTTCTGGCCTGGGGCCTGCTAATTAGAGTGAAAACTAAGTAATCCAAAATAAACTTTATCTGAATGGTTTATAATTGATAGCGCGAGTTCCAAGATTATTGTTCACCTACAAAGCTCTACCTAAACCTAAACAAGTTATCACTTCAAAAAAAAACTAAACTGTAGCAAACCCAAGTAAAAACCAGTAAAAAAAAAAAACTAAAATTAAGCTAATAATAAAAAAAAAACAACGAATTGGTATATACGGCGTCTACATAACACTTCACAATGAGGAAATGTCACTGGACGGGTGTTTTGACACCACTTTTGACTAAACTTGCTACTCAACTAGCAGCTTACTGTATCAGCCATGAGACCGTTTTGATTCTATCAATCGTGCTTCTAGCCATAGCTCAATAAGGCTAAGTATACACATACGGGCCTCTTAGTCAGGTTTATCGGTAATCCTCAAACGTCTTTGCCACAACTGACTTTGAGTTGGTAACGTCTCTCAGATCGTATTGACAAGATGTCTTACACCTACTCGTGTGTCACCACCTCTAGAATTAGAATACAGTATGTTAATCTGGATTATCACCTTTGCTTTTGGTGTTTGCTCTGGGGGTAATATTAAAAATAAAATTATTTTTTAAGATGGTCATTTTAGATGCATTTTATTTTAAATCAATTAACAGATAAACTCCACGTTAACTAGTGCATGAAACTGAAAAAAAGAATCAGGAAAAATGGATGTTTAAATATTGTTTTGGAAGAAAACTTAACTTAAGTGAAAAAGAAAGTTATCAGTCCAATATTATTCTAATTTTTATTTATAAAACTTTACAGTCTAATACACAAGACTATACCACAGAGCATCTATATATACCGGAAATCTACGACTTATGACAGAACTAACAAACATCAAATATATTTAAAAATCGAAAACAAAACAGTTTTATTACACAGCCAGTATTTTCACACTAAGAAGTTGCAAGGAATAAAAATGTTTCATATTATTTCAAAAATATATCGCCAGGAATCTGTTGTAACGCATGATTCACGATCATGCTCGAAGAATCTTTTAATAATAGCCTTAAGAGCTTGCCGGAGGCATTGTTGAGATTTTTGCATAGGTATTGCATAGAACCTAGGGTATTGGTGCGCTATTCCGACACTGTCCCGAATTCCTACAGTTTGTGTTTGGTCCAAGTTACGAAGAAAAAGCTAAGAGAGATTGCGAATTTATAAGCGTTTGAGATGTACTGTAAATGTTTTAGTTCACTAATTGTGCTTCAATTACAAATCGCATTCCCATTCCTCATAAGAATTTGCATCGTTTTTGGTCTTATTCTTGAGCAAAACTTTTTTTTTCAAAAACACATGAGGATTGTCTTTCGTTGTTTATAAATAAAGAAATATATTTATCGCTGGACATTAACACACATCGCAATCTAGTGCCATACCAAGCAAGGCATCAGATAGTTGATATCCTACATCAAACAAAAAAAAAATGTAAATACATACGTATTATAATAATAATATAATAATAATAAAATTTATTTCAGACCATCGAGTCCATATTAATTTAAACACACACATGAAAGAACACAAAAACATAGGTACATAAAATGAAAAGATACACACATACATTTTAATGAGAATTTCATTTTAAATATCTAAATGACGCACGATGAGTGGTCATCCAGTGCCACATCATAAAGATAAACATATAAACATCCATGACTCGGAAACAAATGTCCAACCTCATCACACAAACATTTGCTCCTATCGAGATTCGAACTCAGGACCCTAAAAACGTTAGGCAACCTCACTACCACTATGTCATTCGGGTCGTCAAATTATGATGAAAGTACACTCGAGAGCAATGAATCCGGGTCACTTAAAGAATCCTAAAAATCTCGGAAACTAAAAATGCTAGGTTAATGCAATAAATTGTATTTAATAGACAATGTAATACTCCTTAAATGAAGGTATTAAAACTTCTTAGTTATTGTAAAGTTATATCATAAAAAATCAAATTTGAAAAAGGGCCACTTTCGAAGATGAAACTACGAAATTACAGCATTTGGTTTTGCTTTTGTTTGTAATCTGTCATATATGTGGGTACATAAACCATGTTGATAGTGCTCTATATTCATTATTCAAGCTGAAATTATGTCGCTTACGCCTGAAGAATGCACCAGAATACTTACAATGCTGGAAACCGGCCGGAGTCAGCGCGATACAGCCAGGACTGTCGGTGTGTCGCTGTCAACAGTACAAAGAGTTCTCCGACGTTACGAAGAAACTGGTTCTAACCTACGCAGACCAGGAACGGGCAGAACCAGGTGTACCACAGCACGAGAAGACCGATACTTGGTGAACACCATGCTTCGAAATCGCTTTCTCACAGGAACTGAACTCACAAATCAGTTTCGACGCCTCGGAGGAAGTAACCCAAGTGCATGGACAGTAAGACGTCGGCTTGCTGAATCTAACTTAAAACCCCTTAGACCTGCAAACGGCCCTAAACTGGAGCGTGGGCATCGTATTTCAAGACTAAGATATGCCCAGAGCCACGTAAATTGGAGTATTGAAGATTGGTCAAAAGTTATGTTCTCCGACGAATCAAAATTTATGCTCTACAAGCACGATGGAAGACACAGAGTGTATCGAAGACCAGGGGAAAGATTCAAGCAAGCATGCATCGAAGAAAAAGTAGCCTACGGTGGTGGGTCTGTACTTGTGTGGGCCGGAATTTCTTCTGAAAGTCGCACAGAGCTGGTGATCATAGAAAACGGCTCTTCAACTAGCGTAAGATATGTGGAAGAAATCCTCAATGATCACGTTGGTCCATTTATGGTCAATTTAGGTGAGGATGCTATATTTATGCATGACAATGCCCGACCTCATACAGGTAGGATTGTGAATGACTACCTTCAAGAGATGAACATTACTCGTATGGAGTGGCCAGCGCGCAGCCCGGATATCAACCCGATCGAGCATGCTTGGGACGAGCTAGGCAGATGCGTAAAACAACGAAACCCTCCCCCAATCACGCTTCGTGAGCTCAAAATTGCTCTCACAGAGGAATGGGAGAATATTCCCCAAAATCGTATAAGGAACTTGGTGTACAGCATGCCAAACCGCGTAAACGCAGTAATGGAAGCACGAGGAGGCAATACGAAGTATTAAAATTCAAGAAAATCGTAATAAAGTCCAAAAATTTCATGTTTCCTATTTTTGTTTTAAGGAGAGATCAGCAGTTTTTTTCTTTATGTAATTTTGTGTTAATAAAATGTATGGTGACTCATATTTTTTTTACTTTCATTTAAGGAGTATTACATAGTCTATTAAATACAATTTATTGCATTAACCTATCATTTTTAGTTTCCGAGATTTTTAACATTCTTTAAGTGACCCGGATTCATTGCTCTCGAGTGTATATTATTTTAATTCGTCAGGGAGTTTTGTCACGTTATAAAAAACTATCCGATCAAAAATCGAGTAAAATAGTAAAAATAAACCTATTACTCTTCACTGTACACCCTTAAAACGACTTAAAAAGACAATTTATTAATTAAAACCACCTTGTCTTATGATTACTATATCACGGACTGACAGCCACCTGACTCAAACAAGTTTATTCCCAAAGTAATAATTTATCACGCAGAATAATTTTGTATCGTCAAAATTATTCTTATAGGTGTGATTGATGTACCTATAAAACAGTGTATGCTTTGATTTCTATCACTATATAAATAAAATAATAAGTTGTTATGGTAATGACTGGTCGTTATTTTAATTACTTTAGTGCTTTATACTAATTCGGTTTTACAATTTTGTTCATTTTCCAATGGCCGTTTTTGGTTTTACATCACAATTTACAGCAAATTGTACCTATTATATTATATAGCAACATGACATCACGCCAGTAATCCCCAAGGTTCAGGCACAGGCTTATCTAATACTTTGCTGGCTACTAAAACTACTTGATGGGAAAACGCAATAACAATTTGGCTGTCCTGGGAATCGAACTAAGGGCTTCATATTCAACAGTCGCGCTAGTTGACCAACGAGAGCTCGTACTATAATACTCGTATATTAGTTATGATTTAATAGAACCGAGCGCGCGAACCAACATAAGGTCGTGGCTCACTTGACAAGCACCGCACCGGGACCGCTCCAACCCAGCAATTAACTTGCCATTCAAATTAGAGCACTAAATCGTGTGTCGCATAGCCTATTTTATAATGTCCATATAAAAAAGCTTACGGCGGGTGGTCAACGCGCAACGCGCGAGTGGACCACGCGCCGCAAGCGAGTGGAGCCCCTGCTTACAACGCGCTGCCCGTGCGATGGCTGCGCGCCGCCTCCGAGTTGCCCGCAAAACAACGTACAGTTACATATTTAGTTAGAGAGCCCACTACACTGAACCTAGTACAATAAGACTTCCAGATTATATAATTATATGGTCGCGTTAATACTTGACGTAGTTAACTTTAACCTCATTTTCGTTATCAGACACCTCGAAAACCATGAACATGATACCGCATGATGAAAAATAAGATAATTATGCTTTAAATTCTAAGCAGTATATTCGGTTGACAATCTTTCAAGAGTTTTCTGTTTCATTTTCCGTCATGGGTGTCGTTTATAGGTTGCACGAACTTGTAAAGACCGCTACCCACACAGCTGATTGTTGTTTTCGTACTTTTGAAAATTTAAACAATCACTTTGTTAAATTTCATCCAGCGTACTATATTATCAGTCATTCGGGATCTATTGAACCAGATGGCAACTGATCGGCTTAAAAACACTCTAAAATGCAACATCATCTCCCGGACTATCACAGCCAGCGCACAAACTGCGAGCTTACGCCTCGCGGTAGGCGGGCGGACGCAGCACCGCCCGCGCGTCGACCACGTGCTTACGCCTCGCTGACCACGCGTGGCAAGCGCGCCGTAGCCTAAATTCAAGACAACGCTGGCCAAGAGCTGTGCTGGTTCGGTGCTTGTCAAGTGTGCCACGACCTTTACTGCGCGAGGCTCCGCTCACAAGCACCCTCCGCTATCTCAACCTCATTGCTGAGGACTTTGATATATTATGTTGCGCTTTGGGAGAATTTGCAAGAACACCTACTTATAGAATTTCCTATGTTTAAAATCAGTTGAACTATTTAAGATTTAAGTGTGGTACATTATCGCACTGGGTCTAGCCTGTAAGGAGGTTTGTTTAGAGTAAATATATTAGAAAACTAGCTTTTGGAATCTTTCTACCGGTTTTAGTTTTGAGGGTTTGGTCATGAATGTGCCGTTAAGGTATGAGAGCATAAAATATAAATACAAGCAAGAAAATACCCACATTCATATTCGATTAACTGAATTTATGTCTTGCATATTTTAAAGAGAAGTCGTTGTGTCAAAATGCAACAAACGGTAAAGCTCTTAATTTGGACCACATCGTAAAACGCATACAGCGAAATGGAATATTCAATATTCATACATCGATGAATACTTGATATCCTTTGGAAAAGGCTAAATAATTATATATTTACCGATATTATATTATTTATTATAATGATGTTTAGAATAAATAACTCATTATGAAGTAAAATATCAACCGTATGATATGTAATAATCAACATGTAGTTGGATTAAGCTTTGAAATCATACTAATTAAATAAAAATAAAATATCGGTGGACATTACACACAGCGCCATCTAGTGCCACACTAAGCAAGGCTTGTGTCGTGGTCACCAGACAGTTGATTTACTACATATACAACCTTATTTTTTGTTTATACTAAACCCGAAAAGGGGTCATTGTACTCATCATTTTGAACAACTTTTTCTATGGGAAGAACCCTGAAATCGCGAAAAAAAATCAGCTGTTCCCTACATTTTGACGAGTTATGCGAACATAAATGTAGGGAACAGCTGATTTTTTTTTCGCGATTTCAGGGTTCGTCCCATAGAAAAAGTTGTTCAAAATGATGAGTACAATGACCCCTTTTCGGGTTTAGTATAAACAAAAAATAACCCTGTATACTTTTTGTTTGTAAATACATACTTACGAGTATTATATATATGCATCCATGACTCGGAAACAAATGTCCATGCTCATCACACAAACATTTGCTTCTACCGGAATTGGAACCTGGGACCCTAAGAACGTAAGGCAGCCTGACTACCGCTGCGCCATTCGAGTCGTCAAACTAATTGCATAAATGATTAAGATTTATCATCGGACTGCCTCTTCTTTTTCTTTATCGTGTGGTTAGTACCTAACCTGGTGTCCGCAGTGATATGCCGCCCATGGGTCTAGAAGTCAAGTTCTTGAAGGCATCTATAGCCACTTGGCTATAGATGCCGAAAAAAAAAAACAAAAAAAAAATAGAGAAAAAAAATATAAATCTGAGAAATATCTCTCAGGCATGTTAGTTTTCTCACGATGTTTTCCTTTACCGAAGCAAGTGATAATTATACAATAAGCATATGACTCCGAAAAAACAGAGGCGCGTTGTTCGAACTCAATACCTTTGACTGGTACAATGATTGTAATGTTTCAGAGATTTTTCGGGACAAGTAGTAGTTTCTATTTCTAAACAACACTCTAGGCTCTGTAATTGCTGTTAAATCAAAGGCGCCTTCAAAAGTAGTCAAAGAGCTTTTTGAGTCGCAAATAAAAAAAAGTGAGTTGTTCAGTTTCAATTAATAAAGGTCGTGATTTGAGTGCTTTTTATTTTTTTTAATAATACTAAGTCGTTTGCTATACTTACTCAAAAGGGCTTTCTTTTTAATTGTTTACGCACATGACTGTGTACTGAACACCAAGTATTTAAAATATCATAAGAACGTTCATCGATTTGTTTTATTTTAAGACTAGCTGACCCGCGCAACTTCGTCTGGGTCACATGCAAATAAAAAAGACAAAATTCAATATTGCCCACCCCCGTAACTTATTAGCGTGATAATGCATAGCCTATGTGCTTCCCCAGGTTGAAATTTATCTCCTTGCCAAATTTCATTACGATCCGATCAGCCGTTTAGTGGTGAAAAGGCAGCAGACAGACAGACAAACAAACAGAGTTACTTTCGCATTTGTAATATAAAGTATGGATTAATTAGTATGGAATTATGGATTCCCGGATGCTGTTTAACTTTTGTTAAATATTCCTTTTGTTTTACATTTTTTGTATAGCAAGCAACGACCTATTGTCGGGCCTACGCTGTCCCCCCATACTTTAGTACTAATGCTGTAATGAAACATAGATAATAATATTGTAATACCAAATGATTTGAAAAGAATAACCATGGAGTTTCTTGCCGGTTCTTCTCCATGGAATCGACCAACGCGAACCGTGCACCTTTTTCGACGTTTTATAAGTGCACAACTGCACATCCAGGCCTATGTGAAATAAAATAATTTAATTTTGATTTTGATTAGTGTGGAAGTATCGATTCTTTTTCTTATTTTTTTTTTACTTTTATTCAGGAGTTTTATTTGCATGTAAGCCGTTATTGTAGAGCACGACTTTTGTTTATTGATCGCTTGCTTCTGTTGCGTTATATTTTTCCAATATCAATGCTGAGTTTAGACACTTTCCCTTCTCATAAATTATGAGTTTTTGAATTATGAGTTGACTACCCAATATTCAATAAATAGTTAAAACAGAGAACATTTCAGAGAAAGACTGGACAAAGACAATTTTTTTTTAACACAAGCTTTTATTAAAATGAAAAGTAGATTTGTCTATAAGAAAACCGCTCTCTTGAACGAAACTGGTCGATTATGCGACCAACATTCGTCCGAGTCTAAACTGCGGCCAAAAGTGGCCATTGTCGCGTAGTGCGCGAGGTCCTTTATTCCGCAAAACCGAAGCCGTGGGTACATTACAATACTCAATTTCCACTTAAAATCTTATTATCTCCGTACATTTCGTTATGTCCTCTTGTCTTATACTCAAACTCAAACTCAAACTCAAACTCAAATCATTTATTTCAATTAGACCATTACGGCACTTTTGAATGTCAAAAATCCAAAACTAAATCAAAGCTACAGTCACAATGAGTTACAGTCCAATGGATCTTTGGAAGTAGTTGCCAACATCACAGTTTTTTTAGTTCTACTTTCTTTGAATGTTATAAGTATTGTTTTAGTTTAGATCTTCGAGCCAGTTCTACTAACGAAATGAAAATGTTGTCATTTATTTGGATAGTTTTTGTCTTTGGTCAAATCTGTGATTGCATCTAAAATTTTAATGCATGATGCGCGAGACCAGTCAATGTGGCGACACTTGGAGAAGGCCTATATCCAGCAGTGGGCTTCTCTCGGCTATAACGATGATGATGATGCATATAATTTTACTTTTAATTAATTTTATTTATTAATTTTACTTTTTTGTCGCATCTATCATCAGAGAGCTAACTAAGCCACTGTAGCAATCGCATTTCGTCTCTATATGACTACTTTATGTTTGCAGTTCAAAATGGCGCAGTTTGTCAAGGAAATATGCTTTGTTTAAAGGGTGTCACTGTGTCACGGTCCTCAGGGATGTCCTAATATACGAATTGTTTGATTCATAAGGTTTATTTAATATCTCGAAAAAAAAACAACGAAGTGTGTTGACGTAATCATTATCATAATGTGCTCTCATATGAGTATGTATTTCAAATAGGTGACGTAAAACATCATTGTCAGGAAATCGGCATTAGAAACAAAAATCCATGAAATCATTGTTATCGTAGAAAATCATCTGCCTAGCTTTTTCCAAGTATGTTAGGGTTGGTTTCCATTCCAACCAGATGCAGCAGAACACCAGGATTTTTACATAAAGTGACTGCCTGTCTGAACACCACAACCCAGTATATCAAAACGAAGGAACCAAAAAATTATTAAAAATAACAAGCGGCAGAAACCGTAAAAAAAAGGCAGGATCTCTAAAACCCTGTCGTGGTCGCCAACAATGAGACGAGTTGTTTGAATAAATATTTATTTCGACGGAGATTTTACGAAACGTGACCACTGCTAGACAGTCTGGTATATTTTATTACAGAATCCTTTTGTTCAATCTGTCTCGTGCCTGTCTAGATACAGAAAAAAAGTTGGAAGAAAAGAGGTATTTAGTTTTTTCAATTTTTTGACGTGATAACGTCTTATAAATTAATAATACCAGCAACACTCATGAAAAATAGTAACGTTCCATGTTCCCTAGTAACGTTCCACCGTTCCACGAGTTTTATTACATAAAATAATGATTATGACGTTTTTTGCGGAGTTTTAAAACAGGCCGACTCAAAAGTGTCCTTGTTACGTAACATCTCAAACGGTAAATGATAAATGATAAACGATAAATGATAAATGATAAATGATAAATGATAAATGATAAATGATAAATGATAAATGATAAATGATAAATGATAAATGATAAATGATAAATGATAAATGATAAATGATAAACGATAAATGAAAAATGATAAATGATAAATGATAAATGATAAATGATAAATGATAAATGATAAATGATAAATGATATATGATAAATGATATTTATTCAGCAAGTAGGTTTTCTCAAACACTTTTACACGTCATTTTGACGTGATAACGTCTTATAAATTGATAATACCAGCAACACTCATGAAAAATAGTAACGTTCCATAGTAACGTTCCATAGTAACGTTCCACCGTTCCACGTGTTTTATTACATAAAATAATGATTATGACGTTATCACGTAAATCTATCGTCCGTAAACCGACTTTACAGACAACCAATTTTTTATTTTACTGTAGAATTTAAATTTTGACGTGATAACGTCTTATAAATTGATAATACCAGCAACACTCATGAAAAATAGTAACGTTTCATGTTCCATAGTAACGTTCCACCGTTCCACGTGTTTTATTACATAAAATAATGATTATGACGTTTTTGACGTGACAACGTCTTAAATTAGGTTGCGGCTGGGAGTCACTTATGTAAAAGTGTAACGCCCGGTAACGTTACGATGAGTCACCGAACGAGAGAGAGGCCCGCCGAATGCCTTGCGTCTCTCTCCCACTCAACTATGACGTTGTCACGTAAAATCGTTTCGCCCGTAAAACCGACTTTACAGGCAACCATTTTTGCGGAGTTTTAAAACAGGCCGACTCAAAAGTGTCCTTGTTACGTAACATCTCAAACGGTAAATGATAAATGATAAATGATAAATGATAAACGATAAATGATAAATGATAAATGATAAATGATAAATGATAAATGATAAATGATAAATGATAAATGATAAATGATAAATGATAAATGATAAATGATAAATGATAAATGATAAATGATAAATGATAAATGATAAATGATAAATGATAAATGATAAATGATAAATGATAAATGATAAATGATAAATGATAAATGATAAATGATAAATGATAAATGATAAATGATAAATGATAAATGATAAATGATAAATGATAAATGATAATTGATAAATGATAAATGATATATGATAAATGATATTTATTCAGCAAGTAGGTTTTCTCAAACACTTTTACACGTCATTTTGACGTGATAACGTCTTATAAATTGATAATACCAGCAACACTCATGAAAAATAGTAACGTTCCATAGTAACGTTCCATAGTAACGTTCCACCGTTCCACGTGTTTTATTACATAAAATAATTATTATGACGTTATCACGTAAATCTATCGTCCGTAAACCGACTTTACAGACAACCAATTTTTTATTTTACTGTAGAATTTAAATTTTTTATACCTTATATAAGTACTTATATAAATACTTATTTTTAAAACGCCAGACGTAGAAAAATATTTTTTTCAGGTTAGAATTACCTCTAACCTGAAATAATTATTTTTCTACGTCTAATCGTGCGTGACCTAAAAAGCGGTTTCTCAACAAAGATTCGTTATTTTTTATGTTGTCTAGCGTCTGTTCACACCGAGACGACATTATTGGAAAAATCCAGTGATTTCGCGATGCACCGCGCGGCGTCACGAGGCGCAGCGCTGCATGGTGCAACGTTTTCTCAATCCTCACAATGAGACGTGTCTTTTCTTATAGGCAATAAAGTTATATTTTGAGTCGCTCTATTAAAATGTGCGCACAGCGCTGCGTCGCGTCGCGTCTCGGTGTAAACTGACCCTTATTAATTGGATCACACTTATTCGGATATAGCTGTTAGACGTCCTATTATTATCACCTGAGACCTAGACAAGTGACAATCGACTTCAATGACTCCTAACAGGATTGACCTTCAGTATTTCGGTACCTAGCTTACATTTTTTTTTTCTTTTACGTCTTCCTAATAAGTTGTCACTTATACAAGGTGACTTTTTCATGGCTCCCAATTTATTAAAACTAAGACCTCTTTTTTTTTGTTTTTTTTTAGGATGGGAAATCATCAAATGACTTCTCCCACTCTGGGCGGAGCGGGAGGGAGTGTCAGACTCTTACTGACTTAAACCCATCCATGTTCCTTCCTCGCCCTTTATGTTCCGGGGCCGCGGTATCTCTTTCGAACAGGCCCGCAACCCCGGCAGGAAACTAAGACCTCTTCCTCATCATTTAGAATTAAAACCCTCCATCTGCAAGGCAAGGCATCAGAATGAATTACAGGAAAACACTTCTCATTTTCATCCAACAAATTCCCACTACGACGTAAATGCACATTTAAAATATCAAAATGAGATTTGGACTCAAAACTTTCTGTGAATCTAAAATTGAATTTCGCCGCGTTCCGGAGTGCCATTGTTCTTTGGATTCAAACTAAAGTGTTAAAATGACAGTTGGTTGCAACAAACAATTTGGAACTTAAGGAAGTAGAAATAGGGTTGATGTTGGTTTGGTGTGTGTTTATGCTAGTTTGGCGCTTTTTAATCGGATTGCAGTTTGGAGACGCGAAGCAGGTATTTATAGTGTGTCTGAGTCCTGTCTTTATTTTTAAGGGACCGTCTTTGTAATAGCTCTGAAGTGTCTCTGGAGTTTCTTGCATCTGTTTGGGTTGAATTTGGAACTAGTATTTCAAAAGTTTCCTTTGTTCGGTGCATTTTTAATATTTATATGCATCATTTTTTATTTCAGTGTCCACGACACAAGCTATGTTTAGTGTGGCACTAGGTGGCACTGTGTGTTAATGTCCAGCGATATTTATTTATTTCTTGGCTTCATCTGTGGTTTTGCAAGGTTTGTAGAAACAGCAGGGCTGCTACACGTTTCTGTGGGTCGGTATGATTCAGTACATGCAGGTGCCAAAATGGAATTGACGGTGGTATGTTCGAGCAGAAACCGCTCGGCTTAAAACGATTCAGCGAGGATAGATGCCGAACCGACAATTCCGGTCGGCACGAGTTCAATATGATGCGTTTTGAAGCTTCGTTTCGACTCTGGTTATTGAACAATACTGCCATCATCACAAAATGTTCTACACCGTCAATTGATATGAAAGCTAAATTAATATGGCTATGTACACACATTTATGATCTATCATGAACTCTGATAATAATGGAAATATTTCCCTTTGTGATGGAATCTCAATATTACCTAGAATTCATGCATCGTTTATCGTTAATAGAACAGGATAAACAGAATGCAATGAAATTGGAAGCATTAATCATTGTATATTAAGGGGCCGGCGGAGCATGCGTTTTTCATACAAACGTAATACAAAAATAATTTGAAAATCAAACATATTCTTTAAGGTAGTGTGTATATTTTTCGATTGTATTATAAAATATCTATGTTCCCAAATACATATTTTGAAAGAACAATGATATAAAGACGAGATGTGAGGAATTTCAAATTACAATGGAAAATGTATTTTTCTCATAACTCTTGTTTAAATCAGTGTAAATTCAAAATATGTATTTGGGAACCCACATATTATGTAATACAATCAAAATAAATTGACACTACTATACGAATATGTTTGATTTACAAATTATTTTGGTTTGTATGAAATTCGCATACTCCGCAGGCCTCTTAAGCTCTATTAATAAATATTTACTGAATTTCCTATAAACAACCGAATGTACAATAATCAGAAAGTTAGGATTTTTCATTCGTTTTAAATGAAAACGCAGAATGGTTTTCATTTTTAATGATTTACTTTGAAAAACCTTTCGGCATGGTATTACCATCGACAAAAATAGAAACTTATGTTTCACAGTTAATCAAATATTTATGACATTTTCTCCTATTAATTTGTTTAGAATTTTGGAATTTTCTTATTTGAATCCAAAGTGGTTTGAAGTCGGTTTTTTTTCCTATTCCACAGAAATTGTATAGCCCACAGGTCGTTATTCCGGGTCTGAGTGTTTGTGTATGTGAGTTCAAATGTCTGTAAACGCATCCAGGATACAGGAGACATTGTTAGTGTGGGGGGGTCGTTCCGTAGTTTCGTGCAAAAACGATTTCCAGACTAATTTACCCATGGTTTTCATTTCTGTATTTTTTTTTTTAACCAGAATGGGTAAAGACATAGTTACTTTAAAAGGAGTGTCGATAATATTAGGTTTTGATTTGTTATTTTATTTAATAAACTGATAAAACTGCGTCTAAATTCATTCCTCTCTGTTTCCAACTAGGGACCTCGGCGTTTGTTTTCATGTTTATTTGTCTACAGTCGAATTGATAGCTTTAATTAATACGGTTTGTAAGAACCAAACCCCTGACCTATTCTTTAAGTATTTTAAATATACCAATAACTTAGTAATAGTAGAAAAAAAGCTATTTTTCTAATTGTCACAAAAAAAACATCATCGCCATCCGTACTCGGAAACTTAGTAATTTTGTAGTGGTTTATTCGGTCCCTAATATAGTGCAGGTCACAACGTGTTTCTACTGGTCGGTCAGCCGCGGCAAACAGAGCAAAGTGGACGTACGCCTATCGCTGTCATAATTATTTGAAATCTTCGTATTGTTGGTAGTGCTTCGTCCAGAAATAATTTCATCACATTCCTTCTATTTCACAAGGTACTGTAGTAAACAAATTATTATAAATACTAAATATGTTTGGCTTTCAAATTGATTTTGATCCTATTTTATTACTGAGTGGCTAATGTATTCGGTAACGAAATAATTAAACAAAATGTTAGAATTTTTCATTCATCTCCACTTCATCACCTTCCGTCCCCTCCAGTTTTCCTGAACATATATATCAGAAAAAGAAAACAAAGACAAACTGGAAGGTAATGAAAAGTGAAAGGATTGTAATGAACTACGGCGCGATGGTAATGATGTGAAAACTTAAAAAATACTTAATTCGTCATTATTATCTGATCCATCATATTTATATACAGGGTGTAAAAGACCTCTTCACGAAGCCGTCAACCAAGCATTCTGTACACCAAACTAAGTAACACTGCGCAAAAATAATTGCTGGGAAACGAAATTTTTTTTTGGACCTAAAAAATAATCAGATTTTTGTAGCGCGCAATGGTTGGCGCGCTATCGACTGTTCCAATGTGTGCGTTGTGCCTACACACCACACTGCACACAGCCAGGCGGCGCGGCTCCGCCCACCGCGCATTACTAACGCTATTAAGTGTTAGTATAAGGTAAATTAACTTCGATTTAACTCATCATCATCATTTCAGCCGAAAAACGTCCACTGCTGGACCTAGGCCTCCCCCAAGTGTCGCCACATTGACCGGTCCCGTGCGACTCGCATCCAAGGGATTCCCGCAACCTTCACCAGGAGGTGGAGGTCTTCCAACGCATCGTCTTTCGGTTCGCGGTCGCCACTCTAGAACTTTTCAGCCCCATCGGCCAACCGTTCTACGAGCAATGTGTGCCCACTGCCACTTAAGTTTGTTTGTTTTCGATTCAACTACTCACAAGAAAAGATACTTGTTTGACAGTAGGTACATGTGCATCGCTTTATTGTCATCTACTTAACACATTCACTGTCCACGTAAAGAGACAATAGTTAAACAATCGCTCTGAACCATATGTGGCTCATGGGACAGGAAAAGGGTTAACTGATCTAGCGACAGTGGACACTGCACGTGAAAACAGACGTATGTTCTAATCTTCTACCTACTTCTACTGCTCGAGTGGCCTCCATCGTATTTTTTTAGGCCTTACGATATCTCAACGGAACATGTACTTACGAATTTCTGCGATTAATACTGATAGCCGGCATTCGGCCGACGTTTCAGCCGGCGTTCGAGAACGAGACTGCAATCGGCCAAAACACACTCGCTCACAATTACTCACAAACACAATGTACTTACAGTAGCAGCACTCCTCTACCTATCACCTCTCTAACTTAATCACCATCACACAACACGAAACACGCACGATTATGCTAAATGCCATGCGCAATGCGAAATGTCTACAAACAAACAGAAAAAAAGAAACATGGACGTAAATAAAAAGTTGCGCAATAAAAATACACATGCACACTCGATGGTGCCAGACACGGAACTAATACATTTTGAATTTCTTTGTGGGATAGGTTTTAGGTACGCTAGCGTGCGCGGCTCGGCCGGCGGTGTCCTTTGATGCTTTGATGTACGCCGAAATCAAACGAGTACACCGCCGCCGCGCTGCTACTTACGGAGCTATTTTTTACGAATTAACAAACTTAGCGTTTGACCACTTTTCAATCTTAACGCTCAAGGCTTAAGGGTCAAAACTGGTTAATCGCCGTCTGTGTCAATTGTTTGTAGATAGGATAGGATGTGAGTGTCGTTCGAGTTTGATTTATCATTGCAATTCTGTAAATAAAATTTAAAATTATTATGTAAACTTTTATAAACATTTATTAAACCACTCATCATCAACGTTTAATGTAAAACATCTGAAACCAAAAACCAAGTTCAACCGTGCTGACGGTTGTACAGGCGCCAGCAGGTCATCTTACCCGAATCTGTAAAATTTTGCCTATCGAACGTAACATGATGTGCTGGCGTCTGTACCTTTAGGCTTGTAGGTAGGTATTATACGGCCGCTCGAGTTCAAACGTTACCGCGACACGTGGTGCGGGCGGCCGCGCAACGTGCCCCCGGGAAGGTACGTAGGTACTGCAGTACTACATGCGTAAAAATACTTTATTTAAACTAGGTACTTACCTACTGACCATCACTGTCGCTGTTATCCAGGATCGGTGCCCTCTCGCCTCTCGACACTCACGAGCTCTGGTTCAAACTGCCGACCACCCACGCGGAGACAGACGCGCGCTCGCGTCAGCGTGTTTTCATGAACCCTCTCTAGGATTCCTTCTCGCTCTGACCGCTGCTTCAGTTCATCAAAAACATCAATGATTTTTTGACGCATCTCAGCAGCGGTCTCGCAGGGGCGGTCAAACACCCTATCCTTCACGTAACCCCACAAAAAGAAATCCAGAGGGGTTAAATCAGGTGATCGTGCAGGCCAAGCATGAGGTCCGTACCTCCCAATCCACTGGTCTCCGAACAGCCGTGTCAACTCTTCACGTACCGGTCTCACGATGTGCGGGGGTGCACCGTCGTGCTGGTACCACACGTCTCGCCGGCGCTGCAGAGGCATGTCATCCAGTGTTTCGGTCAGGTAGCCCCTTACATGATCGAGGTAGGCAGCTCCGTCCATGCGGTGTGGCAGGAAAACAGGGCCCAGAATCTGGTTTCCAACAATGCCTGCCCAAACATTGTGTTTCCATCTAGTCTGGAAGCCCGTTTCCTGCATTTGGTGCGGATTCACGGAGCACCAATAGTGTGAATTACGACGATTCCACATGCCGTTGTTGGTGAACGTGCTCTCGTCCGTGAACACAATGTTCTTTACGAATCCTCGATCCTGCCTAAGGAGCCACCTGCAGTAATCCATGCGGCGTATTGCGTCGCCCGGCACGAGTGCTTGCACACGATGGACTTTGTAAGGTCTCTGCCTATCCCTCTTCAACACCTTGTGCACAGTGGAATGCGACACTGAGTGCCGAGCGCGATGGCCATGCCGCCTCCGCAACACTTTGGCCGCTGTGCGCACGCCCAATCGAGGGTTTTCACGCATCACCTGCAGGATGGCCTGTTCGGTCGCGGATCGTACTTGACGGCCGACTCCCTCTCGAACAGGTACAATAGGCTGGTTATCTAGCAGCCGCTGCACTGCTCGGGTGAAAATACGCGAGTCTCTTGGCTGGAACGCGGTCGGGTATTCGGTTCTGTAGAACCTACGAGCTGCGGTGGCATTTCCCCGAGCCATCCCGTAGCAGTACACCATGTTCACGTATTCCCTTGCAGTGTATTGGTGGAATGGCATGTTTAAAAATCACAAACACAAACTACACACAACACAAGTAGGCCGGTACTTAAAACAACACAGAAATCACACTAAAAAAACACAAAGAAGTAAAAGTTTTCGCGAAAGCTATCAGGCATGCACATTTGATGACATAAGAAACCAAACTACTAAATAAAAAATAATCCTTAAAATCTTCATAAAATTAGGTACTTACATTCTTTGTCGGAAACTACACACACACCACATCGCACACAACTACATACACAACGTCGGATTGTAGGTCCCGACTCCCGAGGCGGTATCTTTAAACTTCTTCGGCCAAATTTTCACATTCCATTTTGAACTTAACCACTAACATTTTGTGGTTTAAAATCATTTAGAGAGATCCGAGATTTTTTCCAGTGAACCTTGAACCTAATCTTGTAGCGATAAAGTTGAAAATCTATTAATGAATTTTACACTCGTCTTCGGCGCCCGCGCCGCTGTACCTAATGCTAGGACGTGTGTTGGTGTAGTTAGAATTCCTACTTCCTTGCAATTTTATGATTGACGCAAATTTGGACATTTTTCCCCAAGTGTTTGAGTTTGTTGCTTTCATGAAGTAGCTAGTAAAGGTACTTCTAAAGGGTTCTAAAATGCAAGCACAATAATTTTGATCCTTTAACTAAAAAAAACATACTTTCCGAGTATTAATTGCTTAACATTTTCACTAAGGTGTAAATTATTCAGTAAATGCTATTCAGTTTATTTAAAAACCTGCTTTAAAGTGATTTAATTTGAAGTAAGTTAAAAAGTATGAGTGTTAGTGATATTAACTAATTCAGGAAACAGATAAATTCTCAGTCATTGGTTTAGTTAGATCGAAGAAGCTCCATGTACAGTCAGCAAAACAGTTAGGTTTACAGGCTAGCAATCTTCTTACTACTATTAAAACTGGAGAAGGGATATAATCAATCTGTTTGCAATTTCATCAAAATCCTTTCAGTAGTTTCTGCGTGAAAGTATAACAAAAATCGATCTTTACAGACGTTTACATTCATAATAGTCGTACGAAGATTGCTAGCCTGCTTGGCAAACTGTTTTGTTGATTGTACAACAAAAAGATGACGGTCTGAAACACTTTTTTGTATTAGAACATGTCACAGTGACAGCAATTTTTAGATAATCAGACTGTTATCTTATCGTTGAACATGGACCTAAGGTATTCCTGCTTACCTACCAAGCACCTGTGGAAAGACGTATCGAACACGTTTTAATGTATTAGTGATTACTTTCAATTTTTTCTAGGAATTTCAAAACTTATCTTTTGGCAGTGTTCAATGATAACATAACATCACGCCTGTAATCCTCGAAGGCTTAGGCAGGGATGTACCGAATAGTACACTCACATTTCAAACGTTATGCCCGACAAATCCGTTTTTATAAAAAAATCAGTATTCAAAAAAAATAGTAGGTAATAACATTTCTACTTGAATCTGCAGTTTTTAAATTATTTGTTGTGGGTTCTTCGATATTGCAATTCGGTATCTCAAAAATCCGCGGAGTAAACTTGTGTTTAAAATCGCAAAACAACCAACCCATAATCCACGTTTTTAAAAAAACATCTGAAATCAAAAACCGTTTAATGCAAACAAATAAAATATCCTTTAATCGATCAGCTGAGTACGCCGCGCGGGTAGGTTACCTACCTAACACGGCCGCTCACATTCATGCGTTGAACTCAAATTACTCGAGGTCACGCGCCCTGCGGGCACAGCTGAGCCGTGCGCTTGTGTGCGTGAGACGACCGCGGCGTTGTCAATGTGTGTGTGCGCTTGGCTTGCGCTTACATTGCATTTCGTCAACTTCAAACGCATAATTTGTTAAAAAAAAAAAAAAAATTTTGGTAATGTTTGTTTGGAAGAAAAATTTGTGATGACGCCTAGAATTTGATGATGCAAAAAAGTTGAAAAAAAAAAAGACACTTTGACCCCCAATATCTCCGGAACCTGTGATTTCCCAGGTATTGACTAGAAGTAAAAAATGATCCCATTGATGGGCAGAATATGAGGTTTTCGTTTTCGTTAAGAGGTCTTTTACACCCTTTATATATTATGAAATATAATATAATATAATATAATGACGGTGATTATTGAAATTATACTGTTTTATTAAGCTGTTTTAAATTACCGTCTTTTACGGTTCATTAACATCCTAACCCGACTTACATCATTACCATCGCGCCGTAGTTCATTACAATCCTTTCACTTTTCATTACCTTCCAGTTGTTAAATTTCAATTGTCATTTTCTCCGTGAATAAACAAGATAATAACGTGCCTTCCACTTTAAATTAATCTGGTGACAATTTGTGACTCGTGTATATAAAAGAAAAACCTAAAATGTAATATTTATTTTTATTCTGCGGAACGGTTCTATTTGCACGAAACAACGGAATGAACCGGGGCCACGTCATTCTTTTAAAAAAACATTGGAGTGTATCAATCAGCCAGCCTTAGGCCCGGAGTGCACCAAAGCGGAGCGGAGAAGAGATTGTGCCAAATGGCGCAGCGGTAGTGAGGCTACCTTACGTTCTTTGGATCCCGGGTTCCTATCTTGGTTAAGGAGCAAATGTTTGTGCGTGATGAGCATATACATTAATTGTTTCCGATTCATGGATGTTTATATTTTAATGAGTATGTATTTACAAAATATTTGGAATCTATGTAGTATATCAACTGTCTGGTATCCACGACACGACAACGAGGCTTGCCACGTTGCTTAGTGTGGCACTAGATGGCGCTGTGTAATGCCCAGCGTTATTTAATCATAGGAGAGACAAAAGATGCTGTGTAGATTTCAACCAATCGGTTTGATCGGATTCCACACGTCTCTGTTTCAGTGGAGACCGGCCCTTATTCATTGTGTGGAGAATCTCACTTTCCTTACAAAAGTAATAATAACTTAAAGCAGCAATAGATTACGTCCCACACAGATGGCAATTTAATGATGTTCGAAGGTAATAACTTAGTACTTACTTAGTAACTTATCACTGCTTAGTTACGCTAATGCTGTTTAAACTTCTGTTTTAAAGCTTTCATGAAGATTTGTAAATAATTGTATGGCAGTTTACTGTTAAGTAGTTTTAAGTGATTTGTTTTTATTACAAGCAGATATTTAATTTGCCTTATTCCTTATTTGATGTTTGCTAGTATTTATTGGTCAAATCTTTCAACAGAATTTTAAACCAATTCTGCCCAACCGATTGAGCTAAAATTTTGCAGACACCATTAGTTCAGGTGACAATACATTTTCATGACAGACATAACGATCTTAAAAAGATCTTTCATGAGAAGGCCCTGATGAAAGATCTTTTTACCGGTTGATTGTAACTTCGAAACTTTGTACACGTGTTCAATGTATATAGATAAACCTAACTTTCTACTTTTAAGGTTTTTGTAGCCGAATGGCAAAAACGGAACCCATAAAGATTCGTCATGTCTGTCTGTCTGTCTGTCTGTCCGTCCGTATGTCACAGCCAAAACTATAAAAGCTATACTGTTGAAACTTGGTAAGTCGGTGTATTCTGTGAACCGCATTAAGATTTTTACACAAAAATAGAAAAAAAACAACAAATTTAGGGGGTTCTTCGTTGTAACGTTGCACGTTTATTCTTAATAAACTATAAAAATAAATAACTTAGTTATAAAGTAAAAAAACTTGCAACACCACAATTAAAGTGGAATCTTTAGAAATTGTTCTGGCAACACAACCGCGATGACAGCTACGTCGTGATTGGCTGTATTCTCCTTCCACTAATTACTTCTAGAAAGATCCGGCAATAGGTTATAAAAGGGCCGGTCAGCTCATTTGAGGGGAACAGAGCTACAGTGTCCACTACTTTTAAATCATCTACGAACGACATCTTATTGTGGTCTCAACTTTTATTTTAATTATTAACTTCAGTGAAGTGACAACCCCAGTCGGGTGAGTTTCGCAAACATCTATTTCTTCGCCGCTCATATTTTATTGTCTTAGCCTTTGTAACATCTCTGTAATAATTAAACTGCAAACCTTGTGCCATCAGTGTTTCTGTGCGTACGACGATTGAACTTGATCTACCTACAACACTTTTCTAAATTACTAAAAGTTAATCGTCGTCCGTACTCAATCCTCTTAATCTTGATCTCTCACTGTCTGTAACGAGTCGAGGATATCCAGGTCTGTCTGTAGCTTAGATTCATAAGTGGAAAGAAAGTCTATTATTTTTATTCATCTACCTACACACTTGGATATCATTCTTTTCATTTTCGATCGCTATGTCTTTTTATTGTGACGCACCCGCTAGGCTGCCTCATCCCGATAACAAATGGATGCCAGCTCACTGCTGTTCACGTAGGCTTCTAGGCCTACGGTTGTCGGGACGTGGCAGTCGGTTGTGCGAGTCCGGACACCACCTAACCGGACAAACCGGCTCGTTCCAGGGTTCCTTCCTTCCTGCCTTCTTAACCTACGGCTACATACACCTGCGCACCCCGGTGTCAGCCCGGCGCGTCTAACCGCGCTGTGATTGAGCTGCACCAACACCAGCGCGCCTGCCAGCGCTGCTCGACGCAATCTCCGGAAGCGGTTACTAATACCAGACCGCCGTCGCCACAGGGGAGTGGCTGGACGACCCTGTTGCGGCGCTACGGGACCCTGGCCATCTACTCCAGTTCCCGCTACCTACGTCTGGAAGACCTGCAGGACAGTAGTGTTCTATAGGCGGTTCTAACCTCCTCGCGCGCTCGTTATCAGACCCATACCCGGCTCAACCGGCTTGTAGTTACTAAATCTGTAATATAAAAATATTTTTGTAACGTATGTTTTTATTTAACTTCTACCTACCACTATCTAACGCATTCAATTTTGTAGTTCCACCACTAACGTGGACTTTCAAATCACCTGCAAAAACGTTACATCGTATAAATAGAACTGAAACACATTTTTTTTATCAAACCAATACGTGTAGGGTATCTGTGAATAGGTCTTCAAAAATGATATTGAGGTTTCTAATATATTTTTTTTCTAAACTGAATAGTTAGCGCGAGATACACTACCAAAGTGGTAAAATGTGTCCGCCCCCCCTGTAACTTCTAAAATAAGAGAATGTTAGAACTAAAAAAAATATTTGATGTACATTACCATGTAAACTACCAACGAAAATTGGTTTGAAATGGATCTAGTAAGTAGTTTTTTTGAATACGTCATAAATCGTAAACCAGAATTCGTTTACAACGAACTGCAAGAACTTTTATAATATGTTACTTGCTGTTACGGAACCCTACATGGGCGAGTCCGAGTCGCACTTCGCCGCTTTTTATTTAATAAAATCTTGTTTAAAAAAAATTGCCACTTGCTTGTCTTTTGCTTGCTTGCTGGCTTGTGTACTTACTAAATTTATTTGTTTGTTTAGAAGGTTTCAAAATCAAAATCAAAATCAAAATATTTTATTTCACATAGGCCTGGATGGGCACTTATAAAACGTCGAAAAAGGTGCACGGTTCGCGTTGGTCGATTCCATGGAGAAGAACCGGCAAGAAACTCCATGGTTACTCTTTTCAAATCATTTGGTATTACAATATTATTATGTTTCATTACAGCATTAGTACTAAAGTATGGGGGGACAGCGTAGGCCCGACAAAAGGTCGTTGCTTGCTATACAAAAAATGTAAAACAAAAGGAATATTTAACAAAAGTTAAACAGCATCCGGGAATCTAAAAGGCCTTCAATGTTCACTCATTCACAAATAATAGGTAAAAAAGCATCTATACAAAGGTAAGTAAATAAAAAAATAAAAAGAATATTTAATTAAAGAACTAAATTAAACAAGTGACACAAATATTGTCATCAGTGCTGTAACTATTCTGAGCAAAATATGAGAAAAAATGATTTGAAAACTACTGTAATAATCTGAATCAAAAGAAAAAGAATAATGAGATTGAGAATAGTTAGAGACATCCACAAATCTGTGCCGTTTATGAGCTACCAGGGAAGCCGCATGCGCAGAAGGAATCATAGCCAAACTTCTTTGTCATCAACGTAGTCCTTGATTTTGTAATATGCTTTTTTCATAAGGACACGTTTAATATAGTTCTTGAACTTTCCATCGGTCAGTTCTAGAACTGACTTTGGCAACTTGTTATAAAAGCGTATACTGTTTATAATAAAAGACTTGCTAGTTTTTGTTAATCTGAATTTAGGTATTACAATTTCATGTTTACTGCGTGTATTTTTATTGTGGAAGTCGCTTCTAATTTTGAAAAGCCCTCGATTTTTACGGACATATAAAATACATTCAAAGATATAAAGTGAAGGCAGAGTTAGTATATCGATCTCTTTGAATTTTTCTCTGAGTGACTCGCGAGGACCCATTTTATAAATCGCGCGGACTGCCCTTTTTTGTAGTATAAAAATGGAGTCAACGTCTGCTGCTGATCCCCACAGCAGGATGCCGTAAGACATAATACTGTGGAAATAAGCATAGTAAACTAACCTAGCTGTGGCTACATCCGTTAACTGCCTTATTTTCCTAACTGCATATGCAGCTGAGCTTAACCTACCTGAAAGAGTTCTAATGTGCGCGCCCCACTGTAATTTTGAATCTATAGTAATCCCTAAGAATACAGTTTCCGCTATAACATCAAGTTTATTGCCGTCAAGATTTAAATTAAGATCACGTTGTGGTACATTTGGTAAGGAGAATCTTAAACACTTAGTTTTGCTTGCATTCAATAAAAGATTATTAGCAGCGAACCATTTTGAGAGAACGGTTAGACTTTCGTTAACATGTTGGACAAGCGTATCCTTTCTATTTATTTTAAAAATTAGCGAGGTGTCATCAGCAAATAAAATTATATCTGATAATTTGGCCATCATGTAAGGGAGATCATTAATGTACACAAGAAATAGGAAAGGACCGAGAATTGAACCTTGGGGCACGCCTATCTTGACTAGAGACCCGGAGGACGTCGCCCCATTTACATTTACTTTTTGCTGCCTGTTTGATAGATAAGAAAGAACCAGATCAGCAGCTTGACCACGAATTCCGTAGTGGTGTAATTTACACATCAGTGTGTTGTGGTCCACGCAGTCAAACGCTTTAGAGAGATCACAGAAAATGCCAATGGCATCTTGGGACTTCTCCCAGGATTCCAAAATGTGAGTGATAAGTTTAACTCCCGCGTCCGTTGTCGATCTGCCCTTCGTGAATCCAAACTGCTGACTGTGCAAAATCCCATTTGAGTTAAAGTGAGATAACATCTGGTCCAGCATGATTTTTTCATATATTTTACTCAACGCTGGAAGCACAGATATAGGTCTATAATTAGAGGGATCACTCTTACAACCAGATTTGAAAATTGGTACTACTTTACTAAAACGTTTAAACTTTTTTTGGTTTAAGTTTAAACTTAGATGGAGGTTCCTAGGTTTGAGTCTCTAAAATACTGCCCCTTTGGTCTAATGCTCGGTTTTGGTCTAAAGGCTACTACTGAAGTTGAAATCCTGGCTTCGATTACGGAATTATGCGAAGTGTTTTTGTGTTTTATCGGGAATTTCTCAATAGCAGTTTATTGCACCTGAACTTCTGTGGTGATTTTGAAAATAACTCTGGAATATTGCCAATTGAGAAGAGGATCCCTACTAATATTATAAATGTGAATGTAAGTTTGTTTGTTACGCTTTCACGCAAAAACTACTAATCGGATTTGGATGAAATTTTGCACACAGATAGTTTATAACCTGAATTAAAACATAGAATACTTTATATCCCGGTAGTAAGATCACATGGGACAATAATCAAACTTCACGCGGGCGAAGCCGCTGGCAGAAGCTAATAAAAAATAAAGTTGAAATTAGAACGAAAAATGTTAGCGAAGCTGCTTAGGCATCCGTCAAAGTGTGACATTATTAAATTAATGTTTTTCTTTACAATAACTATCTGAACTGCCTAGTTGGTCTACTGCTCGTAAACGCGACAGCTGGTTCTGGGTTCTATTCTCGGATTGGACAAAACTGTTATTCGGTTTGTCCTTCAGGAAACTGCCCCAAAGTCTGTATTTGTGCCTGTATGATGGGGATTCCTTTTAAATGTGACTTATACACAACTGGCGATATGTGGGTGTACTTGGTCCACCTCTGCCTATCCTTCGAAGATTACAAGGCGTGATATGTTAACTATCTGAATATTCATTGTCATAATACCTTTTATTTATTGCCTTGCCTAGGTTGGAGGAAACTCGGTATGTAGGGTGACCCTTACATAACGAGTTTCCTCCGTGCCTCGGAAAGCACGTTAAGCTGTTGGTCCCGGCTGTCATTTGTAGAACCTTGACAGTCGTTACAGGTAGTCAGTGGCCCAAATTGTCCGACAACCAGTCTTACCAACGGGTTTCGTATTATCCAGTATTAACTGGGTTGTGGAGATCAGATACGCAGTCGCTTCATGTAAAATACTGGTTTTCAGCCGGTTAGACTGGACCGACCCCAACATATTTGGGAAAAGGCTAGGCAGGTGATGATAATAACTTTTATTTATTAGAACCCAAAACAAAACAAATACTGAGATCACACAGCCGATCCTTAGAGTACTATCAGATAGCTCCGTGATGAACTCTTACCACGGAAGATTTTACGTAGTGTTACGTATCTCTAAAATAACATATTGGAATGAGAAATAAAATAACGCGTAAAAACATTGCTAAATTACTTGTTAAAGTATCTTCAGCATATATAAATATTTATTACCTAACTTCCATCATTATATTTATGAACGAAAAATCAAAACCTACTTGAATCAACGACATAACAACTTGAAGAACACGAAAATAGATCATCAAAAGATCCAATTTCTAGATAATCCAAAATCCAATTCCAGTTTAGTAACTCCAAAGCTCATCAGTTGCAAATAACAAATCTTGTGAACAAGGTGGGAAAAGAAAAAATCTTACAGTTCAATTTCTTCACCTGCCTGAAACCATGAAGACTAGAGGTAAATGTGCAGAAGGCTAGGTTTGAATTGAGCAGTGAACAACCCGTTTACTAGGCGTCATAAACTTTCACCGAAAGACACTTCTGCAGCACTCTTTAATTTAGCAGGGGTATTGAAACAATACAATACTTTCAACCGTGTATTGAGTGCATTTTCGCTTGACAATAATTTTGACCTAGGTAAATCCACTGCGCACCTTAACACCGCGATTCAGGATTCGTCGCAAAAGGCATAACGCCATCTATCGGCACAAAAGTAAACAATTTTCTCAAACATACAGCGAGTAAAAAAAAGGCGCACACATACATAGATGCGTACGTACACACATATACGCGTACGAACACAGCGACGCATCAAGTTACACAGTTCCTGTGAGAAATCAGTTAAAACTGACTTTGTATGCCTTAATTGGTCGTCGTCTGTACGAGGACATTAATCTTATTCATGGTTAAAATTTCCAGTGAAACTGCACAGACATATTGGACAAGATAAAACAAAATATATATGATATTACGACTTTTTAGACCGTAGGTTAATTGACAAAACCCGGGTTTCTTCCGTGCGTCGGAAAGCACGTTAAGCTGTTGGTCCCGGCTGTGATTTGTCCATCTTTGACAGTCTATACAGGTATTCAGTAGCCCAAAAAGTATGACAACCAGTCTTACCAAGTGGTATGGTATTAAGTGGTTGTGGAGGTTAGATAGGCAGTCGCTCCATGTAAAATACTGGTATTCAGCTGAATCCGGTTTGACTGGAAGCCGTCCCTAACATACTTGAGAAAAGGCTAGACAGATGAAAACCAGGCTTCACTTTATAAGTTAATTTTGTAATCTCTGGTCGACTCGAATGGCGTAGTGGTAGTGCTGCTGCTGATGCTGCCTTACGTTCTTAGGGTCCTGGGTTCGAATCCCGGTAGGAGCAAATGTTTGTGTGATGAGCATGGACATTTGTTTCCGAGTCATGGATGTTTATTTGTAAAATAAGTATGTATTTACAAACAAAAAAAAAGTATATAATATATGTAGTATATCTACTATCTTGTGTCCACGATACAAGCTTTGCTTAGTGTGGTACTAGGTGGCGCTGTGTGTTAATGTCCAGCGATATTTATTTATTTTATTTATACATCAGCTTTTTCTCTTTTGCATGGACTTGCTCTCTCAGTATGGAGCCAAACTTCTGAATCTATTAGTCCTTGTGCCCTATTGGAGGACCGAAAGGAACTTGCCCCAAGTTCCCAACTCCGCGATAGAAATTTATGTAATTTCCTCTGTACCTCCCTTGCTTACTAATTTGGGTCTTTGTTAGATAAAAAAAGCCTTGGATCGCACTCCCGTTCGGAAACTAATTAAAATTTTAGCGTTGTCTTAATTTGACGGTGGAATCTGCGCACCTCAAGTTTGAGTTATTTTCAAGAGAGTTTTATCTTGAAAGAGTTCTCGAAACTGGTAAAAGGATTATTTTAAGAACGAGGAAGTTATGAAAAGATGAAAACAATTCGGTATGAGGAAAATTATTTTAATGTTTTACGTAATGGATGGGATGGCGGATAGGTTTGAATTTGTTTTTAAAAACAATAAAATCTTTATTGAAAATGTGACACCCGGTATAGGAAGTATTGGAATAACGTTTGGGAAAAAAAATTATTCGTGAATTAAAAATCTGAACAAATTAACAATTTCACGTAAACTGCACTGTGATAAATTGAGTGAATCAGCATCAACAGCCCATTACACCCCTTGAATTACGTTTAATTTTGATCCGTCGATAATTTACATTTTCAGAAAACATCGGAGTCCCTCAATCAGATAACCATAGCCGTTTAAACACGAGTATTGACCAATAAACTTCGGTTTATAAACCACTAACTCAGTAACCAAGGTTTACACAAGTCCAGTCTAGCAACTGAAAGTTTCCCTTTTCAAGACGTTATCACGGACAAACAAACACTAATTATGACCAGAAACAAAAGATACACAACCCAGAACTACCCAGTACCCATAAATCCATTCTATCGACACCACAAAGTTATCAGCCGAACTATCACAAAGTATCATCCCAGAGTCAAACGGAGCGAACAGTAAATCAGTTTGAGAAATCTATAGTAATCCGCCCGTTTGTTATACCACGATAAAACTCAATATATATGGAATCTTCTAAAACTGAGCTTTATTAAACTGTGGTCGGGTAGCTGCAGATTTATGAGGGCAACGATTCAATTAGGTGGAGGGATCATTTTCATATATTTTGCGGTGTTTTCGGGTAGTTTGGTAAAGGGTCGTCTTTGGTATGTTGGATTGTTTAGTTGTGGTTGACTGTGGTTATTTTGTTTAGTTATGTGAAAAAGCAGTGTATTAGCAGAAGAATCACCTTAACAAAATGTTTAATACACGAACATATATTAAGTTACTACTCATCACGAAGCCGTCAACCAAGCATTCTGTGCATCAAAATATGTAACTTTACGCAAGAAACGCATTTTTTTTTGGGGTTAAAAATCATGTTTTGTGGTAAAACTCAAACGAACTCAAAACGAAGAGCCCTGGAGGTGTTTACAGTAAAAATCTTACAATAAACACTTACATTTAAAAATAACTTGTCAAAATATTGGACTTTGACCTTCAATATCTCCGTAACTAGAAGGTTCCCAGGTATGGTGTAGAACAAAAAAAATATAGCAATGACGGGGAAAACCAGTGCCTTTTGGCGTTGTTATAGGGTGTAAAAAAACTTTTTTACACCCTTTATGTACCCATTTGGTATTATTATCTCCTTTCCATGGTTAGGGGACCTGATGGGTGATGTTACGTATTAAGTTACTGTTCCTTGGTTCATTTGGTCATATGGCGCTTTCTTGAACCGTATTTTAACCAAACATTAAAACTCCTTTTACTATATATTAACTCGTCTAAACACTAGATAACTTCAACTGTTTGACTAAGGCCCCGTTCACATAAGATCGATACAATTAATTTATCAATAGTTTTTAGTTGATAAACGTTGCGGACGACAGTAATCGTCCTATATATGAACACTACTATTTAAATACACAAACCACGAAACTTTAAACTATACGATTATCTGTCGTAACCACAAAGTACAACCTAAATAGTAGTGGGGCTAACTGTCCGCATCCTTGATTATAGTATGAAAATATCCCGTTCCTAAATGAATTATTGAAGTTTTTAAGTTTAAGTTAGAGATTAAATGTGTCCCACGAACATTTATTCATTGTTAATGTTAATCGTGGAGCCTTCTTTCATTAACTTGTTGTGTACTACAAAAAGTACTTCAGCTACATTGAACAAAAAGTACTACAGCGACATCTATGACAAAGGTGATGAACTATCAAGCCGAATACGTCAGAATTCCTACATCGCGTAAGCAACATTCTCCGTGACTTAAGAGCATATTCGAGAACCCGCATCAACCGTCAGGCAGTAGCCCTCCAGACATAACACTCGTCTGCTCGAAGGATCCTCCCTTTTCTATGGGGGATGAAAAGCTTCACACCCTGTTCTTCATACCCCCAAAAACTTAACAGAAGTCTTCCACAAATACTTGAATGACTATCTTTAATCCGAAGCAAAGTTACATTGGAATTGTATTAGTAGTTTAAGAAACACTTCAAAGTTCTAGTGAAATGTCTCATATTCCTCTCACCTACCTATATAATGACATTTGTATTGAATATTGCTTACCCACACTGTAAGCCCTTCAGCTATTTATAAAACATGCTTATTAATATGTATGTAAGAATGTTATTAGTTTACCCTTAGGCGTTGAGCTGACTGCTTTCAAATAGCAAGCTTCATACAAAGAATGCTTCGCTATTTTATTCAGCAAGAGATTAGTATGAGCCGTCTGAAGCAATTAGTGTGAAAAAGTTATTATGAAATGTTAAGCCGACCGAAAATAACCACGTTGCTGAGGTTGAAAAAGTGGTTTTCGCAACAATATAATGTCCCATCTAATCTCCTCAAAGGGTAGGACTTATGGTTCACTCGCATTTTATTTAAATAAAAATAAATAACGCTGAACATTACACACAGCGCCACCTAGTGCCACAATAAGCAACGAGGCTTGTGTCGTGGACACGTGATTGTTATATATCAACAATCTTATAATAATGTTGGTGTCGGCTTCCAGTCTAACCGGATGCAGCTGAATACCAGTATTTTACATGGAGCGACTGCCTATCTGACCTCCACAACCCAGTTAGAATTGGAAAATACGATACCCCTTGGTCTTTTTTCTTTATCGTGTTGCCTTAACTATTGTCAGAGTTCTTAAGCCACTTCTGACTTGGATTAACATGCCGTCGAGGAATATCTCTCAGACATCCTTTCTCACGATGTTTTTCCTTCACCGAAGCATGTGATAATTATACAATACGCAGATAAATTGGAAATTGAGTTTGAACTCGAGACCTTTGACTTGGCAGTCCGTAGGACAGACCAATAGGGTATCGCTGCAGCACTCGGTAAGACTGGTTGTCAGACTTTTTGGGCCACCGACTACCTGTAACGACTGTCAAAGACCTATAAATTACAGCCGGGACCAACTGCTTAACGTGCTTTCCGAGGCACGGAGGAAACTCGGTATGTAATGGGTGGTCACCTATCCACAGACCAGCCTAAGCAAGCACGGTTTAACCAAAAGATCGACACGAACGGCTGTTATTATTTAGCCACGAACTCCTCCATGAAATCCTTAGAAATTAACAATGTAAAAATGAATTTATATTGTCCACATTATGTATTTTCTTAAAAGCAATTAAGTACCTTTAGTTATGTATATTGAATACCTTTACTCTAAACGAAACACCTTAAGAAAAAACCAATCCCATTTTTCTTCGAAAATTAATTTAATTTCCCTTCATAAGTTTTAAACAGGATTTCTGAGAAACTAATATTGTTGGGCGGAGGTTCCAACCCAAGGTTTTAATTAAACGCTGTTCGCGAAACGTCTATTATTATAATTATTATTTGCTTCCCTTACTGTTTGTATCGGCAAGTGGTGCGTTATAGCGTTTGTGTTGTGTAGGGCTGGGGTTGTCAACATTTACTACATCTTCTTAAATTAAGTATTATTTTGTAGTCTCCTGCCTTTTTCCAAATTTATTTGGATTCGGCGCAGCATGAATGTCTTTTTCTTTCATCTTTCTCAGCAATCATCTCCTATCTAGCAGATTTCATCTTCCATTCATCGTTTCTTTGGTCTTCTTCTACTTTTATAGCCATCTATTTATATACTAAACATTGTAAATACACCTCTAAAACGTCTAGTAAAACTTTTTCAAAAATCATTTAAATACCTAAATGAGTGTCATCCTTAATTTCGACAGTTTATCATTTCGACACACTCTCAATTTCGAATAACAATAATTCGACTACTCGTTGCTTGGACAGAACATACTTTGACAACACACACCTCCCAGAAACAACAACAGACCTTCGACAGAACCCTTCTTCGATATGCACTTGTTCGGTGGATTCCTATTTCGACAGAACACACCTTTGACATAATCGCTTTGAAATGTGAAAATAAATATAATCTAACACACATCTAAAGAGTAATATTACCAGTGTATCCAGTTCAGGTTTCCCTGCCAAACCATTCTTATGGCGTACTTACCTTTGGTTTACCATCCCTGAAAAGGCTGAATTGCTTATGTGCGTAGTTAAGTACCACGAAAGACGTAGTACGAGTAATATAACCCGCAGAAATACACAATGAATCCAGTGAATGTATGATGTATTCATGAGATGTACAGAAAGGTTTCTGTGCCCTATCGGCGTAATTATAGATTGAATGATTTTCGGAAAAATATTATATTGTTAAATATATGAAAATCTATTTTACAACATTATTTTTTGTTTATACTAAACCCGAAAAGAGGTCATTGTACTCATCATTTTGAACAACTTTTTCTAATCAGCTGTTCCCTACATTTATGTTCGCATAACTCGTCAAAATGCAGGGAACAGCTGATTTTTTTTTCGCGATTTTACGGTTCGTCCCATAGAAAAGTTTTTCAAAATGATGAGTACAATGACCCCTTTTCGGGTTTAGTGTAAACAAAAAATAACCCTGTATAAACTGAAAATAGTAAGTCACAGTTTTTGTCGATTTTCCGGAACATTTGTATAAAACATTGTTACACTAAACTAACACAAACTTAAAGTTACATCATTATTTTGATCTTTGTTCGAGTACTAGAAATCATGTGGATTATGAACGGCTCTTTAGTAAATAAATAAATAATTTTAAAACTAAACAATACCTGTCCGCAATTCCAGTGCAAATAAAAATGAAATTAAAAACAATTAATGTGGTTTATGAAATTCGTGTCACGACCGCAGCATCGCGGTTGCACTGAGGCCGTAGGTTTAATAAAATAATGCTGAACCACTTGTTTTTTGGAAGTTGGTCACGTTTTTTAAGCCCCGTATTTTGATTATCCCGATTGATCTTGCAATATTATTTTAGTTACCTACTACACCTTATTTTTAAAGTTAAAAGTTCCATACTGAGTAGAACTTTTTGGAATCATATTTTCACATTTTTTACAAGCTTGATCATTGAAACCACAATCTTTATGAGAGCTTTATTATCATTAAACAGAAAGATGGTACTCAAAACACGGTTACTACAACGGCAAGATTAATTCTCTTGTAATAAGGAGGAAGCCAATCGCCATCAACCGAGCCAAAACCTAACTCCGTGCTGTTACTGATAAATTAAACGACCTGAATGGCGCAGTGGTAGTGAAGCTGCCTCACGTTCTTAGGGTCCCGGGTTCGAACCCCAGTATGAGCAAATGTTTGTGTGATGAGCATGAATATTTGTTTCCAAGTCATGGATGTTAATATGTATAATTAGTATGTACTTACAATCAAAAAGTATATAATTATGTAGTATATCAACTGTCTGGTGACCACGACACAAGCCTTGCTTAGTGTGGCACTAGATGGCGCTGTGTGTAATGTCCAGCGGTATTGATATTGATTGATTGAATTATTTATACCCAGTAACACTTTGCATACCACAAAAAGGCTAGAAATGAACTCAAAATTTCAAGTTGAATAGCCATCATAGTATACTACATTTTCTACCACAAGAAGTGTCTCAGAATAAACCTCCTCATCATCTGCCTAGCCTTTTCCCAACTATGTTAAGTTTGGCTTCCAGTCTAACCAGATGCAGCTCAATACCAGTATTTTACACGGAGCGACTGCATATCTGACCTCTATATCCCAGTTAGCACTGTTTTATACCAAACCCCTTAGTAAGACTGATTATAAGACTTTCTCGCCACTACTTAACGACTTTCAAAGACCTACAATTGACAGCAGGGACCAACGGACCAAGTTAACAGGTTTCAAGAAGAAAATTCGTATTCTCTCTTAGAATAAACCTCCTACGCAATAAAATCGGTGAAGAAGTCTGATCGTTAAAAAACTTTGACTTCATTATTTCTCAGTGACGCAGTGCTTCGAAAAGCACCCTAATTTAACCCGTCACTCTAACTTAATCAACATAGATCAAAGAGTTTGCAATCGACACCACCACCCCAAACTACCTCTTTACATACATATAAGATAATGTAGTCGTACACCAGCCTTCTGTAAGAAGGGCAGAAGTCTCACTCTTATTGGAACATACCAGTTTTTCTTGGCGGCCACAAAATCATTTTATTATTATTAGCATATATTGTCCCACTGCAGGGCACAAAGGCCTCCCTTCCCTCCTTCCACATTTCGCGATCTTGTGTGATTGTAGGCCAATCCTTTGCGAAAGAGTCTAGCTCATCCCGCCATCTCCTGGACCTGCCACGTTGTCGTTTTCTGCTATTTGGTATCCACTGAGTGGTAGTTTTTGCCCATTGCTGCTCCGACATGCGGCAGATGTGACCAGCCCAGTTCCACTTCAGCCTAGCAGCTGTCATGCCAACATCAGCTATTTGGGTATTGAAGCGAAGTATAGAGTTTCTGATGCGGTCTGTAAGTTTGACACCCAGTATGCTTAGCTCCATTGCTCGTTGGCAGACCCCAAGTGCGGACTTCTGACGATTTGTAAGTGACCACGTCTGCGTTCGATAGGTAAGGGTGGGGAGAATGCACATGTCCATGAGCTTTCGCTTAAGTGCGAGAGGGAGAGATCCCTTCATAAAATAATATTGAGTATCAAAAAAAGCTGGCTCGGTTATAAGTGATCATCAGATCTACAAAGCCCTTGGTTATGCAAATTAGAATTCTTATGCGGCATTCTGCTTCAACGGCTCCATATTCTATTTAGACGGGTTTTATGTAAAACAAGCTGTTACCCTATTTGAATCATAAATTGGTTCACTATTTGAATCGGATTTTGTTGCCCGAATTAATACATGATCTCTAATCTTTTTCATAACAGCTAAAAGCATGTTACGAAATTATGTCATAGGCCAAAAAAAATCGCGTCAAAATCGGTCTCAAGCATTGTTACTAAACTTAAATAACGCTGTTTGATGTTGATCAAATGGTCATTTGTCAACAATTGACATTAAATCGTTGTTATTTCATGAATCCTAAACACTGTTATTGTAATAATATAAAAAAACAATATCAATGACGTCGAATGGCTTGTTCTAATAAACTTAATCAATTTGATCGATTAATTCCCTTTGTGTTGTTTATAATGAGTGACATTATAAACTACTATGAGATCATATAAACTTCTGTTATGTTACCAAACATGAATGGAAAACTTATGATTAAAATAATATTGTGCGCCTAGCGACTTAAACGTAACCACGACATTGTTATGTGTTTTGTAACCGCTTTGAAGATTCGATAGCTAAATCAGAACTTAACTACAATTATGTTAAATTAATTCAAGATTATGTTCAGGATATTAATTTGTGTTGTTTATAAGCAGTGATAGGAATAGGTAGTGCCTATTTGCCTAAACTTCGAAGAACAGAGACAAGAAACGGAGACTTCCTTAGGACTAATTTTTTTCCGATACATCTGTCCCGGAATTTCGATACAACACTTAAATACATTTTAAAAAATGTGTTATTTGGAACAAGTAATTCTTTTTTTTTTAATTGATATAAACTAGTGCTTGAGCTTGCAGTGATTTATCTAAAGTTTGCGATTAGACATAATTTATAACTCCATAATAGCCACTTATCCTATATCAGCATATCCTACATTAGTCTATATGTCCCTCTCCTAGAGAGGAGGCCTGAGTCCCAGCAGTGGGAACATTATAAGGCTGATGCAATGCAATGCAAGGATATATCAGCCTAGTGACACACACTGCGTGTGTTTGTATTGTTGTGATCAGAGAGCTCTTCTTAAAATGTGAATGATATAGATGACTTCCGTATTTTTTTCACGCCTTTATCCCGGAGGATTAGGCAGAGACCACAGACTATATCTAATACCTATGCAATTACTAATATTATAAATGTGATAGTTTGTATGGATTTACATTACTCAATCCCACTGAAAATGCTGAATTTGGGAGTGATATAGGTTAAGGTGTGCATTAGCACATAGGCTACTTCCTATTAAAAAAAAAGTATAGTTCTCATGGGATACAAAAAAAGTAGTACACGCGGGGGGAAAGCCGCGGGCGGGGTTCTAGTTTAAAAAAAAAACACGTGAAGGTTTCATTTCATTCCTTTCACACCACCGATATTGTCTGGCGATTTTTAGGAGATTTCCATGCAAAAAAAACGAAACAAAAACATTCTCAAAAATCGCCGGTCGATATCGCTTTGTGTTAAATAAATAATTGATGGGCTCTAAAGGAAAAATAAAACACTTAGAATATTGTTGTAATAAATATAATTATGTATATTTATATTATTTTTTAAATATGACGTAATTGGAAACCATGAAACAAAATGTACAGAAGGACCAACTGCTGAAGGACCACAGAAGGACCAACTGCTCAACGTGCTTTCCAAGGCACAGAGGGAAGTCGGTATGTAATGAGTGGTCACCTATCCACAGATCAACCTAGGCAAGCACGGTTTAACCAAAAGATCGACACGAACGGCTGTTATTATTTAGCCACGAGCTCCTCCACGAAATCCTTAGAAATTAACAATGTTAAAATGAATTTATATTGTGCACATTATGTACTTTCTTAAAAGAAATTAAGTACCTTTAGTTATGTATATTGAATACCTTTACTCTAAACGAAACACCTTAAGAAAAAACCAATCCCATTTTTCTTCGAAAATTAATTTAATTTCCCTTCATAAGTTTTAAACAGGATTTCTGAGAAACTAATATTGTTGGGCGGAGGTTCCAACCCAAGGTTTTAATTAAACGTTGTTCGCGAAACGTCTATTATTATAATTATTATTTGCTTCCCTTACTGTTTGTATCGGCAAGTGGTGCGTTATAGCGTTTGTGTTATGTAGGGCTGGGGTTGTCAACATTTATTACATCTTCTTAAATTAAGTATTATTTTGTAGTCTCCTGCCTTTTTCCAAATTTACTTGGATTCGACGCAGCATGAATGTCTTCTTCTTTTATACTTCTCTATTACGCGTTGTCTCAGCAATCATCTCCTATCTAGCAGATTTCATCTTCCATTTATCGTTTCTTTGGTCTTCTTCTACTTTTGTAACCATCTACATATACACTAAATATTGTAAATACACCTCTAAAAAGTCTTGTCAAACTTTTTCACAAATCATTTAAGTACCTAAATGAGTGTTACCCTTAATTTCGACAGTCGATGCAGTCTCAATTTCGAATAACAATTGTTGCCGCCGACAATATCGTCCGCAGTGTGGGCCAGGCACAGCGCCGCACCAGCGACACACTACCACAGATACCTTTTTCTTTTGGATACTCTGTGATAGATTCACCAATCTGTGGTTAGAGGACACAGCCTTCCGACCGCCACGAAGTGCGCACACGCTTTTATTTTATATTATAATCACATTTTGTACTTAACTTATGAAAAATACATCGTTTTGTAAAAATCAATCATCGCTTTATTGAAGAAGAACCTGAAACATCCAACAACAATAATTCGACTACTCGTTGCTTGGACAGAACCTACTTTGACAACCACACCTCCCAAAAACAATACTTCGACAGAACCCTTCTTCGATATGCACTTGTTCAGTGGATTCCTATTTCGACAGAACATACCTTTGACATAATCGCTTTGAAATAAGAAAATAATTATAAAATAACACTCATCTAAAGAGTAATATTAGCAGTGTATTCAGTTCAGATATCCCTGCCAAACCATTCTTATGGCGTACTTACCTTTGGTTTACCATCCCTGAAAAGGCTGAATTGCTTATGTACGTAGTTAAGTACCACGAAAGACGTAATACGAGTAATATAACCCGCAGAAATACACAATGAATCCAGTCAATGTATGATGTATTCTTGTGATGTACAGAAAGGTTTCTGTGCCCTATCGGCGTAATTATAGATCGAATGATTTTCGGAAAAATATTATATTGTTAAATATATGAAAATCTATTATATAAACTGAAAATAGTAAGTCACAGTTTTTGTCGATTTTGTGGAACATTTGTATAAAACATTGTTACACTAAACTAACACAAACTTCATTTCATAAAGTTACATCATTATTTTGATATTTGTTCGAGTACTAGAAATCATGATTGTGGAATAGGTACGGCTCTCTAGTAAATAAATAAATAATTTTAAAACTACACATTAATACCTGTCCGCAACTCCAATGCAAATAAAAATGAAATTAAAAACAATTAATGTGGTTTATGAAATTCGTTTGACGACCGCAGCATCGCGGTTGGACTAAGGCCGCAGGTTTAATAAAATAATGCTGAACCGCTTGTTTTTTGAAAGTTGGTCACGTTTTTTAACCCCCGTATTATGATTATCCCAATCGATCTTGCAATATTATATTAGTTACTACACTTTGTAAGATACCTTATTTTTAAAGTTAGTCATTAAAATTATTCAGACTTCAAATATTTGAAGACTGAGTAGAACTTTTTGGAATCATATTTTCACATTTTTTTACAAGCTTGATCATTGAAACCACAATCTATAAGAGAGCTTAATTATCATTTAACAGATATATGGTACTCAAAACACGCTTACTACAACGGCAAGATTAATTCTCTTGTAATAAGGAGGAAGCTAATCGCCATCAACCGAGCCAAAACCTAACTCCGTGCTGTTACTGATAAATTATTAATGGAATACCCAGTAAAACTTTGGATACCACAAAAAGGCCAGAAATTCACCCAAAAGTTCACGTTGAACAGCCACGCAATCGACCAACAGGGTTTATAACATCATCATAGTATACCACATTTTCTACAACTAGAAGTATCTCAGAATAAACCTCATCATCATCTGCCTTGCCTTTGCCAACTATGTTAAGTTTGGCTTCCAGTCTAACCAGATGCAGCTCAATACCAGTATTTTACATGGAGCGACTGCATATCTGACCTCTATATCCCAGTTAGTTCTGGTTTATACCAAACCCCTTAGTAAGACTGATTATAAGACTTTCTCGCCACTACTTAACGACTTTCAAAGACCTACAATTGACAGCAGGGACCAACGGACTAAGTTAACAGGTTTCAAGGAGAGAATTCGTATTCTCTCTTAGAATAAACCTCCCACGCAATAAAATCGGTGAAGACGCCGTCTGATCGTTAAAAAACTTTGACTTCATTATTTCTCAGTGACGCAGTGCTTCGAAAAGCACCCTAATTTAACCCGTCACTCTAACTTAATCAACATAGATCAAAGAGTTCGCAATCGATACCACCACCCCAAACTACCCATTTACATACATATAAGATAATGTAGTTGTACACCAGCCCTCCGTAAGAAGAACAGAAGTGTCACTCTTATTGGAACATACCTGTTTTTCTTGGCGGCCACAAAATAATGTTATTATTATAATCCTATATTGTTCCACTGCAAGGCAAAGACCTCCCTTCACTCCTTCCACATTTCGCGATCTTGTGTGATTGTAAGCCAATCCTTTGCGAAAGAGTCTAGCTCATCCCGCCATCTCCTGGACCTGCCACGATGTCGTTTTCTGCTATTTGGTATCCACTGAGTGGTAATTTTTGCCCATTGCTGCTCCGACATGCGGCAGATGTGACCAGCTTAGTTCCACTTCAGCCTAGCAGCTGTCATGCCAACATCAGCTATTTGGGTTTTGGAGCGAGGTATAGAGTTTCTGACGCGGTCTGTAAGTTTGACACCCAGTATGCTTCGCTCCATAGCTCGTTGGCAGACCCCAAGTGCAGACTTCTGACGATTTGTAAGTGACCACGTCTGCGTTCGATAGGTGAGGGTGGGGAGAATGCACATGTCCATGAGCTTTCGCTTAAGTGCGAGAGGGAGAGATCCCTTTATAAAAAAATATTGAGCATAAAAAAAACTGGCTCAGTTATAAGTGATCATCAGATCTACAAAGCCCTTGGTTCTGCAAATTAGAATTCTTATGCGGCATTCTCCTTCAACGGCTCCATATTCTATTTAGACGGGTTTTATGTAAAACAAGCTGTTACCCTATTTGAATCTTAAATTGCTTCCCTATTTGAATCGGATTTTGTTGCCAGAATTAAGCTTTTAAATTTATTTTAAGAGATCTCTAATCTTTTTCCTAACAGCTAAAAACATACGAGCATGTTACGACATGATGCCATCAGCCAATAAAAATCGCGTCAAAATCGGTGCCAAGCATTTGGTACCAAGGTTAAATAACGCTGTTTGATATTGATCAAATGGTCATTCGTCAACAATTGACATTAAATCGTTGTTATTTAAAAAAAATAAAAAAATTGTTTATAAAAAAAAAAAAACAATATCAATGACGTCAAATGTAATGGCTTGTTCTAATAAACTTAATCAGTTTGATCGATTAATTCCCTTTGTGTAGTTTATAATGAGTGACATTATAAACTAATATGAGATCATATTAACTTCTGTTATGTTACCAAACATAAATGGTAAAACTTTTGATTAAAATAATATTGTGCGACTTAAACGTAACCACGACATTGTTATGTGTATGTAATCGCTTTGAAGATTCGATAGCTAAATCAGAACTTAACTACAATAATGTTAAATTAATTCAAGATTATGTTCAGGATGTTAATTTGTGTTGTTTTGCGGCCATCAACCGAAAGAGAAGCGCTTCCTTGCTCGCTCGTCTTTGTGGCAGTACCAACAGTATCTTGAGTTTATTCGCAGATAGATGGGAGTATCCAATGCTGCGACATTGGATGAAACTCCACACATAATTTAACCTTTTGTATGTGTACACTAGTATTTAAGACCATTGTTACTAACACTAGGGGCGTAGCCTGAAATAAACATTAATAATCATAATTATTAATAGGTATTTCTTAATTATTACATTCTTATGATAATAAGTTACTTTTCGTGTAAATCTGTACGTGCTGTTACTAAGCCGACCCCGTTAGTGTTTAAAAAAAAAAACAATTGTTCTACTGGAACCACTTTAATTGACCACAATATAAAAGTACAGACACACAAGTACTTGGGTACTAATATTCTGGCAATGTCTCTCTTAATTGCTCCTTTAATTTGGGCAAGTAGTTTACGCGGCAGCGTTCAGAATCTAACTAACTCAATTACCCATATTATTTCTGTACATTGGGTAAAAATGCAACATAAGTGCTTTAGTAATGGAAAAGTACACTATAAACAAGTAAAAACTGACATAGGCTCTATTGCCTTGTAATAAGGGTTATAACAACTCCCCCTTTTAAACGAAGCTTTATCTCATCAAGATGAAGCGAAGTGAGATTGAAGATGTAGCTATCAAGAGAGACATTTTACAGCTTATAATATATTTAATATAATTAGTTACATAATTTTGAATCAAAATTGACAACATATTGAATAAAAAGAAATTTAAAATAAAGTTTTACATTTAATAGTTTAGATTTCTATTTGACAGAAATTTGACTTTATTAACCTTACTAGTGGATTTATAATTTGAATGATGAATAGGCAGAGACTGAACTGACTTATTGTCTTCTTCAGAAGTTGAAGATACTTCTGTCATCTCAATACTATTTGAAACTTTGGACTTGCGTTTGGTATTTCGATTATAACATTGATTAAATATTTGCACGCAACATCCAGCATTAGAATCATTTTTGTTCTTAAAGTACCTATATAATTCATAAACTAGGTATAAAAATAAACACACAATTAGTATATAAGTAAAAGTAGAATAGTAAGGGCCATATTTAATAAAATGAGATTCCTTTTCCAGATTATTCAGTTCTTGCTCTAAACTATCCATTTGATGAGTTGCATATTTTAGAGAATCTAAGTTTATCTTACTTAAAGAGATTGGCGACAAATGTGGTAAACTCTTATTAAATATGTCCTTTTTACAACAGTCATCAGCTGTTATATCAAATCGTTTTAGAATACCCAATACAATTGGGCGATAGTTTTACAATTCCTGTTCCTGTAATGGAATGGTCATCAATGTTTTCATCACATTTAATAGTCAATTTATTTGTATTTGATTGAACATAAATCCATTTGTTATTTCTTAATTTTTGCCAAATATCAATCTGACCATATAATATTTTGGCATTGCATTCTGTAGGCAATGATAATGTTATCTCAGTTAAGATTTTAGATTCACAATTAGGGTTACTTATACACGAGTATATAGTATTTAATTCACAGATAGAAAAGTTACTATTTACTATCTTACATTTATCAAGAGTGTCCAACATAGCATAATGCATTCTGTCATCACTTAATGCAATATAAGAATTAGAAGGTTGAATTAAAGCAAATGTATTATGTGAGTCATCATGAGGTGTAGGCAGTGGTATGTTTTTATAGGTCATGAACTTATCAGGAGTGATCAAAGGGATCTGTAATATAAAAATGACCTTATTGTTGTAATAATAAGAACTAAATTCGGAAACATCAATAATGGAATGTATATTTTGAATAGTTAAGGCAACTGGAAAATCTAACCTTTTACTTACTTGACTACTATGCTTAGTTAAGTCTAAATAAAGATTTAAGGGACTTATAACACTCGGATGTAGTACATTAACCTTAGAAAATAAAATAGAATTTAGTGTAGTATCTAGTAAATTAGTTATAGCAAGTAAAGAGCCTTCGATAATGTTAAGAAGGTTGTTTAATTTTGAAGTATACAGTAATAGGTTATCGGTCTTTGTAATTTGGGAAACTATTTCATTCATCTGATTAATTTGAGCGTTTAATTTCATCTCATTTTGATTAAGTTTGTAAATGGTAGTGTTAAAATTATTTATAGTAGACTTGACAATGTGAATATTATCTCTCATTAAATGAAATATTTCTGTTTCGCTCTTTTTGCATGACTCAATTGCAGCGTCATATTTTCGGGCATCATCTGCATCTAATGTGCCGAAAAAGAACTTTAAGATTTCACCTCCGAATTCTAAAGATCGTTTGACTTTATTTGTCAATTGGTTGGAGATGATATGCGAAAATGATTGCAATTTAATAGAACTAGACTGTATTAAAACTTCGATAGGGCTAGCCATGTCTTTACATGTACCTAACTCTTGTGGTTGAATCTTGTTGCATAAGTTTAGAGTATCGTGTAACAATGATTCGATTTTATTAAGATATGGTTCTAAAGAAACTAAATCTACGTGGGTGATCACTTTCCAATGATCAGTATAAAAATTAATATCAGTAGTAGGTTCAAAATAAATCCCGGGGCTATGGTAGATTGGGATGATGCTTGATTCGGTGCGGCCGAGGCATAAAGTGCCATAGCAGCATATTATTCTGAAAAGAAATATAGTACATAGGTTAAGATGTAGAAGGCTTAATTTCATTGGTATGGTATTTAATAGCCTTGCGACCTACTTGTAGGGTTACATTGTGCTTGTTATGAATTTTAATAATTTTATATGGGCCTTTCCATATAGGCGATAAGGCTTTACGAAGCCTATGATGGTGCTTGAGATAAACCATATCTCCTACCTTGTAAGTAACGTCACGGGAGTTTGCGTCATAGTATTGTTTTGATTTTTCTTTACTGTTCATAATGTTTAGAATGGCTTTCTCGCGACTAAAGCGCATTCTATATTGTAAAGCTCGAATATACTCGTTGTATGTATTACCAGAGCTTTCACATAACGAGGTTGGAATGGATGGTTTATAACCATATAATAACTCGTGAGGAGTAAAGTTAGTCGTACTATGAGGTGTAGTATTATAAGATAGGATCGCAGTGAATAAATAACAATGCCAGTCGTTCTGGTTTTCATTAACAAAGGATTTTAGATATTCTTTTAAAGTAGCATGTGAGCGTTCAAGAGCTCCATTGGTTTGTGGATGATAAGCAGTAGTAAAAAGAGCCTTGACCTTTAGTATTTCGGTCAATTAATTAAATAATTCGGATGTAAAACATGTACCTAAATCTGTTAGAATGGTTTTGGGAAAACCGAAAAGTGACATAAAATGAACAAGGTTTCTGGCTATTTCTTCACTAGTAGCCGTAACCATTGGATAAGCGCTAGTAAATTTAGTTAAGTCATCTTGTAGGGTTAAGATGAATCTAAAGTTTTGATAGCCTGCATCGGGTAAGGGACCTACGACGTCAATGGCTAATCTTTCAAACGGCCTGGTAGATGTGGAAGTTATCTCCATCGGAGCTTTATTTGATTTCCTTAAAGGCTTATTAATTTGGCAAAGCTTGCATTTCTTTACATATTGTTCGATGTCAGACCGCATGCCTTTCCAATAATAGGCAGCTTTAATACGCGAGTACATTCGTTGTGACCCTGGGTGACCAGCTATAACCGAGTCATGGTTTTCTTTTAATATTTTAGGGACTTCTACTGGAGTAGGATAGATTAATTGATTTTTATAAATGTGAACTTTTATATTGGTATCGTGGAAAATATAGGAAATCATATTATAGATTTTAAAATACGTAAGCTTTGAGAATGGGTCCGTGAAATCTGGTAATGCAAGGTTGGTAATATTTTGGCAATCAATTAGTAAGTTTCTAAGCTTAATTAATAAGATATAAACATCTCTATAGTGAGTTTCTTCATAGTGATGTACTTTTGTAAATAGAAAATAGTGGGTTTTATTTTTTTCATTAACACATTGTATTGTAAGTGGCTCGCGTTCGGAATTTAGTAGATCAGCAGAATTATCGAGCTGCGATAATATTTCTTCGCAATGAGGCATAGAGTAGTCAAAGTCTAAAGAGACTGGACAAGCAATTGTATTTATCTTAGATAAGTGTAGTCCTTGAATACACTCTTCGATGATGGTATTTGGGACTGATAGTTGATTTGTAAATTGAGCCTTGAAATACTGTTCGTAAGAAAAGTTATTTAAATGATTTACGTCAATAGCATTGATAGGGCAACGGGATAGCGCATCGGCGTTAGAATTGAGACGACCTTGTTTGTAAACGATTTCATGATCGTATTCTTCAAGTTTGAGGCGCCAACGAATGAGTCTACTACCCGGATCTTTTACATTAAATAGCCACACGAGGGGCCTGTGATCTGTTATTATTTTAAATCTAATACCATATAAATATGGTCGGAAGGTTTTAACGGCGAATATAATAGCTAATAACTCTTTTTCCGTAGTTGAGTAATTACCTTCAGGCTTATTTAGAGTGCGCGAAGCGTAAGCGATCGGCTTATCTTTGCCGACGGGACCCTGAGACAGTATAGCGCCAACGGCATAGTTACTTGCATCAGTAGTAACATTAAAAGGCTGGGAGAAGTCAGGGTACTGTAGAAGAGGGGCAGTAATTAATTTTTCTTTTAGGATGTCGAATGCATGTTGTTGTTCCGTGTCCCAGTGGAACACAGCATCCTTTTTTAATAGAGACGTAAGTGGTTTCGTTAATTTAGAGAAGTTTTCAATGAATCGGCGATAATAGCCTATTAGCCCTAGAAACGACTTAATACTTTTAGGATTTTTAGGAACTGGAAATTGCGATACAGCGCTGACCTTTTCAGGATTCGGAGAAACACCTTTATCGGTGATGATATGGCCAAGGTAAGTTACTTCATGCCTTAGGAACTCACACTTGTCCGGTTGGAGTTTTAAATTGAATTCTCGAAATTTGTTGAAGACTAATTGTAGTTTCTGTAAGTGATCTTGTAGATTTTGACTATAAACTATACAATCGTCAAGATAGATATTACAATGAAGGCCTTGTAAGCCTGATAACACAGTGTTCATAAGGCGCTGAAACGTGGCAGGGGCATTTTTCAGCCCGAAAGGCATTCGGGTAAATTCGTAGTGACCTGACATGTCTGAATTTGTGCTAACTGTGAAACCCGTTTTAGGCGCGTCCTTGGGACTAGTTTTCAGTTGATGGAAACCACTTGTGAGGTCTAGCGTGCTGAAATATTTAGAATGACCTAATTGGTCTAAAATATCAGTGATAAGAGGCAGTGGATAAGATTCGGAAACAGTGACATCATTAAGACGGCGATAGTCGATGACTATCCTCCACTTTTGTTTGCCGGAAGCGTCCATTTTTTTCGGGACTACCCAAACCGGGGCGCTCCAAGGCGAAGTTGAATGACGAATAATATTTTGGTCTAGCATTTTACGAATTTGGGAATCGACTTCCTCCTTGTGGCATTCAGGGAAACGATATGATTTCACATTAATAGGTGGGGCATCACCTGTGTTAATAGTGTGCTCAATAGCATTGGTGAAGGTTAAGGGTTCACCTTCGACATGAAAGGTATCTGTATAGTGGGAGCAACATTCTAAGAGTGCTTTTTTCTCTTCATCATTTAGATGAGAGCAACGGATAAGATTAAGTATTTACACGATCACTTTTCGAACAAGAAGTAGCATTAATATTATAAGAGTTAACCATTGAACAATCAAGTTCAATAGGCGTCGCTGTTACGTAGTAATCTTTGATTTCAATGTCACACTCTGTAGTGTTTAAAATAGTCACGTTTGTTTTTCCATTCGGTTTAATTGAGACAATGCAATTAGCGACATAAACACCTTCACGTAAGATGTGATCTAGTATGAGAGCTTCATTGTTGTGATAAAGTTTAGGAGAGTAATTTGATACAGTGCACTCGATAACTATTTCAGATCGAGCTGGAATATTGTATGAAGGTTGGGTATAAATAATAGGAATGGAGTGATTTAATATGGAAATTGATTTTGAAGAGTAATCGATATTTGTTTTAAAGTAACTGCAAAAATCACTACCGATTATGCCATCATAATTAACAAGATTGATATCATCTTTAGTGACATGAAGCTTATACTTATGTATATTATCCGATAAGTTGAACTCCATTTGGAAGGTACCTAGGGTTTCGACTGGAGTTTCTGAACTGTTAATGCCCTTTAATTTGACAGTTTCAGTAGATAGACTTGGAAGTTTTTGTAAACAGGACTCTTTAACAATACTTATGGTCGATCCTGTATCTATAAGGAAACATAAGTGTTCGCGAGCGTGATTAGTATGTAGGTAAATATGAGGTAAAGCTACCTTTTTAGAGTAGTCATTAATTTCGTATATAGGTTTAGAATTAGTATAAGATGTTTGTAACTTTTCAGTACATAAGTGACTTTTTGTTTTATCACTAGGCGTAGTAGAACTCAGTTGAATTGCCTGAGATGAATATTTGGTAGGACTCATCTCTTTTGGATGAGATGCGAATTTAGTAGAACTCATCTCTTTTGGATGAGATGCGAATTTAGTAGAACTCATCGCTTTTGGATGAGATGCAAATTTAGTAGAACTCATCTCTTTAGGATGAGATGCGAATTTAGTAGAACTCATCTCTTTTGGATGAGATGCAAATTTAGTAGAACTCATCTCTTTTGGATGAGATGCGAATTTAGTAGAACTCATCTCTTTTGGATGAGATGCGAATTTAGTAGAACTCATCGCTTTTGGATGAGATGCAAATTTAGTAGAACTCATCTCTTTTGGATGAGATGCGAATTTAGTAGAACTCATCTCTTTTGGATGAGATGCAAATTTAGTAGAACTCATCTCTTTTGGATGAGATGCAAATTTAGTAGAACTCATCTCTTTTGGATGAGATGCGAATTTAGTAGAACTCATCTCTTTTGGATGAGGTGCGAATTTAGAAGAATTAGTAGTCGTGTCATTTATAACTTTAGTCGATTTTGGCAGACACGGTACCAAAATCTCGTTTAGTTTAAATTATCATCATTAATTTCAGCCGTACTTTCACGCGTGTGTATAGATGTGTCATTAGAGGTAGTAGGTGCCGAGTTACGGTCACGTTGTGCGGCATCAGCGGTTTGCCGTTGCTTCATATTATATTGAAGTTTGGACACTCTTTGATCACGTGGCCAACATTTTTACAATAATTGCAAGTTTTTGGATTATCGTCAAGATTATTATTAGGATTCGGAGACGGTGAATTTTTGTAAACTTTAAAATCTTTACCATGCTGTTTTTTATTCTTAAAACATTCTGATCAATTATGACCCGACTTGTTGCAAATAGAACACTGTTTAGGAGATTTTAGATTAGATCTAGACAGGTTATATAATTTTTCTTCATCAATAGCATACTGTATAGCTTCATTGAGATTAGAAGGATTTTTGCATCGGACAATAGTTGATATGGAAGGGTTTAACCCTAACATAAAGGTGTTTAGGGCAAGGTCCTCCATGGCTGCTATTCTGCCAGGTAGTTCCTTGTCGTTTTTGCAACTATAATGTATGTCTGACTGTATACGAGTCAGTATTGACTCTACCCTTAAAGAATAATCATCATCATCATCTTCATTAGATAATTGTTTACAGTGTTGCAGATCTGATAGTAAATGTGTGGCGTGCTTTTTCTCCCCGAAAGTAGCTTTCAGGAAGGTCTTTAGTTCCGATCACAATGAAAATGACTTAAGGCTGCATGCGACCTGTGCTTTACCTTCCAGCTGTGAAATGACAAATTTACATAGCACAGTTTGTTGGTCTAGAGAAGCCAAGGACATGGCATTCTCACAGTTTGTAAGAAATGCAGGGAGAGTTTCCCTGTCACCATTATAAGGCTTTATAAATTTCGTTAAAAAAGATAGAGTAATTTTGTCGGACATTTCCTTTGATTTGTATGACTCTTGTTTGACAGTAGTCATAAAAGATTATGATATGTTGGGCAAAATTAAATTTAACAGTTAAGTAATAATGTAATACTTAGTACCTAATTAGAAATAGAAAAGACAAAACAATCAGAGTCAGTGAAGATAGAAAAGCAGCGTAGTGTTAAACTAATTAAAATTATATGTATACCAAATACAGAGATACGAATTCAGAGACACTTGGAAATTGGAAAAATTGTAGTTCACAAGAAACACTCACAGTAACACGATAATTCCTGACACCTGCATTATCGGGTGCGCGGTGGGAACTCGGAGTCCGGAGTCACGTTGCGCTGTGACGTAGCGGAGTTGAACTTTCACACGGTCGGTTGACTGTGGAATTTCTTGAGTTTGAAGGTTGGTGAGTTAGACCTAGAGCTGCTGGTGATGTTGATGCCGTCTGGAGCGGACTCACACTATACAGTGGAGGCTGTGGAGGCTGGCTGTCGTCCAAGTGACGATGTGGCTGAAGCGGGCTCAAGCTGCAGAGCTGAGGCTGACCGTCGTCCAACTTGGTATGGAAGAGCGGACTCTCCTAACACAGGCACTGTCTGCCTAAAAGGAGGATCCAATCACAAAATTTCTGTAAATACGCTTACTTGTTCTACCAATAAACTAAACTATTTTTTTTTAATTGCTGATGTGGCTGGAGCGGGCTCAAGCCGAAGGTCTGAGGCTGACCGTCATCCAAGTAGTGACGCAGGCTTGACCTTGGGTCAAGTCTCACTGTCGATCAATTGACGGGGGCTGTAGGTTCAGGATACCAGTATCTGTTTGACTCAACGACGTAAGATTTCGTCTCCGGTATCCCACTTCTGACACCAATTTGTTACTAAGCCGACCCCGTTAGTCTTTAAAAAAAAAAACAATTGTTCTACTGGAACCACTTTAATTGACCACAATATAAAAGTACAGACACACAAGTACTTGGGTACTAATATTCTGGCAATGTCTCTCTTAATTGCTCCTTTAATTTGGGCAAGTAGTTTACGCGGCAGCGTTCAGAATCTAACTAACTCAATTACCCATATTATTTCTGTACATTGGGTAAAAATGCAACATAAGTGCTTTAGTAATGGAAAAGTACACTATAAACAAGTAAAAACTGACATAGGCTCTATTGCCTTGTAATAAGGGTTATAATAGTGCGTTTAGTTCGCACACAATACATAGTCAATTCTGTTGACTTTTTTTTAGATGAGTTATGTAATCATCAACTTCCAATCTTACTGGATGCAGCTGAATCATCATCATCATCATCATCTCAGCCGAAAGACTTCCACTGCTGGACATAGCCCCCCCCCCAAGTGTCGCCACATTGACCGGTCCCTTGCTACTCGCATCCACCGGATTCCCGCAACCTTCACCAGGTCATCGGTCCACCTAGTGGGAGGTCTTCCAACGCACCGTCTTCCGGTTCGATGCAGCTGAATACCTGTATTTTAAATTGAGTGACTGTTTATCTGACCTCCATAACTCAGTTACTAGGTAATACGAGACCCCTAAGACTTCTTGTCCGACTTACTATGGGGTTTTACATCGGTATACGTAATGTCGTCAGCTCCAAATACTACCATATTCATGACACTCGTACAAGGTCATCTCAATCTTGAAGCTTTCTCTCATTGTCTCAAGGTCAAATTTTAATAGAATCGTAAAGATCACTAAAGCTGTCTAGATCGAAATAAAACACGTTAGTAAGATTTTATGGTACTTTCAGTACTTTATTAGAATTGAATAGCTATGTAAAGACTTATTTTATAATTGCGTGGACACATAGATCTCAAAATTATGACAGAAGAAAATGGAAGCCTATACCAAGTGGAGGACAATTTTGAGATGAATTGACGACGAAAATAATGAAGAAGTCCAAATCTGATTGGGTAAAATAAGACAAAAAACATTTATGTGTCGGAACACCTGGGCCTAGACTACTGGGAAAACATAGCATTTATTTATTTTTAGGCAACTTTGGTCCATAGATAAATAAATAAATATCGCTGGACATTAACACACAGCGCAACCTAGTGCCACACTAAGGAAAGCTTGTGTCGTGGACACTAGATAGTTGATGTACTACATATATACTTTTTTGTTTGTAAATACATACTTATTATAGATATAAACATCCATGACTCGTAAAGAAATGTCCATGCTCATCACACAAACACTTGCTCCTACCGGGATTTGAACCCAGGACCCTAAGAACGTAAGGCAGCGGCACTACCACCACGCCATTCGGGTCGTCGTAAATAAATACACATCAGGTTGTACCGTCACAAAATTACATAACATAACTTCACACCTTTACTCGCACGTAGATTGCTCCAAAAAGGCCAGGGAGAGGTGTATCTAATAGTTTATTAACATTTCGCCAGTTATGTTTAAGTGACATGAAATAGAGGGTGAGCCTATTGCCATCAATCGGGCACAAATCCAGACTACTTGACACTACTGAGAGGCTTCTGATGAAACAAATCCAATAATATTTCATCGGACCTGAGACAGACAGATACAGGGTTATTTGAAAAACAACAACAACCTCGCAGGAATAGATTACTACAATCATATAAAACAACATTTGTTCTACGACTTTTTCGAAAACAGAAAAAAAAAACAAAAAAAAACGACTTTTCATACAAAACTCGATCAGCTCTTCGGACATTATGTATGGAGAGTTCTTTTTTTTATCTGTTTTCTGGAAAGTCGTAGAACAAATGTTATTGTTTATGATGTTAGTAATCTACTCCTGCGAGGTTGTTGGTGTTTTAAATATAACCCTGTATCTACAAAATCACACACATAATATATCACAACCCTCGTTGGCACTCTTGTTCCTCTTGCTTCTTCCTTTTGTACTATTTCCAACCACACTTGTTCTGAAATACTAAACTCGAACTTCTAAACAGAAACATCTTTCTCGGCAAAACCTCTTTAAACATCTGTTAAGAGCCAGATATCACTTTTACTAAACGTTTCTTCAAGTAGCCTTAACAGCTACTTAGAGATTTAAGCACTCTTTGATCTTACACCAAAAACTATCAAACTTATCTAAACTATTTTGTTTCAAGGGCGAACTTAATAAAACTTAAGTAGGTAATTTCACGAATCTATTGACTCGAGACTTTGGTTGACAGCTGTCAAAGAATGCTTTTGTTAAAACTTGACAGCTGTCAAAGCGCCATTTTTATTTCATTTTATGCGTAAATTCTTTGTCATTATTTCTATCACCTTGGACATAATTATCGTGTTATATTTTGTGTGGATCTGAATGTGTGTGTGTAGTGTGAATGTATTTTCCTAAGTTGTGGAAACTTTCTTCCTATTGTATAGAACAGTTTATGCTAAAGAAGGCAAGTTTTTTGTTAATACATGCTTTTGAATATATGTTTTTTACTTTAATCATTCACCTCCACGACCCCGGTCTGGTTTTGAGTGCGATACATTGAGTTCTATCGTAAAACGGGATTTTTCACCCTAAAAAATTCCTTTCCCAGCAATATTTTTGCGTCCACTTACTTAGTTTGATGTACAAAATGCTTGGTTGACGGCTTAGTGATGAGGTTCATTTACACCTTGTAGATAACCAACCTTTAACCTTATTTTGTCAACCCACCCTCTATGGACCTAGAGTGCTATATATGTCACCGTAAAATTGTCAAATACGTTATATAGTAATATCTCTAGCGATATTGTAAAATCTCGAAATATTGTCAAATGAACATACTGCTTACAATAAAACGCATTATTTTTCATGAAATGCATGCGATGGTAGTCAACTCACGTGGTGTGGAGGGAAGGAGGGGTCCCCTTGCCCAGTGGTACAACTCTCATGAAAAGATATTGTACCATTCCTTAAAAATACCAATTAATATAACCTATAGATTCCCCTAAAAAGCAAAGTCGACGGAGCCCCGCTTCGCGGGGCCCCTATTTCCGAGTGCAGGGTTTAAAGGAACCTAACTAACCTAACGGGGGGGTGCCCCAAGTCCCGATTATGGGGGCAGAAATACTTCCGTATGTTCAGTTGACAATAATTCGAGAGTTTACAATATCGCTGGAGAGAAACACATTATATTGTAATATAACGTGTTTGACAATTTTACGGTGACATATACATAGTCAACTCATCGATTCATACATAAAATAACAAAGAGAAGCCCACTTTACAACGCAATCATTCCTCAAGTAAATCCTGAAATAAACTTAAAAACAATTGCAATTTAAGACAATGAAACACAATTCACAGAGAATTTATCTTTTTAACAGCCTAAGAGAGCCGTTTTCGTCTAACAATCCTATAACTTACTTTTAAAGACAAGTTAAGCTTTCAAACTTCTTTTTTGTTTTTGTGTAAAATACTTGGGATTGAGTTTTAAATAGGTTTTGTACAGGTGTTTGACATTGGGCTGTTTTTTGTGTCTATTAGAGAGAGATCTGAAGAAAGTTCAGGATTTTTATGAACTTATGTAGGTACTAATGATATTTTGATCCCCGGGTCAGGCAGTTTTTTTTTTTTTTATAAGATTTTATTTTATAAGGTACAGAGAACACAATCAGAATAGCGACCGAGGAGTATTGATACTGGCAATTCTTGAACGCAGTTAAGAATATGTTCTAATCATCAAAATCAAATTCAGTTTCATTACTGGAGGTGTTTATTTTTTAGGGTTATAACGCGGGGCTCAATAACTAGCACAACAAGACTGTTCTGTGTATACTCCGGAAAATACAAGCATTATGTACAAGTAATTAATATCTTTTCTAAGAAAACTTATGTCATGTCTACGTAGGTGCTACGGCGTAGCTGTCGCCATCGCTACGCCTACTACGCCGTAGCAAGCAATCGATTTTCTTCACGTCGAGGTTTGTGTCTATCAATAATGTAAAGCTTAGTTGTTTAACATTTTATTTACTACAAACATTTATATAAGGAAAGTTATTGTATCTTATAAACTGTCTAAGCGGGTGCTACGCCGTAGCTGACGTCAAACGCTGTCGTAACCAGCAATCAATTTGCTACGCGTACTTTGTTAGTTTATGAGAAAAATAAAACGTTGTAATATTGAACGGTTTTATTTTTCTTACAATGTTATAGAAAATAACAGAAGCATGACGTAAGACAACCTTACGAAGTATAGACTTACTTACACTTGACAACATTTTATTTACAACTAGACTATTTTGAAGACGTGCTTTGTTAGCAAATCAGTCTTGGAACATCTTTACTACCATTATTAATGCGAAACAACTCTGTCTGGCTATCGGTCTGTAACAAGGGCCGTCCTAGAATTTATTTATTTAACTGCAAAGGTTGTATTTCTAAACCAATGACTGCAACAAAAAAGAAAAAGACAGAAAGTTATAACATAAAATTAAAATATTACACAAAATAACAAATTATATTAATGTACACACCTTCATAAATTTCCCACTCAGTACTCCTGATTTACCAATTAAATCATCGTCTATCCATTTTATTCCTATTCTTAGAAAAGAAAACCTGCATATACATAGACATATAGGGCGTAAAATACGACTGACCCCGATGATACATTACCTTAGGATAACATCTGACGTCCACACAGGTGTAGTCGCGGACAACAACTAGTATAGCAAAAATTCCCTATAAATTCAATGGCATCGATATTTTTAAATACTATTGAGCTATCGTATCGCTAAGAACGCTTCTAAAATTGGTATAATTTGCACTTTCTCAAGCGGCCTTTTTTTCTCAATGGCCTCTACCGTTTTAAATAAGGTAATTATCAGTATCTCCCAAGGTATCGTGCGACGCCTATAATCCGGGTACCATTATCGTCAATTACGGTATTATCCTCAAAGAATGAGGCTGTATTGAGGAAGCTCATAAAGACGTGACCGGTCTGATGTATTACGATAATCTTCACTTTACAGGTTTATACTTAAAATTGAATAGTCGCCAGTGCATCAAGGTATGCTAACTGTCAAAATTGTATCATTCGAATTTTAACTTGAACATCAATATTCTAAGAAATACATTTTTTTGTAAAAAGTTTGTGATAATTTAAAGTGCTAATACTATCAACCAAAAATTCCAAGACACAATTTCCTTGGAGAAACATTTTATATTAAACATGAAAACCTGAATATCAGTCTATTGTTTATTGTCTAACGGACTGATTGTCCGCAACTCCACGTCAAAGCGCTTATTTTGCGTATGGGCTATGTAAGACGTCTCATGTCGAATTTTTGATTCTAGGACAGGCCGGTTTCGTCACGATGTTTTCCTTCACCGTTTTCGAGAACAGTGGTGATGAAATAAATTACACACAGTAATGCGCCTGTCTGACTTACTGTTCGGAGTCGGGCTCACTGGGCCACCGCTGCTCTCAACCTGACTATTTTCAATTAACTGCAAAATTAGATTCCGAACTGATTAGAGCGCTGATGGAATGTCTGATCCAGGAATTCTTGTAAGTTTTCCTACTTTTCCTTCATTAAATATTCTCTTAACGCTCGACAAGAGAAAGAAAAAACTAAGCATGTCATTAATTACCACATTTCAATACAGCAACAAATATTTGGTTAAACCAGCGCAAAAATCGCTTGAAAACATGAAATAACGGGGTGCAATCCGCTTTAAAGCGCTAGGCCGATGCATAAAACATTCTGAGGTCTTGTAGACGCGCTACCAATATGGCGTCTAGTCTACATAACATTCTAATGCGCCGGGTTCATGTTGAGGAACGGTATTTTCGCATGTCTGACCTAGAATTTTTCGGCACCGGAATTTCAACTCTAAACCTTTTTAGATGTATAGGCAATAAGGTTTAAAGCTCCGTTTAGCGTATTTTCAACCGACTTCCAAAAAGAGGAGGTTATCAATTCGTCTGTATTTTTTTTTTTTTTTTTTTTTTGTGTTTGTTACCTCAGAACTTTCGACTGGGTGGACCGATTTTGATGATTCTTTTTTTGATCGAAAGCTGATGCTTGTCGATTGGTCCCATTTTAATTTGTTGAAGATCTGATGCTGATCTTCCGAGATATACAAAGGAACTCTTAAAAAATAGACGGCAAATCTGCAGTAATTGCTGAAATCGCATGTAGGTTCATTGTTCATACTACATCATGACGTAACATCACGCCTGTATACTCTGAGGGGGTACCTAGATGTGTACAATACTCCCAGATTTCGACAATGTTTGTTGCCTCTGAACTTTCGACTGGATAAACCGATTTTGATGATTCTTTTTTTATTTGAAAGCTGGTGCTTTTCGTGTGGTTCCATTTCAATTTGGTTAAGATCTGACGCTGATCTTCGGAGATATAAATGGAACTCTTCAAAAATACACGGCAAAGCTGCAGTAATTGCTGCAATCACTTGGTTGTTTATTGTTTATGTAACATAGTGACGTAACATCACGCCTGTATGTTCTGAGGGAGTACGCAGAAGTGTACAATACACCCAGATTTCGACAGTTAGATGTGTTAAGTTCCATTTAATGGGATCCTGGAGAAATAGAGGGAATTCCTTAAATTTTATAGGCACACCAGAAGTGATTTGGGTAGTTTTAGGAAGAGTACATTCTTGGAGTGATCCCATTTCAATTTGGTAAAGATCTGATGAAGAACTTCGGACGATAGGCGACGGGAACATCTCAATAAATGATAGCAAATGTACTGGGATCGCTGAAATCTCATATCTGTCTATTGTTTACACCAGTTCATAAAAGAAAATCACGCCGGTACGCTGTGAAGGGGTAAGCACATGTGAACCACTAAAAAATGAAAAATAAAAACTTTTTTACAAAAAAAAAAACCGACTTCAGAGAAAACAAAAAAGTGAAAAATAACTTTAGCTTCAGAAGTCGGTGACAAAAAAACTAAATCAATCAAACAAAGGTCACCGACTTCTGAAGCTAAAGTTATTTTTCACTTTTTTGTTTTTAAAGTGAAAACTTGTTTAAACGTGTTGAGCATTTTTTAGGTTCACAGTTTAATCATGGAACTCGCGCGATCGTCACCTTACGCTCTATACAGGGTGTAAACCTCAAAGCCGGTAACCAAGCATTCTGAACATCAAACTAAGTGACTTCACGCAAAAACTATAGCTGGGAAACTACTTTTTTTTTTAGGTTAAATCATCTTTTCTGGTAGAACTTAATGTAATGCACTTAAAACATTGTGCTGATGGATGGATTGAATAGTACGGGGGTCGTGGTATTAAAAGTCAAAATCTTACAAAAAAAACTTGTATTTAAAAAAAAACTTGTCAAAAAGTTGTAACTTTGATCCCCTATATCTCCGTAACTAGAAGGTTCTCAGGCATGGTATGGAAAAAAAAAATCGCAATGATGAGGAAAACAAGTGCCATTCAGCTTCGTCAGGAGGTATCTTCCACCCTTTAGAACTCGTAGCCGATCCACAAAGGCGTAGCGCTACTTAGGTAGCAGATATAGATTACTTGGTTTTCACCTCAACAGTTCACAAAGACTGCCTGCAAGTTTTTTTATCATACGTTGCCCCGAACTAAGATTTTTTTTCTGAATCTTTGGTGCGTTTAAACTCACTATATAAACAGCTAGGCTCAGAACAACGACCGACCTGAAAAACGGTCATACATACATTTGTTCCGTGCGGGGATTGAAGCCGAGATATGCAGCGCTGGAGCCAATCACTCAGTCACTACGCCAACCATGCCGTTGGTGAATTATCAGCCTAATCTTGTAGCTCACTCTACTGGCTACCCATTTAAAGAGTTTTGTGCGATGTAAGGTACCTATTATATAGTCATCATCATCATCATTTTAGCCGAAAGACGTCCACTGCTGGACGTGTGTCCAGTGTCGCCAAATTGACGGGTCCCATGCGACACGCATCCAACGGATTCCCGCAACCTTCACCAGGTCATCGGTTCATCTAGGGGGAGATCTTCCAACGCATCGTCTTCCGCTTCGCGGTCGCCACTCCAGAACTTTTCGGCCTCAGTGTTATCGATAATGCGTAGTTCAAGTGTAACATTGACTGCGACTGCATCTTTTGCCATAGACTTCTTTATTTAACACTAAGGACACAACCTTATTTTCGTTATTTTTTTATGATTTAGTTATTCTTTTTTGTTTTTTTTTTTTTTTTTTTTCTTTATTTTGTAAGTAGGTTTTTACAAACACTTTTACACGTCTATTTTTTTTTTAAACTCGATGCTTTCGATTCATCCAACAAGCTGAATTACCTACAGTCTGCAAGCGAGCTCCGACAAATTGGTGGCTTTTGTTTTATTTCAAGTACATAACTCCATAGAGCGGTTTCATCATTCTAAATTATACAAAACTAAACTAAATTTAAAAAAAAAAACTCTAAATTATGATATAATTAATTATAATATGAGGGTGTTACTTACTTGAAATAAATCCATCACCATAACATGATTTAAGTAAGCCATCTGTTAGGGACTAAATAATTAAAACCGCTGGTTCAGGATATGAGTGCGTGTAATAATTTTACTAACATGACAACATTTTCAAACATAAAAACAAAAACATAATAGAAAAATATAAAAAGTATAAAAGAGGCGCGTTGCGCACACCATCAATTCCTCGGAACTCGTGTGCGGACTACACCTACAGGCTCCTGCATGCAATACCAAAAGATTCACCTGTCTAGAAATAAAAATATTTTTCAGGTGTGTTTATTTTCAAGCAAACAGGAAAAATCATACAACAGTTTCATGTTATAAAACAGCAATAATACAACTTGTATCGTTCGTCCGGCAAACCCCAGCAGGTAGCACTCAGTCGGTCCGCATCCGCACTCAAATAAAACAGTTTTCAACGTGAAATGTTCAGAAAAGTTACCGCACGAGACCGTACGAAACCGCACGGATCCGCACAGGACCACACCTTGCTCACTGAACGCCGCAGCTAATGACTCTCCACTAGAATACACTGTTTGCACTGTACTGTGCGTTTTCGACGTAATGCTTTAGTTTAGTTTAGAAAAGCTAAACAGAGTACCTTTATAAAAAATGTTGTTCCGGTAATGTACTTGAATAGGTGGTTTTCTTATTATCACTACATATTGTCTTTTTTAAACTTTCACGATCAGAACACATTATAAAACATATGAAGACGGGTATTCATCGCGAATAAACGCCTTCACTTTGCTGTCGCGGTACCTCCAATACTTCAGTCTCCCCGCGACCACGGCTGGTGCAATCCGGTCGAAACGTCGGGATTAAATTAAAGGTAAATTCGCGATAAATACCCGTCTTCATATGTTTTTATAATATCACTACATATTATAAAACAAAGTCCTCCACCGGGTTTGTCTGTTCGTGTAAACTCAAAAACTACTGCTCCGATTTTCATGCTGTTCTTACCAATGGATAGTGTTTTTTAGAGGAAGGGTTTGGTTTCATGATGTCCTTATAGGATATTGTTTTTCTAAAAGAAAGTTTTAGAATATAATTTGTCAAGTTTTTGTATATATTGGCTAAAATATAATGAAATTTGTTGGAGGTGTCATAAAAAAATAAGCCGTTTGGGAGGATAACGATATCCACGCGGGCGATGCCTTGGGCATCAGCTAGCATAACATCATCTGCCTAACCTTTTTCCAACTATGTTGGGGCCGGTTTCTGCTTCAATCGGATGCAGCTGAATACCAGTATTTTATATGGAGCGACTGCCTATCTGACCTCCAAAACCCAGTTAATACTGGGTAATACGATCCCACTTGGTAAGACTGGTTATCTGAATTTTTGGGCCACTGACTACCTGTAACGACTGTTATGCTTGTGCTTAACGTGCTTTCCGAGGCACGGAAGAAACTCGGTATGTAAGGGTGGTCACCCATCCACAGACCAACTTAGGCAAGCACGGCTTTACCTAAAGATTGGCTCAAGCGGCTGATATTATTTAGCCACGAGCTCCTCGGCATCAGCTAGTATATCTAGACATTGAAGAGTCTGTTTGTAATTTTAAAGTAACAGCTTTCTTTTACTGAATGCATAATTTTATTATGAAAGTTAATTATTACATTTTTTAAGGTTTTTTCTGTCTGTTTGATCTAGGCTGTTGTTATTCCAACTAATCTTCAAAACGGCTATACCGATTTCGGTAGGACTTTTACTGGCACATACCTGATGTTATATGGTGTACCTTCGGCTACTTTTAGTTTAGAAAAAGAATTAGGGATCTTTGCTAAAAAATTAAAACCCTTGAAATAGTTAACAAAATCTGATTTTAATAGGGAAACTATAATTTTATAATAATTTCATGCGTACGAAGACAACAGCTATTATTAAGTATATTTGTTGAATTTTAAATTCTGTTGAGAGTTTCCTGACAATAAGCTCGCTTGGAAAAGTAGACCAAATCTGTTTCTCTTAATAAGCGCAACTGCTATAATGTTCCTTATTACTACTACTGCTCCAGGAACACGATTGGTTTCAATGCAATTCTATGAAATACTTCAAAAGCTTGTGAGGTGGCTGTTTTTTGCTGCTTTAATTAAATAGAGTTACATTGAATCCGTGGTTGTAGTTTTATTGGACAAGCCTTATGAAGCTATCACTAAGTTTCATTCTAGGAAGCGTTTCTGGTTTCATAGATTTCACTGAAGATTCTATCGTAAAAGTATTATTTTGATATTATTTTGTGGGTTGACTCGAATCCTTATCATTACACATACACAAGAAAAAGACATAAATAATAAGTAATTTTCATGAGAAATTTCGTAATTTGCTTCGTTAAGATCATTAGCACTTCTCTAAGTATCTTAAATTCAATGATATTAACATTACATTGAACATATCGCATAATAGAAAAACAAAATAGCTGCCATTCGCGGGGTGAGGTTAGGAGTATTTGTGAACGTGTATTTGTCGATGAGAATTAGTAAATAAATATGCCCTGAAAGTATGGGTAAATAAATAGTAAAAATTTCAAAATCATAATCATAATATTGTACAAAATTAAAACCAAGCATTAAAATAAAAACAAGTAATGGGACTAAATTGATTATTTAATTAAGTACCTCATCATTATCATCATCAGCTTATAATGTTCCCACTGCTGGAACACGGCCTCCTCGCAATGAGAGGGATTAAGTACCTACACAGGCAGAAATGCAGGCGCAACCACTGTTAAAATTCATCAGAAACAGAAGTGTTAGCTAAGCAGCTTGCAAACAAATTGTTTGAGGGGTGTTTTCTCAATACGGCTTTATTAAATGCTCAATCATTATGAGAATCTAAACTGCGTGAACGTAAGAAGTACGAAAATTAATATATTTTATATTACTTGTATCGACACTTATACCCCAATTTTTGGCTGATAAGAAATCTAACTTCTCACTACAACTTTTAACCGCACCTGTTGGCCTAATCCATTTGTAACCAACCCATAAATCCTTTAAGCACGCAATAAGCCAGCAACTTGTCAGGAACACAACTTTGAACCGATACTATTGCTATAAATACCTCAAAGCACCACGAAGTATATTGGACGTCTATTCAACCACAAGGGAATTCCTGGGAAGGAAAAAGCGTTTGCAATTTATACTCATTGCAGAACTTTATAAGGTAAGTGACTTTACAGTTTTTATTTCTTGTTTGTGGGGCGGTTAATTTGAGTGTTCTAAAATATAGGGTCCTTGCTTTATTTTCTCTGGAGGAGGCGACTTTGTTATGTTTAGTACGAGATAATTGCATCATACTTAAGTCGGAATGGATGCGGGCAGCGCAAGATTAAATGCTGAGGTTAAAAGAGGCTGGCTTTAGTGGAGCTCGTGGCTAAATAATTACAGCCACTCTGATTGATCTTTAGGTTAAGCCGCGCTTGGCTAGGTTGGTCAGCGGATGTGTGAACACCCCATACATATCGAGTTTCCTCCGTGCCCCGGAAAGCACGTTAAGCTGTTGGTCTCGGCTGTTATTTGTCCATCTTTGCCAGTCGTTACATGTAGTAGCCCAAAAAGTCTACCAACCAGTCTTAGCAAGGGGTAAGCTAAGCTGGGATGTTGAGGTCAGATAGGCAGTCACTCCATCTAAAATACTGGTATTCAGCTGCATCCGGTTAGACTGGAAGCCAACCCCGACACAGTTGGGAAAAGGCTAGGCAGATGATATTAAAAGAGCCTTAAAAATATAGCATTACAGTTATATCCTGGATTATTGTGGCTAGTATGCAAGCTACGTTAGTGTTAATCAGTAGTGATCTTATACTATTCATAGCACTCCAAGTGTCTAGAGGATTAGCAGCCTTCCATTATTCATTTTTATAATTCTTTATTATATTATTATTATTATTCCTTGCTATAACGCCAGGATTTGCTGAGGGATCAATATTTGTAGGCTGGTTTTTGTAAACTTTTATTTTCGAAAACGGGTGAATGTGTGCAATGAGTGCTTATTCTTAGTCCAATTTTAATTGATAATTTTGATGTTATTGAAACCATGAGCAGCGGTGGCCCAGCGGTGGCAGCCACGACTGACGATCAGTGGTTTCGAACCCAGGCAGGCGCATTCATCATCATCCACAGCCCAAACTCACCCACTGCTGAGTATGGGACTCTCTCTTCTTGTGCCAATTTCCACGGTCCTGCGCTAGCCTCATCCAGGTTATTCTACTGACGGCAGGCGTATTACTTTGTGTAATTTATTTCATAATCACTGCTCTCAAAGTGGTGAAGGAAAACATCGTGGGAAAATCGGCATGTCCTAAAACCAAAAAAAAACAAAGACATTTGACATCTGCTAATCCGCACTGGGCCCGCGTGGTGGATTATAGCCCAGTCTCTCTCATCTGAGAGGAGGCCTGTATCCCACAAGTGGGAACACTAATAAGCTGATGATGATGAAACCATGATTCGTAATCGTCCATTTAAATTTTACGATAATTATGCGGACTGTGAGTGCAACCAGACACTCTTTCTAAACTCAAACTCAAACTCAAATCATTTATTTCAACTAGACCATTACGGCACTTTCGAATGTCGATAAAACGAAAAAAAAAGGCTACAGTCATAGACACAAGGCATAATACTTGAGAATGTACTGTAGTTTGTAGTTGCCCATTCCCTAGCGTAGATCTCTATGGAGAAGACTGGCAAGAAACTCCATGGACACTCTTTTCAATCAAAAATTTTGTTACAAAATCTTGGTTACATCTTTCATCTTGAGATTATACATATTATATGTGAGAACGATGTAGAAAGACGTGCACAATAAGAGCGTCCAGAGTAAAAAAAGAAATTAATCAACAATTAATAAAATAAAGCAATTCAAATGATCCATGGGAGCTAAGAGATGACCAATAAAAAAATAAAAAAAAGAAAGGGCCAATGCCTCTATTAGTCCGATAGCGCTAGGTTTTGAGGTTTCAAAAATATAAAAATTGTTTGTTTTTGGAATATAGTTTCTGGATCATTTGCCCAACCTACTATAATAATTTGTGTTATTTTAGGTACTTGTTAAAGGAGAAATTTGGTTATTTGTCTTTTTGATCACTTTAAGACGAAAAAAAAATTATAGTTGAAAATTTACTTTCATTATAATAACGAAGTAGTAACTGATATACACAGGCAAATTGTATTATCCTTGAATTCTTGTATTTAACCAGTATGTCGAAAAAATATTTTTCTTTCTTTCTTTCTTATCCAAGCAATTTCTTACTGATCCTATTGTCAGTTTTGCACAGGACGAAAATGACAACTGCGTTTGCACACTTCGCAGGCTATCCTAGATAATTATTTTAAACTTCGACGACCCGATTGGCGTAGTGGTAGTGACGCTGCCTTACGTTCTTAGGGTCCTGGGTTCGAATCCCGGTAGGAGCAAATGTTTGTGTGATGAGCACGGACATTTGTTTCCGAGTCATGGATGTTTATATGTATAATAAGTATGTATTTACAAACAAAAAAGTATATATGTAGTATATCAACTATCTAGTGTCCACGACACAAGCTTTGCTTAGTGTGGCACTAGGTGGCGCTGTGTGTTAATGTCCAGCGATATTTATTTATTTAACTTTAAATCAATTTTGCCAGTTTTGATTCTAACAAAATAATCAACCGCATATCATCGATTACTGAAAATGCAATAGTCAGAAGTGACACAGAACGCAATAATACGTCACATAAGTACGACTGTATCCACAGGCAAGAAAAAAGCACCAAAATAGTCCAGCGTTATATATATTCTAACTAAAACGGTTGCAATGACCTCCGGCAAGGTAACCGTTTTAGTGACCGCAGCACATTCGATTGCCACAGGATTTTAGGGCTGTGCCTTTGAGCGGATTTATCGGGATCGTGTCGGAGCTTCTGGTTGGTAGCGAGGTAAATCAGTTACCTATGTGTGTAAAATAATTCTGGAGTTCGTCAAACTTAGGTTGTGACTTCGGTGTGCTTGCCTGGTTAGTTAAATTAAATAGTTCCTAGGTTCTTATGCCCCGAATTGTGACACTTAAAAGTGATTTTAATGGCGTCATTTTATGGTTTCAAGGTTTAGTTTTGTTCCATTGATATATCGTATGAAAGTCAGAAATTAATGATGTCAATCAATTTGTGTTTTCCAAAAAGAGGAGGTTCTCAAATCATCTGTATTTTTTTTTGTGTTTGTTACCTCAGAACTTTCGACTGGTTGAACCGATTTTGATGATTATTTTTATTTGAAAGCTGGTGCTTTCCGTGTGGTCCCATTTCAATTTGGTTAAGATCTGACGCTGATCTTCGGAGATATCAAAGGAACTATTCAAAAATACACGGCAAAGCTGCAGTAATTGCTGCAATCGCTTGGTTGTTTATTGTTTATGTAACATAGTGACGTAACATCACGCCTGTATGCTCTGAGGGAGTACGCAGAAGTGTACAATACACCTAGATTTCGACAGTTCGATGTGTTAAATTCCATTTAATGGGATCCTGGAGAAATAGAGGGAATTCATTAAATTTTATAGGCACACCAGAAGCGATTTGGGTAGTTTTAGGAAGAGTACGTTCTTGGAGTGATCCCATTTCAATTTGGTAAAGATCTGATGAAGAACTTCGCAAGATAGGCGACGGGAACTCCTCAATAAAAAATAGCAAATGTACTGGGATCGCTGTTTTCTCATGTCTCTCTATTGTTTACACCAGTTCATAACAAAAATCACGCCGTTACGATGTGAAAGGGTAAGCACATATGAACCACTAAAAAGAGAAAAATAAAAACATTTTTGCAAAAAATATAACCGACTTCACACAAAAACGTGAGAAATAACTTTAGCTTCAGAAGTAAATAACGAATTCTTACTTATTTTATGCCACTGTCCAAAGCAAAGGATCAAAACCTCTTCTCTGTTGAGAATTTCCTGATGAAAATACTCAATAACCCTTTGACTGATACGGGAGTCGAACTCATGACCTCATGCTCAGGAGTCGTGGTTGTGACCACTGTACCAACAAAACCCTGACACTCACTTCCGTTAAATTGGAAGGCGCCTTGATTTATTACTTCATCATTTTCCTAGCCTTTTCCCAACTATGTTGGGGCCTGCGAATGCGGCTGGATACCAGTATTTTACATGGAGCGACTACCTGTCTGACCTCCACAAACCAGTTAATACTGGGTAATACGATACCACTTGGTAAGACTGGTTGTCAGAGTTTTTGGGCCATTGACTACCTTTAGCGACTGTCAAAGATGGACAAATGACCGCAGGGCCGTGCTTTTCGACACAAGGAGGAATCTCGATATGTACGGGTGGTCACCCATTCACACACCGACCTAGGTAAGCACGGCATAACCTAGAGATCGACCCGAGCGTCTGTTATTATTTAGCTACGAGCTCCTTTACATCTGCGAATATTTATAAGTTATAAGTATCTTATTATTTATTATTTCCAAGTATATAATGTAACACGAAACGCTTCCTGTTGTTTAAATAAAGTTTCAGCACCACTCACAGTTGCTGTCTTCAACATAATTTACGCTGTAGTAAACACATATTTAGTAAAATTACGATGCAAGCCGGGACTTTGACCAAAGCAAAGTAAATAGGTAAAGTTATGTAACGTGATTTGTGGTGCGTTAATTTCGCAAGATTCTAGTTTTATGCTGTCGTCATTATTATGTGCTATCATTTTAGTTATTTGGTTTATAGCAAACAATTGTTGCAAGTAGTAATTGTTGTGTCGAATCAGAAATGAAGACATCCGCAAGAGAACCAAGGTCACTGACGTAGCCCGAAGAATTACTAAACTTAAGTGGCAGTGGGCAGGGCACATTGCTTGCAGAACGGATGGCCGATGGGGCCGAAAAGTTCTGGAGTGGCGACCGCGAACCGGAAGACGATGCGTTGGAAGACCTCCCACTAGGTAGACCTATGACCTGGTGAAGGTTGCGGGAATCCGGTGGATGCGAGTTGCAAGGGACCGGTCAATGCGGCGACACTTGGGGGAGGCCTATGTCCAGCAGTGGACGTCTTTCGACCGAGATGATGATGATGATGATGAAATAATTGTTAATGTGTGTGGTAAACTGGACATAATATTGTATTAATAAACAAATTACATTAAATTTAAAATTACAAAAAACCGCCAACGCACTCATTTCCTTTCAATATAGTTTACATTATTCTACTAGTCAAGCCCTTTCATTTGAAACCCATATTGAGGGAGTTTATGAACAAATAATTATGTAATCCGCCATTTTGTGGCGGCGGCCATCTTGGACTGATTTTTATCAAACATAACTAAGAACACTCCCGACTAATTCACCTTTCGAACAAAAAGAAACAACCTTAAAATCGTTTCATCCATTCGGGCGCTACGATGCCACAGCCAGACAAACACATACACACACACGTCAAACTTATAAAACCCCGTCGTTTTTGCGTCAGAGGTTAAATAAGGGACCTTTTATACGTATCTAAGGGGTGAAAATATAGGTTGCGGGCCTGTTCGAAAGACATACCGCGGCCCGGAACATAAAGAGCGAGGAAGGAACATTGATGGGTTTTAGTCAGTAAGAGTCTGACACTCCCTCCAGCTCCGCCCAGAGTGGGAGAAGTCATTTGATGATTTCCCGTCCCAAAAAAAAGGGGTGAAAATATGATTATTATAGTGGTGATCATGGTCAGCAGAATGGTGATAGAAAGTTCCCACGGTAACGTGTTACTCTGGTTAAAAATGTTAATAAATATTTGTGAAAACTTCTCAGCACGCTGATTATTATAATCTGAATCTATTCAAAGCATTAGTGAATCGGTTTCTTCAAGGCAACAGTGCTCCACTCTACGACGCTATCGCTTCACATGCAAGCCGGTTTAGTATGAAAAAGGTTCATTTAATAGTTTTTAATGGTAAAAATGCACTCTGCATAGTGTGAACAGACTCAGCCGTAATCCAAACATTCTGTATTTCAAACTAAGAACGTACAAACAGTAAGTCATGGGTTCGATCTTAGACAGGCGCAATACTTTGTGTAATTTATTTCATCACCACTGCTCTCAAAACGGTGAAGGAAAACATCGTGAGGAAACCGATACATGTCTTCTAATTTTTGGTTCTAGGACATGCCTAGAATTAAAAATTCGAAGACATGTGACATCTACCAACCCCCGCTGGGCCCGCGTGGTGGATTATAGCCCATACGCAAAATACGCGCTTTGACTTGGAGTTGCGGACACCAGCTCGTTGTACAATACAATATAACTAGAAGGTATGGCATGGAACAAAAATAAATATCAGTTACGGGGAGAACTATTAGTACCTCTCGGTCTCATTATAGTCACTTTATAAATTAAAAATACTATCTTTTATGTAAGACCTGGGTGTACCTCAGTTAACTTGGTTCAAGTTAACTGAGGTAGCCCGAAGAATTCCCAAACATAAGTATCAGTGGGCAGGGCATATTGCCTAATGAAATGAGTGCCCAATTTCACACGGATGGTCGATGGGGCCGAAAAGTTCTTGAATGGCGACCATGAAACTGAAGAAGTTGCGTTCGAAGGCCTCCCAGGTGGACCGATGACCTGATGAAGGTTGCGGGAATCCTCTGGATGCAAGTCGCATGAGACCGGTCATTGTGGCGACACTTGTGGAGGCCTATGTCCAGCAGTGGATGGCTTTTGGATGAATTAGATAAATTAATAAATCCTATATGTCCTAATCCAGGAATTCAACTCAGGACCTCAGGCTCACTAGTTGCGCTTGCGACTATACGATCATCATCATCATCATCATCATCAGCCTATAATGTTCCCACTGCTGGGACACGGCCTCCTCTCAATGAGAGGGAATTGGGCTATAATCTCTCTACCACGCGGGCCCAGTGCGGATTGGTAGATGTCACATGTCTTCGAATTTTTGGTTCTAGGACATGCCGGTTTCCTCACGATGTTTTCCTTCACCGTTTTGAGAGCAGCGGTGATGAAATAAATTACACAAAGTAATGCGCCTGTCTGGGTTCGAACCCACGACTTACTGTTCGTAAGTCGGGGTCGCCACCACTGGGCCACCGCTGCTCTCGACTATACGATCAACGAGGCAGTGAAACTGAGAATAGGCTGTGTTTTTACAACAGCGCGCGGCGGTGCAAACACTACCAAACTCACATCCAGCCACGGGAATCTCTTAGACGTAACTTAATAACGTTCTCAACGGCAGCCATAGATCACCGGCTAGTGACAAATAAAGATGGATTAGGTTACAGTATTGCAGCTAGGTTTGCGCTTTTTGTTAGCCGGGCTGAGGTATGTACGCGGCCCAAGTGAGTTGTAGTTAATGTATTGTGTGCTGTATTAATGTCATTTTAAGGTCGAGGTTAATAAACGTGATTGCATAACCTATCTAACCTTTTGCCAATTATGTTGGGGTCGGTTTCCAATCCAACCATCATGTTCCTGCCCTTTTTTTTTTTTTTTTTTTTTTTTTTAGTATGGGAAATCGTCAAATGACTTCTCCCACTCTGGGCGGAGCGGGAGGGAGTGTCAGACTCTTACTGACTAAAACCCATCCATGTTCCTTCCTCGCCCTTTATGTTCCGGGGCCGCGGTATCTCTTTCGAACAGGCATCATGTTCCTGCCCTTGACCCATGTTATTTGGGGTCTGTGGATATCGTTTTTTTCTTCCATTCTCCTGTTAAACATCATCACGCTATCATTTACTTATTTTCCTTCACATTATCATTATACCTCACACAATCTATACTAATATGATAAAGCAGAAGAGTTTGTTTGTTTGTTTGTTCGTTTGGTTGAACGCGCTAATCTCAGGAACTACTCGTTCGAATTTAAAAAATATTTTTGTGTTGGATAGTCCATTTATCGAGGAAGGCTATAGGCTATATAAAATCACGCTGCGACTATTAGGAGCGGAGCAGGAATGAAAAATGTTGCAAAAACGGGGATTATTTTTCGTTTCGTTTTTCTCTCTAATGTGACGCAGACGAAGTTGCGTGGGTCAGCTAGTCCATTCATATTTTATTTGCCCCTCCTCTACCTCTCGATTTATAATTTACATAAATATATTCATTACTCTCTTAGTCACACGAGATTCGTCCGACCTCATCACATGCCCGTACCAAGACAGACAATTCCCTTTCAACTATTCTGTAATCGGCGTAACTTTCAAACTTCAGCAGTAATATTTTCAGAATAGAGTATATATTTTGTTGGTTCCAAATAAATTACTACACATCACATCTTTTCTAGTTACCGATTACATTAGCTTCAAGACGGTTACCCGAAATATATACGTAAAAAAGGTACTACCCATTTATTTCTGAATCAACATCACATATAGTTTCTCGGAAACAAACGTCAACTTGGTTTCTCCGTACTAAGATAACATATAAATAAAGATATATTACGTGTTATTTCAACGGCCCAAGAACACAACTTCCGACTCGGAATAAACTTGGAACGAAGATTGAATGATATTTATTTTGTAGTTCGGTCTCGTAGTTTGGGTTGGCTGTAGGCACCCTTTTGGATTCAAATGAAGTAGCTCTGGTATCGGCAGAGTTTGAAGTTAAGATGATATATTATATATGTATATATAATATATAATATATATGTATATATATGTATATATAATATTATACGACGAATATTCGACAACCCGAATGGCGTAGTGGTAGTGACGCTGCCTTACGTACTTAGGGTCCTGGGTTCGAATCCCGGTAGGAGCAAATGCTTGTGTGATGAGCATGGATGTTTATATGTATAATAAGTATGTATGTACAAAAATATATATATATACAATATGTAGTATATCAACTACCTATCTAGTGTCCACGACACAAGCTTTGCTTAGTGTGGCACTAGGTGGCGCTGTGTGTTAATGTCCAGCGATATTTATTTATTTATTTTATATTTAATATAAAGTAGAAGAGATTGTTTGTTTGGTTGAACGCGCTAATCTCAGGAAGTACCTGGCTCGAATTGAAAAACTCTTTTTGCGTTGGATAGTCCATTTATCGATGAAGGCTATAGGCTATATATCATCACGCTATGACCAAAAGGAGCGGAGCAGCAATAAGAAATATTGCAAGCAGGAAATTCACGCGAACGAAGTCGCGGGCAGAAGCTAGTTTATTAAGTATATTGATCATGTAGTGTGAGTGATTCCTTCGTTGGTCTAGTGGTCTGGGGTTCGATTCAGGGGTCGGGCATTGTAAAAAGTAAAGTAAAATGTAAAAAGTTTTTATATTGGAACATATATGTTTAACACAATTACAAAGGAAACGATGATAGCTACAAAAGTTTAAAACTCACAGCCATCAACGCCCATTTAAACAGGAAAACAGTAATTGTTCCAGAATTCAACTATAAATACAGTATGGGTAAACTTTAATAATAGGGGGTGTGTGGGAAAGTGTGTATGTGGGTGTGAGTGGGTGTGAATGTGTTATTGGTTTCTTTTTTATCCGAAATTTTTCAGTATTAACCATGGAGTCTTAGTTTGTGCGCCGGTTATAATAGGCACGAGCACTGTTACATGACACTTAAATGTAGCTGGCGAAATGCACCATAATTAAAAACAACTTTACCCAACCTTCGGAGATAATATATAACTGCTGTAGCAAGTGTATATTCGAAGTTAAAAATAAAAAATTAAACCCTGCACAATTGCAAAGGCTTAATCCAGTACTACCAAAGCATTCGTGTTTTTGACGAGCGTGAAAAAGGTAAAAATTTGAGACCGAACAAAAACAGAACATACCATAAAGTAGTAAAGTAAAACAGAGAAATAGTTTCCCAACATATAATGTCCATTTACTTTGTGGTACTCGTATAAGCATTACGTTCATCCAGATAACCAAATACGACACACAGAAAAAGAACTGTGTCGCGGAAAAAGATCAAACAATAATTTATTGAATCAAGCTTCAAGGAAATATTCCGTCATAGAACAGGACAGCAGTTTTTTCGAATATTTTTTTCTTTTGTATAGTGTAATCTACTGTGTGATTCAGAGCTTTGATATTACCACAAACCACTGTCTTGGAAAAGTACGATTATTTCACAGTGGTCAAGATTTGTCATAATAAGCATGTTATTCACTTTTTTTTACGAATGGGATCATCAAATAACTTCTCCCACTCTGGGCTGAGTGCGAGGGAAGTGTCAGACTTTTATTGACTAAAACCCATCCATGTTCCTTCCTCCCCCTTTACGTTCCGGGGCCGCTGTATCTCTTTCGAACAGTCCCGCAGCCCTGGCAGCTTCGGGCTCCTTCACTGTGCTGACATCTCTTTGAGGCGCGTGTGGAACACGGCCTGTCTTCATAAGACGGACAGACTGCGAGTTAGCCCATAGCTCACCGTCCACAGGCCCACGTCTACGGTAGCCGATAGCCACCACGTGCTCCTTGACGCCTGGTGCGTGTACCGAGGCTGCTGCGGCGAGGAGCTCTCTCCCAGTCGCGTTCCACCACCTCCTTCGCTAGCATGACTGCTTCGCAGAAGGAGGTGACGGCTTCCCATTCCGTCTTGCTCCGGACCATGGATTGAACCAGGGCCGGACGCGAGAGGTCGCCGCCGCCGATCACCGCTACGAGGACACGGCGCTGCTCTGCCCACACGGGGCAGACCTCCACCGTATTCTCCACCGTGTCCTCCGGTCGATCCTCGCCATGGAAACACCCGGGCGTTTCCTTCAGCCCGATTAGCATGTAAGTAATCATGGTCTGCCTGGATCGGGCTCGGTCACAGCTTTACTCCTACTACCATCACCGCGCTTTACTAGGGGTCTAGGTATTATATATTCAAACTCGTTTAATTATTAGTTCAATGTTAGTAAAGTAAATCATAACGACAAATGAATTAGTCAACATAAAAATACATTGAAGTCGAACAAAATTGAGATACTTAATATACCCACCACACCAACACAAGACATTATAATCCATATTCAGAAATGTTTCAAAAACATTGCGTCGTTTACTTTCAAACTATCTTGTTTCTCATATTGGCTGCGCAATGGATGTCGAATTCTGATAGTGATTTTGTTTTCATACATTCTTTGGTACAAAAGGAAATCCATCGTTTAGTATTCCGTTCACTCTTCAGAAATACTCTGTACTTATAATATTCGATAAAGACAGTAATGTGCTGTTACGTCTTCATACAGGCAGTAAGTTGTAAGATATGACGAAGCGTTTTATTTTATTGAAGAAACTGCTTTTGGGACAAGAAAAAAGTTTCAATAAATTACAATCTTTTGAGCGATAGTCATTTTATGAAAGATTACATTGGATTATTCCAATGTAAGCTTTGTATCTTTCAAAAATAGAAGAGAATGATAAATGTTGATGACATAACTGAAAGAGATTGGACGACGTTGGAACCAGAGTGATCCAAGTGACATTTTTACATAATTATACTGAGGTTATTACACAATCACAAATACAAAAAATTATAATTCTTCTATGCCACACAGATCTAAGTGCAATACAGTGTTTAATTTCCTTGAGGGATCACAACATAGTCATCATATTATCTAGTTTAAAAAATAAGGACGTGTTAAAGTGTTTGTGAAAACCAATTTGCAAAATAAATATCATTTATCATATCACTATAGAATTGGTGAGGTTTGCAAAGTGATGGCCATGCGTCACAACACAGATATATGTAATGAGGTGTATATGTCACCGTAAAATTGTCAAACACGTTATATTATCATATAAAGTGTTTCTCTCTAGCGATATTGTAAACTCTCGAATTATTGTCAACTGAACATACGGAAGTATCTCTGCCCCCCTAATCGGGACTTGGGGCACCCTCCCGTTAGGTTAGTTAGGTTCCTTTAAACCCTGCACTCGGAAAAAGGGGCCCCGCGAAGCGGGGCTCCGTCGACTACGCTTTTTAAAGGGAAAATAAAGTGTTTTAAGGTTATGTTATATTAAATGATATTTCTCGGGAATGGTACAGTATCTTTTCATGAGACTGGTACCACTGGGCAAGGGGGACCCCTCCTTCCCTCCACAATGCGTGAGTTGACTACCATCGCATGCATTTCACGAAAAATAATGCGTTTTATTGTGAGCAGTATGTTCATTTGACAATAATTCGAGAGTTTACAATATCGCTAGCGATATTACAATATAACGTGTTTGACAATTTTACGGTGACATATACACATAGATTTTGGCTCTAGATCCCTCTGATTCCAATGTCATCGTGTATGATATTGAAAGTATTGGTTAGATGGAGATCTAAAAAGTCAATTGCAAGTTTCTTGAGTTTGGGAGTTTCTCAAAACATACAAAAACTTGTTCACCAATCTATCAGTTAATTGTGGAGAAGATTATTTGTTTCCCAGACAATAATGTTTCGAAATCGTTTAGAGCAAAATTAAAGTATCGCACCTTTTTTTTATTCGGATGGGTAATCATCAAATGACTTCTCCCACTCTGGGCGGAGCGGGAGGGAGTGTCAGACTTTTACTGACCCATTTATGTTCTTTCCTCGCCCTTTACGTTCAGGTATCGCACCTGAATTCCTTAACTTGAACCACACCCGTCTCCGGTTACCTTTCATCCAAAAATAAATAAATATTATGCAATAAAAACAAGTAAGCATATTTCCACGTTAGATGCCTCGCATTTGCTATCAAAGTTGGGGATCAGCACCCAAAATCCACTGAAAAGTACTTGTTACTTCGTTTTTATAATACCAACTTATATATACGGCCGCAAAACTCAATTTTGCCCTCTAAACCTTCACGCTACAATTTAGTTTAACTGCAAATGGGTTTGTAAGTTGTTTACGATTGACAACTTTACCTCTACCACTACATCAACTAAAACTCAGCCTTATTCCAAAGTCGTAAAGAATGTGTCAATTGTATTCAAAATATTGTATTTATGGATGACAATAGTACCAATCGAGACAATTCATGAATAAATGTATGAATAGATTTCGAATAGTTCTCGAATAAGAACGTCCGAGTGGCTTTTTTTTCCTATGAATATTGTTTGTTAAGTGATTTATGCATTCTTTCATTGACGGTTTTGGTCCCGCATTTTATCGGGCATGTAAGGAAAAATAGGTCAGGAAAGAAAGATTGATAGGGGGTGGTGTATAACGGCTGGGATTCTGTCAGTCGGGTAATCATGGGGTTTTTATTGTATGTAATGGGAGCTGGCGTTAACGGTATGTTGTGGGATGGAAATCAGATGTTTGGAAAAGATTTTCTGCTGTGTGACTCGCGTTTTTTGAAGATATTTTTGTGTAAGCGTAATTTTTGTTTTGGAAAACCGTTTTACAGGAGTTATTTTTGTCCTAGCGTGCTGAATTAGTTTAGTTTCATCTTACGGACACATTTGTTGAAGTCAGTTCATAAGGCTACTTCATTGTTCTATAGTGGTCGCAAGGACGACAGCTGAGTATCGTCTTGGGTTGAATTCCCAAGTCGGGCAGTGTTATTGGGTTATTCAAGTCAGGCAATGAGGGTGCACTTCATATTTATTTATAATACTTCACACAATTATATTGTGACCGTGGCATCACCTTCACTTTGGGTCCTATCAGAATACCAGCGCTGTGACATTATTTTAATGTTACAGCACCATGCTGAAATATGAGCTTTTTGGCCTCGTACAGGACGAGTTTCGTTTCTTTTAACTTTTATATATTTTTTTATCTGCTGAATTTTTATTAGCAAGTTTTAAATACTGATAATTTTGATGTGTTTTGTCCTGTGCGGGCTAATAAATGCTTTTTCTTTCTTTCTTTCACTGTTGGTGACCCTACCCTACCCCGTGTGTTATTATGGAAACTATGTCTAACCAATCGATCCCGATTCTCATCATCATCATCATCACTGTCCTGCCCATATTTCAATTTATTTAGAAAGGGTGCAGCATTTCTTTTTCTTTTAAGCATTTTGGGTGACCATCCTTACATATCGAGTTTCCTCCTTGCCTCGGAAAGCATGTTAAGCGGTTGGTCCGGGCTGTCATTTGCCACTGACTATCTGTAACGACTCCCAAAGATAGACATCTTTGGGAGTCGTTACAGGTAGTCAGTGGCCCCAAAAGTCTGACAACCAGAAATGATAAATGATAAATGATAAATGATAAATGATAAATGATAAATGATAAATGATAAATGATAAATGATAAATGATAAATGATAAATGATAAATGATAAATGATAAATGATAAATGATAAATGATAAATGATAAATGATAAATGATAAATGATAAATGATAATTGATAAATGATAAATGATAAATGATAAATGATAAATGATAAATGATAAATAGATAGGTAGATAATAAATAAATAGGCAATCGCTCCATGTAAAATACTGGTATTAGCTGCATCTGGTTAGACTGGAAGCCGACCCCAACATAGTTGGGAAAAGGCTCGGCAGATGATGATTTATTCCATACTTCTTCTCTATAACTCATTATGCCAGACCCCTCTTGCCCACAATCATAAAAGGAAATAAATCTCTCTACTGTATATCATTTTGTCTATTCTTCCGTCGACAAAACTCGTTTCTACTGTGGTCATGCAACGCGTGCAGGGCCGGTCGGTGTATGATAATATCAGTGATTGAAGTGGACATTGAAACGAATTTGAAATCCCACTCATAACAGCGTTAACCCTACTTAATCCAGTTTTAATGGTTATATGCTTACCGCTTAGTTTGGAATTTCGCTTCATTCGTTAGGTGTACTGAAAAGGTTTAAAGGTTTTCCGCGAAACTAGAGCAGTTTTAAACTCTGTGATATGCATAGTCAATTTGGTGTTTCACTACAGTGGTTACTGGTAGACAGAAGCACAAAGTCTGACTATCAGTCTTACCACGGGGTATCGTATTACCCAGTAACTGAGTGTTGCCACGTTGTAATGGTAACACTTAACCTCTCGCCAAGTTAAAAGGTAGTCCTTGGGTCACGGGAACCGTCAACTAGGCATTAAAAAAATGCTATGAGCAGTCTCCACGGTCTCAGTGTTTCCAACACACACGGCTCAAAAATATACGGAGCTTTTTTGATGCCGTTTTATAGCTTGGGACAAGCCCGCCACACACGCCCAAACCACTGTAACTCCTGAAAGCCAGAATCAACAGCGGCGACCACCAGAAAAGCGCCGAGACAATGAAGGTCCACGAAGTCCCAGAGAATTAATTCAACTGTCTTGTATCCCGCAACGAAATTAATCAACTTACAGTTCTTTTTTCCTACTCCTTCGCTATAAGTGTAGCATGTACTTTCCACGTTTTATAGTTTGTAGTTAGTTGGCTTATTTTAATAGTTTTTTTTAAATATAAATGTTCGTAACTGAGTTGTGAAAAAAGTTTATACAGGGTGTAAACAACCTAATCACGAAGCCGTCATCAAAGCATTCTGTACATCATACTAAGCATTTTTATGTAAAAATGATTACTGTAAAACGACGTTTTTCGGGGTGTCAAATCATTTTTTGACGTAGAACTCAATCTAAAACACTCAAAACATTGTGCTGATGGATGGGTAGAATACTACGGGGTTGTGAAAGTGTTTAAATTAAGAACTTTCAATAAAACTTGTATTAAAAATACTTACAAAAAGTTGGAAATTCGATCCCCAATATCTCCGTAACTAGAAGGTTCCCAGGTATGGTGTAGATAAAAAAAAATATTACAATGAAGTGGAAAACCGGTGCCTTCCGACTCGCTCTATGTAAAATACTGGTATTCAGCTACATTCGGTTAGACAAGATCAAAACATACATAGTTAAGAAAAGGCTAGTTACATGACGATCGTGGTGTTTCACTACATTTTAGTAGGGATTCTTTCCAAACGATTTTATTCTTATTTTCAAAGCCTTTAATCAAGCACTAAAATTGAATTTCTGTCTGGAGGACCATCGGTGTTACCAGGCCTATGACGTAATTCAACTTTATCTGCGATGCTCGATGGTGCTGCACAATATTTACAAATAAAGTTAAAACTTGTTTGTTCGCCTCAAAACTATATAAAAAAAACAACCTGATAAATCGTCATACCTGAGCAAAGCCCTAGAAATATTCAATCTCAAAGAAAGCAAGTTTTCGTAAGTTCATAAGAATGTCAAAATGCCAGACACACAGGCCAGACATGTTAGCGCTTATAAAAGAACTTTTATAACTTTTGAAACTTATTAACGAGAAAAGTATGATACTTATACAGTTTTCTAATGTCTTCATAATGTTACTGAATTGTTGGAAATTGGACCTTAAGCAGATCATCATATTAAGCATTGTTAGAAATAGCTGTTGACTAGCTATTTTCCATAGATTCGCTTGTGTTAAAAATGTTCGTCAAAGTACATGTGTTACTGCCTCGTTGCGTTGGTCTTATGACAGCAACCACCACACGAACGACGTCAAATGATCATTTTTTCTTGCTTTCTTTTACCGCTGAGCGTTGAGTTCCGGGTTAAATTTCAGTTCAGTATTGGTCAATTGTCGTCGTCGACCCAGTGAAGTTGAGCTTAGAATAAAAAAGTAAATGGCAGACTATAAGCTCACTGGGTCGACGACATACTAAAGTTAGCAGGAAGCGACTGGTTGGAAGCGGCTAACACCAGAAAAAAATGGAGGCAGTAGGCGGAGGCCTATACCCCGTAACCAGCCATGAGAGAAACTTGTAATTTTATTTTTTTATTTAATTTTGCTTTTGCTACTCTTTTGGAAATAAAAAAGCAAATAAAATTGTCAGTCACTTACATGACAAACTGACGGAAAAGCAACGTGAACTATAATATAGTGCTCATAGATTCTCAAGCGAATTCTAAAACTATGGAGACAAAAATTGACTGGAATCTTATTGCAGTTGTCACTTGTATTATGTTGGCTGTAAATATGCACAATCAAATACACATTCCCATGGGGACAGGTAGAAACAACAGAACGCAAGCTGCTACGCTCCTTTCATACTCCTTTTGCTTCATACAAGTCCATACATGTCATTCTGGTCATACATGTCCACCAGTCACGAGCTAGCTGGCCATGTAAGATTTAGGCACACAGCACACTTTCGGGGTGTTACGCATCATTCGAGACAGGCCGAGCGGCAAAATTGAATGTATAAAGGGTGTAAAACACGTCTTTACGAAGCCGAAAGGCATTTGTTCACTCCATCATTGCGATTGTTTTTTTGTTGTACACCAGACCTGGGAACCTTCTAGTTACGGAGATATGGGGGGTCAAAGTTACAACTTTTTGACTAGTTTTTCTTTAAATCCAAGTTTTTTTTGTAAGATTTTGACCTTTAAACACCTCCTCAACCCCCGTACTCTTCAATCCATCCATCAGCACAATGTTTTAAGTGCGTTACATTGAGTTCTACCACAAAACATGACTTATTTATTTATTTATTTTTATTTATTTTATTTTTTTAACGTAGATATGAGTAACACACTTTAGACAGCACTTTTTTATTCTTATTATTTCCATCAGTTTTAACGACTTCTTCTTTTCAGCTGTCAGTACTTTTTGAACATTTTATTTATCACTCATATTCACAATCGTAAACTTAATTTCTATTAACACAGTCGTTCCTAATAATTACAAATTATATTCTTGAAATTTCCTTCGATTCAGACTGAACTTGACGAAGTTGAAATAAGATTGTAACAGAACATCAAAAACATGTTCTTTAAGTCGACATAGTCGAAAACTTTAACGTGTACGCGTAATGAGGTGCTTGATGTTACTGTGAAAATGAAAAATCCGATAAATTATTAAAATCCTAGTCATCGTCATTTCAGCCGAAAGACGTCCACTGCTGAACCACATTGACTGGTCCCGTGCGGCTCGCATCTACTTTCACCAGGTCATCGGCCCACCTAGTGGGAGGCCTTCGCAACGTCTTCCGGTTCGCGGTCGCCATTTCAGAACTAATATAATATATTTTAATAATGAGAAAATTTATGTGTATATTTTAAGTTAAGTTATACTGATGCCATAATGAAGTAAGTATAATTATTGCGTTTATTTTGAACTGTGATTTTACATCAATACTAATATTATGAAGAGGAAAGATTTGGTTTTTTGTTTGTTTGTTACGATTTGACTCAAAAACTACTCAACCGAATTAAAAATCTTTTACCATTAGAAAGCGACCTCTTTACCGAGTTACATAGGCCAAACAGTATATTGAGATCACGCCAATTAGCCAAACTGTCACAATTTTTGCGGATGAAGTGCTAGTTTCATATAAAACTTGAAGAAGAAAAAAACAAAAATGGATTCACAATCTTTTCTTCTTTTTTTAGTTAACCTTTTTTTTTCCTTTCCTGGGCAAGGTGACTCCATTCCTTCAACTGTTCTCAATGCATTGTATTTATATTTTTATATTACATTTTTTAAAATTAATTTGATTACTTGGTCAGCAAAATTACATTTTTCGTGAACTTTTGCTTAAAAATTACCGCTACCAAGCACCCTAAATTATTATATTTTAATTAACAATCCATCTGAAATAATCATATCACTTTAACTTCAATTCAATTCGGCATGTTAAGCCAAGTCAAAGGCCTTTGGGCCGCATAAAAACTTTGACACCAGGTTAGGCAACTAACCACACGATAAAGAAAGAAAGACCTTCCATTCAAACTTACAGTGTGACAGAAATAATTCCTAGAATGTTTCATCCGTGAGCATGTGATCCGTTACCTAGTAATTTTACGAACTAACTGATATTGTACTTAAACCGTAACACAGGTATATTTCGTGTGATAATATCGTACCTACCGAGAAGTTATAACAGTCGACTAGGGATGGCCTATTTCACAGTTCGTATTAACAAATGCATGTAATTTAAAGCTCTTTTGGGACCCATGAATAGTATTAGATGCATTGCAAAAGTGCACGGTCGCATTAGGATGGTAATGGTGGTCTAGAATATAAAATATTCGTGTCTTAAGAGAAAAAAATAGAATAGAATAAGCATTTATTCGCTCATGGACAGCACAACATAATAGAGCAGCACATACATATAGATTATAACAACAAACAGCTTAACAATTAATTAAAACAGCTCAACTGCGCTTAGCATGCCCATAACGAAAGTGGCATATTATGCTGGGTGTAAAACACTCAGCGCTGGTTTTCAGTAGGCCCCTTGCACACACACACACGGATGAGGGTAGTAGTTAGTAAAAAAATAATGTTATTATATTAAATGGGCATTTATAAGTGTACGTAATAAATAAATAATATACAATAAATATTTTTGTCACAGAGATTGTATTGCTGTCACGCAGTGCCCAAACGACCGCACGGAGAGCGCACAAAATAGACAACAGAAGAAAATGTGGTTTTGTGTACTTTTATTTGGTATAAAAGTACACAAAAACAACGTTTCGTAGTCCGAACGATTTTTTTTTTCATAAAAAATTAAAGAAAGCGTTTGGCCGCGTTTCTATGTTATTTTTTTAAATATAATTTAGTCAAATATGTTTTCTGGATGTTTGAACACAGAAGAAAATTTGGCAGTTATGTTTTTGAAGGTTCATATCTCTTTTAATAAATAATTGGACAACTATCAAACCTCACACGGGCGAAACCGCTAGTAGAAGACTAACTTCTACCAGCAGTATTACGTACTAACGTACATAATATTATTTTTAATCTATACTAATATTATAAAGCAGAAGAGTTTGTTTGTTTGTTTGGTTGAACGCGCTAATCTCAGGAACTACCGGATCGAATTGAAAAAAGCTTTTTGTGTTGGATAGTCCATTTATCGAGGAAGGCTTTAGGCTATATAACATCACGCTATGATTATAAGGAGCGGAGCAGGAATGAAAATGTTGCAAAAACGGGTTTTTTTTCCTTTCGTTTACTCTCTTATGTGACGCAGACGAAGTTGCGTGGGTCAGCTAGTAAGCAATAAAATTAAACTAATCCCCGCCACGAGAAGCTATAAATTTTGTAAACACACATTCGGATTCACAACTTATAGATCAATCACTTTAAATTCACTTAATTTTCATTCACTTAAAACATTGTGCTAATGGATGGATTGAATAGAACGGGGGTCGTAGAGGTGTTTCTTGCAATCTTACAATTAAAACTTGTATTTAAAAAAACTTTTTTAAACTTTGACGATCAGAACACATTATAAAACTTAAGAAGAGGGGTATTTATCGCGAATTTACCCGGATTGCACCAGCAGTACTTCAGTCTCCCCGCGACCACGGCTGGTGCAATCCGGTCGAAACGTCGGGATTAAATTAAAGGTAAATTCGCGATAAATACCCGTCTTCTTAAGTTTTAAAAAAACTAGTAAAATGTTGTAACTTTGACCTGTTGGGGTCACTAGGGGGAACTAGAAGTTTCCCAGGTATGGTGTAGGGCAAAAAAAATGATCACAATGACGGGGCAAACAAATGCATTTCGGCTTCGTTAAATATGTGTCTAACACAAATATTTCGTATGATCAAATCATTAAGGTCAACCAGTCAGATGTAAAACCTGTAATATTGAAACTGTGGCCAGCCTTACGCATCAGAGCGAGGACGTAATAAAACTTTCAATACTTAATGAGATTTTCGCTCGCTGCGTACAACCTGCTTTTAATTTTGTTGTTCTCCGTTCAAAATGTGTGTTAAAGGTTAAATTATGGTTTGCTTTTTTTTTGTTTTCTTTTGGTTGTTGGCATTAGGCTCACCCTCTATTACATTGGACTAAAATATAACTGGCACACTGTGATTGTCAGTGCATCAACAGCGCATACAAGAGATCACCGAAAAACATCAGCATCGGAACAGTTTTGGTGACTCGAAGTATTTATCATTAATTTTCCGATCATGGAGCAAATTATTCAAACTCAATATCAAGTCATGGAAGGAATGCAGAAACTTCTTATCAATTTCAAAAAAGAAGGAGGAAGCCGTAAGACTCCCGACAGTGTGCAGAGAAAAATAGACCTTCTCGACAAGTATTGGGCAGAATTTCAAAATAACCACGAGAAAATTAGTGAGCGCGAAGATCCTTCTCATCAATACTTTGTGCAAAATTCCCACGAACAGACAAGACAATTTTACAAAACGACTAGGGAATTCTTCGTAAAGTATTTAACTCAAGAACAAAAACCAGCTTCACCAGTATTGAAGCCAGCAGGCTTTGCTTTTGAGTCCACACCCTCCACCTCGCAGTCATCAGAGCCAAAACTCCTTCAAGATCAAGGTGGAGCTGAACGTGTTAATCAATCACCCCTTTCAATAAAGGTACCGGAAACAGCTGAGATCGCAAGTAATAGCAAAACCGACGAAATGCTACGCAAACAAAGGAGCAACATCAAAGCGTTCCAAAGGACCGCATCAAACATCAATGTGGAGCTCCTCAAAGAAAACTGGCAGTTTGAAGACGCCTTAAAGGTACTAGAGTCCAGGTGGAAAGCAGTGGATTCACTTTATTGGGACCTTGACAGTTTGCCCAATCAAGCAAATGTACAGTATGAGATGTCTTATAATACGTGTGAACTCGTTTACAACGAAATGAAAGCAACCATAAATTCCAAAATGTGGTCAGTTACTCACCGAGAGAAGTCGACGCCTAAGATCGAAATTCCAGCCTTTAGTGGTAGCTACGAACACTGGACAGCATTCAAAGATTTATTTGTTGAGACCATCCATTCCAGTCCGTCTCTTTCTAACGCACAGAGAATGCAGTTTCTTAAAAGTAAAGTGAAAGGCGAAGCCGAGAAACTCATTCAGCATCTATCAATCAGCTCGGAAAATTATGAGACCGCATGGGAGATTCTCAACCGCAGATACAACAACAGGAAACTGATCTTCACGTCACATCTCAATTCATTGCTGGCTGTTCCTATCACTCAACATTTATCAGCAGGATCAGTCAAAAAACTCCACGATACTACGAAAGAATGTATCAATGCGATCAAGAACCTTGGTGTAGACACGTCATCATGGGACCCAATACTGGTACACTTGCTTTCACAAAAGTTGGATACGGTGACTCATAACGACTACTTAGAGTCTCTGGCGGAGCCTCGTGAGCTACCTAACATAGTAGAATTTCTCGATTTTCTAGAAGGAAAATTTACATCATGGGAATCATCTCGTCGGAAACCAGAAACAACAAAACCATCTCAGTCGGAGCCTGCACAGACAACCAAGAAATTTCATTCATATAAAGCATTCAGCGCAAATCAGAACAAGAATAATAAGTATAAATCAAATTCATTGACAAAAGACAATGAAAGCGCAACAAACTGTCCACATTGCAATCAAGAGCACAAGTTGTTTTCGTGCAAAACATTTCTCGAATTACAGCCTGACGCAAAACGGAAGGCAGTTGCGAAATACAATTTGTGCAAAAACTGCTTATACGTACATCCGAATAGCAACGAATGCTCGTCAAGAAAAAAATGCCGCGTCTGCAACTCAGATCATAATACATTGCTTCACGACGCTTACGGCAAATGGGGTGGGCAGAAATCAAACAGCAATTCAGTGCAGCAATCAACAGCAGGCACTGATAGCAAGAAAACAACAAGTGACAGCAGCAACCACGTGTCTCAAGAGGATGTATCAGAAACTCTGCTTACCACAGCATTGATCAAAGTGCAAGTATACGATGGGTCACTGATAACTTTAAGAGCACTCCTTGATCAGGGTTCACAAACATCCCTGATAACGGAAAAAGCAGCACAGAAACTAAGAATACCCCGTGGCCGCTGCAAAGGTGTCATATTCGGTGTCGGGGCGAAAGAAAATAATTGCAAAGGCGTCATACAAATCACGTGCAGTGCCATGCAAGGCAATTACACATTTGAAACCGACGTTTTCATTATGCGAAATTTGATCAACAATTTGCCTAACAAATCATTCACAAAGCCAAAATCGTGGACATTCATAGAAAATATCACGTTGGCTGATCCAGATTTTCATGAGAGTCGTCCTGTAGACATTTTACTCGGGGCTGAGATATACTCAAACGTAATCCAAGAAGGTATCATCAGGCACGAAAATTCACAACCAGTCGCACAGCAAACACGTCTGGGCTGGATATTATGTGGCAACGTCCAAACAACATTTCAATGTAACGTTGTGATAAATAACATCGAAGACATTCAACAATTTTGGACAGTCGAAGACAAGCAGAAAATTCGGGAATGTCACAGCATGACCTGGATTGTTTGCAGCACTACAAGAACACAACAACTCGCGACAAAGAAGGTCGCTACATTGTGGAGATACCGTTCGAACCAAACTTTCAAGAAAAGCTGGGAGCTACGAAACCCATGGCTTTGGCACAATTCAGGCAACTGGACAGAAAATTTAGCAAACAACCACAATTAGCAGAAGCATACAGCCAGTTCATTCATGAATATCAAGCACTGAATCATATGGTCGAGTGTACCAATAACGTGACACCGACTTGCTACTTACCTCACCATTGTGTTCAGCGCGCCGATTCCGCAACTACGGCGTTAAGAGTAGTATTCAACGCATCGGCAAAAACATCAACGGGCTACACTTTGAACGACCTTATGAAGCGTGGCCCAAATTTACAGCAAGACCTCATGTCATTGATCTTGCGATGGAGGCAATATCAGTTTGCGTATACGGCGGATATAGAGAAAATGTATCGACAGATTCTTTGCAACACTGAACATCAAACCTATCAGAAGATACTATGGAGGAACAGTCCTGACCAACGTATACGTGAATATAAGCTCACGACAGTCACGTATGGCATGAAAGCAGCTCCATTCTTGGCCATGATGACTTTGAAACAGTTGGCGGCTGATGAAGGCCACAAGTATCAACACAGCAGGGCATCACAAGCGTTGCAAGAAGAATTTTATATGGACGACCTTGTAAGTGGAAGCTTCACGTTGTCGTCGGCCAAACAATTGCAACACGATTTGATCCAGTTACTTCAGTCGGGAGGTTTCAATTTACGTAAATGGTCGGGCAACAGCGAAGAATTACTTCAAAACGTCAGCAGAGCGTCCTCAAATCAACCATCATTTGATTTCAAGCAAGCAGAATCAACAAAGACGCTCGGGTTGAAATGGAACCCAAATGAAGATACGTTTTCGTTCGAGCTAAAAATAACCAAAACCAAACCAACAGAAAAACATACAAAACGTTCATTACTATCAGATATTTCAAAGATATTTGACCCACTCGGTTGGTTAGCTCCAATTACAACAAAGCTAAAAATATTATTCAAACAAGTTTGGCTGTCGAACATTCAATGGGACGACCAGCTGCCGGTTGAAATAAGCACCGAGTGGGAAAAAACCAAAGCAGAACTACAAAACATCAGTCAGTTTAAAATCCAAAGATGGTATCAGACAGGAGAGCAAGACACAATCCAACTGCACGGCTTCTGCGATGCATCATTATCAGCATACGTATGTGTCGTGTATTGTAAACTTGATACCAACATAACACTAGTCGCTGCAAAAACAAGACTTGTGCCAGAAAACAAAAAGCTCACTTTACCACGTTTAGAGCTGAGTGGGGCGCTTTTACTTACAACACTCATGCGGAAAATACTGCAAGCCCTCAAAGGACGCAAAATCAAAGTTTTTGGTTGGAGTGACTCCACTGCAGTTCTCGGTTGGATTCAAGGCAACATCAACCGCTGGACACCATTCGTAGCGAACAGAATCTAAACAAAGCAACGTCACAATTCGTCAGACTCAAAGCGATGATGTCATAGAATCCATACTACATAGAAACAGTAACTTGACACGCGCCGTGCGCGTGCTGGCTTGGGTGCTACGTATTACACGACGTCACAGCGAGCGCACTGCTTACTTGCACGGAAATGAATTAGAAACCGCAAAACATATGATTATAAAATATGTACAAGAAATTCATTTTTCGGAAGAAATTAGCAAGCTGCGGAAACAGGAGCAAATACACAACAAAAGTAAAACTTTGTGCCTTAACCCTTTTTTGGACAAGGATGGACTTTTGAAAGTGAAGGAGAAACAAACAAAGCACTATGTGACATCATCCTAATGCAGTTACATCACTCTCATGACGAACTGAATTATTACAATGGAATGTTACTGAGGCAGCATTTTGAAGAACGCTCACGAAGGCGACGAGGCATCATCGACGGGGTGGGCTACGTTGCCAACAGTTTATTTGGAGTTCTAGATCAACGTTTCGCCGATCAATACAAGCAAGATATTGATTTTATAAAAGGAAATCAAAATCACCTAGCACTCTTATGGAAAAACCAGACCTCAGTAGTAGAAGCAGAATATAATTTACTAAAGAGAACTGAAGAGTCAATCAATCGGCAACACAAGGCCATCAATCAACATCTAAATAACCTAACGAAGGCAACCAATATGTTGAACAAAGGTTTGCAGGAGCAAGAAGTAAAGAACGAGCTGGCACTGTCCACCATCATAGCTACAAATATGCTTACTAAGCTAAAATCCATACAAGACACAATAATCGACACAATAACAGATATTCATCATGGAATGTTTAGCGTTCATTTACTAACGCCGAAGCAATTACGAGACCAACTCAGCATAATCTCAGGACAATTATCGCGAGAGTTATCTTTACCGATAGAAAACATACAGACAGAACTACCAAAAATTTACCACCTTCTGAAGGTCAAAACAAGGGTAACACAGCAGTACCTCATATTTGAAATTAGAATACCACTGGTCAATAGAGAGAGTTACGAGTTATATCAGCTGATATCAATACCACAACAACATGGGAACACTACGGTCGCCGTCGTGCCGATATCAGATTACATCGCAATCAACTTACGCAAAGACACCTATCTGGCAATGACGGCGAGAGACAATATACAACAATGTGTCCAATACGACGAATCTATTCGCCTCTGTCACTCCAGAAAACCCATCTTCCAGTTTAAGTCAGAAGACAGCATGTGTATCAAAGATAAAGGCTCAAACAGATGTCTTACAAACATAGAAGCATGCCGCAATAATTGGATGGAATTGAACAAAATAAATACTTACCTTTATTATTGTTGCGGACAGTGCGCACTTCGTGTCATATGCGAGCATCAGATTACCGCAATACAAATCGCTAAAGCCGGGGTCATAGCACTGGATTCAGATTGCGTAATTAAAGGAGAAGACTTCACCGTTTTTTCACACAAACTGAGATACACAGAGTTAAAAACTGCGATTGACTTGGAATCGCAACAAATCGCACCTATCAACCATATCATCAACGTCACCGTGCCACAATTAGAAATCAACTTCACTGATCACGAAACCACATTGCGGCACATCAAAGAACAGATCGAACAGATGAAATCAGAAAACCCCTTGATCACAGGGATTTCAAGCCACGACATCCACCAATATTCAGTTATCTACGTGTTATTGGCATGCACTGTACTAGCAGTCACAGTTTATCTGTGTCGGTGGATCTGTCGTCGTCGGCAGAGAAGTGCCAACTTACAGTCAGACTTCGAGACGCAGCCTCCGCCGCCGCCGGTGCGGACACAGCACGAGATCGTCGACGCTCCGACGCCACGCACGAGAGACTCGAAAAAGCCAGAAGAGGCGGTTGAGTTAAGAAACTTTTCGAGTTTACTCAGCAGCATCAAACGCCACAAGAGGACACCTACATTCGCCACACCGGTGTCCGGTGACAGTGACTAATTCTAGTTATGGCTAAGAATAGTTATAAGTCATGTTTTGTAACTTGGGTGAAATTTATAAGTTTAGCATTTAAGCACTCTGTAACTCATTTTCATCATCCACTCGCATCTCTCTCGCCCGGGAATATGTACGAGTCATGTTTCGTACATGGCACGCGCGCATTGCATATGTATAAATAAAACATGCGGGGAAATGAAATACTGAATTTATTGAATTAACAGTATTTTTTAGATATATAGACTTGCCGGTACGAAGAGAGAAAAAAAACCAGAGAGAGAACCAAATGTAGAATAGTTGCTAGACATAAAAATATTAATAATGTTGCAAGTATTTAATTGATAAATATTACTAAGACGAGTAACTATTTAGGAATCGACTTAGACTTATTTATGATTGTTTATTTTATTATATATGTTGAATTTACTTTAACATAGTTGGGGCCGGCAAGTTGGTTAAACAACTAAGTAAGTAATTAAAATTAAACAACTAAGAAATTAATTTATACAACTAAGAAATTGATTTAAACAACTAAGTAATTAAATCTTAACATAAGTACTTAATGAATGAGCTAACTTAACTTAAATAATAAAACCACCTAGGTGTTTTGCTTATTTTTACAAAGGTAATGGACAAAGTTTTCTCAAAGAGCGAGTACCTATAGATTTTGCTACCTATTTTACAATCGGCTACCCTGACCTTACCATCGGGGCCAGTGTAAATTTTTACAATTCTGGCCATAGGCCATGATAGTGGAGGCACATTATCTTGTTTAACTATCACTAAATCCCCTACATTTAAATTGGGATGTGTTTGATGCCACTTGGGCCTGTTTTGTAACAGTGTTAGATAGTCCCTTGACCAAGCCTTCCAAAAGTCTTGTTTAATCTTGGAGCACATATTCCAGAACTTAAGCCTGTTCATGGGTACTGCCGAAAAATCTAATTCAGGATAGGAGGTCAAGGAGCTACCTATTAAAAAATGACCAGGCGTCAAAAAACTAAGATCAGAAATGTCTGAGCTCATGGGCAGCAGGGGACGAGAGTTCATCACTGCTTCTATCTCTGTTATAATGGTATAAAGACCTTCAAACGTTAAACATAAATTTCCTATAATTCTTTTAAAGTGATATTTAAAGCTCTTGACGCCTGCCTCCCAGAGTCCTCCAAACTCAGGAGAATAACTGGGAATAAAGTTAAACTTAATCATATTTGTAGTACAAAAATTCTCTACAGAATCCCTGTGAGTTTTCGAATGAAATAAATCATACAGACCCTTCAATTGATTAGAGGCTCCTTTAAAAGTTTTTGCATTATCAGAAAAAATCTGAGTAGGCATGCCACGCCTTGCAATAAATCTTTTGAGACATCCCAAAAAGGTCTCAGTAGTAAGGTCACTAACAAGTTCTATGTGAACCGCCTTGACAGCAAAACAAACAAACAGCGCGACATAGCATTTAGACACAAGAGGTCTTCGAATTCTTGCAGACTTCATGCTGAATGGACCACAGAAATCTACACCCACGACCTCAAATGGTCTTGCCGACGTTAGCCTTTCTTTAGGGAGAGAACCCATCAGTTGTTTAGCCGCTGCAGCCTTTAAACGTGAGCACTTCATACACTTGTGTAATACCTTTTTGACCTCCCGATGCCCACTGACAAGCCAGTAGCGCTGGGATAGCGAACTCAATATTATCTTGGGTCCCGCATGCAGCAGTCGCATATGTTCCCTTTCTATTAATAAGCTCGTTATATGGCAAGCTTTCGGTAAGATTATTGGGTGCATTTTGTCGTATGGGATATTATTTGCATTTTGTAAGCGGCCACCGACCCGTAGTATGCTTTCTTTGTCCAAAAATGGATGAAGATTGGATATACCACACTTTAAAACTTTTTCGTTTAAAATTGAAACTATCTCTTTAGAAAAATACTTTTTCTGTGTACATTTTATAATGACCAATAAAGCCTTTTGTAGCTCCTTTGGAGTTAGGACTCCTGTGAGTCTGTTATTTAAAATCAAAGTATTATTTTTAAATCTAAGCATATACGCTATAACTCTTTGTAATTTATTTAAATTTGAGAATTTTTTAAAGATGTCAAACAATTCTGACTGGTCGACCACAGATGGGTTTGCTACAGTAGCTGACGACACAGTTGTAGGTGGAATAGGTAAATTGCAATGAGCATAAAATGGGTGTATATAGTCCTTACTGGATAGCTCTGTGGGGCCCTCCCACCATAGTCTGATGGACTGCAATTTTTGTGGCTCAACGCCTCTAGACAGCAGGTCAGCAGGATTGTCTGAGGTTTTTACAAAGGACCACTCAACTTCACCTGTCAATTCATGTATTTGTTTGACTCTTTTTGCAACATATGCATTGGAATTAATATTAGTTGACTTAATCCATGCCAACACAATTTGTGAGTCACTATAAAGGTATACCTTTAATGGAAATCGTGACAGTAATAGGTTGTTCACTCTTTGGGTTAGTTGGGCTAATAATAGAGCGGCATTCAGTTCAAGCTTAGGAATGGTTAAGGCTTTATTTAGCGGAGCAAGACGAGACTTTGAACACAATAAATTTACAATGACTGACCCATCTTTGTTCAAAATTCTTAAATATAGGCAGCAACCAAATGCCTTTTGTGATGCATCTGCATAGCCTACTAGCTCTATGTATAGTGTGCCACAAGAATTTACACAACGCGGAACAGTGACATTACCCATTTTGTTTAAGTTGTTTAGAAATGTATGCCAAACGTCCAACAAGCTCTGAGGTAACATAGTATCCCATCCTACATTGACAGACCATAATTGCTGCATAAAAAGCTTAGCAACCACAATTATAGGTCCTATTAAACCAAGCGGATCAAACATTTTGCCGACAAAGCTAAGTACCTGTCTCTTAGTGTACATGCCATCTTTAAATGGTGGACTTGTAAAACTAAACTGATCTATAATATTGTTGTATTTTAAGCCCAATGTTTTTACAATGTTATTTTTATCAAATTCAATGTTATCATTGAAATATTTATGTTCAATAGGAACATCTTCTAGCACTTGAGGGACATTTGAAGACCATTTGTGTAACTTAAAGTTTCCCAATTGTAAAAGTTCTACTAATTGTGTCTTGAGATCATGCAGGGACTCTGTACTGTCAGAGCCACATAGTACATCATCTACGTAAGTATTCGAGAACATAGCCTCTGCTGCAAGCGGATGCCTCTTTCCATACCTATGGGCCAACTCTATTAGGCATCGGGTTGCCAGAAATGTAGATGCTTTTAACCCATATGTAATAGTGTGCAGTTGTAAACAACTGATAGGCTTGCATGGATCATCTCTCCAAAGTATGTTTTGGAGGCAGGTTTGCTTTGGATTTATCCTCACGCAACGAAACATCTTGGCAATGTCACAAATTAAAGTGAAAAGGTACGTACGGAACAGGAGCAGGATATCAAATAGTTCTTTTTGTACAACTGGTCCATTCAACATGACATCATTAAGGGAGACTCTACCTTTTGACTTCATGCTACCATTAAATACCACACGCAGCTTGGTTGTTCTGCTGTCCTCATTGATCACAGCATGATGAGCTAAAAAATAAACATGTCCATTAGTCACTTCATATTCACTAATGTCAACCTCTTTGGCATGTCCCAAGGCAACATATTCTTCAATAAATTGTTTATATTTTTCCAGGTACAAAGGATTTCTTTTGAATTTCTTTTCCAGTGTCAAAAATCTTTGGTGGGCAACTGAAAAGGAATCTCCAAGCTGTAGTTGTTCTAAGTCACAGACAAGTGGCATATCAACTTGAAATATATTATTTTCAATTTTAACTGAGCTTTGAAAGGTAGCCTCAGCTTTTTTATACTCATTAGACAACTTATCAGCTGGTTCAGGAACTTTTTCAGTGAGCCAAAATTGCTCCATCACATTTTCGAGTTTTTTAGAATCACATATAGCCAAATTTGAAACATAATTTTTACCAACATTACATGTATTTATAGTACCCCCAAGAACGTATCCAAATAAAGTTCTCTGCAAAACAGGACCATTTGGAATTTTTATATTTCCATCTAACAAAATACTGAAGTATATATCGGCACCTAAAAGCAAAGAAATTTCTTCAGGAAGATTAAACTTATCATCAGACAAAATTATATTTTTAGGTAAATTAAGTAGTGAGATATCAATACATTGCTGGGGTAATTTTGTGATTATAGAATCCACAACATGGCATTTTGCATTTAATTGAGTTTTTGACACTGGTGAATGCAAATTTATATTAACAAAATGACTGATTTTGTTGCGTTTATTTGTAACACCAATAATATGTGTTTCTTCTTTATTGTATGCTAAACCCAAAGCCTTCACAAGGGAGTTTTTGATGAGTGACACCTGACTACCTGAGTCAAGCAGTGCCCTGACATAGACTTCATGGCCTGCAATATTAAATAATTTTACCTTCACAGTTGGCAATATAACATTGTTACTTAGTGCTATACTGGAGTATGTAACAGCCTCCTTTCCTTCTATTTCTTTGCCCACATGCAGAAGAGTATTGTGCTTCTCCTTACACACTTGACAGGTAAAGTGAAATTTACATTTGCCATTATGTGAGTTTAGACATGTGGAACATAGGTTGTTTATAGAAACAAATTTCTGACGGTCTTCTATGGAAGCTGTTTTGAAGGAGGGGCAATTGTAAAGTTTGTGGGAGTTATTACCCTTGCAAAATGTACATAATTTTGCATTATTAGAAGTAGCAACATTGGTTACCTTATTTGACTTCTTTGAAATGGCTTCATAGGAGCCGCAGTCCTCAAGCGCCATAGCACGCTTTTCGAGGAAAGTTGTAAATTCTTCCATCGTTGGTAATACTTCAGGGTTCCTGTCAAGTTGATAGGCTCTGTTTGTAAATGTGTCTAGTTTCCTAGATAAAATAGAAATAAGAAGCATATCCCACGCCTTTGTGGGCTGCTTTAAATTTTGTAAAGCATATAGCTGCTGCTTAATTTCAGAAATTAATGACCTTATAGAGGCCGCAGTACCCTTCTGCATTGTAGGCAAGTCTAAAAGTACATTTATGTGGTTTATAATTAACCTGGACTTATTTTCAAAACGTTTCTTTAATAATATTAAAGCCTCTTCATAAGATTGATTTACAAGAGGTAAATTAACAATCTCATTAAGTGCATCGTCACTTAAATATTTCCTTAAGTAAAACAACTTTTGTACATCAGAAAGTGCTTTGTTGTTGTGTATTACAGCAGTAAACAAATCTATGAAAGGTGTGTACTTTGTGAAATCCTTTCCACTGAATACTGGTAAATCAATATTTGGTAATTTAGATGAGGATACACTTGTACACTGAGACACTTCTGATGTATTTAAGTTTTTCAAATAATGGTTTATTTTGGATATGATTGAGAAGTATTTTTCTTCTAGAATGGCAACATCTTCGTTGTCTTTACCATCTAATGACAAAATATCTAGTTGGACCTTTTCGTAGTCCTTTAGAGTACAAATTAACTTTTCTTTCCGAGCTTGAAGAGCTTCGGTAGTGACACTAGCAATATTCACTGGGTCGTTGATAAAGTTCTCAATGCGAGTTACGGTACCTTTGAGTTGACCGCGCTTTAGACGCAAAGTCTTGAGATCCTCTTCCATCCTGGTTAGGTTACAGCACCTTAGGCTGACCGTCGTATTAAACACCGTTGTATTTCTTGTTGTTTTCAAAATAACAACAACCGACGCAACCGGTCACCACTAATCACAAACACAACACAACACAACGTGTCACTGTCAAATTGACAGCAGTGACATATAGCTGTCAATGTCAAATGTCCGCGTTCCAGCTCTATGGCGCGTTCCCGCTTTTTTGTTGACGTGGAGTGGGTAGGTACCAAATTTTCCAAGGAAGGTAGAAGTAGGTACTTACGAATTTTTCACTTTCTTTTACTTACAAGCCAGCCACTTCTTCTTTGAATTCGATTTTATGGAAATACGAACCAACACGATGACTGTAATAATTATGATGAATGATATTTCTTGGACTGTAGGTATCTTGAAAACATGGGTTTCTTTGGGGTCGATGGTTTCTTCGTGCTCCTTCAGAGCTGCCCAAGTGCAAAATTTCTTGATTGATAACTTGATTCTGCACGAAGACCTGCCCGGGCCGCAGGAGTAGATAATCACGCGAAGCAGGTATAGCCGTGCTTCACGAACAGAACGTCGTCGCCACGAACCACGGAGAATAGTTTTACACGAAGTCCTCGTTACACTAATCGAAGGACCACACTCGCATGTATAAATAAAACATGCGGGGAAATGAAATACTGAATTTATTGAATTAACAGTATTTTTAGATATATAGACTTGCCGGTACGAAGAGAGAAAAAAAACCAGAGAGAGAACCAAATGTAGAATAGTTGCTAGACATAAAAATATTAATAATGTTGCAAGTATTTAATTGATAAATATTACTAAGACGAGTAACTATTTAGGAATCGACTTAGACTTATTTATGATTGTTTATTTTATTATATATGTTGAATTTACTTTAACAGCATATATCAGCACTTTTCCGTCACCTTGCACAAATTATAGTGTAAAGCGACAGTACACAATCAGCGTTCATAGTCAGCTGTACTCATTCACGCATTATTCATATAGCATTAGTTACGTGGTAGTTAAATATATTCAATAAACCATCATCTTTGACTATCCGTGACTTATCATTCAAGCTATCAATCAAGGTGTGTGCGACCCATTCAGCAGCGCATACAGTACTTTTTAGGTACACCTCTGCCTAACTCTTTTGAGAATACAAAGCGTGTTATGCTTTTTGTTTTAAATAAAAAAGATAAAAACTTAGAAGCATTAGAACCGTTTTCCGAATACAAATTCAATGTTTAAAGTTCAAACAGAAGGTTGACTCATGTCACGCATATTATTATAAAATATTTTACAGAAAAAATATTCAGGGTTTTATTGATACTACATCAGTATTAAAATAAAACAAAATCACTAAATTATGAAACAACAGAGATATTAAATTATGTAATGATTGAAAAACATTTTTTTTCTTTATTGCTTATCATAGCCAGCCCACAAAAAAAGAAAACCAATAAAACCCGACACTAACTAACTCACAACCAACTCCACAATGAAAACCACAAAAGCCAGAGCTTGACAGCCTACAAAATGAAACTCACAACGATTCATATTCCAGGATTTGCTCCGAATATTTCACCTGCGATGCAAAAGGGTGAATGAAATTGTTAACCAAACAAGCAGCCAAACAAATTCTGGCTATTTGTTCCCCTGGGGCGAAGCCAACTTGGCTTGATCTAGCTAAAGATTTCTCGAATTTATGTCCACACACATTTCTTCTGGATCCAGGGTAAAAGTTCAGCGTCTAAGTAATAAAATGATAAAACTGTCGCAACCAAGTTTTATTTGGGGAGCATCAAATTGGTCTGCGAAGTATAAAGTTTTTGATGCCGAAAATAATAGGAGTTAAAGGATATAAAAATGTTTGAGTTTATCGCTGATTCTATTTAGGAATGTCAGGGAGGATCCATCTTTGAGAGATGGATTTCTTTTATCTTACGACGCTGTCAATTCTCCGGAAACGAGGGAATTTTAATTTACTTGAAGCATTGCTTCGACTTAAGTTTTAAATCTTAAGCACTATGATTGAATGTACAATTTCACTTGCAATTTTGAGTTAGATGTTTCTACGGCAGTCGTTGAATACGGTCCCCATGGTATAAAATGTTAAGTACAGCTTCAACATGTAATGCTACACTGCTGCAAAATATACGGTTGATGGCGCGCTGTAGGATTTTGGGTAACTTCAGACATGATAAGTAGCTCTTATGCTGGCGTTGTATACGACCGCTGTTTACATAGCTATACTGTGATCTTACTTTACAAAATGTAACTTAACTTACATTGGTAGGTAATCAGATCAACGTAAAATTAATGTAGCTTAATTAATATAACTATCTGTACCACGATTTTATAACCTATACAGTATGTAATCACACTGCTGCTATTATGTGACTTGTAACTGGAACCTTGTGGAAATCTGTAGTTCTAGGGTTGAGGAATACTATCCGCTCGTGATACAGTTTTATACTCGTACGAGGGGATAGGGCGAATCAGTCTAAAGACAGCCAAACCATCTCTATACTGTACAATTTCAAATACAAAGATCTGTCTATTTTGTGTTTATTATTATGTTACTCTGTATGGTTGTCCTAAATTTGTGAATAAATATTATTATTATTTCCTTTACAATTATATACAAACTTTTTACATTTTTAAATATTAATATAAACATATACAGGGTGAAATTGAATAGATGCGACAAATTTAAATATACAATAATACGTGTTGTCAAGAAAATGTACAAAATATCAAATGTAAAATTTAAAAATAATTTATCAGTGTTACGAAAACCGTTAAAATAATAAAAGTATCAAAAAATCTCGTCCGACTCATCGCAGTGCTGAATATAGCGGTCATTTACCTAATTTTGCCTTAATTTTTCTTATTTATTTTGTATATTACTGAAATACCGATAATTCGTACTTAAATAAAGATAATAACATCAATGGACTTTTTGAAAACGATAATCGCGTAATTTTTTTTAACGATTTAGATTGTAGAAAAAACAGTTTATAATTTCTATGTTACTGTAACTGATGCTCCAATTTCATTTTGTCGCATTAATTAAAATTCACCCTGTATATAAAAACATTTAAAAATATAAAAAAATTGTAGCCCACCGGTATCGGGAACAGGGTCCAAGCTACCGGCGATCAGGGCTCCAGAGAGAGGAACCTCCTAACAATACGGGCCGTGTCCAAGAGTATTATTATTATAATTAAAATATTTGGTCCATTCGCGAGAAAACCCATTTTTGGAGTAGTGTGACCATTTATTTAAAAGAATAATAGGCATTACAACATTGGAAGTACTAGGGATGAAGGGTGAATTTATGTTTAGTTTTTTAATGAAAAAATGTAAATGAGTAACAGACATTTATTCTGGTCCACTTTCATTAGGATTTCTAATTATATTCAACATAAACTTTGAAAATAAGATTAATTATACACTCTGAATAATACATTTATAATAAAGTGTGATGTAATTCTGTGCGTAAAAACTATTTTAATTTCTAAGATTTACGACCAAATCGCTCACCTAGTTTCTTCAGCTTAAAACTCAACCATTTGCGGCTGAATATAAATCAAGCTGAAACTGTAAGTCGAAAACTTGGTTATTTGAATATTTCAGTACAAAGAAAGAATGAGAAATTAAAAAATAATATAGTTTTTAATCAAACAAAAAGTAGGTCAACTCCCTAAGCTCTTGTCAAGTAAAACTTGCTAACTAAACAAGAAATTTTTAGAGAGAATTCCTATATTTTGTTACTCGATTGAGTATTTCGTAGGCTTGCTACGAAACTTGTAGCGCCTCTACGAACTTGCTACGGATTAATCTCCATTTTTCTTAGAACTTACCGGCTTACGTTTTAATCTTACATTCAAACAGTTTGTAACTTAAAAGCATTATTATAATATTACTTTACCTTAAAACAAAGCTCTCAAGGGGATCGGCAGAGTACTAAGGCGATTGGAGTAAATCTTTCAGAAACCTTTTTAGAGGTCGACTAAAAGGTGAAGTAAAGAATATAAAATAGAAAGTTTCAGCTGTTCATTAATCCGTTTTATACGTTTGGATTTGAATTGAAATCTTGTGTTATCTTAAATTTCAATGTCTCTTTGTAATTTCTAAATTACAGATTTTTCTGAATACTTGTGAAAGAATATACATTACCAATTAAAATATCTGCCTATCTGTTTGTTTTGGCTAATCTCGAGAACTGCTGAAAAGGGGCTTTTACTGGCTTAAAGCTTTTGTTAGAAAGAGTAACTTGGACTACTTTTATTTGAAAACAAGAATGTGTATGTCTATTGCTACTAAAAATCAACCAAAGTTATTGAAAAATAACACTCTAAGTAAAATCGGGGTTTACAAGGTAAAATTGACTCCTGCTATTGCTAAAGTGGGTAAAATGTAGCTTATATTACCAGGGCCCTCATAATGAATCGATTGACACCTTATTCATGAAAATCGAATGAATGGTTTAGGCGCTACGGTAGAGCATACGTAAATACAAACCTAAATATGTCACCGTGAGATTTTAAAACTCATTAGATTGTAATCTATCCAGCGAGATAGTAAACTCTGGACAGATTGTCGAACGAATATACTGCTTGTTGCATTATTATTCGGTAGATTATAATCTATCGAAGTGAAACCGTAAAGCTGTGAAATGCGTGTGATGGAAGTATCTTTGCCTTCATAATCGGGACTTGAAGCACCCCGATGTAAGGTTAGTTTGGTTCTTTTAAACTTTGTAGACAGAAATAGGAGCTCCGTCGACTACGAAGTGTTTTGAGGTTAGGTTACGTTCATCGGTTTTTCTCTGGAATGGTGTATTACGTTTTCATATGAGTGGTACCAGAGGTCAAGGAAAACCCCCCTCCCTGATCCCCTCCACAGCGCGCGCGTTGGGTTCCCAATTTTACGGTTTCACTTCGATAGATAGAGATAGACAATCTACCGAAAAATAATGCGTTAAAATGTAAGCAGTATGTTCGTTTGACCATCTTTCTAGAGCTTACAATCTTGCTAGATAAATTACAATCTAGTAGGTTTTACAATTTTACGGTAACATGTATACTGCCAAAACTCATAATCCTTCCTTTTGGTTTCGCCGTAGTCGGGTAAAAGGATTAACGTTCCGGGCAAAAAATAAAACCCGATTCAAATACCTATGAGTTAGAAAATAAATGAGAAAATCTTTTACCGATTATTTAAATTAGTTACCATACACTTAAACCCAACTTCCTAAAAACATCACGAATTCCATCTACATTTCCTATTAGAATGTTCACATACGAAAAATTTAACAAAATGGAATTTTATAATAAAATATGGAATATCTCATATCTTGTAAATATTTGGCATACGGTGAGTGCGCGCGACTGGATGCGATGTACGTTCCGAAGCCGCATATTTGTGATACCAGGGCATCAGGGATGGCGGACAAATGTATGTACATAGTGTTGCTTTATAGTGTCAATGTCCGAGAAGTTTTGTGGAAAATGGGTGCTGTGGTTTTGGTACATTTTATGGAAGATTTGGGAAAGTTTTAAGTGAGAGTGCAGTCCAAAGATAAGATGGATTTGCCAATTTAACGAGTGGGTTTTAGAATATATTTCTCTACATGATGTATTTTGGGAACAATGAACGTATGGATGCTATTGAAGATCTTAAGGTCGTAGCCACATTCTTGTCTTATTCAATTCAGATTGCCAACGATACCGAAGAACATTGCCCTCATAAGTGAATATAAAAATATATGTATATCATATTTGTGGTATTATTTACTCGACCTCTATCACGAAAACCCTTTCCGTAACGTCTCAGCGAAGAGCTTGGGTGGAGATACCTATTCGCAACATACATTTGTATATTCCCACTCGTAGAGTCTATTTCAACACCAAAAACAAAATAAACAGAGTCACGGAAACACAAACACTCTCCTCGTATATTTCCTTATGTATATTCGTTTTATTGAATTGTAACTCGCGGCAACCATACAAAGCACGCACGAGGATTCGATCGCGATATAAATGCAGCGATTGTGAGCTCTCTCAAGTCAGCTGAATGCAATAAAACATGGAAAATAATACGTAAACCTGCACGAGTCGACTGAGATTTTATACAGGGTGTATTTCACCTCATCACAAAGCCGTTAACCAAGCATTCTGTATATCAAACTAAGTAACTTTCCGCAAAAAATATTGCTGGGAAACCACTTTTTTTTTTGAGGTTCTAAATCATGTTTTGTGGTATAACTCAATGTAACACACTCAAAACATTGTGCGGATGGTTGGATTGAATAGTACGGGGGTCGTAGAGATATTTAAAGTAAAAATCATGCGATAAAAAGTGGTATTAAAAAAAAACTTGTCAAAATCTTGCAACTTTGACCCCCAATATCTCCGTAACTAGAAGGTTCCCAGGTACAGTGTAGAACAAAAAAATGATCAGAATGACAAGGAGAACAAGTGCCTTAAGTATTCGTTAGGAGGTGTTTTACACCCTATATGTATTTAAAGGGTTCTCTATCGTATTACCTAACTTTTTAATCCATAATCTAAAAAACATAATTTTTTCTGTCATAATCATCATTTGTCCGAATGAAAATTTACCCGAACTTTAAATCACATAATATCATATGCCATAAAGTTGAAATCCCTAAATATAATAAGCCCTCAATCCGTTTGTCATAAGTATTACAATCAATAATATACCGTCGCATATCGTCGCACCGCAGCTTCGGCTTGCTGGCCGGCTTGGCCGGCCAGCCTCAGCCGCGGCGGCCAGTGTTACAAACGTGTTATGGATAATGATTTTCGGACAAAAATTTTTAGGACAATCAAGGGAGTACCATATTTAAAGACTGGAGTTTTTAGTGTTTTCTGAAATTTATGTTGACTAGAACTTATCAGGTAGGTAGTATAACAAACTATGATAGCAGATAACCTTTTTTTGTCTATTGACTGCATTGTCGAAGCAGGTTGTTTAGTTTTAGGCTCCAAGGGACCATCATAGACTGGTACTCCCTTGATTTGCCTAAAATTATTTGTCCGAAAATTATTATCCATAACACGTTTGCTATAAACTTCAGTAACCATAATGTTCAAAACACCGAAATTATGTTTTACATAAGTAACTTTACTTCTAATACTATTTTGTTATAATATCGAATACTATAATAATTGAATCTCCTAATTTTACATGACATAAAGTCGTATGTCCTAAATATTGTATTGCACATAATGTGTATGATTCCGAATGGTCATTTATAAATTGTTAGTCGCTAAAAAAAATTCTAAACGTTAGGTTTTAGTGACAGAAACGAATTGCTGTAAATCCGACTCAACGCAGTCTTGTCTGCCCTACCCCAAGAGTGTTATTTAAAATCGCGTAGGCGCGGAGGGACGAGGCGGGCCGCGAGTTGAGGAGCAGGTGGTTGTAACACTCCCCGCCGCGGCTGAGGCTGGCCGGCGAAGCCGGTCAGCAAGCCGAAGCTGCGGTGGTGAGCGTTAAACCCATCTGCGACGATAAGCTCGCGTGAGGCCGCCGGAGCCCCGCAGTGCCGGAGCCGTGACAGAAACCATGCCTGCTGCATGATGCTTGCTCGTTTGCATGCTACATGCTTGCTCGTTTGCATGCTACATTCTTGCTCGTTTGCATGCTACATGCTTGCTTGCATACTGTATGCTTGCTTGCATGCTGCACGCTTGCTTGCATGCTTGCTTGCTGCATGCTTGCTTGCTGCATGCTTGCTTGCTGCATGCTTGCTTGCTGCATGCTTGCTTGCTCCATGCTTGCTTGCTTGCTTGCCGCATGCTTGCTACATGCGAGCTTTATGCTTGCTGGCGTTACGTGCTTGCTACATGCGTGCTGCATGCGTGCTGCAGGCGTGCCGCATGCTGGCTGCATGCTTGCTACAAGCGAGCTGCATGCTTGCTTGCATTATGTGCTTGCTACATGCGTGCTGCATGCGTGCTGCATGCTTGCTGCATGCGTGCTGCATGCTTGCTGCATGCTTGCTTGCTACATGCTTGCAAGCTTGCTGTATGCGTGCCGCATGTTTGCCACATGCGTGCCGCATGCTTGCTGCATGCTTGCTTGCATTGCAGGTCAACGCCTACATACGATTGAACATATACTTAGAATGGGACTTATGACTTTTATTGAAAACGATTTTATGTCTTTTGTATATTATTGATTGTAATACTTATGACAAACGGATTTAGGGCTTATTATATTTAGGGATTTCAACTTTATGGCATATGATATTATGTGATTTAAAGTTCGGGTAAATTATCATTCGGACGAATGATGATTATGACAAAAAACATTATGTCATTTTAGATTATGGATTAAAAAGTTAGGTAATACGATAGAGAACCTCATAGACTAGGTACTCGTATTTGATATAAATGTCAACTATAAACCTCCAGGCATTACACAGAGACCCACGGACAACGAAGTGATCCAACTAGGGCTCTAATTTCTCCTTTCGAGGTATATCCCTCAGTTATTGTATTGTATTGTAAAGCGGGTTGGTATCCGCAACTCCACGTCAAAGCGCGTGTTTTGCGTACCGGCGGGAAATTTATTAGATCCACCTCAACTCCCCGAGAAAGGCCAGCAGCGCCTTGATGTCGCTGACTATCTCGCGGAGAGTACCTGGGTTACCGAAGTACTTTGCCCGGTATGTTGCAACAACCACTGGACAGTGCAGAAGCAGTGGGCTGCTGTCTAATCTTCCCCCATGCAGGGACGGCATAGAGCATCCCCCAGTTAAATAAATTAATGATTTAGCTGTCAACACTTTAAATTGAATGCCCTCGGTGGCATCGTGCATTCTTTTATTTTGACGCCATTATAGCCAGAATAACCTTCTAAGTTTTCATAACATTTCGAAGTCAGCTGAATTGAAAACTTAATTTTCTTTAGCGCTTGCTTTATTAAAAAGAAACAATGGAATGTTTAATAATGAGGTGAACAAAGCCAAGGCTATTGAAAGGAATCTTTTCTTTAAGAACTTTTTGCTGGCACTAACTGGCTACCCTAACTGCGCTTGCGTTTAATTTAGTTTGAATTATGAATGCTGTATTCTTTTGTTTTTATTTTAGAAGGTATAGTGGTTTGTGTATTAAACACTGGCCGCTATGAAATTTACATATTGCCTTTAGTATGGTCTTTAGTATGATAATTTGGTATAGTCGGTTTCTACGGAACACTCCAATGGTCATAAATCTTCTCGTATTTAACAACGAGGGATTTTCTTTTCCAACTCTTCCCTAGTCGCTGGATAGATGGCACTGATATCGGTATGTTCCTGCAAGGAGCAGAACGCCACATTATTTGACTTGGACCTAATGGTTATATTCGGAAGCTTATGCAAACGAAAGTATCAGTCAACGAGCGTATGTGACGTGTGTTTTATAAAGCGTCCCTAGTCGCATTTTTTGTTGGCATTTAGTTGGGCCACATACCTCTGGTTAGTTGGCAATTGCATACAATTGGCGGGCAGTTTGCGGGTTGGGCCCAAAACTGATGGCCAACGAGGATTTGCCTACGAAATCCCAACTTGCGATGGAGCTAACGTGGAATCATAGACTATATGGATATACTATAATATATTGAGTGGAATTGCCTACGAACTTACGAAGTCCCAACTTGTGACGGCGCGAACGCATAAACAATTTTGCATCAGAGTTATCCACATTAGGGATAATCGCACGGGTCTACCTGACTGCAGGCAGTGCAATGGAAAGGCCTCGCCCTGGGGGAACCGCCTATTTGATCACGGTTTCCCTTATTCCAATTTCCAGGTACACACGAGTTCACTACAATACCGCGCGAGTCATTCAACGCCGGAGAATCTTAACACCGCGATTCAGAAACGTGACGTAATTGTACAACGCCATCTAGTTTAAAGATACGAACTAAAACGCTGTACTTACGCGTCTACTTTCCCAGAATAACGGTACCTTTACTTAGATGGCACTCAGAGTACAATGTTAACAAGTTAATATATCAAGTAGGTACCATTGACAAGATTGCACTTAGTGAGATATCTAAGTAAGATAAATTGAGAACAATCAGTTACGAGATACTGACGAATCATAGCAACAAGGGAATTAAGTCATCTTCTTTAGTGGTGTGATATATATTTACTAGACTATAATAAACAGGGTGGAATTTTACAATGCCACCTGGAGGGAAAGTACTCTAAGTACTGGAGAACGCAAATTTTACTCAAAGGAGACATACCTTTATTTTTTAAAAGAAACAAATCTGCATTCAAAGATTTTCAAAAAATATTTCGAACCAGAATCGAACCCGGGATGGATCGACTGGAGTTCGAAAAAATAATATACCTTTTTGACATCAATCGATAGGTTCAATCATTTATCGATCAAATCTCTAATAAACATGATACGATTTAAGTTCGTTAATACAATAATTGTACCTATCGGGTACGGACCGGGTTTCTGCTATAGAGTCTGCGTACTAGTAAAAGCTCATACTGGGTAATTATACCTGTACCAGTATAGACGTATCATAACTAACAGGCCTATTGAAAGGTTTAAGTTGGACCGATGTAAGTTGTTATCATAACTTAAATCCCTACAAAAAACTCCCAACAGTAGGAATAGAAGCTGCAGGCCTGTCGTTAGTTAGCTCAATGTTGTTTTAGTAATTTAAATGCATACAAAATCTCCCAACAGTAGGAATAGTAACAGAAGGCCCTTTGTTGGCTATTCGTTGGGCAAATAGTGCATGTTTATGACAGTGAGCCTACTTTAAGATTAGGTTGGCGGAACAACTAACCGTCTGCCAATACATTCCCAACTGTTGGCATAAGGAAGCCAACGGCAATTGCTACTAGGGGTTTTGGTTTTGGCACCTAGAGTCAGATCAACGCCATCTACCGAGTTCTTGCAAACTATTTTTTTTTCAATTCTCAAATAGAAAACCTCTCATTATGACAGTTGTAGCTTTCATATTATATATAGTGTTTGATGCAATGGGGATGCATACTGTGGAACTAATGGCGCAAGCATAGCTGGTTCCAACCATCGTCATTGGTTGAAAATCAAAGAATGTCATTTCATATTTTAAAATACCTTGACCTCATTTCTCAAAACGAGACTAGCTATGGTGGCGCCATCTACAATTAGCTTTAATGGTCGTCCTCATTCAAGATTACAAAAGCGATAGGAGTTGAATGTCTTGTTCCGTGCATTGTAAAGTACAAAGCCTTTTTCTCTTTTGGCTATCAAAAAATATAGAATAGTGCGTTTAAAAGGGCGTTAGCCCGAATGGACACCCGGTGTATTTATTCCGCGTAGTTTCACGGAAAGCGAACAAGATTGTCCGAAGACGAGCGTACTCGACTTCGTCTATTTACAGTTAGTCGTTTGTGTTCGGATTACATAGGCGATCGAGTTCGGGCTAACGACTAAGTAGTGTAAACAAACGCGCCATGAAATAAACTCAAAAAGAAAGTTCATTCTTTCCACTTTACGTTCTATGTGCGCCTGCATCGTAAATAGTTGATCTCGCTATACATACGGAATATCTTCCTTTATTACTCTCCGCGGAGAAGTTTTAGATTACGATCAATCGAGGTTAAGCAGCTGTTGTGGCGGATTGGAATCGTATGGGTCACTGAGTTTGTGAATGAATGAATTGCTTGTTGGTCCGGTTAAAGATTTAAAAATGTAATTTATTGTTAGAATCATATTCTACGATAGTTTGTGTTTTGAAATTTGAGTAAACAGAGAACGATTTGAATTAGTCATGAAGGCAATAAAACCATAGACTTAACCACACGACTGTAATAACCGTACGAGTCCGAGTCTCTATTTTAATAAGTTTAATGTAAAAAAACGGGCCAAGTGCGAGTCGGACTCGCCCATGAAGGGTTCCGTAGCAGATTGAATGAAAGGTAAATTGCTGTTTACGATTTAAGACGTATTAAAAACTACTTACTAGATCTCGTTCAAACCAATTTTCGGTGGAAGTTTACATGGTAATGCATTACATATTTTTTTTAGTTTTATCATTCTCTTATTTTAGAAGTTACAGGGGGGGAACACATTTTAGCACTTTGGAAGGGTATCTTGCTCAAACAATTCAGTTTAGAAAAAAATGATGTTTGTAATTTTTTGCCATTTGGCTACGGAACCCTAAAAACACATTGTCTTGGTTGCCACATCATTATTCACACAATTCAACCATCGCTTCTTTGATTAGCTTCACTAAAAGGCAAAAAATAACAAATAAAAATACCTTCAGTTTCAAGAGTTCACTATCTATTAGTACACCTTCAATTCTTAGTACAACACTTATGTCAGTTTATTTTTAACAAAACCGCTGCATCCAATTTTTAGATCAGTATATTTTCTTGTATTTCTTCCAAGCAATAACCCAGTTTAACATTACAGCCAACATTTTTGAGGATATCCGGTCCACTGTAGGCTACTGGACAAAGAGCTTACTAACCCATAAATCAGATAGTATGCCACGGACACTTTAGATAATCCGTCATTTGGATTAATGCCCGGGGGTAGTTTTGTTATCTTCTGGGGGTAGTTATGTTATTTATGATATCAAAGTTATGTGGCGGTTAAGTTAAGGGGTGTGATGGTTTTTGGGTTAGCGATCTTAGAGTTTATGCTACTAACGAAACTGAGCGGACCTAGGCAGCGATATCTTTGTAAAATTCGCCCTTATGAACTTTATAACAATGACGTAGGTATGGAATGTAGGACAACCATCGAACGACCATCCTCGAATATCGCAGCTACATGAAGGTGACCGGGAATCGAGTTGAATGACGTGCAGATTCAGAGGTCTATGCTCAGTACTGCTGCTATAGGTTGATGATAATGGTGCCTATACTTAGTTACGTTCAATGCATTAGTAGTGCATCACTTCGGTATCACCTCACTTCATTTTAACTATGTTTTGTGTATAATGTTGAGGCTATGGTTTAAAGTACGACATGAATACTTGGTACAGGGTGAAATCCCCATTAATCGACGCACAAACGTTTCCACATAAGCTCAGTCTATTATACCAAACACCGAAATTTTTCGTCGACACTTAAAAAAGTGTACCGTTTCCTACTAAAGCACAACATCTACACTATTAGAAAACATAGAACGGAGATTTAAAAAAAAACATGAAAAATATTGAGTGCGACCGTTTGGAAATTATTTCTTGTCAACGTTATTTCAAGTGATATTATACTATTTGTTACTATGCCATATATTCATATTCATCATCATTTCAGCTGAAAGACGTCTACTGCTGGACATAAGCCTCCTCCATGTGTCGCCACATTGATCGGTCCCGTGGGACTCGATCCAGCGGATTCCCGCAACCTAAGTCATCGGTCCGTCTAGTGGGAGGTCTTCCAACGCAGCGTCTTCTGGTTCACGGTCGCTACTCCAGAACTTTTCAGCACCATCGACGTATGCTCCGTTCTGCGAGTAATACCACTTAAGTTGCCATATATTACACACCTAAAAATGTATATGTTTATTTATGTATGATGTTGATGACTTTTCTTTTTGTCACTCATTGAGCAATTTTATTTTTTGAGTCTGTGATAAATATCTGAATCTTTTAAGGGGTCAAACTCATTAAAGAACATGTTCCCTCTACTCTATAGATAAAAACAAAATGTGTATTCAAAGAGATAGCTTCTAAACAGTATTAAATTTAATGAAAACACCAAGTTTTAGCCCCTCCCTGGCTTTGTTGAGTCAGGTGCAAGTTTTCGTAGAGACCGGGGTTCCGTGTATTGTGAAATAAATTGTTGGTTTCTCGTAACTTGTTTTGTATTATGTTTCTTTGGTGAATTTAATATTGAATATAACGGTGCGACTGGTTCCATGATTGTTTCATTTCAAAGTTTCAAGGATGCTACGGTTGAATTAAAGCTACGTACTTGACTCCAATTTTGCTGTGATTGTTTAAATAATAGTGGTCCACGTTTAGGAATTAAGCGTTTAAGATTTTTTTGTGTATAAATAAACTAACAGTAATAATTATGACGTAAGGGTCTTCATTCATGGGCCCGCAAGGGCCGAAGGCTACCGGGGCTGCGGGACGGTTCGAAGAAAATACCGTGGCCCGGAACATAAAGGGTGAGGAAGGAACATGGATGGGTTTTAGACAGTAAAAGTCTGACACTTCCCCTGCTCCGCCCAGAGTGGGAAAAGTCATTTGATGATTTCCCATCCAAAAAATGAGTCTTCATTCATCCATTTATCTATTTTAAAAGATGCATGAAAATGTTAGTATGCTTAAGAGGCCCATTATCTATTTAATTAAATAACAAGGGAGACCTACAGCTAAAACAAACAGATCAAGGACAGTACCATAGTCTGAAAGCCAATTACAGGTCCCCATTTATAAAACACAGAGAAAAAAAAACTAAATACTACGGACATTCAGAGTATGTTACTGTGTATATGCTATAGTATAATTAATCAAGTATTAAAAAATATATGGTATAGCTCATTTTTCTTTCGTTAATTCAGGTTTGGCCCGTAACAGTACCTAATAGTTGTTAATAACATACCCCTTTACAAAGTTTCAATTACTTCAATGTATAAACAACTCTCTGATTTCAGTTCTCAGCCACGATTATTTTGTGGGTTCCATCTATCTGGCAGAATCTTGTTGCTCCGAAATTCATTTAGCATAACACACTTGGCATAATTTTCTTTAAACGAATATATTAAAGGCATATTTTTTTTTAAATATACTTATTGTTTGGCTGAATGTGTGTATGTCCGAATTTGGAATGGCATACTTTTAGATAGCAGAATTTTATTTGGCATAATTACCTTTGGCATTGTTCCTATTTCGCATAATTTCGTTTAGAATAATGTTTACTTAGAACGACGATTATTTGATATAATTTCACTTGGCATACTATGAAGATTGCAGAATTTCATTTGGAATAATTTTATTTGGCAGTATTGCCATTTTTCAATGCCACAAAATAGCATTTTTAACCTTAATTTAAAATTAAATATTATCTTAAAAAGTAAATATGTTGTGCTAGAAAAGTTAGTGACAGAAAAGAATCGCTCCAAAACCGACTCCACGTAGTCTTGTTTGCCCTACCCCAAGAGTGTAATTTAAAATCGCGTAGGCGCGGAGGGGCGAGGCGGGCCGCGAGTTGAGGAGCAGGTGGTTGTAACACTCGCCGCCGCGGCTGAGGTTGGCCGGCGAAGCCGGCCAGCAAGCCGAAGCTGCGGTGGTGAGCGTTAAACCCATCTGCGACGAACAGCTCGCGTGGGACCGCCGTAGCCCCGCAGCGCGGGAGCCGTGACAGAAACCATGCCTGCTGCATGTTGCATGCTTGCTTGCATGCTACATGATTGCTGCATGCTTGTTTGTATGCTGCATGCTTGTTTGCATGCATGCTGTATGCATGGTATATGCATGTTCAGATGTTTACGTGCCTGCTGCATGCTTGCTTGCCTGCTGCATGCTTGCTTGCATGCTGCGTGCTTGCTTCATGCTAGCTTGTATACATGCACGATATAATATGCTTGTTTGCCTGCTTTTTACAGGGAAATAAAAACCAAGTGTTCACAATCAACTGATTTTATGAATTTTCTGGGATATGATAGATGAGTCTTTCCATTATTATGCATATGAAATGTATGCCAAACAATAATTCTAACTGTAAACTTTCTGAGATATGATAGTTCTGCCTTTAAAGACTATCGATATGAAAATTATGCCAATAGATGATTCTGACTGTGAACTTTCTGCGATAAGATGGTTCTACTTTTGAATCTTATGCATATGAAATGTATGCCTGAAGATGATTCTGGCTTACAAAATTATGAGTATGAACCTATGATAAATGAGTATCTGCCAAACTATTTTCTGCGAAATGAAGTTTATGCCATCAGCTGGTATGCAAAATAATGTTATGACATAAAAAGTTCTGCTATAAAGGGTGGACCCTTATTTTGTACTATACTTTGCATGTCATCACTACGGTACCCTAAAAACAAGATAAAGCCGCTACTTCCATCAGTGCGGGTACTTTTTCGGCAAGTTTGTTGAGAACGGGGCCACTCCGGATGCTTTGTTACGAGTTTTTCAGGTGTTCGCCATGTCTTAGACTTTTTTAGATATTTTGTAAATATATTTTTGGCTGGAAATAGTTTCGAACACCCAGGCAGGAGGCATGTTATATTAAGTAACTACTCGCTTACTTAAATTGTTTTAATTACTAACAAATTACCAACACTAATTAAATTTATTCTTATTTTTTGTGTGTCCTACTAACAACCCTACTAACGCTATCTTTGTAAAAATGTATGGACGTGTGTCTAAAATAAAGATAATTATTATTATTATTTAATCACTACTACTCCCGAAACGCATTGTCAGAAAACTAGCCGCGGGCTGTAGGAGATTTTGCTTACAAACAAACGCTAGCAAAAATGAGAAGAAGGCTTTACTCGACATCAGGGTGTAGGCAATCCAAGGAAGCTATGCCATTCCTGGCTATGATGCTGACCAAGCGTCTTCTGCACCTGGACAGAGTTAGCCTGCGTTTGGTGGCGGGGACCATCACTGGAGACTGCTCACTGAACAAACACGTCCACACCCTCATCATCATCATGAGCCGTGGGCCGTGGGCCGTGTCCCACTGCTGGGACACGGCCTCCTCTCAATGAGCGGGAATGGGCTATAATCTACCACGCGGGCCCAGTGCGGATTGGTAGATGTCACATGTCTTCGAATTTTTGGTTCTAGGACATGCCGGTTTCCTCACGATGTTTTCCTTCACCGTTTTGAGAGCAGCGGTGATGAAATAAATTACACAAAGTAATGCGCCTGGCTGGCTTCAAACCCACGACTTACTGTTCGTAAGTCGGGGCCGCCACCACTGGGCCACCGCTGCTCCGCTGCGCTCGCTGTTCTGTGTTGCCGTCCACACCCTAGGTATCACTAATAGTCCCCTGTGCAGAGCGTGCATGGAGGGTGAGGAAACGGTGGCGCATGTGCTTCTTGAGTGCACCGGCGTTACCCAGATTCGTGAGGAGGCTCTTGAAACATCAAGATCTCTTGCGGATACCCTGAGAAGACCGGGAAGTTTGATCTGCTTCTCGAGGGAGGTGAGCTGGTTGGAATTACGGCTACCATAAAAATGGTCCACTTTTTTTTAAAACCAAGACCCTATTTAAGCAAACGAGGGAAATATTCGTTGTTTATTTATTTGACATCATTTAGACATTTCAATTAGCCACTTGAACCAATCTTGAGTGTTTCTATTGAGAGGTCAGTGATCCGCCTTTCATGAATTGAATGTCGGAAAGCGTCTTTAGTTTGGAATTGAAGCATTCAGTTCTGGTTCCAGTATTTGATTTGCCATCTGATGTGTATATGTCACCGTAAAATTGTCAAACACGGTATATTGTAATCTTTCTAGCGATATTGTAAACTCTCGAAATATTGTCAAACGAACATACTACTTACAAAAAAACGCATTTTTTTTTGTGAAATGCATGCGATGGTAGTCAACTCACGCGGTGTGGAGGGAAGGAGGGGTCCTCTTTGCCCAGTGGTACCACTCTCATGAAAAGAGAAGGTACCATTCCTGAGAAATACCGATTAATATAACCTAAACTTAAAACACTTTATATTCCCCTAAAAAACGTAGTCGCGGGGCCCCTATTTCCGAGTGCAGGGTTTAAAGGAACCTAACTAACCTAACGGGGGGGTGCCCCAAGTCCCGATTATGGGGGCAGAGATACTTCCGTATGTTCAGTTGACAATATTTCGAGAGTTTACAATATCGCTAGAAAGAAACACGTTATATTGTTATATAAGGTGTTTGACAATTTTAACAAATATAAATTTAATTTTAATTTAACAAATATAAATCGTTTACTTTCGATTAAAATGAGGTTTTGGTTTTCGTTTATATTGACACCTTTCAAATGAATTTACTAAGGGATTAACGGAGGAATGAATGTTCCCTTCTTTGGCATAATCAGTCTATAATGTTCCCACTGCTGGGATGTGTCCCAGCAGTGGGAACATTATAGACTGATGGTCCGGCTGAGACCTGTGGGTCTCCTTATATGAGAGGGAATGCCTTTACCTTTTAGCCCTTTCCCTCTCATCCACCACGTTGGCCTAGTTCAAGAGCATACCTCCACCGTTTTGGGAGCAATGGAAATAAAATCAATTACACAAATTAATGCGCCTGCCCGGAAACTCTACCCACGCCGTCAATACTGGCCACTGCTGTTCCCTTGTTTAAGACTAAGCATTAATATTATTTATTTTTATTGTGAGAGGTACATTCTCGGTTCGACCTTATTTCACATGAGCCGGATGGCAAAATAACCTTTGACTTTGCTCCCCGGCCTGTGCCATATGTGAAACACGCCTGACAGTTTCTAGGCCATACTGGCGAAAGGTCAAGGTTGATTCCTATAAATTTACAAGAATAAAAAGGTATTCCAACAGCAAGTAAAACTCACCTACCAACCTAATATCCAAAATCAATCATTCAAGTGAATCAAACAGTTTTCCGTTAAAGCAAAGTGTTGCAAGTTAGTGGCTGGTGGCTCTATGAAGGCCAGTCCATAAACAAGGCGAGTTGTTAGGCCAATCACATACGAAGCCAATAAAAGAGCTCCGTGAATCGACTCGTTGAGTCCACTGGGCCATACGAGGCCATACTGCGTACGGTGCCTAGGGTTTTTTGATTAAGTCGAGACTTTCCCAATTCTGGCCAATTATGACGGATCAATTGGGAAATGGCTGAACGTTTGGCGCCCGTGGTATTGGTCGGCTTGGCGCGTACAGATGAAAATATTTTTACCTTTGGCTTAGCCGTCGTTAGTTTGGAATTCGTGGATGGACTTTTTATTAGTGAGGACGTGTATAATTAGACTAGGATTCAACTCATTATCTGCCTAACCTATTTTCCAACTAGGATTTAATTATCCTGCTTATATGAGAGTGTAAAACATGTGGAAACAAACATCAATCTCACATTATTTTAAGAACACAAAAATGGATGATATAACCAACAATTTGAAACAATATTTTGATTTAAAAGAATGTCCATGCAGTCTCTTGTCCATTCTTCTTCATCTACGGTTTATGATGGGCAACTGCAGTACATTAACAAGCTTTTATACCTTTTGAACTAAGGTTTTTTTTTTACATTCAATAGCGCCTGTAGTGGTCTAATTTGAATGAACGAGTTTCACTTTGAAGCCCTAGTATTAAAAACTTTCCCCACGAAATATTTAGGGCTGTAGGATCAACCTACTAGGTAGTTTTAAAAGCAATACGAATATTACATCCGTGTGAGAATTGAACCAGCAGTGCAGCACGCAATTGCTCAGATACTGCGCCAACTGTGCTGTAGATAAGACATTATCATCATCATAACGGGCAGCGTTGTTCTACCCTTAGCACTGGCCTAATTAATCCCTTCGGTAACTTACTTCTCGAATCAGTTCGAGTCCTATCTAAGTTTTTGCCGAGATCGTTTGGGCATAAGTGTTTGGATATAAGTATTGTATTGTATTTGACTGCCTCGTTGTCGTAATCATGACTGCTGAGCTTGAGGTCCTGGGTTCGATTCCAAGTTTGGGCGAATTGTTGTTGGGTTTACCATTAAGGATTTCTTTTTTTTTCGGAGTGGCATCTCGCAGTTCAACCTAGAGAGGTTGTCATCTGCTTAACCGGACTATCCTGTGGTTGCCTGCAGTGAAAGGCCTCCAGCCAGGGCATAAAATATACAAACTATGCCACTACACGCTAAGGGCACCCCCTGCGGGGTACGGGCCTCGGGTTAGGGCATCGCAGCGAGGGGACAGGCTGTATCTGAGTGGTATCAAGAATTTCTTAGAAGCAGACCGGATTTATACCCGGTTGATGTCAATAGGCTTGGTCCCATTAAAATGAGACTTAAACATAAACATAACTAAACTTAAAATGTCATCAATAGGTTATCTTCCGTGATTAGTATTAATTTTGAGCTCCTGGTATTTCGACGCTGTTGCTTTTAAGTCAAGTAACGTTAAAACAGTGTTTGAACGCCGTAATGTAGGTGTACTATTCCCCCTTCAGAGATTATAGGCATCATATTATAATATGTTAAGTATAATACATATTATAGCACTTACCTCCCCATATCCTAAACACTCCAACATACTGAACCCAATTAACAAACCCTACAAAGGTACATAGGGAACAAGTGTGTGTTATCATTTCGCAAGTCACCTCTAGAGGAAATTTAGTCAAGTTTCGACCCACTTTGATAGGACCCGCATCTTGTCCTAACTTGCCTGATTTATTGTTCAGTTTCGGGCCGAGCTATTAATTTTGTCTGCTTGTTATCCCGATTGACGCGTTCAGGTCTGTTCGGTTTAACTGGGTTTGTTGAACTCTTCTCGAAACGTGTAGTTTGTAGATTTCAAAATGTTTTGTGGAACTTTTTTTTATGCTTGATAACTTCTGTGATCAGTTTTGTGTTTATATATAACATCTATAGTACAGGAGACAATCATAGCGTAGGAAGTTTTTTTTATAAAATTAAAGTGTGTTTTCAATACACTTCCTCGAAAACTGATTCTTTTCACACTAAGATTAGGTTCAAAATGCAGTGTATTTCACACGCGTCAGTTTTTTATGTTTTTTCCACACATTTGCAGAAAGCAAAATTGCCACAGATACATATACTTAGTCCAAATTGGTTCATTGCATTATTAAAAAAAAAACATTCACCTCTGACTATAGAGTCAAACGTGAATGTTTTTTTTTTTAAATTTCGGTAAAGCGATTTACGTCTTTCTTTGTAAACATTTTTTAAATATTCAAATAGTGGTTATAAATTCAATATCGTAGATAAACATGATTATTTATAAGTGATATTTACTTTTATAAACAAATAAACATTTATTTGTGTACTAAGTTCAAAATTAAAAAAATATATATATATATATTAGGCTGTATAACGGCTTCATACCTTTGCCTCTCCTTCAGCCTGGCGAAAGCAAAGCGCGGAAAAAAAAATAAATCATATTCTCGTGACATTCATGACACAAATAATTTACATTATTTTATTTTATTTCTTCAAAAGTGTATTGAAAAACGTCGTTTGATACACGTGGACATTTGTTATTGCAGTTCTCGGCTCAAAAACACCCTCGCCTTACGGCTCGTGTTTTAATTCCGCCTTGAAGTACAAAAACAAACTTTCTTCACTTGTATCAAAATATACTATTATATTGTCAAAATTGACCTTTGTAAATTGGTCGTGGGTAATGTTTTGAATGAAATTAAATTAGTTTACCATCCCACATATTATTCTACGCCCATTATGATGAACACAAATTAATGAAAACTTCCAATGAAATTACTTTTTTGGTAATTCTTGTTGGCACAAGTTTCAAGACGACTCAAGTCGTGTTTCAAAAAAATGGTGGGGAAATATACAAACATCTTCTTTTTTACGTGTCAATGAACTCAAGTAGTGTTAGACCAGTATGTAGCCACCTTTACAGTTCTATCATTTGCTTCGATTATATCTTTGATTGCAGGATGTGCAGGACTGGAGGTGGAGCAAGTTACGGCAGTCAAAACTTTTCTCTCTAAATGCAGCTGACCTCCAAAACCCATAAACTGATAACCAAGATGAATGACCCTGTTAGACTTGTAGTGGTCAGACTTTTGGCCCTAAACTATTTGAACTGTTTTTTCATCTCTGTGCTAAATAAATGAAAGAAAGAAATACACATTTTTTTTTTTTTTTTTTAAGGATGGGAAATCATCAAATGACCCCCCCCCCCACTCTGGGCGGAGCGGGAGGGAGTGTCAGACTCTTACTGACTAAAAACCATCCATGTTCCTTCCTCGCCTTTTACGTTCCGGGGCCGCGGTATCTCTTTCGAACAGGCCCGCAATTCTTATGACCAAATTTTGCTGTTACAAATTATATTCAAGCGTCGCTAGGAAAAATGCTTTGAACTTTTCTCTGTACACACACTCCCTTCTATTTTTCCGCAACTAAGTCACGCTCTACACGCAAAAGGTCGCGCCATGCGTGCGTCAGTGATGTCAAAAATTGCGCATCCGTGCGTAAAACTTGCGTGGGGAGTTATGTGTGTGGGGATTATATCCCCATCATCATTACAAGTCTATAAATGTCTGACTGAATCATAAAAGTTGTTTTCCTGGTACTGCGACATGAATTCATTGTGTATTATACAAAAATATGTTACATAAACATTAAGCTTACGCCTTCTATCTGTGAGCGTAGCCAGACACTACACGGTCCTTACACAATTCTTTCGGATCGTCTATGTTCAACCATTTGATCCGGTCACACACCTTGTTGAAAAACATCACCGATAGATATACCCTTTTCGGGGATGTGTTCAATAATATCAACGCGTATGTTCCCCAAGAACGACGACTGGAATGGCGTAGTGGTAGTGAGGCTGCCTTACGTTCTTAGGGTCCTGGGTTCGAATCCCGGTAGGAGCAAATGTTTGTGTGATGAGCATGGCCATTTGTTTCCGAGTCATGGATGTTTATATGTACAATAAGTATGTATTTACAAACAAAAAAAAGTATATTATGTAGTATATCAACTATCTGGTGTCCACGACACAAGCCTTGCTTAGTGTGGCACTAGATGGCGCTGTGTGTTAGTGTCCAGCGATATTTATTTATTTAAGAAGTACCAGGCTGACATGAGCTCAAGGTGGTGGTGGGTTCTTATAGTTCTGGGTAGGTACGATCTAGAAAAAATACCATCTTCGATTCATGCTAGCCTAGTTCTATTCGTAAGGTTACTATAAAACTATTCGATTCATATAATGTTTTCGAGTAATAATATTTCATTGCAAAAAAATACAATGAGGTTAACGGGAACAATTTTTACTTATTTTATCAATTCCCGCCGACCCCACTGTTCGTGTTAATCGCCCCACCGACCGGTGGGATCAATGGGAACAATTTTTGATTATTTTAATCATCTCCCGTTGACCCCACGAGTGGGGGGACGACGAGCGGTGGAGTCTGCGGGAATGTACCTCAGGTAATAATGTTTTTCTGGGGGTGTAACATCTAGTAGACAAAGAACGTCGTGACTCGTGAGTAGCTCTGTTACTCTATAAATCTCTTTCTCTTTCTATTTCATTTCATAAAAATAAAAGGCATTGGACATCTTCAAATCCTACATTAGTCAGAGTCTAGAAGTAGATAATGGTCCATTCCCTCTCATAAACGTTATTCCAACAGTGGGATATGGTAGGTTATTTATGCCTCACTTAAGTTTTAGTAGTTGATTCAAGATAAGTGTCAGTCTGACTATGAAGAGAACAATCAGAAATCCTACTAATATTAAAAAATGCGAAAGTTTGTGAGTGACGTTTGTTACTCTTTTATGAAAAAACTACTGAACGAATATGGATGAAATTTTGAACACAGATAGTTTATAACCTGGAAATAAAACATTAGGAAAACTTTTTATTCTGGTAGTAAGATCCCATTGGACAGTTGTCAAACTTCGGGCGAAACAGCTGGCAGATGCTAGTCAGAAATAATTGCCTATTTCATTCATAAAAATCTAAACTAAAACTTCAAACAATTTTATAAAAATTGTGTTACGAGCGTGATAGATTATTTTTAAAATGTTAACTGTTTTTGTTGAATATTTGATGTATTTCAGTTAATAAAACATCCAATTTGATATAATAACTATTTTTGTAGAATAAGAAATAACAGGAACTTAAAATCTGATTAGATAAGTAAATATTTTATTGTGATTTTTAAGAGCAATTAGATACAAAAGCTATTACTATTATTTAGATACCATTAAATAGTTTAATTACATAATTTAAGAATTATTTAATAGCATTTTGTTAAAATTAAAGTGTTTTAACGTTTATTTAGTACGATTGTTGAGCTTTGTCGTCACCTGCTCACCCCACCTAGTTTACAAAAACCGATGCTTTAAAACGGGTGCCGGCCCAGTGTGGCGGCACTTGGATCGGCCAGTGGTCCTGAACGGTTGTGCCCAGCGACGAGCAGCGACACCACCGGATCCGTGAGGAGACTTCGCCAAATACCAACGTAATTGGGGGTACTTGGTGAAAGTCTCCGCTCGCGCGGATCGCAACTCTACCCTCTTTCCCTGTGTTCGTGCGAGTGCCTAGCACTGGTGCGAGCACAGGGGGAGCCTGCCACCCGGTGCCTGGCGCACCGTAGCGATCGCGAGCCCACATCCCAACTGAAGCCCACTAGAAGAAGATGCCGAACCCCGAAGACTCGGTCTACGAGGTTGACCTCTGGGCGCTGGAGAGGACGGTGTCGATGCCTAATATTGGCATCGCGCTGCCAGACCCAGCGCCGTCCGGACCCCCTCCCCCTCGAGCGGAGGAGAGGAAGACGTCCGGCAAGACGACGCCGAAGAAGAAGCCTGCAGCCAAGGGGAAGAGGGAAGAAGAGGGAGCGAGACGGAGCGCGGCTGCTGCTGCGGACGACCCGTCGATGACGTCGGCGCCTGCGCGTGTTGCGCCGATGCCCCCGCCGAGTCGACCGCACACCGTTCCTGTGCGCCCGACCTCGTTCCGTCCGGTTCCGAAAGAAACCCCGGACCCACCTGCCACCGCGAAATCGAGGCGCGCGTCGCACACGCGCGCCGCCGCGCCCGCGCGCGCGGCTGTGCGCGACTCCGAGCGGCGCGTCCAGTGCGCCACGATCCCGTGGCGCGCGCCCACGCCTCTGACGCAACCTGCACGCGCGCCCACACCGCAGCCACGCACGCACGCGACTACCACCAGCGCTCAGGCGCCAACAACGCCTCCCAAGCGTGCGGCCGAACAACCACACGCCACCGCGACTGCCCGACCTGCCGCGTCGACCGCCCCCTCGGAGGCCGTGTCCGCGGTGAGGTCCGACACCAGCAGCACCAAGCGGCCGACTGGAGTGCGCCCGGTAGCCCGGACGCCCCAGCTGCCCGCCTCGCCGGCGCCCCCTCGTGCCTCGGCCTACGACTCCCCGGCCGGGTGGTCGGCATACTCGCCGAGAACCGGCTCGAGTATGTCGGTCACGTCCGCAGGGTCGGATGAGTCGAGGTCGAGTACGTCAGGGAGGCGCACCCCCACCAAGACTCCACCAGAGGCGTCACCGGGGCGCGGCCACGACCAATGGCCGGAGCCGCGCCCTCAGAGACGCCGCCGCAGCACGGACGAGACAGAGGAGGAGGCAAAGCGGTACTGCCTCGACCCGCCGCAGCAGCGCGAGAGCGCGCCGCGGCGGGGGGAGCGGGCCGCTGCCGGATCGCCTACCTTTGCGGAGGAGCAAGGGGTGATTATGACTAAAGCTGTCTCTCCCTCACAGCCGGCGGCCTCCCAGGACACAGATAACAAGGACGCCAACCAGCCGAAGCCGAAGCCGCAGAAGCGGCTGAAGTATCCTCCGCTTGTGGTGGAAAAGCTGCCAGGATGGGCCTCCCATTTCAGGGCCATCAAGGACAAGCTGGGCCACCCACCCAGCGCCCGACCATTCGGCGCTGGAATTCGCTTCACTCCCGAGAGTGAAGTCGAATATAGGGTGGTCCAGCGGTACTTGACCGGCCTGGAGAAAGAAGAGGGCATATCCTGGTTCGCCTACTCGCCGCAGGCGGAGCGAAGCTGCAAGGTGGCCATCAGGGGGCTGCCTGCCGATACCACCCCAACGGAAATCGAGGAGGAGCTCCGCGCGTTGGGATACCAGCCGGAGTACGTTCGCCACATTAAGGCGAGCCTGGGACGACCTGGCTGCGTGTTCCACGCCGTACTCGGCAGGACGCCGGAAGTACGCAGGATCTTCGACACCTCCGTGTTCCTGAACATGAGGGGTGTCAAAATCGAAGCCTGGCGGGGCAAACGTGGGCCCGCCCAGTGCCACCGGTGCCAGAAATGGAGGCACTCGTCGCACCACTGCCACCGACCGCTCGCCTGCGTCCGCTGCGGTGAAGGGCACACAGCGCGGGACTGCCCCCGGCCGCGTGACGAACCAGCCACGTGTGCCAACTGTGGGGGCGATCATCCCGCCAACAATCTTAAGTGCCCGACGTACCAGGCGGAGATAAGGGCGAACAGGCGGGCGGGCACAGCCGCCGCCATTACCGCCTCACGACGGCCGACAACGGCCACCGAGAGGCCCAAAGACATTGCCTCCACCGAGGCCCAAGGCGAGTCGCTGATGGCGGCGGCCAACGGGCCCACCAACAGGGGAGAAGCTCCCCCCTCCTCGAAGCGGCGGAGGGGAAAGAAGAGGAAGCGAGGGGGCAAGGGTAAGGCACCCGAGCCCCCCACCGCTTCTGAGGGAGACCAAGCGGGCGACCAGCCTTCGTCCCGGGCGCGGGCTGTGGCACCGATCGTGGTCCCATCGAGGCCGGATACGGAGCTGCCAGAGGGCCAGCCGGCCGGCGCCGACTTGGCGCGGCCGACGGCCCATAGACTACAAGAAATCCGCGCGCAAGTGTCAGAATGCCGCGCCAAGAGAGACGCCACCTCTGCCGGCCCAACCGCCGGTCCTGCCTCTACAACGAAGGAGTTCACCATTCGCCATTACCCTACTGATGGACCTGATAAAGGCCATCAGGCAGGGCCAGAGCATCGAGCTCGTTGTCCTGGACGGCCTGGCCTCGCTACTCATGATGTATCAAGGCTAGGCCGGTCGGGACAGGGACTTCCTGCGGCCCTGCAAGGCATGGTCGCCCCCCCCTCCGCCGCCTCTCCACCGGACTGGACCCAGGTGAGCTGTTTTCCCGTTACACGCAGCTTACCTGCACAGATAGACTCCACACACACTACTCTCACCCAGCTGCGTGACATGGGCCAAGTTAATATGGGCATGTTACGTAGCAAGAACAGACATGCATCTCTCTACACACACGTAGACTCACGCGTTGTCGCGGCCTTAGGGCCTGCGATACACGCACACATGGGCGGTGTTACACAATACAATACCGCCCACACACACACGTCGTTTCCTTAGTCCGTACCACTGCCGGCTAGCTCTGGTTAGTGGGGCGGACGGGACTCACACATTAACTGTAGGTGCGCTATAAGTCGGCACCTCTGTCGCTGGTTGTCCCCCGCCGGGCCTCCTCCGGGTAACCGGAGGTCTCACCTGGCGGGGACGGACCGCCGAGGTGCTGTGAAGAAAACAGCGCTGTGTTACAGCGCTGTAGCGCGCCTATAGTCACATCATTACATCTACACACATGGGTGCATGATAACATGCACCCAGTAGGATCCAGGGGCAGCGCCCCACCAAACACGGGCTCCGCTTAAGCGGGCCCCGGTATAGCCTCCGCGGGCAGGGGGCATAGCCCTGGTACCGCCTGCTGCGTCCCCCCCTGACGGGGGGGACACAGCACTGATTTCGTACCGTGGCGGCACTTCTTGTTCAACTTTCGCTCTGTGCGGAGCTCGGAATATAATCGTGGTGGATCGAGTGATCGATAGTGTGTTGCAGAATATTGTGTATTATACTTCATAAAAGTTAAGTACTTATGTTTTTATTAGGTTTTGTTATTCTTTTAAATGTGTTATAATTACATACACAATTACATAGACAATTGTTTGAACTACAAATAAATATTATGATTCTTATTATGTAGTGTCTTATTCTTTATGACCCATACCCACCTATTTTATGTGAAACTTAACATAAATGAAATGGTGTTTTGGAAAGATATTTAATAAGATAGAATAGTAGTTTCTTTAAAAGTCAAGTTACTTATACTTATTATACATCTATTTATATACATACCTATATACATACATACCTATATACATTCTTACCTATATAATACATACCTATATATACATACCTATATATGTATACGAAGATTATTTTAACAAGCGCGACTTTTACTAAAAACCAGAACACAGCGCACTACAGTTTCACCAATTAAAGCCTACCTCAATTGCCATGCGGTGCACCGAGAAACAGCGCTCTAACGCCGAGTAGACGAAATAGTCCAATTAGCTAACCTCAATCCTTTAGAAATGTCAGCTGAATGAAAACTGGTGAGCTGGTCTAGTGGTCGGTAGTGAGACAGTTTTGTGTGGAGTCCTGTATTCGATTCTTAGGTAGAGAGTGAGTGAATTTTTTCTTTAAGGAGTTTCTCGTGTCTGACAGAGAAACTCCTTAAAGAACAGACAATATGAGCTATTTTCCAGTTATTTTATCAAAAATAATATGGGTCTTCGACGATGGTGTCACTTCAGATAAATTACACAACTGGAAAAATGTAGACCGGCTTACCTTTCGGGAATATTATATATAATACTAGCTGACCCACGCAACTTCGCCTGCGTCACATAAGAGAGAAAAACGAAAAAATATCCCCGTTTTGCAAAATTTTTCATTCCTGCTCCGCTCCTAATGGTCGTAGCGTGATGTTTTAAAGCCTATAGCCTTCCTCGATAAAAGTACTATTTAACACAAAAATAATTTTTCAATTTGAACCAGTCGTTCCTGAGATTAGCGCGTTCAACCAAATAAACAAACAAACAAACTCTTCTGCTTTATAATATTATTAAGTATAGATAGACGTATAGACGTAACGATATGTTGCGACAATTAAAGTATGGTTTTTATGTTGTTGGATGGCATATAGTTTTCAGTAGAAAGTAATTTATGGTGGTAGAAAAGTATTATAGCAATAAACTATCATGTTTATTATTTCGAAGATTTCAGGATCTCATTCGGGTAGAAGACCAAACTGAACATTGACAGTTCCTACACGTCCACCAAGTGTATGTTAGATATTATTTGTCTGTACGGTAAAACAAGCTATTTGGGTTACATTTTATAATGTAATTTGTTGGTTAAACTGTAAAGGAAATAGCTGGTTCGACCGTACTTTGACCAATCGACCATGTCGTTTTATGACATCCAAATGACATTTCACCTTCGAAAAAAAATGCGGAATTGATCATATACTACATTAGTACAGAGAAAAGACTTCGAAACTTAGCATTCTCTCTTTATACACACAATACGAAAACCTAATGACCTAGACAAAGAAAATATAGATGGGTTTCATATTATTGTAGTCAATAACAATGACTCGGTAATGTTATTGTCTGAAACATAATATAAATAGTTATTCGATACTAGCTTTTGCTGACGACTATGCCTGCTTGGAGGTCGGGAATTGACCTTTGGAATCGTTTTACTGGGACAATAAGTGGTACCTATTTATGTAAGTGCCAGCTAAGATCGCAAAACCGGTCTTTGATCTTTCCCTAATATCTTCCTACGAACCAAAACAAAGGAACCATGTATCGTTTTTTAACCGACTTCAAAAAAGGAAAAGGAGGAGGTTCTCAATTCGGAAGTTTCTAATTTTTTTTTTATGTTTATTAGAGCATTTCTCCGTCGTTTGCCATCCGATTTGAAAAAATCTTTTTTTGTTGGAAAGGGTATATACTTTCCGAATGGTCCCACAGCCACCAAGTCGGGATCTGATGATGGAATCTTGGCGAAATCGAGGGAACTCTTAAAATTTTATAGGATAACTACAGCGATTTTGGTATTTTCAACAACAAGTGAAGCATTTGCGTTTGATAAGAACCATTCTACATTGGCTTCATTCTGTTGATGAAGCCAACAGTCACGGAACTCCATAATGAGACAATACATCCTAGTCGTGTTTGGGTTTGTTGTAATTGTAACGGCTTGCACTTTCCATGTGTACTGTTTTTTTTCATAAAACCCGTATCTTTGCGAGAGAGACACTTCCAAAGTGGTAAAATGTGTGTGTGTCCCCTGTAACTTCCAAAATAACTTTAACAGCGGGTGCAATCGACAAACGAAAAAAACAAATTAGTAAACTCCTATCGCGGTCCAAAATGAGTAGGACCAGTTCACTTAAAAGCCTGTAAATGTACAGGCATGTAAGTTATGTTTTTTGGTTTCTTCGACGTCTTGTTTACCAACCTACCTAAATAAACTAGGCCACCCTTCTTCAACGAAGGTATATTGTAAACCTCCGATCCCCAGAACACGGTAGCATGAATTTAATAACAATAAATCGTAACTTTTATGCAAATAGCAGCTCGTTACAAAATGGCCCCGGTAAGCATGTTAAAATAGTTAAATTTATAAAGCACACAGAGTCGTTAAGTTGCTTCCGTTGTTTTATTCATATTTATTACAACTGTGTAAAAACGTTATTTAAATAGAACTGAATATGGTTTGCGTTGGATCGAATTGTTGTGGCTTTTATGAGAATTCATGCTTATAAGAGTATGTTTTAACGCATAAACATATAGTGTAGTTGTAGTGTAGTTGTAGTGTAGTTGTAGTGTAGTTGTAGTGTAGTTGTAGTGTAGTTGTAGTGTAGTTGTAGTGTAGTTGTAGTGTAGTTGTAGTGTAGTTGTAGTGTAGTTGTAGTGTAGTTGTAGTGTAGTTGTAGTGTAGTTGTAGTGTAGTTGTAGTGTAGTTGTAGTGTAGTTGTAGTGTAGTTGTAGTGTAGTTGTAGTGTAGATGTAGTGTAGTTGTAGTGTAGATGTAGTGTAGTTGTAGTGTAGTTGTAGTGTAGTTGTAGTGTAGTTGTAGTGTAGTTGTAGTGTAGTTGTAGTGTAGTTGTAGTGTAGTTGTAGTGTAGTTGTAGTGTAGTTGTAGTGTAGTTGTAGTGTAGTTGTAGTGTAGTTGTAGTGTAGTTGTAGTGTAGTTGTAGTGTAGTTTAGTTGTAGTGTAGTTGTAGTGTAGTTGTAGTGTAGTTGCAGTGTAGTTGAAGTGTAGTTGCAGAATAATTGAAGTGTAGTTGTAGTGTAGATGTAGTATGGATGTAGTGTAGTTATCGTGTAGTTGTACTGTAGTTGTAGTGTCTCAGTAGTAACATCACGCCAGTGATTCCCGAAGGGTTACACAGAGGTGTACGTAATAGTACATCCACAGACAGTAATAGTACCGACAGAGAGAGTATTTTTAGGGCCCAAAAACGCTGCATACGAGCAATGTTTGGTTTGAAGGTTACAGACAGCTGTGTTCCAATGTTTAAAAGCCATAATTTATTGACATTTCCTAGTCTTTACATTTTAGAAATTGCTCTTTTTGTTAAATGTAATCGGCAGCAATTCTTAACCTTATCGGATAGCACTTATCGAGATATAACTTTGCGATCTCAATACAAAAATTTGTTACGCACAGGTGGCTATAGGACTGCTTTGTTGAGGAAAAGTATTTTTGGTATGGCACCGGCTATTTTTAACCACATTCCTAATAACATAAAAGAGGAACCCGCAACAATGTTCAAAAAAAAGCTTACCGAACTTTTATTAAATAAATGTTATTACTCCGTATCGGATTTTCTAGCTGATAAATTTTAGTTGTGTATCAATGTTTGTATGCTTGATGATGAACTGCATCAATGTTTGCATGCCAAAATGGTAGAATGTACAAGGATTCCCTAACATTTATGTAACCATCTTATTGTAATTACCTACATTCTGAGCAAATAAATGACTATTCTATTCTATTCTATTCTATTCTATTCTATTCTATTCTATTCACATTTCGCCAGTTATATAATAACGGCGGGCTTATTTTCATCAACTGGGCATAAGGAAGAGTGAACAGGCATCATCTGGGTACACTCGTTCCATGATAGACCTCATTCATCGCTTTCCATCAGGCATGATCGAAGTAAGAGCGGGCCCATTTAGTTATAATAAAAAAAAAACATGCTCCTCCTCTGAGAAATTCCTGATGGAAAAACCCAATAACACTTTGCCCGACACGGGAATAGAACCCAGTACGTCTGCTCAGCAGTCACAAAATCAACGCGCGTATTTCGGCCCCATACTGGCTGTTGCTGTTACTGCTGACCTCCCATTTCTGGGCAAAAACCTAGAAGGCCCAGAATACAGGCCTCTCCCCAGAATTTCCAGTTGTTTTGATCTAAGGCTAATGTGGGCCGCTAGTCTTTGATTTTGTCCAGCTCCGCTCAAATCTTTTGCGAGGTCCGTCACATACAACTAAAAATAAAATTTGTTCTTTCATTAAACTGAATACTACACTTGAATTCATTACAAACAAGGAGTTATATGCCGTTGCCAATTTTAATAAATAGGCACGAGTAATGTGATCTGATGCTGAAAATAATTAAAACTAATTAATTGTGGCCATGTTTAAATGATAAAATTGCTGATTCTCCCTGAAGCATTAAATTTTACTGTAAATGGGTTCCGTGTTATGGCGGGAGATAATTGTAAGTGACGATAATGACGTTTATCATTTACAAACGAATTAATATTGATGTTTAACTATAATATAATTTAATACAATTCATTTGTACGGTAAAGCTGGTTTCTGAAAAATGCGTATTGCGTTGTAGTAAATAATGATAAAATAAGCAACACTGAAAGAGGCGATTTTAATGAGTACAATTTTTTTTTTCGGTAGCCCTGGAGGAATATGGTCTCAGGATGGCTAATCATCCATTGCAAGCCGCGGCACATCATCATCAGTCTGCCTAGCCTTTTCCCAAGTATGTTGGCATCGGCTTCGAGTCTAGCCAGATGCAGCTAAATAATAATATTTTAAGTGTAGCGACTGCCTATCTCACTTCTAAAACCCAGTTAGTACTGGGTAATACGATAACATTTGGTAACATTGCTTGTAAGACTTTTTGTGACTGACGACTGTCAAAGATTGCATACCGACATATTAGTAGTAAAATACATTAAGAAGACATCCGCAATGTAAGGTTACCGACGTAGCCTAAGTATTGCCAAACCTAAGTGGCAGTGGGCAGGGTACATAACGGATGATCGATGGGGCTGAAAAGTTCTAGAGTGACTGAGAAGACGTTGCGTTGGAAAGCCTCCCATTAGGTGGACCGATGACCTGGTGAAGGTTGTCCAACTCGAGACCTATGGCTATGCCAAATACCGGTTGTGATTCGCAGATATTTGATAGTCGTGACGGGGAATTAGAACCTGACCACCAGTTTTATCAAAGTTACCCAGTTACTGGTTTGTGGAGGCTGACCTAAAGTATGTTTCACGTAAAATAGTGATATCCGGCTACCTACTTAGACTAGATGGGGTTACCTTCATAATACCGACAGTAACTACATCGATGGTCGCTGTATCGACAACGTTCCATCGATGGGTTAATGAATCGACAGTACACTAAATCGACGGTACGCTACATCGACAGTACAACAAATGGATAGAACGCTTTATCGACAGTACACTAAATCGACGGTACGCTACATCGACAGTACACTAAATCGATAGTACGCTTTATCGACAGTACAGTAAATCGACGGTACGCTACACCGATAGTACACCAAATCGATAGTACGCTTTATCGACAGTACACTAAATCGACGGTACGCTACATCGATAGTACACGGGTTGATGTCGACCACAACATAATTGGGAAAAGGCTACGCAGATGGTAATAGTATACTTTTTTCAGATTACATTTGCACATCATATAGCTCACAAATATCAAAAGGTTTACCAGCTTATTAATTCAAGCGACAATAGAGCTATACGTATGCAAATGTTAATAAAAGCAGCATGAAACAATGGTCCAGCTTTTGTAAGCGATCCAAAAATACATGAATACAATGGATTTTTAAATGTTTTGTCGTACATTTAGGTAAGAAAACAATGGGTGGAAAAGGATTTGTTTTGCAGAGAATTTTAAGCATCAATATTTAATGAGATTGTAATGGAACAAGAGAATTTAGATTTCGGCTCTTTAGGAAAAGTTATGACTTTTAGATTACTTAGGTAAGTTCATTGACCCTTTTATGGAACGCCTGTACCTATTTCTAGAAGAGGCAGGGCAGGGTTTTATTAACTACCGTTTAATAGGGGAGTCAGTCATATACCGAGCGGGTACCTGAGAAATTCCTAGCAGCACAAAACTTTGCTTGATTCAGGTATCAAACTTAAAAGGACCCCACATTTGACAAGTATACCATTAGGTTTTTAGCCAGTTTTTATATTACAAAACATAAAAACGGGTATTTATCGCGAATTTACCTTTAATTTAATCCCGACGTTAAATACCCGTTTTCATGTTTTATAACGTGTTCTGATCGTGAAAGTTTTTATATTGTCACGTTTCGTCGCTTTTGCAAGCGCCATGATCGCGGGTTGACTGGAGAATGTGGGTGGATGGAAAATGAATTGAAATATAACAATAAATAATCACGGAAGATATTCAGTACGTGACAATACATGTTTAGTTTTAAACCGTATAAGTTTAAAACAGTGTTTGAACGTATTTTTTGTTCTGAACTGTCCCACACCTGGCTGTATGCTTTCTTTCATCCCTCCCACTTCTCTCCTTGTTGCGCCTCTTCTGGCCAGTTAATGAAGAAGCCATCCAAGGCGTCTTCGTCACCATCTTCTACTCAGCCAACCGCGACCTTATTTGGCTGTTTCAAGGCTCTAGTTTTGCGGTAGGCAGCCCCACAGACATCCCCTGATCCATCCCATTTTAGTTTTGCTGTTTTATGAGCTACGTCAGCAATTTGAATTCTGGCCCGCAGCTTGGTGTTCCTAATTCAATCAGTAAGTTTATTATAATTCAATAGTGAATTAATTCAACCTAGTCACCTAAACGTTATAAGTCAAACAGAATAGTTTAATAAATATCGCTGGACATTACATTCAACACCAACGACACTGAGCAAAGTCTTGTGTCAAAGCCTTGTGGTCATCGCAATCATCATCGCAGTCATCGCATCGAGCAAAGTCTTGTGGTCATCAGATAGTTGATACAGATACTTTCACTAATTATACGTATAAAAATCCATGGCTCGAAAGCAAATGTTCATGCTCATCACACAATGATTTGCCCCTACCGGGATTCGAACACGGCACCCTAAGAACGTAAGGCAGTCTCACTACGGCCACAGATTACCTACGGCTACTAACGTGTTAAATGCATATTGTCTTTAGGAATTTCAATTTTATGGCATGTGATAATTTGTGATATGAAGTTCTGTGGGTTATTTTTCGGACAAATTTAATTGATGATTAGGACAAAACAAAATTATGGCACTTTAGATTATGAATAAAAAAGTTAGGTGATACGATAGATAACCCACTGCGCCATTTGGGTCGTCAAAGAAAGAAAGTTAAAACGTTAACCTAGAATATTTTCTCAGCTAAGTATAAAATAACGGATGCATTTACCCGATTATTACTGAACCGTATGCATCAGTAGTTAAGTCGGGAGCACTTTTATGCAGATTGTTCCTGTAATGCTTTCTAACAGCTTCGGGTCTGCGCTGTTTTGCAAAGAATCGTATGGTAATGTGTGAATATTGGTTTAAACATTCTTTTTACAATACTGCTTCTGATTTGAATCTGGTTTCAAAGGTTGAGTTTTCGTAGTTACTGTATGGCGATTGCTGCTTTTTTTTTATTTCTTAACAGAAACCTCGACATTTTAGGCATTCTCCCCGTCCTAACGTATGTTACTCAGACCTGGTCACCCACCGAGTCCTAGAAATTCCGACTTGAAGTCCACCAAAAGGCAATGGAGCCCGGTATTCGGGTCGTTAAAAGACAATAACGAGTTTGCAAGACCACGCTACATTCCAAAAGGCTGCTGAAAGAGGATTGAGTGCGTCACGAATAACGATGACCGCTGGGTAAAAGTCTCCACACAATGGATGGATTTGACGCAGAATGTGCACTTCGCAAAATGTGCACTTGACGCAAAATGTGCATTGTTCAAAATAGTACTTCTCAAAATGAGCACATCTCAAAACGTTGATGTCATATTTTTTAATTTATTTCAGGGAGAACAACACGACAGGAAGTCTTTGTCTGTACTACACAGATAATCATAATCATCATCATTTCAGCCGAAAGACGTCCACTGCTGGACATAGGCCTCCCCCAAGTGTCACCACATTGACCGGTCCCGTGCGACTCGCATCCAGCGACTTAAGCAACTTAAGTGGCAGTGGGCAGGGTACATTGCTCGCAGAACGGACACCCGATGGGGCTGGAAGTTCTGGAGTGGCGACGGCAAACCTGAAATCGTTGCGTTGGAAGGCCTCCCTCTAGGTGGACTGACGACACAGATACGTTCGCAATTAAACATCTAGTTTGGCATCATACTCTACCTGACCGAATACTTATAATGCATGTTGCAAGATGAGTCTGTAATATAGCTTCATTATCATCATCATCATCATCATTTTAGCCGAAAGACGTCCACAGCTGGACATAGGCCTCCCCCAAGTGGCACCACATGGACCGGTCCCGTGCGACTCACATCGGTCCACCTAGTGGGAAGTCTATGGTTCTATAGGTCTAGGTATACAGGGTGTAAACCACCTCATCACAAAGCCGTTAACCAAGCATTCTGTACATCAAACTTTACGCAAAAATTATTGCTGGGAAACAACTTTTTGTTTCGGGAAATCGCCAAACGGTTGGTCGACTCTTCACGTGACCAGAGGGCGGGACTATTTTTTGGCCAAAGAATCAGCATTGCCATCCAACGTGGCAATGCTGCCAGCCTTCTGGGCACTTTTCCTGTTGGCAGCGATGTGGACGAATTTTTCGATGCCCTGTAACCCCTTTTTTTGAAATTTGTACATATTTTTTCTTTCTATTATAATGTTAGTTTGTATATATTGTAAATAATGATTACACTACTAGAATGAAAAACAATACATACTTTTTTTTTTGAGGTTATAAATCATGTTTTGTGGTAAAACTCAATCTAACGCACTTAAAACATTGTGCTGATGGATGGATTGAATAGTACGGGGGTCGTGGAGGTGTTAAAAGTCAAAATCTTACAAAAAAACATGTATCTAAAAAAAAAAGTTGTCAAAAAGTTGTAAGTTTCACCCCCCATATCTCCGTAACTAGAAGGTTCCCAGGTATGGTGTAGAACAAAAAAAAATCGCAATGATGGGAAGAACAAGTGTTTTTCGGCTTCGTGAAGAGGTGTTTTACACCCTTCATAGCTTTATTTAATGACTAGCGGACGTCACGCGGTTTCACACGCGTAATTCCCGTTCCCGTGGGAGTACGGGGATAAAATATATCCTATGTTACTCGTGGATAATGTAGCTTTCGAATGGTGGAAGAATTTTTAAAAACGGTCCAGTAGTTTTTAAGCCTATTCATTACAACCAAACAAACAAACAAACAAAGTTTTCCTCTTTATAATATTAGTTTAGACAAATAAGACACCAATACCTCCATTTCTGGAAAATAAATAAAAGAGATGGTATTTAATTACATTCAGTCATGCGCATTGTTTGACGCAGCAGCAGCGTCCTTGCTCAAACTTGATTGCAATATGTATTTTATTAATATCAAGGTAGGTATTACGAAATTGTGTTTTCACATACATGCAATATTCATGTCGTTAAGGAATCGTTTTATTGGAAGTTCGTTCAGTGATGCTTGATTGCTTTTGGGACTGAAGTGTGTTCAATCATAACTTAATATTACATTAAAGAAGTATTTTGAACAATTTAAATGTTACAACTATATTTTAATTTTTTATTTCATTTTCCATTCTTATTTTCTTTTTTTTGTTGGAAATGAGCCATTTTTTTTTAAATTGGTCACTCTCGTTAGAAATAATAGTACATTTTATAACGAGGGACTAAACGAAGCCATTATATACCCGAGGTGGTTTGACTCCCGAGCTTGCGAGGGAGGCAGTGAAAGCGAGGGTATATTAAATTGGCGTTTAGTCTCGAGGTGCAAACTGTACTTTTCACTTCGAGTGCGAGAAAATAGTCATTTAAAACCGAACAAATTTACACTCGACTAAAATTCTAAACTGAGCAGTCAGATTTTCTTCTATCAGGTCAGTCACAGATTAACAAGTTAAAACACATCACAAACTCTCAATATTCCCGCAATGAAGATGATCCACACTCCACAGATAATTATAGAACCTACATTACTGCAGCGGCTATTAGCAACAGAGGCATTCCACATTCTTTTTCAAAATCAACGATGCACACAAACAACCATAAATTTTCCCGCGTTGAAGACTCATTTGTTTTTTTTTTTTTCAATATACCGCTTTCTATTTGCAAGCCAATTTGAAATTTAAGTAAAACCTTTGACAAGTTACTCTTTTGTGACCATGTATCAGAGTAAACGATCGTTCCATTTTTAAATTACTTTTTACTCCCTAGGGAATAAACGGTCACTTTAATCCCGCTTCGTAGGGCTATGATGGCGTACTTTTAGAGCATGAGAAGTGAAAAGCAATTTTGTTACTTGAAATAACCAACTTTTATTACTGGAAATCAGTTACTATTGTTTTGTTGTATTGTTGTGGAAATAAGGCACTTTTACTATATATTTCAAAGTTTGATTGAAACTCAATAATAACTACGAGTAATTACCTTCACAAATTAACATTTCACAATAAAACTATGAAGCCGCCACGAATTTTGGTCTGGACTAAACCAAAACAGAACAGTTAATTACTAACAAGATCTGTTACAAGATTAATCATTCATTTAATTAGAATTAATAGTATTTCAATGCTAATTAATAGTTTAAGTATTTGTAACTAGATTAGGATTAATGATTAGACTTCATTAAAGTATTATATAGTTTAGTACCTATAATAAAGGGTGGGTCATACATTTTTGCACATTTCAAACATGAATAGAAGTAAAACTTATCATCTGCAAAACCTTTTCCCAACTATGTTGGGGTCCGCTTCCAGTCTAACCGGCTGGCAGTTAAGTACCAGTATTTTACATGGAGCGACTGCCTGCCTGACCTCGACAACACAGATAATACTGGGTAATACGGTACCACTTGGTAAGACTGGTTGTTAGACATTTTTTCTCACTGACTACCTATAACGACTGTCAAAGATCTACAAATGACAGCCGGGACCTTAAGAGCTTAACGTGCTTTCTGAGGCACGGATCGGGGAAAACTCGGTATGTTAGGGTGGTCACTCATCCACAGATTACCTAAAGATCAATCAGTTATTATTTAGACAAGAGCTTCTCCATATAGAAGTAAAACTACAAACGTTATTTTTTAGCCGTCGTGACTACTGCAATCGACTACGCAAACTTTGGAAAACTCGCTGACACATGTCATGCTGCGAGAGATCGTATAACGTACAGTGATATGATTGTAATTATTCCAACAATTTATAATAATCTACACTAATATTATAAAGAGGAAAACTTTGTTTGTTTGGTTGTAATGAATAAACTCAAAAACTACTATGCCGATTTCAAAAAATTTTTCACCATTGGAAAGCTACATTCACCTTGAGTAACATAGACTATATTTTATCCCCGTAGTCCCACAGGAACGGGAACTACGCGGGTGAAACCGAGTGACGTCCGCTAGTAATCATATAAAATGAAATATTATGGAGTACTGTACTGAAAATATGGCTGCTGATGAGCGTGTGGACTGTATTTAAGGAGATGAATCTTCAAACGATGTGATAGTGTTGATAGAAATTACAGTGAAGACAAAGGACATCACAGTGACACACACGTCAAATCAGCAACAAATGAAACAAATCGTTACAATGAAAAAAATTAAATTAAAATTTGGTTGTAGTTTATCCTGCCATTTCGCAACAATGGCAAAAGCCAAGAAAGACATTCAGCAGTGGGCGTAATCGAACTGTGGATGATGATGACGCCTGTGTCCCAGCATTGGGGTCTATTAATTTAACTTTTAAAGGTATCAGATTACTTTAGATAGATGCCTCCTGTTCTTCTATTTCCACCTCTACCGGAAAAAAGATAATAACGTATTAAAGAAAAAGATTTCTTGAATTCAAAAAGATACCAGCAACTACAGCACAATTATTCACTTTACTCGGAAAAATCTGTAACATTCAGCCGATCTCTTTGCTGGCTCTACTTTTTAATTAGAATTCTAATTAATCTCGATTTCTTTGTGGCTATCGATTGAACAGTTCTCGTAGAAAGAATAAATAATTACTGTGTCTGCTCGTGTGCCCACAAGACGGATGGATGTTAGATAAAATTGGTTTTTAAAGGATTTTTTCGAGAGACTTGTAGTTATTCAATTTAGCTTTCATTCGTTTCTGCAGTTTTGCTATTGGTATTTTTCATTAGCTAAAATTATCCCTTTTCTAAGCAAAGGCCTCTCCCTATTATATCTTTCCAGGTATTTTTTTTGTGAGTCTTTTTAACTCAGCCAGCCAAAATAATGTGTTTATGTGATTATGATGATGATGATGAATCTTCTTCCTGCTGTGTTGTATGGAATGTTGGGCCACAAAAGGGATGAATGAAAGGCATCTGCATGTCATGGAGATGAGAATGCTAAGGGGGATGTGTGGTGTTACGCGAATGGATAAAGTAAGGAATGAGTATATTAGAGGAAATCTGAAAGTGGCGCCGGTGACTGAAAAGTTGTGTGGTAATCGGTTGTCGTGGTATGGGCATGTGATGCGGAGGAATGAGGAAAATGTCGTGAAAAAGTTTTGAATATGAATGTGGATGAGTATTTGAGTAGAGGAAGACCAAAGAAACGATGGATGGACTGTGTTAAGACGGATATGGTAAGAAAAGAAGTGTCTAATGAGATGACGAAAAATAGAGGAGTATGGAAGATTAAGAAGACATACTGCGCCGACCCCAAATAAATTGGGATAAGGACAAGAGAACGATGATGATGAATCTTTTTTTAGTTTTGATGAAAGTTGCATCAGAATACGTTATGTAACCATGAGAACTGCACGAATATACTGACAGACACGAAAAGGGACAACTATTTGTGGACGAAGCATATTGAGATGATGATTGCATGGCCATAATAGTAGGAATAGACCAAAGAAATTCGTGTTGATGATTATAGCTTTTTTAATCTTTTCATTTTCATTGAGGTTTTCATTTATTTTTTGGTATTTCGCTGTGTATCAACTTCAGTAGAAAATAAAATACCAACATTTCAGCCTGGAGACGTCCACTGCTGGAAATAGCCCTCCTCCAAGTGTCGCCACATTGACCGGTCCCGTGCGACTCGTGTCCAGCAGAATCCCGCAACTTTCACCAGGTCTTCGGTCCACCTAGTGGGAGGCCTTCCAACGCAGCGCCTTCCAGTTCGTGGTCGCCTCTGCAGAACTTTTCAGCCCTATCGGCCTTTTGTTTTAGAAGCAATGTGCCCCTGCCCACTGACACTCTAGATCCATCATGGATCTAGCCAATGAATCTTCTGAGAATGATCATTAAGTTTGGCTATTCTTTGGGCTACGTCGGTAACCTTGGTTCTCTTGCGGATGTCTTAATTTTTTATTCGAACACGCAAGGAAACTCCGAACATACCCCTCTCCATTGCCCTTAAAATAAGGTATACTCTACTCTATTTCTAGTTACTTTTGGCTAAAATCTAGATAACTAAATAGACCCATTTTCTTTTATACCGTATATTACAAGAAAAGATTTTGGCCTGACCTAACATAACCAGATGTTGTTATGTAGCAACAATCCCTCGGCTATAAGACATAATCGTATTCTTTTATGTTTCCTAGGTTTTAAATAAAGGTAGTCGTTATGTTAGTAACAGCTGCGTCTTACACAATACTGATGTTATGAATTTTTGAGATGGTATTTCTACTACTACGATTCTTTCACTTTGGTGATTGAGATGGGTAAGATAATAGGGAGAAAATATGACTGTTCAGTCCGTCAGTTAGATTATTTATCGTACAACATTGGAAACGTGTTTTTCAATCAAAATTGACGAAGATAGAACGCGTCAAAGATGGAAGTGGGACCTTGTGACGTCATGTTCCGGTAAAATATGTACTCGAATTTTTGACCCAAGTTTTTGGCGCACTGTATTAGTCTTCATGTTTTGTGAAAATAAAAAGTATGAGTCCAATATTTTTTCGGAAATCTATCTGACGGATGTCGTGTCGTTCACCCTATCTTGTTACAGTGAGTGTGTATCTCAATACTTTTGGAATTGTTAACGATTATTTTGACCATCATCTGTCTAAATTTTTCCCAACTATGTTGAGGTCGGCTTCCAGTCTAACCATATGCAGCTCAATACCAGTACCATTTTACAAGAAGCGACTGCTTATCTGACCTCCACAACCCAGTTAGTACTCGGCTATAAGATCTCTTGATGAAACTGGCTGTCGGACTTTGGGGTCCCTGACTACTTGCTACGAGTGTCGAAGAGCTACAAATGACTGCTGGGACCAACGGCTTAAGGCCCGGTTTCCTCCAAAGCGAAGAGGAGCAGAGTGGAGAGGAGAAGTGTGCAAACCGACCAATCACATTCGGCACTACCTTAAGAATATGTTTGATTTACAAATTATTTTGGTATTATGTTTTGTATGAAATTCGCATACTCTGCAGGCCCCTTGGTAATTTTCAAGGCGAGGAACTCGGTATGTACCTAATGGGTGGTAAAACCCACAATGAATGGTGGTATCTAAGGAGGAGGGAAAACCTACACCCAAGACATCAACCTCGTTGTATACTTAGTGCTAAACTATTAAAAAAACAATAAGTACACAAACAGTTCTCTTTTTAAAACTTTCACGATCAGAACACATTATGAAACTTATGCAAACAGGTATTTATCGCGGATGAACGGGTATTTTTTGCAACCCAGTCGAAACGTCGGGCTTAAATTAAAGGTAAAGTTCGCGATAAATACGCGTTTACTTAACTTTTATAATGAGTATACAAACACATTGTGTTTCAGATTTGGATAGTTTCATCATCATCAATTCAGCCGAAAGACGTCCAAAGCTAGACATAGGCCTCCCCCGAGTGCCGCCACATTGACGCGTGCGCCTCGCATTTAATGGATTCCCACTACCTTCACCATTAGGCCCGGTTTTCACCAAAGCGAAGAGGAGCGGAGCGTATAGGAGAAGTGTGCAAACCAACCAATCACATTAGTTGAAATTTAAATCGCGGCTCTCGTCTCTACAGTGATTGGTCGAATCTTACACATCTCTTCTCCGCTAGGCTCTTCTCCGTTTTGGTGGAAACCGGGCCTTACAAGGACAGTACTTCTAACAAATTCACAGTAACTGGGCAGACATGTTAAAACATTGCATAACTTTGTATTCATCTCTCGAACACTCTTCCGACCTTCACAAATCCAAACAAAAAGAGCAATCACAAGTCAATTAATCACACATACGGAACACAAACCCGTGATTTGTAACGAAACCATTGTAGAACGTGAACGTGAGTCCAATATTAATGACATTGAATAGCAGCGAGGTACAGAAGGCCCACTGAATACAAAAATTAAAAACGCACAGACACGCAACACGCACGTGCAAGTGCACTCGTTACTGGCATTCGGTTTGTATAAAGCTGACTCTACCCCGAACCATAAATGTGGTGCTACAGACGAAGATGGCACTTCTTGTCGCACCCTGCGTGTCCTGTTGTGTACAGGAACTTCAAGTGATCACTACTAAAAAATCCAAAGTCGAAGCTAAATTCTGAACCAACTTCATTTATAAACACTGTTTTAGGTTTTTTTTCTAATTTCAATAGAGAGGATGGCTTCAAATTGTCGAGTACGTGGAATCCAGTTTTGAGTATGCTCAAAAGTAGCAGCCGGCATCATACAAAAAACTCCACAAAACTTGGTGATACTGTGAGTGCGTTTTGTCGTGACTTAGTGTCGGGTTCCAATAGTGCGCGTAGCAAAAGACAAAGAAAGAGGGTAGACAGATTTGTCTGCTCGTAACAATTTAATTTCCATCCACCCGCATACTCCAGTCAACCCGCGATCATGGCGCTTGAAACAGCGTGCAGCGTCGAAATATCGGGAGCTCAACGTAATAAATAATCACGGAAGATATCCCGTAAGTGACAATATAAGTTTAACTTAATTTATATTTACCATCGCTAAAAAAGGAAGATAAGATGATATATGAGACTCCTTAGTCAAATTAATTATTAAATCCGTTCGTTTACAGGACATCGACAGAAATATTTGGGTGAAAAATCTCACAGTTCAAGGGAGGGCTCAATTTATGTACCACACTCACAATTTGTGAAAAGTTTGTTTCAAGGTATGGTTAAACAGCGATTTATAGTTCCCAGCGAATTCTCAAGTATTTTGGACATGTCGCTCGTAGAAACCCTGACAGCCTCGAAAGCTCATGTTAGTTGGCCAAGTAGACGGGAAAAAACCACGCGGTCGGTCACCTACCCGTTGGTCAGACCAAGTAAGGACGCTCACTAGGCTATCAATAGCCGAAAGTTTTGAGACCGCCGAGGACAGAAAAACGTGGAAGAATAGAGTGCACCGAGTGATCAAAACCTCAACAATATCGATACCTCAGACTAGACACGACCTTCAACAATGAAGATAACGACTTAGAAGAGAGATGGTTAAACAATAAGAAAATGGCTCTGACAAAGAGGGAACTAGTACCTGCGACTTCGTTCAGCCTCTTTACTCCCATTTTTAACAGACTTCTAAAAAAGGAGGAGGTTCTCAATTCGGATGTTTCCATTTGTTTTATGTTTGTCCGGGCATGACTCCGTCGCTTGCCAACCGATTTGGAAAATTATTTTTTGTTGGAAAGGGTATTCTTTCCAAATGGTCCCATAGCCTCCAAATCGGGATCTGATGATGGAATCTTGGCGAAATCGAGGGAACTCTTCAAATTTTATATGAACACGTGTTGCGATTTTGCTATTTTCTACAACAAATGAAGCATTTGCGTTTGAAAAGAACCATTCTACCGTCAGATCTGATGATGATGCCAAGAGTCACGGAACTCCATAATGAAACAATTTACCCTAATCGTGTTTGGGCTAGTTGTAATTGTAACGGTATGCACTTTCCATGTATATCAAGCACATGTGAACAACTAAAAAGTAAAAAATTCAAACGTTTTTGCAAAAAATAAAACCGACTTAAAAAAAAAACAAAAAAGTGAAAAATAACTTTAGCTTCTGAAGTCGGTGACAAAAAAACTAAAGCAATGAAACAAAGGTCACCGACTTCAGAAGCTAAAGTTATTTTTCACTTTTTTGTTTTTTTTTAAGTCGGTTTTTATTTTATAGTTGACCTACTGCACTATTCTATATTATCGGTTAACCCTTGAAACGGCGAAGGTCAAAGGGTTGCACATTACATGTCTATTTCGGGAACGAAAAGGAAAGGGTACGAAGGAAGAAAAACATTGAATGTGTTGTATTAAGTGCTTTTTGTGCGGTATTGTTACAGCCAAATGTTTCAGGTTCGCTCTTTTGTTGCTGTAACTAAAAGGTTGTATTTTGTAAGTACTTTTGTTTGGTGGTTTCAGTTGCACTTGCATGGTTTTGAGATATTAATATAGTAAATTAGAAGATTATGTTTAGTTTGAAATTGGAAAAGACAACTGTTCAACGATTTCGGAACAACTGTTCAACGGTGATTGACGACCCGATTGGCGTAGTGGTAGTGAGGCTGCCTTACGTTCTTAGGGTCCTGGGTTCGAATCCCGGTAGGAGCAAATGTTTGTGTTATGAGCACCGATATTTGTTTCTGAGTCATGGATGTTTATATGTATAATAAGTATGTATTTACAAACAAAAAAAAAGTATTTATGTAGTATATCAACTATCTAGTGTCCACGACACAAGCTTTGCTTAGTGTGGCACTAGGTGGTGCTGTGTGTTAATGTCCAGCGATATTTTATTTATTTTTTATTTACCGGAAGACGTAAGAAGTGTAAAAATATGGCATCTGCCTAGCCTTTTCCGGACTATGTTGGGATCGGCTTCCAGTTTAACCGGATGCAGCTGAATACCAGTGTTTTACATGGAACGACTGCCTATATGACCTCCACAACCCAGTTAATACTTAATACGATACCACTTGGTAAGACTAGTGTCAGACTTTTTGGGCCACTGACTACCTGTAACGACTGTCAACGATTAACAAATGACAGCCGGGACCCACAGATTAACGTGCTTTCCGAGGCACGGAGGAAAATCGTTATGTAAGGGTGGTCACCTGTACACACCGGGACTTACAGCTTAATACGGCCGTTACTCCAAGTGCGTACGATGTGACTACGTTTGAGACAATTGAGCCTGGATCAGTGCCTACAGCCCAAGTAACGCCAAACCTAGCCCTACAGTAACTACCTAGTATCCTAGTTATCCTAGCCCTATAGTAATTACCTACCTAGCACCCTAATAAAAGTTATCCTAACGCCCTAGCCTACCATACAAACCACACCAAACGTAGGTTACGTTGGTTATGCGAGAGGGAAGTCTGTCACAAGGAGACCTACGGTAACAGACGGAGTTTGGGTAGGAAGAGGGTTTTGTGTACGTCGTGCAATGTACACAGGAAATGGTTTTCTCACTGCCGATCCCACAGACTCATAGGATCGATGATGGCTAAAGGTGTCTTGGCCACAGTAGGAGGAAGTAAGGAGATGAATCACACTCGACTCCAGCTTGATGACTATTTTATTACAATAATTAACTTAATTATATACAATTTTTATGGTAAATACACATTGATGCCTATTTGCATGTGTGTCGTGTGTGTATCGAGCCGATGAAGCAAAGATCTCAGTAGGCCACCTCTGAGTGCTGACGGTGTGCTGGTGTTGCCGGCGCGTGGACCGTATGTATGTCGCTCTTAATGCTGACGCTGTGATGCTGTTGTTGGCCCGTGTATCGATAGTATGTTCATGGTTGAACATCACCCATCCATAGACCAACCCAGGCAAGCATGGCTTAACCTAAAGATCGACCCGAGCGGCTGATATTATTTAGCCACGAGCTCCTCCTTAGTGTAATAATATGTATTAACATACGTAAAAATAATTTAAAAAGACTGGCATGTACTCTATTACGTCGCCATCGGCCCTGTATTAGTATTAGGAATTAACTTTGCATTTCATTAAAAGTGAACTGTTTTTTTTTCTTATAAATAAATATCTTTAAATCTAAAAACCAGTTCCTAGTGGTTGAATTCAGTCATCACTATCACATAGCCTTTTCCCAACTATGTTAGAATCGGTTTACAGTTCATCGGATGCGCTCCATGTGAAATACGGGTATTTAGGTACTGCCTACAGTACTGGGTAATAATTAGGTAATTCCTTTGAATTCATGTTTGCCTTGAAGATATCAATAAGTTGACGGACAATTGAAATCGTTGATGTGTTCATTTCATTTAGGTGTCTATTTATTAGTGAAAGCGGACGTGACCTACACGTTACAGTGGCGTTTAGCACGGTAAAATGCGCAAGTTCTTAAACAAAAAAGAAAAGATTCATCGCTTTATGATGACGTACATTAATACTGATAGCCGTACCTTACCTTCTCGTCTCTTGGACTTCGACACTCAACCAACATAAGTACGGTGCTGTGTCCATCTAAAAATCTAAACTTTATCTTTCATAATAATACAATTAGCTCCCTATTATCCTCGGCAAATGTTCTATCAAGAGGTGACCTCACTACACCTCACCCACACATCTCTACTGATATGAACCCACGACTAGCACAATAGGTACCAATACTAATAATTGGCCTTGTTGTGGGCGAACATGAATACTAATGATATACAGCCCACGCATTTTAACATTATATCATATCACAATATCTTATTATTCTGAGCAAGTAAGCAGAAGTGTCCGATACACCCACATGTCGGATTTTGTTAGTAGAGGGTGACCTTATTCCAATTAACCAAGGATAATGTCAAGGGATAATACCAATGACGGTTCGGTTTGTTCTACCAAGGTATTGAACTCAGGACCCTACGATCAGTAGATGAGCTCACGACCACTTTATCAACATCATCAGCCCGTTATTTTGTCACGGCTGAGACAAAGGGCTCCTCTCTCTGGGTGGGAGTAAAGAGCCCGGCCAAGTGCCGGAACACTGGATCTCTGTTTTTAGATCTGTGACACGTTGCTTTCCTAAAGATGTTTTCCTTCACAGTTTTGAGAGAAACTACGACGAAATGATTAAATATTAAAATGATGGAAGTGAATAATTATAGTTTAAAGTATGCGGCTAGACGTGGAGATGGCCGATGGAGCCAAAGAAACCAGGGCCGTACAAAAGTGATCATTATGGCGATTAGACGAGCTAAATTAGCAACTCTATTTGTGGTGGTTAAAACTTCGTTTGAAATGCTGTTAGAATAAAGTTCTAATCAGCTTGCACTACAAAGTAGTTGTAACGTCAGTCACTGCGGACCAAATAGCGCGAAATGTGTGGTTTCGATCGATTTACAAAAAAAACTATTGATTGGCTTAAAAAACTAAAACACTATATTGCTTCAAGAATTATTTGCCAAAAAATCAGAATGATTTATTTATTTATTTATTTGAACTTCATGTACAATAGTGGTACATAGGCAGACTTAATAATGCCACTAGGCATTCTCTACCAGTCAACCATTGGTACACCAACTCATCGCGATCATTGTAACCATTGGTTCCAGTAACTTTACGCAAAATATATTGCTGGGAAACAACTTTATTTTGAGGTTATAAATCATGTTTTGTGGTAGAACTCAATGCAACGCACTTAAAACATTGTGCTGATGGATGGATTGAATAGTACGGGGGTCGTGGAGGCGCTAAAAGTTAAAATCTTACCAAATAAACTTGTATTTAAAGAAAAAGTTGTCAAAAAGTTGTAACTTTGACCCCCCATATCTCCGTAACTAGAAGGTTCCCAGGTATGGTGTAGAACAAAAAAATGATCGCAATGATGAGGAGGACAAGTGCCTTGCGGCTTCGTGAAGAGGTGTTTTACACCCTATATAGAACCAAAAAGTACGGCAGAAGAAAGGAGAAGCCTTTACCCAACAGTCGACAGTCAGTGATTCCGGATTGTAGTGATGATGATGTTGAATAATTATAAAATACTATGATTGAAATGGATAACTAAATATTGGGGTTTGTTCATCTAATTCTCTTCTGTCAGATAATCTAGTCATTCTCCTTAATTAAAAAGCTACAAGTGGCTAGAAAGAATTATCAAAATGTTAAAGGGCCGGCGGAGCATTCGTTTTTCATACAAACGTAATACCAAAATAATATGATAATCAAACATATTCTTAAGATAGTGTGCATATTTTTCGATTGAATTACATAATATCTAGGTTCCGAAATAAATATTTTGAAAGACGAGATAATATGAGGAATTTAAAATTTCTATAAAAACTTATTTTTCTCATATCTCTTGTTTAAATCAATGTCCATTAAAAATATATATTTGGGAACCTAGATATTATGTAATTCAATCAAAATAAATATACACTACCTTAAGAATAATTATGTTTGATTTACAAATTATTTTGGTATTACGTTTGTATGAAATACATAGTATGAAGTATATATAGCAAAAACTAACGTTTAAATGGCGAATTATTTTCCTTATTAAAATCGCTTTCAGCTTTCATTCCACCCCACAAACATTGGTATGCAGGTCAATGAAGAAATCAAGGCTATTGTTACTCCCAAACTGAAAAACAAAAGAAGAAATCGCTACAGAACAAAGCAGTAATGAAAATCCCTAATTTATTTCAGTTTCTTTACGAACGAAACGACGGAATTCCTCACTAATTAGTTTTAGATTTCCATCAGCTTGTTTGATTGAAATTAAGCGTTCCGTTAAATTCTTGCCTCTATTCAGTGGCCTCTCAATGGAACCTGTGAGGTCTGTAATCGGCAGTGATTTAATTAATATCTAGACTAATATTATTAGCATCTGTTTACAGACGCGGTTCCTTCGAGGCTTATTAAATTAAATACTGTTTTCGGAAAAAGAATATGGATTTATTTCATGTTGCGCCTTGGTTTTGCTTACGACTTGAACCCCGTGGATATCGGAAATCATCCCAGGGGAACTTTATAGCGTCTACGTCTGTGCCAAATTTCATTGAAATCCATCAAGCCGTTAAGCGGCGAGCTGCTGCGACCGAACCAAGCAAAGACTGTATTTTGATGGACATGCAAAAAAGCGCGTTTCGTCTGTTTTAGTTTTGCAGTCAAAAGAACTCGCCGTGATCCGTGGCTTATTCAATCTTTTAACAAAACACACTATTCAACTTAGGGCTGATTTTTCAATCATTAGATAACTTTTATCAGAAGAATAAATCTGACGTTTTGACAGAGAGTCCATACAAAAACTGTCATAATATGAAACTTATTCCTCGGATAAAAGTTAACTGGCGATTGAAAAACCAACCCTTAAAGTATAAAATTATTTTCGGTTGCAAAATTAAACGTCTGGAATTTGTCGATCACTGTTTAATTGACGATGTATTTACCGAACTCAATAGCCACGTAGGTTACCAAAGACAAGCAACACCGCCTAACTTGACATAGCAGAGAATTGTCTCTGCTTACAACAACACTACGTTGCTAAGAAAACAACCTCAAGACAAACAGCGCTATCTCAGACACAGGTAGGCTGGAATCAAATTAGTGGTGCTCAACCGTCATCCGAGTAGCCTACGGTTAATTGCATCCGGACAGATCCGGGGAGATCCGTACATCCGTGATTAAAGTCCGTTTACATACCACAACCGGTAATTACAACGGGCTCGGTGACGTGTCAACTTGGTTGAAAGATGTTTGATTGTGTGCTGTGTGTTGTATTTGTGAAAGTGCTATTAGTTTTATCAGCTGTTGTGATGAATTGTGTTTCAGACGTAATTGAACCTAGCAATATAAATTCGAAGTCATGTGACATTTATCAAGTCGCACTGGGCCCGCGTGGTGCATTATGGTGCTGAGAGCTGAGAAACAGAGAGAAGGATAAGATAGAGAGAAGAGAGAAAAGATATAAGATTAAGGTGCAGAAAGGACGGAGAGAAGATTTGTGTCCCAGCAGTGGGAAGTTTGGGCTAATTGTCCGAGATGATAATGCTAAGATAATGGAGAATAGAGACAGGAGTTGTGTGACGTGATTGGCTGGAATAAGTAATGTCTAAATGTCAATGACAGAAGAGTAGACGACACCATAAAACAATAATTCCAAGACCAAGATTTTAACAAAAAGATACGTTATTTAGAGCCTGAATTGCCAAATTATATTTTTCTTTACTTTAAAATCAATAAATAGTTGATAGATTTTCCCGAGTGCATACTATAAAAAAATAATCCAGGAACGTAATAAATACATTGGCTTCATCTAAACAACACGGTGACCAGTCAGTTCACCAAACATTAAATCACAAACTTTTACTTGACAAGCAACGATTAGAAAACAAATTATTTGTCATTTCATGAATCATCAATGAAAAATTTATATATGAATAAATATCATCTCATGCATAATTGATAAAAGAAGTATTTTCCAAATAAATGTTTGTAAAACGAATATTTTTTTTTAACAAAAAAAGTTTGCCGAATAAGTTGTTTGCAAATTAATAGTATACGAAACGTTGGTTGTAAAATGAAGATTTGTCAATGGACTTTTGGTAAAACATTAGTGAACCAAACAACACCGGCCAGGCCAGCGCAGGTTTGTCAGAGGCGCCAGAGTTACAGTTGGCTTCGTCTAAATCTGGCTTAAATGGAGGTGTCAAATCTGCTTTACCATTGACAGCATGTGAATTTTCACGAAAAGTTTAGTTTTTTTGGAAAAAAAGAAACAAAATTGTGTCCCACCATTGGTAATTCGCCTTGCAACCACGTTTTCCTCATAGTTTATACTAAATCGTACGTTTCATGACAAATGGCTCCCCGAGAACATTAAGGACACATGGTTTGTGTTTGTCACGATACCGTTTAGTAAGTAAACGCTACCGCGCAGTATTCTTTTCCTGCTTGTGGCCAATAGGCTTATAATCATTTTATTGGATTATAAAACACTTTTTACAGACTTACCTATTCCTGGAATAATAATTAACTTGGACTTCGATGTCTGACCTTTTAATAACTTTTGTCTATGACCACAATATGCACCTTTTTCAACCGACTTCCAAAAGAGGAGACATGTTGACAGGCAAGAGAATGATGATGATTTTCCGCAGAGAGAAACATTCAATAAAATCTACAACGTTAAAAAGTACAGATCACCTATTAAATAAAAACTTTTTTACAGTAAAATGTTTTTTACAAAAAATAAAACCGACTTCAGAGAAAACAAAGATGTGAAAAGTAACTTTAGCTTCAGAAGTCGTTGACCTTTGTTTGATTGATTTAGTTTTTTTGGTCACCGACTTCTTCCAAACTTCTCTATTTTTCCTCATCTCATCAGACACTTATTGTATTAAACATATTATTATCATTCACACTCAAAACAGCCTCATACATTTTTGTTGTTCGCATTACTGACTTCCCACCATCCTTATAGGTTACCATAGTTATTGAATAAATACCTTTCCCATGTTTTTCGTGTCCAGCAACTTTCCCCGACTTACGTTTGCATACTGTTCTATAGAACATAATTGAATAACTAGATCTAATATGAAATGAAAACACAGAACCATAATTATTATAAAACTAATTAAAATACACACACTAGATAATACACTCGAGAGCAATGAATCCGGGTCACTTAAAGAATGTTAAAAATCTCGGAAACTAAAAATGATAGGTTAATGTAATAAATTGTATTTAATAGACTATGTAATACTCCTTAAATGAAAGTAAAAAAAATATGAGTCACCATACATTTTATTAACACAAAATTACATAAAAAAAAAACTGCTGATCTCTCCTTAAAACAAAAATAGGAAACATGAAATTTTTGAACTTTATTACGATTTTCTTGAATTTTAATACTTCGTATTGCCTCCTCGTGCTTCCATTACTGCGTTTACGCGGTTTGGCATGCTGTACACCAAGTTCCTTATACGATTTTGGGGAATATTCTCCCATTCCTCTGTGAGAGCAATTTTGAGCTCACGAAGCGTGATTGGGGGAGGGTTTCGTTGTTTTGCGCATCTGCCTAGCTCGTCCCAAGCATGCTCGATCGGGTTGATATCCGGGCTGCGCGCTGGCCACTCCATACGAGTAATGTTCATCTCTTGAAGGTAGTCATTCACAATCCTACCTGTATGAGGTCGGGCATTGTCATGCATAAATATAGCATCCTCACCTAAATTGACCATAAATGGACCAACGTGATCATTGAGAATTTCTTCCACATATCTTACGCTAGTTAAAGAGCCGTTTTCTATGATCACCAGCTCTGTGCGACTTTCAGAAGAAATTCCGGCCCACACAAGTACAGACCCACCACCGTAGGCTACTTTTTCTTCGATGCATGCTTGCTTGAATCTTTCCCCTGGTCTTCGATACACTCTGTGTCTTCCATCGTGCTTGTAGAGCATAAATTTTGATTCGTCGGAGAACATAACTTTTGACCAATCTTCAATACTCCAATTTACGTGGCTCTGGGCATATCTTAGTCTTGAAATACGATGCCCACGCTCCAGTTTAGGGCCGTTTGCAGGTCTAAGGGGTTTTAAGTTAGATTCAGCAAGCCGACGTCTTACTGTCCATGCACTTGGGTTACTTCCTCCGAGGCGTCGAAACTGATTTGTGAGTTCAGTTCCTGTGAGAAAGCGATTTCGAAGCATGGTGTTCACCAAGTATCGGTCTTCTCGTGCTGTGGTACACCTGGTTCTGCCCGTTCCTGGTCTGCGTAGGTTAGAACCAGTTTCTTCGTAACGTCGGAGAACTCTTTGTACTGTTGACAGCGACACACCGACAGTCCTGGCTGTTTCGCGCTGACTCCGGCCGGTTTCCAGCATTGTAAGTATTCTGGTGCATTCTTCAGGCGTAAGCGACATAATTTCAGCTTGAATAATGAATATAGAGCACTATCAACATGGTTTATGTACCCACATATATGACAGATTACAAACAAAAGCAAAACCAAATGCTGTAATTTCGTAGTTCCATCTTCGAAAGTGGCCCTTTTTCAAATTTGATTTTTTATGATATAACTTTACAATAACTAAGAAGTTTTAATACCTTCATTTAAGGAGTATTACATTGTCTATTAAATACAATTTATTGCATTAACCTAGCATTTTTAGTTTCCGAGATTTTTAGGATTCTTTAAGTGACCCGGATTCATTGCTCTCGAGTGTAATTATATTATTCAATTTATTAGGCAACACATTGTTATACCATCAATGTTTGCACGAACGATTTATTTGTTTTGTTATATTTTTGTCACGTTCTCACCGGGTCCACGAGTTAGAATTTGATTATATAAATCCGTGAATTTGTATTAAACTGACTGCTTATCATTATACTAGCAGACCCACGCAACTTCGTCTGCGGCACACAAGGGAGAAAAACGAAAGGAGAAAAAACTTTTTTGCAAAAAATAAAACCGACTTAAAAAAAAACAAAAAAGTGAAAAATAACTTTAGCTTCTGAAGTCGGTGACCTTTGTTTGATTGCTTTAGTTATTTTGTCACCGACTTCAGAAGCTAAAGTTATTTTTCACTTTTTTGTTTTTTTTTAAGTCGGTTTTATTTTTTGCAAAAAAGTTTTTATTTTTCACTTTTTAGTGGTTCACAGGTGCTTGATACATGGAAAGTGCATACCGTTACCATTACAACAAGCTCAAACACGACTATGGTACATTGTCTCATTATGGAGTTCCGTGACTCTTGGCTTCATCATCAGATCTGATGGTAGAATGGTTCTTATCAAACGCAAATGCTTCACTTGTTGTAGAAAATATCAAAATCGCAACACGTTTTCAGATAAAATTTGAAGAGTTCCCTCGATTTCGCCAAGATTCCATCATCAGATCCCAATTTGGTGGCTATGGGACCAACTTGGAAGTATACCCTTTCAAACAAAAAAAGAATTTTTCAAATCGGTTCAGGCGTCTTCGAGTAATCGGTGAACATACATAAAAAAAAAAAATACATACAGTCGAATAGAGAACCTCCTCCTTTTTGGAAGTCGGTTAAAAAGAAAACCCGTTTTTGAAACATTTTTCATCATAAATATATCAATAATCATAGCGTCTTGTTATATAGCCTAAAGCCTTCCTTGATAAACGGCCTATCCAACACAAAAATAATTTTTCAATTCGAGCTGGTACTTCCTGAGATTAGCGCGTTGAACGAAACAAACAAACAAACTCTTCGGCTTTATAATATTACTAGCTGACCCGCGCAACTTCGTCTGCATCACATAAGAGAGAAAAACGAAAGTAAAAAAATCCCCGTTTCTGCAACATTTCTCATTCCTGCTCCGCTCCTAATAATCGGAGCGTGATGTTATATAGCCTAAAGCCTTCCTCGATAAATGGACTATCCAACACAAAAATAATTTTTCAATTCGAACCAGCAGTTCCTGAGATTAGCGCGTTCAACCAAACAAACAAACTCTTCTGCTTTATAATATTATTATATATTATATATTATATTATATAGTATAGAATAGATTTCTGCCCCACGATAATTGGTACTGGCACAAGATGTTTTTTTCTTTTCTGTCAGCTTTCACGATATCATTTTCTGTTTTTTTCAGCTCATTCCACACAATCCCTCCAGTTTTTTTTTGCTCTGTCTGTCCCTCACCATCTAACATTTATATTTATCTATCTTTTGGTCACACGTATTTCATCCCCCCTCATCACATGTCCATACTAAGACATTCGACTCTCTCCCAACTTTTCTGTAACAGGCGCTACTTTCAAACTTCCTCTTATACCTACATTTCTTCCCTATGAAACTTACTGTCCAAGCTGATTTTATTTTAAAAAGATTTTTCTAGAAAAATGTCTTTTTAGACTTCAATGACCTGGCTACAGTCTACACATCTGTCAACGTTGTAAAGATGGATAGCCTTTTCCCAATTAAAGGCGCCTTGGCAAAGCAAACTGATCAATATTGGTACAAGAACTATCTAAAGGTATACAGGGTAGTACATTTCACCTCATCACAAAGCCGTTTACGCAAAAAATATTGCTGGGAAACAACTTTTTTTTTGAGGTTATAAATCATGTTTTGTGGTATAACTCAATGTAACACACTCAAAACATTGTGCGGATGGATGGATTGAATAGTACGGGGGTCGTAGAGATATTTAACCACTATGCACGACAAGATTTTGACACATGACACATCAGCTGAATCGGCGGGGTGATGCGAATTTGTCAAAAATTTACAGAATTTTCGTGAACTTTCAGCATTCGATTTTTTTATGAAAAATATGTCTAAGAAGCTGTTTCATACCATATGTTTGTGTTAAATATCTCCAGTAACGTGTTTAGGTCGGTAAAACGGCGTCAGTGTATTGCCAAATATTTATAAAACACATAATACTGCACCCTTCCATAAACTAGGTAACGTAGATGCGCTGGAAATAATGTACATAGGCAAGCTTCTCGTTTGCTAAACAAACTGGAAAAAGCTAAATAAAAACAGTAACCTTCTATCTGCGTTCTTATTTTTGCCATTATTCATACATCATATCATAAAAAATTACGATCAAAGTCTTGACAAATATTACTAAAAAAAACAATGTTGCAACCAACTTATCACATGACATATCACTTCGTAGTGCTGAGCGTAAACCCGAGTTTCATCATAACGATTAAAATGTTGCATTCAGCCTAATCGATACTCGCAATCAAATTAAGTTTGGAAAAAAGTTTTGAGACACAATAAAAACTCCTTGGTTAAATTCTGAAATGAATCCTTTTATATTACTTTTTTAATAATATCGTGTAGAATAGTAATTATTCGTTGCTTTTGGTTGACTTATTAATAGTTAATAAACATAGAACTCTCTAAACTCTAAACAAATAACGAAATTCTTGCTTCAAGTCAACATTTTGATGATAATCTTTCCTTTAAAAACTTTTGGATTGGAGAATTTGGAGAAACGCCGTTGCCGAACTAGCACCGTGTGGAAAAATATGAGGTCTCCAAAATCTGAAAATGAATTATTAATATTTTCAATCGTACGAACGGACAACCTCTTGCTAAATTCGCGTCGAATTTTTAAATTCAAAATTTAAATTAGGAATGTAATTGTGACTATACACATACATTCACATTTATAAAGTATTTTTATTTACTCTAATAATTTATTGTGAATTTTGTTTTGTTATGTCTGAAGGTTGGATATAGTGCGCCAAGGATCGGAAAAATTGAATGATAAATAAATATTAAGGATGCTAAAACCGTTGTTACTAAACCGAGCTTATTTAAGTATTCAAAATCAAATGAAAATTCATAATCTGCCTTGCCTTTTCCCATCTATTATGGGGTCGACTTCCAGTCTAACTGAATACCAGTATTTTACATGGAGCGACTGCCTATCTGACCTCCACAACCCAGTTGGTACTGGGTGATGATACTACCTGTAACGACTTTCAAAGAACTACAAATGACAGCCGGGACCAACTGCTTAACTTGCTTTCAGAGGCACGGAGGAAACTCGGTATGTAATGGGTCACCCATCCACAGACCAAACTAGGCAAGCAAGGCGTCCTAAACGTCGACCCGAGCGGCTGTTATTATTTAACAACGAGCTCCTCGGCCTCTCTTTCAAAATTAAATGAAAATTGACGATTAAAATTATTGTTCGGAAAAGGCGAGAAATAATTAAAATTAGAAAGTCATGGGAAGGCCTTTGCCCACCAATGCGCTAGAAAAGGGTGTTAAAAAAAGTATTTGAAAATAAAATGGTCTATCCCAATAACTAATCCAACCGAACACAGTAAAATAATCATACTATTCCCCATTTTGTTTACTAAATACAATTATCATGGTAAGAAGTTAAGAACCAAACCAATTTTCGCCACACCTAAAAAATTAGTACCAAGATCCCTGGCATAGAGTATATTATAACCTTTCATCCCTGGCGCACTGACAACCAACGAAAAAAAATCACAATAAATTACCTACATTGAAGTACAATGTAATTTTGAACAGCGAGTGCATTCTTAATTTAAATTTTGGTAAGGAAAAAAAATCGGCGCGAATTTAGCCTTTGGTAAATCTGTGCTGTTTATTGTTGGGTTGGTACAATGTACGAAAAACTTTAAGATTTCCTAACTAAAGCTTTTTAACAATGTTATAATAAATATAAACAAAATTGTTTTACTTTCCATGTATCGATTTCCTTAATTCCGTAAACAAATTAATCGAGTTAAAAAAAAATTACAAAAAGAGAATCGATTTGAATAATCGCTTTCACACATCACAAATAGGAATTAAAAAAAAGAAAAAAAAAAATGGTCGTCTATTTTCGAATACAAAATTAAGTAGTGGTAATGAATATTACGTGTTATTGGTCCTATATTAATAAATTACGCTAAGATCTGGGTATTCTCATGTTGTTTATAATATTTGAAATAATATTTGTCATATCTGTTGTCGAATCTAAACGTGTCTATGTGTTAAAATATGAAAAATAAAATGTAAACAAACAAGATTGGCGCGAATCTTTGACTTTGGATATAAAAATATATCATTACCACTGCTTATTGAAATTGAACTATGGATGAATTCGTCACATAATTAAATGACGAGTTATTATTTCTCAATATAGTGGAGCTTGGATGCCCGCAAACCCCAATTTTTATGATTTTTAGCATCGGCTAGCACTGCCGTCAAAATGGCGATGCACGTATTTACGCATTTGGATTTTATTATGGTAAATTAAGAATGTTGAGCGCTAAATACAGAACTTTGAATGGCTTTAAAATATGTAGTTTTTCTTCAACTCTCTTAATTAACGCACACTCATAGTCTTTCATAATCAGAACATTAAATATTTACATAAAAAATAAGGATGTCGTATGACTTAACCGCCGGCCCCATTCGGGGCCAGTACCGAGCCAGCGTAGGTTTCAGTGCCCGGCCCCGAATGGGGCCCGTACCGAACTTTATGGTTAAAGTAAAAATCATGCGATTAAAAGCGGTATTTAAAAAAAAGCTTATCAAAATCTTGCAACTTTGACCACCAATATCAAAATCTTGCAACTTTGACCCCCAATATCTCCGTAACTGTAACGGTTTCCAGGTATAGTGTAGAACAAAAAAATGATCAGAAAGACGAGTAGAACAAGTACTTTTCGTATTCGTTAAGAGGTGTTTTACACCCTTTATATAGGTACTAATATTTCTTAGTGTTTTATTAAAATATTAGTATTAGTATATAGAACAAAAATTAGTATTTTTAAACAACTATTCACATCATCATCATCGGTTATAAATTTTCTATTAGAGGGATTAATCCACCACGCGGGCTCGGTGCGGATTGGTAGATGTCACAACGGCTTCGAATTTTTTGCTTCCAGGACAAACCGGTTTCCTTACAATATTTTCCATCACCGTGCACCGTTTTGAGAGCATAATTGGTAATGAAATAAATAACTAAAAAGTTTTACGCTTGTCTGGGTTCGAACCCACGAGTCGGTTTCAATTCTCAAAAATAAAGAAGTTTTTGATATTTTAATTCCTTTTGAAACCTGTTAGCATTTTTTTTATTGGATTTTAAATTAAAAAAAAACCGAAACAGAGTAAATAAAATCACAAGCAGCCAGTATTCACAGGTTGTTATTATTTATTTTATAGCTGAAAAAACAAAATAATGAACTACTATTCTTTTTCAGGACGTGACAAATTAACAGCCAGCCGGCTTGCAAAAGGCCGGTAAATTTTTCATCATATAGGTATATGTGTGAGGTATCAATATTAAAAACTCTTCGTGGGCTTGTAAAGGTTGGCGAGTATTATTTAGAGCCATTTTTTATGCCGTGGATGATAATAAAGAGGAGTTGAAACTAAATAACTGCTTGGCACGATCTATGCTGAATGTATGTGTTCATTGTTTTTAATCTGTGGATAAGTTAACTTATATTGTCACTTACGGGATATCTTCCGTGATTATTTGTTATGTTGAGCTCCCGATATTTCGACGCTGTTGCAAGCGTCATCCACCCGCATACTCCAGTCAACCCGCGATCATGGCGCTTGCAACAGCGTCGAAATATCGGGAGCTCAACATAACAAATAATCACGGAATATATCCCGTAAGTGACAATATAAGTTACTGTGGATAAGTCACTAAGGTGTTCTGTAAGAAAAGGTTTCTATTTTAATTGAAGGCGGTAGGGTTGGAATTTGAGAAAGAGAAAGTAAACCCAAGTGAAGCTTGGCACAAGAACGTGGAGACAAGCAAAGAGAAGCCTATATATACTTTGCAGTGAGTAACATCGGGGCTTAACCACCAAAAATGTTGATGATTATTTTTTATGATTTTGTTATTAACCGCAAACCACATCAACAAATGTAGTTGGAAAGAAATTCTTACCAATAATTAGTTACTATGGTTTAGGGTGGAGGTCAGGTGGCCCAGTGGTGGCGGCCCCGACTTACGCGCATTATTTTGTGTAATTTATTTCATCACCCCTATTCTCAAAAAAGGTGAACATCGTGAAGAAACCGGCATGTCCTAGAACCAAAGATTCGAAAACATGACATGTGACATCTACCAATCCGCACTGGAGCCGCGTGGTAGTTAATAGCCTATTCCCTCTTATTGAGAGGAGGCCGTGTCCCAGTAGGAATATTATAGGCTGATGATGAAGGTTTAGGGTCTTTAGGTAGGTTGTGGGTATACTAACAGCTGTTTTATTAAAAACACCTCTGGCCAACCATTCTGGGATCACAGGCGTGAAGTAATGTAATGTATGGTTTCCACTACTAATAATAAATAATAAATATCGCTGGACATTAACACACAGCGCCACCTAGTGCCACACTAAGCGTGGACACTAGATAGTTGATATACTACATAATATACTTTTTTGTTTGTAAATACATACTTACTAAACATATAAACATCCATGACTCGGAAACAAATCTCCATTCTCATCACACAAACATTTGCTCCCACCGGGATTCGAACCCAGGACCCTATGAGCGTAAGGCAGCGTCACTACCACTACGAGTCGTACTGGGGCAAAAGCATCCTTTCCATTAACAGAAGCAACCCTCAATGCACCATGTTGACTCAATGCTGGTTAGTGGATTCATCATCATCATCTGCTTAGCCTTTTCCCAACTATGTTGGGGTCGACTTCCAGCCTAACCGGATGCAGCTGAATACCAGTATTTTACATGGAGCGACTACCTATCTGACCTCCACAACCCAATTAATACTGGGTAATACGATACCACTTAGTAAGACTGGTTGTCAGACTTTTTGGGCCACTGACTACCTGTAACGACTGTCAAAGATGGACAAATGACAGCCGGGACAAACAGATAAACGTGCTTTCCGAGGCACGGAGGAAACTCGGTATGTAAGGGTGGTCAAACATCCACAGACCAACCTAGATAAGCACGGCTTAATCTAAAGATCGGCTCGAGCGGCTGTGCGGCTGTCGTACATAGTATATAATTTGATCAATAATATACACCTTAAAAACCTACGAATTTCGGAAGTACACAATTATGTGAGTAAGCTGTGTAAAATATTAACTTACCGTAAAAGATTGTGAGCGTAGAGATTCTTATATAATCATAATTAATCAATTATAAACTCCACGAGGATTAAAATTCGCGGAAACCAGAAACCAAAGGTCCTATTACGAACGCGAGACATTAACCGTACTAGTACATTTGTACGATTTTGTATCGAATATGCCACTTTCCATTGCATTTTTAGTGGATACCGTGGTGATGCATTCCGAGGCCCATGAAAGCACATGGCCTCGGACTTGTGCAATGCCACCTCGAGACCCAGTTGCCGGATCCACTCTACGACTATCGCAACCTCGCGTGTCATATTATCGGCCATCGCCTCGTGTGACCTTCCCTGTACCGTACCAGGGACGAGGAAAGACCTGGACACAAAATTTTCGTCAATAACAATCCACTCGTATAGGTCAATCGAAATAATTTGATCCAGAACGTAAAAATCAAGGATTTACAACAAAAAAAAATAGGTTTTTTTTTGTGCTCTTATGGCATTGTGACGAATAAATATGTTTTTTTTATATGTTTTAATAAACTGTTTTTTTCCTGGTTAGGAATATTGATTTTCCAAAAAAATATAAAGATACAATTTTAGTTTTCATCAAAGTCGAGCCCGTCTCCATTGAGCATTTTTCGAACCTTCTAGTTACGGAGATATTGGGAGTCAAAGTTACAACTTTTTGACAAGTTTTTTTAAGCTATTGCTTAGCTTCTATCGCGGGCCTTGAGCGTGGAGATCGAATCCAGAAATTCCGTAACGAAAATAACCTGGCACCCCAAGTCAGATAATGACAATGACAAGCTAGTTTTATTTTTAATATACTGCCGTAACTAGGAGTTGTAGGTTGTATACATTTACCTTCACCTTCCTTCTTTTACCTTCTTTATAACCATTTTTTATCAACTTATGCAATTATAATTATTCATGTATTTTATTTTTCCACTTGTGGCCGGCTCGAGGACCAAACGCAGACTGAATGTTCAGGCTCGGCTTCCCATTACGATGAAATTATGATATTTATAATGAATGTTCCACACACACATTCACAGACACGTCGAACTTATAACACCCCGTCGTTTTTGCGGCTTCCGAGCGCGGTCCGCGACCGACAAGCGAGCGGAGCGTGAGCTTGCGCGCCATCCGTATTCAGTCTGCGTTTGGTCCTCGAGCCGGCAACAAGCGGAAAAATGAAATAAATAAATAATTATAATTGCATAATAAAAAATGCTATGCAATAGCTTTACCGCGGCAGTCCCCGAGTGCCACACGTCTTTTTTTTAAATACAAGTTTTTTCTGCAAGATTTTTATATACCTCCACGAACCCCGTACTATTCAATCCGTCCATCAGCACAATATTTTGAGTACGTTACATTGAGTTATACCCCAAAACGTAATTTTTGACCCCAAAAAAGAAAGTTGTTTCCGAGCAATATTTTTTGCGTAAAGTTACTAAATTTGATGTACAGAATACTTGGTTGACGGCTTCGTGATGAGGTGGTTGACACCCTGTATAACATATAAGATACGCGTGAAAAACATTACCTACACTTCCTTGGCAGTCGTGTAAAAACGCGCGAAAAACATTACACTTCCATGGCAGTCGTGAAAAAAATCGTAAAACTGAATCAACATTATTAAAATAAACAATTTTAAAAGGAAAATGAGCGCTTTTGTGTGGTCTTCATTCCGTCTCCGTCATTTGAAAAATCATAGAGCGTAGCAATCGGTTTATTTTAATGCATCAACAATTCAACAGTCAGGAGTATGCACGAAAATGACAAAAATTGAACTATGATTGATTTTAATTTAGTTTACCTATTAAATGGAATATTAATTACTGAAGTTTACTTCGCACATTTGTGTTAGACCCATTGTTCAATATACTTTCTACTCCCACATATATTAAATTCTTTAAAGGAGTTTCAAAGAGAGTCATACAACTCAATTTGAAATTTAATTTCGTTACAAAAACGGAGTGAAGCGGTTGTACGGCGTGTTCGTAGTTAACCGTAAGTAAACTTCGCTACTCGGCTATGAAATTTAATGTCTTTTAGTACAGAATCTAGGGTTGCGCTTTCTTTTGTCATGATCTGATACTGTTAAACTGTTTATTTGATGTTGTAATTTTTCATAAAAGTTACCAATCGGATGAACATTTTTAGACAGTTTTATAGTTATAAAAGATTGCATTGTTAGGACTTTTTGTGAATACTGGCTATTGATTTTTCTAAATATAATACAAATAATTATATTATTCTGTTCAATAATTCTGTTTTCTTCTAAATTACAATATGTCTCCGTATGAATTTCATTACTCTCTTATTGTATAAATACCGCCATGTTTCCGAAATTTTGTTTAGTCGGGAGATAAACATGCATTTTTCGAACGTGGTCAAGTCACATTAAAATTATATCCAGACTTAACAACAGATTCCTCAATACTACCATTGGACCAACTAAGGGTCGAGTACTTTATAAATCTTGAATTCTTAATATTCATCATTTCAATCAATCAATCATATATTTATTTTGTGAAAAATAAGTATGGTTACAGATAGTATATCTTCTAAAATATGTGCACTATGTTTTGCCAATATATGGCGTACAAAATTAACAGAAACAAACAATTACAATTGAGGCAGGAATGTCAATAGAATGGATTACATAACACTAATAATTCAAGTTTTAAATACAAATGTCAGTTAGGTAAACATTTCATGGTAGTCACTACCGAATCAAGCAACATGAAATTACTTTATCAAAAGCACGCTACCTCCCAGTCTATTACAACAATGTTAAACTGACAGATGGAAAATTTTGTTGTATGAAAAGTTTTACGACACGAATAATGGCTTGAAGTTGGTGGAAAACATCTTAGTTACTACTTGGATGTGCTAGTAAGATTTAACGGGTATAACATTGTTCTTCCAAGAAATGATAAAACTTGTAAGAACCACAGAAAAGTAAGAATTATGATGTAAAACAATAATAACTACAAAAAAAACCCCACAAAACTCAAATACCTACACGGTCGAAATGTATGGAACAGCATGCATGGTTTCAGCATCACCTGTCTGGCACGAATGCAATGGACCTTTTTGGCGCAGCCGTGAGGCACACAGTACATACTGTGTATTTTTGTCCATTTTGTTACTTTTTTATTATTATTGGGTGTGTGCTTAATACTGACGTCAAATAAACATTTTTTCATCCCATCTATTCGAAAAAGACGACTTGGTTCGCCTTTAAGTGCACCCAAAGGTGGTGTTTTCTATAAGAAACTTTTAGCGGGCAGTAATGAGTATTTAATCCTCTTTATAAGTGCGCCGCAATTATCTTGGCCGCGCACTTTTTGAATTTGGAACATCTTGTGTTCAGCGCCCAAGAAATCGAACGCAAATATTGTTTGAATAAAGACTGGCTGGTGCGACGGCCCATAGTAGCGCCGCGCGCCGGCTGAATACAAAAAAAAAAAAGAAATAAAATTAAAAACGCGCGAACTATAGCCCGCGTTTTCGTCAATTTTCACGGATTGATAGAAATTCATGATTTTGTTTTGAAAAACTTTTTTGCAAAAAATAAAACCGACTTCAAAAAAAAACAAAAAAGTGAAAAATAACTTTAGCTTCTGAAGTCGGTGACCGTTGTTTGATTGCTTTAGTTTTTTTGTCACCGACTTCAGAAGCTAAAGTTATTTTTCACTTTTTTGTTTTTTTTTGAAGTCGGTTTTATTTTTTGCAAAAAAGTTTTTATTTTTCACTTTTTAGTGGTTCACATGTGCTCGATACATGAAAAGTGCATACCGTTACAATTACAACAAGCCCAAACACGACTATGGTACATTGTCTCATTATGGAGTTCCGTGACTCTTGGCTTCATCATCAGATCTGATGGTAGAATGGTTCTAATCAAACGCAAATGCTTCACTTGTTGTAGAAAATACCAAAATCGCAACACGTTTTCATATAAAATTTGAAGAGTTTCCTCGATTTCGCCAAGATTCCATGATCAGATCCCGACTTGGTGGCTATGGGACCATTCGGAAAGAATACCCTTTCCAACAAAAAAAGAATTTTCCAAATCGGTTGGCAAGCGACGGAGTTATGCCCGAACAAACATAAAAAAAAAAAAAAAAAAAAAAAAATAGAAACATCCGAATTGAGAACCTCCTCCTTTTTTAGAAGTCGGTTAAAAATGAGTTCTTCAAGTGACAGTGAAAGTATAGAATTAACTCCTGATAGTATTAGAACTGACGCAAGAAATGTGATGGATAATCTACTACCTGCAAAATCCCGGGAGAAATATATGAAAGCTTATGGTAATTTTATTGAATGGAGAAATTCAAGAGGCGCCAAGAATTTTTCAGAATCTGTGTTTTTGGCCTACTTCCAGTACTTAGCCAAAACTAAACAACCTTCCACACTTTGGAGTACCTACTCAATGCTAAAATCAACAGTCAGTTCTAATAACGACGTAAAACTGGACACATATTCGAAATTAATAGCGTATCTGAAGAGGATGTCTGATGGATTTAAACCTAAAAAATCCAAAGTGTTCTCAGTCAAAAACGTGGAGACTTTCCTTAATGAGGCACCCGACAACATCTTTCTTGCCGTAAAAGTAAGTAACTATGTATGTATATATGGTGGATTAGTAAAGTATAACCAGTGTTTTAAAATGCGCATTTTATTGTAACCTGTACTTCGATAGATAGGTACTTGTCTTATTCACATTCGGTTTTGTTACAGGTGGCTTTAATTTTCGGAGTACATGGAGCTTGTCGTGGCAATGAACTTTTAAAAATAACTGTTGATGATGTCGAAAATCACTCGGATAATTTACTGTTAGTAAAGCTGACAGACACAAAAACAAAAATTGACCGATCCTTCGTAATCCGAGGAGAATACAAAACTATTGTACAGAAATACCTGGACCTGCGTCCTGCTGATATAAAGACCAATCGGTTTTTCATCCGTTATCAAAATGGCAAGTGCTTCAAACAAGTTATGGGAAAAAATAAAATTTCTTACATGCCACAAGAAATCGCTACTTATTTGAAGTTACCAGATATCAAGCTATATACAGGACATTGTTTTCGTCGCACTTCTGCTACCCTGTTGGCAGATTCTGGAGCGGACTTAACTGTTCTCAAGCGACATGGAGGATGGAAGTCGAGTGCTGTAGCAGAGGGATATATAGAAGATTCCATTGAGAACAAGGCGAAAACATGTGAACGCATCGTGGAAAACATTAAATTGCAACCTTCAGTTAATCCATCCATGCCACTGTCGCCGCGCCCATCTACATCCAAACAAAGAGATTCACCGTCACATTTTCCTCAAAATGAGCCACATTCTGACATTATTTCAAACACGCAGAATAAAATTAAATCTACAACAATCTCTATTCCTAATAAAACTGTAACAATTAATTTTCAAAATTGTGAAAATGTCTCAAATGTAAATATAAGTTTTTAGTTGTTTTATTATTAGATACTACTTAATTTCAATTTAGTTGTTACTCTGTTTCATTAAATATCAATATTACAATAAAATATGAGGCGCCTTTTATTTTCTCATAGTGGGTGATGAAAAGTAGAGTGTATCACTCGGGCGCAAAATATATTTTTGGCTCAGGCGACGTGCTTTGAATCCCTCGCTACGTTCAGGATTCTACTAAAGAATCCCTCGCTACGCTCGGGATTCTACTCTAGAATCCCTCACTTCGCTCTGGATTCAAAAAAGCGCCCTCGCCGTAAAAATATTATTTTGCTCCCTTATGATACAATCTACTATTTTCTTTCGTTTCTTTTTTTTCTGTTTTGTTACCGATGCATAATTTCTATAAAGGGGTTCGAAGATTTTTGTATGAAGCATGGCCATATTATATCTTCCGCCGTTATGCTTTTTTTTTCAAAGTAGCAGCCACTCTTAAGATCACGTTTCCAAAACATGAGCTTTCAAAGTTTAAGTAATGGCGTAATGTTCGTTTTCTTTTTAGGGTTCCGTTGTCAAATGGCAAAAAACGGAACCCTTATAGATTCGTCATGTCTGTCTGTCTGTCTGTCCGTCCGTATGTAACAGCTACTTTTTTCCGAAACTATGAGAACTAGGCGGTTGCAACTTGGTAAGTAGATGTATTCTGTGAACCACATTAAGATTTTCACACAAGAATAGAAAAAAAAACAATAAATTTTGGGGTTCCCCATACGTAAACCTTGAAATCGCGAAAAAAAAATCAGCTGTTCCCTACATTTTGACGAGTTATGCGAACATAATTGTAGGGAACAGCTGATTTTTTTTTTCGCGATATCAAGGTTCGACCCATAGAAAAAGTTGTTCAAAATGGTGAGTACAATGACCCCTTTTCGGGTTTAGTATAAACAAAAACTAATGTTGTATAAACTCCCACCGAAAATTGATTTGAACGAGATCTAGTGAGTAGTTTTTTTTTAATACGTCATCTTTTACATTGCGGTTTACGAAACGGTGCGAGTCCGACTCGCACTTGGCCGCTTTTTTCATGTTAATGTACAGTACGCTGTGAAGCTACCTTCATAAAATAAATAATTAATAAAATAAGTCCATTCACTGATGGCACTGATATGATCACACACGCATGAGACGTGCATCAGTCGATAACTGGTATACACTATCAACGCAAAGAGCTGCTATCAGTAAATAAAAAGTAAGAATAAATGAGGGAAGTTAATGCGACCGAAAAAATCAAACCCCTTTCTAAGGCTTAGAAATATGAATTGAATTTGTGTGTTGGTAACCCTGCCACCCATACGAGTATGGTCAATCAGCCTCTTTTAATCCAAGGTCGAAATCACCGTCCATATTGCAATTACTTATCTTATAAACTGATCGAACTGAAAAGGGATCAACGAACAAAAGATATAAACTAAATAAATCTCACTCAAACAAAACGAGCCCCAAAAGGGTAGAGCTGAGCTCAAAACATCATTTTAATATTGACCCTTCAATGTTTAATTCAAGTTTTGTATTCTATTTTGGTGACAAATTATTCCCTTTACACTACACCAAAGTCTCTCAAAGGAATTTCTAATCTAAACCTTTGATATAGAGTAGGTTTTTGGTGGAGACTTCTACTATTAGTAGAATTATGGGTTACGAGAAATTTCAAGCCACCGTCAATGAAACAAAAGAGACCTTGAAAATGAACTGGCTAGGAATGGTTACTACAGCATGTATGGTCAATAACTAAGATGGACCTTAGTTATTGACCATACATTCACCGAAAAGATAATGGTCTGATTATCTAAAAACTGCTGTTTAAGGGATGAATGTGTTTTAATCAGCTGTTTTAGATAATCAAACCGTCATCTTTTTGGTGAATATATGGACCTAAGGAGTGCCATATATACAGTTCTAGTTGGCATGATGCAGCATCACTGAGTGATATAATCGAATAATGTGGATTGGTTATATACAAATAATAATAAATATCGCTGGACGTTACCACACAGCGCCACCTAGTGCCACACTAAGCAAAGCTTGTGTCGTGGACACTAGATAGTTGATATACTACAAAAATACTTTTTTGTTTGTAAACATACTTATTATACATGTGTGTTTTTAAGTTTATTTAGAATGTTATGTCAATGCACATACGTAAGTATATCCTCTTTTGCAAATCTCGCTTTCAAAATTAGGTTTGCTGTAAGAAAACCCAACTCTGGGTTAAGCTCGCCTTTGTACATAAGCTATATTATTGCAAGTTATATGTATATTTGTTGTTTTTTTTTGTGCAATAAAGAATAAGAATAAGAATGACTCGGAAACAAATGTCCATGCTCATCACACAAACATTTGCTCCTACCGGGATTCGAACCCAGAACCCTAAGAACGTAAGGCAGCGTCACTACCACTACGTTATTCGGGTCGTCAAATACAGGTACATTTGGGAAAAATTCGCTTGGCTTAACTGGTAGATATCGAACGGTGATGACCGACCGGCACAAATCCAGAAACAGCAGATTAATTGGTCATACTTGGCTTATGAGCTCGTGACTACATATTAACACAGCTTGGGTCAGTCTTAAGGTTAAACCGCACTTGCCTAGGTTGGTGCATGGATGGGTGACCACCCATTACGCACTGAGTGTCTCCCGTGCCTCGGAAAGGCCCACTAAGCCGTTGATTGGTCTCGACAGTCATTTGTAGATCTTTGACTGTCAGTGGTCCGAAAGTATGACAGCCAGACTCACCAAAGGGGTTTATTTAGTACTGAATGCGTCGTGGAGTTCAGACAGGCAATCACTCCATGTAAAATACTGGTATTCAGCTGCATCTGATTAGATTCTCACTGAAATATCATTGCGGTATTGCAATTTAAAAATGCGTAGGTCGATGCGGCATCGGCCGGCACGAAGTGCAAAATGTCAATAAATTCTGTTTCGTTTTCGGATAAGTAATTATTTATTTAGCAGGTATCTTCGTGTTTTATTATTACTAATATATAATTAGGTTTTCTCTGTGACAAAAATATTTATTGTATATTATTTATTTATTACGTACACTTTTAAATCTCCATTTAATAATAATCACATTATTTATTTACTACCTACTACCCTCATCCGCGTGTCACTGCGGGTGGCCTACTGAAAACCAGCGCTGAGTGTTTTACATCCAGCATATGCTGAGTTGGCTACCCTTTCGTTATGGGCATGCTCAGCGCAGTTGAGCTGTTTTAATTAATTGTAAAGCTGTTTGTTGTTATAATCTATATGTATGTGCTGCTCTATTGTGTTGTGCTGTCCATTAACGAATAAATGATTATTCTATTCAGATCCACCTCAAAAGTCAAAATAGTTGACAAAGGCTAGGCAGATGATGCCTTGACCTGGCCACCCCGAACTATTATAATTCCTTAGAGAGTTTTTGAATCAAAACACTGTTCCAAATATGGCTCGTTATTATTTTAGAATTAAGTCATAAATATTTTATAAGAACGGTCACAATGAATGACAGGTTTTCCATCAGAATAATAAATTGAAAGGGAATTTGGATTTGATTGCTGTCAGATGTCTTTATGTTGTATAAAAATCACACGAAATATCGTTACCATATTATTATGAACTATTTTCTGTTATTTGTGTTTTCGTAGGTCACTTGATATGTCTAACTTATTTTTACAGCACTCACTATTCTGAAAACAGTGAACCTATGTATTCTGTAATCCAATCTAAATAAATGCACACTACCACGAATATGTTTGATTTACAAATTATTTTGGTATTACGTTTGTATTAAAACCAAAAATTCGAACACCATTTGTGATATTCTATTTTTAAGTCCTATGTTATAGGGGGCAAACGTATTGCCGTCAACCGGGCCCAAAACAAGACACCGACCTACCTTTGAGAAATTCCTGATGGAAATACCCAATGACACTTTGATTGACCTGAGAATCTAACCCAGGACCGCCACGAGATAACGAGGCCGGCGGACTCCGTTAATTTTGATAATTTGGCTTTTAATAGCCATGGATTATGAATCTGTTTTCAAATTCTACAGATTGTGATAGAAAGTGGGTCACTCAATTGATGAACTTCTAATGGATGCAGTCGAACGTGGATCCTTTTTTTTGTTCAAACGCTTTGTTATGTGTACTGTTAGACGGAAGAAAACCGAAAACCTACTCAATCGATACAGCACATCACTACATGAAGACGCTATGTGGAACATCACTACTTCTAATGGGCATTTCCCGGTAGGAGCAAATGTTTGTGTGATGAGGATGGACAATTGTTTCCGAGTCATGGATGTTTATATGTATAATAAGTATGTATTTACAAACAAAAAAGTATATAAATGTAGTATATCAACTATCTAGTGTCCACGAAACAAGCTTTGCTTAGTGTGGTACTAGGTGGCGCTGTGTGTTAATGTCCAGCGATTTTTTTTTGTTTTTTTTTATTTATTTGTACAATACCGCGGCAAAAGTGTTTCCAGTGATTTTATTCTGTAAAACTGCATTACTAATAGTACTGAAGACAAGTGAAATGCAGGGCAGCTATTGACACAAGGCGTGGATGCAGCCACGCACACATAGGCATCGTTACTTACAACACACTTGATTTACTTTTCCCTGTGGTCAACGAAAAGAGGTCATTGCCTTCGAGCCAATTATAATCTGACAAGTGATAAGGTGATAGCACATTACAATTAGCAAAAACTAGTTAGCGAGCAATTCCAGATAAATGATAACGACTTGTAGTACCATTGTGTTCGTAAGTAATTAGAAACTCATCGTTCAACACGGTATCTGGTACAGATGGTACAAATTCTGTTGTTTGTGTAATTAACAGCTAGGGAATATGATTAATTACTTTATACTATCGAATATTGTGTTAATTCTAGCATATGTTTTAATTACTTATTTCAGAGTTAATAGATTTAAGATTATACAGGGAGGATAAATCAGAAGAAATATCGTAGATAAGAGATCCATATTAAGAGAGATCATTTTGGTCTCAAGATGAACGCCAGTCTCGATAATTGGTGGAAACGATAGTGGTGGCGAACGATAGTTGGTGCGCGCTAGAAATTTCTCCTATATTCTAAATGCGTTTAAAAACATTTCAATTAAAAAATAGACATACCTGTCACCACTACCTTAAGTCATACAAATATTATTTCGTGCGGTGGTTAAATCAGCGACACTCAATGCAGCAGCCAAATGTATTTCATCTAAGAAAAACTCACTTTTAAGGGTTTAATAAATTGATGCTTCATAAACTCACCCAATTTTCCCCAAAGGGACTACAGGTATTATGCATAAATAAATGCCACTTTTGAATATCCCGATACTGTCATTGAGGGGCTTAAAGCTTTCCAAACATAAATAAACCCTTGTCAAAAACCGTAAAATATCAACACAAATGACTGACGTTACTTTAACATAAAGGGTTTTCTGCAAATAACTTGAAATAATAGCTATTTTTGGTTTAAATTTGCTGTTCTATTTAGGATCTCGTGACTGAAAATAACAGCCGGTAATAGCGGCCGGAGAGATTTTAACGGGACTTTTATTTATCTACTAGCTGACCCGCGCAACTTCGTCTACGTCACATAAGAGAGAAAAACGAAAGGAAAAAAAATCCCCGTTTTTGCAACATTTTTCATTCCTGCTCCGCTCCTTATAATTGTAGCGTGATGTTATATAGCCTTCCTCGATAAATGGACTATCCAGCATAAACACATTTTTTTCAATTTCAATCAGTAGTTCCTGAGATTAGAGCGTTCAAACAAACAAACAAGCTGTCCAGCTTTATAACATTAGTATACAAGTAGGTTTACTGGTAATATAGTTTTAAATTACTTTTGTTATTTAGTTTTTATTTATTATATTGCTATCTAACATGCAGATAACTGAATGTTATAAGGAGTAGGGAGGAAGTAACTGGAATCATCATCATCATCATCAACAGCCTATAATTTTCCCACTGCTGGGACACGGCCTCCTCTCAATGAGAGGGAATGGGCTATAATCTACCACGCGGGCCCAGTGCGGATTGGTAGATGTCACATGTCTTCGAATTTTTGGTTCTAGGACATGCCGGTTTCCTCACGACGTTTTCCTTTACCGTTTTGAGAGCAGCGGTGATGAAATAAATTACACAAAGTAATGCGCCTGTCTCGGTTCGAACCCACGACTTACTGTTCGTAAGTCGGGGCTGCCACCACTGGGCCACCGCTGCTCTCAACTGGAATACTTTCTTTAAAAAAAAGGATTAGGCCTCCATGCAAATAATAGTAATATCATCATCTGCCTAGCCTTTTCCCAACTTTGTTGGGATCAGCTACGAGTCTATCCGTATGCAGCTGAGTATTAGTATTTTACATGGAGCAACTGCCTATCTGACCTCCACAACCCAGTTGAAACTGGGTATTACGATACCACTTGGCATGACTGGTTGTCAGACTTTTTGGGCCACTGACTACCTGTAACAACTGCCAAAGATTGACAACTGACAGCCGGGAGCAACAGCTTAACGTGGTTTGCAAGCCACGGACGAAACTTGGTATGTATCTGTGGTCACCCATCCACAGATCAACCTAGGTAAACACGGCTTAGGTTAAAGATCGGCCCAAGTGGCTGTTATCATTTAGCCACGAGCTCCTCCCAAATAATGGTAACAGTCAACACTAAAAATAACGATGCGGTTTTATGGCAACTAGACCAAAAGCCACATGCAATTCGAACGCACTCTATTGAATCGAAAAGCAAAATTACTTCTGGGATGAAATCATCATAGATTGGAGAAATTATGAAGGTATAATTGAATAACGTCAAGGACTGACGTGGGTTCGGTCTCGTTAAAAAAGGGACAAGTTGTGACTTGTTCGTGCAGTATTAATCGTTCTGCGGGGAACAAGTCGGTAGCTCACGTTTGGTCCCGGCAGAGGATGTTAAAACACAATTTGCTGAACCTGTAGGTGTGAAAATTGAATATTGGTATTTGTGAAATGAGATTTAGGAGTCTCTTGTCTATGGTTCTTTAAGTAAATTGCAAAAATGTTAGAATTATACCACACAGCGAAAATTAAAAGAAAAAAATGATTAATGATGTATCTAGAATCTAATGGATTATTAACATAGGACATACGAGTATTACAAAGGACTTCAAAGGACCATCTAGATTCTAAATGGATGTAATGGATATCCTCTTCCAATCTTTCCGCTTTCAGAATTGGTACAGCCGAATGAATATTTGTAAAATAACTTGAAAAAGCTGTTTTTTTTGCAGAAGTTCCCGCATAAGTAACTGAGACTACTGCTGCCTCTGAACAACTGCAGCTTAATATAACATCAGGACTATAATTATGTTAAACAGTAGCAGATGCAACATACAAATTATAACACTCTTAACATGCAGCGCTACTGGAAATTTTAATAGGTATAGATGTTATTCAAAAATGTTTCCCCGGACGACTTATTTGTAACACCTATGATAACAAATAAAGAATTTATTTAGATTAGCTTTTCCGCGAAAAAAAGAGCGATTTATAATTTTACCATGTACATCCATTATTTTTTATCCTTACATAAACGGATCCGACTGGATCCGTTTATGTCACCGTAGCATGGTCTAACACCCAGTTCACGTCCTCCAAGGATACGACTTGCGCCAAGCAGTACGCATTTGCTTCACTTGTTCTTTTTTGTTTTTTTTTTCACATCATGAATCACGGTGACTCGCGGTATCTCCATGACATGCTGTAAACAATTTATTTCATTGGTTTTATCTGCAGTGACACGCATGTCGCTTGAGCCAGAAACTCGTAGGCACGCGATAATAGCACTACTGAACGAAGACAGATGCCCCAATTTCAGACTCAGTCTGAAAGACGATTTATTGGACAAGGCGCCGGACATTACTTGCCGGTATCCTCTCAATACGTCTCGATTTACAAGGCCCGTTACCTATGCATCAATCCGACCATCAAGCAAGAATTTCGGTACCTATTGTTATAGTTTTCGCAAGAATCTAGTTGGTTCTTTATTGATGATTTTTTACCTGAACACATACTTTTGCATTTTTTTGAAACTGTAATCTACGTTTATCTACTATTGGTGAAGCACCGCAAGATTTTTTTAAACTTCATCTTTTAAATTTTATTTACCACTAGCCAATTCCAAAGTGCATGCTTCAAAATATTCAATAATTTTAAGTTATCACCAGAGTGTTTATAACTCAGAATAAAACTTACATTATCGATGAACGCACGTATGTACCTACAAGATAAAAAATTAAATCATGATGGCTTCAACCATTAAGTCAAAACGTCACTAAATCACCTGTGTTATAAGGTTCATTATCTTACTAGATACGACCTAAAATGATATAAATCTAACATCTTCTCTCTATAACATATGACCATGAACAAATACGTCCATGTCATTTGCAATACAAGATCCTTACTATAAAATGTTATAGGAACCCATAAACTACGCATAAGGGGTAAACATGGGTACATTAGGTCGCTACAACAAAATAACATAAGGTACATAACGTTCTTCGAATATCACCCTTCGGGGTTTTATGTTTCATGAATACAGGGTAGAGCCGTCCGTTACACCGATGAGTCTTTCACTGATTATTTTATTTCACCAAATATGGGCAGTGCAGATTCATTTAATACTATCTCAACTAGCAACGAAACAAAAAGAATCCTCTGCTGTCGATTAAAGAATAATCCATAGAACTGAAAGAAAATTCGTTAATTATAAAATGTTTCGGTAGTCAATGCTATCTTGAGTGTTTGTTCAAAGTTATCTATAGAATTACAGCGTACAACAGACAGTGACTACGTCAAACGGATGCACTCCGTCGGATCATTCTCTTATGGAGCAATTATACGCCCCTGTGGAACTCCTTTACTAAATTCGTCTTAATGAACACAACCGTCAGTAATATATCATTCACCCAACTGTTAACTGTATAAACAGTCAGTAGGAATAGTTTAGAAGAGATTGTGCAAGCATTCAATTGATAAATGGCAGACACTATTATGCAACATTAATCGAACGCCTATCTAAATTCAGTATATCGGTCAATTCAACCGTTGTGTTTTATTTACATTGTTAACCGATTCAGAGAATCATTTATAGCCTCGTTGCCTGTATAAATAATCAACTAATAATGTAACTGGAAATGTGTGTTTTTGGAATTTAGACACGTTCGTTAATAGATAATCAATTATAGCTGTAATATTTTAACAAACGGTTTCACGTATTTACGAGTTTTTATTTAATTAGGTTAGCTGATGTTAATCATTTGTGTTACAATTATTTTGTTGATAACACGTAAAACATAAATTCACGTAGTAGTCATTTCACTGTAGGCAAGCACGGAAGGAAAGGTATTAGAGTCAACCTTGTTGTCATCACCCTGTGGCTTCGGACAGGTTACCGAAGCCACAGGGTAAGTCCACTGAACTATCCTTCCGAGATAAAAAGTATGTGACAATCCCAGTCGGTATATTATCTGAGTGTCAAATTTAATTGAAAACCGTTAAGCCGTAAAACAATCCAACTCTAAGTTCTATATATTATAATGTTCATTTTAATTATAATGTTGGTTAGGATTTATTAAAATGATCATGTGAAAAACGATCCGCAGGTGTATTTCAAGAAACGCCTATTACGAAAATACAAACCACCTTTAACTATTTATAATCAAAAATGCCTATCAGCTCGAAGCTCGCCTTAATTCTAGTAGCACTAGTGCAAATGAAATGTTCAATTTACTTTTTCTAGTAGACGAGAGCATCTATTTTAATTTCAATGTAGATAGCTTTTATGACGTTAAGTATATTGGATTAAATAAAATAAGATTACTTAATTAGTAGGATGGTTTTATAGATTAAAAAGGCCCACTTAAAGTTAGTTGAGAAGTGGTTGAAAATAAATGCATTAATGGTGTAGATACATAGTACTTGTTTTAAAGGTACCTAAACCTTTTGAATGTGAATTTTACCAAACCTTTGAAAAACTCAATTTTCAACTTGTAAAACGATTGAAGCATACAGTACCAGCTCGCAGTGTGAGGGCGCTTTCAATTTAGACGTTTCGTGTTGCACCGCTGCGGCGCCGAAGCGGTGTGTTTCGTCGATTTTCAAATCTAAAATACCGTTGGCTGATTATTTTTTTAGTGATATCCACAATTATATGACTCGTAGATATGAATTTATTCTTAAAACCAAGAAAATGATAAGATACGTGAAATAGGTAACTAATTTCAATTTTAAAATCACCCATATTAACGCCACGTTTATACCACGCTCTACTAGACCTTTTGATCTCAGCACATTTTAAACAAATAATTTTTGAAAACTGTTCTCCGTAAAAACTGATGCCTTTTCCTTCTGAAAAGTCGAAAAAAAACGAATAGTTTTCAATGGTACACGACGGTGTAACAAATTCCATACTACTCTGAACTCTCGACAGAATCCTTACAGGAAATTACCCCTCACATCTAGCTGGGCGGGAAAAATTTAACGATTTGTTTATCTTTCTACCACTTGCCAGGATATCAAACTACTGAAGGTCATGGGAATTAGGAATGAGGGGTGGAAAGTTGGAATACTAATTGAGGAGTTCCTATGTAGTGTAGGAGTGTGATTTGTTATTCATCGTTTTTCATTAGGTCCTTTCATTTGTCCTTGAAGACGAAAACTTTAGTGAGAAATGGAAATTAAAAACATACCTACGATAGTAATACATATTATTTTGAGTATTTTGTTGAATGGTAGCTCCCACTCACTGATCACTACTGTCAAATACATGAATATTATTTGAAGCCACAGAAAACTAAGCTTCACGAAATCAAGATTCATTTAAGAGATATCTCTTTAGAAAAGAAGCAGATGTTCCATTCAACATTTTATATTTAATACAAACATAAAATACCACCGTTCCACGGTTATTTGCCACCGAAAACAGAAAACCAAATACACTAAATCCAAATATAATGTAAAAACAAAACAAAAATGCCTGATCCCAGCATCTATAACCCCAAGTGTTATATCTACAAAATCCTTTAGTTTATTGGTGAACGAAAACGGGCAGTGTTTCCCGTAAGCCAAAGAGCGGTAACTCAACGAATCAATATTTCGAGAATACGGAATGTGTGAAAATCTATTTCTCCTTTCAGTACAAAAATGATATAATAATGCATAGTTATCTTAAAAAAACCCCTTTGGTATAATAATCGCAGGGGCGAACGAATGGCGCGCGGAGGTACTACGCCGGGGGAAACTCCGCTGCCGCGGCAAATTGCCGCTCAACGGACTGACCTCCGCGCTCCGGCGCGATCTCATGGCGACATGGAGAGAGCGACTGTCGCAACCCCGTGCAGGGCACGCCACCATAGTGGCGGTAAGTCCCCTCTTAGAGGAGTGGGTGGAGAGGCTCCACGGCGTCCTCTCTTTCCGCCTGACGCAGGTCCTCACCGGACACGGATGTTTCGAGAGATGTTAGCATAAGGGGAGGGGCCCGCAAGGGCCGAAGCCTGCCGGGGTTGCAGGCCTGTTCGAAAAAGATACCGTGGGTTTTAGTCAGTAAAAGTCTGACACTCCCTCCCGCTCCGCCCAGAGTGGGAGAACACATTTGATGATCTCCCATCCTAAAAAAAAAAAGGGCGACTGCTGGGCATGTGGTCCTGGATTCCATTCCCCGGAAGAATGAAGTGTTATTGGGTTTTCCATCAGGGATTTCTCAGTAGCAGTCAGTGTCCATTAGTGTTCGATTGATGCCAATGGGCAGTGGCAGTGGGCACATTGCTCATGGAACGGATGGCCGATGGGCCCGAATAGTTCTTAAGTGACGACCGCGAAGTTGGAAGACCTTCCACTAAATAGACCGATGACCTGGTGAAGGTGGCGGGAATCCGCTGGATGTAGGTTCGGTCAACTTGGCGAGGCTTATATCTAGCAGTGAACGTCTTTCGGCTGAAATGATGTGATGGCAATTAACAGCTACTTCCTTCCTACTTAAAAAACATAACTGATAAAATGTGGGTGTACTATGTCACAGACCAAATAAAAACCGTATCAATTTGATCAGTCTATCTGATACGAGCGTTTTCTAGCTGTCAGATACAGAAAAACAGATTTTTCGATTTTTATAGATACCACCTTTTGTTTTACGCGCGGCAAACCAGGGGTTCTCACGTAAATTCGATTATTTAGTAGGGACCGGTCTGATAGTAAGGAATTAACTAGCTTGTGGTCGAACTCCAGATTATTCCGAGTGTACTTGTTACACAGTAATTATTTTGTAGTATTGTGTTGTTTCGGGGAATGTTCAAGAAGTAGTTGATTGCTGTGGCGACTTTTGTAGTTTGTTTTCGTAATAAGTTAATACATTTTTTGTCTACTTCTTAACGGACCACGGTCCATTAATTTTGGTCCGTTCAGACTAAACACCAGTTCTAAACTGATTACAAGTGTTTTTAAGTTCACATGTCTTGGTTACATTTAAAGTTTTAAGCCACTTTGAACCAACCATTAAGTCTCTCTAGCGACTGAAAATTGCACTCGAAACATTTCTTTCTTACTTTATTAAGCAAAACTTTAGACTAAGCAGTCTAATTGTGTATTCCATTACTGATCTAAATATAATATAATATTGGTGTCTTTTCCTTTTGTGACACTATATATTTAGACCATCACGAAAAAAGCTACGCAAAATTCAGCCAGACCCGGATTCACACGACTTACGTACTTTCAATTTCGAGATCTTTCCATTTCCAATCCAGACCATACCTTCACCGAGTTTTTCCATTCCATTAGTCCCGTAATAAGCCCAAGACCTCCAAAGCTAAGGTCGACCCACACTTTAATGGGATTTGTACTAAACAACCCGCTATTTGAGGTTAAATGAGAATTTAGCCCCGTTCTTACGCGCTACGCACCCAATTTGCGTAATTTTAGCGGAGATTAGACTTAGTTTATTGCTTTTAATTGCGTAAATATGTATTAGGATTGTACCTTTTAGCAGCGTTGTTCGAGGAGTAAGGAAATGTACATCTACACCAAAATATTCAAATCGTTAGTGCTTGAGAATAGTGAGCATGCACACGCCGCATTAAGCGACAGATACAATGTTTTCTTTTTTTTATCTTTCATTCTCCCCTGTCAATTGTCACGCTAAAGGTAAATAAGGTAAATACCTTATTTACCTTTATAATCATTCCTCATGCAATCCATACAGCTTTATTTGGTCTTCATATCCTTCTCGATCGTTCAACATTCATATTCAGAACTCTTCAAGTCACATGCGATTCGTCCCTCCTCCTTATCACAGGCTCAAACCAAAACAATCCTTTGAACTTTTCTGTTGGCGTAACTTTTGAAGAAATATGCGGTGAAAATAAAATAGGTACTGAATCTGAAATAAGCATTGAATACAGACTGATGACCCATACATGCGGCATAAAATAAGTGTGTGATAGGTCACCAGGCTCCTCAAGCCTTACAGGTTTACAATTTAGATCAATTAACACTGTACGATGTGGTTCTGGGATCTTTTTTTTCGTCAGGGTGGCAGTAGACGCCCCTGATACATGGAACTTAACCATAATCGGTAGAATATGATAGTTACACCTCGAATGAACTGTTTAGGAATTTATTTAAGTAAGGTTCGCCAACAATTGTTACAGATATCATACAGCTAGGAACATACAAGTAATTGTGTCTTAAATCTAACTGCACAACTAATTACAGTTAGCCTCCAATTAATGAGACAACTTTGCTGAAATGTCGTTAAAACAGAAACGTGATAATTTATTGCAAGGCGAATCTAATGATGCAAATCTTTGGATCCACCTCCACGAAGGTATGGGGGTACTAAATGTTTTATGATCGAAGGGAACGTAGCATCTAGAATTGTAGCTATTATGGTACCTTCTTGCATTAATCATGCTTTAATAAGTGCGTTTAATTAAAGTAACTGGTGTTGTGAATGATCTATGGGTGTTGTAAAATAACCGTTTTGTTTTTATCTCCATGGTTGGTAGATCCAATGTTATCTTTTATTGGTCGGTTGAAAGCTTTAACTCAGTTTAAGATTAGTATGTAGTTTGATTTCTTCTTCATCTATGGTCTAGTGGTGGCAATAGGGCAAACGACAATAAAAAAAATGCATCAATTAATATTTTTCAGGTTTTTTTCTTTTGTTACATTAACCAAAATTAACGAAGGTACGACGCTATAAAATTCTCAATACGTCACGCCTTGGTATGTTTTGACGTCACGAGCCCGCACTCCTGAGTTTTGATGCGTTTTATCTTTGTCAATATTCATTGATTTACAAAAACTAAAAATACATGTCCATTATTTTCCAATAATCTAACTGACGGACTAAATAGATTTGCAATTTTTTGATACTGTCTTCCTGCCTATTGCGCCTGCTAAGCATGAGGTCCTACGTTCAGTTTCCGGCTTGAGTAAATTATGATTAGAATATTTCATTAGGAATTTCTCAGTAGCATTTTCAAAGTCTGGACTAGTCCCCGGCTGATGGGTCGCCCCCTTTAACATAGTCCGCTGCACGAGAAGCTATAATTTTTGTAAACAAAAAATTTCTACCAAGTCACGCAGCGACAATTCTTTGGACTCAAATTATCATTCGTGTAAAATGAAACTAACGAGCAATGTCACTTGGTCGGGTTACATTTTGGCGATATAAAGTCTAACGTTTTGTGGTACTGGAACGTAAACATTTAGGCCTCCATTTCCAAGAAAGTTCACGCTGACGCTGTCTTTTTTTATTTGAACCAAAGGTTGCAAACCCAAAGGTGTGTTTACAAAATTTATAGCTTCTCGTGTCGGGGACTATAGGTAGGTGTGTAAGTACACCTCTACCATAACACAATGCAAATGATTTTCTTCTCCTTTTCGCATCGATATTACACGGTGTAAGGAACATCGATGAAAAAACTGTTACCGTGAACGTATAGATGATAAGCTTTTCAGTGCTTTAAGGGCATTGATTTTTTTTGTCAGGTAGTAAAAAAAAATCTGCTATTTTATTGTAGGGTAAAAGAATAGAGAGGCCTTTGCCCAGCTTTGAGATGATGCAGGCTAGCAGTAATAGTAACAGTAAAAATATAATAAAAACAAAAAAAAAAGTACTGGTATAGAACAATTTATTTACATGAAATATTGTATATTGAACCTGGTATTTAGCTACATCCTATAAGACTGATCAAGCCACCCGCAACATAGTTGGTAAAATGCTAAGCAGATAATGATGATTGCATGTTGAACCTAACGTAGTGCGATAAGACACCGTTTTAGAGGAAGTGTATTGAAATGAGAATATAGTATCAAACTGATCAATAAATCCCAATTTCCTTAAGTAATCTGATGTCTTTGAAATAACAACATTGAAATATGACTAGAGGTAAGTCTCCAGGACATGATGACCTGAGCATCGAGCACTTGCAGTTCGCAGGTGTTCATTTACCTAGGGTGTTGGTCATGTTCTTTAATCTGTGTATAGGCCATTCATATTTGCCTGGGGAGCTTATGAAGACCACTGTCATACCTATACTCAAAAACAGGACGGGTGATGCCTCCGACAGGGACAACTACAGACCTATCTCTTTGGCTACAGTGATCGCCAAGGTTCTGGATGGTTTGCTTGATGGTCAGCTAAGTGGACATATAGATCTCCACGAAGCTCAGTTTGGTTTCAGGGCTGGGCAATCTACTGAAACTGCGGTACTGCGACTCAAGCATACTGTCCAGTACTATGTGACGAGGAAGACGCCTGTTTACGGTTGTTTTTTGGACCTGTCGAAGGCATTTGACCTGGTGTCTTATGACCTGCTGTGGGATAAGCTCCAGGGGGAGACCAGCACACCCAGGGATTTAATAAACATTTTAAAATTTTGGTACGGAAACCAGACCAATAATGTTAGGTGGGCGGGTTCATTTTCGTCGGAGTACAGGTTGGAGTGTGGTGTGAGGCAGGGCGGCCTGACTTCACCACGGCTCTTCAACCTGTACGTTAATGGACTGATAGGTGAGCTCAGCGGGGCTGGCGTCGGCTGCTCAGTGGATGGTGTGTGTATGAACAACATTAGCTATGCTGACGACATGGTGTTGCTGAGCCCATCTGTCACGGCCCTTAACCACCTCATAGGGATCTGTGAGAGGTACGCGGGGTCACATGGCCTCAGGTATAACTGTAGGAAGAGTGAACTACTTATTTTCAAGGCGGGTAATAAGAGTCCGAAAACCGTTCCACCGGTGAGGCTTGGAGGAATGCCATTATGTAGGGTCACCAAATTTAAATACCTGGGGCACTGGGTCACCGAGGACCTCTCAGATGATTTAGATATTGAGCGGGAACGTAGGGCATTGGCAGTGAGATGCAATATGCTGGCGCGCAGGTTTGCACGGTGCACTAAAGAGGTTAAAGTTGCTCTTTTTAAAGCATACTGCCAGACATTTTATACCTGCAGCCTGTGGGTCCGCTATACGCGTAGATCTTTCAATGCCCTACGGGTCCTGTACAATAACGGGTTTAGGATACTGTTGGGGTTGCCTCGCTTTTGCAGTGCATCAGGTATGTTTGCCAATGCCAGAACTGACTGCTTCAGGGCTATAGTACGGAAAAGAGTGGCCTCCCTGATGCGTCGCCTACGGGGCAGCACCAACAGCCTTCTGAACACCATTTTGGGAAGGGTTGATTGTCCGGTTGTGAGACACTGGAATACCGTTCACGGTTCTGAAGTGGTCCTTTTCAATGTAAGATAGTGTATGATTGATAATTTTTAATTAGTATTGTGACATTGAATAATATTATACTAACATAGTTATAAGTATGATTTGCTAACAATGCTAAGTGCTAAGAATTGATTGTTTTTTTTTTTTGTTATGTATTTAGGTATTTTATTGAATGGATTATTTGTTGATATTTTTTATTACGTTGACATTCTTTAAATTATATTAATTTTACTAACATAGACATAAGTGTGTTACTAACAAATTATGGATCAAATATGGTCTGAAATAAAATGATTATTATTATTATTATTATTATTACTTACCGCCATAACCATACCTTCCCCTAATCAAAGAACTTGAACAAATAAATCGATTCTCCCAACGACCTCACAGGAAGAGATTGAGTGACCTATCCTTAAAAGGATTCCTCAAATCCTCTCTACATGATCCTAATTCCAGCAAAGCTTTCAACACGGTAAAGTTACCGCTATCCGTTACACTCGGCCCTTCGGTTAATCTTAATTCAGGGTTAAGTAAACTACGGTTAACGGAATGGTGCAATCCTTGATTACAGTTAACTATAAACTCGGGTAATATGTTTTACTATAAACTGAACTGAGAGTATAAACCCGCTGAATGGTGTGATTCGATTTTATAGTTATTATTTTGAAACGGATATAGATTGATAGTATTCGGATTGAATGTGAGTGTTGTTTGTTTTTGGTAAATTTTATTTCATCGAGTGCTTTTACTTCTTGTTTTGATGTTTTAGTTTGATAGCTCGTGAAATGGATTAATGGAGCGTCCACGAGTAAGGTATTTAAAGTTAATTTTAAACATGCGTGGGCTGATAGCCGTTTGTATTTAGAAAATTTTGTGGGTAGTATAATAATTATTAAGTTAATTTTTTGGATAATACTGTTTATGCGTAATATATTACTGTTTGTTTTGTGCCAAACATAAAATAAAAAAAATAAAAAAACAATAGAAAAGTGCGGAGGTTGATAATTTTTGAGAACAGTTGAATACTATATACTTAATACATTAATCGTTTTAATGTTGATAAAGTCTTTAAACTGTTTTTAAACTTGGATGGATATTGGATATGTCACTGTAAAATTGTCAAACACGTTAGATTGTAATCTCTCTAGCGAGATTGTAAACTCTCGAAATATTGTTAACTGAACATACTGCTTAAATTAACATTGTTAGCAGGACGGATGGCCGATGGGGCTGAAAATTTCTGGAGTGGCGTCCGCAAATCGGAATACGATGCGTTGGAAGACCTCCCACTAGGTTGGACCGATGACCTGGTGAAGGTTGCGGGATTCCGTTGGATGCGAGTCGCAAGGGACCGGTCAATGTGGCGACACTTGGGGGAAGCCTATGTCCAGCAGTGGACGTCTTTCGGCTGAAATGACGATGATGATGGTGATAAATTGACAGACCAATTCGATTTTTTTCGTCGTTCAGACTATCCAAAGGGTTTTTGACGCTACATTATTCGCGGAACCTAATGAGAGAAAGCAGCAATCAAAAATACTCCCATTATACATTAAAACTCATTTCCCCTTGCACTAACAATCCCTGCTCTCTCCATTCACTTAGACAAACATCATGGGAACAACATTATCTTTGTTTCTGTAAATAGAGCTCTCAGCACGATTGTGGGAGGAGGTGAGGGCGAGCGGATACGGAGTAAAGGCCAGCGCACACCGGGGACGGCACGGCAATGCATTATTATCTTTACTCATCGTAAATTCATACGTAAACACTGATAACAAGATACAAATTCCAATGTTTAAAGATCAAATCCAAAGCTTCTCTTCGCGGCATTTAAGAGATGCAACAGCAAGCTGATTAACGACTGTACTTACCGCTGGAGTCCACTAACATATCTTTATCTTATTCACAGATTTCGAAAATTATTTTACCAAACTCGGGCTTCGAACCCGGGATGAATCGACTAAAGTTCGACAAAATAACATTCTGCACCTTTTTAATAATAGTAATCACAGAAGAAGTCGATGGCAAAAAGAAAAAAAAAACAATCAAACAGAGGTCACCGACTACAGAAGCTAATAAAGTTATTTTGCACTTTTTTCGCTTTTTTTGAAGTCGATTTTATATCTTGCAACAAACACTTTTACACGTTATTTTATAAAGACTAGATGGTGCTGGTGTTTCGTATCTGACTACTCTGAGAAACAGCCGAAACAAACTCGAAGGTCATAGTCTCTTTTAAAGTTCAGACATTTGCTCAATTTAGATTAGTGTGAGATGGTTGATTGAGAAAAGAACTACACAGACTTGAGTGGACATGTCCAGTCAGTGTAACTAATGATCACTGCGCGCGCGATGCGAACTGGGACGCAGCAGTTGCTTTGCTGAAAGCCGATGCCGCGGAATGCAGCGGGAGGTTTCGGTAGCTGACAGCGGCATACCGTAGTAAAATCCTGCCCTGCCGTCTCCGGTGTGCGCTGGCCTTTCTCAGTATTCGTTCGCCCCTTCTGTTTATTCTAATTAAGAGTTTAATAAACTGCAGTTTATATTATGGTGTTATCGATTATAATATTAAGGCTGGATTGTGTTGTTGGCGTTCTTCTAAATTATAATAGAATTGAGAACCTTTCAACAATCCATTTTCTTCATATAATAATACATATATATGATATAGTCATGATGGACAGATTTGTAGTAATATTAGTTTTTAGGGAAGAGATTTAAAAGACGTTATGGCAGAAGTTGGCAACAAATAGCCCAGGACTTTCATACTGGGAGAAATGGAAATCCCTCCTATCTACCAAGATATATTCCTAATCATCATCATCATCATCAGCTTTCCACTCGATGAGAGGGAGATATAATAAGTTGTAATAATAATTAATCCTTCTTAGTAATCATTATTATTAGATGTACTTATGTATATTAATATAATTAAGGTCACATGGATATTTTTTTTTTATTTTTTTTCTGAGTTTTTTTTAAGGTAATATTGATAGTGATCTTTTTTTTGTAAACTGGAATAAATTAAAGATTAAAAGAAATTATAGAAAATTTAAGGCATTTTATTTTTATATTTTTATAGCGGACCGTCATCATCGCTGTAAGGAGCTTTTTCCTAACTATGCTGCAATCGGCTTCTAGTCACTGAATCATAGCACTATTGTTATGGATTGCCTAGATAGGGGGGTATTGTATAACTGGGTAGGTAATGTCAGATGACCTACGCAAGTAATACAAAACAAGTATTACAAAGACTGGTTGTCAAACAATGCAGCCACTGATAACCTGTTACAGCTGACAAAGATCTACAAATCCCTATCCCTACTATTATATAAATGTGAATGTAAGTTTGTTTGTTACGCTTTCACGCGAAAACTACTCAACCGATCATCATTAAACTTTGTACACATATTCTTGGAGGTATTAGAAGTATTGCAACTACAGTACTTTGACAGTTTTTATGTCTTGTGACTGGGACTGTAGCTACTTTAAATGTTCATTTTTGTTTCGACAATTCAAAAGTGCTTGTAACTGGCCTACTTGAAATAAATGCTTTGATTTTGGTTTTGATTTTGATTTTGAGTAACATAGGATACTTTTATTTAAAAAAAACTAACCCTCACTCGCAGACGAAGTTGCGCGGGTCAGCTAGTAATAAATAAATAAATAAATATCGCTAGACAATAACACACAGCGCCATCTAGTGCCACACTAAGCAAGGCTTGTGACGTGACACCAGAATAAATAGTTGATATACTACATACATATTTTGTTTGTAAATACATAATTATTATACACATAAACATCCATGACTCGGAAACAAATGTCTATGCTCATCACACAAACATTTGCTCCTACCGGGATTCGAACCCAGGACCCTATGAACGTAAGGCAGCTTCACTACCACTACGCCATTCGAGTCATCGGAAATGAAATGAGAGTTAAGCCAACAGATTTCGGAGGCACGTAGAAACCTGGGTACGTATTAAGTAATAGAAATTAAATTTTCTGACGTTCCCTTCTAGTTAATAATATTCAATAGGCCTATAAGAACTTGCAGAGTTGTATTGATGATTTTCTGTAAATACCTACATCTTACAGCCAATAATTATATTTTAATCAACATACAACCTAGCAGTGGCCTGGAAATTGCAAAATTCATAAAAAAAATTGAATTTCGCGGGTTTCACTGACGCTTTTAACTTAACCACGAGTTCCTTAACATCTAAGTTAACTAAGTAAGTACATTCCACCTTAGTTCAACAAATACACGCTATCTTAGACACATAACCCTTAACTTGACTCAACAGAGCTAAGGTGCTATAAACGTCCTATTCACCACGTTATCAATACACCCCGATCATTTAGTACCTAGAGGTCTATTGAAGCGTCGTGAATAGGCGTCTTTAGTTATCTTGATTAGGTCATGTTTGTCGCTGAATGGCGGATTAAGGCTTTTCTTGTACGTCAGCTGTGGGCTGTCTGTCTAGATTTTGGGTAGAAAGATCTATCTGCGTTGCCATGAAAACAGGGTTTGGTGTGGTGGCTTTATTTAAATATCTTTACTTGTTATAAGTATTTTTTTTAGGTAGCCTATATTGTTCTACTGCTGGGCAAAGGCCATATTGCCTTCCACTTTTCTCTCTGCGCGGTTTTTTTCCAGCCAATCAGGCACAAACGAATCTAAATCGTCAAGCCCGCGGTTTCTAGGCCTCCCTCGGCGACGACACCCGTCTTCTGGCAACCATTGCGTGACGACTCAAGATAGTAACAGATTAAAAAAAAAATCTTTTGTTTCGGTTGCCACGTATGTGTAGTGGTTTCAGGTGTTATAGTGGAGCATGAGGTCCTGAGTACAGTCAAGAACACCAGTATGTAAACACTTAACAATTCTTAAAAGTGTTTTCTCTCTCGTTTTTAAAAGTGTTCCCTCTCCTACTGTTTTGATAAAAAAAAACAAGTTGTTTCGAAAACAGTATTCTGGAACTCATATTCTATGAAAATTTGGAGCTCGTGGCTAAATGATAATAGCCGCTCGGGCCGATCTTTAGGTTAAGCCGTGCTTGCCTAGGTTGGTCTGTGGATGAATGACCACCCTTACCGAGTATCCTCCGTGCCTCGGAAAGCACGTTAAGCTGTCGGTGCCGGCTGTCATTTGTCCATCTTTAGCAGTCGTTACAGGAGTCAGTGGCCCAAAAATTCTGATAACCAGTCTTACCAAGTGGTATCGTATAACCTAGTATAATTTACTGGGTTGTGGAGATCAGATTGGCAGTCGCTCCATGTAAAATACTAGTATTCAGCTGCATCCGGTAAGACTGGAAGTTGACCCCAAAATAGTTGGGAAAAAGGCTAGGCAGATGATATTTTGTGAAAATTATGTTGAAATTATTTTTAAATTTAGGAAAATGATACCATATAAGTGCTCGTAAGTGTACTATGAGTTGGGCAAAGCGTTGTCGGCTTTTTCCTTCAAGATTTTTAAGTAGCTGCTGGAAGTTTAGATTTGGGCAGGGTTAATAAAGTAGGCCCACCCAATGTCACATGGGACTTAACATAACTCGTCAAATGTGGGTGTACTAAAGGTTCATCTCGGATTTACCCTTCGAGGATAGCAAGCTTGATGTTAAATCAAGAAAGAAACCTCAACTCAAACTCAAACTCAAAGCATTTATTTCAACTAGACCATTACGGCACTTTTGAATGTCAAATTACAAATTAAATCAAAGCTACAGTCACAGTCACAAGGCATAATAACTTGAGAAAGTACTGTAGTTGCCCATTCCCTAGCGTAGCGTATCTCTATGGAGAAGAACGGGCAAGAAACTCCATGGACACTCTTTTTAAATCAATATATTGTTACAAAATCTTGGTTACATCATTCATGTGTGATTATACATATATGTGAGAACGATGTAGAAAGGCGTGCACATTAAGAGCGTCCAGAGAAAAGATTAAATCAACAATGTAAGAAAAAAAAAAAGAAATTAAAATTAACCATGGCAGCTAAGAGATGACCAGTCCCAACTGACAGCGCCCGTTCACGAACATGACGCATGTATCGGCGCCATTCAACTCGACCATATTGAAGGGAGCTAAATGACCCGACACACCCGCCACCATCAGCAAGACATTTGAGTGAGCATGACAATCTCTCAGCCGCCAAGGCATATTCAAGTCAAAAAAAAAAAGACAACTAAATGTAAATAGTGGCTTTACAGTACATAGAACTCACACAAATGTGCTATGCAATTATATAATACTACGAAATGGATTCTATACAATGCAAGGATATTTTACAATCTTCTGCAGCTTCCACAATAACGTAACCTGGGAATCAGTTAGTTTGCCTATGGTTGTGGAGCAGGACCAGCATTGATTGAGCCAAGCACTTTTATCATTAATGTAATCTCCCAAATTATAATATGCTTGCCTACATAGTGTGCGTTTTATACAAGATTTAAATTTCGTCTCATTCAGTTGTAGAATGTGAGGAGGTAGTTTATTGTAACATTTTAAACAGTACCCCATGAAAGATGAATCTACTTTAGCAAGCCTGAAACCTGGCTGAACGAGTTGGTCCCTATTTCTAGTATTATAGTGGTGTCTGTCACCTCTTTTACTGAATAAATGCAGATTTTTCCTAACGTACATGATGTTTTCATAGATGTATTGGCAAGGTACTGTCAAGATGTTAATTTCCTTAAACAGTTCTCTCAGAGAGTCGCGTCTACGTAATTCGTATATGGCTCTGATTGCTCTTTTCTGCAGAATGAATATAGACTCGATGTCTGCCGCACGTCCCCATAGTAAAATACCGTATGACATAATACTACGAAAATAACTAAAATAGACTAGCCTCGCGGTATCAACATCAGTAAATTGACGGATCTTTCTAACAGCATATGCAACTGAGCTCAGCCGTCCTGCAAGAGATGTTAAATGAGGACCCCATTGTAGCTTTGAATCGAGCGTGATTCCCAAGAAAACTGTTTTATCGACGAATTCCAGTTTCTCTTGATTCAACATTATGTCACAATCACTACTTTTGACATTTGGTAGGGCAAATCGAATGCACTTAGTTTTTTTCCCATTGAGTACTAAATTGTTAGCGGTAAACCAGTTATGGACCTGCAGTAGGGCATTATTTACATCGTCAGAATTAGTGGCACGTCAGTTTATCCTAAATATTAACGAAGTATCGTCAGCAAACAACACCATTTGCGGGTGGTTGTTAAATAAATGGGGTAGGTCATTAATATAAACTAAAAAGAGGAAGGGACCCAGAATCGAACCTTGTGGTACACCCATTTTTACTTTTAAACCCATTGAATTGACACCATTTATTTGTACTTGCTGATGTCTATCATTCAAATACGACTTTACTAAACTAAGCGCAAGTTTACCTAAACCGTAATGCTTAAGTTTCAAAATCAGGGTTTCGTGATTTACGCAATCAAATGCCTTCGAAAGGTCACAAAAGATTCCTATGGCATCTTGTGCCTTTTCCCACGCAGTAAATATGTGTTTTAATAAAGTAACACCAGCGTCATTTGTACAACGTCCCTTGGTGAAACCATACTGTTGTTCGTGTAATATTTTATTGGTGTTAAAATGGCAAAGCATTTGATTGAGCATTATCTTTTCAAACACCTTGCTGAAAACAGGCAACACGGATACTGGCCTATAGTTATTGGTGTCTTTACTGTCCCCGGATTTAAAAAGCGGTATTACCTTACTGAATTTCATTAGATCCGGGAAGACTCCTTGATCCACGCACAAATTAAATATTGAGGCTAAATACGGTGCTACAGTTTCCTCTAGTAAGTGATCTATACTATATTTAAGTAGTCACCAGGCTAAGCTTAGTTAGGTTAATTCTGAATCACGTAGAAATGCAAATGTGGAAAATTAAGTGGGCGAGTGACGCCATGGAATGGAATTTAAATAGGACACCTTCATCTTCCTGTATAAAGAGCAACGGATGAGTTAATCTATAATGTAGGAGTAACATGATCAGATCTAGCGTTCTTGTTTGTAGGAAGTCCCACCCATAATTTAATCATCATCCTGTCCTTGACCCGTACTTTTTGGGATGGGCACATCACGTTATTTTCTTCCACTCTCCACTGTCAACCGTCACGTTATCATTTATTCCTTTTAAGGGTTCCGTAGTCAACTAGGAACCCTTATAGTTTCGCCATGTCTGTCTGTCCGTCTGTCCTCGCTTAATCACTGTGACCGTTAACACTAGAAAGCTGAAATTTGGTACCAATATGTGTATCAATTACGCCGACAAATTGGTAAAATAAAATTTGGAAAGAAATGTTTTATTAGGGTATGTATGTAAAGTGGGAAGTGCTTTTTTTTTATTTCAACCCTAACGTGTGATATATTGTTGGAAAGGTATTTAAAAGTGAATAGGAGTTTACTACAATCATTTTTGATAATGTCAATAATTTCAGAAATAATCGCTCCAATAGTAAAAAACAATGTGTCCCGGGGGGGACACATTGCTCTAACTTTTGAACTATAAGTTTAGAAAATATGGAAAAAATCTGAAAAGTAGAATTTTATAAGGACTTTCTAGGAAAATCATTTTGAACTTGGATGGAAACAAGTTTTTGTAGAAAAAAGACAAAAACTTGTACAAAATAATTTCTGGACTAAGTTTGTAGTATAATCGTATAGCAAGCATTTTTTTTTAACTTCGTTTACATATTTTATTATCCTGAACGTATCTATTTCAAACAAAAAATAGAATTATTAAAATTGGATTGGATTGAATACTTATTGTGACGGACGGGAAACTACGGAACTATAAATTCATTATTATGACAGTAACCAAGATAAATTAATTAAAAAGCAAAACATTAGTATTTGCCCTGTTATAGTATGCTATAAAACAAAATAAAAATAGAACAACAAATTAAGACACCTAAAGTACTTACGGGATTACTCGTATCAACAAATTAAGATTTTACCATTACACTTAATGTCAAAAGTATATTTAAATGTCAGTAAAGTATATGAAAATGTCAATAGTAATATTGTAAAAAGATGTATGACAATTAAAAGATGTTAAACAAATTCAATCAGACATAATTATGCCCAAAATATTTTTTTTACTAATATCTGTACAAATGTCAAAAAATAAATTAAAATATTACCTACTTCCTCTCCGTAGGAAGTATTTAGTATACTTATAGTATATTTTATGACGAGGGACTAAACGAAGCCATTATATATCCGAGGTGGTTTGACATGCCAATTCGAAATTTAAATAAAACCTTTGACAAGTTACTCTTTTGTGACCATGTTTCAGAGTAAAAGATCGTTCCATTTTTAAATTACTTTTTACTCCCTAGGGAATAAACGGTTACTTAATCCCACTTCGTAGGGCTATAACGGCGTACTTTTAGAGCATGTGAAGTGAAAAGTATATTATACTCTTGGATTTGGATATTGACGATGTTAGGCCGTTACACGGCAAAGTATCCTAACGAGGACTTTCTTTACTGCAGACTTGTGCAATTCAGAAGCGGATTTCCAAGACAAAAGGTATAATTATTTTAGAGCATTATTTTAGAATTATTTTTAAATTCGTAATCAAAAGGTGGCTTCCGAAAGTTCCTTTCGTTACACGTAGTAATTTAACAGACCTGTCGCAAAATCTTTCAAATCAATTACAAGTTATTCTAACTTAGAATAAACCTTTTAAAACCGGTCTACAGAAAAACAGTGACGTGTCGAGCATCTAAAATGTAGGTTGTTATATCATAAACCAAAATAAACCATAATTATATTTCATCACGTGCTATATTAGATAAACGTTTGACCATAGCACGGACATTTTGAATATTATCCGCAAGTAAAGCTCGGAACACAACACGTTTAGTCATGTTTTGTTAGTTTGTAGATCAGGACAATTTCCTGTTGGACAGATTTTATGCCTATGTGATTAGAGACTCTAAGAGAAAGTTTTTTGCTGTTTATGACAGTAAAAATATTTTGTAGGTAATTTTTGTCTCACTATTTATTCTAACCGTTTTAAGTGTAAAGCTGAGTTTGCAGTTGTTTAATCCTAGGTTCGGGAAAAAAGTTGTAAGGTTTTCTTATTTTATTAAAATCTTACTAAAATACAACTCACCCTTATTTATAGACGTATCTTATCTAGCCAAATAAGGCCACACACTTTTACACTTCTTACAGTCCCATTTGGCAATACAAGCGTGACGATAGGTAAATATGTTTATTTAATAGGTTTGCGCTTTTAAGTATTAAGGTCGTACTCGCCAGAGTTATATTAGCATTGCTAGTACCAAAAACAAACATATTATTTATATCATTGCGCTCGCTAGTAATAACTCAATAAGATTGATCACATTTTACCTTCAGGACGAAATCTGTGCCATCGCGTTACAATATTTACTAGAGCCTTTGTAATGCAATCAATCAAATATAATTAATTATTTTTCTTTTGTGAGTTACTGAGAGAAAAATCGAATGAATGAAATTAAGAAATAAATGTATTTCAAGAGAATTTATGTCATGATTAATTGAGTTGGTTTCTAAAAATATTAATTAAATCAATTCAATTTTATAAAAATACACCATCTGACATTAATTTAATGTAGATTAGTGATTTTGCTTTAAATGAAAAAACAAAACGAAAACCTATGTTTTTGTTTGTGTTCCAAATTTTTTATGCGCAATTATAATAATTTAATAAAACCTACCTGCCTTGAATATTCGTTTAACATTGATTTATTTTGCACATTATTAGCAACGGTGCGTTACTTGATAGAGTTTTTTTTTATGTTAACCTGTACTGCACCACTGCTGGGCAAAGGCTTTCCCTAATTCCTTCCATGTGCACTTTTCTCGTGCTTTCTCGGAGCAACGCTCGCGGTATGCATCCAAATCGTCTTCCCACTTTTTTCTGGGTCAGCCTCGGCGGCGTCGCCCATCTTCCGGCAACCATCGTGTGGAGTACCAGTGTTTTTTTCTAATTATTTACATAAATACCCATTTGTACTTCTGTTTTTTAATTAAATACTCCTTACTCTGTGGCAAGCGGTGTCGTGCAAATGACGTCGGTCATTGCGTTTGTGTGAATGAATGATTATAATAATATTCAGTGAGGCGCTTGTTGGAATCGCACTGGCTGAATGCGGACTGTAGGTATGTAGGTATAATAGAGCGCGTTAATCTTCTCCCGCTTGGAGTGTCATTTCTGTTGTTGGTATGGTAATTTGAACTTAGTGTGTAGCAAAATGTGCTTAGAAAAACACTGTAAGGGTTAGTTGTAAAATATGATTTATGTTGTTTGTGTTTTATGTTGTCCTTGTGAACGTGTAGTTTGTCTCAAAAAGTTTTAGCACTTTTTACTTCTAAAAATTGTGTTGGTATTTTAAAAGATGCGAGTTCTAAAAATAGTACTTACCTAGTTTCATTTTGGAAACTTTTTTCAAGACTAGCCTAGCTGCACAGAAAAAATCCTTATAAAACGAATAGGTGAGCACAAACAAAAGACTTTAAAACACAAAAAAAGGGTTAAATTAAGGTTTTTTGTGAAAGCTTGTCATTATTTCCATAAGGAAATCCCATCAGATAAACAGGTTTGTTCGTTACTAAAAAGACAAGCTATTCTAAAAGAAAAACCCACCTTTCCACCCTCGCATTTTAATTCTCTAGATTCACATGATTCATTTAACATTCCCCACTGGGTACAAGAATTTAAGTGTCCTTTAAACATCTGTCACATACAGATGTGTAGGCCTGTCTTATAGTTAGAAATGTTAGGCAGATGACACTTTCTAGCTATTCATCATTTTATGCGGGTGGTTCGAATCAGGTGGGCAATTTGTAGGCAGGATTGATTTATTTTGGAAATATTTGGAGATTGCACTGGAACTAGTAATATTCATCGGATCAATACTCGTGTTTGTTGGTGCATCCACAACGCAGTTACTTTTTGTGGAGCAACAGTATGCAAATCGGTAACTTTAGGTATCAATCTGTAATTTTTGTGGCTACTTGTTACTATTAATATTACACTAGCTGACCCACGCAACTTCGTCTGCGTCACATAAGAGAGAAAAAGGTAAGGAAAAAAACGTCCCCGTTTTTGCAACATTTTTCATTCCTACTCCGCTGCTTATAATTGTAGCGTGATGTTATATAGCCTAAAGCCTTGTTCAATAAATGGACTATCCAACACAAGAAGAATTGTTCAATTCGAGCCGGTTGTTCCCGAGATTAGCACGTTCAACCAAACAAACAAACAAACAAACTCTTCTCCTTTATAATATTACTAGCTGACCCACGCAACTTCGTCTGCGTCACATAAGAGAGAAAGCGGAAAGGAAAAAAACGTCCCCGTTTTTGGAACATTTTTCATTCCTGCTCAGCTCCTAATGGTCGTAGCGTGATGTTGTATAGCCTAAAGCCTTCCTCGATAAATGGACTATCCAACACAAAAATATTTTTTCAATTCGAACCAGTAGTTCTTGAGATTAGCGCGTTCAACCAAACAAACAAACTCTTCTGCTTTTTAATATTAGTATAGATATATAGTATATAGTATAGATTGTTTAATATGGGGTTTTTTGATTGTTTGTTTATTTAATTGGTAAAAACTGTGCACATTGGCATTGGCTATTATATCGAGGGTGGGCGCTGATACCTATAATTACAAGACGTTAAGTTGTCTTAGCTTAAGTATTGGCTGAAACTTAAACACACTACTGTAAATATACCTTAAGAGGCCTGCGAAGCATGCGTTTTACATACAAACGTAATGCAAAAATAATTAGTAAATCAAACATATTCCTAAGGTAGTGTGTATTTATTTCGATGGGATTACAGAATATATACACTCGGTTCCAAAAATTACGGGTCAGTCACAAAAATTGAAATACCTCCAGAACTGTAAAAGTTAGATCAATGAAATAAAAAACAGAATAAAGACTTTTTAGTTGCGCTTCTAATAGCATATTATTATTTAAACTGGTTGATGAAAAAAACGACATTAGAAAAACAAAATTAAAAAAAAAATACTTTTTTTATAAACAAAATTTTTGATTCATGTCATTATGGATGCTTTCCATTTCTATTCTGTCACAAAAAATAATATCGTGAACGTCTTCCACGTGCATAATTATTATTCTGTGAGGTTAGGAGAAAGTTAGGATTCTGGTACATTCCTCTAGCGTGACTGCCATGTTTCGGCAGTCACGCTAGAGGAATGTACCAGAATCCTAACTTTTTTGGAACTTGGGCGAAGCCAGCGTGAAACAGCCAGAAACATTGGTGTATCTTTGTCGACTGTTCAGAGGGTAGTCCAGCGGTACCAAGAGACCGGATCACACCTTAGAAGACCAGGAAATGGCAGACCAAGATGCACAACGGCCAGGGAAGACAATCAATTGGTGGCTACAATGCTCCGAAATCGTTTTCAAACTGCTGTTTGTCTAAAAACTCACTTTATTCGCATTGGAGGTGGCAATTTAAGCGCTCAAACAGTAAGAAGAAGTCTTGCTGAAGCAAACGTGAAACCATTGAGGCTCGCAAATGGCCCCAAACTGGAACGTGGACATCGAATTGCAAGACAGAGATACGTGCGCGAGCACCTAAACTGGACACTAGACGATTGGTCTAGGGTAATGTTCACGGACGAGTCTAAATTTATGCTTTATAAGCATGATGGTAGGCAGTTGGTGTACAGAAGACCAGGAGAGCGCTTCCATCAAGCGCCTGTGGAGGAAAAAGGGGCGTAAGGTGGAGGCTCCGGACAAGTTTGGGCTGGGATTTCTGCTGAGGCCCGCACCGAGCTGGTATTTATTCAAAATGGAACTCTAAATGCAGAGAGGTACGTGGAAGAGATTTTCAATTAACATGTAGGTCCTTTCATGGCCAGGATGGACCGGCATGGCATATTAATGCATGATAATGCGCGTCCCCATACCGCCAGAATTGTACATGACTACCTTGAAGAGGTCGGTATCAAACTCATGCAGTGGCCAGCGCAAAGCCCGGACTTAAACCCCATCGAGCACGCCTGGGACGAGCTTCAGAGATGCGTGAAAGGTCGAAACCCTCCACCAATCACGCTTCCCGAGCTCAAACAAGCACTGGTGGAGGAATGGGAAGGTATTCCTCAGCACCGGTTCCGAAATTTGGTGTACAGCATGCCTAATCGCCTGGAAGCTGTCAGAATAGCTCGTGGAGGCAATACAAAGTATTAAATGAAGAAAGTGATGAAAAACAGTAACAAAACAATCTTAAAAAAAAAATAATCTTAATAAAAATATGACTACTTTAGTTTTTTTTTTTTAATTTAGAGATTAATGATTAGGGTGCAACAAAGTTTTATTTTATTTTTTGTCTGTTTCATTAAATTCTCAATTGAACAGTCTTTGTTTCGTAAGGATGGCATACGTAGTTCAGGAGATATTCGGGTTTATGTGACTGACCTGTTATTTTTGGAACCGAGTGTAGGTTCCCAAACACATATTTAGAATGAACATTGGTTTAAACAAGAGTTATGAGAAAAATATTTTTTCTATAGAAATTTTAAATTCCTCATGTGTTTTGATTGTGAAAGTTCATATAGGCAGTCGCTCCATGTCAAATACTGGTATTCCGGTGCATCCTGTAAGACTGGCTTAAGAAATGTATAGTCGATTCTTGAACACCTTTTTAAACGCACCTTTACGTTATAAACAAAAATTATCATTTAAGATAACTTTTTCGACTACAGCGTAGCTACAGTACCTTTGGCACGAACATCTCTATTTACATAACGACATCGTAATGTGTTTCTCGCTAGGTAGGTTTTGCATAACTTGATAATATAGGGCACAAAAAGTGTGCGCGCTCAATTCTTATACAATTGTCGAGTAAATGTTACCTTAATGTGGCCTTAACTTTTTCAGGTTACCCCGTTCGTCAAGTGGTCGTAAGTTTGACTTCTAAGTTTCAGATCTTTTTTTTTTTTTTTTTAAAGATGGGAAATCATCAAATGACCCCCCCCCCACTCTGGGCGGAGCGGGAGGGAGTGTCAGACTCTTACTGACTAAAAACCATCCATGTTCCTTCCTCGCCTTTTACGTTCCGGGGCCGCGGTATCTCTTTCGAACAGGCCCGCAACCCCGGCAGGAAGTTTCAGATCTCAGGTTGATTCCCATGGTTTTGATGAGACAAATATTTTTTGGATAGTTGGCTGTATTTCAGCAGATATTTAGTGGTATTTTTTTAAGGATAGGACCGAGGAGTGTGACATAAAAATGAGGAGGCCTATACCTAGCAGTGGGTTATTCTGGGCTGATAATTATGATGATAACGATGATTGTAGATTCACAGAAAGTTTCTCAAACGGTATGAGTACAGGCGCTTCTGATTTGTTCTAATGCTTATTACTTTGTTTTGATGTTCAACAAGATTGTTTTAAATTGGCAAAAACATATTTAGTGGTATTTTTTTAAGGATAGGACCAAGGAGGGTGACATAAAAATGAGGCGGCCTATACCTAGCAGTGGGTTATTCTGGGCTGATAATTATGATGATAAAGATGATTGTAGATTCACAGAAAGTTTCCCAATCGGTACGAGTACAGGCGCTTCTGATCTGTTCTAATGCTTATAACTTTGTTCTGATGATCTACAAGATTGTTTTAAATTGGCGAAAAGAGAATGGCCCATTTATGAACACTTCTGAGCATTCCTAACATACCTGTAGACATTTCTCTCCGTGTTTCTAGCAGTTAGTTTGAAACTACGTTCTCTGGCCGGCCTCAGGGACTATAAAGGAGTTTATAAATCAACGCGGTACTGTAAAGGATGTTCTAATGTGGACATAATATTTGCATAAGTACTTTTGACTGTGGATGTAGTGTGTACTAGTGCTGTTTATTGTGTTGGAAACTTGTTTATGAAGGTGAGTTAGGTAATTTTCCTCTAGATTTTTAATGGGTATTGTAATTTTTCTTCATACATGCGTCATGATCGTGAACGGGCGCTGTCAATTGAGACTGGTCAATTCTCAGCTGCCACGGTTAATTTTAATTTATTTATTTTTTAAGTTGATTTAATCTTTTCTCTGGACGCTCTTAATGTTCACGTCTTTCTACATCGTTCTCACATATATGTATAATCACAACATGAATGATGTAACCAAGATTTTGTAACAATATTTTGATTGAAAAGAGTGTCCATGGAGTTTCTTGCCCGTTCTTCTCCATAGAGATCTACGCTAGGGAATGGGCAACTTCAGTACTTTCTCAAGTTATTATGCTTTGTGACTGTGACTGTAGCTTTGATTTAGTTTTGTATTTTTGACATTCAAAAGTGCCGTAATGGTCTAATTGAAATAAATGATTTGAGTTTGAGTTTGAGTTTGAGTCTTTGGTGTTCATTTTTGAGAGTTGAATGGTTTGCCAGTAATAATGTGATTAAAGCTTTGTACCATCGATCACTTTACTTTATTTTTAGGTACAAGCTGTGGCGTGGCAATAATCATCATTATCTGCCTAGCCTTTTCCCAACTATGTTAGGGGTCGGCTTCCAGTCTAACCGGATGCAGCTGAATGCCAGTATTTTACATGGAGCGACTGCCTATCTGATCTCCACAACCCAGTTAATACTAGGAAATACGATATCACTTAGTAAGACTGGTGTCAGACTTTTGGGGCCACTGACTACCTGTAACGACTGTCAAAGATGGGCAAATGACAGCCGGGACCGACGGTTTAACGTGCTCGTGCGTGGCGTGGCAATAATGAAATAGTCAAAAGTCAAGAGATAGGCAGGTGACAGGGCGTGCAGTGTAAGATGGAGGGGATGCCTCATTGTTTGTACGACACGCTAAATAAAAACTGTTCCATGAACCTCTATCTCTGGAGGTTCTTTGCCACGGTCGACATTGGTTCTGAAGACTGAGATTTCCATGTCGAAATTACGGCAACCCGTACGCACAATGGTTTTAAATGTGTGTTACAGTGTCAAGTTTCATAGAGAGAGTTATGAACAGCTCGAATTGCTGCAATGTTGATCCTGTGCAGTTAATTATAGGTATGTTTGCGTTGAACTTGCTGTTTTGATATACCAAAGAGGCGATTCTCTTTTGTCGCATTAGCTCGTATGGAATCCGTTGATGCTCAACTCGCACACGGCTATTCCTCGTAAACAAGCGGTTCTCATCTCCTCTCCACACGGTGTACTGCCCATACATTCAGTTCGCCGCCTCCAAACAACATCGCGGATGAGTGTTGTATGAGGATCATCATACTCATGAGATGTCTTTTTCTTGAATCTTAGGAGCCTTACCTGTGCCAAAAATGTGGGATGAGTCCGGTCATCCTTTGGGGGGATAAACTTATGAGGTAGCATGAAAACAAAAAGGAGATCACCCTTTTAAAAAAAGGTTGGTTATCTAACCTTGCAATAAATTTACTGAGATTCTATTCACCAACGCGCTAAATCCCCATTTAGCTAAAAGACGTCTCCATCTGGACATAAGACTCCATCTAACAAATGCTCCATTAAGGATTAATAATACTCCAGAATAGCAAACCCTAATTCCAACCAACTCCGAAACTATGTCATAGTTAAATAGGATTATTTAAATGAATATAACACGAACAGTTTCGAGTGTTCGGTAGATATTAATTATAATAGTTTAACAATGATCTCGGGTGTGTATTAGACACGCGTGTTACGCAAATGCAAATAACTTGTAGTTACGATCAGAAAATGTCGGTCGGATGATTATCCGAACGGGGTTTAAGGGCTGGTTCCGTCCGGGGTTGCGGGCCTGTTCGAAAGAGATATCGCGGCCCCGGAACATAAAGGGCGAGGAAGGAACATGGATGGGTTTTAGTCAGTAAGAGTCTGACACTCCCTCCCGCTCCGCCCAGAGTGGGAGAAGTCATTTGATGATTTCCCATCCTAAAAAAAAAAAAAAAAAAGGTCTAGTTCCGTGTGTGAGACTGCAAAATAGAAAACTGCTTCACATCCGTAACCTCATTAATCCAGCCCCCGTAGTTATTCACAAACGCTCGGAATGAATTTCGATTCGACAAGTCGTATGTCTTTTTTTGGCATAACGAAAACAAGCGAGATAGACATACAACTTCTCGAATCGAAACGTTGCGATTAAGGGGTCAGGGTCCAGTTGAAAACCAGCGTCGGGCACTAGTGGCATTTTGCTAACCTGGTGCCTATTTGGAGCAGCCATTTTTTGTTGTTTTTTATAAGTAATGTTTTTTAGTATTTCTTGGTTTTCTTTTATTATTATTTTATACCATCATCATCATCATCATTCTCTTGCCCTTATCCCAATTTATTTGGGGTCGGCGCAGCATGTCTTCTTCTTCCATACTCCTCTATTTTTCGTCATCTCATCAGACACTTTTTTTCTTACCATATCCTTCTTAACACAGTCCATTCATCGTTTCTTTGGTCTTCCTCTACTCAAATACCCATCCACATTCATACTCAAAACTTTTTTCACGACATTTTCCTCATTCCTCCGCATCACATGCCCATACTTTTATACCGTGTGCACTTATGGCGCGTGCCAAATAAATGCATTATCTCTCTTCTCTCTCTAAAGCCTCGGGCGATATCTTGCGCTAGGCGACACGCTTGGTTCCTTCGTGTGAATACGGTCGCACGAATTACGGTGACTTGTACCATGCTCTTAACCATAAATTCTTTTATTTGTTTTCTCGGTAGTTGAGTGCCTAGGACGACTAAGAGGTAATTAGGTAAAAGATACCAGAATATTATAACTATTTGACTTCTATTTTGCGAATTGTTGAAAATATGTTCTAAAATCTCTGTGATACTGTGTTGGCTGATAAATAAACGTTTATTCCCTTGAAAAACATTTTATTAACAACGTAAATTTAATCTTAGAGATTTTAACAATTATATAAGTCATACAAACAGCAAATCACTATCGTTTCCGCTTCGAAACAACGTCAGAAGGAAACCATTTACGATTCCCAATTAAGAATATCCGTTTCTAAATTTTCACAATTCCTCACTCTAAATCACAAATCATCGAAACGCGATCACTCATTCATAACTAACACAAGTTTGAAATATGACTGTAAATAGTCTCATTTTCCCGTTTCTCGGATATTGGGTGGCGCGAGAGCGCTCCTACAGTCAATAAATAAAATATCCTCTCTCTTTTTATATATTTCGAGAAAATTGAGAAGCAAGACTGAACTACGACTGAGTGGTTTGAATGTTGCTTAGTCAGTCATCAATTTCGTTTTTCTGTCTCTTTTCTAGTGTCTGTGATGTTTCAGAAACGTGTGGCTTTGAGAGGGTTAAATTTGGCGTAATGTTTTGTGTTCTAAGTGTTTCTAAAATGTTTTTGAGTAGTTTTGGAGTGTGTTAGTCTGTGTCGAGACTTAAGTGGAACAACAGAGAGAGTACCTGAAACTTTTGTAGGAACTTCTGTGTTTTCTAACCTCGGAAATAAACGATGGATGTAATGAAATCACTCCGATACTCAAATTTATTCTTACATTTGATGTCCCTTCAATTGTAGGACTGGTTAGGTAGGTTGGTCATTAGCTCCAAATATTTTTCCATTCCTTTGAAAGGTGTTAGCCCTCGTGATTCTAATGATATTCTTTCTATTCGCGAATGTTTCTAAGCCAAGACTTTGAGGGCTTGCGGGCCTTCTCGAAAGAGATACCGCGGCCCCGGAACATAAAGGGCAAGGAAGAAACAGGGATGGGTTTTAGTCAGTGAAAGTCTGACACTCCCTCCCACTCCGCCCAGAGTAAAAGAAGTAATTTCATAATTTCCCAACTGAAAATAAAAACTTTTATTATTATGTACAACTATTTTTAATTTTACCGAGCACAATATATACATTACGACATAACATCGTCAATATATTTCTGCCCTAGTCCCATTCTATTTGGGAATGGTGCAACACGTTTTCTTCTTCTATTCTGCCCTCTGTCAGGCTATCATCTACTCCTTTCTCACTTTTCTTTGGCCTTCTTCTCCCTCTTTATCCATCAACATTCATGTCCATCATTATTTTATTCGGATGCGTTTTTATTATTACTATTTACTTTAATTTTACCAAGCAAAGTTGTAGGTACGACAAAACGCAACACCAAAACCGACCCTTAACTCAGTCTGTTCCAAAATTTAGTCAAGCACAAGCATCCTTTAACTCGGTCGCTAATCCTGATATAGTGTAATTAGAAGACCCTAACCCGGGGAAGCTTCGAGTGGTTTCCCCTGTATGCCTAATGAGGTACGGACGGCGCAGGATGAAACTCATCCCGATTTGTTTTGACTTAGATCGGATAAGTTCACCTCTTTTGATACTCTGCTTGGTTGGTAATTTGTTTGAAGAGTCGTGGAAGATTATTTAAGTATCGGTGATTTTATTTCAAATAGGTATGTAATATCCTTATAGAATAACGTGGATGTGGCCGACGAACCAAGACGACGTCAATTGCAATAATAAAGGGTGTAAAACACCTCTTCAAGAAACCGAAAGGCACTTGTTTTCTCCATCATTGCGATCATTTTTTTGTTCTACACCATACCTGGGAACCTTCTAGTTACGGAGATATGGGGGGTCAAAGTTACAACTTTTTGACAAGTTTTTTTATAAATGCAAGTTTTTTTTGTAAGATTTTGACTTTGAACATCTCCACGACCCCCGTACTATTCAATCCATTCATCAACACAATGTTTTAAGAGCGTTACCTTGAGTTCTACCACAAAACATAATTTATAACCTCAAAAAAAAAAGTTGTTTCCCAGCAATAATTTTTGCGTCAAGTTACTTAGTTTGATGTACAGAATGCTTGGTTAACGGCTTTGTGATGAGGTGGTTTACACCCTGTATATTGTTTTAGATTGAGCTTATTTTATACCTAAGGTAATTAATAAATCATTTCACATATTTAGAATCGTTGATTAAAAAATCTCTCCATAAATATCTTCATAGAATGATTTTATAATTTATTTAGCGTGGAGTACTAAATAATGAAATCATTCTGTGTATTACTACAGAGGGTTATACTACGAAGGTATAGTACTTGAAATAAAACCACCTCGGAGCTCACGCGTGGACTGTAGTTAGATGGGTACGTCAAATGAGATTTTGATTAGAAAATTAGACATAGGTAAATAATTTAATTTTAGACTACCTGGTTGGTCCAGTGGTCACAAACAAGACTCCTGTATATGAGGTCTAGGATTTGTTTCTCAGGTCGCACAAAGGGTTTTTCAATCAGGAATTTCATCATTAGACATTACACCCGGTTGATTGCATTAGGCTTGCCCCCATTACGTGGAACTTAAACATAACTTGCGATATGTGGGGTAGGTACTATTAGATACACTTGAGAGCAGCGGTGGCCCAGTGGTGGCGGCCCCGACTTCCGAACAGTAAGTCGTGGGTTCGGCAGGCAGGCGCATTTCTTTGTGTAATTAATTTCAACACTATTGCTCTCAAAAACGGTGAAGAAAAACATCGTGAGGAAACCGGCGTCCTAGATCCAACAATTCGAAGACAGGTGACATCTACCAAATTGCACTAGGCCCGCGTGGTGGATTATAGCCCATACGCGCTTTGACGTGGAGTTGCGGACACCATCCCGTTGTACAATACAAAACAATAGATACACTTCTCCTTATGCCTTTGAAGATTACAGGCGTGATGTTATGTTATTTAAATAATTCGTCATTGCCTATTTAATCTGCGGTCGTGGCTTTATAACTCTAAATAGAATCACTCGTGTCATATTTATGCTCACTGGTCAGTAATTGCCACCACAACTACACCACTTGATTTTAACAAGGAAATTAAATTTTAAAAAATCCGGACACATAATAATGTAGTAAATATTGCACGGTCGAGCAAGTTATTTGGTTTAGAGTTTAACCCACAAATTACATTGTAAAGTGTAAAACAAATAGTTTGTTCGACCGTACTGAAAGTTAAATGAAAAATAATTCGTTAGGTCCTAGGTTTCAACCATCACTCCACTTTCCTCATCTCACTTTGTTACTTAGTATTCCTCATTCCCTTTTAATATAGTTTACATTATTGTATTGTGGAATTAATGTAATTCGCCACTGTGTGGTGGCGGCCATCTTTGATTTGGCCCTTTGATTTGACACCCATATTGAGGGAGTTGTGAAAAACCGGCCAAGTGCGAGTCAGACTCGCGCACCGAGGGTTCCGTACAAACTTTATTAAAAATATTTTTATTATATGATGTAACTAAAAATTTATGCTTTTCGCAATTTTTCCTTTATCTGTGTTATAAGACGTTGCTTCGTACCAAATTTCAAGATTCTGAGTTCACGGGAAGTACCCTGTAGGTTTTGATTCCCTTGCGAGTGTCGAAAATTTGCGGCATAAACGGGAGTATCTTTTGATCGCATTGACTTAGAAGTTTGATTTTTTCACAGCTCCAAGAGACCATAGACTTGAGTATTTGATATGAATTTCAGCTTGATACCTCCACGCGTTCCTGAGAAAAAAGGTCTTGACAGACAGACAGACAGACAGACAGACGGACAACAAAGTGATCCTATAAGGGTTCCGTTTTTACCTTTTGAGGTACGGAACCCTAAAAATATGTAATCCGCCATTTTGTGGCGGCGGCCATGTTGGACTGATTTTCACACTCCCGACTAATTCACTTTTCAAACAAAAAAATCAAAATCGGTTCTTCCGTTTGGAAGCTGCGATGATGATGATGGAGACACACACACACATAGATACACGTCAAACTTATAACACCCCGTCGTTTTTGCGTCGGGGGTTAAAAAAACAACGTAAGTATACCTGATTCCCTTGCAATAATCAATTACACGAATTTTTTGCTATAAAGGGTGTAAAACACCTCTTAACGAATACGAAAGGCACTTGTTCTCCTCGTCATTCTGATCATTTTTTTGTTCTACACCATACCTGGGAACCTTCTAGTTACGGAGATATAGGGGGTCAAAGTTACAAGAATTTTACAAGTTTTTTTTTAAATACCACTTTTTGTCGCGTGATTTTTTCTTTAAATATCTCTACGACCTCCGTACTATTCAATCCATCCATCCATACAATGTTTTGAGTGCGTTACATTGAGTTATACCACAAAACATGATTTATAACCTCAAAAAGAAAAGTTGTTTCCCAGCAATATTTTTTGCGGAAAGTTACTTAGTTTGATATGCAGAATGCTTGGTTAACGGCTTTGTGATGAGGTGAAATACACCCTGTATAAGTTGTATGTAGTGCACCATGTGAAAACATCACTGTTTTCTTTGTTGTTTGCGCCTTTTTTTAACTTATCTCACTATATATTATTCAACCTGCCATTGTTCCACGTTGTTATTGCATATCTCTGGGTTCTACGATGTGTGAGATTACCGTCCATTCTACTATATATAACTCACTGTACCTACCGTAATTTGGGTTTTTGCTGTGTGTAATTGTGCTGATCAGAAGCTTGACGATAGGGCAACGCAATACACGTCACCTACAGTCATTAGCAGCAGGTATGTACAGAGATAGTACCTAGTGTTCTATGTTTTCTGTTTTGCAAATGTGTTTTTGTATGAGAAATTGTTACTTGAATATGTAATTTAAATATTTTTATTCGCTCCTAAACAATATATTATTGCAGTGCATCTCATAGTGCTGGGATATTCTACGCAGACGCTTCCACACTGCGAGACCAGGAGTTGTGGACACCAGCGTAATACAATCTCCTACTTAGTAATGACAGCCTGGTCGTTCAAATATATTTCCCCTTATTCGGGATTGAATTTTCTAAGACGAAAATATAATGTGCGTTGAGACAACTTCTTCAGGGGATTTGCAGCCTTGTGTGAGCAGTAAATAAAACAAAACAAATTCGACGATCAATAGATTTATTTTCTTAAATAACTTCTTATATCATACTGTATTTACACAACCGTATTACATCGATAGACTATAAAAATCAATATTCATAAAACTTAAAATAGCCTTACAATCGAAGCCATCAATCAATTGGGATGACTTATTAGACTTAAGCTAAATCGTTATATTAATATTAAAACTAATATTTCATACCTTTTAAAAGTATTAATTTGTTTATAAGTATCCATTTTCATGAAACTTTAACATAGGTACTAAACTAGTAGTTATAATAAATGCTTGAAATTAACACAACGAAACGAATTGGTTTTATGTAGCTACTTTATCAATACTTATTTACAAATGGTTTTTTAATATAGAAAGATTGTTGCATTATTTTTATAACGTGGTGTTATTGAACTTAAAATAGATGAAATAGGTATAATCTATAGCGATTCTACGAAGTGGCAATGATAAAGATAATGTTTATTAATAAATAATGCAACAAACTGCTTTTAACAATAACTACATTCTTATGGACTTACATTTTGTCTTTATATTATAACAGTTTTATTTACATCGCGCTTGAAAACGCATGGCAGTCAACCAATCATTGCAGAATTATAATACATTCGATCTAAGTCATCGATTATTTTTGTTATAACAATAAATGTATTGTAATTTTTCAAAATTCGTATGATTTAGTCAAAAATCTCATTCAATATCCGAATAAATTTGAACAATAAGGTCAGAATACGTTTTAATTGTAGGTCCAAAATAGCAGGGCCGAAATACGCTCCCTGAGGGACGCCGTAGGTCAATTTGGACGACCTTCATATATCCGAAATTAAGTTAGGTTTGTAACCTAACTAATCACCTTACTGAGGCTGTGTTAAGTTTAAGCACAAGTGAGAATCTTGAGTACACACAGCATTATGCTTCTTTGAATCAAAGTTAAGCACAGAGACTCAAAAGCCAACTTAGAATTAATTTACATGGACAATCTGTTAGTAGGTACTTGTTACACGTCAGGGGTTGTTTAACAAATAATTTATTACAACGCTGTTTCACCCTTCAGTGATAAATTAAGATGTACGCTTTGAAGTGACTTGTCTTGGTACGACGTGTCTCCGAGTGAAACTCTTGAATAAATTATTTTTATAAGACAATTTTGGAGTTGGATTGCTTTCTCATTTTTTTATTTATTTATCTCATTGGACGAATAAAAGTGACTGTAGATGACATATTTTTGTAAATGTACGACGTCAGTTTATTATTTGCGATACGTAACCGTATCGCAAATAGTTGTACGTAGTTTGAGTGCCAAATTAACGGGATCAAATTCTTGTAGCTCGCATGAAGTTCACAGTATAAATTATAGGTAATTGTTCTCTAGAATTGACATCACTGTCTTTGGTTTGTCATATCTATACTTATTTAAACAAAAGTTTTAAAGCGTTAAGGGTATGTCCAAAAGGGTCCATTTGAACAACAGTCATAAAGATAAGTCTTGAAACAATATAAAATAGTTATTCGACAAACATGTTTGTTGCTTGGGCCGTAAGGAAAGTAATAAAACTTTGATATGATAAAACTTTAAACGGCCAGTTGAAGTAATAAGAAAAGAAGCTGACAAAACGTGGAATAGTCTTACAAAGTAAACATAGGACAGGATATTTTTTGCAAGAATGGTAAGAAGAATCGGTCTACCAGTAATGAATACAATCATATTATTTAAAAACCATCTTGGATTTATGCTAGCCTAGTACTTTTCGTGAGGTTACTACTGTCCATTATTGATTATTTTTTCTAATGAAGTTCATATAAATCTTTTAACTTTTGCACCCGAATGTACATGATGAAAAGTTTACGAATTTGGTTTTTTTTACACCGGGACGTTCAGACGTAGACAATTTTTGTATACGGTCAAATGGCCCCTGTTCTAATCATTATGGGGTGTTCAGACTAACTAGCAGTGAGTACAAGTTGACAGACAGTTGCAGACAACATGATCACAACAGCAAATGTTTCAGACAACAATGTTGCACTTTTGTTTTTCATGAATACGGTACAATTTGCGAGAGACATGTTGCGAGCAACACAACAAAAATATACTGATACAAGTTTCCTACTGAATAAAAAATATTCTAGTGTCGTTTATGTCAATAAAATTAAGACCATGATGTTTCAGTGACGCGTCATTTCCTCGTTTTCCTTATGTATGAAATAGCAATTAGGGCCACGGACAAAAATATCCTGCTAACAAACAAGAAACAAGTATATTTATTTATGAACTCGCGTAGTTCCAAAAGTTTCCATCATCTTGTCGATTCGATTAATTATCGGATCTATATTTGGCAATACCTACAGTATTATTACTTTCGTCGATGGTGTTTTCTCTTTAAACAAAGCTAAATTTAACAAGCAAAGAATTCGTTGACTTAAACTTTAACATACAGGGTGAATTTTAATTAATGCGACAAAATGAAATTGGAGCTTCAGTTACAGTAACATAGTAATTATAAACTGTTTTTTCTACAATCTAAATCGTTAAAAAAAATTACGCGATTATCGTTTTCAAAAGGTCCATTGATGTTATTATCTTTATTCAAGTACTAATAATCGGTATTCCAGTAATATGCAAAATAAATAAGAAAAATTAGGGCAAAATTAGGTAAATGACCGCTATATTGAGCACTGCGATGAGTCGGCAAGATTTTTGATACTTTTATTATTTTAACGGTTTTCGTAACACTGATCAATTATTTCTAATTTTATATTTTATACATTTTCTTGACAACACGTATTATTGTATATTTAAATTTGTCGCATCTATTCAATTTCACCCTGTATAACGCAATTATTTATTCAACTGATTATATTATTAAGATTCGTTGAAATCGTATACAAGGAAACACTAAATTCAATATTGGACGTAATTTTGTGACACATAATAATAGCACGCTCCATAGTTCTCGTGTGACAGTATGACAAATCTGGCCAAATTACCTGTCCAGCTCTTGATTTACCACTCCAGAAAACACACCTCATTTTCGTTAATTAATACGGAAACTAAGCGTGTTTTTCTCGGTTTACCGCCGTAGTTTTAATAGAAAAATGTTGGGTCGCACCCTAGCCACGCCATCTGTGACGTCACATGCAATTTGCTCAATCACGCACTTATAGGAATCCCAATTTCTGAACCGTATTGACTTTGTTGGGATTAGGATGAGTTTTTGTGTTTAGGTGGAATTGTGATGAGATGAAGCGACAATTTTTGGGTTAGTTACCATTGGTTCGTTAGCTTCAGTCATGATTTTTAGATCATCTTTCACTCCAAAGCCATTCATCACTGATTGATTGATTGATTGTGCACGGTCCAAATTATTTTTCAAGTGAAAACTTCTTTGGGTACGTTGAGCACTTTTTGGGTGAACCAAAAACATGGAACTCGTGTGATCGTCACCTAACACTTCATAGCACTTGTAGCCGATCCGCTACGGTGTAGCACCACTTAGGCGTGCGCGGGGCACAACACGTAGCAGATATAGATTACTTAGTTTTCACTTCTATCTGCAGTCCCTGAAGACTGTCCCGCAGGTTTTTTTTATGATTACAGACTGAGTCTTGCTCTAGATCACCTTGCACCTCCATCTTGCCTTATGGAATACGATGAATCGAGTGTGCCCAAAAGATTCCTGTTCACTCTTGCTTTGAAGCTTTTTGAGTTGTTGACGTACACAGACGCTGGCGGACACAACGTACCAGAAAATAAAGCCAACTAATAATAGTGTGCTGTCGAAATCTAATTCTTCCCCGAAAATAAATTCTATCAATTCTATCTCACCAGTCACCCTTGATATCCTTGCGAACTAATCCATAGGTCGCCGGACTCCCTCAAGAAGAAAATTACGCCTCATGTTATATGTATTCGCGTTTGACGTTTTTAACGTGGGCAACATCGTCAATTGATTATTTATGAATCAGCCTCGTTTGGGGACCTGACAAGAATACAGTGAGATTATTGGGAAGAATTCAGGGACCTATGAAAAAATAATCATTCTGATGTACCGTTGCGTAATCGCGTTGGCGGTTTGAATCTATTATTTATTGAAAGCTGGTTCATGGTTGATTGGATTTGTGGAATACCGTAATTGTATCTAGCATTGTGGACGACAATCATGAAATAATTTCGGGTCATGATATTAGTAGATATGTTGGTCTAATCTTTTACTCTGGAGGCTCTTAGTGTGCACGACTTTCTACATCGTTTTCATATATTTGTGTTATCTCAACATGAATGATGTAATTAGGATTTTGTAACAATAAGTATTTTGATTAAAACATGGAGTTTCTTGCCCATTCTTTCCCTTAGATATTTACGCTTGGAAATGGAATGCGCCACTGCAGTACTTTCTCAAGTTATTATACCTTGTAACTGTGGCTGTCGCTTCGCTTGTTTTTTTGACATTTCTAATTTCTGTAATGGTCTTATATTAAAATAAATGCTTTATGTTTGAGTTTATCCTCACCACATATTATTTTAACACGGTCCAGTCATGATACCAAATAGTCAATTGATTTAAAAGTATCAAGTTTCCAATTAAGTTTTAAGTGACGAACTTATTAATTTAAGCTCATGAACTTACAGATGAGAAGATTGTTACAGTCAATGATATATTACATAATAATATTAATATTATAACAATAGCCATCATACTTAATAAGTATATTTTACAAAATGTTCAAGTTTTACTACCGTCCAAAGGTCTTGAAGATGACCAAAGGATCCTACGAGTCATTCTTCCAGAAAGTTAGTACAGGTACCAACACAGTTGTAAATGTGGCAGACGAGCTGAAGAAAGAGACACAAGAACTAGTGACAGAGACAACGCTCTACAAATACGAACTCTTTCTTTAACTCGATGTGCCAATAAAGGGTCAGGTACTGTACGGTCGGACAAGCTATTTGGTTTACAGTTTAACCCACAAATTACATTGTAAAAGCTGGTTCGACCGTACACGGGGCGGAAAGCAAATGGAGTCTCAAGGCATCAGAATGTAGCCCACATTAGGGTAACTTGGAATCGTCCTCGAAATATTCGTAATTGATTTAGAAAGTCAAATTGTAATCACTTCAGCAGAAATTGTACTCATTTAGCCACGTAGATAGAAATCAACTCCAACCTAGTGGGCTAAAAGCGAGGTTAATGACTGCATATAGAAGTGAACTGCATATAGAAGTGAACAGCATATAGAAGTGAACTGCATTAGAAGTGAACTGCATATAGAAGTGAACAGCATATAGAAGTGAACTGCATTAGAAGTGAACTGCATATAGAAGTGAACTGCATTATATCATCATCATCTGCATATACTTCTGCTTTATTGAGGATGGCTTCCAGTCCGAACGTATGCATCTGATTACAACAATTTTTTATAGAGTGACTGTCTATCTGACCTCCACAACTCAGTTACTTGGTTAGGTACACAATATCCTTTTTCTAGAACTCATTGTAAGAGGTTTCACAAACTTCATAAAACCATAAAAGTTACAGTAGAAACTCCATTCGCTTTCCACATCTCAGTAAAGATGGCCTCCATGCAGCCATCGTACTTATCCAAGGTATATAGTACAAAACTGTGAAGCTATTGATACTAGCAGCCCATGACTGTGACGATGACGCTGAGCAGTGCTGCTGAGAGAGGGTACTGGATACGGAGCTGTCCACCATGCTGCATGGCAGCTGGGTGTTCACCTGGAGAAGAAGAGATCGGTTACTATGTTGATCCTCTTAAGGTTTGGTCAAATCACTACGTTGCAGAAGGGGGGGTACGGAATTCCAGAGTCGGACAAGAATGTACTGGAACGTTCATTTATTTGTTAAAATTAGGTATTACATTTTAATTTACACATTTTAAATAAATAGAAAAATAAACTGCAGTAGAAGTGTAGATGATGATGTTTATCAAGAAATATGTTTTTGATATAAATAAAAAAAAAATTAAGATAGTCCATCACAAACCTTGATTTTGACAGTTCAACAATATTACTAATTTAAAGTTTGTTTAGTTAACATAAAAAGTTTAAAAAATTCGTCTTCTTGGCAACTACGCGTAAGTTACGCGTAAGTTAAAACACATTACTACTAAGTCCAACTTATTGTTTTGTGTCTTTTTTATTTATTATTGTGTGTGTGCTTTATTAACTGACGTCAAATAAATATTTTTCTTTCTTTCTTTCTTTCTTTAAAATTAAAAGCTCATACTAACTTCTGATAAACGGAGAAATGCTGCCGATACGAATTATTCAATTTCAACGATGTTGTATGCTTAAAAACCTAAATCTAGATAATGGATATATTTCGATGGCTCTTTTTCATTAAAATGAATCATTGCTATCCCAACTTACCGCTCAGAACATGGACAAGTACAGATCTCGGGTTAGCATTAGCGGGGGCGCAGGTGTACCGGCCCGAGTCGGGGGCTTTGGCCCTCTGTACCAGGAGGTGCGATGTGGTGGTCTCCCCCTTCTCAGTGATGACTGACACCCCGCCACGGGGGGAGTCATAGTTGATCTCCTGAGAAAGAAATAAATACATTAAGTAAACGTATTAAAAACATGACGACACTTTTGAAGGAAATCCTGGAAGAGTTAGATAGAGGAGTAGGTATCTATAACACATTATGTTTCGCTAGTTATTACTACTTTCGTCAACTACTTAAAGGAAATAACAGATTTCTCTATCAAATTCTTTGCTTGTCGATGACATTTCAAATTGCGTCAGTCCAAAATTTGGTAACGGGCTTGGGACTTTCCTCGGCGTCCATCAGCTTCTGTGACAGAATTTCACTTTTATGATAAGACTACTAATTTTAACGAGGCCAAATCCAAAGTCCGGATTGCATAACCTCATGCTTAGCAGTAGCGCTGTGGGCCATTAGACAGACGAGGAAGGCAACTGAATATCCTGCATCCTATTTCAATACAAAACATTCATCTTTTATCAAACGTGCCCGAATAACCATTTTAGAAAGTCAGAAATGAACAGAAAATGTTAAAAATTGAGTTCCCAGTTCTCGAGGGTTGGAATGTGAAAAAAAAATCAAACTAAAATGGCTGCCATGCAAAATGTAATGCTTAAAATTCTCTTCACTTTTCGTGTAAATTTTTTCCAGGATTTTTTTCAGGTTCTATTTGAATGGTTTTTCATCGTTGGATCATTCTATTGATGAAGCGTAGCCATTTTTTATTCGATTATAAACTCTCCACGTTCATTTTTGTAGTTATTTGATATAAAGTTAAAATATTATGTTCTTGGGTTTTTCAAAGTTATTATGTGCATTCGTCACAGATTCATCTAGAATAAATCCCGATTAATCGAACCTTAAATAGATAAAATACGTCGCAATTGTCTTTTTGGTGTTATAATGACAAAACAAAAAAGTAAATAAAGAAAACGTTTGTTCTAATTTTGACAAAATCTTCTTTTACGAAACAGTTGCAAAGCCCTTAAACACCATTTGCAGAGGCTTATTAAATATTTTCCATGTTTGTCTAACTGAATATTTCAGCAGTGCTTGCTTTCCCTTTGAATCTGTGAGCATCTTGCGTAACTTATAAGGGTTTCTTGCAAGATGTTGAGTTTGAGGAAGATACTATTTTTAGATTGTGTTTTAAGCATAAACCGTTGTAATAGTATGTACATATTTTCTTGTGTTTACTTGTTTTAAGACATGCTGGCTTGTTTTCTGTTTTATGAGAAGTGATTAAAAGGTGATTAATAATCTAAATATGATAATCATCATCATCATCATCATCCATAGCCCGACTTCACCCACTGCTGGATATAGATAGGCCTCTCTATGTTTGTGCCAAGCTCCACGCCCTTGTGTTAACCTCATCCAGGATAATCCCGCAATAGCAACAATATCGTCTGCCCATCTCGCCGCTGGACAACCAACACTTTTCTTTCTATTCCTAGGACGCCAATCGGTCAGAGCTTTACTCCACCAGCCATCACCGCGTCTAGCTAGGTGTCCTCATTCAAATGGAGCTATCCATTTGAGTTCCATAACTCGATATCCAATATCGAAGACCTTCGATACATTATAAAATATTTTATTAAGACTAGGTGATATTACAGTAGTACATGGGCGGACTTAATGCCACAAAGCATTCTCTATCAGTCGAAACCCACTGGCTTCCTCGTTGGTCGAGAGGCCACATGCGCAAATGCTGAGCATAAGGTCCTGGGTTTAATTCCCGGGTCGGGAAAGTGTTGATGAGTTGAGGGATGAACGTTAGTATGGACATTCATTATTTTTGCCGCTAAAAATAGCATGGGACACAACTTGTTTTTAAACGAGTTGTTTTTAAAGAAACGTGACTCATTTTGTAAAACAAAAAATCGGCCAAGTGCGTGTCGGTTCACGCGCAGAATAGGGTTCTGTTGTTGCCAGTTGTCACAATATAGAACGATTTATTCCAACGATTTTGTATTTGGTACAATGTTATCCAATACCCAAAAGTTCAAGGAGTATTACTGCTAAACAAATAAAGTTATTTTAACCGTTATAATTTTCCCCTAAGGTTCAAGAAATGTACTAACACCATGTTTTTTTTTTTCAGATTTGGAAGCCAGTAGTTTAGCTTTTAGGAGGACCCCCTACTGGAAGAAATATTTATATTTTGAAGTATAATATTTTGTAAATGGAGCATTAAATCTTTAAATTGTAATAGCATCTCGTAAGTGATACTAGTGAAAATACCTATTCAATGATACCCCACACGATGGGTTAGACGAGGAAAAAAAACAATCTACTACCCTAAAAAAATATAAATAAATTTTGTTGAACCATTTTGTCAGGGTAATTGAAATTCGCACAAAATTACAGCTTTCTAGTACTAACAGTATCTGAGCAAAACCTCGGACGGACGGGCGGACATGACGAAACTATAAGGTTTCCTTGTCAAGACTACGGAACCCTAAAAACGGTTTTGTCCAGTCCTTTCAAATTCAAACTCAGTTTCTTAATAGTCCGCAATGAATCGTTAAAGCTGTCTATAATACTCATTCTAATAAGATTTCCACTAACTTATTCATTTGGCTACTCTCCAAAAATTAAAGAGGCGTGAACGAGCAGCGATTGTGACTCGGAAATTAATTTGATTAATTAAGGAATGATTTGTTAAAGAAATAGAGATATTATCTTAAGTAAATGTTCGATGAATATAATTCGTGAATAATGGCCCTGTTACTTTCTTTATAAGGTCGTTTGAATGTTAGAAGAAGTGAATTGTTTTGTTACTCTTTGAAAACTCTAAGAATGAATTACTTTGAAGCAATAGATCTTAATCAGTCGTATCGTTCTTTTGGCACTTTATTTGACGGGAGGCTGTAAAAACTGCAGACCGAGACGGCATGACAAGGCATTTCAATTTTTACCAATGGACATTCAAACGTATTGCTATAGAAATACAACATTAATTGCTATGTTATAAAATGATGCCGGTGGCATCGAAAAGGATTTCATTTCACGACATTGGAAGATGCGCCACGGTCGTTGTGACGTCATGGTCTGTTGAAATTGTATTGAAAAAAATGTGGTGTTGCTGTGTCCATGGACACGGGCGTGTGTTGTACATACATACGTTTGTATATTTTCTACATAAAATATTATTATTTGTGTATGTCATCATCACTATATTTAAACACTTAGAAGTCCTCTAGGTTTCCATGTTTCTATATGGTTGCAGCAATTTCCTTTCACGGATTCAGTAATAATATCACGTAAAAAAATCATCATCATCATCTCAGCCGAAAGACGTCCACTGCTGGACATAGGCCTCCCCCAAGTGTCGCCACATTGACCGGTCCCTTGCTACTCGCATCCACCGGATTCCCGCAACCTTCACCAGGTCATCGGTCCACCTAGTGGGAGGTCTTCCAACGCATCGTCTTCCGGTTCGCGGTCGCCACTCCAGAACTTTTCGGCCCCATCGGCCATCCGTTCTACGAGCAATGTGCCCTGCCCACTGCCACTTAAGTTTAGCAATTCTTCGGGCTACGTCGGTGACCTTGGTTCTCTTGTGGATGTCTTCATTTCTGATTCGATCACGCAAGGAAACTCCGAGCATAGCCCTCTCCATTGCCCTTTGGGTGACTTTAAGCCTTTTGATGAGGCCCATTGTGAGCGACCACGTTTCGGTCCCGTATGTAATCACTGGCAACACACACTGGTCATAGACCTTTGTCTTGAGACACTGCGGTAAGTTGGACGAGAAGATACCGCGCAGCTTCCCGAACGCTGCCCAGCCGAGTCGGATTCGACGATTGACCTTGTTCTCGAAGTTAGACCTACCTAACTGGACCGTTTGTCCTAGGTATACATAATCGTCTATAATTTCGAGTGTAGAGTCTCCGATCTTGATAGGAATGGGTGTGACATGGGCATTCAACATGACCTTCGTCTTGTCCATGTTCATTTTTAGACCCACTCTTTTGGAGGCTCTACTGAGGTCATCGAGCATTGTACTGAGGTCGTCCATGGTCTCAGCCATGACCACAATATCGTCGGCAAACCGAAGGTGAGTGATGTACTCGCCATTGACGTTGATGCCTAGCCCTCTCCAGTCCAGAACCTTGAATACATCCTCCAGTGCAGCGGTGAACAGTTTCGGAGATATGACGTCTCCCTGTCTTACACCTCGCTGCAGAAGGATAGGTTCCGAGGCTTGGTCCTGAAGTCGGACTGACATGGTGGCGTTTTTGTACAAACACTTCAACACCTCGATGTACCGATAGTCAATTTGGCACCGTTGGAGAGACTGCAGTACAGCCCAGGTTTCGATCGAATCAAAGGCTTTTTCGTAGTCCACAAGCGCTAAGCAGAGAGGCAAGTTATACTCTTCGGTCTTCTGTATAACCTGCCGAAGCGTATGTATGTGGTCTACGGTGCTAAAACCTTTTCGGAAACCAGCTTGTTCGGGTGGCTGGAAATCGTCAAACCTGCGCGCGAGACGATTCGTGATGACTCTTGAAAACAACTTGTAAACATGGCTTAGAAGTGAAATGGGCCTGTAATTCTTCAACCGGGCATTGTCACCCTTCTTGAAGAAGAGCACCACCACACCCCTGCACCATGCCTGTGGCGTTTTCCCCTCGAGTATGATGGAATTGAACAGCTTCTGAAGGGCCTTAAGTACCGGTTTTCCACCCGCCTTCAGGAGTTCGGCAGTAATTCCGTCATCCCCCGGTGCCTTGTTGTTTTTGAGTTGTTTCAGAGCCATCCTAATCCTAACGTCCGGGATGTCTTCGGTATAGTGTCGGGTTAGTCTAGCTCTTGGGTCGTTTGCTAGGTCGACAATGGGTTTGCTGGTTGACGTGTACAACTGTCCATAGAAGCTCTCGATCTCCCTCAGTAGCTCCGGTTTGGCGGATAAGATCCTGCCATCGCCGGTCTTCAGTTTCGTGAGCTGGCTCTGCCCAATAGCCAGATCTCTTGAAAATACTTTGGAGCCTTTGTTCCGCTCGATCGCGTCTTTAATACGCTCGGTATTAAAGCAGCGGAGGTCGCTCTTTAAGGATTTAGAGATCCGTCTATTGAGCTGCCGGTATTTCGACGCCTCATCTGAAGACTGCAGGATCATCTCACGCCGCTCCTTCATGAGCTCGAGAGTTTGATCGGAGAACCTCTTTTTCTGATCTGTACGACGTGTCTTGAAGAACTTAGACCCGGTCGTATGGACAGTTTCCACGAACCCATCGTTATATTCGTCCACTGAGCCGCCTAGGCACTCGAAACGATTCTGGAGTTTGAGCTGAAAGCTCTCGGGGTTTTGGATTTGGATCTGTGCTGGACGGAGCGTAGACTTCATCAGTCGAGACCTTTCTAGCTTGATATTGATGTTCAATGTGCCTCTTACCATGCGGTGATCGCTCCCGGTTTTCACCGAATTGATCACAGAGACATCATTGAACATTTGCTTCTTGGTTGACATGATGAAGTCGATCTCGTTTTTTGTTGCACCATCTGGGCTCTGCCAGGTCCACTTCCTGTGATCACGCTTTTTGAAGAAGGAGTTCATCATATAGAGGCCCTCCTTCTCCATAAAACTAGCCAGTTGGTGGCCCCGGTGGTTCCGACGTCCAACTCCAAATTGCCCCACCTGCAGCTCATCCCCGTCTCGTTTGCCCAGTTTCGCGTTGAAGTCCCCCATGACAACGGTGAAGTGAGTTTTGAAACCATGCATGGCTTTAGAGATATCCTCATACATGGTCTCCACTTCGTCGTCGGGGTGTGCCGAGGTCGGGGCGTAGACCTGTATGACCTTCAGCGAATATCTTGAGGATATTCTGAGTATAAGGTACGCCACCCTGGTCGACACACTCTCGATCTTCACCACGTTGTTCACAAGGGACTTGTGGACGATAAACCCAACACCACCCTGGGACTGGCGGTCGCCATCTCGGAAATAAAGCAGGTTGCCGGATTTTAGGATTATCGTGTCCTCCCCCTCTCTTCGGACTTCAGATAATCCCACAATACTCCATCGCAGCCTGCTCAATTCCTCTTTGAGCTCCGCTATCTTCTCGTCGGTCCGGAGTGTGCGCGTGTTATACGTTGCCAGGTCCAGTCGTTGGTGTTGGCAGCCGGATCCCATCCGGGGATTCTTCGCACCCCTTGCCACGCCATAACCTCGACCGCTGCCGTAGTCGAGGGTAGACGGGCTGCCGGGCACTAGGGGCCATTTATTGAATGCGGTGTCCATTGGGGGGGTTTGCCATAATCGCCACGCTTGGCAGGCGGGTTGGCGATCGCAGTATGGTTGTCACAAAAGCACAGAGAACGCTGCTGCCCATTCTCTGGTAAATCCTTTAGTCGCCTCTTACGACACCCACGGGAAGATATGGGATGATGCTATTCTTTACGTCCGGCACCACACGGACGTAAAAAAATATTGCTGTGTTATAATACAGGTACCTTTGTTAATTATCCTCTTCAGGGAAATTATAATTAAACAGCGATGTTTTTCGTTTATTGGCTTCAATCAGAAACCATAGACGATAACACACCTCATATTTGAAGTATTCAACTTGTCACGTCAAAACGATCGGGGCGTTAGGCGACGTAACGTACCACGTATACAGGACATCTTTATGAACCCCACAAAAACTATGTTGTGCCATACGTTCGTAGTTTGGTCGGAAACAGGTTTTTTTTATTAATCAAAATTTATAAATTCTGGAAAGTTCATAGTGATGTATTGCATTTGTGGTAACCGTTTCAGCGTCAGTGTCCTTTCCACCTTGTGTAATATTCTAAAGTAATATTATTAAGATGAACGATTATGTTGTTTTTTTCATATGTTTGTTTCTCAGGAACTAATCAACCGATTCTAAAAATACTTTCACCATCAGAAAGCTACATTTTTATCAAGATACATTAGCTATAAATTATATTGATATCATGCAAATTAACCGAGCCATTACAATTTTTGCGAACTAAGTCGTGGAAGAAGTGTTTTAGAATATAACAGTTTAACTATTACAGTCCTATGACCAACTAACCCTAAACAAAACAAATCTGAACAAAAACTCCTCACTAAAGCTACATTACTGTTAAAAATAACGAAGTAACAACACAATAGCTGCTGGTTCCTTTTATTTTCTAAAAGTTCCAACTGTTGAAGGAGATGTCAAACGCAGTGCACTTTCTATAAATGAGTTCCAATTTGAGGAACGAATCGTATTCGGTACAGGATATAACGCCGATGTTCTAATAGAAACCTTTACAGAAGTTTCTGGAGTTTAAACAGAAGATTTTTGTTGTTATAAGGTGATAGGTACTGTGTTTTTATTGTGATATATCGGACAAGACATTTTTGTGGTCCACTATTTATAATAAAAAAAATTAGTTTTTAATTTTTGGGACCGTATTTGTTATCTTTTCAGTGTTCGACTACGCTACAATAATGGGAACACAAATGTCAATAGTAGATTGTATCATAAGGGAGCAAAATAATATTTTTACGGCGAGGGCGCTTTTGAATCCAGAGCGAAGTGAGGGATTCTAGAGTAGAATCCCGAGCGTAGCGAGGGATTCTTTAGTAGAATCCTGAACGTAGCGAGGGATTCAAAGTACGTCGCCCGAGCCAAAAATATATTTTGCGCCCGAGTGATACACTCTACTTTTCATCACCCACTATGAGAAAATAAAAGGCGCCTCATATTTTATTGTAATATTGATATTTAATGAAACAGAGTAACAACTAAATTGAAATTGAGTAGTATCTAATAATAAAACAACTAAAAACTTATATTTACATTTGAGACATTTTCACAATTTTGAAAATTAATTGTTACAGTTTTATTAGGAATAGAGATTGTTGTAGATTTAATTTTATTCTGCGTGTTTGAAATAATGTCAGAATGTGGCTCATTTTGAGGAAAATGTGACGGTGAATCTCTTTGTTTGGATGTAGATGGGCGCGGCGACAGTGGCATGGATGGATTAACTGAAGGTTGCAATTTAATGTTTTCCACGATGCGTTCACATGTTTTCGCCTTGTTCTCAATGGAATCTTCTATATATCCCTCTGCTACAGCACTCGACTTCCATCCTCCATGTCGCTTGAGAACAGTTAAGTCCGCTCCAGAATCTGCCAACAGGGTAGCAGAAGTGCGACGAAAACAATGTCCTGTATATAGCTTGATATCTGGTAACTTCAAATAAGTAGCGATTTCTTGTGGCATGTAAGAAATTTTATTTTTTCCCATAACTTGTTTGAAGCACTTGCCATTTTGATAACGGATGAAAAACCGATTGGTCTTTATATCAGCAGGACGCAGGTCCAGGTATTTCTGTACAATAGTTTTGTATTCTCCTCGGATTACGAAGGATCGGTCAATTTTTGTTTTTGTGTCTGTCAGCTTTACTAACAGTAAATTATCCGAGTGATTTTCGACATCATCAACAGTTATTTTTAAAAGTTCATTGCCACGACAAGCTCCATGTACTCCGAAAATTAAAGCCACCTGTAACAAAACCGAATGTGAATAAGACAAGTACCTATCTATCGAAGTACAGGTTACAATAAAATGCGCATTTTAAAACACTGGTTATACTTTACTAATCCACCATATATACATACATAGTTACTTACTTTTACGGCAAGAAAGATGTTGTCGGGTGCCTCATTAAGGAAAGTCTCCACGTTTTTGACTGAGAACACTTTGGATTTTTTAGGTTTAAATCCATCAGACATCCTCTTCAGATACGCTATTAATTTCGAATATGTGTCCAGTTTTACGTCGTTATTAGAACTGACTGTTGATTTTAGCATTGAGTAGGTACTCCAAAGTGTGGAAGGTTGTTTAGTTTTGGCTAAGTACTGGAAGTAGGCCAAAAACACAGATTCTGAAAAATTCTTGGCGCCTCTTGAATTTCTCCATTCAATAAAATTACCATATGCTTTCATATATTTCTCCCGGGATTTTGCAGGTAGTAGATTATCCATCACATTTCTTGCGTCAGTTCTAATACTATCAGGAGTTAATTCTATACTTTCACTGTCACTTGAAGAACTCATTTTTCAAAACAAAATCATGAATTTCTATCAATCCGTGAAAATTGACGAAAACGCGGTTCGCGCGTTTTTAATTTTATTTCTTTTTTTTTTGTATTCAGCCGGCGCGCGGCGCTACTATGGGCCGTCGCACCAGCCAGTCTTTATTCAAACAATATTTGCGTTCGATTTCTTGGGCGCTGAACACAAGATGTTCCAAATTCAAAAAGTGCGCGGCAAAGATAATTGCGGCGCACTTATAAAGAGGATTAAAAACTCATTACTGCCCGCTAAAAGTTTCTTATAGAAAACACCACCTTTGGGTGCACTTAAAGGCGAACCAAGTCGTCTTTTTCGAATAGATGGGATGAAAAATGTATTTTTCTTTCACACTTCACACTATTACTCGACATCTCATCAAACACCTTCAAGAAACAAACATCATCACATAAACTATTTCATAAGTCGTTTCAAATGACAAAACAATATGTTTATTTATATTGGCAATATATTGTTACATCGGACCTACTAGAACATTCGAGAAAGCAAGTGATTACAGTGTGTGTACGTTAGAAGTTCGAGAGCATTCTATTATTATTAGTTTTAAAGTTAGGTAGGTAGAAACCCGCGACCTATTTATAAAAAGACATTGGAGTTTCGACCGTACGCCTAGGGCATACGGTTCATATTTGTTTGTACAAGTAGCTAGTAATAATAATTACCTACCTATAGTAGGTAGGTAATCTTTTGTTAGTGTTTTTTATGACCCTCTAGAATATTCGTGGTTATTCTGGTGTGTCTGTTGGCGAGTATAAATACACCGCTCAGGCTCGCGACCATCAGTCTTGTTTTGGCTACACAACGAAGCGAATCTAAGTGAACTTGAACACCGATATCTAAGCGAATAGTAAACAGTAGTGTATTGTAGTGTACTTGTGATTAAGTTTAAATGGTTTTGTGGTTAATAAAGTTATTGTGTTGTTTAATCGGTAGTAATTAATTTATCTCATACCCAGCTCGTAACAATATAGAGCACACATGATGTACTGCCTAAACAATAACTTACATTTCCCTCAATAAAAAAAAGCATTATTAACTAGGCCCATATTCAGGCTGTACAAACAGCTACTTTGTAAATGAATAACAAGCAATTCAAGCCATTATTTTTTCTGTCGTTAATAGCGTACCGACAGAAAATATCACCATTAGTAAAGAAAAAAGTAAAAGTTTATTACAGATAATACCTGCACTTACTTAAAAGTCGATAAAAATGGACTTAAGCAGTTTCAAGTAAGAACCATAAATTAATCTGAACTAAATTGCAGCGGTCCATAAAATATTGTAGGTGGATTTTTAACGACCGCCTGTAACCAAGCTACTACTTGATTATTTACGACTCCGTAATTTTCTGCATAAACGTAAAAAAAATATGTTTTATGGGTTAAGGATTAGCTGGAAAGTAAGCTACAAGCTATACAGGAACAGCTTATGCTGTGGTAAAATGATTTGTCTGTTTGTAAGTTTGGTAGCGGGGCTGGCGGTCTGGTACTAAAGGAGGTTATTTATAATCAAACAAAGATGAACAGAAGAAGCGCGAGAGCCACAACCTATATTAACTGGGTTGTGGGAATCAAATATAATGGTTAATCTATACTAATATTATAAAGCTAGAGTTTGTTTGTTTGTTTGGTTGAACGCGCTAATCTCAGGAACTACTGGTTCAAATTGAAAAATTCTTTCTGTGTTGGATAGTCCATTTATTGAGGAAGGCTTTAGGCTGTATAACATCACGCTACGGCCATTAAGAGCGGAGCAGGAATAAAAAATGTTACAAAAACGGGGATTTTTTTTTTCCTTTCGTTTTTCTCTCTTATGTGACGCAGACGAAGTTGCGTGGGTCAGCTAGTAAAATATAGTTTGAGTTGTATCTTGTTATACTGGAAGCCGATCCCAAAATACTAGTGAAAAGGCTAGGCAGATGATATCGAACAATCTGAATTTTACAAAGATTTTTAAAAGTCATGACGACCATAAATCTATACTAATATAATATTATAAAGCAGAAGAGTTTGTTTGATTGTTTGTTTGTTTGGTTGAACGCGCTAATCTCAGGATTTACTGGTTCGAATTGAAAAAATCTTTTTGTTTTGGATAGTTTATTTATCGAGGAAGGCTATAGGCTATTGAAAAATTCTTTCTGTGTTGGATAGTCCATTTATTGAGGAAGGCTTTAAGCTATATAACATCACGCTGCGACCATTAAGAACGGAGCAGGAATGAAAAATGTAGCAAAAACGGGGTTTTTTTTTATTTTCGTTTTATGTGACGCAGACAAAGTTGCGTGGGTCAGCTAGTCTACTATAAAGAATCCCAATTTATCAAATCGAAGTTCCATAGCCTTCAAAATATACGCAATCATACAAATAATCTCGATAAATTTCCAACATACTTGAAACAACAATTCTATTGTAACAAATGACGTTTCATATCTTGGCAATCCTTTCGATGCGAAACTGGCAAGAATTCAAATCAAGTTATTTATGAACAGACGCCATGAAGTCTATGGCGCTTCATTTAGTTCAAATAGACCCATATTGAATACTAACGAGTACCTACTTCATTGATATGTTATTAGTATGAAAAGTTGGAATAGGGCTCGGTGGAAACGGGGTAAAGTTCTGTTGGTGGGATGTTTGTTTATGCATGCAGAATATACGAAGATTAAAAATTCCCAGCTTACTACTTACAAGCGACTTCGTTCGTGTGTAGTTTTAATATCGCAACGCATCGCCTGTTCAACGGAAGCTTTTTCCCGCTTGCAACATTGCTTATTGCTGCTCCGCTTCTGTTGGTTGTAGCGTTATGTTATACAGCCTATAGCCTTCCGATAAATGGACTATCTAACGCGAAAATATTTTTTCAATTCGAGCCAATAGTTCCTGACATTAGCGCGTTCAACCAAACAAACAAACTCTTCTGTTTTATAATATTAGTAAAGATCGATCGTGGTCGTTTGCCGTTGGATCTTAAGTGGCAGTGGGCAGGTGACATTGCTCGCGGAACGGATGGCCGATGAGTCCGAAAAGTTCTGGAGTGGCGACCACGAACCGGAAGACGATGCGTTGGAAGATCTCCCACTAAGTGGACCGATGACCTGGTGAAGGTTGCGGGAATCCGGTGGATGCGAGTCGCAAGGGACCGGTCAATGTTGGCGGAGGCCTATGTCTAGCAGTGGACGTCTTTATAGATGGAGTTTCTCATCAGGAATTTCTCATTAGCAGCTACGGAGTCTGGATTTATGCCCAGTTGACAGCAAGTGGCTCGCCTTGTTTCAAATGGGACTTAAACATAACTGGTGAAATGTGGGTGTACTATTAGGTACACTTCTGCCTAACCCTTTGTACAGGCTTTGTTATGTAAATGATAAAGAGCCAAAATATTTATGCCGTTGCCGACTTATAAAATAGAATAGAATTTCTCTTTATCCGAGGATCCACGAATCAAAAGCTGTTAGTAAAACTTACGACTATGTTAGTAAGCACTGATAAAAACAAATAAGACAATTAATAAACGTGGATCACTGCTGCGACAACCAATGAGTAATTGCACAGCAGCGACCCACAAGAATATAGTCCAGGCGACTGCGAATCCACCCTGCACACCCTGCGCACCAGAGAAGCGGACCTTTTACGAATTGTTGCGTAAAAACAATCCACTTGCGCATCAGCAAACATCCCCGACGCACTATAGAAGTGGGGCAGCCCCACCAGCATCCTAAACGCATTATTATACTGAACGCGGAGTGCACAGAACGATCTTTGCATACACCTAGCCCACAGGCTGCACGTGTAAAAAGAAGTACAGTACGCTCGGAAGAGCGTGATCTTGACTGGAAGTGAGCATCGTACAAACCTGCGAGTCAACATGTTCGCTCTAACCAACAATGCTGTCCTTATAAAAGTTCAATTAGAAACATCGTAAGCTTTCGAGAAATTGATTTAAAAAATACATCACATCATCATCATTCATCATTTCATCTGAAAGACGTCCGCAGCTGGATATAGGCCTCCCCCAACTGTCGCCACATTTACCGGTCCCGTGTGACTGGCATTCAACGGATTCCCGCAACCTTCATCGGTCCACCTATAGTGGGAGGTCTTCCAACGCATCGTCTTCCGGTTCGGGGTCGCCACTCTAGAACTTTTCAGCCCCATCGGACATCCGTTCTGCTTGGAGGCTTGAAGTGTGTATGAGAATCTAATACCATACATTTTAATAGACATCCCGTACATCTCGCAGACATCTGGATAGACGAAGAGACAAAGAAACGGATACGACGAAACTATAAGGTTTTGTTTTTGCCACTTGACGGCGGAACCATAAAAATGCTTAGTCTCTCTTGCTTAAACAAAAGGGTAAAGGCATTATTCTCATGCACGAAGAAACGCTTTCTCACTGCGTGTTGGCGCCAGATTATTATTAATTTCAGTCCATTAAGCCTCAGGTTAGCTAACAATGTGGCCTTTTAGATTGAATTTGGATGACATTGAAAAAGTCACATTTTGCCTCGTCAGGTTTTTAACCCAGACCTTGTAATATGTTTATAGAGATTTGTTTAGGCTTTGTGTATGTATGTATATTAATATGTTGTTAGTACACCATCGAGCAGCTGTAGCACAGTGGTGGTAGCCCCGACTTACGAACAGTAAGGCGTGGGTTCAGAACCAGACAGGTGCATTACTTTGTGTAATTTATTTTATCACCACTGCCCTCATAACGGTGAAGGAAAACATTCGAAGACATGTGAGATCTACCAATCCGCACTGGGCCCGCGTGGTGGATTATAGCCCATTCCCTGTCATTGAGAGGAGGCCGTGTCCACAGTACACTAAACTGTTGAATACAAGTATTTTACACGGGACCACCACCTATCTGTTCTGACGTTTCCAGGAGTTGCAGTGGTTCGGGAACAATGTGACGGGTTTGTATTTCTGACCGCCACAACCCAATTTGGTAAAACGGTAAGATCTTGGTTATGACAAAGTGGTCAGACTTTCAACATAAGCTTCCCGTAAAAACTGCCTATAAATGACAGTCAGGATTAACGTCTTAACGTGTTTTCTAAGGCTCAGAGGGAAAGGTTTCGATAATTATGTAATGATCATTTGAGTGAAAGGCTGATTGGTTATCAGTTTTTTTTTGCCTTTACTTATGTCCTGTTGCTGAGTTTTTCCCATAGCCTCCCAGTCTTCTCTTCGTACGGCTTTCTCTGGCCAATCTCTCATAAACGCCTCTATGTCGTCAAAACAACGTTTTATAGGCCTCCCTCGGCGAGTTCTGGCATCCGCTGCTTGACGACTCGGGCAACATTCTACAGACCTGACCCGCCCAATACCTCTTCAACCTAGTAGTCTTATTACCCACATTAGAAATTCCTGTTTCTTAGCGTATTGGTCTGCGTCAGGATGGCTGGACCAAGTGAGATTTTGGAAGTTTGAGCAATACCAAATTTTTGTACCTATTTTGTTCTATTTGGTACCAGATATCAAATAATTTGTACCTCGCTAAAGAGGGAAAACTATTGCGAGGAAAGTGCCGGTTTCACCCAGTTGTAGGCGTTATAACTACTTCATCTTTTCGTCTATATTTTGTGCCTCGTGGCTCAACATATGCTTTTCTGAGATTTTTTTGATAAGCCAAAAATAAGTTACACCTACAAGAAGTTTTGCATATATCATAATGTTTTTTATTGTACAAAGAAAATTACCGAAAATAAATCATAACACAAAAATATTACGATCATTTATTCATTGATGGATACATTAATATTTTGTTGCATATACATATAACAATGTGCATACATTTTGTTTGTACTAGTTGTGATTCTACTAGTACAGAATTGGTACAAAAACTTGGTATTGCTCAAACTTCCAAAATCTCTCTTGGTCCAGCCATCCTGACGCAGACGCGTATTGTAGTATTGCTTCGATTTGTTTTTGAAAGGATACGACTATTCAAATTATGTGTCTCAATAAAAGCTATTAAGACACGCTGCAAACCAGTTAAGCACCAGCTTCTCAGCTTAACTTAAATCCAAGAGTCTCCGTTTTGAAATAACAGCATCAAGTTAAAACGTTGGTGTATGATCGCTCAATTTCGTGCAAACATGACGCACATTTGTAGCGCCTCGGCTGAATACTAATACGGGTTATCCGATGAAGGATTCACTGTTACATCAAATGTTAAGCTTTCGATTTAGTTTTGCTTGAAATTATACTGACTTCGAACTCGGGAAGTTCTAATTAGTATGTGGTTAATTAAGACGAGATATGAAATCTGAGTAGGTAGGTATTGCTATTCTTGAAGATTTTGTACAGGATTGCGAAACGTCAAATTTTGTAAATAACGTTGTTTACGAGTAGATATGACAGAAATGTGAGTTTAACTCTGGTTTTATGAGCGATTGGTTATAATGGATTCAAAATATTCTTAAGGAAGCCGAAATGCAACTGTTCTCCTCGTGATTGATCATTTTTTTGTTTGAGACCTTACCCGGGAACTTTTACAGATACATTGGGGTCAAATTTTAAAAGACTTTGTAAAAATAAGTTTTCAATGTTAAAACTTTAAATATCTCCAAGACTCTCAATTTATCAATTCATCCACCAGTATATTATTTTGAGTAGTACGTTACATTGGCTCTTTCAAAATAGTCTCACAGTAAAATCCGAATTGATTCTTAAAATAAAGCACATAAGGTTTAAACAAGGCGCCAAAGAGGCGGCGATCCCTCAATTTGGTGGACGTCGCTGCATTTGTTACGCTGGCGTCGCGACAAACACTACAACATGAAACATTTGACTTAAAAAGAAGGAGATGTTTCTAGCAAATTGGCCTTTTAAAGTTTATGTGTTCTTTGAACTTCGCCAATGCTATTGACAGCTTCGTCGATCTAGTGGTCGCATGCGCTAAAGCCTTGGGTTTGATCTCCCAAAGTGTTATTGGCTTTAGGCATCAAACAATTGTCAGTACTGTAGTAGACTGATGTTTCGATTTATGCTGAAATTGATAGCAATGTTCTCGTCCTCTACTGATAGAACTTAATAAAACGTAACTCGTGAAACAGATAGGTAATATTGACTGTCGGAAAGATATCAGAGATTCAAGTAATCGTATTTCATCATCATCATCATCATCATCTCAGCCGAAAGACGTCCACTGCTGGACATGGGCCTCCGTCAAGTGTCGCCACATTGACCGGTCCCTTACGACTCGCATCCAACGGATTCCCGCAACCTTCACCAGGTCATCGGTTATTCCGCATGGTGTCGGACGTAAAGAATAGCACCATCCCATATCTTCCTGTGGGTGTCGTAAGAGGCGACTAAGGGACCTACCAGAGAATGGGCAGCAGCGTTCTCTGTGCTTTTGTAACAACCGTACCGCGATCGCCAACCCGCCTGCCAAGTGTGGCGATTATGGCAAAACCCCCCAAAATAGACACCGCATTACATAAATCATATTTATGAGTGTAAAAAATAAGTAGAAGTAATACAATCATTATTTTTGAATACTTTGTTTTCAAAGTAATACATTACATTACATTTTGACGACCTGAATGGCGTAGTGGTGGTGAGGCTGCCTTACGTTCTTAGGGTCCTGGGTTCGAATCCCCGTAGGAGCAAATGTTTGTGTGATGAGCACGGACATTTGTTTCCGAGTCATGGATGTTTATATGTATAATAAGTATGTATTTACAAACAAAAAAGTATTTATGTAGTATATCAACTATCTAGTGTCGACGACACAAGCTTTGCTTAGTCTAGTACTAGGTGGCGCTGTGTGTTAATGTCCAGCGATATATTTATATTTATATTTATTTACATTCTTATGCTTTCAAAGCACAGATTAATCATCAGTCATCACAGATTGTTGCAGCTGTTCGATTTTGGCTAGTATGACTTAGTCAAGAGATCATACCGACCTCAACTCTAGCCAACATCTAACTATCTTTTAATAACTGGAACATCTTTCCTAGTTACAGTTTTAGTCTGAATCTTATCTGCAGTACTAAACCCACGCTCACTAACTTTGATATTAGGTATGTAGTTTCAAGTTTTACATTATCATAAAATGCACTCCAACTTTTGTGCCAAAATATTCGTTGTCAGCTACACTTTTTTTGGTTTAATAGCCAAATCGACCGGAAGACGATGCGTTGGAAGACCTCCCACTAGGTGGACCGATGACCTGGTGAAGGTTGCGGGAATCCGGTGGATGCGAGTAGCAAGGGACCGGTCAATGTGGCGACACTTGGGGGAGGCCTATGTCCAGCAGTGGACGTCTTTCGGCTGAGATGATGATGATGAGCCAAATCGTCCTACGGAATCCTGATAATTTAGGTATTTGTGTATGACACACAAGCATTTATTTACCTACTTGGGAACTACGCTATATCAACTAGCTACGGATGGAAGGTGTATTTTACGTACCGTAGACACAGCGTAGAGAAATCAGGGCAAACCCAATTAGAGATGTCCCATCACACATAAGAGATGATAAATATACACACGTAAAGATGATTGTTTAATTGCAGGTATTTTTCAACCGACTTCCAAAAAGAGGAGGTTATCAATTCGTCTGTATGTTTTTTTTTTTTTTTTTTTTGTGTTTGTTACCTCAGAACTTTCGACTGGGTGAACCGATTTTGAAGATTCTTTTTTTATTTGAAAGCTGGTGCTTGTCGTTTGGTCCCATTTTAATTTGCTGAAGATCTGATGCTGATCTTCCGAGATATACAATGGAACTCTTCAAAACTAGACGGCAAATCTGCAGTAATTGCTGCAATCGCTTGTAGGTTCATTGTTCACACTACATCATGACGTAACATCACGCCTGTATGCTCTGAGGGGGTACGCTGATGTGTATAATACTCCCAGATTTCGACAATGTTTGTTGCCTCTGAACTTTCGACCGGGTTAACCGATTTTGATGATTTTTTTTTATTTGAAAGCTGGTGCTTTCCGTGTGGTCCCATTTCAATATGGTTAAGATCTGACGCTGATCTTCGGGGATATAAATGGAACTCTTAAAAAATACACGGCAAAGCTGCAGTAATTGCTGCAATCGCTTGGTTGTTTATTGTTTATGTAACATAGTGACGTAACATCACGCCTGTATGCTCTGAGGGAGTACGCAGAAGTGTACAATACACCCAGATTTCGACAGTTAGATGTGTTAAGTTCCATTTAATGGGATCCTGGAGAAATAGAGGGAATTCCTTAAATTTTATAGGCACACCAGAAGCGATTAGGGTAGTTTTAGGAAGAGTACGTTCTTGGAGTGATCCCTTTTCAATTTGGTTAATATCTGATGAAGAACTTCGGAAGATAGGCGACGAGAACTCCTCAATAAATGATAGCAAATGCACTGGGATCGCTGAAATCTCATGTCTCTCTATTGTTTACACCAGTTCATAATAAAAAATCACGCCGTCACGCTGTGAAAGGGTAAGCACATATGAACCACTAAAAAGTGAAAAATAAAAACTTTTTTGCAAAAAATAAAACCGACTTCACACAAAAATATAACTTTAGCTTCAGAAGTCGGTGACAAAAAAACTAAACCAATCAATCAAAGGTCACCGACTTCTGAAGCTAAAGTTATTTTTTTGTGTGAAGTCGGTTTTATTTTTTTTATATTTTAAAATGTAAGTCTGTTAAATGTTTTTTTTTATTTTTATTTGTGAGTTAGAGGTATGTGTATCTTGGTAGTAACATCGCATTGGCGTTATAGCTGTTAAGGTGTTATTTACATAATTTAAAATAAATAATAAAAAAATAACTACCAAGGGATTAAAATCTCATACGATTAAGTGTGCTGTTTTTTTTTAGGACTTGTTTTTTAAAAAGATTATTGCTTGAAAGTCACAAGCCACTGCCGTGTTGGTTCAGTGGTCGCCAGCACGACTGCTGAGCATGAGGTCCTGGGTTCGCTTCCCAGGTCGGGCAAAGTGCTAAAGTGCAGCTTGGAGTCTGGAATTGTGACTGGTTGATGGCAATAGGCTCACTCCTATTAAAGGCGTGATAATATGATGTCAGGTTTCAAAATCACCGGTTGGCTATGGGCTAGCTAGCCGTCCGTCCGTCTAACGACGACGACAGGCCGCGTCGACGGCGCGTCCGTGTTCCACGCGCGCCTCAAAGAGATGTCAGCAGAAGGGGAGGGGCCCGCAAGGGCCGAAGCCTGCCGGGGTTGCGGGTCTGTTCGAAAGAGATACCGCGGCCCCGGAACATAAAGGGCGAGGAAGGAACATGGATGGGTTTTAGTCAGTAAAAGTCTGACACTCCCTCCCGCTCCGCCCAGAGTGGGAGAGCCATTTGATGATATCCAATCCCAAAAAAAAAAAAAAAAGGTTTCAAAATCAATTAAAAAAAAAATTGATTGCCCCTGAACCCTGATGATGATAATTATAACCTTTTTGTCTCTAGACCATTTAACCCGTTAAAAACCTGAAGGGAACCTTTTTTAAAAGATAATGATGATAGAAAAGTCATTGCCTCAACTGACCATATTTAATTATTATAAAAACAGGAATAAAAATTGTCCCGATGGACTCACCCTTATTAAAGGTATGATAATTTATGATATCAGATTTCAAAATCATCTTTTATGTTTTTTTTTTATTGTCGATGAAATCAAAATGCATACAAATATATTCATCCCTACAACGGAATCCTTCGTTGCTGCCAATTTTCTGGCTACAACATCGTTATATATCTTGTCAGTCCGTTGACAGAAGATAATTTCGCTGACGCTTGGTCCTCGCGAGGGGGGGACATTCAAAATGGCGGAGTTTTAAGGTCTCAATGTCACGTTCTCTCGTTTGTAGACAGCTTGATAAATGTAATTATTATTCTTGCGCTAAGGGTCCGAGGGTGGGTTTGGAAATAAGGCACGTTTTTAGATGTAGCTATTTTATAAAAGGTTTTATTGATTTTTTCTAATCCACGTACATTTTACAGTCCATTAAGTGCCTACTACCAATTATAATTAGTAATATGATCACAAACATATGAATGAATAACGATAGTTACTATAGGTATTAAACTCATTACAATTTACCATTTAGATGTAACTGGAGAGTCACTCACACATAAAGTAGGATATTTACTATTTGTTTTGAGTTCCCGATATTTCAGCCCTGTTGCAAACGCGAAACAAGGATAAACTCATCGGTTTCTTAAAACAAATACTGAAAATAGTAAGTCTAATTCTAAGTGATAATGACGATATCAGTTAAAAATGTATACTTAGACAGAGGGTTATTAAAATAAACCCTGTCATAAATCACTAACACTGAGTGGCCCACTCACTCAATGATATTACCTATTAGTCGCCAGGGAAGATTTGATTGGTAAAATTTGAATGGGCCCCGACTGTGAGTCGTTCTGTTCTGCATTAGAATTTATGATTTGTTTTATGTGTGTTTAGTATTACTTTAACAGAATTCTAAACTACTGGGATTGAGTGTTTTCTTTTTAGTTTTTATTTAAATGAATTTTTTCGTATTTTTTTAAATTAGTTTTTACGCAGTCGGGTTTTTTATTCATTTTTTATTTCATACTTTTCAGATACGAATAAAAACTTAAATCAATAAGTAAGAAAATTAGCGAGGTTTTGTTAAATAACTTAAATCGTTAAATATACTAAACTATTCAAATGAAGAATGAAAAAAAGAACCTAAAGATGATTTTAAAATACCTATTCAACGACACCCCATTTGACATAGGTCTTTGACACTTTTTTTTTTCTTTTTGACAATATGGCGTCTGGTTGTCGTGGTGGTGAATTTTGATTACTGTCATTTCTGACACTTGCAAGGTTCGAATCAATTGACGTAAGAATTATCAAAATTGGCCTACGCATTTCGTCTCTAGAACATACATACATAGACTGATAAACAAATTACCCTCCTTTGCGTCGCGCAGTCGGGTAAAAATAAAAATGAAACTTTAAACGAAAATGATGATATAATAAAAGTCATTGCCTCAACTGAGACTATTAATTATAAAAACAGTAATCAAAATTGTCCCGATTGATGACTTCTCTATTACATGGGAATGAAAAAACATAATTGGCAAAATGTGGCTGTAAGTACTACTAAGTACACATCTGCCTAACCTCTTGGGGAATACAGGTGTAATGTTATGTTATGTAATAAATAACATTTACAATATACTTGGCAACTGCAATAATCATAGAGCTTAAAAAAAAAACTTTGTCAAGTTATTATAACATTTAAATTAGTTTAAGGTTTTATGTGCTGTTTTAGACTTACCTACTGGCAAGAATTATTACTATCCCGTGTATGAGAAAATTTAAATTGATCGACAACCATTTCTGTTTGTTTGTTTACCTATTTTGGCGGGCTTGCGCACGCGATGGCTTGACTTATTAATAAGTAGACAGGGTAACATTTTAATGAAGTCTTTTTGAAAAATGTGACCTATTTTAAAAAGTAGTTTGATTTTGCTCGTGATTCTGATCAAATAATTTTTAGGTTTTGCGTAATTAACGTTACACGTTGTAGTTATATCAGTGTGTATTTCTGATGGAATATTCTAAGATTTCTGACTAACTTACAGTCAATACTAACTGAAACGATTCAAGCTTCTCATAACCAGTTAGAGTTACAAAGTCAGCACTTAGTACTACAACTAAATTTACCTACACCCTTGTCACACTAACTCACTATATACTGAACTACATACGAAGCTAAATGAACATCTGTCAAAGGCAGCATGCACACCTCATCGTTGACAAAGTTTCGATAGCTACTCTACCGATACACTAATTTATTTGCAAAGGCGAAACTCCCAGATTCAATCATTTGATACGTACAGAGGTGAATTTATGGAAATTCAGTACAGATGTAAATTGTTCAGTTGCAGCAATTGTTTATCAAAAGCAATTGGGTGGAGTCCAGTCTATACATAATATACATTCTTGTGGTTTTCATTGAACGGTCCATTTCGGGGTATTGTTGGAGTACAAAGGGATTGCGTCAAATTAATCGCAACGGCATTTGATCATGGTTTAGTACGGATAACTGCGATGGTTGATATTTGCGAACTGTTTTGGTCATTGTCAATAAGTCAAAAGAAATAAAATAGTGAGCATATAGCACAAACCGTCTTATTAGCTGCCTTATAATATAACCGATGTAAAAGGAAGAGTTTCACAAATCTACGTATACATTTTTATGATATAATGTGTTTATAATCAACGGCTTCAAATCATTTTAAATTTATCTTCCACTGCTGGGCCAACTTCTCGGGTAGTTTTTTGTGCGACACCTAAAACTAATATCGAGTATTGACGATTTGTTTTCTATGTAAATTAAATTTACATTCAAGCTTTGTTATGAAACACTTTAAAATGAAAATATAAACGTGTTCCGCCTACCACAAATAACAAGTGCAGGAAGATGATGATGTTAACCAGTAAATAAAAAACTTACTGGTATACTGCAAGTACAGTAAACCAGTAAAACCATGCCACAATTGGTTCGAGAAAAACGTCCTTGAAACCTGTACGGGTAAGGTACATTTAAATGATAGACCTAATATAATGACTGATTGTATATTGAAAGAACACCTAAAAACTGGTAACTGATCGACTTCGAATTCTGACTCGCGGCCCAATGAGTCCCTTTGTTAGCCCGAACGGTGTTATACGACTACTGATCGTTGACTTAAAATTGTATATTTTATTCATTCGTTGCGCGTCGATGTCAGCATAAAATTGATACATTTGCTATTGTACGAGTTTGCTCGTACAAAACCCTTAGATACTTACTTACCCTAAACTCCTGAATTAATAAATCTATCACATTATAACATCCCCAGCAAATCTTTAGATAAATCCTTGACCCCAAGGTTACCTTACAGAAGGTCAAGGAGTAACGGTATACATAACGTAATGTTGACCACTTAAGAGGGTGTGTTCTGAGAGTTGGCAAGCTCACAATGTTTTATCAAATACTAGCTGACCCACGCAACTTCGTCTGCGTCACATAAGAGAGAAAAACGGAAAGAAAAAAAAATCACCGATTTTGCTACATTTTTCATTCCTGCTTCGCTCCTAATGGTTGTAGCGTGATGTTATGTAGCCTAAAGCCTTCCTCGATAAATGGACTATCCAACACAAAAATCAGTTTGAACCAGTAGTTCCTGAGATTAGCGCGTTCAACCAAACAAACAAACAAACTCTTCTGGTTTATAATATTAGTATAGATTTCGCTGTTTTGATTATTTAATCAATATTGGAGAGCATCGGAGAAGTTCGTGGCCAAATAATAACAGCAGTTCGGGTCGATCGGTTAAGCCGTGCTTGCCTAGGTTGGTCTATGGATGGGTGACCAAACTTACATACCGAGTTTCCTCCGTCCCTCGGAAAGTACATTAAGCTGTTGGTCTCGGCTGTCATTTGTCTATCTTCGACAGTCGTAACAGGTAGTCAGTGGCCCAAAAAGTCTGACACCAGTCTTACAAAATGTTATCGTATTTCCCAGTATTAACTGTTCTTTGGAGGTCAGATAGGCAGTCGCTCCATGTAAAATACTGGTATTCAGCTGCATCCAGTTAGACTGGAAGCCGGCCCAACATAGTTGTGAAAAGGCTAGGCAGATGATTGAAGAGCCACGGTGGCGCAATGGTGATGGCTCCGACTTACAAACAGTCAGCTTGATTCCAGACAAGTGCATTACTTTTTGTAATTTATTTTACCACCATTGGTCAAGATTTGTGTCCGGTTGATAACAATAGACTTTTTATAGACGTTTTTGAGACGTTTTATAAGGAAGGTTACGCGACATCATCTTCGACATGTTCTTCGTGTTATGTTTGCGTGTTTTTTTATAAATATGTGTGTTTGATATGTCTTTAAGGAATATATGATATGGACCTTTTATTTAAATAATATATTATTATTATTATATTATAAGAGCCCATCTAGGCCTATGTGAAATTAAAAAAAAAAAGATTTTGTTTTTTTTTTATTTTGATTTTTCTCGTTCTCTTTTACATGGGACTTAAACATATCTGGCGAAATGTGGGTGAACTATTAGATACACTTCTGCCTCGTCCTTCGAGGATTGCAGATGTGGTATTATGTTAGTGCAATAACAACAATGGACAAAGTGTTGTAACCGTTTTAGATGTGAAAAAGCATTGGTAGATTTCCAGGTGCTTGTCTTTGTTAAACTTTCACGATCAGAACACTGAACATCGAGCTTAAATAAAAGGTAAATTCGCGATAAATACCCGTTTTTATATGTTTCATAATGTGTTCCAGGTACTTTTTTGTCGAATCACCTAAAAATAGAAGACGTATTACTTCATCATCTTCATTTCAGCCGAAAGACGTCCACTGCTGGACATAGGTCTCCCCATGTGTCTCCATATTGACCGGTCCCATGCGACTCGCATCCAGCTAGTTCGCGCAACCATCACCAGGTCATCGGTCCTCCCAGTGGAGTACGTCACTTACCTCATCATTATGAGTCCATCGTATGGCTGGTGGAGGTTCTGGTGAATGCTGCACCACACACGTCAGGTTGATGGTGCTCCCCGTGTTGATGAACAGCTCCGGACCACCCAGGATTGTCGTCAGGGGCTCTGGTAGAAGAAAACAAGTGGTTAGTAACCGTTTACTTAAGATAACGGGCATGACGAGAGTCTAGAAAAAGTGCTAATTTATGCCTAGTATTGGAAAATAATGGACAAGTTTTTTTTTGTTTTTGTAAATCAATGAATATTGACAAAGACATCAAAACTCGAGAGTGCGGTCTCGTGACGTCAGAACTAGCTAAAAATTATACCAAGGCGTGACGTATTAAATTTTAAAAACGTCGTATCTTGGTCAATTTTGGTTTATGTATCAAAAGAAAAAATACGGGTCTAATATTTGTTGATATTCTAACTGACAGACTATTTTTTTTTGTAGTCCTTATTGGTAGGGAAATATTTATGAGGCTAACTCTTCGAAGATTACAGATATTAAGTTTCAAACTAATAGGAGGAGCTAGATGTTAAATAATAACAGCCGCTCCGGTCGATCTCTAGGATTAATTTGTGGATGAAACGTCTTAACGAGAAATCGTATTAGCCACTCACTGGGTTCTGAAGATTAGATAGGCAAGTGTTCTATGTAAAATATAAAAAGAAAGAAGAAAGAAAACATATTTATTCGGCACAAGCCATAAGTGCACACAAAAATAAAAATTAATAAAGTAAGTGAAAACAAAAAAAAAGTAATAACTTAAATATTGTAAAACTAAAAACTAAAAAAAAAAATTGTGTGTCTCACGGCTGCGCCAAATAGGTCCAGTTCAGCAAACTGCCGAGCAGCTAGTGCCCGACGCTGGTTTTCAACTGGACCTGTCATGGTGATGTTACGGACATAAAACAGTTTTGTACCTACTTTGTGTTACCGTTACTAGGTATGAGTAATTGTGTAATAAATAAATATGGTATTCAGCTGCATCTGTTTAGTAAGACTGATAGTCGAAATTCTTATAGTGTGAGAAAGACTAGGCATAGGATGAATGTTTCAAACTACCAGTGTTAGCATTATAAAACTTAAGAAGAAACTTTATAAAAAAAAAGGTTAAAAAGGTTTAGTAAATTAAAGTTAAATTCACGATAAATACCCGTCTCCTTAAGTTTTATAATGTGTGTTCTGATCGTGAAAGTTTAAAAAAGACAATTACCAGTATTAGCATTCTATGGTAGGTCATATTTGAGGGTTTGATTCCTACCTCAGAGGTAACGACGTGTTTCGTCGTCCTGACTCAACCTTTACACACTTGATACGGTACAGACCATCAAACTAGACAACATTTGCCTCAGTACCAATTTAGTTATAGCGAAGTAAAAACAGCTGTCCCATTCAAAATTTCAGCACCTACTCGACTCAAATGTTTAGAACAATTTATTTTATTTTTGTACGATCCAGGTGTTGATCATATCATCATTAGCATTATAATTAGCATAAAGGTTTATTGTACCTACAACAGTTAAGGCATCGCAATATGATCCCATCTCATTTTCACACCCTGTTTAAAACTGGCACAATTTTAACGTGAAATTCATATTGAAGTACTAAACTTAATTTTAATAAAATTACTTAAACCTATAGCAAAGAACGGTAATTGATGAAAACTGGAAATATTACTTTCGGAATTTTATTAAAGTTGTCCTTAATAGCCTCTTTGGATGAGAAGAAATTAAAATAAAAAGGTTTCATAACTTAGAAACGTTTTGTAAGCTTAGTTGAGGACCATGTGGGTTACATTTTTATTTTTATCCCACAACTGTCCAGCAGTTTGAGTACTATAAGCGACCTACCCAAAATATTCTTTCTTTGTTATTGTTCGTCGTTTTGTTGAGCTCCTTGAGTTGTAACGTTGTAAGTCGAGCTACACAATAATTGACAAATGCTTGCACTAAATGTATAATGTAATATTTCTTCAAAATACCATCTCAAAAACTAATCTGCATAGTCCTCATGTGAATTAAGCCATGTCTGGACTTTAAAAAAGACCTCTGAGTTGGTTTCGTTTTCTTCTCAGAGTAGTCGGGTACGAATCCGGCCCAATACAGTTTAAAAAAAAATACGTGTAGTTGTGTTTGTAAAAACTTACTTGCAAAATAAAACATCATTTATCATTTAGTTTTGACGACCTGAATGGCGCAGTGGTAGGTGAGGCTGCCTTTCGTTCTTAGGGTCCTGGGTTCGAATCCCGGTAGGAGCAAATTTTTGTGTGATGAGCATGGACACTTTTTTCCGAGTCATGGATGTTTAATACGTATAGCAAGTATATATTTACAAACAAAAAAGTATATATGTAGTATATCGACTATCTGTTGTCCACGACACAAGCCTTGCTTAATGTGGTACTAGAAGGCGCTGTGTGTTAATGTCCAGCGATATTTATTTATTTAGTTTAATTGTAAAGGTTCAGACATTAGCACATCAAGCAACGGGAACTGGACTACAATCGTCGAGCAGTTTGTATCCCACCAGACTACACCCGGTCGGAGGTTCCCCCTTTATCAACGGAATGGGAGGGAATAAGGAACTTCGGTTGTTCAGACTCTATGACCACTATTGGCAAGTCCCTACGTTTTTTTATAAATTATTTATTATAAAAGATAGGAACATACAAAAATCAAAAACAAAATTGGCCATGTTTTTTGCTGTGTTCAATCATCTAGAAAACTAATTTGTCTTATATTTAATTAAAAAAAGAAACACAAAGGAACACGGTCAAAACCTTTTTCTATTTTTTAATGAAAACAATAGTTAAATCGGTCAAGTTTGGGAGAATTAATCAGAGGAATACGAAACGTTGTCTCTTTCGCGCTCTGCGCACGGTCGCTTATGCATTGCGCGACAGCAATATATTTTACAAATACCTTTATTTTAATTCCCTCACCCTCAGTGTCTAAAATGAACACAGTTCTCTAAACGTTCTTAAGTAATCACTAAGTATTGACTAATAACAAAGTATCAAACGTCCTTTTCTTGGTGTCGTAATGAAAAGGGAGGCAATTGAAAGTTCTTAATAAGGAAGAACACTTTGATATCAATCTTCAAAATCGTAAACGGTATTTATTTGTTTTCAGTCAACAGTTCAAAGTTTGGAAACAAGATGAGCCTCCTAAGAGTTACTAAGTGGGCTCAAAGATGTAACTTTTTTGTGTATACAATTGTGTTTATATATAGCTTTACCGCGGCAGTCCCCGAGTGCCACACGTCTTTTTTCGTTACGGAATTTCTGGATTCGGTCTCCACGCTCAAGACCCGCGATAGAAGCTATGCAATAGCTTAAAACTTAAAACACACAACCAGGATACAGATAGAATTGAAAACTAACTCACAATTCGCAACAAAAATTTCTAAAATCCACAAATATTCTTAACCGAACTCATATTTATCACTGCCAAAACCGATGACTTGAAACTCGATTCTGAATATTTTCTCGACGCTCGTATGAATATGAAATCACGTCACTAGATGCCAAGTTGAACCGTCTGTCCGGAGTTATCTCTAACGAACCTTTTGTGATAGAGCGAGAATATGGTGGACATGCGAGCCCCACCCGTTGGGGTAGGTCATGCGCATTTTAGATAAGACTCGAAACACAGATGAGATTGTGGCGTCAATTTGGTGTCTGGTTGTCATCACGTCGTTGGAACCAATCATAGTTCAAGTGTGGAATTAAAAAGTGCAACCATGACATGGAATTTAAGTTGATTAAAAAGCAGCCAAGTGCAACTCGGACTCGCCCATGAAGGGTTCCGTAGCAGCAAGTAACATTATATAAAAATGACGTATTCAAAAAAACTGCTGATTAGATCGCGTTCAAACCAATCTTCGGTGGAAGTTTACATAGTAATGTACTTATTATTTATGTTTTTAGTTTAATTATTCTCTTATTTAGAAGTTACTGGGGGGGACATTTTACCACTTTAAAAGTGTCTCTCGCGCAAACTATTCAGTTTAGAAAAAAATGATGTTAGAAACATCAATATCATTTTTAAATACCTAAAATAACTTGAGTTTCAGCTAAAAATTGAAACTATTTCTCAAAAACATCCATTGCGATTACCACACAAAATAAAATCAGATGTTAATTCTCGATTATTGTTCAATTTAAATGTCTTAAAGGTCAATTTAATAACGAATCCGAATACGAACACAAAGCAACGAGAATTTTGCTTAAAACACCTTTCTTATTCCACCAAATTCTACTCATACTATGGACTAAAAAAGAAAAGTCACTCTGAAAGTTTAAGGCCAAGCAAAAACAGCCTGTCATTACTCAAACCGTATTTTTTCTTCAATTAAGCCATTACAAGCAGTTTTGAATGCTCAGAAAATACTTTTGAGCAAAAACTGGAAGGAAACTAAGCATTTAGTTAGTCTTTTATTCCTTTAATTGCTTACAGGCTTCCGTGTATTAAATGTTCGTTTATTAAAGGGTAGAATTATTTTTAAGTTAATAGTCATGATAAAGCGGTTTCTTCGCGTAAGCTTCTGTTATTGTTGAACTGTCTTCAATGAGAAGATTGTTTGGATGAATAATGAAAAATTTAGAGAAATAACAGTATAATGTCAAACCTTGGCAAATAATAGTAATAATAATATCGCTGGACATTACACACAGCGCCATATAGTGCCACACTAAGCAAGAATTGTGTCTTGGACAAAAATACTTTTTGTTTGTAAATACATACTTATTATACATACAGGGTGTAAACCACCTCATCACGAAGCCGTCTTCTTAGCATTTTGTACAACAAACTCATATCAAATTAAATAACTTTACGCAAAAATTATTGTTGGGAATCATTTTTTTTTTGGTGAAAAATCACGTTTTGTGGTATAACTCAATGTAACGCAGTCAAAACATTGTGCTGCTGGATGAATTGAATAGTATGGGGTTCGTGGAGGTTTTTGAAGTAAAAATCTTAGAATAAAAACATGTATCTAAAAAAAACTTGTCTAAAAGTTGCAACTTTGACCTCCAATATCTTCGTAACTTGAAGGTTCCCAGGTATGGTGTAGAAGAAAAAAGTGATCGCAATGACAAGAAAAATAAGTGCCTTTTGCCTTCGTGAAGAGGTGTTTTACACCCTTTATAAACATCACTTGGCTTAGGCCCGTGCCATCAGAAATTCCCGGCTAGCCGGAGAAATAAAAAAGTCAAAACAAAAATAATGACACTGAAACAAATGTCCATGTTCGTCACAAAAAACATTTACTCCTACCGAAAATCAAACCCAGGACCCTAAGAACGTAAGGCAACCTCACTACCGCTACGCTATTTGGGCCTTCAAATGGCAGGTGTATGTGTTGAATTACAGAAGTAAATCATACGATGTTACTTCTTTACTATTCCATCACTGCTATAGTGATGGCCTAGTGACGTATCGTAACTTCTAAGTCACATGTCTCAAGATCGAACCCAAGACACGTACCTCTGATTTTTCGGACTTGCTTCGGTAAAGGAAAACATCGTGAGGAAACTTGCATGCCTTTTGGTTTTTTTTTTTAATTTCTGATTTCATCATCATCATCATTCTCTTGCCCTTATCCCAATTTATTTGGGGTCGGCGCAGCATGTCTTCTTCTTCCATACTCCTCTATTAATTTTTTAATTTCTGATTTGAAAACAATAAATGACTTCTCCCACTCTGGGCGGAGCGGGGGGGGGAGATCAGACTTTTACTGACTAAAACCCATCCATGTTCCTTCGAGAGATATTTTTTGTCAAGTCAAGTTAGCCATTTAATTCAGAAGATGACTTACATATACGTAAACAATGATAAAAAAAACAAAAGGTACTCGTATTAAAAGCAGATGCATCAAGCCACGACATACCATTAGGCAAAAATATTGAAAAATGCCGGAAATATTCCATTTAAAAGGAAAACCAAAATGGAACCAAATATCGTCAGTAAAAGCGCTAATACGTCACCAATTTCACAAACATGTACATGTTCCTTCCTGCGAGAAAATTCTGGAATTTTTCTGGTTGAATTCCGCTGGGACCGGTTTGACAGTACCCCAAAATTTCTTGCTCAAATCGACTGTTTTATTTTGATGCATATTTTGACGAATCCGTACCTTTCAATGTGTAGGGAATAATGGTTTCCGGGAACAATGTACTGTAACTATGCATGAATTGAATGGCGGGCATGAATTGTTATTTTGAGTTCTGTTTTCTCTTTACTGAATAATTTCGTTTCATGAATAGGTATTAAAAGTTATTTCATTCTGTCTGAGGAGCTCGTAGCCAAATAATGACAGCCGCTCGGGTCGATCTTTAGGTTAAGCGTGCTTGCCTAGGTTGGTCTGTGGATAGATGACCACCCTCAAATACCGAGTTTCCCCCTTGCCTCAGAAAATACGTTAAGCTGTTGGTCCCGGCTGTCCTTTATAGATCTTTGACAGTCGTTACAGGTAGTCAGGGGCCCAAAAAGTATGACAACCAGTCTTACCAAGTGGAGAAAGAAGACGTGGTGTATTTCCTAGTAGTAACTGGGTTGTGGAGGCAGTCGATCCATGTAAAATACTGGTATTCAGCTGCATCCGGTTAGACTGGAAGCCAACCCCAACTAAGTAGGGAAAAGATGATGAACATTGAAAGTTTTTCATTCATCTGTCTGTTTGTTTGATTAGTGATTCAGGTCGGACTTCCAGTATCCACTTTCATTAATATAATTATGATCTGCAGAGCAGAGTGGCTTAAAACATGTTCTGATTCCTGCAACGCCTGATTCCAAACAGGAATTGTCATAATTCGCCCAGATTCCATACCTATATGTGTGAAATGTGAAATGTGGGAAGACCTCTGCAATATAAACCCACGGGGGTGGGTGTGTCCTTGTCCACCACTGGTGAGGCGGGGTCCCCACCAGTGTGGCCACGGGCGATGGGGCCAATGGGAATCACCATTTAAAAAAAAAATATCTAGAAACTTTACTACTTGACTATACACATTATAAAATTGGTCAACGGAATCAGTTGATCAATTCAAAAATTCATTAGGTCAATTGATCTAGCGGGATCCGCCTGTGTGGGATCGGTTTACTGAAGACAAACTTAAAGTTTAAGGTGCGTTTTTTGCAATTTGCAGGGCAGTGCTAAGTTTAATGTTGATAGACATATCGGTCGCGACTGTAAGACGTAAATTAATTTACAGAATTATAGTCATCAAAATCATCAATATAACCCTTCAAGTTCATAAGACTCGAATTTGGCGGGCTACCTTGAAGCGTCCCCCTTAATGTCAAAATAACTTTAAGTATGTGTATAAGTCTAGTACCCAGGGTATAAAACGTGTAGATAGTCCCACTTCACTTCAAAGTCGTGGCTATCAAAGGAAGTATCTAATATAAGTTATTTACCCGCAACTCATAAAGATGAGGCTGTAAATAAATTTTATGTTCCTCCCTTTGATGATCGGGGATTAAAATTGTGTTCTTCGAGATATTTTTGATACGACCTTAAAGGGCTTGATGCAAATGTAAAATTTACAATTCTGATCTCCGTTTAATGGAGATCAGCGTATTTTTATTAAGAATTTTTTGTGGATGGATGGTAAAAAAATCTCATATTTGCCCAAAATATAAAATAAACATGAAGCAGATAACTAATTCAGGACTGAAAAGGACTTTTTTGCACTTACAATAGTAACACCACCACAGGTTATGTATTTATTGCAATTCGTAATCAAAATTTAGTGCAATTCCCAATCAAATGAATCAATCAAAACAACGATAAATTTGACAACATTTTTGACCTTGCAACTTTCAGAATACCAGCTCATGACCCTTCTGGACTACAATGTTGAATTCGCAAAATGAGAACACAGTCAAATTGTTTTCATATTTATATTTTCAAATTTAGAACGACTATAAAATAGAACGTACCAAAAGTATTTATACATTGTCACTTTCCAAAATTAAGACCTTTGCCTGTCTTCTTAAAAATAAATCACGGTAAAAATATTCGTGTGATCAAGCACCTAATCCTCATACTAATGAAAACCGAAGATTCAGAAAATACTTGACGTTATATAAATAAGGTGTTCTCACATTATTTTATGTGGAAGAAAAATTAGACGTTTTTGTACTCAAACTAAGCCTCGGGCGAGGCCGCACTCATAAATAATGCCTAATTCTGTGTCGCTGGAAATTCCTTTATTTTTATTCAGGATTTTGTGTGATTTTTGTTAGTAAACCTTTAGGCGAATCTTTAGGATTTTTGCAAATTTGTCTGAAGGGAAAGATTAATATTTTTGTTTCTACTTCTTTGTTTATTTGGATAAAATGAATAAATTGTGCCGTTTTACTAACGATTTATGTTGCTACGTTATTGTATTTACAAAATAGTCTTAAAAAAGCTTGACGAAAAAACATTGTAATTCTATGTACTGAACTAACAAAGAAAGAAAAGAAAGAAAAGAAAGAAAAGAAAGAAAAGAAAGAAAAGAAAGAAAAGAAAGAAAAGAAAGAAAAGAAAGAAAAGAAAGAAAAGAAAGAAAAGAAAGAAAAGAAAGAAAAGAAAGAATATAAAGAAAATTTATATTTCATTTATATTTACGAAGTTGCCAGGTATGTGAGGACCAATCCTGAACTATTTAAACGGAAAGATAACAGAAATAAAAGAAAACCTACACATTTTGATTTTCAAATGCCTGTTCCAAAGCTAGAACTTTTTCGGCGGAGTTGCGTTTATATGGCTCCCCTAATTTATAATGCTTTACCTGGGTCAATTACTCAACTACCCTTTAATAAATTTTGTGTAGCGTTACGGAAGTGGTTGTTGGAAGAGTGTTTTTATTCTTTAGATGAATTCTTTCAAAAGTGTCCTTGTAAATTTTATACCATAAAGCACAGACATATTTAACTGTTAAGTCGACTTTAACTAACAAAAATGTAGTTACTTAGTAATAAATATGTTAAATGTTAAACCTGTACTATTGCATGCTATATATTGGCCAAATGTGTGTTACTAAATATTTTATATAAGAACTTCATGTACCTACCATATTTGTTGCAATAAATAAATGAATTGAATTGAATTGAAAAGAAAGCGTCGTCTAACAATTCTGTATCTTATCTGTCGATGAACATAAAACTCGTAATCAGCGAACAACAGTGGGAGCTTTATGACACTAATACTATCGGCTAGTAAATATTGATTTTTAGTCACAGAACGGTTTTATGACTGCCCTACCCTGACCTTTGTGGGACATCCTGTGAGATAAAATTATTGCTGACCCCAAACAGACCGAAACATACATAAAAATCACGTAGAATATAGCATTGCCTCGCCATTTATGATGCTGTAATAGTTACCAAGATAATCTATACTCATATCATAAAGTATTAACATGATAATATAGTGAAATGATATTATAGCATGCACAATAGAATTATAAAACAATGTAGTACAAAATAGCCAAATGTATTCATATTACCAGAAATAAAGGCTATTTGAATTTGAATATCATAAAGTGTTATTTAATGTAATAAAATAGTTGTTTTCATTTGTGTAATGTAGTGTAATCTCCGGAACGAATGATCCAAATTAAAAAAATCTTTTACTTGCAGAAAATTACATTGTTAATTTGTTGGTTACTGCAATATTTGTGGAAAAGTCTCGGGCGAATTGTGCAAAATTTTTGTGTTTTTTTAATTGACTCATAAACTTTCGACCCCAAAAGAGTTACAATAAAATAAGTCATCATAGTTTATATCTGGTTATATTCACTGATTTTTGACAGTAACAAGGTATATACAAGGTATATACCTTGGTCAAGGTATAACCACCTCATCACAAATCCGTTAACCAAGCATTCTATACATCAAACTAAGTAACTTTACGCAAAAATTATTGCTGGGAACCAACTTTTTTTTTGAGGTTATAAATCATGTTTTGTGGAAGAACTCAATGTTACGCACTTAAATTATTGTGCTGATGGATAGATTGAATAGTACGGGGGTCGCGGAGGTGTTTAAAGTAAAAATCTTACAAAAAAAACTTGTACTAAAAAAAAAACTTGTCAAAAAGTTGTAACTTTGACCCCCCATATCTCCGTAAGTAGAAAGTTCCCAGGTATGATGTGGAACAAAAAAAAATATCGCTATGATGGGGAGAACAAGTGCCTTTCGGCTTCGTGAAGAGGGTTTTACACCCTTTATATTTCATTGGGTGATTTACATTTGCATTAGTTAATTAGCGAATGAAGTCTCTTGACGTCCATACATGACACGTCACTATGAAATATTATACACTTTTGTAATGACGTTTGACGTTCGTAAAGTACAGTGCGATCCGAGATAGACTGTAAACGCTATGAGCGTCCATAAACCCGTTCCGATATACCGTGAGCGCGATCATAAGCGCGATATTGATGTTCCTTGAGTCGTCATAGATGACGCCATGACACGCGCCATCTTGCGATTACAACGTCAAAGTCAACCATTGGAAGTCACGGGAAGAGGCCTTTGCCCAGCAGTGGGCTGATGCAGTCTAACAGTATCCAGTTAGTCAGTCTTTCATTATCATCATTTCAACTTAAAGACGTCCACTGCTGGATGTGGGCCTCCCCCAAGTGTCGCCACATTGACCGGTCCCGTGCGACTCGCATCCAGCGGATTCCCGCAACCTTTACCAGGTCATCGGTCAAACTAGCTAGAGGTCTTCCAACGCAACGTCTTAGTCATCATTCTCTTGCCCTTATCCCAATTTATTTGAGGTCGGCGCAGCATGTCTTCTTCTTCCATACTCCTCTATTTTTCGTCATCTCATCAGACACTTCTTTTCTTACCATATCCTTCTTAACACAGTCCATCCATCGTTTCTTTGGTCTTCCTTTACTCAAATACCCATCCACATTCATACTCAAAACTTTTTCACGACATTTACCTCATTCCTCCGCATCACATGCCCATACCACGACAACCGATTACCACACAACTTTTCAGTCACCGGCGCCACTTTCAGACTTCCTTTAATATACTCATTCCTTAGTTTATTCATTTGCGTAACACCACACATCCCCCTTAGCATTCTCATCTCCGCGACATGATGATGCCATTCATTCATCCCTTTTGTGGCCCAACATTCTGATACATACAACACAGCAGGTCTACCCATTGTTTTATAAATCTCCCCCTCAAGTTTTAGCAATGATTCCAATATTAAGAGACCATGAGAACATAAGATAAAAATATTTCAGACTTAATGACCAAATCCTAATAAAACTAGGTTGATCCATGAAAAAAATCCATTCCGTTGATTTTTTCACATTCTACATTTTTTATTTTTTCTAAAAGACTGCTCTTGGGACCGCTAACACAGTAAGACGAATAAATTAACTAGCATTCGTTCTGTCCAGTCTTATTTTACGCTCAGTCTAGAAATAAGTCTGAAAAATAGGTAGCTGCATGCAGCTGCCTTGCTTTGATTTCAATTACTGTTTTACTATTTATGCAAGTAAAATGAGTATGTAAATTGTATACATACTACAACTAGAACTATATTTATTTACAAAAAATAAACTAAACGTAAGTACCTAGATATTTACAACGGTGTTAATAGGACCCTTAGGCTTAAGCTTAATAAGTGTCCTATTCGCATCGCTGTCATGCGGAAACGGACCCAGAAGGATTTTAGACAAAAAAAGCCAGCCCTCTGTTTTACTTAAATACCATTCGAAGTCAGTTACGTTAAATTCAATTCAATTTTTTCTCTTGCAATAATTTATGTTTGCATAAAACTCATAGTAGAATCTTAGAGAATAGTAGTTTATGCAACTGTGCATAATGAAGGGCATTACAACACGAGTGTGGGTTTAAGAAACGAGCCGAAGGCGAGTTTCTTAATAGCATCACACGAGTGTTGTAATGCCTAATTATGTATAGTTGCATACACTACTTTATCTACCCAAATATCATAAGGGCTCTATGATGGGTTCAGGAACCATAGGGAAATGACCTGCATTGTTACTTGGCCCTTGATTTTTGTGCCAACAGGTTATTAGTTGCATTCGTCGCTGCATTTACGATATCTGGCGGAGTATTCATGTCAATTTCTGAGTCACTATCACTCATTTTCGACAGAAATAAAGAACTTATCAGAAAATTTGTCTACTCGTAACTGGATTACTGGAAATAAAAAGCCAACGAACAAATGACAGCTCGAAATGGCGGCGTTTCGGATATATGTCATTTTTTTTTAAATCATAGGCAAACGAACAAAGTCACTATTCTTGTGTCACTCGAGATCAAAATGTCGTGCGATTTATAATTAAAATCATACTGAATTGGGGGTTTTTTTTTTTATCGATATCTGATTTAATGTAGGTGGTACTAGAATAGCACACTCACTTGAATTTGACACCTGTTCCAAATTTAAAACTCATAACGCAACTGTTTTCAGTTGCGTTATGAGTTCATTACAGTTCCGTTTATTTCTGCAGGTTGGTAATGCTGGTCATTGCCTATGGTTTTTGAACGCATTAGAGAGGGTTTATGATATTTGGGTAGATAAAATATTTTATCTACCCAAATATCAAGAAGAAAGGGTTTAAGAAACGAGCCGAAGGCGAGTTTCTTAAACCCTTTACCTTACCTTTACCTTACCTGCCTTTTAAGGGCATTACCACACTCGTGTTGTAATGCCCTTCATTATGCACAGTTGCATAAACTACTAGTATATTCAAATTATGCGTCCTGCACTTGAAACGGCAAGGAAACAATTTTGTATACAAAACGTGGTATTCTTTAAATATCTATACTAATATTATAAAGCAGAAGAGTTTGTTTGTTTGTTTGTTTGGCTGAACGCGCTAATCTCAGGAACTACCGGCTCGAATTAAAAAAATATTTTTGCGTTGAATAGTGCATTTATCGAGGAAGGCTATAGGCTACATAACATCACGCTATGACCAATAGGACCGGAGCCACAGATGACAGATAACTCACTCCATACAAAATTTTCAATACCTACCGCTATAATAGCCTACAATTTTAAGTTAATAGACGCTGCGAACGAAAATGTACCTCACCTTACGAACGTAAAGTGGGTTTTGCTTTGTAGATCGCGCAGTCGCGTGGATATTGCGGATTGCTAGGGCTGCCTCTGTCGACGAAGATGTTAGTAGGGATTTTTAGTAAAGGTACCTACGTTATGAAATAAAACATGTTTAAAATGTATCAGAATTTATAATTATTTTAACGGAATATATAAACAAGAATTGTTAAAAAAAAATGCATAGTGGTGTTTTATTTTGATGTAATGATTAATATTTTTTTCCCTTCTTTAAATTCCCGATTGTTAACGTACAGAATATTCGAAATCGGTCAAATAGTTTTAATAAGTTATGTTTGGGGAATATGCGTAGGTACGTACGCGCCGCGCGGCTGTTGACAACCCACTGCGCTATGGGCTACCGGTTGCCCGGCGCTCGGTAGGTGATTAGCGCGTGTAAGTACATGGAGTGTAGTATTTGTAATCTGTGCCGGAGCAGATATGTGATTGTCTGTGGTAAAGCTGTCAGTGCACCGTAATGGCGGGCGACCATTTTTAAAAACGTTCTATTTCGTTTTGGTGCTGGACGAGGTCGGACAGACAATTCGTCGTTAGCATTAGATAGCAATATCTGTTATAAAGTACTAAACTAAAGTAAAATATTAGTAATTACTAGTTGTTTGAAACACTTACATTTTGTAACATCGTAATTACCTTTTATACTGGAGTACAGCAGTTTTATACAATAGAATAGTGAACTTATATTGTCACTTATACGGGATATCTTCCGTGATTATTTGTTATGTCGTTGTTGTTGTCAGCGTCGAAATATCGGGAGCTCAACATAATAAATAATCACGGAAGATATCCCGTAAGTGACAATATAAGTTTAGTTTTAAACCGTGAAAGTCTAAAACAGTGTTCAATAGAATAGTGTATATTGGATACTTACCGACGACAGAGAGAAACATCCTGTGCCCAATAGGAGGCGTGGTACCGACTTGGCACTCATAGATACCAGAGTCGCGACGCTGCGGAAACCGAATCTGAAAGAAAAACCGTAATTTAGTACCACAAAGTACTTCACCAATAATAGGGTAGATGAATATAAAAACTAATTAGTCTGTCAGATAGATTAAAAAAAATAATATATATAAAATAATAATATAATAATATATATAATAATTATAATAATAATATATATAATATAAAATAATATTTTTTTCACGTAAATAAGAAATGAAGACGATACACAGCGTAAAACTCGTGTTTCGTCACAGTTTAGTTCACTTTTTACCAGAAAGTGACGTCACAAGCGAGTGGCGGACTGATATTTTCTAATGCGTTTTATTTTAAAACACACTAAAACAAAAAATACGTAGGTATCTAATATTTTTAGATAATCCAACTAACAGATTAATAAATAGAATTATATTTTGTTTACCAGTAATCCTCCTATTATCATCTGCTTATTATTTTCGTTGACTGCAAGTTTAATGGTGTGTTTTTTCTTTTTTTATGGCTGCCTGATTGGTCCCACTACTGGGCTAAGGCCTTCCCCATGGTATTCCAATCCTGTTTGCAAAATGCCCTTTCTAACCAAACTGTACTAGTAACAATATATCATAGCCAACGTTAGTACTTTTTAACTAGAACAGATCGGGAGCGATTAGTTAGCGCCCATACTAGCGGGCTATCTGAACGGGTGGCTATCGATTGCAGGATAGTGGTAGGACTGAAACGAAGCCTGCGGATAGCCAGGCAGCTACGTCATTTGTGTTGCAATTTGCATTCATTCTGGTTTCCTTACAATGATTTCAGTAGTATAATAAATTGTACAAAGTATATACATAAAATAAATTAATAAATATCGCTGGACATTGCACACAGCACCATCTAGTACCACACTAAACAACGAGGCTTGTATCGTGGACACCAGATAGTTGATATAGATACTTTAAAGTAACACTCTTCCCTGGTTTTGAACCCATGACCAACTTGTAAGTCAGGGTGGTTACCAGTTAAGGCCACCATTAAAGTCTGCAGAAAAATATGACTTTTTTGTAATTCTAGAATGAACTGCTCATTTCCCAACGTTGGTGTCGTAAAAGGCGACTAAGAGATTATGTCAGGATGAGCAGTTTTAGTGCAAGCTGCAGAAAACTGCGATATGCTGAGATAATTAATGTCTTAGCTCCAGTTAGGAAAAGAGGTTAAGTACTTTCTTGTAAAAAACTTCCTGGTTCTTCTGTTTTTCCAGTAGTTTAAATTATTTTATTTCACATGGTTGGAATGCATCAAGTCTCTGTTTTCAGAGGGTCAAATTGTGCTAAATAAAAGTGAAAAAAAAAAATTAAGAGGAAACTGGCATACTTAATTTATTATTCTAGACCTATAAAGGATGTAAAACACCTCTTCATGAAGCCGAAAGGCACTTGTTCTCCCCGTCATTGCGATCATTTTTTTGGTCTACAACATACCTGGGAACCTTCTAGTTACGGAGATATGGGGGGTCAAAGTTACAACTTTTTGACAAGTTAATAAAAAAACAAGTTTTGTTTGTAAGATTTTGACCTTTAACACCTCCACACCCCAAGTACTATTCAACTCATCGATCAGCACAATGTTTTAAGTGCGTTACATTGAGTTCTACCACAAAACATGATTTATAACCACGAAAAAAAAGTTGTTGTGTTGATGTACAGAATGCTTGGTTTACGGCTTTGTGATGAGGTGGTTTACACTCTGTATATCTGTGACAATCACTAGCTCGCAATGTATCCATGTGGTGGAGTGGGACCTATTCCTCACAAAAAGAAGGCCTTTATTCCAAAAAAAGGAACGGTATAAGCCAATAAAGATCGTTTCGTATAATAACAAAAACATAGGCATAACCCAGTATTCTGAATCAGCAAAATGAATCACGAATCCGATTTAGATAAAATTCCTTCTCAAAATAAAACTTTATTCAGTTCAGTACATTTCCCATTTTCTTAATACAACAGATTTTTATTCTTAGTCATCGTACGAAAAACAATGTAATATGAGAAGGCACATTTTGGCATAACCACACTTCATGAGATAAGCCGGGGGAAATGGGGGCGGGGGTGACAACATTTTAGACATTTTCGGGACACTGATGTGACATCAATGACGACATCCATGACCTTGTACGGCATTATTAAGTTCACAGATTGTCTGTTATTAAACGAGTGGGTGTAATATTATAATTATTATCTTGATTCTAGGAAACAACCGAAGCTTAAAATTAAGCTAAATTTGGGAGACGTTTAATATTTGTTTACAAAAAGCTTTCTGTCAAAAATTATATGGTTAATCTTATGAAGATTGACTGAAGAAGTAGTTTCGTGAATGGCAAAAACAAACTCAGTTTCACATTTAATATATTAGTTAGAATTCGACATTTTCTGTATTCTGACATGACGTCAATGTGGATGACGACATTCACGACCTTGTATGGCATTATTAAGTTCTGAGATTGTCTGTGATTTAACTAGCATATTATTAAGGCGTTGTATATATCATAATAACAGGATTGAATTGATGCGTTGGCGTAATCTAAAACAATACACAATTAAATTGTTTCGTTCGTCTGGTGATATCTAGGGAGGTATCACTCTATTAGTTATCTTGACGGGACGGGATGTCACAGAACAGGGTTATTTTATTTTTGTGTTTAGATTTTATTATTTTGATGAGTGTTGTTCTGTGTAATTGTATTTAAGTACTTACCATGGTTTCTAAGTTTTTGTATAACTAACCCTTGGACCTTGTGGTCCCAAAATAAATAAATTTTAATTTGAAATCGTGTTGTCGACTCCCGTGGGGATTTATAAATTACTTGCACTCCGCTTGTGACATTTTTCCGCAAAAATTGTGATAACTCGTCTAATATTATGCATGATATAAATATTCGCATAATGTGCAGTCTATAGAACCCACAAATAATGTAGCTTTCTGACAATGAAGGAATATTTAGAATGGGGCATTCGTTCCGGAGATTACATACAAACTTACAAACAAATTTTACCTCCCTAGAATATTAGTATGGATAATTGTGTTCTGCTCTCAAAACGGCAAAGGAAAACATCGTAAGGAAGCCGGCATGTCCTAGAACCAAACATACTCAAACTCAAATTCTTTATTCTTTTTTTTTTTCTTCATTTCGAAGACATGTGACATCTTCCAATCCGCACTGGGCCCGCGTGGTGGGTTATAGCCCATTCCCCCTAAAAAGAGGAGGCCTGTGTCCCAGCAGTTGGAATATTATAAGCTGATGATGATGATGAGATAATTTATTGTAACGACAGAAATATCATGGCATAGGTACGGCCTTTTTTTGGATGGGAAATCATCAAATAACTTCTCCCACTCTGGGAGGAGTGGGAGGGACTGTCAGACTTTTACTGACTAAAACCCATGTTCCTTCTCGCTTTTTATGTTCCGGGGCCACGGTATCTCTTTCGAACAGTCCCGTAGCCCCGGCAGCATAGGTTCGGCCTAACTCATTGCTTTGGGTTATAAACTTTTTGGAAAATCTTCGATACTCAGGCTGGAATCTACAAACATCTCTCCATTTCTTGTCCTGGCACAGAAATCTTTTATCTTGCACTTGTAATTTGTATACGACCGTGCTAAGTAACGATTATAAATCGCAGTATCAATGTCTCAACAAATCCAAATTATTAGAGAACACAAAACACCGAATTTACTCAAATTAATAAAAGTCAGTTGAACAGTTGCATTCTATCATGACCTTTTTTTTTTGGATGGTAAATCATGATATGACTTCTCCCACTCTGGGCGGAGCGGGAGGGAGTGTCAGACTCTTACTGACTAAAACCCATCCATGTTCCTTCCTCGCCCTTTATGTTCCGGGGCCGCGGTATCTCTTTCGAACAGGCCCGCAACCCCGGCAATTCTATCATGACCTTACCTTCAGTATCCAGTCCTCGGTATGAGGGTTGTGTACACTGATGAACCTCTGGTCTGACGTATACGTCATCCGCCCTGACGTCAGCAGGTGAATGTCACGATGTCGGATCCATGATACCTAAAAATAAAAATAAAATATAGTAAAATACATAAGAGATAACTTGCTCTCTCTCTGTAGTTAAAACAATATTGACACACTTAATTTTGTGGTCAAGTGTGAGTTATCGGAATAAAAATCGGGACCTCAGAAGTGGAACAAAATACGAAATAGTATTTCAAACAGTTTGTTTAGAACCTCTTTATAATTTTAGTAGCGAAAATTTTATTTTATATCAATGTTCAATCGAGAAACGCCCGACTCGTAACTGCTTAAAAATTTACATCATTTTGTTGTATTCAGTTAATGTCTCAAAGCTAAAACCAGTTATAAATACGAGCTATCCAATAATTGTCAAAATATTTTCAATAAACAACGAGTAATGCTTTACATAAACCTGACATGACTTCAAGCAAATCATTGTTATCAATAAACCTTTTCAATTCATGTTTATTTCACACAATAGTATAAATTGGTTATTTCACAAAAAGTTCGCTTACAGCGCTGTAATCCTCACTTTATATATATTTGTGTTCTGAAAATCTCTCTGGGATTGCCTTTTGTATGGATTGGATGGATAAATGAGTTATTTTGCTCGTTTTCGCTCAGCTTTGAATTGTTTTTGATTGCTACCTAGTCAGTCTATGTTTCAGAGATTATTTTTGATCAGAATTTATAGATTTTAGTCGCCATTTGGTTCCGGATTTTGTACATTGTGACATTCAAAATTATTTGAAGAATTTATTGTAACAGGAACTGGGACAATTTATATTATTTCTTAATAATCAAAAAGGTAAGTCGATCATTACCATTTTACTGCGCCAAGTTATGACATAAGCCTTTTCACTAGCACGGTTGAACATAATATGCCTCTCTTTGAACATAAGTAGCCGTACATTACTACGTTTTACAAATACCTAGTCTCTAATGACTCAAATACATCAATTAGTTACAACTGCAAACCAGAAACCAGTCGCACTCAATCATAAACTTACTGAAAGGGAGAATACATGAATTGCGTTTGCATGTAGATGCTCGTCTTGGCAGAGTATTACTCGTACATTGCAAGAGCTTGTTGTCACTAACACTAAGTCTTACCAATACAGGACAACGATAATCTAATGGAATGACTCTCGAGAACTCTCTGCTCTCAAAACGGTGAACGAAAACATCGTGAGGAAACCGGCATGTCCTAGAACCAAAAATTCGAAGACATGTGACATCTACCAATCCGCACTGGGCCAGCGTCGGCCGTGTCCCAGCAGTGGTAACGTTGTAGGCTGATGATGATGATGATGATGATGATGACTCTCGAACTGCCAACATCATTAGATGTCGAGATCGAATTGAAGACACGCGTCTCATATATTTTTTTAATTCATTTTCGTATTTTCTAATTACCACTAAAGACAGAAGCTCAGAAGTTCAAATTCAACGTTAACCAAAGAGCGATGGAACATCTAGCATTAGCATACTAGCATAGCATTCTAAATATGAGACTCCATATTTGACTTACGACCGAATGCGCAACACTTTAATACGGTCAAAGAAAGGCATCACTGATATTGGCAATAAGTCTTCGAAGCTGAATGGGATTGGGTGGGTCACGTCTCTAGAATGAAGCCGGACAGATAGTCCCACAGTGGGTGCCCGAAGATGGCCGTCGTATCCGAAGCAGGCCCAAGAAACAGCGCGATGATCTGGGCTCGTTCTTGACGGATTGGTCGGAGACGTAAATTGTAAACTGGATTGGAAAGCCATGGCAGAGGCCTTTGTCCATCAGTGGGACAAAATAGGCTGACATTAACACTTAAGTTGTTGAAGGAAAGCCTCTTGAGGAAATCAAGCCAGCATGCCTGAGAGATAGTTTTCGGTGACATGTAAAGCCCAATCAACTGGGACGGGCAAGTGACTTGACATAGTTTACACCAAGTTAGGCACTAACCACACGGTAAAGAAAGAAATACCAAAATAGAAGCCATAATTTTTGCAAACAAAGAATTTCTACCAAGGTACGTAGCCACAATTCAATCAACAAGAAATAATCCCAGATTCAATCAACGCAAATTATCATACGTGTAATACGAAACTAACTAGCAATTTCATTTGGTCGGGTTATATTTTGACGATATAAAACGCTGTCATCTAATGTTTTGTGGTACCTACTGGAACGCATATCTGACATCATGGAACGTAAACATTTGGGCCGCCATTTTGAAATAAGATCACGGTGACATGGTATTTTTTTACTTGATCCAAAGTTGGCGGACCCGAATGTATGTGTTCAAAATGTATAGCTTCTCGTAGTGGGAGCTATAGATACCTAAACAGCCTGAACTGATCGATTATTAATGCTAGGCTCGGTATTGAATGGCGCCTGTTCAAATACACACTACTCACTACACACACACACACACACACACACACACACACACACACACACACTACACACACACACACACACTACACACACACACACACTACACACTATTTACTTATCTACATTACTTTGGTATTTGTTCATCATCATCATCATCTTGCCATTGTCCCATTATATTTGGGGTCGACACAACGAGTTTCCTTCTTCTATTTTCCCCTGTCAGACGTCACGCTTATGCACTCCCTTTTCTTTCATTTATAATTCCTCACACAACCCATCCAACTTGGAAGACCTCACCCTCTCCATCCATTCAAATCATGTCCATTACTCTTTTAGTCATGTCAAAACGAATGCGCAACGTTCTAATTAAACGTCATCTGCCTAGCCTTTTCCCAACTATGTTGGGGTCGGCTTCCAGTCTAATCGAATGCAGCTGAATACCAGTATTTTACATGGAGCGACTAACTATCTGACCTCCACGACCCAGTTAATACTGGGAAATACGATACCACTTGGTAAGACTGGTTGTCAGACTTTTTAGGCCACTGACTACCTGTTACGTCTGTCAACGTTGGAGAAATGGCAGCCGGGACCAACAGCCTGTCCTGCTTTTCGAGGCACGGAGGAAACTCGGTTTAAAAGGGTGGCCACCCATCCACAGATAAACCTAGGCAAGCACGGCTTAACCTAAAGATCGACCCAAGTGGCTATTATTCTTTTACAAACGAGTTCCTCCGTTATAACTAAACGTGACACATCATTTTTATAAATTAAAAGTAACATCAAAATGTCCGCTCTTTTATTTATTGATTACATCACATTATGATCGCGATAACCAAATCCACATTAAGGGCAACCGTTTTAATATAATGTTACAATGTTGCCACAGTTTTATTATTAATAAAGTTTTGTGTTTGATTTATAATATTATATTAATAAACGTCGAAACTCGAACAACTTCTATAATTTGTATTTAGATAAATCTACAATCAAGTCTAAAAATATATTATACCCTAGCTAGACGTAACAATATACTTGAATTTCGAATTATATTTATTGTTACACGTCAATAATACTTCACTTGTCAAGATAGAAATAATCTGTAAACTACCCAACTAACCTAAAAGAAAGATGAAAAAACTTATTACAACTTGATCTGAGATTTTTAAATAAAAAAAACATCAAACATTTAAGAGGTATACAACCTTTTTAAGATTCCCTTTATTTTATCAGAAAAATAAGCAGAATGTATAATTACAATCTTCTGAGTGTCAACTTACATAATCGATTTAAAGTGGCATAATATTACACTGATATAAAATAAACTTTACCTATACAGGTCAAGAAAGATAAATAAAGTACTACGAATAAATATGTTTTCCAACAGTACTTCCTTCTGTGCCAAAGGATTTAAATTAGTGAGGAAACAAATGACTGCTTTTAATATCACTTGAAACTAAACGATTTCATTTGTTTCTCTGGCTTGCTGCTCCAAAGGGCCATTACTTTGCAAGGACAGTGATAGTTCGGAAGTGCGCCATGCAGTAAATTGTTTAATCAGTGTATTAAAATCAAATGCAATATAAAGGGTGTAAAACACCTCTTCACGAAGCCGAAAGGCACTTGTTCTCCCCATCATTGCGATCATTTTTTTGTTCTACACCATACTTGGGAACCTTCTAGTTACGTAGATATGGGGGGTCAAAGTTAGAACTTTTCGACAACTTTTTTTGAAAATACATGTTTTTATTGTTGTAAAATTTTGACTTTTATCACCTCCACGACCCTACTATTCAATCCATCCATCAGCACAATGTTTTAAGTGCGTCACATTGAGTTCTACCACAAAACATTATTTATAACCTCAAAAAAAAAGTTGTTTCCCAGCAATATTTTTGTGTAAAGTTACGTTACGTTTATGTTACTTAGTTGTTGATTTACAGAATGCTTGGTTAACGGCTTTGTGATGAGCAGGTTTACACCCTGTATTTTGGATTGAATTAATTAACGTAGTTGTAATTTATAAACTTTAATGAAATTGCAAAATTAAATATAATTTTAGCATTGTAGGATAACAGAGAATTGTCTGCAAAGTCTTTGTTATCAATTCAGCCAAAATATGTCTACTGAAAGATCAAGTTAATGCCTAAATTAAAGAGCGCTATTGAATTGTCAATTTTCAACACTGAGTAAAGTGTTTAAAATACATCAGCACGATTTACTTAGGCTAGTTATTAATTAGGTGTCATTTAGCAGGCAATGAACAGACTTTACAAGAAAACCAAGGTTATCGACATAGCCCGAAGAATTGCCAAACTTACGTGGCAGTGAGCAGGGCACATTGCTCGCAGAACGAAAAAAAGAGAAAACTTTTCAGCCCCATCAGCGATGATGGGGCTGAAAAGTTTTGGAGTGGCGACCGCAAACCGGAAGACGATGCGTTGGAAGACTTCCCATTAGGTGATTCGTTGACCTGGTGAAGGTTGCAGGAATGATTGGATGCGAGTCACACGGAACCGGTCAATGTGTGGTGACACTTGGGGAGGCCTATCATATGTCCGTGGCCGACTTTTGGCTGAAGTGATGATGATGATAATAAACAGACTTCCCTGTATTCATGTTAAACAAAACACAAGTAAAACATTGAAATTCCGTATTGAACCACTACACCAGCAATACAGTTCTTCTTCCTTACCGTGTGGTAAATGCGTAACCTGGTGTCAATGTTTTTATTCTGCGCATGGGTCTCTGATTTGGTTTTAATTTGTGTTAAAAAATATCTCTCTGGCATGCTGGATTCCTCACGATGTTTCCTTTCATCGTAGCAATTGATAATAATTCATGAATCCGAAATCGAATTCGAGACCTTTGACTTAGCAGTACAACGCTCACGCCACTAGGCAATCACTGCAGACATTCATACATGCATTGCAGTTAAAAAAAAAGAAGAAGAAGAAGAGTTTTTTCTTTATATAGAAACTTACAGGCTGATAATCATCATCATCATTTCAGGCGGAAGACGTATGTCTACGACTGCTGGACATAAGCCTCCCCCAAGTGTCACCACTTTGACTGGTCTCGTGTGACTCGCATCCAGCGGATTCTACCAGGTCAACTGTCCACCTAGTAGGAGGCCTTTCAACGCAAAGTACTCCGGTTCGCGGTCGTTACTACAGAACTTTTCAGCCTCACCGGCCATCCGTTCTGCGAGGCTAATAATATCTTAAAGGTATACTCACTGTCCTATTCCCAAGGTCATGTACTCTACAGTTGAGTTGCGCTGTCTTCCCTACCAGGGCTGTCACATTCTTGGAGTGTGGCACATCGAAGCGAGGCCCTCGCTGCGTCAGCCCTAGGTCTACGTCAGTGTAATCCAACTCTTGCACACCGTCTGGTCCTAGACCATTTGTATTGTCTGTGCAACCTGTGGGCAAAAGAGAGAGAAGAGGTTTTAATTCATGAGTAATATTGTTTAATGCAGAGCAGCGGTGGCCCAGTGGTGGCGGCCCCGACTTACGAACAGTAAGTCGTGGGTTCGAACCCAGACAGGCGCATTACTTTGTGTAATTTATTTCATCACCGCTGCTCTCAAAACGGTGAAGGAAATCGACATGTCCTAGAACCAAAAATTCGAAGACATGTGACATCTACCAATCCGCACTGGGCCTGCGTGGTAGATTATAGCCCATTCCCCCTCTCATTGAGAGGAGGCCGTGTCTCAGCAGTGGGAACATTAGCCTGATGATGATTGTTCAATGTATTTTTTCTGTAGATGGAAGACATTTATATGCACAGACAATCTTGAAATAAATAAATAATAAATATAAATAAATAAATATCGCTGGACATTACACACAGCGCCGTCTAGTGCCACACTAAGCAAGGCTTGTGTCGACAAATACCCGAAACCAACTTATTAAAGACTAAAGAGTGTTTTATGAAGATGGGGTTATCTTGTAGACTAAAAAAAAATTAACGATGCTCTTGTTTTAAGGTCCCCAACAACCGATACACCTAAATGACAAACAACAATTATATTCAACGTGCTTTTCCATTACTGTACGAGTACGAATTAAAGCATTTACGTGTATAAGAACATAATATACAGGGTGGTAGATACCCACAAACGTTCATCGAGTATTCAGAATATCATTCTGACCCTCTTTTATTCCTTCATCTGTGGACCCTGACCGAATCGGTTTGACGTGATTGTTTAACTATTGTGTCTACTTTGCTTACAGTTAATATAATTAAGAAATCTTTCATTAGTAGTTAAAAAAACGATTGTTTCCTACATACGAGTATATGCAAGTCGACCCTTCCACTTTGTATAGAATCACCTATTCAATTTGGCAAACTAAAATTTCGAGCAAAACATTCGTTTTCTTCATCACCTTAATAGATACTAAACTTGTTTATGACGAAAATAAAAAAATAAGACTGACTTTTTATAACCACGAGGATTAATTTAAAATCCCCAAACTTTTCAAACTTGGAAGTTAAAAATCTTCTAAATTGTTTCTTTATGGCGACAAATAACGTTAATGCAAAAAGTATGTTTACTTTTAAAACTCATCACGTTGCAAGGTTGCGACCAAGTCAAGTTGAAGCCACTTTAGTCACCAGAACAAACCTGAAGTAGCTCACTCTTTGTTGAGAATTCGCTTCTTCTTGTCTTAGTGATGTGATCGTGAGTTTGGAATGACTAATGGATATCGAGTCTTAATAACCAAATATTATTTTATTTATTTAACGATTTATGTACACACTAAATACAGAAAAGAAGAAAGGAATAAAAAAATAACGATAATAGGTACAAAGGTGATGCTTATTTCTAAAGAAATCTCTTCCAGCATACCTGCGAAAGGAGAGTAGATAAAAAGAGATGTAGACATAGTGTGTAAAAGATGAGAAAATAGAATACATACAAACAAACGATAAACCTAAGAATATACTTACATACATACAAGACAAAAAAATATATAACACAACTTTAAATTACAATATAATATATAATAAAAATAAAATACCTATACAACTATGACGAATTGGACAGATAGTGTTCTTTTACTCTTCTTTTGAAGACTGCAATAGTATGGCAGTCTCTAATATCAGACATAATCACCATACATCATACAACACATCATATTAATATCTATATCTGTTTTTTAATTACTAATTTGTTCTATTTATGCTAGTGTTTGCCCTATATGGTTGGAAATTATACCACGTAAATGATTAAAATATAGCCTTGAAACTGATAACGTAGCTTCCTACTACTGAAAAAAAAATTATAATCGGATCGGTAGTTCTGACGATTACACCCTACAAGCGAACTTCGTATACGAACACTAATACCTTTTTATAACTAGTTAACGTCTACATTTTATCATCATCGTAAGCCAAGCCTTTTCTCAACTATATTGTTCAGCTTCCAGTCTATCCGGATACAGCTGAATTCTTGTACTTTACTAGGAAGGATTGCATATCTGACTTTTAGACTTCCATAACCCTTCGTAATCCAATATTATTTATTAATATTTATTTAAAAAAAAGCAAAAAAACAGTTAATAGACCAATATCCCGTAAAGTTTAACAAACCTTTTTGACAGCCGGAAATTACGAATTCCAATATAGATCAAACCCATTCATTAATTTAATTAAGAATATATAAATAAACGTTACAAATTCATGACAAATAATTCAATGAATTCAATTTCCTCATTTAAATACCGTCACGTATAAGAAATAACTCTCTTCATTTCGAAACCCGACTAAATTATCGACTTAACCAAATAGTATTCAAAGCACATCACTACGCTTCGGATTACAAAGTGTATTTTTCCGAACTTGGTACCTAAGTACATAATTATTTGAGTTCGTGCACGTCCCAGCACTAAATCTTAGTTTCTTACACAAAGAAAATTTGAATTTAATATGGAAATGACGTTTTAATGAAGAGACGGCGTCGGATAGTGTACCTAGTTGGTACCTAGCGGTACTTTGTCAAAACTCTTTAGTTAACTGGAACTGTGGAGCTAATTAGGTAAGTGAGTTGTTAGTGGAAGAGAATATGAAGATATTTTCTTTAGGTCTTAGTAATTGCCATGACACAATTACTAAGACCTCACAGATGCGCATGCCTTCAACTACTTATTGAATTACTCACAAAAAATCATAATCTAAAAAAATCTTGTAATGCGTTGGGAAAAGAAATACACATACACATCAAAATTGGTTTAAAAGATATGTGGGGCAGTCTTTGATCAAAAATCAAAATCAAAATATTTTATTGCACATAGGCCTAGATAGGCACTTAAAAAACGTCGAAAAAGGTGCACGGTTCGCGTTAGTCGATTCCATGGAGAAGAACCGACAAGAAACTGCATTGTTACTCTTTTCATCATTTGATATTACAATATTATTATGTTTCATTACAGCATTAGTACTAAGTATGGGGGGACAGCGTAGGCCCGACAATAGGTCGTTGCTTGCTATACACAAAAAGGTAAAACAAAAGGAATATTTAACAAAAGTTAAACAGCATTCGGGAATCTAAAAGGCCTACAATGTTGACTAATTCACAAATAATAGGTAAAAAAGCATCTATACAAAAGTAAGTAAATTAAAAAAAAGAACATTTAATAAGAGAACTAAATTAAACAAGTGACACAAATATTGTCATCAGTGCTGTAACTATTCTGAGCAAAATATGAGAAAAAAATATTTGAAAACTACTGTATTAATCTGAATCAAAAGAAAAAGAATAATGAGATTGAGAATAGTTAGAGACATAGAGACATCCACAAATCTTTGGCGTTTATGAGCTACCACATAGATATATATAGGGAAGCTGCATGCGCAGAAGGAATCATAGCCAAACTTCTTTGTCATCAACTTAGTCCTTCATTTTGTAATTTGCTTTTTTCATAAGGACACGTTTAATATAGTTTTTGAACTTTCCATCGGTCAGTTCTATAACTGACTTTGGCAACTTGTTATAAAAGCGTATACTGTTTATAATAAAAGACTTGCTAGTTTTTTTGAAATCTGAATTTAGGTATTACAATTTCATGTTTACTGCGTGTATTTTATTGTGGAAGTCGCTTCTAATTTTGAAAAGCCCTCGACCTTTGGGGACTGCCGATAAAAGTGAAAACTAACTAATCTATATCTGCTACGGGTTGTGCCCCGCGCACACTAAACCATAGTGGATCGGCTACGAGTGCTACGAAGCGTTAGGTGACGGTCTCGCGAGTTCCATAAGTTTTGTTAACCCAAAAAAAGTCTAAAGAAGTTTTCACTTTAAAAAATGATAAAATAACTCAGTTTACAATACTGATAATTCTATTGTTACAACGGTATCACTAAAACAATATCTTCACCAGAAGTTTACCTATAGTAAACCAAAATTTCGACGATTAAGTTTAAACCACATATTGGTGAGAGATTCTCATGCTCACCAACTTGGGTTACGGAGGTACGAGACTTGGGTGTTTTCATGACTCCCAAGCTGACATTCCGTGAGCATGAAACCTAAAAGAAGGCTCACGGAAACTTAGGATTTGTTCTGAGGCAGACAAAAAGCTTTAGAAACATCACAGCGGTTAGGGTCCTATATGATGCACTAGTCAGGAGTCATCTGATACATAGTGCGGTCATATGGGCCCCACATGAAGCTAAGTACTCTGTAATGTTTGAGCGCGTTCAGAACAAGTTCACGCGCAATTTGTACCGGAAATTGTATGGGGTATTTCCGTTTTACCCACTGATGTATCCCACTCTGTCTGTTCTGGGCATGGTTGGCTATAATCAACTGCATGTCCGACGGGAGTTTACGCTGGTCACCTACTTGGTAAATAAAATAGTTGTGTAACCGATTTCATTTTTATTTTTTCAACAAATATTGTAAATTGTCTGCCAGTCTGTACATCAGCCGGGTTCAGAATTATATTTTTGTATTACTTTCTTTCTAAAGAACATTCGTATCAGCTTGCCCTTATATTCACTGAGTTTTGTATATTTTCCTGCATCATCCGTTCAACGACCCGTGGGCGAGAGATAGATGACTAGGCGAATATGGCAGCCATCTTTTGCGCTTACAGGTAACTACTTAAGTACTTAACGCGATGACTTATCCTAAACCAGGAATAGTCATTATAGTCACAAAACAACAAAGCTTAGAGAAACCAGGTCATCATCTATCTTTTCCCAATCATGTTGGGGTCGGCTTCCAGTCTAACTGGATGCAGCTGAATACTAATATTTTACATGGAGCAACTGCCTATCTGACCTCCACAAGCCAGCTAGTACTGGGAAATACGATACCCCTTGGTGAGACTGGTTGTCCGATTTTTTGGGCCACGACTGTCAAAGATCTACAAATGCCAGCCGGGACCAACAGCTTAATGTGCTTTCCGAGGCACGGAGGAGACTTAGTATGTAAGGGTGGTCACCCATGGGCGCGCAAGGGCCGAAGCCTGCCGGGGTTGCGGGCCTGTTCGAAAGAGATACCGCGACCCCAGAACATAAAGGGCGAGGAAGGAACATGGATGGGTTTTAATCAGTAAGAGTCTCACACTCCCTCCCGCTCCGCCCAGAGTGGGAGAAGTCATTTGATGATTTTCCATCGCAAAAAAAAAATAAAAAGGCTGGTCACCCATCCACAGTCCACCCTAGGTAAGCACGGCTTAACCTTAAGATCGACTCGAACGTTGTGATGGGACTCCGTTGTACAAATACATAAAATACTAAAAGATTTTTCAAAATAACATCATAACACCTATAATCCCCGAAAGGTTAGGCAGAAGTGTACCTAATGTAACCCCTTATTTTACCAGTTATGTTTATGAAGTCCCATGTTACAGGAGAACAGCCTATTGTCATCAACCGAACACAAATCTAGGCTCCGTGACTAATATTGAGAATTTCTTGATGGAACAACCCAAGAACACTTTGCCCGACTCAGGAATTAAACTCAGGACTTCAAGCTCATCAGTCACGCTTGCGACTACTAGACCAACGAAGCAGTAATTATATTTTTTTTTTTAGAGAGTACAAAACAATTTTTTTCCAGTCTATCTGCGGGACTATGATGTTCTTTCAAATTCATTTTTAACATTAAAAAAAATATAAATATTAAACTCACACAATGAAACAAAGAAATCCGATGTTTTATACAATTGAACAATCCGCACGAAACTGTGGTGGAATGGTAGTATTCAATAACAAAACACACAAAAAAAAAGTTCCATTCTACGTCCACGAGCATTTTGAAATAAAATTGTATTCGCTAAATAAAGCAAGAATCCACTATACAATGTCAGCGTAACATACTAAAAATACAATAGGAACCAACATTGTCGGGGCGTTGCGATAAATATCGTGTACAAAGTTTAATATCGAAGACAGTGTCGCTATCTGGCGAACAGTTTTGTCTTCGTAACATTATGACATTATGGCTGGCAAAGACAACTATTGTTTGTTTTGAGTTATGGAACTAATTTTCTGGGTAAGTTTTGGAGTTGGCTGCAGTTGATATTTTTTGGTAGATTTATTTTACACTTTGTAGTAGAAAATTGCGGGGTAGTTTTGTTGTCAAACTGTGTCACGAGGTTTACTTATTCATGCTCTTTCACATCACTAAAAATAAAGTTAAACACAGCGATATTACACAGTGAATTGTATACCTAAATTGTTCTTTCTAATATTTTTCAAGCTTAAACTCAGTTTTGAATTGTGTACGATGCAGTAAGTTTAAGTAATAAAGGGCTATATGATATAGTTAAACACAAATAGGTGATATTGGGTTTTTGGTAGTCAGGTGGTCATATAAAAATGTTGATAATAAATACAAAATAAAGACTAATACACATTATGGAAAAAGAAAATACTACACCAAATGATCCGGATAAAATGATTCACACATCTGACATCTGTCTCAATGAGGGCGAAATACTCAAAAAGTTGTCCGATACAATTCACAAGCATAGCTGCTTCCCAGAGGTCTCGCTTCCAATTAGTAGCCCCAACATTATACCATCGCTTATTGCACCTTCATAACAATTCTCTTAATTAACTTGCCCATCTGACAAGGTCTACGCCTGATCCCTCTATCTGAGCGAATCGAACCATCCAAATCTCACACAATTGTCTCTAGGACATTTAGCTTAAGTTTGGGAGGCCATCTTTTTTATTTTTTTCGTCAAATATAAAAAGAAATCTTGTGAAATGTCGGTTAATGGGAGCGGGTCTTGATTAAAATGGATCATGACAAAATGTAATTTGGTTCTTCGAATAATGTTGCTTTATCGTACCATCTGCTCATCTTGTGATTTCATCCGGTTTTTTTTTGTTTGACGTCTAAAGTTTTTTGTGTCTAACGTTGTTAGTTTTCTTTGTCAAGATTTTTAATTGATGTGACCTTTATGTAAGATAACATACAAGAGAGGTATCAATAATATTACAACTATTTTCTGAGTCATTGCGAACCAAGTGCAGACCCCGGACAACCCCACTGATGGGTTGCCTTAATAATATCGACAGTACCTACATCGACGGTCGCTGTAGCTACAACGTCCAATCGACAAGTTATAGAATCGACAGTACACTAAATCGACGGTATACTGTATTGACAGTATACCATATTGACAATATGTTGTATCGACAGTGCACCATATCGATCGTACCCTGCAGCGTCGTGTCGGGAAGGTTTCGGGACCAAGACCGCGGTCCCGGATTACTCCTTATTATTTTTGAGTGGTATTTTGGGACCACAAGAAAAAAAAGTTAAATTACTGCCCAACCCGAGCCAGATTTAAATAAAAAACATATACTTCAGAAACTTGTAAGAAAATGTCCATGTAACCACGTCCACAATTTGTCTATACGTTTTTACCCAACTTTAGTTTTTTTTGTCCATAATTCTGTAGTCCTCGTTGGGTGACGCTGAGCTGTACCACCACTGTACTGTACCCACGTGCCGACCCTATTACCATCACTCGAGCGCATATCTAGAATCCGTGGCCACTACTGAGAAATTCCTGGTATTTTTTTGTGTCCATAACTTTTTCTTTTACCATTCAATAACTATTTCAATACACGCCATTATCCGTGTTCACATTTTCGCAACTTTCAAAAGTGAATCAAATGCTTAAGTACATAGGGCAAGGATGTAGGTGTCGTTTCCTAAGCCCTTGGGCTAATCGCTCCCTTTTCTCCTCAAGTGAGCGCCCTAAATGCCCACTCTCCCCCGGAAACAGCGTACAGACCCTTTGGCAACCTACCGTTCTATGTACATGCGTATATTTATTTATAGTATTTGGTAGGTGTTTCTCGCGACCTCGTTTTCTCTTTAGGGATTGAATTTGGAAAACTGCTGTTTATGCGAACATATTTTGGAGGAAAAATAAATGTATTTGGTCACCAGTGATTTACGTCACATAAAATAACAGCTTTATTCTGTAAAGATCCTAATAATTTAACCGTTTTTCGTCAATTATACCATCTCAACATGAATGATGTAACCAAGATTTTGTAACAATATTTTGATTTAAAAGAGTGTCCATGGAGTTTCTTGCCAGTTCTTCTTCATAGAGATCTACGCTAAGGAATGAGCAACTACAGTACTTTTACTTGGCTGGGACTGTAGCTACTTTAAATGTTCATATTTGTTTCGACAATTCAAAAGTGCCTGTAACTGGCCTACTTGAAATAAACGCTTTGATTTTGATTATATCAAGACACATGTAATGGTTGCGAGCCTTTTGCCATCTACCGGGCACTAATTCAGACTCAGGGCTGCTAGCTAGAAAGTCCTGGTAGAGAATCTGATAACAATGTCTTACCTGGGAATCTAACCCAGTAACATTTACCACTACAAGACCAACGAGAGAGTCAATGAAAGTACGTTACTGTAACATTTATCCAAATATTTCTTTCATGTCACATTCAGTAAAAGCTAATTACGAAAGAAAAACGCTGATATCGGAAAAAAATAGAATTTCAATTCACACCGAGAGCTTTCAATCGGGGAGCCAGCTTAAATCGAAAACATTATCCATCCAGTCACTAGGGCAGAAAAAGTTTCATCCATCAATCGATCAGGTTTGATAGCTCACCACTTATCTCTGTCAGTACCAAATGGTCCCTAATCCTCCTTTTCATATTAACAAAAATGCCCTTGTTTAATAAAACACCATTTGTCCGGATTGAAAACGTTTTTTGAGACGAAAAAATATGTCAGTTTTGTCGGGAATGCCGTCTCAATAACAAAGGTTTCTTATTGAAGGCTTTGAACGAGGTCAGGGAGGGAACAGCTTAAGGCCTGGTTCCCACAAACGAGCAGAGCGGTGCAGAGACGTGCTAGATTCGACCAATCATTGACAAGACGTGAGACTTGATGTGGATTAGAATCAATGTGATTGGTTGATTCTTTCACGTCTCAACTCCGCTTTGGTTGCGAATGGCCCTTGGGCCCTTGAACCACTACAGACGAATAGAGGAAAGGAGTGAAGCTAGCAATATAACTAGTTGGCGAGTAGTTGCTGGGCAATGAACGCGTGCGCCAGTTTGCACTCTGCCATGGTCTCTCAGGGTGTTTTCTCGCAAAGCAAATCGCTGAGCAAGTTTTTTTTATAAAGAACCAGTGGAGAAAGAGTTTTCACCGGCAGGCATTGTGAACAGTCATCGATGAACTGAGGGGGTAAAAATACCCTTTACGAACCCAAACCTGGTCCCGTCATTGCGATCATATTTTTTGTTCTGGTCCATACCTTCTAGTCATGGAAATATTGAAGGTCAACGTTCTAACTTTTTCAAAGATAAAAAAAAATACTAGTTTTTAAAGTTATGCTTTACACTTTGCTTTAAATACCTCCATCGTCCGTATACTATTCAATGCATTCGTAGCACAATGTTTTGACTGCATTACATTGAGTTTTATCGTAAAATATGTGTGATTCACTCCCAAACAAAAGTGATTTCCTAGCAATGTTTTTGTGCAAAGTTACTTAGTTTGATGTACGTACAAAATGACGTTTACAGCTTCATGAAGGATCAACCTTGTATACGTAGGTTTGTATTTATTTTACTCTCACGAGACTTATTTATTAATTCTGTTGTAGGTATATTATTTCAGTGAGAAGCAAACGATAGCCAGCCGCTTTCCCCTCGGTGGGACAGATGCCTAAGCATACGACAATTTCATGCCGCTAACGACTGACAAAGAATTCGGATGAGCTTAGAAGGCGTATTACGTCAGAGCCTGTGTAAGCTGCGTTTTAAACGCGAGCGTAATCAACTAAATGCTTTCTTGTAATGTACTGGGTGAGGGTGAAGTACGGCAGCGACAGTAGCGATGGGGTGTAGGGGGGGAGGGGGGTAAAATTATGTTCTGTGAAGTGGCTCTTGAGATGACTAGTAAAAGGGAGTATGGGAAAAGATGACTTACTGTGCGAATACCAAATCAATTGTGATAAAGGCAGAAGAATTAAGAAGATTATAATGTATAATATTATACCATTGTACGGTTGATCCAGCTATTTGGTTTACAGTTTAAATCACAAATTACGTTTTAAAATGTAAACCAAATAGCTTTTTCAACCGTACAATGGTATAATTATACATTATAATCTTCTTCATTCTTCTGCCTTTATCACAATTGATTAGGTGTTTTTCATTTACTAACAACTGGATCTTTTTTTTTTTTATTTGAATTCCGGTAGGAGCATATGTTTGTGTGATTAGCATGGACATTTGTTTCCGAGTCATGGATATAAAGGGTGTAAAACACCTCTTAACGAATACGAAAGGCACTTGTTCTACTCGTCATTCTGATCATTTTTTTGTTTTACACTATACCTGGCAACCTTCTAGTTACGGAGATATTGGGGGTCAAAGTTGCAAGATTTTGACAAGCTTTTCTTTAAATACCCCCGTACTACTCAATCCATCCATCCGCACAATGTTTTGAGTGTGTTTCATTGAGTTATACCACAAAACATGATTTATAACCTCAAAAAAAAAAGTTGTTTCCCAGCAATATTTTTGCGTAAAGTTACTTAGTTTGATATACAGAATGCTTGGTTAACGGCTTTGTGATGAGGTGAAATACACCCTGTATGTATAATAAGTATGTATTTACTAACTAAAAAGTATATATATTATGTAGTATATCAACTGTCTGGTGACCACGATACAAGCCTTGTTTAGTGTGGCACTAGATGGCGCTGTGTGTGTAATATCCAGCGATATTTATTTATTTATTTTAATTCAAAAAAATTGTGATTTCGGGTGATAATAGGTGGCGACTTTTCGAATATACATAATTAAAATTTTAATCTAAAAATAAATGTATTCTCTGACAAACTCGACAACTTTTATTTTATTTATTAACCATCTTAATACATAAATATAGCTCTAATTTGCATGATTACAAAATAACTGTGAATTTATACCAAAGTTATTTTGTGCTCATGCAAAATAAATGTTATGTAGAATCAAATATCTACAGCTAGCCGTATTTATTTTAAAAATCCGGCCTAAACACAAATAAAAGCAATAATAACAAACAAATGAAAACCTGTAAAATAAAGTAACTAAAATATTTTATTTTGTTTTGTCTGAAATTCAATTTGTTATCGGAATGAGTGAAGTTTATAGCAATTTATTTATTTCGGTACATAACAATTATTTATGTTTCACATTTATTTCACACCCAATTTTATTACTGCTTTTTAGAGTTTTGGTTGAACTATGTTTTTGTTTAAACACGGTTGATTTCGGTTGGTTTTACAAAAATAATTTTGCAATAACATCGCAATCCTACTTCCTACTTCCTACTAATATTATAAATGCGAAAGTTTGTGAGGATGGATGTATGTTTGTTACTCTTTCACGCAAAAACTACTGAACGGATTTGGATGAAATTTTGCACACAGATGGTTTACAACCTGGATTAACACATAGGATACTTTTTATCTCGGTAGTAAGATCCCATGGGACAATTTTGAAACTTCACGCGGGCGAAGCCGCTGGCAGAAGCTAGTCAATCAATAATCCATTTATCGAGGAAGGCTATAGGCTATATAACATCACACTATGACTAATAGGAGCGGAGCAGCAATGAGAAATGTCGCAAGCGGGAAAAAAGCTTCCGTTGAGCAGACCCGTAGTTCCGTGTTGCGATATCAAAACTTCACGCGAACGAAGTCGCGGGCAGAAGCTAGTGTATTATGATAAAAATAGGCTCATCCTCATAACATTGTGCTTAAACAAATCAAATCATTTAATCTTTGCAAACATTGTCAATAAATTTAAAAAAATGTCAAAATGGTCAAGCAATAAAAATAAATGTCAAATACCATCAATAATGTCAATCGGAAAATTTATATCAAAGAAAGATTTGAGCTATCACGGTTCACAACTTAACATACTTTATATCTTTCTTTCTTTCCTTCTGAACTTTTTTTTTCTTTCCATTTCATTTTCTTTTTTTTAATCGTAAGTGAAATTTTAAGTTTATGGTGCTTAAAAATAACTGGCGAAATGTGAATAACTAAAAATTCTACTACTTACATCTACCTCCCTGGGATCCCTTCGTGGTTTACAGATGTAATTAGATCAAAAACTAAATAATTGTATGTATTCCTTTTACTTTCTTGCCCACCTACTAATACAGGTATGACCACTGCGGAACTCAAACCACTGTAAAAACCAAAATTCATTAATATAAGCAGTGGTGGCCCAGTGGTGGCGGCCTCGACTTACGAACAATAAGTCGTGGGTTCTAACCCAGGCAGGCGCATTACTTTGTGTAATTTATTTCATTACCACTGCTCTCAAAAACGGTAAAGGAAAACATCGTGAGGAAACGGCATGTCCTAGAACCAAAAATTCGAAGACATGTGACATCTACCAACCCGCACTGGGTGGATTGGCCAAATACGCAATTTGACGTGGAGTTGCGGACACCAGCCCGTTGTACAATACAATGCAATTTAAGTAATGTTACCACGCAAGTCGCTTTATTTTCATTAAAAACCCATAGGGAACGGAACCTCATCCTCCACATAATTTAGTGTTTATAATAAGTTATTTTCAGTTTTAAACTGTATTGTTTGCACACGTAAGTTTATTCTCTCCTCCAAATCTCGTAACACTAGTATAGTTTGCTGTAAGAAAACCCAATTCTGGGTTAACCCAGAATAAAAAATATAGCTTACCTATATATTATTGTTATTATTGTGTATTTCACCTCATCACAAAGCCGTTAACCAAGCATTCTGTGTATCAAACTAAGTAACTTTACGCAAAAAATATTGCTGGGAAACAACTTTTTTTTTTGAGGTTATAAATCATGTTTTGTGGTATAACTCAATGTTACACACTCAATACATTGTGCGGATGGATGGATTGAATAGTACGGGGGTCGTAGAGATATTAAAAGTAAAAATCATGCGATAGAAAGTGGTATTTAAAAAAAAGCTTGTCAATATCTTGCAACTTTGACCCCCAATATCTCCGTAACTAGAAGGTTCCCAGGTATAGTGTAGAACAAAACAATGATCAAAATAACGAGTAGAACAAGTGCCTTTCGTATTCGTTAGTTTTACACTCTATATTTTTTAGTTTTGTGCATATTTTTCTTTATTATTTTTGTGTGCAATAAAGAATTACAATGAGAACAAATTATATAAAATACTAAATGGCCCACGAAACTTCGTCTGGGTCACATAAGAGAGAAAATGCTCACAAAAGAAAAACATTTAACCCGTTTTTGCAACATTTTTCATTTATGCTCCGCTCCATTTGGTCGTTGCGTGATGTTATATAGCCTATTTTGATAAATGGACTATCTAAAATAAATAAATTATCAATTCCAACCAGTAGTTCCTGAGATTAGGGGGTTCCACCAAACAAACAAGCTCTTCAGCTTTATAATATTAGTACAGATTGAAAAATCTCAGCCAAAGTATGGGTTAAAATGACTTAACTATCCGTATTAATACTTCGTGGTTTCACATAAATAAAAGCCGCTTCTTACCTGTGCGGCTGATGAGTGCCAAAGCGCCGAGCGCCGCGAAGAGGAAAGCCGCAGACATCGCTAGTTCACGTGTCCATGCATAATCCCACTTTCACGGCTCAAAACACCCTGTATACACCGCAGCCTGCGAACAAAAATAAACCCTATTAACATAATCTCTCAGTCTATTTTTAAACTTAACCTGTAACACAAAGACACGCAGTATATTATACACTCTGTTGTTCAAAAGTTAGGGTCGGTTTTCCAATGTGTAGAAAAAATGGTGGAGTGGTGTGTCTATGCGTGTGGTGGAGGTAGGACACTGTCTAAAGGACGCCATGAATAGAATATGCGAGTCATGTTATTATCTTTTTTAGTTCGTAAAGAAGTTTTATACCTGTATAAAGCGATCCATGTTTTTTACCACTATCGTAGGTCCCTACTATAGTCCCAGCCACGAAAAGCTATAAATTTTGTAAACACACATTTGGGTTCGCAACCTTTGGATTAAATTAAAAAATGACAGCGTCATCGTGGTCTTACTTCAAAAAGGCTGCACAAATGTTTACGTTCTAAGATGTTAGATGCGTTCCAGTACCACAAAACGACAGCTCTTTATATCGCCAAAATATTACCCGACCAAGTAAAATTGCTCGTTAGTTTCGTACTACACGTATGATAATTTAAGTTGATTGAATTTGGGAGTATTTCTTGTTGATTAAATTGACGTTACGTACATATCTCGATAGAAATTCTTTATTTACAAACATAATAGGTTCTCGTGGCGAGGACTATACAGGGTGTAAACCACCTCATCACAAAGCCATTAATCAAGCATTATGTACATCAAACTAAGTAACTTTACGCAAAAATTATTGCTGGGAATTTTTTTTTTTTTTTAGGTTATAAATCATGTTTTGTGGTAGAACTCAATGTAAAGCACTTAAAACTTGGTGCTGATAGACGGATTTAATAGTAGGGTGGTCGTGGAGGTGTTAAAAGTCAAAATCTTACAAAAAAACCTTGTATTAAAATAAAACTTGTCAAGAAGTTGTAACTTTGACCCCCCATATCTCCGTAACTGGAAGGTTCCCAGGTATGATGTAGAACAAAAAAAAATCGCAGAATAAGTGCTATTCGGCTTCGTTAAGAGGTGTTTTACACCCTTTAGTTGCTACGATAAACTGTAGCAAGTTGTAGCTCGTAGCAGAATATGCAGCAAAAAACGGACATACATCTCTCCTTGCACGAAGACTTGCTCTATCACAAAAAGCAGTGGTTGATAAAAATGATGGGATAGAGCGCTTATTCTGCCTTTCGCTTCTTTTTTACGTTTAATTTTGTATCTATGTTTAGTTTTCAAGTGTTGTAAATAATGTTAATTTTTATGTGTTTTGTCCTGTACAGTCTAATACGGCCTAATAGATGCTTTTTCTTTCTTTCTTTCTATTAATAATAACAGCCGCTCGGTTGATCTGTCGATGGGTGACCACACTTACATACCGAGATTCCTCTGTGCCTCGGTTGTCCATCTTTGACCGTCTTTACAGGTAGTAGCCCTAAATGTCTGAGCACCAGTGTTACCAAGTGGAATCGTATTACAATTATTGTAGAGGTCAGATAGACAGTCGCTTCATCTAAAATACTGGTACTCAGCTGCATCCGGTTAGACTGGAAGCCGAGCCCAACATAGTTGGGAAAAGGCTGGGCAGATGATAAAGAAAGCGCTCATGAATAACAACAACGTTTGGTTGGTGAATTGGTGATGACGTGTTAAAGTTGAGTAATATTTTTTTTATAGTTATTATTTTGAGGACCTGCTACGCTAACCCCAAATAATTGGGAATATGATTGAATAATTTTACTTTTTCATGCTTGGAGCACAAATATACTTTATTTACTGAGTATTTTTTGGATGTTCAAATATAAATGTGGCATGATGGATGACAAGATGGATCGATGTCATAATTAAGACTTCTCGGAAAACCTTGGACAAGATATTATCATAAAAGGAAAGATAACGTAAGCTAGAGCTGGTTTTAGTAATATCATGATGTCAAAAACAGTATTTTATTGATGTTTCTTTCTATAAAGAAAACTAAAAGGCTTATGAGGCATTAAGTGCCGATTGTGGAATAAAAGTTAAAATAATAAACTATTCCGCTAATGGCAGCTGCAACAAATATTGATAGGTGCCGTACGTGGAATACCTCAGGTGCCATTAACTCAGGTGGCATTAAAGCGGGTGCCCAATGTGGCATATGTCATTTTCCCAGCAGTGGGACAGAATTTACTGATAAAAAAAAATACTTTTATGACAGTTTTATTAGTCTAGAGGTCTCAAAGGCGAATTTGGACACAAACACAGCTACTGCTGTGTACAATAAGTATGTATTTATATCAACCATCTGATGTTTACGATACAAGCCTTGCTTAGTGTGGCACTAGATGGCGCAGTGTGTAATGTCCAGCTACTGCTGTTTGTGGGTCCAGGATCGATCTCAATGTTGCCATTGTTGTTATCGAGTTTACCCATTAGACATTTTTAGAAAAGCCTGGAGACAGGATCAACTTCGGGTGGTCGCATTAAGCTCATCCTGATATCACGGGACTTTGATGAAATGTTGGTAACAAAGTACATCTTTACTTTATTCTTCGAAAACGTGCGTTATGTTATTATAATTTCACAAAAAAAAATCAAGGAGTTTCCATCCCCGTGGCAAAAAAATAATCAAATGATCGATCCCCCATGTATTTATAAAGCCATTGAAAATCGACCTGTCCGGGGTACCACGGTCGAATGGGGACCCTAATGAGTTTATTCAATAGGAATAGACTCCAATGGGCGTTAAGCGGGGTCATTATGTAAAGAGGAGCCATAAACCAATGAAATGTTTGGGACGAGTTGCTGAAATTTAGAATTTAATGGTCACCATGGTGTCGGCGTCAAATGGGGATTGTTAGCTTGGATTGGCGCAACGTTTGTGTGAGAATTGGTAAGACCATCGTATTTTAAGCAATCTTGGTATTATAGTTAACTTCGTTAGGTTAAACTATCGAAGATCATGAATAGATTTGGGTTTTGGAAAGATTACTGAAGTTAATGTTTACGGTTTAGTCGATACTTATTTTCATGACATAATAATAATGATATCGTATTTGTTATTGCCGAAGTTTAATATCAATTTGTTTACACTTAGTCACTCACGAAACGTGAATGTAAGTAAATAAAAAAGACAAAGAAAAGTAAGTTTTTCGATAGAATATACGGTTAGCGTCAGTTCACGCCGAGACCCTATGCGACACGACGCTGCGCCGCGAGGCATCTCGAGGCGCAGCTGTATGGTGCAACGTATTCTGAATTCTAACTAAGAAATGTGTATCTTTTTGTGTAGTAAATCTATACCATATATATATAAGGTATTTTCCCAAGTTTTAGGCGACACAAAACACAATTGAGTTTCTCTGTAAGTAAAGTTTTTATTGCAATTAGTTTACATAGGTATATGATTTACAATTTCACATTTAGTACTAAGATAAGATCGTACCTGTAAGTAAAGAAACAACATTTTTAATGTTTATAATTGTGTCGTTTCTTATTAAATCACAATAAAGGATCAATAGTAATTTTATCCACAATGACGAGAGCTTTTTGGTGAGGTCCATAGATTACCTTCAAGTTTTCTTTACCACAGATTAGACTTAAACATAGAACTATAAACTGTTTTGATGTTGCGGTCAGCTCAAGAACCATTATTATGCGGGAATTCAAATTAATGAAAAATATATTTTTCATTATATATATTACATATATTAATATTATAATTATTATAAAGCCGAAGAGTTTGTTTGTTTGTTTCGTTGAACGCGCTAATCTCAGGAAGTACCAGCTCGAATTGAAAAATTATTTTTGTGTTGGATAGGCCGTTTATCGAGGGAGGGTTTTAGGCTATATAACAAGACGCTATGATTATTGATATATTTATGATGAAAAATGTTTCAAAAACGGGGTTTTTTTTTCCTTTCGTTTTTCTCTCTTATGTGACGCCAGACGAAGTTGCGTGGGTCAGCTAGTTAAGTTATATTTTGAGTCTCGGTGTGAACTGTCCCTTACCTCTGTTGATGCGTTGAAGTAACAGACAACGTAGTATTAGTAGAAATTAGCTACTGACTGACTCCATCTGCTCGGTGTTATGTATAGTTATTTCTAATCTAAAGCAAAGTTAGGGCCTGATTCTGCTATTTGTGTAAATTCGTCACTCCAACACGATTCCATTCCCATCCCACTGTCATTTTGCTTAAAGTTCATAATCTGCTAAATTCACTATGGTCGATCATTTTTCGGTCGATGGTCTTGTAATAAAATTGTGTTTTAACGGCATTTTCATACCATTTTTATAAAACCATTAGTACAAAGGTTTTCGAAATCTACAAAATGCGAACCATTATTTATGTCAGATTTCATGTACGAGATTAATAGTGTGTAGGAGTATCAGTGTTTGTTAATTGAGAAGTCATAATGACGCCATTATAATAGTAGATTACCAAGCTTGTCAAAACTTGACAGAACTTGATCATTATGAAATCAATGATCGCCTATTCTGACACTATTTTAATCGCAGAATTGAGGCCCTGGATAATAAATTTATAAGTCAGACAACTTTTCTCACGTCCATCGTAATGAGAAATACTATGACTAACAAATGTTTTATTAATGTAAACTACATTATTTCCATACTTCACCAATCATTATGTTTTCATCATCATCATCATCATCAGCCTATAATGTTCCCACTACTGGGACACGGCCTCCTCTCAATGAGAGGGAATGGGCTATAATCTACCACGCGGGCCCAGTGCGGGTTGGTAGATGTCACATGTCTTCGAATTTTTGGTTCTAGGACATGCCGGTTTCCTCACGATGTTTTCCTTCACCGTTTTGAGAGCAGCGGTGATGAAATAAATTACACAAAGTAATGCGCCCGCCTGGGTTCGAACCCACGACTTACTGTTCGTAAGTCGGGGCCGCCACCACTGGGCCACCGCTGCTCACAATCGCTATCGCTGCTCTCATTATGTTTTAGTCCCTTGTAAATAAGAGCGAGCTGATAACCATCGCACCACTATTGTTCACTTTATAAATCACTAACAAATTCGTGCAAAAGCTAGAAACGAAAAAGTTAGTAGCTCATAAAACAACAGCTTCTACTATTATTTTTTTCCACGAAAAACAGTTAAATTTAAAGCACACACTTAAATATAAAACTTTACTTCTAAAAGAGTTCAACATTTCAACGCGAAACTTTCGCCACAAAATTCTATTCTAACTTTCTCGGCGTAAAATCACTAATTATAAAATTACGTCACTGTTAAAAAGAAAATGGCGAACAAAAGTTGATAGCGCGTTGACCGACTTCGGGTTCCGTAGTTTTTTTTTTATTTTCGAACTGTCCAAGTTGGGAAAGAGCCAAGGGATGGCTCTACTTAGTTCATTAAGTGAACTATAAGTAAACCAGAAGTGCGATGGTGGCTTGGGCAATCGATCTGGGAAACTATTTGAAGATTGGTGGTGTTTGATTTTTTTTCTATGTACGTTGTGAAGTTTACAATTCATGGAGTTATCATCCGTTCAGAAATAATCCTTTTGTGATAAATGATATTTATTCAGCAAGTAGGTTTTCTCAAACACTTTTACACGTCAGAAATGGGCATTTAAAGAATTAGGCATTTGAAAAATGCTAGGCATTCAAGAATATAGGCATTTATCGACTAAGGCCCATGTTCACCGAAAAGATAACAGTCTGATTATCTAAAAACAGCTGTCACTATGACATACTACCATACAAAAATGTGTTTTTAACAGCTGTTTTAGATAATCAAACTGGCCATCTGGCGTACCACCCTGTTAACTTTTGTTATTTTAAGTATGCTTTTTTTGCCCATACTTATGATCAAGCGTAAACTTTATAAAACTGAAAAAAATTGTTTTGCGAATTGACATTATAACAGTGAGAATCGACATAAAAAGATAATCACGCCCTAGCCTAGGGCGCTTTCAATTTAGACGTTTCGTGTCGCAGCGGTTTTTTTTATTTTAGGATTGGAAATCATCAAATAACTTCTCCCACTCTGGACGGACCGGGAGGGAGTGTCAGACTGACTGAAACCCATGCATGTACCTTCCTCGCCCTTTCCATTCCAGAGCCGCGGTATCTACTTCGAACAGTCCCGCAGCCCCGGCAGGCTCGTGTCGCACCGCTGCGGTGTCGAAGCGGTGCGTTTATCGCTTTGCGTACGGATGTTCGTTTAAGCACGCGATACGGCAACAGTACGGCGGCGTCAATATGCGGTACCGACGGCGTACGTTTGCCGCAGCGCGCCTGAGTTGAAAGCGCCCTAAATTAGACTTTATTTCATGGAAGCATGCATTGGCATGCATGCTTCAAACACTGAAATGAACCGTAGAATACGGTACGGTACGGTGAACCTTAGATCGGTTGCACAACAAATCTGACCAATCTAAAGAGCAGAAGAGTTTGTTTGTTTGTTTGGTTGAACGCGCTAATCTCAGGAACTACCTGCTCGAATTGAACAACTCTTTTTGTGTTGGATAGTCCATTTATCGAAGAAGTCTTTAGGCTATATAACATCACGCTATAGTTATAAGGAGCCGAGCAGGAACGAAAAATGTTGCAAAAACGGGGATTTTCGTTTTCTCTCTTATGTGACGCAGGCGAAGTTGCGTTGGTCAGCTAGTTAACTATAAAACTAAACCAACCGGTTATCAATAGATTATAATCTAAAGTATTCATTCGTAAAAAAAAATTGCCTAACCTCTACCCAACCATGTTGGAATCGGTTTCCAGCCTAACCGAATGCAGCTGAATACCAGTATTTTACATGGATCGACTGCCTATTTGATCCCAAAAACCCAGTTAGTACTGCATAATACGATACCCTTTCTTAGGACTGGTTCAGACTTTCAATTCAGTACCTGCTACTGACTATCTGTAACGACATTTCATTAATTTCATGAAAAAATACCTTCACTAACCGAGTCTCCACCATTTCAATCGTATGCGAATATCAAGAAAGTTAATATGAAAATATTTGCAAAATATTTCTTGCTCATAATACCCTAACTTATGTTAGGGACGGACTTAATAAAGGGGTTTGACGACAACAGATGTTAGCCTAGAATTCCAAATATGTCCTAGGGGCATTGAGAGAATGGACTAAAAATATTTTAGACAGCTTTTTTGTATTCCAGAGCATATATTTTTCTTCTAAATCACAACAATATGTTACCCATATAAGACTATTTTGTATTTAAAAGACTGGGAACATATGTTTGGACCCCTGAAATTGAATCCAAGACCGCAATTCCGGAGGCATCAAGCTTATAAATGGAATGAAGAACTGAATAATTGTTTTGTTTTCGTGCTGATTTTTCGTTTCAAAGTAAGGAAAATATATCCGCTGGTTCTATTTTGGTATGCACTGATGGAGACAATTTAGTATGGTGGCTCGAAGGCATATAATTTTATCACGCTCTATTCAAAACACATGCTTGCTTGGTTAAGCCATGCTTGCTTAGGTTGGTCTATGGATGGGTGACCACCCTTACATACCGAGTTTCCTCCGTGCCTCGGAAAGCACATTAAGCTGTTGGTCCCGGGTGTCATTTGTCCATCTTTGGCAATAGTTACAGGTAGTCAGTGGCCCAAAAAGTCTTACCAAGTGGTATCGTATTACCCAGTATTAACTGGGTTGTGGAGGTCAAATAGACAGTCGGTCCATGTAAAATACGGATATTCAGCTGCATTTGGTTAGGCTGGAAGCCGACCCCAACATAGTTGGAAAAAGGCTAGGCAGATGATCATGATATTCAAAACGTCTTGACAAAAACCGGGAGTGCTAAGAACTAAAATATTTTATTTTCATCAACCTGCTCTGTTATGACCCACTATTTGTTGCAGAGATTAGAAGACGAGACATTCATTTATTTATTAAAAACTTCAAGCACAAAGTAAAGAGGCGGCATTATAGGCTTATAATTGGTCTTAGAATTTTGTATATACTTTATTTCAAGTTTCCGTCAAATCACATACTGTCTTTGGCATTTCAAGAAATAATTGAGCGTCCAAACAGTTTTATGAGCAGCCTAATGTTAAGGGAATTCGAACGAAGCAGATACTTTGAAAAACTCCAGTTTATCACATGCACTAAGTTTTTATCATTATCATCGTCATCATCAGCCTATTAATGTGCCCACTGCTGCACTACTGTTACACTGGCCTCCTTTCTATAAGAGGGAATGGACTATAATCTACCACGCAATGTCACATGTGTTCGAATTTTCATGGTTCTAGGACATGCCGGTTTGCACCGAGTTATTCGTTATTCAAATTATGTTTTGCTCAAAAATCGAAACGCTGGGCGGTGACCCATAACGTAGAAGCCAATCACTCAGTCAAGGAGCCAGGCGTGTCGCCGTAGATGGCTGATCAAGAGATTAGAATAACCTCCACGACCCGGGCGCTAAAGTTATAAGTCCGATACAATCCTTATCGTCATCTGGCTGACTTTTCCCAACTACGTTGGGGTCAGCTTCCAGTCTAACCAGGTTAGCTGATAACCTGTATTACGACAATTTTAATAATGTTGGGGTCGGCTGTCAATGACCTTGTGAAGGTTGCGGGAATCCGGCGACACTTGGGGGAGGTCTATGTCTAGCAGTGGACGTCTTTCGGCTGAGATGATGATGATGAGGACGGCTTCCAGTGTTACCAGATTTACACAATAACCTATATTACGACAATTTTTAAATTAAGTGATATCCTTAAACTAACTCATAAAGAATAAAAAAATGAAACGAAATAGTTGTTAGAGATATTCCATTCCAGTAGTTAGCTTATGTGCACTTTGAGTCAAGTCTAAGGTATCGCTAGATATCTAAATTTCTCTCGTTCACATAATTGGAACTAGGAAACTCAAAACCACACAAGTCTTAGTTTCATTCGTAGTTCATAACAGTTAAAAGGAAAACTTTGAAACATACTCCTGTACGGATTTCTACCTAAGTTTTCACTTATCTGTAATAGTTATAACGTACCAACAACCTCAGGAAGTATACTACAATCCTCACATTTCATGAATGGGAGTCGAAAATAACCGAAACTTTGAGTTCCTTTTGTCTAAAACTGTCGTTGAAATCGAACTCCACAGCAGTTCTTTGAAACGAAGAGTATTCGAAGTTCGAAACAGCTGTAAAAGTTCGCAAAGGAAAAAATACCGGACCAAAAGTTAATCGGACTAGCATACGGAGGATTCCGGTTTAATGATCATAATCGAGCAAAAAACATCCACTGAAACACGTTTCTAATACATGGGAACCTCCTATTTTTATTATTTGTTGTTATAGCGGCTAGTATATTCAGAAACACTGAAAAAATGAAAGTGTCTACCTTTTGTAGTTCAAAAGATGTAGCCCTGTGAACGATGGACTGACAGACAGCGAAGCCTTACGGCCTGGCCACGATGGAAACAAATGGTCGACCACATATCGAGAAAAAAAAACAAGTATGACACAGCAGACCAACCGGCGACGCGTTTCGCGACGCGAACTGTGGTGCAGCAAGAGCCGTGCAGCACGCGGCAGCGACGATATGCGCGGTGTGCGAGAGAATCAAACGTACTAGTAAGTATCGAGGTGGCCACAGCTCAAAGCGGCGCGCACGGTATGGTTAGCACCGTATCGCGCGCGCCGCTTTGCCGCTTTAAAAGAAAACATTGAATACTCTTACGCGCGACCGACGTCAGCGCAACAGGAATTTAGGCCTTAGTAATAGGGTCCTGCTGACACGCTGGGTATGGAATCATAAAAAAGTAAGATGTTAGCCGAAATGTTGGACAAAAAAAGTTTGAGGTGCGTGTTTGGCCCAAATGTTAGAGACAATAAAGTTGGAGATAAATTGAATGAGTAAATACTGAAGAAGTTTCAATCGAATTTGGGTGACAAGAAGATAATTTGATATAAGAAGGTTGTGTTGCAGACTTTGCTCTAAAAGTAAATGAAATACAAGTGACTTATTTATCAATATATTTATTGGTCATGCTTAGGCGACATTTAATAAAACTATGATTTATAATCGTTTCTAAAGTTTGCAACGTATTCCTAAACAGATTACTAAGCTGTCAGATTTGTAAGCTGTTGCTAAAACTATTACAGCCATCATGATATCAAAAAATCTATCAAAACGCAAGAGAAACTAAAATCCGCCGGCTACACATAAATTGTGCTACGCCGTAGCAACTTCGTAGCTCTCGTTGCTGACGTCACAGCTACGCGACTACGAGATCGTAGCGATCGGTATTGTGCTGCCTCGGTCGTATTTACTTTTCTCTGCACTACCGGATATAAATGGTTTATTTCGTATATGCAATGTGTTATTTGATATTATAAACTGTATTTTTTTGAAATAACAAGATTGATTATATCAATGTTTTTTATTCTCAGAAAACCTCCATAGCTCTCACCAGTGTCTAATTAGAGTTGAAGGAATAAAGTTTTATCTAATGTATGATTTATAAATCTATCTCTATCTCTATTAATATAAAAGCTAACTGCTGGATCAGTTAGCTTAATATTAATGTGGAAGTATAAAAGATCCAATTGGTTATGCCAGCAAAAAAACAACTGGATGCGAATGTGATACTTATTTTACATTAGTTTTTGCCTGCTATTTTACCCTGTTCGAGGATAGAAATTATCCCATGGAAACAAAATCAAAATCATTTTTCTTTTACATTTGCCTCGATGGGCACTTATAAAACGTCGAAATAGGTGCACGGTTCGCGTTGGTCGATTCCATGGAGAAGAACCAGCAAGAAACTCCATGGTTACTCTTTTCAAATCATTTGGTATTACAATAATATTATGTTACAGCATTCATACTTTAGTATGAGGGGACAGCGTAGGCCCGATGATAGGTCGTTGCTTACTATACAAAAAATCTAAAACAAGATAAATATTTAACAAAAGTTAAACAGCATCTGCAGACCTACAAAGCCTACATATTTATTGATTCACAAATAATAGGTGAAAAAAGTATCCCATACAAAGGTAAGAGATTATAAAAAAAAGAAAATTTAATTTAAAAATATCATATTATATGCTGGCTAGGGAGAATCTGGATGAAAATAGATTGCATGTAGTGGAGATGAGACTGTTGGGTGAAAGTGTGGTGAGATAGGAATGGATAAAATAAAGAATATGAGTATTTCAGAGAAAGTTTGAAAGTTGCACCAGTTACAGAAAAGTTGAAAGGGAATCAAAGGTCTAGGCATGTGACGGAAGAATCGCCTGTGACTAAAAGAGTGATGAATATAAATGTTAATGGATGAAGAGGGCGTGGACGACCAAGGTATAAAGACTGTGTGAGTAATGATTTGAAAGAAAAAGGAGTTAATCATAGCGTGACGGGAAGCAGCGCTGGAGACTGTGTAATACCAAAATAATATGAAAATGAAACATATTCTTAAGCTAGTGTGTAGATATTTCAATTGTATTATAGAATACCTATGTTCCCTAATAAATATTTTGAAAGGACAATGATATAAAGACGAGATATGAGGAATTTAAAATTTCGATAGAAAATGTTATTATTCTCATAACTCTTGTTTTAATCTACACCACATTCAAAATATGTATTGGGATCTTTGGGAATCTTTAATTATATTTTGTAATACAATCAAAATAAATGCACACTACCATAAGAATGTGTTTGATTTACAAATTATTTTCGTATTGCGTTTGTATGTAATTTGCCATGCTCCGCAGGCCTCTTAAGACAAAATCTCTGGGTGACCAGATACTATCTGTTTTTTTTTGGGACAGTGAAGAATGAAAGGAAAAAACGTGCTGCACCGACCCCAGTAAACAAAGGACAAGGATTGGTAGTTGATGACAAAGTATCATATACAGGGTGTAAACCACCTCATCACAAAACAATTAACCAAGCATTCTGTACATCAAACTAAGTAACTTAATGCAAAAAAAATTGCTGGGAAACAACTTTTTTTTTTGAGGTTACAAATCATATTTTGTGGTAGAACTCGAATGTAACGCACTTAAAACATTGTGCTGATGGATGGATTGCATATAACGGGGGTCGTGGAGGTGTTAAAAGTCAAAATATTACAAAAAAAACTTGTCAAAAAGTTGTAACTTTGACCCCCCATATCTCCGTAACTAAAAGGTTCCCAGGTATGGTGTAGAACAAAAAAAGGATCGCAGTGATTGGGAAAACAAATACCTTTCGGCTTCGTGAAGAGGTGTTTTACACCCTTTATGTATAACCGAGGTCACCTGTCTGACATTTGAACAGTAAGTCGTTGAGACATGAAAATGTAATAAACAAAATGGCTGTGCCTTTTGAATCGTTTTTAATATTCTAGTACATTTTGTGTCATGTTGTCAGTCTTTATTGAAGAATCGCGTGTAAAAGTTATGAAAAGAAGACACTTGTCAATTAGAGCGACCTTTGAGTTTATTTCCTTATTACGTTTCAAAGGTCAGGCAAAAATTTGTCGGTTTATTTATGCACACTAATTTGTGAACACGGCTTTGCCCTTTCAGATATCAGAAATTATCCCACGGTAACATTCTACAACGGATTCCCGATGAAATATCACCAGGATAAAAAGTAACTTATGTCCTAAATCTTGAGCCACATTTAAACATTTTCAACCGAGCAAAGGTAACGGTGTAAAACACCTCTTCACGAAGCCTTAAGGCGCTTGTTCTCCCTATCATTGCGATATTTTTTTTGTTCTACACCATACTGGGGAACCTTCTAGTAACGGAGATATAGGGGGTCAAAGTAACAATTTTTTGACAATTATTTTTTTAAACTACAGATTATTTTTTATTTCGACTTTTAACACATCTACGACCTACGTGTTATTCAATCCATCTATCAGCACAAGGTTTTAAGTGCGTTACATAAAGTTCTACCACAAAACATGATTTATAACATCTAAAAAAATATTTGTCTCCCAGCAATAATTTTTGCGTATAGTTACTTAATTTGATGTACAGAATGCTTGGTTAACGGCTTTGTGATGAGGTGGTTTACACCCTGTATAAACAGACTAAGTATAACTGAGAGCTGTCAAGGTCACTAAATACTGGTCAGGCGAAATTTAGGACGTCGATTCCAGACAAAGAAGAAGAATATTAGTATGGAGTCATTCAAAACTCAGTTTATTAAAAGTGGAATAGAATATATAACAGAAAATTAAAGATTCACCTCACCTTAAAAATACATAAATTTGCAGAATTTGGCAACACGTTTCTTCCAAATAACTTGTGCAAATATTAAAACATCTTCTCTATATTTGCCAAACTGGTAGTTTGGTAAACATGAATGAAAATGTCGTACTGGTTCACAAGGATAAACTGTTGTCAAGTACATAAAATCGAATGTTTGAACACATCATTCCTCTGCCCTTGTATAAGGCCAGAGGAATGATGTGTGTATACCGTACACATTGCAGTGCCTCAAGACACTACAAATTAATTTTGGCTTATAAAAAAAATCTTTTTTTCTCTGCACACTGCTGAGATGAAAAAAAAAATATGCGGGGTAGTTTTTAAGGATTGCCGATAGAAGTGAAAACTTAGTAAAAAGTAAATAAATAAATATCGCTGGACATTAACACACAGCGCCACCTAGTGCCACACTAAGCAAAGCTTGTGTCGTGGACACTAGATAGTTACTACACATATACTTTTTGTTTGTAAATACATACTTATTATACATATAAACATCCATGACTCGGAAACAAATGTCCATGCTCATCACACAAACATTTTCTCCTACCGAGATTCGAACTCAGGACCCCATGATGTATAAATAGTAAGCTGACTGCATAGTTATTTCTTTTGTCGGCAATACTTTGTTTCGTGGCCTTTGTCAAACTAATATTGTGAAGAGCAAAGTTTCGGTGAAAACACTTTGTTGCGGAATCGTACAAAAATGTTTGCATTATTCATTTTGTCTACCTTGGTATTTTATTATATCGTTTTCTTGTACACCGTAAAGGCAATAAAAACTGTATATAATTTTGATTGATAATGTTAAGTCTTGGACCCAATGCAACGGTTGCAATAGGGAGAAATCGTCAATGAATAATTGTGCACCGTGTTAGAAAGAAAATAGCTTGTCTAAATAACAATGTTACGTCAAAGTATATCTTGCTTGTGCAAATTGTAGCTATAATTTGACTAAAAAGGATCCAGTCTTACCAAGGGGTATTGTATTGTCAAGTACTAACTGAGTAGTGGAGGTTAGATAGACAGCAGCTCCATGTAAAATACTGATAATCTGATATTTAGTTGTACCGGTTAGACCAGAAGCTGATCTCAAAATATTAGGGAATAGGCTAGGTAGATGATGGCTTGCAATAAAAGCAAAGAATAGCGATATTTAATAACCAAACATCCACTCTAAACACCAAACGATTTAGAGAAATTGTAGTATTGGAAAATTTAAGTAGGTGCTCTAAGCGACCAGAGTTTTCAGTAATGTTGGACGCTCAAGCGACAATCCAGCCCTTAAGTCGCTAAGCTTCAATGGAGCTATTACTTTAAGTGTTTAGATCCCCAGTCGCTACTACGATGAAATATTTGAACAATTCTGTAATTTATTTGTGGTTTTAATATCGTTCGGTCTCCAGGTAATATTTGTTCGTTGGGTCTAGAAAATCTAAAATGTAAATTATACTCATTTGGCCGTTCTCATTTCCACTCGATTGTGTCTGGTAAAATTGACAATCGTAAAATAAATTGTTGGTACTGTAAAAGTATAAAAATAACGGAATGTCAATGTGGCGACAGTTGGAGGAGGCCTACGTCCAGCAGTGGACGTTTTTCGGCTGAAATGATGATCATGATTATGATCATAACGTTTCATCACATAATGTCAGCCCGTTTATTATAAAGGGTGTAAAACACCTCTTCACGAAGCCGAAAGGCAATTGTTCTCCACATCATTGCGACATTTTTTTTTGTTCTACACCATACCTGGGAACTTTCTAGTTACGGAGATATGGGGGGGTTGAAGTTACAACTTTTTGACAAGTTTTTTTTAATTCAAGGTTTTTTTTGGAAGATTTTGACTTTTAACACCTTCACGACCCCCGTACTATTCAATCTATCCATCAGCACAATGTTTTAAGTGTATTAATGTACAGAATGCTTGGTTAACGGCTTTGTGATGAAGTGGTTTACACCCTGTATACTAAGCTTTTGCTCGCAGCTTTGATCCCGTTATGTATGGAAATTACCACACGGGAACATTTTCAATATAGCGTACAATCGGGGTTAATGTAGCTTCCCGTTATTGAAAGAATTTTCGGAATAAAATCAGTAGTTTCAAAGATTTCCTCTAAGATACAGGCCTAGCCTAGTTTAGGGGACAGGGTTGAACTCATTGTACTTATTTTGAAATGCTAATTTAAAAACTTTAATCTGTAAACAGTGCAATGTACGTAAAATTTGTGGTAATAAATAAATATTATTATTATATATATTCCTTTATTCAATGTTTTACAAACTTTTTACATTTTTAAATATTAACTTAAAAATAAATTAATATTTAATATATATAATTTAATATTATTATTATTATATTTCCTTTATTCAAATTCTAACAAACTTTTTACATTTTTAAATATTAACTAGAAAATATATAAAAAAAACATTTAAAAATATAAAAAATTGTAGCCCACCGGTATCGGGAACAGGGTCCAAGCTACCGGCGGTCAGGGCTCCAGAGAGAGGAACCTCCTAACAATACGAGCCGTGTCCAGGAGTACCGCTTTCTGAATCAAGCCCTTGATCCAGCTGCCTAACGAGAGCCTCCTCAGATCCTAATATAACCTGGGGAGGGGCAGAGCATCCTAAAACAAGCATACTCCTTGCTTAAAAGGATTCTCTCCATTGTAAATAGAATAAGTTATCTAAGTTGAAGCAATAAACTTTTTTATTTATTTTTATTTATTTATTTTTCCTCAGGTATTGGTCGAGGCTCTTAGCAATTAAGCCATGGGCCGACACAACTATCGGCACAATGATCGCCGAGTCCACTTCCCACATGTCGACAACCTCGCGAGCCAAGTCAAGATACTTTATTTGTTTATTTTTCTCGGCTTTCACGAGGTTCTCATGATGCGGGACCGTTATGTCAACAATCATTGCGCGCCGCTCTGATCGATCCATCACCACTATATCAGGCCTATTGGCTATAACAGTCCTGTCAGTGATGATGGATTGATCCCAGTACAGTGTGATACTGCCATTATTGAGAACTGGGTCGGGCACATACCTGTAGTAGGGTACTTCCGATTCCACAAGATTGTATTTTAGAGCAAGTTGCTGATGGATAATCCTGGCTACAAGGTTGTGTCTATGCAAGTACTCGCCGTTAGCTAGACGAGAACATCCGGAGATAATGTGACGGATTGATTCGCCTGGACGGTGGCATGCCCGACATATGTCAACCTTACCATCCTTCACAATTTAATTAAATTATTATTAATTTAATTTATTATATTTTATTATTATGACCCCTAAATACAAACAATTTTTATCTGTTTGTAATATTAGTAGTGATTGAAGTTAAGCGGAGATGTACACTTGTACAGATCATACACATTTCATAACTGAGGCGAGATCATCATTTGCCTAGCCTTTTCCCAACTATGTTAGGATCGGCTTCCAGTCTAACCGGATGCAGCTGATTATCAGTATTTTACATGGAGCGACTGCTTATCTGACCTCCACAACCCTGTTAATACTGGGTAGTACGATACTACTTGGTAAGACTGGTTGTCAGACTTTTTGGGCCACTAAATTAGTGCCAAAGTTAGACAAATGACAGCTGGGACCAACAGCTTAACGTTGTTTCTGAGGCATGGAGGTAACTCGGTATGTAAGGGTGGTCACCCGTCCACAGACCAACCTGGGCAAGCACTGCTTAACCTAAAGATCAGCCCGAGTGGCTGTTATAATTCAGCCACGAGCTCCTCCATAGCTCCATAGCTTTCCATAATTATAATTTGCATAAAACTAAATCCTATAAGCTATCAAACGGCACTTTCATAAACATTTCCCTGAAAAACTACTTATAAGGTTCCTACAATCTACATCGAGTAATCCGCACTTTACAAAAAGCACCAATTGGCAAGTAAAATTAAATTCCCTCTTTTGCTTTGCTATCGCATCCGAGCGCCTGAATGCAATCACGAGTACCGAGATTCGATTCCCGGAACAGACAAGCAAAATCTTTATCTCCAAGGAAATAAATTAGTTTTAGTTGTTGTGGTACCGTGAGATGGAATGAAATGTCAATGGTATTAAGAACTATGCTTTCTTTCTTTCTTTTCTTACTTTCCTATCTTATTTCCTCTCAATAGGAAGTCTGAAAGGACGATGCGGATTGCCTCCTTTTGTGTGTTTGGTTTTTAATCCGTGGATTAGTCGTCGGAGTTTGAGTAATGTAATGTCCTATGCAGATCTGAGGATAAAAGGGATTGTGACGTCATTTTTTTCTCAGTTCATTTCATTTCTTCGGTTTATAAAGATCTGTGTACTGGCAAAATAATATTGGATAGAAGATGGATATAGAAAAGGGGTGACCCCAATTTGCTTAGTGTTTTTTTTTCGTGTTGGTACGATACCGTAGTTAGAATGCAAAAATTAGCCAATCAGTAAAGATCTTCTAGTTATAGTTACTTATTGCCAAAACTACCCGAACACTGTTCAGTTGCTTCATCATCATCATCATCGTCGTATTAATGTTCTCATAGGTGGGACACGGCCTCTTTTTGGTTGCATGCCGGTTTCCTCACGGCGGCGTTTTCCTTCACCGTTTTGAGAGCAGTTGTAATTCAGTTGCTTACACGTGGCCAATCAATTATACTCCCTAGCCACTCCAAACTAAGTTGAAAGCAGAATTTAACATCAACAACAAGAATTTAAATTTAACAACACCATTATACCATTTCGTAATACTGGTTAGGCTTTTGGGTACGCACTCATTGCCGGAAAAGTTGCATAATTTCTTTAAAAAACATTCGTGTTTCTATCAAAGTAAAAAAATACGGGTCAAGCCATCCTCTTAATAGCCAGTTCCATTTAAAAACATTTCATTGACTGTAATTTTAGCTTCCCAAGTTATTTTAACCACAGAGACAAAATGAAAAATATACACCACTCTCAAAAGGGGACGGAAAATATATTGGTACTAAAATGGGAGCAAATTAGGTGAGTTTATTCACAAAGTCGGCTGGCTCTCGATGTTTTGAAGTGGCCCCGGAGTGCATTGCGGGATAGGCTCTCGAATTATTATGCTGATTCCACTTCTCGTTATAAGAAAAATATTTTTATCGATATTTTTATGCATCGAGTGTACGATGAAGTTTAAGATGACTTTACAGACATATTTATTACTACCTACACTAACACTAAAAAACCAACTACTGAATGAAATGTAGCCTATGTTACCCGGACGAATCGATTGACACTTCAATCATCAAATTCGGATGAATAGTTTTGGCGTTACGCTGGAACAAACGTAAATACAAACATAACAGACTGCTAAAATCATAGACCTTCTTTTAGCTTCACCATAGTTGGGCAAAAATAGTTCAAGTCTGTTTGTGTAGTCCTGAAACAGTTTTTCTTGACAATACAAATATGCTGATATGTTTCACCATCATTAGGCGAATTATTTCCGAAAGTCATGTTTTATGTATGTATAAAGGGTGTAAAACACCTCTTAACGAAAACGAAAGGCACTTGTTCTCCTCGTCATTCTGATCATTTTGTTTTTGTTCTACACTATACCTGGGAACCTTCTAGTTACGGAGATATTGGGGGTCAAAGTTGCAAGATTTCAACAAGTTTTTTTTTAAATGCCACTTTTTATTGCATGATTTTTACTTTAAATATCTCTACGACCCCCGTACTATTTAATCCATCCATCCGCACAATGTTTTGAGTGTGTTACATTGAGTTATACCACAAAACATGATTTATAACCTCAAAAAAAAAAGTTGTTTCCCAGCAATATTTTTTGCGTAAAGTTACTTAGTTTGATATACAGAATGCTTGGTTAACGGCTTTGTGATGAGGTGAAATACACCCTGTATAAGTATCTATTCTTATATTTGATTTTAGTTTTAAATATTTCGTACCTATTTGTTTTCTGTTATTGCACCTACTGTGTATTGTCTCTGCACCACCCTAAGGTAGACTGGTAGAAAATGCCCAAGGCATTAAGTCCGCCTTTGTACAGTTTTTACTTGTGGATAAAGTTTTAATAAATAAATAAATAATTAAGTGACATTTTACATAAATGAAGCACAGAGATCTAGAGATTTTGATAAAACAATTATATAATACACATACTTTATTGCAATCAGTATTGCATAACCTGTGGATGACTGTAATGGTTCCTACGAAAGCTAAATAATACAATCATTTGGTATCAAACGTACTCCTCCATCTTGCTTCCATCCATGTTTCAATACTAGTACCGCTAAATTGAAGAAAACTTTAACCAATACCTTCTTTGAGCGTACTCATATTTAGTGACTCTTCTGTTTGGTGCTATAAGCATAAGTCTTTATTTCCATTTCATATTATTTATATACTACATGTGGAAACTTGTAATTGGCCATATTTTGTTTAAGCTATTACTCGTTGTCTGTTTAGCTGTAAGTTTTCCTAAAATTTAAATAAATAAATAAATCTTCCAATAAATTTTGATATCAGAAGAAGTGTTGTTTTTCTGCCCCGAAACTCATACCTGCGAAAACGTGGAAAACTTCTGTCTTACCAATACACTGAAGAATTTCCACTTTCCCAAAAAGGAAGCCCCTGAAGACTAAATTACCTTACATTTGTATATTGAATATGCGGCTTTTGACCTCTAATATTTACTCAGTGGAGACGCTTTAGACCACACAAAAGGACAGGCAGAGGACCTTTGTAGAAGAAATGTCAAATTAAGTCTGGGAAGAATTTTCACACCGCTCAGAGCCTATGCAAACATAGAATTAATTTATTTTTGTTGAATATGTATGTACTTTGACGGTTTTACATTTATAGGGAAAGGGAGGGGGGAACGTAAGGTAATAAATAGGCTTAGAGGTTTGTTAAATTTCTAGTTAACTGTAAAAGGGAGGCTTAGTACTTCAATAATTCCATCAGTTTGGAACAGGCTTATTTGAATATAAGTTTTTATTTCGTTAGGTAATAAAACAGTTTCTGAAACCTATACAGGGTGTAGACAAATTCATCACAATGCCATCAACCGAGCATTCTGTACATCAAATTGGTTACTTTCATAATCATCATCATCATCATCATCAGCCTATAATGTTCCCACTGCAGGGATACGGCCTCCTCTCAATGAGATAGAATGGGCTATAATCTACCACGCGGGCCCAGTGCGGGTTGGTAGATGTCACATGTCTTCGAATTTTTGGTTCTAGGACATGCCGGTTTCCTCACGATGTTTTCCTTCACCGTTTTGAGAGCAGCGGTGATGAAATAAATTACACAAAGTAATGCGCCTGTCTGGGTTCGAACCCACGACTGACTGTTTGTAAGTCGGGGCCGCCACCACTGGGCCACCGCTGCTCTCGCTAACCTGCGCCTTTTTGGGGTGAATAATCATGTTTTGTGGTTGAACTCAAGGTATGGCACTCAAAACACTGTGCTGATGAATGAATTGCATAATACAGGGGCTGTGGAGGTGTCAAAAGTACTTGTATTTGTTATTCTGTTGTGTACCACCTGTATTAAAAAAAAAAACTTGTCAAAAAGTTGGAACTTGGACCAACAATGTCTCCGTAACTAGAAGGTACCGACGTACTCGTATAATGTGGAACAGAAAAATGATCGCAATGACGGGGAGAACAAGTGCCTTTCGGATTCGTTAAAAGGTTTTTTACACCCTTTATAATTAAGCGAGTCACCACAAATCATCTGCCTAGTCTTTTAATAACTATTTACCTATTTTGTGGTGGGCTTTAAATCAAACAATGTATTGTGAATTACCAGTATCATACCAGCACCATGGAGCGACTGCCTCTTATGACCTCCACAACCCAGTTAGTACTGGGTAATACGATACCCTCTGGTTGACTGGTTAGCCTAACCTATAATGATTGGCAAATACCTATATATGACAGCCGAGACTAACGCCAACGGTTTAACTTGCTTTCCGGGTCACGGAGGAAACTTGGAATCAATAATAATACCAAAAGTAATATTACATTGGAAGTGACGTTAAACCGAATGAACCAGCAAGATCGTTCAGAACTGACAACTGTTCCCTAAACTTTGAAAATGCTTAGATCTGTAACAAAAATTTAGGGCACACAAATCAAATACTTCACAGCCGAAATGCCAAGGAGTTGCCAAAAATATTCCATATCATAATAGACTATAAATTTTATTTGTTCTACTTTCTTATCATATTCGTTTTATATTACATTGTAACTTTCGCAAACCAACACTTAGATATGCCGCGATATAATTTTTTGCTGAGCTGCAAAAGTTGGATATTTAAAGTATTTCGTATGTGACTTTCTGATTCTTTCAGTTCAGCTCTTTTTCTAGCAAAAATGTTAATAAGCACTTTTTTATTGCAACTTTTGTTGGTAATACATTTTATTTATGTTTGTTACTGAACTACTTTCACGCAAAAACGGAATTCTTATTCATGAGATGAACATGGCAATTTGGTACCAAAAACTGAAATCCAGGTCATAATCTGCCTAGCCCTTCCCAACTATATTGGGGTCGGCTTCCAGTTCCAATATTTTACAAGGAGCGACTGCCCATCTGACCTCCACAACCCAGTTAGTACTGGGTTGTGGAGGACCCCTTGGTGATACTGGTAGTCAGACTTTTTGGGCCACACATAAATAAAAAATGCCTTTTGTTGCCACGTTAAAAACAATTTCCCTATAAACGATGATAATCCATTTTAATACGATGGACAGTGTCACATGAAAAACGGCTTCCAATGAAATTCACATTCGTCATTAATCCTCGAATCAACACAGAAATCCGATTAAAACTTAATGTAACACGGAAAATTCGGACGAAATAATTAAATTTTCGATTTATTCGAATCTTCAATATTTGGATATACTATACTGATACTCCATTGAAATAGTGAGTAAGTTAGCACACCCGCCATAATCTGCATAGCCTTCTCCCACCTCTATCAGCGTCGGCTTCCAGTTTTACGTATACTAGTTTTTTACATAACTGCGACTGCCTACCTGACCTCCACAACCTAGTTAGTACAAAGTTATACGAAGCCCTTGACTACCTGCAACGACTGTCAAAGCTCTACAAGTGACAGCTAGGACCAACCGCATAACGTGCATTCTGAGCCACCGAGGAAACTCGGTATGTAATGATGGACAACCATCTACAGATCAACCTTGGCAACGCGCCTCCTTGAGGATCAACCCGTGCGGCTGATATTATATAGCCACAAGCTCCTCAAAGATAAGTATAAAGAGTAAGTAAACATGAGTTGAAAAAAATACCGTAAAACAACTCACTAACGGCCATTTTCTAGTCGTTCTATTTACGTATCACTGTTGGTTAATGTACCTTCTTCCGTATCTCTCGGTGTTTCTACAAACAAAAAAAGATCCTGTCCGTGTCCCTTACCTGTCACCTGGTTCATAGAAAAATCAAAGAAAGGTTTTCTGTGACGTTTTGTTTCTAGCCGTCCAATCAGCAAAATGTCAAACAGACAAAGAGAGCAAACTACCGAAACCTTCGAGTAGGTTGTTGAATATGGCCCTTAATAACTCAAATCAAATCTGACGAACAAAATAATGACAAGATCATCTGACTAGTTCTAACAAATCTGTTACTTATTTTTAAATCGAAAAGTTCTAATTGATTTGTTAACTTTTACATTGTAATAAATTCCAAATATTATGAAAACAGCTATGACATCCATTTTAGGCCTAAATATACAGATTTGAACTATCTATCAACATATAACTGGTATCTGACGATATCCAACACATAGCTCTTACGTAACTGATTCCATAATTTCATGGGGTTAGCCAGTATAAACGAGAAATTTTGGAGCCAGGTATTAACAATGCTTTGTGACACAGAAGGTACGAGTATCCGTGGTATACTTTTTATAGGCAGGCTTCGAACAATGATTCAGCAAGTGGGTCGCTACATAGACGATATGAATTAAGTGACCCTTATAGAAGGGTAGTGATACTTGCTTGACTGTGTTAAAACTGTAGTAGAAGAGTAAAAGACTGATGGACATTAATATTGATGGATGGAGTGGGAGAGGAAGGCCAAAGAAAAGATGTATAGATTGTGTGAAGACTGATATGAAAGAGAAAGGAGTAAATGATGCCGTGACGTCTAACAGGAGAGAATGGAAGAAGAAAACGTGTTGCGCCGACCACAAATAAAATGGGAAAAGGGTAGAAAGATGATTTGTTAACACTGAAATATAATTGCGTACAAGCTTGAAATTAAGGTAACCAGTTTTTTTACGCTTTTGAATATTGTAGTAGTCAATTGATTTCAGAAACTTAGGCTATTAAAGTAATGTCAATTACATTTTACCTTGATCAGAAGTATTTTATACTATCGGGCGACACGCGGTTTCACCGGCGTAGTTCCCGTGTCCGTTTGAGTACGTGGATAAAATGTTACCTATGTTACTTGCTGATAATGTAACAATCCATCGCTGAAAGATTTTTTAAAGTCTGTTATTTTTAAGTACACTCGTTACCATAGGTGTCATGGCTGAGAAGCCATGACAACTAAATCATGACAATAAAACCGACGGTGAGTGATGCCTAGCCCTGTCCAGTCTCTGGACTGGCCATGAAGACATCCTCTAGTGCCGCGGTGAAAAGTTTTGGCGATAACGACGGAATATCTGGGTAATTAAACTCAAAATCACAAACTGCATCAACGCTTTAACTGTATGAACATAAACATTTTATGCTTATGACCTGACATTAACATTTGACTCCATAAAATTTCCTGAAAAGATATTTCCGTCACAGCTTCAATTCGTAAGTAATCCGCAATCTTCCATTCTGTGTAACGCTATTTGTCATAATACGACAATAAACGGGACAAAAGGGAAGTTTGGATTTATTCTCCGTTTGTTTAGTGCCAACATTCTCCAGATTAAAAGCAACGAGATATGATACTCTGGCAGAAGTTTGATGTTTGTGGCCATTTTTTGTGTTTTCTTGTTGAGTAAATAAGATCTTTGTTGCTTTAGGTTTTGGTTGCTTTTGATATTTTTCTTTCAGAATAGGAAGTAATGGAATTGGATTAATAATATCTTGTAAAAGAATGTGTAGTAGATAAAAGAATACAGTGTGTAAAGTGCTCGTTTTTCTTGATGCCGTTTTTGCAGAATCTCGAATTCATCAGTAAAACTGACTACCAGTGCCTTATTTACCCTTGTATTTCAAGGGTAATAAATAACTTACTTTTTGTGAAAAAGAGTTCTTACGAACAACTATAAGATCCATGGAATCCTCAAAAAAATAAAATAAAAAAAATCGTCTTCTAGCGGACGTCACGCGGTTTCACCTGCGTGATTCCCGTTCCCGTGGGGTTACGGGAATAAAATGTAGTCTATTTTACTCGCTAATAATGTAACAATCCATTGCTGAAACAATTTTTCAAATCAGTCCAGTAGTTTTTAAGTTTAGACGTTACATAAAAAACTTCAAAATACAAACATTCAAAACTTTCCTTTTTTAAACTTTCACGATCAGAACACATTATAAAACTTAAGAAGACGGGTATTTATCGCGAATTTACCTTTAATTTATTCCCGACGTTTCGACCGGATTGCACCAGTGGTGGTCGCGGGGAGACTGAAGACCTTCACTTTGCTGTCGCGGTACCTCCAGTACTTCAGTCTCCCCGCAACCACGGCTGGTGCAATCCGGTCGAAACGTCGGGAATAAATTAAAGGTAAATTCGCGATAAATACCCGTCTTCTTAAGTTTTATAATGAAAACTTTCCTTGTTATAATATTAGTATATGTAGATATAAATTGAAAATCTATGTGAAGTTAAACTATGTATGTGAGTACTGAAGAAAATACTTGCCTCATCTGGTGAAGCTACAAAAGTTAAGGTAAGTTGTTGTCATTAACGAACAAAGAGATAGATACGAGTGTTGCTCATAAACAACATAGTAACTCTATCTATCAACAGCTCTGCTTTTAAGAGCAAATAAAACTACATTGTTGGGCTTAGTTGACTATAAGAAAGAATCTTTTTCGTCTTCATCAATAGTTTTATGGACTATTGGTTATGTATTCTTTAAGCCCAATGTTTTGAAGTACAAGTCTACTCAATACTATTTTATCGTTTAAATTAAAACTAAACCGTCAGACAGCCTATAAAAATGTGATAAAAAATTCACTTTAAAGTCATCATCATTTGCCTAGCCGTTTCCGAACCATGTTTGGGTCAGCTTCCAGTCTAACCGGATGCAGCTGAATACCAGTATTTTACATGGAGAGACTGCCTATCTGACTTCCACAACCCAGTTAATACTGCGATATCCTACACCTCTTGGTAAGACTGGTGTCAGACTTTTTAGGACAAATGACAGCCGGGACCAACAGCTTAACGTGCTTTCCGAGGCACGGAGGAAACTCGGTATGTAAGGGTGGTCACCCACCGACAGACAAACCTAGGCAAGCACGGCTTAATCTAACGATCGACCCGAGCGGCTGTTATTATTTAGCCACGAGCTCCTCCAAAATTCACCCTAACATAAGGTCGATTAAAATTACTTTTTACTTTCCACCAGATGGTGGAAAGTAAAAGCTCTCTTATTTTAATCATACATAATTTACATACTCAAAAAATTCTGACCCATTTTCAAGAACACACTCCACGTTTTTGTTCAAATGTATACAAGTGGCGTAATTTGAGAGAGCAAAAAACGTAAAAACAGAGAATTCACAGCAACATGAAATCTAGGCGTAAAAAAAGATAAATGTCATCTGGCAAACAGGCCGTAGATTAATGCTGGTCAAAAGAAAACATATTTTTGTTATACTTACAAATTGGAGGGTTTTTCGTTACTACATATTTCAAGTATGATTAAAATGTACGTTGATACTGTCTTGTTGCAAAAGCATTGATTGTTATTTCAATTTTATATGTAGTTAAAAACAACGTGTAAGACGTGTCTTGATATATTGTTTAATTAAAGTATGAAAAAAAATAAAAATAAAGTATTTTTTTTCATTACTTGTGCGTTTGGATTTTAAACGAAATATGGTTAGTTTGGATTTTGGTGAAGCAATACTATCGTTAATTCTATCATTGATTCATCTCCACTGCTCTCAAAACGGTTAAGGAAAGCAACGGTGAGGGGAGGAATTTAGGCATGCCTTGGAACCGAAAATCCGAAGAGCCTTGACACATTACAGATGAATATTGTGTTTGCTTATATAGGGTGACTGGCAATTAGTGTACGTTACATAGACACGTGATTGTACTCATGATAATAAAAAAAAAACTTTTATTAGGGGCTAAATCGTGAAAAAAAATTAAAAAAGATTTCAGGTTTGTACAAACGTAGTACCAAAATAATTTGGAAATCAAACATATTCTGGAAGTGTGTATTTATTTCGATTGGATTACAGAATATCTGTGTTCCCAAATATACATATATTTTGAAAGCACAATGATATAAAGACTAGATATAAGGAATTTAAAATTTCAATAGAAAACTTATTTTTCTCATAACTCTTGTTTAAATCAGTGTCCATTCAAAATATTTATTTAGAAACCTACATATTCTGTAATCGAATCGAAATAAATATAATAATAAATAAATAAATACCTATCGCTGCACGTTAACACACAGCCCTATCTAGTCACACTAAGCAAGGCTTGTGTCGTGGACACCAGATAGTTGATATACTACATAGATACTTTTTTGTTTGTAAATACATACTTATTATACATATAAACATCCATGATTCGGAAACAAATGTCCATGCTCATCACATAAACATTTGCTCCTACCGGAATTCGAACCCAGGACCCTATGAACGTAAGGCAGCCTCACTACCACCACGTCATTCGAGTCGTCAAATAATAATAACCTTAACAATGTGTTTGATTTGCACATTATTTTCATATTATGTTTGCATGAACTACGCATGCTCCACGGGCCTCTTAAGTATTGCACACTAATTGCCAGTCACTCTATATGACGATCAATAAACGTAATGCATAATGAGATTCCAACATCCATCACAGACCAATTCGACAGAAACTTGCTAAGCAACAACAAGCTACCGCTAAAGCAGATACTCCCAACTGACAGACAGAGATCGACTCCCTTAAATTATGTCGATCGATCTACATTAATATCTGAACGCACCAGTTTCTGAGACTATCTAAATTATGCACTTCAGCTAGACGAACTTCAATGGACCGTCAGACACAATGCTTCCATGATTGGATATCTACGGTAAACTGGAAGATAGCGCAGCTTCGCGAATATTTGATCGATTGTATCTTCGTTTCGATCGGGCGTGGGTGCTATTGAGTGTGTAAGGAATGACATATGAGGCGATGTGTGAAGGATTTTTGTAAATGTGATTTATAAATAGAAATTCTTTGTATATTTTTTGAATTACTACAGTTTTGTTAAGAATTGACTCCATTAAAAGGCTGTCTTTATTATTAAAAATGTTCCCTTTTATTATCAAACTAGCTGACGAACGCAACTTTGTCTGCGTCACATAAGAGAGAAAAGCTCACAAAGGTAATAAAATTTCCCCCGTTTTTGCAACATTTTTCATTTATTGTCAGCTCATGTTGCTCGTAGCGTGATGTTATATAGCCTAAAGCCTTCCTCGATAAATGGACTATCCAACACAATATTAACAATTCAATTCAAACCAGTAGTCCCTGAGATTAGCGCGTTCGAACAAACAAACACTGTTTTAAGCTTTTACGGTTTAAAACTAAACTTATATTGTCTTCAAATGATTTCTATTGAGGTCTATAGCATAATTGAACAGATTAACATAACATCACGCCTGTAATCTTTGAAGGGTTTGGTACAGGTGTACCTAAGTAATACACCCACATTTTGCAAGTTATGAAGACCCATCCAATAAAAGGCGAGCTTATTGCCATAGACCGGGCACAAACCCGGAATTCTTTGATGTAACTTAGAAATTCCTGCTGGAAACGCCCAGTAACATTGCGCGACCCAGGAATCGAACACAGGACCTCAGACTCGGCAGTCGCGATTGCAATCACTGGACCAACAAGGCAGTCATCATTATCATCATCAGTCTTTAATGTTCCCACTGCTGGGACAAGCCTTCTCTATGAACGGGAATGGGCTATAATCTACCACGCGAGCCCAGTGCGGATTGGTAGATGTCACATGTCTTCGAATTCTTGGTTCTAAGACATGCCGGTTTCCTCACGATGTTTCGGTTCCGGTTGCACACAAGGCAGTATCATTATCAAATTACTTACCAATGCATTCGGATTACCTTGGCCAATACCCAAGTAAAGACGCTGATGTAGAAAAACTCATTTTACATTCCGTAATTGCTAAAGTTTCTCATCAAACTTCGTACCCAATATCCACAACCTTCAATTGACTCTGCAGAGATAAGAAACTGCCACATGGTTTTTCCTCTCATCGACGTTAAAGTATCATTAATCATGTTTGTTCGAACTTCAATAAAGTTTTATACATCCATTAACATTCGGTCTAGACAAGATAAAGTTTCGCTAGAATCAGGAATGAAAGTACTGAGTGTAGGCAAAACTGCAAATCTACGCTCGTTTCAAAATTTCGGGGTAGGTACTACTAAAGTATAATGTTTTATGGGTCAGGTAACGAATGAATCCCAGAGGTATCGTAGGACCTAACTAAGGGTTTGTGTTAGAAACAGGAGCAGTGGAATCTACCCGTAATTGTAACGCCATTTTTCACCTCTCTATAATAAAACAAACTATGTATAATAGAATACGTAATTGCTAAATTTTAATTGAGATATTGGTAAAGTCTGTATGTTCATTATTAAGAAGTTATAGAAACTTCTTGAAGGAACTGACTTGTCTATAAACGCGCCCTGTCTTCAAATCATTTCCTTTTGCTGAGAGTTTGAGGGGAGGCTTGGGTCCCAGCAGTGGGAAAAGTGTAGGTTAATTATGCTGTATAGGCATTACAGTAAAGAGCCACAGCGACATTTACAATACAAATAAATACTTCCACGACCCCCGTACTATTCAATAGATCTATCATCATCATCATCATCATCATCTCAGCCGAAAGACGTCCACTGCTGGACATAGGCCTCCCCCAAGTGTCGCAACATTGACCGGTCCCTTGCTACTCGCATCCACCGGATTCCCGCAACCATCACCAGGTCATCGGTCCACCTAGTGGAAGGTCTTCCAACGCATCGTCTTCCGGTTCGCAGTCGCCACTCCAGAACTTTTCGGCCCCATCGGCCATCCGTTCTGCGAGCAATGTGCCCTGCCCACTGCCACTTATGTTTAGCAATTCTTCGGGCTACGTCGGTGACCTTGATCCATCCATCAGCACAATGTTTTGAGTGCGGTACAGTCAAATGAGTTCTACCACAAATCATGATCTTTCACCCCAAAAAAAAGTCGTTTCCCAGCAATAATTATTCCGTAAAGTTACTTATTTTGATGTACAGAATGCTTGGTTGACGGTTTTGTGATGAGGTTTCTACACCATGTAGAGCACAGTGTATACTCGTACTTACGTGCGATGGACGTATGAAACTGACATCAGTTAAGACAGTCTCAAGAAAGTAACCAAAAAACATTACAATTATCTATTCAAATGTGAGCTCACAGTACAATCAGTAGAAAAGAAATTCAATTCCAAACCTAACAAGCGTAAAATTATTTTCTAACCCAATCAGATTCTTGATAAGAATCTTCCAATTACCTGCTTTTTTTACAGTCTATTTCCAAGATTGAGTTAAGTTTACGGATAACACGATTAAATCCTCTTTTTCTTGTTGTAGACCAAGAAACAAAACTACTCGGTATTGAAGAGAGAAATCGAATAACACGCAAGCGGGGTGCCTCGCGGCGTTCGTGATCAATTGAAGTGAATTCTGAACCGACGAGCGACAACAAACTATCTAGGATACCTGCACTATCTAGATTTAAGTGAAATATTGTGGAGTAAAAGGATCGCTACATTTTTCAGTAAATTGGGAGGTGAATTTTGCTGGTGAAACTATTACGCAAGCACTAACTTTGTTAGTGGAGCGGAATTGTAGAAAGAGTGAAGTTAATTTGTAGTTGTGAATCTCTTGGGAAGACAGTTTGGAAACGTGTTTCGTAAAATAATACGAGTACATCTTGATAAATTGGCTGTGAAGGCAACTTCACAACCATTTTATCATCGTGAGATGGTAGAAGCAGCGTTGCCAGGGTCTGGAAACACATGGGCGGGGGATGACGTCGGGGTTCTACAGAAAAAGGGTTAATGACTGGCTAATGACACGTAACGCATTTCCTAGTGTACTCTGAGATCATCATCATCATCATTCTCTTGCCCTTATCCTAATTTATTTTGGGTCGGAATAGCCTGTATGATTTTCTCTGATATGAAACATCGAAATAAACTCAGAGATCAAAATCCTTAAACTGGCCATACACGCTACGGTCTACCGGAGAGGTCTCCCTGTGCAGGCGTACCTACACAGTTATACCGGAGCGTGTATGGGAGTAGACCTGTGCAGTTTTTTGAACGTGCGCAGGGGACCGGCGCAAAATCGAAACAAAAAATCTAGTGTTACCGTACGGTGTTCCTGTGTGTCTATTCGTGTACTCCGATCACCTGAGCAGGTCGCGTCAGTTGTTTTCTAATATCTATCCTGTTTGGATGGTCATCACGTACTGGTACTCAATCGATGCAATCGCAAAAAGAACTGAAGACTGCTCAGATAAACCGGAACGTCCCCGTACAGGCGGATGGTAAACCTGCACAGGTAACCTCTCCGATAGATGCCAGGTAGACCGTAGCGTATATGGCTGGCAAATTGCCAGCCATATACGCTAATAATAATAATAAGATAATATAATAATAATAAAAACGCTATAATATTGAAAACAATAATCAAGTACCGTGATTAACAATCATTTTTACAGTGAGAATAAATGATTATGGAGTCTTGAAAAGCTCTTCCTTGTTTTCATGTACAATATACGTAGTAAATACGTTACTTAAGATAACTCAGATAAACTAATCCATCCACAAGTTCCGCAACATAATAATTTATACTTCTGTGTTCTAATCTAATTTAATACAGCTGTCCTAACTTCTAACACCACCATACTACAAACCAAACTAGTTATAGAACGCGAAACTAATCAAAATAATTTATACATTAATCTAAACTAAATAGTTTAGACATGTTTATTATACACAGTATCAAAAGTAAGTAAATATGCTGCTAATTTTCGCAGTGCTTGTGAATGAAAAGTTTGTCAACATTAAACTTGAGACTGTAATCGAAGAAGGGTTATCAAATTTCAATAATGAACATAAATAAAGTAGAAGGTGACAAAATAAACACACGTAGTTTTCTGGGAAATAACTTTTTATTTTGGAGTGAAAGTGGTTTTGTACACTCATTATAAGCTACCGAAGATCAATTGAGTCAATTCGATTAAAAGTCGTTTCAAAACTACAAAACGCATTAAAAAAATGACTGCGAGGGCTTATTTGTCACCTGGCGAGTGTGAAACTCGCGAGTGCTCGCGATTTGGCACCTTCCATTTTTTTTTTGTCGTCTACTCGTACACACGTTATAAAGTACTCCAAATAGAAACGGAACGAAACCAATATCTAGAGAATAATAATAAAAAAACAAGATTTACTCGTTTAAAGATGTTATTAGATTATACATTTTATAAGAAGTTCACGTAGCTGACTGTTTTACGTCAGATTTACAGGTAGGGTTGCCAACTTTTTTTACAATAAATAAAGTATATTCAGGTCTATGAAGAATATTAAACAGTATTTCATAAAAATGAACAGTGTTTTATTTATTTATTGTTTTAAATACATATTTTTTAGAGCTTCTCGCACAACTTATTATTTTCAATCTTTTTAAAAACTTCATACGCCTCACCGCAATTATAAAAAAGAAATTAAAATAAATGAGGAGCTCATTTTTTATTAAATGTATAGATGCTCTATTTCTATCCTCCCGCCACTCTTTCAGTAAATGCTGAGGTGGTGATATTTGTGAGAGCTTCGAAGTATTGGTATAATCATGTGTTTGCATTTTGATGCTGAAAACAGTATTTTGTATACTTTATTTTTGTTCAACAGTAAAAAGTATAATTTAGTTAAAAACAGTATAATACTGTTTAAAACAGTATAGTTGGCAACCCTATTTACAGGGTCGTGCGAGTTGACGACAACAAAATTGCCAGCTCGCTAGCACTCGCGAGTTTCACAGTCGCCGGTTGACGAATAAGCTACAGAGACTAGTTAAAAAAAAAAATTGAATGCGTTTTTTGCGTTAGACTTTCGTTCCAGACCAACTATAACAGCGGCTCCTTAATTAAGCCACCGCTGTAAATAGAACCCAACGATAAAGTTATTCTGGACCCTGAAGGAGAAACAGATCTCAAGAGAGAGAAGTAATTCATTTCCAAAAGTTGATGAAACAAGAAATAAACTCTTAAACAATACCTTTTAATAAAATATTAAGCGTCTACACGTGCCACGTGACCTTTCTTGTAAAGGTCACAAACGAGACCTGATAAATAAACATTAAGATTATAAACGAGTATTAGCATATAAAATATTCCCAGGTATAATAAGGAAAGCAAACATTCGTGCTTCGTTCGCTTTCATATCGAGATCAGTCAATATCAATAGTAATTAGGTTGTAGGTAACTATTTTGCTGAGGAAGTTCTGATGCAGATTTGAAAGCAGGCGTCTCATATTATATACTTTTTACGTACTTCCAAAGCGGATGTAATATGCTAACTTGTTGACTTTGCATCTATACTGAGCATCTCAAACATGCAATAAGTAAGTATTAGAAGCATTTTATTTATTGCGTCTACAAGAAAGTTGCCTTAAAAATAATATGGCGAAATGGGATGGTATCGATTGGACTCTCAGAACAAATGGCGGTGCTCCTGATCAGACTATGTCCTACATGCTAGATTATTCGAAACTAGCTTCTGCCAGCGGCTTCGCCCGCGTGAAGTTTGATTATTGTCCCATGGAATCTTACTGCCGGGATAAAAAGTATCCTATGTTTTAATCCAGGTTATAAACTATCTGTGGGCAAAATTTCATCCAAATCCGTTCAGTAGTTGTCGCGTGAAAGCGCAACAAACAAACTTACATTCACATTTATTCTCCGAACTGCTAAGCTATCGGGAGTTACACGTGTTATTGTGAGTCAACTATAAAAGATAGACATATGCTGTCTTGGGATATTTTTTATATAATTTTATGTGGAATATTTCCGTTATACATGATTTCTATGTAGCTTTAACCATTAAGGCTGCACACGCGACGGAAGCTAAAAAAACCAAGTAACTTCTCCCGTTTTCCCAACATTTCCTTTCACTGCTCTGCTCCTATTAATGGTAGCGTGATGAAAAGTATACTATTACCTGCTCAGGAGTATGTAGAATAATTGTACCAAGTTTCGTTAAAATCCGTCGAGTAGTTTTTTTTTCTATAAATAACATACAGACAGACAGACAGACAAAAATTTTACTGATTGCATTTTTGGCATCAGTATCGATCACTAATCACCCCCCGATAGTTATTTTGTAAATATATTTCATGTACAGAATTGACCTCTCTACAGAATTATTATAAGTATAGATAGAAGATGAGCGATAACCTGCGCACGGCGATATGGACAAGGACAACGTCTCTGACGCCACAATAAACGTGGCCAACTACGAGACCCACAAATAAATAATAAAAAATAAAAAAATATTCGAAAAGATGAAAAAAATCTTATGCTCAGACTGGAAAGAAAAAGAAAGATACGATGATTAGTCTTTATTAAAATGTATTGTCTTGCAAAGTATTTAAGTAAATCACAGCCTTTGTAATTTAAGTACTACTGCGCCAAATGATAAGGTTCAAATCGATACGCCCCAAGTGTTAGGTAATTTTAATATGATTTTCCAGCCCTAAATCGGAGAGACGCGTTAAAGACTGAAAGAAATACGAGCGATGTTTAGATGGATATTAAATTTTATTATTGTGTCCCTTGGCGCAGAGAGTACAGATAAGTCTTATGTACCTTGTTCAGAATCTTCTCTTGAAGCCTAATAACTAAACAGACTATTGTATAAGAAATTGTATTCTATACATCAATAACTCTCTCGCTCTGAAAACGGTAAAGGAAAACATCGTGAGGAAACCGGCATGTCCTAGAACCAAAAATTCGAAGACATGTGACATCTACCAATCCGCACTGGGCCCTCGTGGTAGATTATAGCCCATTCCCTCTCATTGAGAGGAGGCCATGTCCCAGCAGTGGGAACATTATAGGCTGATGATGATGATGATGATGACATCAATAACTGGCGGACGTCACTCATTTTTACCCATCGGCTTCACGTAGTTCTCGTTCCCGTAGGAATATGGGTTTAAAATAATAGCCTAAAATCGCTTATGTTACTCGCTGATAATGTAGCTACATATTGCTGAAAGAATTTTTCAAATCTGTCCAGTAGTTATCAAGTTTATTCGTATTAATACAAAAATACAAATCTTTCCTTTTTAATATTAATAAAGATAAACATTAATATTAGTATAGACAAATGCCAGAATGGCATACACTTTAAAGTAATAAATATTGAGTAAACTTGAACCTTCAATCTAGCGACAAGTAGGCAAAAGTAGTCCTTAATGTAACGAACGTATATTTGCTGTGATTTTATCGACCGAGAAATCCATGCTAAAGCAATCACCTAAAATAAACCTACACTTTAAAGTAATAAATATTGAGTAAACTTGAACCTTCAATCTAGCGACAAGTAGGCAAAAGTAGTCCTTAATGTAACGAACGTATATTTGCTGTGATTTTATCGACCGAGAAATCCATGTTAAAGCAATCACCTAAAATAAACCTTCCATACTTAGTACTCAAGATTTAATGTCCTTCGTTCTGAATGGCGCTATCACGAATCTCAATTCATTCGAGACAGATTTAAATCTTCAATAGCTGTTTTATTTACTCGACTCCGAGGCAAAAGGAAGATTTTGTCATTTCAAAGGCTTTATAAGCGTCCATCATAGATAGGTGGAACTATAACTGTCTAAAGTACCGAATACAATTTCCAAGAAATGCTTTGTGGTTTTTAGAGCTTTAGTAATATGAAATGAACATCGTGACGAAACTATCCTAGAATTAAACATTCGAAGACAAATGTAACGACAACCAATTCGCACTGGACCAACGAGCTGGATTACGGCCCACCCTCTCACTCACCCACTGTCTTAGAAACGAAGCATTGTGTCCTAGCAGTGGTAGCATTATGGGCTGATCATGCTTATCAATATGGTATCATCACCATAAGATTCTAAGAGACATTATCCTCTGGCTCATATTCCAATTTATTTGGGGTTGGCGCAGCAAGTTTTCTGCTTCCATTCTACTCTGTTACTTGTCTTTTCATCAGTCACGTCCTTTTAAGCCATATCGTCCTGCACACAGTCCATCTCGACGACTCGAATGGCGTAGTGGTAGTGACGCTGCCTTACGTTCTTAGGGTCCTGGGTTCGAATCCCGGTAGGAGCAAATGTTTGTGTGATGAGCATGGACATTTGTTTCCGAGTCATGGATGTTTATATGTATAATAAGTATGTATTTACAATCAAAAAAGTATATATGTAGTATATCAACTATCTAGTGACCACGACACAAGCTTTGCTTACTGTGGCGCTAGGTGGCGCTGTGTGTTAATGTCCAGCGATATTTATTATTATCGGTGCATCGTGTCTTTGGTTTTCCTCTACTCTTAGCCGTGTACATTCATATCAATATTTTCCTCATTCCTCCGTATCACATGACACAACTTTTCAGTCACCAGTGCCACTTTCAGATTTCCTCACATTCATTTCGGATTTTTATTTCATTGTTTCTTTAAAAACAATTAAAACCAATATTTCTAACATTACTTCCTACTCGCAATATCTCTATTAACATACTAGTCGATGCAGAATTTGTCTATCCCCATGTAACTAGGTCAGTCTTCATATTATTGATTTACCTAAATCTACAGGCAACATATTTTTTCACAAAACTCCACTATCGTTTATGTGTTCTTCCATTACTCTCATACTTATCGAATATTGCGAAAACAGTCGAAAAAATCTATCCATTAATGTCGGACTCTCCATCTTTTCTTACAGCACTTAAATACATATTCATATATGTGAATACAAATACTAGGGCAACTACCACTAAAAGATTAGTAGGTCATCGTGAATGCTCAAAGATTCATGGCCGTTTTCCTAAACCCTGATTTACGAAAACATTAAACATGTTTCCCGAGACAAGTTAGACCAACGTAATATATAGACTTATGGGCTAAGCAATAAATAATGTCTAGACCACGTATTACTTGTAAATACCAACTTGTAATAAGATGTTGTACTCGTAATATTCTTGGTAATAAATATGCTGGTTATAATGATATTATTTTAATATCATCTTTTGACACGACTTTGTTTACGAGCGAGTTTTTTTTTTTGTAGTGTATCTAATTTATAGCTTTCTGTTTACTTCTGAACTAATTTTAATACGAAATAAGGACGGACTGATTTGTATTATTAACAAACCTATTTTTAAACCAATTTCAATGGATGGAGAGGGAGAGGAAGACGAAGGAATGGATGGATTGATTGTGTGAGGTGAATGATATAAAAGAAAAAGGTTAAATGATTGCGTGATAATTGACAGAGTAGAGAGGAAAAAAAACGCGCGTGCCGACCTTAAGTAAGACAAGGGCAGGAAGATGATGATGATTCTTATATAATCAAATGCTGTTCTTTAATTCTATGAAATGTTTCGAGAAAAAAAGGTCAAATACAAATAACCAAACGAAACTGCCACACATTGCCATGCAGTTATGAAGCAGAAAAAAAAGTAAATAGCTTGGTGTAGATTTTTGTCAATTTTAATTAGTGGTTAAGGAAACATACATCAACAACTGTAAAGCCCAAAAAAAAAGTGATATTTGATGGACTCACGTAGATCTTAAGTTACTAATAATAAGCTTAGTTTAATGTACCATGTCCAATGATGGAGCACGATCGTAGTTTTGATTTTTTTCTAAATCAATCAAACAATAAATAAAATGTAAATAAGAGCGCGGACCCCCACGTCTGCGGTAGAAAATTTATTAAAAAAAACCAAACGAAACTCCAATCCCTTGATGAGTGTTGATATCGAAAGATAATAACACAGATATGAAATTGATATTGACAGTAGCATAAATAAACACTAAACAGTAAACCATTTTGCTAAATATGGGTATTCCACAACTTTGCACCGTCACTATGGTACTAAATGCCGCATCAATAAACTAAAAGAAGAATCATTGGATTTGCCTAACACCAGTGTTGATCCCTTTTATAAATTCAGCAAAAAACAAACGCGAACTAAAGCCACCGGTTTCAGAACTAAACTGCGAAACTGATTTGAATAAAACGTATTGTTACGCCGAGGTACGCACGTCACTAGTAAAATGGAAATCAAATATGGCGGCCGGTAAAAATAAAATGTAAAGCGAACCGATTTGAACAAACATTGTCGTTGGATTTTGTGCGAGTGCTCAAAATGGAGGACGGTTTAAATTTTGATGGCAAAGTGTGATGTCTATCGTGTTTGTTGAAGTGTAATGGAATTATCAGTATGTTTTGGTGATTGTATTTTATGTCAATAAGCTCGCCATACATTTACTTTAAAGGGCGTACAAAACCTGTTAACGTAGCCGAAAGGCACATGTTTTTCCGTCATTGCGATCACACTTATAAAGGGTGTAAAACACCTCTTCACGAAGCCGAAAGGCACTTGTTTTTCCCATCATTGCCATTATTTTTTTGTTATACAATGGTGTGCTGGGAACCTTATAGTTACGGAGATATGGGGGATCAAAGTTACAACTTTTTGACAAGTTTTTTGTAAAATACAAGTTCTTTTTGTATGATATGAACTTTTAACACCTCCACGACCCCCGTACTATCCAATCCATCCATCAGCACAATGTTTTAAGTGCATTTCCTTGAGTTCTAACACAAAACATGAGACCTCAAAAAAGAAATAAGTTGTTTCCCAGCAATAATTTTTGCGTAAAGTTACTTAGTTTGATGTACAGAATGCTTGGTTAACGGCTTTGTGATGAGGTGGTTTACACCCTGTATATCATACATTCTGTATGTATACGTTCGACACTTACACCTAACATTTTTTACATAAAGCGCACAATTAGACCCCCGGGTCTGTCTTATCATGCCATAGCCTGAGATTTTATCAACACGCTATTAACGGTTAAGTTATGATCGAATTGATATAATATTCTTTTACTTACGCTTTATGTTTCTACTATTCAGTGAGTCTCTAATGTCTACAGGTATTTGGTTTAGTAAGTTGGGTATTGCAAAAGAAGCGGTACGCCTGCCATAGAAGTTATTATTGCGTGGCACTTGAAGTTATTTGGATTTGGCTTGTCGTGTATTCACGTCCATATTTCACCGGAATTTCAATATCACATAGTATAAGTACTACTCTATGGTTAGTACCGCTACAGGATAGACTGATTGACAAAATCAGGCAGATCCGATTGTTGTCCGTAGCACGGCTCATACTCAAACAAAGCAGAGACGAGTGGAGCGGAGAATAGATGTGAAAAATTTGACCTGTCTCAAGAGAAACTGCAGACATGCGATGTGGATTTTAACTAGTACTGGTCGATTTTCACACGTCTTCTCTCAACTCCACTCGTAAAGCTAAAAGAGACCTTAAGCTTGTGTCAAATGTCTGGTAATGAATAATAAACTTGCTGTGGACACGGAAATTTAAATTTCGTATTTTTGGTATCTACATTTTAAAACAATGGCGTGATGATCTGAACTCGTTACTGACTAATTATCTAGAAAAGGTCACCGAGAGAGTTGAAAATGGAATGTGGGGACCTTTGCTTAGCAGTGGAACAAAACCAAACTAAGTATTCCAAAATAAACTGTATCTTAGTTGTATAAGGTTGAGTTCTAGAAACCGTTCTATGAAAGCTTTCATTGACGTTGACGCGAGTTCCATGATTTTTGTTCCCCAAAAACTGCTAAAATTTTATAACGAGTTTTCACTTAAAAAAAGGGTCAGTGTCCTGTGCACGCATCAACAATTTATCCATGCTGACTTTACCGTCCCCTTTGATATGCACGGAAAGGTTTTCCACTATGCCTACGTGGTTCATTTGTTTGCCAGACGCGCATTCGTGCGTAGCATGGTCGTGGGTCGTATTGGTTGATCCCTCTTACATTTTTGTACAAAGCGAAACTAAGTACACTTGCGTAGTTTAGCCTTTGTGTTTCTATGACGAATGATGAAATGTGGGAGGGAGCATTATACACTTATGTATGCGTATACCTCTGCGTGATAACCGGGTGTTATGTTGTTGTTATCATGCGCTTTCCAAGTTGCTTTAATTTGAAAATGATTTGGAGGACTGTCTTTCTGGTCTAATGGTTGCAAGCGTGACTGCTGAGGTCCTGGGTTTGATTTCCAGCTTATGATAAGAGTTAATGGGATTTTGCATAAAGAATATTTCAGTAGCAGCCGGTTTCGGAGTCTGAAATTGTGCCTGAATGATGGCAATAAGCTCGCCTCTTTTAGAAGAGACTTACTCATAACTGCCGAAATGTGAGTGTACTTTGGGTACACCTCTGCCTACCCCTCAGGGATAGTGTTGTATTATAATTTGGAAGAAAACTGGGAAAAGGTTTTTTTAAACGCCAACATGAAAGCAAGTACGTTTATAACTGATGAAGGTTAAACTGACAATGATAGCTTTGATGACAATGTTGAAACAAATACCAACCAATTCTAGATTGCCAATCATAAAACACTGTTCAACAATAAAGACCAAAATGACATGGTATCAAAGGATCAATACTCGTCCGAACAAATATTTGTGTGGCCTACAAACACTAAATATTTGGTGGAAATCTGTCTGTTTGTACATTCATTTCGTATTTGTATTGCAACAACAATATACTGTCCCACTAGAGATAGTTTGAAACTTTAGGCGAGACCCATTTTCCTAGACCAAGGTTTTAATGGGAGCTGCTAACTGTGATAAATATGTCGTTAAAGGCGTACTTTGATGATGTGCTAAGGTCATAACGTTCTCAGCAAACTCATCATGTTTGTATGAGCTTGTATTAAACAACAAGGAGGCTATACCTGTTTCAGTAAAGGCTTGAAGTTAGTATGATGAAGTGTGGAGGACTGAGTGGGTAATATGATCGTAAATTTTTTATTTTCCTGCTGTTGATGGGAGTGGAGAAAGATAGAATATTAAATCCGTCATCTGCGATAAGCGGGATGAGAAACTTCTATATTGTTGTTTATAGTGATTTGCTTTGGCATATGATTAAAATCTGCATAATACCTTTTTGTACGTTATTTACAAACTACTCGTATTAATAGATTTTAAAATAATCTTGAAAAAATGAACAAGTTTCAAATGAGAAAACATTTAAAAGTATTGTTTTCTTCTCATCATTTTCAGCAGAAAATCTGGCCAAAATGCTGGCAGGATAAAATAGTCAAGATCGAGTCAGAAAACGACTTCTAATACTTTTGAAAGGTTATTAGGAGGACCATCATTTAAAAACAGATATCACATGTCTCAGGTGACGCCTTAAACACCAGCCAATTGCAAGTACCTAATGGCAACTAAGTATATAACAGTGTTGTTAATTTTGATCGTGATAAACACAGGCAACTTGTAAACTCAAGCACAGTTTTGTACTACACGTTATTTATAGACCCTCTCCTCTTTCTACCAGGGTACACAAATATACATTATATTCCCGGACAACCGAATTTCCTTTAGAGAAATTCCGTCCGACACATTTCTTTAAAAACTGCTCCAACGTATGCTCTTACGTCGTTGAAATATTTCACTCGGGCGAAACTTCCCCAGAATAAACATATATCAGCTATATTCAAATTAAATAAGCCATAATTTTTAAAAGTCTCAAGTTACGGCGTGGTTATGCAGTTTCTCTGGTATTACAAGCGTTCGCATAATGCGATGTGTCTACCAAGTACGTCTAACTTACTCCAAGAAATTGTAAGACTTTTTTTTTATTATCTTCTTAGTTTAACGTGCACGTAAAGGTTTTAAATGGTGTTCCAACTTTGCATAACGCGGAGTTTTTAAGAGTTTTAGATAGAGTTTATTCAGAAGATGCACAATTGCGTCTTGCAGTGAAATTGTTTTTTCGAGTGGTTTAACTATTTGAATAGCGTGAGAAAAACGAAGATCGTCAGCTGCTTGCCACCGCGAAAGTTTTGATAGTAAAGTAAGGGAAATAAATGAGCCATGTTTTACTTCAATGGTCACATTGTTAATAGATAGCCACCATTACATGTTTACAACTTTAAATAAACGTATTTTTACGACTTTATCAAACGTATTGGTTAAAGAAAGTGCATGGACATAAAACAAAAATTATGGACGATAATAATAGTGAAAACGCTGAATTATTTGGTCCTCTTAAACAAATATATTTATTTTATAGTAGTCATAAAATAAAACGCAGATATCTCGTTTGTCTACGTTGGACGTATTTTGAAAAGAGGTTGCAGTAATTTATTGGGAAAATAATTCAATTTACTTGTTTATGACTAAAAATCTACGTTCGAAATATTTCACCAAAATAAGCAAATAAGACTTTAATTTTTAAATATTTATTAACAGAGACGTGGCAGTGAACTTTACATTTAATTGTACATTTTAAAAGTCATGATTTAAATCTCACTGACTGCCACGTTGGTCTAGTGGTTGCAAGCGGGATTGCTGAGCATGAGGTACTGGGTTCAATTTCCTGGTCGCACAAAGAGTTATTGGGTTTTTCCTTCAGGAATGTCTCAGTAGAATCGACTCCAGATTTATGCTCAGTTAAAAGCAGTAGGCTGAGATATTAATGGCGGACTTTTAATCATAACTGGAAAAATTTGAGTGTATTATTAAGTTCACTCCTGCCCAACCCTTTGGGGATAGTAAGGGTGATGTTCTTATTTAAATCTTATATCTCATATTGACCGTTTTGTAGTAAGTTCTTTAACTCGACCAATACTACATTTTACCTATCGTAATTCCAAAGAATCAAAACCCACAGAGTTCGATCAAGACTTCCCTACACATCAGACGCGTCTATCCAATGACAACCAATCTTCGTCCAACATAAAAAGAAGAAAAACGTTTAACTAAATGGCCGCCTATAAACCAACATCAACAAAGTTGGCGAACTGAAAAACTTGGATAAAGAGCAATTTGCCAAACTACAGCGATTTGTTGCCGCATCAAATGATGATGATATTATTCTGAGGAAAGTATGGTGAAATGTATTTGATGTGTGGGTAATAGTGGGGTAATGTGGCTATCTTATAAACTAAGCATTCGCAAGGTTAGTGTAAACTGTCTGGAAACCAGTAATATCTTTGAAAAAGATGGTATGCGTGTTGATCATGGGAGTCTTGTTCTAGCAGTAACCAATCTAACACCGAAGGTAGTGGTGAAGTATTTTTGGAACCTACTCTGGACTTAAAATTTAGTAACAATATTTTTTTTGGCAGCTATACAGAAAGAGGTGTGAAAGAAGGAAAGGAAAACGTATTGCCCAGCTGTAAGACAATTTACAGATTAAAAAAAAAACAAACAAAGAATATGCGCAGCTTCGCAAGAAATGGAAAGAGTTTAGGGAGACCTTTGCCCAAAAGTGACACCGAGCAGAATAGCAGAAACAAAACAATCTACAATCACAGAAGGCATTATCTAGTATACCTGTGGGCGTGTTACTATTCTAGACAAAGTCTGAAAATATCTCATCCGCAAGATACTGGTAATAATAATTTCCCGGATGAGCTCCTACACAAAACTCTACCACGACATGCATTTAGTACACTACATTAATTCTAATACTTACATGTCACTGAAATGAACGTACCGAAACGAAATCTAGAGGACACAATTTACGGTACAAAATCTTTGTACCAAGTAACAAAATGCTTAACATTTCAACTTTTACCCACGGTCGCGTGCATTTCAAAACGTTAAGTTTACAAAGTACCCATTGAAGCTTTACCCAGGGTGAATGCAAGGTGAATAGGCGGTAACGAGCGTGCTGGCGTGAGCGATAAGCGGCTCCAAAATGGTTGCAAAATCAGAATAGGATAATAATATGAACTACTTTTCAATTCGTAAAATGATGAAAGTGACAATTCATAATATTAAGTGCGTCTATGACCATTTTATGAATTTTAACGTGATTCTTGTTATAATCTTTTATGAATCTACTATAGTGCCCACTTTAGATCCCCTGGTAGCTATATTGCACGGCGAGTAGTTATAGCAGATCTACAGGCTATACTATAACATACCCCTTGCTCACAATTTTTATTTACGTAATTTTAATTTGTGTTTTTGTTTTGTTAGTGACATAATTGATCTTTTAATGACATGATTTATTATTTCGTTAACTATGTTCATTTTATTGAATTGATTCTTTTCAAATTTTAACTGTATTATTTTATATTTAAATTGTAAACTTATCCGAATTTTAATATTGTATTGTATTGTACAACGGGCTGGTGTCCGCAACTACACGTCATAGCACGTATTTTGCGTATGGGCTATAATCCACCGCGCGGGCCCAGTGCGGTTTGATAGATGACACATTATACAGGGTGAATTTTAATTAATGCGACAAAATGAAATTGGAGCTTCAGTTACAGTAACATAGTAATTATAAACTGTTTTTTCTACAATCTAAATCGTTAAAAAAAATTACGTGATTATCGTTTTCAAAAGGTCCATTGATGTTATTATCTTTATTTTAGTACGAATTATCGGTATTCCAGTAATATGCAAAATAAATAACAAAAATTAAGGCAAAATTAGGTAAATGACCGCTATATTGAGCACTGCGATGAGTCTGCAAGATTTTTGATACTTTTATTATTTTAATGGTTTTCGTAACACTGATCAATTATTTTTTAATTTTATATTTTATACATTTTCTTGACAACACGTATTATTGTATATTTAAATTTGTCGCATCTATTCAATTTCACCCTGTATCTTCGAATTTTTGGTTGTAGGACAGGCCGGTATCCTCACGATGTTTTCCATCAACGTTTTAAGAGCAGTGGTGATGAAATAAATTACACAAAGTAATGTACCTGTCTGGGTTCGAAACCACACGTTTTTCCAAGTTAGGTAGCAATGGGTAGCAATTAGGTAGCAATTATTGATCAATAGCTTAACGCGGTCCGACACAGACAACTAGCCATTCTGACGTTCACCAATTTCCTGCTCATAAGTCCGCCACCACTGGGCCACTGCTGTTGTCTGTTTTGTAATTGTATTATTTATTTTTAATTGTAAACATTAAAACCCATATTGTGTTTGTTTTTAATAATGAGTTTTCTACACAATGTAAAAATTGTTTATGAAATGAATGAAATTTAATTAAATGAAATTTCTACCAAAAGACGGGTTTGATACTTCGTGCCCGCTTCAGCATCCGCTCTAGCTCCTCACTCTAGTAAAAGCTTCGACAGAGATCCGGCAGAAGATATTATTCATGCACCAAAAGTTTACAAAGTTCCTCATTCGTTCCACGTCACTATGTCTGTAAGTTGAGTCATAGTTAATTTGAACTTCTACAGCAATATTTAATATAATTTTGTTTTACACTTCTCAAGTTAGCTTAAAGACGTGAAATTACTTTAAAGTGGTCGATTTTTCTTTAAATTAATATTTAAATGACTTTGACATGGAATACGAGTTTAAGTTGTGCTCATGAATTTTTAGTTAAATGAAATAACCTTGCTATAATATTTTTATTTTCACAGAAATTGCTAGAAAGACCTCGTATTAAAATGAAACAAGTTTGAACAAAATAAAACACACACAAAAGTTTGGTTAATGTAAAAAAAAAAACAAACTCACAGTCAATGTATAAACCACAAATGATCCAAATAGTCAATATTACCATTCCCACCATTACCCTTCTAGTAGGCACTCAAACTAAATCTGACATGTCACGGAAATCGATGAACGCATAATATCATATAACACGATCAAAGCAAATAATATTTCAGGACAAAATTTCCATACGTCTAATGTAAGTGATACACACAGTAAAGGTCTGAGGATAGTTCCTTGAGGGACCCTTTTAGTGGGCACCAATAAATCAAACCCTAATGGAGTGTGTAAGCCTCTCGCAGGGTCTGTGCGCATAATATTTTCGAATTTTACAGTAGGCAAGGATAGAACCGACCCCAAATGGTCCGAATATTGATGGCACCCCATGTTGACATTGTAGTAAGCATTAGATAGAATGATTGGACGAAAATGTGAAAGTTTTCTCTTGTAAGATTTTTGCTTATTCATGGGGTCGCTTTTTATTGATTGTGTGTGTGACTTTGTGATAAGAAAAGTGTTCAGAATATGTCTGAAAGGCTATTAGAGGGTGTCAGGGGGCCGTGTAATGTCGTTATATGAAACATGAATGCTAAACGAGTTTTATCTTAAAATTATACTGACTATCAATATTCTGTACTAAAACTAAAGTTTATTTTGAGTAATAACGTTTTTAGTCATTCACCAAGTTGAACTTTTAACGAGTCTAGAGGTTATTTCATAATTAATATTTGAAATATCTACGTAGATTAGGTTTTAGTTTCTAGAACAAAATTTAAATTCTAGATTATATTAATTAATTTATACTTAGGGTATACTGTTACCAGAATGTTGAAATCAATTACTCCAAGCTTACCTGCAATAAAAAAAGAAAAATTTAATTAATTCAGTCATCCTATCCTATTATATTATAAGAACTAAATGAGAGTTAAATTGCTAAGTGAGATAAATAAGACTGTCATGTTATTAACGCTGATGAAAACAAAGCTACTGTTGTAATTATGCTACTTTGGAATATATAAAATATACATGTCACACGTTTTAAAACATTCATACTAAATATTCCAAACATGAAAGTGCCAATCGAATTCCAACGTTACACTGAAAATAAAATTCATGATTTATTCAGTGCCGCTAATAATAGATTCATACACAGATTTGTCCACCCTATAGATGAAAAAGGGATAATGCTTGTCATAACAAGGCTTTCACACTGTCACACAAAACTTTTTTACAAAAAATAAAACCGACTTCAGAGAAAACAAAAAAGTGAAAAATAACTTTAGCTTCAGAAGTCGGTGACCTTTGTTTGATTGATTTAGTTTTTTTGTCACCGACTTCTGAAGCTAAAGTTATTTTTCACTTTTTTGTTTTCTCTGAAGTCGGTTTTATTTTTTGTAAAAAAGTGTTTTTATTTTTCATTTTTTAGTGGTTCACAGTCATGTGCTTACCCCCTCAGAGCATACAGGCGTGATATTACGTCATGATGTAGTATGAACAATGAACCTACATGCGATTTCAGCAATTACTGCAGATTTGCCGTCTATTTCTGAAGAGTTCCTTTGTATATCTCGGAAGATCAGCATCAGATCTTCAACAAATTAAAATGGGACCAATCGACAAGCATCAGCTTTCAATCAAAAAAAGAATCATCAAAATCGGTCCACCCAGTCGAAAGTTCTGAGGTAACAAACACAAAAAAAAAAAAAAAAAAAATACAGACGAATTGATAACCTCCTCTTTTTGGAAGTCGGTTGAAAACTTCCTGAACACGAAGCCAAAGAAGTTTTGTTTTATATTCAAAAGCTAATTAATGGTACTTTTCGCAATTTAGGCCCATTCACATTTAATATTGAAAAGGATTAGGGTCCCAGTTGTTTTGCGGAGAGCAAAAAGAAAAAGTTTCTATAAGGTCTACCCGTTAAACTGACTTGGGTATAAGTGGACGTTCTTCGTAATATGAAAAGTTTGACAGTTAACGACAAAGTGGCGTAAAAAGTGTCCTTAAAACTATTTAATGGTATTAAAAAAATACTGGTATAATGTTGTTGTAATGTCTAATAGAGGTTTCTTATTGTTATTTGAGAGAACTTGTTGTGGAATGGATGTCATTGTTAAAAAAATGCGTTGACTTCTCAAACTCAAACTCAAACTCAAATCATTTATTTCATTTATTTCAACTAGACCATTACGGCACTTTTGAATGTCAAAAAATTGAAAGAAAAATCAAAGCTACAGTCACAGACACAAGGCATAATAACTTGCGAAAGTACTGTAGTTGCCCATTCCCTAGCGTAGATCTCTATGGAGAAGAACGGGCAAGAAACTCCATGGACACTCTTTTCAATCAAAAATGTTGTTACAAAATCTTGGTTACATCTTTCATGTTGAGATTATAGATATATGTGAGAACGATGTAGAAAGACGTGCACAATAAGAGCGTCCAGAGTAAAAAAATAAATCAACAATTTAAAATAAAGCAATTCAAATGATCCATGGCAGCTAAGAGATGACCAGTCCCGACTGACAGCGCCCGTTCACGAACATGACGCATGGATCAGCGCCATTCAATTCAACCATATTGAAGGGAACTAAATGACCCGACTCACCCGCCACCATCAGCAAGACATTTAAGCGAGCATGACATTCTCTCAGCCACCAAGGCATATTCAAGTCAATGAAAGATAACAAAATGCAAATGGAAGCTTTACAGTACATGGTACTCACACATGTGCTATGCAATTATACAATACTAAGAGATGGACTCTATACAATGCAAGAATACTTTTACAATCTTCTGCAGCTACCACAATAGTTGTCCAATAAGGTTGCACCTATGGTTGCGGAGCAGGACCAGCATTTAGCCAAGCATTTTTATCCTCAATGTAATCCCCCAGCTTATAATATGCTTGCCTACATAGTGTGCGTTTTACACAAGATTTAAATTTCGTCTCATTCAGTTGTAGAATGTGGGGAGGTATTTTATTATAACATTTTAAACAGTACCCCATGAAAGATGAATCCACTTTAGCAAGCCTGAAACCTGGCTGAACTAGTTGGTCCCTATTTCTAGTATTATAGTGGTGTCTGTCACCTCTTTTACTGAATAAATGCAGATTTTTCCTAACGTACATAATATTTTCATAGATGTATTGACAAGGTACTGTCATGATATTAATTTCCTTAAACAGTTCTTTTAGAAAATCGCGTCTACGTAATTCATATATGGCTCTGATGGCTCTTTTCTGCAGAATAAAAATAGACTCGATGTCTGCAGCCCGTCCCCATAGTAAAATACCGTATGACATAATACTATGAAAATAACTAAAATAGACTATCCTCGCCGTATCAACATCAGTATATTGACGGATTTTTCTAACAGCATACGCTGCTGAGCTCAGACGGCCTGCAAGAGATGTTAAATGAGGACCCCATTGTAGCCTGTGGTCGAGCGTAATTCCCAAGAAAACCGTTTTATTGACAAATTCAAGTTTCTCTTGATTCAATACTATGTCACAATCACTACTTTTGACATTTGGTAAAGCAAATCTTATGCACTTAGTTTTTTTCCCATTTAGTACTAAATTATTAGCGGTAAACCAGTTATGAACCTGCAGTAGGGCGCTATTTACGTCGTCAAGATTTGTGGCACGTCTGTTTATCCTAAATATTAAAGAAGTATCATCAGCAAACAACACCATTTGCGGATGGTTGTTAAATAAATGGGGTAGGTCATTAATGTATACTAAAAAGAGGAAGGGACCCAATATCGAACCTTGTGGTACACCCATTTTTACTTTTAAACCCATCGAATTTACACCCTTTACTTGTACATGCTGCTGTCTATCATTAAGATATGAATTTACTAAACTAAGCGCAAGTTTACCTAAACCGTAATGCTCAAGCTTCAAAATCAGGGTTTCGTGATTTACGCAATCAAATGCCTTCGAGAGGTCACAGAAGATTCCTATGGCATCTTGTGCCTCTTCCCACGCAGTAAAAATGTGTTTTAATAAAGTGACACCGGCGTCAGTCGTACAACGTCCTTTGGTGAAACCATACTGATGTTCGTGTAAGATTTTATTGGTGTTAAAATGGTTAAGCATCTGATTGAGCATTATCTTTTCAAACACCTTGCTAAAAACCGGCAACACGGATACGGGCCTATAATTGTTGGTGTCTTTAGTGTCCCCGGATTTAAAAAGTGGTATTACCTTACTGAATTTCATTAGATCCGGGAAGACCCCTTGATCCACGCACAAATTAAATATTGAGGCTAAATACGGCGCTACAGTCTCAACAATTGAGGTACAAGCTTTGATAGACATACCCCATAGATCTTCGGTTAATTTGATCTTGATTTGCTTAAAAGCTTTTATTATTGTCATGGGGTTTACATGATGAAATTTAAATTCATTTGAACAGGCTGAAACGTTCGCCTTCAATAAATCCATAGAGAGCAAGGGAGAGGAATTTAAGGTTTCAGTAGTTTTAAGTGGGATACTGGTAAAGAAATTTACAAATTCTTGAGCGATTTCATTATTAGAGCTCACGAGACCATGTGAGGTCTCTAGTGTTATGTCATTACTTGGTTTTTTAGATCTATTAGTCTCACTGTTGATAATTTTCCAAACCGTCTTGATTTTGTTATCGGCTGATTTTATTTTATTGCTAATGAAAAGAGACTTGGCTATCTTGCAAGAGTTTTTAAAAATTTTCGAGTAAGTAGCCACATATTTACTAAAAGTTTCTGTGTTGATATAAGGCTTAAGGCCGTACAGCTCAAACAATCGTTCCCTACTTTTCCTAATACCCTGTGTTGCCCAGTCACTGAAAATAAACTTTGGGCCAATAGTCTTAGTTTTCTGTTTTAAAGTATTATTGAACTCGGTGTGCACTACCGAAAAGAATTCTTCATACAATTCATTTACGTTGTTTCCAATATGGCCTGGTATATTTAACTTGCTAATTAAATTATTATTAAACTTTTCTAAATTGCTGGGTGTTATTTGTCTAGTTTGAATCTGGATTCTTTGTAAATGTTTATTATACGCGAAAGCAACAGTCTGTCCGCTGTGATCTGAAGGAAGGTAATTTACGATGGATTTATCCAAGTAGTCGCAGCCACAAAAAACATTATCAATACATGTAGCAGTATTTGTAGTAATTCGGGTTGGTTCTGAAAAAACATTAGACAAATTAAATGATTTAAAGAGATTTAAAAATCTACTGCTGTTTACATTATTCTCTAAAATATTGATATTAAAGTCACCACAGATAATTATTAGTTTACTACCAGTTACAAGTTTTGCCAAAGTATCTTCCATTACTGACTCAAAGATAGAGTAATTCAGGTAATTAGGGGGTCTGTAAACGCACACTATGACATACTTATCTAGCTCAACACAAGACAATTCTATGCTATGTTCAACCGAAAGATCGACAATATCATTACGAGGCTTAAATTTAACACAATTTTTAACTAAGATTAATGAACCCCCACGCATCTTAGACTTCCGGTTAAAGCAGCTGCCCACACTATAATTCTCGTAATTAAATTGCATTTCGTAATCCTTCATCCAATGTTCAGATAGACAGATAATATCAAATTTGTTTTTTTCTAAAAATAGTTCGATTTCTAATTGTTTGGAAGAAAAACCCTGAATATTCTGATGAAATAATGTAAAGGAATTCTGCTTAACCCCTTTTTGACAATTAATTAACTGAGAGCTAGAAGATACCTTAGAGTTGACAAGTTTGCCTAAATTATCATTCGTACCTTCCATTGTCTTACTGACTAGTTTAAATCTAAGCTAAAATGTGTATAATTACAATTAGTATAATTACTAATTTCCGTGGAACTATTTACAAAAGACTGCGACATACCACATATGTCTGAGTTTAAATTAAAAGCTAATAGCCGAGCTATTTGACGTCTAAAACTAATAGGCAGGTACGCATTATTCCTCGTTGACTTCAGTTTCTGGACGAAACTGTTAGTGTCGAAAAACGTCAACTTGTCACAATAGTGACTTACTAGTAAACACATGTGATTGTTAAGACTATGAATATAATGATTTTGCCTGCTTGACAACTTTTCAAAATATGGAAAGGCACACAGAATGATTTTCTTACAATTTAGTTTCAACAGTTGAGTGACATTGTCAGTGATTTCATCAATTTTTACGTTCAAACTATTACCAACAAATATAGTTACAATATCATTAGGATCGAATTCCTTCCGAGTTATGGATGCCATTATCTGGTTGTATGAAGCCTGAGGTGTACAATAATTTTGAGTAGAATGACTCAGATTATTACTAACTAATTTTCCCAAGCCTTTCCCTAAACTATCAGAAAACATAATAAAGCAACCACAATGTGTACTACAACAAGGGGGAGAACTACATTCTGTTTGTCCTACCACTGATGAACCTTGGTCAATGTGTGGTGAATCTAGAATGGGGATACAACCCGGAACACTGCCCAACCGGGTCGAGTCCTCTGTTACCTCAGGCATGAAAGTGTCCGGGCTGGATTCCCTTTGTGATGTACATTGGGTGTTATTGAAGGTCATCATGTCTTCACTGTCTGCATTACTATTATCCTTATTGACTAATTCGTTTGTAGCTAGGATATGTTCCTTTATTTGTTTTTGCGATTTCACATACATGGAATAACATGATTGAAGTTGATGCTCTAATGTTTGAATCTCAGACTGTAAGTTTTGAGTATCTATTTCATAAAAATGTTTACTATCCTCTAATTTAATTTGATAGTTGTTTAACTTTTTAATGAGAAAAACACGTTCTTTTCTTATTTTATTGATGTTAGAACTATGTTTTTGTTGTTTTTTAAATTTACTGCATTTCTTTATTATTCTATTAAGTTTAGCATATTTTTTTATTTTATTTTGGCTAACTTTATAACTGCTACAATTATATTTCAGAATAGAATCTTCAGTAAGATCTATTGTTGTTAAAGAATGTGGGTTGCAATTGGAATTTAATAATTGATTATATAGATGATCTGTTTCCCTAATCTGAGTACATTCTCTTTGTTTCTGAAACTCAATTATTTGTTTATTGGCATGAAGCAGTTCATCTTCTAAGTCCCTAACCTTACATAAAGCCGTTTCATAATAATTACTGCAGTCGTTGAAACCATCTGTGACCACCCGCAGTTTGTCCCGTTCATCGACAACCTCCATGTACTGTTGGTGCAGGTCAACGAGTTCCCGTTTCAAGCTAGTGTTTTTGTGAACGACTTTCTCGATTTCAACCTCATGTTCCTCTCTATCCAATAACAGCTGCTGACATTTGCTGTTTGATTCCTTAAGTTCATCAAGGGCCGTTCTCAACTTAGCTTGCAACTCCTGGGTAGTAGCCTTACGGGTCATCACAGGCATGGTTTCAGGGAATAGAACTGAAAGTAGAAGTACAAAGAATGGTGAGAACTAATTGGATGTACAAAATTAGAAAAGCTAGAAATGAAAGGAGAAAATGAGAATAGACTGGAATATGTGATAAATAAACTGGTAACTGAGGTAGGCTTATGTGTCTTACAAAAATATTTCAATAAGATGATTTAAATTAAGTTGAAATTACACTTATTTATGTCTTTTACTTTTTTCATAAAGTGGGTAGGACTCTTGAAATAAAATTACTGGACCTGACTAAAAACTGCTAAAAATTTATAAAGAATAATCAATGTTCACTATTGTTTTGTACTTAGTTGATTAAATAGATAGATGGTTACTATATTAACTTATTACAAACTACACAACTACTTATTTAACAAGTGATACCTGACACTGAACCTAAGTTCAAAAAAAAAAAAAAAAAAAAAGTGCCAGATTGATCAGAATAATGATTTTAGTGTTCCATGAAAGCTATTAATAAACTAATGTAAGCTATTTATACAATAAAAGGAAACAAAAATACTCCCCAGATTTATCCACCGGAACAACAGCTGATTGTGATATAGGTTACCGGTTGAGGTGGGCAACCAAACACTATGTTTTATGGCGTATTTTTCCGTGAAAACAGTAATCCTAGGTATTTATACACTTAGTAGTATTTTAATTACAATAATACATGTTTTTAACACTTAAAAATTAATTAAAACTAATTTTAAATTACGGAGCGAAATTTTGACATGTCACTCAACCAGTGTTGCCCTACGCTACTCCTCTACTATTGCATGATGTTTTTTGTAGCACTCACAACACTAAAAACAAATTAATTAATCTAATTTTAAAACATTGTAATTAGGCAAATAATAATTAATCTTTGTAACCACCGCAATATTTTGAACAGTGTTTACAAGTAATGGTTTCTTTGGCTACACAGCGTTTTGAGGGTAGTACAATGGTTAATTTAAGTAAATCAATTTTGTAAATATTCAAAATTTCGTTATAAGTTGATGAAAATAACGAAAACTAAATTAACAATAATAAAATCTAGGTCAAGATGACTAAATATAAAAATGAACAACACAAGAATACCTTTTTCTTGGTTAAATAATTAAAACCTTTAAACAAGTTAATATTTCACTGACCCAAAATAGCATAAAGGGGCCCACCGCCGAAATTAGGTAAAGTTTCCGCCGTAACCATTTTCCACCCCGTTGGGAGTGGAATAAGAAAAAGAAAACTTATTTTTGGAATAAATCCAACGCATTACAGAACAAGAGTTTTGAGTAATTTGCTATAATTTTGTAATATTACCATAGGATTCAATCCTATGGTAAATCGCGATTTCGAATAGACGTCGATAGTCAATTGCTTGATTCGACTTATTTGAGCATGATTTGTTTTCTTTATTCGAATAAAAATGGACGTAGTAGATTAATGAAGTTCGCTAGTTAATTGTTAAGTTTGTGATATACATTGTTGGAATTAGCTTACAATAAAATCTTATTTTTTTTGCAAAAAAGTAATACTCGTTATATCCATTAACATCTCATCCTCCCACTCTCATTACAAGCATACCCGCAAACGACAATACCTACACACTTCCTAACTCTCGACACCCATTACGGGAAACGCGCCTTTCCATCCCTTGTAATATCATAAGCGGTTAGAAAAGATTGCCCCACCGCTGTTACATCCAAGTGCTTCATAGGCCACAGGGGTGGAATTGCTACCGAATGTAGACGAAGTCAGTCAAATGCGCCTCCGAAATGGGAAGCCATAGTAAGCAAGCGTAACCTTCACTAATAAAGCGTGTATGAAACTGAAGAAGGGTCTTAGGTAAATGTTTTGTTGTTCATTCGTGTTTAAAAATAATTGTTAGAAGACTTTGGTCTATACGAGGAGCTCGTGGCTAAATAATAACAGCCGCTTGGGCCGATCTTTAGGTTAAGCCGTGCTTGCCTAGGTTGGTCTGTGGATGCGTGACCACATCCTTATATACCGGGTTTCCTCCAGACCTCAAACTTCACACGGGTGAAGACGCGGGCAGAAGCTAATCTTAGATAAATTTTCAAAGAAGTTCTAATCCGTTTAACAAGGAAACGATCCAAAATCGGAATACTCCATTCCTCAATACGACCCATTGTAACACAGCTTGTTATCAAAGCACAAGCCACACATATTAAAACAAATGAAGACACTAAAAACCTGTAACAAGACTTTGCAACCACATTTCACCAAACAAATATTGCCATTGCGTTTCCAAAGTCCTTGTGTGAAAATTACTCTTTTCTCTATTACCCCACACGCTATAAAAACACAGCTGCTTGTGTTTTCATAGCGAAGAAGACAATAACATCTGTTTTTATTGGTCAACGTTGTCAAAAGGTATCAAATGTAAGTACGGGCTGTTGCATTTTACTGTATATCTGCTTTACTGTTAGCGTAATACCTTATTATGTAGGTGTGAGAGCTGATAATGAATTATTACACTAAAAATAATTGCGCAGCCTGTTTTCTTCTCCCATACTTCGTTATCACTCATAATCTCATCAGATACCTTAGCCATATCACCCTTCACAGTCTTTCCATCGTTTTTTTCGTCTTCCACTTCTTTTTATTGAGGTGTCAAATAAAAACCACGTTAATATTATACGATAAAATAAATTATCGTCAATAATGAAACCTTTTGTGATAAACTGACCCTCCTTTGCCCGTCCAAATCAAAAGCGGTTTTGCAACTTTGATTTAAAATTTTAATGTTGATTGAATTCTGAATCTAAACTAAGAATTGTCAACTGTATAGCGTGCTTGTATTGTCACTGTGTGTCTAAACATTTCCAGACACAGAAATTACTGTCTGGAATGTTTTAGTTTCCACCATTTTGTCTGACAGTATTTTTATTGTTTCATTCACACTATTCTTCTGATTAAAGTGTCTGAAATGTTTGTAATTTTACCTAAATCTAGTATTTGTTTAGTCAAATTTGGTTACCTCTTGTGTATTTTGTTTACAAATTCTTTTATTATCTGTTTGAAACAGACCGTGTTAAGAAAATCAAGATGGTTGTTATTTTTGAGGTCAATCGAATCGTTAATACTTTAAATGATGAGATGGTAATGACATGTTTTAAACTCAATTACTCTTTCTACGTCATGGATTTTTGGTTTTATCATCAACTTGTATTTTATAGGGCTAACATCTTTCTTTTTTTGTGCTATCTAAAGTTAGCAACAATGCACATCAAAGTCTTCATCATTGAGCATCTACTGTACAATTCCTTAGCAATATTCCTAATAAACTTGAGTACTATGCAAATCAATCTACATGGAGTTAACTTCGCCTTCTCGAAACAAAATGAAACAATGTTTCAACCGAGTTCAAGACGTAGAGAGGTCTTATTTAAAACTAATTGGAAGTTACGGTACAGTTTCTTTATCCATATATTCATCATAAAGTTAAGGGAAATTGTACCTACCTGCTATTGTTACAATGACGGTATTATGCCTTTTGTCATTAAGAAGGTACAACCCATAAGTTCGGTCTGCTACAACCCTCGGTTACAATTGACCTTTTGAACTGAGAATTAAATTAATGGTTGTATTTGAGCTTGTGTTGATATAGTTTGTAACAGTGTTTTGTTTTTGTTTAACCACCTGGAGGCCTTACTAACAAGCAATTGTTTTCAAAATGTTTCGTTGTGTTGCATCGACATTCAACATGAATATGAATGGGTAGATACAACAGTAGCGGAAGACCAAAGAAAAGAAGGATGGACTATGTAAAAGTATAATATGGCAAGAAAAGAGATGTCTGATGAGATGCCGAGTAATAGATAAGTATAAATCTATACTAATATTATAAAGAGGAAAACTTTGTTTGTTTGTTTGTAATGAATAGGCTTAAAAACTACTGGACCGTTTTTAAAAATTCTTTCACCATTGGAAAGCTACATTATCCACGAGTAACATAGGCTATATTTTATCCCTGTAGTCCCACGGGAACGGGAACTACGCGGGTGAAACCGCGTGACGTCCGCTAGTAAATAATAAAAAATAAATATCGCTGGACATTAACACACAGCGCCACCTAGTGCCACACTAAGCAAAGCTTGTGTCGTGGACACTAGATAGTATGGAAGAAGAAGATATGCTACGCAGAACCCAAATGAGAATCACTATTATTTAACTGTATCGACGTAATCTTGTCGATTGTTGTTAACCAATACCATAATCACTACCCCTGTTAGAACAACTTTGTCTAGGGCCCTTAGGAAAGGAAACAATTTGTTCTGAGAAACATTGAATATGTTAGTATTTACTTCTAATTTTCGAACCCAAATATTCTGTGATTTAGTATTCTATTCTGTCTTGTCAGTTTCGCTATCTACTTACCTGCCTTGTCCATCTTAATTGAAGATCTATTTTCATCTTATTTACTTCGATGTTTAAAAAAAAAGAAAACATTTTATTTCAGGCTTTGCACATAATCACATACAGTTCACCCATAGCAGCTACGTAATGTTATTATATATAAATGATTGAAGATTAAATTAAATTAGATTAGATTAGATTCGATTATTATTATTAAATTAAATTAAATTACATATTAGTAATACTTATTATTTATTTTATCAACCCGAGATGAAATATATTAAAAAAAAACGACAACTCAAACTACAGCATGTTTTTAGTTTGTTTATCAAGCAAAATCAAATTACAAAAAATAGAACTAACTTTAACATTTTATTAATTAAAAAAAAAATAAACACTAAACAATTTCAAAATTACAGATTAGGCACGTTGACTTTCCAAACGGGCAGAAGTTTCCCTTAGGCAAGTTGACTGTTCCGTAAAATCTACTTTATTTTTTTCTATTAAAATATCGTATAAATATAGCAGCAGTCCTTCATCAATACCCAACATCAACTTTAATGTAATGCAAATTGAAGTTTGTGAGCGAAACACGTTATTTCGAAGTACGGACCAATCAATATTAATATTACAAAAGTTTCATGTTTTATTGCTTCTATCTACGTTTTAAGTGGTTAATTTAGTAACTTTGCTGTTTATAATAACGAGAGGATGAAGCTTTTCATTAGAACAATCGACAATGTTGATGAGTTTTCAAATGTTAAATTATCAACTTAGATCCTTGCAAAACGATATGATTTAGCTACGTTATTATCATCTTAATATTTTTACATGATACAGAGTAAAATAATAATGATTTGTTGTGAATTATTCAAATTATGGATTGAATTAATGACTTCAATTTATATTTGTTAACAATAATAACATCTGTCTACTTTACACACAAGGTGTCGCTTTGCGACCTGATCAAGTTCAAGGAAGTATTTAAGCTAGATTATTCTAGTATTTCTGTATATACGACGCTCGGCCACCGTAGCGTGCAGACGTGCGCTCCGCCCCGCTCCGTCGACTCTCCGCGCCCCACCGCGCCTCCCGTCCTGTTCGTCGCAGCTTCGCCGCTTCGCCGAGCATCAAGGCCCAGTGCCTACCGTCCCGTAGTGCATCGTTAGTTTGTGTCTGATACTCGTATTAGTACACATTCTAACCGGTGTTACTCAGTGGCAAAAAAACAGCCTCTTTCGAGGCTATATTTCCTTATCGTCGTATCGTCCGCGTTTTGTTGCCCCTTCAGGGAAAAGCCACGGTTTTGTGGTTCTTGACGGGAAACCTAACGGTGTTAACGAAGTCAAGAGGGTGGTGACCCAATCCTACCCGCCGGACCCCTTCAGGGCGAGGCATTCCATTGGCATCGGGAGCTAGGACCTTGGCCTTGGGGGCTTCCCTCGTCAAACCTAGTCTTCGACTTCGTTCACAGCTACACACCTAGTGTCGGTTGGGAGTGTCTACCCCTTCGCACTAGAGCCCCTTGCGGGACTAGGGCCCTGTCGCACAATAAGACTGGCGACAGGTTTACAAGCTTAGGGCACACCTTAGGTACTCACCTCACTGTTCGCACAAGTTCAGGAGAGGCCACACACCCCCGGGCGCACCTACCCGGGGACCTAGGTACTGGTATCGTCAGATAGGAATTCAGATTAGGCCCTTCAGGCAATTCACGACAGTCGTGTCGCTGGCAAGTTTGTTTGTGTTTTTCTTCTTGCCAGTTAGCACTACGAAAAACACAAGGGTGGGTTCGTTTTTAACGGGGAACTGTCTGCCCGGGGAGCTCACGTTTTACGTGTCTCCTCGGGACTAGGTAGTTAGCTCTAGTTAGGCTACCAAAATTAGGTTAAATAGGGTTAGGTTCCCCATGCCAAGATGGCGGAAAAACGCAATATCTTACTGAACAGTCAGTTCAATGAGCTAGTAGCGCATCTTATATGTGACGAAAGCGAATATATAAAGAAGTATGGCGATCTCCTTGCTCCTTTTAGGGAAGATAGGTATAGGGCCCTCCGCAAGGCCATTCGCACCCCTGAGAGGGAAAGTCCGTCGCGTTCGCCCTCCCCCGCTCCGATCACTCAGCCTTCCTCCTCCGATATGGAGATCGTTGAGTCCGCGCCCTCTGCCGCTGAGAGCTCCCCCGACTCCCCCAACACCACCTCCTCGTCCTCTGAATCGGAGGACTTTCAGCTGGTGCAAAAGGGCAAGAGGAAGAAGGGCAGGAAAGCTAAGGCCAATAAGGCCAAGAAGGCTGTTACAGCCCTCAATGCGCCTCCCCTTGCTCCTCAAGCCTCCCCGTCCCCGATAGCCCCCACCGCTCCTCAAGCTGCCTCCCAGGGCAGTCGCCCGCCTAGCCCTATGGCTATTTCGCAACCGCAAGGTGCGGCTCCTGTCAGCCGCCCTGCAAGCCCCACGGCTGCTTCACAGCCAGCCCCCTCCTCAGCTGCTCCTTCTTCAAAGAAGCAGCTGAAGCCACCCGCTCTATACATCCAGGAGAAATCCAGATGGACAGAGATCTCGAAAATGTGTGTGGATCGCAAGATCCAATACACTAATGCCACTTCTACCCTCCAGGGTATCAAAGTCAAGACCCCCACCTCTACGGATTTCCGTAATTTGGTTAACGCGCTTCGTGGAAGGAACGTCGCCTTCCACACTTACAGCCTCCCTGAGGAAAAGCCGACCCGTGTGGTCATCAAGCGGATCCCCAAGGAGATTCCCTCCTCCGACATCCTGGATGATCTGACATCCCAGGGCATCCCTGTTTCGGCGGTCCACCGCCTCCACAAAAATAGGTCCCAAGGGGGTGACGAGTACGATATGGTACTCGTAATATGTGACCCGGTTGAAGGGCACCACCCTATTTTCAAGGTCCGATCGGTGTGCTCGTTATCGGGCATCATCATCGAGAGGCCCAAAAAGCTCAAGATTGTAGGGCAGTGTCATCGCTGCCAACTCTATGGCCACAGCCAGAAGTACTGTTACGCACCGCATAGGTGTGTAAAGTGCCTCGGCGACCACGCCACGGCAGACTGCACCCGTCCCAAGGACAGGAGTCTCTGCACAGAGCCGCCTAGTTGCGTGCTATGCGGACAGTCTGGCCACCCGGCAAACTACAGGGGCTGCCCCAAAGCCCCGAAACAGTCCGCTGGCAAGTTGGCGAATCGCGCCAACCAACGTCAGCAGAGGGAAGCTCCCTCTTCCTTCAAAGTCCCGTCAACAGTCCTCCCAGAGCGTCTCAGCCCTCAGAGGCCTTCTCCTTGGAACATGCTGAACCATCAGCAAGCGTTCCCTGCCCTCGCGAAGGGTAAACCCAACCCCCCCATGCCCGGTCTTTTGGACAACCCTGTCCCAGCGCCCACTCCTGTGGCCGCACCTCAGGCCCCTCAGGCCCCTCCGCAAACCCGAGCTCCCGCTGCTCCTACCCGCGCTCCTGCTTCTCAGAATTCCAATCTGAATTACTTGATGAGGTTCCAACCTCTCTGCACCGCTGAGGCCGACCGCATGGTCGCTGAGCTCAAAGCGGCAACGGACCTCCAGCAGGTCGTCGACATCATTGATGCCTATCCAGTCATCAAGGCCACTCTTCGTAACCTCAACTTCGCGCCGTAATGGATATCACACCAAATCCCTCTTGCACCCAACCCCGGTCCCTTAGATTAGGTTATTTTAACGCCAATGGCATGAGAGGACAGCGCGACGAGATCGCCGCCTTCCTCCGTGACCATAACGTTGACGTTCTCCTCATCCAGGAGACGTTCCTCAAACCCAGCCACCGCGACCCCAAGATTGCCAACTACCGCATAGTTCGCAATGATAGGCTACGTTGTCACAAGGGCGGCACCCTTATTTACTTTCGCAAAGAATTGCATTGTATTCCCATCGATCCCCCTCCTTTAAAGTCCTTACTTGAGGTTTCAATCTGTCGGCTTGCTATGACCGGTCATCAACCGGTACATTTAGTTTCTGCCTATTTGGCCCCCACTAATACTTGGGAAGATCACAACCTCCTGGTTAGCGATCTCACCCTTCTTTTCGGCTTGAGTGACTCCGTGATCATCGCGGGCGATCTCAACGCCAAACACCCGGCCTGGAACAGTAGAACGACGAACCCGAGAGGGAAAGTCCTCTACGATCTAGGCCAATCTCTTAGTTTCGACGCGGTCGCTCCTATGGAGCACACGCACTATCCTGACACTGTCAGTCATCTTCCCGACGTTCTCGATATAGCGCTGCTCAAGAATGTGAACCTTCGGTTACACATGATTGAGACGTTACACGAGCTCCACTCCGATCACCGTCCAGTGCTCATGCACTTAATTCCTCGCTCGGGTATCATTGACCCCAGCCAGCCCCTTCCCACTATTCTCACTACCGACTGGAGGAAAGTAAGCGATATGCTGAAATCCGAAACGTCACCACTTCTAGATGGTATTCCCGACCATATCGTCTCAGTCGCAGACACCGAGGCTGCAATCGACTCGTTTACAGAACACGTACAATCCGTACTGAAGGATTGTTCTCGTGAAGTACCAGCGGTGAGTGATCGCCGCTGGATACTTCCCGACGACATACGTGAACTGATAACCGAGAAGAACGCGGCCATACGTGCCTACAGCTCTTGGCCCTGCGATGCGAACAAGGCTCACATGCGTTCCTTACAGCGTGCTGTAAAGAAACGCACCAGTGAGTTTCGCTCGAGTCAATGGGACAAGACGCTTAGCGAACTCGAGCCCACTCATCAAGCCTTCTGGCAGCTTCAAAGGAAGTTGCGCACCTCGGAAGAGGTCTCTTCTCCACCCCTCATACGTCCCGACAAGAGCGTCGCTTTTGACGACTCTGAAAAAGCAGAATGCCTAGCCGACAGCTTGGAATCTCAATGTTCGCCAAGCACTCTACCAGTAGACAAGCAGCACCTCGATGAGGTGGATGCAGAAGTTGAACGTAGAGCATCGCTTTCCCCTTTTGAAGATCCCGATGACCCCCTCCCCGCCATCACCCCGGAAGAGGTCAAGGATATTATAGATAAGCTTAAGCCTCGAAAAGCCCCTGGCGCCGACGGTTTCACGAATAGAGTTTTTAAAGCCGTTAAAAGGACTATGAGCCTAGCGGGGACGCTAGGCTCATAGTCCTTTTGGCTGCCATCTTCAATGGCGCCCTGAGCAATAATATCTTCCCCCAAACGTGGAAAGAGGCCACTGTTATAGGTATTCCCAAACCTGGGAAACCGAAAGCCCAGCCCTCCAGCTACAGGCCGATCAGTCTCCTGAGTGCTCTCGGCAAGATCTATGAAAGGCTTATTTACAAGCGTCTCAGAGATTTTGCCGAGACTAAGGGCCTCATCCCGAAAGAACAGTTCGGCTTCAGGACCGAACATTCTTGCATACATCAAGTCCACCGCATCGTCGAACACGTGAGCGCTGGTTTCCAGCGCGGAGCGATGACGGGGGTGATGTACTTCGATATCGCGAAAGCCTTTGACAAGGTCTGGCACAACGGGCTGATATACAAGCTTTATCAGCTCGGTGTGCCCGACCGTCTCGTGCTCATCTTACGAGACTTTTTGTCAAACAGTACCTTCCGCTACCGTGTGGGTAAGACGTTATCTTCTCCTCATCCAATTCGCGCCGGAGTCCCTCAGGGCTCCGTTATCTCTCCCCTCGCGTTCACGCTGTACACCAGCGACATTCCGAGGAACCAGAAGGTTCAAACAGCACTTTTCGCTGACGACACCGCGATTTATTACACCGGCCGTTCTCCGGATAACATCCGCCGCATTCTCCAGAAAGCTGCCGACTCGCTCGGCGCTTGGTTCCGTAAGTGGAGAATAGAAGTTAATCCCGAAAAAAGCCAGGCAGTTTTATACTATAAGGCACGCCTTAAGCGTTCGCCAGGTCCCCCCATCACTATGTTCGGTAAGCCTATCCCTTGGGAGAGGCAAGCCAAGTATCTTGGAGTTATTCTGGACGACCATCTGTCGTTCAAGGCCCACATCAAAGCAGCTCGCGACCGGGCTGCCTTTGCTATGGGCCGGCTCCACTTCATGATCACTAGGAAGAGCAAATTGTCACTCAAGTGCAAATTGCGTCTTTTCACCGCAGTCATCCGCCCCATCATGACCTATGCTTGCATAGTATTCGCGCATGCCCACCCGCGTCATATCCACACGATGCAGACCTTGCAGAACCGATATCTCCGTAAGATCACCGGTGCCCCCCCTTACGTCCGTAACGATAGTCTTCACGTAGACCTCAGAATCCCCACCGTTAAGCAGTTCATGAAACGCCTTTCCAAGCGTTACTTCGACTCTGCTATTAAGCATAGGAATCCCCTAATCGCATCGGCCGCCCGGTACGACCCATCGCGTATTAGCTCCGTCCAACGTCCGCGTCACACCCTAGTCGCCCCCGACGATCCGATCACTATCTTGCAAGAGAGTAGGAAAGATACCAGTACGGTTCGCAGAGCGTACAAATACAGACCGAAAACCTACCGACCTCGCCGCAGAGGTCCGGCGCGAAATCCCCGATCAATCCCTCCCCGACCCTTGCTCGAGCCAGCCCGCGACGCTGAGCCTGTAGTATTAAATCAGTCCCTAAATAAGGACAATCAGATCCAGCCTGTCCCTTTGCTGCCCCCAGCGACGCCCTAAGCCGAGGTTCGTACCCCACAGGGGGTGCCCTTAGAGCGCTGTCGCTTAGTTTTTAGTTATTTTCGCCCTGGCTGGAGGCCTTAGAATCAAGGCATCCACAGGACATTGCCCGGTTAAGCAGAAGCCAGTCTTCTCAGACTGAACTGCGAGATGCCATATCCAAAAAAAAAAAAAAAAAAAAAAAAAAAAGTATTTCTGTATTTTATAGTTAAGTATTTAGTAAAACATCAACAACCTCGCAGGTGTAGATTACTAACATCATAAACAAGAACATTTTGTTTTGCGGATTTTTCAAAAACAGGCAAGAAAAAACGACTTTTCATACAAAACTCGATCAGCTGTTCGGCCTTTTTATGGAGAGTTGATTTATTTGCGTCTGTTTTCGGAAAACTCGTAGAACAAATGTTGTGTGTGTATTAAGGGTGTAAAACACCTCTTTACGAAGCCGAAAGGCATTTGTTCTCCCCATCATTGCGATTATTTTTTTGTTCTACACCATACCTGGGAACCTTCTAGTTACAGAGATATGGGGGGTCAAAGTTACAACTTTTTGACAACTTTTTTAAATATACATGTTTTTTTTTGTAAATTTTTTCCAGCAATATTTTTGACGTGACAACGTCTTATAAATTGGTTTGCCGGGTGACACTTCAAGAAACTGCGTTACGCTCCGCTCACGTTATGCGCTCACAATGAGAGCGAGTGAGAGGCACGGTTAGCCCGCCTAAGAGCGAGAGAGACAGACATAAAAAGTGAAAGGCACGCGTCCCTTCCACTCGAGCACAGTTAGCCCGCCTAAGAGCGAGAGAGACAGAGCGAGAGAGAGAGAGTGAGAGAGATAGGCATACACACCGGTTCATTTCATCCTTCTTCCTACTATACGAATGAATATTCACATTAAAATTATTTTACCACTCAAAGTCGTTGTCACGTAAAACTTTCGCCCGTGTACCGACTTTTTTGCGTAAAGTTACTTAGTTTGATGTACAGAATGTTTGGTTAACGGCTTTGTGATGAGGTGGTTTACACCCTGTATATATACATGGGTACATCCAACTAAAGCTGTCTACTTCATTACAAAAACATACAGAACTTATCTCGTGGGTAACGAGAGAAATTTTGATGGCCCATAAATGTGTTAAGAAAGAACATTACGTTCTTAGAGAATTGTTTTATCTGTAATAGAGACATTGTTGAAATTTTAATGGACAGAATTTCTAATGTGGCACTGAATTCTAATTTCAGTGTGAATTCATGATTAGTAGTGGTAAGCTACGTTTTGTAGAGGTTCGGTTGTTCAAATTATTTGTACCATTAGAAATAAGAAGAGTGATAACTCTCTTGTTATCACTCTTCTTATTTTCAATGGTACAAAAGTGGCGGTACAGTGCAGGCGCAGTACTTTATGTAATGATTTATTTGACCACTGCTGTATAGCTCAAAATTGTGAAAGAAAACATCGTGAGGAAACCGGCATGTCCCAGAACCAAACATTCAAAGACATCTGTCATCTACCAATCAGCACTGGGCCCACGTGGTTGGTTGTAATATTTATTTATTTATTTATTTATTTATTTGGCTCACCAACAATTGAATACACTGCTTCAAAGATACAAGATATGTTACATAGAATCACAGACAAGTGTATCAACCTCTTACAGGTAAGCACATCATGCACTACTTATTTGTCGTTGAGTGTCTATTGAGAATCAGATGAGTACTCACACTCAGCTATGGTTTTTAAATACATAATTAAATCCAAATTAAATTCATTTTCAAGATGTAAATTACAAACAAATCTAAATTAAAATAACAATCAAAATTAAATACAAATCAAAATCAAATTCAAAATTAAAATCGAAATAAAATCTAAATTAAAAATCAAAATCAAAATTGAAATAAAAATAAAAATTGAAACAAAATTAAAAATCAAAATTACAACAAAATGATAAATGACAATTAAATCAGTATAAAAACCAAAACAAAACAAAAATTGGAATCAAGGTAAAGTTAAAATTAAATAAAATTAACTAAAATTAAATGAAATTACAATAAATGAAATTAAAATTAAATGAAATTAAAATAAAAACATATAAATTAAATTTAAAAAAAAAAAGTAAAATCAAAGTAAGATATAACATGATTAACAGTAAAACTAAAATAAACACGAAGTACTTTCCTTGACCTCCAGAAAATTTTACAAGTTTTTGCATGCAATACTTCTGAACCTACCAAGTGAGTCAGAGTGCACATCAACGAGATCACTGCAGGTGTTCAATAATTTACATAGGCGGGGGATAGGCGAATTAGCACCAAGTACGGTCCTGCGAGGAGGAGGACGTAAAGGGGTTATAGGAGCTCGTGGGCTTTTCGTGGGTACACGGAATTTGATCATGCTCAATAATTGGGGACAGTCAATTTTATTTCTCAAGATTTTAAATAGAAATGTTAAATCCAGCAAGTCTCTCCTCTTCTGTAGGGATATCATGTTAAAATACAAGAGTCTCTCTTTATAAGATGGATTCTTTTTAGCTATCCCGGAAGAGTATGCTAGATGCCACAGAAAACGTTTTTGAACCCTTTCCAGTCTTAGTGTGTGGGAGGCGTAGTGAGGTCTCCATACAGTGCTGCAGTATTCTAAAGTACTGCGGACCAGACAGTTATAGAGCAAAATTTTAGTTTTATAGCGTCGAAAACCAGTAACATTTCTTATGACGAACCCAAGCATTCTTGAGGCTTTTTTGACTACATTTTCAATGTGGGGTACGAATGTTAACTGCTTATCAAACAGAACACCCAAGTCTCTTATCTGTTCCACTTCCTGTACTAAGTTACCGCTGATGTAATAATCACATCGCGTTAATTTTGTTTTTCTGGTGAATTTCACATGGTAACACTTGTTAATATTTAAACACATCCCATTTTCATCACACCACTTTACTAACATGTCAATATCTTTCTGTAGCAACTCAACATCAAGGCCTGATTCAATTACTCTGCAAAATTTCAAATCGTCAGCATACATGTAGCACTCCGAAGATTTTAACTCATTGACGAGATCATTGCCAAACAGGTTATATAAAATTGGGCCAATATGTGATCCTTGCGGGACGCCAGATGTAACCTTGTAGGAGCTCGATTGGTAGCCATTGAGGGCAACAAAGAAGGACCGATCGTCGAGATAAGAATTAAACCAATCAAGCAGGGAACCAGTGATTCCGTAAGCAGCTAACTTATGCAGAAGTATATTATGCGGGACGCGATCAAAAGCCCTGCTAAAATCGGTGTATATCACGTCAATCTGTTTCCCAGAGTCAACGGCACGCGTTAGGGTCTCCATGAAAGTCACTAGGTTTGTAGACGTAGATCTGGAACCCACAAATCCATGCTGGGTATCACTAAGGTAAAGCTTCAAATGAGACTGGATGTAGGGACAAATCAAGGATTCAAAAACTTTGGCAAACGTAGACAAGATTGAAATTGGCCTATAATTACCTACAAAATCACGATCACTGCATTTATGAATTGGAACAAGCTTTGCTACCTTCCAAAGCTTCGGAAATATGCCGGACGCAAGCGAGCGATTAAATATCAATGTTAAGGGAGCCGCCAGAGGCGAAGCACACATAGAGATAAAATAGGGAGGGATTCCATCGGAGCCAGCGCCTTTACGGCGATCCAGAGATTTCAATTTTGTGAGCACAGTATCAATCTCAATCGTTGGCGTTGTCAAAGGTAAACTATAGGCTGACATGTTCTGCATGTACTCTGAGGAAGATAAATGACGAGACACATAGTGTGGACTGTACATGGAAGAAAAATGACCAGCAAACATTTCAGAGATGTTGATGCCATCCGAAGACGACGTGACTCCATCAGTCATCGTTAGGGGGTACGAACTAGTACCACCTCGCTTGTCCTTGATATAAGTCCAAAATCGCTTCGGATCTCTCGATATTGCAGCTTCTAGGTTGCTTACATATTTATTGTAACAGGAGGCTGCCATAACCGAGCACCGTTTACTCAGCAGATTCAGTTCGATCTCATCCATAGGGTTTTTATAGGTTTTGTATCTCTGGCGTATCTTTTCCTTTTCTCTCAATGTTCTTATTAAGTTTTTATCGAACCATGGAGGGTGTTTTTTGTGTTTACGGGTGGTAGGGGGATCTTGCATCTCTATAATATTTTTAATTTGATCGTAGAATATACTAAGCATATCATTCACATCGCGAGTGCCATCAAATAAAAGGTTCCAATCAATCTTATTCAATTGCTTACAAATAACATCGTAATCTAATTTGTAAAAATTTAGTCTTTTGGTACTATTATACGGAAGTCTTGTGTCTTTATATGATTTAAAATTGATATCAATTGGGGGATGCAAAGGGTCAATAATACTTAGGGGATTCTGAGCAGGACATACGATACCCGAACTTAAATTGGTCAACGCAAGGTCCAGTATGCGTCCCGACTTATTTGTTACATTATTCAATTGAGATAAATTGTTTACATTACTAAAATCAGTTAACAAGTGACCAATGCCAGGTGCCATATAATTACTATCTAACTCACTTACCAAGTTCCAGTCAATATTGCTTAAGTTAAAGTCACCAACAATACACGACTTTAAACCCGACTGTTCAAATATATTATTACAAGAGTCCAAGAAATGTCCTCGGGTTGAAAGCAGTACAGGCGGAGGCAAATAAACTGCGCAAAGAGCTAGTTGACGGACAGACTTTGTAATCGAGATGTCTATGATAACCCACAGATCTTCACAATTGCTTTCCCATTGAGTCATCCTAATTGAATTTATTCCCTTAAGTACGGCAATCAGAACACCCCCACCATCTTTTTTCCTTTTATCCCTATCTCGCCTATAGACTACATATCTGTTATCAAATAGCTCTGAGCTCATTACAGAATCATTTAACCAAGTCTCGGTTAATATTATTACATCGTAGTTTTCACAACAAACTTGACGATAAAAATCATGGCATTTAGTGCGTAAACCTCTAGTGTTTTGATAATATATCCTTAAATCCGAGAATGCTAATAAATTGTATTTACAGTTACATTGACAGAAACAGATTGAATTTTTAACGAAAAAAAAAACATTAAACCAGTTTATTCAAAGTATCTTTGTTCCTGATTAGAATATGTTCCGATTCCTGTGCCTTCCGCATGAATATCCGACCACCTCGTACCCAGACAAACTGGTATCCAATTTCCTTGGCTTTGAGTCTAGCGGCAGCATGGAGCGCCTTGTTGGTAGTGGACAGATGTTCTGTAATGTATATCGGGGATTTAGGTCCACGGTATCCCAAGTGTGTGGTATTCAGTTTGTTGTCTGGATTCGATTTATTAAATTTTATGGTTGCTGCAAGAAATTGATCACGACTGCGGGGGGAAGCAAGTTGTACTACCACGGCACGCGGGCGGGAATTGCTGGCGTTTTGTTTTGCAACTCTTGTGCAATGCTTAATGTCGCGGTCTAGAATACCGCTCCCAACTACTTTAGATAATTGTGAGACAATCTCTATCAAATTTTCCTGCTTCTTTTCCGGTAGGCACTGAATTTCCACATTGTCTGCACGGGATTGCTGCTCCAGTTGATTCATGCGTGAAGTCAAGTCGTTAATACACACTTTCATCTCAGAGTTTTCCCTTTGCAATTCCTTCATATTCTCCTTGGACGCTGTATACTCCTTTAAAAGATCTTCATACTGATGATTCATAAAAGCCATGGATTTTTCCATATTCTCCATTTGCTCTTTTATTGGTTGCAACTGTTGATTCAGGGTAAGTTTCATATTATCTATGAACTTAGTTAACATCTCTGCGTGTTCCTTTTTAACTGCTTCCTGAATGAGTAGACGAATATCGTCGGGTGATAACGCAATTTCAGCAGGCGCCTGAGGTGGAGATCCAACGGCTTGCCTCTTGTTACCTCTAGTTGTTGAGATGTTACGTAAAGGTGTGTTATCAGACCTGCTAAGTTTCGGGCCCGAGTTTAGACATTCAGGACAATGCCACTTACCAGGTACATTGTAGTCGTCAGCCAAAGAAAGACATGAATAATGATATGCCTTAAGACATTTTACGCATTTGGCGTATTTTTCGTTGTCAGCTGTTTGGTTGCAACATCCCCATAACATTTCTGAACTTAGCGACTTATCAGGGTTATCTGCCATAACAATATGCCGTCCTTTCTCCGACCACACAAAAAAATGATAAAGAAATTTTATTATGATTATCCAAACATACAAAAAGAATGGTCGTGTGTTGGATACGAACTGCCACTCTATACTACGTCAATCCGCACGGTCGCCTCGGGACCAAACGTGCCACAGAAATAAACGATCAAATAGTTCAACCAATGCTAAAACTAAGGTGACAGAGTTAGTAACCTTCCTTTCACTTTGAAGGTCACTCGCACACTCGGTTCACAAGGACGACACATTAAGTTCACTTTTTAACGACTGTTTTGCACCGTTTTTCGATCACTTTTGTTGTAGTCACTTTGAATACTGCTGTTCTTCTACACAGGTTTATATATAAGCCAGTTTTCCACTACACAGATAACAGTTTTGGGTTGAAAAAGTATTTAAAACCACCTTTTATGAATTAAAACTGAGGAGCGTTTATAAACACGTCAACTCGCGACAGCGGCGGAGCGGGGGGAGAGGAGAATATGGCCCATTCCCTCTTATAGAGAAGAGGCCTGTGTCCCAGCAGTGGGGAAATTAATAGGATGATGAAATAAGAAGTTATGATATTGCGTAGAAGGGTGTTCCTTATATCAGGTACCTTTGTGCTCTTTTGTGTGTTTGTTGTTTCCTGAATATTTGAATCTGTGTTATTTATGTCTATAAATAAATACAAAGGACATACATTATTATAACTAGCTGTGTAGTGCAATTCGTCATCATTTTCCTGTACTTTTCCCAGGTTACATACTATCGGTGAAAAACAATTCCGAAATTAAATTCTCACGCCATCATTCACGCGATGTTATTTCTTACAAAATCTATCCAAGTTTTCTTCATCAAAAATTATTCTGCAGTAGAAAATCAATTAGTCTTTATTCATAATCCCGCCACAAACATAACTCAGCAGTGAAAGCCTAGTGGTGTGAATGTCGGACTGCCAAGTAAGCGGTCTCAAGTTCGAACCCAAGACACGCACCTCTAATATTACAAATATGCATCCGGGGTTATGAAGAACAGGGACTAAATAGCTCTTCATTCCCCATAGAATGTGGAACATTCTCTGACCAGACAGGTGTTATGTCTGGTCTTGTATATAGCTCGCCTTGGACTTCACCCGTGACTTCGTCCGCAAAAACTGTGACAGTAGTAATTTATAGTCTATGTTACTTGGCAAAGATGCAGCTTTCTATTTTTTTTTTTAAATCGGTTATGTAGTTCTTGAGATAAATTATAACAAACAACATAACAAAAAATCATTTTTTTCCTGTTTATAATATTAGTTTATATGTGATGCAGTATTTCGACGTATTTCGTTATTTAGTTCCTCGTCATTGTCAAAGATGGCGCAGCAGTCCTATTTTGTTGCTGTAGTACTATCTGTAGTGCTGCTACATACGTATCGCTAAATTATCACTTGCTGCTACTACAATATAAAGAAAGATAATATGAATCTTATTTATTCTTGTCAAAACTGCGACTGGAACAAGCCTATCCCTCACACAAAATACAAGACAAATCTACAATAAAAACCAAACACAATTCACGAACCCCATCAAAAAGTAAATTACAAGAATTTGCTGAGCCACGCAATTTGATGTAAATGGAAACCTTTGTTCCAAAAATGGGGTTCAAAAAACCTTGGGTTCTGTCACCATTCCCATTACAAATAACACTCTTAAAACAACCGACCGCAAATAAAGTAGGACATTGTATTTAACAAAAGGCACACGTGAAACGTTGGGACTTGTCACCTTCCTTTTATGTGGGGTGCAAGTTATAAGCTCGGTTTTTGAGTGATGGTTTTTGAATTACACGAAACTGATAAGGTGAATGAAAAAGGAGGATGTATTGCTCATCATGTGTGGACTATGAGAATAGCAAAAGTTCAAAATGATATTCTGGAAGATGTAGATAATAATAACGCCATGCTATATAGTATAGCATTAGGTCCTTCTTTGCTATAATATGTAGCACAATGGTATAGCGAAGTCTGAAAGCAGCTTCATAGATGTTGTATATCGTCTAGATAATATATACACAAAACATCAGGACTGTATTCCCTGAAGACAAGAAGAGGTGTAAAAGGTGAAGAAGAGGAGTGTGTATATGATAAAATTAGAAAGTACTACGTATGTTATATTTTGTTCGTAGAAGTGAGTGAGCAATTCAATTGCCATTTAGATCACAAGTGCTCTGGTACTAGAAACGTAAAAATTCCTAATGAAAAACACAGCCAGTCTCTTTTATAATTTTATTTTCGTACCAAATTGAAATCTAAGTCCCACTTCAATATTTCATCTCAGACTTGTTTTTGTCGTTCGTAAACTAAAATAAGTTAAATGTCAATTCAATAATTTATGTAAATAAACCGTAATATGAAGATAAATATCTCTCAGAATCAGATAACTAATGAAAAGCTTATTTAAATAGAACTACGAGAATACATTAAAGGAATAACATAAATATTGATAAAAAACAAGTTGAAGAGAAAATAAATATTTATGTACAATTTATTGTACAAGAAAATAAAATAATAAATTACAAGCACGAGTAACACATAAAGAAAGAAAAGATAGAAGTACAGATTATGAAGAATCCTGTAAACGTAATATAACACGATACTTGGGAATAGTAATTCAGAAAGTAGTTTACTGAAGTAGGTAGTTCTAGATTGGAGATAATCAAGTCGTGGACGCTAAGAGCTACGAACGTTCTCTGCGAGACCGCTACAATGAACGATACTCTAGGGACATTGTTGTCATTACCACACTAAGACTTGGTAAGTGGTTTTACTGATTGTATAAGCATCATGTTTTCAGTACAAAAGAGATAACAGTTTCAGGAAGCGAGGGCAGTAATGGTAGTTGTAGGAATGATTGTTCTTCAAAAAGTGTCATTGGACTCAGGCAAAAAACAAAAAGAGAAAGCTAAAATACAACAGTCAGTAAAGAGAAATGATTCTGTCAATACCAATAACCAGGACCATTGGTAGTTGACGAAGAAATTTTTCCGATAATAAAAGACAAAATTGTGTTGTTTTTCTTCGTTGCTTCTAGGCTCCATTCAATATATTTGAGTGATACATTGTCTGGAAAAATAGATAGGTATTACGTGAAATTGGATTGCGGTCAACATGATTCCATCTTCTGAGTTGTTCGGACAAAAGTCTAGGTAAGTAAGTATTAATGTGTTTTTGATCTGGAAAATATGAGAATTGAGGTAAAGTTACTAATTGTGTCGGCAAAAGGTAATGAGAATCCAGTTTATTACGCAGTCAATAATATAAAACCGTGATAATTAATTTCGATAACAACAAAACAGGTATCTACTAATTTAAATACTGTTGACATAACGAGCTCAGATTATAAGCATAAAATTAACCTTCAATAAATATAATTTTCCGCACGTTTTGGAACAAAACGTTTCTGGAAAAATACATAAATATTTACCACAGTCACAACTTTTTCAGAGCTAAATATCGTCGCTCACAAAGTCATTATACAAACAAAGAACTGTTCGAGAATATGAATACCGCTTCAACAACAGAAAAAAACAGTTAACAAAATATCACATCTTCTGAAACGATAACATATCATCCAAGTACACGAACATGAAGCTATAAAACACTTAAAAACCCAGCCCTCAGCTATACAGCGGTCCCGTAAACATTCTTATTTAAATTTTCAACAACAGCTGACACTCCTAACGCCAGCAATTCCAAAACGCCCACACAGCAAGTCTACACCACACGAGCACATTATATGTTAATCAAGGCAGGACCCGTTTGGAATTAGTTGGCGGCCCTCGGGACAAACATTGAACACCGCATCAACATGTTTATAGTGTGCACACAGGGGACCTTTCAACGGCCAAGCCACATGGGCACGGATGGACAAGCGAGGATTAAGGATGTCATCTCTCGCACCGGTCCACTTGACCGAGACTCGGAATAATTTAGAAGAGTCTTTTGTTTCTGCGACGAGAGTAAAGGACAATGTTTTGTACATACGAGTACTTCGAGTCGCTTTGGGAATGATTTAATTATGTTAGATTTGTACACTTGGATGTTACAAAATTGATGCACTGGACCGGTCAATTTGGTTACACTTGGGGGAGGCATTATATGTCCAGCAGTAGACGTCAATCGGCTGAAGTGATGATTAAGATTCATCCATGTTTATCGCTTGATTTAAAAAAATATCAAAGATAGTGTTTAATCAACCGTGTTGTATTTTTAATAACTACGGTCTATTTTTTGTCCCATTCAACTTATTTAAACCAAAAAAACATGCAAATTTATAATCCACGACAAATTGATATTGCAATTGCTACCTGGTGAAACCCCTTAGCCAACTCCACTACTATTGCTTGGCTCCAGCCTCTCGTTTAACTTTTAGCGTCTCACCTCCTTGGATACTGGCCAAGAGATTATAGTTTGCCATCCTGGGAAATTTAGGGCGTTGCTAAAGAAATTTGCAGAGTAAATAATGTTTCGCCTGGGACTTGGGGGATTAATGTTGCTGTTAGTACACTTTTAAATTTTCCAATTTAAAAGTTAGCAACGTTGCCGTATTGTTTGTTTCTTTTCTTGGGTTTAAGTGGATGTAGGAAGGTAATCTGAGGTCTTTTCGTTTATTTTTGTGGCTATATTACCTCAGATTCTCACTTTATAAAGATGTAGTTATGAGCCCATGACCAAAGTTTTTTATTTATTTTAATACTGAATCTATTCAAACACAATGAGCCTGTTTCTAAAAATTTCTACAGCATTTTTTTTATTGTCAAAAAAGTGTGACAACTTTTGATTCTAATTCAAATTCATTTATTTCAGGTTCATAACCCATATTACAAATAACATCACATACACAAATAAATACACCATCAACACACATACTGATTTATTAAAATAAATCAATAATTCTAATTCTAATTCACATCAGCACAGATACAAGTAAATCGTAATTCAAAATAATTCGTAATTAATCAATTGATTACAGTGGTCTCGTACGTAAGACACTGTATGTAACTTGTCTGTCACAACAGTACCGCACATAAGACGAAATGCCAAGCCAAAACCATGCAAATGCCATATGCTTGCTATGAAGCCAAATTTTGATGGAATAATTAAAAAAATAGATAATTTTAGAAAATAAAACGGAACAAAACGACGACGCTTCAATTTATTTAACCCGAAAAGGTCACTTTTTAATCATAGGTAAAGTTGGAAGTCAAAAATACTTGTTTGGGAAGGGACCCTCATCGAGATGGGTTGGTTTTGAACGCGCGGGTCATTTAAAGAGGTCATTTAAACTTGTAATAACTTCGTCGAAAGTCAGTCAGATGGTATTAAAGCAGTTGTCCACTTTGTGTTGTTGTTTTCGGAAGGATATTCAAGAGAAGGGGAATAGGAGGTTGAGGAAAAGGGGTTTTTGTTAAAATTAGAACAGACGACGATTGGCAATTTGCTAAGCTGCTTAATTTTATTAGTTTAAGAAGGTTGAAGCACATTGTTTTGCTACATGAAATCTTTTGAAGCCTCGCCTTTCCAGAATTAAAACTGAAATTGCTATAGATATTATAAAATAATGTTAATGCTCAAGTTAAACATTGCCAGATTGGGAGTATCTGGTAAGAACGTAAGCCGAATTGATAAACAAATAGTAAAATATTTCCTTGAATTTTGTGATGAAAAAATGAAACCTTATTTAGACATACATACTGAAGTAACAGGAACCAAAACTCATATCTAATTACAAAGATACAAACACGAACTTAGATAAAGCAGGTGTTTACACATTGTAACATTACCCAACCACCCACATTTACCGACATGGTAAAGCAACATAAATGTAAACCGTACAAATACAGAATACCTTGGAACCACTTGAAACAGTGCCGCGGTTAAGTGTCAGTTAATCCAGACGTATTATAATATACTGAGCGTAGAAATGTTGGCTAAGAACTTGGTAGTTTATGCCACACAAGGAATTAATATTACCACTGGCGGTGTTCCCGACTCTGTTAGGGGTGGTCTCATTAATAATGTCCGCAGGTTTCTATATATAAAGAGAGGCAATTTTATATGATGCAGTGTAAAAAAAAACCTTAGAAATCAGCCAATTTTATTTTCGGAATAAAAATATATCATGTTAACATACACATATCATATCACGAGTAAAAGTGTATGAATCACTGCTATAAACGAGACCCGAAAAATAAATTGTATTTTTCAGGATATATGCTAGCATGATAGTGTTTTGAAAACATAATACAATTAATATGACTCGATAAAAAAAATCAACAAACAATAAAAAACAAACTAATATGCTTGCGATCATTCTGATTTTTTGGCAAATAATTCTACAAGCAATATATTAGCATGATAGAGTTTTAGTTTTTTTATCCTATTACACTTTTTTTGTGAATCGATCGAAACCACTCATTTTGCGCTATTTGGCCCGCAGTGACTTACGTAACAACCACTTTGTAGTGCAAGCTGATTAGAACTTTATTCTAACAGCATTTCAAACGCAGTTTGAATCACCACAAATAGAGTTGCTAATTTAGCTCGTCTAATCGCCTTAAAGGTAGGGCAGTATCTTACCATAGGGTGGATGTTCCCGGGTAGCCCGCAAAATAAAAAAAAACTTTGTTTTTTTGCAATTTGCAGGCCAGTGCTAGGTTGTATGTTGATTAAAATAAGCGGCTGTAAGACGTATGTAGTTACAAAATCATCAATACAACCCTACAAGTTGATGGAATTCAAACAGTCCACAGACAAACGGCAGGCCTGCAAATTGCAAAACACGTAAGCTGAATTGAATTTCGCTGGACTTTACTATCATGTTAATTTTCCGTGACTATTAATTATTTAGAGCTCCTTGTGGTTATAGTAGTTAAAAAAACACGAGGCCAGTCGCCAACACGACGGTCCGACCAAGTAAAAGAGGCTATAGATAGTACGATTAATATTAAAATACAATAATATAATTTCAGTAGGTATGGTGATGGTAACTTTCGATCGGAGTCGATAGAGGCAGATAAACCATTACCAGAGTTCTCACCTCTTACGATTAACGGAGAAACAATCAAACGGTCTAGTCACGAGAAATATCTCGGATTGTGGGTAGATGATAAACTTACTTGGAGACTGCACATCGATCACATCAAAACAAAATTAATATCACTATTAGGGGCGTTGCGAAAAATATCAAAATTGATCCCGAAAAAAGTACGGCTAATAATGTATAATTCTCTAGTAAAATCAAACCTTGAATACCTAATTGAAGTGTGGGGATCAGCCGCTAAATCTAATCTTAATCCACTACAAAGAATACAAAACAAAATTATTAAAGTACTATTTCACTACCACTATCTATATCCAACAAAAAAAAATATTCAAAAAAACTAAACTACTAAACCTCACACAACTTTACACATATTAGACCTGCATTCTCATAAAAAAGATCACCACTAATTCTGTGCAATCAAACATACAAATACGTAAAAGATCTATAGCATACAACACAAGAAGTAAAAACAAATTCCAGCTAATGACTGCACGTGCACGGACTAATTATGGCAAAAAAACAGTATTAGTGGAGGGAGCACGACTGTTCAATGATTTACCGGAACAAATAAAAAAATGTAAAAGTATTAACATATTTAAGAATAAATTAAAAAAACATGTTTATACCATCTAACGTCACCATCGCCCCAGAGGCTCTAATGTATATTATTAAGTAATAACTTTGTATCTCATTATAAGTGAACTGTTATGTAAATGTTCTTATGAGAAATAAATATCTTTAAACCTAAACCTTCTCCATTTCAAGGGGTTCAGTGACCACGATTCTCAGTAATGAGGGACCGTTTGAAGAAGAGCGGCTCCTTGTGGTTATAGTAGTTAAAAAAACACGAGGCCAGTCGCCAACACGACGGTCCGACCAAGTAAAAGAGGCTATAGATAGTACGAGTAATATTAAAATACAATAATATAATTTCAGTAAGTATGGTGATGGTAACTTTCGATCGGAGTCGATAGAGGCAGTTTCTCCATTTCAAGGGGTTCAGTGACCACGATTCTCAGTAAAGAGGGACCGTTTGAAGAAGAGCAGTAGTAGTAATAACTTACTTATCAAGACATAAAACCAAAAATGTATAAATAATTAAAAAGTAAAACTATACAGTCTGCTCAACCCAAATGTAAAATTCTATGGAAACTCGTAGTATTCTAGAAAATTAATCAAAAAACATAATAGTACCTAACCAAAAGCTAAACAACTCCTTTCTAACAGCAGAAAGTAATTAAAATGTCTTGAATCTTGCTAACAAGTACGAGTTGAAACTAAGTTTCTTGTTCGAAAATAATATTGGTTTTGTTAAAGAACATTCGCGAAATATATTACAATTTAAAATTTTAACCTGTTATTGGATTTTCAAAGGTTTTTTGGTTAAATATATTTTTCTAGGTATTAAACTAAAAGTAGGTAAACTAAAGAGGGCAGTGGGAAGATAAGGGTGATATTAAATTTATGAAATACAAGGATATCCCATTGGCAAGAATGACGTAGTTCCATACAAATTAAGATTGTCGAGGTGATTAATTTTCAGAAACCCTTACATCTTTACGTACAAACTAGGTTAGACACAGGTAGGTTAGGCAGAGTTCAGATAGGTAGTTCCATGTATAATACTGGTATTTGGCTGGATACGGTAAGACTGGAAGCCAAGCCCAACAAAGTTGGTGCAGATGATGATGATGTTCTCATTTTAGGCCTACTGAGTCGTCCGCTGTTGTTGCTTGAAACCCAATCTATCGCCACATTCCCCTGTCTGATGTGAAGTATGTGCAAGATTTATAATCCACAAAGAAGAGGTCTTTATCCCGGCATAATAATAATAATATAATAAACCATTTATTTCAGGTAACAAAGACTCATAGCCGGTGTCTAGCAGGCACGCGCAGCAACAAAGAACCAAACGCTGGCCGAGCGCTCGACGTTCGAACATTTATTGAAGTTTCTGACCGTAGCGATAAAAACACTTATAGATCGCAAACTACAAGTGCTAGAGCAACTTAAAAAACATGGTTGTAAAGCTGAATACATAAAGAATCTATTTAACTAAAAACCAAGAAATATAACATTAATTTAATACTCTAAAATAAATGTAAAGTTTGAAAAACAGTCACGAAAACGGCTATTTCGCGATTAAAATATTTATTTTACGAAAATCTATTAACTCCTTATCAATAAAAAAAATCTTATTAGAAACTAGATTATATTTCCTTTCCATTAAGACCAAAATCTTAGTAACGTGTTAATTAGAAACCATTTAGAATCTAACTGGAATGTGGAAACTCAGTTTGTTTTGATGCGGCCGGCGCCCGCGCACGTTTTTAAAACTCAAATATTTACGTAACTTTAACTCTAAGATACCTCTTTTTGTTGTTTATAAAATTAAAGAATATACTCACCATACTAAATAATTACTATTTATCCGTTATTACACACGTTTTAATCACATAAAATTACTTATTCAATGTTTACACACAGCACTATAGGTATACATACCTATCAGTTTTTCACAGGCAAATTACTGCAACTTTGAGATTCGGAAACTAAATTACTTTAACATAATATTGTAGCACGGTTCTTCACCTTCATTTTGATGTATAATACTATACTAAAATACGACTATTTCGATAATAAAACAATTTAAATACGACACTGCGCAGACGCAACACGGGAAAAAATGGCCGGGTTTGTTTACACTAAATTGTTTATATTATTTTGACGTCTGTCGATGCCTTTGGGCATAGATAAACGGTATAGAGTTGGGACATATTGTATTAAAGAGACTGTAGACGATCAATGCATGGAAATAGCAAGTTTTGATGATTTTTAAAGCATTTATTTTAAAGGAGGTGCGTTTTGTTTTTTTGCGGCAACTATGATGGCCGACGACGTCGTCGTTTCAAAAGTATTGGGTCAGTATAGTTGCCAAATGCGTATTAGACCCATTCTTCCGTCATGATCAAAGGTGAGATAACAAAGCAATTCAAAATAAATATGAACAAATCTATACCAGTTTGTATTTAAATACACAAAATAAAATATACCTAACAATTGTAACATTTGAATGAAATGCTTGGAAAATTTCAATTTATCTAGCAAAGGACTCTGTTAGACAAAATTGGTAGTTATTAGAATTACTTCTACCATTTTTTTATGAATAAGTATTGCGGAGTTCTATTAATATTGGTTATTGATCTTTAGTTCTTCTATTTTTGATTCCATTATGGGACTTATGGATCCGTATTTATCAGTAACGCAAAAAACAAATGCAGGGCAGCATGGCAATTGATAAAGAAAGAGTGCATCGGTACTAAGAGCAAACAACTCATACAAGGGATAAGAAAAAAAGGGAATTTAGTTAATAGCCCGAACAAAATTGCTGAAACATTCAATGACTATTGGATTAATCTTACAAACAACACCCAGAAAAATACTCATGCTGGCCTTAAACAATCTGTAAATGATAGTATTTTCCTAAAACCATATGGATATGAGGAGACACTTAACATTATTTTAGCATTAAACAACACAAACTCTGTAGGTTATGACGAGATAGCTACAAAAATTCTAAAAAGCTGTTCTGCTGAATTAACACCAGTCATAACGCACTTAATAAATCTTTCCTTTGAATCTGGATGTTTTCCTAGCCTACTCAAAAAATCTGTGGTGAAACCTCTCCACAAAAAAGGTGACAAGGAAGATCTGGATAACTATAGACCAATCACTCTTATACCCATAATATCAAAAGTCTTTGAAACTGCCATGCATAAACGCCTTACTCAATTCATCGATAAGCATTCAATCTTAAAGAAAGAACAATACGGTTTTCAAAAGGGAAAATCCACAACATTAGCATGTTTTAACCTAATGCATACAATAATTACTAATTTAGATAAGCGAATTCAGACAACAGGCATCTTTTTTGACATGTCGAAGGCCTTTGATTTTGTATCACACAAATTGCTATTAGACAAGGTAGAAAAGTATGGAATACGGGGCCCTGCACTCCTATGGATAGAAAGCTATTTAAATGACAGATTACAGTGTGTAGAAATCGAAAAAATCGATAGTCAACGAGAACTAAAGTCATACAGATCAAACTATAAACACAATAGGTCTGGTGTGCCCCAAGGGGGTGTGCTTAGTTCCCTATTGTTTTTACTTTATATAAACGACCTTCCTGAGGTTACCGAACACCCCTGTTTTCTATTCGCTGATGATATATCGCTAATAATGACATCGAATAATGCTGACATTAATAAATACACAACTGACATAAATAATACAATTGAATCTATAATAACATGGCTTGACGAAAATAATTTACGTGTAAACCTCACAAAAACTAATTTTATTCAATTTAATACATATGGAAGAGCAAATAATAGTTTAGACATAAATTACAGAGGACTTAAATTAAACGAGGTAAACGAAACAACATTTCTCGGTATCACGATTGATAAAAACTGCAACTGGAAGTCCCACGTCAATAAGGTATGCAACAAAATAAATAAATTCGTGTACGTCCTATACGAACTCTCAAAAACGTCAGCGTTAAAAACCGTGTTAGCCTCATACTACGGGTACGTTGATTCCGTGTTGAGGTACGGTCTTATTGCCTGGGGATACTCAACAGACATCCAGAGAGTGTTCATCGCCCAGAAAAAATGCATCCGCGCCATAGCGGGAATACGCCCATGGGAATCTTGTAAACCCTTTTTCCAAAAGTTCAAGATACTAACCCTTCCATGTCTCTATATCTTTGAATGCGCTAAATTTGTGAAAATGCACCCAGACTTATTTAAAAAAGCTGGTGACATTTTTCCAAAAAGTAATCGGCATAGAAATAGAATAGTTTTGCCCATAATTCCTAGGACAGCATTATACAGCAAGAATAGCTATGCAATGTGTGTTCGCATATTTAATGCTGTACCTGACAGTATTAAAAGCTTACCAGTCAATAAATTTACAAAGTGTCTTAAAGTATGGTTAGGGGAAAAGAATTTCTACTCCGTAAGTGACATATTTAATAAGAGATTGCAAAATTAAGAACGACTATAATTATTTAAACTTTAAGATTAATGTTAGGGAAAATGTATCATATTTTATTAATTGACATTGAAATATGATTTTACCAATAATTATAAGCCTAAATGTTTGCATGTCACATTATTATGACTAAGTATTATGGATCTGGATTATTTATGTTAAGACCGAAATTGTACCAATACTTATAGCAAATAAACTGATTTGATTTGATTTGATTTGATTTGATATTATTATATTACAAAAGGTTGAACATTTGTTGGTGTCCTAACAGGTACTGTAGAATATTTTATCGACGAAGTAAATGTAAATTCCTACCACACCCACACTTAGCATAAAAATAAAGCACCTGAAGAAAAGCCTTAAAACTAACAAACAATTTTAAAAAATTCCAAACAACATTTTTCTTTGAACTTAAAAAGAAAACTTCTTCGAAGCTGAATTCTTTAATAAACCAAGTTGTTCGTACAAAGTTGCATTTTCATAAAATCATGCAGAACGTGTAATGAAATCTCCATTGCATATTACAAAGATCGTCTCGGCCCAACGCTCCTTGCATGTTAAGCGCACGATTATTTTTGTAATTATTTCTAATATCTACTTTAGTAACTTGATGAAGAAACTTAGCTTACTTATTGGATATTATGTATGCAAGATGGCGATCCCAGGAGTTTAATAAGCAAATAACGTGGAGATTAATAATGCTTTTAAGTTTTTTTTTTATGGTTCAAGTAAATGATGATGGTAATTTTGTTTTGTTTAGGAAGGCCGTTAATTTTAATGGTTGTTTGGAGGAGTGCTTAAATAACAAAGAATTTGAGATACATTCTTAAGACTAGATAGCTATAGTAACAGGATTAGAAATTAATCAAGTGGAGAGAGAGCCTCGTAGACTCTTAATTATTAGCATCATGTCATACTCCAGAAGGTTCCCAAACTGTAACGTTGAAATGCCTATTAAGTCATTAGGTCTTTTACCTTAATAAATGTTATTTTTTAACTTGATTTGTTTATCAGTTAGTGCTAAAATTGCTTCTAATACTACTCCAACATACAAAACATCCACTTTGCATACACAATCACATCTACAAATGCACATGAAATGCTTAAATTAAAATGAAATTAAACCCAGTCGCAAACTAGCTCGCAAACGGAAAATTTTAGAACTTTAATAATATAATCATCTCATTCCCTCTTAACATGAACGTGACCAGAATTTACACGTGGAACTATCCATCCATCTCTTTCATTTGCTTAACTTACATTATTTGCTTGTCTTACGCTCGTTTGCTTTGCAAAGGGCTCCCAAATCTGAGTACTTAATGTGAATAACAAGTGTTTCAGACTAAAATAAATATGATTTGGTAAAGCTTTTCATATGTTTTTTATGGCTTGACATACATATCACCACGCCTGTAACCCCTGAAAGGTTAAGCACATCTGCATTTTTTCAGTCATGTGCAATATCAACGTACTACAGTAGGTAGCGAACCTATTTGTTTTACTTAAAATATTTCGTGAGCCGATAACAGAACGAGATACCCGTAAATGCTAATCACGATAGAAATTGTTCTAATCTGAACAGAACAATTTCTTCGACTCCCAAATCCTTAACAACCAAACATTTCAGCTAGCAATAGTAGTAAAATTTCTGCAACTTAACATAATCATCTCATTTTTTGTCAAAACGTGACCCGAATATAGCAAACCACCCTCGTCTAAAGGCGTAGCGTAAGCATTTGACTGTTTCGAACACAGAAAAACAAGTCGACAACATTTTGTGCTTCTGCAAAGGGGTTCCTTACTTCGTTCAGCCGTTTTGTGATTACCTTAAAGTGTATTCTTGGCTGAAAAAAACGTGACTGTCATTAGGGCTTGATTTATTGCGACGACACTAAAAGGGGTTCCTCAAGGGTCCTTCTCAGGCCCCCCACCCTTCAGGACACTTGTACACATGTTTTGGGTAAGATCTGGACTGACATGTATTAATGTGTTTTGGTTTCAGTTGCAATCCGTTATATTGTGGTATTTATAGAAAGGGTGGATAATAAATTGGTTTTGCCGTTTATCAAAGGTCATTTGGGACGTTTTGGGTATCCGTGGCTTTTGTGAATACATCACCGTCATTTATTTTTCGAATGTAACGCTACCATGCGGTTTACATGATCAATTAAATGAATTCAATTTCAAAATAAGCCATAATAACTAGGTACCTATTATTACCTATAAGGTAATGGGCGAAATCTACTCTGGTACTTGTAAAAATAAAGTATCTCAAACGCTCTGTGTACTTTCTAAACAAATATTTTGCAAGTAAAAATAAATGAACCAAGTAATACGCGGTACTCCTTGATGAAGGTATTATGAATCTAGTTTTCACGCTTGGCTTGCTGGTACTAAACCCAGATATTACGTAAATTGACAATCAAAAAGTTATTGTTATGCCAACTGTAGGAACCACCTATTATTATACAAATGAGGTTGATAGTCAGGTTTGTTTTGTTTATATTCAAAATTATTCCTTAGTGGTTGCTCGACGTTAAACTCGGTTCGGTTGATGGCAAAAGGCTCGCCTATAGAACCTCAATGTAATTAAATGGTCAATTCGCGATAAATACCCGTCTTCTTAAGTTTTATAATGTTCTCAATGTAATTAATTCTAAATTACTTAGATATTTAGAAGTTGTTTATCCGAAGCCGTATCAAAGAACGAAATCCCAACTCTTTTACTAATCCTTTTTAATTTACGCAAATAAATATCAGTACAGTGCTTAAGAACATTTTCAGCACTTAACGTTTATACTTTTAGTGGGTCCGGAAACGAGCCATGTCGGGGCATGTTGGCTACGCTACGTTAAACACGAACTGCTAGCGTTTAAGAGATTTTTCTTCAATGGACTCGGTAAAGAATTTGGTATGTCTGAAAGTTAAAGTCAAAATACAATTTTATTTTGCTTGCACGTGTTTCGGGGTCATTTCATGCTAAATTACCGATGTGTTCAAAACTAAATTGTGGGCACGTGTACTTTCAAGATACTCTTTTAACTTTATTAACTTCAGACTATTCAAGCCAATATGGTTTGATTAGTATAACTTAAGATAATTATTTAAGTTTAAGTTATAGAACTGAAAACATTAGACCTAATGACATGATTTTTTTTTGGATGAGGGTTTCCAAAAACACTGGTAATGGTGGTGAGAATGGCAGTCAGTGTGAAATACTGGTATTCAGCTGCATTCGGTTACTCTAGAAGTTAACCTCAACGTGGTGTAAAGAGACCCAGCCTCAGCCGCGGCGGCGAGTGTTACAACCACCTGCTCTTCAACTCGCGGCACGCTTCACCCCTCCGCGCCTACACGATTTTAAATTACACTCTAGGGGTAGGGACTGCGGGACTGTTCGGAAGAAATACCGTGGCCCCGGAACGTATAGGGCGAGGAAGGAACATGGATAGGTTTAAGTTAGTAAAAGTCTGACATCAAATGACTTCTCCCAGAGAGAGAGAAGTCATTTGATGATTTCCCATCCGAAAAAAAAAACGGCAGACAAAACTGCGTGGAGTCGGATTTACAGCGATTCGTTCCTGTCACTTAGACCTTACTTTTAGCTAATGTTTTAGGACTAAAATTTTATATATGAACATTCGGAAAAAAGCACATTATATGATACAATACTTGGACATTTGACTTTATGTCATGTAAAATTAGGAGATTCAATTATTATGTTATTTGATATTATGACAGAATAGTTTTAGAAGTAAAGATTGTTATGTGAAACAAAATTTTGGGATTTTGAACATTATGGTTACGGAAGTTTATGGAAAACGTGTGTATGGATAATGATTTTAAGACACAAAATTTTTGGAGAAGAAACGGAGTTACAAAAAAGCACGTGAAGCAAAAACCTTCCCTCAAACATATTACATGCCCAGTTTCAATACGAGTACTAAATACTAATACGAGTAATAAACCACCTTGTCTCCTCAGATCATAAACCAGTGGAACAGCCCACAATACAGCCAATGCCACTGTAATTACGGTTTAAATTGATGCATATCACGTTCAACGTGTGTCGTGCAATATTATTGGCCGGGGATATGCTAATACTGGCGCGCGTTGCAACGGATTATCAAACACCAACATAGAAATACTGCTAGTTGAGTTTGAGTTTAGAGGATTACTGAAGGATGTATTTGCATGGTTTTGGTGATATTGTCCGCGTTTGTGATACTGGGGATATTTGTTCCGGTTATTCGTTTGGGTTGATAAAATGCTAAGTGGCCATAGAGGTTTGAGTTACTGCCTTATGTACTCGTAATTTTGACTTGAATTCAATTTTCTTTTTATTCTTCGCAACTTCGAAATACGAACTTCGAATACTACTTTTTTACGAGAAAGAGTATCGACAATTTCTTCGTCGCGTCTTATACAAGTCAATTCTTCCTTATTTTTTAAATTCATGTCTTTTTTATACCTCAGTAAATATCAAATTAATATTGGTGTCAATTAAGTGGTTTTCAAAAGATCACTATTAAAGAAAAGGTAAGTTTCAAATACTATGAACTGAACTTTATATGGAAGTTACAAAATAGTTTTTTCCAATCGAGAACATAGTTTTAATATCCCTTCCAGTTCAGAAACTATCTCTATAACATATGTGATGATCTCGAGTCATGCGCTGATTACTATGCACGGTGTGTTGTTCATGCAATATAGGTTATTAATATTGCCTACATGATTATGGATACATAACATTGTCCATCCATGGAGCTTGTGAGTTAACATTAATAAAATCCAAACAATTGTCAAGACTGCTCGTTTCTTAAGCATGACGACAGTTATTTATCTAAAAGTTATAAGTAATTAATTGTAGTTCGTAATTGGCGTAATGTTCGTTTTAGTTTTTCAAGCTGTAAGCTGTGAAGCTACCTTTATAAAATAAATAATAAATAAATCGATTGAGTCCCGTCAGTTAGATTATTGAAAAATAATGGACACCTATTTTTTGTTTTTGTAAATCAATGAATATTGAGAAAGAGAAAACGCATCAAAACTGAGAGTGGGGGCTCGTGACGTCAGAACTAGCTGAAAATGATACTTAGGCGTGACGTACTGGGAATTTTAAAAGCGTCGTATCTACGTCAATTTTGAATTACGTAACAAACGAAAAACTACAGGTCAAATATTTTTTAAAACCTTCCTGATGGACTAATTAGATTTTCTTATCGTCAATAGCCGCTTTGACATGCTCTGAGTATGAGGTCCTGGGTACGAATCCTAGGTGGGGTAAAGTGTTATTTAGAATTAAGTAGCCACAGCCGGCTTGTAGTCAGAGTGTGTTTACAGTTGATATAAATTTTGACGACTCAAATGGCGCAGCGGTAGTGAGGCTGGCTTACGTTCATAGAGTCCCGGGTTTGAATCCCGGTAGAAGCTAATGTTTGTGTGATGAGCATTGACATTTGTGTCCAAGTCATGGATGTTTATAAGTATAATTAGTACGTATTTACAATCAAAAAGTAAATTTGCAGTATATCAAGTGTCTGGTGTCCACGACACAAGCCTCGTTCATTTTATTTATTAATAAAGCTCGCTTTTATAACAATGGGATTTAAACGTAACTGGCAAAATGTGGATGTACTAAAAATTTATACACCTCCATCTTACCGTTTGGGGATTACAAGAGTAATTTTATTCAAACAATGAAAACAATTAGGAAATGTTTCTAAACGAAGCATATGTACTTAGTTAAGAAAATTTAGTTTACATTAAATTCGAAGTTTGTGTTGGTGTTAAACTTTGTGTTGTAGTAACATATGAGAAGGTGTTAGCACACAAACATAAATGTTGGAAAGTTTGTGGGTGTTATTGGAGATTCTAAGCTGTAACACAAACTCACGAATCTACATAAAGCAGCCGTCCCACCGACAAGGAAGCGACCAGCAGTTGTTTATTTTCTCGCTCGAGAAACCTCCAAACAATTGAAGGAATTCGCACAGGTAAATGATAAACTGCCCATGTTAATAGTTCGACTAAAAGTCAAACTAACAGAATTTATTTCAATCAGACCTGTAACAGACAATTTTGCATAATCAAAAATAAGCTACATTCAGTCCAGGTATTGGCATAATTCTATAAATGGACGGTCCATTCCAAAATCGTACATCTCGAGAGAGATGGACTTGTGGAGAAGAGTGTGAAAGAAACTCCCTCGACAGGCTATTCAAATTAAACAAGAAATTAATTACCCAAGAAAAAAAAAGACATTTCAAAATCTTAAAGATTAGAATTAAGCCTACTAACCATAATATAAAAGTGCTTGCATTTATAAAAAATCAAATAATACTTCTAATATAACGATCGCTTACGGTTCACTTCTCCGTGAAGAGGACACTCTTCAAACAACCAACTCGTTGTCACTAATCGCTTTCGGTGGGGCAGGTGTCTATCACTATATAGTGCTTAATGAAGTTTCCGATCGCAAAATTCCCTTAAAAACTTTTACGATGTTGTCAAAATACTGTTTTTCCTTAGATCAGTAATCCTATTTGAATAAACGAATTTACAATTTGCAATGAACATGGTTCTTATCACGTATTGTACCTATTTGTAGTTTGGCCTTAAAGCAAAGCGACAAACCACTTAAAGTCAATCGAAAATACAAGAGGTGAGGAAGAAACATGGATGGGTTTTAGTCAGTTAAAGTCTGACACTCCCTTCCGCTCCGCCCAGAGTGGCAGAAATCATTTGATGACTTCCCATTCGAAAAAAAAAAGATGTACAGTGTACACATACTCATCTCGAAACCGGCAATCAAGCATTCTGACTCTCTTTTACGACTATTATAAGTGTCACAGGTTTAACAGAACATTATTTCAAAATCGAAGAGCCAGCCCTCTGGTCAACACTTCGCGTGACTAGAGGGCGGGCTCTTTCTTTGGCCAAAGAATTAGCACTGTCATTCAACATGGCGGTGCTGCCAGTCTTCTGGCCACTTTTCCGGATGACAGCAATGCGGAGGAGAACTTTGACGCCTAAGTTTCCTATTGGTATCGTTTTATATTTGTAGGTAAATACGTTTAGTTTTTATTTTTGTAATTACATATAGTTCTAGTTGTATGCAGATCGATGAAACAATTAGACAGATCTTATTCCAAGAAACAGTTATAGTTCGACTTTTCCAAATGATTCGCTCACAGCAACCTCGTTACACGAAAGAGACACTTAATGACATGTCTGCGTATGAACCCTCTACGACCCTTCGGAGTGCCATCCACTCAATGATGCTCGATATTTGGGGAAAGCGCAATAATGAGCACTGCTACTCTTATTGATATGGTAAGTATTGCTATGGTATAATTATCAGCTGATTTGATTGGTATATCGTTAAAAAAAGTTGAAATCTATTTTTATTTTTTACTATATTTTGACATATAGAGTTAGGATCTTTAAAAGTTTTTGTTTATAGATCCTAATCCGGTTTTGTTATAAAAGCATAATAAAAAGATATTGGTGGAATATACCACAAAATAAAGTCAATACTGCTGCTTTCTAAATAATCAAGGAGCTTGAATTTGGACTCCAGACTGCTATTGAAAAATTCTAAATGAAAAAACCCAATAACATTTTACTCGGCCTGGCAATCGAATCGAAGACCTTATACTCAGTTGTAACGCTTGCAAACAATAGACCATCGAGTGATTCGAGAGTATCTCTTCGGTTAATATTAGAACTGCTAGGTATAACAAAAATGTGTCAAATCGTATCAACCACTTTAATTGATAAAAACTTTTTTTCAAAAATTAAAACCGACTTCTAAAAACACAAAAATGTGAAAAATATCTTTAGCTTCAGAAGTCGCTGACAAAAAAACTAAACCAATCAAGCAAGGGTAATTTTTTGCAAATCGCTTCATGTGTGCCTATAAAAATTGAAGAGTTCTCTCTATTTCTCCAGGATCCCATCACCAGATCCTGACTTTATGATTATGGGACCACCTGTGAAGGATACCCTTTCAAACAAAATAAAAATAATCTAAATCAGTCCAGCCACCTTCGGGTAATCGGGGAACATAGACCCCCCTCCCCCTTTCCCCCTTCTGAGGAGTATAGGTTGCAATGCGGGGTGGTTTGACTTCTCCGATTTTATTCAACCTGTACATAGACGGTCTCATTAATGAGCTCAGTAGCTTGCAGGCCGGTTGTTATTTAGATGGAGTGGCGTTTAATAACATCAGTTACGCCGATGATATGGCACTCTTGAGCCCTTCAATATCAGGCTTGAGAAAGCTGTTAGATGTTTGTGAGAGGTATGTTGAGGAGCACGGTTTAAGATATAATGCCAAAAAGAGTGAGGTTCTTAGTTTTGGAGCAAAGTCCTCAGATAGGTTTCCTTCTGTAAGGCTAGCAGGTAATGTCTTAAACCGTGTTCAACAATTTAAATACCATCCGATTTTCAATGCTCTTCGAGTTCAGTACAACAATGCATTCAGGATAATGCTGGGGCTGCCACGCTTATGTAGTGCGTCGGGAATGTTTGCTGATGCGCACACTGATGGCTTCGTAGCTATCAGACGTAAGCGTGCTGCGTCGCTACTGCAGAGGGTCCAGGGCAGCTCTAACAGTCTCCTGAATGTCATTGCGGGGAAATTTGATTGCCCGTTTATGCAGTGTGTGTCAAACCTACATGTTCTACTAACATAGTTTTTTAAGGTCATGTTTACTAACAATTGTTATGGATGTGAAATTTTTCTGAAATAAAATGATTATTATTATTATTATTAAATAATAAGCTTCCCTTTGCTTTCACTTTGCCTTTCCTCCTCCTTTTGGTTAAAAAAACTTGCGGGGCAGTCCATAATGACTACCGATAGAAGCGGAAACTAAATAATCTAAATCTGCTACGGGTTGTGCTCCGCGCACGCCTAAGTGGTGCTACGCCGTAGCAGGTCGGCTACGAGTGCTACGAAGCGTTAGTTGATGGTCACGCGAGTTCTATTTTTGTTCATCCAAAAAGTGCTAAACGTGCCTAGAGATGTTTTCACACCAAAATCTATTTTACAATATCGCACTATTCACAGCCTATATCACTGGGGAATCACAACACAGTTGAATATCAATCCTTTGTTTGCCAGGTATTACAGCTCGTATTATGCAAGCTGTACAATTGACTTAATTCCGTGGTACTCAATCAATTATGCAGCTGGTATGGACATGAAGTCATCATTCAATGTTTACTCCTACATGTCAGCCGAAGGTTTAAAATTGAGCTGTGTATGCTCTTAAGGGCAAGTGAAGCTTTGATTTTCAGCTTTTACACATTTTTTAAATATAACTTTAAGCCTGTAATCTCAGAAGGGCAAAGGTGTAGCTGAAAGACTTTTTTTATGTTTAAGTCCCATGGGGGTGTAGTATATTGTCACCAACCGGGCCTATACAGGGTGTAATCCAGCTCATCACGAAGCCGTCAACCAAATATTCTATGCATCAAACAAAATAATTTTATGCAAAAAATATTGCTGGGAAAAATCAAATTTTGTGGTAGAAGTCCACTTAAGTAGTAGTAACGCACTTTATACATTGTGCTGATGGATGGATTATATGTATTAGTAGAGTTATTTAAAGTAAAAATCTTACAACGCAAACTTGTACTAAAAAAAAAAAGTTGTCAAAAGGTCGGAACTTTGACCCCCAATATCTCCGTAACTAGAAGGATCCCAGGTATGGTGTAAAACAAAAAAAAAATCGCAATGATGGGGAGAAATAGTGCCTTTCGGTTTCGTTAAGAGGAGTTACTTTAATTATACATAATCTACCTAGCCTTTTCCCAACTACGTTGGGGTCGGCTTCCAGTCTAACCGGATGCAGCTGAATACCAGTATTTTACATGGAGCGACTGCCTATCTGACCTCCTTAACCCAGTTAATACTGGGTAATACGATACCACCTGGTAAGACTGGTGTCAGAATTTTTGGGCCACTGACTACCTGTAACGACTGTCAAAGATGGACAAATGACAGCCAGAACCACCAGCTCAACGTGCTTTCCGAGGCACGGAGGAAACTCGGTATGTAAGGGTGGTCACCCATCCACAGACCAACCTAGGCAAGCATGGATTAACCTAAAGATCGACCCGAGCGGCTGATATTATTTAACCACGAGCTCCTCCTCATATCCTCATAATTATAAATATCTATGACTCGGAAACAAATGTGTATGGCTAACCACATAATTATTTGCTCCTACCGGGATTCCAACCCGGGACCCTAACTAAGAACGTAAGGCAGCCTCATTTTAAAATAATAAGTGAACCACACTTATTAATAAAAAATAAAAAATTGATACATTCATTTGGTCTTGTCCAGGACAAATTCTGTTTTTTTTTTATGATTTAGTATTTTTTTCCACTTTGTTTATTTTTTACAAGTGTTAAAATCTCAATAATTTAAAATTATTTCATTTTGTATGTTTTGTCCTGTCAGGCTAATAAATGCTTTTTCTTTCTTTTCTTTCATATTCGAAACGAGATTATTATTTCAAAACAAGCTCCTTTAACAGACTTCAATTTCAATATCCGTAACGCGACAACATCAAGGACCACTGATGAAAAATGCAAAGCAAACAAAATCCTCTAACACACAATCAGGTTCAGTAGTTCTAAAGATAAAAGCGAATAAACATACAGATTTACCGTTCCATTATTTATAAGAAAGAGTCAAGGGAAACTCCTAAATATTTTAAGCCACCGATGAAATGTACTCGGTTCGAACCGATTGGGGCGTAGACACCCCGAACTCGTTTATTGGGTCTAATAGGGGTCCCAATAAATTTTCTCTAGATTTTGTCGTAGTCTTATTTATCTGTTGTTTAGGTGGAAACTGAGTTCTAGTTTATTAAGAGTTCATACGCTAAGTTGTTAGATTTTACCGGATTTTTTGCTTCTGAAGCTTAGGATCGTTGAAATATTTCGGTGTTAAGTAAAAAGAGGACCTAGATAAAGTAAGGAACAGTGAGCGAAAACGATTATATATTAAAAAACAAAAAAAATACACTGGACATTAACACACAGCGCCACCTAGTGCCACACTAAGCAAAGCTTGTGTCGTGGACACTAAATAGTTGATATACTACATATATACGTTTTTGTTTGTAAATACATACACATATATATATACACATACTAACAAAAATATATGAAAAATCTATGGGACAGATAAGCTATAATACGTGGAGTGACTGGCAGTCTGGTCTCCACAACTTAGTTGCTGGGTAATATGGAAAGACTGAGTGTCAGACTTTTTCTTCTTCTAACCACTCGTTACAAATTAATGTCAAAGATCTACAAATGAAGATCGGGACAAATGGCTTAGCATGCTTCCAAAGGACGAAAGAAATTCGGTACCCATGTAATAAAGAGAACTTTATCCCACAACACATTTAAGCAACAACTGCTTAAATATGCACATCGATACGTGCTATCTCCGTCCTACAATATTTAGTTCTTGAACTCCTACACACGGCTATAATAAGTAAACATCTCTCAAGCGCCTTCCAAGGCAGAATCTTCAAACAACGTATATCCAATGACAATACCATACATCCGTTTGTAATTCAATTCTACATAGCATGATCTAGAGCAGGCGCTGAGATTCAATTTTGATCTCAGCGATGCACATTGTTAGCTACGCTTGCTATGCTCGCATGTATTCAGATATTAATTGGGTACCTATATTCCTGATAGGGTGAGTTGTAAAGGAACTTCACAGCTGCCTTCGGAAAGATGGAATTTCGCAAGAAATTGTATGTTTGTATCCGGATCTGGCACCACATGTTTCTAAGGGAGATCTTATAAAGAAAATCGCAAAAACTGAACGAAGTGACTCATTTTTTAATACCTAGCAGCGATGTTGACTTCGAAGGAAAACTCCGAGTTTTGACCACACTACACACTAAAAGCGATTTGGGTAGTTTTAGGAAGCGTAGTTTTTCGAAGTGATCCCATTTTAATTTGATGAAGGTCTGATGAAGAACTTCGGAGATAGGCAACGGAACTCCACTATACAATAAATGATAGCAAATGTACTTGGATTGCTGAAATCTCATGGCTGTTTGTTGTTCATAACAGACAATCACGCCGGCACGCTATGAAGGGGTAAGCACATGTGAACCATTAAAAAGAGAAAAATAAATCTTTTTTTACAAAAAATAAAACTGACTTCAGAAAACACAGAAAAGTATTAAAATAAGTCGGTGACAAAAAAACTATATCAACCAAACACAGGTCACCGACTTCTGAAGGTAAAGTTATTTTTTGCTTTTTAGTGTTTTCTGAAGCCGGTTTTATATTTGTAAAAAAAAGTTTTTGATCTTCAGATGCCTGACAATAAAATGATTGATCGATTGATAAGCACAGCACAGTCAATCAATACTTTTTGTACTAACGCTTTACATAATAAACTCGCTATTATAAAATCGAGAAATAGAAACGTCTTTAACACTTGATACAGCATCTATGTAATTGACAGATTCTGAACTATATACCAAGTCTTACCAGTACCAAGAAAATGTTACACAAAACTTTTTTCCTAGTAAGAGGAAAACGTTATCCTAATTCATAATATTTATTTCGAACCGCAGCAGAGCAAGTTATTTCTGCGAAGCCCAAAAAATGACAAAATGTACCCTCGGCTTTGACAAATCAGATCGTCGGTAAATAGTTTACCTTATAATGAGGTTATTGGAGACCTTCCTCATGTCTATTGGATTTGTCGAAGGCACGGAAGTATACCAGGAGTAAAGGAAGAGGAATATATAGAATAAGGAGTATATTTAGAGAACGGCCAGAACTGTTCTCCAGAGAAAAAATTGTATTAGATATTTTGCTGACAAACGAGGACTTTGGGTTTGAACTATTCGATCATGCTTGCATGCTGGTAAAACGTTTTTTTTTTAAATAACACAGTAAGAAACGAATAAATAAAATGAGGAGAGAGAAAAAAAACGTCTGTCTAGGTTTACGTCAAATAAAATACTAAGTCTTTAGTGACGAAAGTACTAAATGTGCACGAGTGTATAAGAAACTGAGTATATATAACTACGCATTATCATAAACTCAAAAGCAAAATTAGGTCAAAACTAGTAATGACAACAAAAACAAAAAGCTCCTCGAAATAGTTCCTCATGGCACAATTAAAGCGTAACGTTGGAGAGAATAAAAAGGAATCTGAAAACTTGAACACTATTAACACAAATAAATCCCGTTAACTACTTTCCTTGACTTTAGAAAATCCTTTCTCGAGCAGTTCTTAAGGAAATAAACCGAATACAAAAACACAAGGAAGCGCTTATTAAGGAAAGATACAATATTACAAGATTCGAAGATGAAGAAAGATCTGGAGAAGCGTTAATGCTCACTAATCGGTTTGTCGGTATAATTATTGAGGAAGCTTGTCATAGCTATTATAACGTAATGTCCGAAAAGACGTTAGATAAGGAAGGACATTATTTTTGCATCTGAATTTGTGGATAAAATATACGTATTTTTGTTATTGTTTCCGCAACTTTACTCATAATGGCAGGTCATAATTTCCCATTGCCAAATAGCAATCTTAATCATAATTTAACTTCAGTATTAGTGTCTACTGGCTAAAGGCCCCTTTTCTCTTCTGCATCACAAAAAAGTTTTTGAACCATAATTGGTGCCAAACATTAAATTTCCTAAACTCGTACGGTTGCAGTTTAAACTTTGAATCAATCCAAAATCCCAGATTTAAACTTTTTAATTGACAGCATCATTTAAAAATTAAAAATTTTCGTGCCCAAATCGTATAAAGTTTTCGTTATCAACTTTTTATTGAATGTTTGTTTTAGTTTTGTCCTCAATATATTTTGTTTTTAAAACCAAAACCTCTCTAATCAAGTCTCCATCTAGTTTAAAATCATTTACATAGAAATTAAGAGAAATCTTCGTTTCTCGTGTTTCTGCATCGAAGCTAATTCTCGGATCTAGTAGCGCAGCACTGTTCAATTCATCAACATTACCGCCTGACAGGCTGAGGTCTTGCCGCGAATTGTTATAAATTACTAGCAATGCGACTTAGACGTCGCTTGCAGAATTTGCTTAAACATTTTCCTAAGGCTTTAGTTTGAGTCCTGCAATTTATTTTCAAGCTTTCAAACTGGTCAAGCTTGGCTACAAAAATGGAAAATGTTGTAAGAATTGAAATTAGATTTTAGTTGCGTAACTGCTATTTAACCGTGTGAAAACCTATATGAAAAGGAAAAAAATACTGTTATTCTTTTTTTGTGGAATCATAGTACAATATTAGATTGAAAAGCGATGGCTCACTTACAATGTGTGTTGTAATATGTCTAACGTGTGTATATGTATGTATTTATTTATTGTATATATGTAAATGGTACACCACAGGCTACCTGCAGTATTGCCTCTCCTTCCCCTTTGAATCCATCCAAAGGTTGTCTTTAAAAGATCGCTTTTAGCGATAAGACCGCCCATTGTGTCACCCCTTGTAAAGTGTTTAAAATGTTTGTATTTATATTTTTATGGTGTACATAATAAAGAGTATTCTATTCTATTCTATTCTAATGTATGATGTTTTTATCAGCCCTAAACTTAGTTTAGCCTTAGTTTCTCCTGTTTTCTGTACGTCATAGAATCTATAATTGTCAAGTACGTCACTCGTCGTCAGTTCCAGGTCGATTTAATTAAGATTACCTGATGGATATGCTTTAAAGCAATCATAATGATTAAAAACTGGCGAAGTAAATACAACTTCATTTACATGTAATTTTGTTTTTAATACAATACCTTGTTCCCAATAAATTGAATAATTGCTATCTCGACCTACACGCTTGGTTATTTTGGTTAAATCTATTATAAGTTTCTGTTCCAAACCATTACCAGAAGGTACAACTTGTAACAGGACAGCTAACTTTGTAATTTAGTTCCCAAAGTCTTAAACCCCTAGGTCCTAATGTTAATTTCCAAATCCCTAGACCCAAGTTCGAACTCCCAATGACTAGAATATTATATTTAGAGATTATTGTTTCAAAATTTGAAACAGAAAGACATAAAGAGGATTCAAATTATAATTAGAATGACTAAACTTCAGAATATATAGGATAGAGTCGGCAAAAATTTATTTAATTTTTCAAACACTGTTACGGAAATATTCACGAAAGTAAAATTGATTCTTGTATTGGCAAGCGAAGACTTTTATTTCTCTCATTCGTTGCGAAAATTGAGCTCAAAGCCAAGGAAATGCTCGTCCAAAACTCCCTCAATATTTTGAGCATGTAATAAAATCATTTCTTCATCTCCCTAAAATATATAAAATAAGATTTTCGTTGACAAGAAAACATAGGGCTGTCTAACACCATAATGTGCAAAGTAAATGTCCTTACGAAACTGTTTTTCGCGAGTTCCCCTTTTGCAGAGTAAATAAGCATCTATGTGCTTATTCTGGTACATATAGATACTTAGAAAGGCTGAGTTCCGTGTTCCTTTTCAAATAATTTGCAGTGTTTGTTTTTTTAGCGTCTGCCAAATGAGAGAAATGAGAACGTTCACACTTGTTTGAACATGTTAATTATGAGCCGAGTTTAGAGTTGTTACGAGTACTTGAAGAAATTGTTGAGTTGAGTGTGCCAGTGTATCAGGATTTTCTTGTTAGGCATAAATTTGAAGAGTATTTGTCAAAGTTCGTACGAGGAGTTTGTTTTGTCTTGTTACTCTCGACGTCTCACGTTCGTAGGGTATTGTTCGTGCTATATTATCTTCATTTGTAACAATAATAATTTTGCGTTTTCGAGGACTCTTCGAAAATACATGTTTTTGTTTCATTTGCCCCATTACATACTATCAGCCCAATGCAGACAGACAATAATGGGTGTAAAACACCTCTTAACGAAGCCGAAAAGCACTTGTTGTCCCCATCGATGCGATCATTTTTTTGTTCTACACCATACCTGGGAACCTTCTAGTTACGGAGATATGAGGGGTCGAAGTTAAAACTTTTTGACAAGTTTTTTTTTTTAATACATGTTTGTTTTGGAAGATTTCGGATTTTAACACTTCCACGACTCCTGTAATATTCAATTCATCCATCAGCACAATGTTTTAAGTGCGTTACATTGAGTTCTACCACAAAACATGATATGTAACCTAAAAAATATTTTTTTTCCCAGCAAACTTTTTTGCGTTAAGTTACTTAGTTTGATGTGTAGAATGATTGGTTATCGGTTTTGTGATGAGGTGGTTTACACCCTGTATATCATCTGCCTAGCCTTTTCTCAACTATGTTGGGGTCGCCTTGAAGTCTAACTGGATGCAGCTGAATACCAGTACTTTACATGGGGCAATTGCCTATCTGGCCCCCACAACCCAGTTATTACTGAATATGATACCCGTAACGACTGTCAAAGTTCAACAAATAACAGCCGGGACCAACAGCTTGTGCTTTCCGAGGCACGAAGGAAACTCGGTATGTAAGGGCGGTCACCCCTTTAAAAAGACTGCTGATCTATGGGGTCATTCTGTGGACGTAGCTAAATCCATTATAAACGTTGTAGCTCCTTCTTTAGCTGTTATATTTAACGATTGTATTGACCGTGGTGAGTTTCCTGATCTAATGAAATATAGTAAAATAATACCATTGTTTAAATCGGGTAGTACATCAGACCCCACTAATTATAGACCCATTTCAGTACTACCCACCTTTAGTAAACTTTTTGAAAAATTAATTTTGGCACAATTGCAAAGTTTTTTCAATAAACATAAGTTATTGCACAAAAAACAGTTCGGTTTTACAAGGGGTCGTTCAACTACTGATGCCGGTGTTGAACTTTTAGGACACATTTATAATGCCTGGGAGGACAAATGCGACGCTTTGGGAATTTTTTGCGATTTATCTAAAGCTTTCGATTGCGTTCTTCATGAAACATTAATCAGGAAACTACACCACTACGGAATCCGTAACGCCTCTCTGGATCTTCTTACTTCTTATTTGAGTGATAGAGTTGATGTTAACGGGAAAAGATCTCCCGGATCCGTAGTAAAAATGGGGGTACCCCAGGGCTCCATTCTTGGTCCATTTTTGTTTCTTATTTACATAAATGACTTGCCTTACCTCATAAAGGATAATCATGACGTGGTATTGTTTGCAGACGACACTTCTCTTTTATTTAAACTCAAACGTCAGCAGCCAGTCATGGATAATGTTAATAACGCCCTGGCAAAAGTTGTTAATTGGTTTAATGTTAATAATCTACTCTTAAATGAAAAAAAAACTAAATGTATTAAGTTTACGATATCCCATGTAAGACAAGTGGAAACTACTGTACTAATTAAGGATGAAGAGCTGAAACCGGAAGATAGCACAGTGTTCTTAGGCATAACTTTGGATGCCAAGCTTCAGTGGGGCCCGCATATAAACAAATTGTCGAAAAAACTTAGCTCTGCAGCATACGCCGTTAGAAGAATTCGTGACTTAACTGATTTAGAGACAGCTCGTTTAGTTTACTTTAGTTATTTCCATAGCGTGATGTCGTACGGTATTCTCTTGTGGGGCAATGCCGCCGATATTCAAACAATATTTGTTTTACAAAAAAGGGCAATTCGTTCAATTTATAAACTATGTCCCAGATACTCCCTCAGAGAAAAATTTAAGGAGATTAATATTCTTACTGTGCCCTCTCAGTTTATTTATGAAAACCTTTTGTACGCACACAAAAATATTAATTTGTTTAAAAAATACAGTGATATCCACAATATAAATACGAGGAACAAACACAAATTTGTTGTTCCTGCAACGAGGCTCAAAAAAATAGGGGGTACGTTCAGACGCCAATGTATACGTTTTTACAATAAACTTCCGAGCCATATTCAAGCACTAAGCCTGAATAAATTCAAATCGTTTATAAAACAGAAGCTATGCCTGAAAGCTTTCTATCATGTCAATCACTATCTCGAAGATAAAAAGGCTTGGGATTAAGCTGCTCCAATAAAATTTGCTCTGTGAATGTTGAAATTTCGGACTTCGCTGGTTTATTGTTGATTCCTTTATTTTATACACTGTGACATTGAATGATTTGACATGAATACTTATTTCAGTATTTTATTATTTTTTACGTTCTTTTTATTTTTTTTATTTTATTTTATGTGTGTGAATTTGACATGATTATTTACTTGTGACTGACATTTAATGAATTGACATGAATCAAGTAGTTGTCATGAGTTGAGTTCAGTATTTTATTATTTTTTACTTTTTTTTGTGTTTGTTTTATGTGTGTATTTGACATATTGTATTTTTATTGACATTCGTTTTTGTAAATTATTATTTATTTTATTTAATAATTGTGAATGTGAGGACCATGTGGGTCGCTTTTTGTTTTTTTTTTCCCTCGACTGTCTGGCAGTTTGAGTACTATAAGCGACCTACCCAAATGTCCTTTCTTTGGTATTGTTCGTCGTTTCGTTGAGCTCCTTGAGTTATAAGTCGAGCTACACGATAACTGACAAATGCTTGCACTGACTGGACAGGTCCACTCAAATCTGTGTGGTTCTTTCTTCAAAAGACCATCTCAGACACTAATCTACATAGTCCTCATGTGAATTAAGCAAGATTGTCTGGACTTCAAAAGAGACTATGACCTCTGAGTTTGTTTCGGCTGTTTCTTCTCAGAGTAGTCAGGTACGAAACACCGGCCCCATCTAGTTTATAAAAAAAAATGACGTGTAAAAGTGTTTGAGAAAACCTACTTGCTGAATAAATATCATTTATCATTTATCATTTATCATTTATCATTTATCATTTATCATTTATCATTTATCATTTATCATTTATCATTTACCCATCCATAGACCATCCTAGGCAAGCAAGTCTTACTCTAAATATGGACCTGAGCGGCTGTTATTATTTAGCCACGAGGTCCAACAATCAATGGAGACAATGGTCATTTAATTTAAATAGACAAATTGCTTTTTCCTTCCACCGTATTCAATTTAGTTATTGTCAGTTTAAAAGGCGGGACCAATATTTAAATAGCTTTTTTAATTTTCACGCAAGAACTCGTAAAAATATAACAACTACAGCTACTGACCCCAGAGGTTACATCCAATATGTAAAATGCAAATTCGATGAATGCAAACAAAAAAAAAACCAAATCGAAATAGATTTGAAAAAGCTGACCTCACTTTTGTTTCACTGAAACTTGAACGAGTAAAAGAGAAAGAAACACCAACAAATCAATAATAAACCTGATAAAGTTTACTCCTTCCATTTCCATGTCATCGGGAATGTAAAACAAATGGCCAGAACGTGAAATAAAACCAACGTTCTTTATAAATTCAACAGCAATTTCCCTCAGGGTTATTATTCATGCAACTGAAATATTATCCAACTATAAAACTGCTGATACACGATATATTACGTCACAATACTGAGTATGTCATGAAATCAGCTTTTAGAGTTCCTTACTCAAAGGGTACCAATCGCTATCTATCCATTTGTTTGTCACAGAGCTGTATGTTTTGAACCGTAATATGGCATCTGAAATTTTTGCAGAGTATTACTTCTATTAATCCGTGGACAATGGTGTGGGTTACATGTTTACCTATTTATCTAAATACTCATAATTTTAAACTTAACATGTAACTATTTTTTTGTCCCTAATAAATTAAATTATATAAAATAAAAAGGCTGATAAAACAACTGATACTGATACTGGTACTGTTAGCCAGCGTCATCCCACTGCTGGGCAAAGGTATCTCCCGATGACTTCCAGTTTTTTCTATCCAGGTCTAATGTGGACCACTGGTCGTTGGTTTTTTACTCTGATTCTACGCTTAGTGGTGTTTGACATCAGTTTGGTCTCTGAACTAACAACAAATAATAAAAAAAATAATGAAGTAAATGTTAAAAAGGGGTCTCAAAACAAGAAACGTGTTTTTTTTTTAAACGTGTTGTGTTTAAAATTTTGTAGAGTGGTACGAAACCCTTTGTGGGCGAGACCGACTCACACTTGGCTGGTTTTTGTAATTATCGCCATGATTCTCGTGAGATCGAATTTTAATTAAAACACGGTAATCCTCTGTAGGTGATTTTCGGAACCTTCTAGAGATTTATGGATTAAAAATAATTTGATGCTTGTGAGTTTCGAGATTGAGGTCTACAGTTTCATATCTGCAGTTTCCAATTCATCATCACATCATCATCATCAGCCTAAAATGTTCCCACTGCTGGGACACGGCCACCTCTCAATGAGAGGGAATGGGCTATAATGTACCACGCGGGCCCAGTGCGGATTGGTAGATGTCACTCGTTTTCGAATTTTTAATTATTTTTTTTTTCAATTATTTGTAGAAAATCATTTTAATGATCGTCTACTTAAGGAGAGGAAGACAAAAGAAACGACGGATGGACTGTGTGAAGGATGGCTAGAAAGAAGGTGACTTTTGAGATGATGAGTAATGGAGAAGAATGGAAGAAAACGACTTGCTGCGCCGGCGCCAAATAAATTACATTAAGAAGAATTAACAAGAATTATTAAGAAGAAGAAAATGATAACAATGATGATCGTGTACCTTTTGTTCTAAGAGCTGCTGTTTTTCCTATAGTTGATTTGCTTTTCAATCGCAATAATTACCTACCTCAACCCAAAATTCTTATTCTGGTATGATTCTTTCTACACTATGTTACGTTTCTTGTTTCCAGGATGTTTTCCTACGGATTTAATAGGTACCAATAAGTACTAATGCTGCACGAGTCCATTAGAATTAGTGTTTTAAATTGAAACGATTACCACAAGATCTTTGCGCCTTATACACATCTTTAAGTCCCTTAGAGTTTCAGCTAATTTTGACACACTTAGGATGGTTTATTATGCTCTGTGTCACTCAGTTCTGGGTTACTGCATAACTGCGTGGGGTGGTGCAGCTAAAACTAGTATTCTGAGAGTGGAAAGAGCACAGAGAGCCATTCTCAAAGTCATGACTAAGAAACCTTACAGGTACCCGACCACAGAATTGTACTCGGAATGTAAAGTACTAACGGTACGGCAACTCTATGTGCTCAGATCACTTCTTAGAATACATGCCGGTTTGCCTTTGCCAATTCCAAATAAGCGAGTTAATCTTCTCCCAAGAACACAGCACAAAACTACCTTCGCTACACATCAATTCTACACACTATGTACACACATATACCAAAAAGTTAATACACAAATAAATATTATAAATTTAAACGTACACAAAATTAAACCCTTAATAACAGAGTGGCTATTACAAAAGGACTATGCCTACACAGAGTCTTTACTCACATACATCACCTAATGACACAAGTACTGTCTAATGTTTAATACTACTAAGTACTGTCTAAGTACTATCTAATAACTAATGTCTAATACGCACTTACAAAAACAGGACGCACGCGCCTATATTTCACAACCATAAACACGTACACACACTACAACTCATCAGTCACATATTCACACGCACACACCTACGCACATCACACGTACACTTCACACTACACTGCACACAACAAATCTATTTGTAAGTTTTAAAAAAAAATTTGATTAACTACAGTATCGTTCACCTATTGTATCACATTATGTTTAAGGAACTGCTCGGCCGAACACTGTCTCTTAAAATACAGGTGATCCTAGTTTAAGAGGCAGGGTTATATAAATTATTGTACAGATTTTGCAACATTTGTATTGTTTTTAATATGTCTGTAAGTTTTGTTGGTGAATAAACTATTATTATTATTATTATTTCTGTGAACTAGTGTAGATAGAATTAAAAATACTCCACAGAGATACCATTGCAGCAAACACACTGATTTCAAACAGATTATGCGCGTTGAATTTGACGTGGGTAGCAAGACTGCACGTACAATAAAACGCATTACGGTGATGGATGCTAAACTCGAGCGAAAAGATCGTTGCACGTCTTGCTCTGTTGCTAGTTTAGTTTCTTTATGGATTAGAACTATTGCATACTGAAAACAGCATTGGTAGGATTGGTAGGAAATACACAATAATAATATACCAGACCCGGGAATAGGCTTGTTAACTAAAAAAATCAAATTAGTCCGTCACTGTCAAAAATACGGATCAAATATTTTTTCATAATCTATTATGAAAAAATATTTGATCCGTATTTTTTCATCACGTCACTGTTTGGTATTATTCTTAGTGAGGTATGACGTCAAAATCCCCAACTCTCGAGTTTTGATGCGTTTTTATCTTTGTGAATATTCGTTGATTTACAAAAACAAAAAATACATGTCCATTATTTTTCAATACACTAACTGACGGACTAAATAGATTTGCAATTTATTGATGGTGGAAACTAGCCTATTGAACCCAGAGCTTCATGCTTAGTAGTCGCTCTTTTGATGACTAGACCAATAAGGCAGGCGAAATAGAAATAATGTAATGTATTGTTACGAGCTGGGTATGAGATAAATTAATTACTACCGATTAAACAACGCAATAACTTTATTAATCACAAAACAATTTAAACTTAAACACAAGTACACTACAATACACTACTGTTCACTATTCACTTAGATATCGCTCTTCAAGTTCACTTCGATTCGCTTCGTTGTGTAGCCAAAACAAGACTAGACTGACGGTCGCGGGACTGAGCGGTGTATTTATACTCGCCAACAGACACACCAGAATAACCACGAATATTCTAGAGGGTCATAAAAACACTAACAAAAGAATAGCAGGTAGGTAATTATTATTACTAGCTACTTGTACAAACAAATATGAACCATATGCCCTAGGCATACGGTCGAAATTCTAATGTCTTTTTATAAATAAGTCGCGAGTTTGTACCCACCTAACTTTAAAAGTAATAATAATGGAAAGCACTCGAAATTCCAACGTACACATACTGTAATCACGTGGTTTTTTGAATGTTCTAGTAGGTCCGATGTTACAGTATCAAACCAAATTATTTTCTCATTTGTCTTGTAAATGTAGGCGTGTCATGGTGTAATGGGTTCCCAGATTAGCTCCTCGGTCTGTGAGCTAATTTTGCATCAAGAATTAATCAGTAGCAGCCTGGCTAATGTTTAGGCCTGAATTCTTGTCACGCTGGCGGTTGGCAGTGACGTCAGCGAGAACAAAATACGGCTGTTGGTCAGCGTTGCAGTATGGTTCGATATATGTTATACAATGTATACCCGTACGCGACCCAACGTGCGCGACCGACCACAAGCACGACAAGAATTCAGGCCTTACAGATTCCTATGCTACTTCATGGGATTCCCAAATCAGTTGATAAAGTTTGTAATTCCCATCTTTTGACAATACAAATTTTAAACGGATAGTATGCAGCAACTGTTTATCAGTTCAACCGTTCTTAGCTGCATCAGAAATATTACACATTGTGTGAAAATTGTCTACCTATAACGGATCATGATATAAACCCCGCTGACATACAGACGGATAGGGGAGGTTTAGTAACAAGGTCTTGTTGGTTACCATACGGGGCGGAATCCTAAGAACTTAGGTACCAAAATATTTAACGTTTCAAATTAACTGTTTGCTCTGCATTGACCCTTACACCGTGTGTACCTTTGGTAACCCTATCGGAAACTACAAGCGCTATATCATTTATTTATTTATTTTAGTACACACAAAAACCCATTATATTAAGATAGAAGAGCATAAATGTACTGCTTATTTTATAAAAAATCTCTTCCAGCAGACCTGCAAAGGAAAGTTGGAATTAAAAATGTAGACACAGTGTGTAGAAAAAACAAAACAGGAAAAATATAATTAAAACCCTTCAAGAAAAAAAATACTACATAAAATAAACATACTTATATCTACACTAATATTATAAAGAGGAAAACTTTGTTTGTTTGTTTGTAATGAATAGGCTTAAAAACTACTGGACCGTTTTTAAAAATTCTTTCACCATTCGAAAGCTACATTATCCACGAGTAACATAGGATATATTTTATCCCCGTACTCCCACGGGAACGGGAATTACGCGGGTGAAACCGCGTGACGTCCGCTAGTCTTTAAATAAAGATAAACACTGGTATTGTAAATACAGAGCATATCATGACGTCATGTATCGAAACTGTTTCTAGATATTATAAGATTCGGGGTCGTTCAACCGAAATTGTAAGTCAGAGGTAAAACGTACCAGGTGAGACGTATGGCCGTTTTCGGGTCATTGCACAAGTTTGAGTCGATTTTGGAAGGTCATACACAAGGCAACGTACGACATAAATTTTGTTTGGTATTTTCCTTATTTCAAATAACGTATATTGGTTTTTTTTTCAGACCAAGTATTATTAGAATTTACTGTAACAATGTTTTTCGAACAAAAGGTGAGTGGTGTACATAACTAATTCTTAATTTTGATATTTACGAATCATTAAAAAAACAAAGATTTCTCACCAAATGCAGTTAAAAGTAAAAATATTTTGTTTTTGTAAACGCTTCAAAAAATCACAGCTAAATCAAAACCCACTAAACCGAAAAAATCCCTAATCGCATCAACCACAGAAAACAGCCAAAAATAAATCATCTGAGATACAATTTCAGATAGCCAATGCTTTTTCCGCGAGGCATGAAGCCCAAAATTGTTTTAGGCCAAAAATGGCTGAAGCAATTACACGTGAACTTATTTCTCGAGCCATTAAAGCTTTAGAACATTGTTCAGGGATCGTTGAAGCTTCGTTAATGGAAGATCATGGCTTTCGAACTGTGCTGAAAGATGAAAGGAATGAGAAAAGTTTATGAAAGAATTTAGACTGCATGGATTTGCGGAGATAGGTTAAGTTTTGAATAGGGGCAACTTTGCAAAATGATCTTAATTATTGTTCCTAGTGTCCTACGATCCATTGTTATTGATCTGCACGTACCTTTTATGGTTTAGCGTCGTCTTGATTTTGTTTCAACCTGGAAAGAAGAAAAACTCAACATTAATGATATAATTTTACACTCATTATCTGCCTGGCCTTTTCCCGACTATATTTGGGTCGGTTTACAGTCAATACTAGTATTTTACATGATGCGACTGCGTATCTGACTTCCAGAAACCAGTTAGTACTTGGTATTACAATACCCCTTGATAAGACTGGTGGTCAGACTTTCGGGCCACTGTCATAATTTTGTACTATTAACATTATAAATATCATCTCCATGTAACCCGAACAACACTCAATGCTGGAGCACCCCCTCTCCTAATATAAATAATGGCTTACTGACATGGGTCCAACAATATCAGAAAGAGGATTGCTGTTGTCGGAGACAAAGTTATACTGTTATATAGTTTTCCTGTTAACATTTCAACGTTTGTGCTCGACTGATGGCTATAAGCTCGCTCCCTATTGCATGAATGGTTTAAACGTAACAGGCAAAATATGGGTACTATTATGCTGAAACTAACCCGGGAACTAAATGCGTGTTACTCAAAGTATTGGCGCATCTCACAAAGTGAACTGCCAAATTCTGTATGGTGAGACAATGGTTCTGGTGGTATTACATACTGAGTCGTTAAAGATAGTGGCTCAAAAAGTCTGACACCAGTCTTACCAAGTGGTATCGTATTTCCCAATATTAACTGAGTTCTGCAGATCAGATAGGCAGTAAAATACTGGTATTCAGCTCCATCCGGTTAAACTGGAAGCCGACCCCAACATCGTTGGGAAAAGGCTAGGCAGATGATGATTAAATACTGAGTATAGCCACAAAACGGTTAGGTACCGTGAATTTATAAATATTATACATAAAACTAAACTACAGTTGCTGCCAGTTAAAATCGCAATTGCGGTCATTGACCCACTTATATTTATTAACTTTGATCCAAAAATAAGTCTGTTCAAGTCTTGAATCGTAATTTATCGTGATCTTTAACATTTTTGACGTGACAACGTCTAATAAATCGATGAACGCCGCCGGCTGCACGCACGGAAAAGTCCCGTTACGTTCACTGCAACGTTACGATCTGAGCATATGTATGCAATAATTTCATAAATGTTTTATTATGACGTTGACACGATAAATTATCGTCCGTAAACCGACTTTATTTAAACTGACCTGTAATTCCTGATAATTATTAATAAACAAAACTAAACTAATTTTAAAGAAAGCTTACAGACTAATAACAATAATAAAAAAGACGTGTGGCACTCGGGGACTGCCGCGGTAAAGCTATTGCATTTGTTTTTTACGGGGGGTGTTAGGTTATTTTCGTTACGGAATTTCTGGATTCGGTTTCCACGCTCAAGGACCGCGATAGAAGCTATGCAATAGCTTAAAAATGTATAAGTAGTGACATTTGCTAATTACAAGCTTCCCCATTTATACAACCTTATTTTTTGTTTATACTAAACCCGAAAAGGGGTCATTGTACTCATCATTTTGAACAACTTTTTCTATGGGACGAACCCTGAAATCGCGAAAAAAAAATCAGCTGTTCCTTACATTTATGTTCGCATAACTCGTCAAAATGTAGGGAACAGCTGATTTTTTTTTCGCGATTTCAGGGTTCGTCCCATAGAAAAAGTTGTTCAAAATGATGAGTACAATGACCCCTTTTCGGGTTTAGTATAAACAAAAAATAACCCTGTATATCTAATTAGTAATGAGTTACATGCGTTGATCAATTACAGCGATTAGAAAACAAAAACACACAATAAACCGATTATAATGTACATTGGTATATTGGTAAATATGTCGAGATAATAATATGAAACTAAAGCTATTTATTTATAGTTGTCACCAAAATACTTCTTGTTCAAAATCTTTCTAATTTTGTGTGCGCTGGAGCAAAATAGTTCGATTTCCAGGTGTGATGGTTTTGTGGAAACAGCGTTTTTTGCTTCGTTCGATAAACGAATGGTGATACTCTGGAGTATTTAATTATTACTCCAAAAACATGAAACTCAGCTATTCCACCCAAAGTTCAAGTTATTTGAACCCTTCAAAGGAAACAATTATGTTCTGAATCTCAGTTAATTATGACTGCCGTAACAACGTTAGTCGTAAACCAATCTTCTAATAACATTTCGCCTGTGTTTATTGTGCAATTAGTTGTTGCAATTACCGTTTAACTGTTCGAGTCGTCTCGACGTTATTAGCTTCGGAAGGCATTATTGAACTAGAAATGGTTGTAGGTCTCAATGTGGTATGAATTTAAATATACTTTAAATCTAAGAAGTCATATATGGTAACTTTATTTTTTAAGCTATTGCATAGCTTCTATCGCGGGCCTTGAGCGTTGAGACCGAATCCAGAAATCCCATAACGAAAATAACCTAACACCCAAAGACATTAAATTATATATTTTAATCTCTTTGCTAACACCCCATGTCAGATAATGACAATGACAAGCTAGTTTTCTTTTTAATATATTGGCGTAACTAGGAGTTGTAGGTTGTATACATTTGATGTTAGACCTTCTTTGTAACCATTTTTTATCAACTTATGCAATTATAATTATTTATGTATTTTATTTTTCCGGTTGTTGCCGGACATACACACATACACAGACACGTCAAACTTATAACACCCCGTCGCCGACCGCGCGCGGCCGACGCAAATACGAAGGGCTGTTATAAGTTTGACGTGTCTGTGTATGTGTGTGTGGGACCATCATTATAAAATTCATAATTTCATCGTGATGGGAAGCCGAGCCTGAAAAATTCAGTCTGCGTTTGGTCCTCGAGCCGGCAACAAGCGGAAAAATAAAATACATTAATAATTATAATTGCATAAGTTGATAAAAAATGCTATGCAATAGCTTTACCGCGGCAGTCCCCGAGTGCCACACGTCTTTTTCATTTTTTGTAAGATCCAGTTCTTGAATACGAGTCGCACGGGACCAGTCAATGAGTTGACACTTGGGAGAGGCCTATGTCCAGCAGTGGAGGTCTTTCGGTTGAAATTATGTTGACGAAATGATGAATTTCCGTAACAGTAACAGTAACACCAGAATCTTGGTATCGCATTGGTCTTGAGCGAAATTCTTACAAAATAATATATTCTCTCAAGAAAGATCTGGGATAAATTATGACCAAAAGTGATCGTATTTACCATCATCTCCTGCAATAAGGGATACTGAAACCGCTTTGAATAATTAAAAACACCATCTTCATGGAATATGGGCCCATGGTGATCCTGACCCAATTTTAGCTAATCAGCTATTTCTCTATAATTTAGAAGATCCTGCCTGAAGACTCATGTCTTCAGAAGACCATAATCAATTTTAAACCTAATTTCCTACTGTGTAGAAATCATAATCGTGTCTTTTGTTCCAAGTCCTGTAAATTGAATATCCTTCTGTATCGCACAGAAAATCTCCTCCGCCATAACAAAAAAACGAGTGTAACGATAAGCCGAAACTGCCATCGTCTTAACTTTTTTAACAAAAATATCTTCTTGTACCAACTTCCTTATGTTTCTATTAATCCCTCGAGACTTCCTTGATCTTGCAAACGCCATTGCTTTTCAGAATGTCCCTCAAGTGAGTATCTATAACTCGATGTTTCGAATATGGCCATAACTGGAACATCCCGTCGTTCCACATAAGTTGCGTCACTCCGGCCCGTGTCAGCGGAAAGTGCCGTATAAGACCCGGTCCGGTTCGCCGTTGCGGAAATCTCTTAAAATAATAAGGAATAAAAAGATGGCGGCCGGGCAGTCTCCGAAGACGGTTTCGGCTTGCATTATTCATTGTAATAAATTGGAGTTCACTGTCTACAAGGCATGGGGTTTGTAGCTAGCTTATGGGATTTTTGTATGGGTATTTCGGCAGTTATAAACTATATTTATGAACGCCTTGCTACTGTTTTGTTTGAGTTACTTTTATGTTGCTGTTTACATTGTGTCTCTTAATAATGTAAATGCTTTGACATCACCTATCGTCATGTTGAATATCGTTTATTTCTGGATAGATAGACATTTTATTGGAACATATTTTTGTCTGATTTGCAAAAAACATTATTTCTCAGTGTTATCAATTTATTAATCAAAAGAAATAGTGAACAATGAAAACTAATAAAAGTTTTTAAAAGAAGTCTTTCATTTGCTTTTAATTGATATAAAATCAAGTTACAAAGAATAAGAAACGTCTGAAGACAAAGTTCTCCAATTGTCTGATTCAATCGTAGATCTTGCAAACTTTATACTCCAATCGAACAAGTTTTTACTACACCAAATTATATTCACAATCTCTCCCTTTATTTCCCGATAACTTAGATAATATTTGGATACTTTATGGATCGTTTATCTCGAAGTGCGACCGTTCCGGGTGACTAACCGAATGATTTGTCTGAAAATCCCAATTGCAGCGAGACTTCACATAAAATTTCGTTCAAATTTTCGTTCGCTCATATTTCTTGGGTTTCCGATTTGGATAAGGTTTCTTACTTTCATTCTTTCCTTGAATTCTTTTATCGATAAGTTATTTCGAGCTTCAAGGATTTGAAGGAACGCTCGTTGGTTTCGATTTATTTCTGAATTTTATTTTGAAAATCAGTTGCTCTTTTGTACAAGTAAAAAGACAAAAAGCTTTTGAATTCCATGTAAATACCCACTTCATGTAGCATTTTGTAATTAAAATTCACTATTTAGCTTAGCTATCGAATCATTGACATGCTCGCTCCTGTTTCTGACGAAATAAACATTCTGTACATCGTCAACCGAGCATTCTGTACATCAAAAAGTATTCCTGGGAAACCTACCTTTTTAAGTGGTAAACAAAAAAAAAGTTTTACCGTAAAACATCATGTTTTACGGTAAAACTCAATGTAACGTACTCAAAACATTGTGTTGATGGATGCATTCAATAGTAAACGGGTCATGGATATATTTAAATTATACATAATTTTGTAACCTCAACAACTACTATAAAAAAAAGAGTTGGAATTTTGACCTCCAATATTCGTAACTAGAAGGTATCTAGGTATGTTCTAAAACCAAAAAAATATTGAAATGATGGGGAAAATAAGTGATTTTCGGCTTCTTTTAGGGTTTATTTACACCGTTTATGACCAGGGGATGTAAAATAGAGCGTTAAAACGTACAGATACAGGGCAAAAATGTAAAAATAGAGGACGAAATCATGTGGTAAGTCCTACATTTTGATCTCGTAGGAATACATATAGATATTAACGTATCTCACACCTTTTGCCCATACCCGACTTCGGCAAAGCCAAAAGGAAGGGTTATGATTTTAGCAGTATATGTATTTATTTATTTAACACTTCAAGCACAGAAGTACAGAGGCGGACTTAATGCCATAGACGTTTTCCACCAGTCAACCTTATGTACCGTATGTGCTTCAGTTACCTTACGTATGTATGTATGTTTGTATTTACGTATGTTCCACCGTAGCCCCTAAACTTTTCATCCGATTATAATGAGTAAGGTGTCAATCGATTTCTTATTATAGTCCAAGTGATATAGGATACGGAATTTAAGCATAAAATACTGACATGGAAAAAAATTAAACTGAGATTATCATGACGTCTTCGGTATCAAAATAAAGGTAAGGTAAGGTGGCAAGCACAATACAAATATGTATTTATGTTATATTGTTAAGTCACAATATACGTAGGCACAGGCATGAACTACAAAAAGCAACAATGTACGGTTTGAAAATAATGGTTTAGCTGTGCTAAAATCAATACAAAAACGTTTTATTACACGTGCCACATTTCAGAAGTTATTCGGGTCCCATTCTTTCATAAAATTCCTACATTTCAAATATTTTGAACAATCTGAAAATGGCAAATATCAGAGAATCCTTTGGTTAGTGCCGGCCGTTGAAACGGCAGTATTATAGGATTTATGAGGTTCAGATAAATCGTATTGTAACACAGATACCGATATGGATTTCATAGAAAGAGTTCCACTTTGAACGTCAGCCTTTTGAAAGGTTTTTCATCTGCTATGACACGGGTTTTTGTACTCACAAATGAAGGTCGTGACACATTGTTATAACATGTTTCGAGTTTACACGTGTGTAGACTTAAGTCTGATAAAAATAATTTTTCATTTCTTCGGAAAATATTGGTCTAGAGCTCAACATGGCGAGAATATTAAATATTCTTTCTTTTGTTACTAGTAAGCTCCCTCTACTTAGGGTGTATTTTTCAATAAATGCTTTATTTCGTTTTTCGCTTCGTTTCTCAAAGTTCTAAAAATTATATAGCGGAAAATACGTGGAAAAATATTTTACAGTTGAAGACATCTTAATTTTTATCATTGAAGTACTAAATGTTATAAATATTAAATTGAATGAATCAAGTAAATTAAATATTTCTCCGTGTACACTGTACAACATCAGTCTTAGGAATTAGAATATAATAACTTTAGTTACAACACAAATAATAATAGTGACCACCTATGAAACCAGTAGCTTTTCAATAAATCTTTAAAACGACCAGTATATAACTCCAAAAACACTGACATTTACAAACAATATACATATAACAGTAAATAATGAATTATATTGCACACAAACTTCAAACGTTTTCCATAAAATACAATGTACGAGATCACTGAAAAAGCAATATTCTACCATCAACTGCAGAGTAGTAACACATTCATTACAAAAATCAACCTTACTACTGGGACATAAAGACGCTGTTCATCTCAAATTGATCATGTGCCTTTGACTGCCCGAAAACAAACATTATTTCCAAGTAGTATTTTGTATTTGTACAAATTAAATGACTGAAATCGATAATTGCCATCCGTGTTTCCAGACTTAGTGGAGCCATTTCCAGTACTCTGCTATTCGCATTGATTTAAAATAGCTTTTAGTGGAAATATACGTAATGAAATAAGTGATACTGAGAATTCATTTAAATTAAACGGAAAGTCGTGTCGATTTGATACAATTATTACTATATATTATGTTATTTGCTATGTTCTATCAGGGGGTTTAGGTTTCCGCACTTAGTCCTTGAAATGGATGTATTTGCTATGTTATTATGACATCAGTTCTTATATAGGAAGATATAATTATTAATATTCGTTACTTTGACTGTGTTTTGCAAATTATTTAACAGTCGAGTAAATAGTATTAAGAGCAGCGGTAGCCCAGTGGTGGCGACCCCGACTTACGAGCAGTAAGTCGTGTGTTCGAAACCAAGCATTCGCATTTCTTGATGAAATTTATTTTATCACCACTGCTCTCAAAATGGTGAAGGAAAACATCGTGAAAAAACTGGCATGTCCTGGAACCAAAAAAAATGAAGACACGGCTATGACATCTACTCATCACAAACCACAGAGAAAAAATATAACATTAAAAACGTACCAATATCTCCAGATTTTTTAATAATATTTTTACTACGTGCCACCGTGGTTTATTTTACGATCTCTGCAACAAACCAACATACAGGAGGCGTCTTTTCATTGTTTTTTCACATCTCTCACGGGGCGTTCAAAACATGAATATAAAATATATTTTTATATCTTCCGTTTCGCTTTAGTAACGCCCTTGTGTGTAGTTAAGGGCTTATGGAGATGTTGTAACGGTATAAATTTCTGAGTTTGTGGGTAGTTTATTTTTCTTTGTTACGTTTACTTCTGATTTTATTTAAGGGGGCGCATTAAGAAAGTTGGCACCTTTGCAAATGTCTGTCATTTATAGAAATAAGAAATATGGACAACTATTGAACTGAATATTGAATTGCAGTTAACACAGTGAATTTGGTGTGGTAACCGTTTCAGGTGTAGAAAACAAAGGAAAGTTTCCAAATCAAAAAAAATTTCATCTAAAACACTTTATTTGGTGTTACGATATTATTTTTATAATTTCATAAGCCTTTAGCCTTCCTTAGACCTTAGCATCGACCCTACAACTATAACGGTATTGTCAGTTAGTTGCTTTGGATAGTTCCGCTAAGCGTTTGGCGCGGGACAAATACAAGAAGCGTCGGGAGGTAGCACGGCGCGGGAGAGGTGATGGCGTGGCGCCGGCGCAGCGCAGAACAGGCGCGCTAACGGTGTCAGAAAGGCGCGGGCGAATTCTAGTCTTTAAAGTCTATATTGTCACGCATTTTCACCGTCGTCTCTCCCTGTGCATGCCACTAAATGCGGGTGCGCCGAGGGCGAGGAAGCGCCACGCCGTCTCAGTATGTGTTGTACCACACCACTTCTATACATTTTGATTGAAATATCAAAGAAACGGCGCCGCGACCGTGCCGTGTCCGGGCCACACCACCGCCTGACGCCTTTTGTGTCATGATATGTCCTGCGCCTTGAGCATAAAGAGCCAGACAGTATACGGGGCATTGTTTGTTTGAATCCAAAGTCACAATTTGATTCCTCGGAATTCCCCATCGGGTAAAATTTTACTAGCAGCTGTCCACTTGGCGTCATAACCAGTTCAGGTAGAAACTTCACGGTAGCCCGCCAAATTTAAATTTTCTTACGTTTATTTCCAATTTACAGGCTTAAGATTTTTTTTTTTTTTTGTGGGCTTCTGAAGTGGAGCTATCACCTAGTTATTTCAAGTGAATCGTGGCAATTGGTGGCACGTTTGGAAGAGAAAACATTTATCTACCAATGCAAGTTGTAAACGCTATTAAAATTTTTATCAAAGAAGTTTTATTTTCGTCAGAAAAATGATTATTCTATGAAAAGCAGCGCAACGTGTAACCTACTCGTACAACGACTTTCAAAATTATTGACATAAGCTTTGCGCCAGGTCAAACAAATTTATAAAATCGCTTACGAACGCTTGAATGATTACGCAATTTGACACAGAGGAAAGCTTTTTTTAAAAGAAATTGTTTATAACAAGATGGCGGCGTTTTTCTCAAAGATTTTATCACGACAACTACGAGTACGACAACTATACAAACTTCCTACTTTAAGCATGTAAGAATAGCTATTCTAAATGAACATAAGAGAAAATACCTTCGAATCGTGTCGTGTCGTATTATATCAGTTACAATTTCGGCCGTAGCCCCCGGGCGCAGCGGGGACTTAATGAATTTCTAGGTGATGGATTAGATGTTTAAGCACTTTAACTGATGGAACACCCGGCTGATTGGATTCGGCGAACATGTGTTAAATAATTTATTGATTAATTTTTAGCGTCCAAAGTATTGCCACGTTTGGATGGATAGATTTAATAGTAAAAATTGCATATCCTTGAACTTATTCTGGTATGGCGTAAGTCAGTATAACAACGCTTTTAGGGTGCTGATGAGGTTGCTGCGCTCTGCTTCAGGGATGTTAGTTGAAGCCCGCGTTGATTGGTTTTATACAGTGATATAACGTAAGAAATGCGCATCCCTGGTAGGCAGGGTGCGGGCAGCTCCAGCAGCATCCTAAAAATGATCTCGGGCCGACTGGATTGCGCAATCATTAACCGGTACTGCAAAATATCTGCTGGACCTGCAGTATAGTTGTTATGTGTCATAGTTTAGGTTATTTTAAGTTTTGTTTTTAATTCAGTTTACTATTTTAAATGTTAGTGAAATTGTTACTAATACTGTGAGGGAAGTTACTTGAATAAACAACTGAATTATTATATATTTTCGAGGATGCGGAAAAACCCTTTTGATTTCGTAACGTTCTTAGAAAACTTGAAACTAAGTCAAGTTGTTGTTCTAAAGAAAATATTATTTAATTTCATCATCAGCCTATACAACGTTATTTTTTAGTCGTTTTAATCCCTTTAAAGGCGGATAGCACTCATGAAAATGAACAACTTTTACTATGGGACCAACTATGAAATCTCGAAAAAAATATCAGCTGTTGCCTACATTTTTCCGAGTTAGGCCACCAATAATGTGCCCACTGGCACTGCTGGTACACTGCTGGTACACTGGCACAGTTAGTGTCAAAATAGTATAGTATAGAATGAATATAAAACTTACTCATACAAAAAATTACCCTAGGCTGAAACAATTTTCAGAAAATTGTTTCAGCCTAGGGTAATTTTTTGTGTGTCAAAATAGTATAGTATAGAATGAATATAAAACTTACTCATACAAAAAATTACCCTAGGCTGAAACAATTTTCTGAAAATTGTTTCAGCCTAGGGTAATTTAGAAACATCATAGTCATGTTCGATTGTTAATATGTAAGTTTTATATTCATACTTATATACAATACAATATTCTTATGAATATTTTGACACTAACTTGTATAATATTGACTCATAAAAACGAATAAAGAATATTATAATATTCTTGACAAATAAATTTGCAACGCTGTGACACTTGTACAATTATCATTTATTTCTTGATTTTCCTTAAATATTATTTATTACCTGCAATTTTGAGATTAAAGATTTAGTTAAAATCTGCGGAAATGGGCGTAAACTTACATATATGCACCGGAAAAAGCAGACTGCATTCGTCAAGGCTACTTAGCTCATTTTAAAAGACATTAAATTTTTTATTGAATAGCAACTGGCGAGCTATCTACGAAAATTATTATTTTTCAAAAATGTTTATCAATATACAATTTATCAATATTTGTCGACTTTTATACAGAAGGTCCAGAGTAAACAATATATCGTGGGACGCAAGAGCGAGCGAAGCGGGCACGGAACATTTTAGCACCTCGTCTCGAGTTTGGATAGAGATGACGTATGAGCACCGTGCTCATACAAAATTTAAACAGATCGTAGTGGTGTTTAAGGGCCGATTTCACCGCCCACAGCGAGAACGGAGTTTAGTTGAACCGAGCTTAGCGTGATCCGAGTTCAAGAGCTGTGTAGAACTCGATCAACGTCACACCGATTTCACCGGCTACATTTTGATCGCGTTTATGAAAACGGCTGACATAGAACGTAAATGTCGACGACTCGCCGTGAAACGTCTCCAATATTGCAAGCATAAAAAATGTTTTACATTTAGTGGAAATCAAATAAAAATTATTAATCGTAATCTCGATAATAATAAAAAAATAATTAGTAATTTTAATAATTCTTACTTATTAATTGAATTCATGAATTTCTCATCACTTGAAATAAGTCTATTTGAAAGCAATACAACTTTTACGTGGAAATTTTAATTGAGTTCTTGGAATACTGACGTTGTCGGTGTCACTGTCAAAGTGTCATCCACTGACTTTAGTCATATTACAAATACTCGTCGCAATCTTTCGTTCTTGAGTGCGCGGTGAGGTGTGATTTTTTCTATTTCGTAACTGACTCCTGCCCTGCTACCAAAACGATGACGACCTTCGCTTGGTTACGGACTGGATTTATTACATCACTGATTACAGTTTACACTGTTTACTGATGACAGTACATTATAATTATATTAATATAAAATCACTAGGTACGATTTGTAAACCGTAATATTGAAACAAACATAACCTATTGGTATCAATATAGATAGGTAGTTGATATTGACATATTGACAGTTCCAAAACTCGGTTCAAGCACGCTGAACCGCCAAAAATGGGCGTTCAGGAATTGAACTCAGCTTAGCTTGAACCGAGTTCAGGTTATGTCCGTGAAATCCAAAATGACGTGTTGAACTCAGTTCAACGCTTGAACTTAGTTCAAGCTCCATTGAACCAGTTCAAGTGTGACCGGTGAAAATGGCCCTAAAGTAAAGCTCTGACGTACAGAACTTGTTTTTAAAAATGAAAAAAGAAAACAAAAAATGAAGTTTGAATTCATTTTGCTTTTGATTGAATTGTAATAATTATTTAAATTTGTTAATTGCCAAGACCCTCGACCAATACCTGAGAAGGCTCTCGTGAGTCAGCTGATTCAAGGGCTTGATTCAGAAAGCAATACTCCTTGACACAGACCGTATTGTTAGGAGGCTCCTCTCTCTGGAGCCCTGACTGGCGTAGCTTGGACCTTGTTCCCGATATCCTTTGGCAATTTTTGAATATTTTTAAATGTTTTTATTTTTATTTTTACAATTTATCTAAAAAAAAATATATATATTCTTAATAATTTGAAATTGTAAAAAAAAAATAAAGGCATTGTAGTTTCATGTGCTTAAACGGTACTTGGCAAACTGTTTCAACAGCTAACATAGTAAACTTATATTGTCACTTACGGGATTTTACGGGGTAAGTTGTCACTTACTAAACTAAAAACTAAACAAAAAAACTAAACTAATATTGTCATATAAGTTTAGTTTTAAACCGTGAAAGTCTAAAACAGCTAGCATAGTGTTATTATAATAAATATTTTACTGCAAACGGCACAAGGAACCCTAAGTTTTAGTTAATCAACGTCAATATGTCAATCCTCATCATTTACTATAAATAACATTTCAAATTGAGTTTCGGTGTAGTAGCGTGTTCTATTGATACAACCGGTAAGTACCTCTAGTTTCTTTTTTTGTTTTTTTTTTTTGCATAATTTATTGTGAATAACGGTAGCTAGTAAAACTATGTTTTATTAATGAAATTCATTCTGGAATCCAGTTAAAGTGACAACATTATGACAAGTTTTTTTTTTGGGTAGATATCCTTTTTAATAAAAAAAAATCGACCTATTGGTCTCTTATATGTTTACATATGTATAGGGTAACAAGCAAAAGTTAGCCACACTCTGCAGGTCGCAGTTTCGATTGTTTTCTAACTTGTCCAAAAAATCGAAAAGGTCAAAACTGAGGCTAAGTTCGTGAGTTTCGGTTTTTCTAAAATCAGGTTTTTGGCCATAACATTTTTCCTATAATTTTTTTTTAAACCGTTTCTCATTTTAATCATTCCGAGTAAATATACGGACAACTTTAAATTCAAACTTTTTTGATGCAACCCCTAATGGGGAGGGGGTAGAAATTTCCAAAATTTTTGAAAAAAAAAAGATATCTCCGAAACAATAATATGTTTATTGTTTCGGAGATATGATTTTTTTTTTCCAATTTTTAAGCGTCGCAAATATTTTTTTTAAAGCAAAGTTTTTACTTTACAAATGAATGTGTTTCCATGCAAAACTCTTATGAGAGGATTTAAAAAGGGTAAACTTTCCACTATAGGCCAACGATTTTGAAATCATATTTTTTTTCTGTAGATTGTACACAAAAGTACAACTCTTTATACAAATTTTCAATACTCGGACGCTCCAGCACCTTCTCCGAAATCTACCTCCTCCTATGCGGCTTGCCGGAGGGAATTTTTTTAAATACATTTTTTTTTGTAAGATTTTATCGTTTAACACCTCCACGGCCCTTTTACTATTCAATCCATCCATCAGCACAATGTTTTAAGTACGTTACATTGAGTTCTACCACAAAATGATTTATAACCCAAAAAACAAATTGTTTCCCAGTACTTAACATTTTTTGCGTAAAGTTACTTATTTTGATGTACAGAACGCTTGATTGACGGCTTTGTGATGAGGTGGATTACACCCTGTAGACTGTATGAATAATTTTAATGGTTTTTTTTCACTTCAAAATATATATATTTCGTATCGGCAAGAAGTTAGTTTTGATGATTTGTTGAGATCAAAATTGCATAGTTGATAAAAAAAAAACCTGTAAAACTCGATAATTCGACACTGGCTGGACATAATATCTCTGATGTCATCACACTGAAATCTTCCATAGCCGAACTCGTTTTGTTAATAATTCCTCTTTCATGCGGTATTTTGCTTATGTTTATACTTCCTACGAAAGAAAATAAGCAAGACGTATCATTATAAATATAAATCAAAAAAATAAATTACAACAAAAAACCCATTTATATTTCAATGTATGAAACTGTTATAGGTTCTGAAACAAAATTCAATATGAATGCAACAACGGCGATACAACAAATGGAGACGATCCAAGGAGCCTTCAGTATCTTGTCGGCCTTACAACTGACTGCCTTCTTATTCCCGCAGCAGGCGGATGTTCAAGGTAATCTAAATGGTGTAAAAGTACCCTATACAAAACCAAAAGGCATTTGTTCTCCCCGTAATTATTCCTAGCCTTTTCCTATATATGTTAGGGTCGGCTTTCAGTCTAACCGGAGTATTTTACATAGACTGACTGCCTATCTGACCTCCACAACCCAGTTAGTACAGGATAATACGATACCCCTTGGTAAGACTGGTTGCCAGACTTTTTTGCCTTATGACTACTTGTAGCTACAAATGACAGCCGAAACCAACAGCCTTACGTAATTTCCGAGGCAGGGAGGTAAATCGGTATACCAACCTAGGCAAGCACGGCTTAACCTGGAGATCCTTGTTCTCCCCGTAATTGCGATAATTTTTTGGCAAGAATTCAAATAACAACCGCAAAAAAAAGTTTTTCGCGACACTCGTCTATGCGTAGGGTTACTTTTTTGATGTTCAGAATGCTTAATTCATGGCTTTGACAACCCGAATAGCGCAGCTGTAGTGGGGCTACCGTACATTCTTAGGGTCCCGGGTTCGAATTCCGGTAAGAGTAAATGTCTGTATGATGAGCATGGACATTTGTTTCCGAGTCATGGATGTTTATATGTATTATAAGTATGTATTTACTAACAAAAAGTATATATGTAGTATATCAACTGTCTGGTGACCACGACACAAGCATTGCTTAGTGTGGCATTAGATGGTGCTGTGTGTAATATCCAGCGATATTTATGTTTATATAGCCGCTTGACATCCCGTGGACCACCAGCTTATATGCCATTGACAAAAGAAATCTGATAGGCCGTCAGATAGATGTTTTTTTTTTTCATAAACAAAGATTGAAAATGATACAGTGTTCCCGAAAACTCGTGTGACGTCACATTTCGATATTTCTTTAAGGGAAAGTGACGTCAGAAGCCCCACTCATGATCTACCACGCGTATGATCTTGGTGATTTTGTATTTAATACACAAAAAACACGGATCCAATATTTTTCGATACTGACGAACTGAGCAGTATCACCTTTATTTTTGTCAGTCTTCATACTTAACAGTATCATTGAATGTTTAATTTATTTATTAGATGGCGATTGTTTTGACTTCATAATAGTCGGTGCTGGATCAGCCGGCTGTGTGATAGCCAATAGACTCACAGAGATTAAAGATGCTAAAGTTCTGCTTATCGAAGCAGGTGGAGATCCACCGGTAGAATCTGTGGTACGTTTTTCCTCTATTTAACAAGACTATACAATACTTTTGGTAGAAGAAGAAGAAAGAAAAGATAGATGGATGGTGTGAAGAATGATATGGAAGAGAGAGAAGTAAATGATGCCGTGACGTCGGACAAGGTAGAATGGAAGAGGAAAACGTGTTGCATCTATCCCAAATAGAATGGGATAAGGGCAGGAAGATGGATGATACAAGATTTTTGCTGGCATTATTTTCTCTCTTTAACAAATTTAATTAAACATCAATATTTTGATGTAACAACCGATTTCTTATCGTTAACACTGAAACTAATTTTTGTTTCAATTGATGTAATCATTATCTTTTATTATATTATACTCAAAAAATAATTTATATATTTCAGTTCCCGGCGTTGTTTGCTTACCTCAGAAAAACATCATTTGATTGGAATTTTATAACTGAAAACGATTTTTACTCTGAGCAGTTCCATAAAGGTAATGGAACTGATTGGACGAGAGGAAAGGGGCTTGGAGGTACAAGTAGCCTTAACTTCATGGTTTATACGAGGGGAAATTGTCATGACTATGACAACTGGGCTGAGATTACTGGTGACGAAACATGGAACTGTGAAAACACACTTCCATATTTTAAGAAAAGTGAAAGGTTAGTCGATACTTGCCTTCAAGAATCTGATGCTGGTGTTTATCATGGTACTGATGGATATTTGGGAACTAGCAGAAAGTATTCTGTGGATGGCCGTCAGTATCTCGACGCTTTCAAAGAAATTGGTCATGACATTGTTATAGACGTTAACGGTAACACTCCAGTTGGATATACTGAGTCTATGTTTACTATTGCCGACAATGTACGACAGAGCACTGCTCAGGCGTTTTTGGCTCCAATTAAAAACCGACCCAATTTGTTTGTGCTTAAAAACACACTTGTATCGAAAGTCCTCTTTGATGACAAAAAAAATGCCATTGGAGTTGAAGCTATCTTACAAAACAATGAAACCGTCACTTTCAAAGCTAAAAAAGAAGTCATAGTGTCAGGTGGAGCTATTAATACCCCGCAAATCTTGATGTTGTCTGGAATAGGTCCAAAAGAGCACCTAGATGATCTCGATATAGGCGTGATTTCTGATCTTCCCGTCGGGCAGGCTTTGCAAGACCATGTCATGGCATTGACGATTCACGCAATGGGAAATTCAACTACGAGACCGCTTGATCCCACATATTTTCCAGTAACAAACGTGATGGGTTATGTCAGTTTGAATAAAAGTCAAGGTTATCCAGATTATCAAACGTTTAATTTTATACAGACCGGACCGGCTGGTATGCTGCAATTTTGTACAAATTACTTCTCTTTTGAAGACGAAATATGTGATGCTCTAAATGAAGGATGTATTGGAAGAGCAGTTTTATTGAACGCGGTTTACTTATTGTACCCAGAATCTCGTGGAAAGATCTTATTGCGAAGCAAAGATCCTATAGATAAACCAATCATTTACACTGGATATTATTCTAATGATGAAGATTTAGACAAACACGCGACATATATACAAGATTATCTGAAAGTTCAAGATTCCACATTTTTCAAAAGTGTCGATTCTGTAATGGTGATTCCCGAAAAATGTGGTTGTGGAGAGTTCAATGATACCCATGAGTATTGGAGATGCTATGCGCTTTGCATGATGTTGTCAGGATATCATTACGCTTCTACCTGTCCTATGGGGACAGTGGTGGACTCCCGTCTTAATGTGTTTGGTGTGAACAGGCTAAGGGTAGCAGATGCTAGTGTCATGCCAAAGATTATTGGAGCTAATACCAATGCTCCGACTATTATGGTTGCTGAAAGAGCTGCTGATTTCATCAAAGAAGATCATGGTTATATTGTGTGAAATCTTGATCGATTCATTTTTAAATAATCAAAAATTTAAAACGTTCGTGTCTTCGTTTTTCGATTCAATCGTGTTTAATTTTACTTTTTTTTCCAATTGATGAAGGGTATATGTATTCACAGTATGATCAACTACGTTACGAGTAAATGACATTGATTTATGCATAAGTTGTATTTTTTTTATTGTTTCAAATCATTAGCTCTGTGTTTCAATTTTGTGGTTTTTATTTCATTCTCAAGAAGACTAAATTGGTTAAGCTAACATTTACACAGGTATCTCTTAACCAACCAGCTAACCTAACTTACCTGATAATTATGTATTTTTCTCAACATTTTTACATTTCATTTACATTATGACGAGAAAAAAAAAAGAAAAATCCCTAAGAATCTTTAAAACATGGCATATTATCAACTGTTATGGTAGTGGAATTGTTAATGAATAATACTGATAGAAGTTTGAATAAATCCTGTTGAAAGTTGTAAAATGTGTTTTCCACGATTTAAAGCCCTCTTATCACCAAAGCTATATAACTTCTGCATAATTTGTATCATCGTTCTGTTTCAAATAGTATTTCACAAGGAACCCTATTTTTTATTCACAACATCACTTGCTAAAACATTACTTTACTTGTTATAAATTTTAATATCATTTTGCGTTGAGTTTTTGAGCAGTTGTTGTTTCCGTGGCAGAAACGGTAAGTACATATTATTTTATTTATTTATTTATGATTCGTGGATAACGAAAGCTTACTCGTATAAAAGAAAACATAGAAAAAAAAGCATAAAAGTAAAAGTGTAAAGTGTGTCTTGCTATTTCGGTTATGTCGGAAGAATCTAAGAAGGACACCATTTTGTGATACTATTTTAATTATTTCAAAATATAGCCGCTACTGTTAAGATAAGATGAGATATTTATTTTGCAAATGTGGGTACATACATGGTGACATAAAATTTAAATTAGCAACAGCCATATTTTACCAGAAGGCATGCAAAAGTACAGAATACACTAGACACTAAGTAGGGATATAACGATAAAGATATGAAATGTCAAAACTTATGAAGATTATTAACAATAACAACGATAATACAATATTACGACGGTATATTTATTCAGTATTGTAGTTATATATAATGTTGAAATAATTAAATGTCATATATTTTAAATGTTATAATAAAGTAATCAAGAAATTCCTTTTTCCATTAAAAATTCCGTCACACTATAATACGCTTTGTCTTAAAAAATTTTGAGGTGATGACGACGATGACTGATGATGAGAGAAATGTTAGTTTCAAACCCTATTAACAAACAACTGATATATTTTTAAGTGCTGAAACTGTTTTAGATACTGAAGCAAAATATTCAAATATGAATGCAACAACAGCAATACAGCAAATCGCGACAATGAGGGGAGCTTTCAGCATCTTGTCGGCCTTACAAATGACTGCCATCTTATTTCCACAGCAGGCGCAAATTGAAGGTAATAGTCTAAATCAAGTAGTTTGGTTGACCATTCTTTAGGCTACTAAAATTCTTCCACTGCTTGGATCGACCGGAGGACACGGTGGAGCACACGGTGGAAGTCTGCCCTGCGTGGGTGGAGCACCCCCGGGTCCTCGTAGCGGCGATCGGCGACGGCGACCTCTCGCGTCCGGCCCTGGTTCAATCCATGGTCCGGAGCGAGACGGAATGGGCTCCTTCTGCGAAGCAGTAATGCTAGGGAAGGAGGTGGCGGAACGAGAGAGGGAGAGAGCCTCTTTTCCCAGCCGCCGCCCGCGGGAGACGCACTGGGCGTCGTCGGGGGCCACGTGGTGGCTACCGGCCATCGTAGATGCGGGCCTGTGGACGGCTAGCTAAGGGCTAGCTAGCCGTCCGTCCGTCTAATGACGACAGGCCGTGTCGACGGCGCGTTCGTGTTCCACGCGCGCCTCAAAAAGATGTCAGTATAAGGGGAGGGGCCTGCAAGGGCCGAAGCCTGCCGGGGTTGTGGGCCTGTTCAAAAGAGATACCGCGGCCTCGGAACATGAAGGGCGAGGATGGAACATGGATGGGTTTTAGTCAGTATGAGTATGACAATCCTTCCCGCTCCGCCCAGAGTGGGAGAAGTCATTTGATGACTTCCCATCCCAAATAAAAAAAAAGGGCTACTAATATTCTAAGATGCTAAAGTTTGTGTGTTTGTCAGCAAGTGAAAGGTTATAACATGATGTAAACGAACTATCTCCGAAATCTTCAAATTATGATGATTTCTTTTGTTATTGGTATCTACCTTGCACATGTTGTCTGTGGGCCATTTAAATGCGAGGATTCCAATATTATCAAAGTTCTTATGAGGCATCAGGTGAAACTAGAACTTTTATAAATGATAAACATAAGATTTTTTTTTCAGATGGTGCTTGTTTCGACTTCATAGTAGTCGGTGCCGGGTCAGCAGGCAGTGTGATAGCCAATAGATTAACAGAGATTGATGATGTTACAGTTCTACTAATAGAAGCAGGTGGAGATCCACCGGTGGAATCTGTGGTACGTTTCTCTTGTGTTTAAAAATAATAAATAAATAAATAATCTTCTATAGGCTGTAAAAAACATCTTTCCGAAATCAAAAAAAGCACTTATTTTCCCCGTCATTTCGACTTTGTTTGTTCTACACCATACTTGGGAAACTTCTAGTTACAGACATATTGGGGGTCAAAGTTCCAACTTTTTGACAAGAGTATTTATTTTATTTAGTTTATAATTTTTATTTAGTTTTTATTTGTTTTTTTCTTAAACATCTCTACAACCCCCGTACTATTTAATCCATCCATCAGCACAATGTTTTAGGTATTACATAAAGTTCTACCTAAAGACATGATTTTTCACCTCAAAAAAAGTCGTTACCCAGCATTTTTTTTTGCAAAATAAACATTGAACTAAAATTATCAATTTTTTATTTTATAGCTTGCATTTATTTTCATTCAAAACCACAATGCAACATACATTTTGTTCAACATCATTTTTATTTTCAAACAACCGACTTTACTAGATTTAATACATTATTATACTCTAGGTTCCAGTGCTATTCCCGTACTTGAAAAATACATCAGCTGACTGGAATTTTATTACTGAAGACGATGGTTACACAGAACAGTTACATAAAGGCAATGGATCTGAATGGACAAGAGGAAAAATGCTTGGAGGTTCAAGTAGTATCAACTTTATGGTTTATACGAGGGGGAATTATCATGATTTTGACAACTGGGCGAAAATAACTGGCGATGAATCATGGAACTGGAAAAATAATCTTCAATATTTTAAAAAAAGTGAAAGACTAGTCGATCCCATCCTTCAACAGATTGATGCTGGGATGTATCATGGTACTGATGGATATTTGGGAACTATCAGATATTATACTGACGAAGCAAAACAGTACCTCGAAGCTTTCAAAGAAATTGGTCATAACATTGTTATAGACGTAAACGGTAACACTCCAGTTGGATATACTGAATGTATGTTTACCATCGCCGACAATGTAAGACAGAGCACTGCGCAGGCGTTTTTGCGTCCGATCAAAAACCGACCCAATTTGTTTGTGCTTAAAAACACACTTGTATCGAAAGTCCTCTTCGATGAGGATAAGAATGCCATTGGTGTTGAAGCTATCTTAGAAAACAATAAAACCGTTACTTTCAAGGCTAAAAAAGAAGTCATAGTGTCAGCAGGAGCTATTAATACCCCGCAAATCTTAATGTTGTCTGGAATAGGTCCAAAAGAGCACCTAGATAATCTCGAAATAGGCGTGATTTCTGATCTTCCCGTCGGGCAGGCTTTGCAAGACCATGTCATGGCATTGACGATTCACGCAATGGGAAATTCAACTACAGGGCCTTTGGATCCCGCCAAGTTTCCAGTTCCACTCGTTATGGGTTTTATCAGTCTGAATAAAAGTCAAAATTACCCGGATTATCAAACATTTAACTTTATATACAATACAGGGCCATCTGGTATGCTGGAGTTATGTACTTACTTCTCTTTTGAGGATGAAATATGTAACGCTTTATATGACGGAAGTGCTGGGAGAGCAGTTTTATTGAATGTGGTCTACTTATTGTATCCAGAATCTCGGGGAAAAATATTATTGCGAAGCAAAGATCCTACAGATAAACCAATCATTTACACTGGATACTATTCCGTTGATGGAGATTTAGACAAGCACGCGACATATATTCAAGATTACTTGAAAATTCAAGATTCAAAGTTTTTCAAGAGTGTCGATTCTGTCATGGTTATTCCCGAAAAATGTGGTTGTGGAGAGTTTAATGATACCCAAGATTACTGGAGGTGCTATGCACTGTGCATGATGTTGACAGGATACCATTATGCTTCCACCTGTTCTATGGGGGTAGTGGTGGACTCTCGTCTGAACGTGTTTGGTGTGAACAGGCTAAGGGTAGCAGATGCTAGTGTCATGCCAATAGTTACCGGAGCCAACACTAATGCTCCGACTATTATGATAGCTGAAAAAGCAGCTGATTTTATCAAAGAAGATCATAGCTTACGTATGTAAGCTGAATAGATTCTGTTTTCTCGAAGACGAATTACAGTTTTGTCAGAAAAAAAAATAAAAACTACTGTTTGTTGCTGAATACCTGGATATAATAACAGTTTTTACCAAACGACGAAATAAAATAATAAAAAATTAATACAAAATTTGTTTTAATTTTTTTTTATAATCTCGACGTCTGCCATGTCTCTCATACACCTCCTTGACTTTATGGGATTGCCTTTATTAATCTACCTTTAATGTTCTATGCTTAGGAGAGGAGACGCTGAATAAAAACAGCCGTTTGTGTCGATCTTCAGGTACAGCTTTGCTAGCCTAGGTTGTTCCGAGGATAGATGACCGCACTTGATACACCACATTATATGACAAGTTTCCTCAGTGCCTCGGAAAGCACGTTGTCTGTTGTGACTTTGTTGTCATTTTTAGAACTTTGACATTAATATTATAGGTAGTCAGTTATAGCCCATAAGTCTCACAATCAGCCTTACCAAGCTACATATAGTATTACCCAGTACTAACAGGAGGTCGAATATGCAGTCACCCCATGTAAAACACTGGCATTCAGCTGCACCCAGTTAGACTGGAAGCAGACCCTAACATATTATTTCAGAAAAGGCTTGGCAAAAGATGAATTTTCTATGCATAAAAATATATACTTGAAAATATACTTGTAAATTTCCTAAGATAGACGATGACAAAAGATTTTTTTACAGTTACACTGTAAGATCAGCTCCTTGACGAATTCACTCGCTGGGTAAACCATCTCATAATTTGGTGACACATCGACACATCAGCAGTCAAAAAGCTGAAATATTTAGAGACGGTATCCATGACGGATAGCTAATTAATGCAGCTGTCTGTACACACATGTTAATTATATTATTTTATTCAGCGACAAACAATTAAAATTTAAAACTCTGTTGTGACAGTTGTGCATACAATGTCTTGTAAGAAGTTTAAAGGAAGTGTTTTAAAAAGGTTTCATCATACTGAGGAACCATCAAACTAAACAACATTCTCTGTGGGACCAAAATCATTATCATGAAAACGAAATCAGCTTCATTTTCCTAAGTCAATTTGTGGTTGACAGTTGTTAGTAGTTGGTAATAAGAAACCCGATAATTTGACAACTAGATACGTAGATCACAAATACGTATTCTCATGCTGCTGCATGTAAATAGATATAATAGAATTGTTACTCAACGTGTGTAAAACTCAAAATTGTTACCGTCAGGTGCGTGTGGTTTACTGATAAGTACGCGGCAAACAAGTAGCAACATCTTTTAGACATTGTATTAACTTTTGTGGGTTTAGGTGTTTATCAAGGTAACGTCATGTACTGTATGTCTCAATTTTACAAGCCAAAAATTTGTTTTATATTTATGGTGGAAAGGGGGATATCAATTTATCAACAAACTTTTCAGTTCTACGTAAGTCAATTTAGTAGAAAATAATGAAACCGTTCGCAAGCCGTTCGTGAAGTACTATAGTATGATTTTATACAAACAGTTCATAGATTGAAAATAAGAAAGAGTTTCAAGTAGAAAAATCTTATTGAGCGATACTCGTAGAACCAATGCCTGTAATGTGCGTTGCTATAGTGAGTGATTGCATTCAAAGTCCGAGATTCACCGTCCTAGGTCTACCCTCCTCCAACTTGACGACCCCACCACCCTCTTACAGGAAAGTTGTGGTAACCAGCACTCTCAGATAGAACAGAATTTTAACAAATACAAACCGCGAATCCGGTCACGCCACCAAGCCCCTCCGCAACCCCCCTGTAACATCAATACTGCACGACCCTTACTGGACGAGCCAGCCCGCGACGCTGAACAGGTTACGTTAAATTCTCCAAATCACATTCCGACCCAGCCTGTCCGTTGCTGCCCTCCCCTAAATGACGCACTAAGTCGAACCCCACAGGGGGTGCCCTTAGTGACTGTTCATTTAATGTGAAAATTTTTGGTTTGTAAGCCCCGGCCGGGGGGCCTTAAAGTAATATTCGGCCACCACAAGATAGTCCGGTTAAGGAGTTAAGCGAACTTAGCGAGTTGGATCTAAGAGTGGTGAAACCAAAAAAATATATACTCGTTCACCGTAGCACAACAAAGCGTTTTTATTAAGAAGTTAAGGTATCTCCATGGTATTAGTGTTCGTTAAAAGAGGCGTACAATTTGTAGATATTCTTGCATAATTATCTTTGTATAAATATTAAGTCTGCAATCGAATTTCGGTCCAGTCGTGTGTTTTAGTTACATCAGGTACATGTAATTTTTATTATGATATATTACTCGTATAAACTTTTATTTTACTTGCTATGTAAGTCAGTAGTTAGTTTATTTTGTGTGTGCGTTCATTTTGATAGACTAACATTTCTAATCTATATTTTTCCTTTTTTTTTTAATAGAGTAAATTATTGTAAAAAAAAATATTTTACAGATCATTTTCATTAAATCCGTTTTTGTATGGATGTGATGACGAAACAACCATAACAACAAAACTACAACAAAGTATTGAAAATGAATGCATCTTCAGCGATACAAGGAGTCCAGCAAATCCAAGGAGCCTTCAGTATTCTGTCTGCTTTACAGCTGACTGCGATTTTATTTCCAGAGCAGGCACAACCTCAAAGTAAGATTCTTGTCAGTTTTGTTCTTATCAACTATATTGTGCAATAGAGCGGCGTTGGTCGATGGGGCCGAAACGTTCTGCAGTGGCGACCGCGAACCCAAAGACGATGCGCTGGTGAAGGTTGCGGGAATCCGGTGGATGCGTGTCGCAAGGGACCGGTCAATGAGGCGACACCTGGGGGAGGCCTATGTCCAGCAGTGGACGTCTTTCGGCTGAAGTGATGATAATGATGCTGAGAGCGGCGTTGAACCAGTGGTAATAGTTGGAACGTACCGTTTATACGTCTTGGATTCAAACCCAGACATGCGCATTACTTTGCGTAATATATTTCATCATTGTATTGTATTATTGTTATCTACCTGTTCTTGCCTGTTACGTTGATGACATAAATTATAACTTTGATCAACTTTAATACGTAAGCCAATTATTTGATGACGCAGTACTGAAAACTGTTCAGTTTTATTTATCAATGCCCAGCTCTAGGATCTTGGTAGACAGGCACTGACATTGCTGATTTAATGTCACGACTCTTGGCCCGATTGAGTAAATAATCGAATTCATGTATTTATTACATATAATTAAATAAATAAATATCGCAGGACATTAACACACAGCGCCACCTAGTGCCACACTAAGCAAAGCTTGTGTCGTGGACACTAGATAGTTAATATACTACATAACATACTTTTTTGTTTGTAAAAACATACTTATTATACATGTAAACATCCTTGACTTGGAAACAAATCTCCATGCTCATCACACAAACATTTGCTCCTACCGGGATTCGAACCCTATGAGCGTAAGGCAGCGTCACTACCACTACGCCATTCAAGTCGATAACATATTGCTGTATAATTTTCAGATGAGTCCTGTTATGACTTCATAATAGTCGGTGCCGGGTCAGCAGGCAGTGTGATAGCCAATAGATTAACAGAAATTGATGATGTTACAGTTCTACTAATAGAAGCAGGCGGAGATCCACCGATAGAATCTGTGGTACGTTTTGAAAACCTTGGTTTTTCTATGTAACGTTTTGTACAACGAAAAAATCCACTAAATATTTGAAATGAAATAAAATTATGGCGGACAAGACATTTATACTGCAAAAAAATCTTTTCGATGCCTTGTCTTACTTGGTGTTACCACAATATTAAAAAATATGGTGATTTGTGGATTCTTGATCTAGTGGAGTGAAGCTAAGGATACTAGTAAAAATATTCTATAAAATATTCTATTTTATTACCCTTGACCTGGTCTCCTGATTCTTTTGAATAAACAATTTATTTTAATTTAAAATTAGAAGGAGGATTTTGTCCCGCAATGGGATACAAATAGCTGATAAAAATTGATATTTAAATATACGATTTTTTATTTTGACAGATACCTGGATTTAGTCTATATATAAAAAATACTTCAGTGGACTGGAACTACTTTACTGAAGATGACGGCTACAGCCAACAGTTTCATAAAAACCATGGAGCTGAACTGACAAGAGGAAAAATGCTTGGAGGCTCAAGTTCTATCAACTATATGCTTTATACGAGAGGCAATCCTAATGATTTTGACAACTGGGCTGAGATGACTGGTGACGATTCATGGAACTGGTCCAACACACTTCCATATTTTATGAAAAGTGAAAGGCTAGTAGACCCTATCATGCTTGATTCTGATGCAGTTGCTTTTCATGGTACTGATGGATATTTAGGAACTACCCGAAACTATAATGAAGTAGTTCTTAAGTATTTCGAAGCGTTCAAAGAAACTGGTCATGACATTGTTTTGGACACAAATGGTGATACTCCTCTTGGGTATACTGAATGTATGTTTACTATTGCTAATCAGGTTAGACAAAGCACTGCTCAATCATTTTTAAATCCGATCAAAAACCGGCCTAATTTATTAGTCCTTAAAAACACACTGGTGTCAAAAATCCTCTTCGATGACGAAAATAATGCCATTGGTGTTGAAGCAATATTAGAAAACAGTGAAACAGTGACTTTCAAAGCTAAAAAAGAAGTCATAGTATCGGCAGGAACTATCAATACCCCGCAACTGTTGATGTTGTCTGGAGTTGGTCCAAAAGAGCACTTGAATGACCTTGACATAGAGTTGAAAGCTGACCTCCCCGTTGGACAAGCTGTACAAGATCACGTCATACTTAGCGTGACTCAAACAACAGGACCATCAACTCCATCAAAAGCAGTAAATATTACAGATTTTCCATCACCACTCATCAATGGGTACGCCAGAATAAATAAAAGCCAACAATATCCAGATTATCAAAGCGTTAGTTTTGTAATGAACGAACCGACAGGAGTGTTGCAGTTCTGTTCATTCTATTACTCTTTTATTGATGAATTGTGTGAAGAGTTATACAAGGGCTGTATTGGAAAATCTGTTTTATTCAGCTCAGTCGTTTTAGTTTACCCAGAGTCTCGAGGAAAAATCCTATTACGAAGCAAAGATCCTACTGAACAGCCATTGATATACACTGGATACTACTCTAACGATGAAGATTTAGAGAAGCATGCGATATATCTACAAGACTTTCTGAGAATTCAAGATACGGAGTATTTCAAAAGTGTTGAATCTGAACTAGTAATTCCTAAAGTTTGTGGTTGTGGCGATTTTAATTCGTCAATTGGATATTGGAAATGCTATGCGCTATGTCTGATGATGCCAGGTTATCACTACGCAGGATCCTGCGCTATGGGGGTTGTAGTAGACTCTCGTCTTAATCTGATTGGGGTGAACAAGGTTAGAGTAGCGGATGCAAGCGTCATGCCTAAGATAACTGGAGCCAATCCTAATGCTGCGACGATTATGATAGCAGAAAGAGCTGCTGATTTGATAAAAGAAGATCATGGTTTGTAAGCGGGATAGATTCATATTCTTGGTTTTGAAGTTTTACTAACAGAATGAGCGCAATAATTTTTAGATGATGATTCAAACCATCAACTAGACAACTTTTGTGACGTCGAAATATTTTTTTACTTTTTCCACTAAATAATTTCGATATATTGAATAGGAAATCCAATATTTTTGCGTCTATGATTACTCTATGTGTAAGTCAATTATGTGTTTTCTGTATGTTCTTCGCAATAAAGATATTGAACAAAATTAAGTATATATTTCGACTACTACAAAGTACCAGCCTATTTCTGTCCCACTGAGAGACTGAAGCCTATAATATAGTCATTTGAAGAATGCATGAGCAATAACAATATAACATGTATATTGTACATATACTGCAGAGTAAGGATGCAGACATAGAGGTGACCTGGCAATGTTTGTCGAGGTTGTCGACATCCTGTATAAGAGATTAAATTAGCAAGACATATGACATTCATATATCACACGTCTGTCCGTAGACGTCATTTCATTTCGATATTTGAATGGTTATCAACTCTGAAAAATTGCGAGTTTTATTCTCAATTCATTTGTTCCAAACCAATTTAACAGTACCAATTATTGTGAGCACAACTGCCACAAAACTGCTATTGTATTTGATTTCCTGATAAATAATTAAATAACTACATAATTATGTAAGTAAATAAAATACATTTTGAATTGTCATTGCGAGCTGATGGCCACCACAAACGCGGGCATTGATCGTAACGTGTTTTAAAAGGTTTGAAATGGCGCACGAAAAATGTACATACCTAATTAAATTATGCAGGGAGAGGTCTTTGCCCAGCAGTAGGCCAATTATGTAAAAAAAAAAAATTCGACGTCAACAGAAGTTGTCTAGTTGATGGATTGAATCATCAAACCATCAACTAGACAACTTTTGTGACGTCGAAATTTTTTTTTTACTTTTTCCACTAAATAATTTCGATATATTGAATAGGAAATCCTATATTTTTGCGTCTATGATTACTCTATGTGTAAGTCAATTATGTGTTTACTGTAAGTTCTTTGCAATAAAGTTATTGCACAAAATTAAGTATTTATTTCGACTACTACAAAGTACCAGCCTATTTCTGTCCCACTGTGAGACTGAAGCCTATAATATAGTCATTTGAAGAATGCATGAGCAATAGCAATATAACATGTACATTGTACATATACTACAGAGGAAGGATGCAGACATAGAGGTGACCTGGCAATGTTTGTCAAGGACTAGTTCACGATAGATCAAGCTGATTCTGATGTGGAAAAAGACTCACCAAGCGACACTTCCCCGCTAGTTAGATTGACAACTCGTATAAAACTGTTAGGTCAGATTACACGCGGAATCCGGGGGACAGGTTGCTGTGGCTCGGGCGTGTGCACGAATGTACCTGTATCTCCCTGGCCCCGACACAAGGTAGTAGTATGAACAGTGGATTTTTAGTCAGCTATAGAGCGCACTCTAACCATGACAACCTTTTCTTTTGTAAATCTTCTTGGATACGTAACCCTCCCATGTCCACCCTCCTATGTCGCCACATAACCTTCCCTCCGCTAAAGGAAAGTTTGTCGTGGCTCTGTTTGGAAGAGGACTTATCCATCGATGAACTGCAATGGGCTGAGTCAATTGATTGACCAAATAGTTCATAGTTTTTTAACCGACTTTAATACGCCTTGCGATCCCAGTACGAACTTGCATAACCGTATAGATTTTGAATCCAAACTAAACTACCCTATAGCAGTTTGGTTTAACAACTGTTCTACAATTTATTAGGATGTTCATAAATGGCCCACTGCTGGGCAGAGACCTCTCCCTGCATAATTTAATTATGTACTTTTTTCGTGCGCCATTTTAAACCTTTTTAAATACGTTACGATTAATGCCCGCGTCTGTGGTGGCCCCTCTGCTTGCAATGACAATTCAAAATGTACTTTATTTACTTACATAATTATGTAGTTATTTAATTGTTTTTCAGGAATTCATGAACAATAGTAGTTTTGTGGCAGTTGTGCTCACAATAATTGGTACTGTTAAACTGGTTTCGAACAAGTCAATGGAGAATAAAACACGCAATATTTCACAGAGTTGTTGTCATTTGATTTAGATATTTAATGCTTATCATTCAAATATCTAAATCAAATGACGTCTACGGACAGACGTGTGAAACAAGAATGTCCTATGTCGTGCTTATTTAATCTCTTATACAGGATGTCGACAACCTCATCACGAAGCCGTCAACCAAGTATTATGTACACATAACCAAGTAACCTTACGCAAAAAATATTCCTGGGAAAGGACTTTTTTTTGGGGTCATAAATCAATTCATGTTTTGTGGTTGAACTCTATGTAACGCAGTCAAAACATTGTGTTGGTGAATGGATTTAATAGTAAGGAAGTCGTGGAGGTGTATTAAGTAAAAATATTCAATAAAAAACATGTGTCAGTGGCCAAAATTTTTTTTTTTGTAAGGGTAGTTAGTGACTGACAACCAGTCTTACCAAGTAGTATCGTATTAACGGAGTTGAGGAGGTGAGATAGGCTGTTGCTCCTTTTAAAATACTGGTATTCCGCTGCATCCGGTTAGACTGGAAGCCTATTCCAACATAGTTGGGAACAGGCTAGAGATATGATAAAATTAAAATAAAGATCGTTATTTTCGAGAGGGTCAGGAATACCAATGAAAAAGATGGATAGATTGTGTGAGAAATGACGTGAAAGAAAGAAGAAGTTAGTGATAGCGATGAAGGTTGCGGGAATCCGTTGTATGATAGTCGCACAAAACATACAGTTGTGAATTGTATGTTGTATTGTAGCTTAGTTCAAAACCTGTCGATCTAATAAAAAATGAAAAGGTTGTCTGAGGTATTTTTGGTGTTTTTGTACTAATTAACAATAATTGGTTGAATCGCATAATGTTTCGTTTTTTCTCGACTTTCATTTTTTGGTATCAAACGTTGTGGAATAGTGAACACATTGCTTTGTAATGCAGACGGTAGACAATATTATTGCCTTTCAAATAAGTATATTTTGTCTCAGTACGACTAAAACTTAAAGTGATATGATTTCTTTTGTACTCCCATAGAGCATATTTCAACAAAAAAACAAGATTGCTTCCACATAGCGGGTAAGTGTATTGGACCCAAGCCTAGAGTGTAATTGTAATTTAAAATAGTTTTATATTTAAGTATTTAGAATATTGCTAGTCCGTGTCCGGACACACTGTATATTAAAATGTTAATAGAGTTTTTGTGCGTATTTCTTTAACTCATGTAGGTTTAAGTGTGCACCCAAGGTAATAGTGAATATGCCTCCCACGCAAAGGGTCGAAACACTATTTTCACTAAATTAGTTTTTCGTGCCATTACAACCATCTTTAATAGTATTGCGTACCTATTACAAAAAAAAAAAAAAAAAAAAATGAGTTTTTTAATGAATAATGGTCGTAACGTGTACAAAAAATGCTGTCCTGGAATAAAGATTTAGTAACATTACGACCTTATGCGCGGGAGGCGTCGATTTATTCTAATTTCACTAGGTCAATATGAAATTGTTTGTGTTTTAAATAATTTGCATGAATGTAAATAAAATCAATATTTTAATTACAGTATTTAAACGCGGATACTTAAAATATCATAAGTGTTTCCATTGAGTGATATGCATGTATCGGTGTCAGTAAGTTCTTTTTATTTTTTTTTATTTGAAAATCTTATTTCATATAAAAGAATGCTCTGAATATTTATCGTTGCAGATCTTGATGAATATTCCTTTTTAATACACGTGAGAACAACAAGGAACATGAATGCAACTTCAACAGTACTAGGTGTTCAGCAAATCCAAGGAGCCCTAAATCTACTGACTGCCTTACAGCTGACTACGTATTTATGGCCAGAAAATGCACAAGTTCAAGGTAATATGCACAAGTTAAGGTTGACTTTCAGTAAGTTTGAGTTTTGGAAGAAAAAAACATACTTACTGCGATTTGAATGACTTTGGAACCAGTGAAAAATATAATTATTAATATAGTAAACATCGACAATTAAATAGGTAACATTTACATTTAACGTTTTTTTTTATTCATCAGATGGCGCGTGTTTCGACTTCATAATCGTTGGTGCTGGATCAGCAGGCAGTGTAATAGCTAATAGACTCACAGAAATCAAGGATGCTAAAGTTCTACTTGTTGAAGCTGGTGGAGACCCACCCTTTGAATCTAAGGTATTTTTCAGTCCTTTAATCATCTTTTCTCATCTTCATTGCATTTTAAATATTAAAAAAAAAAAACAAAAGTACACAAAACATTTAATAATACAGGGTGTACACATCCTCATCACGAAGCCAAGAGAACACCGAGCACCAAGCATGGAGAACATTGTATTTAAAATATCCATCGTAACCAGAAGGTTCTCAGGTATATGATGTAGAACAAAAAAATGATCGCAATGACGAGACGAACAGGTGAATATCGGCTTCGGTTAGAGGTTTTTAAGAGGCCAAAACTGCCGGTGGGTGGGGCTTCAGAAAGAGGAACCTCTTCATTACGCGTGCCGTGTCTAGAAGTACTGATTTTTTAATCAAGCCTGCTATTTTTTACATTATTATCTATGTACATAGCCGTCAGTACTGTTGATCATATGCGCGGAAACTTCGTACATGGTAATTTTTTTATACATTTCACACACCCATTATTTATATATTATATATATATATTTATATATATATATATATAAGTATCATTCTTTTTTCAGGTACCAGGGCTTTTAGCTTTTCTGAAAAATACATCAGTTGACTGGAACTACGCAACCGAAGACGATGGCTACAGCCAACAGTTTCACAAAAATAATGGTGTAGAATTGACGAGAGGAAAAATGCTTGGAGGCTCCAGTTCTATAAACTTCATGGCTTATACGAGAGGCAGTCCTCATGATTTTGACAACTGGGCTGAGATGACTGGTGACGATTCATGGAACTGGGAAAACACACTTCCATATTTTAAGAAAAGTGAAAGGCTAATCGACCCCGTCCTTCTTGAAGTTGATGGTGGCGTGTTCCATGGAACCGATGGATATTTAGGAATTTCTAGAAATCATAAAGACGAAGTCCTGAAATATTTCGAAGCATTCAAAGAAATTGGTCATGATATTGTTTTGGACACGAATGGTGATACTCCTCTTGGGTATACTGAAAATTTGTTTACCATTGCTGACGGTGTTAGACAAAGCACTGCTCAATCATTTTTGCATCCGATCAAAAACCGACCCAATTTGAAAGTGCTTAAAAACACACTGGTATCAAGAATTCTCTTCGATAACAATAAGAATGCAATTGGAGTAGAAGCTATCTTAGAGAACGATGTAATGGTCAGATTCAAAGCTAAAAAAGAAGTAATAGTATCTGCTGGAGCTATTAATACCCCGCAGTTATTAATGTTATCTGGAATAGGTCCAAAAGACCATTTGATAAACCAAAATATAAATGTAATTTCTGATCTCCCAGTCGGTCAAGCCTTACAGGATCACATTACGGTTATCATGTCTCACACAATGGGAGTTGCTATTCCACCCAAGCCTGTGGATCCTTCTAGTTTTCCAAACCCAGCTGTGTTTGGGTATGTCGCTTTAAATAAAAGGCAAAACTATCCGGATTATCAGGCCTATAGCCTTCTAATGAATGACCCCACCGCTATGTTGCAGTTTTGTGCTTTTTATTATTCTTTTGACGATGAAATATGTGATGCTCTGTATAATGGAAGTGTTGGAAAATCAGTGTTACTGACATCTCACGTTTTACTGTTCCCAGAATCTCGTGGTAAGATCTTATTACGAAACAAAGATCCAAAAGAACAACCATTGATTTATACTGGATATTATTCTATTGATGATGATTTAGACAATCATGCTACGTATATACAAGACTTTTTGCGTGTACAAGATACGGAGTTTTTTAAAAGCGTTAAATCTGAACTGGTCATTCCTGAAGCTTGTGGTTGTGGAGATTTCAATGATACCCAGGAATACTGGAAATGCTATGCGTTATGCATGATGGTGGCTGGTTACCATTACGCTGGATCAAGTCCAATGGGAATTGTAGTAGACTCTCATCTTAGTGTGTATGGGGTACAGAGATTAAGGGTTGCAGATGCTAGTGTCATGCCAAAGATAGTTGGGACAAACATCAATGCTGCTACTATTATGATTGGAGAAAAAGCGGCAGATTTTATTAAACAAGATCATTATGTAGACGCGAAAGTTGTATAGATACTAGCAAAGTACGGATCAAGTACGATTTCGAACTTCAGCAATGAAGGAAACAAGTCTACCAATGAATTAATGAACGAAATATAAAACTGTTAAAAGTTGCTTTATATTTTAATAAACACTATTTGAACATATCAGATGCAGTTGAAATATATTTTATGTTGACTTATAAGTTCGTTCTACAATTTTTTATTAACTCTTTATTCCAGCTACATAACACATTAAACAGAATTAATGTATGCTCAAAGTAAGCTTGCGCTGCAACTGGTATTTTTTTATGTCTACAGAATCGTTAGTAACTGTCGCATGAAGAACTTTCTGTTTGTTAGTCACAACTTCAGATGGTAAAACCTACTCTCAGGTAATTTTATGTAGAACTTCTAAGATCCGGTACAAATGATCCAAGTTTTTTATATAATTTTGTAACCTTGTTTAAGTAAGCTACTTTGCCACAGAGCAACATCAATTTCATTGTCTAGTTTAAAGAGATGTAGAAGTTTGTATTTTATTTCTTATAAAAAATAGAACATCATTAAAATTGTACCAAATATATCATCATTCTGCCCTATTTTTTTGAGGCCGGCACAATATCTATTTTTATTCCTAACAGCTCTGTAATACTATGTAGTTCATTTTCTTGATTGCTTTTAATAAAACACTTTGCCAAACGCTCGGAATATCCTGTATCGCAGGTATATTCACAATTATTTAAACTCAATAGCCAGACCAACAACAAATACCTGCCCGAGGAACGTGACCGCCGTAGAAACGGAAGAGAATCGACAAATCTTTTCTTCATCTGTCATTTTGTCGATTTAATGACAGTTGAAAAACAGATTTTTCGAGTGGTTATGCTAAGGGGCTGCAGGCCATAAAAATATATTGTCCGTTCGGGAATAGAAAACAACACGCAGTGCAACAGCCATTCAGCCACTGACAGACACCGTGTCGTCAACTGCTACCATGATCACCTAGTCTATAATATCTACACTCGTACTAATATTTTATAAAGATTTGTATTTTTGTATGTAACCAATAAACTTTAAAACTACTGGATCGATTTGAAAAAATCTTGCAGGAGTGGATAGCTACATTATCAGCGAGTAACATAGGCTAAATTTTATTCCTGTTCTCCCACGGGAACAGGAACCACTCGATTGGTCGGCTAGTCAGCAATATTTTGACGAGCTGTTTCTAATATACAGGTTACCTACCTCCGTCTTGGTAAGCCAGTCATTAATCATAGTCGTTTGTGAGAGCAATCATTGAACCTTGAAATACTGAAACCATGTAGTAGTAAATTTATTTTTATGAGGTTACTTAGGTTAAGAGGAGCCTTCGGATAATTCGATTTTGACATTATAATCACATACACCGTATATGTAGCAAGCATGCAGCTAGCATGCAGCAAGCATTCAGCAAACATGCAACAAGCATGCAAGCAAACATGCAGCATGCAAACGAACAAGCATCATTCAGCAGGCATGGTTACTGTCACGCCTCCGGTGCTCTGGGGCTCTAGCGGCCCCACGCGAGCTTACCGTCGCAGATGGGTTTAACGCTCTCCACCACAGCTTCCGCTTGCAGCCTCGCCGCGGCGGCGTGTTTTACAACCACTTGCTCCTCCCCCCGTCCGGGCCTACACAACTTGAAATTATACTCTAGGGGTGGCAGACAAGACTACGTGGAGTCGAATTTACAGCGATTCGTTTCTGCCACTAAAACCTTACTTTTAGCAAAATGTTTTAGGACTAACAATTTATAAATAAACTTTTGGAGTAATACACATTATATAAAACAATACTTAAGACATACGACTTTATGCCATGTCAAATTAGGAGATTCAAATATTATATTATTCGATATTGTGACAGAATAGTTTTATAAGTAAAGTAAATTATTATGTAAAGCAAAATTTCGAGATTTTGAACATTATGGTTTCTGAAGTTTATAGCAAACATGTTATGGATAATTATTTTCGGACAAAAAATTAAGGAGACGAAACGAAGTACCAGTAGGTAGAGTAGTAAAGTTTTATGATTTTGTACCATTTCACGAGCTCGCGTGGGGCCACTGGAGCCCCGCAGCACCAAAGCCGTGACAGAAACCATCCTGCTGCATGATACTAGCTCATTTGCATGCTGCATGTTTGTTGTTTGTTTGGAGGTGTTCAAAAATTGGTTTGAGGCTCTACCACACAGATGTGATTTTGACGGCTGTGGTAGCCTGTGGCTTAACTTTATTAAATTGATAGGTAGCAAAACAGGACATTACATTCCCTCTCATTGATGAGAGGAGGCCGTGTCCCAGCAGTGGGAACATTATAAGCTAATGATGATGATCAAAACAGGATAAAGGCTTTTCCAACTACGTTTTCGGGAATTAAAACAATGAACTTCCTAAAAAATCCTCAGAATAGCTTAGGAGCCATCTCCAGGAGTGAGAGAATTGCGGCGATATTTTCGTATAGAAACACGTTGCTCACTCTTGGAGGCGGCCCCTTAGTCTAGTTTGGACTACGCCTGCTTTTGCAGAGTTTACAATCTCACAGTTAAAATTCGTACGTAAGTTTTCAGATTCCATTGCTGAAGTTGCAGATGTTGCAGAAAAACACCCAAACTAAAGTGGAAGTGGTCTGGCTACGTAGCACAAATGTGCCCGTATATATAGGGATGGGCAACGATTACGACATTATCGGAACAAAGCCACTGGAATTTAATTACGATTCCATGTAACTATGTAAAAGTCACCTCTTTTTCACTTTTTTACAGGTAATTACAATATCATAAGTAAATGCAAAATAATAGGTGCTTCCTAATCATCATTTCAGCCGAAAAACGTCCACTGCTGGACATAGATCTCTCCCAATTGTCGCCACATTGACCGGTCCCGTTCGACTCGCATCCTAGGGATTCCCGCAACCTTCACCAAGTCATCGGTGCTAGATACCTAATAAAATAATATAAATAAAAATAAAAATAGCTTTATTGATTCCTTACACTATTTAGACATCCATCAATAATTTACATTAATTGTTTTTAGCAACAACCATATTATTGATATTTGGCTTTTTTTTTTACTATACAATTATTACAATGGAATTAAATATTATTTTATTTACAATTAAAATGATTTGAAATGACATATTGTATTAATTTCTTCATGCACTTAAATGTTAACATGCAAATTTTTAACTTAATGTACTTATTGTTTCCTTTATTAATTTTTTAAGTCTTTAAATTTTTAAATATTAATATAAAAAATATATAAAAAACATTTAAAAATGTAAAAAATTGTAGCCCACCGGTATCAGAAACAGGGTCCAAGCTACCGGCGGTCAGGGCTCCAGAGAGAGGAACCTCTTAACAATACGAGCCGTGTCAAGGAGTACCGCTTTCTGAATCAAGCCCTTGATCCAGCTGCCTAACGAGAGCTTCCTCAGGTAATGGTCGAGGCTTTTGGCAATTAAGCCATGGGCCGACACACTTCCCACATGTCGACAACCTCGCGAGCCAAGTCAAGATACTTGATTTGTTTATCTTTCTCAGCTTTCACGAGGTTCTCATCATGCGGGACCGTTATGTCAACAATCATTGCGCGCCGCTCTGGTCGATCCATCACCACTATATCAGGCCTATTGGCTATAACAGTCCTGTCAGTGATGATGGATTGATCCCAGTACAGTGTGATACTGCCATTAACGAGAACTGGGTCGGGCACATACCTATAGTAGGGCACTTCCGATTCCACAAGATTGTATTATTATACCTACCTATTAGATACATAATGTACTGTCGTAATTAAGTAAAGTAATTGCCTAGTGCGATATTAATGTAGAAGGATATAATTAAGTCCATTCGATAGATTATCCCACACTATGCAATACCAATTGTGTATCGCCCGTACGTATAGACAAATACGATTATGAGTGAGTAACAGCGTTTTCAGTGTTGCCTAGTCAGGCTAAGGATAAAAGTTAACCTTAACCCAGGTGGACCGCGGCGATGACCTCATGAAGAATGTTGCGGAAATCTGTTGGATGCGAGTCGCACGGGGCCGGTCAATGTGGCGACACTTGGGGGAGGCCTATGTCCAGTATTCGACGTCTTGAGAATGAGATGATGATGGAGAATTTAAAGAGGCCAGCGGAGCATGCGTAGTTCATACAAATGTAATACCAAAATAATTTGTAAATCAAACATAATCTTATGGTATCGTAGTATGTATTTCTTCGATTGAGTTGCAGAATATCTAACTTCCCAAATATATATTTTGGAATCAACACATGGAGAGGCTGGCTGTCTGACCTAAACTATCTGGCTAGTACTGCTACAATACCCCTAGCAAGACATGGTTGTCAGAAATTCGGGCCACGGGCTATCTATAATGACTGTGGGATAGAGGAATGGACTGTATGAATTTAACGTTTTTTGATGTAAAAGAGGATGTTCTGTATGAACTGAGATCTACTCGTTCGCCCAGTCAAGAAACAACCAAATTAAGAAAAATTCGAGTACGACTCACCTTTTCTCAACTGCAGCCGCTTCTTGATTATTTAGTGGGAAGATGATCCCACCGTTGCACAAAACACGGTAGTGTACAGATTGTCCAAATAACAATTTTCACTCACGGAGTCAAATTATTATATGCTGTTCGAACGAGCTAAAAAACTGAACTATATTTCCCGCTTTTCACAGTTTCACTAGGCGTCCCTCGTATATGGCGCGCAGATCGCCTTGTTGCAGTGACATGCAGCACGGTGCAACCAATAGCGTGCCGTTTTGGCGAGCGCACAAGAATATTCAAAAAAAGAATTGTCCAATCATGGGCTATATACAGAACAATGACAGTCAACGATTTACAAAGTACAGCCGGGACCAACGGCTTGACGTATTTTAAGAGGCACGGATAAGAAACTCGGTATGCCATCTTTTTTGATATGATATCTTTTTTTTTTTGTGGTAAATTACACAAAAAAAAAAAGAAATCTAAAATAAATCCAATACTACCATAAAAAGAATTACAACAAGAAACACATAAATTTAATACATTATTAAGTTTTATCGTTTAAATATTCATTTATGCTACAATAGCATTTTTCTGTTAAAAATTGGTTAGTTTTTTTTATAAATATGTTTAATTTTTGTTCTTTTTTATGATTTCCGGTAGTTTATTATATATTTTTATGGACATTACATAGGGGCTTGTTGAGTGTATTTTTAGTCGAGATTGCGGAACGTTTAATCTTGATTTGTGTCGGAGTGTGAAACGTGATTGATAATTATCTTCGCGCTTTGTGTAAAACTCTTGATATTTACGAACAAATTTACAGATTTCTAATATGTATATGTATACTGGGGAGTGTTAAGATATTATAATTTAATGGGTGGACACCCATCCACAAACCAACCTAGGCAAGCGTCGCACCTTTTTTTTTTTTCTTTCTTTTCTTTCTTTCCCCCACTCTGGGCGGAGCGGGAGGGAGTGTCAGACTCATACTGACTAAAAACCATCCATGTTCCTTCCTCGCCTTTTACGTTCCGGGGCCGCGGTATCTCTTTCGAACAGGCCCGCAACCCCGGCAGGCTTCGGCCCTTGCGGGCCCCTCTCTTTTTGCTGACATCTCTTTGAGGCGCGCGTGGAACACGAACGCGCCGTCGACACGGCCTGTCGTCGTCGTTAGATGGCCGGACGGCCAGCTATTGCCCATAGCCAGCCGTCCACAGGCCCGCATCTACGGTGGCCCGTAACCTTAAGATCGATTTGAGCGGCTGTTATTAATTAGTCATGCTAACATACGCGGGTGTAACCCATTAAAACTACATTATAGAAATATCACAACCCTCAATAGACTAGTTTCCACCATCAATAAATTGCAAATTTATTTAGTCCGTCAGAAAGAGTATTGGAAAATAATGGACACGTATTTTTTGTTTTTGTAAATCAATGAAAACTGACGAAGTTATAACGCATCAAAACTCGGGAGTGGGGGCTCGTGACGTCAAAACGCACTAAAAATTATAGCACGGCATGACGTATTGAGAATTTTAAAAGCGTCGTATCTTCGTCAATTTTGGTTTATGTGACAAAAGAAAAAATACGGGTCAAATATTTTTTGATAATCTAAGTGACGGACTAATTAGAATTTTTCAGTAAACAAGCCTATTGCGTTTATAGAAGAGCCTTTAAACAAAAGCACATCTAAGCAAAAAGCAGAAAGTTTGTGAACGCGTGACATTGTATTTTCCTTCAATAAGCTACACAAACGTGACAGGAATAGTTCCCTGTTAATATGCGTCCCTGGTACCTTGGATTAGCGTCATAACTGTTTGAGATTATTACTGTCTCCCGTATTTTTGTCTGTATTCGTTTTGTGGGTCAAGCTTTGTTAGAGGTAGAAGTTTCTTACAAATTTTGTGCATTTGATACTATGTACAGTGGTGGGCGTTACGAGGACGAGAACGTTTTTAAAGACTGACAGAAATCTTTCCAACAAAAGAAACAAAATCAAAATTGGTTCATCCGTTCCGGGAACTATGATGCTTCAGACGAACACAGACACGTCAAACTTATTATAACACCCCGTCGTTTTTGCGTCGGGGATTAATTATTTGATTTTTAAAGAACAAAATCTTCATAAACAGAATTGTTGCCTGAATTTGATTAATAATGTAAAGTATTTCTTTGTCATTTAATGAGAACAGAACTATCCATCATCCTAGAATAGTCAAAACTATTGAATCAACACAGCTTCTTCCTTATTCCATGTCGTAATTTGTTTTGTTTTTTGCTTGATTTATTTTTTATAATTAAATTATAAAACAAATGACAAGTTTATTCATTAAAAAATTAAAGCCACAATTCTAACAGGCATTGTTTAAAACGAATGGCCATAAAATGACTTGCACAAAAAATAAAGAAAAATAATATCCATTCTTTGATTTGCGCCACAATTTTTCCCCTACTGTATTTTTATTTTATAACAAATTTGTTTGCCAGCTGAGTGTTATAAGAAAGTATTTATTTTATGCAACAATGGCGGTAGAGAGAAATAGGACAAAAGAGAAAGATCCATTGAAAACTCGGACTTCCTCCTTTTAGCTTTAACAAAAGGTAAACAGGAGAAAATAAAGAAAATACATCATAAACGGTGAGTGTTCCTGTGGGTATAGCTTTAGTTATTGTTTTATAGTACATCAGTATAGGGATGACAGTATTGAGTGAGTGAGAGCAAGAATGTGTGAAAGAGAAATAGTACGATTGAGGAGTTTGGATTTTAATGGAGGACTTAAAAATGCTAAGATTATTGCAAAGACTTTCCCAACTATGGATGTTTATATGTTAGGCCAATCACTTTACGGAGTTCTGTATGGGAAGGTTCGCACAAAATCATAACCGGACTTATGAGGTTCTTTATATGCTGATTGGCTAGATAATATTACATCTATTTGTGACCGTATATTGCAAAATTAAGGTGGCTTATAGTTTTACTGGAAATTTTGTTTCTAAGTGATTAATTTGAACTGAAATAAAAGCAAATCTAATAACCGAGATATACTTAGGTAAACTTTTACCTTGCCCTAATAAGTATCTAACGCTACGTTAATTAAGCTTTTTTTTTAGATGCTTCTACTAATTTTTAGGGGTTTTAAAAAAAGAGCTAATTGTGACTTTAGCAAAATCGATAAACGTATGTTTTAAAGAGTTTAAGCATTTAGTCAGTTGATTGTTCATAATTATCAAGGAATTAAGCAATTAATTCACTTGCTTTTTTATATTATTTTTTACATGGAATTAAAATACTTAACTGCCATTTTTCTGTTTAACTTTAGTCTCTTAAATAGTTTCAGTAGAAAACTGGCAGAATTAAGCATAAATTGCAACTGCTTACAAAATCTTTCTTTTTTTACAAAGATCTCGAACTGTAGGTAGTTTGCGCGGCGCGGCCACAAGTCGTACCTCGCTGACCGTCGCCCGCCCGCTCCACCGCGCAGCGGCGGCGTGCGGGTCTTTTGCCTTGCGTTCATTTCATTCGTATTCGAAGCGGCGGTGATCAGCGTAAGAAAATGGAATTCCCGAGTTGTGGGATTTGTGGTTGTGAACTTTGATGTTGTAAACATAGGCGTGAAGGGACAAAGAAAGCTTGTATCGTCAATTGAAAAACGTAAAGACGGAAAATTTACAACAGTATCTGAAGAGAACATTAAGTTGCACTCAAAGTGCAGAGCTTCATACATAAACGAACATTGCATTCAAAGTACGGCAAAAAAAGTGCGGCAGGAAAGACAAGCCGATGATAGTCCGTTTGACTAGGGTGGAGTCTCCTATTATCGGCAGTTTCGAGAAAATGGAACATAACTATAAAAATATCTCTTAAATCATAATAGTTTTAATGCAAAAAGTGACTCTATATCCATCCGCATTACCTCCAATATTTTGATGCGGGTGCATCAATATTTGAACGTTCAGCTGGCAAAAGAGCACGCGCAGGTGTGGACGTGCGTCGTTTGGTGTCATTGCCGAAATGTCAAATCCCTGAGTGGACGTATTGCGAGGATAAGTATTTGGAGGGAATTAACCCGTGAGAAGGCGCGCTATGAGCAATTTACTCACATAAAAGTTTAAAGCAAAAACTTTTGGTGACACTGACGCCCTAACGTCTCAAGCGCCTAGGTAGCTTCCTAACTATTCATCCCCTCCCCCCTGACGCAACTCTCTTATCAGTCAGTTCCGTTGCGACCGCGCAGTGAAGTGTTTGTGGAGCCCGTGGAACATCGTGCGGTAATTTGCTCATCACGCGCCTCCGTGTTAGTATTTATTTTTCTAATAAAAAAAGTACCTATTATTGTATTTTCTAGAATAAATTATTTTATTTATTTATATTATATTGGTTAATTATTACGTTTTTTGTTATGTAAGATTTTTTATTGTGATTTATATGAAGATGTCAAAATTAGAAAATAAAAATAAGTTAATTTGATAATTGTTTTAGAAGTTGCATTTATGTTTCATAGTTTTAATTAAAGTACTTATTTTCTTACTTATTAAACCTTGTTTTATTTATATAAATCCATTATAACCCAATAGGTACTATAAAAGTAGAAATATGAGCATTTAAAGTAGTGTGAGTAATTTGCTCGCGCGCGCCTCTCCGTGTAACTAACTGAGGCGCGCCTTCTCACGGGTTAAACATACCTATGGTGTTATCTTTTATTTTTTCATGAAGAATAACAGTCAAAGTATCTTTTAGATAACCATGTTTTTACATTGATTTGTCTATTTTATTAAATAATAGCGGGGCCGAGATTAGGGATCTACACTGGTCAGCAAATAAACCGAGCCACCCGCTACCCAGGAACTGTGATTCGATTTTCTCAAAAAGTATAAAACTTACAACTATCAAAGTTATACCTACAAAAAGTGCGTTTCATGGTGATTACAATGACTGCAAATTAATTCGTGTATTTGCTACTTTTTTCGATTAATAATGGATACAACACCTCAGGAAGTGGCTCAAGCTGTAGCATTACTTCAAGCAGGCATTGCGCAACGTGAAGTCGCTCGAAGGCTTCGAATCAGCAGATCTTCGGTGCAACGAGTTGTCGTATTACTTATCCCAGAAAATAAAAAATAGGTAACACAAACAAATAAATTTATTTTAAAAAAAGACCTAAACATAAATGCTGCTCAGAATGGACTTATAGTAGGTAGTTTTACTGTACTTGACTTGGGCTTGGGACGCGTCGGTGTACAGTCAAGGTAGACTTGTGAGGTCCCGCACTGGAGACAGATGACCAGCTTCCGACTTGCAGGGTACTGAAGACCGACGATCGGCTTCCGCGTCGGCTTCAGGTCTTGGGGCGCGACAGTGGACAGGCAAGGTAGTTCTTGAGACAGGCGTTCAGCTGCTTTAGGGCTTGGGGCTCGTCAGTGAGCAGGCAAGGTAGACTTGCGGACCGGCGTTCAGCTACCACGTACCGTCGACTTATAGACTGTCAGTAGTGACGATATACTATATAATATCTCGTATGAGATCCCGTTCCAGACTGCCGAATGTGACAGAAAGTCTCCTTTTATAGCCAAAAATCCGCAGTTTTTCCATATCAGTTGTTTCAATAAAATTCTATAATTCTCCCTAGAATTATTTGACTTTAAAATCAAAAATGTCAGTTGCCAGTATTTAAAACAGCCAGTAATAATCAGTAAAAACTTCCTCGAAGAATTCTGAGAGCGTGCTAATTAATTATATAAAAGTAAGATAAGATACTGTTATTTAGTAAACAATCGTAATTATCTCTAAAATACATTATTTGAGCTAATATATTAATAAAATAAAATTAAATTATATAAATCAAAAGAAACCTTCATAGGCCTAGACCAGTAAGAAAATTATAAGTAGAGGAAAAGTAACTGACAGCTTGACAATTAACGTAATGTCAACAAAGTAAATATTGAGAAAATAATTTTTATTTCAGCTAAATCAATGTTAAAACATCGTTCTAGATCGAATCTAACGCAAGCTAAAATAACTACTGCCAAAGCGCGACGTAGATGTATAAAAATATGCAAGGATAATGAATATATGAATGATAGTATAAAGTGTAAGTACCTATAGTGTCTAAATACTATATTTTCTCACAAGTATAAAGTGTCTGAAACATGAAAATACTATAGAGTTTACAGACGATACCTAGAGACTGGAGCATTCGATCGCCGTCCAGGTACGGGCAGACCTAGGGCTATATCAGCAGCAGATGATCGTTATATCCACCTTACTGTTCTGCAAAATCCCCACCTCAACGCAGTTCAAGTCCAACAAAGTCTGCGTGACGAACGCCAAGTGGTCATAAGTTCAGATACCGTCAGAAGAAGACTGCTGAACGGAACCTGACCCCAAAAAGAGCTGCAACAGGCCCAGCATTAACGGCAGCACACCGTCGAGCACGACTTGAATTTGCTCGAGAGCATAGGGATTGGACATTAGAGCAGTGGAGTAATGTACTCTTCACTGATGAGAACAGGGTGAGTCTACATGGAAGTGATCGACGTCAGAGAGTATATCGTCGCCCTAGAGAACGTTATTCTCAGTGTTGGATCGAGGAAACTGTTGCTTATGGAGGAGGATCTGTAATGGTCTGGGGCGGCATCTCGTTAATAGCACATACACCGTTAGTTTTCATCGAACCGACGGGCCGTACACGTGGACTGACTTCTCATCGCTACATTACTGAAATCCTTGCAGACCATGTGGTACCTTACGCAAGATATATCGGACAGGATATGCAATTGATGCATGATAATGCACGGCCTCATGTTGCTCATGTGGTGACCCAGTATCTACGCGACGTCAGCATTCGTACAATGGACTGGCCAGCTCGAAGCCCGGACTTGAATCCGATAGAACACTTATGGGATGAGCTGAAACGTCGGGTTCGAGCCTGGGTACCTGCTCCAACAAGGCTTCCAGAGCTGCGAATCGCAATTGAAGAGGAGTGGAATACAATTCCTTAAGATTTTATCGTCAGGCTCGTAAGGTCGATGAATACAAGGATGCTGGCAGTTATCCGAGCAAGGGGAGGGAATACGGAATATTGATCAAAAATTCTTTTTTTTGATTTTATCTATGTTTTTGGCTTTATTTTTTTTTTCACTTTATCATTACTAAGGATTGTCATGACTGGAAAACGACTTTTCTTTGTAAAATCCTTAATAAACACTGAACTATTAAACCCAATGAGTTTCCTTTCATTATAATCACCATGAAACGCACTTTCTGTAGGTACAACTTTGATAATTGTAGGTTTTTTAATTTTGAGAAAATCGAATTAGAGTGCCTAGGTAGCGGGTGGCTCGGTTTATTTGCTGTCCAGTGTATATCTATATATATAAAAATGAAACCCGTTTTCCGTTGTCACGACATAGCATGAAAACGGCTTGACCGATTTGGCTGATTCTTTTTTTGTTGTGTTTATTATTGTCAGGAGAAGGTTCTTATGAAAAAAAAATGTAGAAGTAGGTAGGTAGGTAGTAGTAGTAGGTAGGTAGTAGTAGGTAGGTAGGTAGTAGTAGGTAGGTAGTAGGAGGTAGGTAGTAGTAGGTAGGTAGTAGTAGGTAGGTAGTAGTAGGTAGGTAGTAGTAGGTAGGTAGTAGTAGGTAGGTAGTAGTAGGTAGGGAGTAGTAGGTAGATAGTAGTAGGTAGGTAGTAGTAGGTAGCTTTTTCCCTCTTATGTGACGCAGACGAAGTTGCGTGGGTCAGCTAGTTATTGATAAATCTCTATATCGGCCGGGTGGCCGATATTGGGGTAATGCATGAAAATGTTAAACCACATGTTTAGCTATTTTATACGTTAGCAGTAACATTAATAAGGTCAAAAATGAAACAACAGCTCAGTTTGATAACTAGATCCTAACATCGGGCGCCTCAAAACGAGTTTTATCAATTACGGCCGATATAAAGGGAATAGGTGCGTAAAAACGGCCACCTTAGTATGGGTACAAACAACGTGAGGAAATAAGAAAAAAAATTGAAGAGAATAAAGCGAAGAGAGAGACAAAAACTGGAAATGAGAATAAAAAATAAACCCGCCAAAGAAACAAAAGTAGTAAAGAAGAGTTGATTATAGGACAGAAATCGCGAAACTGACCTCATTGATTTAGCTTCGCAAGACAAGTTTGGAAAAGGAGAAAATTCTTTGTGCTGGCTCTGAAGAAAACCTAATTAGTGATGTTTAAGAAGATGAAAACAAAAATATTGGATGAGACATATGCTCCAATGGTTCCACTTAAAGTATACAGTCCATCGTGGGTGAATTGATGTGGCCTAAGAAGATTCTATTAGAAGGAAATGACATCAGAGTCTTAAAATTAAAAATAAATTCTGTTATTATAAACTAAAGATCGCAATGATTCAACATTCCTAAAAAACAAATAATGAAAGGAACTCCAAAAAAAAATATTATACATAAAAATAATTACCAAATAAAGTGAATAGAAATTTAAATAGTGCATTTAAAAAAAAATGAATGTGATGATAATTAATAAAAGTGATTTGTACCTGAGCTCAGTTGAAATATAAAACGTTATAATTTTTTTTTGTAGTTTATTCATATTACCTACTTCACTTTAGAAAGGGTAGGCCGATATTAGGGTCACAGACGGCGGATATTAGGGTGTTATAGGCCGATATTAAGGGAAATCGCCAGATTCGGAAAAAAACATCTATATTATCAAAAATAACAAAGAATTCATAATTTTGCGAATGTAGTAATGGAGTTTCAGTATCCTTTTACCCAAAAAGACACTGCAAGAAAGCAAAAGCTATTAATGTAAAAATTACAAGCAGTCAAAGTCCAAAAAAGTTGACATGGCCGATAATTGGTGCCACCACCCTACCCCACTCTACCCTATTTGAGCAAAAATATATTTTTATCAAATTTATGGTCGATAGCAAGATTTTAAAAAACATATTGCGTCAAACCAAACGCAAGCAACATGGGTCGAAATATTGAGGGAAAAAACAACCACCCATACAAATTGTGCGGTCATCTGATAGGTAGCTACTTTGATACTTATGGGAGTTACTTTATTTTTTTTTTCTCATAGTTCGACTCATGTTCCTGGGAAAAGGTTGTTCAGTATGACCCGTAGAATCATTCAAATTCGGGTATACCTACCTACCCTTTATTTCATTCTCACAAAAATTGCTTCTGCGCATTCAAGGTCAGCGCTCATAACTCGTTGCACGAATTATATTCTAAAATTAATCAAAATAGGTTCAGCAAATAATTTGAAATACTTATAGGTATTTTTATACCTATAAATAAAATAAAATAAAAATGTTTTATTTTTGACCAGAGATCATCCCTATTTATAAACACACAGTAGGTATACACAAACAAATAAATATTTAGGTACTATATTTCAGACCATTTATACTAAACCATGGATTAAACACCTAACAAAACTTTTACATGAATCACTCCTTCGTCAGTGGTAGGTACCTACCTACCTGTGCCCACGCTCTGTCTCTCTCTTTCGCACAGGCGACGTACAGAGCGGATCACGCGCACTCAAATATGAACTTAACGCTCTTAGTGATAAGGTCGACCACTTATAGCATTCCATAAAAATCTTAAAAAAATTAAGATGCTATTATTAAATTTGTTTAATTTTAACAATAAATGTTTATGTGATAATATTGTTACGTAATTAAACACTTTTCATTTAGTTATTTTTTTTGACTGAATGGATAACGCAGCAATTACTGTTATGTCACAATGCATTTAAAATATAACTTTAAATTTATGACTTATTTGACTAAAAACACGCTAACAATGATTTTTCTTCATCAGCAGACGGTTATATATAATTACCTGTAAGTAATGAATGAAAACATGGGAAACCGTGTTTTTTTATATAAGTACGTTGCCTGCACTTTTTTTGATTAATTTGTGGACATGCTCTCACAGACCCTTCATTATAAGCTATTTTCAGTTTCTTTATCAAGTTATAATTTTCGCTGCGAAAAATGGCATTATTAGGTTTAATGTCCGTTTTCGCGCAATGCTCTTTCATGATTTGCTTAATTTTAATTTATTACGTAATTAAATAAACAGCTCTACAAAATATATAAAAAGAAAACAGTTATGAATTAGTGTAAGGTCCCACCTTAACTTCCCTGGCCTATGTGTGATAATTATGTATTTACAAACAAAAAGTTTCTATGTAGTATGTCAACTATCTGGTGTCCACGACTAAAGCCTCGTTGCTTAGTGTGGCACTAGATGGCGCGGTGTGTAATCTCCAGCGATATTTATTTATTTATGTCGACACGGCTTTCAGTCTTACCGGATGCAGCTGAAGACCTTGTTTTACATGGAGCGTCTGCCTATCTGACCTCCACAACCTAATTAGTACCCAATGAGTATTTTTAGGGGCGCTGACTGTACAAATGAGTTGTTGGACCAACGGCTTCACATGCTTTTCAAGGCACAAAATAATCTCGGGGATTATTATTTAGGCACGAGCTAGCCCCTTTGTTAGTTCCTAGTTGTGTTTTGATTAATAAATAAATAAATAAATATCGCTGGACATTAAGACACAGCGCCACCTAGTGCCACACTAAGCAAAGCTTGTGTCGTGGACACTAGATAGTTGATATACTACATATATACTTTTTTGTTTGTAAATACATACTTATTATACATAAACATCCATGACTCGGAAACAAAATGTCCATGCTCATCACACAAACATTTGCTCCTACCGGGATTTGAACCCAGGACCCTAAGAACGTAAGGCAGCGTCACTACCACTATGTCATTCGGGTCGTCGATTTCCCACATCTTTGTCCCTGGACAATGGTCGTCATTGTCCCTTCTATTTTTGAAAAGATCTACTCTCACAATTGTTTTGTGTTGTGTATCATAAGACAACGTGCGAAAAAAGGGTAACAAGAATGTTATTGTTACGAATGAACACCTTACTGTACATTGTACAAAAACTATGTTATATGTTACTATGTTGTCTGAAAATTCTATTGAAACCAAACCTTAAGACGCTGCGTTGGAAGGCCTCCCTCTAGGTGGACCTATGACCTGGTGAATGCTGCGGGAATCTGCTGGATACGGATAAGCGTCTAGATATAATAATAGTACTCTATCAAATCCTAATGACATTGCTGTAGCATTTAACGATTATTTTATCAATAAAGTACAAAGGAAACTTGATGTGACTAGCAAACCTAAATTTAACAAAATTGACGAATAATAAAACAGTGTTCATGCTAATAATAAAACAATTCAATATTAATGACGGGAATGCTTACATTCCAAAATAAGTGTCAATGGAAATAAGCGGTCATTTAAGTCACATTGTTAACCTAAGCATTGACGCAGGTATTCGTATATAACCTGATGCGTTAAAAATATCAACAATTAATGTTTTGAAATTATTTTATTTTATTTTATACATTTCGGGAAACTTACAGCTAACAAAAACAATGCTCTTAAATTAGACGGATTCGAAGGCCATTTACAAGTTTCCGCAGATAAATACATTCGAAGTAACAAACAAAGAAAGTGTTTGGTACAAAATACTTATTATAAGTTTTGAAAAATACCAACACTATCGAATAATACAAACTACGAACTGAAATGTTATGCAAAAGAGAAAAATAAATTAATAAGAATAAAAAAACAGTCAGTACAGTACAGTCAGGCACAAATAAATACCACGAACAACAATATAATTTTGTAACTATTCAGTGTGTATTCATTTTAAAATTGTATTTAGTTGTGAGTTTTAAATTTTTTGCATGCCTACGTGGTAAAATATGGTTGTACTATATATACATTTTTTGTAACCTCAAAGGTTACCCATATTTGCAAAAATAAAGTTTTTTTTTTCTTTAAAAAAGTACCGAATGTGTAGAGTGCTCCACTCTACAACTAAATGCATTACTATTCTTAAGTCTAGCTTATATTGTTGCATTATACTGACTATTTGACACGAAGAAATATCTTGACGTTTTCACGTCAAGATATTTCTTCGTGTCACCTCGTAACAATTTGATAGTTTTATTTATTTAAGTCACGAGCGTCTTCTACAAATCACGAGCGTAATAAGGTTTAAATTACAATGTTGAATACTTACAAAATTAAGGGCATCCATTTAAAATGTTTACAAAAATTAATGGTAAGGTAAGGTTAATGGACTTACATGATATATTTACATTAGGTTTTATTATTTAACACTTTATGCACAGACTTAATGCTATAGGCATTCCCTACCATCCACACACCGTTTTGTAAAAAATAATTCCACTCCTCACGGCTGCCCGCAGCCGTCTTATACAAGAGTCAAAATCTTATATTATAGCATCAGTAAATAATATAAATACATCGACCATTTCCCATAAAAGCATCCATCTTTAGCATCTAAGGATCATAGCGGGCAATAGAATAATGATCCTGTTTGATAAAATCAGCTGCTTTTTCTCCAATCATAATCGTAGCAGCATTGGTATTGGCCCCAGTGATCTTTGGCATAACACTTGCATCTGCAATCCTTAGCCTATTTACTCCAAACACATTAAGACGAGAATTGACAACGATCCCCATAGGACAGGAAGCAGCGTAATGGTACCCTGACACCATCATACACAGTGCGTAGCATTTCCAAAATCGAGTATCGTGATATTGATCTCCACAGTGACAAGCAGTGGGAACAACTAACTCAGCTTGAGCGCTTTTGAAGAACTCTGTTTCTTGAACTTTCATAAAATCTTGTAGGTACAACGCATGCTTTTCCAAATCTTCTTGCTTAGAATAATATCCAGTGTAAATCAGTGGTTGTTTTTTAGGATCTTTGCTTTGCAACAAGATTTTGCCACGCGATTCTGGGTAAACTAAAATAACCAAGCTGAAAAAAACTTTTCTTCCAATGCTATGTTTGTATAAATCATTGCATATTTCATCAATAAATGAGAAGTAGAAAGAACAAAATTGCAACGCACCTATCGGTTCATTCATGATGAAATTAATGGTTTGATATAAATTTGAATAATTTTGATTTTTGTATAAAGTAGAATACCCCATTATAAGAGGATAAGGAAATTTTGTGGGATCTTGGGGTTTAGATGGTTGCGATTTTCCCATCGTATGAGTCATCATAACCATAACATGATCTTGTAAAGCTTGACCTACAGGAAGATCAGAAATAACATTAATATCGTGTGTCAGTAAATGATGTTTTGGACCTATTCCTGATAGCATTAATAGTTGCGGGGTATTAATAGCACCTGCTGATATGATCACTTCTTTTATGGCTTTGAAATTAACAGTTGTATTATTTTCCAAGATAGCTTCAACACCGACAGCATTTTTGTCGCTGTCGAAGAGGATCTTTGATACTAGTGTGTTTTTAAGCACAAACAAATTGGGTCGGTTTTTGATTGGATGCAGAAATGACTGCGCAGTGCTTTGTCTTACGCCGTCAGCAATGTTAAACATACATTCAGCATACCCAAGAGGAGTATTACCGTTTGTATCTAATACAATTCGATGACCGAGCTCTTTGAAAGCATCAAGATATTCCAGAGCTTCGTTGTTATAGTATCTGGTAGTTCCTAAATATCCATCAGTACCATGATAAACTCCTTGAATAGAATCGCGAAGGAAAGGATCGACTAGTCTTTCACTTTTAATAAAATATGGAAGTACGTTATTTTTCCATTCCCATGAGTTGTCGCCTGTTAACTTTGCCCAGTTATCAAAATCATGGGGATTACCTCTCGTGTAAGCCATAAAATTATTAGAACTAGAGCCTCCTAGCATTTTGCCTCTTGTCAGTTCTACGCCTTTGTTTTTGTGAAATTGTTGGCTGTAGCCATCGTCTTCAGTTTTATAGTTCCAGTCAACAGATGTCTTCTTCAGGAAAGGAGTGAATGCTGGTATCTGAAATAGATTTAGAATTTAAAAAAGAATAGAAAAAGATAGTAAACTGTCTGACGTTGGTCAGATGGTAAAATAAATAAAGACATATTATAAGCCTTCACAGGAAATTCATAAAGACTAAAAACAAAGAGACATTAAGATGTCGCCTCGACCCTACTCTGGATATTTTATCCTCTGCTCTGATTAACTTTTATGACTTTTATAGACAATATTAAAATGTAGTAAACCAAATCACATTAAATAAGGATTAAACAAGTTACTTTAAATAAGCTCTTCGTTTACTTCCTCTTCCTCCGACATACTATTACATTTATTTATTTATTTGGATTCTCATCTTCATCAGCAGTCATTTCTGCTGCTGGCATTAAAAGTTTTATAATAATTATATTTTGTTTTTAATAACAACCATTTTTTTCCACCTTTCCTAATAGTTGCGGCATTTATTTTAGCTTCTGCAATGATGGGCATCACGCTAGCATCGGTTACTCCCAGTCTTTGCACTCCATAAACGTGAAGATTTGAATCTTCTACTGAACCCATAGGACATATTCTAACATGGCGATATGCAGACAGCATCATACAGAATGCATACATTTCTAAAATTCTTTACCTGTCTCACCGTTTTCACGACCACATAATTCTGGTACAAGCAGTTCACCTTCAACACATTTAAAGAATTCATTTTCTTTCACTTTAACGAAATCTTTGAGATATTTTGCATGGTTTGTAAAGTTTTTGTCGTTGGAATGTTATTCAGTGTGTACTTCAGTTTCTGTGTAATCGGTTGTCGTGGTATGGGCATGTGATGAGCAGTAATGTGGAAAATGTCGTGAGGAAAGCTTACAGTTTGATGGGTATTTGAGTAGAAGAAGACTCAAGAAACGGTGGATGGACTGTGTTAAAAAGGATATGGCAGGAAAAGCAGTGTCTGATGAGATGACGAAAAATAGAGAAGTTTGGAAGAAGAAAACATGCTATGCATGTTTGAATTGGGATAAGGGCAAGAGAATGATGACTTCAAGTTTCAGAAGTACTAAAGAGGTAAATAAAACTCCTCTTCGAATGCTCTTATTGTACAGAGAATTAACGACGAAGTTGCTTATACTTAGTTGCTTCACCCTAATAGTTTCTAATTACTCCATAATACTCGTTTGTTCCATAAAAACGCTTTTGGCTGAATTTGTTAGAATAGGGTCGACCAATTTTTCACTTTTCTAGAAGTATGTGAGTACGTTATCCCAGTTTCAAGAATCATCGCCAGTTAAGAACTTTAAGACAAAGATATAAATAAAACTAGAAACACTAAATATTTTCCCTCTTGTCAGTTCCGCAGCATGAGTCTTGTGAAACTGTTGAATAAGGGTTTTCGCAGACTAGAGAAAAGACTGTCTTATGACAGATTATTGCAAAAGAGATTAAACAGTCTGTCTCGCTCGTAGAAAAATTGTCTGTCTTAAGGCACTCTTGTCTCTAGTCTGCAAAAGCTCTAAAACCGTCGTCTGTGGAATAATTTCAGCCTTTTCTTGAGTATTTCATAAATGGCGTAAACATGGAGGTGGTTTTATCAATCATAGTTTATTTGGATTGTCATATTAATACAAAGAATTTGATTTACCAGAAGCAATTTCTGGCAGTCAAATCGAATCGATTAATATAAATGACCTACTCTGTTTTGCATATTGACCGATCATGGCGGAATGTTAGTTCTGGGACGCGTTGGCCACAATCTACACAGCTACTGTCAACATCGTAAACACATAATTTCTGTCATTTATTAAAAAAAGTGAACTCATTCAATGCATTCAAAACTCTATTAACTGAATGCATTGAAAGAAAGAAAGAAAGAAAAAGCATTTATTATGTTTTTTTTGGATAGGTGTATCTAATACAATATCATAATTGCTACTGACGAACTTTAACTATAATTTATTCTAACCATTGTTCTCATCATGTAAGTGAATTTGTTGTTTTTTAAGAATAAAAATCTTTACCTTCTAATTTCTGAATTAAATGTATTGTGGTTTTAAAACAAGTTCCCATGGATTTGCACAACAAAATATACAGCCAGCCTAAAATACTTTAACAACCTCGTTGCTTAGAGTGGCACTATATAGCGGTGTGCGTAATTTCCAGAGAAATTTATTCATTTATTAACAGTGCAAGAGAAGCCCTGTGTCCCAGCAGTGAGAATGTTAATTGGCTGATGATGATGATGATGATGATGATGTTGATGACGATGCGCTGCTTAATCTAAATGGCGTTTGCATGAAGTGTCACCACAACATTATAAAATAAATCACTTACCACAGATTCTACCGGTGGATCTCCGCCTGCTTCTATAAGTAGAACTGTAGTATCCATAATCTCTGTTAGTCTATTGGCTATCACACTGCCTGCTGACCCAGCACCAATTACTATGAAGTCGAAAGAAGCACCATCTGACGAAATAACCATTAAATAGTAATGTTATTTACGTCTATTTAAAGAGTGAAAACATGTGAACGGAAATAATAAATAGTAGTGAACGTTTGGTTAACCTGAGGCTAATCCGGGAAGGATCAACTGAGAGATGGATGTATGTAAATATAAAGAAACGTAAACTTGAATTCTGAAAGTCAAAATGCTTCACGCCTTATGAAAAACCAAATTCTCTCGAGACGATTGAGTCTTATAATAATTTGTATGGTGCCTATTCAAATAGCGCAAATCGATTCCTCGCGTGTTGCTTTCTAACCAGTAATAAAATAGATGCTTGCAGTCGCCTCCCGTACCTACAGGTTTTTCTTCAGTTTGTTTAGTCCTTAATAGTTTCTACAACAGTTGCAATAGTGGTGTACATATTGATGGAAATTTCATATTGCGTTTTTGTGGTATGTGTTAAATAAACATGTTTTCTTTCTTTAGATGATTACCGTCACGAAGTGTGGCAGTCATAATCAGAGCATTGCATTGCTGGTTTAATTTTACACATGTACTTGCCAATTGAATGACTGACGTTAGTACGTGCAATAATGTTTTTTTAAGCTTGTTTATGAACAAAAGTGAAGCAAAATAAAGTATTTCAATTCAAATTGTCAACGTACTAAAAACTGAGTTGCTTTGATTTATGATAATAATTGTGCATAGAAATTCTTAATTTAAATATCAACTGGTTTTTTGGTGACCAAAATATATAACATGATTTGAATATTACCTCGAACTTGTGCATGTTGTGGCCATAAAAACGCAGTCAATTGCAAAGCAGACAGTATATTGAAGGCTCCTTGGATTTTCCGAATAACTTCCAGTACTGCTAATGTTTCGTTCATTTTAGGATATTTATGGTTCAAGTTAATTTACTTTTTTTGCTTAAATCGTCATCAGTTTTGTTGATAGGTAACGATTTTTAGAAAATAATCTGAAAACATTTTTTTAATTCTCCGTGAGAAATCAAAGTCGAATGTCATTTTTAACGCATTTTCATAAAGTTATATAAAAAACTTACCTAAAGAATGCAGAATTGTAGTTGATCCTTCCTCTTACAGGTAGTAAATAACAAAAAACTCTGTATTATTGTATATCCTTCGTTACTTTTAATTCTTTAGTGAACACTTAATTATTGTTTCGTATAATTATGATTCCCACGCGTACAAGAATAACTCTATACTAAAATATAATTAAAACAGTTTGTTTGCAAGGCTTACACACGTCTGGACGAAAACTCGGTAAAGTAAATAGTATTTGTCCTAGTGATGTGAAACGAGTGACCGGTACCGACGCCGACGCTAGCAGTGATAGCCATAGTGGTGTGACCGATCGACTTAGTAATAGATCTAAAAATTAATTCACTTATTTTGCCAAAAATTCTAATAAGTTGGAATTTCACTATAGATAAGTAAAAGTAACGTCATATGGCGGTGGTGTGCAAGTAGCAATAGGTGTTGCATCTAACGTTCTAGTGTCGAGCACGATACTACAATTCGATTTTTACTTTTCCATCATCATTTAAACTGATAGAAAACCAGTTCGTTTAGGCCGATTTATCGTTTTATGACACGCAAAAGGCATTCAACCGTGGGGTGATACAGCAGTTAAAAGGTTGACTACAGTACATCTTAGGGTTCCATGCGATGAAAATTAATAGTGACTCCATTATGAATGTATTTACACTATTATTTAATAGTACCTAAATGCTATAAGGACTAGCGGTTCCCCAACTCGACGACGCCTATATCGAAATATTGCTAGGCTACTTATACTTACTAACAAGACACAAAAGATCACTGGCGTGGTCCTCGTCGACTTTTCAGCAGCCAATGATACAGTCACTGCCAAAAAACGATTGAAAAACTATCTGGCGTGACCAGCGACTAAGTTTTTATCCGGGTAAATTGGTTTCTATTTTGTAAAATGCTTCAAATTAGACGATACTAAGTTTTTTCATACTCTGAAAAGCAGATGGAGAGTATAGAAGAATGGCCTGCCGCAGGGAAGTGTTCTAGCGCACACCCTGTTCAATATTTGCACCAACGAATAACTTAATGTTGAACTTTGGGAGATCGAATAACAGAGCCCAGAAAATTGTCTGAAAACCAAACCAAAAGAAGGCCAGAAGGTGGCCTAACCTCAACCATCTAGGGTGTTTCTCTTAAGGTAATTCGTACTATTGGCCTAGTGTTCTGTTTCTTTGCAGGCAAATATGCGTGCCCAGCGTTTCGCCCAAACCTCGAAATTAGGTTTTACTGAAACATGCCAACATATAGCCTGTGCCTGTCTCCAGTCAGTGCACTATACCCCATAACTGGCATCATTCCTCTACAGGTTTGTAGAGAAAACTATTTAAAGGGAAGATGTAACTCCAATTTCTGTCCAGTGAGCCCCAAAACATGGAGTCGAGGCGACCTCTATGCTGCCAACGATGAAGCCATGGAAGTGGCTACTGAAATATGATCTAGTGCAAACGACACAAAAAAGAAGATAGATAACACTTTCATTAAAGTTAAAGGGCCAACCAACAATTTTTTTATTGTTATGTGGTTTTTATTTGTGTCCCCCGATACCATTCGTTCGTTCGTTTAAATGTTTAATTTATTTCATGCAAACAAACTATCATTAATTAATTGCTGATTAAAAAATTTAGCGATATGTGCAATAATTGTCCATTATGTTGACGTCAATATGTTGTCATGTTAGAATAAAGTGCAAATAAAAATAGAAACATTAAAAGTTTCAAATAAATTACAAAACCAATTACACATCAAAGATTGTGGGAAGTATTTTCAACTACAGAGATAAGAAACTTGTTATAGTTTTTCATTGTGTAATGTTTAAAAAAAGGTAAATTATTAGAGACTGTCTTATAATTAAAATCAGAACGTTGCCGTAGCTCAGTAGAAAAAAACCGACTTCTAAAAACACACAAAAAGGTATTTTAGAGGAATACTAATATGGAACGGAAAAACGGAATACCGATTAATATAACCTAACCTTAAAACACTACACTTTTTTAAGAGGAATAGTGAGAGAGAAAGTTCTCTCTCACAATTCCTCTAAAAAGCGGAGCCCCGCTTCGCGGGGTAATATTTCCGAGTGCAGGGTTTAAAGGAACCTAACTAGCCTAACGAGGGGGTGCCCGAAGTCCCGATTATGGGGGCAGAGATACTTCCGTATGTTCAGTCGACAATATTTGAGAGTTTACAATATCGCTAGAGAGAAACAGTTATATTGTAATATAACGTGTTTGACAATTTGACGGTGAAATACAAAATTTGAAAAAAGAAACGAAATACATAACAGACGTTCAGAATATGACAAAACGAATCAAAACAAAAAAAGAACCGTACGTTGTGAGTGCGACAAATAGGTTACCACTCAGCATGATGCTGTACTATGAGGGGCCCACAGAATAGCGCTGGTTTTCAGTGGTCACCCGAGAAAAGAAATTACTTCTATAACTAACTTGGCTGCGATTAATTCTGTTTCAGAACACAAATTATTTCGTAACATGTATAAAAATTAAACTATTCCGGAATAATGCAATTCTAATTACAGTTAAGTAAAGGAACTCTTGCAATTAAAGGCATTTCCTTGCCTGTGCGCGTCTATTGTGTCATACCACCAATTAATTAACTTACATGCCAAAACAACCCGTTTTTTGATCAGTAACAATTCAAGTTAGATGTGTGTGTGAATCTGTGATGTTTCAGAACAAGTTTTTTGAACTGCTGCAATATACGTAGGTGGACACAGCAAAAATCATTGACTGTCATGTTTATTCTACGCCTTAATGGAATTTAAAACTTGACATATTTTATCTTTGTCATTATTCAAATCCTCTTGAAAACCTGACCAGATCCTGTAATTTCAAGATAATAAATAAATAAATATCTCTGGATTTCACACACAGCGCCAACTAGTGCCACACTAAGCAAGGCTTGTGTCGTGGTCACCAGATGGTTGATATACTACATTATATACTTTTGTTTGTAAATACATATTTATTAGACATCCATGACTCCGAAACAAATGTTCATGCTCATCACACAAACATTCGCTCCTACCGGGATTCGAACCCGGGACCCTAAGAACGTAAAGCAGCCTCACTACCACTGCGCCAGTCGGGTCGTAGATACATCCGACTAGGTTGAATTAAATCAGAAAAAGACAATGGTTTGAAAGAGAGCATGACCAACAGTCACCAACAGTAACGTGGGAATTCTAGTGAAACGGACAATCACATGATACATTTATTATTTATAAGCCACAATTGATAACAAATTTTGAATTTTAAGCTATTGCATAGCTTCTATCGCGGCCCTTGGGCGTGGAGACCGAATCCAGAAATTCCGTAACGAAAATAACCTAACACCCCCCGTAAAAAACAAATGCAATAGCTTTACCGCGGCAGTCTCCGAGTGCCACACGTCTTTTTTTTTTCTAAAATGTTCAAAAGCTACAGCATACGCATTATCATCATCTACCTTGCCTTTTCCTAACTATGTTGGGGTCGGCTTCCAGTCTAACCTGATGCAGCTGAATACCAGTATTTTACACGGAGGACTGCCTATCTGTCCTCCACAGCCCGGTTAATACTGGGAAATAGGATACCACTTGGTAAGACTTTTTGGGCCACTGACTACCTGTAACAACTGTCAAAGATGGACAAATGACAGCCGGGACCAACAGCTTAACGTGCTTTCCGAGGCACGGAGGTAACTTGGTGTGTAAGGGTGGTCACCCATCCACAGACGCACCTAGGCAAGCATTGCTTAACCTAACGATCGACCCGAGTGGCCTTTATTATTTAGCAACGAGCTCCTCAAGCATATGGAAGTATGTAAATTCGTAAAAAAATTGCAATACCTCTCACAATGATGCACTGTTAGCCTTTATAATTCACAGATAAATAAATCTAATTTTATCATGTTCTGTAGGAGTGATGTTGCCTGTTGGACGAGAGGAGCTCGAGGTTAAATAATAACAGCCGCTCGGGTCGAATTTTAGGTTAAGCTGCGATTGCCTATAGGTTGGTCCGTGGATGGGTGACCACCGCATACATACTGAGTTTTCTCACAAAGTCACTCTTGCAGACTAGACTAGTTTAGCCCTTGTCCAAAATATCTTGTTTTTAAAAGCAGTGGATCTTGAACTCAATGGTAGGAATCGGCTGTACGTTGTCAGTGAGTCAATTAATTGTATTTTTTACAACAACTGAAAATCTTGAATGAATAACTAATTGACTCACTAAAAAGAATACTGAAACGTTTATTTGTCTTATTTCAATTAAAAAATACAATTTCCTGTAAAAGATACGACTTTACTAGATATTTGTACGAAATATATTAGGTACCTAGGTAATTTGTGTAGGTAATGAAATAGATACGAACCACTTACAAAAATTTGTAATGTTCCTTTAAGATTTTTTGGTAAAACATAGAGGTTCCTTAATAAGGGAAGTAATTGAACTTGGTATCACTAAAAGTCAACGTCCTTAATGTCAGTACCTTTTATAAACGGAGAAAACACTACCTTTTACCAATAGTTTCTTTCGCTTTGACGTCAAGTGACGATTGATTACTATTAATTTGTAGACATAAGGCTTTGGTCAGAGAGATCGCTTAAGAATACCGACAATGGTAGCTGATGTAAAAAGTGAGATGGTTCTCTCAGCTGGTTTTTTAAGAGCCCTCTTACAGTCCACTAGCGCCGCCAATCGAAAAAATGTCATAACTCGTAAATAGAATCAAAAATACAAAATGTGGTCTATTATTTAATTACTGTAGAAAAGGCAATAACGTAATTTTATAACACTTTGTCACCACTTGAAATATAGCTGTTTAGCTAAATCGTGCATTTGTAACAAAAACGGCCGTTTATGGTTAGGTATTTGCGTTATTTTATTTTTCATCGCTCATCAACGTTCTACTGCGGACTTGATTACCTTTACGCTGAGTCTTTAGCTTATGTAGTACCTTAATTATTTAACTTTCACATACATTATTTTTATCACTTGGCGATTAATTTGTTTTCTAAATATATTCCGCCTCGAATTACTTATAATGTTGGAAATGTGGTATATTAGTAGAAGGAACGTTAGAGAATGAATAATTTTCACTGTGACTACAAACAGGTAAGTCTTACCAAATTATTTCTTCTCTTTTTTAATTGAAATAATTAAAGAATTCTTCGTAATAACAAAATAATTTGTAAATCAAACATATTCCTAAGGTAGTGTGTATTTATTTCGATTGGATTACAGAATATCTAGGTTCTCAAATATATATTTTGAAATTACAGTGATATGATTAAGTTCGCCTTTGTACAGTTTTTATTTGTTCATAAAGATTTTATAAATAAATATAAAGACGAGACGAGATATGAAGACTTTAAAATTTCTATAGAAAACTTATTTTTATATATACTCGTAACTCTTGTTTAAATCAGTGTCGATTCAAAATATGTAATTTCAGAACCTAGATACTCTGGAATCCAATAAAAAAAAATCAAACACTACCTTAAGAATATGTTTGATTTACAAATTATTTTGGTATTATACGTTTGTATGAAGTACGCCTACTCCACGGGCCTCTCAAGCCTATTAGCTGTTGAATGCATTGATAGGAAAGAGTGGCAATAGCCCCGACCTACCCCGTGGAGATGAGCTATAGGCTCTGGCGGCACTTTTATTGAGACCGTAGGCTCTAAATTCTTGTAGCACTGACGGTCGGTCGCGCACGGTCTGTTTCGTACGACTAAACAGTGTGTCCTTTAAAGCACCATACTGGCTTGATGATGTCGCGACCGAACGGTCAGCGCGTGTAGAGTAAAGTAAACATATGATATAAATAATTTCGATCATAACCAAAAATCATACGTGTGTATAGAAGTTGTGAATGGGACGTTTACGAGTGGCACGCTGTGGGTTCGAACACTTGGAAGCATCTTCTTCTTCTTCAAGATTTCCGGGACGGCCAAAGAGTTATTATATTATTTGTGCCCGGTTGATAGAAATAAGCTAAATGTGCGAAATGTGCGTGTAGGATTAGATACACCTCTACCCAACAGTGGCGAAGGGTGAAAATACTGTCAGGGAAAGCCGAAGAAAAAAAAGAAGAATTGTTTTTTTTTGCTTCAGTTAACTTTTTTTCCCATGTTAATTTTGACGTCATTTTCATTATCAGTGACACCAAAAACCACGGAAATGACACCCATGATAAAAAATCCAAAAATTTTCGTCGGTGCCATTTTTGATTTTCACTTTGACCTCATCTTCATTATAAGGGACCCCAAAAAGTAATAAAATGCAGAAGAATTAAAATTCCGTCGACTACGCTTTTAAGGGGAATATAAAGTGTTTTAAGGTTAGGTTATATTATTTTCATGAGAGTGGTACCATTGGGCAGAGGGGACCCTCTTTCCCTCCACACCGCGTGAGTTGACTACCATAACATGCAATTCACGAAAACTAATGCGTTATAATGTAAGCAGTATGTTCGTTTGATAATACATACAGACAAACAGACAAAAAATCTAAAACTATATTTTTGGCTTCGATATCGATTGTAGATCACGCCCCAAGTATTCTTTTTAAAATATTCAATGTACAGTTTTGACTTTCCTACAATTTTATTATATGCTTAGATTGTAGATCATTTGCTAGTTTTGTGTGACTGGATATTTAGCCAAAATATAAAATTCCTCGTCATGACATGTAATACCTGTTGCTTCTTTTAATTTCTCATATTAAACATCATTTCAGATTATCTTCAATGTTATAAAGATTCTCAAACATCATGGAGACGGCTACGCGCATATTTCAAAACGTTATAAAGAAACAGAACATCCTCAAATTGCTGACGTGTCTGAACTTGGCTGCGTTTTTATGGCCTCCACAAGCTGTTGTAGAAGGTATTATGGTTTATTTTCATAATAATAATTAGATTGACACTTGCATTACAACCCGCCTGCATTCAACTTCTTAACTTGGAGACCTTTAGATCAATAAGCATTTCATTAGTTATTGTAACATGTAATGTAGACCCAATTGACATTACCAAGGCACAAGTTTACGAGCAGCTAATGAAAAAATCCTGACAGAAAAACTCAATTGCCCTTTCCCTGACCAAGAAATCGAACTTAGGTAGGCTTAATATAGACCAACGAGGCAGTTATAATGAGATTGAACATATTACAATGACACAAAAACACAAAACCTGCCAAAGGACTCAAAGCAAATATTCTGATAAAGTCAAGTAATTGCTTTTTAAAATACAATGCCCGCAGTTCAAAAAAAATGTAATGTACATATAAATAGAAAGTTGGCTTGCCTGGCTTATACCATTGATGAGAAATGATTACTGCATTTAAACACATCTGAAACTCTTGATTAAATGCTGGTAAAATTCAAAAATAAAAAATACAGGACTGTAATAAAATTATAATTGTGTCTATTATTCCACCAAAAGCAAAATCACAGAGTTGCATCTTAGTAATTAAATAATGTCTTACCGTAGTAGTTCGTTACTAGGATAATCATATATTCTATTAACGAAGTGCAGCAATACCTTCTCCAATACCAGCTATTCCTAAATTAAAAGCCAACCCCTATTAGCCAACCGAAGTCGAGGCACAAAGTAACAAAACCACTTTATTTCAGATGGTAACTCCTTCGACTTTGTAATAATCGGAGGTGGAACGGCTGGGTGCATCATAGCTAGTAACCTAGCTAGACATAAAGTGAAAGTTTTGCTTATAGAAGCAGGTGCTGAACCTACTTTGGAAACTGAGGTATTTTCATATCAATCAATCATCTTTATACTTAATTAAAATTTTGAACTCTGTCAGAAAACGTTTACCCAAAAACGCTGGGTTGCAAAATATGTACGTATTTATGAAAATGCATTCCACAAAGGGGTCATTTATAGGGAATGTAAGTCGACATCCGAAACGTGGTCGCTCACAATAGGCCTTATCAAAATGCCGGTTAATGTGGCGAAACTTGGGGGAGGCCTAAGTCCAGCAGTGGACATCTTTCGGCTGAGATGAAGTCCACATGTAATTTTTTCACACCGTTCCATACAATTATTAATATTAGCAGTAATTAACCTCAGCACCTAAGTAAGTTTCTAAAGCACATAACGCAAACAATGCCAGTAACTTGCGAATAATGCATGTAGCATAAAACAGCAATAACTTTCACCAATAAGAAGTATATATTCCAATGGCATACAAACCACTTGCACGCAAGGTTTGACCAGTAGAAAACAGCCTTTAAAAACGAAAAGTTCATTAAGTACGGATATTTAACTAGACCAGATAAATTTGTCAATCATGTGTCAAGAGACATCATTAAAAATACTTTTACTTCAGCAAAAATGCGAAATATCACTCGTTTCAATGTAGTATTGTACAAAATATCTTTAATCAGCAAAATTTTAATGACCTGCTCGTTAAATATCGTGACTGACAAAAAGACTCTTGAAAAGTCTAAATCTGTTGTGAGATTATGATGCTACTGATGAAAGAAAAAGTTTGTAAACATCTGTAATTTTTTCAGCTGCCAGGATTATTTGTATATTTAACGGACACCGATTTTGATTGGAATTTCACGTCAGTACGCAATGAGACCACGATGGGCTATCACAAAGGTGAAGTAACCCATTTGCACCAAGGCAAAGTACTTGGAGGATCAGCTCAAGTTGGCTTCATGCTTTATGGTATAGGACACCCTCAAGATTACCAGGAATGGGTAGATATCACGAATGATCCTAGCTGGTCGTACAAAGAACTCTGCCCACTTATCAGAAGAACGGAAAAAGTCATCGACCCACAAATTCTCAATTCGCCTGACGTTTTCTTCCGTGGCACAAAAGGTAAAGTGCAAATCAAGAAATATCGTTCTAAAATGAATGATGGATTCTTCGAATCGTACAAAGAATTGGGATATAAAATCTTAAATGATTTCAACCCAAATAACACAATTGGGATCACCAACGCTTATTTCACTATCGGTAGCCGCAGCCGACAAAGCACGGCCTACAGATTTTTGAGTCCTGAAAAAGATAATCCTTACTTAAAGGTTCTGTACAATTCTCTGGCAACAAAGATTATTTTTAATGATAAAAAATACGCAGTTGGAGTGCAAATCCTTTTAAAAGATAAAAAAGTAATAACTGTGAAAGCAAATAAAGAGGTGATCGTAACTGCTGGGACTATAAAAAGCCCTCATCTGTTGATGCTTTCTGGTATCGGACCAAAAGCCCATTTGGAGGAGAAAGGAATAGAAGTGATTGAAGATCTCCCTGTAGGACAAAATTTCCAAGATCATAGAACCAATATTGTGTTACACAAAATGGGAGAAGCAACACCTGTCCCACCACCAAATCCTCATGAATTTCCCGTTGAAGTTATGGAGGGACGGTTGGCTATTAGTAAGGGTAATACTCGTGCTGACTACCAAACCCTTAGTGGAGTAATTGCTGATCCAAGATACTTTGTGGAGATCTGCGGATTCGTTTTCAGCTTTAAAGACGAACTTTGTGACCATTTGTCAAAAAAAATTGGCAATAGGCAAGTTCATTTTATTACCCATAATCTTTTAAATTCTGAGTCTCGTGGTGAGGTTTTTCTAAATAGCACTAATCCTGAGGACTGTCCAATAATCAATCCTAGATACTATTCTAATGAGAGAGATTTGGAACGACATGCTGAATACCTTGAGCATTGCCATGCTATAATAAACACGAAATACTATAAAAGCCTCAACGCTGAATTTGTGGATCCTGAACTAGAATCATGTGAAGGACTAGAAATAGGTTCCATTGAGTACTGGAAGAATTATGCCCTAGGAATGGGGTCAACTTTACATAATTATGTTGGCACTTGTGCCATGGGTTCGGTTGTTGATTCCGAACTAAGAGTAAAAGGTGTGAAGGGTCTTAGGGTAGCTGATGCTAGTGTTATGCCTAAAATTATTGGGTCTTCTGTTCAAGGAACAGTAATGGTTATCGCACAAAAATTAACAGATTTGTTGGTGAAAGATTACAAAATTTGTTCGCAATAAACTGTATTTCAAGAATGTGTGTTTTTATTAAAATCCTTTTCCTTCAAAAACCATTCCATATATTAGGGTTTAAATGCTTGTATGCATAAACATGACAAACCTTAACGGTGCATGAGTGAACAGGCCCTTTTATCAGAAGACTGTTCTGAATAATGCTTCAATTTGTCTTTCAGTAATATAGTTACTTCTTGCTTAAACACATTATAAAATCACATTTTAACGACTCGTGATTTCTGATTTTGAAAAAACTAGCATAGATTCATCGGGCAAAATGTCCTATCAGAACTGCTTCAGTATCAACGCCCATATGGTGCATCTACACCGCAGTTACTTTCTGTGGAGCAACGCTTTCAAGTGTTACTGTGCAACATCCGATAACAAAAAGTTATTTAATGTTATTATTTGTCGCCGTATTAGTATATAAGTTGAGTAATGTTGCCTCACTTTTAAAAACAGTTGACAATTCATAACATTGTTAGAGAATGTTACTATAACATAGAACAAATTATGTGCAACTCGCTTGTTGCTAGAAGTTACTCTTTGTCACTCTTTGATATATTTTTTTATTTATGTTACTCGCGGTGTGGACGCAATAATAACATTCAACAAAATAGTAACAAGTAGCTACAAAAGTTACAGATTGTTACTAAATGTTATCATGTTGCACAGTGTAATTGACGACCCAAATAGCGTAGTGGTACTGAAGCTGCCTTACGTTTTTAGGGTCCTGGGTTCGAATCTCGGTAGGAGCAAATGTTTGTGTGATGAGCATGGACATTTGTTTCCGAGTCATGGATGTTTATGTGTATAATAAGTATCTATGTATTTACAAACAAAAAAGTATATATGTAGTATATCAACTATCTGGTGTCCACGACACAAGCCTTGCTTAGTGTGGCACTAGATGGCGCTGTGTGTTAATGTCCAGCGATAGTTAGTAGTTAGTTAGTGTTGCTCCATAAAAATCAACTGTGGTGTGTATGCACCAGTAGAGTTTCTTGTCCGTTCTTCTCCTAAGAAATCTACATTCTGCAATGCGCAGCTACATCATAAATAGTTATGTTAGTAAATTGTTGCATGTGTGTTAGTAATAAAAAAACGTGTATGTATAGACTAAGAGTGTGAAAATGAGAGCACAAAATTGTATTGTCTGCCAAAAAACTGCTGAGCAGTTTGGCAAAATTTTATTAATGTAAATGTTGTTGTTGTTTTGTTATATGTATAAGTCTCTTTTGCATATTATTTATATACTACATGTGGAAACTTGTAATTTGCCATTATTATTTTGTTTAAGCTATTACTCGCTGTCTGTTTAGCTGTAAGTTTTCCTAAAATTTAAATAAATAAATATCAATGAATGAATTATTTACATACATACTCGTACATACACCAATTTGTTTTTATCTGACCGAACCTTTGAAGTGCCTTTAGCTGGCTAATTTGAAATAGTCAATTCGAGTTAGAAACTTAAATTCAAAAAAATGTTTCTTTCAGTTATAAGAGAACATGTGAAGTTAAATATAAATTCAAGTTAAACAAACTCGTGCGTCATTTGATAATTTTTATCATCCAACGTAATAGTTTACCAATGCAAAGCTAGAGTGTTTCCTAAAGATTACTTACTATTCCTAGTTCGTAATTTCGAGTTAAAATCATTATCACTTTCTATTATGTTAATCATGCCTTTTTGTGTAGTTTTCCTTTACTTGCTATTGGATAAAAATATTATCATTTTCAAGGAGTTAACTGGGTAAATATTCGTTTCTTTTTGTGTAATACAATATGGTTGTATCTGATTGCTAGCAGGTATGTCCTCCTTTTTAGATTCCATCAAATAAAAAAAAAAATACTAAACGACGTGGCTAAACAATAACAGCCGCTCGGGATTAAGCCGCGAGTCGATCTTAAGCTTAATTTGTGCTTGCCTAAGTTTGTCTGTGAATGGGTGCCCACCCTTACATACCGAGTTTTCTCCGTGCCTCGGAAAGCACGTTAAGCTGTTGGTCACGGCTGTCATTTGTAGTTCTTTGACAGTCATTACAGGTAGTCTGACAACTAGTCTTACCAAGGGGTATCGTATTACTCAGTTTTAACTTTTGTGGAGGTCAGATAGGCAGTTTCTCCATGTAAAATACTGGATATAAAGGGTGTAAAACACCTCTTCACGAAGCCGAAAGGCACTTGTTTTCCCCATCATTGCGATCATTTTTTTGTTCTACACCATACCTGGGAACCTTCTAGTTACGGAGATATGGGGTTCAAAGTTATAACTTTTTGACAAGTTTTTTTTTAAATACAAGTTTTTTTTTGTAAGATTTTAACTTATAACACCGCTACGACCCCCGCACTATTCAATCCATCCACCAGCACAATGTTTTAAGTGCGTTACATTGAGTTCTACCACAAAACAAAACTTATAACCTCAAAAAAAAAAGTCGTTTCCCAGCAATATATTTTGCGTAAAGTTACTTAGTTTGATGTACAGAATGCTTGGTTAACGGCTTTGTGATGAGGTGGTTTACACCCTGTATAGTATGGTATGGTGTAGAACAAAAAGATATCGGAATGACGGAGAGAACTAGTGCGTTTCGGCTTCGTTAAGAGGTACTGTACATCCTTTATAGAATGCTGCCATCTTATCTTCTTTTTTAATACAGATTTTAACAAACAGCGTCCGCTATCAACATTTTTTGAGGGCTTAAACCTCCTTGCAGTCTTGGATAACACAAGGCAAAACTTTTTATATTTTTCAGAGTCATTAAGCATTTAATAATCGAATTATTCAAAACATAGTCTACATTTTAAAGACACCATAGAAACAGCAGCCACGGTGTTAGCAAACTTGAGCAAAGGACAAAACATATGGAGGTTGTTGACAATTTTGGAGTTGGGCTCATTTTTGTGGCCAAAATCAGCCGTCGTGAAAGGTAATAGTATTACTGTTTGGGATAATCAGTTTAAAAACAACTTGTGTATAAGACTGGACCTTTACTTGACTATAAATTAACTGTATTTCTATACATAACATGGCCAGTTAACTGAATGATAAAAGTATACTGTTATGACGGGACAGTTGCATAAACAAAGGTTGAATTCCAAAGTAAAACTGTTTTTATGATTCCTGTGAGTTGTCCTACTGATGAGCATAAAGTTATAGGTTTGATTCCCAGGCTGGTCAAATAGAAAGTCGGTCTTTTCCTTTGGATTTTTTCGTAGCAAATTTAGATCCGGTTTGCCTTCCTTAACAAAGTACTCAAACATGTGGGACATGTCAGAACTATAGAATTCTGCCTAACCCTACGGAAAAGTTTCCTTTTTATAAGTGGAAAGTTGTAATTGGCTTTTTTCTACATATTACTATTTACTACTAGAATGTATTAGCTGTAACTTTTCTTAAAATTAATAAAATAAAACAGACTTGATATTTTTTTTTTTTAACAGTCGGTGCAACCTATGACTTCATCATACTAGGTGGTGGGACGGCTGGTTGCTAAATAGCTGGCCAACTTGCTAAACTGTTTTGTCAGCGTATTACTTGTTGAAGCTGGGGGTGAACCACCTCTAGAGACTGCGGTCAGTGTTCTAAAACATCGAAAAAAAGGTCGTTACGTTTAAGCTAACAGGGAATATATAATACAAAATGTGTTTCAGCTTCCAGGCACGTTTCCGTTTTCAAAAAGGACGAAATACGACTGGAACCTAACTTCAACACCCGACAAATGTGGGATGGCCCTATCACAAAGGACACGTAGCTCACAAATATAGCAAGGAAAAGTTCTGGGTGGTTCTGGGCATGTCAATTACATGTTTTACGGAATCGGTAACAATAAGGATTATAATGAATGGGCGAGATTCGCCAATGATACCTCGTGGTCTTGGAATGAAGTAGAACTTTTCTTTCATAGAAGCGAAAAACTAATTGACAGAAAAATCCTAAAATCCAGAAACTAATGGTGGAATTTGAAATGGTGAAATATCATGCAGCAATAAACAACGATTATTACAAATCTTATGAAGAATTGGGACACAATGTAGTTTTGGATATAAAGGAAAATCAAACTTTTGGATAAACAAATGCTCATTTTACTATAGGAGACCGCATTCGACAGAGCACAGCTAACGGTTATATTATTAGCCCCAAAAAAATACAACCCCCAATTGCATGTTATGATGGATTCCTTGGTAACAAACATATTATTTGATGATAAAAAGAATGCCATTGGGGTGACAATAATAACAAAAAATATTAAAGTCATAAAAATCAATCATAAAAATCCAGAAAGGAGGTTATAATAACTGCTGGAGTATTTAAAACTTCTCAATTGCTTATGCTATCACGAATTGGACCAGAGAAACATCTAAAAATTAAGGAAATTGAAGGGATTGGTAGGTCAGAACCTTCAGGATCAAGCAACATATACTTTACTATACAAAATGGGAAAAGCTTTACCAGTCCTTCTATCGAATCCTCATGAATTTACTGTACCAGTAATGGAGGGATATAGCCTTAAATAAGTCCCAAAGCCACGCCGATTATCAGGTTCTAGGTTCTGTGGTGGCCAATCCTGATTTTTTCTTACAAATCTGCGCTTTTATTTTCAATTTCAATGAGCATCTTTGTGACAAGCTTAACAAAGATATTGCTGGAGGGCAAGTACACATTATCTTTTGTATCCCGATTCAAGAGAAGTTCTTCTTGATTCTAAGGATCGAAATGCCAAACCTATAATCATTCCTCGATATTATTTTCATCAGAAAGACTTAGAAGACCATGCTAGGTATGTTGATCATTTCAATGCTGTTTTAAATCCAACATTTTACAAAAACCTGAGTGCTGAATTAGTGGATCCTCAATTTGAAGCTTGTCATGGACTTAAAAGAGGAACTCTTGCACATTGGAGGTGCTATATCCGAGGAATGATGGTAACGTCACACATGTATGTCGGAACTTGTGCTATGGGATCAGTAGTTGATTCAAAACTTCGTGTGTTGGGTGTCCAAAAACTAAGAGTAGCTGATACCAGTGTCATGCCTAGAATTGTTGGAAAGTTACTGAAATGTTAATATGGGGTTATAACCTGTGTCCATAATAATATTTTGCCACTTTATCCATACTTTTCTATTTACTTATCCATATCCACCCATAGTATGATATGGATGCCAGATGCCAGGTAAAAACAAAACAGATAAAATACAATTATTATAAAATGAGTTTGTCTGTCTGTCTATTACATATACACGCTTAGCATCTGAACTGGTTTATGAAATGTAATTATGGAATGCAAGATGAACAAAGCCATAAGCAAAGCTAGTTTTTTAATAAAATCTTTAGTATTATTTTAAAGTACATTTAGATGTAGATGTCACCGTTGAAGGTTCCCACGTATGACCTAAAGATTTGTATAATTATTTAGGTTTAAATGTTTGAAAACCCACAATACATAAAAAAACCTAGTGTGGGGCAATGTTTTCATCTATAATATAGATAATATTATATAGATTCTATATAATATAAAAATGAATTCATATTTTCCTCGGTCACAGCCGCACGCGTGAACGGCTGGACTGATTTCACTAATTCTTAGTTTTTGTCGTGTTTGTCATTGTCAGGAGAAGCTTCTTATGAAAAAAAAAATGTAATAGGTAGTAGTAGGTAGGTAGGTAGTAGGTAGTAGGTGACAGGACGTCTGTCGGGTCAGCTAGTTTAAAATAAATATACTCCTAAACTGAATACTTTTTATCGTAGTGTAGTTTCAATTAATGGTTCTATTATCTATTACAAAACATTGTTCGTTGCACCTTTAATTGTAATGCTATTTGCTGGTATCAATTACCAACGAATTTTTGTACCAATTTATCAACTTAATCATTTTATTGCAGTGTCAATAAAAACCTTATCATAGTCTTTGACGCACACCCTATTAATTATAGAGAGCAACTGCGACGAGCAAGTTCTTATCCTTTAATCGTTTGACAGACTGAATGGAAGACGGATTGATTCATTAGCCAGGTTTGCTTTAAATTAATCTTTTACTAAGTTATTAAAATCCTCGTTTGCTATCTTGTTTTTGATCTCCAATTATGTTTAATCTTCTAAATTGTTCATTTCAATCATTGATTTATAAAAAATCTTGTTACATACAATCTTCTTCCTAACATTTATTGTTCTCTTGATGAAGTTTAATTACCCGAAAGTCTGACAACCAGTCTTACCAAGTGATGTCCTATTACCAGATAGGCAGTTGTTTCATGTATAACACTGGAATGCAAGTATTAAACTGACGTGGTCACTAATGTTCTCTTTAACACTGAACGGGAAACGGCTAGGAAGAAGATGATATAATGATGAAGTCTCATCATCATCACCTGCCTAATCTTTTTTCTCAATGAAGTATCCCTAATTAAATACATTTATTTGACAGTTTCATTGGTAGTGCGGTCGACATTGATGGAATTCGAATATGGACACAGCTACAGCAACATCCAACTTTTTAAAAGTGCAAAATATATTTAGCGTAATTAATGCCTTGCAATTGTATTCACATCTATGGCCACCGTATCCTTGCGTTGAAGGTAAGTTGTCTATACTTTTAACACTTATTCACAAAAAACCTAGAATACTAAATGAACGAATCAAAAACGTTCTCAGGATGTAAATGAACGCAATTTTCATTTTGACTTCATATTCGTAATCAGTGCCCCCAAAAACCATGAAAACGACACCGATGGCGGGAAAACCAAAAAAAATCCTCTGCGCCATCTTGAATTTTCATTATGACCTCATTTAACGAAACCGAAAGGCACTTGTTCTTCTTGTGTTTGTTTTTATTTTGCTTTGAGTCACACTTTATAGTTAAAGAATATCGAGGTCAAAGTTCCACCTTTGTCACTTTTAAAATTTATTCTTAGTTCTCTAACTTATATAAAATACCTCCATGACTCACTTGCTTTTATCAGCGTCCACGCGTCTATCAGCACAATGTTTTGAGTACGTTGCATCGAGTTTTACCGTAAAATATGATTCTTACCCTAAAAAATCGTTTCCCAGTAAGCTAGCTCAATATAAATAACGCTTCATATTGTTCCGTGAAGGATTAGTTTTACAACTTGTATTGCTTTGCTTTAAATAGTGAAATTCAATTGTCCGTGGTCACACTAGTGGAACTGTGGATCAGCCGTAGCCACTCCAGTGTGACTACGGATCAGGTTAAATTATCCGTAGTCATACTAGTGTGACTATGAATCAGCCGTAGCAACACCAGTGTGATTACGGATAAATAAAATTAACCATAGTCACACTGGTGTGGCAATATGGTGTGACTATGGGTCGGTCGCGCAATTTACGAGCATAAATCTCTCTCTCTGACTCTTTTGTTTTTCGTTTTATTGATTGAAATTATAGACGCACTTTGGTGATATACATCATCACCAGCTACTATTACTTACAAGTAGAATATCTCTAACCTTGTAAAAGACGGACCATCAGCGGTCGAGTATGCGAAACTAGTTTACAAACTTCGTTTAATATTCTGTCCAGTCCAAAAATGTAGTCTAAGTTGTGAAAATGCAATCAAAGTAGGTACTGTCACGCAAGCAATACGAAGACGATGAAGAATTATAATAATAATAATGTTTAAAAAAGTAAAAGCTAATTATTTAGAACGAATTAAGAACATAATATTAATATTATTGCATTCTAAAATGTTGACTTAATGTTTACAGATGGTGCGAAATACGATTTCATCATAGTTGGTGGAGGAACTGCAGGTTGCATAATAGCGTCTGCACTTGCAGAGTGCAACGCCAAGGTTTTGTTGGTTGAGGCTGGTGGCAACCCGAATTTAGAATCATTGGTGAGTCTTGAATGACAATAGAAAATCTTTATTTTAATAAAAGCTGATTTTCAGCATATTTAATCATGGTTTTTAGTTTAATCTCTAATGTCCTGCAATTTGAAAGGTCTAGCAGTGTCTATGTAAGTAACGCGAAGGCTAACAGTACATTTACAGTTGTCTCAATGTCATTTCTTGTAGCAAAACTTAGACTATTAACTTTTATAATATTTAGTCCATTATCTTACTTGAAAATCAGAAAAAAACTGTTCCTTGACAACAATAAATTTAACTTCCTTTTTTATTAAAAAAAAATAATTATCTAAATGTATTTTCAGTTACCGGCCTACTTCGCATACCCGAAACACACGGTTAACGATTGGAACGTAACTTCAACTAGAGAAGAAATACTGCAATACCACAGAAACTGTGTTTCTGATATAACACAAGGCAAAATGCTTGGAGGCTGCAGCAGTCTAAGCTACATGGCTTATGTTCGTGGAAACCCTATGGACTATGACAACTGGGCAAATATCACCAATGACATATCTTGGTCCTTTGATTCCGTACTACCACTTTTCATCCGAAGTGAAGGTTTAATGGATCCAGGAATTCTTAACTCACCAGAAGACAAAGCACTACACGGCCTTAATGGCCAATTCTTACTTACAAAATACTATGACAAAATTAGAGAAAAATACTTTAGTGCATTTGAAGAGATGGGACATAAAATCGTACCCGATATAAATGTCAGGAATCCTCTTGGTTTCACTACAGTTTTGTTTGCTTATTATCATGAAAGATCGAGTACCGCTAAGTTTCTGAGATCTGTAATGGATAAACCTAATTTGGATGTCTTAACTAACGCTTTGGTAACTAAAATTCTTTTTGACGATGACAAAAAAGCTGTTGGCGTTGAAATAAAATTCAAAGATGGAAGAATCATTACAGTGAGTGCAAAAAAGGAAGTAATCATTACAGCAGGAGTCTTTAAAACACCTCAGCTACTTATGGTTTCTGGGATTGGTCCAAAATCCCATTTAAAAAATAAAAACATTAAAGTTATACAAGACCTACCCGTGGGAAGAAATCTGCAGGATCACCCAATATGTGTTACAGCATACAAAATGGGTGAAGCAAGAATACCAGAAGGGCCTCCTGACCCTCATCTAGTAAATATACCGGCAACAGACGGTTACATCGCTTTCAAAAAGTCACAAAAATACCCCGACTATGAAATCCTCAGTCTTATTCTTGATAATTTAGAAGTATTTTTAGTTCTCTGCTCAATTTCGTTTAGCTTCACCAATGAGGTTTGTGACAACATCGGAAAAGGGGCTGCTGGCAAGCAAATCTATTTGGTCTTCAACCTTCTTGCATATCCTGAATCTCGTGGGCAAGTTCTTCTGAACTCAAAAAACATGGCTGATCAACCAAAAGTAACTCTTGGATATTACACCAACGACAGAGATCTTGAAATGCAAGTGAAGACTGTTATAGATTTCAACAAAGTTCTAAATACTACATACTTCAGAAGTGTTGGTGCTGAACTTATTGATCCAAAACTGAAAGGCTGTGCTGGTTTTGATAAAAATAGCAAGGAGTATTGGAGATGTTATGCCTTAGGCATGGTTACTACTGGCCATTACTACGTTGGCACTTGTGCCATGGGTACCGTAGTAGAGTCGAATCTACTTGTAAAAGGAGTAAAAAATCTTCGAGTAGCCGATGCTAGTATTATGCCAAAGATTGTGGCATCTCCAACAAAAGCAGCTGTTTTAATGATTGCACAGAAAGCTGTTGATATGATTGTTAAAGAGCATTCTGTAAAATGCCTTGCTTGTTAATTGTTTCATTTTAAGGTGGAAGGAAACATGAATTTAGCGTCTTACCCTGGAGACGCTAAATTCATGTTTTCTCGTTCGTAATTTGCCGATCTGTGTTAGGTAATAATATCTTAATTTAAATATGATTTGCATCTGTAACAAATATGGCAATAACAGGATTATAATCATTAAAATCATCAATACAACCCTTTAAGCTCTTTTAATCTCATTGAACGGCCTTTTCATGAAATAGCGTTGAACGAAATAATAATTTTGAAATCATTGATTTGATTGATATGATTTGATTTGATTACAATATAGTCTAACCGACTACCAACTAGTGACAACATAGTAAAAGGGGCTGCTGGCAAGCAAATCTATTTCTAATCTATTTTTATTTTTTTATATCGTACCGAGTACCAACTTTAACTCTTGCTTATTTTTTACAAGGTAGATTATGTTATCTAAGAGTATTCAATTTGAACTTTTAAGCAATTAATATTTTTTTTATTTTTTCACGAAAACAAAAATTTAAAACGATACAGTGCGTCTAAAACTCGTATAACGTCACATTTCGGTACAGTTTTACCGAAAAGTGGCGACGACAAGACAAGAAAACAAGACAAAAGAGCAAGACTCAAGATCTTCGAATGTGTTTTTATTTCGTATTTTTTTGTTAATACGAGTATGATATAAAAGCTTTCTTGCAAAAAATATAACCGACTCTTCACAAAATAGTGAAAATTACTTTAGCTGCAGAAGTCGGAGACAAAAAAACTCAAATCAAATCAAATCAAATCATTTATTTCTTTGCAAACATGGGTATACAAATTGGTTATAGATGTTTTCATATAAGTTAGTTCTCCATGCTCTGCCGTCACATGGGCATGCAAATCATAATCAAATAATATAATTTTAAATAACAATTATAATAATTCCATTTTAAACTTTATCAAATCAATGAAATACAATAAGAGAAATGTCTTAATATTACATCAAATGTCTCAAGGTTACAATATTAAGTATGTCAATGGATACAATACAAGCATGTCAATTTAAATAGTAATGAAAAATAGGAAATAAATAATTAGCAAAGTGCGTGTCAGAATTAATAAATTGAAAGCAAAATAAGTACAAAGAGATCTATCATAAATTCATTTAACATTGCTACAACATGGATACTTAGATCCTACATGTTTTTTCCGATAGGAACTCTGAGACATTATAATAAGATTTACTTATAAGAAAGTTCTTTAGATGTCTTTTAAACAAATTAACATTTAAGATTTTGATCGATTCTGGTATGTGATCATATAAAATTGGTGCCATGCAGAAAACACTTTTATGCATAAGAGCTGTCTTAGACTGTCGTGCACATAACATACTGGCGTGTCGTCGACTCCGGTTATTTGAATCGGATAGCTTGGGGAATAAGTTTGGGTTGGTTTTCACAAATACCGCAACCTCAAATATGTACAGAGATGGTAATGTCAATATTTTCTTCTGAATAAAAAACGGTTTACAAGTGTCTGTGGGTTTCAAACCAAACATTGCCCTAATACACTTTTTTTGGCATTTAAATATTAGTTCCTTATTAGCTGAGTTCCCCCAAAACATAACGCCATATCTTAATATTGAACCCGCCATTCCATGGTATGCTGTGACGATAGCATCCGTTCCTATGACTGGAGCGAGTTTATATAAGGCATACGTCGATGTGCTAAGTCGTTTTGCCAATTCTAGTGTGTGTGCTTTCCAATCCAAGCGTTGGTCTATGGTTAAGCCTAAGAATTTTGAGGTACTTACTTGATTTATACTATTATTATCGTAATTAATATTCATAGTTATATTTTTGCGTTGACTGAAGGCCATTAATTTAGTTTTGTCAATATTTATTTTCAAATTGTTATTGTTGAGCCATTTTATTATTGACTTAATAGTATTAGTTACTTCATTATTATAATTTTGTTTGTTTGTACAGTTAATGGTAACTGTACTGTCATCAGCAAAAAGAGTCATATGATGTTTCGTCACTTTAGGCAAGTCATTTATATACAGTATAAATAGAGGGGGGCCAAGCACGCTCCCTTGTGGTAAACTAAATCAATCAAACAAAGGTCACCGACTTCTGAAAGCTAAAGCTTTTATTTTTCACTTTTTAGTGGTTCATATGTGCTTACCCTTTCACAGCGTAACGGCGGGATTTTTGTTATGGTGTACTGGTGTAAACAAATAGAGAGACATGAGATTTCAGCGATCCCAGTATATTTGCTATCATTTATTGAGGAGTTCCCGTCGCCTATCTTCCGAAATTCTTCATCAGATCTTTACCGAAATGAAATGGGATCACTCCAAGCAACTCCAACTCCAAATCGAATCTGGTGTGCCTATAAAATTTAAGGAATTCCTTCTATATCTCATTTTTGAGGTAACAAAAGAAAAAAAAAACAGACGAATTGAGAACCTCCTCTTTTATGGAAGTCGGTAGAAAACAAAAAAACACTCAATCCAATATTTTTCGATAATCTAACTGACAAACTAAACAGAATCATATTTTTCAGTCAGTCGTCGTCCCTATTCCGTGGCACTTTACATGCAAAGCAAAATAAATTACCCACACTAACAATGCTAGCATTATATTATTATTTGATTATTTTGAGAGTTGGCGCCTGATCATAAAAATAATATCTGGTGGGAAATCTGAAACTGGCCTGCATGTTCGTTTATGATAAATTCATTACGTAAATTCGGGAAACAAAGCATCCGGATGAATTTCTGCGGTTTACCACTGTTACCAATAAACTAAAATAAATTAAACAGTATCACCGGATTCAGCTCAATACCAGTTTTTACATGGAGAAAATTCCATCTGACCTCAAAACCTAGTTAGTGAGTAACATGATTTTTTTCCTGTGTGGGTAGACATAGGGTTAACACTCATATTTTGGTTACTCCCAGTTTTAATTAATTTTATTATATTTTAAATTGAATTTTTAATGTTATAATTATATTTTATTTTTCTTAACCACCCAACTCTCACTATTTACAATTTCCAAGTCTTTCTGTCATCACACTCTTCCATCATTTACTTTTACCCAACCATCTTTACTTATGGACACTAAAATGGCTACAAGTTTGGAAGAATTGGAGCAGCTGTTCAACTCTCGGATGGCTGAGTACGACAACAAGCTCAAAAATTCATCCTCAGGATCTGTGCCAGGACCTGATATCACAGCACTTGCATGTGAGTTCACAGAATTTAAAACTTTTGTATGGCAGACACTCTCAAAATTTAAGTCCCAAATAGAGATGCTCTCTCTTGGCTTTGACAGGCATGAAACAATGATGAGAAGAAAGGTCCTATTGTTTCATGGAGTTGCCGAGCTAGCAAATGAAAAGTTGCATGATGTGGTTCTCAAGGTATTAACCGACCAAATGAGCTTGACGGAGATCAGAAAGGAAAACCTTCATGTCTGCCACCGATTAGGTTCTGCGCAAGGCAAAGCCAGACCTATCCTAGTGAGACTTTACACCACTGAGCACCGTCACTTGATTTGGGAGAGTAAAAAGTCCCTGAAAGGTACTGGCATCACTATCTCAGAGTTCTTGACGCACACAAGACACCGTACTTTTATGGACGCACGCAAGCATTTTGGAGTGCCGAACTGCTGGTCGGTGGAGGGCAGGATAGCAATTGTCACGTCTGATGGTAAGCGACACAAAATTGAAACTCCGGGTGAACTTCAAGCACTGGTTTCGCGGTTCCCCAAGGCCACAGGTGATTCTGGTGATGCTGCGCTGTCAGACGTACATACTTCTCCAAAGAGTACGAGCACAACCGAAGTTACCGCTACACCTACTAGAGGCCAAAGAAAAGCGCGCCGGCGTAACTAATGTTAGTGCTATTAGTTTGTTTGTTTTGTTCCAAGTTACTTTATAACTTAGCCGCATTGTACGATCACTTTTCGTTGGTTCTTTACTTTTAACCACGCCGGTACTTCAACATTTTATGTTCTTTGTATCACCTTTTTTTTTTTTTTTTTTTTTAAGGATGGGAAATCATCAAATGACCCCCCCCACTCTGGGCGGAGCGGGAGGGAGTGTCAGACTCTTACTGACTAAAAACCATCCATGTTCCTTCCTCGCTTTTTATGTTCCGGGGCCGCGGTATCTCTTTCGAACAGGCCCGCAACCCCGGCAGGCTTCGGCCCTTGCGGGCCCCTCTCTTTTGCTGACACTCTTTGAGGCGCGCGTGGAACACGAACGCGCCGTCGACACGGCCTGTCGTCGTCGTTAGACGGCCGGACGGCTAGCTAGCCCATAGCCAGCCGTCCACAGGCCCGCAACTACGGTGGCCGGTAGCCACCACGTGGCCCCCGACGCCCGTTGCGTCTCCCGCGGCGGCCGGGAAGAGAGGATCTCTCCCTCTCTCGTTCCGCCACCTCCTTCGCTAGCATAACTGCTTCGCAGAAGGAGGCGACGGCTTCCCATTCCGTCTCGCTCCGGACCATGGATTGAACCAGGGCCGGACGCGAGAGGTCGCCGCCGCCGATCGCCGCCACGAGGACACGGCGGAGCTCCGCCCACGCAGGGCAGACTTCCACCGTGTGCTCCACCGTGTCTTCCGGTCGATCCTCGCAGTGGAGACACCCGGGCGATTCCTCCCGCCCGATTCGGTGCAGGTACCTCCCGAAACATCCGTGTCCGGTGAGGACCTGCGTCAGGCGGAAGGTGAGGACGCCGTCGCGCCTCTCCAGCCACTCCTCAAAGAGGGGACTTACCGCCACTATCGTGGCGTGCCCTGCACGGGGTTGCGACAGTCGCTCTCTCCATGTCGCCATGAGATCGCGCCGGAGGTCAGTCCGCTGAGCGGCAATTTGCCGCGGCAGCGGAGTTTCCCCTCGGCGTAGTACCTCCGCGCGCCACTCATGCAGGCGCGCGAGGACTATCGCCTCCAGATCCCACGGCGGCAATCCGGCAAGCAGGCCCGCCGCCTCGCGAGAGATCGTGCGGTACCCACGGACCATCTTTACGGCCACCACTTTTTGGGGCGCGTTCAAATGGTGAGCGGCTCGCCGCTTCAACGAACGCGCCCACACTGGGGCCCCGTAGAGGGCCATGGACCGCACGACTCCCGCGTAGAGCCTGCGGCAGGAGGCGTTCGGCCCCCCAAGGTTGGGCAGGAGCCGCCTGAAGGCAGCCCCTGTCCGTTCTAGCCTGGGGGCCAAACGTCGGAAATGCTCCACGAAGTTCCACCGGCTGTCGAGGACGAGTCCTAGGTACTTCAACGTCGACTCGACGCCGATGAATACCCCTCCTACCGTCAGTGTGGATCCCGACGGTGGCGCATTCCGAGGCCCATGAAAGCACATGGCCTCGGACTTGTGCAATGCCACCTCGAGACCCAGTTGCCGGATCCTCTCAACGACTATCGCAACCCCGCGTGTCATGTTGTCGGCCGCCGCCTCGTGCGACCTCCCCTGTGCCAGCACCAGGGTGTCATCTGCGTAGCAGACGACGCTGACACCACTAGGGAGGTCCGCGTTCTTTGTATCACCTTTTTATTTATTTTTTTTTTTTTAAGGATGGGAAATCATCAAATGACCCCCCCCACTCTGGGCGGAGCGGGAGGGAGTGTCAGACTCTTACTGACTAAAAACCATCCATGTTCCTTCCTCGCCTTTTACGTTCCGGGGCCGCGGTATCTCTTTCGAACAGGCCCGCAACCCCGGTTCTTTGTATCACCTTGAATTATGTTTTAGCTTAAAATTATTTCATGTCGGTATGTTTACAAAACTTCCGAAGTCAATATGTCACTTCACTACTTTGATTGTCACTGTAAATATGACATTATTGTTTTGACGTATAGCGTTCCATACCTGTTTCGTGGTTATGCGTATTTGTGTGCATTGCGGTTGTGATTCGTTTTACGTTATTTTTTTTGTCTCTGTAGTTAAAATATTTTTTTTTTTGCATTATTGTTTTTCATGTTTTTTTTTGTTGAATGTTATGGTTTTACTACATCATTTATTGTACAATTTCTTCCAACACTCTAGTGAGTTAGGGTGGTTGTATTTGGAAACAATCAGCCGTATATTTAGTTGTAGTTATTGTTATTTTCTGATTTGATTTTTGTTATATGTATTTATATATTGTATGTATCTATGAATATTCCAGCTGACTTAAATGACAGTTTTTTCTCTTGTTCTTCCTCGACTTGTAGCTTTGTTAGTGCGGACAGTGAGCCTACACTTAATACTTTGCATGACAATATTTCCTCTCTTTTTTCTAACTATCCCAATAATTTGCATATAGCCCACATTAATGCTCAGAGCGTTCCTGGTCACTATTCCGATCTTCTGGCATCCTTTAGCAGTGTTCATCTTGATGCACTCCTAATATCTGAGACCTTTCTCAAACCCTCTCTCCTTTCTACGCACTACTTACTGCCTGGTTTTGTTCTGGTCAGAAATGACAGGATTGGCAAGGGTGGTGGTGGTGTTGCCATTTACATACGCGCCGATATACCGCACAAAATTGTAAGGTCGTCTCCATCTCAGTATTCTGGGTCGGCTGAATCATTGTTTCTAGAGATCACCTTAAATCATACCAATGTATTGCTTGCTGTGTTTTACTCCCCTAACCTTCACGTTGACTATTTTGACTCCTTAGAATCCACGCTGAGTAATCTTTGCCCATCATACGAGCATGTCATTTTAATGGGTGATTTTAACACGTGTTTAATTAAAAATGATACTCGTTCACATAAACTCCGTTCGCTTTTATCTTCTCTTAACCTTGATATTTTACCTATAACTACCTTTACCCATAACTTCCCAAATTGCACGCCTTCTCTCCTTGACCTAATGATCGTTTCTTCACCTCACAATGTGGCTGAGTTTGGGCAGCTCACTGCAACCTTTTCGTATCATGACCTCATTTACCTTTCCTATCGTATCCGACCCCCTAAACGTAAGCCGCAATTCTGTTTTCTCCGGAGCTTTAATAGCATAGATCTGGAGGCTCTGAAACGCGATGCTGGTGCTATTGATTGGAGTCATGTTATCGAAAGTGCCAGTATCGATGAAAAAGTGAACAGCTTCAATACAATTGTGTTAGATCTATACGATAAACACGCCCCGCGTCGCCGTATTAAAATTAAGCATAAGCCTGCTCCGTGGATGACTACTGAAATAAAAAACGCCATCGCTCGTAAGGATAAGGCGAAGAGTAGGTATAGGCGCAGGCCCACGGAAATTAACCTCATTCACTTCAAAGCTTTGCGTAGCCGCTGCAATCGTCTGTGTCGGGATGCCAAGAGACGCTATTTCCATGAATCTCTCGTTGATCGTAGCTCCTCTGATGTCTGGAAATTTTTAAAGTCTGTCGGTATCGGTAAATCTCCCACAATTACCTGCAAAGATGTCGACTTGTGCGCTCTTAACAGGCACTTTTCTGTACCACCTGTTTCTCTGGACCCAAACGTCAAAGCTTCAACTTTATCTGAGCTCTCTAACTTGCCGTTACCAAACTGTAATCCTTTTAATTTTAATCCTGTGTCTGAAGACGTAGTCAAAAAGTCCCTTCTCTCTATTTCTTCCTCTGCTGCGGGCCATGATAATTTGTGTTCGAGAATGATAAATCCCATTATTTCAGAGCTGCTCCCCATCCTTACTGATGGGTTTATATTGATAATTTTTCTTTATTCACGGGTATATTTCCGTCGGCCTGGAAACAGGCTCACATAATACCACTTCCCAAAGTTAGCAATCCTTCGTCCTTGTCCCACTTTCGGCCTATCTCCATTCTGCCCTTCCTTTCCAAAGTTCTCGAACACATTGTTCATGGTCAAATTTCCAGATATCTATCGTCTAATGCTCTTATTTCCCCATTTCAATCTGGTTTCCGTACTGGCCACAGTACTGTAACTGCACTTTTGAAGGTAACTGACGATATCCGCTGGGCTATGGACAATAAATCTCTGACTGTATTAGTGTTACTTGACTTTAGCTGCGCGTTCAACTCAGTGGATTTCGACATCCTTCTTGGGATCCTTCAATCTTTTAACTTCTCTGCCTCTACGGTAGCCTGGTTTGACTCGTATCTTCGGGGTCGCTCTCAGTGTGTCCGCCAGGAAGATATCTACTCTGACTGGTGTGATCTTACTGCTGGTGTACCTCAGGGTGGCGTTCTCTCTCCTCTTCTTTTCTCTATATTTATTAACACTGTTATCAAGGTTATCACCTCTAGCTTCCACGCAGACGATTTGCAGCTGTATCGACATTTCTTGCTAGCTGATGCGGAGTCGGCAATCAATGCCATGAATCGTGACCTGGCAAGCATCTATCAATGGGCTAAGTCGTTCGGCTTACAGATTAACCCTGATAAGTCGCAGGCCATGATCATAGGCAGCAAATACTTCCGCACTGCACTTGACTTACCATCTTTGACTCCGTTATCTCTGGGCTGCTCGACCATTGCGTATTCTGATACAGCTAAGGACCTTGGTGTCTTAATTGACAGCAACCTTTCTTGGCGAGCTCAAGTGAATGAGGTTAGTCGTAAGGTTCACTTTTCTTTTCACTCGCTCAAATCCTTACAGAGCTTCTTGCCATTCAAAACCAAAGTTTATCTGGCTCAAACTCTGATTCAGCCGATTATTGATTACGCTGATGCCTGCTATTTGGATGCCACCGAGGAGCTGTTAAATAAGCTTGAGCGCTTACAAAATCTTTGTATTCGTTTTGTGTATGGTCTGAGGAAATATGACCATGTTTCTCACTTCCGCAAGGAGCTTAAGTGGCTCCCTATCCGTCTTCGCAGGAACACTCGGATATTATGCCTCCTTTACAATATCCTTTATAACCCTGCATATCCCAGTTACCTGCGTGATCGCTTTTCCTTTACCCGTCCTTCTAATGCTCTCTGTAGATCCCACCTCAGGCATCATCTTAATTTCCCATCCCATAAAACTGAACTGTATTCCTACTCCTTGTCTGTTCACGCAGTACGTTTGTGGAACTCACTTCCGCCTAACATTCGAGATTCCAAAACTTTATTTCTCTTTAAAAAACAAGTCAAAGAGCATTACCTCTCTTCTATACAGTAATATTCTACATATATATGTATGTATGTTATAGGTAAATATTTACAATAGTAGTTTATTTTGTTTTTTTTAATAATATGTGTATGTATTTGTATGTTATATGTTTATATTAAATAGTCATAGTTTTGTTTTAAGTTTTAATTTAAATTTTCTTGTTTGACTTTTCTACACACTGTGTCTACATTTCTTATCAGACTTTCCTCTCGCAGGTCTGCTGCAAGAAATTTCTTTTGAAATAAGCAGTACTTTTGTGCTCTTCTATGTTAATATATTGTCCTTTTATGTATTTTGTGTGTACATGAATAAATAAATAAATAAATAAATAAATGATTATATAAATAAGATTCGATCATTAGATCAGAAAAACACTGTCTCTTTTTATAGGCCACTCTGTCCCCTTAGGCACGGGACAAATACAAGAAGCGTCTGGCGGTGGTGTGGAGCGGACGCAGCGCGATCGCGGCGCCACTCCTTTGATATTTCATACACAATGTTTAGAAAATGTGTGGCGTGAAAAAAATACTAAGCCGGCGGGCGTGGCGAGGGCGTCGCTTCCTTGCCCTCGGCGCACCCGCAGATAGCAGTGGCATGCACAGGGCGGGAACAAGACAGCGCCCGCGCCTCGCTTTTCTGTTAGCGCGCCTGTTCTGCGCTGCGCCAGCGCTACGCCATCACCTCACACGCGCCGTCCACCGCCATACGCCTTTTGCAATTGACCCGCACCTAACACTGACCAAGACTAAGATTCCACTACCCTATATTAAAGTTTCTGTCTAACACTAAACACGGAACATTAAGCTAAAACCTAGAGCGGAACACTCACGTCCTTAATATCGCCGTGATTACTTGTAGCGAAGACAACCCGGGCAATATTGCTCGATTGCTTCGACACACATTAAGTCGGAGTGCACTTTCACACGTAACTTTATTGCTTTGCGTTGCTGGAGAAATTAAGTACGTTTTAAATTAACAAGCTTCTCCTGTTACAATTTATTAATGATGGAAAACGGAGTGGCAATTGCGTAACACGCTCACAATATTTCTGTTAATAATAAATACCATGATTAATACTATTGACAAACATAAAACAATAATTAAAAAAAATACAAATTAATATTATTTTTGTTCATGAAGGTACAAAAATAGTAAAGAATTTAACGGTGTCTGTGGGAATGATCCTAAAATTAAATATGAAAACACATAAACCTCTTTGCTGCAGTCAAGTAGCGTATGGCAGTACTGTAATTGTTTACTAGTTATAAAAAACATCCTGTTCATCATTAAAACGTGCTGTCTAACTATTATAATGTCATTATTATTATACCCTACACACTATTCTTGTCGTTTGCCTCATGTCCTCCCTTATAACTTTGTTAAACTCCACTTTATTTCATTAACCGACGCTAGCAAAGCCTTGGTACAGCTATTAAGTGACAAGTAAAGGAAATTGTCCTTCATTTTGCTTTGAAGGTATCTATTTAGTTTGGGACGGTAAAGATGAGGTGTTTTTGATCAAATGTTGTGAAACTAAAATCTGGAAGTGATCACCATCATCACGAATGATGAACATGAGATGCTGATTTCGATTCTCGAGATGGACAGTGTTATCGAGTCTTTAAATTAAGAATTTCTTATTAGCCGCCAGTCTGAATTTGTGACCCACTAGTGGCAATATGCTTGCCTGCTTTAAATGGGACTTAATCATAACTGGCGAAAGTGTGGGTCTACTCTTAGGTGTAATACTTCTGCTTATCTATTGGGAATCCAAGGCGTGATGTTATGATATAGGATGATGATTACCATCTTTATTTTGTAGTCATTTGGACGGGCTATAAAATCTAAGGAAGAGTTCCTTCTGAATATGCTGACTATAAAGGTGGGCGCACACTCCGCCACACAAGAGGGTAGACAGATTTGTGTGCTCGTAACAATTGAATTTCTATCCACCCGCATACTCCAGTCAACCCGCGATAATGGCGCTTGCAACGGCGTCGAAATATCGGGAGCTCAACATAATAAATAATCACGGAAGATATCCCGTAAGTGACAATATAAGTTTAGTTTTAAACCGTGAAAGCCTAAAACGGTGTTTAAAAAACGTGTTATTGGATTTTTCACAAGAATTCCTAGTAGTAGTGCGGAATTTACGTTTGTGCCAACTTGATGGCTAAAACACCCTATGGCTTTGATCGTATGGGACCCTAATAAAATACTCAGACTGTAGATTTACTTATTAAAAAGTTACGAAAGGTAACCATGTTATGTTTAAGTACCAATTTAGATTTCCTGACGGGAAACCCTAAACTTAGCTATAGATTACAATACATACATTTTGGGACCTCTACACCAACGAGTTATTGTGTATTTCCTTGAAATTGTTTTACTACAAATTACTGACCCGCTGAACGATCAATGTCTATTATAATCATTCCAGACTTTTTCAAACTGAATAACAAGTATTGTTTATCATCGTTTATGTAGAATTAATGGACCATAAATTAATGTTTTATTCAATGTTATTTTTAGCATTTTGGTTTCAATATAACCAAAGACACGTATAGATCCACTGCAGTTCTTAGGTATACTTTGTGTTTAAATTTAGACATTTTGCTTCATTAGAATTATTTGTTGATAGGCCAAAACTTCAAATAAATCGAATGTACAAATTGTACTAAAATTTATTATAACTAGTGCTTAAAACTAAGGAAAACTGTTTCTCACTATGGATTCCGGCGATGCGGTGTCTTATTTTAAAAAGATCGAGAATATTTTGGGGATGCTAACCATACTCAATCTTACAGCAAATGAATGGTCAAAATCCGTGTGTGTTCAAGGTAAAGTAAATTAATAATTATTTATTTTTTTGTTATGAATGGGTCTTTTACAACGTCTAAAAAAATGTCTGGTATACTTATTTGATGAAAATAATACATAAGAAATCCTGTAATTTTGCTTATTCATATTGTCCTGAAGCTCTTAAATTCTTCAGTTAAGAAAATTTTTAAAATCGTTTCGCTTTCAGATGGGGCAAAGTTTGATTTCATAGTGGTGGGTGGTGGGACGGCAGGATGCCTCATAGCTAGTAGACTTGTGGAAAGGAACGCTAAAGTACTGCTCATAGAAGCTGGAACTGTACCTCCCATAGAATCTGAAGTGAGTATTTTAAGCTGGAAAGGGAAAACGGTTAAGAGGATAGAAATCTATTTTTAGAAAATAAACAGTTGTTCCAAACAATTGGACATGAAGGTAAAAAAATCCGTTAAATATCCATGTGGTTCAGAATAATGAACTGAATACGAGTATGTGATAACCGCTGGTGCGTCGGTGTTCATTCCAACGTGGTTTCATTACAGCAGTAGAGCTGGATAATTTACAAACAGGCTTTGTGATCAAAGTGATATTATTATTGATTGGATAGGTCCACTTAAATATGGGTGTTCTATAATCTACTGCCCTGACCAAGATCATATCTGTAGCCCTCAGTTTCTTTCAGTATTTTATACCTACCTACTATACCTACCCCTACCACTTTTTTAAATTTACTTGACTGTTATTTCTCATTAATTTTCAGATGTCTGGTTTGTTTCCATTCATGAAGGATTCAAGATATGATTGGAACTTCACTTCAACTTGTGAAGGCTTGACCACAGAGTATCATACTAATAAAGTTATTCATATGTCGCAGGGAAAGGTATTAGGAGGTTCTGGATCCCTTGGTTTCGGATGCTACGTTCGGGGATACCCCCACGACTTTAACACATGGGCAGATATTACTGACGATCCGACTTGGTCATGGGAATCAGTCCAACCATTATTCTGTACGAACGAAATGCTCATCGATGAAAAAATCCTTGAATCCAATGAAACACACTGTTACGGAACCAAAGGCAAAATTAAATTACAGAAACAGTATTATAGAAGAAACAGAGACTTTTTTAATGCTCTTGAAGAAATAGGTTACGAATATCATCTGGACATAAACCCGAAACATCCACTAGGATTCACTAACGCTATGTTCAGTATTGGTGACGGCATACGCCAAAGTACGGCCAAGAAATTCTTGAGTCCTCTCAGAGACAACAAGAAACTACACCTTATGTTAAACACATTAGCGACCGAAATTATATTTGATGATTGTAAGACAGCTATTGGAGTAAAAGTGTTGACAGAGGATAAAAGAAAATTGAGCTTATTTGCAACCAAAGAAGTGATAGTTTCAGCTGGCACCATCAAATCACCGCAGCTACTCATGCTATCAGGAATAGGTCCGAAAGACCACTTACAGAACAAAGGTATCAAAGTGGTTTATGACTTGCCTGTAGGAAAGAATTTCCAAGACCATGTGAACTGTATCCTTATTTATAAAATGACAAAGGCTTCACTAGCTAGTAACCTCGGAGATCCACATAAATACCCGTATGTTATATTCGACGGCTACGTAGCTCTTAATAAGTCACAGAGCTACCCTGATTATGAAACGATTGCCGCTCACTTTGGTGACAGCTTGACTTTCTTAGGACTATGTGCATTTTTCTTCAGTTACGACGAAAAATTCTGTGACGCGATAGGGAAAGATCTCGATGGTAAAGAAGTATTATTGGTGTTTATCACATATTTTAACCCTGAATCCAGAGGAGAAATTCTTCTGCAAAGCACAGATCCAAATGATTTTCCTTTAATCTATCCTGGTTATTATACCAAAGATATAGACATAACGAAGCATGCTAGTTATTTAGAAGACTTTAACCGTGTTTTGAATTCGACATATTTTAGAAAAGTTGAAGCTGAGTTAGTAGCTCCAGAAATGAAGAAATGCGAAGGTCTGAAGAGGGGAACTGCGGAATATTGGAGGTGTTATACACTGGGGACATCAGATACTTCGCATTATTTTGTTGGTACTTGTGCTATGGGAACGGTGTTGGATTCAAATCTACGAGTGCGTGGAGTCGAGAGGTTAAGAGTGGCTGATGCTAGTGTAATGCCCATTAATGTTCGGGGATTTATTGGAGCAACAGTCATGATGATTGCTCGAAAGGCATCTGATATGATCATTAAAGAGCACGGTTTGAAACTAAAAAAGAAAAAGGTTTGATTTAAATTTTCAAAAAAAACTGCACCTGGGTGTTATGTCAATTTTACCAAAAACCAGCTCCATTGTGTGAATTTGAATACTTTCATATCACATTGTTTTTTACTTACATAAATATAATTATACATTTTTATCTTTTTTGAGGCTTTCTTGACTTTTAGAGCAAACATTTTTAGTATTTTTGTTTTCTTGAAAAGTTTTTAAAACTGTTATGGCATGCTGTTATTTTTTTTCTGTCTACATTTTAATTTCTACTATGTAGATTTAAGTTTTTAATTTGGTTTTATGTTGATTACACGTGAGAAATGTGCCGAACAAATTTGTATTCTTTCTTTCTTTCAAAAGCAGAAAAGCCTGGAACACAGTACGAAATCTAACAGACAGCAGTAAATCCGGGTAACCGCCAATCATGTTGGCCACTAGCTGCTCCTTAACGGTAAACTATCACATCGCTGAGTCAAAATCTAAAAGCTGTCTGAGGTGCTTTATGAAAATGTCAGCAACTTAAGCATCCCTTTTAATTTATCACGGTCGATCAATTAAAACATATTAGACCGATAATTGTATCCTGGATTTTATACCTTTTCAATGCCACTAATTAAGATTACAAAATAAGGAATAGTTGGCGTTCTGGGGGCTTGCTAAAGTGATTGCTTTTCTTAAGCTAGGAAAATGCCCAGTAAGATCCTAAAAGTTACTGCCCATCATGTGAAGAAATGGACATCCCATCCCTCCACATGTAATTAAACCAGAAGAGCACCTACCGCCCGGACACTAACTGCAATGGCCAATCTGGAAGATGCTTAACCGATTGCGAGGCCAGGTTGGCCGATGTAAATAATGGCCTTAAAGGGTATCCTCGACCCATTCAAGACAGATTACTAGTGTCGAGGGCGTCACACTAGCAATCTGCAGGTTGTGTTCCACCTTCTTTCTTGCCCATGCTGCACAACGACTTGCATCTGGATGTAAGTGAAGCAAATGTTAGAGCTGTGCAAGTGGGTACATACTGGTCTAAGACTATTTGAGTTCATCGACACGTAATGAAGAAGATAATTTGCATTGAAACGTATTTATCAAAAATGAACTGGTTCCTAATTAGTTTGCCGTTTAATATTTTTTCTCAGAATGTTATCCTTATAGCGACGCTATCAAACGGTGTAATATTACAGAGTGTGGTTTCTTTTCCATAATCCACGGGTTCGATTTCTGCCTAGGAATATTGATTTTCAAAACTTCCAATGAGAATCTAACTCAAGACTCCTCCGAGCATTTTTCGCTATTGTTTATAGTTTTGCATTTGGCCATTCACGCCCACTTAAAAAAGTCATCCTGTACATAATATAATTGGTATTGTTTTGTTTTTGACTTAAATAATAATGTATTTTTAATCATTATCGATTTCGAATTAATGAACCATGAATAAATGTTGATACAGTTGTTGTTTTTAGCATTTTAGGATCAATATAACCAAAACACATGTAATTCCAGTTGTTATTTTAATTTGGATTTTACGTTAGACATTTTATTTAATAATATTTTGTTACTGAACTAAAACTTCACATAAATAGAGTAAATCATACTACATTTTTTAATGAGAAGTGCCTGAAACTGAAGAAAACTGCTTTTACAATGGATTCTGCCGATGCCATATCTTATTTTGAAAATGTTGAGAATATTTTGGGGATGCTAACTATACTCAATCTTACGTCATATCAATGGTCAAAACCTGCGTGTGTTCAAGGTAAAGTTACTGAATAAATACGTCTCTATTTACAATAATATCACGATTTTCGGAAGAAAATCTGGTAAAAATAATTTTAAGCAAATTCTCTGATTCTTTTAATTCATCTTGAACATATTATCACCGTGGATCAAGTCTTAAATTTATTAAATTGTCCAGTTCCAAAAATCGTATTTCTTTCAGATGGAGCACAGTTTGATTTCATTGTGGTGGGTGGTGGGACGGCAGGATGCCTCATAGCTAGTAGACTTGTGGAAAGGAACGCTAAAGTATTGCTCATAGAAGCTGGAACTGTACCTCCCATAGAATCTGAAGTGAGTATTTTAAATAACATAGCATAGAGCTCAAGACTTGCAAATACAGGCAACTATAAAATGAAGTTGATTGTTACTGATTGGACATCATCATCAACATCCACAGCCCGACTTCATCTATTGCTGGGTATAATAGGCCTCTCTTTGTTTGTGCCAAGCCAATACCAACACTTTTCTTTTTATTCCTAGGGAGCCACTCGGTTACAACTTTACTCCACGTTCTGCCCAACTCTATTTCAGTTCCATAACTCGATTTCTTATATCGATGACCTTCGTACGTCTTCGGATTTCGTTGGTTGGAACTCGTTGTATTCATTTTTATGCCGAACATGGAACGCTCTATGGCTCTCTGTGCTACTCTGAGTCCGTACTCAGCCTCCTATGAGAGCGTCCATGTCTCAGGACCGTACGTCATGGTGGACAGAACACACTGATTATAGAGACGGTCTTCAGGCAGTGTGGAATTTTAGCTGGTTTGAGGATGTCGTCCAATTAGCTGAATGTAGCCGTCTAACAGGATTCTTCTCGATACTTCCGCTGTTTGATGCTCCTTGTCAAAGGAAAGAATATGGCCAAGATACACATAACGGTCAACTTTCTCCAATCTTTCATTCCCGACCTTAACGGAAGGATTTGAATTGCTGGATAAATTGTCCATAATCTTGGTCTTCGTATTCATCCTAAGTCCAACTTTGAAAAAAGTATCGTTAAGATTTTGAAGCATCTTTTGGCGATTCATATTCAATACGATATCATCTACAAATTTTAAATGAGACAGATAAGCACCATTGATATTAACACCGCAATAGTCAAAAACGAAGGTTTTAATGATGTCTTTAAGGACTGCTGTCAAGAGTTTCGGTGAAATGGTACCGCCCTGTCTCACTCCCCGCTTGATCAGTACGGGTTTCGTTAGGGCGTGCATGCGAATCTGCAGAGTGGTGATAGTGTGAAGTTCCCGCAGCATATCTACGTAACTAGAATTTATCGATGTGGTAGTGATGGAGAGCATGGAATACAGCCCAATGCCCGAACAATGTCGAAAGCATTTTCATAATCGACGAAACCTATGCACAGGGGTCGGTTGATTCTTGGAACTTCTCCATCGGCTGCTTTATCGTATGGAAGTGATCGATGGTCGATAATCCACTGCGGAAACAGGCCTGATTAATAGGGTGGGCTACGTCAAGCTCTTGAAGAAGCCGAGTTGTAAAGATTTTTGTGAAAATCTTGTAAAACTGTTCCCAGTTATACAAGATTTTGGGAGACTAATGGGACGATAGTTTGTTAGTTTTGCAATGTCTCCCTTTTTGTGGATGATAATGACTATACCATTTTTACACTGTTCTGGAGTACGGACATCACACAAAACCCTACTAAATATGTAGTTCCACGAGGACCTTTTGAACTGGTTCACCACCTGCTTGTAGTAGTTTGACAGTGATTACATCTTCGCCAGGAGACATCTGTTTTCATGTCATATAGGGCTATCATGGCCTGGTTGGACAGTTCCACTCAAAGTGGTAAATTAATATGGAAAGACCACCTAAGATACTAATCTACTAACTTGATTAAGATTATGTCAAAACCCCTAAGTTTCTTGCGGTATTTTTTTTTACCACCAGTATTTGTCTTTACTCGAATGTCCTAAAAAAGGAGTGGTATTATATTTATTAATTCAACTTGATCAGTAATGATTCTTCCACATTATTTTATTTTCAGATGAATGGGCTGTTTCCATTTATGAAGGGTTCAAGATATGATTGGAACTTCACATCAACCGGTGAAGGCTTGACCACAGAGTATCATACTGACAATGTTATTCATATGTCGCAGGGCAAAGTATTAGGAGGTTCTGGTTCCCTTGGTTTTGGGGCCTATGTTCGGGGATACCCTCAGGACTTTAATACATGGGCAGACATTACTGGCGACCCGTCTTGGTCATGGAAATCAGTCCGACCATTATTCTGTACGAACGAAATGCTCATCGATGAAAAAATCCTTGAATCCAATGAAACACACTATTACGGAACCAAAGGAAAAATTAAACTTCAGAAACAGTATTATAGAAGAAACAGAGACTATTTTAATGCTCTTGAAGAAATAGGTTATGAATATCATCTGGATATAAACCCAAAACATCCACTAGGATTCACTAATGTTATGTTCAACATTGGTGACGACATGCGCCAAAGTACGGCCAAGAAATTCTTGAGTCCTCTCAGAGACAACAAGAAACTACACCTTATGTTAAACACATTAGCGACCGAAATTATATTTGATGATTGTAAGACAGCTATTGGAGTAAAAGTGTTGACAGAGGATAAAAGAAAGTTGAGCTTATTTGCAACCAAAGAAGTGATAGTTTCAGCTGGAACCATCAAATCACCGCAGCTACTCATGCTATCAGGAATAGGTCCAAAAGACCACTTACACAACAAAGGTATCAAAGTGGTTTCTAACTTGCCTGTGGGAAAGAATTTTCAAGACCATGTGAACTGTATCCTTATTTATAAAATGACAAAAGCTTCACTAGCTAGTAACCTTGGAGATCCACATAAATACCCGTATGTTGTATTCGATGGCTACGTAGCTCTTAATAAGTCACAGAGCTACCCTGATTATGAAACGATTGCCGCTCACTTTGGTGACAGCTTGACTTTCTTAGGGCTGTGTGCATTTTTCTTCAGCTACGACGAAAAATTCTGTGATACGTTAGCGAGAGGTCTTGATGGCAAAGAAGCATTCATGGTGTTCGTAACATATTTGAACCCTGAATCTAGAGGAGAGATTCTTCTGCAAAGCCGAAATCCAAATGATTATCCCTTAATCTATCCAGATTATTATACCAACGACATAGACATAACAAAGCATGCTAGTTATTTGGCAGACTTTAATCGTGTTTTGAATTCGACATATTTTAGAAAGGTTGAAGCTGAATTAGTAGATCCACAAATGGAGAAATGCGAAGGTCTGAAAAGGGGAACTACGGAATATTGGAGATGTTATACACTGGGGACATCCGATACTTCGCATTATTATGTTGGTACTTGTGCTATGGGAACGGTGTTGGATTCAAGCCTTCGAGTACGTGGAGTCAAGAAGTTACGAGTGGCTGATGCTAGTGTAATGCCCACTAACGTTCGGGCATTAAGTGAAGCAACAGTCATGATGATTGCACGAAAGGCTTCTGATATGATCATTAAAGAGTACGGATTGAAATTAAAAAAGAAAAAGGTTTAATTTTATTTTTTAGATCAAATTGCATTGTGTTTATTCTATTTTACCAGAAACCAGTTCTAATGAGTTTGTTATTTTGCACTTATTCATTTTAATACACAATACTGTCAATACCACATTGTTTTATTTACTTACATAATTTAATTGCTTACCTTCATTATTGTTTTATTCGCAAATTATCGTCATTCTCTTGCCCTTATCCCTATTCATTTGGGGTCGGCGCAGCATGTTTTCTGCCATACTTTTATTGAGATACATACGCATATAAATAAAACAAAATAAAAATAGCCTTTATTTTCTACTACAACTTCTGCATAAATACAATGATACATAACATAGGTTTTAACAGTATAAATACATATTTAAATGTTTGCATGCACTCTTAAATTAAACTTTTTTTTTTAATTAAACTTTATTTGTAGTAGTCGCCTCCGCGGCTTAGGCCTCTCCTTAACCCTTCCATATACCTCTTTCATGTGCCAACCCCATCCAACACGAGCCACATCTCTGTTTAAAAATGTCTCTCCATCTTTTAATTGGTCTCTCTTTTTTCCTTTTTCAATCTCTTGGTAAACATTCTGCATATGTGTCCTGCCCATTGCCATTTCAGCGATCTCGTTTTTTTCCTTACATCTACTAGCCTCGTTTTCTTTCTGATGCTATCGTTGCTGACCTTATCTGCAAGTCTTAAGCCAAGCATGCTCCTTTCCATTTTACGCTGGCAGATAGCTATTCTTCATTGGTGTATTTCTCTGTGGGTGCATATGATTGAACTAGTGACCAAGTAGCGTTGTCAGGTGCTTTTACTTCTAGTATTGCAACTCGGTCCGAAAAGTTTCTAATATTCATTATGTTCGTCTTAAGGTACTTTTTTATCAAAAACCCAACTCCATTTCTTCCATTCGTTCCAGATGTATGAAATAGGATGAAGTCGGCATGTTCTTTATCGTTTCCTTTCCTCTTCTTGTTTCACATAAACCTATGATGTCCCATTTGATTGACTTAAGCGTATCTTAATTCTTCTTATTTACTGTCAGAGAGTAGGGTTCTTACATTTAGACTTGCTATGTGGAGATTTTGTGATTTTTGTCTTTTGTTTGTACTATTGTTGCTAATATTGTTCGATTTCTTTTGATTTAGGAGGTGGTGGTCTGACTCCTTCACGGTGACCAGCCGGCTTGGAGAAGGTAGAGAGGTTGAGGAGGCGCTAATTAGTCTTTTTGAGTATCGTCCAAAATGTCATTTGACCGTGTTTGGTTGATAATATTCAACTGCGATGGACGTAGAAAGTTTGTTATAGATTGTGGCTTGGTTTTTTGAGTTCTCGTTTCGTTCCTTTGCTGCCGCACTCTTTTGCAGTTTCTTTATCTGTTTCTTCAGGCGAAGTGGATATAAATCGCTTGTTTGTGTTTCTATTTGTGGGTGTATATGATTTAGTTTCTCGTGTTTTTAGAGTCACAAATTTGTCGTAACGTAGAACAACTTTTTTGCCTGACTCTCGTTCGCGTTGAAAGGTTTCTTGTAATTCCTTCCTTTTTTGTAACACACTGGGGGAAAAATCTTCTTTCAGGTAGATATTAGTACCTTCAAGCATTTTTTTCTTTTTGAGAATTTCAATTTTCCTGCTGGTTGTTGTAATTGTGACCAACACTGGTCTAACTCTTGCTGATCTCTTCCCCATTCTATTGACATGTTCGATTTCTCATTTCTGACGCTGACGCTGCCTGATGGGTAACCATTTTAAGCGCAACCGATGTGCGGACACATGATCATACTTACGGAGATTAAATACGAATCGAATGCAGTTATTTAGAAGTCGGTCCAGTTTATTGAGGAGATCTGCATTCAGCTCGTAGTAACACACATCACCATAGTCTAGTATGGGAAAGATTAGGGACTGTACCAGCATTACCTTTATGTGGGATGGCAGAATGTTTTTCAAACGATAGAGCGACCGCAACGTCCCGGTGACTCTCTTGCTCACAATCGCGACCTGCTTACGCCAGTCAAGGCAAGTACCAACATACAAACCCAGATCCTTAACGTCAGAGCTGAACGGAATCACTGTGCCGTCAAAGGTAACCGGTAGCACCGTTAAACCATCCAGCCTTCTCAAGCATTTCATTCGCCATCTCACCCAGCCCGTGTTAATTCTGGGCTTTGCTCTACGATCTATTTCGCCAACGTTTTGCATGAGTGAACCGAGATAACTAAAGTCGGAGCAAAACAGAAGAGACACGCCATCTAGCTCTATGGCTCTAGAACTGGAGAGACCACCGAAATCGCAGAACATGTTTTATTTCTGCTGACTTTCAAGCCAAAATACTCGTTTTTGTTGCGATTTTTTGCAATTTGCTCTGGACCTCAGGTCCATCTTTACGGACAAGAACAATGTCGTCGGCAAATAACATGCACCAGGATGCCTCTTCCTGAAAGTCTGACGTCAAAGCGTCTATGATAAACAAAAAGAGGTAAGGACCTCGCAGTGACACTGAACTCGCGCGTTTTTTTATCTGACCTCCACAACTCAGTTTCAACTGGGTTATACGATATCCTTAGGTAAGACTGGTTTTTCGTACTTATCTTAGGTAGGTTTTTTTATTTGTTTTGTTTGACGATTCATTGAAAATTGCTTTAGATTTGCATACTGATTATTTTTTTTCCAAAAAAATACTAGAACTCGGTAAACTGAACATTTAATGCATAAGGAGGTGATGGCCACATAAATAAATGGATGTCACTAGTCACAGAAATAGATAAGATCCACAACAGCAATTTCCTGAATTTTATCCCTTTTCAATGTCTGTCTTAAGGATTACAAAATAAATTCCGCCCACGCTAAAGAGGTTGACATAGAGCTTAACGATACTTGCCGCATCATCAGAGAGTGCTTAAGACCTACCCACTACAGTGCAGTGTTGTACCCGCTGTCACGAGATGTGCGCCGCGAAAGATTTAAGATTAAGTTATACGACCTCCTTTAAAAAAGGTACGCTAGACGAGAGATGCGAACTACAGAGAAATAAGCATCCCATTTCTCGACATTTCAATAACCCGGAAGAACACCTGACGCCCGGACACGGACCACTGCAGTGGACATGCTGGAAGTTCCTTAACCCATTGCGAGCCCAGGTTGGTCTATGTAGACATAATCTGGCCAAATGGGGTATCGTCGATCCATCCCAAACATATTGCCAGTTTGGAGCCCCTCTGCAGAGCATGCTCCACCTCCTGTCCTGCCTAACCTTCACAACCACCTATCAAGATGTAGTCTAAGCAAATGTTAGTTATAGCTGTGACTTCACACTCGACTAACACAACTTGAGTTCATCGACACGTATCGAAGCAGATTTGCATACTGTTGCGTACTTTATCCAAAATGAACTGGTTCTTTTATTGTGTGTTGTATTTAATTTCGTCTCAAAATTTGATCCTTAATAGCGGCGCTATCAAATTGTGTAATAATACAGTGAGTGGTTTTTTTTCATAGTGCACTGGTCCGATTCCTGGCTAAAGATATTAATTTTCAAAAAAAAACACTCATCTTCACTTCAAAAATTAACCCTGTACGTTTACGGGGTGGATACGGTTAGTAGGAAGATTAATATCGACTAAAATGAAAAATGGGCTATGTTCGGAGTTTCCTTGCGTGATCGAATCAGAAATGAAGACATCCGCAAGAGATACGACACTTTAATATTCTCAATACGTCGAGTTTGGTATCAACTTTATTGAGTTCTGACTTATTAATAAGTCATATCCATCCTGTATAACATAATACAATTGGTAGTTGGTTTTCTAAACTTTCAATTAAATTTTACCATATTTTCATTTCTTTTTAAAACTAAATAATAATGTATTTTTAATCGTGGTTGATTTCGAATTAATGGACCATAAATAAATGTTAATAAATTTGTTGTTTTAGGCATTTAGGTTTAATATATTCAAAGACACGATTAGTTCTAGTTCAGTTCAAATAATTTGTGTTTAACGTTAGACATTTAACTGAATTGAACAATATTTAGTAACTAAGCTAAAAACCTGACATATAAGGAACAAATTATACTACAATTTCGAATGACTAGTGCGCAAAACTGAAGAAAACTGTTTTCTCACAATGGATTCTGCCGACGCCATATCTTATTATAAAAAAATTGAGAATATTTTGAGGATGCTAACCATGCTTAATCTCACAGCATACCAATGGTCAAAACCCGCGTGTGTTCAAGGTGAAGTTATTGAATAACTATGTCTTAATTATTTTAAAAAGAACAAATCTTTCCCAATTTTAATACTGTAATGCTTTTAATTTATCTTGAACTTATTGCCACCGTGGATCAAGTCTAGAATTTCTATAATACTTCAATTCCAAAAATCGTATTTCTTCCAGATGGAGCACAGTTCGATTTCATAGTGGTGGGTGGTGGGACGGCAGGATGCCTCATAGCTAGTAGACTTGTGGAAAGGAACGCTAAAGTATTGCTCATAGAAGCTGGAACTGTACCTCCCATAGAATCTGAAGTGAGTATTTTAAATAACATAGCATAGAGCTCAAACATTTACAAACACAGGCAATTTTATCATCAAATTGATTGTTACTATTGATTGGATAGGTCCACTCAAATCTGGCTGGTTAATTCCTAAAAAAACCACCTTAGATAACTATCCCACTTACTTGATCAAGATTATGTCTGTTCATCTGAGTTTCATTCAGTTCCTTTGCTTCGAAAAGTCAGATGTGACCACTTGTAGTTTTTACTTGACCGCCTAAAAAATGGACTGTTATTATATTAGTTTACTGGATCATATTTATTTATTATTATTATTTTACTAAGCTATTGCATAGCTTCTATCGCGGGCCTTGAGCGTGGAGACCGAATCCGGAAATTCCGTAACGAAAATAACCTAACACCAAAGAGTATGTAAACCTATAACACCCCATCTCACCCCATGTCAGACAATGACAATGACAAGCTAGTTTTCTTTTTAATATATTGCCGTACCTAGGAGTTGTAGGTTGTATACATTTGATGTTAGACCTTCTTTGTAACCATTTTTTATCAACTTATGCAATTATAATTATTTACGCTCGCAGCACGCGGTCCGGTGGCTAGCGGCACGCGGACCTTGCTCGGACGCCGCAAAATCAACGGGGTGTTATAAGTTTGACGTGTGTGTGGAACATTTATTATAAAATTCATAATTTCATTGTGATGGGAAGCCGAACCTGAACATTCAGTCTGCGTTTGGTCCTCGAGCCGGCAACAAGCGGAAAAATAAAATAAATAAATAAAATAATTATAATTGCGTAAGTTGATAAAAATGCAAAAGCTATGCAATAGCTTTACCGCGGCAGTCCCCGAGTGCCACACGTCTTTTTTATTAATTTTATTTAAAAGAAGGCTTACAGCAAGATAATAGTTTTTCTTCCATGTTTTCTTTTCAGATGAATGGTCTGTTTCCATTTATGAAGAGTTCACGATATGACTGGAACTTCACTTCAACTTCTGAAGGCTTGACCACAGAGTATCATACTAACAATGTTATTCGCATGTCGCAGGGCAAAGTATTAGGAGGTTCTGGTTCCCTTGGTTATGGTGGCTATGTTCGGGGATACCCTCACGACTATAACACATGGGCAGATATTACTGACGACCAGTCTTGGTCATGGGAATCAGTCCGACCATTATTCTGTACGAACGAAATGCTCATCGATGAAAAAATCCTTGAATCCAACGAAACACACTATTACGGAACCAAAGGAAAAATTAAACTACAGAAACAGTATTATAGAAGAAACAGAGACTTTTTTAAAGCTCTTGAAGAAATAGGTTATGAATATCATCTGGATATAAACCCGAAACATCCACTAGGATTCACTAGTCTTATGTTCAATATTGGTGACGACATGCGCCAAAGTACGGCCAAGAAATTCTTGAGTCCTCTCAGAGATAACAAAAAACTAAACCTTATGTTAAACACATTAGCGACCGAAATTATATTTGATGATTGTAAGACAGCTATTGGAGTAAAAGTGTTGACAGAGGATAAAAGAAAATTGAGCTTATTTGCAACCAAAGAAGTGATAGTTACAGCTGGAACCATCAAATCACCGCAGCTACTCATGCTATCGGGAATAGGTCCAAAAGACCACTTACACAACAAAGGTATCAAAGTGGTTTCGGACTTGCCTGTAGGAAAGAATTTACAAGAGCATGTAAACTGTATTCTTATTTATAAAATGACAAAGACTTCTCTAGCTCGTAACCTCGGAGATCCCCATAAATATCCGTATGTTGTATTTGACGGCTACGTAGCTCTTAATAAGTCACAGAGCTACCCTGATTATGAAACGATTGCCGTTCACTTTGGTGACAGCTTAACATTCTTAGGACTGTGTTCATTTTTCTTCAGTTACAACGAAAAATTCTGTGACACGATAAAGGAAGGTCTGGATGACAAAGAAGCATTCATGGTATTGATTACATATTTAAACCCCGAATCAAGAGGAGAGATTCTTCTGCAAAGTACAAATCCAAATGATTATCCCTTAATCTATCCAGGTTATTATACCAACGATATAGACATAACAAAACATGCTAGTTATTTAGCAGACTTTAATCGTGTTTTGAACTCGACATTTTTTAGAAAGGTTGAAGCTGAATTAGTAGATCCACGAATAAAGAAATGCGAAGGTCTAAAGAGGGGAACTACGGAATATTGGAGATGTTATACACTGGGGACATCAGATACTTCGCATTATTATGTAGGTACTTGTGCTATGGGAACGGTGTTGGATTCAAGTCTTCGAGTGCGTGGAGTCAAGAAGTTACGAGTGGCTGATGCTAGTGTAATGCCCATTAATGTTCGGGCATTAAGTGAAGCAACAGTCATGATGATTGCACGAAGAGCTTCTGATATGATCATTCAAGAATATGGTTTGAAATTAAAAAAGAAAAAGGTTTGAGTTCAATTTTTGAAATTACTTGTAGCTGTGTATTTAATCAATTAGTTGTGTAATTTAGTAGTGTTCGTCATTTGAATTTGAATACAAAATACTTTTAGTATCACAATGTTTTAGTTTTACTTACTTTATTTAATTACAATTAAACGTTTTGTTACAAAATATTTGTTGGATCTTTATAATTTTAATCAATTAATTTGTTACTTAAATGTGTTTTAAAGTTGCATTATCATATATTTGAATTGTTGTACGAGTACACACCACACTCGGTAACAAAGCATTTTCCAAAGTTACTGAAAACTAGTTTCCACTATCAATAAATTTCAATTCAGTTTGGTCTGTCAGTAATGTATTGGAAAATAATGGACACGTTTTTTTTTTTCAATAAATCAATGAATGACAAAGATAAAACGCATCAAAAGTCGGGAGTGGGGGCTCGTGACCTCAAAACGCAGTAAAAATTAAACCACGTGTCGTGTCATTTTGAGAATTTGAAAGCGTCGTATCTACGTCAATTATACTCGTGCTTCGTTCTCGAGATTAGTAACCTGAAATAATAAACCTATTACTTATTTACACATGTAGTATCACTAAGGATTCACCACATAGCACTGTATTTTGAGAGATAGGAGGGTATTAATTTTTTTTTTTTTGTCTTTGCGAGGTAGTCGTGCCCTAAAACTCCGCTTGTCATTCATGTTACAGTGCTTCACCACAACACATTTCTTTATTATAATCAATACGGACTAAAAGTGTTTTACTAGTGTTTTTCTAGTGTTTTATGACAAAACCAAAATGCTGAAGAGGAAGCGTGACATTGACATCGACATGTGAACCAAGAAGTTGCGTAAACTGGAAATAAAATTAAAACGTGTGAAGCGACAACGTTCAACGTTGAAGACGATATTAAAATATCGTCTTCATCCCGAGAGGACTCCGAGCTATCTGCGCATAGCTATGAAGGTATCTTATCTGTTATTGCTAGTAAACAAATGTCGGGGCCGTGCAATACATAAACAAAGGTTCGTCTAATTCACGGGAATTTGACTCATACCTACCTACTTTTTATTCGAACTCGAACAGTACAAAGGGCTGTTTATATCGATATCTATGGTGCGTTCAATTCAATGGAATTGCAACATGTACCATTCAGTTAAGGAAAGACGTTCAATTCACTGGAATTGCAACCTTTTCTCTTTGACTTGCAGCAGCGGAAAACTTAATAGATACCTTCTCGGACTATGACTGCAATATAGCAAGACCTAGACTGGCATCAGTTATACGGGCCGTCTCGTCAGACGAGACAACGGAGTCGCACGCGCATTCCCGCCACGCGCTGACCCCTGCGCCGTCCCCCGCGCCGCCCCTTGAGCTGTTCCCCGCGCCGCCGCAACCACGGGCGCTATCGTTGCCGCCGCCGCCGCTGATGCCACATCCAAGCCTGCTGTTAGATGTGCGGCCCTCGCCGCCTCCCCTGCAAGCCGCTGAGCCTCGCCCGGTCGCTGAGCCTTGCGCAATCGCTGTTGCAGCCAACGAGGTAACAATTACACCCGATGATGACTTTCTCGATATACTAGGTGATGATCCCACACAAACCATCGAATATGGCAAAGATATTCCCGGTGGCCTAGCTAACCGCCTAGAGAATTTAATTGTCAATAGACTGGACAACGATGTACGGAAGGAATTAGGGAAAAAGCATTTGACACCAGCCAACAGCCCTAGAATAATTCCAACGATACTCAATCCCGAAATAAAGGCAGCCTTGCCCGAAGCAAGCGTGAAACGCGACAAGGGAATGAAAGGGAAAGTACTGCTTTTGCCTGTTTGAGTGACGTCATTACTAGCAAAATGCATGAAAAGAACAAACGGGTCTTTGGCCTTTTTTGAAACAACTTATGGAAGCGGCAAAGTTAATGAGCGACACTTTACACTCGGACTCAAAAGAAGCTATTTTGCATTGATGTCTTTAAAGAAAGACATAAACGACAATTTGATGCAGAAAAAAAAAAATAAAAAAATAAAAAAAAATTCAAGTAAGTATCTTTTCGGAGAGACCCTGGCTGGTACTTTGAAGACTGCCAAAGCTGTGACGATATAAAAGTCGGTTACGATAGAAATAGGAAAACCACTCAACCTCAGCCGTCCAAATCGCGTGGTTTAAACTGGAAGGCTCGGGACCTTCTCAGGCAGTTGGGACTGCAGAGGATCCGCCAGCCTTTCCCGACTGTTGGAGCGAGGGCGCCACCGCCGCCCGCGCAGCCGGCGAGCCGGCCACCGCTGCCACCGCACGCCAGCTGGTCGATGACATCGAGCTATCAGCCGCGGCCGACCCGCCGCCAGTAAATGAGGTACAATTTATGGTGGTCGTTTAGCGTCATTTGCAAGACAATGGTCTCGCCTAACACGAGACAAAACTGTTCTATCCTGGATTGAAGGATATAAGATACAATTTTCTAAACAAGTCTCTCAGGAAAATGTACCTTCTGTTCCTGTTTTGACACAAACTGAGATTAGTGATTTTCACAAAATTATTGATAGTCTTATGACAATTGGAGATTATATCCGAATGCGCTCTGTGCGCCAATCAATTTATATCTAGTATTTTTCTTGTACCTAAACCAAATGGCAAGAAAGGAAGGTTTATACCTTCCTTTCTTGCCATTTGGTTTAATCTAAATAAACACATACAAACAACAACAAACATGCGTAAATCCTCTAACTTGAAATGGTGACCATTTAAAGTTAGAGGATTTACGCACAGCAGTAAAATTAACGACTAAAATTGTTATATGGCAACCTGTGACCTCAATAATGCATATTTTTTTTATTAAAAATCCATGCAGAATCCAAGAAATATCTCCGTTTTCAATTTGACAACAAGTTATTTGATATTCCGTCTAAACACAGCTCCATAATTATGTTTACACTAAATTGATCAAACCCGTCGTTGGATTGCTCAGATTGGCTGGCTTTATATCTACCATACATATATTTAGATGACCTATATTTAATAGGATATTCAAGCAACGATTGCGAAATATTCATATTTCAATTAAATTACTACAGCATTAATTAGGATTTATCATCAACTATGAAAAGAGTTACTTACAACCTTCCTTCCTTTCTTAATTTTTGGGTTTTATTCTTGATTCCCAAAATTTACGAGTATTTATTATTTTACCCGATGATAAGAAGCAACGCCTTATTAACGAGATTCACATGTTTATGAGCTTGAAGCGTATCAAAATTGTTTGTAAATTTCTGTTACCCCAGCCGTAGAATACGGCTCTGTGGAAATATTCTCTGACGCCTCAACTACGGGGTGAGGTGCAGCGTGTGGCTCAGAGACGGCGTGTGGCCGGTGGTCACCGGCAGAGCAAAAACAACATATAAATTACCTGGAACTTTTGGCCGCCTGTTTTGCACTTAAAGTTTTTGCAAAGTTCGCGTAGATTACTCAACCGCTATTAGTTACATCAATCGAATGGGTGGAATTCAATATCCACACCTAACCAAGGTAGCCAAGGATATTTGGTAATGGTAAAAAAAAAAAAAAAAAATTGTGTATGCGTATTACCTACATTAAATCAGACAAGGCCTTAGCAGACCAAGAATCAAGACGCAACCACCCAGAAAGAATGGTCCTTGACGGAAAATATGTTTTCCTTGATACTTGATAAGTTTTGCATAGATTAACAGAAAATTTATAAAATACATTGCTTGGCATAGAGATCCATATATTTCTATGCATTTCCGCCATTGCTGGTTATTTCGAAAACCTAAAAAAAAAAAAAAAAAATATGAATGATCAAGCAAAAGGCATCGTAATAGTATCTTTATGGCCTACGCAGCCTTGGTTCCCTTTGTTTAAAAACTTATTAATATCGGAATTAATAACTTTTAAATCAGACAGTTACAATATAGTTTTTGATCATTCCAGCAACGGCAACATTCAAAACCATGTTACCCTGGCTGCAGGGATTTTATCAGGGGAACCTTATCGCGAAAAAGCGTCAGCTCAAGCGACAGTTCTATCAAAAAGTACGATGTTTGTTATAAAAAACGGTTCGATTTCTGTGTTCAGAATTCCCTTGATTGTTATGCCACATCGATTACCGATGTATTGAGAATTTTAACCATGATTTTTAATGCTGGTAATATAAATATAGTAGTTTAAATAGTTTTAAATCGGCCCTATCCTTGATATTGGGTCCTAGTGTATCCAAAGATGACAGAATAATAAGGCTTTTTCAAAGGCGTGTTCCGTTTACGTCCACCCATGCCTAGATACAATGTAATGTGGGATACTTCATGCGTTCTAACTCACTTAGCTACGAGTACTTGTTATCCTAATGAAACATTATTGCTAGATCAATTGATAAAAAAATGTATAACCTTATTAGCTCTTGTTACGGCCCATAGGGTGCAGAACTTTTCGAAAATTAATATAAAGAACATTGAAATCAAACCTAACGAAATCATAATAAAAATACCTGACTTAATAAAAACATCAAAACAAGGAATCAATCAACCTCTCTTGGTATTGCCTTACTTTTCACAGAATGCAGTATGTCCCGCACAGACATTGGTTGATTACATTAATAAAACTTCATCGTTACGTAAAGATGATACTTAATTTATCGGATGCAAAAAGCCCCATAAAGCAGGTACCACACAGACGCTGTGTCGCTGGATAAAGAGTACGCTCCATGCGAGCGGGATTGCCGTATCCAAATTCTCGGCGCATAGCACGAGACACGCCTCTACATCTAAGGCCCACCAGCTAGGCGTAAATAATGACCTGATCAAAAAAAAATATCGCTGCGCGCTGGCTGCTCTAATAATTCAGATACTTTTTTCAAATTTTATCGGAGAAATATAACTAAATCTGGCCCGTCAGTCTTAGCAAGAGCTATTATTAATAATACAGATGATGATTAAACTTTGATGAAACTATGTAATTGATTTAAAACATAACTATTTTGTAACTTGCACTATTATCTTATAATAAGAACATTAAATACCAACTTTGTTGTTATGACGTGTTATTATAGATACTTTTGTAAGTATCTATAATAACACGTCATAACAACAAAGTTAATAATAACATAATTTTGGTAATGTGATTAAAATTTAATATTGATTCTGATATTGGCGTCGATATTTTCAGAATTAAACCTCTCAAAGTCTACATGTGTAAATAAGTAATAGGTTTATTATTTCAGGTTACTAATCTCGAGAACGAAGCACGAGTATAATTGATGATTAAACGAACTTACTTGTACGTGAAGTTCGATCATAATTATACGAAGTGCTTCGTTCGAAGAGATTAGTAACTCCCTCCCGCCCAACCCAAATCATTCCAAAAATATCAACGACATACATTGGTTACAGATACTCTAAACTAAATGACAAGCGGAGTTTTAGGGCACGACTACCTCGCAAAGACAAAAAAAAAAAATAATAATACCCTCCTATCTCTCAAAATACAGTGCTATGTGGTGAATCCTTAGTGATACTACATGTGTAAATAAGTAATAGGTTTATTATTTCAGGTTACTAATCTCTTCGAACGAAGCACTTCGTATAATTATGATCGAACTTCACGTACAAGTAAGTTCGTTTAATCATCAATTTTGGTTTACTTTAGCAAAAAAAAACTGACAGATTTATTAGTTTTTTTTTGTCATCTACCCTTAGATAATAATTATACAAGTTTATTTCATTCTTGCTCATGTGTTTCGCAAAATTCTGTTACTGTCCAACGTGTTAAATGGAGAATAATACTTATTTTCCGCTATATTGCCGTGAGCACCCTGCCTTTGTTTGTTGACTGCTATTGTTTAAGTTTCTTTCTTCATGACCATGTACCTATATATTTCGGTTTAGTTTTTTTTTAAACCAGTACCTTGACCTCAAGAGAGTTCTACTGTTTGACCGGTCCAATGACCATTGCATGTTTTTATTTTATTTATTTGGTCATAATAATTAACAAAAAATCCAGATTATCGACAAATACAAGAAAACACTTTTTATGGAATGGAACAAGTATGAAACGAAGGTTACAGGGACTTGTACGTGCACATCTTGCTACATTGTTCTCACATAATATACCATCTCAACAAGAATGATGTAACCAAGATTTTGTAACAATATTTTAATTTATAAGAGTGTCCATGGAGTTTTTTTGCCCGTTCTTCTTCATACAGATCTACGCTAGGGAATGGGCAACTACAGTACTTTCACAGTTTTTATGTTTTGTGACTGGGACTGTAGCTACTTTAAATGTTCATTTTTGTTTCGACAATTCAAAAGTGCCTGTAACTGGCCTACTTGAAATAAATGCTTTGATTTTGATTTGATATACTTTTTTTAAATCTGAGGTCGTAAAGTTAAGTGGTCCTTATCAACCTTCCCCTACCTATTTTTTGCCAGTTATGCTTGAGTTCCAACGACAAACCTATTGCAAGTAAGTCTGGGCTGTTAATAAGAAATGGGTGGTATTTAATACTTTAACTGTAAATCCCCTTTTTTCAATCAAAATATTCGAAATTATCACCAAAAATACTGAATTGCGCGCTAAATTTGCTCAACAAATTAATCAATTATACTATACTGTTAGATCTTTAAAGCTTAACTATTTTACTGAATGACTATGCACCATTCCTGAGAAATACCGATTAATATAACATAACCTTAAAACACTTTATATTCCCCCTAAAAAGCGTAGTCGACGGAGCCCCGCTTCGCGGGGCCCCTATTTCCGAGTGCAGGGTTTAAAGGAACCTAACTAACCTAACGGGGGGGTGCCCCAAGTCCCGATTATGGGGGCAGAGATACTTCCGCGAGAAAAAAAATTGTGTGCAAATCAGTATTTTTGTTTTACGGTGAGTAATATTGTTTCAAAATGTGTATACCTGTGGTTTCAGCTAAATTTTAGTTGTAAATTAGATAAAAAAAGCCATCAGATTTTGATTTATTTTAAACATTTTTTAGTACAACAGGTTTAGGTAATCAAGTAGTTAATTTGTAGTACAGTCATTTATTTGATATGCAGTAGGTTATTAGTGGAGAAATACTGTTTGCTTAAATTTCTTAATAGAGGTGCAGTAAAAAATTCCCCATAAGAAATTCCTAATGTAGAACGCTATGCCACTTGGAGTCAACCCCAAAGCTGCTTGCAACCAATCGAACAATCATGAAGTGTTACTTCCAAGTTATCAGAATACCAATTGTTTGGTACATTTGTATGTAGTTCACCATTTTTTTTTGTTTGGCGTTGTGTAGCATTTTGTTAGCGTTTTAAAGTCAGGTACAAAACACCGGCCCTATCTTGTTTAAAAAAAAGACGTGTAAAAGTGTTTGTGAAAACCTACTTACAAAATAAACATCATTTATATAACACTAGCTGACCCACGCAACTTCGTCTGCGTCACATAAGAGAGAAAAACAAAAGGAAAAAATCCCCGTTTTTGCAACATTTTTCATTCCTGCCCGCTCCTAATAATGTAGCGTGATGTTATATAGCCTAAAGTCTTCCTTGATAAATGGACTATCCAACACAAAAATATTTTTTCAATTCCAACTAGTAGTTCCTGAGATTAGCGCGTTCAACCAAACAAACAAACAAACTCTTCTCCTTTAAAATATTAGTATAGATAAAAAATAAAAATAAATAAAAATATAATCACCTTAAATAAAAGCCAAAGTGGAATGTTTATTGTATTTCAATTTCGACTCCACTGGAATGAGCGTTATTGTTCAATATTTTTGCTTTATTACAGAGGTCCGCTGTGGAATTTTGTTTACTAAAAATTGCTGTGTTACCCATCATGGATTCTGCAGATTTTGCTACGTTTTGTTTTTGACTTTTTTGTTTTTTGTAGACATAACTTGGAATTTCTGTATGCATCCTATCCTATATCCTATCCTATCTTAATATATATAAATCTCGTGTCACAATGTTTGTCCTCAATGGACTCCTAAACTACTTAACCGATTTTAATCAAAGGACATGGCTAAATTGAAGTATGGACGACTGCCCCCGCAATGAAAACGCATGTATAAACATGGTACCTAGCAATATATAATGCTAAAGAGCTGAAATTAGTATTTTGTAATTTAAAAAGGTGCAGGAACTTTTAATATTTCCACAATCCTAAAAACAAAATCGCGGAACTCCTACGACAAAGGTACAAAAACTTCAAACAATGACATTGCTATAAACTTTTATCTAGGCGTTTTAATGTGTCTGCGACGATTTTTATTGATAATTGTGTTTTTGACTGGCGATTTTGCACTAAGGTACTTGAAGTAGGTAGGCGAGCAAACAATAAGTCCAATAAACAAGCGAGGGGTCAATGAAAATTCAAAATAAAAAGCACAACGTACAAATAAACGGCAGAGCGTTCAAACGATGTCTGACGTTTTTTTTTTCATAGAGTAGAGATGTAATCTGATTTAAAATGTAACGAAATCGATATAATAATCGAATGGAATGAAAGAAAAAAATAGTTTTTGTCGACCTTGACGGACAGTAAATATATATTAAGATTGTGCGCCTGAAGTGTTAGTAATATGCATAACCAGATACAATTAATCAATTAAGTAGTTTCAGAAAATAAATCGTTTTGATAACTGTTCTTAAATATCGATTGAAGTTCAACTTATTCGATTTGGCATTTTGGTAATGCCATATGTCTCTTCCCTAGCTGTCAGTATTCCTTGACCTTGTCAAGTCAAACCAAAACAAAGCATAAATACAATTAAGAAACTTTTTTATGTTTATTATTTCACGAAAGTTATAAGAAATTATTAAACACTAAATAATTCATGAATTAATATTTAAATATTACTGGTTAGTATGAGGTTCCTATTTGTGCTAGTCATGTTGGGGGCAGTCGTTTAGCCATCTCCTTTGCACACCGTGTGCAGTTCGATTCAACTTGAGAGATAGGATAGCTTACATCTCAATTTATGAGACGCAGACGAAGTTGCGCGAGTCAGCTAGTAATATTATAAACTAGCTTCTGCCAGCGGCTTCGCCCGCGTGATGTTTGAAATTGTCCCACGGGATCTTACTACCGGGATAAAAAGTATCCTATGTGTTAATCCAGGTTATAAACCATCTGTGTGCAAAATTTCATCCAAATCCGTTCAGTAGTTTTTGCGTGAAAGAGTAACAAACATCCATACATCCATACAAACAAACTTTCGCATTTATAATATTAGTAGGATGTGAATGTGAGTTTGTTTGTTACGCTTTCACGCAAAAACTACTCAACCGTTCATAATGAAACTTTGTACACATATTCTTGGAGGTATTAGAAGTAACTTATGATACCTTTTATTATAAAAAAAATTGGTTGTCTGTAAAGTCGGTTTACGGACGATAGATTTACGTGATAACGTCATAATCATTATTTTATGTAATAAAACACGTGGAACGGTGGAACGTTACTATTTTTCATGAGTGTTGCTGGTATTATCAATTTATAAGACGTTATCACGTCAAAATGACGTGTAAAAGTGTTTGAGAAAACCTACTTGCTGAATAAATATCATTGATCATTTATCATTTATCATTTATCATTTATCATTTATCATTTATCATTTATCATTTATCATTTATCATTTATCATTTATCATTTATCATTTATCATTTATCATTTATCATTTATCATTTATCATTTATCATTTATCACTTATCATTTATCATTTATCATTTATCATTTATCATTTATCATTTATCATTTATCATTTATCATTTATCATTTATCATTTATCATTTATCATTTATCATTTATCATTTATCATTTATCATTTATCATTTATCATTTATCATTTATCATTTATCATTTATCATTTATCATTTATCATTTATCATTTATCGTTTATCGTTTATCATTTATCATTTATCATTTACCGTTTCAGATGTTACGTAACAAGGACACTTTTGAGTCGGCCTGTTTTAAAACTCCGCAAAAAACGTCATAATCATTATTTTATGTAATAAAACACGTGGAACGGTGGAACGTTACTATGGAACATGGAACGTTACTATTTTTCATGAGTGTTGCTGGTATTATCAATTTATAAGACGTTATCACGTCAAAAACTAACCCTCACTCGCAGACAAAGTTGAGCGGGTCAGCTAGTCTATAATAAATATAATTTGTAATTAGTATTTGTTATAGACCATACCTTCTAGATACGGAGATTATGGGGGTCAAAGTTCCAACTTTTTCACAGGTTTTTTTTGAAATTCATGTTTTTAATTTGAGAACTTTATTTAAACACCTCCACGACCCATACTATTTTATTAGCACAATTTTTTGAGGACGTTACATAGAGTGATACCGTATGAATGAATTTTTACCCCAAAAAATAAGTAATTTCCCAGCTATAATTTTCGCGTAAAGTTACTTAGTTTGAACAGAATGCTTGGTTGACGGTTTTGTGATGGTTGTTTAAATCCTGTATACGTCTATTACCATGGGGGTACACAGAAACAACTGGATACCGCCTACAAAACCTGACGTACTTCTTATTGCTTCACTTAAGTTCATTCATACATATAAATATCCAATAAGAGCGTCCATATAATAATTGAAAACAAAAAACCGTAATACACAAATGACAAATTAATAAAACAATAATAAACAAACTTAAAAAATGAATGGGGTTATTTTCTAATAAATATATCTTTATATGATTTATAAAACAATAATAATTATAACTCTTAAATTAATTCTGCATTAATAAAACAGTATTATTTACTAAGTGCTATAAACGGCCAGTATTCTTTCTCCTCTCACTACTAAATCTATGCTGTGCCCATAATAAATTGTGACTAATATTTTTCCTTCCGTCTTTATACATTATGGTACGCAATAAAAAAAATAAGAATTGAGAATTCATCCTGGAGCATACATGCACGCTGGTTGCAATTATTACGCACCTGACTTGTCCCAAGAATTGACAACCATCTTCCGTTGGTTTAAAAACGTTTAATATAATTCTACCATAAATACATTGTTACAATAACAACCATAATTCTTTTGTTCTTATCCCGATTCATTTGGGGTTGGTGCAGCATTTCTTCACCTTCCATTCTTCTCTATTACACGTCATTTCATCAGACACCAGCTCCTTTCTTTGATACAATAACAGCATTAATCGTAATAATTAAAAGCCATTGTTTCATATCTTCTTTTAACACGCAAAATGCCAAAGTCGACCCCTCATTTTATCACTCAGTCATTAAATTTCTACATCATACTTATTTATCTCTGATAGACAAAACCTAAGCAAAATAATAATACAAAGACCAAAATCGTCCACAAAATCATAAACAACTGATCATTTAGAATTTAGAGTGATCTGTAAAATATCGAAGATCGTTTTACTCAAAGAGTCGTACTCGATACCTTTTCCTAAGTAAGGAAAAACTTGATATTATGAGTATTCTTGTAAAATCTGTCACACTTATTAATGAAACGACGTTGCCACGGAACTACAAATACTAGATTTTCGCTTCGATTTATAATAAAATGGTGGAAAACAAATAAATAATAAATTACTCCGTCAGTTAGATTTTCAACAAATATTTGACCCGTGTTTTTTCTTTTGTTACATAAATCAAAATGACGAAGATACAACGTTTTTAAAATTCTCAAAACGTCACGCCTTTTTTTTTTTTTTTTTTAGGATGGGAAATCATCAAATGACTTCTCCCACTCTGGGCGGAGCGGGAGGGAGTGTCAGACTCTTACTGACTAAAACCCATCCATGTTCCTTCCTCGCCCTTTACGTTCCGGGGCCGCGGTATCTCTTTCGAACAGGCCCGCAACCCCGGCAGGAAAACGTCACGCCTTGGTTATAGTTTTTACGTCACGAGCCCCCACTCCCGAGTTTTGATGCGTTTTATCTTTGTCAATATTCATTGATTTACTTTCCAATACTCTAACTAACGGATGGTGAAGGCTGGAAGCTGTTGGTCCCGGCTGTCATTTGTCCATCTTAGGCAGTCGTAACAGGTAGTCAGTGGCCCAAATAGTCTGACAACCGGTCTTAACAATGGGTCGTATTACCCAGTATTAACTGCGTTGTGGAGGTTGGTTAAGTAGTCGCTCCATGTAAAATACTGGTATTCAGCTGCATCTGGTGAGACTGGAAGCCGACCCCAACATAGTTGGGAAAAAGCTAAGCAGATGATGACTCTAACTAACGGACTAAATAAATTTGCAAATTTTTTATACTGTCGTCATTGCAATGATGAGACGGAGCCATCATAAGACCTAAATTCTAACCAATATCGACCAACTAATTTGATCTTCATATTCCGACATCACACCTGTAATATTTGAACGGTTAGGTAAAGATTTATTTGCAAAACCTTTTAAATAGTGCACTTACATTTCCCCTGTTACTTATAAGTTCCTTGTGATAGGTCTATTTATAACCATCAACTGTAAATGAGTGAACATTGTAGGCTATGTAAATTGCCAGATGCTCATTAAAGTACTAAATATGCTGTAACATAATAATATTGTAATACTAAATGGTTTGAAAAGAGTAATCATGAAGTTTCTTGCCAGTTCTTTACCATGGAAGCGACCAACGCAAATCATGGATATTTTTCGACGTTTTATAAGTGCCGATCTAGGTGTTTGTGAAATAAAATAAGTGTATTTTATAAAACTTAAGAAGACGGGTATTTATTGCGAATTTACCTTTAATTTAATCCCGACGTTTCGACTGGATTGCACCAGCCGTGGTCGCGGGGAGACTGAAGTATTGGAGGTACCGCGACAGCAAAGTGAAGGCGTTTATTCAACTACCCTCACTCATCTTCATAAATGTTAATTAGGGCCGGTTCACACTAGGACAGCACACTACACTAACAGTGTCCGTATATTGAGGCGATTTCACTTGACGAGTACACTTAGTGATTACTGGATTCTAAGCTGAAGAGAGTTTGAAGCGGTCTTCGCGATTGGAGTTTAAAAAAGACAAGTGTTTTTTAATTTTGATTTTGACCTGACTTCAGACAGTTACTGAGGAGTTTGATAAGGAAGAACCTTATACTTCTTTTGATGACCTGGCCATCGAAGTCATGTTCGGGAGTAGTGGTTGCAGCTACCATACCAAAGAGGCAATCCTTTGTTCTAATGCTGATATATTTCATTTGTTCAATCGCTTGTTTTATTTATAGTTTATATTCTCAACTGTATCGATACTTTTATTGATACCGCTTGAAGGCAAACATAGCTTATGTATTGGGGTGGAAGTAGTGACTCGGGTAACCTAGAAACGCTAAAGAAATACGTTTATACTCGTAGTTAGCTATTCGATTAAAGTTTTATTGTTGTGACAGATTTTACGACCGTGTCTTCGTTTGTGATATTATTTCTAGTAGTTATAATAAAATCGTGAAGACATAGATTGCAGATATGAGAACGTTGTGAGAGAAATTGTCTAGTAGTCTAGTGGTCGTAAGAGTGACTGCTAAGCATGAGGACTTGGGTTTCGATTCCCAGGTCGACTATAATGTTAATGTCAGAAATTTTCCAATAGCAGCCACATAGGTTGAATTTGTGCTAAACTTAAATACTCATCTGCCAAGCCTTTTCCCAACTATGTTAGGGTCGGCTTCCAGTCTAACTGGATGCGGCTGAATACCAGTATTTTACATGGAGCGACTGCCTATCTGACCTCCACAACCCCGTTAATACTGGGAAATACGATACCACTTGGTAAGATGGTTATCAGACTTTTTGGGCCATTGACTACCTGTAACGACTGCCAAAGATGGACAAATGACAGCCGGGACCAACAGCTTAACGTGATTTTCGAGGCACGGAGGAAACTCGGTATGTATGGGTGGTCACCCATCGACAGACCAACCTAGGCAAACACGCCTTAACTAATAATATTTAGGTACACTTCAGCCCAACTCTTTTGAGACTACAGCCTTTATGTTATGTGTACGTAAGGATACATTTTTAACTAACACAATCCTCCCCTAAAACTCCCATGACCAAAACTCGTTTAATTTAATACTCCAAACAAACTTGTTTTCGCAAATTAAAATAAACGTTAAAGGGGCACATTTAATTAAGAACCGTAGCGAGTGAGATATTAAAATTCACTTCGAAATTGTGTTAAAGACTGAACGAGATTGATCGAGGAACAGGAAAAACAATGGAGGGGACTGAACACTAAAGCAATTTGGGCTTTGATTAAAATTTATTTGTTTGCATACTCTATTTTTGTCGCCGACATTTCCAATGGGCTTTATAGACATAGATATAAATTAAGCAAGGAGGTACTTGCGTAGTTTAAAAAGAAAAAAAAAAAGAAATGTTCTGTTAGAACAGAATTTGATTAAAATCTTTAGTTATGAATATAAATAACAGTCGTCAATATCAGTTTTAACCCCCGACGCAAAAACGACGGGTTGTTATAAGTTTGAGGTGTGCGTGTGTGTGTCTGTGGCATCGTAGGTCCCGAAAGGAAGAACTGATTTTGTTTTTTATTTGTTTGAAAGGTAAATTAGTCGGGAGTGTTCTTAGCTATATTTGATAAAAATCAGTCCATGAAGGCCGTCGCCACAAAATGGCGGATTATATATTTATTCAACAACTCCCTCAACATGGGTATCAAATGAAAGGGCATGACTAGTAGAATACTATACGCTATAATAAATTTCAAATCCATGATGGCCGCCACCATAAAATGGAGATTAAATATAGGTATCAAATGAATAAAAAATATCCTTGAAAGAATACCCCATGGTTTTTAATTTTGAATTTAATGTAACTTGTTAAAAATAATATTAATGAATTCAGAATGCAATGCAGTGCAATTAATGAATTCAGGTGTAAATAACTGGTCTGAACAATTCCTTATAAAATGTAGGTGGAGAATGTAGAGAATTTATTGATACTTGTTGGAACGTATAAAATATTATTCGATTAAGATCTTGCATTATCGAGTTCAATTAAGATAATTGAATTAAGATCGAGCAGTATCCAGTTAAATCGAAAAAGGGATAGGGTAGGCTTTTGTAGGTACTGCAATAGGACAACGTAGCATGACAGTTATAAATTAAGAGAGTTGACACCATTGCATTGCCACTATGAATGATTCCTAACGAAAAAACAAAATATGATTCCGTTTTTAGTTTTTTATTTTGTAAATTTATACGCCTTACGGGTGAAACATGTACGTACAAAATATTCTTAATGTGTCATCCTGCGTGCTTAATTTTCATATATACGCATGTTTTAACAAATAAATTATCTTTATCTTTATCTTTAGACCGTCAGTTAGATTAGCGAAAAACATTTGAAATGTGTTTTTCGTTTATTGGTTTTTTGCTAAATATTATCAGCCGCTCGCGTCGAACTTTAAATTAAGCCATGCTTGCCTAGGTTGGTCTGTGGATGGGTGACCACCCTTACGTACCGAGTTTCCTCCGTGCCTCGGAAAGCACTTTAAGCTGTGGGTCTCGGCTGTCATTTGTCCATCTCTGACGGTCGTAACAGGTAGTCAGTGGCCCAAAAAGTCGTTTGACACCAGTCTTACCAAGTGGTATCGTATTTCCCAGTATTAACCGGGTTGTGGAGTTCAGATAGGCAGTCGCTCCATGTAAAATACTGGTATTCAGCTGCATCCGGTTAGACTGGAAGCCGACCCATAAGTAGTTGGGAAAAGGCTAGGCAGATGATGATGATGTGTTTTTGTAAAATATTTTTATTTTTAAATTACGAAGATAAAAAGTGTCAAAGATCATGAGTGGCTTGGAACGTCAAATTTGACGTCAGGCGAGTTTTCGACGTACTGTATCGTCTTCATAAAGGCTTCCTGTCTTAAAGTTTTTTCTGACGTTCTTTTTTTTCTTGTTTACGTGAGAAAAGACAAATGTGTCTAATTTCTTTGGATTTTTTTTCTGAAGGATTAATTTAATTTTCGGTTTTTCACTACACTTAAAGTATTTACGGGATTATATCCGTGATTTTCTTTTGATGCTATAAGCTCCCGATATTTCGACGATGTTGCAAGCATCATGATCGCGGGAATATAATAGCGACGAAATATTGGGAGCTCAAAAAATTTCGCCACGTGTTTAGAGTTATGATATGAATTATTCCAATTTTATTTTTGTCGCCATTTTTTAAGTTTAAAGTGTAAGTTAGTTTGGTTTATTTTAATTTATAATTGTAGGTAGCTTTATTCTTTTAAATATAATAATTTGCTTTGCTAGTTATAATCATTATTTTAGTTTCATTAGCTGTTGCCCGCGTGAAAATTCGTTCGCGTGAAAATTTTGATGCGTATGTGTGAGACTAAAAAATTGCCTACGACTTATTCTCAGACCAACCATATTTATAAAAATCAGTCAAGCCGTTTGGAAGCAGTTCAAAAGCAAACACTGTGACACGAGATTTTTATTTATTGGACTAGCTGACCCACGCAACTTCGTCTGCGTCAAAAGTACTACCCACCTACTACTACCTACCTGCTACTACCTACCTACTTCTACATTTTTTATTCATAAGAATCTTCTCCTGACAATAACAAACACAACAAAAAAAGAATTACTGAAATCGGTCCAGGCGTTGTTGAGTTATGCGCTTACCAACCCATTTTGCGATTCATTTTGATATTATAGAAGATTAGATTTCGTATTGTGTGGAAGTTATCTGAAGTTGACACCGCCAAGCAGTAATTGTTCCGCTCTTCCAATATCCAGTGCCTAGAAGGCTGGCAGCATTGCCATCTAACAGGGCAATGCTGCCAGCCTTCTAGGCACTATTTCTGTTGACAGCGTTGTCGGCGAGTTTTTCAAGCCATTTAATGCCTTTCTTCTTTTCCACATGTACAGTTATGTGGGTATCGCCCTCGAAAGCACCTATACGTTTGAAGTTAGTACCCAATCAGTGCAGCCCATCGTACATTTATATTATTATTCTTAGTTTCGTGATAGATGATTTAGGAAGTAAATTAGAACAATGAAATTATTGACAGCCATTTGTAACGTTTTCAACTTTCAGAATGCATCCCTCTTAAACGGAAATTAGGAACAGCCATTAATCATTATTGTATCAACAGTATTCAGACGCTCGACTCTGATCACCATTGTGAATTTCGGAAGCAAGTAGGTAACTTGAAAGCAAGTTATTTAATTAATTCAGAAGTGGGCCTAGCAAGGTCCCTCGGGGTAGACGTAATGACAACTCTATCGATTTTAATTGTGTTATGTGCATTGTTGATGGTTTTATTAAAAAAATATATAAAAAGGATCCCAACGAATTGAGAAGTACTCCTCCTTTTTTAAGTCGGTTTAAAATACTAGCTCCTGCCAATGGTTTCACCCAAGTAAAGTTTAATAACTATCTCATGGTATCTTACTACCGAGATTAAAAGTATCCAACGTTTTAATATAGTTAATAAACTATATGTGTTCAGGATTTCATCTAAATCTGTTCAGTGGTTTTTGTGTGAATGAGTAACAAACACCCATACTTTCGCATTTATAATATTAGTAGGATTGTAAAAAAACGATTTTATTGTACTGTTTCTCTCTCTCATCAAATTTTTTTGAACAGAAAAATAATAAGATATTTTGAGCCTCGTTGGTCTAGTGGTCGTAAGGAAAACTGGTGACCATAAGGTTCGAGTTCGATTCCAAGGTCGGGGAAAATGCTATTGTATAAGATTGATGGCAATAGGTTCGCCACCTTTTACACCTAAAAAGACTTAAATATTGGCTAAATGTGTGATCGCGACGATAAGTCGTGGTGAAGCAAAATGAAACGTAGTAGGCTGTATAACAAGATACCTATATTGAGAAATAGAATTAAAATACATCGTCCGGTTGGTAACTAATAAATAAGAAATAAGACGCTACGAAACGCGTCACCGCAGCCGCACGTGGAGGCGGTAAACAGCTGATGAGCTGACCATGCTGTGCTCTCTTAGAACATACAATTTTGTACGGAAGCTAGCGCCAGCTATCCCTCATTGTTGAAAACTAGTTACTGGTTGGGATGCCACTTTATAACAGTCATAAGATTTAATTGAAACTATCAATATTGATAATTTAGGTTAAGAAACCATATTTATTTAATTTAAACCAACATAAGTAAAAAAGAATTAATTCAATCAAGGATAAAAACGCATTTTAGTCATGGTTACACTGTCAACCATGTCACCAAATGACAGCTGTCCTAACATGCAATAGAACGGCTATTTTAGGCAGATTGTCATTAGCTCGTTGATGACTACGACTAAAAGCAGCAGATCGTAAGATCAAATCTCAGTCAAGGAAGACTCACTTTTTGTATTATTTTGTTAGATTTTGATTTAGTTCGCCACCACCACGAAAAGATGGCGCTATCTGTATGATGACAGAAATACGGTTGAGAGTACCGTCTATCTCAATATTATATGTATATAGTGGTATTTGCAGCTGACTGCGCCGCGCTAGCGCTATGCTGTCGGCCGGCAGACTCCCCGCTGTCCCTGCACCCCGCACCCCTCGATCACTGCCGCTAGCGCGCGGCGATGTTGAGTGTGTGTACTATTATGTACACCGCTGCCTTACCTTTCGGGAGTAGCCTTTGGAGGTTACATTTATATTACAATTTGCGTTGAAATCGCGCGTTCGTATTAGAGCCTCCAAATTTGAATCATAAATCTTGGTATCAGAATGCCATATTTTACTCTCTTTTACTTAAGAAATTGATAAAAACCAAGTAATAAAACTAATAAAAGACGTCACCAGGTTACGAAAATACAGCTGAAACGACTTCAAATAGATAAAAAAAAAACAGTTTTCTAATCTTCACGAACAAAAGTATATAAAAACATATTCTTGAGGCGGTTTTACATGAATAACGACCACCTAAATAGGTAACTCAAAACATAAAAATTGAAAAGAAAAAGTTTTGTACTAACAAATGTTCGCAATTTCCCACAAATGGTAGGTATTCTATCTTACGGGCGTCTATAAAAACATTCTGGATTACAAATATTAAAAGCAGTCGTTAAGGGATAAAAGCCTTTATAGCTGTTTAAGTAGGGTTCATATTAAAGGGCTGTTTTGGCGTAACAAGTTGGCGTAGATGATGAAACTGATAAGTTATACTGGAAGAAACAACAACATCTCGCTTGTTTTCCAGATGAGGTAAGACAGAGGTGCCTACTTTATTTTTGGTAGTAATGTGTTTAAATGTAATACTGAGCAATCCTCATCATCTGCCTAAACTTTTTCCAACTATGTTGGGGTCGGCTTCCAGTCTAACCGAATGCAGCTGAATATCAGTATTTTATATGGAGCGACTGCCGATCTGATCTCCATAACCCATTTTAATATAATACGATACCACTTGGTAAGACTGGTTGTCAGACTTTTGGATCACCTGATTAACTGTAACGACTGTCAAAGATCTATAAATGACAGCCGAGATCAACAGCTTAACGTGCTTTCCGAGGCACGGAGGAAACTCGGTATGTAAATGTCAACCATCTGCGGACCAACCTAGGCCAAGATCGACCCAAGCGGCTGTTTTTATTTAGCCACGCGCTTCTTAGTAGAATAGTGGGCAAGCCTGTTGCGATTAAATAACCCCATCATGACTTCGACCTACTACTAAGTAATTTCTAAGCAAAATACTTTGTTCAACCTGAGAATCCAACACAAGACCATTTTATTAGTAGTAGGCCTTCTGTCCACGACACAAGCCTCGTTGCTTAGTGTGGCACTAGATGGCGCTGTGTGTTATGTCGAACGATATTTATTAATTTAACTCCTAAGCAAAAGGCGATTTGATTCCCAGGCCAGTCAAAGAGTTATTTAAATTGTCTATCAGGAATTTTTCAATAGCAGCCACGAAGTCTGGTTTTGCGCTCAGTTGATGGCTATAAGATGAGTTTTAAACATAACTGGTCAATTGTGGGTGCACTAAGTACATCTCTACCTAGCCTTTCAAGGAATACAGGCGTTATGTTATGTTTGTGCTTTCAACCATCTAAACCAGTGGTTCCCAACCTGTAGTCTGCGGTCCACTGGTAGTCCGCAGGAGACTCGAATATGGGCTGCGAAAGGTTAAAATGTTATTCATACTTTCACATTGATCCTATCAGAGGCGAAGTTCTAAAATTTCTTTACTTTCTACTAACTAAATCTTTTTCCGTATGAATGATTGCTGAATTTTTCGAGTTTACTTCGATTGCTTTTGTATCCGTCACTGTTTTAATTCTCAAGATTTTTATTCCATTTTCCAATTTTTGCATTCTGTGAGTTAAAGATTCAGCCCCCTAAGAATTGATTCTGTCGGTGGACATGTTTATCTAGGACCTTACACTCCCTGCTGACAATAAAGACACCAACGTGGTCCCTTGTCCAAGAAAGGTTGGGAACCACTGATCTTAAAAGTAAAACACATAAAAAACAAACATGGCGAGGCAGTCTTTGGGAACTGCCGATAAAAATGAAAACTAGTAGACGATCCGCTACGGCGTAGCCGGATCTGCTACGAGTGCTACGAAAAGCGTACGTGACGGACACGCGAGTTCAGTGATTTTTGTTCACTCAAAAAGTGCTAAACGCGCCTAAATAAGTTTTCACTTGAAAAAAAGGAGACTTGTCACAATATAGTGGTAAAATAAAAAGGCAGAACTCTTGAAGATCAATCTCTGTCTACCCGCAATCTGAATGACATGGGGTGATACATCACCAGTTGCACCCTTGTTTACGGGAACAGATTCCCCACATAAACATATTTGGGATAAAATAGCTCACGTCTTTGTTCAGAGAAAGACGAATTGGAGTTTTATCACGGCGTATTATTTTAGTGGCTGTGATAACGTCATATGTTTTGTGGGACCCTGATTTGTTTACTGGTATAGAAGAAAGATTTACTGGTTTTTCATAGTGCCTTCGAATGTGACATTAGGCAAATAGGCTTCTAAATAGTTTCTTAAATGTAAACCGATTGCCTACAAACCGATTTCTCTTCATTAGAGCTCAAATGTGGTAATGATTATAATAAAATATATTTTTTCTTTATGTATATGGCTATGGTTAGATCATTACCCTAGTAAGCATTATCTAAAATTACCTAAGAAGAGCATTAGGCTCTTCAAATGAAGTCCAAAATCCGACTGTAAAAATACTCGTTTAATAAAAAAATACTTACCAAAATCATGACGGTTCATCAGCCAGCGAAAACCTGAAAAAGAAAAGAAAATCAGTTTTTGTTGTAAGCGTGGTTTAAAGAAGTACATACGAGTAGGTGTGAATTAATCATTATTCATGATCGAAATTTGGCCATAGCGACCGGTCTTTAGACTAGCAAAATAGAAGCGTAGTGAAGAAGACGTATGTACATTGTTACAAGAATTCACTCGGTCTTGCTTTACTCTTCATAATCCTCTAGAACAATATTATCTGACGCTACAAATAAAAACCTTCAAAGTCATGTAAATTGAGCCCAGAACGTTCAGCAGGCATGCTTGTTACCAAAATACCAATGGTCCACTTTCATAAATACTTATGTGGGTAACGATAGCATTCATAGCTCATAAATTGATAAACAGATTAATCCCCCATTTAATAATTCACCAGTAAACCACCGCATGTTATTTCAATTAATTACAGCGATTACCAAAATAAATAACTAATCCAATTTCGGATCAGATTTAGCTTAATCTCCAATTCAAAATTGTATTACGGACTTAGGTACCCGTCCCGCCGTCAGCGATTTGTAAGAATTGAGTGGAGTTCGAAATTGAAACGAGTTTGAGAGCAACAACTACGTGATGGTGGCGGTCAATCACTCGCTGATACGCGTGTGCACCAAGCTAGAGCGTCAGCTAGTGTTCTTCTTCCAAGCGAGCATCGCTGATCAAATACTTTCTTGTCCATGTGACAATTGAGTACGTTTTTTTTTTTTTTAAATTAAAAGGTATAAACACGTCTAATAATAATTGCCCTCCTGATTGATTTTGGTGAGAGAAAGACTCAGAGACACTTCTGCTGGGATACCAGTCCAAAATGACAGGAGACAGATCAAGCACAGGACCTATAGCTTAACGTGCTTTTCGAGTTATCTTTCTAACTCCGGCCGTTTCTGACAGAAAGACACAATAACAGTCTGTCCACCTCGGACCAACAATCTGTAGTATGTTTTATGAGCGAGAAAATTGTTGATAGCTAATCGCTTCCGCTTCTGCGGTGGGAACTGTACCTAAAGCGGGTTACAGAATTGATATGATAAGCCCTATCCTCAAGCTCATTTGACATTGCAATTATGTGAATTTGGTTCCGGTAGTTTAGTGTCAATAATTATGTAAGTGATTTAGGATTACGGGATACGTAAAAGCATATTTGGGTTACAAATGGTTTAGAGGTTTAATAAAATTTAAAAATTATTTACAGTCGGAAAGTTTTTAGCTCTTTTCTAATTCAAATAAGTAGTATTGTTTTAGGAGTTAAACCCAGCCTGCCGTGGTTGCGGGCCTGTTCGAAAGAGATACCGCGGCCCCGGAACATAAAGGGTGAGGAAGGAACATGGATGGGTTTTAGTCAGTAAGAGTCTGACACTCCCTCCCGCTCCGCCCAGAGCGGGAGAAGTCATTTGATGATTTGAAAATAATTACAATAAGAAATTTCTTTTCTTAGGCAGCATAGGGACGATTATATTCATTTTACTAAGAAAAGCGATTAATTTATTAAACTAAGGCTGTATGACTCTTATAAATAAAGGTAACTGCTAAAAACATAATTTCTTGGAACATCAAACTATTAATGCTTTGAAAATGCCTCATAAATAACTCCTTTCAGACGCGATTTATGTGTTAAGAGACGTTTACTAACCACCTACGTCTACCACCCACTGAAAGTCGTTAAAATATCAACCCTAAAGTAAACACGTAGGCGTTTAAAGTAACAACAGCAAAATAATCCGGTAATATTCTTGTTGCCGAGATACAGAGCAGAGGAGATCTGTAAGAGGAAATGGGTTTGGTTTTGATTCTAAGACATGCCGGTCTCCTCACAATGTTTTTTCCTTGTACCGTTTTGAGATATGAGGTGATGAAATGACTGCTTCGTTGGTCTCGTGATCGCAAGTGCATGCACTCATACTCAAACTTAAAGCATTTTTATTTCAGTTATTTCAAAAAACAAAAATAAGGTAAACTACAGTCGCAGTCACAAGGCATTATAACTTGAGAAATTACCTACTGTAGTTGCATCCTACTAACATTATAAATGTGAATGCAAGTTTGTTTGTTACGCTTTCTCGCAAAAATTACTCAACCGATCATCATGAAACTTTGTACACAATATGCTTGGAAGTAGTAGAAGTACTTTATATAAAAAAAAAACTAACCCTCACTCGCAGACGAAGTTGCGCGGGTCAGCTAGTATATATATATTCCAAAGCGTAGATTTCTATGGAAAAAAATGTGCTAATCGATTTTTGAACTCAGTCTAATGGATGATTTAGGATTTTTTATTGTAGCAACGTAAAACCTGGATTTGTGACCCATTTCATGGCAATCGCCCTTTTATATGAGACATATAGATGGCAAAGTGTAGGTTTACAATTATAGGCACACTTCTGCCCATGCCTTCGGGGATGCGGGTGTAGTGTAATGCTATCTTAGGTAATAAAATAATTTACAAAAGTCACTAAAATTCAGCACTAGGCGACAAATGCTCTTGCTAAACCAACCTATTACAAATTCCATGTCAGACTATTATTTTGGCGTCCAACAACAGAAACGCCTTAGCTACATTTCGGTGCAACGCTGATGTACTGTATGTCCATTACTTATGAGAACATTATCCCTTTCCGCTTGGCTGGTCTTTACGACTTTATGAGTCCCGAGATGGTCTTAACGACCGGACATGATAAAGTGATGTGTATCTTTATGCTGTTTACTCTTATGAGCTGCTTAGATGGTTAGTAAGTGCATTGGATAGTGTGGTTTTATGGATTTTGTAAAGATTTATGGGTTACGGGCTAATCTTCACTGATTTCCTTGCGATGTTTTTTTTTATTGATATATATTTTTTGTGTTTTTGTTTTGTAGTGACATAATTTATTCTTTCGTTAACTTGATTTATTTAATTGAAATTATTCATTCTAAATTTTAATTGTATTATTTTATTTTAAAATTTAAATGTTATCCAAATTTTAATTGTACTATATAATTTAAATAGTTAATGTTATCCAAATTTTAATTGTGTTATGTAATTTTTGAATTGTAAGCGTTAAAATCATGTTGTGTTAGTTTTAAATGGGTTTTCGACACAATGTAAAAATTGTTGATGAAATAAATGAAATGAAATGAATGAAATATCGTTTTTTATACACTTACCAATGCTGAAACGGTTAACACGTATTCCGTACCTACATAATTTTGAACCTCCCCATGGACATTTTCCTCGGTTATTAATTAAAAACAAACAGCTGTTTCCTACTGCACTGCCAATACCTATACTGGCAACATGTCTGTAACAGCTGATTTTAAAAAAAAATCCCTTTGAGGGTTTGAATTTGATGGCCGGATTTTTTTCCGCCGTTTTTTTTTTTTTTTTTAAAGTAACGGCCACGCGTAACACACGTTTAAATGTAAAGCTGGAATCAGAACAAACAAGTTTTGTTTAAGACAAATACTCTAACAGAGACAAAAACTCTAATAAATATTGTAATAATAGACTCGTATCGGACTCGTATTTCTTTATTTAATAAGATCAATGTTCGATCCGCTTTTATTCTTGTATCTTGTATACCTAATTATGTTAATTGCTAAATCTTCGTAGACAAGGTAGGTACAAAGTAACACGAGCGGTATAATATGCCAACAACATGACGTTTTCTGTCAGCGTAACTCATTATCCCATCAATTTCCTGTCTATACAACATTTTCACAAACAAATTATTAAACATTTTAATTAGAGAACGAAATTGGTAGAGTTTATTTGTCTTAATTTCGATACAAGAACATGTTTATAATAAATACACATCACATAAAACATCTTTAAGTCAAAAAAACCACAAAAAAAATCGTCAATAAAAATACGAAAAATAATGAGCGGCCATCTTGAAAAATTATCATAATTTTTCCTCGATCCCTCTGCGTCGCTGTTACGCTACCGGCTCATATTACCATACTGCTTTGATGTGGAAACGAATCGTTTGTGTAAACTGGGACGAGGTAATGTATAGGGCTTTTTTTACTCTTAAAAATATCGGTTATGGATAAGGGGGTAAGCAGAACTGGAAGTACGGAAGCCAGCATTGAAAAAGCTTTCAAAAGAGACGGAATTTGCGTCCAGAGTATCAAGAGAGTTTAGTTACAATTGGTTCTAAAGCATGATTTATGGTGCGTATCGTGTTTAGCTTCACCTGACATCTTTGGCTTTATATGCCGCCAAAAAAAAGCCAGCATACTGCAAGCAAGTAAAAATTACACAATACGTACATGAATCCGAAAAATCTGAGGTGCGTGCGTTGGGTTTGAACACCAGTCCTATGACTTCTCATTCTGACGGTTACTCCACTAGGATATCACTGCTAGTAGAAGCCTAGCAGAAGCCTGCAGCTACCTTGTAGAAGAACAGAAAGAGAGAGAGAGAGAGTTTCTACTACGTCTTTCAACGTGGTTTACAAAAGCTTTTCGTTAGCTGATAGACCAACTGCTAGAACGTCACTGTTTTTAGCCAACCCCTATGAGTCAACTTTACTACGCACTGGGAAATCGTTTGATTACGGATGACCTATTTTACAAATTACAACGAGGCAACTTGTGAAAAACAAGACATGCAAATGGGTATGATGGAGATATTTAAGTTATGAATAAATATTTCCGCCATTAAGAACCAATTCATCGTGATGAACTCTTTTGCTGTAATATTCTAAACTCCAGAAAATGCTTCTTTAGACGGCGACGATCGACGTCTCTATAGAGTTGCATGAGAATCATGTCAGGATCAGTCGAATCGTTGCGATGTCATTTTTAGTTGGCGATTTTGCTGTTATTGTTTACGTTTTTTTTTCATATCAGCCCACTGCTGAGCAAAGGCCTCCCTCATGATTTACCAATCCTGTTTAAAATTTGCCTTCTAATTTATAATCATCATCATCATTATCAGCCCTTAAGGCGATTATATGAGCTAAACGCGAGTTTTAGAATTACTGAAAGTATATGGATTCACTGCTATAAACAAGACCAGAAAAATATATGATATTCTTCAGGATATATGCTAGCATGGTCCAGTTTTGAAAACATAATACAATTAATTTGGCTCGATATAAAGAAATCACGAACTTATCTCTGAAAATATCTTTCAAACAAAAAAAAGGATTTCGTATGCTTTTTTTGTTTGAAGTTATGCAGGTGATAATTCTGATTTTTTGGCAAATAATTCTACAAGCAACATATTAGCATGAGAGTGTTTTGGTTTTTTAATCCAATCAATAGTTTTTTTGTAAATCGATCGAAACCACCCATTTCGCGGTATTTGACCCGCAGTGACTGACGTAACAATCACTTTGTAGTGCAAGCTGATTAGAATTTTATTCTAACTGCATTTCAAACTAATTTTGAACTACCAAAAATAAAGTTGCTAATTTAGCTCGTCTAATCGCCTTAATCACTCACTTTTGGGTATTAATAGGCTACACTTTTTTCTCCCAGACTTTCTGGTTCAGTGCGTACCTTGTCCAGGTATTTCCCGTGACTTTGACGATATCTTCGACCCAACGAGCTTTAAGAAGCTCCAGTATACAGTAAAACATGGTAACTGTTAACTGCATTATCACACACTCTACTACATTAAAATCAAAAGCCTGCATTACTCTGCCCACCCACATCTCGGTATAAACAGAAACCCCACAATTACAGCGACGCTTTACATGATAAAGCGGTACTCTCCTCGGAGTACAGGTGCATTGTCGAGTGCAAGACATTTGCATGTGACAGTTTATGCAGCGGTGTAGCATGCCGGTTTATTGGAGCTGCGTATGATACCTACGTTGTAATGCTTCGTGGATATTTGTGTTGTTACATTAAGGCTGATTTTCCAGGGTAGCACGAGTTTTTTTTTTGCAATTTGCAAGCCAGTGCTATGTTTTAAGTTATTGAAAATATTCCTCGCGACTGTAAGACGTATGTAGTTACATAATTATGAGCATTAAAATCATCAACATAACCGTACAAGTTCATAAAGATCGAGTAAATGGTTTTTCAAGGTAAAAATCGTTCCAAAATCGTTCTTATAGACGATATGAACTTGGAGTGTTGTACTGATAATTTTGATGATTATAATTCTGTAACTACATACATACGTGTTACAGTCGCGAACAGTATTTTAATCAACACACATCCTAGCACTGGCCTGCATATTGCAAAAAACGTAAAAAAAATGAATTTCGCAAACTTCCTGACGCTTTCACCTTAAACAAAATATACCTTTAATCGAAATTCAAAAATGTTTATCAGCTTTAGTTTATACATCATCGTTTTTGCCAACATAATGTTATTTAATACACACACACACAATCAGTTATTTCTTAGAAATAGCCTAAAACCTGACAGGTTCTACCATATTAAATCATACCAACCACTTGTATTTTCCATCACACTGAACTGCAAACTCCAGCCTTCCGATCTGCTTAGAGAAGCGATACAATTTTAATATGAAAAAGTAAGCAAGTAACAAGGATAACGAGTTTCTTGGTCGAAGGTTTGCACTTCATTTAATACTATACAAGCTGGTTAGACCTGCTGTGTTGTATGGATCAGAATGTTGGGCCACAAAAGGGATGAATGAAAGGCATCTGCATGTCGCAGAGATGAGAATGCTAAGTGGGATGTGTGGTGTTACGCGAATGGATAAAGTAAGGAATGAGTATATTAGAGGAAGTCTTAAAGTGGCGCCGGTGACTGAAAAGTTGTGTGGTAATCGGTTGTCGTGGTAGGGGCATGTGATGCGGAGGAATGAGGAAAATGTCGTAAAAAAGTTTTGAGTATGAATGTGGATGGGTATTTGAGTAGAGGAAGACCAAAGAAACGATGGATGGACTGTGTTAAGAAGGATATGGTAAGAAAAGAAGTGTCTGATGAGATAACGAAAAATAGAGGAGTATGGAAGAAGAAGACATGCTGCCAAATAAATTGGGATAAGGGCAAGAGAATGATGATGAATGACAAGCTGACCTTCAGCTTGTATAGTATTAAATCCTACTATTAATATAAATGCGAAAGTTTGTGAGTATATATAGATGTATGGATGGATGTTGGTTACTCTTTCACGCAAAAACTACTGAACGGCTTTGGATGAAATTTTGCACACAGATGGTTTACAACCTGGATTAACACATAGGATACATTTTATCTCGGTAGTAAGATTCCATGAGAGGAGGAGCTCGTGGCTAAATAGTAACAGCCGCTCGGGCTGATCTTTAGGTTAAGCTGTGCTTGCCTAGGTTGGTCTGTGGATGGGTGACCACCCTTACATACCGAGTTTCCTCCGTGCCTCGGAAAGCACGTTAAGCTGTTGGTCCCGGCTGTCATTTGTCCATCTTTGGCAGTCGTTACTGGTAGTCAGTGGCCCAAAGAGTCTGACAACCAGTCTTAGCAAGGGGTATCGTATTTCCCAGTATTAACTGGGTTGTGGAGGTCAGATAGGCAGTCGCTTCATGTAAAATACTGATATTCAGCTGCATCCGGTAAGACTGGAAGCCGACCCCAACGTAGTTGGGAAAAGGCTAGGCAGATGATGAGTAAGATTCCATGACACAATTTTGGGACTTCACGCGGGCGAGCCGCTGGCAGAAGCTAGTGAAGTTTTATAACTTCTCGCTCGGCTCGGCTCGGCTCGGCTTGCATACTGAGTTTTTTGGGATCGATAATACTATTAACAATTAAATAAACGGGCGCAAACCTGTAGTGCTCTGACGCAAGCCTATAGTGCTCCAGCGCAAATCTGTAGTATTTAACATCAATGACCACATGGAGGAATGTCAGTAAAAGGAGCTTCACAGACGATTTTTCCCTGTTCTGCATGGACCTGTAGAACTATCTGCATCTACGGATGCTTGACTACGTTCCGGGGACCGGTACGGAGAAAACAAAGGTTTTGTCTATGTTATTATGGATGAAATTATGATGACAAATAACTAGATCGACAAAAGCCAAATTAAAGCCGAATGTGTAATCATTTTGGCTTTAATATTTAACAATACTGCCGAATGTAATGTGCAGACCCGAACAAAGTGATAGCACTCCTAATTTATATTAATAGAATCATGAAGAACAGCGTATAGGTACGTGGAAACAGCTTATAATAAGTACGTTATTATGTTTCCATTAACGTGGTGTTTCCCGGAACTTCTGTTTAGTTCAATTTATTTATTGGTGCTGTGTGCAATTATTGAATGGAAATAGAAATACAACAACGTAGTGAGTTAGATACTGTGTTTAATTAAATACCTGTGTTTTCCGGGATTATATACTGGTTGCAGATATGTTTATAATTAATAGAAAGTCAAGGAGTTGGAACTTTATAAAATAAAGGTGGCCCCATGTAATTGAAGGTTGAAAAAACGAATTTCTACGGGTTAATTGTGCGATTGATTGTACCACTGTCTTCCTGATTATTTATAATTGGTCTATTATTTGGGTTTCGTAAGTATGCAATATCGTTTTGGGGTGTATGCACTTGATAAAAAAAGTTTCATACACTCATTAATAACATACCTTTTACTCGAGGCCTGAATAAAAACGCAATTTTATCAAATACTCACGTATAATGCATCTCTCTATCAATGAAAAAAAAATTGAATTGGATCATTCGTTCCGGAGACTACATACAATCTTACAATCAAATTAACCTTATTGTAATATTAGTTACAGATAACATTTATTAAATGTATCATTCTATAACTACCACTGATCTGCAAAATGCCAATTTGGCTGCTGTCAAAATTTTGCCCCTGTGTGTGGGGAGGCCGAATCGGCCACCGTAGTTTATACGTTAGTATTTGACATAAATAGATGATTAAACCTGTGCCTAACTCGCTTAAACTTGCGCAGAGTCTAGGGGAAAGAACAAAAAATACATTTTCCCTCAGTTTAACAACAAACGACGCTTTTTACAGTGCCCCCAGTACAATAAAATATCATTCATAATCATATTTACACTCAAAAATCTTTTAGTAAAAAAACCACTATTAAATCAAGAACTTTCTCGAGATGTAACATTTAACATAACTTAAATTACTTCCAAAAATGCTAAAGTATCTTTATATAAATTTAACTTAAAATAATTGAATACTTGATTCTTGCTTCAATTGATTACTTAGCTGTTTTATTGGTTTATGGCACAAGGGTTATTGGTTAGGTTGGAAAGGTTAGGTAAAGTTTTCTCGAGACAAACTAAAGATGGTTGGACTTTTCTTTGCACAGACGTCTGACTATTATTGTCTGAAAAGTAAAGGTCGGTCGAAGATCGTTCCATTTAAATTAAACTTCTTTTTTATCTACACTAATAACAGAAAAGATTAGATTTTTGTTTGTTTGTTACGATTTAATTCAAGAACTCTTCAACTGATTTACAAAAGTAATTCCTAAATAGAAACCTACTTCTTTACTGAGTAAAATTTGCTATGAATTATAAAGGGTGTAAAACACCTCTTAATGAATACGAAAGGCACTTGTTCTACTCGTCATTCTGATCATTTTTCAACCGACTTCCAAAAAGAGGAGGTTATCAATTTTTTTTTTTTTTTTTTTTTTTTTTTTTTTTTTTTTTTTGTGTTTGTTACCTCAGTACTCTCGACTGGGTGAACCGATTTTGATGGATCTTTTTTTGTTTGAAAGCTGGTGCTTCCCGTTTGGTCCCATTTTAGTTTGCTGAAGACCTGATGCTGATCTTCGGAGATATACAACGGAACTCTTCAAAAATACACAGCATATCTGCAGTGATTGCTGCCATCGCTTGTAGGTTCATTGTTTATACTATACTATGACGTAACATCACGCCTGTATGCTCTGAGGGGGTACGCACATGTGTAAAATACACCCGATTTCGAAAATATTTGTTACCTCAGTACTTTCTACTGGGTGAACCGATTTTGATCGTTCTTATTTTATTTGAAAGCTGGTGCTTCCTGTGTGGTCTCATAATCATCAAATCAGAAGCTGATGATGGGATTCTGGAGAAATAGAGAGAATTCTTCACATTTTATAGGCACACTAGAAGCGGTTTGGGTAGTTTTAGGAATTGTACTTTCTCGAAGTGATCACAATTCAATTTGATGAAGATCTGATGAAGAACTTCGGAGATATGCAACGGAACTCCTCAATAAATGATAGCAAATGTACTGGGATTGCCGAAATCTCATATCTGTCTATTGTTTACACCAGTTCATAACCTAAAATCACGCCGGTACGCTGTGAAGGGGTAAACACATGTGAACCACTAAAAAGTGAAAAATAAAAACTTTTTTACAAAAAATAAAACCGACTTCAGAGAAAACAAAAAAGTGAAAAATAACTTCAGAAAAAACGCTTCAGAAGTCGGTGACAAAAAAATTAAATCAATCAAACAAAGGTCACCGACTTCTGAAGCGTTTTTTCTGAAGTTATTTTTCACTTTTTTGTGTTCTCTGAAGTCGGTTTTATTTTTTGTAAAAAAGTTTTTTGTTCTACACTATACCTGGGAACCTTCTAGTTACGGAGATATTGGGGGTCAAAGTTACAATATTTTGACAAGCTTTTTTTTTAATACCACTTTTTATCGCATAATTTTTACTTAAAATATCTCTACGACCCCCGTACTATTCAATCCATCCATCCGCACAATGTTTTGAGTGTGTTACATTGATTTATACCACAAAACCTGATTAATAACCTAAAAAAAAAAGTTGTTTCCCAGCAAATTTTTTTGCGTAAAGTTACTTAGTTTGATATACAGAATGCTTGGTTAACGGCTTTGTGATGAGGTGAAATACACCCTGTATTAATATCATACAAATTAACCGGGCTTTCACAATTTTCGCGGACGAATTCGCGAGAAAGTGCTATTAGTAATAAATGGGCTTGACAAATTAAAGTCACAATCAAAGCGATACTCGAAACTTATTTGACGTTTAACTACAAACTATGAATTTTTATCATTGTAATTGCTGATAGAATCTGTTACTTTGTCTTCTGGAACTTGGAACTCTGCTCTTGACAAGAACTGTGGTTTAAAAACCCCGGATTGTTCAAATTAAAGTTAGTTATAACCTAGCATTTTTAGTTACGAACAATCTCTCTGACTTTTAAACACTATCCGTATCAGTTGAAATGATTATCTATACTAATATTATAAAGCAGAAGACTTTGTTTGTTTGTTTGTTTGTTTGGTTGAACGCGCTAATATCAGGAACTACCGGCTCGAATTGAAAAATTTGTGTGGGATAGTCTATTTATCGAGGAAGGCTTTAGGCTATATAACATCACACTACAATCATTAGGAGCGGAGCAGGAATGAAAAATGTTCCAAAAACGGGGATTATTGTTACTTTTGTTTTTCTCTCTTATGTGACGCAGACGAAGTAGCGCGGGTCAGCTAGTATTTCTTATATCCTTTGCGAATTCAGTTGTGTGTACTTTAAATTAAAATACAAGCATTTCTATTAACTCTAAAAAGCCGAGTTTTTCAAAAAAATACACAATCCCCAAACGATTTGAAACCTTTTCAAATAAAAAAACAGTGAAAACGTTTTAAAAACTCAGAGAAAACATTACATGCCTTTTTTTAAAATAACAACTGAATTGAATTTCGTTGCTTTGGTTCAAATAAGGAAAATGTGAACAGATGCAGGTTATGGGGTTTAAATAGGGGTGTGTCACATGATGGGATTTTTTATGGTAGGTTTGTAAGGGATTATGATATCGATAATGTGTAAAATTGGGTTTTCATTGAGAGGTCATTGTTTGCGCTTTATTTTACGTATGACATTATTTTGATTGCTTTTTAAAACAAAGATCGTAGATATTTGACAGTCGTTACAGATAAGATAGACAGTGGTCCAATAAGTCTGACATCCGGTCTTACCAATAACCCAATACTAACTGGGTTTTAGAGGTCAGATAGACAGTCGCACCATGTAAAATACTGGTATTCAGTGGCTTCTGGTAAGACTGTAAACCGACTCCAATATAGTTGGGAAAAGGCTAGGCAGATGATGATGCTTTTTAAAACAAACGAGACAGTATAAGTAGAAAAAGTATTTGAAAATGATACAAAGTTGTTTTTTTATCGTTTGATTGCATTTTACTACATGATACATAGGATTCACAAAGTATCACAAGCTAAATTGATAGTTACGTTCTAAGGAACGCTAGGGACTGTTTCTCGTTAAAACAAACCCCGGCTGCCACAGACCTATTACTGAATCGTCACAATTTAGCGAGACACGTAAACTCGACATGGGGCAGATTAGAGAAACGGGAAGTGACGAAACAAATTACCATTTCGGCAACCCAACCTTGACCATAATACTAAACGAAACGCACTTCCAAAGTCTCATTATTATAGAAAACAATGAAAATATTTCCGTAGGGCTTAAAGTGTTCTTTGCAAAATATGTTACTTAAAGAATAATTTTGATATTCTGCTCAATTCACAAGTTATTTACAATGAAAAAGCCGTTGTTTTCCTAACTCAATTAATTATGTTTGTGTTAGTTTTTGTTTAGTTTAGGGGTGAGCGAAGTGTTAATTGATTAAATATGTCGTGTAACCAAAATTACTCAATTTATACACATAATATTTATGAATATATTAAATTATTTTTCGTGACCTTTCGCGATAACGACTACAAAGTACTATAAAAAAATACTGACAACAAAACAGTATATTTTTTTATATTTTTTAAGATAGATAAAAATTACTGTTAAGTACTGTCAGTTTTTCTTCGTCATCCCACTGCTGGGCAAAACCCTCTCCGAATTGCTTCCAGGTCTTCCAATCTAGGGTTGTTTCATCCATCTCGTCCCACCAAAGAAAAAAGAAGGTTAGTTCAATTTAAACAAAATTTAGTTCTTTCAGATTGATGTGAATACCCAGGTTTTTTGACAAAGCTCCCGATCTGTTCATATTCCGAACTAGGCTACAGTTATAATAACCAAAAAAAACCATGGTTTTTGGTTTACATCAGTCGGGTTTCAGTTAGATCCAAAACACAAAAAAAAAACGAGTTTACGAGCAGAACATAAATATGTTAGTATATAGGCCAATATTACCAAAATATCATAAATAAAATATTGAGAAGAAAACACAAATATTTAGAAAACCTAAAGGGATCACTGTCGTCTAGTCCTGTCAAATAGAATTTCTACCAACCTTTTTCGTAAAAATACTAATAATTAATATTCTACTATTATATCCCTTAAAGATAAACCAAACCTACACTGTTTTTAGGGTGACCATCGTTATTTGATATCAAAAATTATTGTAGAATGAAATAAAACTTGATTCACAAACAAATGGGTAGGGAAAAGTGAAAATGTTATTGTAAAGTAGGTACTAAATTGATCTAAATTAAACATTGTAGGTCAAACAATATTTAATGCCTGTACTAGGTACTTACCTAGGTACCTGTACTAGGATTTTTTATTTTTTACTTGTAGCAACTGAAACCGAACTCAGAATGAAATAATTCTTTTACACTACCATAGTTAACTGCAACAGAATTTTGTGTAGAAAAAGTGAAAGTTCTTCATAGTCAAAGTTTTTTTTTGTTTAACATTTGTGTATATTATTTTAACATGAATAAGTAAATAGTTTGCTATTATTTTGCCGGCAACATCGTACAAATATAAAAATGATAATATAAAGCCTGCTAGGTTTATCTAAAACCTGCCTAGATCTGGGAATCAAACTCACAATTCTCTTGTTCAACAGTGGCTCTTACGATTACTAGACTAACGAGGCGTTTCTTATTTATTTATTCATTCATCAAACAATTTACACTGTGTTGGAATTATACAACAAATTACATTTAAAATCATAACAGAAGCAGTAATCAAATACAACGTCATGGACAAAAAAAAACTAAATATAAACAATTATTAGAATGTCATCAGTAAATACCATTAAAAGCATAAAAAAGTCAAACCAAAAACCAAAAGCAAAAATACAACATCTATATTCCCTTAAACGAACAATTAAATTACTGTTTATATGTCCAATCATAAAAAGCTCAAACAAAACCATGTCAACTACGTTCATATTAGGCAAACTTCATAAGAATCTCTTATCCTCTTGTCCGTTGGATTCTGTAGAAACTTTAGTAAATACTAAAACACGACTTGCCTTTCGTCCATTGCCAATTAAACCGTGATGGCACTACCATCAGTATTACTGACGTTATTACAGTGTCAATCTAATATATTACTAACCGCACAGACCGCACTATGACACAGCTGCAATGTCTTTGACAAGGCTCCTTGTAGGGCGTCACAGCGAGTAAGAAGTGACAGTCTCAGTAAAACGATGACAGTTAGTCAATGAAATGGGTTTGACATAAGCTACCGAAATGCGTTAAACAGGTTTGAAAGTTGTTGTCGAAAAAATTTGACAACGATTGTCATTTGTTTTTTTTTGGGGCATTTTTAGGCCCTCAATTCATATGAAAATCCTAATTTTAAAACTATAATACGAAAGTATCTTCTTTACCATGTGGTTAAATATTTGTAGATGATTTATAAGGCATTATGCCCCCCCCCCCCACCTTATTATGATTACGGGTTTAAGAAAAAAAAATTAAAACGTGTAGTAACTATAATTCAATGTTTTTCCATTCATTAGACGCTGTAATAGTGAGCAAAAAAAGAATGTAGGCAAGAGCTTATTCTTTTAAACTACGTTTTTTGTTTTGAGTGGCATTTTCACCAGGCTGGATTATACAAGACCAGAAAATAACCAACGTTGTCTATACCCACTCAACGTAATCGCAAAAAATTAAATACAATGAACAACTTACAGAGAGTAACAAATTCTAAACAAAGTGTAATAATATACTGTTTTCTCACAACAATAAAGCTAGCAGCAATGAAACATAAACACACTTCATACCATATACACAAAATTAACCCAAAAACCCTTCCACAGAAAAATCACCAACGAAAATAAAAACACGATGAAAATAAATTATCGTCGAGACTGTCCTGTACGTGTTTTATATCTGGCCATCCTTCGCTCCTCGCGTAAGCCTTGCGACGGTTTTTTTTTCCAAATGACAAACGGTTTGGATCCCTCACCCATTTGTCGTTGGTCCGTCCTCATTGGACATACAGATACCTTTATTGTTAGCGATTTTTCAAAACAAAATATATTTCGACTCTTATTTCCCATCCTTTTCTGGGATTTATGCCTTCGGTTATGCTTTTTGACGTAACCCTGGTCGGGTACGATTGAATAGATTTCGCAAAGGTCCGCAAATGTATGTGTTTTTACGCAGCTGCCTGTGAAATCGATTCGGAAAGAGTAATGATGGTAATTCAGTATTTTACGGTTTCGATGTATCGAAACATTCGCGATTTCAATGGAGCATTTAAACGATATCGTATGTTCGAATCCTTTTGCTTACCAAATAACTGAAACGTTTCGTTTTTAGTCAATAGAGCCCATTTTAGATGAGTAAATTTAACTTTACTACAGTGTGCAGTACACACGTTTGTTTGGATATCTTTTATCAAAAGCATTTATGATAGATATATATATATCGTCGATAGATATCATATTTCTCAGTGGTTGTTTTCTAAATTTATCGCAATTAAAAAAAAAACAACGAAATACGGTTTAAATTCGATTTTGTATTAGTTATTATGATATTTATGTATTGGACGTACAACACAGTAGTTTCTCAAGTTATTATGTCTTGTGTCTGTGACTGTAGCTTCGTTTGTTTTCGTTTTATTGATATTCAAAAGTGCCGTAATGGCCAAATCGAACTAAAATTATTTGAGTTTGAGTTGATCTTAAACTTTATCAGTATTTTTGTTTTTTAAAACAGTACTATGATAAACCAATTGAGTGTTTTATTAATTGTAAACTTACATACAGGGTGTAAACCACCTCATCACAAAGCCGTTAACCGAACATTCTGTACATCAAACTAAGTAACTTTATGCAAAAAATATTGCTGGGAATCAACTTTTTTTTTGAGGTTATTAATCATGTTTTGTGGTAGAACTCAATGTTACGCACATAAAACATTGTTCTGATAGATGGATTGAATAGTACGGGAAAAAAAAAGTTAAATTCTTACAAAAATACTTGTATTTCAAAAAGAACTTGTCAAAATGTTGTAACTTTGACCGCCCCATATTTCCGTAACTAAAAGGTTCCCAGGTATGGTGTAAAACAAAAAAAATATCGCAATGGTGGGGAGAACAAGTGCCTTTCGGCTTTGTGAAGAGGTGTTTTACACCCTTTATAAATGAGCGTTAAAAATATTGTAATAACTTTGTTTGCTGCAGCAAACCTTACGTGGTGACTCTAACTTGAACTTGGTCGATTTTGTTTCTCGATAAATCAATATGTTGGGTTATAAGGCCTGAATTCTTTTCGCGTTGATGGACGGTCCAATACGGTCGGTCATGACGTCAGCGAGAACAAAATCGGTCAACAAACAAACAACTGTCGGTCGCCGCTGATGTCAGCGTCGTAGTACGGTGCTATGTAGAACAAACACAATGTATATTCAAACGCGACCAACCGTGCGGGACCGACCGTCAGCGTAACAAGAATTCAGGCCTAACTCTATGCGATTAATATTATTATTCGTAACTGTACCTCTATTTTTTGAGCTAACTTGACTGGACTACAATTTGCCTTCTTCACTCACATCTGCAAAACATTATGACAAAAGCATTTTCGCTTGATTGATTCTTTAGATTTTCCAGACCAGTGATTGTTCATAACTTCGATTTGATCTGAGTGATGTGTCTGAGTTTCTGTCTGCCTTGTTAGTCTAGCGGTTGCAAAGCGTGACTCATCTATTAATGTTCCCACTGCTGGGACACAGATCTCTTCTCTATGAGAGGGAATGGGCTATAATCCACAACACAGACCTAGTGCGAATTGGTAGATTTCACATTACTGTCTTTAATTTTCTTGGTTCTAGGACATGTTTTCCTTCACCATTTTGAAACCAGTGACACCAAAAGCGTGATTATTAAGTATGAAGTCTTGGCTTCGATTCCCGGGAACGGTAAATTATGACTGATCTTTTTCAACAGAAATTTCTCAGTAGCTATTTGTGCCTGGTTGTTGGCAAAATACTCGCTCCCTAATTACCTTAGTACCTGAATTTAAGCGGTGAAATATATTATAGGTCTGCTATAAGGGCACGTCTGCCTAGCTCTTCGGTTATTACAGACGTGATGTTTACTTTGTATCTATCTATAGCACTACGCTCGAGATATGTCGGCGAAAATTGAGATACCTCGGCTAATTTTCATTACATCTATTATAATTTTGTTGCATATGCCACTTGGTAAAGATGTAGTTTTCTAATAGTGAAAGAATTCTGAAGAATCTTCTTTACATTTTAGTTTAGAAGTTAAGAACTCTGGTTTTTCAAGTTTACTGTCTTTCCGGACAGAGTTGATTAAAAAAAGAGAGTTCAGGAAATATTTAAGAAGCAAAGCTTTGTTCATTATGAGAAATTACAAAATATTTGTAGTAGCAGTAATTAGTGACGAGTTTCAATTTTGATGACTACAAAACCCTATAAATTCATTTTCTACGCACTTCTTCATCATTTCAGCTAAAAACGTCCACTTCTGGACATAAGCCTCCACCAAGTGTCGCTACGTTAACCGATCCAGTAGGCGCGTCACTCACACGAAATAAGTCGAGGCGGTATCAAAGCGCGGGCGCACAATTACATAGAATGTGAAGGAAGCACAGCCGTCTGCGCCTCGACTCCACGTAGAGACCTATCCTCGGACGGCGCCTCGACTTACCAGTGAGCGACGCGCCTTAAGCCTGTAATAAAAAATAGTGGATCCTGCAACCTCCATCAGGTTATCGGCCTACCCAGTAAGAGGCCTTCCAACGCAACATGTTCTGGCTCACAGTGGCCACTCTAGAACTAGCCATCCATTCCACAAGCGTAACCTGCCCACGCAACGCACTTTTGACATCATTAATTTTATCAGTACTGCCTTCAGTAAATACTGCCGTCGTTTCAATTTCATGCTCTATGACCTTAATAAAAAATTTCAGCCAGCCAATTTCTTCAGTCTCGGTTACATCAACGTTCCATACATCAACATCACATTATTATCTAGACCAACGTCAAAGCAGGCTATTTAGGCCGAAATTATTCCAGTCCATCCGTGACTTTGATATTTCTCGTCAAAAACCTTTGTAGCCAGTGACAAGGGTTCTAGACCTGAATCTTTGAAGAGTTATGAATATGTATTACTATCATTGTGTCTCTTGTAATATAGGCTTTCATCTTGTTTCCAGGGATCACTTTGAAAGGCTTAGATAGGATCTGTGTTCGGAATTGGCATGTTTTGTTTTCTTTCGGTGTATGAATATGTTAGGTTGTGGAGAGAATGCTTTACTATTTTTAAATCCAGTTCTAAGTATCACTAAACATAAGCTTAAGGCTTGGATTCCTGTCGTGCTGACGGTCGGTCAAAATGTTGTTATGTTGCTATAAAAAACACAATGGTGATCCGTGCAATCAAGTGAAAAGTAACTATCGCGATCAAACATATAAACTGCGTTCAAGAACTGTTACTATTTTTTATTGTGTAATATTGCCACGAACATCTTTTGAACGCGGTTCGTCTGTGTAGATCGAGTTTAATTTGTAAAAACAAACCGTATTATAAAAGACAGTAATCTCATTTCCCAAAAATACGATTAGAACGATAAGCGATCAGTTCTTTGAAATAGGAACCCTCCACTTAGCATAGCCATCATCCTCCCCACAAAAGGGAACGCTATCGTTTCCAGGTCCCCCAAGAAAACAAAGGGGAAATGAAATCGAATGAAGTTTCCTTTCTTACGATAAAGCCAGAAGTTCTAGTTAGCGAGATTTTGGGGTTAAAGTAAGCACAACTTTACGTCAGAAACTTGTAGTAGTTAGGACTTTGGAAGCACGAGACGGTGTTTAGGAGAGGCGTAACAGATGCATTAGGCTTGCTTGGATTTTCGTTAGAGATTATTTCTCTCCGCCCTCTTAAGGAAAAGTAAATTTGACAGAATGCATCATTAGTTTCTAGATGGATGCATTTGGCATGTTCGGATACGCAGGGTACTATCAAAATGGTGCACCGTCGATACAACTTATTATCGGTAATGGTATACTGTCGATACCTACAACGTACTATCGATTTGGCGTACTGTCGATGCGGCGTACTGTCGATGTAGCGTACCATCGATTTAGTGTACTGTCGACTTATTAACCCGTCGATGGAACGCTATCGATACAATGACCGTCAATGTACTTACTGTCGATAATAAGTAGGTAACCCATGAACGGGGTTAGATAATTTTACTTAGAAAGATTCCTATTCGTCTATCTTAAGACTAGATGACCCACGCAACATCGTTTGCATCACATAAGAGATGAAAAAGCGCACAAAACAAATAAATTTTCCTCGTTTTCGCTAAATTTAACATTTATGCTCCGCTCCTATTGGTTGGCTAGAACCTTCCTCGATAAATGGACTATCCAGACTTTTTTAATTTCAACGAGTAGTTCCTGAAATTAATGCGTTCAACCAAGCAAACTCTTCAGCTTCAATTTTTGGTAAAGTTTGTTTTTAGTCAAGGTTGGTTAAAGTAAGATACAGCAGAATGCAAAATTAGTTGCTGAATATGTTGTCAAATTGTAATTCGTTCTTCTGTTTGACAATAATTGCCACCTTTATTTGTGAGTAGCTGTTGCCCTCGACTTTCATTCGCGTAAAATAGGGTAAACGACAAAAAAAAATCTAATTTTAGTCTGACAGGTAGATTATTAATAGTATATTTTATAACAAGGGACTAAACGAAGCCATTATAAATACCCGAGGTGGTTTGACTCCCGAGCTTGCGAGGGAGGCAATGAAGGCGAGGGTATATTAGATTGGCGTTTAGTCTCGAGGTGCAAACTGTACTTTTCACTTCGAGTGCGAGAAAAATAGTCATTTAAAACCGAACACACTCGACAAAAATTCTGAACTGAAGGGTCAGTTTTTTCTTCTATCAGGTCAGTCACAGATTAACAATTTAAAACACAACACAAACTTTCAACATTTTTGCAATGAAGATGATCCACACTCCACAGATAATTAGTATTTACCTACATTACTGCAGTAGCTAGCAACAGAGGCATTGCACATACTTTTCAAAATCAACGACGCACACAAACAATCATAAATTTTTCTCGCGTTAAAGAGTTCATTTGTTTTGTTTTTTTCAATAAACCGCTTTCTATTTGCATTCGAAATTTAAATGAAAGCCTTTGATGAGTCTCTTTTGTGACCATGTTTTAGAGTAAAAGATCGTTCAATTTTTAAATTACTTTTTACTCCCTAGGGAATAAACGGTCACTTTAATCTCGCTTCGTAGGGCTATAATGGCGTACTTTTAGAGCATGAGAAGTGAAAAAAATATTTGATACGTATTTTTTCTTTTGTTACGTAATTCAAGATAGACGAAGATACGACACTTTTTAAAATAAGTCACGCCAGGTATAATTTTTAGCTAGTTCTGACATCACGAGTCCCCACTACCGAGTTTTGATGTGTTTTATCTTTGTCAATTCATTGATTTATAAAAACAAAAAAATTGTGTCCATTATTTTTCAATATTCTAATTGACGGACTAAATAAGTTTGGACTATTTTTTTTTTAATGTGAATTATAATTTCGTCATGAAATTTAATAGTAAAAATATTACATCCCTGTTTAAATAGAATTTAATTTATACAAGTAATTCTTTTTCACAGAACCCTAACATTTTTCTAAAACAAAACTTAACAAATAATATTGTAAAGTAAACAGTTTCAGCTCAGTAACTGCCGTTTGTATGTCCAAAGCGAGATATCAATTTAGATGTACTTTTCACCACTATTGTTTTATTATAATTAAATATTTCTCATTAAGCGATATCAAGTTTTGCATTGTTTCTATGAATAAATTAAGCTCGACTACTTACTTGAAAATTAAATTTCAATTTTGTGGTCCCAGATTCATGCAAGTTTATTCGAATGCTCATTTTAAATGAATAACAAATAACATTTCAACGTTCATTTGAATAATTGAATACAGCATTGTTTTAAAAAATATCAAAAAATTTCTGACTCTGCAGTCAGAGTCAAGGAATTGTATCAAGGAAACTCTTTGAAGAAACTATTATTTTATTAACATTTTGTAGTCAAAATTTCAATAACTGGAGCATCACCGATTTATTAGTGGCTTTCAGTATATTTCTGGAACAAAAAATGGGGATCCTTGGAAGCAGTTGGTCCATGAAGTAGTTCAGAATGAAGGATGGATGATCACCAATTACATGCCTATTTTCATCCATCCCTCGGAACACATGTTAAGCCGTTGGTCTCGGCTGTCATTTGTAGATCTTTAACAGTCGTTACAGGTAGTCAGTGGTTCCAAAGTCTGACAACCAGTCTTGTCAAAGGTTATTGTACTACCCAGTACTGAACGTCTCTTTGTGCCTATTGGCCTTATTTCGTTCTGTCTGATATGTAAATTACGGTTTTTTCCTCTTCCTCCGCTATACTTTCTGATTACTTTTGTTGCGGGATCCAAGTTAGTTAAATTTATTCTTAGGGACTTCGTCGAGCTTCATTCGCTCGGCGCTTTTCTGGTAGTCGGCTCTGTTGATTCTGGCTTTCAGGAGTTACAGTGGTTTGGGAATAGTGTGGCGGGCTACTCAGTGCTAACTGGGTTGGGAAAATCAGATAGGAAGTCCCTTCATGTTTATTTCTGGTACTCAGCTGCATCCAGTTGTCCAGTTATGGAAAGGCTGGGCAGACATTTAAACATGTCATTTTGGGTGAGCATGGAAAATTAACGCTGACCTGTATCGTTGGATACTGGTCCCCAACTAGATGGATCGACCTTGAAAAGATGACTGGGTCATATTAGATACGGCACGCGAAGGCACTTGGCATTATAGTGCAGTTCACGACAGCTTACGCCCTGCGCTTGTCTGCACTAGGCTGAAAACTACAGTATTATAAAGGGTTTAAAACACCTCTTAACGAATACGAAAGGCACTTGTTCTCCTTGTCATTCTGATATTTTTTTTGTTCTACACCATACCTGGGAACCTTCTAGTTACGGAGATATAGGGGGTCAAAATTGCAAGAATTTTACAAGTTTTTTTTTTAATACTAGTTTTTGTCGCATGATTTTTACTTCAAATATCTCTACGACCCCCGTACTATTCAAGCCATCCATTCGCAACAATGTTTTGAGTGCGTTACATTGAGTTATACCACAAAACATGATTTATAAACTCAAAAAAAAAAGTTGTTTCCCAGCAATATTTTTTGCGAAAAGTTACTTAGTTTGATATACAGAATGCTGGGTTTGGCTTTGTGATGAGGTGAAATACACCCTGTATACAGATATGGAACCCCAAGAAATACCTACTAAATCCAACAATCCTGTTCTAACAAACAGCACTATGGGATATGAAGCCATGCTAACACATAGAGCGCGGCGTTTATGTCCAATACTGGTTTTCAGTACCACTAAGCCACGGATTACCTAAATAAAATACACCGTTTGATTTTCGATTTTTATGGCTGACCTAAGGTCGAAATTCCAACAGGGCCATCATATTTACGCATTCGTTTAGGTGACGCTTAATGTTAGTGGAAATGAGCATGAGACCATTACCATGGGAACATAAAGCTAACTGGCAACAAAAGCTCGGTTGTTACGTATTTCCGTTAAACAAGGAATTGCGAGGTTCAAGTGGTAATGTTCTGTTTTTATTTCCTTTCTTTTATGTATTGACTTTGACTTTAGTTTATTAGTTGTCTGTGTGTGCCTGTTGATTGGGGTTTCAGGTTTCTGAGACTTTGAATTTTTAGGTGCCTTTATCCCAGCAGTGGAGGTCATAGGCTGGTCATGTGAGTTACACGTCAATGATTAGGGCAAATATAACCTTTAATAATGCAGGGTGGAAAGAAAATCGATGCTCAAGCGGTAATTCTGTGTTCAGGACATAATATTGAACGCACGCAGAACAAAACACTGTCAAAATGAATGGAATAGTTTTTTTTTATTAGGTAATAAAAAAAGACGTGTGGCACTCGGGGATATTATTTGATAAAAAATTCTATTGCGTAGCATTTTTATCAACTAATGCAATTACAATTATTTATTTATTTTATTTTTTCCGCTTGTTGCCGGCTCGAGGACCGGAGCGCGCGCGCGGTGCGCGGGCGGCGCGCAAGCACGCGGTCCGCTCGCTTGCGGCCCGCGGACCGCGCTCGGACGCCGCAGATACGACGGGGTGTTATAAGTTTGACATGTCTGTGTATGTGTGTGTGGAACATACATTATAAAATTTATAATTTCATCGTGATGGGAAGCCGAGCCTGAACATTCAGTATACGTTTGGTCCTCGAGCCGGCAACACTCGGAAAAATAAAATACATAAATAATTATAATTGCATAAGTTGATAAAAAAATGTTACAAAGAAGGTCTAACATCAAATGTATTTGTCACCGTCAAATTGTCAAATACGTTGTATTGTAATATCTCTAGCGATATTGTAAACTCTCGAATGATTGTCAAACGAACAAACTGCTTACAATAAAACGCATTCTTTTTCGTGAAATGGATGCGATGGTAGTCAACTCACGCGGTGTGGAGGGAAGGAGGGGTCTCCCTTGCCCTGTGGTACCACTCTTTTGAAAAGATACTGTACCATTTCTGAGAAATACCGATTAATATATTCTAACCTTAAAATACTTTATATTCCCCTAAAAAGCGTAGTCGACGGAGCCCCGCTTCGCGGGCCCCCTATTTCCGAGTGTAGGGTTTAAAGGAACCTAACTGTACCGATTATGGGGGCAGAGATACTTCCGTTTGTTCAGTTGACAATCATTAGTGAGATTACAATATCGCTAGAGAGAAACACGTTATATTGTATTATAACGTTTGACAATTTTACGGTGACATAATATACAACCTACAACTCCTAGTTACGGCAATATATTAAAAAGACAACAAGCTTGTCATTGTCATTAGCTGACATGGGGTGTTAGGTTATTTCCGTTACGGAATTTCTGGATTCGGTCTCCACGCTCAAGGCCCGCGATAGAAGCTATGTAATAGCTTAACAAAACACTGTCACAAAATATATAGAGCAGCTGTATCTCTCATTTTTTATTACCTCTATTTCTAAGCGCAACCATCTAAGCACAACTAACTCATTCCTCGGAGCGCAACCATGATTACAATTAGAGAAGGGTTCATTCATTATATCGATTGACAGTTTTAAAGAATCATTCCCTCTGCGTTGCGTCCCTTAACGTCGACTTGTGATTTTTCTTGGATCTTATTATTGTCTTTCGTTTCGCCTCGACATAATATGGCTGTCACAGAATACAGTCACACTAAAAACGAAATACGACTTTTAATTTGTTAAGTTATTTTGCTCATCCGGTGTGAGCAGTTCAAAGTGTAGTTTATTTATTTATTTTTTAATGATCCGGGTATCTAAGTACTAAGTAGGTAAGTACTTACTTGTCTAATATTATCTCAGAGCAAACATGTGATTGAAATACCATCTTCAATTCCTGATGGCCTAGTACTTCTGTACCTACATTACTGACCAAAAGTTGCTTGAACACCTAATTTCAATAAATACAGGGTGTATTTCACCTCATCACAAAGCCGTTAGTTAACCAAGCATTCTGTACATCAAACTAAGTAACTTTACGCAAAAATTATTGCTGGGAAAGAATTTTTTTTTTTTTGAGGTTATAAATCATGTTTTGTGGTAGAACTCAATGTAACGCACTTAAAACATTGTGCTAATGGATGGATTTAATAGTACGGGGGTCGTAAAGGTGTTAAGAGTCAAAATCTTACAAAAAATACTTGTTTAAAAAAAATATTGTCAAAAAGTTGTAACTTTGAGCCCCCATATCTCCGTAACTAGAAGGTTCCCAGGTATGGTGTAGAACAAAAAAATGATCGTAATGACGGGGAGAACAAGTGCCTTTCGGCTTCGTGAAGAGGTGTTTTACACCCTTTATGTTTGCCTGGAAGTTTATTGTAAACAGTTTCACAAAGTGCTCCACCACAAGCTTGTCCCTGCAAGAGACATCAATGCACCGAACGAACTATCTTCTCAACTTAATGTGCTGCTAACACGATATAATATGTTGGCATGTTGATATTGAAAGCCAATCTTGTGGTAATATGAAATTGATCCATAGAAGCTTGAATGTTGTGGACGGGTTGACTTTCATGTATTAAGTGTCTTGATAGTTGAGATGGTGAGAGGCCCTATCAGTAATGTGAAATGTAATTTCTTATGATATTTAGGTTCTTACGGTATTTAGGTTTTCGATCAGTATTTAGGGCCACAGTCGTCACGCAGTGGGGGCCTAGAAACCGCTGGTGTGACGAATTAGATACTGGCCGAAAAAAACAGCACAAAAAGAAGAGTGGAAGGCAATGCGGGAGGCCTTTGCCCAGAAGTGAGACAATATAGGCTAAGGAAAAAAAATAGGTTTAGCTTTTCGATAGGTCCAAATTTAAAGTATTAACCCGACGTCATGGAGGTTGGGTCTGTGCGACCCATCACATTTTATTGCACTTCTAGTTCGGTTACTATGCGTGCGAAATTGCCGTTCTTCTCAATAGCTGGAACTGTTGAGTTGCTCTATGCGTCTGAAGCAACATCTTAGTCGTGGCACAGCCGCAGTGGGAGTTACAGGTGCACAAAATTGAATAAGGTATGTGAGACCCATCCCCACAGTCAGTGTAACAATTTCACGCCATTTTATATAGATATTGTTTTACTTATTATCTGTGTTTTTATCCTTTTATATTTGATTGTTTGTTGTTGTTTACAATTGTATTTACCGATATATAGTTCAATGTATTTTATTTATGTATCTGTGTAGAACATATAATACCTTTTTGTGTTGACTGTACCAAAGACACGAAGTGACTTTTTTTCTTGAGTTAATTTAGTTTCCTAAATAAAAGTGCCATTAAAACATTAAGGCTGATTGTTAATAATAATATAATTATATTTAAATAGAAGTTTTTTTTTTGGTGACATTTGTCGTTCTTTTTTTAAAGTTCTATTTAATTTAATTAAAACATAAATATAATATATTATTTTTGTTTCATTTATTTACTTAGATACCTAAAAAAACTAAAATGAATAATATTAACTTTATTATTTAAACAGTATTGGAATAATTTTGACATTAATAAACGGGTCGGTGAGACCCACCCCAACGTCCGTGTAACACTTTTCCACCACCATGACGCCGGGTTAAATATGAAACTAAGAAGATAATTTAATTGTGGAATGGGTATTTTCAATTTTAAATTGTAACAAATTTGCTGTACGCTTACTCATCGAGTTCGTGCTAGACTCAGAATATAATTGGTGTAAAGAGACTCTTAACAAAGCTTCGGTAAGAGGCCTGCGGAGCATGTGTAGATCATACAAGCGTAATGCCAAAATAACTTGTAAATCAAGTATATGCCTAAGGCAGTGTGTATTTATTTCGATTAGATTACAGAGTATCTAGGTTTCCAAACATATATTTTATTAGACACTGATTTAAACAAGAGTTATGAGAGAAATAAGTTTTCTATAGAAATTTTAAATTTCTCATATCTCGTCTTTGTATCGTTGTCCTTTCAAAATATATATTTGGGAACATATATATTCTGTAATCCAATCGAAATAAATAGACACTACATTAAAAACATGTTTGATTTACAAATTATTTTGGTATAACGTTTGTATAAAATACGCATACTCCGCCGGCCCCTTAAGGCAACTGAAATGTTCTCCCCACTGCAATGATTTTTATTCTGAACCACGCTTGGAACTCATGACCCCCGTACTATTCAATTCAACATCAGCAGCATCAGCACAATGTTTTGAGTGCGTTACATTGAACCCTATCGTAAACAGTGATTTTTCACCAAAAATACGAGTAGAAATAATGTTTACTTTTGCAGGAGTACGCAGTGTAAACGTCACAACGTAAATACGTCGATTTTCGAACCGAAAATAAAAAATATCCTGTAGCATTTTAACTGTGTCTAGTGATTCGAAGCTACAACAAAAAAATCACTGGTATAGTGCGTTTAAAAATCTTTGTACCTTTTCCCTTCTTAATAAGATTCCAAACCTGCAATCTGACGACAAGAACCTAGTTTTATTGAAGTGATAACTTCTTTAGGCGCGTTTAATGATATATAAAACTATAGATACGTTGCCCGCGCTCTGTAGTGGCAACATGAATGCAAGGCAATTGCCGGAATTTCATTTAGTCGCGTACCAACCAGTGCCGTGGCAGTACGTGACATTAAAATAACTTTTGTGTATAACTTCCTCAAACAACGAAATAAAAATGCCGTCCTGTGTTTTTAGGACATGTAAAAACTATACTTTAACTGTGAAAGATAGAAAAGTATAATTTCATGCGTAAGTATCGAGAAAAATGTATTTTATTTTATTTTTTTAGATGCCTTCTAATGGCGGCTGGCGCCTTTTGTTCGCGCTCGGCCAATGAGCATGCATCACAGAATAACAACGGAATTAAAGAAATATATTTATCTCTCTCTAACAACAAAAATTCCGTAGATGACGTTTAATTTTCTTTCCCTTTCTTCGTGCGTCTAAGTATTTATCTAGCTACCGACAGTATTTACGCTGTTTTCGACAGCCGTGATGTTCATGCATGACGCGGCTATTTATAATACGTCATTGGGCGCGTTGAACACTTTTTGAGTAAAAAAATCGTGGAACACGCGTGATCGTCACCTAATGCTTCGTAGCGCTCACTTTTGTCGATAGTCCCCAAAGACCGCATGTTTTTTGTTTTTTTGTTTGTTTTACTTTATTTTTCTTACCTTTTAATTTTCAAATCAACTATTTGTTTGTTCCAACCAAATTTCAACACCAATAATGAAAGCAGATAATTACAAAAGAGAAAACTATTATAATAATTTGCTCATTCTGGATTATTCATACAATTTAACACGATCGTACAAAACAGGGCAAAACAAAGGTCGGCCATTACGAGGTTCCGTTCAACACAAAATGGCGGACTCAAACGTTTCCGATGTTGGCGCGAATTTAAATATGGATTATTATGTTCATGTTTAGACAGTGTCATGCTCTTTTTTTTAGTTATGTAATCGTTTTATACTTGACTAGCTGACCCACGCAACTTTGTCTGCGTTACATATTGTTACATCGGACCTACTAGAACATTCGAGAAAGCCAGTGATGACAGTGTGTGTACGTTAGAAGTTCGAGAGCATTGTATTATTATTAGTTTTAAAGTTAGGTAGGTACAAACTCGCGACCTATTTATACAAAGACATTAAAATTTCGACCGTACGCCTAGGGCATAAGGTTCATATTTGTTTGTTTTGTACAAGTAGGTAATACCAACCTTGTAAGTAGGTACCTGCTATTTTTTGTTAGTGTTTTTTTATGACCCTCTCGAATGTTCGTGGTTATTCTGGTGTATCTGTTGGCGAGTATAAATAGAGCGCTCAGGGCCGCGACCGGCAGTCTTGTTTTGGCTACTCAGCGAAGCGAATCGAAGAGAACTTGAAGTGCGATATCTAAGCGAATAGTGATCAGTGGTGTATTTGTGATTAAGTTTAATTTGTTTTGTGATTAATAAAGTTATTGTGTTGTTTAATCGGTAGTAATTAATTTATCTCATACCCAGCTCGTAACAAATTGGTGTCAGAAGTGAGAGATAAATTATGCCAATCCTACCAAAGGACGACACGGACGGTATCCGTACCAGAAGTCAGCGACAGCAGGATATGGACCAAATGCGGTTTGGGGATTCTCCGACACAGACACCGGGTGGTGTCCAGCCTACGTCACAGCCAGTCGCTGGCCCATCCGGAGTTTCTCCAGCATCAGGGGCGCCAGACTTGTCAGCTTTAATGGCACTGCTGCAGGATCAAGCTCGCCGTCAAGAGGAGCAAGCTCGCCGTCAAGAGGAGCAAGCTCGCCGTCAAGAGGAGCAGGCTCGCCGATTGGAAGAGCAACTGCAGCGAGACAAGGAGGAGCAGGCTCGCCGTCAAGAGGAGCAGGCTCGCCGTCAAGAGGAGCAGGCTCGCCGTCAAGAGGAGCAGGCTCGCCGTCAAGAGGAGCAGGCTCGCCGTCAAGAGGAGCAGGCTCGCCGGTTGGAAGAGCAGTTGCAGCAGGACAAAGAGGAGCAGGTCCGCCGCCAGGACGAGCAGATGCTCCTCATAAAGGATCTGCATGCAAGTTTTGGCAAGGACATCAAGTTGATGAAAGAACAGGTCCACCAGCATGAGAATCGCATCTCGGAGGCCGAAGTTCAGATTGCTGGGGTAAAGAAGGCTTTGGGCGAACTGAAGACTGAAGGCGGGTCTGTAGCTACAGTGGTTGCTGCACCTACTTCGCGTGGTTTTAAAGTTCCGCCATTCGACGGAACATCGTCGTGGTCGGCCTACAAAATCCAGTTTGAGGCCGTCATGAAGGCGAATGGATGGACCAAATCACAAGCCATGACCGCGCTCACCTTGGGCCTCCGAGACCAGGCTTTAACTATTCTCGAGGCACTCGGCAAGGATGTAACCTACGAGCAGCTGCTGGAGGCGTTGGAGTCCAGATACGGCGACGCGCACCTGGAGCACGTATTCCGTGCTAAGTTGAAGGACCGTGTTCAACGTAGTGCCGAGAGCCTACAGCAGTGGGCTCTAGAAGTTGAAAAGCTCGTTCGGAAAGCCTACCAGTCTGCCCCTGCACTGATTGACGGAAATCTGGTACAGGCATTCGTTGATGGAATACGTGACTTAGAAGTTAGAGCTGCCGTGAGACTGGGGCATCATGAGACCTTGAAGGACGCCTTGGCCCATGCCTTAGAAGTAGAGGCAGTGAGGCAAGACCACCGAACGCACCGTGTCAGGGAGGTTGTTGCATCACCTGTACGCGACCGCCCACAGGGGTATAGTCCTAGGTGCTACACTTGTGGAGAAAGGGGTCATCTTCGGTCCAGCTGTCCTAAGCGCAGCACCCCGAGAGAAGATCAGCAGGGAAGAGTGGCTGAAGTGACTGCCCAGCCACAGCAGGGAAACGAGTAAATGCCAGGACTGGGGGGCGGGTGCTGGCTGGTATTGAAAGAGCCCCGAGAATCTTGATCTCGCAAGCACATGACGGGAACAGCCTGACCATCAAAGGCGAAGTCAATGGAACACCATGCAAACTGACGTTGGATACTGGAGCATCTCACACGGTCGTCAATTCCAAACTAGCAAGTCGGTTTCTTGGGGACTACTTCAATAAGCACGACCGTATACAGTTACTAACAGCTACCGGTCAGCACATAAACGTCCGAGGCAAGAAGGAGGTGGAGTTAAAATTGGGTGACAGATTTTACAAGCAGAATGTCATCGTGGCCGACATAGTGGACGATTGCATCTTGGGCTTGGACTTCATGCGGAAATATCGTTGTGAGATCGACGTTGATCAAGGAGTACTGAAATGTGGTTCAGAGGAAGTCTTCATGGAAGGTGCACCGTCAGGGAAAGTGTACTGCTTGAAGAAGATTGTTCTTCCTCGCAGATCAGAAACGGTTGTGCCAATTTGTTTGCCACAAAATTCTGGAAACAAAGGTCGAAGTGTTCTAATAGAAAGGGTGAACAATGACTTCCCATGGAAGATGGCACGAACTCTGGTCAAGGCCACCAACATCTCAGCAGTACGCATACTGAATCCAAGTGACCAGGAGCAAGTGATTAAGAAGGGCACCTTGATCGGCACTTGCGAGGAAGTAGCCTGGATGCGTCAATTGCAAGATGTCCCTACCGGAAATGAAATTCGTAGTTCAAAATTTGACGTGTCAACGCTTTTGGAAAACTGCGATTTAACTAAAGGAGAAATGGACAAGGCTAAGGAGATGTTACTTCAGTACGCCAACATTTTCTCTTCGAATGATGCTGACATAGGGAGAACTGGACTTGTTCAGCACCAGATTAATACAGGTAACGAGTTACCTATCCGTCAGCGACCAAGAAGACTGCCAGTTGCACGAGAAAAAGAGGTAGAAACCATGATTGAGGGAATGGTGAAGGACGGTGTTATAGAGCCTTCATCGAGTCCATGGTGTTCTTCTGTGGTCCTGGTAAAGAAAAAGGACGGCAGTATGCGCTTCTGTGTGGACTATCGACGACTGAACGACGTCACGAAAAAAGACAGCTACCCGCTGCCTAGGATCGATGACACACTGGATACGCTGACTGGTATGAAGTGGTTTACCACACTTGATCTGAAGAGTGGCTACTGGCAAGTAGAAATAGACCCCAAGGACAAGGAGAAAACTGCATTCTCAACAGGAAAAGGGCTATGGCAGTTTAAAGTTATGCCATTCGGTTTGTGCAACGCTCCTGCGACGTTTGAAAGGCTGATGGAGCAAGTACTCGCCGGATTGGTTGGAGACGCATGTCTTGTCTATCTAGACGACATAATCATCGTGGGCCGTACATTTGAAGATCACCTTAAAAACCTCAACCGAGTGCTGTCAAAAATACAAACAGCAAATCTGAAGTTAAGTCCGAAAAAGTGCTCGTTTTTCAGACAGCAAGTGAACTTCTTAGGACACATAGTTTCGGGGGAAGGTGTTCAAACAGACCCAGAAAAAGTAGTCGCCGTCAAGGATTGGCCAGTTCCGAAAGACAAGACACAGGTCAGAGCATTCCTGGGTTTGTGCTCCTACTATCGAAGGTTTGTCAAGAATTTTGCCGACATTGCAAAACCTCTGCACAAACTCACTGAGGAAAAGAGGCAATTCTGTTGGGACGAGGACTGCGACGTCGCATTTCAGGAATTAAAGAAACGTCTGTGCAACACACCTATTTTGGGATATCCTGACACTGAAAATGACTTCATAGTTGACACAGATGCCAGTAATACTGGAATTGGGGGCGTGCTGTCTCAACGGAAAGGAGACCGGGAGGTTGTAATAGCTTACTTCAGCAAGTCTTTATCTAAGCCAGAAAGAAATTACTGCGTTACAAGACGGGAGCTACTCGCTGTAGTAAAGACAGTGCAGCACTTCAGTAAATATTTGCTGGGACGTAAATTCCAATTACGAACTGACCATGCTGCACTGAAGTGGCTATTACAGTTCAAGAATCCAGAGGGGCAAGTGGCGAGATGGATAGAACTGCTCCAAGAGTTTGATTTCGTAACTGAACATCGCAGTGGGAGAACTCACGGTAACGCAGACGCCTTGTCAAGAAGACCTTGTCCTGAAGACTGTAAGCACTGTGCCAGGCAAGAGACTAAGGAAGTAGTGCCCGTGAGGATGCTTAGAACGGATCTCAGCGATGAATGGAAGGAGACCCTACAGCAGGCTCAGCACAATGACTCGGATATCAAACCGATCTTCGAGTGGATCAAAGCTGGTGTTCCTAAACCCAAGTGGAGTGATGTGGCTGCGATGAGTTCCATCACGAAGAGTTATTGGGCGCAATGGAACAGCTTGGTGATCCAGGATGGAGTCTTGTGCCGTAAATGGGAAAACGCTAAAGGGGACAGTTGTCATCTACAAATGGTTGTTCCGAAAGCTAAGGTACCGGATGTTCTACGGCTCTACCATGATGGATGTTCTGGAGGACATATGGGGGTAAAAAGGACTCTACTTAAAATTCGAGAACGCTTCTACTGGATCCACTGTCGAGATGATGTGGAGGACTGGTGCCGTAAATGTACCAGTTGTGCGGCCGTGAAAGGACCCCGTACACGCAGCAGAGGTGCATTAAAAGTGTACAACGTTGGAGCCCCTTGGGAACGGATAGCACTAGACGTTGCGGGACCATTTCCAGTAAGTGAGAGCGGAAACAGGTACTTCCTGGTGGTCATGGATTACTTTACAAAGTGGCCGGAAGTCTTCGCCATTCCTAACCAAGAAGCAACAACTGTCGCAGATAAATTAGTTCAAGAAGTCTTGTGTCGTTTTGGAGTACCCTTAGAAATACACAGCGATCAAGGAAGAAATTTTGAATCGCAAGTATTTCAAGAGACTTGTCGATTGATGGGTACCTATAAAACCAGAACCACCTCTTACCACCCACAATCCGATGGAATGGTGGAACGATTCAACCAAACGTTGGAAAGATATCTGGCGAAAGTTGTGGAAAGCCGGCAAAGGGATTGGGACAAGCACATACAGCCGTTTCTTCTGTCTTACCGAAGTGCAGTCCACGAAAGTACGACTGTGACACCAGCCTTTGCGAACTTTGGAAGGGAATTACGGTTACCTGCTGATTTAATCACTGGAACTCCCCCTGATGCTCCATGTAGCGTAACAGATTACGCGAATGACTTGCGTAATAAGTTGAACGATGTTTATGAGCATATCCGACAGTCCGGCCAACAGATGTCTGAGAAGATGAAGACCCGTTATGACCGAAAAGCAAACGGTAGGGGTTTCGACGAGGGTTCACTGGTGTGGTTGCATAACCCAGTGCGGAGCAAGGGTAAGTCTCCGAAGTTACAAGCAAAATGGGATGGACCATACCGAGTCGTGACTAGGATCAACGATGTCACCTACCGAATACAGAAGGGTCCACGAGGTGCGCCTAAGATTGTGCATGTAGACCGGTTGGCACGATACTACGGGACTAATGATGCTCGGGACGAGCATGTCTAAGGAGGGGGCAGTGTTACATCGGACCTACTAGAACATTCGAGAAAGCCAGTGATGACAGTGTGTGTACGTTAGAAGTTCGAGAGCATTGTATTATTATTAGTTTTAAAGTTAGGTAGGTACAAACTCGCGACCTATTTATACAAAGACATTAAAATTTCGACCGTACGCCTAGGGCATAAGGTTCATATTTGTTTGTTTTGTACAAGTAGGTAATACCAACCTTGTAAGTAGGTACCTGCTATTTTTTGTTAGTGTTTTTTTATGACCCTCTCGAATGTTCGTGGTTATTCTGGTGTATCTGTTGGCGAGTATAAATAGAGCGCTCAGGGCCGCGACCGGCAGTCTTGTTTTGGCTACTCAGCGAAGCGAATCGAAGAGAACTTGAAGTGCGATATCTAAGCGAATAGTGATCAGTGGTGTATTTGTGATTAAGTTTAAGTTGTTTTGTGATTAATAAAGTTATTGTGTTGTTTATATTGGAGGTTGCATATTTATGTATGCACTGGCCTGTGAGAATAATCATATTTAACACATGTCTGTCACTGATTTGAAATTAGTATAGTTACGGTTTCTGTTTATGTTCTGATACTTAGTAACCGGACTTTGTAACTTGCGTGTAAAAATATTGTCCACGAATGAATATACTCTACCATCCTACCACTGCTCTTATCATTATTCCAATAGGTTATGGGCCCAGGTCCCGGAAGCATAAATGCTAGAGCATAATTTTTAATTGAGTGGAATATTTATCGTGTGCTTGTGAAACTTACGAAATCTCAATTATGTCAGCTGAAGTTGGCATAAGTGGTATTAAGAAGCTGAAAAATTCGTCCGACTACCCAAACTGGAAATTCCTGGTGCGAAATTACTTGGAGAATAAAAACTGGTGGGGAGTAATTTCTACAGATGTAGTAAATGCTGACGTAGACCGGCAGGCACGAACGACAATATGCTTGTTGTTAGAACCAGAGTGCTTTACCCACGTTTACAATGCGAAGACTGCGAAAGAAGCCTGGAATAGCTTACGGAAAGCGTATGAAGACAAAGGTTGGGGAAGACGTATACATATTCAGCGAGAACTTTTTAACTGTAAGTTAGAGAATTTCGATTCTATGGAAAGCTACATATCCAAAATTACGTTCCTGACACAACAATTGTCCGATATTGATGCTCAAATCCCTGATGATTGGATCATATCGATTTTGCTGGGTGGATTGACCGCTGAGTACAGCCCTCTCATTATGGCTGTAGATAATAGTGGACAAGAAATCACGTTGGAGCAAATTAAAATGAAATTGTTACAAGAAGGAAGTAGACAGAGTAAGTTGAACACAGAGTACGATAAAGTTTTAGTTACACGTAAAGTACAGAACGATGCAAGATCTAACACTAAAACAAATGATCGTAAGCAGAAGTTCGTCTACAAGTGTTTTAAGTGCCACAAGCAAGGACACAAGGCGTCTGAATGTAAGGAGCGGATCAAAACCGCGAATATCTGCCTGAATACGAAGGGGGCGATAAACAAAGATAAGTGGTATTTAGACAGTGGGTGCTCAAATCATATGACCCATGATAAAAACAAATTGTTGTCTTACACACATGTAAAGGGCAACATGAAGATCGCAGTAGCAAACGGAGAGAAGTTATTGGTGAAAGGACGAGGAAATGCTGAGCCACAAGTCAGCGAAAACGAAAAATTAATTTTAGAAAACGTTTTATTTGTTCCTGATTTATCCATGAACCTAATTTCGGTGAGCGATTTGACCAAGAAGAATTATTGCATGAATTTTGACAATGAAGGTTGCATGATTAAAAATAAAAATCAAACTATAGCAAGATGTCAAGAGGTCGGCGGAATCTATGAGTTGTCAGAAACTCAAAATAATGTAGTGAATTTGACATTGTCAAAACGAAATGAAATTATTTCGAATATTTGGCATAAAAGATTAGCTCATTTATCGCGTAATTATATGAATAAAATGAAAGTTTTAGTAAGCGGTATGGAATTTAAGAGTACCGATTTATGCGAGCCGTGTATTTCATGTATCGAAGGAAAGACATGCAAAAGTCCCTTTAAAAAACAAGGTACGAGAGCGAACGAGGTCTTACAGTTGGTTTTTAGCGACGTTTGTGGACCAATTGAGGAGCCGTCGTTCGGTGGTTCGAGGTATGTTCTTATATTTATTGACGATTATACTCGAAAGACTCATGTTTATTTTTTGAAGAACAAAAGTGAAACTTTCGATAAGTTCCGTGAATATAAGGCGGAAGTTGAGAATGAGACAAGTAAATCTATTAAATGTCTAAGATCTGACAATGGCGCAGAGTACTGTAATGGTAAATTTAAATCGTTTTTGAAGTCTGCAGGTATAAAACACCAGACGACTGTACCATACACGCCGGAACAAAATTCTGTCGCAGAAAGAGCGAATCGTACTATAATAGAAAAGGCAAGAACATTACTTTCAGAATCGAATCTAAGCAAGAAGTATTGGGCCGAAGCTGTAAATACTGTTGTTTACTTAAAGAACAGAAGTCCCACGAAAGCATTGAATAATGCGGTACCAGAGAAGCTTTGGACTGGAAAAGATGTGGATGTCAGTCATCTGAAAATCTTTGGCTGCTTGGCATATAGATTGTTACCAAAACAAAAGAGACGCAAACTGGACATGAAGACGGAACCAATGATTTTTATTGGATATCCAGATAATCAGAAGGGTTATCGTCTAATGAATCCCAAGACAGGTGAAGTGACGACTGCGAGAGATGTCAAATTTCTAGAAAACGTCTTTCTACAAAAGGAAAACGTAAAAGAAACGGAAGTAATTATAAACCTGAATACAGATTCTGTTCCTTCCAGTTTACCCAACGGATCTACGAGCAGATCTGAACACTTGGAGGCTCACGATGATATGTATCGTGATACTATAGACGAGAATGTAGAAGTATCGGAGGAGATAAGACCTGTCCCTGTAGTACCAGAGCGAGTACCTGATGACGTATTGACTGAAGAAGAAGTCAGAATACCTGAATCAGTAAGAAGGTATCCTGTAAGAGAACGCAGACAAGTCGATCGGTACGGATGCAATGTTATGTATGCCAAGGAGAGCAATCTTGATGGTGATCCATTGACTATTAATGAAGCGTTGGCGAGACCAGATGGTGATTTATGGCAAAAAGCGATAGATAATGAACTTATGTCACTAAAGGAGAACCAGACTTGGACGTTGGTGGATCTTCCAGCTGATAAGAAGCCTATCCAATGCAAATGGGTATTCAAAATCAAGAAAGATAGCGATGGCAAGGTAACGAAATACAAGGCTAGACTTGTAGCAAAAGGTTTCACACAGGTATGTGGTGTAGATTATACAGAAACTTATTCTCCTGTAGTTAGAAGCTCTACTCTAAGATTATTGTTCTCGCTAGCTGTTGAATACGATTGGTTTATTGATCAGTGGGATATAACTACTGCCTTTTTGTACGGCAAAATTAAAGAGGACATTTTCATGCTCCAACCAAAAGGAGCAGTAGTCAAAGGTCAAGAAACCAAGGTATGCAAACTGCAGCGCTCTTTGTATGGATTGAAACAAGCTTCGAATGCTTGGTTCAAGGAATTGGATAAAGAAATGTTGAATTTAGGCTTTGTACAATCAAAAATAGAACCGTGTTTGTATCAAAAGCAGCTTAAAAACAATAAGAAGTTGATTGTCGTTATTTACGTAGATGACCTTTTTATTTTTGGAAATTGTGCACAAGAAAAGCAAAAGTTAAAAAACGATTTGCTTGACAAGTTTAAAGTGAAGGATTTAGGGCCGGCTAGGCATGTTTTAGGCATGAGGCTGAGAAGAGACAAAGATGTTATTTTTCTAGATCAGCAACAGTTCATTTCAGACATTTTGAATGACTTTAACATGACAGACGCTAAGCCATTTTTGACCCCAATGGAAGTCGGTATGAAATTAGAAAGATCGACAAATTCACATAGCGATCTGCCATATCAAAGCTTGATAGGGTGTCTAAATTACTTGGCCTGTAATACACGACCAGACATAGCACATGCGGTAAGTGTACTTTCACAATTCAATTCGTGCTATGATGAAATACACTTTAAATGTGCGAAACGGGTCTTAAGGTATTTAAAAGGTACGTCTAACCTTTGTCTCACTTTTAGGAAGTCCGGGGATTTAGACTTACGAGGCTACGTTGATGCAGATTGGGGAGGGGCACTTGATAGAAAGTCTTTCACGGGATTAATTTTCAAGATAGGTAAAAATATAGTGTCATGGGAGAGTAGGAAGCAAGCGACAGTATCCTTGTCCACCACAGAGGCAGAGTACGTAGGACTGAGTCAAGCTTCGAAGGAAGCTCTTTATTTACGTAGTTTACTGAACAGTTTGACAGCTGTGGATAGTAAAGCAGTAGTAATTTACAATGACAATCAGTCGGCGCATAAAATTGCAGCTAACAAAATGATGCATAATAGGACAAAGCATATAGATATCAAGTATCATTTTATTCGTGAATGTGTACTGACAAACAAAGTTGAAATAAGGTACATGTCAACTGATAAGATGATAGCGGACATCTTAACCAAAAGTGTTCACAGCCCGAAGCTGAGAGAATTTTTAAAGGATTTATCCCTGGCAAATTATTCTATTAAGGGGGCGACGAATAGTTAAATGTTTGATGTTGTAGGTTTTCTAGAAGTGCTTTGTGTAATAGATAATTTGTAGTTTTGTTATGCATATTTAATTTTGTTAGATTTCTTCTGTTTTTGTACTATACTTTTGAACATAGAAGTGTTAGTGATTTATGTTGTTTTATGTACCGAGTACTGACAAGTACAGAAGTAATCATACGCATGTGTAATAGATTAAGGGGGCGTATTGGAGGTTGCATATTTATGTATGCACTGGCCTGTGAGAATAATCATATTTAACACATGTCTGTCACTGATTTGAAATTAGTATAGTTACGGTTTCTGTTTATGTTCTGATACTTAGTAACCGGACTTTGTAACTTGCGTGTAAAAATATTGTCCACGAATGAATATACTCTACCATCCTACCACTGCTCTTATCATTATTCCAATAGTTTAATCGGTAGTAATTAATTTATCTCATACCCAGCTCGTAACAATATGAGAGAAAAAGCTCCCAAAAGAAATAAACTTTTCCCCGATTTTGCAACATTTTTTATTTATGCTCCACTCCCATTGGTTGTAGCATGATATAGCCTATAATCTTACTCGAAAAATGGACTAACCATCATAAAAAAAAAACTGTTTTTCCGTTCAACCAAACAAACAAACTCTTCAGCTTTATAATATTAGTAAAGATAGATAACTGTTGATTGCAGCTTAGCCTGTGCAATTGATACTTGCACTACTTACTGATATAAGCAAAAAGCCAGCTGTGTTCTTTAAGGCGCTTAGACGAGCCAAGTTAGCAACTCTATTTGTGGTAGTTTAAACTTCGTTTGAAATGCTGTCAGAATAAAGTTCTAATCAGCTTGCACTACAAAGTGGTTGTTACGTCAACCACTGCGGGCCAAATAGCGCGAAATGAGTGGTGGCGATCGATTTACAAAAAAGCTATTGATTGGATTAAAAAACTGAAACAGTATCATGCTAATATATTGTTAGTAGAATTATTTGCCAAAAAATCAGAATGATCGCATGCATATTAGTATGTTTTTTATTGTTTGAAAGATATTTTTAGAGATAAGTTCGTGATTTCTTTTTATCGAGCCAAATTATTTGTATTATGTTTTCAAAACAGTATCAGCTAGCATAAATCCTGAAAAATACCATATATTTCTCTGGTCTTGTTTATAGCAGTGAATCATAATACTTTTAGTAATTATAAAACTCGCGTTTAGCTCATGTAATCGCCTTAAATGCATTAATTGACATTAAGCCAATCAAATTAAAGCTTTGATATTCAAAAGACAAAAGATGATAAATCACGAGTGGTATTTAGCCCTGTTTCGACTTATAGGACTAATAATAACTAAACATGTTTTACATCTGTTATTTTAAGTTCTAACGACGTTTTTTTTAATAAAATGATTGATTGATTAGAAGAGATTTCCGTCCTGGCCTGCGTTATTACTCTTACGTTTTTTTTTCTTTGCCATGTAAAAAATGTATCTTTGTGTTCGTCAAGAGTCCGATTATTTACCCGACTACGACAAAACCAAAAGGAAGGGTTAGGTTTGTTATTATAATTCGGGGGAAAAGTCAAGTAGAGCCGTGGTTGCACTCACTGTAAACTGTATCACTCACACTGTATCTAAACATATTCTAATATAAAAAGCAGGAGAGTTTGTTTGTTTGGTTGAACGCGCTAATCTCAGGAACTACCGGCTCGCAATAACGGGGATTTTTTTCCTTTCGTTTTTCTCTCTTATGTGACGCAGACGGGACGCGGAAGGGTGAAAAAAACCTCTTCACAAAGCCGATAGGCACTTGTTCTCCCAATCATTGCGATCATGTTTTGGTTCTACACCATACCTTTTAGTTACGGAGATATGGGGGGTCACAACTTTTTTTTAATATAAGTTTTTTTCTCCACGACCCCTGTACTATTCAATCCATCAGCACAATGTTTTAAGTGTGTTAACATTGAGTTTTTCTACAAAACCTCAAAAAAAAAGTTGTTTCCCAGCAATAACTTTTGCGTAAAGTTACTTAGTTTGATGTACAGAATGCTTGGTTAACAGCTTTGTGATGAGGTGGTTTACACCCTGTATATTTAGGTATATTTTTATATTTAGCTAGATCTAATTTTTAAGTCCCATGACCCCTATGTAATACAGGGCGAGCCTTTACCATCAACCTGGTCCAAATTCAAATTCTAAGCCAACATTGAAGACCCGAATGGCGTAGTGGTAGTGAGGCTGCCTTATGTTCTTAGGGTCCTGGGTTCGAATCCCGGTAGGAGCAAATGTTTGTGTGATGAGCATGGACATTTGTTTCAGAGTCATGGATGTTTATATGTACAATAAGTATGTATTTACAAACAAAAAAGCATATACATTATGTAGTATATCAACTATCTGGTGTCCACGACACAAGCCTTGCTTAGTGTGGCACTAGTTTTCGCTGTGTGTTAATGTCCAGCGATATTTATTTATTTATTGAAGAGCTTAATAAAAAACAATAACATTTAACCCTACCTAATGGGGCTTCAGTTCGATTTCTAAGATTTGCTACAATCGGCGTTGTGGCTGTAAGGTTGGCTACTCCGCTGCTTGTCGCGGGTTGGGTTCCCGCACGGAACAAATGTTACTGGTAGTTGTTCCGGGTTTGGCTGTTTGTGCTCGTGAGTTTGTAAGCGAACATTAAAAAATTAAACAACTAAAAGCATGGCCATATCAAATAATACAACCTTCATAAAACATTTCCACATTACGCTCACTCAAATCTCCATTATCTCACAATAGAATTCTATATCCGAAGCAAAACATAAAAATGTATAGTACACGTTGATTCCGCGAGAAATTTTCCATTACGAAATTATTATGTAGGTAGTCAGAATTTGCATATATGTAGGAATATTACTCCGTACGCGAAGATTCTGGGATACGCTATTACTGAGTTAATGGTGATGTCATGGACTAGAGCTGCGTCTAGCATTGGGTTCGATTCTGTTGTGCTCAAACTAAACTTAATTTAGACTATTGCTATCTTTTACTAAAAGGCAATGCGAGAAAAGGACGGCTATAGCTATGCACTAAGTTAGAGATGTCAAACTAGTTTATGCCTTGCGCTTCACCGTGTTTTTAGTCGACATGTTTTTACGTGCACCCTTCATTTGTATGGAAATATTATTTCGAATTAAATTTGACAGCTCTAAATTACGTCCGTCTCTTTCTCGTTTTATTAGTGAGAAAAAGATAGTAATAGCCTAAATTACGGTTAGTTTGTGCACAACATAATCGACACCATTGTCAGGTTATTAAAGGGTTAGTCATAACCTCCATGGACAAATCTTAGTCCGGACATGGACACAACGTGTGATGGCTTAATTAGCCGTTCAATGAACCGCTTCTTTACTAAACAGCGGCCGTTTCACTAGCGGTCTGAAATAAACAATATTTAAGTTTGGGATTTAGGGCACCCAGGTGATAGGTTAGTTAGGTTCATTTAAATCTTGCGGACAGAAACAGGAGCCCGCGGAGAGAGGCTGCGTCGACTACGCTTTTGAGGCGAATATAAAGCGGTTTGAGGTTAGCTCAACCCGACGTTAGGTTAGTTTGCTTTTTTTAAGTAAAGCCGGTTAACTTAGCAGCTAATTAAACTATCTGGCTGCGACATGGTCACAACAAACAATGAAAAAAAAAACACTATTTCGATTTATCATGACTGCCTCGTTGGTCTAGACCAACGAGGCAGTCAGTTATATCGCAACATATTATCGCAGTTATCAGTCTAGAGGTTGGATTGGCAACCACTGAGCAAAAGGTCCTGTGTTCAATTCCCGGGTCGGGCAAATTGTTTTTGGATTTTTTCATCAGGAACTTCTCAGTAGCAGACACAGAGACTGGATTTGTGCCCGGTTGTTGACAAAAGTTTCGACCCTATCAAATAAGACTGAACATATTTATTTATTTATTGGATCTCCAACAGAAACTACACAATTACTTGAAAGTATACAGATAGAACAGGGGCAAATACAAGTGTGCGCTTCCAATTATAGACTTATTATGACTTATAATCTAGGTATGTACATACAATAAATTTGATAAGGTAAACGATCTAAACAATTCAAAATACATTACTCAAAGATGTACAAAAGAAACAAGGCGAGTACATTAAAGATGAACTATACTAACAATGAAAGTGAACAATGACAAAAAATAAACATGTTAAAAATAATCATACCAGAACAACAAAACAACAAAATATTACGACTAACATACACAGTACAGGTAATAGTACATATAGGTAACTTTCGAAATGTGGGTGTACTATAAAGTCCATCAGGGCCAAATTCTTCCGGGATATCAGACATGCGTGAATCGAACCTAGAAAGTCATGCTCAAAAGTAGCACTTGCTACCAACGAGGCACTAAAGAATATGCAATCTAAAATGTTATAAATGTGAACGCTTCTTTATCCAGCCAAATGCCAAAATTTTCCTGGAATATCTAGATCAGAAAAGGATGCCAATTTTATTAGTACGTATCTTAGCCTGCGTGTACGATGTACTAGATCAATAAATTGGAATTAGGGCACTAGGTTTAGTGCTTTTGTTTTATCTAGCTTCGTTTATGGCTCAGTATTTATTGACGGCTTATAGTTGATCAGTTTTGTACTAGTGAGTATTGTTTTTTTGTCGATAGTGTAAAGCATTATTCATTGCTGCCAGTCTAGGTGATTACGGAAATGAAAATAGACCACTTTTAGAGCTCCCGTCATCATCATCATTATCATCATCAGTCTATTTATGTTCCCACTGCTGGGACACAAGCTTTCTCACTATGAGAGGGAATAAGCTATAATCCACCACGCAGGCCCAGTGTGGATTGGTAGACCGTGTCACATGTCTTTGCATTGGTTCTATGGGCTGCTTTCCTCACGATGTTTTCCTTCACCGTTTTGAGATCAGTGGTGATCGAATAAATTATACAAAGTAATGCGCCTGCCTGGGTTCTAAACTACGACTTACTGTTAGTAAGTCGGGGCCGTCACCACCTGGTCACCGCTGTTCTCAGCTCGCATACATTCGTCAAAATACTCTCAAGAGACGGTAAAACAAGGAGATCAAAACATTGCAATTTGCAACTACCTGAGTATTAGGGAGGTCGAGGTCCTAAATGACTTCGAGCTACGTTGTGGCCAAGTATAAAAAAATGCATAGGTATTGGAGGAAGATTTACCCGAGCCGAAAATCCAAGACATATTTAAAATTAAGAGAGCGGACCTCACCTTAAGTATGATAGCACTAGGAAAAAGAAGAAGAAATTTCACCACTGAAAACCTGTCTAATCGAAGTCTAGGATCTAGTGATCGCAAAGTGCTACAGTTGAACATGAGATTTCAGGTTCAATCCATATGTCAGGCAGTGTTACTGCTGCCGGGGTTGCGGGACTGGTCGAAAGAGATACCGTGGCCCCGGAACATAAAGGGCGAGGAAGGAACATGGATGGGTTTTACTCAGTAAAAATCTGACACTCCCTCCACCCAGAGTTGGAGAAGTTATTAGATCATTTCTCATCCGCCATAAAGAGCAGTGTTACTACGTTTTTCTATCAGATATCACAGTAGGAGCACGGAATCTGGATTATGTGCCTGGCAAAAGACTTGACCTATTACAAGACACTCAAAGAAAACTGATGAAATGTAGGTGCATAATACAGCTCTGTCTAACCCTGAAGGATCATAGTTGTTATGTTACGTTACATTATCTTGTAACGGTTGTGCAGACTTGCATAGAATGCACTAATCTGCTTAGTCCTCATATTAATGGAGCAAGATTGTCTGGACTTCAGAAGAGGCCATAGTGGCCTCTGTGTTAGTTTTGGCTGTTTCTCCTCAGAGTTGTCAGGTACGAAACGTGAAATGACGTGTAAAAGTGTTTATAAAACCTATTTACTAAATAAACATCATTTATCATTAGAAATCTCGACAATTTAGATAGTAACACACCCACAGAGATGATGTTAAGTGTAACAAACAATATAAAATGACCATAATACATAAAACGTGAAAGGTCAACGCTCCACGTAAAACCACATCACTTCTCAGTGTGACGAAAAACACAATATTTCACTGTAATCCGTATTTTAATTCAGTCTCATATTGGCGTCTTTTGATGGCCGCCATTTGTTGATTATGCCACGAAATGGCGGACGGTTAATTAAATGTTGTTAGGTCATAACTTTTAAGTTGTGCAGTGAGGTAAAATGAGTGTTTCGTGTTTTTTTTGTTAGGGAATATAGTTATTTCATAGTATATGACTGATGTATTGTTAGGGGAGTTTGTTCAACAACTTCTTTACTCCTGCCAAAATATATGAAATGAAATATTAGGGGATTATTTTATGTAATTTTGACATAGAAATAGTGATGATTATGTCAGCTTAATTTGAATAGACTACTTAAATAACTTTTGGCGTATAGGCGCCTGCTATGCCACAAGCATTATTTTTAAAGCTTCCTCTCTCCTACTATATCTTTGTCTTTTGCTGTGCCCGACAGGGTCCATAATGATCTTATTTTTAATTTACCACCTAACTACACATTGTGGAATGCAAATAAATTTTGAGTATTGACTATTGAGCATCTCAAGAATCTCATCCTTATAGAACTGTAGAAATGTCCCATATGAAGCCGGCTGGTTGCCCAAGTTAACATCTTTGAGATGATCACCATTCAAACGCTTTAAACTGAAACAAATTAACGTTTCCTAGTGGTAGAATTGGGCATGGTGACCAACAGTACTTTGGATGAACTTCTTCTCAGCGCATAATAATTTCAACTAAAAGACGTCCACTGCTGGACATAGGCCTCCCCCATGTATCGCCACATTAACCAATCCCGTGCGTCCCACTGGTAGGCAAAGGCCTCTTCTCATACAGAAAAGGCACGAGCATTGATCACTATGAATTGTTTATTTTAACCAACTACGGCGGAAAAGTGGGTTATGTTTCTAGCATTATTATTTAAAGTCTCTTTGTCGTAATAAGCAAGTAAGTAAGTACATATTTATAGCATTTATATGATGTAAGTAGACAGTCGTGACATCTAAGAATCATAAAATCGGAACATCGATCGGCGCCCTCCAATGTGACTCATTGGACTCAAGATATACTAGTAGCAAGTATATAATAATAGATAGATAGATAGAATAGACTGATAATAATAGACGAATAGATAGATAGAACAAAATATTGGTATCTGTATCCAGTTAGACTTGAAGCTACCTCCAACATAGTTAGTGATCAAGATCGGAGGAAACATTTCTGTTTGAATGTTAACTGGAAACACTCCCTTAGGAACGCATTTATTAGTAATCGCGATCAGTACCACAATAATGATGACATTGTCAGCTCTTGAACTTGGTTTAAATGTGCAATTGTGTTCAGTTGTATACATGTGATTTATTCTAATTATCAATACTTATGAATCTGTTCAAACTTACTAATAGTCAAAAAACATACGTATTTTATACATAAAAAAATATAATTTAAGGACTGTCGATAGAGGTGAAAAGTCGGAGCTACGAAAAGTATACGTGACGATCACGCGAGTTTCAAGATTCTTCTTCACTCAAAAAATGCTCAACGCGCCTAAAGCAGGTTTTGTTTCACTTTAAAAATACCTAGATGAATTAAATTAAACGACACCATAAATCAGTAAACACTAAAAAATACAACAAAAATCTGTACGACCGCAATATTGCGCAGAAAACAGAAGATTTTTCCTTAAATACCCTTTATTCCTCCCTTTTAGTGTTCTTAAATTATCCCTTTCCAATCAATAACTTGCCTATTGCCAATAAACGGGAACTAACGAACAACGAGAGACAATAAAAATCGGGGAGGGTCTTATAAAATTGATCGGAGCCACCCCCAGCCAGGGGTTGTTGGGGTATCGTAGCAGAAAAATTTTGTGGGTCGGTTTTTTTGTCTTGATGTGTATTTTTTTCAAATGTTGTGACACTACACTTATAAATGATCAAATAATTCGTATTTATGTTTAAATTAAAGAAAAAAATAACTTGTGGTAGTTAAGAGCCAAAAAGACCCACATAACTTATCAGATGCTTGTGAACTTTGTTCTATATACATACCTATTTATAAATATTTATTTTGTTCTAATTTTTTTTATATTAAGCAACGACCTATCGTCGTTCCTACGCTGTCCCCCCATACTAAAGTACTGCTTTAACATAATAATATTGTAATACCAAATGATTTGAAAAGAGTTACCATTGCATGGAGATTCTTGCCGGTCCTTCTCCATGGAAACGACCAACGACAACCGTGGACATTTTTCGACGTTTATAAATGCCCATCTAAGCCAATGTGAAAAAAAAATATTCTGATTTTGTTTGAGATATTTTTAAGATATCAACTGATTCAAACAACACCATCTTTCGAAACTGAAAAATGCTACAGTTAAATAAAATAAACAATACTTAAATTCTGAATTCAAGAATGCAACACAATCAGGAAACATTCTCACCCTCAAAAAGCAGTAACACAACAAATATATCCGTACAAAAAACAAACTACGGAACCCTTTCCCAAACGCTATCTTCGCCTCGTTTTTTGTCCTTCCTAAATTGGAGCGACGTAAAAAGTTGGTATCAGTCAGTTTATGGTGTTTCGATGAGCGACTGTGAGATAAAAACGATGGCAAAGACAAATGGCTACTTGTTTTCGATGAAAGAAGAACACGGATGGCTGGATACGAGCTAACTTGACAGCGATGCTGTGCACTGAAAAATGGAACATTCGGAATTGGATTTTGGAGTCGGTCATTTTTTCTGGCTTGAAGTGTAGACGTGTGAGAATTTGGGAGAGGAATTTTTGCTTTTATGTTTACCTAGATTAACAGCTGTTTTTTATATGTAGTGTATAAAAACTAACACTTCACCCGCGAGTTTTTCCGCAAAAAATTTGATAGCTCGACTAATTTGCTAAAGATTAAACTTTCTAATGATGATTTTTTTTTTTTAATTTTGTTTCGTTGTTATTATTTTTTTTTGACGACCTGAATGGCGCTGCGGTAGTGAGGCTGCCTTACGTTCTTAGGGTCCTGGGTTCGAATCCCGGTAGGAACAAAATTGTTTGTGTGATGAGCATGGACATTTGTTTCCGAGTCATGGATGTTTATATGTATAATAAATATGTATTTACAAACAAAAAGTATATATGTAGTATACCAACTGTCTGGTGACCACGACACAAGCCTTGTGTGTAATTTCCAGCGACATTTATTTATTTATTTTATTTTATTTATTTTTAAAATCGGTTGAGTAGTTCTTCAGTTAAAGCGTAACAAATAAATCCTCTTGATAATATTTGTTTAGATAAAATATTTGTTGTTAGTGTTATGGAAGCATGCGCTACTACTAGATCGGGCAATGTTTTTTTTCCACCAGGTTCCAGTGTTGCCAATTTAGCATATTTTATGCTAAATCAAGCATATGTTTACGTTGATTGGCATAATTATTTGTTATTTAGCATATAGCATATTTTTTTGCATATAGCTATAATTATTTAAACCTTCTTTAATTGATATTGCCAAAGAATTCCGAATGGATGCATCTACAATAGACAGGCTCATGTCTCATTAGAGAAATATAGTACACGCGAAATGGGAATGCACATCGTCCACCGTAGAATTCTGGAATGAAGTTATCAATTATAAAGATGATGGACATAAGTATTGATGGATGGAGGGGGAGAGGAAGGCCAAAGAAAAGATGGATGGATTGTGTAAAGACTGATATGAAAGAGAAAGGAGTAAATGATGCCGTGACGTCTAACAGGGGAGAATGGAAGAAGAAAACGTGTTGCGCCGACCCCAAATAAAATGGGACAAGGGCAGGAAGATGACTGGCTGGCAATAACCACATTGCAGAGTTATCTAAGCCATGTCATTATCAGGTTCTCAGTAGCATTAATTTCAGAGATAGGATTTGTCATGTTCACCCACCACATCATATAAAGATAACTGGCAAAGGTGTCATCCGTCCATCATCATTCTCTTGCCCGTATCTCTATTAAATAGAAAAATAATAACAAACACCAAATAATTCGTGTAGCAATAAAAAAAGTTTTTAAAACGAGAATTAATGTAAAGATTATATCGGCATCAGAATAGTTTACCAACTTCAAAATAAGAATGTAATACTAGAACCTAATTCCGACAGGTCCATAATTCGTTTTGAATCTCACATGTACATCACGATCGTGTCGAGCAAACTCACTGGAGTTACATAACAGAAACTATTCTAACAGAAACATTGCTTATTCGTCCCCCAATAATCCCGAAAGACAAAGTAACGAAATCTTTCAAGCACATAATTCGAAAGAAAGCAAAATGGAAGCATCATTTCAAATAGGTCAGTTACTGGCCGTATTGAATTGAAATTTTGAAACAAAGACAATAAAATAAAGTTACAGTCCTAGTCATATGGCATAAAAATTTTAGGAATAGGTGTGCCTTGTAGGACAATCCAAATCGCACCTGTAATATTTGTTGTCATAGGTTGAGAGAGTGCCAAAATCCAGATAACTACTGAGAAAAATGCTGGTAGAAAACTCCAAAAACACTTTTCTTGATACGGATCTCAAATCCAGAATCTTGTACTTATCAGTAGTACTTGAAAGAAAGAAAAAATATTTATTCGTCGCAAGGATATGACCTGCATACACTAGCGACAACTAGACTATGAGGCGATAAATCTTCTCTTCAACGAACTTCTCGAACAAAAATCGTTTCAAACCTTTGTAAGACCTTGAATCCTATCAACCTCGTTCACGATAAAGGGCGTAAAATTAGGAAAGAGATATCGACCAGTCTATAGGAAGCCAATTTACCAGAAAACGATCTGTCGGAGGAACAATTTGGAGAAAAAAGTGATTCCCGATCAACGGATCGTCTTGACGGCGAGTGTAATTGGCGAATTGTGTTGTTTACCCCTGTGGCAGTTCTGACTGGGTTTTACTGGCTTTTGATAGAGAAGGATTTGTCGGTTCTCACCTATTTTTGGACTGAATACTTCTTCAGGCGCGTTGAGCACTTTAAAGCTGAACAAAAATCAAGGTATCGTAGTACCCAGTTCTAACTAGATTGTGGAGGTCTGAAAGGCAGTTGCTCAATGTTAAATAAAATATTCAGTTGCATCTGTTTAGACTGGAAGCCGACCCCAACATAGTTGGGAAACGGCTAGGCAGATGATTGTACTGGAACAGCGGTATTGGAGCAGCGGTGGCCCAGTGGTGGCGGCCCCGACTTACGAACAGTAAATCGTGGGTTCGAACCCAGACAGGCGTATTACTGTGTGTAATTTATTTCATCACCACTGCTCTCAAAACGGTGAAGGAAAACATAGTGAGGAAACCGGCATGTCCTAGAACCAAAAATTCGAAGACATGTGACATCTACCAATCCGCACTGGGCCCGCGTGAGATTATAGCACATTCCCTCTCATAGAGAGGAGGCCTGTGTCCCAGCAGTGGGAACAATAATAGGCTGATGATGATGATGATGATGACTATTGTACTTACATAAAAATTACTTGTATTGACGCGTTTACTCAGATAATACACCCGAACCTACAATTTTGAGGCCTATGTCCAGCAAGTCCATAACACTTTTTTATCATATCGATCAAACCCATCTTTTACTAACCGTAACGAACCAAATTTACTCTGAAGTCTGGACACCGACCATCCAATTTACTTTTTCCACAAAAAAGTACCTAATCTACCCACACGTTCTCAAATAAAATGAAATAAAGCCAATTTTCACTGAATTTCCAGTTAAAGGGGGTGCAATAAATCTTATGGAATTGTCTACGTCGGTAGTTCAGTGTTTCACCCCGATATCAGTTGGGGGAAAACGAGGTAAACAAACTTTGAACATACTGTATTTTTGTAGGTATAGGGTGCTGTTTTTGACGTTGTTTAATATTAGGTTGGGGTTGTATTCATTAGTGAGTGATAGTTGCTTGATGTTGTTGTTTAAGAGGCCTGCGTAGTTCATTCAAACGTAATACCAAAATATATTGTAAAACAAACATATTGTTAAGGTAGTGTGTATTTGTTTCGATTGGATTACAGAATATCTAGGTTTCCAAATGTATATTTTGAACGGAAATTGATTTTAACACGAGATATGAGAAAACAAAGGTGCCTGTACAAATTTTAAATTCGTCATATCTCGTCTTTATGTTCAGTTTTGACACATTTTGCGCGTTGGACCTTTCACTTGAAAGATGTCGAAAGAAAGGCAAAAATGGATGAGAAGTATATGTGAAAAAGTTTTAATACTATCTATCATGACCACAAAAATTGTTCTATGAATTATTGTTTACTAAATCAAAAGTTTTCACTAATTCGAAGAGTCAACTTCGTATATAAGGCGTTACCGAGTACGTTTTATGGCATCAAAAGAATATATCTATAAAAAGATACGACCATTGATTTTTTAGAGTTATTTCACTTTAAGCCTTTTCGCTGATTTCGTAATAAAAGATAAAGATAAATGGGATTCATTCATGTTTTTATGTCAAAAGTGGTTTCAAAAGCGATTTAGTATTATCTTTTTATGTTTGTTCATGTGAATATCGGTTCAACCTTTTTTTTGTAAATGTAGGTCTCTTTACAAATGTAATGACCATTTTTTATCGTAACTGGCTATAAAACTGAAACTTTAGGCTATTTAAATGGTGCTCAGATCATTTCGTTAGACGGTTAAGTTTATTGGCGAGTGGAGAAGTTTCGTATTTAAACTTCTTACTGATATTGAGTTGACCGCATCTACTCTTTCATTATTCATAGTAAGATATAATCATATTGAACTATTTTTCACATAATTTAACAGCTTTACCCCATACACGTTCCTGCTTAGCCCTTTATGTTCCAGGGCTGCGGTATCTCTTTCGAACAGTCCCGCAGCCCCGGCTGGCATCGGCCCTTGCACGGACCTCTTGCAACAGTTACAAAAGATGTAAGTAAGACTCTACTAAGCCATCTTGGATTTAGAAGCACATCACTTATTTAACCATGCATTGTCATTCAAACTAAACATATTGTACCTAGACTAGCACTTGGCCGCATCATCATCATCATCATAATCAGCCTATAATGTTCCCACTGCTGGGACGCGGCCCCCTCTCAATGAGAGGGCACTTGGCCTGCGACTTTAAAATTCTGACAGGTCTGTTAATTTGCATGATGTCCATAATTATAATACCTATATTTCTCGGTAATGATGATGTTGTGTTTCTAATGATGAAGTATCTGTTTTTAAATTGGTTGAGAAGTACTTGAGTTAAGTTATAACAAACTAAAAAATCAAGTCTTTCCTGTTTATAATATTAGAGTAGATAAAATTGTCGCACAATCGGAAACCGGTAAGTGGTAATTATAATAGTAAGTCATAATTTCACACCCCCTTTTATTTGATACCCATATTGAGAGAGTTGTGAAGAAATAATGCAATTTATCATTTTGTGGTGGCGGCCATCTTTTATTTGAAATTTATTATAGAGAATATTCTACTAGTCAAGTCCCTTCATTTGATACCCATATTGAGGAAGTTGGGCGGCCATATTGAACTGATTTTCATCAAAAATAGCTAATTACACTCCCGAGTAATTCACCCTTCAAATAAAAAAACAAAATCAGAATCGGGTCATCCGTTCGGGAGCTACGATACCACAGACAGACACACATACACGTCAAACTTGTAACAAACCGTCGTTTTTGCGTCGGGGTTTAAAAATACACTCAAATTCTTTAACTATTAATTTTACAGTTTATGCCGTACCTACTGATTGATACAACTCTCCTCAAGCAAGTACCGGCGCTTAGTTTCCGTGACCAATAACCGTACTTTCTGCTCGTGACAGCCTAATTTAATCTTCAGCATCCTTTTCAATCAGCCTACCTGTATTTACGGATTAGTTTCTCAGTTCGACTTACAAAAAGGGTGGAACGTTGTAAGGTTTGATTAGAATTTAAGTTGGTAGGTTTATTTGCTAATTTTACAACATCAACAGAATTCAACCATTAGAATATTTATTACATTGTTCTTTTCATTTTTGTATTTTTTTTCAAATACTATAAATATGTTTTTAACAGTTTCAATATTAAAAAGTCAATGAATCAGTCATGATCAAAGCAATCAATTTAAATGAAAACAATATTTTTGGTTCAGTTTTTACCCGACACCAAACAAAAGCTAATAACTTATCAGTCATCAAAAATACAGATCAATCTCTATTTACAAAAAAAAGGAAACAAAATTCACCAATCAAATTATTTCAAGAACTCTTTTTAAACGTAACAAACACATCACGGTTTTGTTAACACAAATCTGTCAAACAAATAAAAAACAAATTCTTGTTTTTCCAAAAGTGTCAACCAATACAAATGGTAAATTGATATTTAATTAAGGAAATTCCCAGAGTCAACAACCAGTATTACCGCAGTCCGGTAACTATGGCAACCATCTCCCTCATTCCATTACCATAATTTCATTCCAATGTAAACTTGGTAATTGGCATGTTTCGAGAAAGAGAGAAAAAGAGCGAGTTTTTACAAATTTATTATTTGTGCTTGTCGCCGAGATTGGTTTTGAAAGCATTTTTTTGTAACGGTATTGATGTTGTTTGCAAATAAGAGTAATAAAATCCTGAAGCATATTTTGCTAGCAGTAAATGACCTAATATGCTTTTTTCTAACAGGTGCGAAAAATCAGCCCTTAATGATCCCACCGCTGGCATCCTCTATGGGCCCAGTACGGATTGAATACCACACGTAGTATTTGGTCCTCCAGATTTGCCTTCCAAGGTCCACGAAGAAATGAGGCAAAAACACTGTGGTCAAAAAGTTTTAGACACTAAAAATGCTTTCTCGTCACGATTACAAAACAAAATGAATAGAATTAATAATAATAATAATAATACTTTATTGATACCAATCCTTACACACAAATGCTTAATATCTAGCGAAGTTCACAAATAGTTAAGGCGTACAAAAGATGAAACCCTGACTCCTAAACTAGGAAAACCTGTGACTTAGGAGTCAGTGTTCTACTGCCACTTGGACACTATGTACCTTATGGAAATTGAGAGCTGGTAAGCTGATATTATTTTAAGGAGTACATTATTATTTAGTGTTTTAGAGAAAAAAGAAAATAAATTTGTAATCCATAATAAAAGTTGAAAAAAATAAAAAAAATTGACAAAGATACTTAAATTTAAATTTAAAGTGACATTTAAAAGTTAAATTTGAAAAGAATCAAATGACTGTGTGGTGGATTCTGTATGTGTGTCTGAAAATCGTATGATTTATTTGCATTGTGTGAGTGCGTGTATGTGTGTGTGTGTGCGTGTGCGCGTGTGTGTGTGTGTGCGTGTGTGTGTGACTGAGAGATGGGTGTATCTTTGTATTATGTGAGTAAGATATGAGTAGCCTAAGTATGTGAATATTGTGGTGTGGTATGTAAGACGGAAGAATCAATTGCTTGTTTGGTGTACAGACTGTGTTACACGTTTTGTATGAAATATTGTGAGTTATGTGTGAGTAGTTAATAGTTCCTCAGTTTGAGCGTAGTCTAAGAGGTACAGCATGTCTTTCAGCTTAGTCTTAGCTTCGTGCTTGCTTAACCTTGCTATTTGGGTGGTCTTACAAATATTTCTGAAGACAAGAGAGCCCAGCACATACTGCTGTTTTCTGGCGAAGGCAGTTCTGTGACCAGGAATTGGGCAGACTATTCTCTGACCACGTTTGTTTGCGTCTGGGAGAGGGACTTGGCTATGTTTCCGAAGGGTGGTTCTGAGTACAAATAACTGTCTCACGGTTAAAAGTTTGAGCTCGGTGTACAGGTTATGAGTCGGATAGCGATAAGGCTTTTGCGATATAACCTTAAGTACTGCTCTTTGCGCACGCTCCAGCTCAAGGAACTTTGTTTTGGATGATCCACCCCAAGCTAGAATACAATAGCCGATGATGGACTGGCAAAGTGCAGTGTAAACCATTTTTAGGGTTTCTAAGTCACCTGAATGCCTTAATGTCTTAAATAGATGGATTGTTTTCCTGACTTTGCTGGCAGTAGACTCTATATGGTTGTTCCATTTCAACCCATCATCGATTATTACGCCCAAATATTTTACCGATGTTACTGAGGGGAGCGCTATACAAGAGCAAGTGGCAGTGTCCAGGCAGGTGTGAGCTCTAATTGAGTATGTTATTGGGGGTTTCGTGCTAGCATGGATAGAAAACGGAATGAAATTAGTTTTTTGTAGGTTTAGGGTAAGGAGATTTTTGCGAAGCCATTCCATTACTATTTTCAGGGATTCTTCAGCATTATTTTTCACCTGGGCCCAGTTATTCCCGTGTACTATAATGGCCGTATCGTCAGCATAAGTAAATATATTAGCTGATTGTAGGTTAAGAGTGCATAAGTCATTGATGTAGATGAGGAAAAGCGTTGGGCCAAGAACACTACCCTGCGGGAGTCCATATGACATTATCTCATCAGCACTAATATGTGATCCTATTTTCACACAGATTTTCCGGTCTATCAAGTAACTCTTGAAGAGATCATGAACAACGCCTCGTATGCCGATGCTGTGCAACTTGGATAGAAGGGTGGGAACAGAGACTGTGTCAAACGCTTTTGTTAAGTCGAGGAAAAGACCCAAGCATTTGTGTTGTTTATCCAATTTCCTTGCTACAAGTTCAGTTAGGTCTAGAACTGCGTCTTCAGTAGATACTCCTTTTTTGAAACCGTACTGATTACTTGCTAGTATGTTGTGCTTTTGAAGGTATTTAACTAATTGTTTATTTATAATTTTCTCCATTATCTTCGACATAACTGGTAGCACAGCAATGGGTCTATAGTTATTTACACAATCTCTGTTCCCGCTCTTATGTATTGGGTGGATTACGGCTTTTTTGCACGTGTTGGGGAATATACCTGAGGATATTGAACAATTAACTATATGTGTAATAAGTGGGACGAGGATATGTCGACAAAGTTTTATGAGTTTGACGGGTATACCATCCCAGCCAGTGGCACAGTCCTGCTTTAGGCTTGAGATTATAGAGTCCACTTCAGCGTTATCCACTTCAAGAAGGACAAAGGAGCCAGAAGAACATCCGTTTTGAGAGAGAAGTGATGGGGTAGGTTGAGCTGAAGTATTTATCATGGATGCTAACTTTTGTCCAATATTCGCAAAGTAGTTACAGACGAGGTTAGCTGCGTCGCGTTTATCATAGGCTGTACTTAATAACTCATGAGGAGGGTTGGTTTGCTTTTTGGTGTATGTAATTTCTTTGATTTTATTCCACAGTCTTTTAGGGTCGTATTTAGCTTTTTGTAGTTCGTTTTGTTCGTGTAACCTTTTAAGTTTTCTGAGTAGGCTATTGCAGTAGTTTCTATATCTTTTGTAGGTCGTTTGGATTATTAGGTTATCAGGTGATTTTCTTGCTTTTTTGTGAAGTTTATCACGGTGGCGGATGCACCTTAGTAAACCGGGTGTAATCCAAGGTCGAATATTTCTGTCTTTTTTAGGGATAGTTATTATTTTTGTGTGGGTAATTATAGCCGTGTTTAATATTTCCGTGAGTGTGTCAGATGCTAGGTTAGGATCATTTGTTTTCAGTACTTCCGTGAAATCTAGGGTTTCAATATGATTTGTTAAATTGGTGTAGTCTATTTTAGGTATTTTGCAAGCCGGTACCGATCTCCCTGAGAGCGGTTCATTATTAATAGTTAGTAGAATTGGGAGGTGGTCCGTAACATGTGAGTCAATCACAAGTACTGTGGCTGTTTTGTCCGTTTTGAGCATCACGTGGTCTAGGCAGCTATCATTTCTCGTAGGTATCCGATGGGCGGGTAACAGACTGTGTGTTGCATTAAGTGTTAAGTATTCGGTAGCGCGTACATCTAAATCAATAGTTTGGATGTCTATGTTTGTGTCCCCGATTAGGCAAATATTTTTATAGTTTTTTAAGGACAGGAGGATGTTATCCACGCTATTCAAAAAGTTGTCGAACTCAACTTTGGTATTATATGATGGTGAACGATATATAGCCACAAATGCCAGTTTATTTGTGATCTCACATGTCAAGCAATTTCCGTTTAAAAAGTTGGGTTCTTTTATGGTGCAATTTATGTTATCTTTTATATAAATAACAATACCGTCGTTCTGGTTGGCCGTCCGTTCCGTATAATACGAGTTATAGCCGTTCAACACAGGGAGATTCACCACCTTACTTAGCCAACACTCAGTAAGTACCAATACATCACAGCTAACATTGATTAATTTTAGCAATACCAATAGTTCATCAAAATTTTTATTTAGACTGCGAATATTTATATGAAAGATTTTAATATGATGTTTAGCGCCTACCAAATAGTTAGAGCAATCCGACGGTGGACATATTTGTGATTTTGCTACTTCAAATTCATCTAAGTCCGCTGTAATCATAGATTGAAGAATATTAGCCATCAGTGAAAAACGATTTACTATAGTATGAGACGATACATTGCTCTGGAGTGTTTGAAATGTGTTGTATGGTCAGGTAATAGAAACTAGCGTATTGTGATATAGGACACCAACTTTTATGTAAGTTATACAGGAAAGGTGTGGTGGAGAATGTTTCAGAATGTATTATGTTTGTGAGTGTAATGTTTGTGTTTGAATTTTGAGTGTAATGGTTCATTTTACTTAAGTTATATATCAAAATAAAAATATAAATATAAAACAGGTTATTACTAAAAATGTAGTATAACGTATGTATAGCAGACATTAAAACAAAAAGGATTAGAGAAGAACTGCTTACTAAAGATGAGTTGTGGTATAGTCATTCTTGTAGCTCCTTCAGTGTTACTTCAGATTTGACGAGGATTTGTTTGTCTCCAGCTTTTTTCCGAAGAAAAATATTGCCATTAGAGGTCCAACAGAATGCATATTTCCTCAGGCGTGCAAATTCTCTTGCCTGGTAAAAAAGCTTCTTGTTTGTGCTTGATAAATGTTCTTCAACATAGACTGCTTGTTTTTGTCCCGATATTCCGAGTAACACCGTATTCAATTTGTCTTCTTTATTCGTATGTTTATTGTTATAAGTTCGTACGCGAGAGATGAGGTCGAACTTTGTTTGTACGTTAGTAAATTCGGCGATAATAGGTTTATTGGTTGTTCGGTTCCCTGGTGTACGATATACATCTCGGAAGTGGGTGGCCGTTATCGGTAGGTTTACTAAGTTGGCAATGTCTGTTATAATTTTTAATAGGTCAGCCGTCGTTTCCTTTTCCTTGGTAGGTATGTTGCGCACTTCTATGCTAGACGACCGGGACTTATATTGAAGGTCTCTGACAGCCAGTTCCAATGACTCGGAGTGCTTCTTGTAATCTAGATTCGATTGCTTGTAGGTTGACATGCAAAAAAAAAAATAAAAAAGAAGTGTGGATGTAACTACCAATCTAATATTAATTTTCCCTATTCAAGCCCAAACAAAGCCTTTAGAAAAAAAAACTTTTCCAAGCACCACAGGACCAAGGAACATTTCCAAGAAAAAAATAGTCCTTTCCTTACACAATAATATTCCTGCTCTGCGTACAAATTTATAATTTACAAAATCACTTACTTCGGGAGGTAGCCGTGCACAACACTCTCTAACAATAAAATATGTATGCTTCACTTGTACAGTCACGAGCCACAATATGTATACGCTTACCTTAATTCAAAAGCGTTTTTCGCATTTATTATTATTGTTATTAGTTTATTTTGAGATAAAAACATCCATAATTTTTTAATAACACAGATATACAAACGAGAAACTTATGTTACAGAATTACGATTGCAACTTTGAGATCAGATCTATTTCTTATGAATAATTTCAACGTATTCAAAATATTCATACCAGCCTATTAATACTTCTCGATACGGCAGGCAATGTGAGAAGGTTTCCGTCTCTGAAACTCGAACCACGTTACAGTAGCTTGGACCCTGCGACTTTGACCAGACCACAATTTTTGTTTGTGAACATTTTTTAATTTACAAGTGTAAGAAATATGTTACACAATGACTAAAAAGAATAATAATACATCGTGAGGAAACGCCTGAGAAATTTTAACCACTAACTTCAGAGATATCTTAACCACACGATACAGAAAGAAGACTACATCACAGCTGGATGACTGCAAAGGCCTCTTCTGAACCAGATACAAAGGAGCACCGACCACCATCCACGCTTCCTCAAAAAGGGGAGCGATTTTAGACTTAAATATATGAGTGGTGGCGGCCCCGACTTACGAACAGTAAGTCGTGGCCCGGGTTCAAACCCAGACAGGCGCATTACTTTGTGTAATTTATTTCATCACCACTGCTCTCAAAACGGTGAAGGAAAACATCGTGAGGAAACCGGCATGTCCTAGAATCAAAAATTCGAAGACATGTGACATCTACCAATCCGCACTGGGCCCGCGTGGTAGATTATAGCCCATTCCCTCTCATTGAGAGGAGGCCGTGTCCCAGCAGTGGGAACATTATAGGCTGATGATGATGATGATATGAATTGCAAGTTCATGTTTCATCACGATATTTTCTGAGATGTCGACGAATAGAAATGGTCCATTCTGTGTTCGTAAAATATGAAATTACAATAAAAAAAGTCGCAGAGAACTGTGTACTTATTGATGCTTATAACTGTACAAGACTTTTTCGTCAAATGCCCTTTTCCGCGTTACGACGGATTGAAAAACTTAAGAGCTCTTTGGAATTATTTTATGTAAGGATTTAGACATGAGACGGAACGGTTATATTCTGAAAAAGCGATGTTTTCTCATTTTGCGAAAAGGCTTTTGTTTCTTCGCACTTATTTTTTTGGGTGTTCTTTCTATTTTTTGCTTGTAACAGTACCTACGAGTATTTACATGTAATTTACTATCACACAATTTGTATTGATTACCCCAGAGCTTCACAATACTAGAAGTAAGACAAGAATCATGGCGAAACAACGTCTAACAGAAGATAACTCTTTAAGTCAGAGGAATCACGACAATTTGTAGTAAGGAACACGAAGAGGGGGATCCCGGCAAAATCCAAAGAGCACAAAATTCACTCAAATGAAGTTGAGTTGATGAGAACGATAGTCAATTGTTTTCCACACTACTTTCCAAACAATTGAATGGAAACCAGAAACGTTTGAATAATATTATGAATATACACAACTGCCAAAGAGATTTAAAATAAAGAGGGTTTCTGAAGAAATTACAACTTATATCTTGCAAGTAAATTACGATTCACCCCGTCGCGTTTATCGTAAATATATTTAAACGACAGACCTGATCTGAAACCTGAATAACATCTGTCTAGGTCACTGAGTAATAGATTCGAGAGTCCAGACAACAAAATGCAAGTAATTCCAATTCAATTAAGTCTTGCGCCTTCTATAACTGTAACTTAAAACAGCAATACTTCCTGCGGATGGCAATAAATCACGAGCAATATCTCGTTTTTATTTGAGCAATAATGATCGTATGCATTCGTGGTTCTGTGGGGCATTAATTTTCATTGCCCCGCTGTTTGGACCGTTAATATGAAATACTGGGGAGTATTGTTCTCGAGATGTCGTTGTAAAAACGTGCTCACTAATTCTAGGAGTTTTGTTGTTGGGTCTATTACTAGGTGCTCTCATGTTTTGTTATGCTGGTATACAAAAGACACAATTGTTTTATTGTGTCTGCCCTGTTTGTGAAGAAGTCGCAAGCAACTATTGAGCATGGTCTTCTGAATTTGGTTATAGGCAAATTGATTTTGTCTTAGGATTTTGTCATTAGTAATTTCTCAGGAATGAAATGCTGAACCCTGGTCTCTTCCCAGTCGTATCTGCCGGCCGTCCTATTGGTATCGAGAGTAAAGGCACAAATGTAGCACCTGTGGCTGTGAACGTACTTAGGCATTATAACATTCACTGCTAATTATTTTAATCCCCGATAAGATTGGCAGATTGAAATTCCATGTGTTCCATGGTGATTGAGTATCACCATACCGTGTGTATATTTTGGAAAGGGCTAATGATACAGGTATTCGAGAAGCCACATATTCGTTCTATTAAGCCCTGCCTGTGTTCATCAAAAGAATAGGGGGTTGATTTGTTATTCAACAAATACTTCAGAATGGAATGTGCATCACCGAATGTTTGTGTGCACATGTGCAGCTACCCTAACCCACAGAAGTTACAAAACTAATCACTTGGCAAATATATCATGTCACCCGAAAACATTTAGTTCACAAAAGTTCTGCGCCACAGATTTTGGGAATGATGTTTTGCTTGCTGCAGCAGAGTGGCACGTTTGCTTCACTAACTATGTGCGCATTGGTCTCTCATTGCTCCTCTATTTGTAGTTTTAACTCAATTTTACTTTTATTTGTTTATTTAAACTTCATGTACAATAGTGGTACATAAGCGGACTCAATGACACAAGGCATTCTCTACAAATCAACGTTTGGGTTAATTATGAAAACATAGTGATAGGAGGGTGATAGGGTGCAAAACAATGTCTAAAAACTAACTACGTATTTATTAACTTCTCAAATCAAGTTCAATATTTAAACGTGAAATAAAAATGTGTTTACTTGTTAAGGCGACAGGAGTTAATCGAGCGAGTTTAATAACGCCTGAAAGTATATGATTCACTTCAATAAACAAAACCAGAAAAATATAAGATATTGTTCAAGATATTGTATGAAAGTGTTTTAAAAACAATACAATTAATTTTATTGGAAACAAAAAAATCACGAACCGATCTCTAAAAAAATATTTTATCGAGTAAAATCCATATAAAATATATGCGATCATTCTGATTTTTTGACAAACAATTCTACAAGCAATATATTAGCATCATAGTGGGTTTTTTTTAGTCCAACAAATAGATATTTTGTATCGATCGAAACCACTCATTTCACTATATTCGTCCCGCAATAACTGACGTATGAACCACTTTGTAGTGCAAGCTGATTAAAACTTTATTTATTTATTTATTTAAAATAGGTGCACCAACAGTACAAACATAAAACATTTATAATTAAAGGTCCATTTGGTATGGTTCTAATGTACGTACCAATTATAGGTGTACACAACATTCATAACAAAATAAAGTAACTATGACTTAAAACTAAAAAAGAGATCAAATAACAGACTTTCAATAACACACTTAAAATAATAAAGTATTAAAGACCAAAATAAAAATAACAAAATTTAAATATAAGGACTGAAAACAAAATAAAAAATTACTTAAGACTATTTAAATGTCGGTTCAAATGGGAGCGCAACAGGGTTTATTCTAATATTATTTCAAACGAAGCTTGAACCACCACAAATAGAGTCGCTAGTTTACCTCCTGCTGTCCCCATAACGGGCAACGTGTGAAAAAAACAGCAAACTGCCACGCTTAAATGGAATATGACTGGACACATCTACCGCATGTGGTGCAAACTTGCGCTTAAATGGAAAATGACTGGACACATCTACCGCATGTGGTGCAAACTTGCACTTAAATTGGATATGACTGGACACATCTACCGCATGTGGTGCAAACTTGCACTTAAATTGGATATGACTGGACACATCTACCGCATGTGGTGCAAACTTGCGCTTAAATGGAAAATGACTGGACACATCTACCGCATGTGGTGCAAACTTGCGCTTAAATGGAATATGACTAGACACATCTACCGCATGTGGTGCAAATTTGCGCTTAAATGGAATATGACTGGACACATCTACCGCATGTGGAGCAAACTTGCGCTTAAATGGAATATGACTGGACACATCTACCGCATGTGGTGCAAACTTGCGCTTAAATGGAATATGACTGGACAAATCTACCGCATGTAGTGCAAACTTGCGCTCAAATGGAATATGACTGGACACATCTACCGCATGTGGTGCAAACTTGCGCTTACATGGAATATGACTGGACACATCTACCGCATGTGGTGCAAACTTGCGCTTAAATGGAATATGACTGGACACATCTACCGCATGTGGTGCAAACTCACAGCGCAATAAGTCCCACTGAAAAGTATACTTGCTTTTCAGTGGGACTTATTCGTGGCAGGCCTAAACAGAGATAACCTGGACTCTTTAAAAAAGAACAGATTTTTAGAAGCTTTAAACAGAGAAAAGTGAAAGAGAGCCAAGAGACCTTTGCACAAACTCATTTCCGAAGTCCTCTGATACCTCTCCATCCCATAAAACAGCTAGAAGGTAATATATGGGCCACTATCGAGCAAAAAAACTGCAAAGTTACGAGTCATTCCCCTGGACTTTTATTACTTTGTACACGTGAGACGTCTGAGAGAATTTATCAAGCTGTGAGTAAATTAAAACCATTCTCGCTTCGATGTGAACGTGGTCATTAAGTTCTTAATGTAGATACATTGTTCATTTTGTAGGAAATTGGCTTACGGGCCGTTGTTTCTGACGTTAATTTATATGGATACAATTAGGTAGTAGATTCTGCTTAAATCAATGCTTATGTCTTTAATTTGGTGGTAGGAAACTTGCGACTAGAAAATAACCATTATTTACGTTTAAATAATGGCTCGTTGGTCTAGTAATTGCAACTGCGAGTGCTGAGCATGAGGTCCAGGGTTCGATTCCCAGGTCAGGCCAAGTCATCATCATCATCATCAGCCTGTTAATGTTCCCACTGCTAGGACACCGGCCTCCTCTGTATGAGAAGGAATGGGCTAAAATTCACCACGCAGGCCCAGTGCGGATTGGTAGATGTCACATATCTTCGATTTTTTTGGTTCAGGTTAAGTGTTATTTGGTTATTATATTAGAACCTCCCCTCCTCCCTCTCATTGAGAGGAGGCCGTGTTCCAGCAGTGGGAACATTAAAGGATGATGATGATGATAATTAGAAACTAGCTTTGCCCGCGACTTCGTACGCGTAAAGTTTTGATATCGCAACGCATCGCCTGCTCAACGCTAGCTTTTTTCCCGCTTGCAACATTTCTTATTGCCTATAGCCTTCCTCGATAAATGGACTATACAGGGCAAAGACTTTTTCAATTCGAGCCGGTAGTTCCTGAGATTAGCGCGTTCAACCAAACAAACAAACTCTTCTGCTTTATAATATTAGTAAAGATTTCTCTGTACCGACCACGAAGACTAGAATTGCGCCTGATTGATGGTAATAAAGTCGCTGCCTATTACAAGTGATAAATGATAAATGATATTTATTTAGCAAGTAGGTTTTCTCAAACACGTTATTTTTTTTTTGTAAACTAGATGGGGCCGCTGTTTCGTACCTACTACTCTAAGAAGAAACAGCCGAAAAAAACTCAGAGGTCATAGTCTCTTTTAAAGTCCAGACAATCTTGCTTAATTCACATGACGACTATGCAGATTAGTGTCTGAGATGGTCTTTTGAAGAAAGAACCATACAGATTTGAGTGGACCTGTCCAGTCAGTGCGAGGCATTTGTCAGTTATCGTGTAGCTCGACTTATAACTCAAGGAGCTCAACGAAACGACGAACAATACCAAAGAAAGGACATTTGGGTAGGTCGCTTTAGTACTCAAACTGCCAGACAGATGTGGGAAAAAAAACAAAATGTGACCCACATGGTCCTCACATTCACAATGATTAAATAAAGTAAATAATAATTTACAAAAACGAATGTCAATAAAAATACGATATGTCAAATACACACATAAAACAAACAAAAAAAAAGTAAAATATAATAAAACACTGAACTAAGTATTCATGTCAATTCATTAAATGTCAGAGCTTCACAATACTAGGAGTAAGACAAGAATGATGGCGAAACAACGTCTAGCAGAAGATAACTTAAAGTCAGGGGAATCACGACAATTAGTAGTAAGGAACACGAAGAAGGGGATCCCGGCAAAATCCAAAGAGCACAAAATTCACTCAAATAAAGTTGCGGAGAACGATAGTCTGCTCAACGCTAGCTTTTTTCCCGCTTGCAACATTTCTTATTGCCTATAGCCTTCCTCGATAAATGGACTATACAGGGCAAAGACTTTTTCAATTCGAGCCGGTAGTTCCTGAGATTAGCGCGTTCAACCAAACAAACAAACTCTTCTGCTTTATAATATTAGTAAAGATTTCTCTGTACCGACCACGAAGACTAGAATTGCGCCTGATTGATGGTAATAAAGTCGCTGCCTATTACAAGTGATAAATGATAAATGATATTTATTTAGCAAGTAGGTTTTCTCAAACACGTTATTTTTTTTTTGTAAACTAGATGGGGCCGGTGTTTCGTACCTACTACTCTAAGAAGAAACAGCCGAAAAAAACTCAGAGGTCATAGTCTCTTTTAAAGTCCAGACAATCTTGCTTAATTCACATGACGACTATGCAGATTAGTGTCTGAGATGGTCTTTTGAAGGAAGAACCATACAGATTTGAGTGGACCTGTCCAGTCAGTGCAAGCATTTGTCAGTTATCGTGTAGCTCGACTTATAACTCAAGGAGCTCAACGAAACGACGAACAATACCAAAGAAAGGACATTTGGGTAGGTCGCTTTAGTACTCAAACTGCCAGACAGATGTGGGAAAAAAAACAAAATGTGACCCACATGGTCCTCACATTCACAATGATTAAATAAAGTAAATAATAATTTGCAAAAACGAATGTCAACAAAAATACGATATGTCAAATACACACATAAAACAAACAAAAAAAAAGTAAAATATAATAAAACACTGAACTAAGTATTCATGAATGTCAATTCATTAAATGTCAGTCACAAGTAAATATTCACGTCAAATTCACACACATAAAATGAAATAAAAAATAAAAAGAACGTAAAAAATAATAAAATACTGAACTAAGTAACTAAGCAAGGGTCTTAAACTTAACTGGTGAAATCTGTGTGTGTGTGTGTACCATCACGTACATTTTCTCCCTAACCCTAATATAGACATGATGTCATTGTTATGTTACGTTAAAATATTCAAAGGCCTTTAAATCTGAAGCGTTAATGGATCTTTACGGTTTTAAATTTCCTATCCTCAAAACCGTGGCAACCTCATACGATTTCCTCCCATCTCTTTGAACTTTTCACCGTCCCGAATTTATTACATGTGCTAACATTTCCGCGTTAATAATGACAACAAACAAATTTTATGTTGCGACTTCATTCCCTTGCCTTTTATCATTCCCCTGGCGTGTATGTCCCCTATGTATTTATCAACGTACGAAATCCGCTCGTGCTCTCCACATTTTTTATTAGGAAAGTGTAAATAAGTACTTTTATGCTCAATAATAATATTTGGTTAACATTTTGACGACCCCGATTGGCGTAGTGCTAGTGACGCTGACTTACGTTCTTAGGGTCCTGGGTTCGAATCCCGGTAGGAGCAAATGTTTGTATGCTGACATTTGTTTCCGAGTCATGGATGTTTATATGTATAATAAGTATGTATGTACAAACAAAAAGTATGTATGTAGTATATCATATCAACTATCTAGTGTGCACGACACAAGCTTTGCTTAGTGTGGCACTAGGTGGCGCTGTGTGTTAATGTCCAACGATATTTATTTATTTATTTATTTTATTCAGTGAAGTGCTCGTGGTTAAATAATAACAGCCGCTCGGGCCAATCTTTACGTAAAGCCGTGCTCGCCTAGGTTGGTCTGTGGTTGAGTGACCACCCTTACATACCGAGTTTCCTCCGTGCCTCGGAAACACGTTAAGCTGTTGGTCTCGGCTGTCATTTGTCTATCTTTGACAGTCATTACAGGTCCAGTGGCCCAAAAAGTCCGACAAACAGTCATACCAAATGGTATCCTATTACCCGGTATTATCTGGGTTGTGGAGGTCAGATATGCAGTCGGTCCATGTAAAATACTGGTATTCAGCTGCATCCGGTTAGACTGGAAGCCGACCCCAACATAGTTGGGGAAAGGCTCGGCAGATGATGATGATGGTAAACATTTTGTTCAGTGATTACTAACTAATTGGTAGAATCTTTTATTTTTGTGATGATGCCGTTCAAATGATTGCTGGGAGATTGATGGTTGTTTATTTTTAATAATTCAGTAGACTGCCTCGTTGGTCCAGTGGTTGCAAGCGCTAGTGTAACATGAGGTGTCTTGGGTTTGACACTCAGGTCAAGCATAATGGTTGACGACCCGAATGGCGTAGCGGTAGTGAGGCTGCCTCATGTTCTTAGCTCCTGAGTTTGAATCCCGGCAGGAGCAAATGTTTGTGTGATGAGCATGGACCTTTTCTTCAGAGTCATGGATGTTTATATGTATAATAAGTATGTATTTACAAACACAAAAGTATACAGGGTGAAAACAACCTCATCATCACGAAGCCGTTAACCTACACCAGTAACGGTAGTGTATGTGAAACTGACTAATTTTAAGATCTTAATGTACCATATACTCAAAAATAAATAAATCTTATCTTATCTTATCTTATCTGTACATCAAACTAAGTAACTTTACGCAAAAAATATTGCTGGGAAACAACTTTTTTTTTTGAGGTTACAAATCATGTTTTGTGGTAGAACTCAATGTAACGCACTTAAAACATTGTGCTGATGGATGGATTGAATAGTACGGGGGTCGTGGAGGTGTCAGAATCTTACAAAAAAAACTTGTATTTAAAAAAAATCTTGTCAAAATGTTGTCAACTTTGACACACTCTTGTGACTACGTATAATGTACAACAAAAAAAATGATCGCAATGTTGGAGAGAACCTTGCTTTTCGGCTTCGTGAAGAGGTGTTTTACCCCCTTTATATGTAGTCTATCAACTATCTGGTGACCACATCTCAAGCCTCGTTGCTTAGTGTGGCACTAGATGGCGCTGTGTGTTATAGATAACACACAGCGCCATCCATCGCCATCGCGGTGTGCTGTGTGGTAGCGATATTTTATTTTTTTATTTATAATGTTATTGGTTCTCAGTAGGAGCCCAAATTCAGACTTTTTAAAAAGGTACACCTCTCTGCACATTTAGGGGAATTTATTTTTTAATTATTTGTGCACGGCAAAAATATTAGAGAAATAAAAAAGATTCAACATTGAGTTAAATTAGAATTATGTAAAGGAGACCTTCATATCCTCTGTACATTACTAATATAATCTGTCTGTAAGAGGATAATGCGGTAATCGAACTTCAGTACTGTAATACGATTTGATGGCAATTTTATTACAATCTGAGACACTTTGTCCTTTTTTTTCTTTGTCACTTTTTTTTACTCCAATAGAAAAAAAAATGTGTATTTTTACTCAGAATTTCTGGATTCGGTCTCCACGCTCAAGGGCCGCGATAGAAGCTATGCAATAGCTTAATTAAAAGTTAAAACGGCTCCCCTATCTATCATGATGGTACGGAACTCTTTTTGTGCGAGTCCAATTCACACTTGGCCGAATTTTGTTTACCTTTCCGTGACACATGAAGAGTAATAATATTCACGCGGAAACAAAGCAGAACTGATAAACTTACTACCAACCAACAAAAAAAAAATCAACTCATCCGGGCTCAATTTTCAACAAACCCTTTATTTATTCATTTCAGCTACCCAGAAAAATCCAATCCCGTAGGCATGTATTAAGAGAACATGTGGGGTGCCACAGAGGCTGGGCAGATACCCAGATAATTGTTCTTTCACGCACTTTACCGCAGTTCCGGCTTAGACCTCTTGTGGGGAGGAAATGGGTGTAGGGGGGTATTGCAAACGCAATGGGAGACGAACATGCGAAATGCTGAGGGTGGAAATGTACCTACTGTTATGTGTGTCATTGTAAAATGTTGTATTTAAAACGAGTACTTTGCTATTTTATATCGTGGCTTAATAATAACAGCTGCTCGGGTCAATCGTTAGGTTAAGCCGTGCCTGCCTAGGTTGGTCTGTGGAAGGGTGCACATAGAAAGCACGTTAAGCAGTTGGTTCCGGCTGTTATTTGTAGATCTTTGAATATCGTAACAGGTAGTCAGTGGCCCAAAAAGTCTGACAACCAGTCTCACCAAGTGGTATCGTATGTCCTATTATTAACTGGGTTGTGGAGGTCAGATAGGCAGTCGCTCCATGTAAAATTCTGGTATTCTGCTGCATCCGGTTAGACTGGAAGCCGACCCCAACATAGTTGGGAAAAGGCTAGGCAGATGATGAACAATTTATGTACACTACATACAGAAAAGTAGAAAGGACAATAGGAACAAAGGTGATGCTTATTTGTAAAGAAATCTCTTCCAGCATACCTGCGAAAGGAGAGTAGATAAAAATAGATGTAGACATAGTGTGTTAAAGATGAGAAAATAGAATACATACAAACTTCAAGCAAATAAAGAATTTAAACATAACATTCGATAAACCTAAGAATATACGTACATACATACAAAACAAAATAATATAAAAAACAGCTATGAACTACAATATAAAAAAAATACCTAAGCAACTATGGCGAATTGGACAGATCATGTTCTTTTACTCTTCTTTTGTTCTGTTGATAAGAAATGGAAAGGACCACCCGCTTCTGAGAAAATCGGTGGTGACGGACGGATAGAGAGACGAACAGACAGACAAGATAGTGATCTTAAAAGGGTTTCTTTTTTAACATTTTGAGGTAAGGAACCCTAAAATTTAACAGAATACAGTCTACTTATTTTATAGGTTTTATAGGTCTACTGAGTGTTGCAAAAGTAAGTTAGGTATTATGTATCCGTTGTTGAAACTAAAACATATTTTAGTACCACCAGAGGAATTTAAAAGTTGGCCAAAATCTTTAATACTCTTAAGAAAATTGCCAGTTATTTCAAACTACGTCTACGAATCTACGTCAACGACCAATTAAAGTAATAAACTGACTATAATACAGACTTCGCTATATTTTTATACGAAAGACGGCCATTTTAATATTCTAACAGTCTACTTTGGAAGTAGTTAGAATAAATTAATCTAGAAACTAGACCTTATGAGCTCCTGAGACGATTCAAAATGTAAGTAATGTGAGTAATATTATATTAATACGTAAAGTTTAAACAAGAGGTCTTCAAACGTTAAGTAAACGCGAGCCTTTGTCTTAAGGCGACTACAGTAGCTAAACGCGAGCTTTATAATGCCTAAATAATATATGACATTCTTTAGGTTATATGCTAGTATAGTAGTGTTTTGAAAACATAATAAGTACAATTATTTTTTCTCGAACACTCATTTTGCACTATTCTTCCCACAGTGACTGACGTAAGAACCACTTTGTAGTGCAACTGTGCAAGCTGATAAGAACTTTATCCTAACAGTATTTCAACCGAAATTTGAACCACTACTATATAGTTGCGAATTTAGCTCCTGTCTTGAGATGATACTTGCTTATAGAACGACGCAACTAAAACCGAATTTCACCTGCAGAAACTGAACATGATCAACAAATGTATACTGCGTTCATGTCAGTAGTTCGTGTCGTGTGTTAAAAAAAAAACAATTTCAGAATCGTTCGTATTCTTTTATTCCCGGCTGCCACCACCGGCCCGCCACCACTGGTGGCAGTTGCAACTATTTGTCGCATCTACCACCAGTGTATCTACTACCAGTTGTGGTTGCGTCGGTGGAGTCGCATCTGCCCCAAATTCTGCCACCACTGGTGGCAGATGACACTTAAATAGTGAAATCCTCCACCAGTGGTGGCAAACTCGACTATCAAGTTCCCGTCTGACACCACCAAATATTTCAAATATGAAACAGAAACAAGGATGGCCTTTGGGCCTAACTGTAAATGCCGCCTTCAATATTTGTTTCCATGTTTTTTAATTTAAATTTGAATACGGAATATTAATCTGATACGTTAACGTCGTGTCTTCATACCAGCCCCACAGATAAGAACATAGTAGTAACTACTCGAAAGTAAAATAAGCCCACATATAATGTATGTACTTTTTATCACAGGGGTTTACTTTAGACCAACTTAGTTTTTCTTCAAATAGGTTTCTGTGAGTAGTCGTAAAAATAATATATTTAAAATGTATCACTAAAATCACTTTTAATTATGTTGTCAGCCATCATGGTTTAAGTATAGTACTTTATCCATTTACAAAAAAAAACATAAATAAACAGCAAAGAAACAGAAAAACAAAAGAAACAAAAAAACATTTTTTTCTTTCTTTCTTATTCTTATTCTTTATTGCACACAAAAAAGTAACAAAGAAAAATATCTCTCTCTTCTTCTTCTTTTCTTTCTTTTTTATCTTAATCATCAGCATCCACAGCTGAACTTCATCATTATTCATTGTTGAAATTTATATGCTTCACTTTCTAACTTTTCTCCAAGTTTTTGTGCCAATCACATCTTGAATGTACCCTCAATGGCTACATTGCATTGTGGTCATCCGGTGGCGATCGAATCGTCAACCAATGAAAATACTGCCAAATATCTAGGCTAGTATCAGGTATAAGATTCGTTGATCTAAATAGCAATGTAAATGGTGTCAGTTTAATCAACCAAGGCTTGAAGGCTTCTACCTATGTCTACACGATAGGTATCCCACCATCCAGTTTTAATGCTTTTACAGAACCCGTTGTCAAAAGTCGAGTAATAAAATAACACATATTTTGAATAGAAATCCTTAATCATTTGGGACGAAAACTCGAAAGCAGATAAAACAATGCACACAACACAATACCTACTAAAGTTCTTCACAAAATCAAAGGGAATATACATCATTTTACGACAGTTTACTCTCCAAGACGCTTGTATACATATACTCGTATATTTGACGTGTATGTCTAAGAGACACGTCTTTTGTTCTTGCGCCTTCCGCAAGCTTCTATTGTTTGAAATCGACCGCCATTTTGAAAAATGAAGCATGTGTCTTTACTGTATCTTTAGATACAGAAAGGCAAAAATACGTTTAGGACATGTATTATGTGCTAGCGATCAACCCCTGGGGCCTTATTCTGCTATTTTAATAAATTCGTCCTAACCAACACGATTCCATTCTCATCCCATTTGGTTTAAAGTTCGTAATTTGCTAAATTCACAATGGTCGGTCGATGGTCTCGTAATTAGATTGTGTTTTAATGAAATTTTCGTATTGCCATTATTTTAAAACCAATAGTACAAATGGTTTTCGAAATCTACTACTAAATGCGAACATTTATTCATGCCAGATTTCATGTACGAGATTAATATTCTATGACATTTCTTTCAATGGAGTGCCAGTGATTATTCATTGAGAAGTAATAATGATGCCATTATATTAGTAGATTACCAAGCTTGTCAAAACTTGACAGAACTTGATTATTGTGACTTCAATGATCGCCTATTCTGACACTATCGTAATAGCAGAATCGAGGCCCTGCTTCAAATGTTTTATACTACTCGGTAAAACATCAAGATTTCTGTGTTTAATGGTAATATTTTGTAAGATCATCGATGCAGCTTGTTTTTTTTCCACCATACTTCTATATTACTCGTCATCTTAGCAATCACCTCCTCTTCTGTCATTTATAATCCTTAAGCAATATTGTATAATAGCTATGTATCAATTTTTGGTTCGCAATAAGAACATTTGGTTCGTCTATCATGACGACCGTGAACTAAACAAATTTTCAGTCACCAACGTCATAGTCGTCGTAATGGATTTTTAAGGAAACCATTAGGATTACATCAAAGCTCGTACAATCAGATATGCAGAGCAACTTACTTAAATATTATAATAATGCAGTTAATGGCGTAATTTATTGAACGCGGCTACATTGACAGCTATCAAATTATAGATATAATTCAATATTACTCGCAAATCATTAACAGAGCCAGATCACATTTCAAAATAATATACCCGTTTATCAAATAACCCGAAATATGGAACGAATTTCGACAAAATTATGTACCAATTTTCACATTCCAAATAACAATCATCTTGAATTTGGTAATGGTATTGTAACGCAAGATTCTCCCCGATTCAAATTCAACAAATTCAAGTTTTCACATTAAACTGTCATTTGAGTACGGGGATCATTTTGATTGAGCACGTTTCCCAGCCCAAGGAATAGGCGTAACTTCCTTTAATAATGAATATTGTAACTGAATAATCAATGGTCATATTTTTAGATGTTCTTGGTTCCTGGTTGGGTTGTGGAACCGGTTTTTTTAAGAAACTGGTTGCAGGTTTTGTAATTGTCAGAAATAGTAAGGGTTGTTAGTATTTTGGCTTCGTACAGGACGAGTTTTGTTTTTTTATAATTATTATTTTTTGTTTTTTTTTTAGGTTTAAATACTGTTCATTTTTTATGTATTTTGTCTTATGCGGGCTTAAACATAAATGCTTTTTTTTATTTTTTCTTTTTGTTTATTGTCGTAGAATGTTATGTTCTCTCGAAGTTAAGGGAAACATGTGATACACGACGACGAATTAAGCTATACAGGGTGTCTCATTCAAATCGGTCAGTATGGGAAAGTCTGAAACTATAAGACATACGAAGATCTGTTCTGAGGAACCATGTCATCGATTTTTATAACAAGAAAAACTGCATTCATACATTTTAAAAAAACATCTGTACTGTGTTCGGGAATCGAACCCGGTTATTTTGAAAAAAAAAAAAACCTACTCTATTTCTATTTAGATATCGATTGTGTAGGTCTTAAGCAGTAAATGTCTGTATGAAACATGATGTCTAAAATGAATAAAATGCATTGTTTCCAAATACTTTAATTTATTTTAGTAGGTGCTTGAACTGACCGGGTTCGATTCCCGAACGGAGTACAGATGTTTTTTAAAATGTATGAATGCAGTTTTTCTTGTTATTAAAATCGATGACATGGTTCCTCAGAACAGATCTTCGTATGTCTTATAGTTTCAGACTTTCCCATACTGACCGATTTGAATGAGACACCCTGTATAAAATCAGTACATGTGGATCTCTCATTATGCAGGAAATCTATACAAGACAATGTTATACTGGAAATGTATATCTTGATGTGTCTTTTTTGTGAACAAATACGGTCCGATTGAAAAATCAATTTAAAACATCATTATTTATCTCCCGCATCTTCAAACGATTGGCAGAAATAGAACGATATCCCAAAGGTTGACTGGAAGAGAATGCCCTTGTGGCTTTAAGTCCGTGTATGTACCACTCTTGTACTTGAAGTATAAATAAACGCATTAGTGATTTGTTATAAAAATGGGCCCAAGAACCTTATAATTTGACCTCAGCCTTTAAAAACGTAACCTTCAACATTGGAGTTAGAAAATAATTTGAAAAATAAACTTTTATGCTTCAGTAACATGCAAAGTTTATTTTTCAAAAAAAGAATTGTCTTCACAAAAAAAAAAACGTTTTTCATTGAAGGTTAAATTGTATACAGAGCACCAACAAAGTAAATGGAATTTACATAAATTGACGACACAATAATGGATCACAGTTCCCTGTGTGTAAGTTTAAGTAACAATGATCAATGTATTTTTTAATGTTGGCAGCATTGTATTGTAAAAATGTTGACGATTGAGTCGGGATTTGTTTTTTTTTAAGACAACTTACCTGAAGAAATAATTCCATGCTTTTACGAGATTTATCAGGCGTTTTGGACAAATGTACCAATCAATTACGTTATTTTAAACTGATTAAAATATTTATATTCATTGGCTGCTTATATAGATATGATAGGTTGCCAATACTGCATCATCTAGGAGTCAGCTTCCAATCTAATTTAATGTAGTTTAATGAAGCACCAGTATTTTACATACCGTGCATTCCGAGATACGTACGATATAATCACTCACAGCACTCACAGCAATATTTTGCGTTCCGTTTTAAGTTTTCACGATTTTGACTGATAAAAATATACAGCTAAGATCCGTCATTAGGTCATTTGACAGCGCTCACGGTGATATTTCTTTGGGGCATGGTCGGTGTAATCGCAAAATGGCGCGTGTCATGACGTCATCTATGACGACTCAAGGAACATCGATATCGCGCTTGTGATCGCGCACACGGTAACTCGGAACATGTTTATGGACGCTCATAGCGTTTACAGTCTATCTCGGAACGCACTGATAGAGCAATTAAATATCTGACGTTCTCAACCCAGCATACGGAATACGGATGATACGACACGCTTTAGCAAACCTGTTTGTTTAAATATGATTAACAGATTTAAAAACATAAAAATCGCAAATTATATAACTAGCCCTAATGAGATGTAGGGTACGTAAACAAAACAGATTACAATAAATTCGAATAATTTAAAAATAAATTTCCGATACAATTTTTAGTAAACCTTTTCGGATTCATTAAATTACCCTTTTCTACTGACAGTTTATTTATGCCAGAAAAAATCATAAAACTAAATAATATGCCGTCAATCCAAATTCCTTACCCTAAAAAAAAGCTAACGAAAAGTCTACTTAATAAAAATCATATAATAAGAACTTCGTAGAAAATGTCCTATTTACTTAAAAGCTATGACATTCTTGCCTTTAAATAAGTAGGGCCATATAAAAACCCATGTTTTATTAAATTCCATGGGAAGGGGAATGTATTCCCTTGGGTCCTTTCTTATTCAGGCCCAATAAGGTCCTGGGGCCAAGGGAAATGGACCTTCAAAACATGCCAGGGGCTGAGCTTTGATATCGGTAAGATACGGATGTCGTATCTTTGATATCGATATTTTGTGAATCGAGATTTTTGGGATTGGAATCGATTTGATAGCTTCAAATGTATGATTAATGAATTAAAGTTCTTTTGTGGGTACTCGACTTTTTGGTCAGTATTGCCGTTTAGTTATTTTTTAAATCTTTATGTATTGAGAGACTTTTTATGCATACGACATAATGATCCCATATCGAATACTTATAAGTATACTTAATATTACATATCATAATTCGTTTTGGCTTCGTAATCCGAAAAAAAACCGATATCTAATCTTAGTTGAGTCTGTTAGTTCCTTTGATCCATGTTCATTATATCTGGTTTTTTTTTCAACCTGTATTATCCAAATGGGGTTCTGATCTATGTATAAAAGTGGTAAAGGAATAAGGAGATCGACTGGTCACTGGTTTTATTTGTAACAGATAGTTCAAAATTACCGCAGGACTTTGTATTTTGTTCATAAAGCATAAGTTAATTCAGAAAATGTCTCCAATTACTAAGGTAGGTGTAATTTGATATTCACACCCAACTGTATCTTCTTGAAATTACTGTCATTAATGTAATGTAATCATTCACTAACTAATAGTTGGCTGGTTGGTTGGTTGGTTGGGGTTGGTTACTATACTTATTTTGTAAATAAATATGTTTTTCTTTTGTTTTAAGTGAACTGTTTCATTTACCTGTGTGTTGTGCTTTGTCTTTTGTGTGCATCAAATAAATGATTTATCTATCTATCTATCTAAAACAAAATAAGTCATATAGTTTTCTTTTACCAGACAATCGCCTAAAAGGTCAGAGAATTGCTTAAATAAAAAATCATAAGTTATAAACACATTCGTAAAAAGGTCTCTCCATTTTCATATTTAAATAATGCTTGATTGAAAACCTTTGCGTTTCAATCTTTTTTTTGTTAACTCATTGGTTATTATAATCTTTTGTTGGATACTGAAGATACTGGGTGATGTTGTCTATTGTGGGATTTTCGTGACCATAAAATACCGATATTTTTTGCTACCAAAATACCTGTAATGAGGTTATGAGCTGACAAGAAAATTTGATTTAATTTTATACAGATGCGACTGGCCATCAAGGCAATGTTCTCAATCTTTCTTTAGACTGTTCAAAGTTTTTATTACAATTTATGTTACTTCCATTTCATATAAGATCTTTACGTATGTGTTTTGAAACCAAACGGCCGTTTTTTCATACAAACGTAGTCCCCTATTTCCTTTCTGGATAATGCCATTGCAGCAATATTTTATTTCCCAAAAATTCTTTGACCGCTATTGGCATGTCCCCATGTTATGGTTTTTTTTTTCATTTTTATGAAAAGAGATATTGAAGCTTCAAAAACCATAAAAATTGCGCACTGCGCGCGGTCCTTTGAGCACTGCGCGACGGCAATACATTTCACAAATACCTACCTATTTTTCGATTCTCTGGCCTATTTTGTTTCCTCTTAAGTTTTAGAACAAATTGTATTTTTTGTATCGCAGTTAAATCCTTCACTAAAATATCACACTTTCACCTGATATGTGTGACAGCAAAATTTTTTACGCAGTATATAAAAAAGTACTGTATAATACTGCTGTTATGAAAACATAAAAAAGACACATGAAACATGATATTTTTAAGGAATACAATGATGATATCAGAAACTGGTAGAATACACAATGAAGCTACATAATAACAATGTCTACAGAGAATCGGTTGAAACATCTGTCTTTATTTTTGAAAAAAAAAAATAGAATTGAATAGGAGACAAACCGAAACTCTATTGTGTATTATTGTGGCATTAATACTTTTTGTATTTGTTGTTTCTGTGTAGATTTTTGAAATAATAAATTTATATTAAAATTAGATTAATGTTATAAATTGTACAACTTCTTTATGCATGCGGAGTTTACCTATAAGTGATTGTTGCACGGTTGCATTTACATTTTTGCATGTTACCTTAAGCATACAACCTGTGTAAACAATAAATTGGTGGTGAACCAAAAAACATAAATAAAAAAATAAAAAATAAATTTACTCGTAAATACCATTTCAACTGACACTGTTTGTGTAGTGTGCTGTCCTAGTGTGAACCGGCCCTAATTAACATTTATGAAGATGAGTGAGGGTAGTTGAAAAAAACGCCTTCACTTTGCTGTCGCGGTACCTCCAATACTTCAGTCTCCCCGCGACCACGGCTGGTGCAAACTGGTCGAATCATCGGGATTAAATTATAGGTAAATTCGCGATAAATACCCGTATTCATATGTTTTATAATGCCATTTCAGTACACAAAAATATTAAAACAACAATAGTTTTTATTTACACGCGCGAGCAATAAATTCGGGCAGTACACAAAAATCTTCAAAACCATGAGTTTAAAATTCGTATTGATTTATCTGTACTAATATTATAAAGCAGAAGAGTTTGTTTGTGTGTTTGTTTGGTTGAACGCGCTAATCTCAGGAACTACCGGCTCGAATTGAAAAAATATTTTTGCGTTGGATAGTCCATTTATCGAGGAAGGCTATAGGCTATATAACATCACGCTATAACCAATAAGAGCGGAGCAGCAATTAGAAATTTTGCGAACGGGATATTCACGTGAAAGATTTCGTGGGCAGAAATTTGTTTAATAAATATACCAGTAAACTGACGCATACTAAGTGACAGGAATATTTGTATCAAATAAATCTTACTAATATTATAAACTAGCTGACCCACGCAACTTCGTCTACGTCACTTAAGAGAGAAAGACCTCACAAAGGGAATACAATTTCCCCCGTTTTTGCAACATTTCTTTTATCTGCTCCGCTCTTATTAGTCATAGCGTGATGTTATATAGCCTATAGCCTTCCTCAATAAATGAACTATCCAACACAAAAGAAATTATTCAATTCGAGTCAGTAGTTCCTGAGATTAGCGCGTTCAACCAAATAAACAAACAAACTCTTCTGCTTTATAATATTAGTATAGATTGTAAAAGCTTGCGAGGATGATTGGATGGATGTCTGTTACTCTTTCACGCAAAAACTGCTGGACGGATTTGAATGAAAGGAACAGCTGTAGGCTAGGATACTTTTTATCCTCATAGTACGATCCCTTGAGAAAATTATCGATCTCAAATCAAAACATAATGATGGTCATAAATAAATTTTTATAATTTTAATAATTTAATGTTAGTATCGCTTTCGTTGAACACGCTTAGTGATTAAATAAACCAAACTCTAACATTATTCGTTCTCCCAAAAGCAAAGTAACATACAATATCATTATTTATTGCCCTGATTTACTCTACTATACTCAAACGATTTTATAAATGAACCTACCAACTCCAATTATTCTTTTGACACCCCTACAATTTAAGCCGCAAAAAGCAATTACGACAGCCCTAAATCTAAATATAGGAACATATGAGTCTTTTGATATATGCGCGTAATAAATATATTACCTAAAAAATCGTTTGGGGAAACAGAGAAGAGAAAAAAAGCGAAATCCCACTGATTTCATTATGTTAGAAAAGGGAAATGCTGTACGGGTCCTCGGGTATATTAGAAAAGTTCCTAAAATGTACTGCTTGGAGGTTACCGTACGGTTACTTCCTTCCTCTTTGCAATTTTAACGGAAACAATTTGAATTTTTCGTGTAATTTGTTTGAAAACAGAGTTCGTTTGCCGTCGTCACTAATTACTCGGGAAAGTCTTTGTGAAATATTGACTGAATATCTTTTTTCTTTTTTGTATCAATTTGCTGAGTCTCCTATCTTTCTTTTATGACTTGTCTTGATGGGCGTCGGGTCGTTATTAATTATGAAGATCAATTAGTCAAATTGTGCTAGGAGATGGCGACGGCTGTCTACCTCGAATTGATTTGAATAGATAACGAGAAATTTTTGGTCCTTTTTTATACAACTGTATAGTCTTACAAGCCGCGCGAATGATGTCGTTTTTTAGAGACTTTCATCCCTTAATTAACTATTGTCAAATCATTTTTTAAACGTGTAAAGTAACACGAGTGAATAAAAGATTTTTGTTAAGGAGACCAAAGTAAACCATTTTTTGTGAGCCACCCCTAACCCCAGCTTGACACGGACCGAATAATACAAGCATTGTGACATTCTTCCATCTTAATACAAAATACCGTTTTGTGTATTTACAAACCAAAAGCCTCCCAAAATAACTGCCAACAAAAGCAAACATAGAGCCGTATATACAATTTGTAAAAACACAACTGCTTTAGGCGGTAACAAAAAAAAGTTTCTGCCGGTTTTCATATTGGTTTTTACAGGGTACATACATAGGTCCATATGTGTTGTTTTTCGATTGTTTTTTCAAATGACCTCGCAGGTAGATAGCAACTGTGATTGTGTTCATTCCATTTTCAGTGAAACCTACGCAAAGTGTCAAAAGCAAATTGACATTATTTATACGCTTTAACGAAATTTCATCCATCGAATATGGGATTTTCGACCAAATTCTGATCATATTACTTATTTTGTAGAAACGGCTTCATTTCAATATAGGACAAAGTTTTGTACAAAATATTAGTAGCAGTTTTCCAATTTCAATTTTGTACAAAAACTCCTTTTATATTTTGTAAATTGTTTTCGTACTGAATATGAAGGAAAATGTTGCAGCTGTTATCCGTATTTTGGTAAAATCTAATGTACCAACTGAGACGTCTGGAAAGAGTGATTGTCATCTTCTGTTCCAATAAGGAAAAACTGAAAGGCTTATGAATAAAGATATAACGTGGCGAAGACGATATCTTTAGCAGGAAAATAAAGACAAAAAGAACTAGTCGTATACTCGTATTATGTACAAAAAAATAACATATTTAGTGACTTTTAAAGTTACTTCGTTACAAAATAGAATTTTGAGTTCCAAACTAAATATAATACTGTCTAGTTACATTCAAATTCTTAACTACGTTAACTTTTGACGACCCGAATGGCGAAGCGGTAGTGTGGCTGCCTTACGTTCTTAGTTAGGGTCCCGGGTTCGAATCCCGGTAGGAGCAAATGTTTGTGTGATGAGCATGGACATTTGTTTCCGAGTCTTGGATGTTTATATGTATAATAAGTATGTATTTACAAACAAAAAGTATATATGTAGTTTATCAACAGTCTGGTGACCACGACACAAGCCCTGCTTAGTGTGGCACTAGATGGTGCTGTGTGTAATGTCCAGCGATATTTATTTATTGAAGTTCCTACTTATGGTAAAGATATGGATTGACAGGTGGAGAGGCGACAGAGACAGATAGAGACAGACAACGTAGTTTTAGAAATACAGTCATCGTTTGCATTTGCAACTCTGAAATTTCAATTTCGTCCGATAGGTTTTTCCTTTGATAAAAAACTGCTCGCTTTCATACCCTATTTTTTTCAAAATACTTTTCATAGTACTTACCTGTGGTAATATGAGAAACAACAATGATTACCTTTTTGTGTTTACTTTAATAATATTGTATGCACGTCATGACCTTTGCGACGAATAAATATTTATTAATTCTGTGCATCAAGAATTCTAAACCCAATGGCTTTAACTGTGATTTAACTGTCAGTAAATTCAAGATTTTTATTAAAAGTATGCGAAATTCCCACTTTGCAAAAAGATCTTAAGTTAAATCTGCGACCTACCGAAAAATCTTTGAAATGTCGTAATTGGCGGATCAAACCGGGCGGTTCAAATCGAGGGTCCTTCAAAGCAATTTATTGGCGAAGTGTACTACTGCCAACTTGATTGGCTGTTCACAAAATTGTTCATACATCCAGACTTGGAGTGGTTCAACCTATTTCAAAACACGCTAATGCAAATACTACCTTACTTATTTTCTTTTTACTTTTATTTTTGTATACTTGCTTATTGCGTGTTGTCAAACTTGTTATTAGTATGTTTACAAGAGCTGAACTATAATTTACTAGTAATTTAAACATGACATTAGTAAGGTAAGTTCACGTTTTATATACAATTAAGCATCGTCTGTTTACATGAAACATAACACAAAACCTCAACCTTGTTATCTTTAAAAGTTTAGGAATTTCACCAGTTAAGTTTCAGTTCGATATAATAGGGGCAAGCTAATTGGCATCAATCGCGCACAAAGCCAGGCTACACACTGCTAATGAGAAATTCCTCCTTTCTAAAGTCAATTTAAACATACTGAAGAACAAATAACGTAGAACGGCCAAGAAATTTCAGAAAACTCCTTTTTCAGTCGCCTAAAAGGTAATGAAACAAACACATTTTTCTTTGCAAATGTGCTCCTCCTACTTTTGCGATCAAACAAATTAATCTCCAAAGACATTTCCTTCATTATAAAGAAAAATATATAACCATCAGAATAAAACTTCACCCGATTTCAGTCTTTACAAGATTGAATCTTAAAAGTAGAACCCCTTCCTCAATGTCAAACGATCCACGTAATTCCAGCAAACTGGAAACTCCGTCCAAACAACATCCATTTCGTAGTCAGCAGGAATGAACGAGCAGTAATCGTTTGAGAACCTGCAACGGATGCGGCACGTAGCGATGGAATGGCAGTTGCAAGACTTTCTTAGTACAGGGTCGGACGTTCGTACCAGCCGCTCGACGCGCGACGGGCAGATTTTTCACAGTACTTTTAGTTCGGGCTTTACAAACGGCGATTTTAGATAAAGCGATTATATCGTTTTCGCTTCATCAATTTTGTAAGTCGGTTTTCGACGAATGATAAGTGGAGTTTTGAGTTTGTTTCGTGATGGGATTGTTCGCGTTTCTCGTTCAAATCAATTGGATCGTCGAGGTTTTGTACCTGTTGTTTTTACTTTTTCCGCTTTTGAACGGCGACTGTGCAATTCGGGAAATCCTTTTTGATCGTGGTTCGCGGCCAAAAGGTTTTCCAGTGAATAGAATAAAAGCATTGAACCATTTTGTTCAGAGACAACCCTTGTTCTGACCAAAGTGATACACTTTTAGCAAATTGGGTCAGTGCAGGAAAACACATACTTGAAGAGCTAGAAAGAAAAGATTCCATTGACTTCAGAGTGAGTGAAGTAAAGTTTTGATCAAAATCAAAACTCGTCATTATTTCCTTTGTATAGTATCAGATCTATATATATATATATATATTATAGGCAATTATTTCTTCTACAAGAAATAAAAGGTGACCTAAATATGGAACTGTTTTAAACTAACGACGTGACTGATTGGTGTCTCTGCTCTTTCGAAGGCGACTGCAATAATTCCCCACGACTGATGTGTTTGTTTATTCAACAGTTGGTATACAAGGAAATAATACAAAAGAATAAGGTCTGCTTCAAGATAACTGTGTGAAAAAGCTCATGGATGAAAATATTGACACTTCATCTATAAGCGTTTTCATAGAGAAAAAACACGACACTGTGTTTATAGATTCAACATTGAAAACAAGCCGGGTTAAGTGACTTTAAAATAACGTTGCAGTTAAGTGTTTTGTCTTCGGAGAAGCACCCTTAATATGTCCATTCCAAGTCATAAGTCTTCAAATAGAGCTTTTGGATTCAAAGATATTTAAAAGAATGAGGTATAGAGCGGACATTGGAAATAATGTCATACAAAAATGTTGATTCCAATCATTGTCTATTCTGACACAAGAATCCTTACTGGCAAGTGGGCGTATGACACTAGCCAGAACGATTTGTTACATCATCATCATTTCAGCCGAAAGATGTCCACTGCTGGACATTGGCCTCCCGCAAGTGTCGCCATAATGACCGGTCCCATACGATTCACATTCAATGGATTCCTGCAACCTTCACCAGGTAATCGGTCTACCTAGTGGAAGGTCTTCCAACGCATCGTCTTCCGGTTTGCGGTCGCCACTCCAAAACTTTTCGTAGTAGTAACAAGTATTTGTATTACGATTTTATTCCATGTTTGTAAATATTTGAATGTCTTTGGTTGTAACTAATAATATTTTAGTTAGTTTCCTAGCCCACAGACTCCAAGAGATTTCTATCTGTGACGGGTGCAGATGACGTAACGTAGCTTTTTGTGACGAAATAAAAAATATCACGACGTCTACTGAACAGACGGTTTTTTAGCATTAATATTTCGTTCGTAGTTTTATGTTACTGTCCCAATTTCGAGAGGTTTTAGGGGAATCTGGGTAAATGCTTATAGGATACCTAACTGCGGACTTGGAGTTCCGTAATGGTAGAGGTTTTACGATTTTTCTTTGCTAGCTGGCTTATTGACTGACTATACTATAAGCGGATATATACCCTTTAAAAATGACCATCATCTCTCTAGTCTTTTCCCGCAGCTACATAATTTTAGCCGCTTATAATGTCCACTTAAGTGTACAGTTCATGCGGGCCTATTCGAAAGAGATACCGCGGCCCCGCGGAACATAAAGGGCGAGGAAGGAACCTGGATGGCTTTTAGTCAGTAAAAGTCTGACACTCCCTCCCAGAGTGGATAACAGCCGCTCGGGTCGCTCTTTAGGTTAAGCCGTGCTTGCCTAGGTGTCTGTGGATGGGTGACCACCCATTAGATATCGGGTTTCCTCGAAAGCACGTAAAGCTGTTGGTCCCGGCTGTCATTAGATGACGACCCGGATAGCGTAGTGGTGGCGACGCTGCCTTACGTTCTTAGGGTCCTGGGTTCGAATCCCGGTAGGAGCAAATGTTTGTGTGATGAGCACGGACATTTGTTTCCGAGTCATGGATGTTTATATGTATAATAAGTATGTATTTACAAACAAAAAAGTATATATGTAGTATAACAACTATCTTGTGTCCACGACAGAAGCTTAGCTTAGTGTGTGTGTGTGTTATTATTAAATGACACCTGTAATATAACTAATGATAACTGACTACAGGTATTCAGAGGCCCAGAAAGTCTAACAATCAGTCTCACCAAGGGGTATCGTATTACCCAGTACTAATTGGGTTGTAGATGTCATATAGGCCGCTCCATGTAAAATACAGGTATTTAACTGCATCCGGATAGACTGGAAGCTGACCCCAACAAAACCTAGGCAGGTGAAGAGATTGTATTACAGCCTGTTGCAGTCACTTTTAGAATGGGTCATGATTGTAAGGTTTTGAAATTTGCTTCTCTTTTTAAGCTCCCCAAACGGTATCTCAACCTATACTTTAGGCTATTTTAAATTGGAAAACTACGCATATAATTATATCTAGGAACACTTCTTACACCACTATTCTCCCACCCGATAATGACGCACTAAGTCGAGGCCCGAATCCCACAGGGGGTGCCCTTAGTGATCGTCATTTGAATGTAAATATTTTTAGTTTGTAAGCCCTGGCTGGGGGCCTCAAAGTAATTTTTGGCCACCCACAGGATAGTTCGGTTAAGTAGTTAAGCAACCTTATCGAGTTGCAACTACGAGTGGTCATTTCTAAAAAAAAAACACCACTATTCTTAATACCGAAAAACAGAAAAAAAAAAAAATCTTCCAAGATCTTCATGACACGCGTGAAGAGACGAATATTCTTTTTTTCCACATTTACAATTCAAAATGGTAGGTTTATAGTCTTTCTGCCTTGATTTACGTGGCACAATGTTAATGTAACGTTATGTAATGTCGTGATTCGGGAGGCACATCGAGTCATCCATATGGCTTCAGTTTACGTAAAGAGTACATTTGTGTAGCTGCCAAGAGATGTCGTTAGCGGTGTTAAAGATTTTGTAGGCTTTACTTGGTTGTTTTTGAGACTGATGATATTTGCGTACTCTCAGAAAGCTAGTATTTTTTTTGTACAAGAACAAAACACATTTGAACTTTCGCTTCATCGCATTGAATTTTAATCTAGTTCACGCATGGATTTGCTGACGTTTGAGAGGTATTAAAAATCAAAGAAGCTTTGAATGGACTGTGTGAAGATATGGCTACAACCAGGTTGACTCAAGAGATAATTTTTAAAGATTTCTTTTTTCCTCAGTATCTACCTAAAGTTACCACAACCACCCCAATCGAGTTAGAATCATTTTCCAATTCATATACATTGCTAAAAATATTACGACAATGTTCATTTTGTCGGAAAATAAGATAAGATACTTAGTTATTGTTCGCAGAAACTCCATTTTTTCGCCTCCATTGAATGTTTTTTGCTGGTTAGTAGAGTATTATTTCATGAATTTATCGACACATGATATCGTTTTCTGTCTACCCTATTATTTTTTGGCTTGGGGCTAAATGGGACTTCTTGTGACCCAATTTTGGCACAGCAGCAGTCAATAAAGAAGAAGACAGGGCAGTTAGGGGTGATACAGATAAAAGAAAAGATTATTGTAGTAAAGGAAATACTGCTCTTTGCAAATATTTTTTCTAGATTTTATACCTATCGTTTTTGGCAAGTAGGTATGGTGATCAGCGTTTTTTATTTCTATATTTTATGGCAATTATAAATCACTAGCTGACCCACGCAACTTCGTCTGCCTCACATAAGACAGAAAGAGGGTTAGAAAGATTCGTTAACCATAAAAACGGTTACAGTCATTCAACCTTTAAAGATAGACAACAAAATTAAAAGTCTATCTTTTGACACGGACTTTTTTTTGACGTAATAATACTTTTACATTAGATACAGCATGTGGTCCTAAAAACTCTAATCAGGAAGTAGCTCAAGAATTTGTTATTTTTTTTACCGATATACCAATCAAAACTACGGAGGCTCTTAATTCCTCACCGGAAGCCTCAATTGGCTTATTAAAGGCGAATGTGTCTGGCTGCCTGGCTGAATTTAAATTTAAACACATTAACCCCATGACAGTTATTAAAGCTTTCCGGCAGATTAAAATCAAACTGACTGAAGATTTATGGGGAATGTCTATCAAAGTTTGTACATCTATACTTGAGACCATAGCTCCGTACTTAGCTTTAATTTTTATTTTATGTGTAGACCAAGGAGTTTTCCCTGATTTAATGAAATACAGTAAAGTCATACCTCTTTTCAAATCCGGGGATAGTAAAGATGCCAATAATTATAGACCTGTATCCGTGTTACCAGTTTTTAGCAAGGTTTTTGAAAAGGTAATGCTTAATCAAATGCTCTATCATTTTAACACCAACAGAATCTTCCATGATCAACAGTATGGTTTCACCAAGGGACGTTGTACAACTGACGCCGGTGTAACCCTATTAAAGCACATATTTGCTGCGTGGGAAGAGTCCCAAGACGCAATAGGAATTTTCTGTGACCTCTCTAAAGCTTTTGATTGCGTAAATCACGACACATTACTTTTGAAACTGGAGCATTACGGACTGGGTAAACTTGCACTTAGCCTACTAAAATCTTATTTGAGCGATAGAAAACAACATGTTCAAATAAATGGTGTTAATTCACAGGGTATGAATGTAAAAATGGGGGTTCCGCAAGGCTCAATATTGGGTCCTTTCCTTTTTCTAGTATATATAAATGATCTACCCTATTTGTTGAAACACCAATCTCAAAATATGGTGTTGTTTGCTGATGACACTTCTCTAATTTTTAAGATAAATAGACGGGCCAAAAATCTAGATGACGTGAATGATGCCCTACTTCAGGTCCAAAATTGGTTCACAGCAAACAATTTGGTATTAAATGAAAAAAAAACTAAATGCATAAGATTTTCATTACCGAATGTTAAAAGTAGTGATTGTGAGATAATATTGAATAAAGAGAAACTCGAATTCGTAGATAAAACGGTTTTCCTGGGGCTTACGCTTGATTCAAGGCTACAATGGGGTTCTCATTTAACATCTCTTGCGGGGCGCTTAAGTTCAGCAGCATATGCCGTTAGAAAAATCCGTCAGTTCACTGATGTGGATACCGCTAGACTGGTATATTTTAGTTACTTCCATAGTATAATGTCTTACGGTATTTTGCTATGGGGACGGGCTGCTGATATTGAGTCTATATTTATTCTGCAGAAAAGAGCCATCAGAGCCATATACAATCTTCGTAGGCGCGATTCTCTAAAGGAACTATTTAAGGATATTGGCATCATGACGGTTCATGGCCAATACATCTACGAAAACATAATGTACGTTAGAAAAAATCTGCATCTTTTCGGTAAAAGAGGCGACAGACACAATTACAGTACTAGAAATAGGGACCAACTAGTTCAGCCAGGCTTTAGACTCGCTAAAGTAGACTCATCTTTCATGGGGTACTGTTTGAGATGCTATAATAAAATTCCACAAAGTATTCTTGAACTGAATGAGACGAAATTTAAAACATGCATTAAACGCACACTATGTAAGCAAGCATATTACAAGTTGAGCGATTATATCGCTGATAAAAATGCTTGGCTCAATGCTGGTCCTGCTCCACAAGGACAGGGGCGCAAAAATTGATAGCATTAAATGGTATTGTTGGAGCTGCTGAAGATTGTACAACTATCTTTGCATTGTATAGATTCAATGTTAGTATTATATAATCGCATAGCCCATATTGTGTGAGTACTATGTACTAGAAAGCTTTCATTCACTGGAAACCTACTTTAGTTTTTGACTTGAATGTGCCCTGGCGGTTGAGAGTATGTCATGCTCACTCAAATGTCTCGCTGATGGTGGCGTGTGTGTCGGACCATTTAGCTCCCTTCAAAAGGGTTGAGCTGAATGGTGCTGATCCATGCGTCATGTTCGTGAACGGGCGCTGTCAGTTGTGACTGGTCATCTCTTAGTTGCCATGGCTTATTTGAAAGAATTATTTTGTTTTTACTATGGACACTTTTAACGTGCACATCTTGCTACATTGTTCTCACATAATTTACCATCTCAACATGAATGATGTAACCAAGATTTTGTAACAATAATTGGATTTAAAAGAGTGTCCATGGAGTTTCTTGCCCGTTCTTCTCCATAGAGATCTACGTTAGGGAATGGGCAACTACAGTACTTTCACAGTTTTTATGTCTTGTGACTGGGACTGTAGCTACATTTAATTTTCATCTTTGTTTCGACAATTCAAAAGTGCCTGTTATTGGCCTACTTGAAATAAATGATTTGATTTTGATTGATTTTGATGATTTAAAAGGAACAACTCCGACACTGTTTGTTGTGTAAATTTCACTAATAATCTTCTGAAACGAATTCAATACACAACCTAGGAAATTCTGACAGTGATACATAAAACAATGAAGTAATGATTATAGTCAATCACACTTACCAAATCAAACTACAATATTATAGTATCAATAAAACCAAATTATGGCTTATTTAGTCATTATTTACGGTCAATATTATGGTTATTAGCCCTTTTAACGACACTGAAACCATTAGGGCATTATAAGTGGTATCATTACGCCCTTATTGATAAGTGTGTTTACAGAGTGCTTTAAAAATACACTCGCTTTATACAATAGGAAGCAGGTGATTCGTGGTAACAAGGGTTTCTTTCTATTCATATTTAAAAATGTAGGTAATTGGAGTTTTTCTACTAATGAAGGGAACAATTATATCATGGATGACCACAATACTGAATAGCAAAATATAATTGTATTTCAAGCACTTTAGTAAATTAGAAAATTGCTGTCATTGTATTGTTAAAAGTATTATTATAAGTACTTACTTTTGTTGTATTTTCGACGATTTTTGTAACAATCGTCGGGATCACAATAGAACAATATAAAAAGAATACATTTTTTACAGAAATATTTTGATTGGGACTCGGAAAATTCCAAGTGGGGTTGCCGTTTAAGTTGATGTTTTCTGAATTGCTATAACAAGTATCTTACTTACTGAATATAAGTTTTATATAGTAAAATTTGAATCCTTCTAGATGCTCTTTTTTACACCTGAAACTGTACTATTACAGCTAAACTATTGGCTTTATTGCAATTCCTAAATATTTAATTTCATGAAATTTACATACTGTATTATGAACTTTGAATTACTAGTTAACATTTCAATAAATACAAATTTATTGCCAAACAGTACCAAAAATGGGGTGAAAAACACCTTTTCACGAAGCCGAAAGGCACTTGTTCTCCCCATCACTGCAATATTTTTTTTTTGTTCTACACCATACTTGGAAACCTTCTAGTTACGAAGAAATGAGGGGTCAAAGTTACAACTTTTGGCCAAGTCTTTTTTTAAATACAAGTTTTTTTTGTAAGATTTTAACTTTTAACACCTCCACGACCCCCGTACTATTCAATCCATCCATCAGAACAATGTTTTAAGTGCGTTACGTTGAGTTCTATGACAAAACGTGATTATGATATAGGTAACCTCAAAAAAAAAGTTGTTTCCCAGCAATATTTTTGCGTAAAGTTACTGAAAAAAAGTCACCCTGTATGATGTGAAACAGTTTTAAATATTTTAAGTAATGTCAGTTTTAAATAGAATGTCAAGAGCAATATTTAAAAAAAAAATATTATATTTATTAATTTTTATTAAAGTCATGGGTAACAGCTAGTAAATAATTTCAAGGGTAATCACGGGGGCCTAAGTCATGGGTAACAGCCAGTGAATCATTTCAATGATAATCACGGGGGCCAGTCAATCTGCTACGAAACCCTTCATGGACGAGTCCGACTCGCACTTGACCACTTTTTCAATTTAGATTACGAGTAGATTAGATTAGAATCCGAAATTTTTTGTAGCGGTTACTATTTGTGTAACAATAAAATGTAAACGGAACGAAGGAGACTGGAACTCACGACATAGGGAATCCTAGTGTGAGTTTCAGGAATCAATGCATTGAATGTACTTTTCTGAACAATCATTATTCTTATTCTTACCTCTGCCTAACACTTCGAGGTTTACAGGCGTGATGTGACTATACGTCTATATCCCATCAATATTACCTACAAATTTTCATAGCAAAGGCCCTGAAAGTACCAGGTTTCTACAAATCCTCAGAATGTATCTCATAAACGAATACTGCTCTAGCTAGCACGTACCAAAGATATTAAATTCTTCACATGAACCCTAGTATGTAATGTACTGGTACAATAATGTTTATAGGTATCCTTATATGGGCCTATTTCCGTGTACAATAAGCTTTGTGGGTCATAACACGATGGAGAAGGTGGAATATTGTTTGTGACAAGGCAGTGGTGCGTTTTCATTCAGGAGACCAATGGACTACCTTTACGGGATTAATTTTGACAGTTATCAGTCCTGTCGAATATTCATCTGAGTATCCGACCTCTACAGTCATAACCAATAGCTGTCACTCATCTGCATATTAAGCTAAAATTGGAGTATTGACGAGTATGCAGAAGAAATTTTGTTGTAATGTCCATTTGCTGAACAACACCGCTGGCTCCGCAATAATCACTGAAAATCAGACTATTACATGGAGCGGCTGCCTATCTGACCTTCACAACTCAGTAAATACTAGCTAATATATTACAAAACCCCTTGGTGAGGCCACTAACCGTGTTAGACTTCGGGCCACTTAAAACGACTGTCAAAGATCTACAAATGACATCCGATATCAAGGGCTTAACGTGCTTCCCGAGGCACGGAGAAAACTCGGTATGACACCCATTCACAGACTGCCTGTAACAGTTGTCAAAGATAAATAAATAAATATCGCTGGACATTAACACAGCGCCATCTAGTGCCACACTAAGCAAGGCTTGTGTCGTGGACACCAGATAGTTGATATACTACATATATACCTATTATACATACAGACATCCATGACTCGGAAACAAATGTCCATGCTCATCACACAAACATTAATTGCTCCTACCGGGATTCGAACCCAGGACTCTATGAACGCAAATCTACAAATGACATGACCAAGATATCTATGTTATCATCATCATTTGCCGAGCCTTTTCCCAACTATGTTGGGGTCGACTTCCAGTCTAACCGTTAAGATATTTAGATAATTATCTATGTTATATCGTTACGAAATGAAGAAGAAGGATACAACCAACGTGTATATTTGAGTACCTGCGTAACTGTTCATCATCATCATCATCATCAGCCTATAATGTTCCCACTGCTGGGACACGGCCTCCTCTCAATGAGAGGGAATGGGCTATAATCCAACACGCGGGCCCAGTACGGATTGGTAGATGTCACATGTCTTCGAATTTTTTATTCTAGGACATGCCGGTTTCTTCACGATGTTTTCCTTTACCGTTTTGAGAGCAGCGGTGATGAAATAAATTACACAACGTAATGCGCCTGTCTGGGTTTGAACCCACGACTTATTGTTCGTAAGTCGGGGCCGCCACCACTAGGCCACCGCTGCTCTCACCGAAACACCTAACAGTCGGATAACCTATTACGAATTCTGGAACGTATTAATTAGTCTAAAAGAATTTATTGTTGTTTACAGTTTAAAATACTTTGTTTGTTTTGATATTGCCCTACTTATCACGCAATGGCATTGAGATCTAATTAATGAACTCGTTACGAACTGAAGTCTTGAAATAAACACGATTGTGTACAAGACACCTTTAAACAATAATAATAAAAGTGAGAAACTATACAATTCCTTACTTGTTTTCGTTTTTTTTTTGCTATAGATTGTCCTCTTTATTTGTTGTACCTAAAAAGCGTCAAAACCTAGGACTATGGGAACCCTGGAACTACACTTACGATCTCTCATAATGTCACATTCTATTTATTTATTTATTTACACAGGTTCACCAACAGCTTCTGTGTAGAACATTTAGATATAAAATGTTTTAAGGTCTTGGACTTACACAGTCGCCACTTCTAGGTTAACCAGCATTCACAAAAATAAGTGATAGCATAAGACAAAAAAAAACAATAAGATGAGTGGCTCAAGACATTCTATTAAATAATGAGAAGGTCAAAATATTATATAGGATTGATATAAGCTAAGGTTATACTAGCCATTCAAAGACAAGGAAAGTTCAAAAACTATATTAAATGTGTCCTTATGAAAAAAGCATAATTACTAAATCAAGGACTACGTTGATGACAAAGAAGTTTGGCTATGATTCCTTCTGCGCATGCGGCTTCCCTGGTAGCTCATAAACGGCACAGATTTGTGGATGTCTCTAACTATTCTCAATCTCATTATTCTTTTTCTTTTGATTCAGATTATTACAATCATTTTTCTCATAATTTGCTCAGAATAGTTACAGCACTGATGACAATATTTGTGTCACTTGTTTAATTTAGTTCTTTATTAAATATTCCTTTTTTTTTAATTTACTTACTTTTGTATAGATGCTTTTTTACCTATTATTTGTGAATGAGTGAACATTGAAGGACTTTTAGATTCCCGGATGCACATTTTTTGTATAGCAAGCAACGACCTATTGTCGGGCCTACGCTGTCCCCCCATACTTTAGTACTAATGCTGTAATGAAACAATAATATTGTAATACCAAATGATTTGAAAAGAGTAACCATGGAGTTTCCTGCCGGTTCTTCTCCATGGAATCGACCAACGCGAACCGTGCACCTTTTTCGTCGTTTTATAAGTGCCCATCCAGGCCTATGTGAAATAAAATATTTTGATTTTGATTTGATTTTACCAACACCCATGACTCGGGTACAAATTTGCCATGCTCATCACACAAACATTTGCTCCTACCGGTATTCGAACCCGGGAGTCCCGATTCCCGGGTTCGAAAACTGTTGACGTAAGGCAGTGTCACTACCGCTGCACCATTGTGGCCAATAGGGCGCCAGATCCCTAAAACCTCGTATTAGCCGTCCTTAATCCAATAAAGAGGGGAGCACCGGAATTACCGGTGTCTACCCCATACGTAAGTTCCCTCGGGGTGCGTGCTAAGGGAACTTGTTTTCCCTGTAGGCACCCCAGCTACTGCCTCTAACCCATTTAACTACATTGGCCTGATTCTATTTGAGGTGAGGTGCTGCCTCGTTGGTCTGGTAGTCACAAGCACGGCTTCTGAGAATGAGGCCTCGAGTTCGATTCCCCGGTCGGGCAAAGTGTTTTTGGATTTTTTTATTTAAAACACTTTTTTAGAAGCCGCCATGGATTCTTGATTTGTGGCCGGTTGATGTCAAAATACGCTCATCTCTTGTTTCATGGGACTTCAAAAATCACAACTTGTGAAATGAAGTGGAGAAAAGAGTAGAATAGAATCGAATAGAATAATCATTTATTAGTTAATGGACAGCACAACACAATAGAGCAGCACATACATGTACCTCTGCCTAACCGTTCGAGGATTCCAAGCATGATGTTATGTTATGAGCTATTTATTATTTAATTTAGGGTCCCGGGTTCGAATCTCGGTAGGAGCAAATGTTTGTGTCAGGAGCATGGACATTTGTTTCCGAGTCATGGATGTTTATACGTATAAAAAATATATTTTATAAACAAAAAAAAAGAAAGGTCATACTCATACCCCAAGGAAATTCAGTTCCCCAATATTTTCACCACCTCTTCTAACCAATTTATATTACGAGTACACTGGTACTGCTTAAAAGATTTCATTCGGTTTCACACTCATTCGAACAATCGAATCTTGTGATCGATTTTGGCCCACTTCAAGTACTGATTGAGTTGGAAGTTTTTACGCACGGATAGTTCTAATCCTAATAATAGAATGGTACGTATTGTTTTGAAGTACCCTGATTTTGCGGTAGAGATGAAAGTTATTAAACGATTTAAATCTCAGATTTTTTGGCATAAGCAACTCCTACATTCACACACACACACTCCATTTTACTACCGGCTATTAAATCCTGAAAGGCTCACTCGAGGTGTACCTAGTATTTTGTCAGTTTTATAAGGTTCCATCAGGGGGGTGAAACTTCCATACATTGTCGTCAAACAAAATTTTCATAGATAGTGCTGCCATCGGTGAGTTTGAGAACACAAACTTTTCAACTGTTTAACTGTTTTACAACTGTCATAAAGAGAACAGCTATTTTAGACAACTTGTCAGTGAAGACAAGAGTGAGTCAGTGAGTGTGTCATGCTGAGATAGGAGGACACTTTTGGTCTTGTACAGAACAAATTCTGTTTTGTATTTTATTTGTTTTTTTCTTATGATTTCGTTATTATTTTTTTTATTTTTTTTTATTCTCTCATTATGATTACTTTAAACTAGTGTTATAATCACAATTTTACCTATTTTTTTTTTATTTATGTGTTGTCCTGTCGGGCTAATAAATGCTTTTTCTTTCTTTCTTTCTTTCTTTCAAGTAGATAGCCTAGCGGTAACAACTGTTGCCTTGTGAATATTAGTTCTCTAGTCGGAATTCGTAGTTAAGAATTACTTTTTATATTTATTTGGTTGAACAGTAACTAACAGTGCCATCTAACAGTTGAGGTACACAGTTTTAAAAACGATAACCGTAGTTGCGACCCAATTGGTGCAGTGGTAGTGAGGCTGCCTTACGTTCTTAGGGTCCCGGGTTCGAATCCCGCTAGGAGCAAATGTTTGTGTGATGAGCATGGACACTTGTTTCAGAGTCATGGATGTTTATATGTATAATAAGTATGTATTTACAAACAAAAAGTATATATGTAGTATATCAACTGTCTGGTGACCACGACACAAGCCTTGCTTAGTCTGGCACTAGACGGCGCTGTGTGTAATGTCCAGCGATATTTATTTTATTTATTTATTTATCTTATATTATATAGTGTATTATCTATGGGTCCCATTAAAAGAGATGGTTTTTTATTAGCACAGCAAACCACAATATGATGATGCTGTCCTTTAGCAGAAGCTGATCCGACCACTTGACTAACGGGGCATCAATTTTAATTCATCGATGTATTTGTTAGAAGCCACTTCATCTACTAGTACTTCACGCTAGTATACTGAGTACAAAAAAATCAATAGAAACGCAATAGAAATGTACATGGCAACGAGCCGCTTTTGATCATACGATTCCGAACGTGCGTTTCAAATAACTGGATTTTATTACTCGTCATTCTAGAACGCTTTTGGAGTAAAATCTATAGATGCAAAGCCATTCCGCAACTGACTGACTATGTATAATGCTGGAAATATAACAATGTGATGAATGTGATATATCTCATCTCATCTCTCAGCCGAAAGACGTCCACTGCTGGACATAGGCCTCCCACAAGTGTCGCCTCATGGACCGGTCCCTTGCTACTCGCATCCACCGGATTCCCGCAACCTTCACCAGGTCATCGGTATGTGATATATATTGCAAAGAATTTAAAATATAATCTGGGGATGGGATCGGTCATTTTGAGAGGACAAATGAATGGTGACTAAGATCATCTGCCTAGCCTTTAAGCTTTGGGGTCGGCTTCCAGTTTACCGGGATGCAGCTGAATACCAGTATTTTACATTGAGCGACTGCCTATCTGACCTCCACAACCCAGTTCGCACTGGGTAATACGATACTCATTGGTAAGACTGGTTGTCAGACTTTTTGGGCCACTTCCTGTTACGACAGCCACAGATCTACAAAAGACAGCCATGACCAACTGCTTAACGTGTTTTTCGAGGCACATAGGAAACCTGGTATGTTACGGGTGGTCCCATCCACAGACCAACCTAGGCAAGCACGGCTTAACCCAAAGATCGATCCGAGCCTCTCTCCTTGTATTACTTAACCATGAGCTAAAAGAAAAGACGACCAACAAAGATTTAAAAGGCAGGTGTGATAGAGAACGTTAGGTGAAGACGTCCTTGAAGGACGTTCTCTTACCCCAGTGTTGATGCTTCTTTAGAAAATTTATCAACGTAATACCCGTAACCGGCGAGTGGGTTGTAAGGACGCGAATGAAGCAGAAGGACCTGGAGAGCATAGCTTAGAAGGTGGCGTTCTGTTCAGTTTCTGCCGTGAGAGTTTACTATTTAGAAGAAAATGTTGTATGAAATAACCTTTTCATGTGTACAAAGGAATGATTTGTCTAATCCGAATCCAGGATGAATTCTATGACGATTCGACGATTGAAGTAGCGAATACAAATAAGTGAAACGTCTAGGCCGCTCAAAATTTTATCAGAAGTAAAGCATTCATGTGAAAAAAACTCAAAAACCAAATAGAAAACCACCGATCCGAGATCATCGGAAGTGTTAAAATAATATCGAGAAACGGTAACTTTTCCATCGAGCCAATTTCTGCTTTCATTGAAACAAAATTTTGTTTGGAACGGTAAATAGTTGGCACGGTTCCCAATTCGCGTCGCCGCTACCTATGAATGTGACACGCTTTATTTGATCGCGATAATTTCTGCGGCTTTAACATCTTGCGTTGGAATTCAATCGCGTTTCCAACCGGGTTCTCTCTCACCTTTTGTTGGGACCATTTTCAATTACGTTGGTGCATTTCCTGAAGTGATATTGTCTCGGATACACTTGCCGAGTTTTCCAGTATGTTTTGGTTTGTATTTTTCTTCCTGTTCCTTGTAAGAAAACTGGTGAAAAGGACCGTTTTGTGACTTGTGGCAGTATTTTGTTTTACGTACGAAAACTGACTAAATAGGGAAAGGTTTTTGTTATTAGATGGTTTTAGGCGACTGTCTAAAAACGGGACGCAGTGTGCTTTATTGTGCAAAAAAGTGTCTTCTGCTTACAGAAACCATTTGCATGAAACTATGAACCTAGGTTTTTGTCGTTCTCGTATCTTTCTTAACTTTATATATTTTGCTATATGTATACAATGTATGTATGTATTTATTTTATTCTTATATATTTGAGTTATAAATAATTTCTAGTCTTTTTTTCCATTATTGCACCTACTGTGTATTATCTCTACATCACCCTAAGGTAGACTGGTAGAAAATGCCTTAGGCATTAAGTCCGCCTTTGTACAGTTTTAATTGTGCATAAAGTTTTAATAAATAAATAAATAAATAATAAATATAAATAAATATCGCTGGACATTAACACACAGCGCCATCTAGTGCCACACTAAGCAAGGCTTGTGTCGTGGACACCAGATAGTTAGATAGCAGTACATATATACTTTTTTGTTCTTAAATACGAGTACATACTTATTATACATATAAACAACTCGGAAACAAATTAATGACAATGCTCATCACACAGACATTTGTTCCTACTAGGATTCGAACTCAGGACCCTAAGAATGTAAGGCAGCCTCACTACCGCCGTTAAGGTCACAATATATTAAAATAATTGGTAGCAACATTGTAAAAAAAAAAAAAAAATGTATTAAATCTCGGCCAGGGGGGCCAGGAGTCCATAGCACAGGGTATCCTAGTTTGAACTCCTGACTCCCACAAATCTTTGTACCTTCAATATTTGTAACACCTTATCTTGTAACTGTACTTTGTGGGAGCAACATAAATTTTATTATTATTATTAACATTACCTATCTTCTTCATACACTTTCACTTATCAAAAACGGAATAAATAAGACGTACTCATTCCGTTTTTCTTTTTCCGGAAGACGAAAAATAAATTAAGAGTACTGACTCGTTTTTTTTTTCTCCTATGTCCATATCTTAAACCGATTAATAGGTTTTTGAAAATCTATTTGATATTCCAACAAATGATTTCGAGGAAATACACATGGTAGTGAACATGAAAGTTGGCTATTCGATGAAATGGACAAAATTACCGATTCGCCGAATAGGCCTTCGGTGATATTATGGTGTTGCGAAAATGGGTTTCGTAGAAATATCTTTCAACAGCCAACTTTGAATCCGTTACATAGTTGGTTAAGTTTTGGTTCCTGAACAACTTAACAAAACTCTACATGTGCGTATTTGTTGAACAAATAAAATAAACACCGTATCGAATTAAGGGGCCGGCGGAGCATGCGTTTTTCATACAAACGTACCTAATACTAAAATAATATGAAAATCAAATTCATAGGGTATAAAGTTAGTGTGTATATATTTCGATTGTATTATAGAATATATATGTTCTCAAATAAATATTTTAAAAGGATAATGATATAAAGAGGAGACGTGAGGAATTTAAGTTTTCAATAGAAAAAATGTTTTTCTCATAGATCTTGTTTAAATCGGTGTAAATTCAAAACATGTGTTTGGGAACCTATATATTCTGTTATCCAATGAAAATAAATACACACTACCTTAAGAATATGTTTGATTTACAAATTATTTTGGTATCAATGTTTTCCCCACTTATTTGAACTCTTTCTTTCTCATTATCACTACATATTATGAAACAAAGTCTCCCGCCGCGTTTGTCTGTCCCTATGTATCTTTAAAATTACGCAACGGATTTTTATGCGGGTTTTTTATAGATAGAGTGATTCAAGAGGAAGGTTTTAGTATACAATGTTACGCAGGCAAAGCCGCGGGCATCGGCTAGTATACTATAAATGCTTGCGATAACATCGCGTAATGTGAATGCCATGCTATAAAGTATAGCATTTGGTCCTGCTTTGCTTTCTTAATAAAATAATAGTATAGAGTAGTCTGAAACCAGCTTTAGTCATAGCCAATACTTTAGCAGTTCACAGCGAAAACAGGTTAATTTGGTGAAAATTGGCGAGGGACGTACTGTCAGTATTATTCGAATAATTTGGCAATACTTATCGAAACAACCTACAAAAACATTTTAATTAGTCGACATTCCTGCAACATTGCATTGCAGAACCTAATAATAACTTATGAACATAATAATGCTTGGTTCTCCACGGTATTATTATTAAAACGTTTTTTTACAGTATAATTTTGTCAAGTCAACGCACTCCACGAGATCATGAGACTTAATACAGCAACGCACACTTAGGCCCTATCACACTAGCGAGTTGCAAGCGAGTGAAAAGTGGGGCGAGTGCGCAGTAAGCTCGCAAAATGTGCGCGGGAAAGACGCCGTGCAGGTAGGCAGCAAGGTCTGTGATCCGTATTTCGTAAAATCATTCATTTTGTTTATCTTCGCGGCTGTTCGAACTCGCGGCGAGCTTGCTGCACACTTGCCCCGCATTCCACTCGCTCGCAACGCGCTAGTGTGTTAAGGCCCTTAACACACTAGCGCCTAGCACCTAGGGCTATAGCACTGCACCGGCACCGCTCCAACCCAGCAATTAACTTGTCATTCAAATTAGAGCATTAAATCGTGTGTAAATGCCATAATTTAATAATGCCAATATGAAAAAGCTTACGGCGAGTAGTCAGGGCGCTTGCCGCTACCATATTATATCAACTCGACTCGCGAGCGAGTCGGAGTCTGCGCGCTGCAAGTGAGCCGACAGCGTGGAGCGCGCCGAACGCATGTTTGCTGTGCACCGACTTCAAGTTGCCCGCAAAATCAGTTCGTATCAGAATCAGCTGATCATGCATAACCGCTGCTTGACTTAGAAATGGTATTGAGTTGCTTTGGAGTAACCCTAGTTTCACTGAAAGCAGTGGCAGAGTTCAAAACCATTATGAACGACATTTAATTACAGAAGAAATGATGATGGAGACAAAATTAAACCGTCTTGTTTAGTGTGTTGTGGCCTTTGTAACTGTTCACACACTACCACGACACGTTAAACTTTATTGTCGTCCAAGATAATTTCACGGCACGTTTTATTTTGTTTTATATTAAATTTTTTGTCGTCATGACCCAATGGGAACGTTGCCTAATGGTCTCATGGTTTTAGTCGGGTTAAACATTATATCTGAAACATTTTCGCTGCTTTCTTTATATTTATCGCTGCATATTTTGTCGCAATTACGCGTCGTGCACTAGAAATTGAATGTCTGCGGAATTTGGGCTGATGACAACAATATCATCTTCCTTGCTCATCTATTTAGATTCAGCTTTCAGTCTGGCCGAATACAGGGTGTAAACCACCTCATCACAAAGCCGTTAACCAAGCATTGTGTACATCAAACTAAGTAACTTTTCGCAAAAATTATTGCTGGGAAACTACTTTTTTTTTTTGAGGTTATAAATCAGTTTTCGTGGTAGAACTCAATGTAGCGCACTTAAAACATTGTGCTGTCAGATGGATTGAATAGTACGGGGGTCGTGGAGGTGTTATAAGGCAAAATCTTCCAAATCTTCTAAGGCAAAGTTGTAACTTTGACCCCCATATCTCTGTAACTAGAAGGTTCCCAGGTATGGTGTAGAACAACAAAAATATCGCAATGATGGGGAGAACAAGTGCCTTTCGGCTTCGTGAAGAGATATTTTACACCCTTTACGCAGATTATCTGTAGTTTAGGTGAAGCGAAAACCTATTTATCCTCCACAGCTCAATTACTAGTACTCGTAACATCTTGTAGCCCCTTACCAAGACTCACGGACTTCTAATCCCATCACGGTCACCCATCCACGGACCAACCTCAGCAGCCGTTGCTTACCTTTGTTAATTGACAAGTTCCTCTCGACGAAGCATAATAATACGTACCCACCTGGGGACACAGGCCCTGCAAAAAGGAGTCGTAATCCACCTTGTGGTCCCAGCGGGTTGGTCGACCAAGACTTGGGTGTAATTGCGCCTAAATCATATAAATGTTATGAACCCAATTATAATCCGACCTTTGCAAGCTTAGTCATGATTACTTCCTTAATAATTTACTTAATTCCTGCAATTAAGGGAGGAACAAAAGGAAAGAAATAGTAATACATACGAAAAAGGAACATTATTATGAATAATGCGTAACTACGCCCACATTTTTAGGGTTCCGTAGCAAAATGGCAAAAACGGAACCCATATAGATTCGTCATATCTGTCTGTCTGTCTGTCCGTCCATCCGTATGTCACAGCCACTTTTTTTCCAAAACTATAAGAGCTATGCTGTTGAAACTTGGTAAGTCGATGTATTCTGTGAACCGCACTAAGATTTTCACATAAAAATAGAAAAAAAAAACAATAAATTTAGGGGGTTGTCTCCATACATAAAGTGAAACTCATTTTTTTTTTCTTTTTTCTATTGTAAAATAAATGTTACAGAATCTTTTCTTTTAGAGCTAATATAATTTAAACAGGTAGTGATGTCCTTTTGGTGATCTCCAGTTATAATTATGCCATTGGTATAATTGAAAAATATTTTAGGGTAACAAAATAGTGCCAACACTGGTAGTAGAGTAGCTTATGGTAATTATAAAAAAAATATGGACAACATTATTGTCTAAGACCGTAAAAAAATAGATCACCCAGAGAATGGAAAAGTCTAATACCTTTACTAAAATATGTTTGAGTGGGTCAAAACTGACCTATGCGTCCTAGAAGAAACCTTCTAGGACGCATTATCACTTCACTTTTATTTATTTTCTCTTCTCAGTAGGAAGTCCCTAACGAATAATCTAAACTCTAATAACTCACAAAATCTCTTATAACAGATAAGGTGTCGAAAATAACTTTTATATCATCAAGAAGACATCCTCAATCAAAATTGATGAAACGTATAAATCAATACGGCAACACATTCATAATAATTTCCAATTCGTTTTTCCGCAGTCAATCTGTATTTACCTGTTTGCTTAATTTATTTTATCCTGTTATTTATTTTTATTTGATCATCAATTTGTTTATTTACGAAGTAGCAATTCGAAATTGCCAGCAAATAAATATCCTGTCGCATGAATTTCGACACGGGACTGTCCTGTTCTATAACCACGATGACATATCCCCCTTATCCTTGTCAGAATTCAATCAGGCGAACCGAAAGAGGGGACAGCCTACTTAAGTAGGGTAAACAAGATGCCGTGTCTCGAAACCGTCCGGAATATTCGACAGGAATTTTAATTTGGCCTAAATAGCTTTATTTATTTAAGAAATTAAGTTAAGTAGATATTTACGTAAGTAACACGCCTCGGCCATCTTGATTTTTGTTTCTGGAAAATTGCTCAAGGTTTCCGGGATTTTGGAATTACTACATTTTACATCGCTGACTAACAAGTTACATTAAAATTAAAATTAAAAACAACGTTGGGTCATAATTTAACAACGACTATCATTTGATACCCAATTTGAGGGAGTTGTGAAAAAAATGTATTTCCCCATTTTGTGGTGGCGGCCATCTTGGATTTGAAATGTATTATAGCGTATAGTATTTTACTAGTCAAGCCCTTCCATTATTTGATACCCAAATTGAAGGAGTTGTTGAATACATATGTAATCCGCCATTTTGTAGTGAAGGCCATCTTGAATTGATTTTTATCAAACATAGCTTAGAACTATCTCGACTAATTAACCTTACTGTTCAGAAGCTACGATGCCACAGACAGACATACACACATACACACACACACAGACACAGACACGTCAAACTCCCCGTCGTTTTTGCGTCGGGGGTTAAAAATAATTATCGGTCTTAAAAATTTAAACTTAGAACTTTAGACTAGAACTTAGACGCGTACGATCGGTGGCGTACGTCTCTACACTGTGTTCTAAATAGCATCATATTGCGACGCTGACGTCAGCGGCGACCGACAGCCGTATTTTGTGCTCGCTGACGTCACGACCGACCGTACTCGACCGACCGTCAGCGCGACAAGAATTCATATCGCCATCAAGTCTGAATCCCCGAAGGGATAAGCAGAAGTATCTCTATGTATTACAACTTGCTACGAATTTCCATTGATCACATTTTTTTACGACAGATATGAGACTGTAAAAAAATATAGATCAACAAGAAACCTCCCTTATCTACATTTATGAACTTCCTACATAAAAGCATATCTAAGTTACCAGCAAAAATACATACATACGACATCAAAGAGTCATGAAATATCTTACATTCAATTGAGCTCCAAATTTTGTCACGGAATTTACAGCAACCCTAACTTTTTTACGGGATTTGGGGTGGTTAAATCCGTTTAGGGATCCACGGTCGTATTGGGAAAACGGCCGTCAATCTGTCGCTGCATTAGACTCGTTCGTCGAATGTCGGATTGATTCGTGAGGTAACGCCAACAGAAAAAGTAACAAGCCCACCTTTAAATGGTGGTTTTAAAAACCTGTTATTGCGTGTCAAAAGTTGTCAGATATTTACAATATTAAATAAAACCGTAACACGATGTTGTGTGGTTTAAGGCGACTACAAGAACAAAACGCAAGTTTTGTATTGCCTGAAAGTATATGATTCATTACATTAAACAAAGCCAGAAAAATATTTAATATTCTTTATGATGTAATGCTAGTATGATAGTATTTTGAAAGCAAAGTACAATTCATTTTATTCGATAAAAAAAATCACCAACAACCACTTTGTAGTGCAAGCTGATTAGAACTTTATCTTAACAGTATTTCAAACGAAGTTTGAATCACCACAAATAGAGTTGCTAATTTAGCTCCAGTAGTCCCCTAACTAAAGAGTTGACTGGTGTAGAACACCTTTAAGTATTCAATCCGCCTATACACCGTGACTTTTTAGTCGCCTTACAAAAGCGGTCCACTCAATGTACCCGACATAAAATACCTCTAGGCGCGATTATTATTTTTTATCATAAAGTAATTAAGATTATAGGTACGAAGAAAAATAAATAATACATTACAAATATGAAACACCCTGTCAAAAATGTTTACGTATCAAACTGTAGAGTATACCTACCTAGCGCACGAGTCGACCAGATCATTCCATCACCATTTTCCACGAGACAAAACTACGCCTTGCGTTATAATAATGAATAAAACATTATTTTTAAATTATTCAAATTTCATAAATTCCATTTTTTTATTATGAACGTTTACTAGTACGTACGTAGATGCATGAGCTAGACTTAATAGCCTTTGTAAGACGATTAAAAAGTCACGGTGTATACCAGTACTTAATGGAAGAAAAAAAAAAATCTACCGTAAGTCGAAATATGTAAAAGAATCATTATCACAACAAATGTTAATTTCCTGGTAAGTTACTTAATTACTTTTGTAAATTATAATTAAACAAGATTCTGTGTGTTAATTAAAGCTATGGTCGTGTAGGTGATCAGTTTGTGGCTTTGCGGATTATTAGGGGATCAATATACAAATGCCTATTGTAATGTATGTAGCTGTATTCAATTATTGGGTGAATGACCCGGTTTTGTATTTGGTACATTCAGTCAATATTAGCAGTCTTATTGGAGAGAGTTATAAAAGTCATTTTGCACTCTCCAAGCATTCATATATGCTGCTCTAGAGATGATCGTGGACCGGATGAATTGCCCATACATACGGCACTGCTGTGATAGGCATGTTGCCGTCAGCAGGCCGGTTAAATGTTGCCTTTTTTATGTTTTATTTTTATTTTATTTGGGTTTTTCCACTAATCCCCTTTAAGAGAATCCCCCTTAGGGGGGAAAACTGGACCCTTTTGTGTGTTATTATCTTTTGTGTGTTGTTTGTATTTGTGTGCGCTACACATATGAGGTAGTGTTGCTCGAAATAAATGTATTTTATTTATATAATATGACATGATTATTATGATGATACAATCTAGCCAATTTAGCTCACAGCGACTGTATTCAATGCCTTTTTAAGGTGATTTTTGAGAGCTTCGGTATACTGCGTTATCAATGTGCTGTCAAGTGACTAGCATATATCCGAGTGCTTTGGTCGAAAAGATCCGGGCACAAAGCATTATGTAATAGTCTTCTGTCGTATAGCTCATGTCAAACTCAAGTAGAATGAAGTCTTTGTATCTCCTAAACAGAACTATTTGGAGTTGAATCGTAATTAAGTATCACCACAAAAAAATTTTGCAATCCTCTGTAAAAATCTGACAGGCTTTTGAAAAGTTTTATCATAATCAAAAACTAATCTGTAAAGTATTATCTCAAAAATATCACATTGCATGACCAAAATCAAAACCGTAACAAATCCCCCGAAACCTCTTTCACTACGTCTTCCTCCCAAATTACTCATAAAATAAATAGGTTACGGAACGCGAGAAGCGGCCCGGCTCACACTTGACCTATTTTTATTTCCGGATAAATAAGCATGGTAAACAAAATTTACAGTGTGTTACTTTTAGCCGTAAAACTAGATAGATAGCTTTCTTTCTTTCCGTTTCCGTATAACACCCGGTCGTGTGCTTGTAGGTAGGTACTAAATGTATTTTTTCTTTATTTATATTTATGTTCTTTTTTGGGTAGATAACGTGTTATGTACTCGTATCTGCTTCACGTAGGATGTGCAGAAGTGTAGCAGAGGTAGCTACACATTTTAATTTTGAGGGTGGTTTAAGGCAATTATAGGAGCTAAACGCGAGTTTTATAATGCCTGAAAGTATATGATTCACTGCAATAAACACAACCAGAATCTTATACAAAATAATTATATTCTTCAGGATCTATGCTAGTATGATAGACTAGCATATATCCTGAAGAATATCATAATAATATTTGTTTTGTTTTGTGTTTTGAAAACATAATACAATTAATTTTACTCGATAAAAAATCACGAACTTGCAAGACATAGCGCTCATTTTATAAATATTGACATCTATACTTTTGTTACCTATGTTCTACAAATAAAAATATTTGAATTTGAATTTTCTAAACAAAATTTAATCTCATCCAAAATCTTTTACCGAGTAAAAACCATACCAAAATACATGCGATCATTTAGATTTTTTTGGTAAATTATCCTACAAGGAACATATTAGCATCAGAGCGTTTTAGTTTTTTAATTCAATCGATTGTTTTTTTTTTAATCGATCGAAACCACTCATTTTGCACTATTCGGCCCGCAGTGACTGACGCAATAACGACTTTGTAGTGCAAACAGATTAGAACTTTATTCTAACAGTATTTTAGACGAAGTTTGAACCACCACAAAAAGAGTTGCTAATTTAGCCTTAAGTCGCCTTAAACGAAATAGATACAATTGTGTAGCTCATTGGCGGCTATGCTGTAGCACAAATATAAAGTGTTCGGTTTCATGGAAGAACTATATCACAATCTCTATTATTACATATTTTATTTTATTGACTTTTGTCCGACTGTTCGCGATAAACTCAGAAACGACTGCACCGATTTTCATGTTTTTTTTCACCAATGGATAGAATGGTTTTCAAGGAAAGTTTTATGATATAATTTGTAGGCGGGCAAAGTCGCGAGCATCAGCCAGTACTTAATAAAACCCTAAAACTAGTACCACATTTGATTCGATTTGAAGTCAAATTTGTACTGGTTAGGGAAGGATCTCATCTTCCAGTGGGAAGTAGAGCGTCCACAAACATCGCATTGGCTCTGCTACCACGTGTTGAAGCTTTCCCGCTATTTCTCGCTCTAGCAAATTATGGTACTGAGCGATAGAAAAATATATGTATAACTGACGTCAAGTAAATATTTTTCTTTCTTCTATATTATATCTATAATATGTGTATATGTGTATGAACGGAAATAAATAAATAAATAACTATCGCTGGACATTACACACAGCGCTATCTAGTGCCACACTAAGCAAGGCTGGTGTCGTGGTCACCAGACAGTTGATATACTACATAATAATATATACTTTTTTTGTAAATACATAATTATATACTTACATATATAATAAACATCCATGACTGAAAACAAACGTCCATACTCATCACACAATCATTTGCTCCTACCGTGATTTGAACCCGGGACCCTAAGAACGTAAAGCAGCCTCATTACCGCTGCGCCATACGGGTCGTCAAAGAGAAGAAAAAAGCCGAGAATTCGTGTTACCTGGCTACAATTACGTTTTCTTGCAACAAAATTCAACCTCACTTTTCTAAAATTGGACTTCGGAATTGTCGGTACAATAGTCACTAACGACAAGCCAAAAATGAAACAAAACAACAATAATCTAAAACACGATTAAATAAATTAATGATCAAAGTTACCTCAGTACTGAAACAAAAAACAAAAATAATTATGTGTAAGTAACTGCAATCCATCAACCGTCAGTAGACAGACAGTCACGCAAATAAAACACGAACAAATTAGGTACAGAACCCGGCATTATTGTCAGCTTTGTTTTGCACGACTTTTTGGAGACACGACAGCATTTTTAAGCCAATCATCAATTTAAAAAGAATAATGTTGAGTGCCTTCTTTTACACGTAAAAAAAACCGGCCAAGAGCGTGTCGGGCCACGCTCAGTCTAGGGTTCCGTAGTTTCCCGTCCGTCACAATAAGTGTTCAATACAATCAGATTTTAATAATTCTTGTTTTGTTTGAAAAAAGATACGTTCAGGATAATAAAATATGTAAACGAAGTTAAAAAAAATGCTTGCATATATACGATTATACTACAAACTTAGTCCAGAAATTATTTTGTACAACTTTATGACTTTTTTGTACAAAAACTTGTATCCATCCAAGTTCAAAAGGATTTTCCTAGAAAGTCCATATAAAATTCTACTTTACAGATTTTTTTCATATTTTCTAAACTAATGGTTCAAAAGTTAGAAGAGGGGCACACATTGATTTTTACTTTTGGAGCGAGTATTTCTGAAATTATTGGCATTATCAAAAAATGATTTCAGTAAACCCCTATTTATTTTTAAATTCATTTCCAACAATATATCACACGTTTTAAAAGAAAATCACTTCCCACACATACATACAGATAGACACACATACATACATAATTATAGGGGGGCTACCGTAATAAAACATTTTTTTCCAATTTTTATTTTACCACTTGGTCGGCGTAATTGATACACATACTGGTAAGTCCTTTAGTCCCCTCTTACGACACCCACGGGAAGATATGGGATGATGCTGTTATTTACGTCCGACACCATGCGGACAAAATGCGGTCCTCGACCTGGTGAAGGTTGCGGGAATCCGTTGGATGCGAGTCACATGGGACCGCTCAATGTGGCGACACGTGGGGGAGGCCAATCTCCAGCAGTGGACGTCTTTCGGTTGAAATAATGAGATAATAAAAATATGCATCGGGTCGGCTTACCTGTTACAAAAATTTACCTTTCCCTACTGGTACCTACCTCAGTAAAGTCAGGATTTGTGACCAGCTAATGACATTAAAATTAACTCAAATGGGAGTATTTTTTGTCATAAGCCACACACACTATTCTTAAACCGCTGCAACTCTTTAAACACAGAATCAAATTTATTTAGAGGTGAAAAATCATGCTTTGTGGTAGAACTCAATGTTCCCAAGATGGATGGATTGAATAGTACGAGGTCGTGGATGTGTTTTAAGTAAGAAGCTTGTAATTTGAACTTAAATTTAAATAAAAAAACTTGATTGTATTTAAAAAAAAATCCAAGAAGTTGGAACTTTGACCCCCAATATCTCCGTAACTAGAAGGTTCCCAGGTATGGTGTAGAACAAAAAAAATATCGCAAGGACGGGAAGAATATGTACCTTTTGGCTTTGTTTTGAGGTTTTTTACACCCTTTATAAGCGTGATGATGTTATGTTATGTCAAAAGTTTCGCCCAACTATATTCGTCAAAAATGTTTCAAAACTGACTCGCAATTTACTTTAATTTTCCTTTTTAAAAAGCGTTGCTCTTCACTATCAGTTTTCCTGTATCGCTTGTTTGACAAACACAAAATTGCTTGCACCAACATCGCATCTAGAACAAGGGAAATATTTGTTTGATGCCGTTCTAACTCGTCTTTTGTAGCAGACGAGTAGTACGCAGAATTCCATTATATATGTCACCGTAAAATTGTCAAAAACGTTATATTGTAATATCTCTAGCGATATTGTAAAGTCTCGAATTATTGTCAAATGAACATACTGCTTACAACAAAACGCATTATTTTTCGTGAAATGCATGCGATGGTAGTCAACTTACGCGGTGTGGAGGTAAGGAGGGGTCCCCCTTGCCCAGTGGCACAACTCTCATGAAAAGATAATGCACCATTCCTGAGAAATACCGATGAATATAACATAACCTTAAAACACTTTATATTCCCCCTAAAAAGCGTAGTCGACGGAGCCCCGCTTCGCGGGGCCCCTATTTCCGAGTGCAGGGTTTAAAGGAACCTAACTAACCTAACGGGGGGTGACCCAAGTCCCGATTATGGGGGCAGAGATACTTCCGTATGTTCAGTTGACAATAATTCGAGACATTACAATATCGCGAGAAAAAACACGTTATATTGTAATATAACGTGTTTGACAATTTTACGGTGACATATATATTTCTTAATCCATGGAATGGTTTTTGCATAGGAAATACTTTAGAGTCTGGACAAAAGCAAACCAACATCATCTTTATTGTAATAATAATAAGTACTTTTTGTGTAATATCATTTGTGTCAAGTACATCCCTCAAAAAGGATTTTCGATCGTTTTGTTTTTCAATACATGTGTTATTTTCAAATAAATCGTTTTCGTCTTGTAGGAAAGAGATCGCACTTTTCTCTCTCTCTTCTCATGTTGGTTTTTTATTTTGTAGCTACAACTATCCTTTTATAAGTGCTACTAAATAATATTATTACCATTCATTTTGTACCGGTACTGATAATTTATCTAATTGTTGATTAAAATATATTTCACCTTTTTTGTTGAACTGAACTTCTTTTTTCTTGTGGTCCCAAAATATAACTCAAAAATAATTAGTTGGAATTTGGGACCACGGTCCTGGTTCCCAAAGCCCCACGACCTATTATGACATTTACTAACTTTTCAGCAGAAACAAGTAAGAAAACAGTAACGCAGCGTGTTAAAAAAAAAACACATTTTCACCAACGAACTGTGCTGCTGACTAAACTTTACTAGCAGACTGCAAACTTTCCAAAACAGGCCAACTAAACAATCAGGTTGGTGAAGAATGCGCGAACCAAACCAACATTCAGTCGAATGCGCTCGATGGTCAGAACAATTGGCTGGATGTTAGACGGCTATTGAAGACACCGCTCGCAGAGCCGGTCGATTAAACAATCGGCAAGTGTGAACGCAGGGTAAGAGCGCCATTCTGATCAAGCAGTTAGCCAATAGTATAGTTTGAAGGCAATCGTAGAATCAGACGTATTAATCGGCCGATACCGAAACGTGGGACGAGCTCGTGGCTAAATAATAACAGCCGCTCGGGTCGATTTTAAGGTTCAGCCGCGTTTACCTAGGTTGGTCTGTGGATGGGTGACCACCTTTACAAACCGAGTTTTCTCGATGCCTTGGAAATACAGGTTTTCCAAGAAGTCTAATAACCAGGCTTACCCAGTCGTATCGTATTACCCAGTATTAACTGGGTTGTAGAGGTCAAATAGGCAGTCACTCCATGTAAAATACTGGTATTTAGCTGCATCCGGTTAGGCTGTATTAGAAAGGCATTTCCAAAAACGTAAAAACGTTCACATTCTTGTCTTAGTATCAATCTACTAAAAAAAAACCTCTAATTGTCTGCATTATTGACAAGTTTCTATCATTTATTTTCAGAGCATTTTCATAACTTCAAGAATATTAGCTATCAGCATTTTACACAAATCGATTGCCAATACCAGAGCCCAGTACCGAAGTATTTTCGGTAATTGATGCTCAAATACCCATTTGTGCTTACACCGCAAAGTAATCTTGAACAGAATACCTATAATGAAATGGAAAATTTGAAACGAACCAGCTGGTGAAACGAGCTGATGCCTTTAAATTCTTGCCTCGTTACACGAAAAGCTCATTTTGTTTTGTATAAGAAGAAAATACCTAGATACTTTCAGTGTGGTAACTGTGAAAGTATGGGATCCATTTTTGTGCTTCCGTTTAAATTATTACCTACGCAGATGTTCTGCTGTAAGTACTTTAGTGTTATACTAGCTGTTGCCCGCGACTTCGTTCGCGTGAAAATATTGATGGGTCATGTGTGAGACTGCATCGTTGGTCAAGTTGTCGCAAGCGCTACTGAGCATGAGGTTTGGGTTCGATTTCCGGGACGGGCAAAGTGTTATTATATTATTTGTGCCCGGTTGATGGGATTAAGCTAAATGTGCGAAATGTGGGTGTAGGATAAGATACACCAATACCTAAAAGTAGCGCAGGGTGAAAATTGTGTCAGGGGAAGCCGAAGAAAAAAAAGGAAAACTGTTTTGTTTTGCTTCTGTGTACTTTTTTCCCCGTGTTAATTTTGACATCATTTTCACTATCAGCGACACCAAAAACCACGGAAACGACACCCATGATTAAAAATCCAAAAACTTTCGTCGGCTCCATTTTTATTTTTATTTTGACTTCATCTTCATTCATCAAAAGTGAGATCAGAAATGCAGGAGAGAAAAAAAAAACAGAAATCTACAAAATAAAAAAATCTAGTTGGTATCAAATACGATATCGACAATTACTCATTCTATCTCGTTCTACTATACATACTTTATTTTTCTGCTCCTGCCGTAAGTCCATAATCTTTGGCTTACCTAGGTCCCTACAAAATGGTAAGTACTGCCAGCCGCTAAGTCACGTGTGCTATTAACTTGTGTACGGCCTATACTATTAACTTGCACTGCTGCAAAAGGTCTCTCCTGCTGCTGTTAGTGGTGAACGAATGAACCACTACAATGCAAAACTTCATCCTCTTTACCCCTTTGTGGGTTGAAATAAAAAAAACTAACGACTTACTAACTTTGATACTATTTGGTGACTCAAAAAATAAAAACTATAATTAAAAACAAAATGTTGCTCTTTTTTCACCCCTCAAGGGTGGAAATTCTAATAAAACCGTTGCGTTACCTTCCAATCATAAGCCCAGATAACAAATTTTGTTCTTTTTACGTCGAAAATTAAGGATTTTTCACACACAATTTTATCCCCTTTATAAGCCTTCGGGGTGGAGTTATCAAAAACGCTGAAACACGCATAAATTAATTTTCAATCGTCAGCCTAAACACAAAATAGGAAGATCCTCACTTTAAAATTGACGGACTTTCATATTAGCTTCCATCCCCTATTTTATCCCCTTGGGGGTAGAATTGATCAAAATCCTATCTTAGCGGATGCCTAAGTCATAACATCTACCTGCATGCCAAATTTCAGCCCGATCCGTCCAGTGGTTCGGGCTGTGCGTTGATAGATCACTATGTCAGTCAGTCAGTCAGTCAGTCACCTTTGAATTATATATATTTAGATTTAGTTTATTTTGAACGACTTTAATAGGGAAGAAGTTGTCGTTTTTAATGTGTGTATTGTAACTATTTAAAGTTCAAAGCTTTTACTATCGGAGAAAGTAGGAATCTATAACGCAGACCCATAGCGAGTTGGTAGATGCCACATGTCTTTCAATTTTTGGTTCTTACTAGGACATATCAGTTGCCCCACTATGTTTTCTTTTAAGGTTATGAAAAAAGGACCATCCACAGAACTGCATACTTCTGCTAAGTTTATATTCGTTGTGATAAACATTATCATATATATTACCATTCAAATAAAATTATGTCAAAAAATCGAAAGTCATTATTCGAATAAAGCTTATTGATCAGAACTTTTTGAACTAAGTTAACAACAGACAGTCCCTCAAAATGCTCGCCTTTTGACACTTCGTAGTATTGCTTAGAGTTGGGTAGAAATAGTAGTGGAACAAACTGACCAGCAACACATCGGCTGTTAGTTCAAAATAACCAGATTTTGTAAAATAGTGTTTAAGTTAGTATAAACAAAGATTCCGTTATATTAAACGATTGTAGCTACAGTGTAATCAAACTTCGCCTCTCCCAATAAGAAGAGACTACGAAAAGATCTAATTTCCGAGGTTACTTTGAAACGCCCATAGCTATGCCTGGCGGCTGAAAAAATACGCAAGTGTTTGAAACGACCTAATTACTGAACAAAAGTTTGATATTCAAAGTTTAATTAATGTTGGCGGGTTCCTAAATCATCGAAAACAGGATGTATAGCAGCGGGCTTGTTTTTACCGCAGGCGAGTTATTTTAACTTTATATACAGACCAATAAGTATTGTAGGGGTTTTTATCTGTTGTTGGACTCTTTTAATCGGAACAGTCCATGCTGGCTGTTTTCTTTAAATGACGTTTATTTTTTTTACACGACTGCCCAAAAAAAAGAGTGTTATGTTTTCAGGGTTCATGTATGTATGTATGTATGTTTGTGAGTTTCTTTATTCCACCATAACTTCTAAACGCCTGAACCGATTTCGTTATGCGTGGTATTGTTAGAATCCTTGTGTTAGCCCGGGTAACATAGGCTATAGACAAACTTTTAAAATAATAGAGTTGCCATGATTAATGAGGAAACATCACCTTATTTTTACACGACTGCCCAAAAAAAAGAGTGTTTTTTTAATATTGTTGAAAATTCGTTTACGCATATAACCATCATCCAGAACTCTGAGTAAATTACAAAATGTAGAACAGATTTTTTTTTGTTCATTCACAAATAATTTTGTTTAATTATAAAAAAAAAAAATAGCGAAACTATACGGTATCGGCTTTTCATTAGTTTCTATAACAATACCTCAACAATTAAAATCCTTCCTAGACAACTTAGTATTATGTTTTTAATGTATTTTTTTTATATATAGAACTGTCTCTGTGTGTCATGTTTTTATTTAATGTAAAAAAATACGTATGCTCTAAAATAAATATGTTTATTAAAACTAATTGTATCCTCTTAATTCTGTGAATTACCACATTATCTTCACTGCTATTAATAATGGTCTGTAATAAGATAATTTATAGGTACACTTCATTCATTATTTAGAATAGAGTTGTTGATTTTAGGATAATGATTATTATGATAGTGGGCGACATGGTTTTTATCTTTATTTTTAATATCTAAAAAACTTAATCTGTTACAGTTTTGTTAGCCACACATCGTAAAGCTCTTAAGGCTTATCTGTGTGTGTGTGGGTGTGTCTGTGTTGTGTGTGTGTGTATGTGTGTGTGAGTGTTATCAGTTGTAGTTGAGGGAATAACCTGGGTGAGGCTGGCACTGAGATTGGCACAAGAAAAGAGAGGCCTACACCCAGCAGTGGGTAGGTTGGCTGTGATGTTTTATTTCGGTGATGTTCCTATAGAAAAAGTTGTTTAATTTTATGATTTGACTCACATTCTGAATTATGGCCCACATCTTTCTGGTAGACGCTGCATATTATCAAGCATGTCTTTCAGTGTGTTGTGTGGCTTTGGAAATTAAAATAAAGATTTCAATAGAATAATACAATTAACTAAATTGGAAAATAAGGGTATCAGAGCAGTTTGATAGACTCCTTTTCAATTCATGGCGACTGAATCACAGAACCAATAATATTATAACTGGTTATCACGCAATCGCAGAACACTAAAACTAAAAGATAAAACGAAAAAGACGAATCAAAAGACCAAATACCAAAATTTTAATTCGCTCTTATCATTCCTCCCATATCGACGCAGCTTCACAATTCCAGCTCAATTCCGTATTCTATCCCAGCTCTATGCTAACAGCTCGGAAAGCTTGAAAAGCTGTTATCTTGGCTTGAACCCCTCTTTTATTCGAGCCACTTGCCAAATACTGTCGCATTACTGTTAATTCGTGAGTACCTACTAGTATGTAGATAAGCTGTACACAATGTGACGTATTTAGGCCAAATTCTGCCTAAAAAGGTTTTAGATTCCTGCCGTGAGCACGAACGGTTGAATTTACGTAATGTTTACCTCGATCGGCTTTTTTTTTTTTTTTTTGGGACAAGCCCGCCACACACGCCCAAACCACTGTAACTCCTGAAAGCCAGAATCAACAGTGGCGACCACCAGAAAAGCGCCGAGACAATGAAGCTCGACGAAGTCCCAGAGAATGAATTTAACTGTCTTGGATCCCGCAACGAAATTAATCAGAAAGTATAGCGGAGGAGTAGGAAAGAACTGTAATTTCCACTTCCCTCCATATCAGCAGGAGACAGAACGAAACAAGGCCAATAGGCACAAAGGGACGTTTACAACTGGGATAGGCCCAGTTGCCAAGCACCACGGATAAATATTAACGTTAATGGGTCCTAGTTGAGAGCTGTTATATTTGATTCCAATAATAGGTATGGCAAAAACGCTTGAACGCACGGAAATTTGCTCTAGTTTCCACAAGGTCCGTATAGTAAATAACTCCGGATGTAACCTGTACACTATCCAACATAATATTGCGTTCATTTTGCCAAAGACTACACTCCCACAAAATGTGATGAGCAGATTGTTCATATTCGCAGTCAGATGTTGAACATTGACAAAAAGGCGAGTCAACAAGCTTGAAGGAAAATAATTTACTCTTAAAGTTGCCATGGCCCGTGAGAAATTGGGCAACACAGTGATCAACCTCCAGCCATGTCCTGTCCAGCCGCTCACGAACGGATGGAAAGAACTGGTGAAGGTGCCTGCCCTTGATGGAATCGATCGTTTTGTTGGCAAGGCTGCTATGTAAAAAGACTCTGAACGAGGCCGAAAGGGTTCACCCCGCCATTGCGATCATTTTTTTTTGTTTCGGACCATACCTGGGAACCTTCTAGTTAAGTTTAGTTTTCCACAAATTTTGTTTTTTTAATTACGTGTTTTTAATGTAAGATTTTTTCTATAAACACCACCACGGCCTCCGTACTGTTCAATCCATCCACTAACATAATGTTTTGAGTGCGGGACATTGTGTTTTACCGTGATTTTCCACGCCTTTTTTTGCATAAAAACGCTTTGTGGTGAGTCAGTTTACACACTGTATAGCAGTGATAATCTTGTGGCGGGACCATCGGACTGGATTTAGTTTGCAACTCCTATAATTATTTTCAAGGAAAATTTTATGATGGCTACACAACAACAAAGTCTTTACTGGTTTACATGATATTCGTGCTTGGGTTACAGAAACAAGCGTCATGTATTGTATAATTCGTATTAGGTTATGATACAATGTCTGCTCATTGGTAATTCAAATCATTGTTAAGTTAATTATATAATATATATGAACATTTCTTATGATAATAATATGACGTTGACGACAATGTCACTTTAGGTTTGAAAAAAAAGAGAAAATAGACAAATATTTACGGTCCAGTAGGGCTATTACGTAACTCTGTTGACAGTTCGAAATGATAGTAACTGGGCTCAGTGTATTTGTTTAAAAACCAAAAAAAAACATAGTGGAGTAGGTAATAATAATTTAATTAAAACGAATTGTTGTGGTTTTGATAGCAAGTTAGTATTTTATATTGAATACTACATAAACATTGAGTGTAGTTAATATAGTTAATTTGTTTGCTTTGCCACTGCAACAGCCATGTCGATAACTATCAAATTCTTTAACTCTTCTAGTTTTCTATCTATTAGACAAAGATAAGAAGATTAAATCTTATCCTACAATATAAAACAATCCAAAACTTTCTTCTTGTCTATTATAATCTAATCCCAGAACAATAACCCAAAAATAAAACAACTAAAAGAAAAATGAAGGATTTCAGAAACTAATTTGCGCGTAGTTAATTATTAACAGAAGAAAATTAATGTTCTACACAAGAGAAATTCAAAAAGTTTTTCTTTCTGAAAGGGATTTTGTGATAAATCATGCTGGGTACATTGATTCTGATGAGATTTTGAATATTTATTCATCTCTCATTTACATTTAGGGATGAGTTGCCACACTCTCCCTGTTTCAAATTAAGATCTTCAACCTATTTAAAATATGTATTATTTGAGGTAGATATTTTTTTCATGATATCGATATTTGATAGAAACGCAGTAGAAGATACCGTTTTATTTTCTTGTTACCGATTTGGTTTTCCATCAATTTTTTTTTAAATATCTGGAATGGTTTGTCAAATCTAAAAATCTTTGTCTCTAAAAGTAACACCGTAACTTGGTTTGCGACAAACCAGGCACAACTCAATCGGATTTCACTCAAGTGGATATCCATCCACTTGAGTAAAATCCGATTGAGTAACTATCAAATAATTATCTTACCGTCCGGTAAGATAATTATTTGATAGTTATGGGGACTACAGGAGCTAAATTAGCTACTCTATTTGTGGTGGTTTAAACTTCGTTTGAAACACTGTTAGAATAAAGTTCTAATTAGCTTGTACTGCAAAATAGTTTTAACGTCAGTCACTGCGAGCCGAATAGTGCGAAATTAGTGGTTTCGATCGATTTACAAAATATCTATTGAATGGACCAAAAATATAAATTAATAATAATGAGTAGCTTGTAGAATTTTTGGCCTAAAATTTAGTATGACCGCATGTATTTTAGTGTAGTTTTTACTCGCTAAAAGAGTTTTTTAGGCAAAAGTTCGTGATTTATTTATTTTATCTCGTGAAATTAATCTATACTAATATTATAAAGGGAGTTTGTTTGGTTGAACGCGCTAATCTCAGGAACTACTGGCTCGAATTGAAAAATTATTTTTGTGTTGGATAGTCCATTTATCGAGGAAGGCTTTAGGCTATATAACATTACGTTATAATCATTAGGAGCGGAGCAGGCATGAAAAATGTTGCAAAAACGGGGACTTTTTTTCCTCTCTTATGTGACGCAGACGAAGTTGCGTGGGTCAGCTAGTTGTATTATATTCTCAAAACACTATCATAATATATGTGTATCAAAATATATGATATTCTTCAGGGTATATGCTAGCATATACCCTGAAGAATATCATATATTTTTCTAGTTTTGTTTATTGCAGTGAATCATAATAATATCAGGCATTATAAAACTCGCGTTTATCTTCTATTTTGAGCGGTAGTGAGGATGCTTTACATTGTTCGGTTCCCGGTAGGAGTAAATGTTTGTGTGATGAACTTGTAAGTTTGTTTCTGAGTCATCGATGTTTATTAATTTATTAAAACTCTACGCACAAGTAAAAACTGTGCAAAGGCGGACTCAATGCCCTGGGCATTAATACGGGCAGTTTGTTTATGTGTTTAATAAGTATGTAGTGGATTAACTATCTGGTGTCCACGACACAAGCCTCGTTGCTTAATGTGGCACTAGATGGCGCTGTGTGTAGTGTCCAGTGATATTTGTAGTTTATTTCATTTTGACACTATTTTGTCAGACAAAACGAGCGTAGAACTAAATGAAACTGTTCAAAACCAAACTCATTTTATTCACCTTTACTTTTAAAATCCCAATTAAAACAAGACTCACCATAAGTACCACTTATTCAGCTTACACATAACTGACCCCAAACACTTCCATACTAATACCCATTCCCACATACTATACTAGGAGACACCTATATAAAAGTTACTGAATTTTCAACTCTCAGATCAGAGCCGAGAGGTGAAATTTGAACAGTGCAATCATATTTAGGTGACACTTAATGTAAGCGAAAATCGCCACAAAAGGACTTGCGACTCCCCAATTGTTTATGTAATAGCCACAATAATTATCATCCCGGGTAAGCACAATTATTGCCGATAGTTGGGTCTGAGTTATTGTCTAGAAACAGGCCTAATATAGGCTGGATAACTATTTTATTGGCTCTAGAAAGGGTTAGTTTTGGCTCGTATGTCTGGGGCTATCGATTAAAGATATACACATAGTTAATAAGTGTACAAATAAATATAGAAAACCTATATTATACAGGGTGTAAACCACCTCATAACAAAGCCGTTAACCAAGCATTCTGTACATCAAACTAAGTAACTTAACGCAAAAAATATTGCTGGGAAACAACTTTTATTTTTTGAGGTTATTAATCATGTTTTGTGGTAGAACTCAATGTAAGTAACACACTTTCTCTATTTCTTTTTTTCTTTCTTAAAAGTAAAAATCCTACAAAAAAAAAACGCACAAAAATTTGTAACTTTGACCCCCCTCGAGGTGTTTTACACCCTTTATGCATGTGATATTATATGATACCTATACAGGTTGTAAACAGACTCTTCAAAAATCCGTTAACCAAGCATTCTGTACATCAAACCCTTCGCATTTTTTTTTTGCTGAGAAGTGCCGTTTTTTTTCGCGGTAAAAGATAACGTTTCAAGGTAAAACTCAAAGTGAAGCACTCAAAACACTGTTTTGGTGGATGGACTTAATAGTGTTGGGGTTGTGGAGATGTTTTATGTAAAGTTCTTACATTTCGTTCTTTTTCTTTTGGCCTCGTTCAGGACCTTTCGTTTTATTTTTATTTTTTATCTATGTTTAATTTATTAGTTGTAAATAATGTTAGTTTTTATGTGTTATGTCCGGCATCTTTCTTGCTTTGTTTTAGTATAAAGATAAAATAAGGGCAAAATTATTGCCATCAGGGGCAACATGTCAACCGGGCACTAACTCAGATTTCGTAACTGGCACTGTGAAATTCTTGACAGAAAACCGCAATAACACTTTCCCGACCTTGGAATAGAACCCAAAACATCAAGTTCACCAGTAAGCTAGACGAGCACTAGACCAACAGGGAAGTCACACAATACACACATACAAAATTAAATGCGATTAGATATACAAGGAACAAAGGGACCACACTTAGACCTCACCAGAACCAGGGTTATTTATCAAATATCTAGTTCTAGTCTATATTTCTATTCTATATTTTTAGGAAACATTCGATTGTTTGTGTGTTTGTAACGATTTAACCCTAAAACTACGACACTATAATACATTAGCCATATTTTATGTACGCAATCCCACAGGAACGAGAACTATAAAAAAAAACAAAATCAAAATATTTTATTTGACATATTAGGCCTAGATAGCACTTTTAAAACGTCGAAAAAGGTGCACGGTTCGCGTTGGTCGATTCCATGGAGAAGAACCGGCAAGAAACTCCAAGGTTACTCTTTTCAAATCATTTGGTATTACAATATTATTATGTTTCATTACAGCATTAGTACTAAAGTATGGGGGGACAGCGTAGGCCCGACAATAGGTCGTTGCTTACTATACAAAAAAGTAAAAAACAAAAGGAATATTGAACAAAAGTTATTAATCACTATGCGGTTTAAAACCGCGTGACGTTCGCTAGTTTAACACAAATCACTTTAATGAAAGTAACGGTAAAAGAAAGAAGCATACAAATAAAGATATGTAGAAATCTATTACATAAAAGATTACTTAAATCTATGAAACATTTACCTAACTTAACTATTCATAAGGTCTAAATACTGAACGATCAATACACGAACCCCAATTTCTATTAACCCCTTTATAATATTTTCGATCTCTTCTTGAATAATTTAAGCAGCTACCTACCAACATAACGCCAAGAATCTAATTTTACGTAAGACGTCAGAAACTTAGTCTGACTTAAGCCGGAGCCTGACTAGACTACCTAATTTAATCCTGAAACCTTCAGGTATTTATGCTGGAAAATAATATTAAAATCGGTATCAAGAATTTGTTATTCTGTGAATAATACTACCTGAATTCATTCTAAGAAGACGTTATCCATTCACAAAAACGAATATAGAATCGAAACCATTTACTGAATACAATAACATAAAAAATGAGCCAGGGGAATAATAAAATTATGCAGCGGAGACTCACAAATTCGTATACGCTTCCAAAGATCTTAATCCCATTCAAAATCCCATAAAAAGAGCGATCAATCTGCTAAATGTCGAGGAAAACAGTTATACGCATTTAGGAGAAAAAAGCGAGATTGTAGGTGTCTACCCTGTCATTAATAATGAGACTACAGAAATTCGATGTTTGTGCAAACCCGAGTAATCTTAAGACTCGGAATTCATTAGTGTAGCTTTGAATGGAAACGGTTTAGCGAGACACACATTTGACGGAATAAATGAACCGTCTATGTCAATCTTAGTAAGTGAAACTTGAGGTTTCGATAATGTATCCAGATAATCATGTCTTCCTTATTAGGGCGGTTTCTAAGAGCGACTTTGGTTAGGTAATAATTTGAACGGAATTAATGAATGAGTTACATGAATTCGAATTTCTAGCGATCTTTTAAATGTGTTGTTATTTAAATATCGACCTTATAACAATAAAGATCGAACAACCGGGTCCAGGTTTATATGTCACCGTAAAATTGTCAAACACAGTTCTATTGTAATCATCATCATCATCATCTCAGCCGAAAGACGTCCACTGCTGGACATAGGCCTCCCCCAAGTGTCCCCACACTGACCGGTCCCTTGCTACTCGCATCCACCGGATTCCCGCAACCTTCACCAGGTCATCGGTCCTCCTAGTGGGAGGTCTTCCAACGCATCGTCTTCCGGTTCGCGGTCGCCACTCCAGAACTTTTCGGCCCCATGGGCCATCCGTTATATTATAATATCTCTAGCGATATTGTAAAATCTCGATCTTGTCAAATGAACTGTATACTGTTAACAAGAAAATGCATTATTTTTCGTGAAATGCATGCGATGGTAGTCAACTCACACGGTGTGGAGGGAAGAAGGAGGAGGGGAGGAGTCCCCCTTGCCCAGTGGTACTCTCATGAAAAGATATTGTACCATTCCTGAGAATTACCGATTATTATAATCTAACCTTAAAACACTTTATATTCCCCTAAAAAGCGTAGTCGACGGATCCACGCTTCGCGGGTTCCCTATTTCCAAGTGCAGGGTTTAAAGGAACCTAACTAACTTAACGGGGGGGGTGCCCCAAGTCCCGATTATGGGGGCAAAGATACTTCCGTATGTTCAGTTAACAATATTTCGAGAGTTTACAATATCGCTAGAGAGAAACACGTTATATTATAACATTACGTGTTTGACAATTTTACGGTGACATATACACTGCCAAATTTGTGCAGTAGTTTTGACGTGAAAGAGTAATAATAAATATCCATCCACTCTCGCAAACTTAATAGTGGCGATGGCTTAGAAGTGACCTTTTCAAATAAATACTTTCACTAATTAAGTGAAAGTATTTATTGGTCCAACTCGGTTGTATTGTGAAGACCACTATATAGTGGTCTTCACAATACAACCGAGTTAGAAAGTTTCTGCCTATTTCTACCGTCAAACAACGGAATAGAATTTCGGTTCGTATCTGTGCGTCCTGGTAAAATTACAATGGACATTTCAACTTCACCTATAAGCTAGCAATGCATCGAAAAACCCTTTGTTATTTGCAAAAGCTTTCAACCTAATGGTCTAGCTCTAACTTGTCGTAGGCAAAGGTCATTCAAAAAGATTTTTAATCGAAAATATAATACCTACGACTAGGTATTATACCCGCAGCTTCGCCCGTGTTGAGTTCAATAATATCATCCCCCAGGATCATACAACCATACATACATTTAAAAAAAAACAAATGATCTTACAACTGGAATAAAATGTGCTGTGTTAATACAGTTTATAAACCACTAGCTGACCCGCGCAACTTCGTCTGCGTCACATAAGAGAGAACAACGAAAGGAAAAAAATCCCCGTTTTTGCAACATTTTTCATTCCTGCTTGGCTCCTTATAATTGTAGCGTGATGTTACATAGCCTAAAGCCTTCCTCGATAAATGGACTATCGAACACAAAAAGATTTTTTCAATTAGAACCAGTTCTTCCTGAGATTAGCGCGTTCAACCAAACAAACAAATAAATAAACAAACAAACTCTTCTGCTTTATAATATTATAGTATAGATGTGTGTGATTGATTTAATCCAAATCCGTTCAGTAGTTTTTGCATGAAGGAGTAAAAAACATCCATGCATCCATCCTCACAAACTTTCACATTTATAATGTTAGTAAGAAGATAAGATATGATAGGCACAATCATATTATCACCCGAACAATAAAATAAAAAATCATTAATGATATATTTTTTGCGAAACGGGATCTTAAGAAGCCTGCGGAGCATGCGTATTTCATACAAACGTAGGTAATACCAAAATTATTTGTAAATCAATCATATTCTTATGGTAGTATGGATTTATTTCGATTGGATTATAGAATATTTAAGTTCCCTAAGAATATATTTTGAATGGATACTGATTTAAACAAGAGTTATGGGAAAAATATGGTTTCTATAGAAATCTTAAATTCCTCATATCTCGTTTTTATATCATTGTCCTTTCAAAATATATATTTGGAAACATAGATATTCTGTAACCCAATCGAAATAAATACACACTAACTTGAGAATATGTTTGATTTACTAATTATTTTGGTATAACGTTTGTATAAACGACGCTTGCTCCATCGGCCCCTTACATTATAATCGGTTGAATCTAGTCTGTTAGTATACAGGGTGTATTTCACCTCATCACAAAGCCGTTAACCAAGCCTTCTGTATATCAAGCTAAGTAACTTTACGCAAAAAATATTGCTGGGAAACAACTTTTTCTTTTGAGGTTATAAATCATGTTTTGTGGTATAACTCAATGTCAAACACTCAAAACATTGTGCGGATGGATGGACTGAATAGTACGGGGGTCGTAGAGATATTTAAAGCTTTGAAAATCATGGGATAAAAAGTGTTATTTAAAAAAAAATTGTCAAAATCTTGCAACTTTAACCCCCAATATCTCCGTAACTAAAAGGTTCCCAGGTATAGTGTAGAACAAAAAAATGATCAGAATGACGAGGAGAACAAGTGCCTTTTGTAGTCGTTAAGAGGTGTTTTACACCCTATATGCAAGAACGCCGTCTTACCTACATGAAAACCTACTCAATCCGAATAAAAGATTAACCCAAACAAAGCAGACATAATGGTCTATCCTACGCGTAACTAACTTATAATGTATCAATGAATGAATAACTTAGGAGACGTTTATCAATGCAGAGCAGTATAATGAAGATATCACATGACGTCACCCGAACGATTAACTTAGATTAGTGATGTCTGCTAATGTCTTATTACTCTACAGACAGACATGACTGAGAAATTCCGCTATCTAATGGCGTTTGCAACAGCTTTGGAAGGTTAGGAAGTTTTCGAGTTGATAGTAGATGTACAAACATTGTTATTATAAAGGGTGTAAAACACCTCTTCACAAAGCCGAAAGCCACTTGTTCTCCCCATCATTGCGATCATTTTTTTGTTCTACATCATACCTGGGAACCTTCTAGTTACGGAGATATGGGGGGTCAAAGTTACAACTATTTGACAAGTTTTTTTTAAGTACAAGTTTTTTTTGTAAGATTTTGACCAACAATACCTCCACGACCCCCGTACTATTCAATCCATCCATCAGCACAATGTTTTAAGAGCATGACATTGAGTTCTACCACAAAACGTGATTTATAACCTCAAAAAAAAAAGTGTTTTCCCAGCAATAATTTTTACGTAAAGTTACTTGGTTTGATGTACAGAATGGTTGGTTAACGGCTGTGTGATGAGGTGGTTTACACCTTGTATTATACTATTAGCTGATGTCCGTAGCTTTGCCCGCGTATAAATTATGTACAGTAAAATGAGGCCATTTGAGTTTTAGGGGCTATTTGGTACCATAGAAATCATTTTTTTTTGTATTTTTTCACCAGGAATTTCTCAGTAGCAGCAATCAAAGTGTTGTTAGAGTTTGTAAAATACCTCTACCATACACCGGCCGACAATTAACGATATTTTTTGTTCGATTTCTGGGCCTTCCCAAATAGCCCCCGAAACCCAAATTGCCCCGGTTTACGGTACTAACACCTTTAAACAACATGAAAATTGGTGCAGTAGTTTATGAGTTTATCAAGAACAAACAAACATACAGATAGACAGATGCGGCAGAGGACTTTGCTTTATAATATGTAGTAATCAAATCATACAACATAGTAACCTTCCTCGGCTTCGCTCGCTTAAAATTTTGTTAACACCTATCATTATTATTGTGATGTATAAATTAATGCTACTGTCAAATTTCATTCAAATCCGTACAGTCGTCAAACATCTCTGCACATCCATGCATCTACAAAAAAATCGCATCTGAAATAGTAGTAAGTAAGTTAAGATAGGTAGGCTCGTGATGGTCACGCCAATAGCAACATTCGTGCCGATTTTAGGACCTGGCAAAATTAAGAGTCTGGAAATTAAACCCGTATGATAACAACGGTTAAAAAGCGGCCAAGTGCGAGTCGGACTCGTCCATGAACAATTGCTTGAAGTTAGTACTGTCAAAAGTTAGAATTCCCAGTTTTACTTTCTGTAACGATTCTAACTTTATTCAAATTCTCTATTGCATAAAAATGGTTGCATAAATCTTAGTAGCAAAGTAACTACTTCATTTAGACTATGGAAATTTGCATCCCTATAGTCTAGATTAGTTGTAGGATAATGTTTTAAAGTCCATAAACATCCTTGATAAACGAAACATTCAACACAAAAATATGTTTTTCAATTACATTCTGTAGTTCCGAGATTTGCGTATTCAACCAACCGAACAAACTCTTCAGCTTTATAATCTTAGTATAGATATTTAGTAATTGCTTGAAGTTACCGTCAAAACACCGTCTCAGTTTTGCTTTCTGTAACGCTTCTTAATTTTTATTTGTTCAAATTCTCTATTGCATAAAAATGGTTGCATGAGTAGCAAAGTAACTACTTTAATTAGAATATAGAGATGGAAATATATTCTTATGAGAATAAAGTTATCTTAAACCTGAAATGTTATTAATCTAGATACGAACAGTGAGCAAACCTGCTCATCACTACTCGATATTTTTCCTCCACGAGCAGTGTTCTACGGTCGAAATTAATTAAGGTCAATTTCAGCAAGTCCCCGGGGTAGAACACGTCCGTTACTGCATGTATTGATATTGGATACATCTATTAGTTTTTACTAAGCAAATCAGTTATTTATCTACTTGACATAAGGTCCCAAATAGACTATACACCAATTTGTCAATGATTCCACTATTGTAATGAGGTTTGCTGATAGGGAATTCAATTTTGGGTTATGCTTGCATTGTATATAAGCTTTTGAGATTGTGACCATGGCTTTGTACTATTAAAGTAGGTGTATAGATAGAATATTCTTTATTAAGTACTTGTACAATCACGTCTAATAATATATAAACACATAAGAATTTTTTAAATTGTATTTCTCCTAATGTACTGATTGAATTTTAATGTTATTACGTACATAGTATTCTGGAACTCATATTTTTATGAAAAAGATCCAATTTTCTAGTTACAATCGTTATTTCTCGCGAAAATAGCTTGAATATTAAGGTAAGGGTATACATATTATTAGACGTGACTGTACGCCATAGCAGTCACTGTGTCTAGATTTTTGGTTGATGGCATTAGGCTCTCTCCCTATTACATGGGACTTAAAATTAACTGGCGATATGTAAGTGGACTATTATATACACCTCTGCAAAACCGTTTTGGGTTTACAGGATGTTATGTGACGTACTCCATTCAAATTTCAATTTATTGAAAACAAAACCTTTTACAAAAGGGTGACATAAAAACAATTAGTACAAACATTAAACAACTAAAATTACCACTAGGAATGAAATGAAATTATTTAGTTTGGTGACTCGAATGGCGTAGTGGTAGTGAAGCTGCCTTACGTTCATAGGGTCCTGGGTTCGAATCCCGGTAGGAGCAAATGTTTGTGTGATGACCATGGACTTTGTTTCCGAGTCATGGATGTATATATGTATAATAAGTATGTTTTTACAAACAAAAAAGTATATATGTAGTATATCAACTATCTGGTGTCCACGACACAAGCCTTGCTTAGTGTGGCACTAGATGGCGCTATAATTACACTACAATATTTTTTTTTAGCTTTCACGGTTTTTATGTAAACTTAACATGTCACTTTACTTATCCATTCATTATTTTTGAGCCGATATTGCACGGCGCTTGCAACAGCGTCATTTAAAACTGTATATCGATATAATGAATGAACCATTCTCTATTTGTAATCATGGTTGCGCTCTGAGGAATGATTGAAATAAATGCTTTGAGTTTGAGTCTTGAGTTTGAGTTTGAGTTTGAGTTTGATTTGGTTGCGCTGAGATGGTTGCGCTTAGAAATAGGTGCGCTCTGAGGAATACCTTCAAAATATTGGGATCTAAAAATAATATGAATCCCGTAAGTGATATTTTAAGGATAATTTCACTACATTAAAACGTCCTACATAAATTATATTCTCAATACAACTTGCTTTACTCACTCAATTTACAGACCTCGTAAAAACCTCATATCGTATCACACTTTCTCAACTCAACGGAATCAAAGTATCGAAAAGCAGCCGAATTTCTTAGCGATTGATAAAGGTTCAGTTATAAGCAGTAATCGTAAATCCCTAAGATCAATGAGATAATGCCGACATCGGTATCAAATCCATCGTTAAATATTTACCTAATACCTCTGGCTTACAGTACTGCTTTAGACCCAATAAATATTGTATGAAGATCATTTTGAGAGTTATTTTTGGTTACATATGTATGGGTTTTCGTGTACAACAAAATGAAATATTTATTAGAACTTATTGTGAAAATAAACATACTTGAACACAAGGTCTATTTAATTTACTTATAATGATAAACCTAGTCGCTTTCATTCTCGTAGGCATGAGACTCAATGAGAAAAAAATCTAAAACTTGTCAAAATTGTTGTTAAAAGAAGTATCATTAGGATAAAGTTAAAGCATTCGTCGGTAACAACACGAAAAATAAAATTATTTTATTTTTGGAAAATAAGATATTAGGTATAAGTTTAATTTAGATTAACTTGACGCGCCGAATATGGGTATTCTGGCTAAGCGTTTAGGGATTTTAGGCGTGATATTATGTTAAGTAAAAATTTTGAGTGTTTAAATAAAAGAAACATTAAAAAATATTTTGTCCGACCAACATCAAAAGTCACGAAATTATCCTACTAATATTATAAATGCGAAAGTTTGTAAGTATGGATGTATGGATGTTTGTTACTCTTTCACGCAAAAACTACTGAACGGATTTGGATCAAATTTAGCACACAGATAGTTTATTACCTGGATTAACACATAGGATACTTTTTATCCCGGTAATAAGATCCCGTGGGATAATTTCAAACTTCACGCGGGCGAAGCCGCTGGCAGAAGCTAGTCATCCATAATTGAATAAAAATTTAAATGTTAAAAAGCGCACATTAACTCTTCGTTCATTTTACTTTATTTCGCGATTTCGCAGAACCAAGTGAACGGGATATACCAAAACTCAATAACATAAATGCATTAAATTGGACAGCACTAACCTACCGGTAATATTATGTTACATTGTTTAAATATCGTAAAATGTACTAATTGGTAAAACTACTTGAACTGGAACATTGAAGTCTGAAATATTTATTTCAATTAATAACGACTAGATGAAAAACGTTCAACGAAATTATTTTGATTGAATTCGAATAATATTTCGAATTAAAATAAACGTTTGAAGTAACGTCGCGTAGAACAATTTAAATATCAACCGTCTTTAGAAATATGATTGTGTATAAACCTATGAATACATGTGTAGAAATTAATAACATTAATTGCTTAAACGGCTATCCAAACACTTCTTAATAGTGAAACTCCTTTCAATTATACCTCGAATACGGTTTCATTACGGCAATAAAATCGTGAGAAATTACCGATTAAAAGTTATAACGATCGTGAATTTCATCAGACGAGGCATACATGATCGTTTTCACACTCGATTTAATTTCACGAATAATATTTTGTTGCCTCTCTCGATCAACACGATTACAGCTGTGAAAACAAATTCCTTTTTCGAAATTGAAGTTCGAACTGATTATAGAATTCTTCGAATTCGATTTGTCAACACAAAATTGACACGTACGTTATTTTGATTTTAACTTTAGAACACTGGCTGAACTTAGTTCGAACTTGTTTTTATTTTTGATTACATTTAAATAAATTTAAATGTCACACAATTAATTTTTTGCCAAAAACTAACCGGCACGTCAGAAAAATCTAGAAAAAAATATATTTAAAAATTAAAAAACACTCGTAACTTACATGATTGTCATCCAATATTTTTGTCACACACACAGACACTCACACACACAACACAAGCACTAAAAATCGATGTTCGGTTTTTTATTCGGGCGCGCTTTGGGCGGGCGGCGTGCGTCGCTAGGGCGGGCGGGTACTGACTGCGGCGGAATCGCGTATTGGCGCTAGCATCGCTTTCCCGAACTCCCGGGGAGCGAAACACGAGGTTTCTTTCAATAATAATACATTTTTGACGCTTGACTGGGTAAATATGGCTTTAGAACGGTGTGGATTACCAAATCAATTTCGATCGTCTGTAAAGGGAATGAATTTTGTATTAAAACCTTTTTGTTAATCTACCTTCACCGATAGCGCCATCTGTTGTGAAAACTTGGAAGTTTTCAACGGATATTCATGAGTGTCAAGCTTTTCCCGCTTGATTAGATATTTGTGTTTACTCCCAGAGGAAATACAAACGCGGTGATACAGTTAAAAATAAAAAATGAAAAATGTTAGTACTCATCTTTGCGCGTTCGTTGACAAGTGTTCGTAATTTTCTATTTTGAGTTTTGTGTAGTAAATGAATTTATTCATGAATGGTGACGTCCATTGGTGAATTGGTACATGCGTCCCTGTGGACTGTCCTTGTGGATGGCGTAATGAAATCCTACTAACATTTTAATGGTAAAAGTTTTGTTTAGATGTTTGTTACGTCATCAACACAGCCGGTTTCGTGTTGTAATAAACTTCTAAAAAGGAGGTCGTTATGGATTCGACGCAAATATTTAGGGTGACTGGTAATTGGTGTACGATACTTAAACACGTGATTGTGCTCGAGATAACTACACAACTTTTACTATTGGACCAAGGATGAAATCGCGAAAAAAAATCAGCTGTTCAGTACATTTATGTTCGCCTAATGTACTGGGCCTCGATTCTGCTATTACAATTGTGTCCGAGTATTCGATCATTGATTTCATAATGATCAAGTTTTGTCAAATTTTGTCACATTATGACTTATCAATGAACAACCACTGACACTCCATTGAAAGAAATGTCATAGAATATTAATCTCGTACATGAAATCTGGCATGAATAAATGTTCGCATTAAGTAGTAGATTTCGAAAACCATTTGTACTAAGGGTTTTATAATAATGACAATACGACAATGCCATTAAAACACAATTTTGTTACGAGACCATTGATCACATTACGAACTTTAAGCAAAATGACAATGGGATGAGAATGGAATCGTGTTGGAGTGACGAATTTATTAAAATAGCAGAATTAGGCCCCTGAACAGGTGATTTTTGTTTGCGATTTTGGTTTTGGTCCCATAGTAAAAGTCGCTAATTATCATGAGCATTTTTTTATTTTGTTTATTTTTGGAAAGATTACAGACTTACAGTAGGGCCAATTCAATAGATCACATTTGACACTTCACATCGGCGCAAGCTGGCATAAAATATTATTAAATTTTATGAAGTTAAAACTGCACAATTGCGTCATCATCATCATCAGCCTATAATGTTACCACTGCTGGGACACGGCCTCCTCTCAATGAGAGAGAATGGGCTATAATCTACCACGCGGGCCCAATGCGGATTGGTAGATGTCAAATGTCTTCGAAATTTTGGTTCCAGAACATGCCGGTTTCCTCACGATGTTTTCCTGCACCGTTTTGAGAGCAGCGATGATGAAATAAATTACACAAAGTAATGCGCCTGTCTGGGTTCGAACCCACGACTTACTGTTCGTAAGTCGGGGCCGCCACCACCGGGCCACCGCTGCTCTCGATAGTTGACTCGCTAGTGGCCACAAGTACTTTTTTTTTTTTTTTTTTTTTTTGGATAGTACATCTCGCAGTTCAGTCTGAGAAGACTGGCTTCTGCTTAACCGGGCAATGTCCTGTGGATGCCTTGAATCTAAGGCCTCCAGCCAGGGCGAAAATAACTAAAAACTAAGCGACGGCGCTCTAAGGGCACCCCCTGTGGGGTACGAACCTCGGCTTAGGGCGTCGCTGGGGGCAGCAAAGGGACAGGCTGGATCTGACTGTCATTATTTAGGGACTGATTTAATACTACAGGCTCAGCGTCGCGGGCTGGCTCGAGCAAGGGTCGGGGAGGGATTGATCGGGGATTTCGCGCCGGACCTCTGCGGCGAGGTCGGTAGGTTTTCGGTCTGTATTTGTAAGCTCTGCGAACCGTACTGGTATCTTTCCTACTCTCTTGCAGGATAGTGATCGGATCGTCGGGGGCGACTAGGGTGTGACGCGGACGTTGGACGGAGCTAATACGCGATGGGTCGTACCGGGCGGCCGATGCGATTAGGGGATTCCTATGCTTAATAGCAGAGTCGAAGTAACGCTTGGAAAGGCGTTTCATGAACTGCTTAACGGTTGGGATTCTGAGGTCTACGTGAAGACTATCGTTACGGACGTAAGGGGGGGCACCGGTGATCTTTCGGAGATATCGGTTCTGCAAGGTCTGCATCGTGTGGATATGACGTGGGTGGGCATGCGCGAATACTATGCAAGCATAGGTCATGATGGGGCGGATGACTGCGGTGAAAAGACGCAATTTGCACTTGAGTGTCAATTTGCTCTTCCTAGTGATCATGAAGTGGAGCCGGCCCATAGCAAAGGCAGCCCGGTCACGAGCTGCTTTGATGTGGGCCTTGAACGACAGATGGTCGTCCAGAATAACTCCGAGATACTTGGCTTGCCTCTCCCAAGGGATAGGCTTACCGAACATAGTGATGGGGGGACCTGGCGAACGCTTAAGGCGTGCCTTATAGTATAAAACTGCCTGGCTTTTTTCGGGATTAACTTCTATTCTCCACTTACGGAACCAAGCGCCGAGCGAGTCGGCAGCTTTCTGGAGAATGCGGCGGATGTTATCCGGAGAACGGCCGGTGTAATAAATCGCGGTGTCGTCAGCGAAAAGTGCTGTTTGAACCTTCTGGTTCCTCGGAATCTCGCTGGTGTACAGCGTGAACGCGAGGGGAGAGATAACGGAGCCCTGAGGGACTCCGGCGCGAATCGGATGAGGAGAAGATAACGTCTTACCCACACGGTAGCGGAAGGTACGGTTTGACAAAAAGTCTCGTAAGATGAGCACGAGACGGTCGGGCACACCGAGCTGGTATAGCTTGTATATCAGCCCGTTGTGCCAGACCTTGTCAAAGGCTTTCGCGATATCGAAATACATCACCCCCGTCATCGCTCCGCGCTGGAAACCAGCGCTAACGTGTTCGACGATGCGGTGGACTTTATGTATGCAAGAATGTTCGGTCCTGAAGCCGAACTGTTCTTTCGGGATGAGGCCCTTTGTCTCGGCATAATCTCTGAGACGCTTATAAATAAGCCTTTCATAGATTTTGCCGAGAGCACTCAGGAGACTGATCGGCCTGTAGCTGGAGGGCTGGGCTTTCAGTTTCCCAGGTTTGGGAATACCTATAACAGTGGCCTCTTTCCACGTTTGGGGGAAAATATTATTGCTCAGGGCGCCATTGAAGATGGCAGCCAAAAGGACTATGAGCCTAGCGGGGAGGGCTTTAAAAACTCTATTCGTGAAACCGTCGGCGCCTGGGGCTTTCCGAGGCTTTAGCTTATCTATAATATCCTTGACCTCTTCCGGGGTGATGGCGGGGAGGGGGTCATCGGGATCTTCAAAAGGGGGGAGCGATGCTCTACGTTCAACTTCTGCATCCACCTCATCGAGGTGCTGCTTGTCTACTGGTAGAGTGCTTGGCGAACATTGAGATTCCAAGCTGTCGGCTAGGCATTCTGCTTTTTCAGAGTTGTCAAAAGCGACGCTCTTGTCGGGACGTATGAGGGGTGGAGAAGAGACCTCTTCCGAGGTGCGCAACTTCCTTTGAAGCTGCCAGAAGGCTTGATGAGTGGGCTCGAGTTCGCTAAGCGTCTTGTCCCATTGACTCGAGCGAAACTCACTAGTGCGTTTCTTTACAGCACGCTGTAAGGAACGCATGTGAGCCTTGTTCGCATCGCAGGGCCAAGAGCTGTAGGCACGTATGGCCGCGTTCTTCTCGGTTATCAGTTCACGTATATCGTCGGGAAGTATCCAGCGGCGATCACTCATCGCTGGTACTTCACGAGAACAATCCTTCAGTACGGATTGTACGTGTTCTGTAAACGAGTCGATTGCAGCCTCGGTGTCTGCGACTGAGACGATATGGTCGGGAATACCATCTAGAAGTGGTGACGTTTCGGATTTCAGCATATCGCTTACTTTCCTCCAGTCGGTAGTGAGAATAGTGGGAAGGGGCTGGCTGGGGTCAATGATACCCGAGCGAGGAATAAAGTGCATGAGCACTGGACGGTGATCGGAGTGGAGCTCGTGTAACGTCTCAATCATGTGTAACCGAAGGTTCACATTCTTGAGCAGCGCTATATCGAGAACGTCGGGAAGATGACTGACAGTGTCAGGATAGTGCGTGTGCTCCATAGGAGCGACCGCGTCGAAACTAAGAGATTGGCCTAGATCGTAGAGGACTTTCCCTCTCGGGTTCGTCGTTCTACTGTTCCAGGCCGGGTGTTTGGCGTTGAGATCGCCCGCGATGATCACGGAGTCACTTAAGCCGAAAAGAAGGGTGAGATCGCTAACCAGGAGGTTGTGATCTTCCCAAGTATTAGTGGGGGCCAAATAAGCAGAAACTAAATGTACCGGTTGATGACCGGTCATAGCAAGCCGACAGATTGAAACCTCAAGTAGGGACTTTAAAGGAGGGGGATCGATGGGAATACAATGCAATTCTTTGCGAAAGTAAATGAGGGTGCCGCCCTTGTGACAACGTAGCCTATCATTGCGAACTATGCGGTAGTTGGCAATCTTGGGGTCGCGGTGGCTGGGTTTTAGGAACGTCTCCTGGATGAGGAGAACGTCAACGTTATGGTCACGGAGGAAGGCGGCGATCTCGTCGCGCTGTCCTCTTATGCCATTGGCGTTAAAATAACCTAATCTAAGGGACCGGGGTTGGGTGCAAGAGGGATTTGGTGTGATATCCATTACGGCGCGAAGTTGAGGTTACGAAGAGTGGACTTGATGACTGGATAGGCATCAATGATGTCGACGACCTGCTGGAGGTCCGTTGCAGCTCTGAGCTCAGCGACCATGCGGTCGGCCTCAGCGGTGCAGAGAGGTTGGAACCTCATCAAGTAATTCAGATTGGAATTCTGAGAAGCAGGAGCGCGGGTAGGAGCAGCGGGAGCTCGGGTTTGCGGAGGGGCCTGAGGGGCCTGAGGGGCGGCCACAGGAGTGGGCGCTGGGACAGGGTTGTCCAAAAGACCGGGCATGGGGGGGTTGGGTTTACCCTTCGCGAGGGCAGGGAACGCTTGCTGATGGTTCAGCATGTTCCAAGGAGAAGGCCTCTGCGGGCTGAGACGCTCTGGGAGGACCTTGGACGGGACTTTGAAGGAAGAGGGAGCTTCCCTCTGCTGGCGTTGGTTGGCGCGATTCGCCAACTTGCCAGCGGACTGTTTCGGGGCTTTGGGGCAGCCCCTGTAGTTTGCCGGGTGGCCAGACTGTCCGCATAGCACGCAACTAGGCGGCTCTGTGCAGAGACTCCTGTCCCTGGGACGGGTGCAGTCTGCCGTGGCGTGGTCGCCGAGGCACTTTACACACCTGTGCGGTGCGTAACAGTACTTCTGGCTGTGGCCATAGAGTTGGCAGCGATGACACTGCCCTACTATCTTGAGCTTTTTGGGCCTCTCGATGATGATGCCCGATAACGAGCACACCGATCGGACCTTGAAAATAGGGTGGTGCCCTTCAACCGGGTCACATATTACGAGTACCATATCGTACTCGTCACCCCCTTGGGACCTATTCTTATGGAGGCGGTGGACCGCCGAAACAGGGATGCCCTGGGATGTCAGATCATCCAGGATGTCGGAGGAGGGTATCTCCTTGGGGATCCGCTTGATGACCACACGGGTCGGCTTCTCCTCAGGGAGGCTGTAAGTGTGGAAGGCGACGTTCCTTCCACGAAGCGCGTTAACCAGATTACGGAAATCCGTAGAGGTGGGGGTCTTGACTTTGATACCCTGGAGGGTAGACGTGGCGTTAGTGTATTGGATCTTGCGATCCACACACATTTTGGAGATCTCTGTCCACCTGGATTTCTCCTGGATGTACAGAGCGGGTGGCTTCAGCTGCTTCTTTGAAGAAGGAGCAGCTGAGGAGGGGGCTGGCTGTGAGGCAGCCATGGGGCTTGCAGGGCGGCTGGCAGGAGCCGCACCTTGCGGTTGAGATGTAGCCATAGGGCTAGGCGGGCGACTGCCCTGGGGGGCAGCTTGAGGAGCGATGGGGACTGACGGGGACGGGGAGGCTTGAGGAGCAAGGGGAGGCGCATTGAGGGCTGTAACCGCCTTCTTGGCCTTATTGGCCTTGGCCTTCCTTCCCTTCTTCCTCTTGCCCTTTTGCACCAGCTGAAAGTCCTCCGATTCAGAGGACGAGGAGTTGGTGCAGGGGGAGTCGGGGGAGCTCTCAGCGGCAGAGGGCGCGGACTCAGCAATCTCCATATCGGAGGAGGAGGGTTGACTGATCGGAGCGGGGGAGGGCGAACGCGACGGAGTTTCCCTCGGAGGGGTACGAACGGCCTTGAGGAGGGCCCTAAATCTATCCTTCTTAAAGGGAGTAAGGAGGTCGGAATACTTCTCCTTTATGTAGTCGCTGTCGTCACATAATAGCTGTGCTATTAACTGATCGAACTGACTATTCAGTAAGACATTACGTACTTTCGCCATCTTGGCATGGGGAACCTAACCCTAAGAACCTAATTTTGGTAGCCTAACTAGGAGCTAACTACCTAGTCCCGAGGAGACACGTAAAACGTGAGCTCCCCGGGCAGACAGTTCCCCGTTAAAAACGAACCCACCCTTGTGTTTTTCGTAGTGCTAACTGGCAAGAAGAAAAACACAAACAAACTTGTCAGCGACACGACTGTCTGAGAATTGCCTGAAGGGCCTAATCTGAATTCCTATCTAACGATACCAGTACCTAGGTCGCCGGGTAGGTGCGCCCGGGGATGTGTGGCCTCTCCTGAACTTGTGCGAACAGTGAGGTGAGTACCTAAGGTGTGCCCTAAGCTTGTAAACCTGTCGCCAGTCTTATTGTGCGACAGGGCCCTAGTCCCGCAAGGGGCTCTAGTGCGAAGCGGTAGACACTCCCAACCGACACTAGGTGTGTACAGCTACACACAACGAAGTCGAAGACTAGGTTTGACGAGGGAAGCCCCCAAGGCCAAGGTCCTAGCTCCCGATGCCAATGGGATGCCTCGCCCTGAAGGCGTCCGGCGGGTAGGATTGGGTCACCACCCTCTTGACTTCGTTAACACCGTTAGGTTTCCCGTCAAGAACCACAAAACCGTGGCTTTTCCCTGAAGGGGCAAGAAAAACGCGGACGATAAGGAAATATAGCCTCGAAAGAGGCTGTTTTTTTGCCACTGAGTAACACCGGTTAGAATGTGTACTAATACGAGTATCAGACACAAACTAACGATGCACTACGGGACGGTAGGCACTGGGCCTTGATGCTTGGCGAAGCGGCGAAGCTGCGGCGAACAGGACGGGAGGCGCGGTGGGGCGCGGAGAATCGACGGAGCGGGGCGGAGCGCACGTCTGCACGCTACGGTGGCCGAGCGTCGAATGAGTGTGGCCACAAGTACTTCTTTTTTTTTCTTTTTATTACAAAACTGGCTGACCCGCGCAACTTCGTCTGCGTAAGACGAACCAACAGTTCTTAAAATTAGCGCGTTCAACCAAACTAACAAACAAACTCTGCAGCTTTATAATATTAGTACAGATTGAAATCAGTAACAATTTACTTTTTCTCGAATATATCTCATATTTTGGCGTTTCATGTAAACCTTTACATGAAACGCCAAAATATTCAACTTATGTTTTTCCAAATAAGGACTCTTCCCTCGACAGCCTTACGTTTCTATCCTTAGACACTCGACAATATCATACTCCAGCTAGGTCGAAAGTTCTGATCAAGAGGCATGATATGACCCGAGACACGTTAACGCTGCTTCAAACTGTTGCGGACCTCTCGCATCTGCCTTCCTGCTCCAAAGTCAGACCTTCAATGGTAGTCATACTCCAGGCAGGTCAACACAATACGATGTAGATGCTGTAAACTCTTAAAAACCTATTGCAAATTCTTTTCGTCTCCAAGCCTCCATCATGCGACCTTCGATGACAGTCATATTCTAGCAATTTCTAAAGTTCTCATCAAGGTGCATTAAGTGAGCCCAATGACGATATAGCTGCTGTTAACTGTTGAGGATCTCTTGCTACCTTCAGTCTCCATTGTTAAACCATCGACGACAGTCATGCTCCAGCTAGGTTTAAAGTTCTTATCAAGATGCACGAAATGAGCCTTAAACACGATAGAGCAGATTTGAAGTGTTGCGGACCTCTTGTGACTGCCTTTCGTCTCCATCGTCAGACTTCCGATAATACTCATACTCTAGCTAGGTCTAAAGTTTATATCAAGGTGCATGAAATGAGCCGACACACGATATAGCTGCTGTAACTGATCACAGTCATACTTCAGACAGGTCTAAAGTTGTCAAAAAGGTTTATGAAATAAGCCCCAAAACGATCTTCTTCTTTATCGTGTGGTTAGTGTCTAACCTGTTGTCAGAGTTTTTATGCCGCCCAAGGTCCTCTGTCTTGGCTTTACATGCCGTCGAGAAATAACTCTCAGGAATGCTGTGGTTTTCTCACGATGTCTTTCTTCACCGAATCAAGCGATCTTTCCTTCCTTATCGTGTTGTTGCCTAACCTGGTGTCAGAGTTTTTATGCTGCCCATGGGCCTCTGATTTGGCTTAACATGCCAAATGTCTCTCAAGCATGTTGGTTTCCTCACGATGTTTCAGCAAGCGATGATTATACAATACGCGCATGAATTCGAACACAACTATTTTCAATTATAAATGGGACAAATTTTGCTAAACACGCTTTACAATCTAAATAATCATGAAAATCGGACTTCTCTGGAAAAGGTTATGGGTCATCATCATCATCATCCATAGTCCGACTTCACCGACTGCTGGATACAGGCTTCTCTTTGTTTGTGTCAAGCTCCACCTTCTTGTGCCAGTCTCATCCAGGATATTCCCGCAATGGCAAAAATATCGTCTACTTATCTCATCGCTGGACGACCAAAACTTCTGTTTGGATTTCTAGAATGCCACTTGGTCACAGCTTTACTCCACCTGACATTAACGCGCCTTGCTAGGTGTCCTGCCCTACTCCACTTAAATTATCATCATTCATCATTATTTCAGCCGAAAGACGTCCACTGCTGGACATAGATAGATCTCTATAGATTTAAACATTTTCTCCCATCTAGCACTAAAACCACTTTAGTCCAGGCGCTTGTGCTTCCCATTATCGACTATGCTGATGTTTGTTACTCTGATTTAACCCAAGAACTTCTTTGCAAATTGGATCGTCTTCTCAACAATTGCATTCGTTTAATTTTTGGCCTTCGTAAATATGATCATATCTCTTCTTACCGCTCTCAGCTGAAATGGCTGCCTATCAGACTCAAGAGATCCCTCAGATCTCTCTGCTTGCTTTTCACCACCATGAATGATCCATGTGCTCCTGAATATTTAAAAACTTATTTTAAGGTGTTGGGTAGTTCTCACAGTCGGAACCTTCGAGCTTCCAAAAACCTAATCCTTCAAATTCCCTCTCACCGTACTGGTTTTATGTCCTCTTCTTATGCTATCTCCACTATAAAACTCTGGAACGCGCTACCCCTTGGCATTAAAAAAGCCGAAAGCAAATTGGCTTTCAAAAGAGCAGTTCGGAAGTTTTATTTAAAGTCGGTCTGAGTTGTTTACCGTCATTCATAGAGTCGTTGTAATTATATCAAAAGATTTCTCGTATTTCGGACTATTCGTATGTTTTTATATATATTAGTTTATTTTGTATGCTTATTTATGTATTAGTATGTAGGTACCTATTTATGTGTTTATTTTAGGATTACAAGATGGTATGTTTCTTTTTATTTTTATTGTACTCTATCACAATACTGTCTATTTGACCCAATGGTTGACTGGTAGAGAATGCCTTGTGGCATTAAGTCCGCCTATGTACCACTATTGTGCAAATGTACATGAAGTTTAAATAAATAAATAATAGGCCTATCAAGTGTCGCTACATTGACCGGTCTCGTGCGACTTCATCATTTGGTCATTTGAGTATTGCTCAGCCATAATATAGGTACCTACATAAAGAAAAACAGGCGTTGAATTGAGAACTTCTTCCAAAAAACCAAACTTGAGACATATCTGACACGGGTGAAGTCATTCCCAGAGTGGGAGAAGTCATTTGATGATTTTCATATCCTAAAAAAAAATATCATAGTATATTCAAATAGTATCATTCTTTCACGGAAAATCATAACACCGTGATTCAGAAAATGGAGTCAAATGAACAACGCCATTTATAGAGCACGAAGTTAAACTGCTAAAACATATGCATGGAAAGCGGTCGCACTCTACTGGCTTTGTAGATTCTTAAAGCAGGGTCATGTTGACTATTCTCTTCTTCTCTATCTTGTGATTTTTATTCATTAGTACCATTTTGGTTCCATAGATGTCATTGCATGTATCCTTAGATCATACCTATCCTTACATCATTAGATCATGATGATAAGTTCTCCCTAAAAACTTTAAAGTCATATATCTTTTGATGGAGAGCACCGATTGCAAAGAAACAAAAATCAGAACTTTCTCTAAGTTATGCACAATAATAATTTGTGCATTAAATCAAACCACATTGGTTTTATAATTTACACGTAAAATGGCTACGTAGAGACACACAGACACAGACGAAAATTTAAGAAATAGTAGAAAAAGGGTTCTGGTTGTAATCCTTTAACAGTTTAAGCGCCATGTTTAAATATTTATTATTTGAAATAAATGATTCCCAATTTTGAAATATTAAAAAACAAAAAAAATTGGTTGTCTGTAAAGTCGGTTTACGGACGATAGATTTACGTGATAACGTCATAATCATTATTTTATGTAATACAAAAAAGGAGGTGGAACGTTACTATGGAACGTTACTATGCTATGGAACGTTACTATTTTTCATGAGTGTTGCTGGTATTATCAATTTATAAGACGTTATCACGTCAAAAACAAAATACTTTGTTACAAAAAGTGAAAACCGGCTGGTTTTTGAACGTGCGAACCAAAGTTACTATCGAAAATCTTACAGCATTACACAAAATCAAAAAGTATTTTTATATCTGTACTGAGGCTTGACCTTGCGACTCACTGTTCGAGAGGCGGTTGCCGTCACCGACGGGCTATTTGTTCTTGTGACATTTTGTGTAAAATAGTTATACTATTACAATGCATGTTATGACAGTTGTCAGTTGTCAAACAGTTGAAAACTATAGACGAAATGCAATATTGCTCACCCCCGTAAGTAATTAGCGTGATAATATATAGCCTACGTCCTTCCCTGGGTTGAAAAACATCTCCTTGCCAATTTTCATTACGATCCGATCAGCCGTTTTGTCGTGAAAAGGTAGCAGACAGACAGACAAACAGAGTTACTTTCGCATTTATATAATGGTATGGATGGGCCAGCTCTGGACTTCGATCACGGCTGATAGAAAGCGATGAATGAGGTCTATAATGGAACGAGCGTGCCCAGAAGATGCCTGTGCACTCTTGCTTTGAAGGCAGCATAAGCGGGTTGCGGGCCTGTTCGAAAGAGATACCGCGGCCCCGGAACATAAAGGGCGAGGAAGGAACATGGATGGGTTTTAGTCAGTAAAAGTCTGACACTCCCTCCCGCTCCGCCCAAAGTGGGAGAAGTCATTTGATGATTTCCCATCCTAAAAAAAAGGCAGCATAAGCGGGTTGAATGTGGGTGGGAACACAGATGCAGGCAGAGAGTTCTACACTTTAGCAGTGCGCATAATAAAAGCGACCATCATGTTAGTAACCGACCATCTTGCCATCAGGCCTGGTGAAACTTACCCGGCCGCGTATAATGAACCTTCTCAGACAATTTTAACTTTAATATAGATTTTCATTAATATTGATAAAGATGAAGTGATAATAATATCAGTGGAAGAAAAGCGCTTAGTACGACTTGTCGGGATTTTTACCAAGTGCGGATTGTACGCCGTTTCTGTTGAGCATGAGGTGTTGGGTTTGATTCTTAGGTTGGGCAATGTGTAGGTCAAGGTCGCTGACCTTCAACCGTCTTGCATCACTTCTGAGTTACTGAACAACAACCAACAGACTTCAATATGCATGGGTGGGTGGGCAGGACCAGTTACTATATTTTAATTTTGACCACTCGATTGGCGTAGTGGTAGTGAGGCTGCCTTACGTTCTTAGGGTTCTGTGTTCGAATCCCGGTAGGAGCAAATGTTTGTGTGAACAAACATTTAAGCATGTATCTACAAACTAAACAATATATAAATGTAGTATTATTAACTATCTGATGTCCACGACACAAGCCTTGCTTAGTGTGGCACTAGGTGGCGCTGTGTGTTAATGTCCAGCGAGTTTATTTATTTGACTGATTATGTGAAAACAGCATCACGCTACGACTAAAAAGAGCGGTACATAAACGAAAAATGTTGAAAAAACAAGGAAAATGTATTCCTTTTGTTAGCTTCTTCTCTCACAACTGACGCAGACGAAGTTGCGTGGATCAGTTAGTACCTTCAAAAGCCAACAGTTTACCAGTACCACAAAATCCCCAAATAATATTCCGACCCAGCCTGTCCCTTATTGCCCTCCCGATAATGACGCACTAAGTCGAGGCCCGAACCCCACAGGGGGTGCCCTTAGTGATTGTCATTTAAATGTAAATATTTTTAGTTTGTAAGCCCTGGCTGGGGACCTTAAAGTAATTTTTGGCCACCCAGAGGATGGTTCGGTTAAGTAGTTAAGCAACCTTAACGACTTGCAACTACGAGTGGTCATACCTAAAAAAAAAAAAGTACCACATAATTTAATGCTAAAATAAGTTGTACATTACTGTTATTTTTAGCAAAAATATTCGTTTACAGAAACAACATTTAGCGAACAGTGAGCTCTGAAATATTAGCACTCGACGAATGCACGAAGCAGCGATAGATCAAGCTCATGACAGGTACCTCTTATCTTGCTATGTGTAGAGTATTGCAAAAGCGCGTTAGCATGGGAAGTTTTCAATTTCTATTATGAAATCGTTGTATGATGGAGTTAAACATTTTATTAAAAACTAGCTGACCCACGCAACTTCGTCTGCGTCACATAAGAGGGAAAAAGCTACCTACTACTACCTACCTACTACTACCTACCTACTACTACCTACCTTCTACTACCTACCTACCTACTACTACCTACCTACCTACTACCTACCTACTACTACTACCTACCTACCTACTACTACATTTTTTTTTCGTAAGAACCTTCTCCTGATAATAACAAACACAACAAAAAAAGAATCAGCCAAATCGGTCAAGCCGTTTTCATGCTATGTCGTGACCACGGAAAACGGGTTTCATTTTTATATATATAGATGCTGCAGGTGCCCAAAACCTTAAACACCGCTAATACAATAATTTAATTGATAATGATGTGTTTGAGCCATTCGCCATAGGGCCATGGGGTCAAAGTACCCACCTAGTTGTTCGGGAAATCGGCGGTTGGTTGACTTTTCAAGTGACCTGAGAGCAGGCCTGTTTTTTGGCCAAAGAAACAGTATTTCCACCCAACGTGTCAATGCTGCCTGCCTTCTGAGCACTTTTCCTGTTGACAGCGATGTGGACGAATGTTTTGACGCTCTGTGACCGTTTTGATACTTGTACATATTATTATAGAGTTGTAGTTTGTGTATAGTGGAGCCCGAGATCGAACCCGAAGCTTCAAGTCTAGTTGTCTAAAACAGCTACACTATGAAATGACAAGTTGCACTCCACTCACAGCAGGGTACGAACAATTAACCGGTGCTCAGATAAAGTAGAAATTGGCTGATCTTGTCAAGTGATGGTGAAGCAAAATGGTCGAAACAGTAATCGTACCAGATACATCATCTGTCTAGCCTTTCTCTAACCATGTTGGGGTCGGATTCCAGTCTTACCGGATGCAGTTGAATACCAGTATTTTTTCATTGTATTTTATATGGAACGATCGCCTGTTGGACCTCCACAACCCAGTTAGTACAGCCAAGGCACGAAACTCGATATGTAATGAGTGTTCACCCATCCACAAACCAACCTAGGCAAGCACGGCTTAACCTATAGATGAATCCGAGCTGTAGTTATTATTTAGCCACGAGCTCCAAATATTTGAACGCGGTTAAAATAATATACATTATTTTACTACTAGCTGACCCACGCAACTTCGTCTGCGTCACATAAGGGAGAAAAACGAAAGGAAAAGAATCCCCGTTTTTGCAACATTCTTCATTCCTGCTTCGCTCCTAATGGCGGTAGCGTGATGTTATATAGCCTAAAGCCTTTCCCGATAAATGGACTATCCAACACAAAAATATTTTTTCAATTTGAACCAGTAGTTCCTGAGATAAGCGCGTTCAACCAAACAAACAAACAAACTCTTCTGCTTTATAATATTAATAATATATAAAATATATACTATAGATAATAATGGTTTACTATAAAATTAAATATTGGCATAGAGTATCATTTTACAAGTTAATTGGTATTTAATTATTATTTACGTTTCATGAATACAAACACTACGTTGTTTATTGTTTTTACTCTTCGGGCTATTTAAACATTACAACCCATGAGATTTACAATTAAATACAATATGAAAATAAAATGCTGCACTATGAATTTCATTTTCGGCGGGTGTGTTCCCAGGGTGTGGCTGCGACATTAAACTGTCATTAAATAGGCTCGCTTGTTATTATATAGGACTTAAACATGAATAGCGATATGCACTGCACTACTAGGTACACTTCTGCCGAACACTTCGGGATTTACCGGCGTGATGTTATGTCATTAAACTATCATATTATGAAGGGTTCGTTTCTAGACAGAAATACAGGTTTAATCGCGGTTATTGGACTGCGGGACTGTTCGAAAGAGATACCGCAGCCTCGGAACATAAAGAGCGAGAATGGAACATGAATGGTTTTTAGTCAGTAAAAGTCTGACATTCCCTTCCGCTCCGCCCAGAGTGGGAGGGGTCATTCGATGATTTCCGATCGAAAAAAAAGGCTTATTAGTTCATAAGTCGTAGGTAAATAGGAAACATTCTAATGACTCTAACCTACACTATGAATTGTAACTGAAAATGTTATTAGTTATGGAAATTGCTAAACATATTATCCCATTAATTTTAGTCAACATTACGTCTTTTTGGTACGAAAACCATTTATTGATTCTTAATTGCCTCCCCACTCTTATAGCCATTCATAATTAGAACTTTTTGAAGATACTTTCATACGCCGTAAAAACTTACAATTATCCCGGATATGACGAATGACTGCCGGAATTCCGCTCGCCATGATTAATCTTTTAGATAAACGATTGTATGATACACAGTGCTAAGAAGTTAATCAAGCAAATCATACATTTGTTTTCTTTATTAACCATACAGCAGAATCTACATCTTGGCATTAAGTCCGCCTCTGTACTTTGTGCTTGAAGTGTTAAATAAAAAAAAAAATAGATTAATAGAAAAATAAATAAATAAATAATGAATAAATAAAAAAAAAATTAATAAATACATAAATAAAAAAAATAAAATAAAAAATAAGTACAGCTATAGGGTGATATGGAGGGAAGTGGAAATTACAGTTCTTTCCTACTCCTTCACTATACTTTCTGATTAATTTCGTTGCGGGATCCAAGACAGTTAAATTCATTCTCTGGGACTTCGTCGAGCTTCATTGTCTCGGCGCTTCTCTGGTGGTCGCCACTGTTGATTGTGGCTTTCAGGAGTTACAGTGGTTTGGGCGTGTGTGGCGGGCTTGACCTGGAAATTGCAAAAAACTTAAGAAAAAATAAGTTTCGCGGGCTACCGCATCCACCTTAATAAAAGAATAACAGTAGAAGATAATAAGTGTTTATGGGTAAAAACAAAAACAAATGGAAATTTTTGATTGAATACTACGCATAAGTTTTTCATGATAAACTATCATGAAAAACCCACTCCCGAAGTTCATCTCAGACCTACAAAATTCTCACAATATTAGAATATTTGGACTAGTGACCTATTCTTTGTGTACCAAAAATACACAGCGGTATTAAAATAACTCTATCCGTACCGTTACTTGCGGGGAAATTGAGAAATGTGATATTTATGTCAAGAAGTAAGCAGTGTAAGCCACCTCATCACGAAGCCGTCAACCAAGCATTCTGTATGTCAAACTTAAGTCGTAACTTTACCTTTAAACTTTACGCAAAAATTGTTGCTGGGAAACGACTTTTTTTTGAGGTGAAAAATCATGTTTGCCTGCAGAACTCAATGTAACGCACTTAAAACATTGTGCTGATGGATGGATTGAATAGTATGTTGTTGAATAGTACGGGGGTCGTAAAGGTGTTTAAAGTTTAACTCTTCCAATAAAAACTTGTATTAAAAAAAGGTTGTCAAAAAGTTGGAACTTTGACCCCCTATACCTCCGTAACTAGAAGGTTCCCAGGTATAGTGTAGAACAAAAAAAATGATCGCAATGACGGGGAGAACAAGTGCTTTTCGGATTCGTTAAGAGGTGTTTTACACCCTGTATAGTATGTCAAGTGCCTATGTTTTGGCTTGACATGCTATCAAGATATATCTCTCAGGCATGCTGGTTTCCTCACGATGTTTCCTTCACATAAGCTAGTGATCATTATACACTACGCTTATACGCACATGAATTCAAGAAATCATAGGTGCGTATATTGTTCGAAGCTATCCGATGGTCACACAACTGAGACTGCGAATTGAGACTCGATAAATACTCGAATCTATCTATCTATGCGAGTCCAGACCCCGTATTCACAAACGTTCGACTCGTTTCCGATTCGACAACTCGTATATCTGTCTTCTTCTGGCATTACGAAAACGACTGAGATAGACGTACGACTTTCCGAATCGGAAGTGAATCGAATGGTTGTGAATAAGGGGCCAGGACCAGTCGATGTGACGACACTTGGGGGAGGCCTATGTTCAGCAGTGGACGTTGCACGACTGAATTGATGATAACGAATAATGGATGCTGGTAGTCCTTCCCCACAATATGTCCCTCAAAACAGTGTAAAAACATAAAACAATCGTCACTAACCGACTTCGGCAAGTATAATTAATGCGCGATAAAGTTCCAACGAGCGAGCCTATTAAAAGGACCGTTAAAACGGAGGGATTTCCAGATATTTAGGAGACTTTGAGAGATTTCAGGATTACTAGACTGTATTACAAAACATCTGGAAAAATGATTAAATCTAGATTTTAGTAGGAATGTAATTTTGCCTTTGTTGGGAGACGAAAACTATTTGTCATGTTGAGATTTGTGATATTTATGTAGGTTTAAATTAGTTTTTGGATGACAGTCATAATGAGTTCTGTTGGGGGTAAACAGAGTTGATGATGATCGTAAAATATGAATTTTGTAAATTGCTTTGTAACGATTGTAATTTCAGTTGTCTGAGCTAAGAACAAACCTTATGTGCTGTCATTACATAAAAATTTACGATGCAAAACGACTTTAGTAATCGTTACGTACATTATTTTTGCTCTCGTGGTTGCAAGAGAGCAGGTGCCCCATTGATGGCGGCCCCGAACTACGAACAGTAAGTCGTGGGTTCGAACCCAGGCAGGCGAATTTATTTCATCACCACTGCTTTCAAAACGGTGAAGGAAAACAACGTGAGGAAACCGGCTTGTTCTAGAACCAAAAATTATTCGTGGTGCTAGGCAACTGGGCCTATCCCAGTTGTAAACGTCCCTTTGTGCCTATTGGCCTTGTTTCGTTCTGTCTCCTGCTGATATGGAGGGAAGTAGAAATTACAGTTCTTTCCTACTCCTCCGCTATAGGTACTTTCTGATTAATTTCGTTGCGGGATCCAAGACAGTTAAATTCATTCTCTGGGACTTCGTCGAGCTTCATTGTCTCGGCGCTTTTCTGGTAATCGCCACTGTTGATTCTGGCTTTCAGGAGTTACAGTGGTTTGGGCGTGTGTGGCGGGCTTGTCCCAAAACAAAAAAAAAAAGAACCAAAAATTCGAAGACATGTTATGTCTACCAATCCGCACTGGGCCCGCGTGGTGGATTATATCCCATTCCCCCTCTCTACAGGAGGCCTTGTGTCCCAGAAGTAGGAACATTAATAGGATGATGATGATGGCTGCAAGCACTAGGTTGATTCCCAAGCCATTCAAAGTGCCAATTTTTGCCACTTTGACTGGCTTGGCACCCAGCCACTGGATGGAGTTACACAACCCAAAAATCCTTGCCCATAAGAAGCACTATTATAAGAGAATGGTTCGGGAAGCGATTGAGATCAAGAAGTACCCTAATTTCAATCGCGAAGACGGCTTCAAACTCTCTTCAGCTTGGAATCCACAGATCACTAAGTGTACTCGTCAAGTGAAATCGCCTCAATATACGGACACTGTTAGTGTAGTGTGCTGTCCTAGTGTGAACCGGCTCTAATTAACATTTATGAAGATGAGTGAGGGTAGTTGAATAAACGCCTTCACTTTGCTGTCGCGGTACCTCCAATACTTCAGTCTCCCCGCGACCACGGCTGGTGCAATCCGGTCAAAACGTCGGGATTAAATTAAAGGTAAAGGTAGGTAAATACACATTCAATTAATTTACTCGTTATCTATTTATTCTTATTAACCATTTGTTTATTTGTTTATACATTGTTTGAAACCGTTTATTCTGTAACGTACCCTCTCAAGGTTCATTGGAAGACCAGCGTCAGACAGCTTCTACACCTGTCTGGCATGAATGCTGAAATGGACCTTTTTGGCGCAGCCGTGAGGCACACAGCACATTACTACTAAGTCCAACTTATTGTTTTGTATCTTTTTTATTTATTATTGTGTGTGTGCTTTATTAACTGACGTCAAATAAATATTTTTCTTTCTTTCTTTCTTTCGATAAATACCCGTATTCATGTGTTTTATAATCCATTCAAAATGTTTTTGGGTTATTCTGGGAGTTTATCTGATTTTAAAACTTGATAGTTGACCCCTGTACCTAGGAAAGAACGTCACGAAATGTGAATGTAGTATTTTTTTTTTTTTTTTTGGGACAAGCCCGCCACACACGCCCAAACCACTGTAACTCCTGAAAGCCAGAATCAACAGTGGCGACCACCAGAAAAGCGCCGAGACAATGAAGCTCGACGAAGTCCCAGAGAATGAATTTAACTGTCTTGGATCCCGCAACGAAATTAATCAGAAAGTAAAGCGGAGGAGTAGGAAAGAACTGTAATTTCCACTTCCCTCCATATCAGCAGGAGACAGAACGAAACAAGGCCAATAGGCACAAAGGGACGTTTACAACTGGGATAGGCCCAGTTGCCACGGACCAAACCACCACCACCACGGATAAATATTAACGTTAATGGGTCCTAAGTTGAGAGCTGTTATATTTGATTCCAATAATAGGTATGGCAAAAACGCTTGAACGCACGGAAATTTGCTCTAGTTTCCACAAGGTCCGTATAGTAAATAACTCCGGATGTAACCTGTACACTATCTAACATAATATTGCGTTCATTTTGCCAAAGACTACACTCCCACAAAATGTGATGAGCAGATTGTTCATATTCGCAGTCAGATGTTGAACATTGACAAAAAGGCGAGTCAACAATCTTGAAGGAAAATAATTTACTCTTAAAGTTGCCATGGCCCGTGAGAAATTGGGCAACACAGTGATCAACCTCCAGCCATGTCCTGTCCAGCCGCTCACGAACGGATGGAAAGAACTGGTGGAGGTGCCTGCCCTTGATGGAATTGTCCCACCTACATTGCCATTCAGATAAAAGTTCCTCCCAGACGTCGGTCGGTGGTTTGAATAATCTAGAAATCCTAGCACGATCACGTACGGTTAAAAAGTCTGCGTCTGTGGTCTCACGCGCGTTATAGTACATTGCAGCCCGCCGCTGCACCTCAAGATCGACTGGAAGTACACCCGCAAGCACCGGAAGAGCTTCGGTACTAACCGTCCTGTACGCTTTGCATAAGAATATCAACGCCAAACGCTGGCTTTGAAGCAATTTACGTCGCACCGCTCCTATGGTGGCCCTATCGGCCCAAACAGGTGCCCCGTAGCACATACAACCCAAGTAAGTAGCCACGTAGATGGTCTTTAAGGTTAAAAATGACAATCCCCACGTAGATTTGGATATCCTCGTTAAGGAATAAAAGTTCTTTTTAGCTTTTTCACCGACATTTTTTATGTGATCTACGAATGAAAAATTCCTCTCTAAGACCAGTCCAAGGTAGCACACGGACTGCTTTCTTTTCACGGGAACGTTATTAAAGAAGATGGATCAAAATTGCCCCACGTCCTATAACAATGTGACATATCTAAAAAAAAAGATAAAAATGTAAAAAAAAATATGGCATACTTTCTAAGTTCATTTTTTTACACCTTTATATAAAAAAAATCTATGAAAATAGTTCAGGCGGTGCTATGAAAAAATCGTTCGTATGAGTATTTATGGACCGATTTAAAAATTTCCTTTTTTGTTTGAAGGGTACTCCTAAGGTAATCCCACTGCCATAAAGTCAGGTCTCCGGTCTCCAGGATCTTGGGGAAATTAAAGTAAAATCTCAAAAATAAGCTCATTTTTTTCAATAAGGTACGAGTAGTTTTTAATACATTACATTTATTTTGTTCAATCAACGATCATCTGACGATTATCTCCTTATTCATCTGATTATGAAAACGTGAGAACAAAAGCTTCAGCTTGAATGTTTGAATACTACTCGTATACTATACTTTTTTACGACCCGAATGGCGTAGTGGTAGTGACGTCCTGGGTTCAAATCCCGGTAGGAGCAAATGTTTGTGTGATGAGCATGGACATTTGTTTCCAAGTCATGGATGTTTATATGTATAATAAGTATGTATTTACAAACAAAAAAAGTATATATGTAGTATATCAACTATCTAGTGTCCACGACACAAGCTTCGCTTAGTGTGGCACTAGGTGGCGCTGTGTGTTAATGTCCAGTGATGTTGATTTATTTATTTATTTATATTATTATACAGAATTCAATTATTACTTTGAATACTATATAATAATAATAATAATGTATCGGGCAACTAAGACCCTTTTGTAAGATACATTAAATATCATGTCTTTGTCGGCGTCGTGTTTCGTGGTGTCGCGTAACCGTCCTCGGAAGCGACGATATACACCCTTCGGCTAAAAGTCCTCTTTCAAGCAGGTCTGTAGATGTTGGGTTGGGACTCGAACCACAAATGACCTAAAGTTGAAGTTGTGGCGCGATTCCAACCTTTCGACCTGCAGAATGAAGTTGGTCTTCATATTCAAGTACTTAAGAACTTGCTCAGTTGTAGTGGGGTGATGCAGACGTGAAATGTACATCTGCGTCGTAGGCAGCAAGCTACAGCAGTGCGCAGCAGCAAGTTGGGTCCACTCGGTGCGGTACCGCACAGGTTGCGATCTTCTTCTTCCTTACTATTTTAGTGAAGCCGTCCTCATCAACCTGGCTCGTTCTTGGCACGGAGCATCGGACCGCAGTCAGGTCAGGTTTTTCGTTTTCTAGTTTGTCTAGGCTGCGAAGCATCAGATTTGCAAAAGTGAAACAACATTATTCACTTGCATTTCCTTAGCTTGCTTGCCGCGTCGCGTCACTATCGTTATTCGTCTCTCTCATTTGTGTTATTGTAAGTGAAAAAAACTCTGTCGACCACTCCCTCGCGTTCCCACTGACTTTTCTGTCTCATCATAATGCAATAAGTAAAAAAAACAACAAGAGAGTGAAAAACGAATAATGTGAAGTACAAAAATGAGATTATTTTTGCGATTTTACTGTCATTTCGCCGGGATCCTGGAGACCAGAGGCCTGACTTTATGACCGTGGGACTACATTAGGGGTACCCTTTCAAACAAAAAAAAGATTTTTTTAAATCGGTCCATAAATGAGTACATACGAAAGAATTTTTCATAACAGCGCCTGCACTATTTTTAAAGCCATTTTCCATAAGAAGGTTTAAAAAAATGAAGTTAGGGAGTATGCCCTATTTTTTATACATTTTTATCTTTCTTTTGAGATACGTCACTTTGTTATAGGACGTGGGGTAATTTTGTATGGATTGTGATCCGTCTTCTTTAATGCTCGGCCACGATTTAAGATCACCTTTTAAAATTAGTTGAAATGTTTTATGCGGTGCAAAGGTCAGACGGTTTCGATCGCCCCACTGAGATATTAATCGTAGGCAAGTGTCAGCTAAGTTCTCGAGTCCAGCCCGGGTACTTGACTGAATGAGCAGCAGGCCGTCGTCCGCGTAACCGGTTAATGAACAGCCCGGTGGGAGTGGGAGCGCGAGAAAATCATCAAAACCTATATTCCATACATACGGAGAGATTACCGAGCCCTGTGGACATCCCATGGTAAGGGACTTTGACATAGAATGATGTCCGAGTTTTAGTTGCGCGGTACCATTTAAAAAGAATGAATGAACAAGATTATATATGTTTTTGTAGCAGCCACGATTTTTCATTTTAAGTAGTAGCATCGGCCACCAAGCGTTATCAAAAGCCCCGGAAATATCTAAAAAGATTCCAACCACGTGCTTGTGTTCAGAGTTATTAACAATTTTTCTAACAGAAAGTGCCGCGTCAACAGTAGATTTACCCACGGTGAATCCGAATTGGTTGTTATGAAACTTTGGTCCGTCCGGTAGCAAACGCGGAACGATAAGGTGCTCCAGGAGTTTTCCCAAATTTGGTAGTTGGGTTAAGGCCCTGTACGACTTAGGGTCGTTCGGTGGCTTATCACCACTTTTTGGAATTATTCGTATAAAGCCACGTCGCCATACGCGAGGAAAAACGCCTTCCGCAATACATCGGTTGAAAACAGATAGAATGGCGTCGCCCGCTGTTTTACACGCTTCTATTATCATCCGATTAGATATTTTATCTTCACCTGCTGATTTTTTAAGAGGCAGTTTCCTGACAACATTAATGAATTCGTCAATGGATGGAAGGTCTGACGCTGGTGATTCAGGTGGCACAGCAGCCCACGCTCTGATCTGTTGATGGTAGTCATTGTCATTTACCGGCGAATCATCAGGTATTAGAGTATTTAATAGAACTTCGGTCGTTTCCTCAATACCGGTGGTGTGTTTATTATTTACTTTAATGTTTTGGATAAACGCTAGGTCGACCGATCGATTAGCTTTGAACTCGTGATACAAAGGAGACCACGGACCTTCTTTATCTAATTTTTCTACTATTTTTCGCAGCAAATTACCCTTAGATTTTTCAGTCGATGCTCTGTAGCGGGACCTGGCAACTCTAAACGCATTTAAAGCAATGGTATATGGGTCTCCGGTGACTTTTTGTTTTTTAAGCTTGTTTAAATGTCTACGCGCTCGGCGATAGCTTTTACGTTGTTCAATTAAGTAGTCACACCACCAATCACATCTACGGAGGTTGGTCATAGATGCGCGACCAATAGCGATGTCAGCACAGTAAGTGAAGGTGCCTGACATAATTTCAGCACTTTCTTCAGCTGACAGCCCATCACGAGTGAAGTCTTTGGCGTGACTTGCAAAAAGCGAACCAAAGAATTCCCAGTTCGCGCCTTTACTTTTATATCTAAAATTACCAGTGATATGAGTCGGACCTTGAGTAGACACCGGAACAAATTCGTACACGATCAGGCGATGATCACTGCATGACGCATCTGGTAAGACACGCCACCTATCCAAGCGAACGTCTGCACTAGAAAGTGTGACGTCAATACAAGATTCGCCCATTGGGCTGCAAAAAGTAGGTGGTGCATCAGGGGTATTATGAATCGATAGGTTCATTTCAGCAATAAAATCTTCAACAGCACAACGTCGGTCGGAATCCGTTGACCTAACCTTGCCATACCACAGAGACGATGACGCGTTAACATCAGCGCCAACGATAACTTTACAGCCCGCGAGTGACTGCAAGACGTGACGGAGGTTATGTATATGAGGAGCAACAGGATCTGAGTATTGAAAGTAACAGCTCACAACGTAAACTTTGAAAGAAGCTGATGAGACTTCCGCAACGGCACAGTGGGGCGTCATGAGGTTACGCAAAGATGTTACTGTAAAGTTAGAAGAACGCGTCACGTAAATTCCGGCTCGTGCTTTGTTGTCCAGCTGAACTACTTTGTGACGTAAGTGTGCATTCTGGTATTGTTCTTGAACAAGTACAATGTCTAAATTATAATCGATAATTAATTTGTCTAGTTCAGAGGTCGCCACCCTATCGTTGTGGAGATTTAATTGTCCTATATTTAAACTATCCATAATTTTAGTAGTTAGTGTTGAGGATTAACTGTTCGAGCTTAAGTTTGTATGTGGTACACTCTGGAGACCCGCAACGATGGTCAAACGGTTTTTTAAAACGTTTACACGCCACGCAAGTCGGTATATAATTTGAGTTATCCTTGTGCGGGCAGTTATTTGTTTCATGCGCTTCGGAGCAGTTAGCACAGGTAGGTGATTTGTTAACGCAATGTTTCTTAACGTGACCGAACTGTTGACAATGTAAACAACGAACTACCTCGACATCATCGATGAAACGGCAAGTCGCCCAATCTATAAATAATTTTTCTTTGGTGGACACCAGATGTTTACGTACGGAGGACTCGATTTCAACACCTATCCACTTGCGACCGTTATCTAAGGAACGCCGACGAATAATTTTAGTTGACTTAATAAAATCACCCTCATTTATTGGCAACTCATCTTTAATGTTTTGACGGTATAACGCGTGCAGAAAAACATTGTCTTCCATTGAGGATGGGACGTCCTTAACTAATATACGGGGCCTTCGGCCTTTCGGTTTTTCAAGTCTTAGACCGGCGGATCTAATAGCATCGACCGATTGTAATTTTTTAATTTGGTTGTCATTAGCGACACGTAATACAACGCCAGATTTCGCGGTTTTCTTAACGCCTACAATTTGAAATCCGTCGTCACTAGGCTTAATCGCTTTCATAAGCGCTTGTTTAGTCGCGGACGATGACGAGTAATCGGCTGACCGCTCAGCAGTAGGGTAGGCGACGACGCAAGGGAGAGGTGCGCGCGACTCCACCGCTGGCACAACTTTAGGTAGACGAAGTTTCAACGAATCCGCATACGAAGATTTGTTACACTCACAAGTATTGACATTATTATGATTATTGACAGTATTGGAATTTAATTTAATTTTATCTAATTCGCGTTCCGTATTGGCTAATTTAGTTTCGTTGGAGGATGATTTTATTGCTAACAAAGAAACGATGGCCGTTACGCGCTGAGTCATGTCCATGATAGCTGATTTATTTGCGACATTAATGCGGGACCCTTGATCATTAACAAGGTCGTTAATTTTGGATAAAAATGCAGACGCCTGTGACACTAAATCGCAATAGTGGTCGCTGCTCGCAGTACTGACGTTTAAAATAGGCGAGGGCTTTTCAATTGAGTTCGATGTGTGAAGCCGTTTTGACCTATCTTCGGGTGAAATGTACGAAGGTGACATTTCGCGAAACAAACGTTTTGTCGAGATATTAGCGGAGGTCGTCGGCGACCCGGGTGTATGGAATGCACTCTGCCACGGTCAGGCGGGTCATCATTAATGGACAACATATTATAAATTATGTAATTCACACAAACTATTAAAACGTAAGAAAAGTAACAGAATTACCAAACGACAAAATTATATCGAGGTACCCACACACCAAAGAAAGTAAATGTACTCACCGAAAGTAAACGAAATGAACTAATTACCAGTAATAACCGACGTAAAAACACTAAAAAACTTACGATACCAGCACTTAGCACAATAGCACACACCTAGAAACAACTCACGAGCCGGGAATCGATCACGGAACACGAAAATCGTAATTAAAAACAACAGCAAAATAAATTGCATCCAGCCCGAACGAGTGCGCGGAGGGAAGTGAATGTAGTATTTGGTATAACTCTTAGCTTAGTTAAACTTCCCTTCGAGAATTTCAGGTATGGCATGTTATTGAAAATCGTCATCTACCTAGCCTTATCCCAACTATGTTGGGGTCGTCTTCCAGTCTAACCGGATGCAGATGAATACCAGTATTTTACATGGAGCGACTGCATACCTGACCTCCACAACCCAGTTAATACTGTGTAATTTGATACCACTTGGTAAGACTGGCTATCAGACATTTTGGGCCACTGACTACACTATAAAGACTGTCTAAGGTCTACAAATGACAGCCGGGGCTTTCCGAGGCACAGAGGAGAACTCGGTATTTAATGGATGGTCACCCATCAACAGACCAACCTAGGCAAGCACGGCTTAACCTAAAGATCGACCCGAGCAGCTGTTATTATTTGGCCACCAGCTCCTCTTGAAAATATGATTGAAAATATTCGGGATAAAATAACCTGTTCATTATAGAAACATAGAAAAAAAAACGTCAAGAAGTTAGCAACAAACCACAAACAATAATTGTTTCCAAAAAAATAACACAAAAACTTGATTCTTTGATCCTAAGCTAACATGTTACCTGCCCACGTAATATTATTTCTGTGGTTATTTTAGTATCGAGTATTGCCCACGGCTTCATTGGCGTATTTTTTTCTTAATACAACATTATCTATACTTCTATACTAATATTATAAAGAGGTAAAATTGTTTGTAAGTTTGTATGTAGGGGGTAATCTCCGGAAGTAATGAACCAATTTTGAAAATTGTTTCACTGGTAGATAGCTACATTATTCGTGAGTGCTATAGGCTATAAATTATAAAGATATCATGCATATTAGCCGAACTATCTCAATTTTTCTCGCTAACCAAATAGTGAAAACATTGCAACATCGCACCGCCCAACGAAGTGGGCACGGGTCAGCTTGTAAATTATATGAATAAAAAATGTGTAACAACGAATGAAACACTTATTCTCCCCGTCATTGTGATTATTTTTCCAACTTTATGACATTTTTTGTTTTCAATACAAGTTTTTAAACACCTCCACAACCCCCGTACTATTAAATCTATCCATGAGCATAATGTTTTGACTGCGTTACATCGAGTTCTACCACAAAACATAATTTTTGAACCCCAAATAAAAAAGCCGTTTCGCAGCAATATTTTTTGCGTAAAGTTACTTATTTTGAGGTACTGAATGCTTGGTTGACGGCTTCGTGAGGAGTCTAGTTACACCTTGTACACTACTGTGACAACCGTTCAGTAGTTTTTACGTTAAAACGAACATACATCCATCTCCACCAACTTACGCCACCAATTTGTCCAAGTTCCATACATTACGCGTGTTTGTGTGATTTCCAAAACACAAAAGAAGTAAAAATAGTATATTGTTACCCTAGGGGTGAAAGTAACTTATTTAGTGGCGAGACGGGGTTAGGTGGGGTAGTGAGGGTGCCAATAGTTCGAGGGAAATAAGTCTTTAACCTGAGGTAAACACTGCTTTTCATTACGAATACAAGGAAAATAGAAATAAAAACATGAATCGAAACAAATCAAGATCTGATTGCCCTTATTTCCCGCCTATTTTGTTTTTTTTTGTCTGTGTGGCCGGCCCGCTATTCAGCCATTATCTATTTTTCATTTTCATCATTGAAAAAGTGGTAAATATTTTTCCCAAATCTATGTTATTTTAAAGAAATAGTTGAAAGTAAATTATAATGAATTTATTTAAAATAAATATATTCTTTAGTCAATACTAAACTTTATGTTATTTTAATTTTACATCGCGCTGTTGTTAAGTTGCTGAATAGAAAGTTAGAACATGGTTTTTTTTAATAATGTGACAGGCCTAGGGTTGAAAAATATAACTTTCAACCCGCTTCTCAGGCAACTTCAGACCTACTTTCCGAGTATCAATCATGAAAGTATCTTTACTTTCTCAAGTCGGTTTCATTGACTTTATTGCCATCGTGTCATCGATATACACGAAGAAAAAAAGTTGGTATTAATTAAGACAACTAATATACTACGAAAGTAAATGTGAGACCACTACGCAAGCTATCAAATTTTAATGTAAAAAAAAATCCCGAAAATCAGACTAGTAATCACAGAGAAACCGGTACCATAAAATAAAAAAAACCTTGCTGATGCAATAGGACATTATCCTCCTCTATTTTTAGAAGTCGGTTAAAAAATAACAATCACTACATCAATTTCTTATTTGGGGATCGTCATTTTTGTTATGACGACTCGATTGGCGTAGTGGTAGTGACGCTGCCTTACGTTCTTAGGGTCCTGGGTTTGCCGGGGTTGCGGGCCTGTTTGCCGGGATTGCGGGCCTGTTCGAAAGAGATACCGCGGCCCCGGAACATAAAGGGCGAGGAAGGAACATGGATGGGTTTTAGTCAGTAAAAGTCTGACACTCCCTCCCGCTCCGCCCAGAGTGGGAGAGGTCATTTTATGATTTCCCATCCTAAAAAAAAAAAAGGATCCTGGGTTCGAATCCCGGTAAGAGCAAATGTTTGTGTGATGAGCACGGACATTTGTTTCCGAGTCATGGATGTTTATATGTATATTAGGTATGTATGTATTTACAAAGCAAAAAAGTAAATATGTAGTATATATTGTCCACGACACAAGCTTTGCTTAGTGTGGCACTAGGTGGCGATGTGTGTTAATGTCCAGCGACATTTATTTATTTATTTATTTTATTAAAACAAATGGCAGTCGCTCAGACCCTGAAACAACACACATGAATGATTCTATGTAGTCGGTTCTTTTCCAAAACGAAGTATTTACAAGGGGCTTTACTAGGTGCTACAAAATTCGTGTGTCATTCGTCTCTTTCTGAGAAAACTATCCAATTTCGTCGAAACTAAAAGAGAGAATATTGTGTATATTTTGTTGATATTACTTAAGTGATAATATGTAGAAGTATAGTTAGATCTCATCAGCATGTGCGTAGCCTTGGTTCCAGTCTTACTGGATGTCCAGTTTAAGAACCTTTTTTTTTTCTTGTCTTTTTTCAAATGACTTCTCCCACTCATTTGATGATTTCCCAAGTAACTTAGTAGGTACGTAATTCGGCTGAATGATATTTCTCTCAGTGTCACAACAAATGTAAAGATCCAAACTGTTATTATAGGGTGTAAAAATAATATATTAACGTAGTCTAAAGGTCGTGGCTCACTTGACAAGCACCGCACCAGCACCGCTCCAACCCAGCAATTTACTTGCCATTCAAATTAGAGCATTAAATCGTGTGTCGCATAACATATTTTTTAATGTTCATATGAAAAAGCTTACGGCGGGTGGTCAACGCGCTTGCCGCTACCATACGCCTCGCCTCGCGGGCGGCGCGCCGCAAGCTAGGGGTCCGCGCGTGGACGCCGCGCCGTAAGCGAGGGGACCGCGCGCGGCCCGCGCGCCGCAAGCGAGGGGACCGCGCGCGGACGCCGAGTGGCCCGTAAAACAACGTCATTGCGCCGTCGTGCTTCTCTACGTCGTTGCTACTCTTTGTTTAATGTATTGCCAGTTACAAATTTAGTTAAAGAGCCCACGACACTAAACCTAGTTCGGTTAGACTCCCAGATAATATCTATATATATAATTGATCGCGATGCTGCAATGCATAAACCTGGCGGCGCTATTAAAAAAACCATTACTATTATGATGAGACTCCCAAGTTATGTGAAATTCAGTACAAATCGAAAGCTTGTTGACACCGAAGTAGCACAAACTAGTTGCTTAAGAGCTCTGGAGCCAATCCGATTATTCCCAAAGGCGTGTAAGTCCTACGCGTGTTCAATCACACCTTACAATTGTGTTCGCGGTGACAGCAAGCTCTTATTCCGGGAGATAGCGGTGCAAATAAAAATGCCCTAATAAACCGACTGATCATGGTCTCTAAGATCTTATAAGATCAACCTTCGATTACAACAGTATCAGTCGGTCGGTCGGTCGGTCTGTAACCAATCGTTACAGTACACCGGCTGAAACTATTTTTAAAAATAATTTACATATACTGAACTTAAAAAAATCACAGAACTGTAATGGAAAGAAAAATTAAACCACGAATCCACGTCAACAAAATATAATTACTAGAGATAATTCCCTAAAATACAATGCTACCTCCTGGACTATTACTACCAACGTGCGGACTGTGAGCTTGCGCCTTGCGGACGGCGAGGGGACCGCGCGCGGCCCGCGCGGCGCAAGCGAGGTGACCGCGCGCCGCAAGCGAGTGGACCGCGTGCTTACACCTTGCTTGCGCCGCGCGGGCCGCGCGCCGTAGCCTATATTCGAGGCGACGCCGGTCAGGAGCTGTGCTGGTGCTGTGCTGGTGCGGTGCTTGTCAAGTGAGCCACGACCTTTAGTGTCTTTCGATATTTTTCTAGACCATACCTGGAAACTTTCTTGTTACGGTAATAAAGGGTGTAAAACACCTATTAACGAATCCAGAAGGCACTTGTTCTCACGTCATTGCGATCATTTTTATGTTCTAAACCATACCTTCTAAGAAACCTTCTAGGGAAACTTCTAGGTACGTTATTTAATTGGTTTTGTTTTTTTTTTAATTAATTTAAAAGATTTTTTTTAAAGATTTTTACTTTAAACACCTCTACGACCCGCTACGACCTCCTTACTATTCAAGCCTAAGCATATCAGCACCATGTTTTAAGTAACATTGAATTCTACCACAATACATGACTTTTTACCCCAAAAAAAAAGTCGTTTCCCAGCAATAAGTTTTGCGTGAGGTTACTTAGTTTAATGTACAGAATGCTTGGTTGACGGCTTCGTGATGAGGTGGTTAACACCCTGTATGGGGTCAAAGTTTCGACCTTTCCCATGTTTTTTTTTTAAATAGAAGATTTAAATGTAAAATTTTTACTTATCACACCTGCATAGCTCCCATACTATTCAATTTATCCACCAGCGTAATGTTTTGTAGTCAAAACATTGAGTTTAACTGTAAAACGTGATTTTTCACCTGGAAAAAAGAAGTCATTTCTCAGCAATAATCATTGCGTAAAGATACTTGGTATGATGTACAGAATGCTTGGTTGATGGCTTCTTGATGATTCTCTTTACACCCTGTAGATCTTGGCTGATATCTTGACTTAAACATCGGCGCTCAGCGGTTGTGCTTTACACCAAAACACCAAATACACCAAACACCAAACACCAAATACCAAATACCAAACACCAAACACCAAAACACCAAATATCGATCGAAATACGTAATAAACATATGAGCCTCAAAAATACAAACACCAGCTAGAATTTAAAATTGATTCCCTACAATTTGTTTTCCTTATTATATTGTAACATTTACAACAAGGTCAAAACCAACGACCAGTGGTCCACTTAAACCCTGGATCGAAACAACCAGAAGTCATGGAGCGAGGCGTTTGGCCCAACAGTAGGATGACGCAGGCTACTAGTATGCACTCAGTATCTACTTATCATCATCATCATCATCATCATCTCAGCCGAAAGACGTCCACTGCTGGACATAGGCCTCCCCCAAGTGTCGCCACATTGACCGGTCCATTGCTACTCGCATCCACCGGATTCCCGCAACCTTCACCAGGTCATCGGTCGTCAGTATGTTCTAAGGGTACAAATTTATACTATTTTAAGACACCAAGATAGTAGACAATGAAATAAATAAAATTCTTGTTGATGTATGTACGGAAGTATGTATGTATGTACAGAATGATCTTTTTGAGGCTGTTTGTACGTCAGGGTAGGTATCTAAAAATATACTCTTAATTGCTAACCTAAATCCCATCTTTATTTCTCGATCATTCGATGTTACTAATTCTGGGCTCTTTTCTAAGCTACAATTACCCACCCTGATAATAGTCTGCCACAAAAACAGATTTTATCTGGTTTCTTTTGTCTGACGTTAAAATCGGTCTTGTACGGGTTTTCATAGTAATTTGTAATTTTTTTCCCTCTCATAGAGAGGAGGCCTTTGTCCCAGCAGTGGGAGCATTAAAAGGCTGATGATGATGATGATGGTGTAGTGGTAAGAGCTTCTGCTGAACATGAAATCCTGGTTTCGACTCCCAAATCGGGTGAATGTTATTGGGAATTCTATCACAAATTTCACAGGAGAATCTAGATTTGTTCCCTTCATAATCGCTTTTGTGTAGTGTCTCTGGCAGTACGAAAGCCATTTTGAGTGCAGAAGATAAATAATGATTCTGGCTGCTGCAGGTGCTGGAAACCTCAAACGGAGCAAACACAATACCCAATACACAATAAAAATAAATGACTTTCCAAAACACGTCGCTTTCCCTATGGTCCTTTTTGCTGAGGACAACACAATCATTGTAAGGAATAATAAAAATAGAAACCATGAATCTGACATTAAAGACGCTTTATAACAATCAATTAACTGGCTTAAACATAATAATTTGAAATTAAATTTAAATAAAACTAAAATTATGCAATTTCGACAAAGATTTACCACTCTTGACTTAAATATAACTTTTGACGATAACATAATTAAAGAAGTAGAACAAATAAAATTTCTGGGTTTGACAATTGACACTTGAAAACAACATGCATCAGTTCTTATAACAAAATTAAGTAGGTTCGCTTTTGCTCTTTATAAATTGAAGAAAATACCTAGTTAACCAGGCTGCTGTTGTAGCTGCCTACTATGGCTATGTAGATTCCATATTACTTTACGGAGTAAATTTTTGGGGAAAATCTTTAATAAGCTAGGCTGATTTGTTTTTTAGATTTCGTAATTATTTTGACATATACTCTGACATTTTGAATTTTTATCGTATTATTTGTTAATTTATGACATAGCATTTTAAAAAGTATCCATTTGAATTTATGATAGTGTTCAATCTCTGTAATCTATTTTAATCTAAATGTTTATTATAAAAAAAATAATTTAATTTAGAAGTGGATTTTTTTTTCTATTAATTTGTATGTAATATCAATTTTAAATTCTTATAATGTGAAATAGTGTATGCCCTATTGGGTAGTTTTTTGAGTTACTATCATCTAACTATAAGACCGATTGTATCACCAAAAAGCACACTAATAAATACTTTGACTTTGAATCATTCAGCCGTCTGGGGTTGTAGGGCCATGGGATCCGAGTGGTCACCTAGCGTTTCGGGAAATTTTCAAACGGTTGGTTGACTCTTCACGTGACCAGAGGCCTATTTTGTGGCCAAAAAATCAGCATTCCTATCCAGCATTCTGGGCTTTTTTTTGTCGAACTTGTGGAACTTTCAACGCCCGTTAATCCTTTTGTGATATTTCTACATATTTTAATTTGTATTATAGAGTTAGTCTGTGTTTAAAACAAACATTATATTAAAAAATACTCAAACAACAATAAACAATTACACAGGGTGGCCTATTATTGTATGAGACGTAATCATAACTTGTGAAGTAAGGGTATCCTATAAACACAAATCTACCTAACTCTTCGAGGACTACGTCTGTGAAGTTGCCTTATTAGTAAAGTACAAAAAAATCCTATAGTGTACCTAAGACAGTCCTCCAGTCTAGTTTTTCTCAACTATGTTATCTAGTAAATCCGTCAACCACCACTAAAACCGTAACTCGGTTACAGGCCAAAACTTTTACAAAGATAACACCAGTTGTCAGACTTTCAGATTTGTCATGTCACTACCTGTAATTAATTACACAATAAAAGTTAATCATGTTTGTGTGTGTTTTGTGTATTTGTGTGTGTGTTTGTTGTTGTTTGTTTGTTTGATTTTTTGTTGTTTGTCGTATTTGTTTGTTTGTTTTTGTGTATTTGTTTGTGTTTGTTTATCATATTGTTTGTGTTTTCTGTGTGCCAATGATTTTGAAAATATATTAAATCAACCACAAACGTCTGACAACCAGTCTGATCAAGGGGTATGGTACTACCCAGGAACTGGGATGTTGAGGACAGACTAGTAATCGCCATGTAAAGTACTGGTATTCTGCTGCATTTGGTGCAACTGAATTGACTGAAAATTAAATGGGAACCAGAAGTGTTGGATTTTCGCCATCGGAGTAAAAAAATGTTATAAATGGTCTGGTATAACAGACCTGTGGAAATATATGCTTGCAAATGACCCAGAAGCTTAAAAAAACCTTTTATTGAGGCAATCTAAACTGCCATCAAACAATGTCATGTTCAACCAAATTACAAATTGTACACAATTTACTGAAATCCCTCCACATCACACGTTATACCACTCAATTTAACAGCTCAGGATATAAGCATGCATCCAACTTGCAAATCCTAAGGAAATCACGTATAAAATCGCGAGGAAGCTCCCAAAAGTCGCCAGTGTGTTGTCAGCCTAACGCGTTTGTTTCAAATTACCCTTTTTCCGCTCGCTTGCATTTTGGCAATTCGTTTGATCCCTCCTATAATTTATTAATTACTCGTATGAGCGTGTACCGCGTTTTGATTTTCATAATTTTAGGACGTTATAATGTGTTCTCTCGTTTATAATGATGGTTCGTTGGGTGCAAAAGGTATTCTGGTCCCTAGAAAATTACAATCAAAGGTATGATTTAATTATAGGCGTTTATTTACCGTTATGATTGTCAGAAACGGCTACGAAGTCTATTGAAGGGGCTTTTGCGTGGGATGTTGTTGAAGATTGAATCAGGAACAACGTTGCTTGTTCCAACCTAATAATTTTCTGCCTTTGTTTTAGCAGAGGATCAAATTTGCCATCAAAAGTCCTACCCGCAGGCTAGCTTGTGTGTTTCTGGGAATGGCTATTTAAAGACACCTTCAGGCTAGATCGAGGAACCTTCACGAGGTTTTAACTAAATGATAAATTGGGAGCGGCCGGGATTTTAACTGATGAAATGGCATTATTATTTTGCTTGCTCTAATACTCTGGGACGAGATTCTCGAGGTCTAGAACAACACGACCTTGTTGGTGATATTATTCAGTGAGGTCAAGTGCATCTTGCTCACAGCTAACGTACTTGTATGACTGCCTCGTTAGTCTAGTGGTCGCAATCACGACTGCGGACCATGAGGTCCTGAATTCGATGTCCAGGTCGGTGAAATTGTTGTTGGGTTTTTAAAACAGAAACTTCGTGGTAGCAGTCACTGAGTCTGCATTTATGCCTGATTGATATGGGTTAGCCCCGTATTAGACTTGAACATAAATGGCAAAATTTAGGTGTAATATTGTAATGTTTGTGTTTTTGTACTTTTGTATTTTGGGATATGGGATATGGGATATGGGATATGGGATATGGGATATGGGATATGGGATATGGGATATGGGATATGGGATATGGGATATGGGATATGGGATATGGGATATGGGATATGGGATATGGGATATGGGATATGGGATATGGGATATGGGATATGGGATATGGGATATGGGATATGGGATATGGGATATGGGATATGGGATATGGGATATGGGATATGGGATATGGGATATGGGATATGGGATATGGGATATGGGATATGGGATATGGGATATGGGATATGGGATATGTGATATGTGATATGGGATATGGGATATGGGATATGGGATATGGGATATGGGATAAAAACATAAATGCGTGTATTCCGCTTCAGCAGATTAAAATAAAACCGATATATAAGAAGTACTGGCTAACAAAGGGTCTTAAATTATCTTGCAGAAACAAAAGGCTACTTAAAATACTTACCACTAAAACAAACAATCCCATATTATTAAAATATTATAAAAAATACGAAAAAACCCTGAAACAGTCTGTAACGACAGCAAAAAAACTACAATATATAAATAAAATAAAAAAGTCAACAAATAAAGTAAAAACTATGTGGAATATAATAAATGAAAGAACAAATAAATCAGTAAAAAGCGAAAAAATAAACATAAAATTACATAGGAATGATAACTTGATAACAGAACCTAAACAAATAGCAAATATTTTTAATGACTTTTTCGCTTCAATTGGGGAAAAAACCTCATTAGCAAAAGGAGCCCCTGTAATGTGCCCCACAGAGAACACAATGTTTCTCGGTCCTGTCGATCCCTATACAGTTAACAAAATTATAAAAAGTTTAAAAAATAAAAAGAGCTTTGGAGTGGACGAACTTCCCCCATTCCTACTAAAGCAATGTGCAGACGAACTAACCCTACCATTCTTTAAATGAGTTAACCAATCGTTTGAAGAAGGAACTTTTCCCACACAACTAAAAACCGCACTGATAAAACCCATTCACAAGAAAAATTCTAAAACCGACCCTAACAACTATCGCCCTGTTGCGCTGCTTCCAACTGCGTCTAAAATATTTGAAAAGGCTATGTGTGACCGCGTATACTCATTTTGTGAGAAATATAAAATACTTGACGACTGCCAAAACGGTTTCCGCAAAAACAGGTCTACAACGTTAGCAGTCCATAAATACGTACAAGAGGCTCTAACCATAATTAATAATAAGAACTACGCCATAGGCATGCTGCTTGATATGACAAAAGCCTATGACAAGGTCCAATTTAAAATACTATTAGACAAGTTACATGGGATAGGAATACGAGGGAAAGCTCATGAATGGTTTACATCATATCTAAAAGATAGGGTACAACTGGTAGAAATTGAATACTTCGATAAAACCACAAATGAAATAATTAAAATAAGATCGGACAGCAAAGCAGTAAGTGCTTCAATTCCTCAAGGGAGTGTAACGGGCTGCCTGTTGTTTCTTATCTATATAAACGACCTTCCTAAAATTATTAACGGACCATGTGTTCTATTTGCTGACGATATCTCTTTGCTTACCTCATGCCATAACCATGACAATATTAACGACAAATTAAACTCTCTTCTTTCTACAGTTGTAAACTGGATGGATAATCATAACCTAGAAATTAACTTCACCAAAACAAAATTAATTACTTTTCACCCACATCAAAAATCCCCTTTAAAACTAAATTTCACTTTTAATAACGCAAAATTGGAACAAGTAAACGAGTTTACTCTCCTCGGTTTGTCCATAGATACCCACATAAATTGGAAATCCCATATTCAGAAGTTAAGAGCAAAACTATCACAATTTTCATACGCCCTACGCGAAATTAAAAAAACTACAAACCATCAAACGGCACTTGTCACGTACTATGCATACGCTCAGGCATGGCTCAACTATGGGGTCATGCTGTGGGGAAACAGTACCGATTCGCAAACAATATTTATTTTACAAAAGAAGCTGATTAGAATAATAACCAATATTGAACAAACAGATAGCTGCAAACCACACTTCCAAAAACTCAAAATACTTACACTTCCCTGTTTATATATTTTTGAATTATGTAAATTTGTCAGAAAATACGCAGATTTTTACACCACTTGTGAAGAAACACAAACTAGGTACACCTTTCGACACAACAAAAACAAAATAATCATACCCCAATCCCGACTTAAAATGCACTCAACCGGCTCTTTAGTTATGTCCACAAAAATTTATAATAAATTGCCAAATGACATTCGAGAAGTAGACAAAATAAATGTATTTATTAATAAATTAAAACAATTTCTGGAATCCAAGGCATACTACTCAGTAAAGGAGTTTATAGATGACAAATCGTTTGCAAAATAAAATTATTCAATCGCGTTAAATGTAGGAAACCAAATATATAATTAAATAATAGTATATAATTTAATAATAAACAGTAATATAATATAATAATAATAAAACATAGTTCTAATAATTGCAAAATAATTATCTACAATAAAGAAATCGTTATACATAATTCATTACACCTAATACACAGACCTAATAATTTTAAAATATATAAACATATTTAATCATAATTTATATAAATCTAATAATTTATAGTACCTAATATTATTGAATTGCTCTTCCTCTCTCCTAATGTTGCTGTGCCCGACAGGGTCCATATTGATTTTATATTATTGTGATAACACCATCTATGTAATACATATGGAATGCAATAAAGATTTGAGTATTGAGTATTGAACATAATTGCGAGGTGAAGGGAAGCCGAGCCTGAAAATTCAGTTTATCCTTGGTGCTCGAGCTGGTAAGAAGCTTGACAGTCCTCTAAACTATTTTACGTGGCAAGATCTAGTCCTGGCGTCATTTTAAAGTCCTGAGGTTTTGAAAAGCTGCTACTGCTACTAATACTACTGCTGCAGCTGCTTTTACTACTGAGAGCCTAGACGCGGTCGGCCTTGAAAAGGCATTTACTCTCTCTCCCCTACGTCTCCCTCCTACTCCCCTCGTCTCTCGAACCCTCAGCCCTCGGGTAGCATCTATACCCTGGGAAATTGGCGTCTGCGAGCGAGTCTGACAAATCGGCAACTGCGAGCTTTGGACCTTGATCATTATCGTACCAGTTTCGTATCGGTTTCCCTAGTCTTAACCTCATCACTTCATGTCTTGACATTTTTCTTTTACTTTACCCAATGCGACCTTACATTTTCCTACCCAGGAAAACGTATCGTTACAATATGAAGTACACATCTGCCTTACTCTTTGGGGATTACTGGCTGATGATATTATGTGACATACTTCTACGTATATGTCGTAAATGAACGTAGACCCAGCGAAAGGAAGGAAAGAGAAAAGTTCGTACCTTCACTTTGGGCCTTATCAGAATACCCGCGCTGTGCCGTTAATATAACTTGCGAAATGATGGTCCCTCTATCCAACCCTTCTAGAAATTTCGACGAAATCTTATGTATGTTTTTTTTTTGGGACAAGCCAGCCAAACTATTTCCCAACCACTGTAACTCCTGAAAGCCAGAATCAACAGTGGCGACCACCAATTGCCGAGCTCCACGAAGTCTCAGAGAAAGAATTTAATTGTCTTGGATCTCGCAACGAAATTTATCAAAGAAGGATGGCCAAGGAGTAGGATAAATAATAACTTCCACTTTGACTTCATAATATGTAAGTTTACGATAACCACCATTTCATGTGATGATGCGGTTTTCATAATAAATTATGTTTATTTAGCAAGTAGGTTTTTTTAAAACACTTATCGTCCTTTTTTTAAGTTTGATGGGGCCGATGCTATGATGCATGATGTACCTGACTACTCTGAGAAGACACATCCAAATCAAACTTAGAGGTCATAGTCTCTCGGCGGCGACCTCTCGCGTCCGGCCCTGGTTCAATCCATGGTCCGGAGCGAGACGGAATGGGAAGCCGTCGCCTCCTTCTGCGAAGCAGTCATGCTAGCGAAGGAGGTGGCGGAACGAGAGAGGGAGAGATCCTCTCTTCCCGGCCGCCGCGGGAGACGCAACGGGCGTCGGGGGCCACGTGGTGGCTACCGGCCACCGTAGATGCGGGCCTGTGGACGACTGGCTATGGGCTAGCTAGCCGTCCGGCCGTCTAACGACGACGACAGGCCGTGTCGACGGCGCGTTCGTGTTCCACGCGCGCCTCAAAGAGATGTCAGCGAAAAGAGAGGGGCCCGCAAGGGCCGAAGCCTGCCGGGGTTGCGGGCCTGTTCGAAAGAGATACCGCGGCCCCGGAACGTAAAAGGCGAGGAAGGAACATGGATGGTTTTTAGTCAGTAAGAGTCTGACACTCCCTCCCGCTCCGCCCAGACTGGGGGGGGTCATTTGATGATTTCCCATCCTTAATAAAAACTTTTTTGCAAAAAATAAAACCGACTTCAAAAAAAACAAAAAAGTGAAAAATAACTTTAGCTTCTGAAGTCGGTGACCTTTGTTTGATTGCTTTAGTTTTTTTGTCACCGACTTCAGAAGCTAAAGTTATTTTTCACTTTTTTGTTTTTTTTGAAGTCGGTTTTATTTTTTGCAAAAAAGTTTTTAGTTTCAACTTTTTAGTGGTTCACATATTGTGCTTGATACATGGAAAGTGCATACCGTTACAATTACAACAAGCCCAAACACAACTATGGTACATTGTCTCATTATGGAGTTCCGTGACTCTTGGCTTCATCATCAGATCTGATGGTAGAATGGTTCTTATCAAACGCAAATGCTTCACTTGTTGTAGAAAATACCAAAATGGCAACACGTTTTCATATAAAATTTGAAGAGTTCCCTCGATTTCGCCAAGATTCCATCATCAGATCCTAATTTGGTGGCTATGGGACCATTTGGAAAGAATACCCTTTCCAACAAAAAAAGAATTTCCAAATCGGTTGGCAAGCGACGGAGTTATGCCCGAACAAACATAAAAAAAAAAATTGAAACATCCGAATTGAGAAACTCCTCCTTTTTTAGAAGTCGGTTAAAAAAAAAAAAAAAAAGGTCATAGTCTCTTTTGCAGTCAAGACAATCTTGCTCAATTCACATGAGGACTATGCAGATCAGTGTCTGAAATGGTATTTTGAAGAAAGAACCTCACAGATTTGAGTGGACCTGTCCCGTCAGTGCTAGCATTCGTCTGTTATCGTGTAGCTCGACTTATAACTCAAGGAGCTCAACGGAACGACGAACAATACCAAAGAAAGGACATTTGGGTAGGTCGCTTATAGTACTCAAACTGCATTTCGATGGTGTACTCTCAACTAGAACTAATCTATTCACTGCTAAGACATCCTATTTACATACACAATTGATCACAGATAGAGCTAAGGTAGATAGATGGATGTAAACAATTCTGAGGATGTCTCGTAACATTCGTGGAAGGCTTTGAAAGCGTGGCTACGGTGAAGTGGCTCGATTCACAGCCAGCAATTGAATGTGTAAGCAAGTCATTGGGCTGTGGCTTTCAATGTGTTCATCGTGTTTTGTTAAGAAATTATTGACTGTAGTTAGTTAGTTAGTACCCAACGGAGTTACAATAATCCGTTGTACCACCTTAGGCTCTTAAAAAGATGTATTAACTACTGATATAGTCCTAGAAGAGTACAATAGAGCGTCAATACCACCATCATAGAACTGAAAGGTCTACAATGGTCGATACTAGCAGCTTAACCGGTAGAATGGTTCTAGTACACTCTGAAGGTTGTTGTAACCGAGACGCCATTAGAGTTTTTAATAAAAACAATTCTTGTGATTTTTTTATAATTTAATTAACATCATTTATATTATATTTATGTATAAAAATCGCATTTACGTCACTCTTTCTCACCCAGGATTCTAAAGAAACTGCTTAGATAACTAAACTGTCTTAAATAAACTAAATTTAAAACTCAAACCTTCTAATCAAATGTACTTTTTGTCCAAAAAACTGCATAAACAGCAGGCGCGTGAAAATTTTAGCTAGAACATATGTATATATTCACAATACAGTCGCACTCGCACTGGTATTTTGCATACATAAAATGAAAAATCATCACTACTGTTGTTTATTTTCCGATTCATCCATCAATCACTCAACAAATTAAAATTTCAATTAGTTTTGTTCATTCCAGAGATACAGTCGCGTTTAAATACGGTTCGAGCTCTACAGTCGCGTTACAAGAACCTATTTTAGATCCTGAGGCGCACTGTAGCGCTCGCATAGCACCTTTGTGAACCCAAGGGTACTATGAAAGAAAAGAAGAAGAAGAAAGAAAGAAAATTGTGTTTATTAGGCATTTAAATACCTATAACATTTTACATAATACATAAACAAACTGCAGTATAATGCCAAAAGGGCCTCAGCTCAGCATAATGTCAGATGGCAACACAAAGTGTGCCACCTGACGCTGATTCTGCTATGCTATGCAACACGCCACGATAGTGGCGGTAAGTCCCCTCTTTGAGGAGTGGCTAGAGAGGCGCAACGGCGTCCTCACCTTCCGCCTGACGCAGGTCCTCACCGGACACGGATGTTTCGGGAGGTACCTGCACCAAATCGGGCGGGAGGAAACGCCCGGGTGTCTTCACTGCAAGGATCGACCGGAGGACACGGTGGAGCACACGGTGGAAGTCTGCCCTGCGAGGGCGGAGCACCGCCGTGTCCTCGTAGCGGCGATCGGCGGCGGCGACCTCTGGCGTCCGGCCCTGGTTCAATCCATGGTCCGGAGCGAGACGGAATGGGAAGCCGTCACCTCCTTCTGCGAAGCAGTCATGCTAGCGAAGGAGGTGGCGGAACGAGAATGGGAGAGAGCCTCTCTTCCCGGCCGCCGCGGGAGACGCACAAGGCGTCGGGGGCCACGTGGTGGCTACCGGCCACCGTAGATGCGGGCCTGTGGACGGTCAGCTATGGGCTAGCTTGCCGTCCGTCCGTCTAACGATGACAGGCCGTGCCGACGGCGCGTTCGTGTTCCACGCGCGCCTCAAAGAGATGTCAGCATAAGGGGAGGGGCTCGCAAGGGCCAAAGCCTGCCGGGGTTGCGGGCCTGATCGAAAGAGATACCGCGGCCCCGGAACATAAAGGGCGAGGAAGGAACATGGCTGAGTTTTAGTTTATCTTTTAAAAAGCACGTTAAGCTGTTGAGCTTAACGTGCTTTTTGAGGCACGGAAGAAATTTGGTATGAAAGGGTGGTCACCTAAAGATCGACCCGAGCAGTTGCTATTATTTAGCCACGAGCTCCAATGTAATATAAATGAACATTGTAACTTAATTATACAAAGCATTATTTTGAATTTAAATGTCTTTATTAAAGTGTTAGTAGATTAGTTTCGTAACTATGTACTTATACATATTTAAATAGTTTGGAGAAGAAACCGAGTGCTAAGAAATTATGTTAGTGGGAACAGAATTATTGTAAAGTAGGTAAGTAGTTAGACGATTATTTTTGCTCTGATTGTCTTTTTGGTCGAGTGCTTTCAAGGTCAGGATAAGATAGTATAATAATTATTTTATTTGCTAAACATGTGTCATAAATACAAGAAGATACATGCATGCAAGATTATTATCTTGCATGCATGTATCTTCTTGTATTTATGACATTATTATGTTATTAACAACATTATTAGGAGGAACTCCTCCTCCAGTTAACCAACTGGAGGACTCAGACAAGCACCGGTGCTGCAAGACTGTTCGAAAGAGATACCGTGGCCCCGGAACATAAAGAGCGAGGAAGGAACATGTATGGGTTTTAGTCTGTAAAAGTCTAACACTCCCTCGCGCTCCGCCCAGAATGGGAGAAGTTATTTGAGTATTACACATTCGAACAAAAAAGGGCTCAGACAGGCAAGTGGCAATAATTTTCAAATACACAGGGTTAAATAAACAGACTTGTCAATTCTAACGAGTTCAATGTAACAAGACCCTCAATGATCCCGAAAGGCACTTGTTCTCCCCATTATTGCGATATTTTTTTTTGTTCTAGACCACACACCTTGCACATGGGAACCTACTACATAGATACGGAGATTAAGGTTCAAAGTTCCAAATCACAAGTTAAGGGGCCGGCGGAGAGGGCACGCCACGATAGTGGCGGTAAGTCCCCTCTTTGAGGAGTGGCTGGAGAGGCGCCACGGCGTCCTCACCTTCCGCCTGACGCAGGTCCTCACCGGACACGGATGTTTCGGGAGGTACCTGCACCGAATCGGGCGGGAGGAATCGCCCGGGTGTCTCCACTGCGAGGATCGACCGGAGGACACGGTGGAGCACACGGTGGAAGTCTGCCCTGCGTGGGCGGAGCTCCGCCGTGTCCTCGTGGCGGCGATCGGCGGCGGCGACCTCTCGCGTCCGGCCCTGGTTCAATCCATGGTCCGGAGCGAGACGGAATGGGAAGCCGTCGCCTCCTTCTGCGAAGCAGTCATGCTAGCGAAGGAGGTGGCGGAACGAGAGAGGGAGAGATCCTCTCTTCCCGGCCGCCGCGGGAGACGCAACGGGCGTCGGGGGCCACGTGGTGGCTACCGGCCACCGTAGATGCGGGCCTGTGGACGGCTGGCTATGGGCTAGCTAGCCGTCCGGCCGTCTAACGACGACGACAGGCCGTGTCGACGGCGCGTTCGTGTTCCACGCGCGCCTCAAAGAGATGTCAGCAAAAAGAGAGGGGCCCGCAAGGGCCGAAGCCTGCCGGGGTTGCGGGCCTGTTCGAGAGAAATACCGCGGCCCCGGAACGTAAAAGGCGAGGAAGGAACATGGATGGTTTTTAGTCAGTAAGAGTCTGACACTCCCTCCCGCTCCGCCCAGAGTGGGGGGGGTTATTTGATGATTTCCCATCCTTAAAAAAAAAAAATTGGTTGTCTGTAAAGTCGGTTTACGGACGATAGATTTACGTGATAACGTCATAATCATTATTTTATGTAATAAAACACGTGGAACGGTGGAACGTTACTATGGAACGTTACTATGGAACGTTACTATTTTTCATGAGTGTTGCTGGTATTATCAATTTATAAGACGTTATCACGTCAAAATGACGTGTAAAAGTGTTTGAGAAAACCTACTTGCTGAATAAATATCATTTATCATATATCATTTATCATTTATCATATATCATATATCATTTATCATTTATCGTTTATCGTTTATCGTTTATCGTTTATCGTTTATCGTTTATCGTTTATCGTTTATCGTTTATCGTTTATCGTTTATCGTTTATCGTTTATCGTTTATCGTTTATCGTTTATCGTTTATCGTTTATCGTTTATCGTTTATCGTTTATCGTTTATCGTTTATCGTTTATCGTTTATCGTTTATCGTTTATCGTTTATCGTTTATCGTTCATCGTTCATCGTTCATCGTTCATCGTTCATCGTTCATCGTTCATCGTTCATCGTTCATCGTTCATCGTTCATCGTTCATCGTTCATCGTTCATCGTTTATCGTTCATCGTTCATCGTTTATCGTTTATCGTTTATCGTTTATCGTTTATCGTTTATCGTTTATCGTTTATCGTTTATCGTTTATCGTTTATCGTTTATCGTTTATCATTTATCATTTACCGTTTGAGATGTTACGTAACAAGGACACTTTTGAGTCGGCCTGTTTTAAAACTCCGCAAAAAACGTCATAATCATTATTTTATGTAATAAAACACGTGGAACGGTGGAACGTTACTATGGAACATGGAACGTTACTATTTTTCATGAGTGTTGCTGGTATTATCAATTTATAAGACGTTATCACGTCAAAAAAAAAAAAAAAGGGGCCGGCGGAGCGTGCGTCATTCATACAAAAGTAATACCAAAATAATTCGTAAACGAAAGGAAGTGTGTATTTATTTCGATTGGATTACATAATGTCTAGTTCCCAAATATTAGATACTGCTTTAAAAAAAGCAGTACTCACATAGATATACATATGGGTATACATATAATAATATATTCCACATAGAAAACACCAGAACAGAACATTCACAGCATTGTATATTCATAAATTTAAACCGATACAGATCTTTTGTAACCTCTTTTTCCTTATTACAAGCAAAGTATGGAAATTGGAAAATATAAAAAGACAATTTAATAAAAATAAATTCTTTTGCCTTTTACTTCCCTTATCACTTCGTCTAAATACGTGTGTTGTCAGACTTTCATGCAATCGCTGGCTGTTGTTTTAAATTTTAACCTTGTTACAACTGACTAGGGTTTGGAATAGTCTGACAAAACCTTTGATACAGCGGTGTCTTGTAAATTTCTTGGAGCATGCTTTACAAAGATAATTCTGCAGCCTATGTGAACTATACACATATTGATATAAGGGTGGTTTTCGAATGTTATAGAATTTGTTTGCGTGGCAGCAGTTACCCAAAGTTTCTCAATAATGAAGTCGCAAGTTGCAGTGTAAGCAATCTGAATGCAGCGTTTAGTTAATGATTTACCGGGTTTTGTTTATAACAATTAAGAGTTACTAACGTAGGATGCAGCGACTATTTAGTATGGTTGTGTTAGAACATTAACTTCTAATGTTTGAACACTCTCTAAAATGGGATAGCGGGGCAATGAATTTAGTTGAATGATGATAAATGTTGGGACAGACTGCATACATATAAGTCCAGGTGTGACAGATTTCAAACATCCGTCACTCCCCATTACACTGGACCCGCGACGGCGGCCGGCGAGTTGTGTTCCACGCGCTCCTCTCTTAGTTACTTACGTCTACGGGGGTAGTTTTACACCTGACTCCCTCCTAAGACGTGGCCAGCAGTCAAGCGAGCTGGCACTACTCCGGGATAGTGAAAGTCGCATCAGATCCCGCAGCCGACCCAAGTGTGCGAGGGAGGGAGCAAGTGTAGTCAGTACGAGTTTGACGAACCCCTCCGCTCTCCACAGGACAGAGGATTTGCACTTCGGAAAAAAAAAACAAAAAAAATGACCGCATACACTACTAAACAGATATTATTTTGATTATAAAAAGGTTCTGTGTAGCTTATTTCCTTTTCATATCAACTCTTTCCTGGCTAAATAATAAATATGTCGCTTTTAATAAATATTGCTGGACATTACACACAGCGTCATCTAATGCAACACTAAGCAAGGCTTGTGTTGTGGTCACCAGACAGGTGATATACTACATATACTTTTCGTTTGTAAATACAAACTTATTATACATATAAACATCCATGACTCGGAAACAAATGTCTATGCTCATCACACAAACATTTGCTCCTACCGGGAATTGAACCCGGGAGCCTAAGAACGAAAGGCAGCCTCACTACCGCTGCGTTATTCAGGTCGTCGTAATACAATAATGACAGCCACTCGGATGAATTGGTTAAGCCCCGTTTGCTTAGGTTGGTCTGTGGATGGGTGACCATCCATTACACACCAAGTTTCTTGGTGTTTCGGAAAGCTTTCTAAGTCGTTGGACCCGACTGTCCCTTGTAGATTATTAACAATAATTACAGGAAGTTTGTGGGCAGAAAGTCGGACAAGCTGTCTCACCAAGGATCCTTATGCCTTGTGTCTGTGACTGTAGCTTTGATTTTTCTTTCAATTTTTTGACATTCAAAAGTGCCGTAATGGTCTAGTTGAAATAAATGATTTGAGTTTGAGTTTGAGTTTGATCCTTTTATGCCAAAGGTCGTATCGGATTTGGATCGGATGTTGTGGCGCAGTTTGTGACAAACCTTTGTGCAGCAGTGAGACCACATTAGTGTTGGCTATGAATTCTGAATGTTAAATAAGTGTCAAACCTTTTTTTTTGTTGTTGTATATTCCCGATACTCTAAGATGGCTGGAGCGATTTGGATTTTTTTTTTGTTTGAAAGGGTATAGTTCCCAGGTGGTCCCATAATCATCAAGTCAGGATCTGAAGATGGTATCCTGAAGAAATACAGAGAACTTTTCAAATTTTATAGGCCCACTTCAAGCAATTTGAGTAGTTTTTGGAAAAGTAAGTTTTCTAAGTTGTCCCATTTCAATTTCGTGAAGATTTGATGACAATTTTTGGAGATTGGGATCTGAACTCTTCAATAAATGATAGCCAATGGACTGAGTGCTGAAATATTATGTCTGTCTATTGTTTACACGCAGTTCATAGCATAACATCACGCCGTTACGCTGTGAAGGGGTAAGCACAAGTGAATAACTATAAAGTAAAAAAGAGAAAACTTTTTGCAAAAAATAAAACCGACTTCAAAAAACATAAAAAAGTGAAAATAACTTTAGCTTCAGAAGTCGGTGACCAAAACGAAGTAAATCAATCAAACGAAGGTCAGTCGGTTTAATTTTTTAACCGATTTCTAAAAAAGGAGGAGGTTCTCAATTCGGATTTTTCTATTTTTTTTTTTATGTTTCTTCGCGCATTACTCCGTCGCTTGCCAACCGATTTGAAAAATTCTTTTTTTGTTGGAAAGGTATATACTTTCCAGCGATTTTGGTATTTTCTACTACACGTGAAGCATTTGCGTTTGACTAGAACCATTCTACCATCTGGTCTGATGATGAAGCCAAGAGTTAGGCACCGGAACGCCGTAATGAGACAATCTATCGTAATCGTGTTTGGGCTTGTTGTAATTGTAACGGTATACACTTTTCATGTGTACCAAGCACATGTGAACCACTAAAAAGTGAACACAAAAACTTTTTAGCAAAAAATAAAACCGCCTTTAAAAAAGAAAGTCAGAAATAACTTTATTTAGCTTCTGACGTCGGTGACCTTTGTTTGATTTATTTAATTTTTTTGTCACAGAAGCTAAAGTAATTTTTGACATTTTTGTTTTTTTTTACATTCTCATGTGTCAATCGTCACGCAAACGTTGGCTTCATTTTATTTCATATCATTCCTCTTAGAAACCGTGAACACTGTGTTGATTAAAAACAAAATAGCATTTGCCTACTTGGATATAAACCCATTACCCGCAACTCGTAATTCACAGTCCTTGTCACTGGACCACTACAGCTCTCAGGCAACATGAATATCTAAATCTCAAGCTATATTTAACATAGCCCCCGTCCCAAACTACGAGTACTTACAAAGTTATATTTCATCTTAGCTACGTAGGCATTAAATCTTTCCTACTAGAATGTTCCTGTAGCTAGTTGAGCTCATTCATTTTTCTTTTTATGCAAAAAGCTCTTCGCGCCACGGGATCGGTTAAGAAATCTTGCATTTTTATGCGAAATAGCTTAGATTTTATCAGCTACACCAGCTGTAGTGTTATGAGGATCTTTTGTAAGTTGGAATGTAAGTTGATTCATAGTTACTCAGTGCCAGTTATTATTTTGGTCCTCAGCTGCATTCAGTTAGACTGGGAGCCAACTCAACATTCAACATTGTTCTTCTAACCACATTTCGGCCAATCTTGGGGACTTCGACTTAGACTCACAATCGGCGCGTAAGATTTTAGTGTAATAATCAGAATGATCCATAGATTTTGACCAAATGCAATGAACCGCAATCCGGCAGACGTTGCACTGGGAGACCTCCCACTAGGTGGGTAGATGACCTGGTAAAGGCTTCGGTAATCCGTCGGCTGCGAGTCGCACGAGACCGGTTCATGTGGCGACACTTGGGGGTGGCCTATTTCCAGCAGTGGGCGTCCTTCGGCTGAAATGATTACGAATTAAATAAACATCCTGCATTGGGGTCCCAGTGGTGGATTTGAGTCCTCTCTTGCATACAGAGAGGAGACTTGGCATTCGTGAGAATGGGAACTTTATATTATAGGTTGACATTAGTAGTTCCACTCTGTCAAATAAAAATAATAAATATCGCTAGACATTAACACACAGCGCCACCAAGTGCCACACTAAGCAAGGCTTGTGTCGTGGACACCAGGTAGTTGATATACTTCATAATTATAAATCAAAATCATCAATACAACCGTACAAGTTCATAAAAATCGGGGAATGTCTTTCTTTGACCTTGAAAAAGTCGTTCCACGACATTTACCACCTAGCACTGATTGACTGATTTCACCTTAGTCAGGTACCATTTATCTAAATACAAACTAAGAGAACTAACTTTGACACAAAAACTACCTACGACATTTTCTTCAATAATCGACCTCACTTAAAACCTAATCCCTAATGATTCCCATCCATTTTTCATCCCCGGGCTAGGGTTAGACCGCAGTCATTTTCGATCAGATAGGATTATATCTAGCACAATTCTACCTACGGTCGACGGCGACGGGTCGACCGCGTCGCTTAGCGTTCTTTTTGGATGTTAAGGAAATTAAAATTGTGAGCTCCTGAAATGGAAATGTTTTTTATGAGTTTTTGAAATCTTATTTTAGGTTCACGTTGGATTTATGAGTTTCTCTAGATTTAAATTCTTTTAGTGTAGGATTTTGATTGAACACTATTTATTTCCCAAGGTTCTCGTACGGTGCTCGCATTATGGTTACGTTCGTACGTTTTCGGGTGGGGTGAGAGTGAGACAAAGACAAAAACACGCTAGTCTTCATAACATTGCCCATATTGCACACATGCACGTATCATATTCTTTCCAGTGTATTTTTTCTCTTTTTGTAACCTGTTTAATATTCTTGTGTGTGTGCTTAATATAACTGAGAAGAAACGATGGATGAACTGTATTAAGACGGATATGGTAAGAAAAGAAGTGTCTGATGAGATGACGAAAAATAGAGGAGTATGGAAGAAGAAGACATGCTGCGCCGACCCCAAATAAATTTGGATAAGGGCAAGAGAATGATGATGTGTGCTTAAAGAAATATTTTTCTTACTTTCTTTATTTAATAAAGAGTATAAAAAAAAACACCTCTAAAGAAGCCGAAAGGCACTTGCTCTCCCCGTAATTGCTATCATTTTTTGTTCTACACCATACCTGGAAACCTCCCAGTTACGGAGATATTGGGGGTCAAAGTTCCAACTCTTCGACAAGGTTTTTTTAAACACAAGTTTTTAATGTAAGATTTTTACTTAAAACACTTCTCCGGTCCCCGTATTATTCAATCCATCCATCAGAGTTGTACCACCAAACATGATTTGTCACCCCAAAAAAAAATGTTGTTTCCCAGCAATATTTTTTGCGTAATGTTACTTATTTTGATGTACAGAATGCTTGGTTGACGGCTTCGTGATGAAGTGGTTTACACCCTGTATAGTTTATGACATTTGGTGCTAAACTACCTTCCCATAAGTGAAAAATTTCTGAATCGGATCAGTAGTTCCAAAAATTACCCAGTTTATCCAAACTTACAAGGTTTACCTAACCTTAAACTATAAGTAATTAAGTATGTATAATGTAATGCGATTGTAATCGATGCAAAAAGGAGTATGTAAGAACCGTAGCAAATGGCGGTCTATAATTTCTACCTACCCTTCGGAAAAATTTCATATAATATAGTACGATCTATTGGTGTACATTGTTAGAAAACAATGAAATAGGTAAGTACCCTGTACTTCCCGGAACTTTTTCCTCATAAAACTTTCCTTCTAATAAAATACTCCGTAAATAGTACCTACTTATCCATTACTTATCTATAATTCCAGTCGGTAGTGGAGTTATTTTTCAAAGCCCTCGTCAAAGAAAATACCAGATCCCTATATTATAGCTATTTTTATGTAGTGCCACAGCGTTGCTATGCTCTGATTTTACAGATACACCGGACAGGTAAATGACTATAGACCCTCGAAAATCCCTGCTTTTTATGTTCAGGAATGGAATATTTACACACACTATAATAATATATATAAAACAAAAAAAAAATTGTTGGTCAGGCTACCGACAATTTTTGTTTTGCGGAGAAAAGTGTCATAGGTGCGTTCAGCACCGCGTCTCGTCCCGCACTATTGGGCGCCGGAGGAGTGGCTACGCGAATTGCGAGTTGCGATTACGTAAAAAAATCATATAAAAAATTAAGAAGATTATTGACAAAAATAAGAAGAAGGTCCCATCTGCATTACTTATTATAATATTTTGGTGGCAATTAAAAGATCCTGTGATTGATAGTTTAGGAGAAAAATGGTAGTAAGTTATAAAAACAGAGGCCACTTTGCGTATTTATTTATGATATTTAAAATATTTTTTTTATTTTTTTTTTAAAGAATAGGACATGCTTTATGTTGTGTAGAATAATATATATTATTTTGAAAAAAAACCTTGTAAGGGTAAAAAAAAAGGTTCTAACGTATCCTAAATAAAGCCCAATTCACGTATATCTACGCCTTAAGCATAAGCGGCCTGTAATGCTCAAACTGCTGGGGCACAGCTTTGCTCCCTATGGAAAGCAGTGAGCCGGAGTCCACAATGTGGGCGTGCAGAATAGAGTGTACGGGTCATCCACCGTACAGTACGTTTACCTGGGTCATCATTATTGCGCCACACGCTCAGTATGACTCCATCATTTATATTATTGCACTTACACCGCAATAGTTCAGTACGTAATTCGGCGACATACCGTGCGCGTGACTCATAATCCCGTATCGTTCACCATTCATCCTAGTATAAATTAATCTTAATCTTATATTTGTGGAAACAGACAATACAGTGAATTTATTAACCTTAACTGACTTTCATCTCTTATCTCAACCGTTATCTCTATCTTATCCCAACCCCGAACATTGGTCCTTCGAGCACGTTAGCGGGACCGAAACGCGTGGGCAAAACTTTGTGCTTTGTGTGTGCGTTTTACCGGTTTCGTTATACGCAACTAGAAACCTTGGAAAATACAGTGTGTGTAATCTCGTGATCCTGTTCAACCCCGGTGCCTAGGAAGGCGCCACTTGGTCTCATCTCGTGATCCTGTTCAATCCCGGTGCCTAGGAAGGCGCCAATTAGTTTCATCTCGTGATCCCAGTGCCTAAGAAGGTGCAACTTGGTCTCATCTCGTGATCCTGGTCAATCCCGGTGCCTAGGAAGGCGCCATTTTATCTCATCACGCGACTTTATTCGATCCTAGTGCCTAGAAGGGCGCCACTCATTTCATCTTGCGATCCTGTTCGACCCCGAAGAAACCCTACAAGTAAGGTATCTTTCTCCTCACTTTTACTATGGCTACAATGGAGGACATTTTAGCTACTCAACAGCAAATCATTGAAGGCATAGATAGACTTTACTCCAACTTCAAGAAAGATGGAGCAGAGCGGAAGACCCCCGACTACCTACGTCGACGATTAGAAAGCTTAGAGCAATATTTTACGGAGTTTCATAACAATCATATGAATTTGTTATCCTTTGGTGATCGATCTCATGCTTATTTCACTACCGATCAGTATGATCAAATGAAGGTGAAATATAGCAATATTAAAACAGCCATTCAGAATTACAAGCCTTCCACAGACAGACCTCAGACCCCTGTTTTGAAACCCCCCACTTTTCAACCACCATCAATATCTCAAACCTCGACCCTCTCATCTCAAAATAATCCTCCTAAGGATAGCGTAAATGTAGAAGACCTCTTGAAGAAACAAGCTACTAATTTTAGGGCATTTTCAAGAGAAGCTGCTGACATTGATCTCAATCTTATCTCAGAAAAGTGGGAGTTCGAAGACATCCTAAAAACTTTAAAAACTCGTTGGGCAACTGTTGATACCCTACACTGGGAACTGGACAACGAGCTCAACGGCTCCAACGCCCAGTACGACGAGCAATTCTCGAACTACGAGAAATACTATAAAACTCTGAAAAGGGATATCAACCGAAAGATGTGGTCGGTGGCTCATATTGAAAAATCGACCCCAAGAATGGAAATAGCTACCTTTGAAGGAAGCTACACGTCCTGGATATCTTTCAAAGATCTTTTTACAGAAACTGTACACAATAATCCATCTTTATCTAACGCCCAAAAAATGCAGTTCCTGAAAAGTAAGATCAAGGGCGAGCCGGAAAAATTAATCCAACATCTTCAAATAAGTTCAGACATCTACCCTGTTTGTTGGAATATCCTTACGCATCGCTATGACAATAAGCGTCGTATCTCCTTCTCGACTATAGCTCTGTCAGTAACGCTATTCTTACTGTCACTAGTAAACCTATCTCAAGCATCTTATAGTTTTACCCCTTTGAGCAACAACAGCGTTTATTTCGATAAAATCTCTAACATGCATCTTATTAGAGACGATTGGCGTTTAATTGTTTATTATGACACATATCCCTACAAAGAAGGCACGTCGGCACTCGAGAAGTATATCAATTATCTTGAAACATTATGCTCCACTATTAAAGAACACACACCTTGCGACGGCATCATCTTACAACTCGGGCACGAGTTCGAAGAAATTAAACATTATGATAGTATGTTGACAATGGATGAATCATTTGTAACTGGAGACGAGCGGCGGCGCCGGCGTCGTGGTTTAATAGACGGAGTAGGCTACGTCGCTAACAGCTTGTTTGGCGTGCTAGATCAGCGTTTTGCGGAGAAATACGCACAGGACATCAACCTTTTGAATGAAAATGATAAACATTTGTATAGCCTCAGGAAGATACAAGACTCCATTCTGGACACGGTAACTAATATTTACAATGGAAAATTGGACTTCCATCTGATATCTCCTAAACAGCTGAGAACGGAATTAGGTTCTATATCAGCACATATCCCCAAGGACATGGCACTTCCTGTCAACCATTTGAACCTCAAGGATCTCTACAACTTGATAAAAGTGCGGACTAAGTACTATAGTAAGTACTTCATCATTGAAATAAGAATACCCCTCATCGAAAGAGACCTTTACGAAATCTTTAACCTCATTCCAGTCCCACGATTATTGAACCACGACATGATACATGTGAAAGTTATCTCAAGTATTGCTGCCATTAACCTCAGAAAAGACTCATACGTAACCCTTACTGATGCTGATCTCCAGTCTTGTATAAGACAAAATCCTGAGATGATTTTATGTCATACGAAGAACCCTATAAATATCTTAAAAGATGATCACAGCTTGTGTGAAACGATCCTACAAACAAGAACCTGTGAAACTATTGGAACCCCTTGTAAAAACATTTGGAAGGAATTAACAGCGGATAATAAATATTATTATTTTTGTTGCAAGGAGTGAAACTTTAAACTTCTCTGTGACGGCGAAATTACTGCCGTTAAATTGATGAATGCAGGTCTGTTGAATGTGGAGGAAGGCTGTTTGATAAAGACGGACAATTTCGTTGTCCATTCTAATAAAAGGCTGTCTAGCAAACTGAGTATTGGTGCAAGAATTATTGCGCCACAAATATCACCTATTAATCATATATTCAACATAACTATCCCTGAATCTCCTGAAATTAATCCTAATAATTCTGAAATATTGCGACAATTTGAAGATATACAGAAAAAGATTGAGATCATGAAACAAACTGAACCATTGAGTGATAAAATATCCTATCACGACATACATCTTTATAGCGTCTTGTATGCTCTAATCTTTGGAATCCTTATTACTGCGGCGATATACTGTTGGCGGCGTCACAGGCGGTCAAGACGTCGAGAAACCTCGGTGCCTGCTGGAGAGGTATCTACTGCGACCTCTTCACATCCCAGAAATGAGAGTGTTATAAGTGAGTGTAGTGCGGTTAGGGAAAAAAGGCAATCTTTAATCAAAGTGAAAAGTGCAGTAAGAGAGTGTTGTGATCTTAGGGAAAAAGGCCAATTTAGTCAATCCGTGAAAAGTGATCCCAAAAACCTTACTAAATCTAGCGAGTGTTTACAAACAGAAGATAGGGCCTCGTCCCCTGTTTTTCGCGTATTTTCCCTTCCCGATCTAAGATAAGCAGTTGCTAGACAATTTGTTATTATTTGAAATATTGTTAATCACTCACTACTAATCCTTATCCCTGTCATATAGTTGATAAGTTGAATATTGTTTATCATCTTGTAAATCTCATCTCCATCTTTATCCTACTAACCCCTATCTTTGCCCCCGGGAGCATGTACGGGTCATCCACCGTACAGTACGTTTACCTGGGTCATCATTATTGCGCCACACGCTCAGTACGACTCCATCATTTATATTATTGCACTTACACCGCAATAGTTCAGTACGTAATTCGGCGACATACCGTGCGCGTGACTCATAATCCCATATCGTTCACCATTCATCCTAGTATAAATTAATCTTAATCTTATATTTGTGGAAACAGACAATACAGTGAATTTATTAACCTTAACTGACTTTCATCTCTTATCTCAACCGTTATCTCTATCTTATCCCAACCCCGAACATAGAGTATTCCACACACACGTCTGCCTTTTACAAATGTTTTTTTCTGCGACATACAAAGAAAGAAAGAAAGAAAACATAACGGGTGTGAATCGACTCATCACGAAGCCGTCAACCAAGCATTCTGTACATCAAACGCTTTTTTTTTGGGGTAAAAGTCATACTTTGTGGTAGAACTCAATGTAACGCACTCAAAACATAGTGCTGATGAATGGACTAAATCGTACGAGGGTCGTGGAGGTGTTCAAAGTAAAACTCTAACAATACAACTTTTGTTTAATAATTAAAAACTTGTCAAAAAGTTGGAACTTCAACTCTCAATATCTTAGTAACTAGAAGGTTCCTAGATATGATGTCGAACAAAAAAAATTATCGCAATGACGGGGAGAATAAGTGCCTTTCGGCTTCGTAAAGAGGTTTTTTACGTCGTTTATTTATACACACCAGGTTAACGTCACAATGTTATCTTTCAGTCAATGTTAAAGTGAACATAAAATAATTTGTACTTGTTAACTTGTTGAACCTAGTTTGAAAGAGAAATCTATATCACCAAAATTAAAGAATAATTAGTAAATCATCAAAACTATATCATTATTACTCTTCTGCCCTCATCCTAATTTATTTAAGCCAAGGTCAGCGCAGCATATCTTTTTCTTTTATACTTCTACTAGCTGACCCACGCAACTTCGTCTGCGTCACATAATTGAGAAAAACGAAAGGAAAAAAACGGCCCGTTTTTGCAATATTTTTCATTCCTGCTCCGCTCCTAAAGATTGTAGCGTGATGTTATATAGCCTTCCTCAATAAATGGTCTATCTAACACAAAAATAATTTTTCAATTCGAGCCGGTAGTTCCTGAGATTAGCGCGTTCAACCAAACAAACAAACAAACTCTTCTGCTTTATAATATTATATAGTATAGATTACTCGTCATCCCCTCAGACACCTCCTTTCTTGCCATAATAACATATTTGACACATAGCCACAAAACTAATATAACAATCGAAAATCAATAGTAATGTGTCTGTGCTAGGGGCGGGGGCCCACAGGAAATAACTCGAGGACACACAGTCTAGCCGGTCGGTAGATACGGGGATATCAAACTCAAACTCAAACTCAAAGCATTTATTTCAACTAGACCATTACGGCACTTTTGAATGTCAAATTACAAATTAAATCAAAGCTACAGTCACAGTCACAAGGCATAATAACTTGAGAAAGTACTGTAGTTGCCCATTCCCTAGCGTAGATCTCTATGGAGAAGAACGGGCAAGAAACTCCATGGACACTCTTTTTAAATCAATATATTGTTACAAAATCTTGGTTACATCATTCATGTGTGATTATACATATATGTGAGAACGATGTAGAAAGACGTGCACATTAAGAGCGTCCAGAGAAAAGATTAAATCAACAGTGTAAAAAAAAAAGAAATTAAAATTAACCATGGCAGCTAAGAGATGACCAGTCCCAACTGACAGCGCCCGTTCACGAACATGACGCACGTATCGGCGCCATTCAACTCGACCATATTGAAGGGAGCTAAATGACCCGACACACCCGCCACCATCAGCGAGACATTTGAGTGAGCATGACAATCTCTCAGCCGCCAAGGCATATTCAAGTCGAAAAAAAGAAAAAGAAAACTAAATGTAAATGGTGGCTTTACAGTACATGTGATGGTAAGGATGACGACTTGTGTAGTCATCGTACCTAGGTTCTGTTCTGGCTCGCATTGATCGTCTAGTTTGCTTGTTCTCGTGATTGAAGATATTTAGAATAGTCGAACTTTCTTAATTAACCTTTGATGAACAACACTGTGTTTAATCTAGGAAGGATCGAACTTCCTTACACCAGTGTTTAGGAAACAATACTGTAGCATGAGAGTCATTTCGGGGTTTTAATCAACAATTAGGTTTAGATTAACCTTAGGTCAATCTTGAGTACACTCCACTGTTCGAACAATGTAGACTTATCAATCATTCTACTCGATAACGCGGAGTTTGTCTTAACTCATCTATGTTATTATTCAGTACAATACTTAATCCGTCTTCTTCGGATTTAATAAGGATTTTACGATTTACACTCAGTTAGGCACGTTAGAATGATTGTGTAAGTTGATTCATTGTGTATTGTGCTATTTATAGCTACCACTTTTGACTGATATCTTCAAGCATGGGGAAACCCTACACCGCGATACGGTCCTTAATCAATGTTATTGGGGGGCAATCGACTCCCTATGTCGCTACGAAGCGTTGGTGATTCCCTCATTCCATATAGGCGGGTACTTGCATTTTTTTAGTTATTTGCCACATTCCCTTTAGGGCAGGCTTCCCCCAGAACCATGGATTTTATATGTGTTTATATTTGAGTTATATTTAGATTTGGCCAAATCTAGGTCGGGAGTCGAATTGCAAGACATGGCGTGTATGGTATGCTAAGTTATCACCGCCAGAAGTGTCGATCAGTCATGTTACTCAGAGCCATCAGTTTATCGGAGTTGAGAATTTTAATGTGTATTATATCACAACACAACCGAAATGTCCCTCTCTCACAAGAACAGTATTTCTCCTCTTAAATAATCAAGTGATTATTGACTTGAACCCACATAATTTTATTATCAACTGCTTAATTCCTTGTTCTGTAGCTGGGTCGCTGATACTAGTGACTTGAATCAAAGTGATGTTAAAGCTACAGTAGACTAGTGTCTCTGCTCGCTCAGGTTATGATTTTACTGAAGTATGCTAATTTAAGTTTAATTCAGCTCTGAAGGAGCTTGAGTCTCAAATTAATTAAATTATCTGGCTTAGGTCGGGATTTCTATCTCAGACCTAGTCTATAGGAGTACAAATGATTATATTTAGATAAATCCAATAATGTAAATATCGTGTTAGGTGAGGGTCAGTATGCATATAGAGAATCCACTATTGGAGGTTGGAATTGATCTATTATTCTGATTTAAGGCAACATTACTGTTAAGTCTTGGTCTTAGTCTTATCTGTTCTCCATTATTAAATTCTCTATACATATAATTTTGGAATACAAAAGAAAGAGTTAATTATTGTTTGTATTATTCATTTATTTGCGATAGATGTACGAAAGAAACTGTTTGTTTAATTAGGCCTAGGTTCGCTAAAATGGTGACGAACCTAGGTCGAGTGTCCCATTCCTAAACCTAGTCAGATAAGGGAAAACGGAACATCTCAAGCGAAAAACCCTTCTGACATATACAAATTAAGTCTACACACATATGTACATAATATTGACAATTATCTATATCTTTACAGAAGTCTCAAAAGAACCGAGAGAAGAGGTAGTATACACATAATTGTTATATATTTTACCAAAGATACTTAAGTCACAAGATTTGAACTTAGAATACTTTACCAGATTTAGCTCTGTCTCCCCGTCTCGAATTTCACTAGATTCTATCTATCTAAGAAGTGTAAACCCACTACACTGGGTAATACACTGTTTCTAATACAATTTAGTAGTAATTTAGTAGTACTAAAACACTGCTTCTACTTTAATACAATACAATCTTCAAATTAAGACTATGGCTATTCGACCGTCTCCGCTCGCTGCCAAAATCGTAAGGGGCTCGTCTGCCTCGTTTCTCTCCCTGCCAAAACAGTCAGATTGGCTCCGCCTGTAAAGTGAAAATCAAAACAAAGTAATTTGCTCATTGGTTGTAATAAGCAAGATGCTCGCTTATTGGTCAATAGCATGGCGTCTGGTCAATTCCCGCCAAATATCACCAACATGTGTTTAACATCCCACCAGATATTACGAAAGGTCGCTTCAACTTACAATTTATTGCCCTTTGAGTGTCGTCTAGCAATATTATTTTAAGACTAAATTCAATAGATTTTTTTATTTTATAAGTGTTTTTGGGGTTCTTTTGCTTATCTTTTGTTTCTAAATAATTTCTTTCATAGATATTTCAATAAGCAATTTTGACAAGGGTTGAAGTTTATGGATGGCTATAAAGTGTGTTATTTATCTTTTCCGTATGCGCAAAAGAAATAGTGGTCCGATGAATGACCATCTCACACTCCCCCAAATAGATTTATTTAATCACCTAGTACTTACATATCTCTCCATCATTACACTAGGTCGTTGAAAAATCTATTTCCTTCTCTACATTCTCACGCTAACCTTAATTTTCCCACGTCTATTTGTTTTGCTTTCAAGTACGATAATAAACCTATTCAACTTGATGTCCTTTTTTTTTTTTAGTTTGGGTTTACTGTTTTATGACGGTGGCAACGCATTCATTTGTCTCCTTTGTTCGTCCTAAACCATTACCAAATTTTACTTTATTTGTTGTTTTGGTAATATCGAAACAAGTGAATGGCATTATAATTCCCTTTGACTTTGTCAGTATGGACATCAATTAAAGTATATACATTACTATATGGAACTGCTCCAATTACATAAGGTCCTTCGTATAGCCGCATAAATTTCTTCGTTAGCTTTTTGTCGGCATCTGACTTTGCAAAAGTTTTAAGTTTTACTAGATCTCCTATTTCGAACTGTATTAATTTATGATTCTTGTTATAATGGAGTTCTCTATTCACCGCCGCTTTGGTTATATTTTGTCGTGCTTGATTACGTATCTGCTCTAGTGTTTCCAATTGTATATCGGTTCCTCTCGCTACGTCTTTATCAAAATCAGTCGAAAGTAGGGTCCTTTTTCCCCATGCTATCTCATTCGGTGAATACCCCGTTGTGGTGTGCACTACCTGATTGTAACAATCCTCTATGTCCGGTACTAAATCTACCCAAGATTGATGCGATTTGTCGCAATACGTCCTGAACAATCGTCCTAATTCCTTATTTACTCTCTCCGTAGAGTTCGGTCGCGGATTCCTAATGGATGTGTGCGTTAATTCGATGCCTAGCTGACGAATTCCCGACTCGAAAACCCTTGAAGTAAAATTCGCGCCTCTATCTGAACATAGTGTTTTTATCTTGACCTGTCCGTGGAACTTCTTAATGCATGTTAATGTTGCCTTTCCACTCGCTTGGCGTAGCGGGTATAATTTGATTAATTTACTATAGGCGTCTTGTACCACAAATATGTATTTGAATCCAAACCGTCCTGTCGGTAAAGGTCCATAGATATCGCAAAAAACACGTTCACCTATCTCCTTTGCTATCACGGTTTTAATCGGCCCAGTATGTGTTTCTGGCGCGTGTTTCGATTTCTGACATACCTCACAAGCCCTTACGACCTGACCTATTAAGCGAGACATGTTTGAGAAGTAGTATCGACGTTTCATCAAAGCATAGATCTTGTAACGTCCGAAATGACCTACTTCTTCATGTATGCTAACAATCAAATCCCTTTGTAATTTCTCGGGAACATACAATCTCAAGGTTTCCCCTTTTACGTCTGTTCTATATAAAACCCTATCTTTAAGCTCGTAATATTTTGACTCAGGTGTGTCCGCTATCTTCATACGTCTCATTATTTCGCTAGCTATCTCGTCACTCTCTTGATGACTACCTATTTCTTTCCACCGGTCTTGTACTACCTGACCCAACGATACTTTGAACAAATTCATTTCAGGCCACACCGTTTTATTAGTTAATACATCGGTGGTCCCTTTTATATGTCTAGATAACACGTCAGCTACCGTGTTTGACTTCCCCTTTACATGCTCAATTGTGTAATTGAATCGCCCTATGTAGTGTACCCAGCGTACCATACGTGCGCTCAATAGTTTACATGTTTGTAAGAATATCAGACTCTTATGATCGGTCCTAATTACTAACCGTGCCCCTCTTAAATAAGTTTCAAACTTAGATAAACTAAAAATGATAGCCCATAATTCTTGTTCTGTAACTGTCCATTTACGTTCCGTCTCAGACAACGACTTACTACAGAATCCTATTATCTGTTCCTCTCCTACATCATTCAGCTGGTAAACATATCCTGAAACTCCTAGGTTACTGCTGTCGGTTTGCAAATAATAAGTCTCCTTAGGATTTGGGTGTGCGAGGAGTATTGTGTCCACAAATAATCTCTTAACCTTTTCAAAACAATCATTTGTTCCTTGTGTCCATGACCATTTTGTATTTTGTTTTAATAGGTCACAGAGTGGTCTAACTTCTTCGCTATATTTCGTGATAAACCTTCTAAAATAATTGATTAATCCCAAAAATCCTCGTAATTGCTTTTGTGTCCTAGGTACGGGAAAATCTAGTATGGCCTCCACCCGTTCTGGATCCATACGTACCCCCTTCGTATTTACTATATGTCCCAACAACTTCACTTCTACACATAAGAATCGACACTTTCCTAGTCTACCAGTTAATCCTGCGGTTTCTAATTTGTCTAGTACCTGATCTAAGTGTTCTAGATGTAACCTTATGTCCCCTGTCGTATATATGACAATGTCATCTAGATAATTTACGCAAAATTCACGTACTCCCTCTAATATAGAATCCATTGCTCTCGAGAATCCTGCCACGGATGTCTTTAATCCTTGAGGTAACACGCGATAAGTATAGGTTCGTCCCATGAATGAGAACCCTGTATACTTTCTTGAATTTGGATGTAAAGGTATTTGAAAATAAGCATTATTTAAATCAATCAAACTGATATAATTTATTCCGTGAAAGGACTGTAAAATCTCTGACGTGAGTGGTGGCGCTCCTGCGTCCCCAATCATTTTCTTATTTAATTCGCGCGCGTCTAACAAGATCCTTATTGTCCCATCTCGTTTCTTAGTGAAGGTAAGTGGGCTACAATATGGAGTTGCCTCCTGTCTGATCACACCAAATTTTTCTAATTCGCTTAATTCCGCTTTAACTTGTTCCCTATAAGCCAAAGGTATTGGATAACTATGCTTCACAAAAGGGATTTCATCTACTAACTCAATAACGTGTTCATACCTATTTGTCAACCCTAGCTTGTCTGCAAATACTTTACAATGTTTGTCTAGTACAGGTAATAATAGTTCCTTTTGTTCACTATTTAAGGTTGAATCGTCTAGGTGATTGTCTTTATTGTTTCCACCATACGTTTCTTTACTCGACTTGTTATGCTCTACCGGCTTAGTGCCTTTGTTTAGCATCAAGTTAATGGTTGCTGCATTTGTCTCTCCCCCTAACCTTTCAAATTTGCAATCTGAATTCAATCTTACGCAAGACCTAACTCCCAAATGCTCTATTGTTAACGTCCGTTCGCTTCCACAGTTTACTACTCCTTTTACTCGTTCTAGCCAGTCATACCCTAGTATTAATGATCTGGGTAACCGCCGCATAATTAAAACAGGTGCTTCGACTAAGGTACCACCTAATTTGAACTCTATTAAAACCATCCGATTTGTACTTTCGCTCCGTGATCCGAACGCTCCTTGTATATGAATAGCTGGAATAGCAATCTCAGGTAAAATTTCATTTCTCCTTAGAATAGACTCGTATAATTCTCTAGTTATTCCGCCAATCTGGCTCCCTGTATCGATAAGTGCATTTATACTTCTGCCGTACAGTCTCACGCATACCTCAGGTAATTTAGGTAAAGAGTAATCAATCTCTACGTCTTCCGACTCGACGAGTTCGTGAATCATTGTATACGTATGTAATTTTTTCACCACGGAAGGCTCACACACAATACATATCTCGACGCACTCTGCTACGTTGCCAAACTGATTTCCTAATTAAGATTCCTATGCTTTTAATTACTGAGTGATAATCATATCCGTCACCGCCTGTGTTAGGTTTTAGTAGTCGTTTAAGGCCTCCTTCGCCAACTCCTAAACTCTGTCCCGACTTCCATCCTTTGTTAGTTAAAATTTTGTAAGCTACTCCTATCCTGTCGCGTTCTGAGGTCATTTTGTTTCCCGTGCTACAAAATAAAATACTATAATATTATATTATTGGACCTAGTTTGTGTAGGGAATTCTAGTTTTTTATTGGTTGTCCCTCCCCCACATGTTTCGACGTGTTAGAACCTTCGCCCTCCTTTACAAAAGCGATAGCCGGTCTGACGTTGGTTCTCCGCAATTAAACTCTATATTTTTAAACTTCATGTTTCTAAGTATCTTATCACTATTAATATACGCATACCACTCTACTCACCACCATTCCTTCATTCTTATACTAATGCAAAACTTTCAATTTTGTTGTAAACAATTGTATTGAAATCTGGCCGTGTAATATCACGACACGATACTTGCATTAACAGGGAGTCGAACCCATAATTACTGTTGCACTGGAACACAATCAAAAGTCTAATAAATCGTTACCTACTTAAAACTAGGAACTTCCATATATAGCATATGGGAACTGAACCCATTAACCGTGACACAGGAATTTAATTACTTATCAACTATTGCGCCAGGCGGGAATCGAACCCAAAATCCATGACAATGGAATACATCTTTGTATTATTGTATCAATTGATAAATCATGCGGGAATTGAACCCGCTACCAGTGATTGAAGGATTCAATCACGACAACTAAACCATTATCGTAACATCTGTTATTTATCGTAGCCGTTGTAAGCTCTAGATGCGCCGTCTCTCACAATTCCTAGAACCATAAAATTACGTTGTGTTTTTACTGTATTAACCCATTCATTCTACTGTATTTATTTTTCTACTAACCGTTTAACCCTAGAACCGTACCCATATTAGACTTTCAGTAACAGTACCCTGGGGTACTGGAGTACCCCGGTAAATAAAACAGTGTTTTCACATAAGAAGAAACATTTATTAATAATTAACTTACTTAGACTTTTAGGGTACTAATTTCAGCCTTACATAATTATAATTAGACCTAAATAAAATGAACTTTTCTTAATAATTTTGGCAAATATTTGTGTGGTGCTCTAAACGCATATAACTTTTATATTTGTCACATCGAGTGCGTGATTGACGGTCTTTTGACCTGCGACAAAATAAACATATTCCAAATTTTGAATCTAAAGGGGTTGCAGCATCAGAAGACCGTTGCTTTTCTAATATACCGCCAATACTTATTTGGATATGCATTGGCAAAGTTTTGTATGAAAATCTGTCCTCCAAATAAGGTTTTCTAAGGTAAATACTCAAAGTTTTGAAATAAATTCGTCTTTTCTTGAAAACTATAATCACTTTTTCTTCATCATGAGAGTCCAGAAGAAGGATTTGAATATCATTTTCTAATGGATTTTGACGTAAAGCCATCTAAAAAAAGAATTCTTCAAAATACATACAATGAAACACAAGACAACAAAAATGTCTAAATATAGTAAATATTAAGTACCTACACATTGTTTTTGAACTAAGTTATGTCGAAGGTATTATGCAAATGAAAAATATGTATCAAACAAAGAAATAATATTTAGTATTTTGTAAAAACATTTACAAAATAGTGATGAATAAAATTACCTTAACAGTACCCAGGGGTACTGGAGTACCCCAAGCACGCCTAACCACGACCACACGCTAATAGAACTTACGCCTGGCCGATGCTTCGACGCAACCCCCTACCCCGCACAAATACACGGCAGCGCGAAGAGATCCGTTGTTAAACGTAAAAGTAATCGCAACTTTTCAAAACAAATTATCAATTGTACCCCAGGGTACGGTTCTAGGGTTAAATCCATATAATGTTAATTTATTCGTCCGTTTAAGCAACCTTCTCGTCAGACATCTGGTAAATTGCTAAGGGATAAACACAAGGTAAACACACAAGATGAAACAAGTTAATATCTCCGGCCTCAGTCTCCTCCTGAAGTATTGAATCTAAGAAATAAGCTAATCTATGAAATAAACTTAAGGAAAATATTTCCGGCGTTGTAGTCTCTTCCTTGGAATCCTGTAGATTGTACATTTATTTGTAAGACATACAGCTTATTTCTGCTCCCCCTATACATAAGATAAATGTAAATATACAACATATTATACATAGCAAATGCACAGTGTGTATTTTATCTCTCCTCTCAGTATTTCCAAAAATTTCTAAATTCTATCTCACATCATGATCACGATACTTAATTTCTACGTTGTGTTCTTTTATTTTATATAAATAGATCTAGTCATATCGTTATTTCGAATATGTACTTAGATCCTGGGTCACGCGGCATCAAATTCTGTGATGGTAAGGATGACGACTTGTGTAGTCATCGTACCTAGGTTCTGTTCTGGCTCGCATTGATCGTCTAGTTTGCTTGTTCTCGTGATTGAAGATATTTAGAATAGTCGAACTTTCTTAATTAACCTTTGATGAACAACACTGTGTTTAATCTAGGAAGGATCGAACTTCCTTACACCAGTGTTTAGGAAACAATACTGTAGCATGAGAGTCATTTCGGGGTTTTAATCAACAATTAGGTTTAGATTAACCTTAGGTCAATCTTGAGTACACTCCACTGTTCGAACAATGTAGACTTATCAATCATTCTACTCGATAACGCGGAGTTTGTCTTAACTCATCTATGTTATTATTCAGTACAATACTTAATCCGTCTTCTTCGGATTTAATAAGGATTTTACGATTTACACTCAGTTAGGCACGTTAGAATGATTGTGTAAGTTGATTCATTGTGTATTGTGCTATTTATAGCTACCACTTTTGACTGATATCTTCAAGCATGGGGAAACCCTACACCGCGATACGGTCCTTAATCAATGTTATTGGGGGGCAATCGACTCCCTATGTCGCTACGAAGCGTTGGTGATTCCCTCATTCCATATAGGCGGGTACTTGCATTTTTTTAGTTATTTGCCACATTCCCTTTAGGGCAGGCTTCCCCCAGAACCATGGATTTTATATGTGTTTATATTTGAGTTATATTTAGATTTGGCCAAATCTAGGTCGGGAGTCGAATTGCAAGACATGGCGTGTATGGTATGCTAAGTTATCACCGCCAGAAGTGTCGATCAGTCATGTTACTCAGAGCCATCAGTTTATCGGAGTTGAGAATTTTAATGTGTATTATATCACAACACAACCGAAATGTCCCTCTCTCACAAGAACAGTATTTCTCCTCTTAAATAATCAAGTGATTATTGACTTGAACCCACATAATTTTATTATCAACTGCTTAATTCCTTGTTCTGTAGCTGGGTCGCTGATACTAGTGACTTGAATCAAAGTGATGTTAAAGCTACAGTAGACTAGTGTCTCTGCTCGCTCAGGTTATGATTTTACTGAAGTATGCTAATTTAAGTTTAATTCAGCTCTGAAGGAGCTTGAGTCTCAAATTAATTAAATTATCTGGCTTAGGTCGGGATTTCTATCTCAGACCTAGTCTATAGGAGTACAAATGATTATATTTAGATAAATCCAATAATGTAAATATCGTGTTAGGTGAGGGTCAGTATGCATATAGAGAATCCACTATTGGAGGTTGGAATTGATCTATTATTCTGATTTAAGGCAACATTACTGTTAAGTCTTGGTCTTAGTCTTATCTGTTCTCCATTATTAAATTCTCTATACATATAATTTTGGAATACAAAAGAAAGAGTTAATTATTGTTTGTATTATTCATTTATTTGCGATAGATGTACGAAAGAAACTGTTTGTTTAATTAGGCCTAGGTTCGCTAAAATGGTGACGAACCTAGGTCGAGTGTCCCATTCCTAAACCTAGTCAGATAAGGGAAAACGGAACATCTCAAGCGAAAAACCCTTCTGACATATACAAATTAAGTCTACACACATATGTACATAATATTGACAATTATCTATATCTTTACAGAAGTCTCAAAAGAACCGAGAGAAGAGGTAGTATACACATAATTGTTATATATTTTACCAAAGATACTTAAGTCACAAGATTTGAACTTAGAATACTTTACCAGATTTAGCTCTGTCTCCCCGTCTCGAATTTCACTAGATTCTATCTATCTAAGAAGTGTAAACCCACTACACTGGGTAATACACTGTTTCTAATACAATTTAGTAGTAATTTAGTAGTACTAAAACACTGCTTCTACTTTAATACAATACAATCTTCAAATTAAGACTATGGCTATTCGACCGTCTCCGCTCGCTGCCAAAATCGTAAGGGGCTCGTCTGCCTCGTTTCTCTCCCTGCCAAAACAGTCAGATTGGCTCCGCCTGTAAAGTGAAAATCAAAACAAAGTAATTTGCTCATTGGTTGTAATAAGCAAGATGCTCGCTTATTGGTCAATAGCATGGCGTCTGGTCAATTCCCGCCAAATATCACCAACATGTGTTTAACATCCCACCAGATATTACGAAAGGTCGCTTCAACTTACAATTTATTGCCCTTTGAGTGTCGTCTAGCAATATTATTTTAAGACTAAATTCAATAGATTTTTTTATTTTATAAGTGTTTTTGGGGTTCTTTTGCTTATCTTTTGTTTCTAAATAATTTCTTTCATAGATATTTCAATAAGCAATTTTGACAAGGGTTGAAGTTTATGGATGGCTATAAAGTGTGTTATTTATCTTTTCCGTATGCGCAAAAGAAATAGTGGTCCGATGAATGACCATCTCATACATAGAACTCACACAAATGTGCTATGCAGTTATATAATACTACGAGATGGAATCTATACAATGCAAGATCATCGGCTAATGTGCACCTTGCTTTTATTGTGGTTTCAGTCGAGCTCGTTTGAGGAATTATAAAAGTGAGCTAGCTTTGGAGGGAATATTAATAATAATAAATAAAATAACTGTGCTCAACTCGAGGCCCCTATGTGCTTTGTCGAGTGATCCTAACGAGTTTGAGGTTTTAACTCCTTCTCACTTCCTCATAGGAAGGGAACTCTTATCTGTACCAGAGCACGACTTAACGGATTTGTCCGGATCTAGACTGAATCGTTGGCAGCTTGTCCAACAAATGTCACAACAATTCTGGAAACTTTGGAGACAGGACTACTTGCATACACTGCAACAACGGCAAAAGTGGTTTACCAACTGTCGAAATCTCAATATCGGTGATCTTGTTCTTTTAAATTCTGATGCACCATCGCTTCAATGGGTTTTAGCTCGAGTTTCCAAATTGCATAGTGGACCGGACGGAGTCGTGCGTGTAATAAGTGTACGTACTGCCAATAACCACGAGTTGACTCGTCCTGTTTCAAAGGTGAGTCCTCTCCCGTTGGATCAGGACTCAGAATAATTCTTTATTAAATAATTTTAACCGTCAATATGTAAATTCTTGTTCATGTATGACTTCCTATTATTACTATTTCTTCTATAAAATACAGTCCACTTGCTATACTATATTTATCTATATAAATCAACCTACCTTAAACACACACAAACTCACATCAATTTGCATAATTCAAGGATCAACAAATTCAAACCAATTATCCTGGTATCGTAACTGGAAAATCCTTGCGGATTTCGGTGGGGGGAAATGTTGGGTTTAATTCTTACTGGCTTGATTTGAAACGAACCATCTTTCCCGCCTCAACGCGTTCAACCAATCAGACGCGCGGAAATCTGACAGCGCTCCGAACGAATGAGCGGTAGCGCCACCTCGAGAGACATCTTGAAAGAAACGCGTGCGCGGCTCCGTAAAATATTACGAAAACTCTGAATATTCCTAATTATAAACTGTATAAACTGTCTAATCCTCTTGTGCTAAGTGCTGTGAACCTCTGTGAATGGATTCCTAGTCCCGGGACAGCGCAAAGCGGTGAAAAGACGTCGGTAAGTTTCTTATATATCAAGCCAGCATCTTGTTCCTAGATTTCAAAATTTAAAGCTATCGAACCACACATTTTGGTACCCCCGTACGTCATCAGTTTATAACATCGCATCGCAATTTCTTATTTTAATTAAATACACGAAGGTCTATACAATATTTATCAAAAACAGTTCAATTTTCTCCATTAACACATCAAATAATATATAGTTTAAAAAAAGCAAAAGAAAACCAGAAAGTGCAAATGAAAAATTATGTTATACTACAATGACGGATGTCAAAACCTGTCAAACCATTCAATCAAAATATGAAAATTACCGAAAAATATAAAAGGAATGCATGATGCGATAAAATAATGATCACGAGAGCTGCCTCCCGACGACGCGCACGCCTACCATCCCCGGACTCGTCGCTCAGCTCCGCCTCGCCGCCACCGGACCCCGGTTCACCAGTGTCAACGGTTGCGGCAGTTGCGTCGAGCTCGAGCGACGAATATTTCTCTCCGCCGACGTCGCCAACACCTGTACGTCGTGCGGGGAGAGGCCGGCCACCGAGAAGCTTGGGACTTAGGGGCCAACAGGCCCCGAGCCGGGTCCCCGCTACCGGTGGTTGTGTGCAGCGCATGAGATGGACTCAGTCCATGAAGGAGAACGCCATGCGCGCATACTACGGGTCTACAGAGGGGGGAACTAACCTCACTGCGTACCGTGTTAGGATGCTGTCTCTGTTCCAGGATCTTGAACCAGCCGTCAACGTCTCGGCCCAACGACTGTCGGATCAGGTGCGGGTCATTCAACGCAATCACATGTTGGATGACGCCGCGCTTGATAGGCTGCGCTCAGAGGTACTGAGCAATCGTATCATCTTGACTCCGGCACAAACCGCGGTGCAAGCGTCAGCTATTGATGCAACCCCACCGCGGTCCAATCCTGCTGTTGTAGAGGAAGATGGTAGGGTTGCCACGGTAAGTAGCCAGTGCAACGACCGATTGAGGAGCGCACTGGAGGATGCGCTTCGCGAGTATCGATCAACTCCTACCGAACTTAGGCCCCGCTTACCACGGTTACCCATGCATAAGAAAAATAGGGCGCTGGTGTGTGCCCTGGACTCGCAACTCAAGAATGTATTCGAGAGTAGCGAGGACCTCGTTGATACACACTCGATCCTGTTCTGTGGGGCTGTTGCGGCATGTCGTTTAGCTAATGTCAAGTTCCCGAACTGTGACTTAGCTACTCGACCAAAACCTGCCGTACCAGTCTGGCAGCGCAGGATTGAGCGTCGTATCGACGGAGCCAGGGTACTCATCGGCAAACTATACTGCTTCAGGGAGGGCAATACACGACCACGCGTGATGCGCTTTGTGAGGCGGGCATTCTCGGGGACTGAAATCAGTCCTCAAGAATACATGTCCCGTGTCACAGAGCGCATCGACTTCCTGAAGCAGAAAGTTTATGCATGGGCGAGCCGTATTCGGCGGTATAAGCGACGGGTTGATCGGTATTCGCAGAATCGCATGTTCCAGTGTGACGAGAGGTGGGTATATAGAGCTTGGGAGCGACCTGACCAAAATGTGACAGACGTGTGCCACCCGGGTGATGCCGCTACGAGTTCCTTCTGGCGCAGCATCTGGTCGGTGCCCGTCTGTCATTCTGAGGCTGATTGGATGCGCGATGTCGAGCGAGTGTGTGAACCTATTCCAGAAATGGCACCAGTTGTAATCACATCGTTAGATATAGCCAGAGCAGTTCGTCCGTTACCGAACTGGAAGTCACCGGGACCGGACGGACTGCATAACTTCTGGCTCAAGTGGCTTAGTAGTTCACACACTTGCCTGGCATCCCAATTCCAGTCATCCTTAGAGTCTGGGTCCCTGCCGCAGTTCTTAACAACAGGCGTTACTCACCTGCTCCATAAGTCAGGTAGTCCCACGGAACCCCAGAACTACAGACCGATCACGTGTTTGTCGACGGTCTATAAACTTCTTACATCCATTTTGAGAACGAAAATTAATACACACATTGACAATAACTCCATTATGTCTGCGTCTCAAAATGGATGTAGGAATGGGTCCCGTGGTACTAAGGAGCTACTCCTCATCGACATGGCCATTAGCCAACAGGTCCGTCGATCCCGCAAGGATCTGTCAACATGTTGGATAGATTATAAGAAGGCCTACGACTCGGTGCCACATTCATGGCTCATGAGGGTGCTGGAGTTGTACAAGATAGATGCAACTCTATGCACCTTCCTTAAGTCATGTATGGGGCAATGGAGGACGGTCCTTCGATATCCAGGATGTCGACGGATCCAGGGGAACGATGAATCTGTATGGATAAAACGGGGAATATTCCAGGGCGACAGTCTGAGTCCACTTTGGTTCTGTTTAGCCCTGAATCCTTTAAGCACATTGCTGGAGAATTCAAGGCTAGGCTACCAGTTGAGGAAAGATGGTCAGGTTATATCTCACCTGCTTTACATGGATGACCTGAAGCTCTTTGCTCCCAACAAATTGCGACTGATGGAGCTACTGAAAGTAACTGAAACTTTTAGTAACGCCATCAGGATGGAATTTGGTGTGGACAAATGTGCAGTCATGTATGTAAAGCGAGGGGAGATTATGGAATCCGAGGGGCTTCAGCTCTCGGATTCCATACACCTAAGATCCCTTTCCTCATCCGAGAGCTATAAGTATTTGGGTATGTCGGAAGCGTTAGGTATCAACGTAACTGACATGAAGCAATCGTTGAGGGAGCGCTTCTTTGGTCGCCTAAAGAAGGTATTAAATAGCCTTCTTTCAGGTGGGAACAAGGTGCGCGCCTTCAACGGTTGGGTCATGCCGGTTTTAATGTACTCTTTCGGCATACTCAAATGGACCCAGACCGAACTCGACGCTCTGGATAGAAGAGTCCGTACACTGTTGACCGAAAATCGGATGCATCACCCACGATCATCGGTGATGAGACTGTACATCCCGCGGAAGTGCGGGGGTCGAGGCTTTTTAAATGCGAAGACCCTCCACAACCGCGAGGTGTGCAGCCTCAGGGAATATTTTCTAAAAGCCGAAGTGGGTATGCACCGAGATGTGGTCGCAGTGGACAAGGGACTCACCCCGTTGTCCATGGCTAAAGAGAACTGGCGCAAACCTGTAATACTTACTACCGATGACCGCAAGAAAGAATGGCAGGGCAAGGTGCTTCACGGGCGCTTCTACCGGGCTCTTCATGGGCCCGATGTAGATTTTCTAGCGTCCGTGTCCTGGCTACGTTTTGGTGACCTCTTCGGGGAAACTGAAGGTTTTATCTGTGCAATTATGGACGAAGTTATGTTAACGAACAACTACCGGAAATATATTATGAAGGACGGGACGGTTGACGTGTGTCGGGCATGCCACTGTCCGGGTGAGTCCATCAGACATATTATTTCTGGTTGTTCCCGTCTAGCTAACGGCGAGTACTTGCACAGACACAATCAAGTAGCCAGAATTATTCACCAGCAACTTGCGTTGAAATTTAAGCTTGTGGAATCTGAGGTACCGTACTACAAGTATGTGCCCGACCCAGTTCTCGTGAAAGACCATATCACGCTGTACTGGGATCAGTCTATCATTACTGACAGGACTATTGTTGCCAATAAGCCTGACATAGTGGTGATAGACCGATCAGCGCGCCGAGTAATGATAATCGATGTTACTATCCCTCATGACGAGAACCTCGTGAAAGCTGAGAAAGAGAAACAAATGAAGTATCTCGACTTGGCACACGAGGTTCGCGACATGTGGAATATGAACTCGGTTATCATTGTGCCGATTGTCGTGACGGCCAATGGCCTGATAGCCAAGAGCCTCGACGAACATCTGTCGAAGCTCTCTTTAGGCGGTTGGATCAAGGGCCTGATACAGAAGGCAGTACTCCTCGATACGGCTCGCATTGTGAGGAGGTTCCTGTCTCTGCAACCCTAACCACCGGTGACTTGGACCCTGCTCCCGACACCGGCGGATCCCTATTTTTTATATTTTTAAATGTTTTTATATCTTTTTTAGGAATATTTAAAAATGTACTAAGTAAGATGAATAATAAATAAAGGAGATAATAAAATAATAATAAATAAATCATTTATTAGGGACCAAACATTTTGTACATTTTATGTACCCACCAAACTGCGTAACAGTTTGTCGGCGGGATAAGCGCTCGTCTTAATACATTTTGGTTCAAATAGTAATTGTAAGAATTATTAAGCAGCAATAGAAGTTACACACTGTGGCGGTGAGAGCCGCCGCAGAATAGAGTTATTATTTCCTATTTCTTACAGCACAGCCAACTTAGTTAAGGGTATGTCAACACCAAAATGCGGGCACACTGTCTATTTGTATCCGAGTAAACGAGATCGAGAGAGTTACTGGGCAGCCAGGTTTTAGAAGAAAATAATGAATAAATGTTGAAATGTAAAAAGTGTGGATTAAAAACATATGACGGAACCGTTTAATGATGATTGTAAGACGACCACCGCGGATTTGCGTTGCCGTGCACGCCGATGTGATTACTACATTTTAAAACCTGACACTTCGTCTTTTTTCTTTCTTTCTTTCTTTCATAGTGACGTCACATCCAACCACACGGCAGCAAGATGCAAGCTAGATCCAAGCCAGGACAAGGATGAAGCAAAAGATTTGTGGAGTCAAATTGTCTGTTCTAATCAAGAATCTGAATCTCAGTCAGTTGACAACATAATAATTCATTATTATGTTTATTTAAACCTCTCAAAATTGTTCATACAGTCCACTTCTCAAAGAATTGGAGGCCCAAGTGCCACAATTAAAATATTATTACATATTTTTTTAATGTGCTAAAGCAAATATTTTTAAAAAAAAAACATCAATTAGCCTTTGCCAGCCTCTTAACAAAGCTATAGATTAAAGAGTGCAAACGCAGAGAAGGAAAACTTTAGAGAGACATACACTTAACCTCATTGTGACTTTTACCAAAAGAGTTTGACCCTTCCGATACCCAGCATGCAGGAAATGCCTGACCATACCTGCATGAAAATCCAGGTATGGTCCGATGTATGAACGTGAACAAAGCATGATGTTATGATTTTCATTACAGAAACATACCGAAGTCCATTAACAAAAAACCATGAAAATCACAATGAAATGCAGTGTCTACAATATTGCGAAATATAATTTGCGCCTATGTTTCATACATACCTAATAAACGTTAAAATGTATGTTGAGCACACGTCAGCCCACGTCAGCCCACGTCAGATGACGTCACGTACGTTAGATAATGTCACTCGTACAGTCATGTTGACAGCGAACTCGTTTGCTTTGTACATTGTCTGACATTTAAGCTACCTGTAGTTTAATAATGTACTGTTTTAGTATGGATAGCATGTATTCAATAGAATCTATTAATCTGATGTCGTTTTGTCAATACAAAATTATCAATCTTTTGAAATACCTCTTCTAAATTACCATGATTATCGTATGCTGGCTGAGTCGTTGCCCGACCACCCCGGGCTAAGGAAGTGGCATGCAATGGTTTCTGCGCGCATCCATGATAGGCTGCATTTGAAGATGGCGCCCGCCGGGAATAATCATGTGTGAATGTATTTGTATCTTCCTGTCCTTCGACACATGGTAGAAGACCAGTGGGTTTTTAATTAGAGTCTGACATAACCCTCCACCCGCTCAGACAAAAAGTATACTATACTTTTAAGTCGAACAAAAAACAGATTACTAAATGGAATAGTATAGTTATTATTCAGATCTAGCATGAAAGATAAAATTCAATCAACTTTTCCTACATACCATTGCGCGAGGTTAGGGGAGAAGGAAAAGGGGGTCCCCCTTGCTTCATGGTAAGACTCTCATGAAAAGATAATGCACCATTCCTGAGAACAACCGATTTATATAACCTAACCTCAAATCACTGTATATTCCCCTAAAAAGCGTAGTCGACGTAGTCCCGCTAAGTGGGGCTCCTATTTCTGTCTGCAGGGTTTAAAGGAACCTAAGTAACCTAACGCTGGGGTGCCCCAAGTCCCGATTATGGGGGAAGAAATACTTCCGTCGCACACATCTCTCAATATTAGACACCTGTTACATAATTGGTGATTTTAACCTTAGTAAATTAAATTGGGATAAAACCACCGTAAATGATTCCTTACCCAAGGCTTGTCAAAACCTCTTAGACTTCATGAACGTGAATCAACTATCACAATATAATCACGTAAAAAACTGTTCTGGCCGAATACTGGATCTGGTCTTATCAACAGAGCAAACTTGTGTGGTGAGTGAGTCTAGCAATTCTCTGGTAGCTATCGATAAATTGCATCCACCCCTTGAACTAACTATGTCTTTGCTAAAGAATAGTAGTTTACCATATAACATGGACTCGAGACCTAACTTTTATAAGGCTAATTACACTGAAATTAATAATTACCTAAATAAGCTAAACTGGAATGAACTTTTTCTAAATACTAGTGATGTGAATGACATGGTGGCAATTTTTTACAAGTGTCTCCATGATGCTATTGGGAAATTTGTACCTGATCGGAAACCAAACAATAGTCGCTATCCGCCGTGGTTTGATATAGCATTAATCAAATTATTAAAGGAAAAAAACAGGTTGAGGTTACGTTACAGAAAATATAAGAATCCTTTAGATAATATTGAACTGAAACTGGTTACCAAGCGGTGTGAAAAACTAGCCATAAATCTATATAATGCCTATATGGATAGAATTGAGAAGGACATAAAAGATAATCCCAAACATCTCTGGAGTTACATAAAAGCGAAACGCGGTGGCTCTAGTGGCTACCCTTTGGCAATGACTAATGGACAGGTTGTTACATCTAACGGTTCTGAAATCTGCGACCTTTTTGCTAATCAGTTCGCAGCCGTGTACACGCTTGACAAAGATACAGAAATCAACTGCCGCACAAAGTACCTCCAAGCACTGCATAATAATAGTCAGGGCTTGAGTATTCCAGTGATTGACCGCGATTGTTTACTAAAAAAAACCGGCCAAGTGCGAGTCAGACTCGCGCACCGAGGGTTCCGTACAAACTTTATTAAAAATATTTTTATTATATGATGTAACTAAAAATTTATGCTTTTCGCAATTTTTCCTTTATTTGTGTTATAAGACGTTGCTTCGTACCAAATTTCAAGATTCTGAGTTCACGGGAAGTACCCTGTAGGTTTTGATTCCCTTGCGAGTGTCGAAAATTTGCGGCATAAACGGGAGTATCTTTTGATCGCGTTGACTTAGAAGTTTGATTTTTTCACAGCTCCAAGAGACCATAGACTTGAGTATTTGATATGAATTTCAGCTTGATACCTCCACGCGTTCCTGAGAAAAAAGGTCTTGACAGACAGACAGACGGACAACAAAGTGATCCTATAAGGGTTCCGTTTTTACCTTTTGAGGTACGGAACCCTAAAAACTAAAAACCGTAAACATTAGTAAAGGACCTGGGCCGGATGGTATCCCACCCATCTTTATTTATAACTGTGCCACAGCTCTAGTATCTCCTTTACTAATAATATATAATACATCGCTGGATACTGGAACATTTCCATCTAAATGGAAAACAGCCAAAGTAGTCCCAGTGCATAAGTCAGATGAAAAAGATAACGTAAACAACTACAGGCCAATTTCAATTCTATCCACATTCGCAAAGATTTTTGAATCTATTATATGTCCGCACCTTCAGCAGCAGTTAGGATTGTATCTTAATGATAACCAACACGGTTTCGTACCATCCAGATCTACAGCCACAAATTTGGTGTCATTCACGGAGTCTCTGATACAGGCTGTAGATGAAGGCAAACAATTTGACGTGGTGTACACCGACTTTAGTAAGGCTTTTGATAAAATGCCTCACTCTATTCTGGTGTATAAACTAGCAGCATACGGTATTACAGGGCCTCTGTTAAGCTGGTTCAAATCCTATCTTGCGGAACGCGAATTTTTTGTTGTTGTAAACGGTTTTCGATCGGCTGCACACAAAATAACATCGGGCGCCCCTCAAGGATCTCACTTAGCTCCAATACTATTTATTATGTTCATTAATGACCTTCCTGAGTGTTTTCGTTACTCCGAACCTTTTCTGTATGCTGATGACTTAAAATTTGCACGAGTAATAGAGTCAAAAAGAGACTGCGAACTTCTGCAGCATGATCTTAACGAAGTTATAAAATGGTGTCACAATAATAAAATGCAACTGAATCCGAAGAAATGTTATCATGTAAAATATACGCGAAAACTTAAATCGATTGACACAGAGTACTTCATAGACCAAGAGCGAGTCCAAGAAGTCGAAACAATAAGGGATCTAGGAGTACACTTTGACAAAAAGGTCACTTTTGTGCCTCATATTGATAAAATTATTAAAAAGTCGTCAAAAATGCTTGGGTTCCTACTTCGCAACACCAAAGGCTTTCGTAAAAGTGGCACCAAGATAATGTTATATAACAGTTTCGTACGGAGTGTTATGGAATATTGTAGTGTTGTGTGGAGACCTCACTATGCCACTCACATGTTGCGTCTGGAAAGGGTTCAGAAACGTTTTGTGTGGCATTTAGCTTTCAGTGATGGGAAATCTAAGCGTCTGCCCTCCTATAATGTTCGTCTGTGCCATTTTAAGATGCAGTCGTTGTCTATGCGTAGAGATAAAACCGATGTTTTGTTTCTTTACAAACTGTTACGCAATAAGATCGACTGCCCCGGTTTACTGAATCTTATTAGATTCCGTGCCCCTTCCAGATATCCTAGAAATAAGATAACACCCCTGTGTCCGCCATTTCGAAAGTCTGTGCTTGGTGCGAATTCTCCGATACCTAGATTGTGCAAAATCCTTAATGGCTGCAGTGACTTGGTAGATATACACCACGATAGTATAAATAAATTCCTACGAGCTTTTGTAAATAATTCCAATGGTGATTTAATTTAATTTTGATTTTAAATTTTAATTTTTGTGTTGATTTTAATTTTTGTTTTTAATTTTATTTTTAATTTTAATTTTGATTATTATTTTAATTTTAGTATTGATTATTATTTTAATTTGTATGGTTATTTTAATTTTGTTTCTGAATTTTAATTTTGTTTTTATTTCTAATTTTATTTCTAATTTTGTTTTTAATTTATAATTTTAATTGTTGACTTTAATTTTGATTATAATTTATTTTATTTTGATTTTGAATTTAATTTTGATGTTAATTTACTTTGACTTGGATTTTAATTTTGATTTTGGTTTTATCTCAAACCTGTTTTCAACTGCGTTTTTTTCTTTTTTGTAATTTCGTTTTTATAATCCAAAAAATTATCACAAATTCACCAATTTCAATTAGCTTTAGTAAATAATTCCAATGGTGATTTAATTTAATTTTGATTTTAAATTTTAATTTTTATGTTGATCTTAATTTTTGTTTTTAATTTTAATTTTGATTATTATTTTAATTTTAATTTTGATTATTATTTTAATTTTAATTTTGATTATTATTTTAATTTTAATTTTGATTATTATTTTAATTTTAATTTTAATTTTTATGGTTATTTTAATTTTGTTTCTGAATTTTAATTTTGTTTTTATTTCTAATTTTGTTGTTAATTTTAATTTTTCTTTTAATTTATTAGTCACAATTTCATCAATTTCAATTATATTTTTTCAGTATTATATACAGCATTGAATGAATGATTTGATAGCTTTAATTATTATTGTTTTAATTATTTCTTTGCATATAATGTATAAATAAGTTCCAATGTCAATAACATATAAAATTATGTTATGTTAAACCGTTTTTGTGCATGTGGTGTTAACCTGTAATTAATTGTTGCACTTGTAAATGTTACTCTAGTCATTAAGTCAGAAATGTACATTGTGTAAACAATTGTTGGTTAACCTAAATAAATAAATAAATAAATATTACGGTTTCACTTCGAAAGATCATTCAGTATGTTCGTTTGACAATCTTTCGAGAGTTTACAATCTCGCTAGATAGATTACAATCTAACGGGTTTTACAATTTTACGGTGACATATAGATCTGTTTAACGTCAACACAATCTAAATCCCACAATGGGATATTTCCATGAAAGATCGAAAATATTATAACTTTTTGCCTTCTTGAAGGTAATTTTGACCTTGGTTTGATCTAAGGTCAGGTCAGGAGGTTGAAACAAAAAGAATTTCGTCTCGAGACGATAGTCATTAGAGGTGCTATTCAAGAATAATACTCATTTTTGTGAAGAGAGAACGGCGTGTCGGTTGTGTATGCACAAATTGGCCATATAGTCACGATTGTCTACCTCTTTTGCAATAGGCTAGTTTCCACCATCAATAAATTGCAAATCTAATTAGCCCGTCAGTTAGATCATCATCATTCTCTTGCCCTTATCCCAATTTATTTGGGGTCGGCGCAGCATGTCTTCTTCTTCCATACTCCTCTATTTTTCGTCATCTTATCAGACACTTCTTTTCTTACCATATCCTTCTTAACACAGTCCATCCATCGTTTCTTTGGTCTTCCTCTACTCAAATACCCATCCACATTCATATTCAAAACTTTTTTCACGACATTTTCCTCATTCCTCCGCATCACATGCCCATACCACGACAACCAATTACCACACAACTTTTCAGTCACCGGCGCCACTTTCAGACTTCCTCTAATATACTCATTCCTTACTTTATCCATTCGCGTAACACCACACATCCCCCTTAGCATTCTCATCTCCGCGACATGCAGATGCCTTTCATTCTTCCCTTTTGTGGCCCAACATTCTGATCCATACAACACAGCAGGTCTAACCATTGTTTTATAAATCTTCCCCTTAAGTTTTAGGGGAATGCGGGAGTCGCAGATCGTTCCGGTCTAGCCCGTCAGTTAGAGTATTGGAAAATAATGGAGACGTATTTTTTGTTTTTGTAAATCAACGAATATTGAAAAAGATAAAACGCTTCAAAACACGAGAGTGGGGGCTCGTGACGTCAGAACTCACTTACAATTATACCAAACAGTGACGTATTGAGAATTTTAAAAGCGTCGTATCTTCGTCAATTTTGGTTTATGCAACAAAATAAAAAAAACGCGTCTAAAAATTTTTGATAATCTAAGTGACGGACTAATTAGTTTATTTCAGTTAAGAAGTCTATTCCTGGCGCGACTGTATAACTAGATATTTGAGAGTGGCCGAAGCAAAAATAATTGTGTGAATTGAAGCAGGTGTCGTTCTGTGATTCCTGCCTTCCGCGATGGGTTAAGAGGAAATAATATGTGCGTATGTAATAAGTCCTCTCAAATACCTCTTCGTTCTTACAAAGAACACAAATAACACAAAACTCGAATGAATATACACATATACAAAATTGACGCTCTTAATAAAGATAAGAGCGTCAAATTGTACATATGTATATTCATTCGTGTGTATATTCCTACGCGTCACCTGCGTGCAAGCATCAAGGGGCTGATTCTAGTATTCCCTACGAAAAATAATCAAGTAGCCAGAAGAAACATTTTTTTTATTAATTAAATTATGTTTCATATGTTTTTTTTAAGTAATTGACTAATCAGAGAAACAGCCGAAACAATCTCATAGCTAAGTAGTCTCTTTTAAGGTTCAATTTCTATTTGCGACCACGGCTTAGGCTGAGAATCGTGTTACCAATTTTTTGCGTTCTAGAAATCAGATAGACTATCCATGTAAAATAATTGCCCGCAGTCAGGAGTCATCCTGCTGAATACAAGTATTTCGACAGTTATTTATTTCAACACTGTCTCAATTTCGAATAACAATACTTCGACAACTCATTGCTTCGACTGAACATACTTCGACAACACACACCTTCGAAAATCACCACTTCGACGGACCAACATAACATTTAATTGGGAAAAGGCTTCCCAGGTAATAAAAAATGCCGCATCACCCAATTTTTATATCAATGTCAAGCATGTATGACGCGCAACGCATCAGAAAGTATTACTTCTTATGAATTATGGATGTCACTCACGATTCGAGGGTACGCAGAGTTTTAAGTGGTGTCAATTTACGTGATGATGGATAGAAATTCTTTGAAAAAAGTTTCTTTGAAATACTTTCGTTAAAAATTGCCTGTCAATTTCACTTGCCTGAGATTTTAAGTCGACATTTGCTTTGAATACACAACTATTAATGACTCTTAGAGAGCTGCAAGTGTGTTTTCCACCATTTGCTTATTGTTAATAGTACATAATAAGTATAGCTTTGTTTGTGCAGAGAATAAATGACTTGTAAGTCAAAGGCCTTGTAATAAGCAATATTGCAATTTGATTGCTTTTTGGTAAAGTAAAGAATCCATTTGACGTGTTAATGCCAATTCCAAGAAGTCGAGGTTGGTAAAAATGTGTGAAATTGTATTAAAAAGCAAAATAGCGTCGTAGTTCCGTTTTTCTTTTAACCATTTCCATTATTTTCAATCATCCAGATTATAAACTTCAGCATTTATTCAGCTAGTTTAACAAGTTATATCAGCCTAGACCAATTTCATACTAGTGAAGTAACTAGTTTCAATTTAACTTAGAAACTAAACTAATCTCCCGCCCGATCACATTACGAATTAGGGGTCTTAAACAAAATTGGATTGGACTTCTTAAGTCAAAAGATTTGAAAAAGCTTTATATCTGTTTCCCTTGGGTGCTTAATTTGAGTGGTTAGGTGAATGACCTTGTGTAGTGGTCTGGGATTAAAGTAATTCATATTCTGGGTTTTTATTGGCTCTTAGTCATTGTTTTAGTGTTCTTCTTTGCTGGTATTTTTGGAGGGGTCGTGTCAGCGTTTGGTCGTAAATCATTCCAGTAAGTATTTAGTAGTTCTAATGGAATGATCTATCGACACGACAAATGTCTCGTTAGTTAAGTGGTGTGGTAACTGCTGGGCATGAGGTCCTGGGTTTAATTCTCGGGTAGTGCTATTGGGGTTTTTCGTCAGGATCTTTGCGTTAACAGCGTATATGTGTCTGGTTGATGGCAATAGGCTGGCCCCTTGTTATATGGAACTTAAACGTAACTGGCGCAATGAGGGTGTAGGTAGTATTAGCTACACCTCTGTCTAACCCCTCAGGGACAACAGGCATGATGTTATGTGAAGTGTAATGGCAACACTAGTTGTAAGCTGCCAACACCACTATGGCTGGCCACACTGTCACTTCCCTTTCCGTCGGGGACCCCGAACATCGGACCTAACTCTAAGCACGCACTGTCATATATAAATATACTAGCTGACTCGCGCAACTTCGTCTGCGTCTCATAATTTGAGATTTAAACTATCCTATCTCTCAAGTTGGATCGAACTGCACATGGTGTGCGAATTTTATTATAATCGGTTAAGTGGTTTAGGAGTCCATTGAGGACAAACATTGTGACACGAGATTTATATATATTAAGATATAGTAAAAATGTGTATATTAAACCCCGAATACCAGAAATTACTATTTGTTTTATTAACACTAGCCGATGCCCGCGGCTTCGCTCGCGTAAAATTATATACTAAAACCTTCCTCTTGAATCACTCTATCCATTAAATCCTGCATCAAAATCTGTTGCGTAGTTTTAAAAACCTAAGCATACATAGGGACAGACAGACTCGGTGGTAGACTTTGTTTTAAATATGTAGTGATAGCGACAATACAGAAAACATTAAAAAACGCACAATACTTTCCCAAAAGACCTGGAATTAGAGTGCTGCAGTTCCACCTCGCAAAGGTCACGAGAGATACTTGGAGTTGATGGCCAATCTACAGTCATTGAAGAAAAACAAAAAAAATGTACCAAAAGAATCGAGTCACTCAGGAGCAGGCCTTACAAAAGCCAGAAGAAACAGCTACACAAAATCGCAGTTCAATATTAAAGTTTACATTGCAGTCAATGGAACGACAACGGTTGCTACTGCCTGATATTCAATTTGCTCAGAAGTTCGGTGCATTTCAAGGGATTATCATCAGCCCGGTCTTGCCCAATTTACAATGTTATCATTAATCTCTAAAACTTATTAGGTAAGGTTCCATATTTATTCATAAAACTAATCTAATTATAAGCGTCTACCTACTAGAAATAACACAGCTGTTGCTAACTTGCAAAACTAAATCTCATTAGCAACGAGATAATTAAAGTCTCGAAAATTAAACTTAGATCCTGAAGGTACACTTTGATTCTTCGATGAATATTAGTTAGACGACACTGTTAGTAATAAAAACTAAAAAATGACATACAAAATAGTCAAATTATGATGTTCTTAGAAACACTGTTTTAGACTTTCACGGTTTTTACTTTAAGTGTTCTTAAATAGGTTAAATATAATAATAATAATAATTAATAAGTTTCCAGTAAAATGTTCACAATGGTTACAAGTACAGTAATATGGTACAACATAAAGTGCGTTTAGTATTATCTCCTGGCACCCAAACTAGGTTTATAGCCTGTGACTTGAGGACCAGCTGGGTTACCACAACCTCTAAATGCGATTCAATTCAGGTCCTAAACTGAGTTGCAAGCTGTCAGTTCCATAGAAAAACTGTCAGAAAATGACAGCTCAAACCTAAATTGAATCGCATTTGGACGTTGTGGTAACCCCGCTGTGATTCCATGAGGGTAGATAATCAAAAAGTTTTAGTAAAACTGTTTTCACCAGTAACATGGTTGATATAAATGTAATTATTATTTATGTGTTTAGAAAAAGAAAAAGTAAAAATTATTCATAATAAAAACTTTTTGTGAGTGTTTGAGTGTGTGTGTAAGTAATGTGATGGTGCGATTCGTGTATGGTGTGAATGTGTCTTGGTAGGTGTAGTGATGCAAGTGGGGAGAGTGTATGAGTGTTTATGAGTGATAATACTTGATAAGAGGAGATCTCTCTTATGACTGTGGGGAGAGAAGTTTTTCAGTCTCTTCATAAATGATTTCTGAATTAGCCATTCTTTAACTGTGCTTTTGCATTGGTGATAATTTAAACTGTGGATATGGAGAAATTTATTGATTTTATTATATAGAATATGGCTGAGGTAGGTGAATTGGTGTTGTGCGAAGGTGGTTTTGTGTCTAACTGGTGGAAGGGCAATGTCTGCGCGACGTTTAGTACTTGCTGTGAACGGCAGACGATGTTTCCTTAGTACACATTGTAGCACATATAAGCCTCTCACTGTCAAAACCCTGCTGTTCCTAAAAAGTTCTAAAGTAGGGTATCTATAGGGCTTGCAGAACATAACTTTGAGAACTGCTCTCTGAGCTCTCTGTAATTTCAGAAAGTATGTTTTGCAAGCGCCACCCCAAACCGGCAAACAATATAGGAGAAGACTAGACTGACAGAGTGAGTAATAGACCATCATAAGCGTTTCCGAGTCAGCCGAACAACAGAGTTTCTTAAAGATGGAAATGGGTTTACGCGTACAGTTGACTAGATTATCAATATGACTATACCAGTTCAGGTGTTTGTCAATTTGCACGCCCAAGTATTTTATGCAAGGTGTGGTTGCCATGGTGGGACAGGTACAGCAGGAGTCTTGAGAACAACTGTGTACTTTATTAATAGGTGTTGTGTTTGGCCGAGACTTATTACTTAAAGAAAAAGAAACAAGCTTCGTTTTTACAGTATTCAGTATCAACAAATTATTGGTAAACCAGTTCATGACAATGTCCAACACCATCTGAGCATATTTTTCTGTTTCACTCCAATCATTTCCATGAACAAGTAGAGCTGTATCATCAGCATAGGTAAATATGAAGCCGTTAGTCAATGGAAGTGAACAAAGATCATTAATGTAGATGAGGAACAAGGTTGGACCCAGAATGCTGCCATGTGGCACGCCGTATTCTATTCTAGCTTTATCGCTCATTACCTCATCCAATTGAACATGTTGGAAACGATTCTCCACATAACTTGAGAAAATGTCGAGAGCAGGACCACGAATCCCATGCGTTCTAGATTCGACAGAAGTATAAACGTTAGCTAAGATTTTATTTGACTTTGTTGGGGTCGGCTTCCAGTCTATGGGAATCATATAAAACCTACATCGCACATCATAGAGTTTAGCTAAATCACCCATTATTTTCATATGTAATTGTAAAAAGAGTTTTATTTGTAAAATATTTTCATAATAAATCTATCGCTTCTCTTGAGCAGTCTTTCTTTCTTATTTCGGTGCGGTCGATTCTTTCGGCGCGGATAAATGTGCGTCCACCTTTAAAGAGAACATTTCGTTAGCATTTATTATTACATTTTAGCATGCAATGCACTTCATCAGATTTCATAAATATCAGTCAGATGACTGATAATGTCTATACTCTGGAAATTAATAAACAGAAATTGTATTACCTATAAAAGCATTTTATTTATTATAGAAATGCGAGTGTAAAGTTTCGTATACCTGAAGCAAACATTGTATTGCAATCTGTAAAAAATGATTCACACAAGGCGATATAATTGCCTGTGATGCACGGTAAATAATGATCACTGTGTATGAAATCGTACATAGCATATTTTTCGCTATTCATCATCATCATCATCAGCCTGTAATGTTCCCACTGCTGGGACACGGCCTCCTCTCAATGAAAGGAAATGGACTATAAATCCGCGGATTTGTAGATGTCACATGTCTTCGAATTTTTAGTTCTAGGACATGCCGGTTTCCTCGGGATGTTTTCCTTTACCGTTTTGCGAGCAGTGGTGATGGAACAAGGTACACAAAGTAATGCGTCTGTCTGGGTTTGAACCCACAACTTACTGTTCGTAAGTCGGGGCCGCCACCACTGGGCCACCGCTGCTCTTTTCTCTATTAGTCGTGGTATTCTCAGTAGTCACCACCTTTCTAGCAAGACCAGCGTCAGACAGCATCACCTGTCTGGCATGAAAGCTGAAATGGACCTTTTTGGCGCAGCCGTGAAGCACACAGTACATACTATGTATTTTCTCTTTTTTGTTGTAACTTTTTTAATATTATTGTGTGTGTGCTTTATGTACTGACGTCAAATTTTTTTTTCTTTCTTTCTTTCTTTTAGCAATATTTTCATCAAAAACATATTACACTCACGCCATGCATCCGTCGTACCTATCTTTAAAGTTTCCCTAATGTTTCTCACATTCATTCACAAAGCCCAGCATACAATCTCCAAGAAACTTCAGACAGTTATTGCCAAAAATGAATACAAACCGTTCTAATGAAATTCAATACATGCGTTCAAGGTGCGAAGGAAAAAATGGGGGTATAAATACTGGTAAATCATGGGAGATATTAGCCATAAATCAGCGATTATCCTTAGCCTGGGGTAAGGTGCGCTCAACGTCGGGCCACGAAAGATTAGGGAAGTCGAAAAGGGTATTTCGAATTCGATCGACGAATTCGGGTAAATGGTTCCGTTGTTATTTTTCGTTGTATTCTGCTCGTTGTTGTGGCAACAGTTTTCTTGTTTCAAATGTTTAGTACCATAAATTCCATTACTATATAATTTTCACTACTTGCCACCAGGACTCTGAGCATCTTCCTGCCTGCAACCCACCTGGAGGTCATTGAACCATCTACGGATTCAAGTTAGATGATGTAATTCCAACCTCGTTAAGTGGGGTATCACAATGAAACAGCAGCGCGGTGTGATTATGGAGCTGTGTCACAAACCATGATCTACATCCCATTCTGCCCACTTAGGCCAAAAAGTGCAGCCCAAGCCGAAGTGACTTTTTCCACTTCGTCTTCAAGGACCTAGCAAGCAGACCCACCGGTGGGTCTCGGAATACTGATGTGTCCCCCAAGACCTACTGGTTGGTAAGACCTATGTGACTATTTAGTTTTTATCTTCTGAGACCCACCACGAACCACTAGTAGACCCACCGGCCGGCCGGGTGGGTCTACTAAATAAATGGTTTATTTATTATTATTATTACATCTGCTCTAAAACCTGATTAATGGATAAAACGGCCACTTGGAAAAACTTCATGACTGTCAGATTTTTGGGCTTCTATTCCTCCGGCACGACTGTTTTAGGGTTTGTACACAAAACTCTGCGAGCTCCAGTAACAGTACAACTACAGATTTCTGCGTTGCAACGTCGCATCGTAATTTTGTGTACACACTCATAGATCTAGAAATAACGACCGTGACAAACGGTTAGAAGAGAACGTGATTTGTAGTGGAGCACTCATCTAGCAAACTTCGCAGGCGTATAATATTTCTTGTTTACATAATATATAATTTTACATATAATCGCGTATACATTAGTATATACGTATGTATTAAACCCCCGCTCGCCACGTATCCCCACACAAACATTAACGTTTTGTATGTCGGCCGCATACGAATCACATAGAACAACAGATAAGCCTTGTAAATATACGTGTTGACTAGCTCCGCACCTATATAAATAAACCACCTGTGTTCCGCGGTTTCTCCTGCCGTCCAACTCCTAAAAGCCTTAACGTGATGTATAAAAAGAACCCTGAGTTAACCTGGCTCTTAACTATCAAATGCAGAATGAATTTTTCAAATTTTATTTTTCCACGTCTAGGTTCCATGTAATAGAGGGTGAGCTAAACACCACCAACCGGGCACAAATTCAGACTCTGTGGCTGCTACTGAAAAACCCAATAACCCTTTACCTTCAACTGGGGTTTGAGCCCAGGACTGGCTCTGCATTGGCGCTGGCGACCACTAAACCACCAAGGCTGTGAAACAAACAAACTCTTCTACTTTATTTTATTAGTATAGATGTGTTATAGTCGGAGAGCTGTAAAACTTTGCTAACGGCCCTCTAACGTCTTTATTGTGATAGGCCTTCCTTTGTGTTTATTTTCGTTGAGATTATGTATGACAGTGTTATTTCCTTGTGTCTTAAAGTTAGTTCATGGTGTGGTGAAGGTTGGTAGGCGTAAATTATTTGTCAAAAGATGATGATGTTTGATATTGTTTTTATTACTGCTAGCACTTATTAAAGGTCAACAAAAGATGGCCGTCATTAACATTCTCTCATTCTTATTGCACACAAAATAATAAAGAAAAATATACACAAAAATAGAATATTTATTTTCTTGCCCTTATTCAAATTGTTTTGTACATGTCTTCTTCCATTCTATTATTCGTCATCTCCTCAGACATCTCCTTTCTTATAATTCATAAATGTATTGTTAGTTATAGGTGAATATAAGATTTAACGGTTAGTGTTATTGTATCACTGTAACATACCCATGGGGTGTACAATATTTATTCCATGTATGTCAATCTTATTGGCTATGTTAAAAATAATATTACAATAATCATTCATTCTTACCTTATGTCAAAAGATAAGTCAAAAAAATATAAAATAAGTTAAACAGTGTCAATTTTTGTCAACCTCATCAAACATTCAATATTAGGCATTATTATTACCGGCATAAATAATTTACATTAAATAAGTGAAACACAATTTTAGTAAATAATTCGGTAATTCAAAAATTCATTAATTGAATAATACGTTTTACATTGAGAAATTCTTTGAGCTTTAATTAAAAAAAAGGTTGTTTGGTTTTATGAAACTACGGTAAAACTGAAACTTTTTTTCACATAATAGACATTTAATTAAATAAATTCACATTTATTACACTACACGGTCAGCTGCTGCGAACTATAGGCGCCGCCATATTGGCCTTGGCTGCTCTGACGAGCGCCTTTCACTTTATCCCTACTCCGCGGGCAACCGTCACGCGACAAGCAACACACTGACGAAAAAGTTTAAGACGATGACGAATAAAAGCTTCACTTTATAAGTTTAATGATGAGATATTCTTGATACTGTTTGGGAGTTTCTTGCGTTATCATCATCCTTCATACAGTCCATCAATCTATATTTTTATTTTCCCACATTCATACTCTAAACTTTCCACACGACATGTTCTTCATTCCTCCGCATCACGGCAGCCTTTTACCGCACAACTTTTCAGTCATCAGATTCCACTCGCATAAAATATTTGCAAATGAGACGCATGTACAGTCAGCAAAACAGTTAGGTTTACAGGCTAGTAATCTTCTTTCAACTATTGTAAATGGAAAAGGGTTATTATCAATATATTTGCAATTTCATCCAAATCTTTTCACTAGTTTCTGTGTGAAAAATTAAGAAAAATCGATCTTTACAGACTTTTATATTTATAAAAGTCGTGAGAAGATTGCTAGCCTGCATACCTAACTGTTTTGCTGACTGTACCACAATCTTTCAATAACTTATCATAAAGTTTACCCGAATTCATAATAGTATTATTAATTTATTAATGGTTCTTGGACTTTCATGTATTGATTTAAAAATATTTCAATTGAAATTATCTTCATATTTCATTTTTTTTTACATCTGTCATTCTAGCTATACTTAAAATCAATTTTATTGTTGACTTTGGGTGAAAATGACATTCTTGTTTAATGATATTTGGTTGAAAATGGTTATTATTGCAGGTAATTAACATAATTCATTTTAAAGTTATTATAATAATAATAATTGTACACCAAATGGCAAATCATCTCACATTACAGAGTATGTGAGATGACTACCAAGTTCATACCCAGTTTAAGAAAATAAACATTCTGATTCTGAGTTAGTAGATAACTTATAAGCTTTGTTTTTGTATAAAAATAATATTTGTACGCCATGTTTTGGCCGAATATGCTGGAACCAATATTGTAACATCTATTTTGTACCAAATATTCTAACAAATAAACATATTTGATTTGATTTGATTTACACAAATGCTCCGGTTGGTTGGATTTGGAACACAGAGCGGCAAAATGCACATTCGATATTGCCGTTACCGCGCCGTACCGAATCACACCGATCCGAGGATGTGTTTACTTCTTTGTGACCATTGTACGATACAAACGATTTTCTTCTCAAAATCAAATGAGTTGAATGAATGAAATACTGTTGCAAGAAGGAAGTTAACTTATGTTCTTAATATCTATGGGTTCATCAGCGTCATTTCGGTCATACAACTATTAAGATCACAAGATAGATACCTTTAAGTTAGGTAAGTAAATTTATTTTTGCAAAACATCCCAAGTTATTTATATTTGCTTCTGTATGACTGTAAGATCCTTTAAAACATGGCACCTGCTATTAAAGTACGATTGATGCAGACATTATGATAATTTTATCATCAAATCTGAAAAAGGCTTGAATAAAATAAGAATATTGTCATGAGCATTCTACATTAAATAACATTAATAAGAAGCTGTCAAAAACTTGACAGCCTTTTATTGTAATCTGTATCAAAAGCCCATTATTTATATATTCTCAACAAGTTAATACATACATGTAAAATAAAAATATTTAAAAAAGTTAAACAGAATTTAGTATACAATAGCCAATCTATTCCTGACTTTAAGTACATCAAAGCAAAAGTCTATGTTGTAGTTTAGTTTATAGATTGGAGTTTTTGTAAAACGTCTAGATCTACATAATAAAACTACCGACTTAAATTCACTGATAGACTTACAAACTAAACCCGCTGATCTGGAAGCATGAAATTTAAAAAGAGTTGCAAATAATGAAGATGAGAAATAACTAAATGCTTATTTCTTTTATACACCTCATAGTCAATAGCATGTTCCTGGCATCAATTTAACTTTGACACCGTTTATTTCGTTGCAGTAAGGATAATGTTTGCAGATTAAATAATGCTACTGGCGGACTGACCGTACTTTAGCCTGGATAGAAGCTTAAAACCACTTCAAAAGTAATCAGTAGCTACTTCATACGCACTGAATATATCAACCATACGTAAGTTTAACACCAAATTGAATACGTTAATTAGTTAACTTTGATTAAGTTGGCTGCAAGTTCCTTTGACTTCCCGGTCCGTTTGCAGTCTGCTAAATTGAACTGTTAATTATATTTTGAACTGGGAAACTGGGAGTTTGTTGTGCAAATCGGAATCACACTTTCAATGCGACATGTGTTATATTTATTTCAAAGTTTAAATTACTTGTGTTATTGCGGTTATTTCGGGACTACGCTACTTTGGATGAAGTTAAAGCGTCTGATAGGCCGTTGAAAGGCACAATATTATATTAGGTTTTTGGACAATATTGAACAAGGTAAGGTTAGCCAGAATTCTTGATACAGGAACAGGAAAGTATATCCTGGCTGTTGAAATTAAATAACTTTCTATAGTTAAATTGTACTTTTAATAAGATCACTATAAAAAAACAACTTAGTTCCATGTTCCACAGAGTAGCGAGAGTATAGATAAAAAAATATAAAAAGGGAAACAACAGTAAGGCGCGAAATTCAAATTACACAGATAACATAGAGAATATACTTTAACACGGGCTATTAATAACACACTAAAAAAATAAATGATCAAAAAGGCTAGGTACATTTATCAAATGGGTTTTTGTAAACTGCTTCCTTTACTTGTTTCCTAGGTTTTTCTGAGAGCTGGAAACATTTTAAAAATTGTCATTCGATGTACGAAAAACAAATTACAGTGTCAACGGTCGGCCACTTTGTTATAATTCAATTACCAGACTTTGGCACCTGGTGAAGTATCAAAGTTTACTTCCAATTCTAATATTTACTTAAGGTGTAGAAACATGACTCGCTTCACAAGTACGAAGGGACATAACATAAACAGAACAAGATCAAATACTCCGTCACATTAGTAAACAAACACTAGAACTACCTGCTCAGAAATCAACAGCCTAATCCAGAATTAATTAAATGTTAATTGATGTACTTAAACCATCAGTAGGCATTGTAATCTCCTGGGAAATGTTCTGAACAAGAACAAATATAGAATAAGAAACTGTAGAAGTGGAACTCATGTATAAAGGAACCATATGTATTTATTTATTTATTTAACAATTTATGTACACACTTATTACAGAAAATAAAAAAAGAACAGAAAATAGTACAAAGGTGATGCTTATTTCTAATGAAATCTCTTCCAGCATACCTGCGAAAGGAGATACTAAATAAAGAGATGTAGACGTAGTGTGTAAAAGAAGGAGAGAAAATGGAATACATAAAACAGATTAAATATCTTAAATATATACAAAATTCCACCACCATCAACCATCTTCTTGAATTAACATTTAGTATCTAACATGAGCAGTATTCGTCAGTCGTTTGTGGTGCGAGTTCCGACACAATATCTCGACATGTTTTTCAAGGAAGAGTTTTGGCCGAAGGGTGTTGTCTACCGACGTTTTCGCGGCAGGCTACATGACACCGCACAGCGTAACACGACGCCGCCGCCACTTCGTGTGAGATTGTTCATAGCTTATAAGTTAGATTTCATATGTGTTAGTTTATTTTTATGTTGTTTATTTTGTGTATTTTATCTATGGGCCTTAAGATGCCTGATAATAAAAATTATTGATTGATTGATTGATTAGCCCAGTCAGCCAGGTCCTGGGTTAAAGCAAAGGCTAGTATTTTACCTAATGTCAATCATTTAAAACGGTGCAGGAAAACATCATGTTATTTTAGAACTAAAAACACACAGAAACGATACACCAAATTTCATTGAGCCTCCTTGGTCTGTACAGGAGTCGAAAATGTGTGTAAAAATGGAGGAATATGAAATTAAAGAATTGATACAATGCGAAAAAGATAATGACTGAACATTACACAATGTTGAACGCACCATTTCTATTTTAGCAGTCAAATAAGAATTGCCATGATTACCTCATGCTGTGGCCACACTAACGTGAAATACCATTAATTATTGCTTAAGTGGACGCATTATCGCAATAATTCATGGCATTTCTCGTTAGTGTGGCCCCAGCATAACACTATGCACTCTAGGCTTGTCAATTTTCATGTTCAGGCACAGAACTGGCAAGCAATTACACTGTAGATAACGAAACAATACTAACTGCTCTGCTCGTTTCCTATGCTTCAAAATTCGCGACATTTTGAATGCGATCGTCTTCCACTTCTAAACATTCTTATTCTGTGTCAACCGTAAACGGCACACCCATTGTCTCCTGTTTAGTTTATGCATTACTATTATTGTTACTGATGTCAACAAACGTAAAGCTAGCTTAGAACGTCATGTACCCGCTTCCTTAGTAATTTGGAAGGTGTACAAACAGTGGATTAGGTTGTCATCTGTTGGATCCGGTGTTTAAGGAATCGTTTTCATCGTGTCGTGTTGTGACGGTTTGTAATATATCAAAGTGTCGGAATTGGTTTATGTGGTGGAGGGATGTATGTCCTTCGTTGTGTTTGAGTATGTCGTGCAAATGTCACATCTATACTAAATTATAAAGCAGAAGAGTTCGTTTTGTTGAACGCACTAATCTCAGGAACTACCAGCTCGAATTGAAAAAATATTTTTGCGTTGGATAGTCTATTTATTGAGGAAGGCTATAGGCTATATAACATCACGCTATGACCAATAGGAGTGGAGCAGCAGTAAGAAATGTTGCAAGCGGTAAAAAAGCTTCCGTTGAGCAGGCGATGCGTTGCGATATCAAAACTTCATGCGAACTAAGTCGCGGGCAGAAGCTATTTGCAGAATAAGAAGAAACGTTAATTCTCACAATAGTTGACTTCGATTTGACGATTTCCTATGTTTTTCTGCACCCTTATTAGTCTCTGAATCAAGGGTTAATTTATAACTTAGTCTGCTAGTTTTACAAACATGTGAAAATAATAGGATACTTCTAGAAAAGCATCATTGACTACATTTATTTTTGTCTTCAGGTAAGACAGCGGTTCAACTCAGAGTATCTGAACTTTATTTGAACTTTATTTTCTTGCGTAGTTTAGTGCAAGTTGTGGTTATTAGTGTTAAACATTGTGTACGCATTGTTGAAGAGTACTGCTTTCCAAAATCATCATCATCATCATTTGAGCCGTAAGACGTCCACTGTCGGACATGAACCTCCCCCCAAAAACGGGGTTCTGCCATAATCGCCACGCTTGGCAGGCGGGTTGGCGATCGCAGTACGGTTGCTACAAAAGCACAGAGAACGCTGCTGCCCACTGTGTGATAAGTCCCTTACTCGCTCTTATGACACCCACGGGAAGATATAGGAATGGGATGGTGCTATTCTTTACGTCCGACGCCAAACAGTACCACTTGCTTTCCAAATAACTTAATAAAAAAAACAGAAACACTTACTAGACAAAATACAACCGTTACAACCACAGCTATATCTTTCACAGACAATAAAATTGTGCTAACTTGTAACCGCCAACAACGTTCCAGTAACTTGATCGCATGCATCCCAGCTATTAAGTAAAGCTGTGGAAGCAACACTATCCTCGAGGGAGTGAGCTAGTGCTTGTGCCAGTACAGTAAACCAACGACTTGATCTGTCAGTGCCTTGTTATTGTATCGTACGGGAATAGTGTGAAATCTTCCAGCTGCAGTGAGGGTTCCCCAAAGTTCAATCTTTCTATTTCCTTCTTATTATAATGGTCCAGTTGTAATTATAATAGAATAATCATTTATTCGCTAATGGACAGCACAACACAAAGAGCAGCACATACATATGGATAACAACAAACAGCTTAACAATTAATTAAAACAGCTCAACTGCACTGAGCATGCCCATAACGAAGGGGTAGCCAACTCAGCATATGCTGGGTGTAAAACACTCAGAGCTGGTTTTCAGTAGGCCCCCCGCAGTGACACATGGATGAGGGTAGTAGGTGGCAAATAAATAATGTTATTATATTAAATAGGCATTTATAAGTGTACGTAATAAATAAATAGTATACAATAAATACTTTTATCACAGAGAATACCTTAAATGATTAATCTGTCGTGCCTAAGATGTGTATCCAACCACAGGTAGGCATTGCTCGTCCCGTAACCACACCGCCCTTTGCCATGAGCCCAGATGGAATTAGTTAATACTAGCTGACCCACGCAAGTTCGTCTGCGTCACATAAGTGCGAAATGCGAAAGGAAAGAAAAAATCCCCGTTTTTGCAACATTTTTCGTTCCTGCTCCGCTCCTAATGGTCGTAGCGTGATGTTATATAGCCTAAAGCCGTCCTCGATAAATGAACTATCCAACTCAAATATATTTTTTCAATTTGAACCAGTAGTTTCTGAGATTAGAGCGTTCAACCAAACAAACAAACAAACTCTTCTGCTTTATAATATTTGTATAGATTTATTAAATAATTCATGGTTGTTCCCGTTGACCTCACCGTAGTTTGACCACTGACATCATCAAGGTTAGTTCAATCCTTCATTATTCTAATCTGAAGATAGTGGGGCAAACAAAACGATGGTTCTGATTTGTCCCTATGGCAGTGGGGCCAGCATTTAATTATGTATGTATGTAAATGAAGTTGCATTTACTTCATTTTAGGGTTCCGCTGCCAAATAGCAAAAAAACCAGCGTGAGTAGCCCCCGCGCACAAAGGGTGCCGAAGTACTAAACAATATCGACGCGATAACGATACTCGAAAAAAACGAGGGACACATGGGCATGATACAAGTCTTAGTGGTTGTGAATAGGCTTTAACTTCAATAACTTCCGCACCATCCCTTATTTGTTCTCTTAATAAGTAACACAAACAAAGCAGGCTCTAGGCAAAAAGTGTGAGTACCAAAATAAACGTTTGCCCCAAGTTACACACATCTGGGACTGTTGACTTTTGGGCTGAATTTCTACCTTCAAGTACTATTGGAATGAACTGAAATGTCCTTGTAACTATGGAGAAAGAAGTGAGTTTTAAATAACCAAAGTTGATATTTTCTCAGCATACTCAGCCTACATGCCAAGGAAAAGGAATAGGCAGAATGGACAGCAGGATCAAATCTGACTTCAATTATTTCCTCTTTCCTTTTCTATCTGAGAAAAAGTGATGGAAATTTAACCAATGAAAACACACGATCGAACCAGTACAGAAAAAATCTGGACACAGACCTCCATGTAAATACTAAATACTGAAAGTATTTAAAAATGTCCGAGTGATTAAACTTACATTGTCACTAACGGGATATCTTCCGTGATTGTTTATTATTTTGAGCACCCGAAATTCAATGAGTTTATCATTGTCAGACAGGGTTAAGGGTAAGCAAATAAAGCCCGTGCAAAAAATAAAAATGATAGGAAAGTTAAATAGGTACTTTTAATCTTTTAATCGTTTATTATTTTGAGTAATCACGGAAGATACCCTGAAAGCTTAAAACAGTGTATGTCTGGTGACTGCAATCGGTTCTTGTTTTTACCAGTTTGACCACTCTCTTACAGAAAGCTCGACCCAAGAGTAACTAACATCAAAAACTCAGGAAGAGAACTCGTAGTAATATTTAAAGCGACAATCCGCTACGTCAACATGAACATAACACGGTCCTACCCGTGTCAAAACCAGGTGTACTGCTGGGTATACAACCACGGCAAGTATGCTAATGTACACTGAGTGTACAGGGTTTAGAGGAAACTAGAAATTATTTTGAGTTGGTTAAATACTGGTAGAAGCAAAAAGTATTGACTTAGGCCTGAATTCTGGTCGCGCAAGATACCTAGCTGAAGAAGTAAAAAATAATGAAAAAAAAATCCATCGCAGGAACATGACGAGCATACAAAATGACAAAAAACAATAATTAAAATTAATCTTGCACTTCGCACTCCAAGTGGTACTACGTTATAGCGGATCGACTACGAGTGCTGCGAAGCGTTAGATGACGGTCACGCGAGTTTCAATATTTTCGTCCACCCAAACAATGAGCAGTGGTTTGGGTGGACGAAAATCTTGGAACTACGCTTCTATAGTTATTTGTTATACAAGAGTGCAAAGTTGTTTTTTAACCGTGTGCTCAATTTTGATGAAGCGAAAGATTCTAAAATTGAGTCACAAGCGCAGCGAGTGATTCAAAACTTAGAATCTTGAGCGAGACAATCAAAAGAGCACGAGATGAAAAATCTTTGAACTCGAGTGCAACACGTAATTTTTCATCCCACCTCAGCGAGGAAATGAACAAACGCGAAAAAAAACATTGCGCATTATTAACAAAGTCTGTTGGCTAGATAATAAGTGGTCATTTTAGAGTTTTCACTTGTTTTCAAGTTGGATTCCTTGTTTTTAACAAAGGTAACAAATAATATGACGTGAAAAAAAAATAGCGCGCGCAATACATATTAAAAAAAAGTACACCAAGAAGGTTAATCCGAGTCTGAGTTCTAAACAAATAAAAAAAATGTATGATAAATTCGGCACCCTAGAGGTAGAAGTAAATAGATTTAATGATGTTTTGAATTCACATGCTTAGTACCTTCGATCAATAATTATTGATCAAATTTACTTTACCCTCAAGACGATAAAAACGGCTTTTGCACTCAGATATCGAAGAGCAAAAATACTCTTTCCGAGATGGGGGGATGAAAAAGAAATTTTCACTTCAAAAACAGTTGAGAGTTTGGACATCGTGACTGCGACTAGTAGGTTATCACTAAGCATGATGCTGCGTTACGGAAAGCCTACAGCAAAACGCTGGTGGCACACTTCTTGTGTACGTAGTTTACTAACTGATTACCTATAAAGGTACTTATCAATATGTTGAAATTCTCCCCCTTTCCCCCTTTAAAAGTTATGCCGGGATTCACCCCTGCCTCTCTGTTCGCACCATTTTACCTAAAACCTCACTGTAGTACTATCACAGCTGTACCTATGTTCTTTGTGCGATTTTTTGTCCTTTTTCAGCTGTTAGCAACTGGACATAATGATGTCTTTGTTTCGCGTGCATCGCGCCTTCTACCAAATTTCGCGCATGCGCCACGGGGGCATTCAGTGGGCCGAGTGCTCCGGCTGTGAAACACGTGTTTACGTTGTAGTGCGGTCTGTAGTGAACGGAAATACTAGTTACTTCTTTATTACAAGTATTTCCAACTGATTTTATTTAACATTTTTCTAAACTATCGCAGGCACATCTGTCATCTATCTAAATCAATCTTACAGCTTAGCTTTAAAAATCATGGTGTGGGATCGAGTAACAACAATAAAATTAATTGATGAATACCGTCAGCATAACATTTTATGGGATCCACGACATCCAAAGTTTTTGAAAAAAACAGAGACAGTTCGAGCTTGGCAAGATATTTCGGATGTAATGAATATAGCAGCATGGGCGGTGAAGGCAAAAATTGATAAACTTTTGTCACAATTTCGTCTTGAAAGAGCAAAAATTACTAAAAAGTCTAAACAAGGTAAGAACATTATTTGACATTAGACGTCCACTACACAGATATTTCAGCACATGCACTTACGCGAACGGACACTTGCGCGATACCATTTCCGTGACTGGACACTTGCGCTCACTTGGATGAGTTTCCTTACAGAAAGAACAAAAAATTACGCCTGATATTACGTGACGTAATTACAACTCAACCAACTCTGGGTTGTGTTGTAATTTTGTACGGTATGTCGATTAGTTAAGATCGCTGTATTTTTTAGTCTTCAGTTTAATGAGTCCTATTTTCAGTATTTTTCTAAATACAAATCCACTAACTGGTTTCTTTGTTTGAGTTTTTCTTTGATGAGTGTTGTTGTCATGGATTTTGGGCTCGCTGTTAATGAAACTCCCTTTTCTTCTTAAGAAAAACCCAAAGTGGCGCCGACGCCAGTTTTTCATTCATGGGTGTCGTTCCCATAGTTGTCGGGGTTACTGATAACATACTCAAGATGTTTTTCCAGTTTTTCCTTCGTGGGTGTCGTTTTCATGGTTTTAAGGGTGGCTGATAATGAAAATAACGTCTAAGAGAAAACCCACGATGACGCTGATGAAAAAATTGGATTTTCCTGCATGGTTTTTGGGGTTGCTGAAAACGAAAATGAAGTCTAAATTAAAATGAAAGATGGCGCGGTCTTAATTTTTTGGGTTTTCCTTCTTTTAAAGTGTTTAGGGTTACTCTAAACTGAGGTCCAAATGAAAACCTAAGATGACACGTAAATTTCAGGTCTTCCCACTCAGATCAATGAGAAAGGAAAAACCGATTACGATAATGACAGAAACTCTATCGAGATTTTACCCATTCGATTATAGTTGGTTTACAATCGTGCCAAATGTGGGATTAAAATTTGGGTTCACGCAAGTGTGTGTCGCAGATTTTCGCGTAAAATGATTTGGATCCCCGCTAAAATTTGCGCGGGTGCACGGAGTGTGTACCTGTGAAATATCAATAAAAACAGACGCGCGAGTACGTGACGCGACGTACTCCCAACCGCACCCACAATCGTATTTATTTTAGCAGATATCCTTATAGTATTCAGATAGTCTATTATAAAATTAAAAATATACTCAATTGCTGGTCCAAGTCGGATGAACGTCAAACGAAATTTAACGTTTATTTTTGCACGTTACAGTAATGAGAATAAGAATTATTTTACAGTGCCCGCAGTCTTCGGCTGATCTTTATCCTCAATAGGGTTGACACTTTCAAACAAATGTCGTCTAAACAATTAAAGAGTTAGAAATTATTTGTTAAAACTTAATTGAATCGGTTTAGTATCTGGCATAATCTTAAGAAGTAGTAGAAGTTATTTCATTGGCTAGGTACTGTAAAAAGGCTTTTCTATTAAACCGGTATGAACTGATTCACACTGGTATGCACACTGCTTTGGACATTGATTTTTGACAGATAATGTACTGGAATATCTCGTGTTCGGAGTCTGAACCGCGTCCGCAACTAGAGGCATGAATTTTAGCGTCATTCAATCAAAAAAGTATCGGCAATGAATGATTTGTTTATGGTTCCAATTTTTTTGTTTGTTAGATTGGCACAACTGTTTTCCATTTTGGCGCGGAGTTTAAGTTGCATCTATTATTTATATTAGATACAGTGCTGTTTTTAGTAATATTATATCTAGTGTGTATAGCGAATTTCATTGTGAACAAAAACATCGAACAAAGAGTTTGTCTTAAATGCATCGCCAATGGATTTTCGTGTTCGGAGTCACTGTTATAGAAGGCTTACGGTGAATCGACTTTATCAAAAACACGTGCTTATGAGTGGTAAAAAGTGTTCAAAAGCGGTCGAGATGTGATGGAAGATTTGCCTCGCTCTGGTCGGCCATCAACTTTTGCAACTGAAGTTAACATCGCAAAAGTGAAGGAAATAGTGACTGAAAATCCTCATTCAATTTTGAGAGAGATAGATTTTCTGTACCTCAAGAGTCGATCCTTACCATTTTAATTAATCATTTGGGTATGAAACATGTTACCGCTCGGCTGACTAGCCGTAGTAACATGTTTGACCTGAATATTCTCCAAAAAATCAATCGCATGAGAGTCGCTGAGGACATGTTAGAACGAGTCAACTCCGACCCAACATTCATGAAACGCATTGTTACTGGTGATGAGACGTGGGCTTACAAGTTTAACATGCAAACTAGTCAACAAGCTTCGGAGTGGCGCCTTCCAACGGAACCGAAACAAAAAAAAAATCGCGTCGAGAACTGAACCCAACTCCAACCAAACAGCGTTTAAGAAATATTTTGATGATTGGATTATTCGTTGGCGTAAGTGTATCGTTTCTGAAGGAGTATACTTTGAAGGTGATAAAATAAATTTGGATGAATAACAAACATTTTGTGTATTATTGATCTTTTCCCGTTACTTTCTTGACAGAGCAGTATAAATACACGTAGTTCACGTAAGTTTTGCACTGAGGTTCTTACGTTCGAGCGGTTAGAATTCGATCTTTGTACGTACACTAGAGGCACTTTTTGAATTCGCAGGGCCCCTCGGCGCGTTCCGATTGCACCGAAACTTAAATCGATATTTTCTTATTATTTTGCAGGCTTCGTTAATTCATCAGCTTGGTACGCATACGATCATTTGAAGTTTATTATTCGAAAAAAGCAACACTGCAGTGGACTTGGCATCGTTAGAAAAAACTTGTTTCAAGGTACAGAGATAAATAATCGTCGTCAGCCTAGCCAAACACAAGATCAACAAATAGCAGAAGTTATCGATTTAACAGAAGAATCGAATTCGGAACTTCTTAAGCAAAGGCAGAAGATTGTGCAAGAGGACAAAGAGGTACAAACTGAAATTCCATCAGAAGTAAAATCAGAAAATAATGAAAACGGACAGACAAACTACCGCATTGGAATGAAAAAAAGCAATTTTATTACTTCTATAGCCAATGCAGTCACACACGCTATTGCACCGTTGGATGAACATAAATGTTTTGCCAATTATGTTGTCTCTAAACTACGCTCGTACCCTCCGCAACTAGAAAGTGAAGTGCTCAAGGATATGTGTTTACTTATTTATCACGCGGACTCTCGTCTTGTCCAAGTTAACCAGTATGCTTTCGCGCATCGTAATACAACACAGAGGCCAGCTGATAGTTATGATCCATTAGATGGCTTTGATTTAGAGATTTAGATTGATGTGGAATATGGTAAAACGGAATGTCACCGTCCATGTAGAGATGAGCTCCGTAATTTAGAATCTTGTATAAATAATCAAATAACATAAGTGAATTAGTGAAAAGACACTTCTCTAAATAAATTGTGTAAAAAGACACTCCACGAAGCAAGTGCTACAAAATTAATAAATGATTTTAAGGCGACTACTGGAGAAAAACGCGATTTTTATAATGCCTGAATGTATATGAAAGAAAGAAACAAAAAACATTTATTCGTCGCAAAGTCATGACGTGCTGCATACAATATTAACAAACAGAACGCAATTATACAAACACAAACATTTAGACTTAAACCGAAGATTAACACAATAACAACTTTAACATTATAATAATTGCAAGACAAAGACAATAAATAAAAAAAAAATTGCACGTCGTGTGTGCGACAAATAGGTTACCACTCAGCATGATGCTGTGCTATGGGGAACCCACAGAACAGCGCTGGTTTTCAGTGGTCACCTGTCAAAACGTACGGAGGCCAATACAGCTATATTTGATTAAACAAGTTAGAACTTAGATAAGAACATTATCAGCATTAAAAATAAAAACAAAAACATTTCAAATAAAAAAAATATAAAGGTACAATAGAAAATCGACTGAAGGCTAAACAAAACAAACAAAACATGACGGGATATGATTCACTGCAATAAACAAAACTAGAAAAATAAATGATATTCTTCAGGATTTATGCTAGTATGATGGTGTTTTAAAAATATAATACAATTAATTTTTCTCGATGAAAAAAACGAGTGAAAAATATACTAAAATACGTGCGATCATTCTGAATTTTTTGCAAATTAATTCTACAAGCAGCATATTAGCCTCATAGTGTTTTATTTGTTTAGTCCAATCAATGGATTTTTTGTAAATCAATTGAAACCACTCATTTCGCACTATTCGGCTCGCAGTGACTGACGTAACAACCACTTTGTAGTGCAAGCTGATTAGAACCAACACAAATAGAGTTGCTTATTAAGCTCATGTAGTCCTCTTAAATTTAAATGTAATTTAAAACTGATTTTTGATTTGTAAGTTAACATTTGTCTAACGAATCTTGATGTATACTAATAAAGTGTTGTATTGAAGTAATCAAAAAGTTTTTCAATTAGCTAAGCTTCCCCTATTAAAGGTGTAAACAAAACTTACGTACCGTCACCTTTACGAAACCGTCAAGTAAACATTATGTACATCTATCTGTACTTCATCATCATCATCAACATTTCAGCCAAAAGACGTCCATTGCTGGTCATAGGCCTCCCCCAAGTATCACCACATTGACCGGTCCCGCGCGACTCGCATCTAACGGATTCCCGCAACCTTCACCAGTTCATATTCTGTCCACCTAATGCGTGGCCTTGCAACGCATCGTCTTCCGGTTCGCGGTCGACACTCCAGAACTTTTCAGCCCCATCGGCCATCCGTTCTGCGAGCAATGTGCCCTGCTCACTACCAATTAAGTTTGGCAATTCTTTAGGCTACGTCGGTGCCCTTGGTCCTCTTGCGGATGTCTTCATTTCTGATTCGATCACGCAAGGAAACTCCGAGCACAGCCCTCTCCATTGCCTTTATTTATTTATTTATTTAAACTTCATGTACAATAGTGGTACATAGGCGGACTTAATGCCACAAGGCATTCTCTACCAGTCAACCATTAGGTCAAATAAGACAGCATTCTGATAAAGTACAATAAAAATAAAAATAAACATGCCATTTTGCAAGAATAAAATCAAACACTTATATGGGTACCTACATACTAATACATAAATAAGCATATAAAATAAACTAATATATATTTAAATACATACAAATAGTCTGAAATACGAGAAACAGCCTCTACTAACTGTACTTAAAACAGAGCAAATATCATTGCTGGGACACGCCTTTTTTTAATGAGAAAAATCGCAGTTCACGGTATCGCTCATTGGAATGCACTCAAAGCGTTGTGATGATGTATGCACATGGACCATGGAGGTATTTAAAGAAAAAAATAATTAAATAGTATTCACCGTTATCATCATCATTTCAGCCGAAAGACGTCCACTGCTGAATATAGGCCTCCCCCAAGTGTCGCCACATTGACCAGTCCCGTGCGATTTACATCCAGCGGATTCCTGCAGCCCTCATCAGATCATATTATGTCCACCTAATGGGAGGCCTTCCAACGTATCGTCTTCCGGTTCGCGAAAAGTATTATAAATTAAAAATAGGCAAACATTGGAATTAAGACCTTCAATATATCCGCTTCAATATATAAGTATTAGATTCCTAGGATTGGTCCGGAAGAAAAGAATAAGAACAAGAACAAGAACAAGAACCAGTACCTTTTTGCTTCATAAAGAGTTTGTGGGTAAGTTAATGCAAACCGACAGAATCAAACTTCAGACTGGCTGCAGACGTAGTCATCTGTTTCTTCTGTTTCTCAACGGTGCAAACAAATTGTGGACGTGATTCCAAACACGAATACCTACCTAATATATTATGTATCAGCATGAATCTCACCCATAAGACCGTATTGAAGCAGTAATTGTTTATTGCTCTGTCGTAGTTTCTTTTGTCAGACAAGCCTGCCCAACACACTGTTCCCAACTTCTGCAACTCCTAAAAGCCAGAATCGACAGAAGCGACCACCAGAAAAGCGACTCTGTAGTGAAGCTAGCTGACTCCCGACTCCCGAGTATAATGGATATGGTATTTTGCTTAGCTCTGTCCTATCTATAAGTACTTATATACTAATACTAGCTGATCCGTGCTACTTCGTCTGCGTGAAGAACCGCTCGATCGATTTTGTACAAACTTCACATAAACCATTAATAGTCCGAACAAAGCCTAAACATTTGGTTTGGATAGGTGAGCCCGTTCTTGAGTTATAAAATTACAACGAAAAGTGGCATTCATTTTATATGTATTTATGATTAGAAAGAGGAAAGATATGACTTTTTGTTTGTTTGTGACGATTCAAATCTAAAACTACTCCACCGATTTTAAAAATTCTTTCACCACTAGGAAGCCACCTCTTTACTATATTATCCCCGTTCTCCTACAGGAAACTTGAACTATGCGGGTGAAACCGTATGACGTACGCTATTAATGGATATAGTATCTTGCGTTGCTCAATACTGTTCGTAATAAAAATGGAACCGATGTTCATTGCATGTTGGTGATAGGTGTTATCGTTTGGACATCGGCCCAACATGACGCCCACACAGTATACCGTGTGCCAAACACGACACTTTAGCCTGTTTCTAACTTCGAAGAACCTTGAATTGTGTTAGGTGGTTCCCAACCTTTCTTAGGCCAGGGACCACTTTGGTATGTTCATTGTTAACAGGGACCATATGGTCCTAGATAAACATGGATACCGACAAGATTCTAACTAAGGGAGTGAATCTTTTACTCACACTATACAAAAATTGGACAAAAGCGATCGAATTGAGCTCGAAAAATTTAGCAATCATTTAGTAATTTTGCCTCTGATAGGTTCAATTAGGTTGGGTTGAGCTTGCATCTTCTGTGTTAAAAAGTACGAATAACATTTTAATCTTTCGCGGACCGTAGTCGAGGCTCCTGCGGACCACAGGTTGGGAACCAGTGTGTTAGAACATCACGGTTGCAATCCCCGAAGTGTTAAGCAGACGTGTACCTAATTAGTACAGTCACGTCAATTATTAATGTAAACACTTAAGAATTTTTTTAAATTGTGTTTCTCCTAATGTACTGATTAAAATTTAATGTTATTACGTATATAGTATTCTGGAACTCATATTTTTATGAAAAAGATTCAATCTCCTACTTACAATCGTTATTTCTCGCGAAAATAGCTAAAATATTAAGGAAAGTGTATACATGTTATTAGACGAGACTGTACATCTACACCTACAACGCCAAGATCACTTGCAGATGTCCTGAGGAGACCGGGAAGTCTAATCTGCTTCTGGAGGGAGGTGGGCTGGTTGGAGTAATCGGCCACCATGGCTCACGCACAATGGTCTATTTCAAAGACTAAGTGCGGAAACCTAAACCCCCATGATAGATAGATAGATAGTACACCTACATTTCATCAGTTATGTTGTATTGTATTGTACAACGGGCTGTGGTGTCCGCAACTCCACGACAAAGCGCGTATTTTGCATATGGGCCACGCGGGCCCAGTGCGGGTTGGTGGATGTCACATGTCTTCAAATTTTTGGTTCTAGGACATGCCGGTTTCCTCACGATGTTTTCCTTCACGGTTTTTCAAAGCAGTGATGATGAAATAAATTACACAAAGTAATGCGCCTGCCTGGGTTCGAACCCACGACTACAGCAGCGGTAGCCCAGTGATGGCGGTCCCGACTTACGAACACGTAAGTCGGGACCGCCATCATCAGTTATGTTTAAGTCACATGTAATAGGGAGCGAGCCTATTGCCCTCAACCGGGCACAAATCTGAAGTCCGTCGCTGCTACTGAGAAATCCCGCACGGAAAAACCTACTAACATTTTGCCCGACCTTGGAATTGAATCCAGGACTTCACGCTCAGCAGTTCAGCTTGCGACCGCTAGACCAACGAGGCAATAAAATCATGTTAGTTTAAATCGAAAAGGCCATCAGAAGATACGTCATGGAAAAAAAGGTTATTCCATGACTTGGTGGTTCTGGAGTGGCGACCGCGAACTGGAAAGAGATGCGTTGTAAAACCTCCAACTAGATGGACCGCTGACCTGGTGAAGGTTGCGGGAATCCGTTGGATGCGAGTTGCACGGGACCAGTCAATGTGGCCAATGGGGGAAGCCTATGTCCAGCAGTGGACGTCTTTCGGCTGAAATGATGATGATGTCTTGGTGATGCCTTGAATCTTAATGACAGGATTTCCAATTTTGAGACATTTTTGACTTTGCACTGTTTTAGACTTTTATGGTTTTTTACTTTAAGTGATTTTAGAGCTCCCGATATTTCGACACGATTTAAAAAAAACACGGATATCTAAGTACTCTACGTGTATTAAACAGTTATACGAAGTTCCAGAACCTTACTTGCTAGTATTTTTAAATGCGAAAATTTGGATGGATGAATGTTTGTTACTCTATCACGCCAGAACCGCTAAACGGATCTAGATGAAATTTGGAACAGAGATAAATTATAGTCATGTATAGCATATTTTAGCCACCAGCTCCTCAGTGGGCAAAAAAATGTTTTAAATAATGATAATTGATTCCTTGAAGAGTGAATTGTGGCACAAAAACTGCCACAAACTTACTTCGTTAGAGTCAACGTACTCTGCGTCCTGTTATGAACTGGACTTTATTTTTATTTCTCTATAAGGCACCGGTCTCACCGTCGGTGTTTAGCGAGAATGAGTAGCAACTGAAATCGAGTCGCTTGTTTTGCAACAGACCAAGCTAAACATATCCAGTATAACATGGCCGCGCCGTGTATAGACTTATCGTAGAATGAGAGATGCGCTGGTAGTGTTTATGCACAGCTGGATTAATAGTTGTCTATACAGTGTTCTCACCAGACGGCAGTCGTGCCTAGTTGATGATAAGAGCCTCCCTCTCTTTACATGGAACTTGACCATAATTGGCATAATGAGGGTGTACTGCAAGGACACCTAATATGCCTAACACTGTTGGATCACAATGTAGTTTTGTTTATAACAGTCGATAGGTAGCCGCTTCTGCGTCAGCAGTGAGATAGATCCTCTCCCACATGATGTATTGTCGGAGTTTCTAACCTGCAACAACTCTGTATGGTAATGTATTTTTTTGTATATTTTTCCTAACTTTTTTATTAACTTTGGGAAGCGATGACATGTTGGGGAAAGTATTATTTTTTGGTTGAACTCTTTTATCTTTGTACTTGTTGGTTTTTTCTACTACAAACTACGGAATAATTTAGTGACTTGTGGAAAAATAAAGGTTACTGTTCAATTTCGGTATGCCTGTGTCATTGGGGGTCCGTTGTACCAATGCAATTACCTATTGGCATATTTGAGAACATGGAGATAAAACATGGATTTGCATCTTGGTGACTTCAACACGACGCGCGACGTGTGGAATAAACGATCCATATTGTTTGGAGTGCATCCTCATTTAATTATTACGGATTGAAAACAGAAAATTTCTTATTTCCAGCTATAATAGAAATAATCAATATCGTTATGGTGCTGTTTTTATGAAATAAAAACAAGGAAAGTCCAAAATCTATTAACATGTGTAATAATGGTATATAGAACTTAATGCCACAAGGCAGTCTCTACCAGTCAATCTTTGGGTTAAATGGGAGAACATAGTGGTAGGGTTAAAAAAAATGCCACAAATCTAACTTCATGTTTACGAGAATCTTTTGTAATTACAGTGATCATTGACTTTGTTTCTGACTCCCAATGAATTATGATTTCTTATCTTTTATTCGGACTGTCATTGTAAAGTGTTCGTGGTGTAGAAATAACTGAACAGACAGTCCTTAATTTTACTTCAAAACATAACCAATTGCCCAAACAGAGTACCTAGAGAAATACTCATTTAGTTTCAGGATTCAGTTCTCCATGAATTTCCCTGCAAACTAATCCTGCATGAAACGAGCAAATTTCACTGCATACTATATCAAGTGTATCATAACGAGATAACTATTTGATTTCATCGAGTTTGATGTACTGACTGGACAGCAAGCTCTGTTGATAGCTCATTTAATGCGTCATGTTAAGGTAAGCTGCCGCGACCCGGAACTTAAAGGGCGAGGAAGGAACATGGCTGGTTTTTAGTCAGTAAAAGTCTGACACTCTTTCCCGCTTCGCCCAGAGTGGGAGATGTCATTTGATGATGTCCCATGCGAAAAAAAAGGGTAGACCGCGAAATCGAATCGACATTATAGGTACAACCTAGCACTGGGCTGCTAATTCCAAAAAAACGTAAGAATACTTGAATTTCGTGCGCTACCCTGACGTTTTTGCTTTAAGAGAAATAATTAGTATTGACTGCTTCGTTAGTCCAGTGATTATAAAACTCACAAGCGTAATTGCTGAGCATGGAGTCCTGGGGTCGATTCCCGTGTCAGGCAACAGGTTATAGTTTTGCAGCATCAACGGAGTCCGCATGTTTGCCTGGTTTATTTATAGTTAAAGGCTCAGTTCTTAGTACGTTTGACTTGAACATAACTGGCAAAATGTGGGTGTACCTACTATTAGGTTCTGACTTAACGCTTTAGGGTGAGCCTATTGCCATCGACCAGGCACTAATCCCGACTCTTGAGAAATTCCTGATGGAAAAACCCAAAAACAGGAAGCCTGACCCGGGAATTGAACCCAGGACTTCATACTTAGCACTAAAACTTCATCATCATCAACCAGTTCATGTTCCCACGGTTGAACTCAGGCCTCCTCTATATGAGAGGGAACTTACGACAAACAAACCAAGTTTTATGACCCAAAGGTTAATAACAAAATCATTCCAAAGTATACCTATTGTTCTATATTAATAAAACAGACAATACATCAGGAAGAGCGCGAGCCAAGTTCGCGCCAGTAGTTTGGGACGTCGACATATTTTAATTATAATATTTTCCACAGGGAGCGCCCGAGTGATTTATAACGCAATTTCACCATTGTTATTATGAGAATAAAACATAATCTCACCACTTCGTTATACTAGTTTAGTATGTTAACTGCTATTGAAGGCCCTAAGCCGGTGTTATTAGAGTCGACTTTATGAAATATAGCGGTTTCATTTTTTACGCCATTTTGTGAATTTTTGAGATGTTGGGAGACAATAAAAAGCCCAAAAATCTGACAATCAGTCTAGACCTCAAGTCTGCTATAACAATATTGAATTTGATCACTTATTTTTATATTGTGACAAGTTTGGTACTATTAATATAATGGAGTCATTATGAGTTTCCAATGGTCAACCACTGACACTCCATTGAAAAAAATAGCGAATAATAGTAATCTCGTTCATATTACTACAAAGATATTATTACTATACATAATAAATACCACTAAACTATTAATAAATATGTAGGTATATAATTTACATAATAATTTTAATGATCTTAATAAAACATTTCCATTGAACTTTACTTGAACATTCTGAAAGTTCACCAGCACCACCAACATCGCTCATTCGGTTTGATTGACATAAACAAGCTGAAAAATATTAACTGAAAAACCTAGCTTCAAAATACAGAATGGCGATGACAAAAGCTCGATTAAAATGTCATCGGACTTTTCAAATTAAAAAAAAATATCACGTTTGAACCGAACTAAAGCCAATTTTGAAACATTGGTTATCTTTAAAATTGAATTTCGTAGTGCGTGTGAGTAAAATAAAAGTCGACCACAGATGAAAAATAATGACGCAGCGTACAAAACAAAGGAAATTATATTTGAACATAATGTGAACCTTATCACACTGAAATAGTGTTCAATTTCTATCAACAGCTAGTGAATTGTTAATTCCTAGAACTGCAGAGAGTACTAAACTGTTATAAGTTATGAGTTATAAGCACAATAACGGATTGACAGACCGACTTTTAGGTAACCAAACTCCAGTAGCGTAACTAGAACTACAGACGCGCGGCGTCCTCCACAATATAACAAAACTGAATGTTTCGTAGATGTTGAAAGATAAGCTAAAACTTATAAATTATAATAAAATATAATAGATTTAAAAAATATATCCATATCACTGAGAGCTTTTAAAAGCACTGTAAAGTTCATGAATTCATAATGTTGAAAGCATATAAAATAGAAGCATATTTTCATAAGTATTTTGCATAAATAGCACCTGTGACTTCAAATATTTAAAATAGTATATTGCAAGTACAGAAAAATAAAGGGTTACTTATGTTCAATATGAAAGTTGCAATAAAAGTAACAAATCTGCCCATTTTAGGGTTGGATTTTAGTTCTAAATAAAACGAACGCTCAATTCACAGGTGTGGTTGACACTTTCATTAAATATTTTATAGCAGCATATGATAGAAGTAAATAAAAAACCGACTTTAAGAGGAATAGGTGAATTTAAATTGAATGTGGATTCCAAACCGCAGCTGCGCACAGTTACAACCGCCATTAATGAATACGCCTTCTTTAATAAATACCTCTTTGTCATAGGAGTCACAGACATCCCCCTGTGCCGTGCATATATGGCGGAAGACGAGACAGCAGCCCACGTGCTTCTGCACTGCTCAGTGATTGCAACATCCAGGGCAAAGTACTTCGGTAGCCCAGGTAATCTCCGCGAAAGTGCAACATCAAGGCGCTTCTAGCCTTTCTCGGGGAGTTAGGGATCAAATTAACTTTCCCACCCGTACGCAAAATACACGCTTTGATGTGGAGTTGCGGACACCAGGCCGTTATACAATATACTGCAATACTTTTCATAATTAAGTTAATTTAATTATTTTCATTTGATTTAATTTAGCTCGTGGCTAAATAATAAAAGCCGCTCGGATCGGTCTTAAGTTAAGCCGTGCTTGCCTTGGTTGATCTGTGGATGGGTGACGACCCTTGCATACCGAGTTTCCTCCGTGCCTCGGAAAGCCCGTTAAGCTGTTGGTCCCAGCAGTCATTTGTCTATCTTTGACAGTCGTTACAGGTAGTCAGTGGCCCAAAAGTCTGACAACCAGTCTTACAAAGTGGTATCGTATTTCCCAGTATTAACTGGGTTGTGGAGGTCAGATAGGCAGTCGCTCAGTGTAAAATATTGGTATTCAGCAGCATACGGTTAGACTGGAAGCCGACCCCAACATAGTTGGGAAAAAGCTAGGCAGATGATGACTTTTCATAATTAAAATTTTCTTTACACATCTGAAAGTAATTCAGACGACACGACACGACACACACACTTACACACACACATGACACACACACACACACACACATGACTTTGCGACGAATAAATATCTTTTCTTTTTTTCTTTCTGTCTTACAGGAGAACTAAAATAGTACAGCAAATCGCTTACTAGGCACAAAAAAGTGCCCAAAAGGCAGGTAGCATTATTGTTGAAGCTTTTGCTAGTTTGGTTGATCATTTATATTCAGACAACCTATATCATGGACAACTCTATTTTAGTTCATGGCGTCCACTAATATATAAGTCCCAATAAGGATCGACTTACTACTAGTTAGCTAGCGAAACCAAATAGATGAAATGGGTCATAATTTATCAACTAAATTAACTAAGTTATGGTGACCTGGACTTCCGAACAGTCATCGGGGTTCAAACCCAGACAGGCGCATTACTTTATGTAATTTATTTCATACACATAGTGAGTGTAAGCAATTATAATATAAATAGTAATATTCCAAAATGAATTTAAGTAACTTCCGGCATTTAAGTGTTATAAGTTCGCAATTTGATTATTAACAGTATTCAATTGGGTTCAATAAAACTTGATAAATTGTTTAAATATTATTTAATGATGAAATAATTATAGAATAACGTAAATTAAATTTAAAAACCATTAGAACGATATGTTCAGGAAATAGTTCCGAGTAAGTATTAATCTCGGGCTCCTATTGGCTTAAAAATTGGCGCGCTTCCCCTCTCTTTAGTAAAGTAGACACAGAGCTGTTGAGTAAATCGAATATGGTTTTTAGATTTAGTATTTTTGTAACCGTCGAGCTGTACAGTGAAAATAAAGTGTTTATCCAAGTGTTAGTGTGTTTCCTTTCATGAGGAAACCAGCATATCCATGACCCAAAAATTTGAAGACATGTGACATGTACCAATCCGCACTGGGCCCTCGTTGTGGATTATAGCCCATTCCCTCTCATTGAGAGGAGGCCGTGTCCCAGCAGTGGGAACACTATTGGCTGATGGTGACGATGATTATGAACTAAGTTACACCATGCTGATGACTCTGCCCTGTAGTGTTAGTGTGGTGCTGTTTCACAAAGGCACTTGATATTGAACCTGATGGACACTACGGATTCGGAAATCTTAAAACACAGCGAAGTTCTGGAAGATTTTATTTAGATTGCTATCAACATAGTAAGAAGAAATACATTATAAAAAACCTCCTTTGAGACGAAATTCTTCAAAAAATCTGTTAACGTTTGAGCACAAAATCTTAAAATTCAGTTAAATGTCGTTTGAAGGTCAATTATTATCAGAGGAAACTATTAATAGTTGCCCAACTACAGTCTCACTTTTTGGGTCGAGTCTAATAGGATTATTTTAAATTAAACTGAAGCGCATGTTGGTCTTTTTACTTATTTACCCTTTCATGAAGAGCTCTCACTGTTTAATTGAATTTCGACGAATCTATCTTTTAGAAAAAATTTATATGTTTTTTCCCAAACTAGATTTCAGGATAAACTAGTTTTGCCTAGGCTAAACTATACCAACTTAGGGCACCCCGACACGGGTTGATTAGGTTAGAAGGCCGTACCCTTCGTGTTTTTTTATAGGGACTCCCTAGAGGAAGCGAATCAAATTTCAGTTTAGCCTAGGCAAAACTAGTTTCTCTAGAAATCGGGTTTGGCCGATAATATCCAGTGGGGTGGTTAGAAACCGCAAAACACCTTTTATTATGTAGGGCATCTCGCAGTTCAGTCAGAGAAGACTGGCTTCTGCTTAACCGGGCAAGTCCTGTGGATGCCTTGAATTTAAGGCCTCCAGTCAGGGCAAAAATGACTATAAACTAAGCGACAGCGCTCTAAAATAAATGAACAATTTATAATACCCATTCGTTTTTAATTTTTAATGTTTAAGTTACAATTCATAAATAATTATAATACTCACATTCAGTTCTATTAAGGCCACTTTCATGAAGCGCGGATAATTCGCGATAATAGTCGCCCTCGCCTTAATATTAATATTTGCCCGCATTTTAAGAATCACACCAACAACAATACCGCTGTCTATTAAACCACACGTCACTGACCATTAACTACCACATTATATAGTGTACTAGCTGACCCGCGCAACTTCGTCTGCGTAAGACGAACCAACAGTTCCTAAAATTAGCGCGTTCAACCAACCTAACAAACAAACTCTGCAGCCTTATAATATTAGTTCAGATTCAGATTAAAGTCAGTAACAATTAATTTTTTCTCGAATAGGTTTACATTAAACGCCAAAATATTCAACTTATGTTTTTCCGAATAAGGACTCTTCCCTCGACAGCCTTACGTTTCCATCCTTGGACACTCGACAATATCATACTCCAGCTAGGTCGAAAGTTCTCATCAAGTGGCATGACATGAGCCGAGACACGTTAACGCTGGAACTGCCTTCCTTTTCCAAAGTCAGACCTTCAATGGTCATACTCCAGGCAGGTCAACACAATACGATGTAGATGCTGTAAACTCTTGAAAACCTAATCCAAATTCTTTTCGTCTCCAAGCCTCCATCATGAGACCTTCGATGACAGTCATATTCTAGCTATTTCTAAAGTTCTCATCAAGGTGCATTAAGTGAGCCCAATGACGATATAGCTGCAGTTAACTGTTGAGGATCTCTTGCTACTACCTTCAGTCTCCATTGTTAGACCCGATGGTCTAACAATGGAGACTGAAGGTAGTAGCAAGAGATGCATGACTGTTATGTTATCGATATAATAGTCATGATCCAGCTAGGTTTAAAGTTCTTATCAAGATGCACGAAATGAGCCTTAGACACGATAGAGCAGATTTTAAGTGTTGTGGAACTCTTATGACTGCTATTCGTCTTCATCGTCAGACGTCCGATAATACTCATACTCTAGGTCTAAAGTGTATATCAAGGTGCATGAAATGAGCCGACACACGATATAGCTGCTTGTAACTGATCACAGTCAAACTTCAGACAGATCTATAGTTGTCAGAAAGGTTTATGAAATAAGCCCCAAAACAATCTTCTTTTTTATCGTGTGGTTAGTGCCTAACCTGTTGTCAGAGGCCGCCCAAGGTCCTCTGTCTTGGCTTTACATCCCGTCGAGAAATAACTCTCAGGCATGCTGTGGTTTTTCACGATATCTTTCTTCACCGAAGCAAGCGATCTTTCCTTCCTTATCGTGTTGTTGCCTAACCTGGTGTCAGAGTTTTTATGCTGCCCATGACCCTCTGACTTGGCTTAACATGGCAAACGTCTCCCAGGCATGTTGGTTTCCTTACGATGTTTCAGCAAGCGATGATTATACAATACGCACATGAATGCGAACACAACTATTTTCAATAAAAAATGGGACAAACTTTGCTAAACACGCTTTTCAATCTTCGACTTCTCTGGAAAAAGTTATGCGTCATCATCATCATCATCCATAGTCCGACTTCACCGACTGCTGGGTACAGGCGTCTCTTTGTTTGTGCCAAGCTCCATGCTCTTGTGCCAGTCTCATCCAGGATATTCCCGCAATAGCAACAATATCGTCTGCTTATCTCACCGCTGGACGACCAAAACTTCTGTTTGGATTTCTAGAATGCCACTTGGTCACAGCTTTACCCTACTCCATTTGAATTATCATCATTCATCATTATTTCATCGCAAAGACGTCCACTGCTGGACATAAGCCTATCAAGTGTCGCCACATTGACCGGTCTCGTGCGACTTCATCATTCGGTCATTTGAGTATTGCTCAGCCATAATATAGGTACCTACGTAAAGAAAAACAGGTGTTGAATTGAGAACTTCTTCCAAAAAACCCAAACTTGAGAAATCTGACACAGGAGAAGTCATGCCCAGAGTGGGAGAAGTCATTTGATGAATTCTAATCCTAAAAAAAAACACAAAAAAGACATCTGACACGGGCGAATGCCAGTATCATTCTTTCACGGAAAATCATGACACCGTGATTCAGAAAATGGAGTCAAATGAACAACGACATTTATAGAGCATGAAGTTAAACTGCTAAAACATATGCATGGAAAGTGGTCGAACGGACACTCTACTGGCTTTGTAGATTTTTAAAGCAAGGTCATGTTGACTATTCTCTTCTTTTCTATCTTGTGATTTTTATTCATAAGTACCATTTTGGTTTCATAGATGTCATTGCATGTATCCTTAGATCATGATGATAAGTTCTCAAGTCATATATCTTTTGATGGAGAGCACCGACTGCAAAGAAACAAAAATCAAAACGTTTTCTAAGTTATGCACAATAATAATTTGTGCATTAAATCAAACCACATTGGTTTTTTTAATTTACACGTAAAAGGGCTACGTAGAGACACACAGACACAGACAAAAATTGAAGAAATAGTAGGAAAAGGGTTTTAACAGTTTAAGCACCATGTTTACAGATTTATTATTTGAAATAAATGATTCCCAAACTGTCGTTTAATTGTTAAAAAAAAATGTATAAAACTATGATTTGGAAATATGTAAGCTTTAAAAAAACAAAATACTTAGTTACAAAAAGTGCAAACCGGGTGGTTTACAAAATCAAAAAGTATTATTTGTCTGTACTGAGGCTTGACCTTGCGACTCACTGTTCGAAAGGCGGTTGCCGTCACCGACGGGCTATTGGTTTTCGTGACAATTTGTCTAAAATAGTTATTCTATTACAATGCATCTTATGACAGTTGTCAGTTGTCAAACAGTTGAAAGCTATAGACGAAATGCAATATTGCTCACCCCCGTAAGTAATTAGCGTGATAATATATAGCCTGTTTCGTACCATACGTGTATCCGAACGCACACGTCTTGACATTTCGAGCATCTGACAGCTTTTTTTTGACGTTTAGTTGTCTTGTCGTGATCCATTACGAGTTCACATTGATTTTGTTGATTGATTGAGATAATTACCGAATCTAAGAAAATCTCCTTTGTTTGCAAAATTTTTGGTTGTGATTAAACGTTGATTGGACGAAACGCCCCTAATTGTGTACTAAACCGGGCTTATTTGTTTATTGTCCGCGCCGAATTTGAGGTTAGCTTAGCCCGCGTGTGAAATTGAATAAAACATTGAAATTGTGAAAGTTGACGTGCATTGTGCAGTTGAACTATTATTGTGCTTCGTCCAGACGTGTTATACGCTGCTGGGGCAGCGTCTGTTGAAACATAGTCGGATCTGGTAAACCGCTCGACCACACATCACTTTACACATACCCACACAGACATACAGTACCAGAGCCGGCTTGATCAAGGACTAGTCATCCCCTTCAGCCCACCGGCACCAGGTAAGTTACCTTCTTAAGGGCAATTTGATTTGTCTCCGCGAATCGCGGAAGGTTCGGTCATACCTTGCCCTGGGTTTGGACCGAACATAGCCTATGTCCTTCCCTAGGTTGAAATACATCTCCTTGCCAAATTTCATTACGATCCGATCAGCCGTTTTGTCGTGAAAAGGTAGCAGACAGACAGACAAACAGAGTTACTTTCACATTTATATAATGGTATGGATTATGTATGACTACAACCAAACGACAAAGTTCATTCCGATCAAGTTAAATTATTCATTTCATCAGGAGCTGAAACAGGCGATTTTATTTCGTGTCCACGTATGACTAACTTAAGAAGACCAATATTTATTGTAATTAAACCCATATTTGTTAACTATATTGAACTCCATATTAACATTCGGTAATTTCAAGGATTTAACAGAAAACATCGATAAGGTAACAGTATCTGATTCTGTTCATGCCGACATTGAAGACTGTCACAAAATAATTTCGCCCTCAACTGAAAGCCTTGTAGTTTTCACCCAAAATATACGCAGTATAAACTGCAATTTTAATGGGTTAGAATTACTATTAACTAGATTAAATCTACATTGTGATGTACTAGTCCTCACAGAAAGCTGGCTATCCTGCACTACTTCAATACCTAATTTACCAGGATATCGATCGGCTGCGACAAAAAATAACGTAAAACAAAATGATGGTGTTGTCATACTTTATAAAGAACACCTTCGTTTTAAAATTGTGGAACCAGAATTCAGCGAAGGTAACTGTCTTATTGCTACGATTAAAAATAAAATTGCAATTGTTGCAATATATCGATCACCATCCTTTTCAAACATAGACACATTTCTGAAATCCTTGGATGACGTATTAACTAACTACTCTTCCTTTGACAATATAATAGTTATTGGCGACATAAATATTGCAATAAATATAGATAAAATTGACCTTCAAGGTGAACGTTACCTAAATCTGGCTGCTAGTCATGGCTTGTTACCCGCACATACATTAACTACACGGCCAGATAGTAAAACATGCATAGACCATATACTCCTTAAGACAAAAAGTACCTGCAGCACCATAGTACCAATAGCAACTTTGACTGACCATTACCCGGTCTTACTACACATGAAATTTAAGAAAATTCAACAATTCGCGATAACAACTATTAAAAAAATTGACGAAGATGGCCTAAAAGAGGAAATATCAAAAATTGACTTCACTGTGGTTTATGAATCACAAGATCCTAACATTTCTCTGATGTATATTACTCACTGTCTTCAGGCTGCAATTAATAATAACACCAAAGTTATCACCTTGTCGCGTCGAAAGAAGATTATAAAACCCTGGATCACACAAGGTTTGCTGCGCTGTATGAGGAATAGGGATAAATTACATAAAAAATTAAAACTCTCGCCGGATAACGCAACATTAAAATTAACTTACACCCGCTATAGAAACCACTGCAACACTATACTGAAAAAAGTAAAAAGAACTTATGAAAAAAATCTGGTCAAATCAGTTCAAAATGATAATAAAAAACTGTGGAAAGTGATAAAAGACGTCACAAACACAAACAAAAATACTAGCTGCTCAACTGAACTCCTATCTCTTGCTGACGACCCTAAACATTCTCTGAACAAAGTGAATAGCCACTTTGTTGATGTCGGTAGATCTCTGGCAGATAAGATCAGGCAAAATAAATCAAATATATTAGACACTAATGTTGATACCAATTCAGATGTACCTCATCAACTAAATTCTTTAGTACTGGAGGATACGGATGAATTTGAAGTAGACCATCTCATCATTAATTTAAAAACGGATAGCTCGACTGGTTACGATGGGATTAGCAGCAAATTTTTAAAAATACACAAACCATTCTAGTCACTCCACTCACCTTCGTTTTTAACTCCTGCCTCCAAAATGGGATATTCCCAAAATCTTTAAAAAAGTCTGAGGTTTGCCCAATATACAAGGGTGGGGACAGAGATTGCATCACTAACTATAGGCCCATATCCATACTTCCAGCATTGTCAAAGATCCTTGAGAGAATAATTAATGTAAGACTAACAAGGTATCTTGAAAGTAAAAACTTGCTCTCACCAAACCAATACGGTTTCCGTAACGGAAAATCTACTGAACAAGCTGTAAACAAGCTAACAAGCTACATCAGTGATAAATTAGATGGAAAAACGAAGTGCCTGACCATCTTCTTAGATTTAGCAAAGGCCTTTGATACAATCTCTGTTTCGGTACTCTTGGCTAAACTGGAAAGACTGGGCATCAGAGGTACGCAGTTGAAACTTTTTGAAAGTTACCTGACTGATCGCTATCAATGTGTTCGTGTGGGAAACGTTACCAGCACTGACCTCCCAGTTACACATGGAGTTCCTCAGGGCAGCATCTTAGGGCCAACCTTATTTCTAGTTTATATCAACGACCTTACTAACCTGAAACTTACCAAGGGTGAAATCGTTTCCTTTGCAGATGATACTGCTCTCCTGTTCTCAGCTGTTAACTGGAGAGACGTATTTGATGCTGCCCAGTCTGGTTTTAACACTGTCAGAAAGTGGCTAAATGACAATGTTTTAACGTTAAATATTGATAAAACCAAATACATTTGCTTTAGTATTCGACCAGACTTGGACATTGATCACACCTATGCCATTATTCCACACGAATGTACACCTCATGGAAACTGCTCATGTTTTAAAATAGAGAGGGTCGAATCAACTAAATATTTGGGCGTTACTATCGACAGGAACCTTAACTTTAAGGAACACATAAGAATTCTAACGGGGCGGGTTCGAAGACTGATATATATCTTTAAAAATATACGACACATCGTCGACCCTCCTATCTTGAAACGAATATACTTTGCTCTCTGCCAGTCACTCATAACATATTGTATATCTGTATGGGGAGGTGCTCCAAAGACGACGCTCAAATCTATTGAGATTGCCCAACGTGCAATACTTAAGGTAAGCACCTTTAAGCCAATACTTTTCTCTACTGCCGCACTCTATCAATTGTGTGGAGTACTAACAGTGAGACAGTTATTCATATTAAAAATAATCCTAATGCAACACTCACAAATAATTTACGACCCCCAGATGTTGAATAAACGCAGAAATTACACAGTTTTTAAGAAACATAGAACATCTAACACCAAATTTGTAACAAAATTCAGTAACTCTCTCGGCCCTTTTATCTATAACAAACTTAATAAAGTCCTTAACATATACCCACTTAATACAGATTGTTGCAGGAGAAAAGTGTTGGAATACCTACAAAGCCTCACTTACGACGAAACCGAACAGCTTCTAACCGTACTAAGATAGACAGCAGTTAAAAGTTAAATATTTTTATACATTATTTTATACTCATAAAAGGGTATCTGTCATTAACATGGTCACTCATACACTACCACATTTCACACTCACACCGAACTATAGACACACCCTCTCACATTCACTCATTCACCTAGCCACAATATACAAAGAGAGGTTCACACCACTAATATAATAATTGTTTCATATAAGAGTACCTACATAACATTCAAAAGTATTGTTCAAAGCAAGCATACAAAAATCATATGATATGTAACTAGAGGGGAATGGCGCTGTAAGCCGAAATACAGGTTCTGCCTAGTTTGGCTTCAGATGCTAAAACTTTTGTGTACGACAACAGCTGATCAAAGCTTTTTTATTTGTAATTTATTGTAAGTACTGTTTTTGTGAAAGAAATAAATTTATTATTATTATTATTATTATTCATAAAACTCATGTCTACCTCACAGAAATCTAACAAAATTCTTGAGTTATTTTTCTATCTACCTCCCAAACTTTACGAAATGTGTGAACAAAGCAAACAAGTTAAAGAATATAATATTTCTGTAGAGTAAAAACTTACAAAAAGACTAAAAGTAACTGTGCGGGATTTGAACTCACGGCTTACTGATTCACTCTTAATTCTGGACGGGCCCAACCGCTAGGCCATCATGTCTTAAATATTGGCATTGAAATTATGAACTACAACTAGTTGCTGACAATATCTATTTTGTTGAAAGTAGAAGGTCGTAAGTCAAACTAAACGTCAAGCTAGGTCGGAATGTCTTCGGTCTGTATTTGTACATTCTACGAACTGTACTGGTATCTTTCCTACTCTCTTGCAAGATAGTGATCGGATCGTGCCACAAAACACCACCTGCTACGACCCTTATATAATATGCTTTTGCTTTGTCTACGTTCATACATGTTTTCATACACACACATTGCACGACGTGTGCAAGTACTACACGGTCTTTCATTTTTAAACCCCGACGCAAAAACGACGGGGGCGTTATAAGTTTTACGTGTCTGTGTATGTGTCTGTGTGTGTCTGACCGTGGCATCGTAGCTCCCGAACGAATGAATCGATTTTGATTTGGTTTTGTTTGTTTGAAATATAAATTAGTCGGGACTGCTTTTAGCTATGTTTGAAAAAAAAATCAGTACAGGATGGCCGCCGCGCGCCGGCACTAAATTGCGGATTACATATTTATTCAACAACTCCCTCAATACGTGTCTCAAATGAACGAGCTTGACTAGAAGACTAATGTACACTATTACGTTGACGACTCGAATGGCGTAGTGGTAGTGACGCTGCCTTACGTTCTTAGGGTCCTGGGTTCGAATCCCGGTAGGAGCAAATGTTTGTGTGATGAGCATGGACATTTGTTTCCGAGTCATGGATGTTTATATGTATAATAAGTATGTATTTACAAACAAAAAACTATATATGTAGTATATCAACAATCTAGTGACCACGACACAAGCTTTGCTTAGTGTGGCGCTAGGTGGCGCTGTGTGTTATTGTCCAGCAATATTTATTTATTAGGTTATGGCCCTATGTGTCGGGAATTTTAAATGTTTTTAATTTAATACAACTTGTTTTTATCGCGAAGGTAATAGACGTTGAGAAAATAATCAGGTCAAGGTAAGTGCAATTAACCGCATATCATTGGTAATACTAGCATTATTTTAATCAGTAATATATCATTTAGCCTGCTATCCCCGAGGTTATGCAGAGGGTTTAAGCCCTATATCGTAGGGGATGATCCTTTTTCCATCACAGTTCCAAAGACCGTGGCTGATACTAAACACTTTGCTTTTTAAACACACTTTTTTTTACCTACCCTAATCCGGGACCTACTGCTCAATTGATGGCGACCATTGAGACCACCATAGGCTATCGAGGCAGACAAAAAATATCGTCAGACAAAACCGATACCGATTAAATTATTATGAAAATTTTCATTTATTTATTTATTTCCATTCCGCTTAGCAACGGATAACCAACCGATTAACAAGCGAAATAAATACTTTTATTACTTTTCGGAAACCACACATCTGCCTAAAATACAACCTAGGTCGCATCGGGTATCAGAGACCCATTTAGTCAACCCAACCCCGCTATTTCACTCCTAATCTCAAAAGGCAATAAAATGGACTAACGACTGGGACAGGTAAGGCCTATAACCAGAAACTGGACGATTGGTACCTAATCGTATTAACATTCGTCGCACGTTCAGTAGCACTCGACACTTTTCGCACTTGCCCGCAATAAGTACACTATTCAGTACCTTTCAGGACCCTCCACAACCACACTTTACCAACCATTGACGATTTTGTTAGCCACTTCGAAAATTAAGCCAGTTTAAACCTAGCAATGGACTGGATATTAAGCGAAAGTTTCCCCGATAGGCCGGTCGCTACCGTTTAAGCAAACAGCTCACGTCTTTCAGATCCGATGGTAGTACATACTAACTTGTGTATCAACTCAAGCGTCGAGTTTATTAAAAATCTTCAGTTTGTTTATGGTTGCATGTATTACGTCTCATAGTTTATGGTAAACTGAGTCTTGCTTAACTAAACTTAGGATTGATTTCACCGTTGAAAATGATGTCAGAGCTATCAGCACAATGTCTCAGTTACATTTAATTACATTATAATTACTATGGAATGTCGGCATTGACAGCTTTTGAAAGCCGTTTAGATTTACTGATCGTTTATTGTTAGAAATTTGCTGTTAGTTCTCCGTTGACTGATTTCTGATTTCTCTGCTGAGAATGAAGTCCTGGTTTTGATTCCTAAGTCGGGAAAAGTGTTCATCAGATTTTCCGTCAGAATATCTCAAGAGCAGCGACGGGACCTGTATTTATGCCCTGTTGAAGGTAATAAGCTCGCTCTTATTACGTGTAGCTAAAACGTAACTTGCGAAATCTGGGTGTTCTATAAGGCACGTCTCTGCCTAACTCTATACACCGTGACTTTTTAGTCGTCTTACAAAAGCGGTCCACTCAATGTACCCGACATAAAATACCTCTAGGCGCGATTATAATTTTTTCTGTCATTAAGTAATTAAGATAATAAATAATACATTAGAAATATGAAACACCCTGTTAAAAATGTTTACGTATCAAACTAGAGTATACCTACATATCTCACGAGTCGAGCAGATCCTTCCATCACCATTTACAACTAGACAAAACTACGCCTTTTATTTTTTTTATTTTCATTTTTTAATTATTCAAATCTCATAAATATTTTTTTATTATTATGAATGTTTACTAGTCATTGGATACATGAACTGGACTGCCTTTGTAAGACGACTAAAAAGTCACGGTGTATATGTGAATTGCAGTCGAGAAGTTATAGTTTACACCTTTTACAATTCCCAGTAACAAAGCTAGCATCAACTCTGGCATTAAAATTGGAAAATTGGATATAACTTTAAAAATTCCATTTGAAAAATATTTAGACGTTTAATTCAATTACCTGACCGCACCGGCGCGACGCCGTCGACTACGCTCACTAGAGAGCAATTTATCAATAGAAAGGTGCAAACTTTTAGACGTGTATCTATTTGAAATGTCTTTTTAAGTTTCTAGAACATTTTAAGCTAGGTATATCAATCTATCTATAGTAATAAATCGTCAAGTTAGGTAAGATAATCACGTTGTCTGTAGGTTTAAGTATGAAAGTTTAAAGAAAGAAAGAAAAAGTATTAATCGATCGCAGGGCCCAGGCGTGCTTTACTGTTTTTAACCCCCAAACCCAAAAACGACGGGGTGTTATAAGTTTGACGTGTCTGTGTGTGTGTGTGTGTCTGTCTGTGGCATCGTGGGTCCCGAACGAATGAACCGATTTTGATTTTGTTTTTGTTGTATGAAAGGTCAGTCGTGTTCTTCGTTACGTTTGATGAAAATCGGTCCAAAATGGCCGTCGTAACAAAATGGCGGATTACATTTTTTTCACAATTCCTTCAATATGGGTATCAAATGAAAGGGCTTGACTAGTACTTAAACGAGAAGGTGGAATATTAACTAACGAAATGATAGGAGGAAAGTGGAGTGATGACTTGGTACCTAGGAGCCAATGAATAACTAATTATTTTGAATTCAACTTTTGGTACATTATGTGCCGGGAGCTTTTTTAAATTTTGTCATTAACATGATAAAATTTAATTTTAACAAGATAGACTCGGCGTTGCTGTTGACAATGAATCACAAGCAACAATTCTCCGGTTTAATTCAGAACGCAACGTCACAACTTCGACCACAGCAGTAACATCTCTCGTCTTTTAAATTGTTTCACAAAAGTAATTAGTCAAACAAAAAGAAATCATTTTACCGCTCTTGCAGCTAGCAGTAGCCGGTGATGATAATCATTGGTCTGCTGCAGAATAAATAAATAAATATCGCTGGAAATTAACACACAGCGCCACCTAGTGCCACACTAAGCAAAGCTTGTGTCGTGGACACTAGATAGTTGATATACTACATTTATATACTTTTTTGTTTGTAAATACATACTTATTATACATATAAACATCCATGACTCGGAAAAAAATGTCCGTGCTCATCACACAAACATTTGCTCCTACCGGGATTCGAACCCAGGACCCTAAGAACGTAAGGCAGCGTCACTACGCCAATCGGGTCGTCATAAGAATCACTGCGCAATGGAACGGCATGCGGTATGGAATCACACTCGTCTGTTATTCGCGCTTTGCTGCTGTGGTTCGCGGGTACGATTGTCTTCGGATGTCCACCTTTAGTTGTACTAATTGAACCATGCAGAACCCTATGCCAATACAAGTGTTCTAAACTACTGTCGGAACTTTAATGCACTTCTCTTTTCCGACATCACAATTCCCAAACAGTGTTGCCATAAATCTTCCCGCATCTCCAACATTGTAACATCTTCTAAACACAAGTTTTATGAGCATATTAACCGAAACTCCACACGTAAATCCTCTTACAAGTGAAATTCAACGGCTTGTGGATGCAATTTTGCAAAAATGCAGTTTGCCTTGTGCCTCGCCTCGCCTTATACTTATGCCCGCCTTGTCATGACTGAGATACGCGTCAAGGCGTTATGGAAAATTTAAAATGTACCCTTTCAGTGATGTTTTTAAGTTGATTTTGTTGTGCATGTACCTACCACCTACCTGGGTTGAGCGGACGTTTTTCCATGTAAGTTTTTGTTTACTTCATTTTTGTGATTACATTAAAAACTTTCGTTCCATGAACCAGATGTGGGAACGTTATAAGCAGAGTACGATTCTAATGGTTAATCACATAAGTCATAGTTAGAAGTCCTGACTAACCAAGGGGTATTCTATTGCCAGGTAACTGTGTGGTTTAGGTTAAATAAGCAGTCGTTCTGTGTAAAATACGGGTATACAGCTCCATCCAGATAAACTGGAGGCCAACCCCAACATAGGTACTTAGAAACAGGCTAGGCAGACGATGGTGATAATAGAAAATAAATGAAATCATTATGTAATAATGATTATGATGTATTGAATTAAATTTTCTATGGACCTATATTGACATTCTTATATTTGTTTATGTTTTTTTTAATTTCTTTGACAATTGAATCCATTATTTAATCAATGAATCATTTAATTTTACTTATGTCAGGATTCTCAATGTTAATTTAATGCTATTTTTAAGTCTAAACTTGTATTAATATTTGCACACCATGACAATATCAAATCAATCAAAATCAAAAATCATTTATTTCTTAAACATAAGTACAACAAAAATAGTGATTGGAGCCTCCCTTTAAGCAAGAAATGCCAAAATATGGTAAATATATTAGCACAACTGTTTTTATATCACCTTGCATGCATTTTTTTTTTCTTTATAGTTGTATGTACACTCATGTTTGCGCAAATAAAGTTATCTGAATCTGAATCTTAATCTACCCAGCGTCAGAAGCATTCACGCTCTATGCTGCAGACAGTAAACATTCATGGCTCATAATTTGCAATGTAGAAGTTGTGTGCCTCATATCTATGTTTATTTGAGGCATGCAACCAAATCTAATAAATTAATATCGTTATAAATATGTACGGCAGTGACACTTGCACTTGCATGAATATGGAAAAAGGCAGAAAAAACAGTGTTTCTTATTGCATTTGGAATAAAATAATTGATCGTCGGTGGAATACATGATGCTACAAGATACGTCTACTTAGTACCGTTTTACACCAGGTAGACATGCCCGAGGGCTACAGATAGGGAGCTACTCGTATATTCTGATATTAGCACATAGGATAATTTTTATCTCATTCGCAGGTTCCTGTAGGATTATTCCCGATCTTCACGTAGAACGAGCCGGTGGCAAAAGCTAGTTATTAATAAATATAATAATTTGTTATTGTTTAAGTTTTCAGTCTGCGTCGATCAACTCTGAAACATAATATTTGTAAGGCACAACAGTTACATATTTCTGAGAATATTTTGTTTGGGTTCGGTCTCGTATCGTTTTAAATTTATACTTCGGACTAAAGATAAGAATGAGGCGGAGGGGCTACAGTGAGAGTAGAAAGCGATAACCACACACAAACACACATTAAAAGTTACTCCTCTTGGGACCCCATGGTCCCAACCATCAACCACAAAACGTACCTGACCTTCCTAAAGAACCTCACCGTGTAATTATTTCACTTCACTAATTATTACGTCATTAAATTTTTATTACAGTTTACGTAAGAAAGAAGTTATCTCAAACCTCATAACTATTTATCTGACTCATAACCATGACTTACCTCATGATATGTCATGGTTATGAGTTAGATCTCGGAACACAAAGGGCGAAGAAGGAACATGGATGGGTTTTAGTCAGTAAAAGTCTGACACTCCCTCCCGCTCCGCCCACAGCGGAATGGGGATCATTTGATGATTTTCCACCTGAAAAAAAAAGAGTTATGCTAACTGAACCCGACCTAACCAGGTAGTGGCTGCAATGGGTCCACACCTGAGACCGATTCTTCTCGACAACGAACTGTGAAGAAAACAAAACGGAATTCTACAAAATTATTATACAATCCGCTTCTTCTAGTACCAAACCTCACATAAAGTAGAGAGAATATTTTCAAATTGTGTGTCTAATAGATTCACTTGACGTAAACCAAACAAAGAGGAACGTAGTACATAGCTCGACAGTATACTAACATGTTAAATTTTAAAACACATCGTGGTTTTGTCGCACTCTCCACTAAGCGACTGGAAACTTGCGTGGAAGTGCTTTCACGTATTTTTTAGTTTGTAAGAGCTTGTTTCACTTTACATGTCAAGGGAGATTTAAGAGAATCTAAAATGCAAAGTCAAAGTTTTTTATTTGCTAAACGTAAGTGTAAAACAAAGTTCAAAGGTGTCTGTTCTACCGTAAGCGGCGTACAAACATTAAAACAAAATCATCACTTCCTAATGTTATAAAACGAAGTACTCCGAAGCGTCTGTCTGTTCTAAATAATCTAAAAAACTATTGCAACGATTTTCATGCTAATTCCACCAATGGATAGAGTAGTTCTTGAGAAAGGTTTTAGTATATAATTTGTACGTGGGCAAAGCTGCGGGCATCGGCTTGTTAACCAATAAATAAGACAGAGGTCTTATAGTACACTTAGGTACCTATATTTCGTTCTTATATTTAAGTTTCACGCTCTGGGGGAGTACATTATGCTATTAACGGGGCACAAACCCAAACTCCTGAATGGTAATGATATCCCGGAAGGAGAAACCCATTATCGCTTAGGAGCTGTAGCATTTGCGACCACTAGACCAGCAAGGCAGTCCAAAATGGTGTCAAAATTTAAATGTCGCCCAAAGGCCCCCCGTGACTTGGGGCTGCGGGACTGTTCGAAAGAAAGAGATACCGTGGCTCCGGAACATAAAGGACCAGGAAACAACATGCATGGGTTTTAGTCAGTAAAAGTGTGACACTCCCTCCCCCTCCGCACTGAGTGGGAGAAGTTATTTAGAATAGAAGAAGAATAGAATAATCATTTATTCGCTAATGGACAGCACAACACAAAGAGCAGCACATACATATAGATTATTACAACAAACAGCTTAACAATGAATTAAAACAGCTCAACTGCACTGAACATGCCCATAACGAAAGGGTAGCCAACTCAGCATATGCTGGGTGTAAAACACTCAGCGCTGGTTTTCAGTAGCCCCCCCGCAGTGACACACGCGAAACACGAAATGATGATTCACGGTGCGGGTTCTTGGTGCGTATTTGATGATTTCACATGCGAAAAAAAAAAAAGGAAAAAAGATATCTGAGCTGCGGTATTATAAAAATGGGAAGAAATACCACTAGACTATCATTTCTTCCCATTTTTATAATAACCAGCCTGTACTGTCCACTTTTAGCATTAAACAGAATTCTAAAAATAATTCGAAAACTAGCCCATCAGCATAGCAAACAAATCATTCAATCAAATCCTTTTCCACTAACCTCAATCCACATCAATCCGATAAAAAGGAAAAATGACACGTACTGAATAACGGTTTCCTGTAAGACCTTATCGAAGGCATCGCGTTTAATCTGGACAGCTGTAAGTGGTCGGACCCATGTCAGCAATACTCCTGGGATGAGGATATTAGAAGAAGTTGTCGAGATTGGCAAGATGGCCACGTGATGTTTAAGATCTTGACTCTCGAGTGGGCTATTTGTCTTTTTGTCAAAAGGGGCTTGGAAATTTTGGGTACGGTAGAAATTACGATTTAATTTAAATATTTAGATGTAAGTTTTTAACTTTCTAAAATGATTTGCATTCCAACCAACCAGGCGACACATAAACTAATGCAAAAATGCATTTTATAGTAGTTTTAACGCCCGGATCAACGATGCGATGAGGGCTGAAGGGCCAAGTTGAAATACCGAACTTAATTTGGTGTTATCCTGTTAACAAATCCTATGTATTTTCAGTCAAACAATTGTTCTATTTCCGAAAATACTGATTCGTTGTAAAACAAAAGCTCACAAGACTTTTAAAATAAGTTGTAAAAGACAGCAGAACTTCAACAATTTTCGTTTTTAGAACTTTATCAACAATCTAGGAAACGCATTTCTTTATAATGTCCAATGTCAAGGCTAAATGCAAATATCAACTTTTATCTACCTCATTTATTTTTCTTCTCTAATTATTCCAACAGTACAAAACGTCCCACTTTGCCAGAATAACAAAACTTCACGAGAGCCAACAATTGCTCCTATCAACAAAATAATCTGTATAACGTTAAAAATGTGCAAGTCTCTTTTCACCCGATTTCCTTAAGGGCCCCAGAAAAAAGGGACTATTTAAATTTTCCCCCCAGAACAGGGAAATGTCTGAAAGAATTCTTTAATTAAAGACGTTTTCACGCTTGACGATTTTTCTCCTTTGACCCTAAATCCCTTTTAGTCCATTGAGCCTTCGCTTAGATTGGCGGGTAGCTTCAATTCATTTTTGTGAGTAAGTATTTTGTTTTATGATTCAATAATAAAACCATAGTCTTATTAGCATTACGAGTACTCACTAAAACAACTCAATAGCCAACAAGTATGTATTTAATGGTTTATTAGCTACTAGCTTCTGCCCGCGACTTCGTTCGCGTGAATTTCCCGCTTGCAACATTTCTTATTGCTGCTCCGCTCCTATTGGTCATAGCGTGATGTTATATAGCCTATAGCCTTCCTCGATAAATGAACTATCCAACGCAAAAAGAATTTTTAAATTCGAGCCGGTACTTCCTGAGATTAGCGCGTTCAACCAAACATACAAACAAACAATCAAACAAACAAACAAACTCTTCTGCTTTATAATATTAGTATAGATTGATCTTGCTTGTTCCTGACACCAGTCTAACCAAGTGGTTACATCGTATTTCCCAGTATTAACTGGGTTGTGGAGGTCAGATAGGCAGTCGCTCCATGTAAAATACAGGTATTCAGCTGCATCCGAGTTACACTGGAAGCCGACCCCAACATAGTTGGGAAAAGGCTAGGCAGATGATAATGATCTTACTTGTCCCTTTTCGAAATTTTGGGCATCTTGGAAAGCAACGACCATTTTTGACACCCTCAATTTTTCACCAATTGTTGACAGTTTAAGTTTTGACTAATCTATTTAAGAAAAAACTTAAATTGTACAGTCCCGATGTGTCAAGGAATATAAAATTAATGATAAATACGAGTAACTTATCATAGTATTACAAGCCTGAGAAGTATGTTCTTGTCAGGTTTGCAACTGGTATAAAGAGGCTTCATCATCATCATCATCACCCACAGCCCGACTTCACCCACTGTTGGATATAGGCCTCTATTTGTTTGTGCCAAACTCCATGCTTTTGTGCCAACCTCAACCAAGATATTCCCGTAATAGCAACAATATCGTCTGCTCATTGCGCCGCTGGACGACCAACACTTCTGTTTACATTTCTAGGACGCCAGTCGGTCACAGCTTTACTCCACCTTTTATTATGAAGCGTAACTTCAACATTTTAACAATAAAATAAAACATCTCCCCAATTTGCTGCTATACAGACTGAGTTCCATCAACGATTTGCGTTTAAAGATCGGTTCACGAGTATTTATAATAATATGGTACCAGAAATAATTCGCTGTACTCCCACACAAGCTATTTTTCTCAATATATCGTGAACTGCAGAGAAAAGCACTCGTTCCTCTCTGCCACTGGTTCCCAACCTATGGTCCGCGGACCACTGGTGGTCCGCAGGAGCCTCGACTACGGTCCAAGAAAGATTAAAATGGTATTCGTACTTTTTAACCGACTTCTAAAAAAGGAGGAGGTTCTCAATTCGGATGTTTCTATTTTTTTTTTTTTTTTTTATGTTTGTTCGGGCATAACTCCGTCGCTTGCCAACCGATTTGGAAAATTCTTTTTTTGTTGGAAAGGGTATTCTTTCCGAATGGTCCCATAGCCACCAAATCAGGATCTGATTATGGAATCTTGGCGAAATCGAGGGAACTCTTCAAATTTTATATGAAAACGTGTTGCGATTTTGGTATTTTCTACAACAAGTGAAGCATTTGCGTTTGATAAGAACCATTCTACCATTAGATCTGATGATAAAGCCAAGAGTCACGGAACTCCATAATGAGACAATGTACCATAGTCGTGTTAGTGCTTGTTGTAATTGTAACGGTATGCACTTTCCATGTATCAAGCACATGTGAACCACTAAAAAGTGAAAAATAAAAAACTTTTTTGCAAAAAATAAAACCGACTTCAAAACAAAAGTGAAAAATAACTTTAGCTTCTGAAGTCGGTGACAAAAAAACTAAAGCAATCAAACAAAGGTCACCGACTTCAGAAGCTAAAGTTATTTTTCACTTTTGTTTTGAAGTCGGTTTTATTTTTTGCAAAAAAGTTTTTTTAACTTGCACAGAAGGCAGAGGCAAACTTCTAAATTTTTTCTAGATTTTTTGAGAATCTTATACTTAATGATTGCTAAATTTTTCGAGCTCAATTTGATCGCTTTTGTATCCATCACTACCTTCATTCTAAAGGTTCTCATCACATTATCCAATTTTCTTATTGTGTGAGTTAAATTTCACTCCCCTAATTATAATCCTGCCGGTGTCCATGTTTATCCTAACCATATATGGTCCCTGTTAACAATGAACATACCAAAGTGGTCCCTGGTCTAAGAAATGTTGAAAACCACTGCTCTATGCGAACAGAACGCGTGTCAGCATTCTTTAGAGAGGGGCCGTATTATGCTAAACGCTGTCGTTTTTATATTTATTTATGTTAAAACGTTGTTCATGCATTTTTAAAGGACTCTGCTTTCGTTAGAGAGGTTTAATATGGAGTCTCTTTTCAGAAATAAACTACATTCAGAAAATAAATGTAGTAAATTGTGCAAAAAATTAGTTCAGCTCTACTCATATTATTGACGACCCGAATGGCGTGGGTTGGACTCGAATCTCGGTAGGAGCACATGTTTGTGTGATGAGCATGGACATTTTTTTCCGTGTCATGGATGTTTATACCTACAGGGTGTAAGCCACCTCATCACAAAGCCGTTAACCAAGCATTCTGTACATCAAACTAAGTAACTTTATGTAAAAATTATTGCTGGGAAACAATTTTTTTTTTTGAGGTTATAAATTATGTTTTGTGGTAGAACTCAATGTAACGCACTTAAACCATTGTGCTGATGGATGGATTGAATAGTAAGCGGGTCGTGGAAGTGTTAAGAGTTAAAATCTTACAAAAAAAACTTGTATTTAAAAAAAAACTTGTCAAAAAGTTGTAACTTTGACCCCCCAAATCTCCGAAACCAGAAGGTTCCCAGGTGTGGTGTAGAACAAAAAAACGATCGCAATGATGGGTAGAACAAGTGCCTTTCGGCTTCGTGAAGAGGTGTTTTACACCCTTTATGACCAAAAAGTCTGTATTTACAAACAAAAAGTATCTATGTAGTTTATCAACTGTCTGGTGACCACGACACAAGCCTTGCTTAGTGTGGCACTAAATGGCGCTGTGTGTAATGTCCAGCGATATTTATTATCTTAATTTATTATTAATCTATGGAGCACAGAATTGGTATTTGACTAACATCCAGAAGTTGAAACTCAGGGTTTGTGAACGAGCAATGGAGCGCAGTATACTAAGTGTTATATTAACAGATCGTGTTCGAAACATAATACTGCGCTCCAAAACAAAGATAGCTGACGTGGCTCAAAAGGCTGCTCAACTCAAATGGGACTGGGCAGGACACGTCTGCCGCATGCCGCAAAATAGCAGGAAACTGGTGCCTGAGACAGTGAAGTGGGGTCGCGGCAGGCCAAGGTCATTTTATGTTTGAACATTTTATGATTGCCTAAAAATTGCAAATAGTTTCCTTTAGCACGTTAATTCATTGTGATATTTCAAAAGTGTCAGAGGGCACACTAAACTGTCGGTTCCAGTTGTCAGAACAATACCTATGTAGCTGTAATCCCGGGTAGGCAGAGACCGGAAAGTTTGGACAGCCGGTTTAAACTTAGGACATCCATATTGTCCAGTACTTCAGTTGTGGCTGTCATACCAGATAGTCAGGCTGAAAACTAGTACCAACATTTTGGATAAAACTAAAAGATAAATCATAAAAAACTTTTTTGCAAAAAATATAACCGACGTCACACAAAAAAGTGAAAAATAACTTTAGCTTCAGAAGTCGGTGACCTTTGTTTGATTGATTTCGTTTTTTTGTCACCGACTTCTGAAGCTAAAGTTATTTTTCACTTTTTTGTGTGAAGTCGGTTATATTTTTTGCAATAAAGTTTTTATTTTTCACTTTTTAGTGGTTCATATGTGCTTACCCTTTCACAGCGTAACGGCGTGATTTTTTGTTATGAACTTTTGTAAACAATAAAGAGACATGAGATTTCAGCGATCCCAGTACATTATTGAGGAGTTCCCGTCGCCTATCTTCCGAAGTTCTTCATCAGATCTTTACCAAATTAAAATGGGATCACTCCAAGAACGTACTTTTCCTAAAACTACCCAAATCGCTTCTGGTGTGCCTATAAAATTTAAGGAATTCCCTCTATTTCTCCAGGATCCCATTAAATGGAACTTAACACATCTAACTGTCAAAATCTGGGTGTATTGTACACTTCTGCGTACTCCCTCAGAACATACAGGCGTGATGTTACGTCACTATGTTACATAAACAATAAACAACCAAGCGATTGCAGCAATTACTGCAGCTTTGCCGTGTATTTTTGAAGAGTTCCATTTATATATCCGAAGATCAGCGTCAGATCTTAACCAAATTGAAATATGACTACACAAAAAGCACCAGCTTTCAAATAAAAAAAGAATCATCAAAATCGGTTTACCCAGTCGAAAGTTCAGAGGCAACAAACATTGTAGTAATCTGGGAGTATTTTACACATCTGAGTACCCCCTCAGAGCATACAGGCGTGATGTTACGTCATGATGTAGTATGAACAATGAACCTACAAGCGATTGCAGCAATTACTGCAGATTTGCCGTCTATTTTTGAAGAGTTCCGTTGTATATCTCGGAAGATCAGCATCAGATCTTCAGCAAATTATAATGGGACCAAACGAGAAGCACCAGGTTTCAAATAAAAAAAAGAATCATCCAAATCGGTTTACCCAGTCCAAAGTTCTGAGGTAACAAACAAAAAAAAAAATAACAGACGAATTGACAACCTCCTCTTTTTGGAAGTCGGTTGAAAATGCATTCAAATAAGCCATGGCAACTAACAGATGACCATTCACGAACATGACGCAAGTATCAGCACCATTCAGCTCAACCGCTGCACCATTCATTGCACCGTATTGCATTTGTTTTCAACGGTATGAATGTTCGTTCAAACTGTCAGTTAGTAATCATTTTGAATGAATCGTGAAACAGATAAAAATAATGCAGCATGAAACGTTGTGAGATTTAAGTAAAATATCGTGTGGTGGGGTTGGTAACGGTCACAACTAGAATCGAAAATCACTTCAATCCTCCTTCTTCCAAAGCTCAGAAAGCGCTTAAATCTCAAGACACCAATACTTCTCCACCCTTTGAGCGCAAATCTGATCGACTTTGCAAAGCAGTTTGCTATTGTGCGCCAAAACGACTGACTTTCAACGTTTGATGCAGTGCTATGCATGTTCTTGTAGATGTATTTGATTGTGAAACGGTTGGTTACAACGTCTTACTCGAAAGGTAACTTATATTACCTTGAAACTTTCAAACCAGGCATATTGTAAAAAAAAACTAGCTTCTTTGGACGTTATATCTTATCGATAACTTTTCATAGCGATCTCAAACCAAGAAAAAAAAATACTCATACTTTAAAAAAAAAAATATCGATTCATGTTGATAAACTATATCTCGATATCTGTAGTATTAAGCTTGAAACCGAAACTTTCGTAAAACCCATCCTCAGCAAACTTACGAGTATGTACTGAAAATTGTAGCAACGTGTTTGTGCAACCTTGGACTATTGGACACTTTCCAGAATCATTCTTTACTCCGACATGCTTGAAAGAGATGAGATTGTGGTCCATCGATGTTTTCTGAGGAAGCCATTTCAGTAGTTGTGAATTTCATTGACATTGAAATTACAAGAATATAATTTTGAGGTTTTTTTAATGTCCATCGTTTCTGCTTAGTTTATAAGTTGTTTGCCCCCGGCTAGAGGTCTAACATTCAAGGCAGGATAGTCCGGTTAAGCAGAAGTCAATCTCATGGGTAGACCTGCAAGATGCCAGTAACAAAAAAATAAATGTGGTCTAAGGGACTACCAATAGAAGTCAACTGCTACGGGTTGTGCCCCGCGCACGCCTAATGGTGCTACGGCGTAGCGGAGCGGTTACGAGTGCTACAGAGCATTATGTGATAGTCATGCGAGTTCCATGATTTTTGTTCACCCAAAATGTGCTCAACGCGCCATTAGTCATTTACTGTTAAAAAAAAATATCAGCATCTTATCAGCCGAATGATGCCCACTGCTCAAAATCGCATGATCCCGTGCTCTTCGTATCCATCGAATTCTTCACTAAGTCCGTCTTGTCCATCCTTTTAATGCTGCGCCATCCGGTACGTGGTCGCCACTTAAGAAACTTTCGGAATCATTGACTACCCGTTCTGAATTTGTCTACTGATACTTACGTTCAGTTTTGTTTTATATAAGAAAACGAGCTAAATACTTGCCTTTTTTAAACTTTCACGATCAGAACACATTATAAAACCTATAAAAACGGGTATTTATCCTGAATTTACCTTTAATTGGGATTAAATTAAAGGTAAATTCGTGTGTAATATCGTGTTTAATAATGAGCTAAATACTTTACACTACTCTGACCAGTTTACAAAATTAATAACAGGTTCTAAAGAAATACTTCCTGTTATACAAAACGCAATCAACTCAACACATTTCAAAAACTACCTCCATATTAGGCAAATTGCAAGGCCCACAATAATTTGTCGCTTCTGAAACGCTTATTTATATTTCTTACACCATTGAGTTGCTCCTACTTGCAGAGATGGAGGAAATTAAATCTACGTCACCTAGAGCAAGGCTGACTCAATGCGAAACATTTCGCTATATAACCGCGACCTGACAAATTCCACTTCTTTGAGCTACTTCGTGAAGTCACCGCAAACTCGTTTTGTGAGACTAAAATTTTTTCTCATGTGAATATCGAAACCATGCAACTTATTTGTAAAGTAGTTCACTTGCGATGCGATAACCGTGCGTCACTTTTCTCTATTGGTCTTGCGTTGGCTTTCGATATGCATAAAAACCTTATTTCATCTGTTTTCTCTGACCGTCACTTTTGCATGACGCGTGTAGCTTGCGACCACATTTTAAGAGCGGGACCAATCTACAAAAGAAAATGACATAAAAACAATAATTTAGTAAACTCATCCCGCGGGACCCAAATGACGCGGACCAGTTTACTAAAGAGCCCACGGAATGATCGACTTTTTGGTTGCAGCCGCACAAAGCTCTCAGCGTGAAATCGTAGTCATATAATGAATAATCTCAACACGAATGATGAAACCATCGTTTAGTAACAATATTCTGATTTAACGTCCAAGTTTCCATGGAGTTTCTTGCCCGTGCTTCTTGCAAATCCACGCTGTGGAAATGGCAACTACACTGTTACGGTTCTTATGCCTTGCGACTGGGACTGTGTTATCATGTTATTGTCTTTGTTTCGACAATTCAACAATGCCTGTTACAATTTCGAAACAGAGCCTGCGCCTGCTTAAAAAAAATGCAGGGCAGTCTTTTAGGATTGCCGATAAAAGTGAAAACTAAACTAATCTATATCTGCTACGGGTTGTGCCCCGCGCACACCTAAGTATTGCTACGCCGTAGTGGATCGGCTACGAGTGCTACAAAGCGTTTGGTGATGGTCACGCGAGTTCCATGATTTTTGTTTACCCAGAACGCGCTCAATGTGCTTTAAGAAATGTTCACTTCAAAAACCCTTGATTTTGACACAAACTTTTTGTAAGTTCTATTAAACACAGATTTTCAAGTTTACAAAATAGAAGAAACGTTCTCACTGGTTGTTGATTCTTGTGGTAGGGAACTCGGTGCTGTATAATTCAATGCAGTTTATTTCAATAAGACAGACTGAACCACAGAGTAACTTGTGCACCCACTGGTTTATTAGCCTTTAGATGTACACCGCCGGTTTTTATTCTGATACTGGCGTTTTCTGTTTTTCACAGGGCTTGAGAGCTGCTGCCTATTTTATTACAATATTTACTCATTAATATAAAATAACACAAAATTAAATAATCCTTTTACTCAGTCTTCTCGCTGAACCACAAACATCCAAATCCAATCAAACAAATCCAATGCAGAGGCGTTGAGCATCGTAAGCAAACGCGGAATAGGGGAAGTGGATCGAGCTACAGTGCGACTAATGCCATATTTAACAATTTATGTGTTTATAAAGATGGTGTAGTGGTGTTATGTGTTTTGTTGTTGTAACGGCAATGTGTGCTGCATTTATGCACACATTACCCTTTCGACCGCGTTAAGGCTTTCAATTATAGTAAAAAAAACTTTTCGCTCGGGTTCAAGTCTAGCCAGATGCGGTTTGCTTCACGCATTTTTGAAGTGCAAAACTTCATTTTTTTTTTCATCAAAGCCATGCCTGCGTATGTATAGGTCTTCAAAAATTATCTTAAGGTTTCTCATATCAGTTTTTTCTAAACTGAATAGTTTGCGCGAGAGACACTTCCAAAGTGGTTATTCTACATATCAGACAAGTACTACAGGAAATCAATCATACTAATTTAATTTTGTGCTCTCCAACATATAAATATGAGAACAACACTAATTTATACAATTCAAGAGTGGAGACATTTAATAACTTACTTTTCTTGGACATACTGACGCACGAATACGCATATTTATTAGACAGCAATAAAAATCTCACCTATGACTACACTGAGTTTATTAAACGGACGGGCGCAATAAATAATACTGGAATAAAAATAATTTTTAAGGATATAATTAATTTAATGGATGACATAAAATATAATAACCGAATGATATTGACTGACATGAACTATAGTAAAGATACGCTGTCACGTGGTGAACTTTTTCGTCACTAAACATCTCCATGTAATGCACCAGAACATAGCGGGTTTATTGAACAAGGCAGATGCGTTCACAGTTTGTCTGACTGAACTTGAAGGAAAAAATATACCAGTGGATGTAATATGCGTTACAGAACATTTTATGATGGAAGGTTACGAAAACCAGTTGAACATTCCAAACTACTGCCTAGCAGCTCACTATAGCAGGAAAGAAATTAAGAGAGGTGGAACTTGTATCCTAATTAAAAAGGGACACGAATGGAAAGAGCTATTAAAAATCTCAAAAATGTCAATAACAGGGACATTTGAATGCTGTGCTGTTGAGCTCACCAAGTACAAGACTGCCTTTGTATGTGTGTATAGAATTCCAAATGCGAACAATATCAATAGTTTCTTTAAGCAATTCGAAATAGTCTTAAATGAATTATCAAAAAGTGCCTATAAAAATATTGTCATAGCCGGCGATTTCAATATAGACATATTAAAAAGGAATTATCAGTCGTTGGAGTTTGAGTGCCCTTCTACTTAGTTTCAACCTAAAACTAGCAATAAATCAACCAACTCGAATGAAAAGTCAAACATGTATCGATAATTTTGCGCATAATTATAACAAACGGTGTAAATCAGAAGTCCTTGAGTTTGCCCTTTCAGATCACACAGCCCAAATTTTAAAATGCCCGGTAAATAAAATCTGTACAATCGACAAATACGGTGTTTATAGACGCGAGTACAGCAAGGAAAATATATCTAAATTTAAATATTGTATTAGCAAAATGTATTTCTCCGAAATATATGAAACGGAAGATCCGAACATTGCATACAACAAATTTCATGAAATATTCTCTTTCTTCTACAACCTCTGTTTTCCTAAAACAAGGGTAACAATAAATGTTATAACAAAGCCAAGGTGGATATCTAAAGGTATTAGATCCTGTAGTAAGAAAAAACGGCAACTTTTGTGGACGTACAGATTAAAATCAAATGAATTAAATAGAAATCGCTTTAAAGAATACGCTAAACTGTTTAGAAAAATCATGCGTCTGACACAGCGATCACAAAATAATTATAAAATTAAAACATCACACAACAAATGTAAAACCGCCTGGCAAATAATAAATCAAGGTAAATTTAACGTGCCCAAAACATATATTTCGAAAATTAAAATCAATAATGATATAATTACGGATGCAAAACAAATTGCTAATCAATTTAATCAATATTTTATTGATAAAATACAACCCATTCAGTCAAGGTATGAAACTACACAGCTCATCTTAAACTTAAAAAACTCGATGTTTATGGCACCCTGCACACCACAACAGGTACAGACAATTGTTAGGGCATTAAAAACACAAATAGTGTGGGGTACGATGGCATATCAACCAAAGTAATAAAAGCAGTAACATCTGAAACATGTGACCATCTGTCCTTTTTTAAACTTTCACGATCAGAACACATTATAAAACTTAAGAAGACGGGTATTTATCGCGAATTTACCTTTAATTTATTCCCGACGTTTCGACCGGATTGCACCAGCCGTGGTCGCGGGGAGACTGAAGTACTGGAGGTACCGCGACAGCAAAGTGAAGGTGTTTATTCAACTACCCTCACTCATCTTCATAAATGTTAATTAGGGCCGGTTCACACTAGGACAGCACACTACACTAACAGTGACACCTACACTAACACCTTCACTTTGCTGTCGCGGTACCTCCAGTACTTCAGTCTCCCCGCGACCACGGCTGGTGCAATCCGGTCGAAACGTCGGGAATAAATTAAAGGTAAATTCGCGATAAATACCCGTCTTCTTAAGTTTTATAATGTGACCATCTGTCCCATATTATGAATCTGTGTATCGTAGCCGGCACGTTTCCTGACGCTCTAAAGGTAGCTATCGTAAAGCCATTATTTAAGAAAGAAGATCGAGAGCTTATGGAGTACTACAGACCTATTTCTCTGATTCCTATCTTCGCGAAAGTATTTGAGAAATTCATTCAAAAAGAGCTAAATGGTTACATTGAAAAGAATAAAATATTATGTAATGAGCAAAAGGGATTTCGCGAAAATAAGACCATAAACATGGCGATCTACGACTTTTTATACACTGTGTTGACAAAAATGGACAATAAAAGACCTGTATGTTCCATCTTCTGTGATATGACTCAAGCATTTGACTACGTAAATCATGACATTCTAATAAAAAAACTTGACGCATATGGTATAAGAGGTAATGTTCTGAATTTAATTAAATCGTACTTAGACAATAGAAAACAAAAGACAGAAATCACTAGAATTAATATAACCACTAAAAAGGAAGAGATGCACCTATCAGCGGAACGACAAATAACTTTTGGTGTTCCACAAGGTAGTGTATTGGGACCACCACTTTTTATACTATATATAAATGACTTGCCAAAATCAATTCCACACCCGATGACTTTATTTGCTGATGATAGCACGGTGACCATTTCTAGTAATAGCAAAGACATGATCCAATATAAATCTGACATTCACAGTACCTTGACATCTACAATAGAATGGATGAAGAATAATAATTTAAAGATTAATTTAGACAAAACAAAAATCATACATTTTAGCCAAAGATTGACGTTGGAAAATATGGACATAAATATAGATAATAAAATAGTTGAAAGTGTAAATACTACCAAATTCCTTGGACTAATAATTGACAAAAGGCTTAACTGGAAATCTCATATAGAGAACCTTTGTAAAAAATTAGTAGTTCCGCATTTGCATTGTACTCACTAGCTGCAGTTGTGAATGTAGATACCTTGCTTTCGGCATACCATGGTTTAGCTGCGTCTCACCTAAGATACGGCATCATATTCTGGGGAAATTCTACCGACGCTAACACGGCATTTAAGGCCCAAAAGAGATGCATTAGATCTATGTTTGGGTTAAAAACGGTCGACACATGTAAGCCATATTTTAAAAGGTACAAGCTATTGACTCTTCCTTGTCTGTATATCCTCGAAACTGCAATGTTCGTTAAAACAAACCCAAAACTGTTTCCGCGTTTGCAGGACGTGGTACCGCGTAACAGACGAGATATGAACATTCTTCGAGTCTATCCAGCAAAAACGGCACTAATGCGCAAAAGTATCGTCTGCATGGCACCTACTATATTTAACAAATTGCCTAAATGTTGGAAGGAGTTGAATGGTAGGGCATTCAAACGCCAATTAAAAATGTTCCTTTTGCAAAAAGCATATTATAATGTATCCGAATTTCTAGCCGAAACTGATTTCTCTGTTTGATCTAATTTACTTAATTTTAATTTTATCTTTTCTTGACATTAATACTAAATTTTTATTAATATGGAATTTTGACATTACAATATCAGAGTATTTATATATATTTTTTGATTTGTTATAACTGTTAAATTATAAACTTTGCGTTGCCTAATCTAAGTCATTTTCAGATTAAGTAATTTTTATTGTTATTGTTTTTCTGACAATGTTATGGAAATATTTGTACGCCGATACTTACGGCTAAACATGTTTGGACTTAAACAAAATAATATCTTGCATGCTCTTGTGTGTATACAATGTTTAGACAAATAAAGAATCTTATCTTATCTTATCTTATTAAAATGTGCCCCCCCCTGTAACTTCTAAAATAAGGCAATGATAAAACTAAAAAAATATTATATGATGTACATACATTACCATTTAAACTTCCACCGACAATTAGTTTGAACGAGTTTTAGTAAGTAGTTTTTTTAATACGTTATAAATCGTAAACCGCAATTCAACAACGAACTACAATAACTTTTATGTTATGTTACTTGCTGCTACGGAACCCTTCATGGGCGGGTCAGACTCGCACTTGGCCGCTTTTTTTTCTATCAACGACAGCCTAGCCGCCTAGGTACCAGCATGGCGAGTGTTATTCGATTTTATTTAGGAATTTCTCAGCAGCGGCTTTATGTTTACGGCGGTATGGTAAGAAATTGTAAAGTAATAAACCGCAACTGATTGCATCAGGCAATTTATACTTATGTAGCAACTTGAGCAGTATTCAATGAGCGCTGCCTTTCTCAGACTTTGTTAGTAAATTGCTCTGACTAGATTTATTAGTGTCTTGATGCCAGCGCGAACTTTTCTATTCAAACGTAGCTCTTGGAGTTCTGTCAAGTTATTGTTGAGTGAGTTCTGTTCTAGTTCTTGTTTTGTTTGTAGTGTTTGTTATTGTTGTGTTGTGTTTGGAGCCAAAAGTGGAATTACGTGTTGGCTGATACATTGATAACATAACATTAAATGTGAGGGTCTAGACTTAATGAAAATTGATATTTTAAAGTGTTAACAGCATCTCTGCAAAGATTTGAAGATTTTCATAAGATTTTCGCTAGCTAATATAAACTCTATACATTTTTGACTATTCATCTTTATTCATCCCTAAATAATTGTCTTTGCTCTCTGGTATTACACAAAAATAAACCTTCTCAAGAAAGACATAAACATGACATATAACTTGACAGCTACCACAGTCTCTACCATGCAAAGATATAAAACGTAATTTTCACAAATCTGTTTTTGAATAACAGACCCTGAACATAAAAGGAAAAATATTTACCTTTGAAGGTCATCCCTACTTAAGTTCCCCAGTTTATGGCAAAAAACACAAGAAAAGGTTGTTTATAAGGGATGAAACGTGTTCACAATAACCAATATAGGGTTGCCGCGAAGAAATTTCGTAAACATTCTCGTTATTAGTTACAAACAGTCCTAGATTGAATTTCGAAACACTTTGTCGGCTTCAAAGATATTCTACCGTGGCAACTCTGATAAGACAAGGTTCTCGTGTGGTCAGAATCATGACACACCGAAAATTCAACCTTAACTTTATTAAGTTAGAATGCACTTTACTGCGAAATTGGGAAGACATAAACGTTGATAATGTACTACGGTAATTTTACAGCTACCACGTTAATTTTTACGCAGCTTTCAGCTCTGTTCATTTGAGATAAGGCTCAGTTGCGTTTTTGATGGGTACAGGTTAAAGTTTGCAAGGTTAGGTGGTGTCTCGTTACACTAATGGAAGAGTTAGGTTAGGTGTCAGAATACCAACGTCTGATAGAAGTTATATTTTAGGAAACAAATTAATGTCAATAACATTAAGTTCTGTTGGTTGTATTTGATTATACGACAGTATCTATTCCTAGAAATAACAAGCGTCTGATATTACACCTAAAATAGCACAAATAAATGATTACTTCCGTCATGAAAATGTTGTAATCACAGTTACCGAGGGATTTGTGAATATTTTAATAAAGATTGATTATTTATAATTATATAACAATACCTTGGCCTTGGAGAGTACCTACCACTCTATATTCACCTACTTAAATCATACCTTCCCACTGTTGGACCAGACTACGTCCACTGCTGGCCCTAGGAGTATGGTTTGACCAAGAAAGTTACATAACAAATAAAAGTCAGGATTCTGGAAGGATTTTTGAAAATTCATCCCGCAAAGTGGTTAGATAGGGGACGAAATGAAGTTCCTAAACGGATCATATCAAAATAAAATTCACATAGTTTAAAATAATCAGCACACAGTTATTCTATCAACAAAATATTTCATCGTGTAAATGTTTATATTCTATATCTGAACTGTGATGGTGAATAGTTTGTATATTTAATAATTTACCCTTTTGACATTAAATTCACTTATGCAAGACATTGTTCGATTTTTGCTTTTTATAGAATAGATTAAAATAATTTGACATGATAATATTAATTACTATTTACAATCTATTGACATAATATTTATTGCATGTTATTGATTTTATTTTTAGTTAAATTTACTGTTTAATATTCATAATTTATTGTTTTTAGCTCTAATATATTAATCAATACTACTTATTTCAAACAAGATGCAAATTGTTATATGAATAAATAAATAAAATAAACAACGAAAACAAAATTCAAAACCATAAAATTAAAAAATCGTTTGCTGCAAAAACAAAACGTTCATGAAAACATTATATTTTAAATTAAAAAGCAATCTATCTGAAATTTAAATGTTATATATTTTTTATCGGTTCAACCACTGCAGGCATTCATATTTTATGATTAAGTTTGTTTCAATTAATCCGAGGCTAATATTGGCATACATTTTTGTTTTTCTTGTTGTAAACTAAAATTATGTCAAAAGCAAACAAACAGTGTGAAAATTAATAAAAAAAAAAATTAAAAGGTGAGTTGGTAGCTATGAAGTAACAACTGTACAGCCTTTTAATTATATCTTCTGTGTAAAAAATAAAACAGCCGGTATTACTTGGGCCGAAAATGTTTAATTGTAGCTAAAATTCCGTCACATGAAGTACTTAGTTAAGGCCCTAGCCCAAACGCGCGGAAATCATTACCATTTACCTGTCCTTGGTCGCTCACAATGGGCCTTATCAAAAGGCTTAAAGTCACCCAAAGGGCAATGGAGAGGGCTATGCTCGGAGTTTCCTTGCGTGATCGAATCAGAAATGAAGACATCTGCAAGAGAACCAAGGTCACCGACGTAGCCCGAAGAATTGCTAAACTTAAGTGGCAGTGGGCAGGGCACATTGCTCGCAGAACGGATGGCCGATGGGGCCGAAAAGTTCTGGAGTGGCGACCGCGAACCGGAAGACGATGCGTTGGAAGACCTCCCACTAGGTGGACCAATGACCTGGTGAAGGTTGCGGGAGTCCGGTGGATGCAAGTAGCAAGGGACCGGTCAATGTGGCGACACTTGGGGGAGGCCTATGTCCAGCAGTGGACGTCTTTCGGCCGAGATGATAATGATACCTGTCCTTGTGGTCGCTAACATCATCATCATCAGCCCATTAATGTTCCCACTGCTGGGACACAACCCTCCTCTCTATGAGAGGGAATCGGCGATAATCCACCACGCGAGCCAGTGCTAGTGCGGATCGGTAGATGTCACAAGTCTTCGAATATTTTGGTTCAGGGACATGCAGGTTTCCTCACGACGATTTCTTGCACTGTTTTGAGAGCAGCGGTGATGAAATAAATTACACAAAGTAATGCGTCTGTCTGGGTTCGAACCCACGACTTACTGTTCGTAAGTCGGGGCCACCACCGCTTGGCGACCGCTGCCCTTGTCAATAATTGTGGTCGCTACGAAACATTTCAATTCAACATAATCGTTACTTGCAACTGTGAAATATGTTTTATTTATAGTTTTTTTTTTTAGGATGCGAAATCATCAAATGACTTCTCCCACTCTGGGCGGAGCGGGAGGGAGTGTCAGACTTTTACTGACTAAAACCCATCCATGTTCCTTCCTCGCCCTTTATATTCCGGGGCCGCGGTATCTCTTTCGAATAGGCCCGCAACCCCGGCAGGACGAGTAATACCCTTGTTAACACTTTTTTAATACTTTGTAAAAAAAATGTACTTATACTATTCTTGTCCCATGTCACTTGGGGTCAGCGTCGCACGTTTATTTCTTCCAGTTTATTGCTTAAGCTGCTGCTGTGGTATCACGTTAACATTTACTCCTAAACGTAACGTAAATACGTCAATTTTTTATAGAGAATACAACTATCGTATAGCATTTAAGTTTAATGGCTTGCAACAAGCACAATCAGTATCGGCCATAGATCATCATCATCTGCCTAACCTTTTCCCAACTATGTTAGGGTCGGCTTCCAGTCTAACCGGCTGCAGCTATAGCAGAATACCAGTAGTTTACTACCTTATCTGACCTCCACAACCCAGTTAATACTGGGGAATACGATACCCCTTGGTAAGACTGGTATCAGCCTTTTTGGCCCACAGACTACCTGTAAAAACTGTCAAAGATGGACAAATGACAGCCGGGACCAACAGCTTAACGTCTTTTCGAGGCACGGAGGAAACTCGGTATGTAGGGGTGGTTACCCATCCACAGACCAACCTAGGCAAGCACGCGGTATAAATGAATAAATTTTAAAAATTATGAAAGTATTATAACAACAACAAACTACTAACCTACATACTATTCATCTATCTGGTGATAACGAAATAAGCCTCGTTGCTTAGTGTGGCACTGGATGGCACTGTGTGTAACGTCCAGCGATATTAATTTATTTTTTTGATTTATTTATTACAAGAAAATATAGAATAGAATAGAATACTCTTTATTATGTACACCATAAAAATAAAAATACAAACATTTTAAACATTTTATAAGGGGTGACACAATGGGTGGTCTTATCGCTAAAAGCGATCATCTAAAGATAACCATTTTAAGTATGTATTTTTAAATTATATTCATATTTTATTCACGAAACGGTTACAACGCTCGTTCGTACTAGGACCTCTAGGTTCGTGAGCTAAGTAACGTCTAGACATTTTAAACATTTCTGTTGATCAAGCTAGACTGAACATTTGTCTAGGCCAAGGTTACATAAACTCCGCAGTTCTTAACTTTAATTAAGAGTTCTATCTTAGATGAATATTTTACTACTGATGTTGTTGAAATTTTACAAAGAAAATACTTAAGGCGATTAGATGAGCTATATTAGCAACTCTATTTGTGGTGGTTCAAACTTCATTTGAAATACTGTTAGAATAAAATTCTGATCAGCTTGCACCACAAAGTGGCTGTAACGTCAGTCACTGCGGGCCATATAGCGCGAAATGAGTGGTTTCGATCGATTTACTAAACAACTATTGATTGGATTAAAAAACTAAAACACTGTCATGCTAATATATTGCTTGTGAAATTATTTGCCATGAAATCAGAATGATCGCATGCATATTAGTATGTTTTTTTTGTTTGAAAGATATTTTTAGAGATAAGTTCGTGATTTTTTTTATAGATTCAAATTAATTGTATTATGTTTTCAAAACACTATCATGCTAGTATATATCCTGAACAATATCATATATTTTTAGTCATTATAAAACTCGCGTTAGTATAGTATAGTAGTTATTCGTTGGCAGTGCCGTACTGCCGGTATATTTAAAATCGTTGAAATTTCTTTATTTCATAGTTTTTTTTTCTTTCCTCAACATGTGTGCTCACATACACAAACAGGGTTAATACCGGAACAACTACCCATCGAACATATTGCTCTGTGCCGGAATCAAACTCGCGACACGCAACGCAGTTTTCAATCGCTCAGCCACTGCGCCTAAGGGTAAAATGAATGTGTACTTCACTTTTTTTGTTTTGGGTGCTGAAAATCTTTTCATTAAAGAATCATTTCTATATTAAAGTTATATTGTTTTGATTTACGCAGCTTAACATGTTTAACATAGCAATTTTTATATTAAATGTTTACAGAGTAAAGGTGAGAATAAAAGTCCATGCGTTTCACTTGTGAATCCACTACTATTCACAACTTTTAAGCACACATTTAGTATAATGCACTCATTATACAAATTTTCTCAAAATCAAATAAAAATCATAATCGGTTAAAAACAATGTGATCGAATTCAACTTGAGGGAATCAAACCAGTCGCGGGGCTGTTCGAAAGAGATAACGCGGCCCCTGAACATAAAGGGCGAGGAAGGAACATGGATGGCTTATAGTCAGTAAAAGTCTGACGCTCCCTCCCGCTCCGCCCAAAGTGGGAGAAGTTATTCGATGATTTCCCATCCTAAAAACAAAGGGAACCAAACCAACGTGCCTGAGAGATATTTCTCGACAGCATGCAAAGCCAAGTCAGGAGCCTCGAAAGAGATACCGTGGCCCCGGAACATAAAGGGCGAGGAAGGAACACGGATGCGTTTTAGTCAGTAAATGGGCCCATCGGCGACATAAAACCTCTGACACCAGATTATGCATTAACTACACAAAAAGAAGAAAAAAAAAGAAATAAGAATCAAAAATAGAATCTCAAAAACATAAACCCCAAAAATCATAATGAAAAAGTAATCCCACAACAAAATCTCATACTCTAATAATAATTATTTCAAGTGAACAAATCCTCAGATACGCTTACATTTTAAGCGACGTAAATACCGCTCAGTTGTTATTCATCAAAATTGTGTGACATACGACACTGTTAGATAGCATTGATCGTCTAATGAAAGGAGATACGCTGTTGTATGTCGGTATTTTGGAGAAGTCACTTGTTTTAGATAGTCTTTCAAAGAAAAGAGGTAGCTTAACTATAAATTTCAGCCGACTTATTTCTACTTTTCGGTGTTATCAATGGGGATGCACACTGTGGAACTAATGGCGCTAGCATAGCTGATTCCAAGCATCGTCATTGGTTGAAAATCAAGGAATGTCATTTCATATTTTAAAATACCTTGACCTCATTGGACAGATTGAGACCAGCTACGGTGGCGCCATCTACAATTAGCTTTTAACGGTCTTCCCCATTTGACAGGCTCTTATAAGGCGTATGTCTTGTCGCCCTAGCGGTCGGTCGCGCACTTGAATACATTGTGTTCTCAACAGCACAAGCACAATACTGCGACGCTGACGTCAGCGGCGACCGACAGCTGTATTTTATTCTCTCTGACGTCACGACTGAAACGTGGTCGCTCACAATGGGCCTTATCAAAAGGCTTAAAGTCACCCAAAGGGCAATGGAGAGGGCTATGCTCGGAGTTTCCTTGCGTGATCGAATAAAAAATGAAGACATCCGCAAGAGAACCAAGGTCACCGACGTAGCCTGATGAATTGCTATACCTAAGTTGCAGTGGGCAAGGGCAAATTGCTCGCAGAACGGATGGCCGATGGGGCCGAAAAGTTCTGGAGGGCGACCGCGAACCGGAAGACGATGCGTTGGAAGACCTCCCACAAAGTGGACCGATGACCTGGTGAAGGTTACGGGAATCCGTTGGATGCGAGTCGCAAGAGACCGGTCAATATGGCGACACTTGAGGGAGGCCTACGTTCAGCTGTGGACGTCTTTTGGCTGAGATGATGATGATGATGATGACGTCACGACAGACCGTACGCGACCTACTGACAGCACTACAAGTATTCAAGTCTCAGGCTTATGGCCGTACGGTTTGATTTGTCAAAGTTAATCAACGCTTCTTTTGGTAACGCCCCATTGTTGACCTGAGTTAAATGTTCTGTGAGAAAAACAAATGCTAGGAATGGCTGAAAGTATGCCAAGAGACTCCGGAACGCGGCTTGCGACGCAACGGTACCGCTGCGTAGGATACAAGTGTTACACTCGCTAGATACACAAGTGTTACCGACTGGAATCATGAATGGGGCGATTTTTTGGTAGGCAGTCTCTCCAAGTTATTTACTTATAGTGACTTGTATCAGGTTCCATTGCTTAAACTCCCGCCCCACCAGTGGGGACACGGGCGATGGGGCTAACGGGAAATAAATAAATTTTTCTACTTGACTATACAAATTGGTCAAGGGGATCGGTTGACCAATTCACTAGGTCGACTGATCCCGCGGGATCCGTTTGTGTGGGATCAGTTTCTAAAAAGCCGTAGTGTGGAAAAGGTTTGACAGATGATTTATTTGTACTATACTACTACTACTTATATTTTTTATTGTCTACTTTTTCTAAGTTCGTCTTCCAACTTCATTTTCTCTAGGTAGGAACTTAATTTAATAATGTCTAGCTTCTAAGATCTATGGCTGTAAGTTTCAGGCATAATTTCCAGAACATTCTCACGTATAATGCTGAAACAAACACAGTTTAGTCTATGTTTTCGTACGTCGTCGACGCGTGACGTTGGTGTTGGAAATATTCTTAGCTTACGTTGCGTTGAATTTGGTATAAAAAAAACTAAATCAATCTAAAAAAGGTCACCGACTTCTGAAGCGATTTTTCTGAAGTTATTTTTCACTTTTTTGTTTTCTCTGAAGTCGGTTTAATTTTTTGTAAAAAAGTTTTTATTTTTCACTTTTTAGTGGTTCATATGTGCTTACCTTTTCACAGCGTACTGGCGTGATTTTAGGTTATGAACTGGTGTAAACAATAGACAGATATGAGATTTCGGCAATCCCAGTACATTTGCTATCATTTATTGAGGAGTTCCGTTGCTATCTCCGAAGTTCTTCATCAGATCTTCATCAAATTGAATTGGGATCACTTCGAGAAAGTACAATTCCTAAAACTACCCAAACCGCTTCTAGTGTGCCTATAAAATGTGAAGAATTCTCTCTATTTCTCCAGAATCCCATCATCAGCTACTGATTTGATGATTATAAGACCACACAGGAAGCACCAGCTTTCAAATGAAATAAAAACGATCAAAATCGGTTCACCCAGTAGAAAGTACTGAGGTAACAAATATTTTCGAAATCGGGTGTATTTTACACAGGGGGTACGCCCCCTCAAAGCATACAGGCGTGATGTTACGTCATAATATAGTATAAACAATGAACCTACAAGCGATGGCAGCAATCACTGCAGATTTGCTGTGTATTTTTGAAGAGTTCCGTTGTATATCTCCGAAGATCAGCATCAGGTCTTCAGCAAACTAAAATGGGACCAAACGGGAAGCACCAGCTTTCAAACAAAAAAAGAACCATCAAAATCGGTTCACCCAGTCGAGAGTACTGAGGTAACAAACACAAAAAAAAAAAATAATAATAAAAAAAAAAAATACAGACGAATTGATAACCTCCTCTTTTTGGAAGTCGGTTGAAAATGAAAATGAACACTTGTTTTTATTCTAATTGTTGGTTCCGTTTAAATAAGTTTGCGTAGAAATCTTAAAATCCTTAAACTTGTTCCTATTATATTTTATTCATCGTTGTTTCTTGATGTTAGATTCTGTGTCCTTAAAATTAAGAACTGAAGTTGGTTTGAAAAAATTTAAGATTAGTCAATTTATGGCGTTAAAAGCAATTTCCTTATTCAGTAACATCTATTCTACTACTCCTAACCTTTTCAACGACATGTAGTCAATAATTTATTTACAACACAGTCAATAAAATATTATTTTGAACCGCAACCGACAATTCCATCACTTTTCCCCACACATTGTGACGTCGCACCTGTCACGTAACGCAACCTAAACATATTCCGCTTGAATAATTTACGGTCGGTCCGCAGTTACCTTTATAATGTTGGTTTGTTTAGTAACAACATATTTTATTGTTGTTTTTCAAATGAATTTCGACGAGAACTGTGCACAACGCTTTTGGGTTTGGCTAAACATTTTGTTTCTGTATTCTGTACTCATTATTTTCGTGTTCCATGTTTGAAAGATTGCGTTTGTGTTGTTTTTTGGGGGTTACAAATGGTTCGTTCTGTTTGTAGAGTGATTACAGGTTTTATTGTGATGATTTATGTCAAAAAGTCAACGTTTCGGAATCCATTTTATTGTGTAACAATTTGACTAGTTGCTTACCCAAATCTGGTCATTTAACAAATTAAATTCGTATTTCGCGTCTGTTTATGTGGCCACGATGTTCTACAAACTACGTAACGGATTTTTATTCGATTTTCACCAACATTCACATTTTGACGACCCGAATGGCGTAGTGGTAGTGAAGCTGCCTTACGTTCTTAGGGTCCTGGGTTCGAATCCCGGTAGGAGCAAATGTTTGTGTGATGAACATGGACATTTGTTTCCGAGTCATGGATATTTATATGTATAATATGTATGTATTTACAAACAAACTATATAATATGTAGTATATCAACTATCTAGTGTCCAGGACACAAGCTTTGCTTAGTGTGGCACTAGGTGGCGCTGTGTGTTAATGTCCAGCGATATTTATTATTCAAGATTTTTTCATGGAAAAAAATGTCAAACGTAATAAATATTATACAGTATGTTTGTGTTTTCAAGTCGATATAGCTAACCTTCATAGGAGATTTTTATGGTAGTTATTCGAATTCCATATGACCAAACCACAGTAAGACTGAAAAATAATTTATGGATCAAGCAAATTATCTAAAACTAAATGTAAGAGAACCATTTCAAATCAGAAACCAAATGAAAAAATAAACTACTTTGGGATTTCATTTTAAAAATAAAAACTTGAAAATGATCAAAACGAAATGAAAGAAAAATAACAAAGGTATTACGAAATTATAATTCACAAACTTTCTCGTGATCATACCAAGAAATGTCAAAGTCGAGTTTTCAATAAAAAAGTTAAATGGTAAAAAAAGAAAGAAAGTTAGGAATTGAAGCTAACCTAAAAGTTTTCTTTTATATTTTCATTGTTATTATTTTTGCAACATGAAAATAAGTAATGTATGTTTTCGAATATAGACTTCGCCCATGTATATAATGAAAGATTTCGCCATAATTAAGGATTTCGGAATCGTTTTGCATCAAGATAATCATCAGAAACTAGTAGAGTTTGTTCATCTTCATCTTGTCGCTGATTTCCTTTCTTTTAAATTAAATCGTTTTGATTATTAGTTTTACGTGAGCGTTTTAGTTTATAAGTTTAATTAATTTAACAGAATGTAATATTAATGGGCACACGTAAGTATATCCTCTTCAGCAAATCTCGCTGACAAAATTAGTTTTGCTGTAAGAAAATTTGTACGTAAACTATATTATTGCAATTCATATGTATATTTGTTATTTTGTGTGCCATAAAGAATAATAATAATTAATTTATATTTTCGGTGCATTATAAACTAGAGGTAAAGGGAATCGATGCAGAGGGAATGTTTCAGTAGATCTGCGGTGGCCGTAGCGGCCCCGACTTATGAACAGTAAGTCGCGAGTTCGAACCCAGACAGGTACATTACTTTGTGTAATTTATTTCATCACCACTGCCCTCAAAACGGCGAAGAAAACATCGTAAGAAAACCGTCATGTGCTAGAACCAAAAAAATCAGAGACATGTGACATCTACCAATCCGCACTGGGCCCGCGTGGTGGATTATAGTCCATTCCCTCTCATAGAGAGGAGACCTATGTCCCGGCAGTGGGAACAATGAATAGGCAGATGCTTCTTCTTCTCGAATAAACTAAGATTCAGATTTTGTCCGACAAGTACGTAGCAAGCTCTGGCGTTTGTTTCATTCAAGTCCTCAAGCGTGTAATTTTTCAATGACTTAAGGACTACAGAAGCTAAATTAGCAACTCTATTTGTGGTGGTTCAAATTTCGTTTCAAATACTGTTAAAATTAAGTTCTAATCAGCTTGCACTACAAAGTGGTTCTTACGTCAGTCACTGCGAGCCGAATAGTGCGATATAAGTGCTGTCGTTTTGATCGATTTACTTAAAATCTATTTATTGTACTAAAAAAAATTGGTTGCCTGTAAAGTCGGTATACGGGCGAAAGTTTTACGTGACACTTCAAGAAACTGCGTTACGCTCCACTAACGTGAGCGGAGCGTAACGCAGTTTCTTGAAGTGTCACCCGGCAAACCAATTTATAAGACGTTGTCACGTCAAAAAATAAAACACTATGTTGCTAACACGTTGCTTGTAGAATTAGTTGCCAAATAATAAGAATGATTACATATAGTTTAGTATGGTTTTTACTCGTTAAAACATTTTTTTTAGATAACTTCGTGATTATATTTAATCGAGTAAAATTAATTGTATTAGGTATGTTTTTCAAACTCTGTCATGCTAGCATTTATCCTAAAGAATATCATATATTTTTCTGGTTTTGTTAATTGCAGTGAATCATATACTATCAGTGAAGCATTATAAAGGTCCTGTGGTCGCCTTACGATACGAGATGATGCGTTGGAAGACCTCCAAGTCCTCCTCTAGGTTGACCGATGACCTGGTGAACGTTGCTGGAATACGTTGGATGCGAGTCGCACGGGACCGGTCAATGTGGCGACACTTGGGGGAGGCCTATGTCCAGCTGTGGACGACTTTTTAGCTGAAATGATGATGATGATGATGGTCGCCTTAAATCCAAATCCAACCAACTGTTATCTCAAAGTCAAAATTATTTATCTATATACTTATAATAAATCTGTAGAGAGGTCAATTCTGTACATGAAATATATTTACAAAATAACTATCGGGGGGTGATTAGTGATCGATACTGATGCCAAAAATGCAATCAGTAAAATTTTTGTCTGTCTGTCTGTCTGTCTGTCTGTCTGTCTGTATGTTATTTATAGAAAAAAAAACTACTCGACGGATTTTAACGAAACTTGGTACAATTATTCTACATACTCCTGAGCAGGTAATAGTATACTTTTCATCACGCTACCATTAATAGGAGCAGAGCAGTGAAAGGAAATGTTGGGAAAACGGGAGAAGTTACTTGGTTTTTTTAGCTTCCGTCGCGTGTGCAGCCTTAATGGTTAAAGCTACATAGAAATCATGTATAACGGAAATATTCCACATAAAATTATATAAAAAATATCCCAAGACAGCATATGTCTATCTTTTATAGTTGACTCACAATAACACGTGTAACTCCCGATAGCTTAGCAGTTCGGAGATTTGTTATTATTATATTTGTTTACTCTTACGTTTATAATATTCTCACTCAACCCCAATTAAAAAAAATAACATCAGTTATTCTTCGAACTCCTGGGCAGGTTATAGTATACTTTTCATCACACTACAATGAATAGGAGCAGAGCAGTGTAAGGAAATGTTGGGAAAACGGGAGAAATTACTTGATTTTTTAAGCTTCCGTCGCGTGGATGTATGTTTGTTACTCTTTCACGAAAAAACTACTGAACGGATTTGGATGAAATTTTGCACACAGATGGTTTATAACCTGGATTAACACATAGGATACTTTTTATCCCGGTAGTAAGATCCCATGGGACAATTTTGAAACTTCACGCGGGCGAAGCCGCTGGCAGAAGCTAGTTTGCAATAAATGTGGTACAAAAGATGGTAAAATAATATGAAGTGCAATGACACATTTCGACATAAAATTGGCACGCTAATTTCAAAATACATTTATAACTAATTGAGAAACAAACCTTAAATTAGAAACTTAGGACCAGTGTTTTCAAAGTTACTCTCAACACAAAACAAAAAAAAACAAACAAAGAAATTGTTATCAGAAGGAAAACAAAATATCTTTTTTTATATACAAACACAACAACTATGACCAGTGTGTCTTAAAATTTAAATTAAATTATTTAATTTAAACTTAAATAGAAAAAAAAAAAAAAAAAATATTTAATTTAAATTATTTAAAGTGTGTTTTAAAATCTCAGCAGTACCCTTTTCCAAACATATTCAACTTTCAACCAAACCATCCACCGTTTCTCTGATCTTCCCCTATTCATAAAAACATCCATATTCATACACAAACGCTTTCACCACACTTATTTACGTGTTTATTTTAATTCGCGTCTACAAAATATAAATCTAAAACACGTTCAGTCTGAATGGTGGAGTGTTTAAAACGCAGTACGTTTATGAAACTGCACTTTATAGCGTTTATGTTTCTAAACAATTATGCTAAAATTGTGCCGTTTTGTAGCTAGGGTTGATACTGTTTGCAAAAGATACAAGACATTGATTTTTCTTTTATGAAGTTATGTCGTCTTTTCCTAAATGCGGGAAAAGATTTAAGGGGCCGGCGGAGCATGCGTCGTTCATACAAACGTAATACCAAAATAATTTGTTTAATCAAACATATTCTTAGGGTCAATCCCCACTAAAAGAGCAGCGGCGCGCAGCGGCCGTAAGAGCAAGTGACTGAGCGCGGCGCGGCAAGGGGCAGTGTGGCGCCGCGCGGGGCAGTGCGGCGCCACGAGAGGCAGCGCGGCATCCCGAGGCGCCGCAATGAGCCTCCGCGTGGTAGCTTTGAAAACTAGTGTGCGATCTACTTCACTCAAGGAAAGTTGGGTAGGGCGGGCGGGTAGGAAATGGTCGCTCGCGCGCAGCCGCGAGTCTGTCAGCTGCATCGCGGTCGGCCGCACGTCAGCTAGCTGCGCCGCGCGGCGCCTATTTTGACTAGTCGGTAGAAGGCTCGTGCAGCCTCGCGACGCCACGCTACCCCTCCTTTGACTTCAAATGACTATGAACTTTTTAGTCACGTAGATAAGATTCAAAATAGTTTGTAATATTTTGCCTCAAAAAGACGCTGCCGGCCGCTGCTCTTTCCGTGGGAATTGACCCTTAAGGTATTATGTGTTTATTTCGACTGAATTACACAATATTTAGGTTCCGAAATATATATAGAATTTTGAATTCCTCATTATCTCGTCTTTATATCATTATTCTTTCAAAATATGTATTTGGGAACATAATATATATTCTGTAAGTTAATCGAAATAAATATACACTACTTTAAGAATAAGTTTCATTTGCAAATTATTTTGGTATTACGTTTGTATGAAAGACGTATGCTCCGCCGGCCCCTTAAGAAATATTACTTAAGTTTGCTGCTTAAAACAATTTGGTACATAACCCTAAATATATCAACTCGTGGTACGTAGTACATTTTTATAATTTGACCAGATACAAAATTTTTGCTGTTATACTGCTTTTTTTCACAGCCACAAATTAATCTTGAACCGTTTTTAACACCGTGAGTACCACATTAACTTCAGTAATATTACGTTGAAGTTCCTAAACGGATTGGAATACGGCCCTTTTATAGGGTTCCGTAGTCAACTGGGAACCCTTATAGTTTCGCCATGTCTGTCTGTCCGTCCGTCCGTTTCAAACAAAAAAATAATTATTAAAATCGGATTGGATTGAACACGACCCGACACGCTCTTGGCCGGTTTTTTCTTAACAGTACAAGTAATTATTTGGACCGCAAAGTTATATCATACAAAACAGGTGACACCCCTGAAACTGAATTTGATCAAGAAGTATATAGTGTTTGTATTTAGTGTGGGACAAAATAATGCACTTTTGGGGCGCGACTATCAAATAGCGCACCGGGTTAATAATATTAAGCTTTAAATCTCAAGGGAACAAGCAGAGATTTAAGTGCTCCCGTATTTTGCATATCTTTGACAAGTTTCTATGTAATGTTTATTAAAAAAATCTATACTATTCGTGTTAGCTGAACGGGAAAGCCATCATTGGTTTCCAGATCTTAAAATGGTTAATATTACAAAAAATAAGTATTTACATAATCGTATGAAGTCCCTGACTCCTGTGCTGTGACTGGTGATAATCCTGGGTGACAAGCGCCAGTGTCCTCTTCAGTCATTTCAGTCACACCATGCTCATTATTCTTACGTGTGCAGGCGTTTTGTTTTACCCACTTACTGGATTATGAATGTCAGATAGGCAGTCCTTCTTTTTATTTACTGGTAAGTATTCAGCCGCTTCCTTTTGGAATAGAAGCCGACCCCACCATTGTTGGAAAACGTCTCCGCAGATGAAGATGGAAATTCAACATGACGACTTACGCACAGGGTCTAAAGTCTGCTATTTCAATAGTGTCAGAATAGTCTATCATTGGCTACATAATTGTTGATTTTGACAAGTTTGGTAATCTACTAACGTAATGGTGTCAGTATAACTTTCCAATGGTCGACCACTGACACTCCATTGAAAGAAATGTCATCGAATGGTAATCTCGTACACAGTGACAAAATGACTGGTGCTATTTACGAACTTCTTACCACATCAGATCACTTAAAACACTAATAAATCTATACTAATATTATAAAGCTGAAGAGTTTGTTTGTTTGTTTGTTTGAACGCGCTAATCTCAGGAACTAGTGGTTGGAATTGAAAAAATCTTTTTGTGTTGGATAGTCCATTTATCGAGAAAGGTTATAGGCTACATATCATCACGCTATGACCAATAGGAGCGTAACATAAATGAAAAATGTTGCAAAAACGGGGAAAATGTATTCCGTTGTGAGCTTTTTCTCTCATATATGTGACGCAGACGAAGTTGTGTGGGTCAGCTAGTAATAAATACATTAAATCTGGCGGGTTTTATAGTAATGGCAATAGGAAATTTTGTTACGAGACCATTGACCGACCAATGATCGACCATTATGAAATTAGTACATTACGAACTTTAAGCAAAATGACAATGGGATGAGAATTGGATCGTGTTGGAATGCAAAAAAAAATTCAATGACCCGATCGTTCAGGATTTCTTTTGTTGATTCCCTTGTCCTTATAATGCTGACAATCTCCGCATAAACCAACCTAATGTAACAACTATTACACGCAATACAATAAATTGTGTGCACCTCTATTAGTGAGCTGCCCGCAGCCTCCCACGGGCCCCGTTACATCAGATTACGGGATTATATCAAAGAGATGCACAGCTTACACAGTGATTAAGATATTCCCAGGGATAGTCTCCGAGTGGCCATCTGTTAAGAAGGACAGTTACATAAGTTTTAGAGATTAAGTAATGAATATGTAAATTAAGGCTGCAAGGAGCTCATTGCTAAATAATAACAGTTGCTTGGCCCGATCTTTAGGTTAAGCCGTGCTTGCCTAGGTTGGTCTGTGAATGGGTGACCACCTCTACATACCGAGTTTCCTCCGTGCCTCGGAAAGCACGTTAAGCTGTTGGTCCCGGCTGTCATTTCAGGTAGGCAGTGGCCTAAAAGGTCTGACAACCAGTTTTAACAGGGGTATCGTATTACCTAATACTAACTGGGTTGTGGAGGTCAGATAGGCAGTCGTGCTATGTAAAGTATAGTATTCAGTTGCAACCGGTTAGACTGGAAGCCGGTTCTAACATAGTTGGGAAAAGGCTAATAGATGGTGATATGTAAATTAAGGTTGCAATTACAGCAAACTTTATTGTCAGTTGCGCACTGTGAGCGCACTTATGACGCCTGCGGAGCATGTTTATTTCATACAAACGTAATACCAAAATAATTTGTAAATTAAACATATTCCTAAGGTAGTGTGTATTTATTTCGATTGAATTACAGAATATCTAGGTTCCCAAATATATATTTTGATTGGATACTGATTTTAACAAGAGTTATAAGAATAATAAGTTTTCTATTGAAATTTTAAATTCCTAACATCCCGTCTTTGTATCAATGTCCTCTCAAAAAATATATTTGGGAAGCTAGATGTTCTGTAATCCAATCGAAATAAATACACACTACCTTAAGAATACGTTTGATTTACAAATAATTTTGGTATAACGTTTGTATGAAATACGCATGCTCCGCAGGCCCCTTAAGCCTAGCATAAGCATGAAATCATAAACATAACATAACATCACACCCGTAATCCTAGAAGGGTTAGGCAGAGGAGTACTGAATAGTATCCCCCATATTTCGACAGTTATCATCATCATCGTCATCTCAGCCGAAAGACGTCCACTGCTGAGCATAGGCCTCCCCCAAGTGTCGCCACATTGACCGGTCCCTTGCGACTCGCATCCAACGGATTCCCGCAACCTTCGAAAGATACGTTTAAGTCAAATGGAATAAGGGGCCAGCCTATTACCATCAACCAAACCTAGAGACCTGTGCTACAACAAAGAAATCCCTGATGGAAAACCCGAATAACTCTTTTCCCAAGCCGGAAATTGAGCCCAGAACCTGCGCAGAAGTCGACCAATAAGACCAAGCTTATTTTGTGAGTTTCATAATGAAAAATGCTGTCACTCTGCCTAAAAGTCGCAACCTGACTGATATCAGTAATCCCTATTCGCCAACCTTAACCTTTGTTCCCAAGGTCATCAGTTTTTAAAGCAGTAACAGTAATCAGTAAATATTCACGGTAACAGCGACACATCCTCCCATTACCCGTGGTCTGTGGGACCCCAGGGCGTGTTTGTGTAAAAATTGCGCACCATTCTCGAGAGCGGCTATTTTAATAATGACTGACACATACGTGTGTAATTGGGACGATGTTGTGATACTTTTGTAGGCTTAAATGTCATTAATTAAATTGATGCGATAGATAGATAGTTAGATAGAATACTCTTTATTATGTACACCATAAAAATTAAAATACAATAGTTTTAAACATTTTACATGGGGTAACACAATGGGCGGTCTTATCGCTAAAAGAGAAAAAAAATCAACAAAACAAAAAAAACGGAAATAAATCAATCGAAAAAAATCAATCGGAAATCACTCAAAAATCGTGTTGATGAATGGAGAGGGAGAGGAAGGCCAAAGAAAAGATGAATGGATTGTGTGAAAAGGAGTAAATGACGTCTGACAGGGAAAAATGGAAGATGAAAACCTATTGAGCTGACCCCAAATAGTATGGAACAAAATCAGGGAGATGATGAAGATGTATCGCGAAAAATGTATGTATTGTAGTATAAAAAACCTCAAAAGATAGACTAGCACCTGTTCCTTACATTTGGTCTCTGTCTGCAAGCCCACAACGTAGATTTTTATGGAGAAAAAACTCTAGAATGGGTAAAAAACTGCATGGACACTCTTTTGAAAATCTGATCAGCAATTTTTTTTTTATTGAAAACTTCTTTAGGAGCTTTGAGCGCTTTTTGAGTGAACAAAAATTATGGTACTCGCGTGCACCATCACGTACGCACTTATCAATCGGCAGTCCCCAGATTGCCCTGCATTTTTTTTAGATACGCATTTCGGTCCAACATTATTCTAGCTAGGGTAACTAACTTACCGCATAGTAGTTGTCTTCGCCAGTGCTTTGCAAAAATCTCTTTAAACTGTGTCGCATTTATATGATACAGGTTAATAGTTGATAGACGAGCTCGTGGCAAAACAATAACAGCCGCTCGGGTCAATCTTTAGGTTACGCCGTGCTTGCCTGTGGATGGGCGACCACCCTTACATACCGAGTTTCCTCCGTGCCGTTACGTTAGGCCGTTGGTCTCGGCTGTCATTTGCAGATTTTTGAGAATAATAATAAATAAATAATAAACATCGCTGGACATTAACACATAGCGCCACCACCTAGTGCCACACTAAGCAAAGCTTGTGTCATGGACACTAGACAATTGATATACTACATATATACTATTTTGTTTGTAAACACACAAATTAGTGGGACCACGAGTCGCGAGTCAAACATCCATGACTCAGAAACAAATGTCCATGCTACACAAACATTTGCTCCTACCGGGATTCGAACCCAGGACCCTAAGAACGTAAGGCAGCCTCACCACCACTACGTCATTCGGGTCGTCAATCTTTGACAGTCGTTACGGGTAGTCAGTGGACCAAAAATCCTGACTACCAGTCTTACCAAGAGGTATCGTTTTACCCAGTACTAACTGGGTTGTGGAGGTCAGATAGACAGTCGCCCCATGTAAAATACTGGTATTCAGCTTCATCCAGTTAGACTGGAAGCCGACCCCAACATAGTTGTGAAAAGGCTAGGCAGATGATGTTATATAATATAGGTTTCCCTTTCCAATACCAACTTGCAGAAAACTTTCCTTCTCTTTATCTCTTTTCAGAAATAACATTTAAACATGATATTAAGGCGAAACACTTATGTATGAAGCAAAACCCTAAAAATATCCAAACCGGTATTCGATACAGAAATATATGCTGCCATAAACCATTTTACGAGCACCTCGATCAAACTTGGCTAGCCAGGCGATCCCTTAGAAATCATTTAGGAATCTCTTCATCACCAAAACATCTCAGCTTCGTACTGAGCTACTTTTTATGAGATAAACTGGTTACGACTGACGCGCACTGAATATTTAATATTTTGTTCCTGGGATTGAGATAAAATTGTCCTCAGGTTGTGTTTTTTTTTTTTTAGTTAGTTTTCTACCGCAGACGTGGGGGTCCGCGCTCTTATTTACATTTTATTTATTGTTTGATTGATTTAGAAAAAAATAAAACAACGATCGTGCTCCATCATTGGACACGTTACATTAAACTAAGCTTATTATTAGTAACTTAAGATCTACGTGAGTCCATCAAATATATATATATATATATATATCTTTTTTTTAGGCTTTACAGCTGTTGATGTTTCCTTAACCCCTAATTAAAAGGTTCAGGTTGTGTTGGATTGTTTGAGAAATTTTGTCAAGACAGAATGCGTTTTAGACGTGTAGGAGTTAATGTTATGAAATACTGATTTTAAACCACTTGAGAAATGGAGTGTAGTTATTAACGGAAGGTAACTCCGAATAAATGTCATCATATTTATGTAAGAAAAAAAATAAAAAAAAAGAAAATCTACCTAATAAGATAAGGATGTATTTACAAAAAAGTATCTATGATGTATATAAACTATCTGGTGTTGACGACACAAGCCTCGGTGCTTAGTGTGGCACTAGATGGCGCTGCGTGAAATGTCCAGCGATATTTATTTAAGTATTTATTTTTATGTAGGAAAATAAATGAGCACTATGTAAGGAGTATAATTGTATATCGTGGCTGGTGGCATTTTGTGGTGTCTGCCTATCCCTCAGGGATAAAGCGTGTTTATGTGTAGATATTATAACGCTTGGATTAGCACTATTAGTAAAAATACAACTGGGGAATAAAACATGGCCAGCAATTGCATAAAACAGAAAGGTTTGAGAGGAGAAAGTGAAGGCCTTTGCCCAGCAGTGGGAATCAATACAGGGTCTAAAAAACGATATTTTTCACCCCTTTTATTATTTTCTTGTCCCTGTTCTATGTTACTTGGGGTCTGCGCAACCCGTTTTTTTCTTCTATTCTCCTTTATCAACAGTCACGCTGTCATTAACACTTTTAACGTGCACATCTTGCTACATTGTTCTCACATAATTTACCATCTCAACATGAATGATGTAATCAAGATTTTGTAACAATATTTTGATTTAAAAAACTGTCCATGGAGTTTCTTGCCCGTTCATCTCCATCTACGAGATCTACGTTAGGGGCAACTACAGTACTTCCACAGTTTTTATGTCTTGTGACTGGGACTGTAGCTACTTTAAATGTTCATTTTTGTTTCGACAATTCAAAAGTGCTTGTAACTGGCCTACTTGAAATAAATGCTTTTATTTTGATTTTGATTTTTGAATAACTCTATTTTCTTTCATTTCATTCCTCACACAATCCATCCATCGTCTCTTTGATCTTCCTCTCCTTCTCCATCCATCAACATTTATATTCATCACTCTTTTAGTTATCACATGTACATACCACTACAGTCGATTCCCTTTCAACTTCTATGTGATTGACGCAACTTTTAAGCTTCCTCTAAAATCGAGTATTTTAGAGGAAGCTTAAAAGTTGCGTCCTTCCTCACCTTATCCATTCTTGTCACACCACACATCCACCTCAATATTGTCATCTCCGCTATATGCAATCTTTTTAAATCCGTCTTCTTCATAGCCCAGTATTACGATCCATACAGTACGATATTTTCTCAATCCTTTATTTTTAGAAAAATGTGTTTTATAATGTGTATTCAGCTGTATCCGGTGGCCCGGTAGCTGTAGCGGTGGCCCGGTGGTGGCGGCCCCGACTTACGAACAGTAAGTCGTGGGTTCGAACCCAGGCATTACTTTGTGTAATTTATTTCATCACCGCTGCTCTCAAAACGGTGAAGGAAACGGGCATGTCCTAGAACCAAAAATTCGAAGACATGTGACATCTACCAATCCGCACTTGGCCCGCGTGGTAGATTATAGCCCATTCCCTCTCATTGAGAGGAGGCCGTGTCCCAGCAGTGGGAACATTATAGGCTGATGATGATGATGATGAGCTGTATCCGGTTACACTGTTGGGAAAAGGCTAGTCAGATGATGATGATGATTTTTAAACGTGTGTTGTACAATACCGGTATTCTATTCAATCCACCCAAGTAATTTAGAATACAGCCTTAACCAGGTCGGTAAATGTTTTATTTTTCTTTGTAAGCTAAACCAGAACGGTATCCGTACCAGCCTGTGATTTTAGGGGTTTAGGTTAACGAACCTTTGCTTGTAATTAAAACTTAGTCTGCCAGGTACTTTCGTGGCTTCCGTTACAAAAATAGCATAACAGATTTTGATATAAAGGGTGTAAAAAACCTCTATACAAGGCCAAAAAGCACTTGTTTTCCCCGTCATTGCATTTTTTTTTGTTCTACGTCATCCGTCAAACTTCCAACTTTTTGACAAGATTTTTTTTCAATACAACTTTTTCATGTAAGATTTTTATCCACGACCCCCGTACTATTCAATCAATTTGGTCAGCATAATATTGTGTGTGCGTTACAATGAGTTCTACCACAAAACATAAATTTTCACCTCGAAAAAAAGTCGTTTGATGTACAAAATGCTTGGTTGACGGTATCGTGATGAGTCTGTTTACACCCTTCAGATAGCGGATTGGTGTGCCAATAACATTGTTTGTCCTGCAGGACGTACTGAATTTGAAAAAAAAACTGGCAACTTTTGGCGTCAACTTTTCGTATGTTAGATTGGATAAAATAAGGTTTACCTGCAAACTGCGCCCTGATTGTCGTGTGGTTGCAAGTGAGTGCTGTACGTGGAATTCTGGTTGCAATTCTCGGATCACTCAAAGTGCTATTCGTCATTTATAATATTATCATAGCTATTAGTATTTTTATGTAAAAGCCCGGAGTTTGGAACGGAGAAAAGATTTGACCAAGATTTCGTGTGGTGGACGTCTTAAAGCTCGTTGGGTCAACGATATTGTCAAAATTACGGGGAGGAGGATGAGGGACGAAGAAAACCAGAAGAGATGTGTGGCAGAGAAAGGGGAGGCTTAACTATGCCAAGCAGTGGGTGATTCCGGTCTCATATGGTTATGATGATGAAGCCGAAATACACAACGCTGGCCCAGAGCACCTGCTCTGGGCCAGCGTTGTGTATCTATTCTTCGATGTTTTGTGTTTTAAGAACAGTGGAGACAAAACAAAAAATTTCACAAAGTAACGCGCTTGTCGGGTTTTAAATTGAGGCCAAGTTCACTAGACCAATAATCCTTCGATTCGTTCGTTCTTTGTAGTTAAAGGTAGTAGTCAAATAACAGTAATTCAAACTCTGTCTCTATACTTATCTCTGATGTCGACGATACTTTGTGAGTACTTCACTTGAACATAGTAAGTACGGTTTGCTGTACACAGTTAAATTACTCAAGGACGTGATCGTGTAACGTAAACACGTCTCTGTAACGTTTGTTCTGTTACACACGGGCGATAAGGGTGGCTAGCAGCAGGATGCAGGATGTTGTACTAAATCTCAAATATATATGCTTTTCTTTTTTCTTCGGATGGAACATAATCAAATAACTTCTCCCACTCTGAGCGGAGCGGGAGGGAGTGTCAGACTTTTACTGAACAAAACCCATCCATGTCCCTTCCTCGCCCTTTGAGTGTCGGGGCCATGGTATCTCTTTTGAGCAGTCGCGTAGCCCCGGCAGACTACCGCCCTTGTGGGTCCATTATGCTGATATAATCTCTTTGAGGCGCGCGTGGAACATGAACGCACCGTCGACATGGCCTGTCGTCATGAGACGGACGGACGGCAAGCAAGGCCATAACTCACCGTACACAGGCCCGCGCCTTCGGTGGTCGGCCACCACGTGACCTCACCATGGGTTGGGGGGCAGGAACTTGTCAGATTCCTACTGACTGAATGCACACGGTGTTCCTTTTCGCCACTTTTGGCTAGGGTACGGGAACACAATTTCATTCTCCATGATAACCCTAGCAGTTTACAACTTGATGGAATTTTGCCCACTAAGCGCAGTGAGAGGGGCCTATGTTCTAGCCGTGGAAATATCCTTCATTATTTTTTTTTAGATATCCAATAAGTTGCATATGTCGGTAATAATGGCATGAAACCACGGGTACGGGGATCTATTACCGGGTCCATGGGTAATTTTATAATCAAACTTACTCATGGACGAGGCGATGGATCGACCCACGTGGACCACGAGTAACGACTCAAGACTACTTACGACAAAGTCCTAGCAAAAATTTGCTACCCTTCAAAGTCGTGTGTCCCAAAACTGCCTAGATTATTACCCAGCCATTGTGTTTACATCTCCAACGATCATACCCTCCCAGCTCGCTACACTAGATTGACTATAAACAGTAGATGAGTGTTCTTATAGAGGTTAGTCAATTAGTATTGTGTTACGTTATCTTATAGGTCAGCATTAAGCTGAATAATATTAGACTAGCTTCTGCCAGCAGCTTCACCCGCGTGAAGTTTGATAACTGTCCTATGAGATCTTACTACCGGAATAAAAATGCTATGTTTTAATTCAGGATATAAACTATTTGTGTGCAAAATTTCATCTAAATCCGTTAAGTAGTTTTGGCGTGAAAGAGTAACAAATATACATCCATACTCACGAACTTTTGCTTTTGTACGAGTTATATTAGTAGGTTAAGATGTAACGGGTAATTAACGTCCAATTTTGAGTGTTTATTAGTATTAAAAAAACAGCCCCAGTTTGTTAATTTCAGTCACATATTCATCCCTAATTCGCAGAATTCGAGGTAGTGGCAACGGAATCCTAAAGATGATTGCGGATCGACCAGTATTGCCAATGGTGGGAAGGCTTATCAGGCTACACGTCTTCTAATGAATTTAATTGTTAATCTTATTATTTATAATCTATTTGTTACATTTATATCAATTGTAATTTTGTTTCTGTGTAACTTGACATCATTGGTTTCAATTCTATTTAATTTATTACGTTCATGCATTAATTAATCTTGTTCATGTCAATTTAATTTACCCTATCAAGTTATAATAATTTTAATTTTTTGATGAAATTTTTCGTATATCTAAACTCCCTACATACATTGCTACTAACGTAGTCTTAAGATATTTAATTTGTATGCTACTAACAAAGTATGGACATCACTTAGTCTGAAATAATCATTTTTTTTTTAGTTTTATTAATTTTAAACTTTAGAAAAGTTAAAGAGTCGGTCAGTTATGAAGGTGAAGTTATAGTTGTCCATTTCAAAGTAGTACAGGTGGTTGCATAATTATGAGGCTGCTACAATCTGTCATTGTGTTAAATAGATTTCCTGTTTTATCTCTAAAGATATCCTATTACAACTGAAAAGTTTTGCATGAAGACATAACGTTGCACTAATCGACGGCTCGAACTCGTTGGCGAGCGTGACTAACATGCATGCTTTTCAATAAAGTTTTTAATTTATTTAGTTTTGTTTATTAAGTGTTCATTTGTTTAGTTTTTTTTTTGTATTTATTCATGTACTAGCTTTTGCCCGCGACTTCGTTCGCGTGGAATCTTGACTTCCGGCAGATTTTTGGTTTTACCCACATTGCCGACTCTTGACCAATAGATGGCGCTGTATGTCCGGAATTAATTTTATTTTTTATTTTATTTTTTATAATAAAAACTATCCTATGTCCTTTCTCAAGTACCAAACTATGTATGTACCAAATTTCACACAAATCGGTTCAGTAGTTTAGGCGTGAAGCAAAGACAGACAGACAGACAGACAGAAAGACAGACAGACAGAGTTACTTTCGCATTTATAATATTAATAATAATAATAAATAATATATATAATATATATATATATAATATATAGTTTGGATTTATTTAGCGAAATGTTCGGCGATTTGAATGAACACGTAAATTTTTCCCTCTCATAGAGAAGAGGCCTGTCCCAGCAGTGGGAACATTAAAAAGATGATGATGTATTGACGTAAAACTTTATAAACTACCGGCTCCCGTAAAGATTCATTCCACTTTAACCAGTTATTTTTTTCAAACGTGTTCTATCCAAGTTAGGAATTTGTTAAACCGCTTAGTAGCGCTATAGTGCAAAAGTTAGTCGTGGCAGTAGTTTGTGGCTACGCTTTTAACCTGTTTATGTGCCATATAGCCGGAAGAGAATAAGTTATAGTTATATTCCTCTACAGTACCATTTTATTTATACAGGGTGTATTTCACCTCATCACAAAGCCACTAACCAAGCATTCTGTATATCAAATTATGTAACTTTACGCAAAAAATATTGCTGGGAAACAACTTTTTTTTTTGAGGTAATGAATCATATTTTGTGGTATAACTCAAAGTAACACACTCAAAACATTGTGCGGGTGGATGGATTGAATAGTACGGGGGTCGTAGAGATATTTTAAGTAAAAATCATGCGATAAAAAGTCGTATTTAAAAAAAAACTTGTCAAAATTTTGCAACTTTGACCCCCAATATCTCCGTAACTAAAAGGTTCCCAGGTATAGTGCAGAACAAAAAAATGATCAGAATGACGAGGAGAACAAGTGCCTTTCGTATTCGTTAAGAGGTGTTTTACACCCTTTATTTAGGTAACGTTAAATACGTACACAAAATCAAAAAATCAAAATCAAAGCATTTATTTCAAGTAGGCCAGTTACAGGCACTTTTGAATTGTCGAAACAAAATGAACATTTAAAGTAGCTACAGTCCCAGTCACAAGACATAAAAACTGTGAAAGTACTGTAGTTGCCCATTCCCTAACGTAGATCTCTATGGAGAAGAACGGGCAAGAAACTCCATGGACACTCTTTTAAATCAAAATATTGTTACAAAATCTTGGTTACATCATTCATGTTGAGATGGTATATTATGTGAGAACAATGTAGCAAGATGTGCACGTTAAAAGTGTCCATAGCAAAACAAAATAAAATACAACTCAAAAACTAAATAATTAATTCAAATAACCCATGGCGACTAAGAGATGACCAGTCACAACTGACAGCGCCCGTTCACGAACATGACGCATGGATCAGCACCATTCAGCTCAACCATTTTGAAGGGAACTAAATGGTCCGACACACGCGCCACCATCAGCGAGACATTTGAGAGAGCATGACATACTCTCAACCGCCAGGGCACATTCTAGTCAAGAATTGCCGTAGGCTTCCAGTGAATGATAGCTTTCTAGTACATAGTGCTCACACAATATGGGCTATGCGATTATATAATACTAACATTGAATCTATACAATGCAAAGATAGTTAAGTACAATCTTCAGCAGCTCCAACAATACCATTTAATGCTATCAATTAATGCGTCCCTGTCCTTATGGAGCAGGACCAGCATTGAGCCAAGCATCTCTATCAGCGATATAATCGCTCAACTTGTAATATGCTTGTTGACAAAGTGTGCGTTTAATGCATGTTTTAAATTTCGTCTCATTCAGTTCAAGAATACTTTATGGAATTTTATTATAGCATCTCAAACAGTACCCCATGAAAGATGAGTCTACTTTAGCGAGTCTACACGTTGTAGTCATCACCTGCCTAGCTCTATCCTACTCGTATGATGGGATTAGCTTTAGGTCTTACTGGACTCAGCTCAGTACCATTATAAATGTATAGAGTGATTGCTTGACGACCTGAATGGCGTAGTGGTAGTGAGGCTGCCTTACGTTCTTAAGGTCTTGGTTTCGAGTCCCGGTAGGAGCAAATATTTGTGTGATGAGCATGTACATTTGTTTCCGAATCATGGATAATAAGTATCTATTTACAAACAAAAAGTATATATGTAGTATATCAACTATCTAGTGTCCACAATACAAGCCTTGCTTTGTATGGCACTGTGTGTTAATGTCAAGCGATATTTATTATTTATTCATTTATTTATCTGACCTCCAGAATCCAGTTAGTACTGAGTAATACTGTAACCCCTCAATAAAGACTGATTGTCAAACTTTCGGACCACTGACAAACTGTAATGACTGTCCAAGATCTACATGACAAGCAGCACGAACAGCTTAACGTGATTTCTGAGGCACGGGAAGAAACTCGGGATGTAATGTTCGGTAACCCATCCACGGACTCGACCTAGGAAAGTGAGGCTTAGCCTCAAGAGATCAACCCGAACATCATTATCATCTGCCTAGCCTTTTCCCTAACTATGTTGGGGTCGGCTTCCAGTCTAACCGAATGCAGTTGAATACCAGTATTTTACATGGAGTAACTGCCTATCTGACTTCAACAACCCAGTTAATACTGGGTAATACGATACCACTTGGTAAGACAGGTTGTCAGACTTTTTGGGCCACTGCCAAACTTTTTGGGGCACCTGTAACGACTGCCGAGGATGGACAAATGACAACCGGGACCAACAGCTTAACGTGCTTTCAAAGGCACGGAGGAAACTCGGTATATAGGGGTGGTCACCCATCCACAGACCAACCTAGGCAAGCACGGCTTAACCTAAAGATCGGCCCGAGCAGCTGTTATTACTTAGCCACGAACTCTTAAATTAATAAATTTACACACAAATTGACTCATGGAAATTAGCACAGTGACTACTGAACAAATCGTTTCAGTCAAACTCCAAATATACATCAAACTCCCTCGAAAATCTACAAATCAATTGAAACGAGAATTTCTGACGATTCACTATCAATCACCGTTCTAATGATTCTCCCTGATTTCTGCAACTCTTCAAATGATTATAGTCTATATTAATGATCGCTTTAAGTGTTTACTTTGCCATTGCAATACCTACTTAACTTAGACGTGATAGGGTTGGTTTTTGAGTGACTTTTTCCACCCCTGTAGGCAATTCATTTGTAACTATTTGCTCACCGCAATGAGAAACATTAATACGCTGTAATAGTTCTCTGCTGACGAAGGCTTTGCACTAGGCTTTGGAAACGGTTACGTTAACATTAACTGTTTGAAAGGTTTCTATTATCATGTACTTGACTTTATTAATGGCTCCTTAAGCGTCAGGTTGCGGGTTAAAAGCATAGTAAAACCTTTAAAAAAGCAGGGGTACATACAATATTTATAGTAGAAATTACAACGCATAGTTCACTTATTTTATTTTCACAACCTGGCTACGGCGTAGGCGTTCCGTGCTACGTCGTAGCGCTACGAATGAAAGTGATATCATAATTGCTGTTCCAAAAAATCAAACAAGGTCATCTGTTAATCTACAGAACGGTTTGTATAATGTCAGCAGAACTTGGGAAGTCATAATCATATATAATCAGTTTATAACGGGAGCAGACCGTAATCCGCCATGGGACTCCCTCTCTTCTGCCATTCTTCTCTGTTCTCTTATCAATGAGCTTTGCTGCATGGCTCTAGTTCCTTAGCCCTAACCTTAGCCACCATTTTAGTGATATCGTTACTCCATCTGCCATTTCGCAGAAATGGCAAGATGTCCTGCCCAACTCCACTTTAGGCGTTACTTTAATCAAAGCTAAATTAAACCTAGATTTCCACTTAAAAACTTCTCAAACTAAACCGCTAGTTATTTTAACTGGTAAACAGTGAAATGGTAAGTACAGTCTGTTACAGATATGTATGCACGTTTAGGCCGGTCAAATTGCTGGCCATAACTCAGCCGAACAGTGCGGTCGGTTGATATTGCCCGGTGTTGCTAGCGAGCGCCCATGTACGAATATTATTGAGAAAATAAATGGAGTTTTTTGAAACAATGCAAGTCTGTCTGCAGTTAACTGCGCTCTTATACTTTTTAGGTAAGTTAATGTTAACTAGGTTTTAAAAGTATTTCATTTAAATACTTCACTTGTACCTATGCTTTGTTTAGCACGTCAAACTATTGCCCCAGTTTTCATTATTTTTAACTGTCGCTACGGGTAGTCAGAACCCGAAATTCAGATATCCAGACTTACCAAGAGCCTTACGAGTACCTATCCATAAACTAGATTGTGGAGGTCAGATATGCAGTTACTCCATGTAAAGTACTGATATTCAGCTGCAATCAGATAGACTGGAAGCTGACCCAATATTGTTGGGAAAAGACTAGGGAGATAATGAACTCTTGATGGTGCGAATAACTAGCAGACAGAAAGTTCGTGCCAATGGAAGAAGAATAACTTTGATTTTGTTAATGAATTCAAACTAGGTTTCTAAATCTGAACAGTGAGAACGGTCAGCGATCAATTATTAATATGAAACCTCGTTTACTCTCATGAGACCTATATTTTTTCTACTTTTTGAAGTGTGTGATGAATCTTTTGACGACCCTAACGGCGTGGTGGTAGTGACGCTGCCTTACGTTCTTAGGGTTCGAATCCCGGTAGGAGCAAATGTTTGTGTGATGAGCGTAGACATTTGTTTCCGAGTCATGGATGTTTATATGTATAATAAGTATGTATTTATAAACAAAAAGTGTTTGTATAGTATATCAACTATCTAGTATCCACGCCACAAGCTTTGCTTAGTGTGGCACTAGGTGGCGCTGTGTGTTAATGTCCAGCGATATTTATTTATTTATTTAATCTCGAAGAGGATGTATGAACATCATACGAACAAGCAACTTTGATGATAACTTTTCTGAAACAAACGATCTTGAAATTCTATGGTGCCATTTACTTACATACACATACATATTTAAACAGTTCGAAAAAAAACCGATAAAGTAAAGAATTATTTCGATCAGTTCTACATTTAAATAAATCCACAGCTAGCAACACTGGTAGTCATAACTCTGTGCTGTTTCACGCAATGTTCGTGTTATCGCCTGATAAACGTAGTTTAGTGAGCGCTGACCGTGTTGGTCGCTTATTAAGTGTCGTGTGTAAGTTCCAGGATAATCAGGTGTTTGTGGAAAGGAGTGAATGTGTAGGAATTATCATATTCATAGATCAGTTATTATTTCTGTGATCTGTTTCCGCGATTGTCATCATCATCTGCCTAGCCTTTTCCCAACTATTTTGGGGTCGGCTTCCAGTCTAACTGGATGCAGCTGAATACATTACATGGAGTGACTCTCTATCTGACCTCCAAAGCCCCGTTAGTTCTAGGTTATACGATACCATTTGGTAAGACTGTTTGTCAGACTTTTTAGGTCACTGACTACCTGTAACGACTGTCAGAACTGATCGGACTCTCGGACTGTTGGTCCTGGCTGTGATTCTGCCTGCCTGGATGTGAGTGTCCTCCGTGCCTAAGGAAGCACGTTAAGCTGTTGAGCTTAACGTGCTTCCTTAGGCACGGAGGAAACTCCGTACGTAGGGGTGGTCACCCATCCACAGACCAACCTAGGTATGCACGGCTTAACCTAAAGATCGACTCGAGCGGCTGTTATTTAGCCACGAGCTCCTCTCATTGTTTCCACGGTTGTATCAACAGCTATATATCGGGGCAAAGCGTTAGTGGGTTATTTCATTAAGATTTTTTCAGTAGCAGCCATTATGCCTGGAGTTGTGCCCATTTGCTGGCAATAGGCTTGCCCTCTATTACATGGGACTTTAACAGAGCTCGCGAAATGGCAGTTCTGGCGCCCCCGACTTACGAACAGTAAGCCGTGGGTTCTAATCCAGACAGGCGCATTCGTTAGTGTAATTTATTTCATCACCACTGCTCTCAAAAACGGTGAAGGAAAACATCGTGAGGAAACCAGCATGACATAGAACCGAAAATTCGATGACATGTGACATCTACCAACCCGCACTGGGCTCGCGTGGTGGATTCTAATAATAAAAATAAAATAAAAATACTTTATTTCAGACCTTGATCCATATGATGTTAGTAATACACACTACTAATTAGTAATAAGCTATGTTAATGACAAACGAAAAACAAGATTTAATTCTTATATCTGCTGCACTCATCAGACGCACCGGGTATATGTACATGTACACGTACCCGATGCGCCATAATGATGCAGCACGGCTTATCACAATAGCATATACGCAAAATACGCATTTTGACGTGGAGTTGCCAACACCAGCCCGTTGTACTAAACAATACAATACAATACAATACAGTACAATACAATACAAAACTATTAGGTTTATCGACCTCTGCCTAACTCTTCGGGGATCGCAGATGTTAAGTATGTATGTATGTACAGTAAGCGTTCATAAGTTCACAGGCACGCGAAGGATCATATTGCTGTGAACGCACGGGCGAGACTCCGTGCAGCTGTATGTGTAAGCTGTCTCAATACAGTACCTACGCACACCACAGCTACAGAGTCGCCTACTGTCGCAATCTGTCGCGTCGCTCTCCACGAAACAAAAAGATATATATTACCGTCTCTTTTGTTATACACGCAGCAAACGCATGATCGTATTTGCATTGGATAGCTAAAATTCGACCATATCTACCAGGTGTTGATAGCTGTTTAGGTTAAGCAGTGGGTTCACGATCAACGTGTCTTGAGTTCAAATCCCGTTTACATTATATGGGTTTTTTTTTTGTAACCACTTTTATTAATATTTGTATTTTATGCAAAAACTATTTACTTAGGTATTTATTTTGAAATGGGTTCATGCTCATTATTTATTTTTATAAAGATTTAAATATAAGTTAATAACCCATCATAACTATTTATGTGATTGTGTAATATTTTTTCGGTGTTGGAAGGTGGAAAAAAAAGTCGTGCTGACTGATAACAAAAATTGTTTTATTCGTGTCATTTATTCATATAATTAACAACTTTAATAAGATTTGTAACGTCACATTCCTACCTAGATATAAGAAGTTCTCTTGTAACCGTTCATAAGATTTTTTTGTGTATCTGTATACCCACTTTGAAGTCATTTTTTATTAACATAACAAGGATATTCTAATCACACAAATATAATTGTTGATACCCACTTCTATCTATCGGTATTCAACAGAGCTTGCTTACTGAAAACTAATACATAATTTATACTTCGTGAATATGTTTTTTATGTGACGTCACAATAAATGTAACTCATATTGAGGTTATAGTTTAAGTGTTCATTTTCCTGAAGAAAAGAAGATTGAAACTAAACCTCAATTTAGGAATTATTAATATCGCTAAACATTTTGTAACACGTCTAATTAAAACTAGAACATTAGGGATTAATATTTTGTATAACCCCCATTATTTTCAATGCAGTCACCCAAAGGGCAATGGAGAGGGCTATGCTCGGAGTTTACTTGCGTGATCACATCAGAAATGAAGACATCCGCAAGAGAACCAAGGTCACCGACGTAGCCCGAAGAATTGCTAAACTTAAGTGGCAGTGGGCAGGGCACATTGCTCGCAGAACGGATGGCCGATGGGGTCGAAATGTTCTGGAGTGGCGACCGCGAACCGGAACAAAATGGAAGTAATCCAGTCAAAGTCTAAATATTCCCGTGCGAAACGTAATCGTTCTTCTTTATGTCTTTCTGTCAAGAAGGGCATTTTAGCTGATCTTTTGTGATGCAAGCCTTCAGCGTGGACGGCACGGCGAACAGTTTGCGGTGACTCCGAGTCTGTCGTATGTGTGAAACCATTGGTTTCATACTCGCCCACGATATGTTGTCGCTGCGCTTCGCTAATAAGCGACGACCTTCCACTTCGCTGTCTACTTGCAAGGCTCCCTTCTTCCTCATACCTTTTGATCCAGAGACTTACTGCATTTCTCTAAACAAAAAAAAAAAGATGTTAGGCAGCTGTAATAAATACTAAAGTGACTTCATTCACTCTGCATTTATAAATCCAATAATAAACACTAATTATTTATATTGCATGATAGTTTGAAAAAAAAACAACGAATTAAGTAAACCACAGGTTACCAAATAAATGAACAATTTATAATACCCATTCGCTTTTAATTTTTAATGTTTAAGTTACAATTCATAAATAATTATAATACTCACATTCAGTTTTATTAAGGCCACTTTTATGCAGCGCGATAATAGTCGCCCTCGCCATAATATTAATATATGCCCGCATTTTAAGAATCACACCAACAACAATACTGCTATCTATTAAACCACACGTCACTGACCATCAACTACCACATTATATAGTGTATTACGTATGACTACAACCAAACGACAAAGTTCATTCCGATCAAGTTAAAATATTCATAAAACTCATGTCTACCTCACAGAAATCTAACAAAATTCTTGACTTATTTTTCTATCTACCTCCCTAACTTTAGGAATGTGTGAACAAAGCAAACAAGTAAGAATATAATATTTATGTAGAGTAAAAACTTACAAAAAGTCTAAAAGTAACTGTGCGGGATTTGAACTCACGACTTACTGATTCACTCTTAATTCTGGACGGGCCCAACCGCTAGGCCATCATGTCTTAGCTATTGGCATTGAAATTATGAACTACAACTAGTTGCTGACAATATCTGTTTTGTTGAAAGTAGAAGGTCGTAAGTCAAACTAAACGTCAAGCTATTGCTTTGTGAGATTGCCTATCGACTTTTGGTCGGCACTGTACGTTGTCGTATTTTCGTATTATTGAATTTTTCTACAGGAATAGGCATAGCGACAGTATCAAAAAACTGCAAATCTGTTTAGTCCCTCAGTTAGAGTATTGCAAATTAATGTACACGTATTGTTTGTTTTTGTAAATTAATGAATGTTGTCAAAGATAAAACGCATCAAAAGTCAGGAGTGGGGATCGTGACATCAGAACTCACTAAGAATTATACCATGGCGTGACGTATTGACGTATTTATGTAATAAAATAAAAAACACGGGACAAATAATTGAGAAAACGACAAAAATAATAATTCGTCCTTCAGTTTGATTATTAACAGATATTTGACCCGTATTTTTTCTTATTTTATTATACAGGGTTATTTTTTGTTTATACTAAACCCGAAAAGGGGTCATTGTACTCATCATTTTGAACAACTTTTTCTATGGGACGAACCCTGAAATCGCGAAAAAAAAATCAGCTGTTCCATACATTTTGACGAGTTATGCGAACATAAATGTAGGGAACAGCTGATTTTTTTTTCGCGATTTCAGGGTTCTTCCCATAGAAAAAGTTGTTCAAAATGATGAGTACAATGACCCCTTTTCGGGTTTAGTATAAACAAAAACTAAGGTTGTATAAACCAAAATTGACGAAGATACGACGCTTTTAAAATTCTCAATACAGCACACTTAGGTATAATTTTTAGGTAGTGTTGACGTCACGAGCCCCCACTTTCGAGTTTTGATGCGTTTTATCCTTGTCAATATTCATTAATTTACAAAAACAAAAAAATACGTGTCCATTACTATCAAAACTCGAACACCCTATTGTTTAGCAGCAGCGAAGGAGACGAGAGTTGTTGCGGGCAATAGGCTTGCTCCCTAATAAAGGGTGTAAAACATCTCTTCATGAAGCCGACGAGCACTGGTTCTCCCCATCATTGCGATCATTTTTTTGTTCTACACCATACCTGGGAACCTTCTAGTTACGGAGATATAGGGGATCAAAGTTACAACTTTTTGACAAGATTTTTTTTAAATACAGAGATTTTTTTGTAAGATTTTTACTTTTAACCCCTCCACGACCCCCATACTATTCAATCCATCCATCAGCAAAATGTTTTAAGTGCGTTACTTTGAGTTCTACCACAAAACATGATTTATTACTTCAAAAAAAAGTTGTTTCCCAGCAATAATTTTTGCGTAAAGTTACTTAGTTTGATGTACAGAATGCTTAGTTAACGGCTTTGTGATGAGGTTGTTTACACCCTGTATATGTCACCGTAAAATTGTCAAATACGTTATATTGTAATATCTCTAGCGATATTGTAAAGTCTCGAATTATTGTCAAATGAACATATTGCTTACAACAAAACGCATTATTTTTCGTGAAATGCATGCGATGGTACCTAGTCAACTTACGCGCTGTGGAAGGAAGGAGGGGCCCCCCTTGCCCAGTGGCACAACTCTCATGAAAAGATAATGCACCATTCCAGAGAAATACCAATTAATATAACATAACCTTAAAACACTTTATATTCCCCCTAAAAAGCGTAGTCGACGGAGCCCCGCTTCGCGGGGCCCCTATTTCCGACTGCAGGGTTTAAAGGAACCTAACTAACCTAACGGGGGGGTGCCCCAAGTCCCGATTATGGGGGCAGAGATACTTCCGTATGTTCAGTTGACAATAATTCGAGACATTACAATATCGCGAGAAAAAACACGTTATATTGTAATATAACGTGTTTGACAATTTTACGGTGACATCGCTGTATTATTTTTTACTTTACATGTAATTAATAGTTGGGTGTTGAACAATATTCATTTACAGTAAATTCATAATTAATTAAATTAATTATTACAAACTCCAGGAAGTATAGCTTTGACTTTAATATATACTACTTACAACATAAATGGGTAAATTTGGTCACCTCTGGATAATCTACACTAATATTATAAAGAGGAAAACTTTGTTTGTTTGGTTGTAATGAATAGGCTTAAAAACTACTGGACCGTTTTTAAAAATTCTTTCACCATTCGAAAGCTACATTATCCACGAGTAACATAGGATATATTTTATCCCCGTACTCCCACGGGAACGGGAATTACGCGGGTGAAACCGCGTGACGTCCGCTAGTAACTGATAAAAGCTTAGTTTAACCACAACATTTAACGCTGACCCCGAACCGAAAAATGTCAACAGATTATGAATCGCCCAATTACGAGAGCGTTTATTGCACGTTTTGCTTTCACGAATAATTATTATATATTATAAATAATAACACTAATTTACTTGCCTAAATTAATTAGCAATAAATTCCGCTTTCGGTCTCTTTTAATAAACCATAGTAACAATTTAAATTGGGAGATTATTTATAATATTAGCCTGTTAAGTTTTACCAATTGAACGAATTTGGGTTTTTTATTCTGAAAAACTCCTCCACATGAACCAAGTCACGGGCAGAAGTTATTATTATAAATGCAAGTCACGACAGCAGTGGTAGTGAGGCTGCCTTACGATCTTAGGGTCCCGAGTTCGAATCCCGGTAAGAGCAAATGTTTGTGTGATGAGCATGGACATTTGTTTTCAAGTCGAGCGTTTCTATGTAGTATACCAACTATCTGGTGACGTCACAAGCCACGTTGCTCAGTGTGGCACTAGATGGCGCTATATGTAATGTCCAGCGATATGTCTTATTTTTTTTTTTTTGCTGGATATTAACACACAGCGCCACCTAGTGGCACACTAAGCATAGCTTGTGTTGTGGACACTAGATAGTTGATATACTACATATATACCTTTTTGTTTGTAAATACATACTTATTATACATAATAAACATCCATGACTCGAAAACAAATGTCCGTGCTCATCACACAAACCTTTGCTCCTACCGGGATTCGAACCCAGGACCCTTAGAACGTAAGGCAGTCTTTCTGCCTGTTAACTCTTCACATCTCCACGGCTGAACGAATTTAGATGCGGAAACGTTTACTTTTATTTTACTTTTATGACATTTGGCCATATCAGCAGGTTAAAAAGTCATCATCATAATCATAATCATCCTGCCCTTGTTCCGTGTTACGAGGGCTCGACGCAACGCGTTTATTTTTTTTCCCAATGTGCTCTGTCAAACGTCAAGCAACCATTTTAATATCTTTTTCTTTCATTTAACTCCTCACACAATCAATCTATTGTTTCTTTGGTCTTCCTCTCCCCCTCCATCCAGCAACATTTATATTCATCACTCTTTTAGTCACATGCGATTCGTCCCTCCTCATCACAAGTTACAAGAAATCACCCCTAGTGTTCCTTTTCAACTCTTTTGTAACTGGCACAAAAAATAAGGTTAAAAGTATCCTACTAAAGTTCAGGTACATAAATAAACTACTTATTTATTAAACCCTGTTATGAATTCCGGATACTAAAATAGTATCAAACGAAAATGATTGAAGCACTTCAATTGAAATAATTTCATATTGAACGTTTGTCAATTAATAACAACTTACATCGAAGCGCCATTGGTAATAACAGACAATTAGGCATGTCTGTTTACGGACGAAATTATATTTGTGATTTATTAACACACATCCTGTACACCTATTTATTAATTTTATATGAAAATGTGAAACACGAAAACTTAACTGATCATAATTTCTACTATTTTAGGGACCCCAAATAAATTGGAATACGGGCATGAGAATGAGGATTATCTACCCTTTTACGGAATTCGACTAAACACTACCACAATTCATGTAGAAGAATCTTCTAGTAAACAAAGTAAAGTTCAAAAACTACATTCGTAGTATTTGCAAGAAGCAAACGGGGGGATGTAGCAACTCGCTGTAATATTAAAATTAGTTTCGCGAACCAGAAGACGATGCGTTGGAAGACCTCCCACTAGGTGGACCGATGACCTGGTGAAGGTTGCGGGAATCCGTTGGATGCGAGTCGCACGAGACCGGTCAATGTGGTGACACTTGGGGGAGGCCTATAGCCAGCAGTGGACGTCTTTCGGCTGAAATTATGATGATGGTGATGAATATTAATATCCTCGAACTTTTTAACCGTTCTCCGTCACTATTTTATCATGTGTGTGTTTACTGACTCGAATCTGAAGGCATACTAAACAGAAGACCTCGCCGTAGACTTTTAAGTCAAACCATTGAATTGCACAGCACAGATTTACAACGCTATTACGTACTTTTACGTAGCTACAAAATTCCTTACAAGTGTTAATGAAACCGTTGTGAAAAAGGATTATTAAGGTCCATGTTCACCGAAAAGATACCGGTCTGATTATCTGAAAACAGCTCTCACTGTGCCATGTTCCCATACAAAAGTGTATTTTAAACAGCTGTTTTTAGAAAATCAGACCGTCATCTTTTTGGTGAACATGGTCCTTAAAAGTCAAGTTAGTTCCTCTAAAAAGACAATGGTGTCGATTCTGTTGTGCACAAACTAAACTTATTTTGGCTACTACTATCTTTTTCTCACTAATAAAATGAGAAAGAGACGGACGTAATTTAGAGCTGTCAAATTTAATTCGAACTAATATTTCCATACAAATGAAGGGTGCACGTAAAAACATGTCGACTAAAAACACGGTGAAGCGCAAGGCATAAACTAGTTTGACATTTCTAACTTAGTGCATAGCTATAGCCGTCCTTTTCTCGCACTGCCTTTTAGTAAAAGATAGCAATAGTCTAAATTAAGTTTAGTTTGTTCACAACAGAATCGACACCATTGTTTCTCTAGAAAGGCAGTGGTCGCGAATGTATAGCTCCTGGGTTCAATTCCCAAGTAGGCCAAAGTGTTAATGGGGGTTTTCCATCAGGAAATTCTCTTTAGCAGCCACGGACTCCGGGATTAAGGACCGGTTGATGTCAATAGGCTTGCCCCTTATTACCTCGGACTTAATAACTGGTGAAATGTGGGTGTACTAAAAGGTACAGGTGCACCTCTGCCTTCCGATTCGTGGATTACAAGCGTGGTGTTATCTATTCTAATATTATAAAGCAGAAGAATTTGTTTGTTTGTATGGTTGAACGCGCTAATCTCAGGATCTACCGCCTCGACGTTGGCTAGTCCATTTATCGAGGAAGGCTATAGGCTAACAATAGGAGCTGAGCAGCAATAAGAAATGTTGCACACGCGAAAAAGCTTCCGTAGAGCAGGCGATGCGTTGCGAAATCAAAACTTCACGCGAACGAAGTCGCGAGCAGAAGCTAGTATTCTATCAACCCTCTAAACATTAATACACCACCCTTATGCACCCAAACATATTTACCACCCCTTATCCCTCTCGTCCAGTAATATCCCCGTAAAAGATTACGACAGTCAAGTCGCACCATATTCTGTTGTCCGTTAGTTCGTCTTTGATGAGCAGCCGCTGTTTACCAAGGTTTAAACTGTGTTTAATAGTCATTAAACGAGGTTATTGTGAGACAAGGGAGTTTGTAAAACTGTTGATTTATGTCGGCTGATATTTTGTATTGTGTGTTCGAGTTAAGGTGCATTTTTTAAGGGGCCGGCGGAGCATGCGTTTTCATACTAACGTAATACCAAAATAATATGAAAATGTAACATATTCTTAAGGTAGTGTGTATTTGTTTCGATTGGATTACAGAATATCTATGTTCCCAAATATATATTTTGAAAGAACAATGATATAAAGACAAGACATGGGGAATTTAAAATTTCTGTATAATTTTATTTTCTCATAACTTTTGTTTAAATTAGTGTCCATTCAAAGTAAGTATTTGGGAACCTAGATATTCTGTAATCCAATCGAAATAAATACACACTACCCTAAGAATATGTTTGATTTACAAATTATTTTGGTATCATCATCATCATCATCATCTCAGCCAAAAGACGTCCACTGCTGGACATAGGCCTCCCCCAAGTGTCGCCACATTGACCGGTCCTTTGCTACTCCGGCATCACTAGCATCCACCGGATTCCCGCAACCTTCACCAGGTCATCGGTCCACCTAGTGGGAGGTCTTCCAACGCATCGTCTTCCGGTTCGCGGTCGCCACTCCAGAACTTTTCGGCCCCATCGGCAATCCGTTCTGCGAGCAATGTGCCCTGCCCACTGCCACTTAAGTTTAGCAATTCATCGGGCTACGTCGATGACCTTGGTTCTCTTGCGGATGTCTTCATTTCATTTTGGTATTACTTTTGTATGAATTTCGCATGCTCCGCAGGCCTCTTAAGTTGACGGTTTATTAGGACGTTAAATAAAAGCAGTTTGTATGACTCATCATCTGCCTAGACTTTTCCTAACTATGTTGAGGTCGGCTTCCAGTCTAACCGGATGCAGCTGAATACCAGTATTTTACATAGAGTGACTGCCTATCTGACCTCCACAACCCAGTTAACAGTGGGACATGCGATACCACTTGGTAAGACTGGTTGTCAGACTTTTTGGACCACTTGACTACCTGTAGCGACTATCAAAGATGGACAAATGACAGCCGGGGCCAACAGCTTAACGTGCTTTCCGAGGCACGAAGGAAACTCGGTACGTAACGGTGGTCACCCATGAACAGACCAACCTAAGTTAGTTTGGGTTAACCTAAAGATCGACCTGAGCGGCTGTTATTATTTTGCCTCTGAGCTTCTCCAGTTTGTATGACTGTTTTGTCTTTTTTATTTATGAGCATAAAGATAGAATAAAGGAACGCTAGACCGTGCCGGATCAAAGCCGTTTGTCAATCCATTGTGCGTTGCTCGGTACCGGCTCGAAATAGTGAGTGTGTCCATACAAAATTGCACGGTCTACACTTGTCTCGGACCCAACACGGTCTGGCGTGAGTCAAGCTTTATCCTTCGATTAGCTGACCCGCGCAACATCGTCTGCAAAAAAAATACCCCGTTTTTGCAACATTTTTCATTCCTGCTCCGCTCCTAATAATTGTAGCGTGATGTTATATTCCTTGATAAATGGACTATCCAACACAAAAATAATTTTTCAATTCGAACTAGTAGTTCCTGAGATCAGCGCGTTCAACCAAACAAACAAACAAACAAACTCTTCTGCTTTATAATATTAGTATAGATGGTACGAAATCCTTCATGCACGAGGGTTTTTTTATTAAATGTCTAATGTCTTAGTCAGTTTTTGGTCTTCAGCGGTAATAGAAAGATTTACATGAGTTGCTGGTCTTGAATCTACGATTTCCTGGCGCGATTGATATCCCTTGAAACCACAAAACCAATATGAATATGTCACAACAATTATAACCACTGCCTCGTTGGACTAGTCATCGCAATCGCCGCTCCTGAGCATGGAATAAGCTTTTAAATGTATTAGGTACCGAATGTTATTTTTATGAAATATGTTATGTTCAACACAATGTAAATTGTTAATGAATAAATGAAGTGAAATGAAATGAAATGAAATGAAATGAAGTCTTTTGTTCAATTTCCGGGTCGAGCAAACTGTTATTGGGCTTTTCCATAAGGCATGCGGAGTTTGGATTTCTGCCCAATTACATAGGACTTAAACATAACTGGCGAAATGTGGGTGCAATTAGGTACACCTCCGACCCATTGAAGATTACGGGTGTAATGTTTACTATTACTACTTTACTTAAATCCCTGTCATACAATCCCAAGAAAAAAAAACCATCCGGCAAACATCCTACCCGTCGCATGCATTTCACAATATTACGGTTTCACTTCGATAGATTACAATCTAACGAAAAATAAAGCGATTGTATTGTAAGCAGTATGTTCAGTTGAAAATATTTCGTGAGTTTACAATCTGGCTAGAGAGATTACAATGTAACGTGTTTGACAATTTGACGGTGACATATACATATAATAAATCCTCGTCTTTAGGTGAGAGACCAATAGTGGTACCTTTTTTTTTTCTGAGGAAGTCTACCTAAAACTAATCAGCAGGCACAAAATTCAAGAGACCCTTAAATTATTATCTTCTTTTATGACCCGTGGATATTCGATAATACCTTCTATCTTATCGTCCGGGAAACCCTACGTTATGTAATATCAGCTGCGTCATCCCTACTATCTACTTATCGTTTCAGGGGTCATGACCAGAGGCCATTGACCCTTCTGTGTGGCCATTGACTTATTACATCAAACCTCGTTAAGTTTCGGTGGAAAAGGCAATGGATGAGATGATATAATATAATGTGATGCGATTGTGAGATAATGATGATACTTTGGATTTTATTTAATGTACATACTTAGCAGTTGCTTTCTGATGTTTGATTCGCCTAAAACCAAGTTAAAAACGGAGGGACATCCATCCAGACGGAGGGAGTTCCATTTGAAATTTCGGAACTTTTACTTTAAACACTGTGACATTGAATGATTTGACATGAATACTTAGTTCAGCATTTTTTTTTTTTACTTTACTGATTTTTATTTTTTATGTAGGTGTTTATTTGACATGAATATTTACTTGTGACTTTCATGACATTTATTGATTTGACATCAATACTTAGTTCAGTATTTTATTATTTTTTACTTTATTTTTGTTTATTTTATGTGTGTATTTGACATTTCGTATTTTTATTGACATTCGAATTTGAATTGTGTTTTTTTTTTTTTTTTTTTTATTGTAAATGTGAGGGCCTTTGGGTCACTTTTTGTTGTTTTTTTTCCACGACTGTCTGGCAGTTTTAGTGCTATAAGCGACCTACCCAAATGTCCTTTTATTTGGTATTGTTCGTAGTTTCGTTGAGCTCCTTGAGTTAAAAGTCCAGCTACACGATAACTGACAAATGCTTGCACTGACTGGACAGGTCCACTCAAATCTGTATGGTTCTTTCTTCAAAAGACCATCTCAGATACTAATCTGCATAGTTCTCATGTAAGTTGAACAAGATTGTCTGGACTTTAAAAGAGACTATGACCTCTGAGTTTGTTTCGGCTGTTTCTTCTCAGAGAAGTCAGGTACGAAACCCCATGTAGTTTAAAAAATAAGGACGTGTAAAAGTGTTGGTTACTCATACTACATTGAGCCTGTTCGAAAGAGATACCGCGGCCCCGGAACATAAAGGGCGAAGAAGGAACATGGATGGGTTTTAGTCAGTAAGAGTCTGACACTCCCTCCCGCCCCGCCCAGAGTGAGAGAAGTCATTTGATGATTTTCCATCCTAAAAAAAAAGGCAGTCTCCGGGGAATGCCGATAGAAGTGATAACTAAGTAATCTTTATCTGCTGCGGGTTGTGCCCCGTGCACGCCTAAGTGGTGCTACGCCGTAGCGGATCGGCTACGACTGCTACGAAGCGTTAGGTGATGGTCTCGCGAGTTCCATGATTTTTGTTCACCCAAAAGGTGGTCAACGCGCATACAGAAGTTATCACTTCAAAAATACTCACCGAATGCATTCAACCGATTTTTTATTTATTGCCAGGCTGATTTACGTGATAATTTTTTACAAGGCAGGTTATTGCATTCGACAAAAATAAACATTAAATGACGATTGATTCAGAAAACAATAAAATTAAGATTTGTCTTAGTACTTTTATTAAGTGCGAAAGTTTGGACGGATCGATGTTTGTTATTTAATCACGCCAGAACGGCTTAACGGATCTAGATGTTTTCTACCAACATAGATAATAGTCTGAAATAGCACATAGCACATGAGCTACTATTACTATTTACACGCGAACGAAGTCACAGGCAACAGCATCTTCTCTTAAATCCCCCGGTTGATATTCAACTATCAATGTAGATTAAAACTTCCTCAAAAGCCGAAATCGATTCCCAAACTTTACCTTCTCGATTTGAATGAGAATCGATACTCGCATCATCCTATTCATCCGATATCTCGCAAACAATGACCCTTTTGTCGCCTCTATACTTTTGAGGCTGGGACCTTTATGCAGTGTGTTTGGAGATAGTATTATGAACATGGATGTATAATGCTTCTGGCTTATGCATGTGTATAGGTATTGGGCTTGAATGCCTTAAACGATGATGTCATTTAGTTCCCTTCAATATGGTTGAATTGAATGGCGCTGATCCATGCGTCATGTTCGTGAACGGGCGCTGTCAGTTGGGACTGGTCATCTCTTAGCTGCCATGGATCATTTGAATTGCTTTATTTTAAATTGTTGATTTAATTTGTTTACTCTGAACGCTCTTATTGTGCACGTCTTTCTACATCGTTCTCACATATATGTATAATCTTAACATGAAAGATGTAACCAAGATTTTGTAACAACATTTTTGATTGAAAAGAGTGTCCATGGTGTTTCTTGCTCGTTCTTCTCCATAGAGATCTACGCTAGGGAATGGGCAACTACAGTACTTTCTCAAGTTATTATGTCTTGTGTCTGTGACTGTAGCTTTGATTTTTCTTTCAATTTTTTGACATTCAAAAGTGCCGTAATGGTCTAGTAGACTTGATTATAAATAGCATCAAGATGTATTTCTCCACCGTGGTGGTTTCCTTACGAAGTTTTTCTTCACCGAAGCAAGTGATAACTATACAATACGCATATGAATCCGAAAAAATCAGAGGGTCGGCTGGAGTTTGACAGTTCGACAGTAGAATTATGGTGACGATGATGGACCTCCTAACCGACGACAATCATTTCGGCCAATTTCAGGAGACACCGCCATCAAATCAGAATCAGAATTATTTATTTGTTAAACATAGGTATAAACATTATAGATCTTATAAATAGTGATGCTCTTGCTATGTTTTGTCGTTCTGACATACAAATTTGAATAGAAAAAAAAAGTAAACAATTAAAGTTAAAAATAAAATGTCACCTGAAATAAAAGATTACAATAATAAAACGTCAATTAAAATTAAATAAAAAAAAACACAAACACTGAAAGTCAATAATAGAAATAATAAAGTTCCAGTACAATTAAAAATCATAAAAAGAAAACCGTAATAAAATGTTATTAAAAATCTTAAAATCACAAGTCAGAATAAGAAAAAGAAAGCTTAGGAGATTGCTATAAGTGTATGCAAAAACACGTATAACTGTGTTTGAACAAACACTTTTGCCCTCTTATATTTTTCTCTATAGAGCAGCGGTGGCCCAGGGTGGCGGCCCCGACTTACGAACAGTCAGTCGTGGGTTCGAACCCAGACAGGCGCATTACTTTGTGTAATTTATTTCATCACCGCTGCTCTCAAAACGGTGAAGGAAAACATCGTGAGGAAACCGGCATGCATGTCCTAGAACCAAAAAAATTCGAAGACATGTGACATCTACCAACCCGCACTGGGCCCGCGTGGTAGATTATAGCCCATTTCCTCTCATTGAGAGGAGTCCGTGTCACAGCAGTGGGAACATTATACGCTGATGATTTTTGATATTTTTCTCTTCTCTTAATCTCATTTTCTCATGTGACGGCAAACTACAGAACCCCAACTGATTCGATGCTTACATGCTCGTTATGCTTCGTCGACGTTAAGTCTTCTGGTTAAACACGCACGATAGTTGCAAGTACTACTACGTATTAGCAAACGCACTTGACCGTTCTGAACATAAGGTCAGTGACACTCATCGTTTCCACTCATGTCTGCTTTGATTTAAGAAAATGTTATCAAAATTCGTTTGCCAGGAATGATGGCATAATCTGGCGGTAAAAAAAATGGGGGCTCATTTCATGCAAAAAATATGGATTGAGTGTTAAAACCTTCATTAATAAAGACCGTTCATTATCGATAGGCTATTAGACAAAGTAATGAGTTTCCACTGTGTCAAAATGGAATTACCATAAAATCAATATGGCGGCTGCATACAAGCTAATTTGACGTGCGGATGCTGCAATATATTAGCGACTAGTTCGTTGATTAGTATTGGTGCATAATTTGGAAAAGCACACATCACCATAACGATAAGGAGAATGGAGAGGTAATAATAAATATCGCTGGACATTACATACAGCGCCATCTAGTGCCACACTAAGCAAGGCTTGTGTCATGGTCACCAGACAGTTGATATACTTGGTTTGTAAATACATACTTAGTCGTATTATACATAATAAACATCCATGACTCGGAAACAAATGTCCCTCCCGTTAGGTTAGTTAGGTTCCTTTAAACCCTGCATTCGGAAATAGCGAAGCGGGGCTCCGTCGACTACGCTTTTTAGGGGAATATAAAGTGTTTTAAGGTTAGGTTATAATTATCGGTATTTCTCAAGAATGGTACAATATATTTTCATGACAGTTGTACCACTGGCCAAGGGGGAACCCTACTTCCCTCCACACCGCGTGAGTTGACTACCATGGCATGCATATCACGAAAAATAATGCGTTTTGCTGTAAGCAGTATGATCAATTGACAATATTTCGAGATTTTACAATATTGCTAGAGATATTACAATATAACGTATTTCAAAATTTTACGGTGACATATACATCAACAAAATAATACGAGTATGTAAGAATGCTCACAGGAACCCATCAAAAAGTATTTGTAAAATTTGTGTCTTGTGAAAAAATCCTGGGATTTTGGCAAATGAACAAAACAGTTCACAGAATAGATTAAAAAAAAGGAACATCAAAAGCACAAATAATACATCTTTTCTGAAAACTCAAAATCAAAATCAAAGCATTTATTTCAAGTAGGCCAGTTACAGGCACTTTTGAATTGTCGAAACAAAAATGAACATTTAAAGTAGCTACAGTCCCAGTCACAAGACATAAAAACTGTGAAAGTACTGTAGTTGCCCATTCCCTAGCGTAGATCTCTATGGAGAAGAACGGGCAAGAAACTCCATGGACACTCTTTTAAATCAAAATATTGTTACAAAATCTTGGTTACATCATTCATGTTGAGATGGTATATTATGTGAGAACAATGTAGCAAGATGTGCACGTTAAAAGTGTCCATAGCAAAACAAAAATAAAATACAACTCAAAAACTAAATAATTAATTCAAATAAACCATGGCGACTAAGAGATGACCAGTCACAACTGACAGCGCCCGTTCACGAACATGACGCATGGATCAGCACCATTCAGCTCAACCATTTTGAAGGGAGCTAAATGGTCCGACACACGCGCCACCATCAGCGAGACATTTGAGAGAGCATGACATACTCTCAATCGCCAGGGCACATTCTAGTCAAGAACTGCCGTAGGCTTTCAGTGAATGATAGCTTTCTAGTACATAGTACTCACACAATACGGGCTATGCGATTATATAATACTAACATTGAATCTATACAATGCAAAGATAGTTGTACAATCTTCAGCAGCTCCAACAATACCATTTAATGCTATCAATTTTTGCGCCCCTGTCCTTGTGGAGCAAGACCAGCATTGAACCAAGCATTTTTATCAGCGATATAATCGCTCAACTTGTAATATGCCTGCTTACATAGTGTGCGTTTAATGCATGTTTTAAATTTCGTCTCATTCAGTTCAAGAATACTTTGTGGAATTTTATTATAGCACCTCAAACAGTACCCCATGAAAGATGAGTCTACTTTAGCGAGTCTAAAGCCTGGCTGAACTAATTGGTCCCTATTTCTAGTACTGTAGTTATGTCTGTCACCTCTTTTACCAAAAAGATGCAATTTTTTTCTGACGTACATTATGTTTTCGTAGATGTATTGACAATGTACCGTCATAATGCCAATATCCTTAAACAGCTCTCTAAGAGAATCGCGCCTACGAAGATTATATATGGCTCTAATGGCTCTTTTCTGCAGAATAAATATAGACTCAATATCTGCAGCTCGTCCCCATAGCAAAATACCGTAAGACATTATACTATGTAAGTAACTAAAATAGACCAGTCTAGCGGTATCTACATCAGTAAATTGACGGATTTTTCTAATGGCATATGCTGCTGAACTTAGCCGCCCCGCAAGAGATGTTAAATGAGAACCCCATTGTAGCCTTGAATCAAGCGTAATCCCCAGGAAAACCGTTTTATCTACGAATTCAAGTTTCTCATTATTCAATAATATATCACAATCACTACCCTTAACATTCGGTAAAGCAAATCTTATGCATTTGGTTTTCTTTTCATTTAATACCAAATTGTTTGCTGTGAACCAATTTTGGACCTGCAGTAGGGCATTATTCACGTCATCTAAATTTTGTGCCCGTCTATTTATCTTAAAAATCAGGGAAGTGTCATCAGCAAATAACACCATATTTTGAGGTTGGTTTTTCAATAAATAGGGTAGATCATTTATGTATACTAGAAAGAGGAAAGGACCCAATATTGAGCCTTGTGGAACCCCCATTTTTATTTTTAAACCCTGTGAGTTAACACCATTTATCTGAACATATTGTTGTCTATCATTTAAATATGATCTTACCAAACTAAGTGCAAGTATACCCAGTCCGTAATGCTCAAGTTTCATAAGTAATGTGTCGTGGTTTACGCAATCAAACGCTTTGGAGAGGTCACAAAAAATTCCTATAGCGTCTTGGGACTCTTCCCTCGCAGTAAATATGTGCTTTAATAAGGTTACACCGGCGTCAGTTGTACAACGTCCCTTGGTGAAACCATACTGTTGATCATGTAAGATTCTGTTGGTGTTAAAGTGATAGAGCATTTGATCAAGCATTACTTTTTCAAAAACCTTGCTAAAAACTGGCAACACGGAGACAGGTCTATAATTGTTAGTATCTTTACTGTCCCCGGATTTGAAAAGAGGTATGACTTTACTGTATTTCATTAAATCAGGGAAAACTCCTTGGTCCACACATAGATTAAAAATTAAAGCTAAGTATGGGGCTATAGTCTCAAGTATGGATGTACAAACTTTGATAGACATTCCCCATACATCTTCGGTCAGTTTGATTTTTATTTGCCGGAAAGCTTTAATAACTACCATAGGGTTAATGTGTTTAAATTTAAATTCAGCCAGGCAGCCAGACACGTTCGCCTTTAATAAACCCATTGAGACTTCAGGAGAGGAATTAAGAGCCTCCGTAGTTTTTAATGGTATCTCTGTAAAGAAATTTACAAATTCTTGAGCTACTTCCTGATTAGAGCTTTTAGGACCACATGCTGTATCTAATGTGTAGCTGGTGTTGCGTATTTTCTTCCTGTTAGTCTCATTATTTATGACTTTCCAAACTGTCTTTATTTTATTATCTGCTGTTTTGATCTTGTTGCTAATGTGCAGGGCTTTAGCAAACCTGCAGGTATTTCTAAAAATTTTTGAATACTTAGCAACATACTTGTTGAAAGTTTCAGTGTTAATAAAAGGCTTAAGGCCATAAAGCTCAAATAGTCTTTCCCTACTTTTTCTGATACCTCTAGTTGCCCAATCACTAAATATGAATTTAGGGCAAATACTTTTTGTCTTCTTTTCAAAAGTTTTGTCGAATTCCGTGTGAACTATTGAAAAGAAACGATTATAAAATTGATTTATATTAATATCGTCATGGCTCATAACACTTAACTTGTTCTGTAGGGAAATATTAAACCCATTTAATTTGCTAGAAGTTATGGGTCTAAAGAACCCGGGCGAATCAATTGTTGATGAAATTATTGAGCGTCTACGTATGTCACCGTGATAGATGCCTACGAAATAATTTACTAAGATTTATCAAATCAAACTTAAGGTCTAACGAAGTCTCTAAAAAAATTCCTCATTATTATGAGCTCAATTGACTAGAATAATGATGAATGAGAAAAATAATCATGACTTACTTTTTTTCTTCCTGGATTGACTTCATGGCTTTTGGCTAAGATATACTTTTAAGGTGAACGCACACTTATGCGCGATGAAACAATCGACCGCGCCGAAAGAATCGAATTTTAGAATAACTTGTATGAAATATTATAAAACCTAGCACACTTATCCGCGTCGAATCGTACGAATAAATGACGTCTTACGTATGAGAATAAAATATTTCATGTTTTTTTTTTTTATTTTAGTATTGATAAGTGTGTGTCCACCTTTAATGTCATCTCCAACAAAAAAAAAACATGACATTTTATTTGTCAACTTGCTTAATGACATGCGCTGTACCGTCATACGGTGAAAGGCCGTAACTAACATTTTTGCCTTAAATAGAGTTATGGCCTTCCATCACATACATCATTGTATTGTGTCACGAATTGTCTTTTCATAATAGGTACATAGAATAATAATAAAGTGTGTATTGTATTGTACGTAGTATAATGGGCTGGTATCTCTTTAGAGGAAAAAACCACGCTTGTTTTCGCGCCTGAAGGGGCCGAAGATGTCACACGGCGCGTATCATTCGAAAGTTCCTGAATGAAGTGAATATACATACGGACTATGGACTGGTCGAGTCCAGATATGGACTGATATCGAACGCTTATGGGACGAGCTCAAGAGAAGGGTCCTGGGCAGAAATTCAGTCCCTTCAACCATAAAACGATTCAGCTGCAAAACAACCTAAGCAGCAGAAAGGGGGAAAGTAGAACCGTCGCTGTGATACCCTTCCGAGGAATCCGGTACAGCGCTGTCCAGCCAAGCAGAAGTGTGATGAGGACGGCTTCACCTTAGTTCAGAAGAAGAAGAAAAAGCCTACTTGTCGCAATCAATGCGGTACTGGACTGTCAGTATAAAATATGCTGCTGCGTCCAGCAATACCAACTACGACGTTGCTTTATATGTCCCGACTGCATCACTCCACGAAGGTTGAGTAGGTCGTAGAGTACATGAAGATGAAGACCAGCTGGACCTTGAGGGTCGAGAAGTTGGAGTCGCGTCACAACACCAACTTCAAGTCGTTTGCGAGTTCCGACACAATTTCTCGACAAGTTTCTCAAGGAAGAGTTTTGGCCGAAGGTTGTTGTCTACCGACGTTTTCGCGGCAGGCTACGTGACACGACGCCGTCACTTCATGTGTTCATAGTTTATAAGTTATATTTTGTATGTATTAGTATATTTCTAAGTTGTAATGTAATGTTGTGTATGAAAATGAAATGATTAAATGATAAAAGCATTGAAGGCCGCGTTAACAGACGGGTGGGACAGAATTCCTTAAGGCACCGTCAAAAACCTGATCAGATTAATGAAGAATCGAATGCAGGCTGTGATTTAGAGCTAGGGTAGGCAATAATAAGAATTGACAGAATAAATTACTTTATGGTTTTAACAGAATTGTTTTATTTTTTAAATGACTAAGCACAACACATATCCCATTTTCTCTCTACTTTCACAGAATTGATTTTAAAAGTAAGTTTAGTATTCACCATGAAAAAAAAAAATACCAGCCTATTACTGTCCCACTGCAGGGCAAAGGCCTTTTCTCAACAGAGAAGGCACGAACATTGATCTCCACGCTTGCTCAAGACGGGTTGGCGATTATTTATCAAAATATATCTCTAACTAACTGCCCTATAGATAGTTGACTATGGTAATTAAATAAATGTTCTTCTGATCATTTATTTAAGTAGGTAAGTACCTAATTATGTCTCGTGTGACCATGTGAGCCATGTGGCAGACCTACGGACGTCTGTTGGACTTAAAATTCTAAATACGGAGTCCTTAAACTATTCTCCCACTATCCTTATATTCTTGTAAACTTCGCGTGGCGCAGCTAGTTTTAAATAAATGCATTTATATTAATGTATTTAAAGTGAGTTAAGGTATTTTTCGAATAGTCTGTTGTTAACAAGATATAACCTCTAAAACTTCAAACTGAAATATCTTTAAATCCTGACTTCCTAGAAAAATATGACTGAAGACAAAACTCTTCAGGAATTCAAACTCTATACTTTTATATAATTTTCATGGGCAGACGCTAAAATAAAATATCAACAAAAATTTGTTCGAGCTTTGACCGGTGTTCTTTAATCTGTACTTTTTGCAATGGTGTATTACACCTATAAGTTACAGTTTGTCCGCTATGGTCGGACGGCAAACAATTTACTATGGCTTTATCTAAGTAATCACAATCGCAGAAAACATTATCTATACAAGTAGCAGAAGATGCTGCGATTCTAGTAGGTTCAATAAAAACGTTAGTCAAGTCAAATGAATTAAAAAGATTTAATAACCGACCGCTATGTGAATTTTCTTCTAAAATATTGATATTGAAATCACCACAAATTATTGTAGATTTATTACTGGGTGCAAGTTTTGCCAGGACATCTTCCATTATTGATTCAAATATGGAAAAGTTTTGATAGTTTGGGGGTCTGTACACACACACAATTACATGCTTATCTAGCTCAACACAGGACAGTTCGACGCAATGTTCAACCGAGAGACCTACTATGTCATTACGTTGCTTATATTTAAAACTATTTTTTATTAATATTAGGGAACCTCCACGAAGCATCGTTTTACGGTTAAAGCAGCTACCCACCATATAGTTCTCATAATTAATAAGCATTTGGTAATCCTTTAGCCAATGTTCAGTAAGACAAATAATGTCAAACTTACTATTTTCTAAAAGCAATTCAATTTCTAATAATTTGCAAGACATTCCTTGGATATTTTGGTGGAATAATTTTAAGGTGTTCTGCTGAGGCCCTTTTTTAGTAACTAATTGAGTGCAAGAATTAATAGTACCTTCTGTTGTCTCACTTTCTAGTTTAAATTAATATTAATATTTGGAGTGAGGCCGGAGACTCCCGTGCCATCCTCAGACAACAAGACCCTATCACTAATAGACCCTAATTGAGGATTCACCACGGTGACAGATGGATCCTCCTCTGAGCAATATTTGTAAAGATTTATAGCACTACTGCTATATTCATTTAAAGTCACCTGTACATTAGTAGAATTACTAATAGTCGCCGTGTTAATAATAGTACTAAACTTAGACATACTATTTATGTCTGTGTGAATATTAAAAGCTAATAGCGAAGCTATTTTGTGTCTACATCTAATAGGTAGATACACCTTACCCCGTGTCGACTTAAGTTTACCAACAAGAGTGTTGATATCTAGGTATATAAGTCTGTCACTATAGTGACCTGCCAGAAAATGTACATGGTTATTTAACATATGTATATAATTGTTTTTTCTACTACCCAAATTTTTAAAATAGGGAAAAGCACACAATATGATTTTACTACACTTTAACTTCAACAACTCTGATACACAGTTAGTGATATCTTCCTTTTTTATCTTAGAACTATTACCAACACATATAGTAATGGTGGTACTAGGATCACAAACACTTTTTGTTACAGATGCCATAACCTGTTTGTAGGTTGACCCTGGCATACAATTGTTTTGGGTACAATAACTCAGGTTATTACTAATTAATTTACCTAGCCCCCTACCCATACTATCAGAGAACATAACTGATTGATCACAAACATTACTACTTGAAGAGACAAAATTACCAAACTCAGGCAAACTATCATATAACTCAGGCTGTACCACGTGTAAATCATCTTGTGTTGTATTAGTTGATTGTATCTTCAGAGTGCAGTCCTGAGTCAAATTCTCAACCTGGTATGGGTCCTCCATTTCCTGAGGCTGGATAATATCATGGTTGGTAACTGTCTGGCAACTACATTGACCCATTACCAACTCATTTGCCGCATAAATATGTTCCCTAATTTGGTTTTGAGAAATCTTATACCTACTAGAAAGGGAACTTAGTGATTCCTGAAGTACCTGAATTTCAGACTGCAACTGCTGAGTATCAATTTCATAATTTTTTATACTGTCCTCTAATTTTATTTGGTAATTATTTAACTTATTAACTAAATCCACACGCTCTTTCCTCAGTGGAATATATTTGGAAAAGCGTTTATGTTGCTTCCTAAATTGATAACACTTTTTAATAATTCTGTTTAATTTTGCATATTTTTTAATCTTCCTATTGCTAACTATAAAATTCTTTTTGAGTAAGGAATCTTCAGTCAGATCAATAGTTATTAAGGAAGGGGGGTTACAATTACTATTTAATCATTCATTATATAAGAGGTTTGTTTCATTAACCTGAGTACTTTCTTTTTCTTTCTGTAACTTAAATATACAATTATTGGCACGAATTAAGTCATCTACTACTATCTAAAAATTAATCATGGTTATTCAAAAAAAGCATCTACTAAAATCGTCAAAAATAAAAAAACAACACACAATTTCAAACAAAATAAAGTTAACTGCTAAAAAGCAAAGCTAGTTCTTTTATCGCACCACATTGCGAACAAGTTAGTCCGCAGTTCAGGAATTTTTCACGGACGTTTTAACAGTTTTTAGTAAAAAAAAACTAAGTGAAACATCCATCCGGAGTCATGGAGCAGATGCTGAAATATTTCTGCTTTAACTTCATTTTCTGGGAAAAATGAGCCAGTTGTGTGCAGGTTTCATAAAAAAAAAGATTTTCCGGTTTTGCTTTGTACTTGTGACACAAAGTTTTTTGCACAAAAATAATGAACTGTCGGTAATGCTACCTCAAACTGACCTTTGATTTGAGCAAACCAAAGTGAGAATGGCGGCAACTTCACGCCGACTGCACACGTCTTGCTTTTCCTCTGCCGTTTGTCAGTTTTGTTTTATGTAAATGAAAAATAATTGGCAAAATGTTATCGTTATTATTGCAAAAAAAAGTATGGCAGCCTCTACTTCGTTTCAAATTGGTTCAAATAGTTTAATACCATTAATAAGTATTTCAGCAAGGCTTCAGTACTGTCTATGCACTAAATCTCCAACCCTCTAATAATTTTCGTGGAAAAATCGACTGTGCCACAGTGACAGTCACCGGAGTGATGTCATAAATTTTCCTTTTTGCCAATTCTGGCACGGAACACTAAAAAAGGGTAGTCTCATCTGGACCATACATCGTACAGAGAAATACAAACGTCAAAATATCACATCGACGCTCGAAACAGCTACTATATCCGCTTTATATACGAGCTCCATCCACCACTTATTTCCGTACTGGGAAATCTGAAAACTGAAACGTACAGAGATATGGATTTACAAGAAACAAAAACAACATAGCATTGAGTGGTTCTGAACTGAGTTCAGTTGATGTCTATTTATCCTCTATACAACGTGTAACGTTAATTGCCACCCCAAATGATTTTTAATTCTACTGACAAAATTATGAGAAAAAAAAATATAAAAAAAAATAGTGGTTTTATGTGCTGTTTAGTTTTACTGGCAATTAGATTTACGGGCCAGAACCATTATTATCCCGCGTATGAGAAATTTTAAATTGGATGACAACGATTTGTGTTTGTTTGTTCACCTATTTTGGCGGGTTTGTGCACGTGATGGCTTGAACTATTAATAATAGACAGGGCATTTTTACTAATAGTTTCTTTTTGGAAAAATGTGACCTATTCTAAAAAGTGGTTCATATGATTCTGCCCATGATTCTGATCAAACTATTTTCAGGTGCGTTGTATACACTTTAAAACTAACAGTCGCTTTTCGTGTATGTGCGTGTGCGGTAGAATCTTCTTAACCACATATCGGATTTTGATGCAGTGTTCAAAATATTTGGATAAATTATCTCGGGAGATAACAGTAACACATCACTATTTAACTGTAATCATGAAACCTCTTTTAAGCATGGGAAATCATTAAATGGTCCCGCTCCGGGCGGAGTAGAAGGAAGTTATGTCAAGTTGTAAAACCGCGTGATGCAGTAGTTTTTTTAATACAACTCAAAGAGCTATTCAGAAAAAAACTTCAAGAAGTAGATACTTACCATTATGGAAGCAATTTTAAAACACTTTTAGGAATCAGCAATTTTGTAGTTCGAGTTTTCGCTTTATGTTGGTTGCACCTTACACCGAAGTGTAATGAAGAAGGTAAGAACTTCCCAGGCACATTGCACAGCTAAGATTTAACCTGATATTGAAAAAACTAGACTCTCACCATCGGCCTGCAAAATATCTATTACCGCTAGACTTTACAGATAAAAATGGCATTCATAACAAAAAAAAAACATCTATGCAAACGAGGTACTTTTTGAACGTTAAAATTACATTTGAGTGTCCCAAAGGAAAATGGTGGTGCAAAGTTGGTGTATGTGCACGGTGTGCCGAAATAAAGAGTGTAGTGTCTAATATTATTGTAGTGATTAAGGGGATAATATGAACCTTTCTCTGTTAGCTAAGTAGACGCAATAGTTAAACAATGGCGCCAGACCAATTCGGTCGGCCTTCACAGAAATGACACGTTAAAACACAAACTTAACAAACAGTATAGGTTCTCGTCAGAGACATGTGTCTCAACTAAAGGTAAGCACTGATTTAGTCGATGACGATGCACGTAACATTGTCAATTTTATAAAAAAATATTACACTTCGGTGTAAAACGTTCGTGTATGTGAACGCAGCCATAACACACGATTCAATTCCGTTTGAATCCTATCATAAGCGAATGTGTTTACATTTCGACCGAAAAAGTAATAACACGCAAACGTTCAGCTTCGCGGTAGCGTCAATTTTAAGCATTTCTCTTTACTGAACGTTTTGGAATTAAATTGAAGATTTTATGAGCTTTCAGTTATTTAGATACTGGAAAGGATTAGGTGGTAATATAGGTGGAAATTGAGTATTAGTACGTTTTCATTGAATGTTTGAAATTTTAAGAAAATTAAACACTGTTTTAGGCTTTCGCGGTTTAAAACTAAACTTGGTTTGTCTGCTCGTAACAATTTAGTTTCGATCCACCCGCATACTCCAGTCAACCCGCGATCGTGGCGCTTGCAACAGCGTCGAAATATCGGGAGCTCAACTTAATAAATAATCACGGAAGATATCCCGTAAGTGACAATATAAGTTTAAGAAAATTGCTCACACCATCAGGCCTCTAATGTCCAGAAGGGTTAGACAGTACCTACAACTTACCCACATTTCCCCAGTTATGTTTAAATCTCATGTGATACCCCGGGCAAGCCTATTACCCACCACCAGACAAAAAATCTAGACTCTAAGCTGCTAAGATATCCTCGATGGAAAAACACTTGTCACACTGCCCGGCCTAGATAAAGACTTGCTAAAATCAATGAAACAATCAAAAAGACACATTATAGTAAACAGTTTTTACATATAACCTTAAAATTAAGTAGGTTATGGACTTTTTTTTAATGCGACAAACCCGCCACACTATTTTCAAACCTCTGTAACGCCAGAATCAACAGTAGCCATCACCAGAAAATCGCCGAGACAGTGAAGCTCGACGAAGTCTCAGAGAATGAATTTAGCTGTCTTGGATCCCGCAACGAAATTAATCAGAAAATATAGCGGAGGAGTAGGTAAGGGACATTCCCAAATTCAAAGACATGTAGGCGAAACAACCCATTATACAATAGTACACGTAATTTAATTACTAGACACCAAAACAAGAGACGACCGTCCCCAACTATATCTCTGTCACCCACATAACCGTAAATAAGCCTGAATATACCAACACAACTATTAAGTACGCTTTACGCACCGTTCACGACCTCGGGCGATGCAACTTACGGCGTGACTAGTATTCACTTGTTTCTTTCACATAACAGTGATTCGTCGCAAGCTATATTTGCTGGAGATGCTACGCTCCAGAACACACACTCAGTCTAGTTTTAGTGTCTACAGCTCAAAATAGAACCATGGTAGTGACATAGCATCCACCTCTAAACCTTAAGGCGATTAGACGAGCTAAATTAGCACTCTATTTGTAGTGGTTCAAATTTCGTTTGAAATGCTGTTAGAATGAAGTTCTAATCAGCTTGCACTACAAAGTGGTTGTTTCGTCAGTTACTGCGGGCCAAATAGCGCGAAATTAGTAGTTTTGATCGATTTATAAAAAAACTATTGATTGGATTAAAAAACTAAAACACTATCATGCTAAATATTGCTTGTAGAATTATTTGCCAAAAAAATCAGAATGATCGCATGCATATTAGTATGTTTTTTTTGTTTGAAAGATATTTTTAGAGATAAGTTCGTGATTTTTTTATCGAGTCAAATTAATTGTATTATGTTTCAAAACACTGTCATGCTAGCATACATCCTGAGAATATCATATACTTTTCTGGTCTTGTTTATAGCAGTGAATCATATACTTTCAGTAATTATAAAACTCTCGTTTAGCTCATGTAATCGCCTAAAACGAAATTATCTGTGACCACTGAAGCTTTCACTTTAGGTCACGTAGCCCGTCAATGTCAAAATTTTCAACACATATATCGTTGGACTTAAGTTTCGCCAATTTTTTATGAGATGCCGCGCCGTCTCAATACGCCTGTCGATTGTCATTGAGCGAATAACTCGTGGCCAAATGCTAAGAAGAATGTACCAAGGAGTTCCTACGAGTAGTAGGGGACTACTAACACACCCACCCTGCATTAACATACTCTTATCACACAAGTGTTCAGGCTAGAACCGACTTCCTTGGCTAAATTACTACAATTATGCATAATCCTGGGATTGTTGAAGGGAATTTGTTATGTCGCTTCAATATGATCAAATTGGACATCAGTAAATTAATGGTACTATATTAGTACAGACTGTAGATTCACTTCTGCCTGTCTTTTTGGCGTTATGTTTTGTGTGTAAAAAGTTACGAGTTTTACACTCAGGAAAAAGTGAGTTCAAAGCCGTCTCTGGTTTTTATTTTAACGTCAAAAACTTGATAATTCTGTGTCTTGTTAAGTCCACATAAGCTTCTAAGACACAAGTCTTTTCAGGTCAATATTCACCTAATCCACTAACTAATAAGGTTCCATATTTAGTGTCACCTCACTTATTTCGACGTTCCGCGACTAAATCCCAATTTGATAACTCCAAGTCATGTTCGCCGTTTATTTTAAAGACCTATGGGGATCGGATTTGGTTCAGTATAGTAACGGTTATGTCTTACGGGGTTAGTCGATAACTTTGATCAAATGTAGGTCAATGAGATTTGCGGTTGATGCAAGGGTGTAGGACATGTCCTTAGATTTTCTGGCTCATTTATTGTGAAAAATGGGAACTTGAAACTAGAAAATCTTTGTTCTAACCTGTATGCTAAACTTTAACATACACTCAGCCGTAAAAGGTAACAGACAGAGTGACTCAGACTAATGCGTTTTTAGTTAATGAGTAAGTATGATTATAAAGGATGTAAAACACCTCTTAACGAAGCCGAAAGGCACTGTTCTCCCCGTCATTGCAATTATTTTTTGGTCTTCACCATACTTTTTGGGGTTCAAAGTTCCAAATCTATACTAATATTATAAAGCAGAAGAGTTTGTTTGTTTGGTTGAACGCGCTAATCTCAGGAAGTACTGGTTCGAATTGATTACTTTTTGTGTTAGATAGTCCATTTATTAAGGAAGGCTTTAGGCTATATAACATCACGCTACATTTATCAGGAGCGGAGCAGAAATGAAAAATGTTGAAAAAACGGGGATTTTTTTTCCTTTCGTTTTTCTCACTTATGTGACGCAGACGAAGTTGCGCGGGTCAGCTAGTATATAATATTTTTATTATGTAAGATTTTTACTCTCTCAGACCAATCCATCGCAAACGCTTCTAAGTCGTCACGCCAGCGTTTTCTAGGCCTCCCTCGGCGACGCTCCCTCGGCGACGCTTTTTGCGATGGATTGGTCTGAGAGAGCCGCACGTAGGGAGGAGTGGAAGACTATGGGGGAGGCCTTTGCCCAGCAGTGGGACAATACGGGCTAATAAAAAAAAAATAAAAAAAAAGATTTTTCGTTCAATCACAATCAAGGCATCAGCGACCCCCGTACTATTCAAGCCATACATCAGCACAATGTTTTAAGTGCGTTACGTTGAGTTTTACTACAAAACATGTTTTTTTACCCCAAAAAATACCCGGCAATAATTTTTGCGCAAAGTGACTTAGTTTGATGTACACTACACTACATTTATAATTGATTGATGGCTTTGTGATGAGGTTTACACTCTGTAAGGTCAATAGCTGATGTCTTCAAAATTAGCACAAACAACCAATTACTACATACCAAGCCAACCGATTACCACACAACTTAATCAAACATGGCTGACAAAAGTCAAAGCGCTATTTTTGTAAATTGAATTAAATAACGCGTCTACTGTTGACTTCATAAAGCACCTCTTCACGAAGCCGAAAGCCACTGGTTCTCCTCATCATTGCGATCACTTTTTTGTTCTACACTATACCGGGGAACCTTCTAGTTACGGAGATATGGGGGGTCAAAGATACAAGTTTTTTTTTAAATACAAGTTTTTTTGTAAGACTTTTAACACCTCCACGACCCCCATACTATACAATCCATCCTTCAGCACAATGGTTTAAGTACGTTACATTGAGTTCTACCACAAAACATGATTTATAACCTCAAAAAAAAAAGTTGTTTTCCAGCAATAATTTTTGCGTAAAGTTACTTAGTTTTATGCACAGAATGCTTGGTTAACGGCTTTGTGATGAGGTGGTTTACACCCTGTATAATTATAAATCTATACTTCTATATCCAAACTAATATATTACTCTTAAGGAAAAAAGATTTGTTTTTTTGTTTGTGTGTAACGATTTAAATTTAAAACTAATGGACCAGTTTTAAAAATTCTTTCACCGTTAGTAAGCCATGTTTAACTAATTAACATCTAGGCTATATTATATTTTATCCGCGTACTCGCACAGGAACGGCGACTATGCAGGTGAAACCGCGTGGTGACCGCTACTAAATAACAAAGTTCTAAATTAACCTGCTCTTCAAATCCAGTCACTCGAACGTTTTTCGAAGAAACATTGTAGTGACGCGAGGGAAATTAACTTCAGACACAAAACTTGTACAGCTTCTGATAACGAGATTACCAGGAATTATAATATAATTACTTTCCAAACTATTAATATAATATTTATTTTCCCGTAGACTGTTGTGGCCATCTGTGTTTTTTCTGAAAAAACTAATTAGTGCGACAGTTAGATTATCAAATAATATTTGACCCGTATTTTTTCTTTTGTTACGTAAACCAAAATTTATGAAAACACGACGGTTTAAAAAATCTTAATACGCCTTTGTATAATGTTTAGTCAGTCACTCCAGAGTTTTGATACGTTTTATCTTTTTCAATATTTATTCATTTACAAAAACAAAAAAATACGTGTCCATTATTTTCCAATAATCTAACTGACCAACTAGCATTGCAATTTTTTGAAAAAACCATTCAATCTGGGCCTCGATTCTGCTATTACGATAGTGTCAGAATAGGCGATCATTGAAGTCATAATGATCAAGTGCTGTCAAGTTTTGACAAGTTTGGTAATCTACTAATATAATGGCGTCATTATGACTTCTCAATGAACAACCACTATGACCCTATTGAAAGAAATGTCATAGAATTTTAATCTCGTACATGAAATCTGGCATGAATAAAGGTTCGCATTTAGTATTAAATTTCGAAAACCATTTGTACGAATGGTTTTATAATAATGGCAATACGAAAATGCCATTAAAACACTATTTTATTACGAGACCATCGACCGACCATTGTGAATTTTGCAGGTTACGAACTTTAAGCAAAATGACAATGGGATGAGAATGGAATCGTGTTGGAGTGACGAATTTATTAAAATAGTAGAATTAGGCCCCTGGTTACATGAACTTGGAGGGTTATATTGATGATTTTAATTAGTATAATTCGGACGTTTTACAGTCGCGAATCATAATTTTATCAACATACAACCTAGCTTGCCCTGCAAATTGCAAAAAACGTAAGGAAATTTGAACTTTATGGACTTAATTTTTTAAGATCCTTAGTCTGATCTGTCTTAGTCCTTAAGTGTAAGTTTAAGCTCTAAGCTCATTCATCTCAAAGGTTTTAAACTCACATAACGCAGTGACATTGGTATATAGAACATTAACTTGCACGCGTCTATTTGAACGTAATTATCACAATTAACGTCTATCAGAGAGTAATGAGGTTTACATACTAATGCCGCAGCTACCTTGCCGTAATCAGTGCTACAATTAACTTAAGGCTAAATGTCTAATTGAGAACAAGACTTGTACAAATGTGGTATTCTCTGAAATAACCACTCACTTTCTCTGAGTAACCATCATAAAATAGAAAACCTTCCATCTAGGCATGTATTACCGTAGTTGGCTAGAAATTCTATCTCCATCCTTTATCTATATAGATACTCATTATGCATATATACCAATCTACGAGTATACTAATATTTAAAGCGGATCCTTTTGATTTTTTGTTCGTGTGTTTGTTACAATTTAACTCAGGAACTACTTAACGGATTTTAAAAATTCTTTCACGATTAGAAAGCAACATCTTTGCCGAGTAACATAAGCTATAAATTATATTGATATCATACAAATTAGCCGAGTTGTCACAATTTTCGCGGACAAAGTCGCGGGTGAAGTGCGTCTCTAAGGTCCATGTTCACCGAGAAGATAAAAGTCTGATTATCTAAAAACAGCTGTCAATGTGACATGTTCCCATACAAGAATGTGTTTTAAACAACTGTTTTTAGATAGGTAATCGTCCGTCATGTTTTTGGTGAACATGGACCTAAATATACTTGGAACCCAAAACGATCTCAACAGATGGAGTATCCTGGGCTGCTCCTACTTCGTAGGGTCTCGAAGAACGAAGGTCCTTCCTTAAACGGGTTAAAAAGGGATAAAAACTGTTTATTTCACACGCAATCCTTAATTATAATACATCTGCAATAACGCTCAATCTTTCTATTGTAAGATTATGTGCGCTATTGTTTATATAAGTAACTCGCTCACAGGTATTTGTCTAGTAGTGGTAGTAGTATTCATTAAATAATGAATAGGCAGTTTATACACTGAAAAAAAAGGTTTGTTGGATTTACCAAATTAGCAAAGGTTGGCTGAATTACAAGGAAACTACGATAAATATAACAAAACCTCGATATTGAACTTACAAAACTAAAAAGGTTGAAGTTGATATCAGAGTTTTGATGTAAATCAACCAAGAGTATTGTCCATTTTACCAAACAAATGTCAACAATTTAGTTTATCATAAATATATGATAAATATAACAAGACCTCATGGTTGAACTTACAAAACTACATAGGTTGCGATCACAATATAGTCACTACCAGAGTTTATGGTGTAAATTAACAAAGAATATTGTACATTTTAACAAACAAAACTCAACAATTTAGTCGGGTTGATTTTAGCATAAAAATATGATAAATGTAACAAAACCTCGTGGTTGAACTTACAAAACTACATAGGTTGCGATCAAAATATAGTGCCTACCAGAGTACATGGTGTAAATTAACAAATAATATTGTACATTTTACCAAACGAATCTCAACAATTTATTTTGGTTGATTTTATCATAAAAATATGATAAATATAACAAGACCTCGTGGTTGAACTAACAAAACTACATAGGTTGCGATCAAAATATAGTGCCTACCAGAGTTCATGGTGTAAATTAACAAATAATAATTGTACATTTTACCAAACGAATCTCAACAATTAACTCTGGTTGATTTTATCATAAAATTTGAGAAATATACAAAAGTACATAGGTTGCGATCAAAATATAGTGCTTACCATAGTTCATGGTGTGAATTAACAAATAATATTGTACATTTTACCAAACGAATCTCAACAATTTAGTTTGGTTCATTTTATCATAAAAATATGATAAAAATAACAAGACCTTGCGGTTGAACTAACAAAACTACATAGGTTGCGATCGAAATATAGTCCATACCATAGTTTACGGTGTAAATTTACAATGAGTATTGAAAATGTTACCATACAAATCTCAACAATTAAGTCTGGTTGACAAAAGGAATAAATTAGAAATTAGCAAATAACCGAAAATTGACCATTCGTCCCCTTATCTTCGAAACTACTGGGCCTACAATTTTGAAAACAATGCAGAAAATAGTTCTTTACCTACATAGATGACAGGAAAACATATAAGAAGTCTATGGTATTCAAAGTAACAATCATAGTGAAAAAACATGAACAAGCCGATAGATGGCGTTGTGCCGATGACGCGTCTTTCTGAATCGCGGTGTTAAGATTCTCCACGCGTGATTGACCCTCCTTGATTTTGCCTTAGACCTTACTGGATCGGCCAGTGGTCCTGAACGGTTGTGCCCAGCGACGAGCAGCGACACCACCGGATCCGTGAGGAGACTTCGCCAAATACCAACGTAATTGGGGGTACTTGGTGAAAGTCTCCGCTCGCGCGGATCGCAACCCTACCCTCTTTCCTTGTGTTCGTGCGAGTGCCTAGCACTGGTGCGAGCACAGGGGGAACCTGCTACCCGGTGCCTAGCGCACCGTAGCGATCGCGAGCCCACGTCCCAGCAGTGAAGCCAAGAAAGAATAAGATGCCCAACCCCGACACCTATGAGGTGTCCCGCTGGGCGCTGGACCGGGCGGTGTCGATGCCGAATATCGACATCACACTGCCCGATCCAGCGCCGCCCGAACCCCCCCCCCCTCGTGCGGAGGGGAGGAAGTCGTCCGGCAAGGCGAAGCCCTCGAAGACATCGAGGAGCAAGAAGCCGCCGGCCCAGGAAGAGAGGAGGGAAGAGGAGGGAACGGGTCGAGGCGCGGCAGCCGTGGCGAGCGGCCCGTCGACGACGTCGGCGCCTGCGCGTGTTGCGCCGATGCCTCCGCCGAGCCGACCGCACGCCGTACCCGTGCGCCCGACCTCGTTCCGTCCGGTCCCGATGCAGTCCCCGGGCCCACCTACGCTGAAGACCAGCCGCGCACCACAGACGCGGGCCGCAGTTCCCGCACCCGCGCGTGCGGTCGAGCGCGACCCCGCGCCCCCAGTGCGCGCGCCCACACCCCAGCCACGGACTTATGTGGCGACGAGCAGCCCTCCAGCGCCGATGACGCCACCCAGGCGCACCGCTGCGTCCCCACCTACCGCCGCTACTGCACGCCCCGCCGCGTCGACCGCCCCCTCGGGGGCTGGGTCCGCGGAGAGGCACGCCACCAGCAGCACCAAGCGGCCGACTGGAGCGCGCCCGGTAGCCCGGACGCCCCAGCTGCCCGCCTCGCCGGCGCCCCCTCGTGCCTCGGCCTACGACTCCCCGGCCGGGTGGTCGGCATACTCGCCGAGAACCGGCTCGAGTATGTCGGTCACGTCCGCAGGGTCGGATGAGTCGAGGTCGAGTGCGTCAGGGAGGCGCACCCCCATCAAGACTCCACCGGAGGCGTCACGGGAGCGCGGCCACGACCAATGGCCGGAGCCGCGCCCTCAGAGACGCCGCCGCAGCACGGACGAGACAGAGGAGGAGGCAAAGCGATACTGCCTCGACCCGCCTACCTTTGCGGAGGTCATCCGCCGCACGCCTCCCCCCTCTCCACCACCGACGCCGACGTATCCAGGGACCCAGCAAGGGGTGAGTATAGCTAAAGCTGTCTCTCCCTCACAGCCGGCGGCCCCCCAGGACACGGACATCAATGACGCCAACCAGCCGAAGCCGAAGCCGCAGAAGCGGCTGAAGTATCCTCCGCTTGTGGTGGAAAAGCTGCCAGGATGGGCCTCCCATTTCAGGGTCCTCAAGGACAAGCTGGGCCACCCACCCAGCGCCCGACCATTCGGCGCTGGAATTCGCTTCACTCCTGAGAGTGAAGTCGAATATAGGGTGGTCCAGCGGTACTTGACCGGCCTGGAGAAAGAAGAGGGCATATCTTGGTTCGCCTACTCGCCGCAGGCGGAGCGAAGCTGTAAGGTGGCCATCAGGGGGCTGTCTGCCGACACCACCCCTTCAGAAATCGAGGAGGAGCTCCGCGCGTTGGGATACCAGCCGGAGTACGTTCGCCATATCAAGGCGAGCCTGGGACGACCTGGCTGCGTGTTCCACGCCGTACTCAGCAGGACACCTGATGTACGTAGGATCTTCGACACCTCCGTGTTCCTGAACATGAGAGGTGTCAAAATTGAAGCCTGGCGGGGCAAACGTGGGCCCGCCCAGTGCCACCGGTGCCAGAAATGGAGGCACTCGTCGCACCACTGCCACCGACCGCTCGCCTGCGTCCGCTGCGGTGAAGGGCACACAGCGCGGGACTGCCCCCGGCCACGTGACTTACCAGCCACGTGTGCCAACTGTGGGGGCGATCATCCCGCCAATAATCTCAAGTGCCCGATGTACCAGGCAGAGATAAGGGCGAACAGGCGGGCGGGCACAGCCGCCGCCATTACCGCCTCACGGCGGCCGACTACGGCCACCGAGGGGCCAAAGGACGTGGCCACCACCGAGGCCCAAGGCGAGTCGCTGATGGCGGCGGCCAACGGGCCCACCAACAGGGGAGAAGCTCCCCCCTCCTCGAAGCGGCGGAGGGGAAAGAAGAGGAAGCGATGGGGCAAGGGTAAGGCACCCGTGCCCCCCACCGCTTCTGAGGGAGACCAAGCGGACGACCTGCCTTCGCCCCAGGCGCGGGCTGTGGCACCGACTGTGGCCCCATCGAGGCCGGAAATGGAGCTGCCAGAGGGCCAACCGGCCGGCGCCGATTTGGCGCGGCCAACGGCCCAAAGAATTAAAGAAATCCGCGTGCAAGTCGAAGATTGCCGCGCCAAAAGAGACGCCACCTCTGCCGGCCCAACCGCCGGCCCGCCACTACAACAACCAAGGAATTCACAGCTCGCGCCATCACCCTGCTGATGGACCTGATAAAGGCCATCAGACAGGGCCAAAGCATCGAGCTCGTTGTCCTGGACGGCCTGGCCTCGCTACTCATGATGTATCAAGGCTAGGCCGGTCGGGACAGGGACTTCCTGCGGCCCTGCAAGGCATGGTCGCCCCCCCCCTCCGCCGCCTCTCCACCGGACTGGACCCAGGTGAGCTGTTTTCCCGTCACACGCAGCTTACCTGCACAGATAGACTCCACACACACTACTCTCACCCAGCTGCGTGACATGGGCCAAGTTAATATGGGCATGTTACGTAGCAAGAACAGACATGCATCTCTCTACACACACGTAGACTCACGCGTTGTCGCGGCCTTAGGGCCTGCGATACACGCACACATGGGCGGTGTTACACAACACAATACCGCCCACACACACACGTCGTTTCCTTAGTCCGTACCACTGCCGGCTAGCTCTGGTTAGTGGGGCGGACGGGACTCACACATTAACTGTAGGTGCGCTATAAGTCGGCACCTCTGTCGCTGGTTGTCCCCCGCCGGGCCTCCTCCGGGTAACCGGAGGTCTCACCTGGCGGGGACGGACCGCCGAGGTGGCGTGAAGAAAGCAGCGCTGTATGACAGCGCTGTAGCGCGCCTACAGTACATCAGTGCATCTACTCATATGGGTGCATGTTATTCATGCACCCAGTAGGACCCAGGGGCAGCGCCCCACCAAACACGGGCTCCGCTTAAGCGGGCCCCGGTATAGCCTCCGCGGGCAGGGGGCATAGCCCTGGTACCGCCTGCTGCGTCCCCCCCTGACGGGGGGGACACAGCACTGATTTCGTACTGTAGACCTTACTTCATGGTATCATTTCAATAGTAAGCTCTTCTCGAGACTTTCACACTATGTGAGTCCTCACAAGTCACGTTGATGAAACGTGGCGCGGTGCCCAGAGCCGCAGAGTGCGAGGCGGACTGTCGTGGTAGTACGACGTCCGTACGCAGTACCACAAACAAACTGATTTAATACTTTCTACCATGTAATAAGTGCTATCTACAAAATTTTCGTTGAAGATTTTACTAAATACCTTTGCATTTTCTATTAAGCTAGCTTCGGTAATTTGTATCAAAAACGTAACAGTAGAACATACAAAATGTATTTGGTAAAAATAAACAAGTATGTTGGGTAAAATATACAATATCTCTTTGGTAGATTGCAGCGAACTACATTGTACTTTTTACTAAAGTACTTTGATAAAAAGGTCACGAAAGTACTTTGGTTAAAAATCTACTAAAGTTCTTTAGTGAGAAACGTTACTAAAGTACTATGGTAAAAAATGTTACTAAAGTACTTTGGTGAAAAATGTTACTAAAGTATTTTGGTAAAAATTATACTAAAGTACTTTGGTGAGAAACGTTACTAAATTACTTTGGTAAAAAATGTTACTAAAGTTCTTTGGTGAAAAATGTTACTAAAGTATTTTGGTAAAAATTATACTAAAGTAAGAAATGTTATTAAATCACTTTGGTAAAAAATGTACGAAATATAGGTGTAATCTACCAAATAAATTTGGTACAACATCAACTTAATGTGTTTGGTAAAAACAACCAAAATTCGTGATAGGACCGAAATCAACCGCAAACTTTGGTTCAATTTACGCAAAATCTGTTAAATCCAACCTAACATTTTTTTCAGTGTACAAAGGCAAGTACGACAGGTTACGAACAAAATTAGGTCTACTTATTTTCTGTGACTTACTCATTTTGTGTTCACAGTAATCAGAGGCAACAGCAAATTTCACTTTATCGAATACATCTAAGACTTTACAATATGTGAATAACTTATCATAATTGGGTTTGTATTAAAGTTTAATTTTATAAACTTTCTTTAATAATCGTTTTTGTATATTATATATTTTTTGAAGGTAAGTTTTGTAAGTTCTTCCATAACTGATGGATGATGAGAAATGATTTGAATGGAACTTAAACATTGTTGCGGTGGGTAGTTTCACTATGCCCACGGCTATTATTTCAGATATAATATTGCTATACCGAATCATCATCAAACTTGAAGTCCACTAACCCGGAAAAATGGCCTCAACTAATTCCTTTCCATCCCATGAATGAAAACAACAATATATCTTAAGACCAAGGATACTTCGTGGACGGTGACATACGATTTAATTGTAAATGTCACCAACATATCTACACAGACGTTGAGAATACCAAATTAACATGAATATTAGTCTCCATTACTAATAAACTAGCACTTAAAGTGTTGATCTAAGATGTATTATTCAAGGAACAATTTCAAGCCATTATTTGAACACGTGGAGGTAAAGTGAAGTATCTAGTTTATATCTATACTTTTACCTATACTTTTGCCCGGGCCAAAGGCTTAGCGTTGCCATTCAGCGTGGTAACGCTGCCGGTCTCTTAAGGACATTACCAGTTGACAGCGTTGAGGAGGAGTTTTTTGACCACATTTTTTTATTTAGTTTTTAGCATAAGTTAGTTAGTTAGGTTTATTATAACAAATTATATAACTAGCAGACATCACGTGGTTTCACCCGCATAGATCCCGCTCCCGTGGGAGTACGGGGATAAAATATAGCCTATGTTACTCGTGGATAATGTAGCTTTCAAATGGTGAAAGAACTTTTAAAAACAGTTCAGTAGTTTTTAAGCCTATTCATTACAACCAAACAAACAAAGATTTCCTCTTTATAATATTAGTGTAGATGTACCATCTCTATTTCTATAGTAATATCTATACTAATATTATAAAGCAGAAGAGTTTGTTTAGGAGGAACTACCGGCTCGAATTGAAAATATATTTTTGTGTTGGATATTTCATTTATCGAGAAAGGCTTTAGGCTATATAACATCACGCTCCGATTATTAGGAGCGGAGCAGGAATGAAACATTTTACAAAAACGGGGTTTTCTCTCTCATGTGACGCAGACGAAGTTGCGTGGGTCAGCTAGTCTTAATATATATAAATCTCGTGTCACAATGTTTGTCCTCAATGGACTCCTAAACCACTTAACCGATTATAATAAAATTCGCACACCATGTGCAGTTCGATCCAACTTGAGAGATAGGATAGTTTAAATCTCAAATTATGAGACGCAGACGAAGTTGCGCGAGTCAGCTAGTTATATTATAAAGAAGTGAAGTTTCTGAGGTTGAAGGGGCAATCTCTGGTTCTACTGAACCGATTTTAAAATTTCTTTTACCTATAGAAAGCCATGCTATTTGTGAGTGTCATAGATTATATTAAACCCGTGCGATGCCGGGACGGACCGCTAATGGCATCTATACTATCCTACTAATATTATAAATGCGAAAGTTTGTAAGTATGGATGTATGGATGTTTGTTACTCTTTCACGCAAAAACTACTGAACGGATTTGGATCAAATTTAGCACACAGATAGTTTATTACCTGGATTAACACATAGGATACTTTTTATCCCGGTAATAAGATCCCGTGGGATAATTTCAAACTTCACGCGGGCGAAGCCGCTGGCAGAAGCTAGTAATATTATAAAGCAGAAGTTGTACGCGCTAATCTCAGGAACTATCGGCTCGAATTGAAAAAATATTTTTGTGTTGGATATTCCATTTATCAAGAAAGGCTTTAGGCTATATAACATCACGCTACAATCATTAGGAGCGGAGCAGGAATGAAAAATGTTGCTAAAACGGGGACGTTTTTTTCCTTTCGTTTTTCTCTGTTATGTGACGCAGACGAAGTTGCGTGGGTCAGCTAGTATAATATAAAATCACGGAAGTTTGGCGAAGTTGTTGGTGCCTGATATATAGATCCACAAAAGAAATAAACTAGATAGAATCAATAAAAAAAAAACCAGAATGCAATTGAATTATCACGCAACTGCTGCTGAGGTAGGTTTTTCGGATGGGAAAACATCAAATGACTTCTCCCACTCTGGGCGGAGCGGGAGGGAGTGTCAGACTTTAACTGACTAAAACCTATCCATTTACCTTCCTCGCTCTTTATGTTCCGGGACCACGGTATCTCTTTCGAACAGTCCCGCAGTCCCGGCAGAGCATGACATCCTGGGTTCGATACCCAGGTCAGGCAATAGGGTAGACAGCAAGACAATAAATACTAATTAGTCCGTCAGTTAGATTATCAATAGATATTTGACCCGTATTTTTTTTTGTGACATAATCCAAAATTGGCGAAGATACGACGCTTTTAAAATTCTCAATACGTCACGCCTTGGTACAATTTTTAGTGAGTTCTGACGTCACGAGCCCCCACTTCCAAATTTTGATATGTTTTATCTTTGTCAATATTCATTGATTAACAAAAATAAAAGATACGTTTCCATTATTTTCCAATTCTCTAACTCACGAACTAAATAGATTTGCATTTTTTTATACTGTCGTCGTGCCTCTTGGTGGCAATAGGCTCGGCCTAATCCTTTTGGGATTACAGGCGTGATGTTATGTTATGTTATCTACATAACATTTCAAAAGTTTGCGGTCCATCTAATTTCATTTTCGTTTACTAGCTACAAGATCTGCAATATTTTTCGAAGATTTCTCATTTACGAAATGTCGAAGTAAAACAAACCAATTCAAATAGTCTAGACGTTGTCAATTCAGTTTAGTTTTATAGACATTTTAGGAGCCTGACGTCACGGTTGTAAAACCTACGCCCATAAAGTAGGATACTGACGTCATTTATCCAACATTACATCATTCTATACAACAATGTAAGTATTATTTACACTAGCTGTTACCCGTGAGTTCTTCTTCAATGTTAATGTTGCTGTGTTCATTTTCGGTTTAAGTTTAAGTGTTTGTGTTTGTTTTAATGTGTTCTATGTTTTTACCTTATTAATATTGTATGCACGTCATGACCTTGCGACGAATAAACATTTTTTCTTTCTTTCTTTCTTTCTTTCTTTCTTCTTAAATTTTCCAGACTGTAACCTATCTCTGTGCCTTTCATACAGTTTCGTTCAGTTGTTCTGACGTGTATAATTAGCTTATAAAGTTACTACTACGGGTCATTCGTCAACTGGCGACAGTGAAACTCGCGAGTTCGCGCGAGATGGCAACTTTCAATTTTATTTGTTTTTTTCATCAGAAGTATGTAAAATCTAATATTAACTTTAAACGAGCTATGTTTGTATATAAGTTGCCTTTTTTCTATATAATATAAATGTATTGTATTGTTTTTTTAATATTTTTATTATAATTAAAATGGATTGGGTATTTTTTAATTTGTATTATAGTATAAATGGATTGGGCTTTTTTAATAGTAACGTTAATGTATTAAATTGTCTTTTTTTTTCTTTTTAAAATATAAATAGACTGAGTTAGTTTAGTATAATCGGTGAAATGGGTGCAATACATTACTATTATTACCAAAAAAAAAACAGTCGAATTGAGAACCTCCTCTTTTTGGAAGCCGGTTGAAGAAAATCCACGCTACCGCCCACCGCCGCCAGCCTTTCTCTCCCTACGCCGAGCCACCGAGCCGCTTTAAATGAATAAATAGCCTTTTTTTTTTTTAGGATAGGAAATCGTCAAATGACTTCTCCCACTCTAGGCGAAGCGGGAGAGAGTATCAGACTCTTACTGACTAAAACCCATCCATGATCTTCCTCGCCCTGTATGTTCCGGGGCCGCGGTATCTCTTTCGAACAGGCCCGCAACCCCGGCATGAATAAATAGCCTTAAACGTGAACCGGCCCCAGGCAATAGTTACTTATTTATAGATATTGGTTTCAATCTGTTTTTATTTGACTGTAGAGCGCGAGATGACGACAAAAAATAAAATAAAATTTAGAGTTGCCATCTCGCGCGTACTCGCGAGTTTCACTGTCGCCAGTTGACGAATGACCACTTACTGCTGGGACACACGGCCTGCTCTCTATAGAGGGAATGACGAATGGATGAACCACGCGGGCCCAGTGCAGGTTGGTAAATGTCACATGTATACGAATTATCGATTCTAGGACATGCCGGACATGGACATGGAAAAATATCGTGAGGAAACTCCTCACGATATTTTTCTTGACCGTATTTTAGCGTCCGCGTTTAGGCTGTTAGACAATATTCACAAATTTTAGTTGGACTACGACATTTCACCCACACCCGTTTTATTATTTTGCAAAACCATCTACGAGAACCGCATTTTTTAAAGTTTAGCTTGTCAGAAGATTACTAAAGCAAAGGTTAGTCGGCTAAATTTTTACACGTGGCGCCTTCAAATTTAATTACGCTGTTAGTAGATCTTCAGGTAAGTGCCGCAAAAAGGGTTGTTTGAGATTTCAAAAGTAAGTAAGTTACTTTGATCCATTTTTGATCTTAATTAGAAAATAATATAGAAAAATGTGGCTAACTCAATTTTTGTGTTTATTAATCCACGCAACGTAACACCACGCTCATATTGCTGAAGGGTAGGGCAGTGTTTAAGTTTTGGTTTGTTTCTATGTTCAAGTTTCATGTCACAGTCAGCCTTTTTACACCTAACTGAATGCGTAATTCCTGTTTTCACCACAAAGTGACAAATAACTCAATACCTAATGCCCTTTTTCACTAACACTAAATGTAAAGCAACTGAATGCCCAATGATCCTGGGTCCTAGGGTCCTGGGTTCGAATCCCGGTAGGAGCAAATGTTTGAGTGATGAGCACGGACATTTGTTTCCGAGTCATGGATGTTTATATGTATAATAAGTACGTATTTACAAACAAAAAAATATATATGTAGTATATCAACTACCTAGTGTCCACGACACAAGCTTTGCTTAGTGTGGTACTAGGTGGCGCTGTGTGTTAATGTCCAGCGATACTTATTTTATTTATTTTTTAATGATCGTATTCCCCAACACCAAATGTCACCCAACTGAATGCTTAGTGACCGTTTGGACCAACATTAAATGTGACCTAAGTAGATGCCTAATATGCGTTTTCACCAACACTAAGGGATACCTAACTGAATGCCTATTCGATAAAAGTCACACATTACACAGCCGTAGACAACTTTGAGGTATGTTTGGTTTTAGATTGTTTTGCATTTTGCCAACAAACAGGCTTAAATAAAAAAATAAAAAAAATCAAACAATCAAAGCATTTATTTCAAGTAGGCCAGTTACAGGCACTTTTGAATAATTGTCGAAACAAAATGAGCATTTAAAGTAGCTACAGTCCCAGCCACAAGACATAAAAACTGTGAAAGTACTGTAGTTGCCCATTCCCTAACGTAGATCTCTATGGAGAAGAACGGGCAAGAAACTCCATGGACACTCTTTTAAATCAAAATATTGTTATAAAATCTTGGTTACATCATTCATGTTGAGAATCAAGACCGAAAACCCGAATAAAACTTTCTCTGACCTCAAGACTCCACCACGCTCAGCACGTCACATTATTCAAGCTCCTAAAATCACATAGGTATTCTGAAAATGTTGAAAATCTCGCACCATTTGAGTAGTAGAAAACGAATGCATTGGAAATAAGACTAGTGCATTCACCCGTACTCACTCGAGGCCGTCCATTCGCATGCAGTCGACGATGTTCTCGTATCCTTTTGTTTTCCGAATCGTTCTGTGACGTCAATATATACCTAGGTATTAGGTACTGTATAAAATGTCTCCATTTTAAACTGAATTCTTTTACGTTGCGTTTTAGTCCGATAGCGCAAGGGTTTTGAGGTTTCAAAAATATTAAAGTTGATAGTTTTTCTAAATAGTTTCCGGAAATCCGGACCATTTGCCCAACCTACTATAAAAGGGTGTAAAACACTTCTTCACGAAGGCGAAAGGCACTTGTTCTCCCCGCCATTGTGATCATTTTTTATCAACCGACTTCCAAAAAGAGGAGGTTATCAATTCGTCTGCATTTTTTTTTTTTTTTTTTGTGTTTGTTACCTCAGAACTTTCGACTGGGTGAACCGATTTAGATGATTCTTTTTTTGTTTGAAAGCTGGTGCTTGTCGATTGGTCCCATTTTAATTTGTTGAAGATCTGATGCTGATCTTCCGAGATATACAAAGGAACTCTTCAAAAATAGACGGCAAATTTGCAGTAACTGCTGCAATCGCTTGTAGGTTCATTGTTCATACTACATCATGACGTAACATCACGCCTGTATGCTCTGAGGGGGTACCTAGATATGCATAATACTCCCAGATTTCGACAATGTTTGTTGCCTCTGAACTTTCCACTGGGTTAACCGATTCTGATGATTCTTTTTTTATTTGAAAGCTGGTGCTTTCCGTGTGGTTCCATTTCAATTAGTTAAGATCTGACGCTGATCTTCGGAGATATAAATTGTAATAATAAAAAATTAAAAAACTCTATATATATGGATGCTAGGTGTTTTCCAGTGTTGTGAAGCTACTGGGTTAAAATAAAATATGAATAGTGTGTGTGCTCAAAAAAAATAAGTTTAAAAATGAACCTCGGGCGCCAGAGCACACACCATGCTTACGGATTGTTCAGGCAGCAGGCATTAAAAACCTTTAATCTGCTAGCGGGGGGCATCAATAAAAGTCGAACATAGTTATAAGAAAAATCTAACTTTATTTGCCCGTAGGCTGCTGGGCTTAAACTAAACAATTGAAGATTCCTTCCTAAAAAAACGAGTATTTAAAACTAAGAAAGTCAGAAGAGGATCAGATCATTATTGCACTTTTTATATAATAAAGTTAAAATTATACCAAGGCCAGAAAAACCAGCCCACCACACATGATGCTCATCTCATGGGTCCTCCACTTAGGCGTGCGTCCCAGGTGAGTTTGTAGGAGCCGCGCGTCCAAAATTTTAAGTTGTGGAAGGAAAAGGAAACACCTCATTGGGCTGCAAATACGAACAATTTTGTTAGATGACGCTATTACCAAAAATATGGCGTCACACGCCTCCGAGAATTTCTATCAAATATACTACTTACTGTTTCCTTCAAAATACAAATGATTGTCCTCCTCATGCAGGACATCCAGAATAGCTAATAAGGGTATCTATGATTCCTGAAACAATGTAATATTTGCAACGATGAGCGTCAGACACCACGCAAACACAATTTTGAACTTAAACTTATATTGTCACTTACGGGATATCTTCCGTGATTATTTGTTATTTCGAGTTCCCGATATTTCGACGCTGTTGCAAGCGCCATGATCGCGGGTTGACTGGAGTATGCGGGTGGATGTCAATTAAATTGTTACGAGCAGACAAATCTGTCTACCCTCTTTCTTTGTCTTTTGCTACGCGCACTATTGGAACTCGACACTAAGTCACGACAAAACGCACTCACAGTATCACCAAGTTTTTTGGAGTTTTAACCATCTCATGCCGAATCAAAGAACACATAAAGGCTGTGAAAAATAAGGATGAGCAAAAGTCTGCCATAGCGGAGCATCTACTGCAGTCAGGGCCCAATCACTGGATCGAATTTCACAAGCCACGTATTTTGTCTAAGGATAAACATTACCTACCAAGGCTGACAAGAGAAGCAATTGAAATAAGGAAGTACAAAAATTTCAATCGAGAGGATGGCTTCAAATTGTCGAGTACGTGGAATCCAGTTTTGAGTATGCTCAAAAGTAGCAGCCGGCATCATACAAAAAACTCCAAAAAACTTGGTTTAAGTTTTTTTTTTAATGCAAGTTTTTTTTGTAAGGTTTTAACTTTTAACACTTCCACGACCCCGTACTTTTCAATGTATTCATCAACACAATGTTTTAAGTGCGTTACATTGAGTTCTACCACAAAACATGATTTATAACCTCAAAAAAAAGTTATTTCCCAGCAATTGTTTTGCGTAAAGTTACTTAGTTTGATGTACAGAATGCTTGGTTAACGGCTTTGTGATGAGGGGGTTTACACCCTGTATTAATTTGTGTCATTTTAGGTACTTGCATTTTGAGAAATTTGGCTATTTGTCTTTTCGACCACTATTAGACAAAAAGAAAATTATAGTTGAAAATTTTACTTTAATTATAATAACGAAGTCTAATAACTGATATTCATAGGCATTTTATGTCATCTCCGTCCACGGAAATCCTTGTATTTAACCACTTTGTTTGTACCTAACACGTCGCCCAACTAGATCTAAAAGAATATTATAATCGGTGAAATAGATGTTAGGCATTTCAGAGTACTGATATCTGTTGTTTCAAATATTTCGTGCCCAATTCATCCACGATATTTGTAGATATTTTTTATTTAAACAAAACCATGTGAAATCCAAAAAATAAAATTTTTAGTTAATTTAAAGTTTTTAGAGTGTACGTGTTTTTGATTATTATATTGAAACAAAACATCATTCATAATTTGTGTCGTTTTTATCCACGCAATTTTATAATTTGAAAAAAAATATATTGATCCTTTCTTACTGACCCTATTGTCAGTTTGCGCTGTACGAAAATGGCACAAACTGGGTTTTCACACTCTGCAGGCTATCCTAGATAAACATAAATTAATATATATTTTAAACTTGCAAAAGTGTTGCAAAAGTGTTGGTCCGAGGCGGCACAGGAAAAGAGCACATGGAAGGAATTGGGGGAGGCCTTTGCCCAGCAGTGGGACAGTACAGACTAAATAAAAAAAAAGATTTTGCCAGTTTTGATTTGAATAAAAATAATCAAGCACAAATCATCGCATTACTGAAAATGCAATAGTGACACAAAACGCAATTATAAGCTTTATAGGTACGACTGTATCCACAGGCAAGAAATAAGCAACTTTATTGAATTTTTGAAACTTAAGGGGTCAGCGGAGCTGCCGGGGTTGCGGGCCTGTGCGAAAAAGATACCGCGGCCCCGGATTATTAAGGGCGAGGAAGGAACACGTATGGGTTTTAGTCAGTAAGAGACTGACACTCCCTCCCGCTCCGCCCAGAGTGGGAGAAGTCATTTGATGATTTCCCAACCTAAAAAAAAGGGGTTGGCGGAACGTGCGTCGTTCATACAAACGTAATACCAAAATAATTCGTGAACCAAAACTTTATTCTTAATGAAGTGTGTGTTTATTTCGATTGGATTACATAATATCTAGGTTTCCAAATATCATGAATAGACATTGATTTAAACAAAGTTATGAGAAAAATAAGTTTTCTATAGAAATTTTAAATTCCTCATATCTCGTCTAAATATCATTGTTATTATGTGTCCTTAAAAAATCGGGATTTTTTCCGACCCGGAAATCAAACCCAGGACCTCATTTTCAGCCGTCGCAGCTTTGCGACCACTACACCAATGAGGTACCTACACCAATGAAGTACCTACTCAAGGAATAGGTAAATCATTCAATCATCAACAATTTAACCAAACAAAAACCCATTTCAAAAATGGCGCTAAACATCCCACCATTTAGTTCTAACATCAAACGATTAAACGGCTCTAAGAGTTAACTGTCCATGGTCAAACAAGGGCGAGTTAACACTTAACCCGTAACTAATTAACATAAAGATAAAGAGATAGATAATTAAGTTAAAAGGGATGGGATCGCCTCACGGGTGTTTAGGCACCTATCGCATCTCACGAGGGAGCTATCAACTACATTCTTACTAAGTACAAGTTCCATTAAATGCGTTTTATATTTTGAAATTGCACGACTTGACATACCTCATATCATTATCTCGACATAATTTACCAATATACCAATGTGCATTGTAATCGATTTATTGTGTGTTTTTGTTTTCTATTCGCTGTAATTGGTCAACGCATGTAACTCATTACTAATTAGATATTTACATGCGGAAGCTTGTAATTAGCAAATGTCACTCCGACATACGTAGGGTCATAATTTCACCAGCCCTTTCATTTGACACCCATATTGAGGGAGTTGTGAAAAAAATGTAATTCACCATTTGATGGTGGCGGCCATCTTGGTTTTGAAATTTATTATTGAGTATTCTACTAGTCAAGCCCTTTTATTTGATACCCATATTGAGGGAGTTGTTGAATAAATATATAATCCGCCATTTTATGGCGGCGGGCATCTTGAACGGTTTTTTATCAAACATAGGTAAGAACACTCCCGACTAATTTATTCACCTTTAAAACAAAATCAAACAAAATCAAAATCGGTTCATTCGTTCGGGGGCTACGATGACACAGACAGACACACACTTACACGTCATACTTATAACACCCCGTCGTTTTTGCGTCGGGCGTTAAAAATAAGATACTATATTAATATTTACTAATTCTGGTTGTGGCTAAAAAATAACAGCCGCTCGCGTCGATTGCAAATGTTGGCCCGTGGATGAGATTAAATGACTTTTTTATTAAATAGTCATCATCATCATCATCATCACCAACAGCCTATAATGTTCCCACTGCTAGAAAAACATTGGTATTGTAATTCATTTCAAACAGCTACGCACGCACTTAACTTCCAAAACATCGGCCTATAATAAAACCTAATAATATTCAAAACTTCCCCAAGTACAATTTCTCTCAGTTGGCGAAAATAAACTTTCATTATTTCCTAAAGTTCGTGCGTCGTCAAAAAACTTTACCAACGAACACAAAGTATGCGTTACGGGAGTAAAGTTGTGCTAAGTATGTAAACGGGGCCTCATAGGGCACTTAGGTTATGTTGTGGGGAAGTTAAAAGAATGTTAACTTCGGAAATATACTGGCAAGGTCATTAGTGAGGCATTTGATTGAGTATTTTTTTTATTTAAGTGACCCAAACGTCGTGTTGTTACGCGAGCTAAGGGAACTTTTTTGTGCCTTAAATGAACGGACTCTTTTCTAAAATTTTATGGAAAACGTGGACTTTAGGTTCGTGAGTTTGAGCTTCTTCTTAGGCCTAATTGATCGCTGACGGTCGCATGGTCGGTCGCGCACGGCCGGTCGCGCACGGCCGGTCGCGTACGAGTATACATTGTGTTCTTATAGCACAATACGACGACGCTGACGTCAGCGGCGACTGACAGCCGTATTTTGTTCTCGTTGTCATCACGACCGACTGTACGCGACCGACCGTTAGCGCGACAAGAAATCAGGCGTAAGAGTGATGATAGCAACCAGATTCGAAGACACCTAAGAAACCGATTCCTCAGGTTTCCCTTTGGGAACAAGGCACTCTGCGAGGTGACTACTAGTAGTCGAATAGTATATTAGATACACATTTGGGAGTATCAATCAAATCACAGTGCAGATATTTATAATACATAATTGGATCGAAAACATTACAATTCCTAAAACATTACCTACTAACCGACTAACTAACAAGTTAAGGCGATTAGACGAGCTAAATTAGCAACTTTTTTGTGGTGGTTCAAACTTCGTTTGAAATGCTGTTAGAATAAAGTTCTAATCAGCTTGTACTACAAAGTGGTTGTTACGTCAGTCACTGCGGGCCAAATAGCGCGAAATGAGTGGTTTCGATTGATTTACAAAAAAACTATTGCTTGGATTAAAAAACTAAAACACTATCATAGTAATATATTGCTTGTAGAATTATTTGCCAAAAAATCAGAACGATCGTATGCATAATAATATGTTTTTTTTTTTTGTTTGAAAGATATTTTTAGAGATAAGTTCGTGATTTTTTTTATCGAGTCAAATTAATTGCATTATGTTTTCAAAACACTATCATGCTACCATATATCCTGAAGAAAATCATATATTTTTCTGGTCTTGTTTATAGCAGTGAATCATATACTTTTAGTCATTATAAAACTCGCGTTTAGCTCACGTAATCGCCTTAATAGCAACTCTATTTGTTGTGGTTCAAACATTTTTCATCATTTATTAGTACTGGAGAGTACAATATCCGTGGTAAGACTGTTTGTCATGGGCGTTACCCACATAATACACCAAAAAAAAAACAGAAACAAATTCTCCCAAGTTTTTTTAGCAAACAGTTGTTTATTAAAACTTGCAACAACGTATTCGAAGGCTTTGGGGTAAACAGTCCCCGCAATCAATCAAAACCAACCAAGTTGCTGCGACATTGATGTATTAAGTTATTTTATTGAAACCACAGGGGGATATTGTTTCTGTTACAATAAAATGGCTGATTTAGAGCAGCTGGCTAAAAATAATTATATTTAGAGGCGCTCGATCGACTGAAGTAAAGCTGCATTTTCCGCTGTCGGGATAGGTGAACTTCTGTACTCATTGAAACGCATTCATGTCTGAGCAAAGGAAATCAGGTTTATCTACCACAATTGAACGTGAATAAATTTTCGTGTCCATGCTATTACGCCCTTCGCGCCCTTCGCGTCCAATATAATAACGCATTCAGGGTGATGATGGGGTTGTCTCGGTATTGCAGCGCATCAGGGATGTTTGCTAAAGCTCGCGTAGATTGCTTCTACACAGTGATGCGGAAGCGGTGCGCATCCCTGGTCCGAAGGGTGCGGGGCAGCGCCAACAGCATCCTGTCTATGATAGCGAGCAGGCTCGATTGTGCGTTTGTGAACCACTGCTGCAAGGTTTCAGCTGCGCCTGTCGCCTTGCATCAGTGATATCACAATCTGTTTTTCTGTTTTTGTTTGTTTGTGAGTGTATTACTAACATAGTTTGTAAGTGTATTGTTACTAACACTATGAGTCTTGTTGCTCGAAATAAATGATTTATTGTTATTATTATTAACTGTTGAGGAGTTTTCTCATGAAGAGACAATCCTGATTCCTGATCATATCTGTCATAAAAATGTATTGTCACCAAATCCAAAGGTGTGTGCAAAACTTCAGCTCAATTGGTTGAGGAAATTGGTTTAAATTCAGTTGGATGATTTCACCAACTACACATACTAACACCACACCACACCTACCACATACTAACCGACTTACTAACAATACAACTTAAATAAAAGCTGATAAAAAGGTAATATCTGTAGGAGACCACAACATGTTAAAATCTTATTTGCCCTCTATAGTACTTGTAGACGATTTTTTTTTAAAAGGACATTGGTCCAGTATATGTCTTCTTAGGCGGGGGTTGTCCCTAGACAAGGCAACCCCCACAAATACCACTCAAATAACCCCGCAAATACCCAGGTAATACGTATCCTTAATAACCGACTACGAATTCAAAAATAGGTTACAACCCACTAAAAATCTCCCGTATTACACTCTAAATCTCTTTCCTTAATTAACGCTTTGTGTACTACAAGTTCGGATTTTATTAACATGACGATTCTATTCGCTCGCCTTTTAAAACCCAACCTTAGGCTTACGATTTTACAGTTGAGAGTTGCTTGTTTGTAGTGTTTTCTGCCACGGCATACCTTAGGCCGTGAATACACTTTGTCTGTGAGACAAATGTGTCTCATACATATACAGCGATTGTACGGGAAGTTTATGTTGATGAGATGAAGTCGTAAAGACGCAGATGCGACTATGATATTACAATCGTATCTTTTGGTGAGGTGAGAAAATTTTTCATGAATTTATGCACCTGTAATTTTGTGGTAAAAGGAAAAAGAAAGTTTTTCATAATTTGACCAGAAAGATACTGCACTGTTATTTTAACGTTAGTTTGGCTTTTTTGACGCAGTTTAGATCTGTGATGACTGATGAATTTTATCAGAAAAATATATTTTAACTTTACTTAACAGGTTTAGCATAAAATACGAGTATTTATTTCTATCTGTCATTTATTCTTTAGAATGCAAAACAAAACTTGTTAAAAATCAGCTCAAAACGTTATTTTAAAAATTGTTTAAAGTTAAACAGCTATTGTAATGAATTAAGTTGGGGTAAACCATTTCCATAATATTTTTCCAAAGTATTTTTATTATGTCATGGTGACTGCCTGAAATTTTGTGCAATAAAAATAAGTACTTAATAACAAACACATAATAATTACGTGCGCAACAAAATAATGTTAAACTTAAAGTATTTCTAAGAATTGAGACAGAATTAACCGGAAAATATAGTTCAATAGAAACTCACTTCTTTCTAGAAAACTCATCACTCTCTCTCAAACCATTTTGGAGGCAAGTAGTTCATACTTTATGATCTCCTATACGATCTCCTTTATGATCTTCTCACTTCAGACTAGGTACAAAAAGTAACGTTTTTGTCTGCATTACTGACTCACTATCGTTGTCCCAGTTCTAGCAAAAAAGGGTCTAAAACTGAACGTACAGGTTGTTCAAAGTCCATCAAAATTCAATGAAAATTGACCTAAACCTTACATCTCGGTAAATGAAGAACATTCATAAAATGAAGGTAAGTTAGCTTGGTTGTTTTAATATTTACTTCTTACGATTACTTTTTTGTCATGACCGGCAAAATAATCATTAATTTGACAGGTATTCTAAGTAAGCCATCCGTATTAATTTAAAATTTAAAAAGTAATTTTGTGATAAAATGTAGGTACCAACAAATTATGGTATCTTCAGTACAAATAGGTATTTGACTGGTCGTCATTTATAAATTTATTATTCTTGTTGCATTACGGTTGCTACAAGCAACGGTTCACTCCGCGAATGCACAAGACAAGCCACAGTATGGGAGGAATGGCGACAGATCGACCACGAACACTTTGCCAAGAGTGTGATGACGAAGAAGAAAAACCCAACTGTGCTGACGCCAAAATATAATCCCCTTTGCTAGCTAGTTCCCGTTCCCTTGAGAGTAAGGGGATAAAATATAGCCTTGCTCGCTGATAATGTACCTATCCATTGCTGAAAGAATTTTTCAAGTTGGTTCAGTAGCTTTTAAGTTTATTCGTTACATACAAAAATAGGTATCTTTTCTCTTTATTAATCGACTCCCAAAAGGAGGAGGCTCTCAACTCGTCGTAAACTTTTTTTTTTTTATGTGTTTTCCCCGATTACTCGAAGATGGCTGGACCGATTTGGATTATTTTTATTTTGTTTGAAAGGGTATGCTTCACAGATGGTCCCATAATAATCAAGTCAGGATCTGATGATGGGGTCCTGGAAAAATAGAGGGAATTCTTCAATCTTTATTCAAGCTTCAGAAGTCGGTGGCAGATAAACTAAACCGATCAAACAGAGGTCACCGACTTCTGAAGCTAAATTTTTTTTCACTTTTTTGTGTTTTTAGAATTAATATTAGTATAGATATGATGGAGTCCTGGAGAAAAAGAGGGACCTCTCCAAACTTTATTTAAGCTTCAGAAGCCGGTGGCAGAAAAACTAAACCAATCAAACAAAGAACACCGACTTCTGAAGCTAAAGTCTTTTTCACTTTTTAGTGTTTTTAGAAGTCGATTTTTAATATTTGTATAGATATAGATACTTTACTGTGAAATGACTGTAGTTACCGCTGTGGCTATTCCACCAGAGAATTCATGTTCACCTACATACATCACTTCTGCGCTCAACTCTTTGCCCACTATTTCATCTCGGCGACAGTTGACGCCGTCTCCGAAATGAAAATTAAATTGCCACATAATTGACGTGAAAGTCTTCATTTCAAACAAGCGGCGTGTTTGAACTTGTTTCATTCCAACGTTTGTGTTACCTTCGTTATTTGTACGAGCTTTCTTACGAGATTGTGGGTATAGAGTCGGCGGTATTAAAATTGTAAATGTAGGGATTATGATTTGGTGCTGTAGATCAACGTTTTGTTCGGTATAATGTTTTTGTTATTCATGTTTCAGAACTACAGAGCGTATCATTTTCTTGCTGCCTTTGTCTCATACTATGTGGGTTTTCTTCTTCGTGAACGTCAGAATGGCGGGTTGTCTGTATCGGATCGCGTTAAGGCGATTACATGAGCTAAACGCGAGTTTTATGATTACTAAAAGTATATGATTCACTGCTATAAACAATACCAGAAAAATATATGATATTCTTCAGGATATATGCTGGTATGATAATGTTTTGAAAACATTATAGTTACAATTAATTTGGTTCGATAAAAAGAAATCACGAACTTATCTCTAAAAATATCTTTCAAACAATAAAAAACATACTAATATACATGCGATCATTCTGATTCTTTGACAAATAATTCTGCAAACAATATATTAGCATGATACTGTTTTTAACCGACTTCTAAAAAAGGAGGAGGTTCTCAATTCGGGTGTTTCAATTTTTTTTTTTTTATGTTTGTTCGGGCGTAACTCCGTTGCTTGCCTACCGATTTGGAAAATTCTTTTTTTGTTGGAAAGGGTATTCTTTCCAAATGGTCCCATAGCCACCAAGTCGGGATCTGATGATGCGATTTTGCTATTTTCTACAACAAATGAAGCATTTGCGATTGATAAGAACCATTCTACCATCAGATCTGATGATGAAGCCAAGAGTCACGGAACTCCATAATGAGACAATGTACCATAGTCGTGTTTGGGCTCGTTGTAATCGCAACAGTATGCACTTTCCATGTATCAAGCACAAGTGAACCACTAAAAAGTGAAAAATAAAAACTTTCTTGCAAAAAATAAAACCGACTTAAAAAAACCCAAAAAAGTGAAAAATATCTTTAGCTTCTGAAGTCGGTGACAAAAAAAACTAAAGCAATGAAACAAAGGGCGGTGGACTTCAGAAGCTAAAGATATTTTTCACTTTTTTGCGTTTTTTTGAAGTCGGTTTTTTAGTTTTTTAATCCAATCAATAGTTTTTTTGTAAATCGATCAAAACCACTCATTTCGCGCTATTTGGCCCGCAGTGGCTGACGTAACTACCACTTTGTTGTGCAAGCTGATTAGAACTTTATTCTAACAGCATTTCAAACGAAGTTTAAACCACCACAAATAGAGTTGCTAATTAAGCTCGTCTAAGCGCCTTAAGCTATTGATCAATAATTGCTACCTAATTGCTACCAATTGCTACCTATAGTCAATAAATTGCTACCTAACTTGGAAAAGAATTAAAGAAACTTTAAAATGACCAGCCATTCTGATGTCAGGATGGCTGGTCAACTCTCCGTGTGAGTAAACTATTCAAATTCATGTTATTATTTTAACTTGAGTAATTGCTACCTTATTGCTACCATTGATTGATTCCATTCTCCCCTGTCAGAAGTCAAGGCATCAATTACTCCTTTCTCTTTCATATCCTTCTTCACGTAATCCAGAACTGCAGAGATAAAGCCAAGAATACACATGTCAGTCACTTGTACAAAATTACAAGTAGTTCATCAATGAGTAACATAATAGTCAGCGCGTGAGCTCCGAGTAATCGGTGGCTTACGTAAATCATCAGTACTTTTATTTCAAGTATTTTACTACTCCACGCGATCGGTGGGAGAAGTTATTAATTTGATGATTACACATCCTAAAAAAAAGGGTATTATAAAGGGTGTAAAAAACCTCTTCACGTAGCCGAAAGGCACTTGTTTTCATCATCATTGCAGTATTTTTTTGTTCTACACCATACCTGGGAACCTTCTTTCAAGTTACGGAAATACGTAAATAATCAATTTAAATTACGATACTTGGTCAATATGTAATAAAGCAAATATTTTAAATGGTTATTAAATTTTTCAGAGAAACGGTTCAGAATAACACGAAAAAAGAAAACAGAATCACCCACCGTGCGACCTGTCGATGTGTCCTTTTATTTGTGTATGCGAAGGCGGGGTTATAAGGCTCGTCACAGGCTGAGATTAATTACGGGTGGTTGGCACTTTCCGATTCCGTAATTAAGAAAAAAATACCTGCCCTCTTTATTATTGATTCGCTAATATACTACTATCGGAAAATTACCTCCTTGAATTTGACCAGGTTGCCAAGCGATACCTGTATTACTCACGCCCTTGTCCCATGGGGAATAGGCAGAAACCACGGAACGCCTCCTGTAACCATGCTTACATACTCGTTTTGCTCCATCCATTCATACATCTGGTCTAACACGCAAACTGAATGAAGATCATCACAAAATGGGTCAGTGGTGTGTCCCATGAGCGCATCCGTCCTGACGTTACCACTCACAACTGCCTTGCATCATGGATTCGTTGTATTAATCCAAGTATACAGGGTGTAAACCACCTCATCACAAAGCCGTTAACCAAGCATTCTGTACATCAAACTAAGTAACTTAACATAAAAATGAATGCTAAGAAACAACTTCTTTTATAAGGTTACTAGCTGACTCGCGCAACTTCGTCTGCGTCTCATAATTTGAGATTTAAACTATCCTATCTCTCAAGTTGGATCGAACTGCACATGGTGTGCGAATTTTATTATAATCGGTTAAGTGGTTTAGGAGTCCATTGAGGACAAACATTGTGACACGAGATTTATATATATTAAGATAAATCATGTTTCGTGGTAGAACTCAATATAACGCACTTAAAACATTGTGCTGATGGATGGATTGAATTTAGACTAACAAAAAAAAAACTTGTATTTAAAAAAAACTTGTAACTTTGACGCCCCATATCTCCATAATTAAACTGATTATTTATGTATTTTGTAACAAGCTCCTGAATTTTACCTAGGATGCAAAACTACAAATTGTATAAAAAAGTTAATAAATACCAATTATTAGTTTTGTCTGTCTACGTAGTATCACGCGTACTATTAGGAAGTGTCAGTAAATGATAAATGATATTTATTCAGCAAGTAGGTTTTCTCAAACACTTTTACACGTCATTTTTTTTTAAACTAGATTGGGCCGGTGTTTCTTACCTGACTACTCTGAGAAGAAACAGTCGAAACAAACTCAGAGGTCATAGTCTCTTTTGAAGTCCAGACAATCTTGCTTAATTCACATGATGACTATGCAGATTAGTGTCTGAGATGGTCTTTTGAAGAAAGAACCATACAGATTTGAGTGGACCTGTCCAGTCAGTGCAAGCATTCGTCTGTTATCGTGTAGCTCGACTTATAACTCAAGGAGCTCAACGAAACGACGAACAATACCAAAGAAAGGACATTTGGGTAGGTCGCTTATAGTACTCAAACTGCCAGACAGTCGTGGGAAAAAAACAAAATGTGACCCACATGGTCCTCACATTCACAATTATTAAATAAAATAAATATATAATAATAATAGTTTGTAAGATCATCTTCAGGGTTTGTTAACTTGAAACAGAATCACGGAACCCAACAAAAGCTGTAAACAATAATGTGATCCCATGGAACACGTTTACCGCCACACGTCGACACATCATGCACCGCACAGTGTTGACGAGTAAACTGAAAACTTTAGCAATTTCCTGGCAGACGTCGTTTGTCACGGCGGCGACCGTGAAACATGTCGCACGAGTTATACACGTTTGCTTATTCTTTAACCTTTCGTGGTACAGTCGCAAGCACCAATATGTATGCCATGCTGAGATAGGAGCCTTTTGGCCTCGGCCGTTTTTTATATTTTTTTACTAGCTTACCCACGCAACTTCGTCTGCGTCACATAAGAGAGAAAAACGTAAGGAAAAAAAAATCCCCATTTTTGCAACATTTTTCATTTCTAATGGTCGCAGCGTGATGTTATATAGCCTAAAGCCTTCCTCGATAAATGGACTATCCAACACAAAAATATTTTTTCAATTTGAACCAGTACTTCCTGATTAGCGCGTTCAACCAACCAAACAAACAAACTCTTCTGCTTTATAATATTAGTAAAGATCTGCTTAATTTTTATTAGTAAGTTTTAAAAATACATATAATTTTGATGTGTGTGGTCCTGTGCGGGTTAATAAATACTTTTTCTTTCATTTTTTCTTTCTATAAACCTTCTTATAACCTTTTCTTTTTATAACCTCAAAAAAAAAGTTGGTTCCCAGCAATATTTTTTGCGGAAAGTAACTTAGTTTGATATACAGAATGCTTGGTTAACGGCTTTGTGATGAGGTGAAATACACCCTGTATACACTTACCTAACTTCAAAACCAAATTTTTCGTTGAATAACGGATGCAGCTTTGAGACAGGATCTATTTCATTATACCAAGGGTTCCAAAATAGGTAAATAGATAGTATTTTCTTAACAACTCGAAGTTAAAATGAATACTATATTTTTTAGCGTTGCGTACGCAAATGGTAAAAATTGGACTTATAACTAAGACACTGTCCGTCTAGCTGTATCGCATGAATCGTGATAGATAAACGGTTGAAATGATCACAGATGATGTATTTATGTTCTAAATATAGAATAAAATATTTTTTGAAGTAGGGCTTCCATACAACAAACGTGCGTATACATTGGCATACATTGCCGTTTTCTCAAACTTTGTCTAAATAATGGTACGTAACCCTTCGTGCGCGAATCCGACTCGCACTTGGCCTATTTTTAAAGTTACTCAATTTAAATATATTGATGCTTTTGATAATCTTACTTTAAGTGCACTTAAAATGTTTTAAAAGCAGATAAACGTTTCTACGAAACAGACTAATTGTTTTTCGTCGAGTGTATTATGAGAAATAGTTCGCAAATCCAGCATCGACGAAGCAAAACAAATTTACATTCGGGTAAAAAAACAAAAAATGCATTTCAAAACACTCCTTATATACATCCAAACACAATCCAAAATTCCTTCCTCCCTAATTACACTCCCAATACATTAACATACCACATCTAAATGAAGCTCCCCCCTCCCCCCTGCCTTTTGTATTTCCAGCCGCCATTAAAAATTAGTTCCAATTCAAACGTCAAAGAAAAGAAAAATAAACAAGAGAATGACGAGTAGCTCCAATAAATTAGGGTAGTTTAGTGTGACAAGGCGACGTGCGCAGGAGTCGGTGCGTGGCAATGACGGATCGCAGCTGGTAATGACTTTATATTGGTCGGAAATAAGATATTGCTTCATTGGAAACTGGTGAAATTGGACTTGGATGAATGCAGCTGCTGTCTGTAGCTTGGAAAAGATAAAATAAAGTTAAAGTATATGATTCACTGCTAAACAAAACCAGAAAAACGTATAAGGATTTATGCTAGTATGATAGTGTTTTGAAAACATAATACAATTAATTTTACTTGATAGAAAAAAATCACAAACTTATCTCTAAAAAATTCTTTTAACGAGTAAAAACCATACTAAAATACATGCAATCATTCTAATTTTTTGGCAAATAATTCTACAAGCAACATATTATTTTTTAGTCCAATCAATAGATTTTTTGTAAATCGATCGATACCACTCATTTCGCACTATTCGGGCCGCAGTGACTCACGTAACAACCACTTTATAGTGCAAGCTGATTAGGACTTTATTCTAACAGTATTTCAAACAAAGTTTGAACCACCATAAATAGAGTTGCTAATTAAGCTCATGTAGTCGCCTTAAGAGCGGTTTTACAGAAAGCGGGCAACGTCGCAAACAGCTGTCAAATATTTTGCTGTTTCATTAATTTGTCAATATTCCTGCATAGAAATGAGAAATGCGGCTAACAATCTATATACAAGTAAAATATTGATTATGTAATGCAATAATTAATATCGTAACCAATTGAGTTTTCAAAAATGTACACAAAAGAGATATTTTTTTTGGGCTACCTGGTCGTTGCATTTATTATTCATAATAACACCAAAACATAGTAACCATTTTACTATGGTGTTAAACGAAATATTACGTAGAAATGAAAACGGAATCTTAAAATCATAATAAATAAGCTATGTTATGATTTTTTTTGCGAGTCAAATCATTCCTGTCGTGGTCAATGTCATTTGACAGCAAAAACTTATGTGAACAGGGGCGTTTTTTTTTGTTTACTAAAAAAAGTATGGTACCTACCCGTTGGTAATCATATCTGCTATAATTATTATAGGATCAGAAAGAACATAAAAATAGATATTGTTAAACTATGAGCATTTAAATGCTAGTTTTAAAGATTTACACTAAAACCGATGGTTCATACAATCAACTTGGCACGGAATAAACCCACTTTTTTAGTAATTGACAGCCAACTTCATTATTTTGACATTTACTTTTTCTGTTTATTTTGGTTTTCGTAAATTTTTTGCAGATTTTTCGCATTTATTCCGGTTAGACAATGCGCAGCTAATTTAACCACTAGAATCTAGAGGTTATAAGGAAGAAATCAATGTAAGTTTCATTATTAAATGCTACAATTTATGTGGATGGCCTAATCCCCGAACAAAAAACGTCACGCGGTTTCACCCGCGTAGTTACCGTTCCGGTAGGAGTTCGGGAATAAAATGTAGCTCATGTTACTCAAGGTGAATGTAGCTTTCAAATGGTAAAATAATTTTTGAAATCGGCACAGTAGTTTTTTTAGTTTATTCATTACAGACATACACACAAAACGTACAAATTGCTCCCATTTTTAAAATGTGTAGAAGTAGGAAGGATTATTTACACAAATTACTTTAATAAAACACAACAACTTCAACAAGTTTAATGTCATTTTCAACAGTGATAGATTTTCTCAAATAAACTTTACGAATACTTATATAAAGTAGATATTCCTTTAATTTTACTTAACATCAATTGGAAAACAAAGAACTTGAATAGATTTTCCTTGCACCTTTTCGATTCCAGACGAACAAATAACCCCGTTATTTTCATACACATAAGTTATATTTTATTGGTCGCATGGGAGCATGGGAGCCAGTTTGAAGCACGCGCCGATGCATGCTGCCAGCCAATGATGGATCGCTTCTGGTAATGATTTTATATGGCGTGGAAATAAAATATTAAACCTATGTTATGGGTTCACGGATAAAATGTGGTGCAAGTTGTGGGAAAATGTTTTTATTTTTATCACAAGAGGCTTGGCAGCAATTATGAGTTTTTTTGTATTCGTTATATTGAAAAGTCTTTGGATATAAAACGATTTTTGTATCAATAGGTAGCTGCCTAGATTGTGGAGGTCAAATGGGTAGTCGCTTCATGTAAAATACTGATATTCAGCTGAATCTTGTTTAGTCCTGAAGCCGACATCAACATATTTAGGAAAAAGCCAGGCAGGTTATAACTAGAACAGCTCCAAAAAACTAAATGTTGTATACTTCAGATAACGTATAGTGTTATTAAAAAGAAATTATGATGCGAAACGCATTTTGAATGACTGAAAATTTTAATTAAATACTGTTTCAAATAAACAGAAATGTTTAATCACGAAAACTGAAAAACTGAAATAGCTATCGGTGTCATAAAAAATCCAACGGAAACCGGCTGGTATTCCCATTAAATATCCTTCTTGTTAACGTTTCGGCATAAAATCACAGCAACCAGAAAAAAATAAAAATAACAATTAAACGAAATTCCAATTTCAAACCATAACAGAGTACCTACCTAACGAAGATTTTTTTAATCAAACAAAATGTCTGCCTTTAAAAACACAGAACATGCAAACAGTATCTACAGAGATTTTTTATTTCGAATGCATTTAAATCGACGATTTCGGTCGCAAATATAACCGATATTAAAATTGATTCGGGCTTCGTCCGGGATAGCAGTAATCGTAAAAGATAATAATCGCCGATAACAGCGTCCAATATGGCGGACAACATGGCCGCCAGCGAAATAATTGGCGGGAATTGTCACACATAGAGATCAGCGGGAACTATTGGTTTTGATTTCGCGGAGATTATTAAGTCGTATTGTGTTTGTGTCAAATACATTCACATACCTTCCCCTCATATAAATGAAGACGCAGACCTGTTTCTCTTTCTTTTCTTTTTTGTTTTTCCCTGTGGTTTATCCTGCCTTTTTTTTTTTTTTTTTTTTAAGGATGGGAAATCATCAAATGACCCCCCCCACTCTGGGCGGAGCGGGAGGGAGTGTCAGACTCTTACTGACTAAAAACCATCCATGTTCCTTCCTCGCCTTTTACGTTCCGGGGCCGCGGTATCTCTTTCGAACAGGCCCGCAATGGTTTATCCTGCCTTAGTTTTGTTTCTGAGGCAATGGTGTCGATTCTGTTGTGCACAAACTAAACTTAATTTAGACTATTGCTATCTTTTACTAAAAGGCAGTGCGAGAAAAGGACGGCTATAGCTATGCACTAAGTTAGAGATGTCAAACTAGTTTATGCCTTGCGCTTCACCGTGTTTTTAGTCGACATGGTTTTACGTGCACCCTTCATTTGTATGGAGATATTAGTTCGAATTAAATTTGACAGCTCTAAATTACGTCCGTCTCTTTTTCGTTTTATTAGTGAGAAAAAGATAGTGATAGCCTAAATTAAGGTTAGTTTGTGCACAACAGAATCGACACCAATACCTAGCTTCATAAATATAAGATCAATGTTAAGATCGCTTATTTTTAACCGACTTCTAAAAAAGGAAGAGGTTCTCAATTGGGATGTTTCTATTTTTTTTAATGTTTGTTCGCGCATAACTCCGTCGCTTGACAACCGATTTGAATTTTTTTTTGTTGGAAAGTCCGGATCTGATGATGGAATCTTGGCGAAACCGAGGAAACTCTTCAAATTTTATAAGATAACGTACAGCGATTTTGGTATTTTCTATAACAAATGAAGCATTCGCGTTTGATAAGAACCATTCTACCATCAGATCTGATGATGAAGCCAAGAGTATCCTAGGCTTGTTGTAATTGTAACGGTATGCACTTTCCATGTGTATCAAGCACATGTGAACCACGAAAAAGTCAAAAATATAAACTTAAAAAAAAAAAAATATTAGCTTTTGAAGTCGGTGTGCCTGTGTACCTTTGTGTGATAGGTTTAATTTTCTCTGTCACCGACTTCAGAAGCTAAAATAATTTTTCACTTTTTTGTTTTTTTTTGAAGTCGGTTTTATTTTTTGCAAAAAAAGTTTTTTTCCTGCTGTTTTTTTTTGGTCATTTGTAGATTACCAGTCGTTACGGAAAATGGTCTGAAAGTCTGAAAATCAGTCTAGTCAAGATGACAAAAAACTATGTTGTGGAGGCTAGATTAGCCATTGACGCGATAATAAATACTGGTATTCAGCTGCAAAAGGTTAGGCAGACAATGAGTTTGTCAGTGTTAGTGTTTTTGAGTCTAATGACGTTGCCATTATGCCAATTATGATGTGATTAAACCTTATTCGTTAACAACTTAATAATTTCCTTTAATAAAACAATGTATGTGTTACCGGCCAAATACGATTTCAGGACAAACTAGTTTTGCCTAGGCTAAACTGAAACTTGAGCTCGTTCTTGCATCTTAGTCGAGGGAGACCTGGTCGACGGAGCCCGCTTCTGAATGGTTTATAAAAAAATAACCACGAACCTCTTCTAACCTAATCCATCTGTGTCGGGGTGCCCCAAGTCGGTATAGTTTAGCCTAGGCAAAACTAGTTTGTCCTGAAATCGGGTTGGCCGGTAACATATGCATGTAGATTATTGTAGATAGAGCCAATTATCGTCTTCTACTTTGTCTTGAAAACTCCTTTTTTATCGCAATTCTAATGAATATTGACAAAGATAAAACACAACAAAACACTGGAGTGGGGGGCTCGTGACGTCAGAACTAGCTAAAATTATATCAAGGCGTCACGCTTTAATACGCCGTATTGACAGGATGTCATTATAAAACGTATCAATACGGGTATTTATCGCGAATTTACCTTTAATTTAATCCCGACGTTTCGACCGGATTGCACTAGCCGTGGTCGCGGGGAGACTGAAGTATTGGAGGTACCGCGACAGCAAAGTGAAGGCGTTTATTCAACTACCCTCACTCATCTTCATAAATGTTAATTAGGGACGGTTCACACTAGGACAGCACACTACACTAACAGTGTGAAAGTTTAAAAAAGACAGGACATCAATTTTGCATTTTGTGACAAAAGAAAAATGCGGGTATAATATTTGTTGATAATGTAACTGCCGGACTAATTATTATTTTTTTGTCGTCTACCAAATTTGTCTGTTCGATCTAAAAACGCTGATGACGATGTAAAATCTACAACCTTTTAATTTATGTACAAGTAAATTCAGTTATAAATAGTCGCTTAAACCAAATACACAAGTCCCCACTTGCACTTCAAACAAAAACTTTCAAGCAATATTGACTCTTAATTTCTTATTCAAACAACTCATTATTTGCGTCAGAAACTCATATAAGCAGTGCCGAGTCAATTTGCGTAAGTCAAACTCAAACTACGTCGCTGATGGCTTGTTGATTTACTTGTTAATTTATTAATAGGGCTAATATTGGATTGTGATACTATTTTGAGACATGAATGTAAACCGACTTTTATTGAAATAAAAATACTTGTAAGAAATTCGTTTAGAATTTGATGAGTAGGTACTCGTCTCAGACGCCCTACCACAGATTACAGATACTACACTCCATGTACTTACACGCGCTAATCACCTACCGAGCGGCGGGTAACCGGTAACCCATAGCGCAGTGGGTTGTCAACAGCCGCGCGCACGTACCTACGCATATTCCCCAAAGATAACTTATTAAAACTATTTGACCGATTTCAAATATTCTCTACGTTAACAATTGGGAATTTAAAGAAGAGAAAAAAATATTAATCATTACATCAAAATAAAACACCTCTATGCAATTTTTTTTTAACAATTCTTTTTTATATATTCCGTTAAAATAATTAGAAATTCTTATACATTTTAAACTTGTTTTATTTTATAACGTAGATACCTTTAATAAAAATCCCTATTAACATCTTGTCAACAGAGGCAGCCCTAGCAATCCGCAATATCCACGCGACTGCGCGATCTACAAAGCAAAACCCACTTTACGTTTGTAAGGTGAGGTACATTTTCGTTCGCAGCGTCTATTGACTTAAAAGTGTAGGCTATTATAGCGGTAGGTATTGAACATTTTGTATGGAGTGAGTTATCGGTCATCTGTGGCCCTACTCCCTAACTTTTCGTCCGTATTTTCGGATCCATCCGTGTTCGACTTGCTCGTTGGGGTAAATAAAATAGTAGTGGACTGTATAAAAGGCTTGGTATATTGCCGACTAGATTCTACAACAGTAACTGTCCCGGACAAACATATAAGTATATTAATAATCGGTTTAAGAGTATCGTCCGTCGCGGTGGGCTCCGAGAAAGCGAGTGCCGCCGCCGGCTGGGCAGGCTCCCCGCGCCACACCTCCGCTCGCTTGCTACGTAGGTCGGTCACGTCGCCTGCGCGTGCCGTCTGCGTGTCTGTTGGGTGCGATTCCCAACATGCTGCCCGGGTTGAAGGGAAGACTTCAAAGATCTGGAAGGGGGCAAATATTATTGAAGGCCCTTCTTATGGTGCCCCTCTTTGTCTTCAACTCTGCGACTCTGGCTACGCCGTCACTTCCAGGGTATGTCTTTGTGACCCTTCCTAAGGACCAGAGAAGAGGAGGAAGAGCTCTATCCTTTATGAGGACAAGAGAGCCTAACTTCAGCTCTGTCTTCGAAGAGCGCCACTTCACCTTCTGCTGCAGTAGAGCAACGTATTCAAGAGAGAAACGCTGCCAGAAGTGCTGTTTGATGTGCTCTATTCTCTTGAAGCGCTCCAGGCGGTTAATATTGCGATCAGAGACCTGTGGATGAGGTATAGCATTAAGTGGTCGTCCAATTAGAAAGTGAGAGGGTGTCAGAGCGGAAAAATCATGGGGTTCTGAGGAAAGAGGAGTTATGGGACGGGAGTTTAAAATAGCTTCTATTTGAGTGAGGCACGTAGCCATTTCCTCGTATGTAAGATGAGTGGATTGCAATAACCTTTTAAGATGGTGTTTTGTGGAACGAACAGCTGCCTCGGCTAAGCCGTTGAAGTGCGGACTGTACGCAGGTACGAATTTAAATTCTATACCTTCTTGAGACATGTGACCTTCAAGGTCTGATTGTGCAAGAAACTTTGATAGCTCATTGTAAGTGCCGACAAAGTTGGTGCCGTTATCGGACGTTATACTTTGCGGTTTCCCCCGACGTGACACAAAACGATTAAGAGCGGCTAAATAAGCTTCACTAGATAGTGCCGTAACGAGCTCGATGTGACAGGCTTTTGTCGAGTTACAGATGAAGATTGCCAAAAAAGATTTAATAAGTCTGCAACCTCTGCCTTTCCTATCTGCTATCATCACTGGCCCAGCGTAATCAACACTACAATGTAAGAAAGGGTACTCTAACTCAGTTCGAGTTGTCGGTAACTGTCCCATAATGGGTTGTACTGATTCCGCTTTGTATCGACAACATCGTACACACTTGTTAACAATGGATTTGGCTAGGCTTCTGCCACCCAAGGGCCAATAAGTTTGCCTAGCGTTCGCTAGTAAGAGCTGTGGACCAGCATGTAAATATTTTAAATGTAACTGCTCAAAGAGTATTTTAGTAAAATGATGCTTGCTGCACAACAAGATAGGATGCTTTGTATCGTACGTATATGGAGAGTTGTCTAGTCTACCACCAACACGCAATAGGTTATTGGGGTCTAGAAATGGGGACAAGGAACTAAGTCTATTTTTGTTAGGTAATGTTTTTGCCGTTTTAAGAATAGCATATTCGTCAGGAAACATTTCCAACTGAACTTTGTGCAATATTAAATTTAATGAATCTTTAAGTTCGACAACTGACAAAGGACCAATACGTTTGTTGGTTTTGTTTCTACAATTATGTAAAAACCTTTGTAAATATGCTATTGATCTTTGTAAATGAGTTAAATTAGATCTACTGTTAATCAAACTACTTACAGGATCTACATTAGAAGTACTATTATTAGTCACTACAACAGAACAAGAGACTAATTCTGGTAGATCGTGTCTCTCGTTATGATTGGGCATTTTTGGCCATTCCCGTTCATCTTTCTTTAAGAAATTGGGACCAGACCACCACAAGGATGAACCACTGATGGAATCAGCCTTCAGCCCACGAGAAACAAGGTCCGCCGGATTGTCCTTCGAGCGTACGTAGCCCCACACGTGACCCTCTGTGCTCTCTTGAATTTCGTGGATTCTGTTACGCACGAAATTCTTCAGTTGTGGTGGGGGTTTCGCTAACCACCCTAGAACTATAGTCGAGTCACACCAAAACCTACATTTGCTTATCTTTAGCGTAAGAGAGGTTAATACCTTTGTACACAACCTTGCAGCCAACAAGGCTCCGCAAAGCTCTAGACGAGGGATCGTCGTAGGCTTTATCGGCGCTACCCTACTTTTAGAGGTTAAGAGGTGTATATTTACTAACCCTGATTGATCCACAGAACGAATGTACAGACAGGAGCCGTACGCTCGCTCTGAAGCATCTGAAAAAACATGAATTTCATGAATTCCTGAGCTATCACTAAAAACCCATCGAGGAATTCTTAAGTGATTCAGAAGGGGTAAAGTGTCAGCAAATGCAAGCCATAAATGTTTGGTGTCTTGTGAGACCTCGTCATCCCATGAATACTGATCAATCCACAATCTCTGCATGATGAATTTGGCTTCGACAATACATGGCCCGACGAGTCCTAATGGGTCAAAGATCTGACTTATAACAGAAAGTATGTGACGTTTTGTTACTTTCTCATTTAACTTTATATTAATTGAAAATGACAAAGTGTCCGAATCACAATTCCAGTTCAGACCAAGAGTTTTAGATGAGACATCCATGTTTGTTTGTGAAAAGTCTAAAATATTGTCATCTGTGTTTTGCGTAGGTGTAATTTGATTTAAAATGTATTTATTATTTGATTTAAATTTTCTTAATTTTAATTGGGCTGATTTTAAGGTAGATATGACTCCCTGAGCGATATCAATTGTTTTATCTATAGAATCAGAGCCACCCAGATAATCGTCAACATAAAAGTCTCTTTGAATGGATTGTTTGACGTCATCATCATGGGCGCTGGAGGCCAAACTCACCAAACATTTAGTGGCTAAGTAAGGCGCACTTGCTGTGCCATAAGTCACCGTGTTAAGTGTGTATGTTTTTAAAGGCTCTTTAGAATCAGAGCGGAAGATAATTTTTTGTAGAGAGCGTTGAGAAGGATGAAGTTCAATCGCTCTGTACATTTTCTCTACGTCACCAGTGACAACATATTTATGCTGGCGAAAACGTGTCAGTATCGAGAAGATATCTTCTTGTACAGTCGGGCCAACCATTTGGATGTCATTTAGTGACATACCAGTACTAGTGGTGGCCGATGCATCGAAAACTGTACGAAGCTTGGTAGTTGTACTTGATTCACGGATGACGCCGTGGTGGGGTAAAAAATACCTATTACCCTGAAGACAGCTTGGCGAAGACTCCTTATCTTCAGTCATGTGACCTAGGCGTTCATACTCTTGCATGAACTCAACGTACCTGCTTTTGAAGGCAGGGTCCCTAAGAAACCTACGCTCTAGTGACATGAACCGACACTTTGCCTTTGAAAAGGAATCGCCCAAGACTGAAGGATCTTTCTTCAGTGGCATGGTTACGACAAAGCGTCCGTCGTCTTTACGATAGGTATGATCCTTAAAGCTCTGCTCACAGGCACGCTCCTCAGGAGATAAGGAGTGCTTGGCTGCAATGGTATCTAATTCCCAAAAACGAGATAAGTCTGGGTCGGCGTCCTCATTTAAAAAATGACAAATGGGAGAAGAAGAGTGTGACTTATGACGAGCAACGTACCCTGACACTAACCAACCCAATTTCGTTTCGTATAACTTAGGCTGATTTTTACCTAAGTCTATAGAATTATTGCATAAGACGGACCAAAATACTTCGGCCCCAAGTAAGATGTCTATAGCTGCCGGTATATTACATGACGGGTCAGCTAGACTTATTCCCAATGGAAGAGGAATGTCATTGATGTTTATAAATGAAGACGGCAAAGCTCTAGTGATCCGAGGTAAAATATGACAGTCTACAGTAAGTTTACAGTCGTCATCATAGTGGGACATAATCGCAAGGCTGCAAGACTGTGTACAACGAGAAGTATTATCCATATCCATATCCATATCCATATCCATATCCATATCCATACCATTATATAAATGCGAAAGTAACTCTGTCTGTCTGTCTGCTACCTTTTCACGACAAAACGGCTGATCGGATCGTAATGAAATTTGGCAAGGAGATGTATTTCAACCTAGGGAAGGACATAGGCTATATATTATCACGCTAATTACTTACGGGGGTGAGCAATATTGCATTTCGTCTATAGCTTTCAACTGTTTGACAACTGACAACTGTCATAACATGCATTGTAATAGAATAACTATTTTAGACAAATTGTCACGAGAACAAATAGCCCGTCGGTGACGGCAACCGCCTTCCGAACAGTGAGTCGCAAGGTCAAGCCTCAGTACAGACATAAAATACTTTTTGATTTTGTGTAATGCTGTAATATTTCTGATAATAACTTGGGTTCGCACGTTCAAAAACCCACACGGTTTTCACTTTTTGTAACAAATTAATTTGTTTTTTTTAAAGCTTACATATTTCCAAATCATTGTTTTATACATATTTTTTTAACACTTAAAAGACTGTTTGGGAATCATTTATTTCAAATAATAAATCTGTAAAAAAAACGCTTAAACTGTTAAAGGATCACACACAGAACCCTTTTTCTACTATTTCTTAAATTTTCGTCTGTGTCTGTGTGTCTCTACGTACCCCTTTTACGTGTAAATTATAAAACCAATGTGGTTTGATTTAATTTACAAATTATTATTGTGCATAACTTAGAGAAAGTTTTGATTTTTGTTTCTTTGCAATCGGTGCTCTCCATCAAAAGATATATGACTTTAAAGTTTTTAAGGAGAACTTATCATCACGATCTAAGGATACATGCAATGACATCTATGAAACCAAAATGGTACTAATGAATAAAAATCACAAGATAGAGGAGAATAGAATAGTCAACATCATCCTGCTTTAAAAATCTATAACAAAGCCAGTAGAGTGTCTGTTCGACCGCTTTCCATGCATATGTTTTAGCAGCTATAAATGGTGTTGTTCATTTGACTCCATTTTCTGAATCACGCTGTTATTGGGAATGACTTCTCCCGTGTCAGATGTCTCAAGTTTGGTTTTTTGGAAGAAGTGCTCAATTCAACGCCTGTTTTTCTTTATGTAGATACCTATATTATGCCTGAGCAATACTCAAATAACCGAATGATGAAGTCGCACGAGACCGGTCAATGTGGCGACACTTGATAGCCCTATGTCCAGCAGTGGACGTCTTTCGGCTGAAATAATGATGAATGATGATAATTCAAATGGAGTAGGGTAGGACACCTAGCAAAGCGCGGTGATGTCAGGTGGAGTAAAGCTGTGACCAAGTGGCATTCTAGAAATCCAAACAGAAGTTTTGGTCGTCCAGCGGTGAGATAAGCAGACGATATTGTTGCCATTGCGGGAATATCCTGGATGAGGCTGGCACAGGAGCGTGGAGCTTGGCACAAACAAAGAGAGGCCTGTACCCAGCAGTCGGTGAAGTCGGACTATGGATGATGATGATGATGACGCATAACTTTTTCCAGAGAAGTCCGATTTTCATGATTATTTTGATTGAAAAGCGTGTTTAGCAAAGTTTGTCCCATTTTTTATTGAAAATATTATGTTCGAATTCATGTGCATATTGTATAATCATCGCTTGCTGAAACATCGTGAGGAAACAAACATGCCTGAGAGACATTTGGCATGTTAAGTCAAGTCAGAGGCCCATGGGCAGCATAAAAACTCTTACACCAGGTTAGGCAACAACACGATAAGGAAGGAAAGATCGCTTGCTTCGGTGAAGAAAGACATCGTGAGAAAACCACTGCATGCCTGAGAGTTATTTCTCGACGGCATGTAAAGCCAAAACAGAGGACCTTGGATGGCAAAAAAACTCTGACAACAGGTTAGACACTAACCACACGATAAAGAAGAAGATCGTTTTGGGGCTTATTTTATAAACCTTTTTGACATCTTTAGACCTGTCTGAAGTTTGACTATGACCAGTTACAGCAGCTATATCGTGTGTCGGCTCATTTCATGCACCTTGATATAAACTTTAGACCTAGCTAGAGTATGAGTATTTTCGGAGTTCTGACGATGGAGACGAAAGGCAGTCACAAGAGGTCCGCAACACTTCAAATCTGCTCTATCGTGTTTAAGGCTCATTTCGTGCATCTTGATAAGAACTTTAGACCTAGCTGGAGCATGACTGTCATCGATGGTCTAACAATGGAGACTGACGGTAGTAGCAAGAGATCCTCAACAGTTAACAGCAGCTAAATCGTCATTGGGCTCACTTAATGCACCTTGATGAGAACTTTAGAAATAGCTAGAATATGACTGTCATCGAAGGTCTCATGATGGAGGCTTGGAGTCGAAAAGAATTTGCAATAGGTTTTCAAGAGTTTACAGCATCTATATCGTATTGTGTTGACCTGCCTGGAGTATGACTACCATTGAAGGTCTGAAGAAGGCAGATGCTTTGGAGAAGGAAGGCAGATGCGAGAGGTCCGCAACAGTTTGAAGCAGCGTTAACGTGTCTCGGCTCATGTAATGCCACTTGATGAGAACTTTCGACCTAGCTGGAGTATGATATTGTCGAGTGTCCAAGGATGGAAACGTAAGGCTGTCGAGGGAAGAGTCTTTATTTGGAAAAACATAAGTTGAATATTTTGCCGTTTAATGTAAACCTATTCGAGAAAAAATTAATTGTTACCGACTTCAATCTGTACTATCTGTACTAATATTATAAAGCTGCAGAGTTTGTTTGTTAGGTTGGTTGAACGCGCTAATTTTAAGACCTGTTGGTTCGTCTTACGCAGACGAAGTTGCGCGGGTCAGCTAGTTATTTATACCTGTCACGGTGGCGCTCGCACTACGTCGCGACAAACCCAGCTTACCGCACAGTGACTCATCTATGAAGTTGCCCGTACTACCGTTGTCGAGGAGTACTCGGGCATTGTGCACGTCGCCCTTGCTGTCAACCACTTTCACGATCGCTGTGGAAAGCAAAACATTCGGAGGAGTAGTAAACTGCTGAACATTAGCTGAAGCGGAAAAGTTATTGACGGGAATAACTGGCTCTGGAGACGGAGTTGTATCTGCCTCGTGTAGATGAAGCAGAGTACTGTGCCTCCTCTTGCAATATTTGCAAGGTACAAGATTACACCTTGATTCTGCGTGCCCTAATCGTAGACAATTAAGGCAGACTTTCGCCTCTTTGGCCTTTTGTATACGAGCTTCAACAGGCAAGGCTCTAAAAGCATCACAATTGAATAAGAAATGAGTCTGACTGCACATAGGACATGTTAATTTCCTTTTATTATTATTATTAAATTTCTTAACTTTACTACTGTTCTCATGAAATTTTTGATCTGATTTTGTAGCTGTAAGTAGATTAGAATTATGTTTGGAAGTGTCTGCCTGTTGTACTTTATTGCTGTTTCTTTTATGTTCTTGCAGTGTTTCTAATAAGTCAGCTCTGTTGCTAAGGAACTTTAAAAAAATATCTAATGATGGCGGAACATCTAATGTGTTTCGATGTTCTTCCCATTCCCTAAGTGTGACACCGTCAAGTTTTTCGGACATCATGTGGATTATGAGGGTATCCTGTAAGTTAAATGTAGTGTCCTGACCTAACGTTGTCAATGCACGCAGATTCTTATTCGTGACATCGATAAGGTTACGAATAGAAGAACATGATTCACTATGCATACATTCAACGCTAAATAACGCACGAACATGATTATTAACGAGCAATCTCTTGTTGTCGTATCGATTACATAATAACTTCCAAGCGGACTCATAATTCTGCGCTCTAAAATCTAAATTGTCAATAACTAGCAACGCACTACCTTTGAGAGAAGCGCGCAGATAGTGCAATTTATTAACGTCATCCATGTCCTTACGTGAATGAATAAGTGAAATGTAAGTTTCTCTAAATTCTAGCCAGTGTTGATAGTGACCGTTAAAAACAGGTAAATTTATTTTTGGCAACCTTACACAATTGTATTTAAAACCACCTGCCTGCACATCCTCGTCACCCGTTACGTAACCATCTTGTTGACTGCCAGACTGGGGGGGACGAGCGCCGAACAGACTCCGCGCCGTCGCCACCAGCTTATAATACTGGTTCTCAAACTGTTCGCGCTCCTTGCTCTCGTCATCGGGGTTCTCCAACGACATCTCGATGTCACTCTGTAATTTGTCGAAATCCACGTATAAGCCATCAAATTTATTGAACCTAGTCTCTAAATCTAAAAGTTGTAAGCTGCTAAGTTCACCGCAACTTTCAAGCATATGAAGGTAATTGCCAAAAATAGTGAGTTTTGACTTCATACAGCTGCGTTTTTTAACGAGTTTTTCAACTTTTTCGTCAGCCATAGCTTTAAATTCACAAGCGCTAACTCCCAAGCAAAGTAATGAAAGATAAGAAACCAGTTTTATGATGCGAAGAAAAAAAAGAAACGTAGCTAGCTAAGGAATGTTGTGCGAACAAAAGAACACCTGACGCGCAGGTGCGTCGTCGAGCGATCAGCTGTTATACGTAGATAAGAAGCGAAGTAAACGTAAACAGATGGTGTAATTATAAAAAGGCTATGCAGTAGCTTTGTAAGCAGAATAATAGATTTTTGATAAATACAAGGCTATGAATAAGATTGATTTATCATTAAACGATTTAAGGTGAAAGTAATTGAAAGCACTCACTTAAATTGTTGCTATTTAAACATGAAATATGAGAAAGAATAGGAAAAGATATATGGGACAAAATTGGAACGAACTCACTCAATGTTTTAACCATCCGTAGATACTAATGATGTTGCAAGTTCTTCTTTGTCCTTGACGATGACTCGAACTTTCGACGGGTCCCAAGTCCGTTGTGCGGCCGACTTCTAGACAACTTCTTCTCTGAGCGTGTGCGGTAGCTGTGCGTAGTTTCTTCGACAGGAAATTGACGACTCCTGCAGGAACTGTCGCCGCTGAAGACCACAACCGAAGAGCTTCGAGCTTGAAGTTTTCTTCCAAAACGAGTTTGAAGTTTTTTCCAAAACCGTTACTTTTTCAAAAATAACCGGCGAGATCCTAGAAGGACCAATGTTCGACTTGCTCGTTGGGGTAAATAAAATAGTAGTGGACTGTATAAAAGGCTTGGTATATTGCCGACTAGATTTTACAACAGTAACTGTCCCGGACAAACATATAAGTATATTAATAATCGGTTTAAGAGTATCGTCCGTCGCGGTGGGCTCCGAGAAAGCGAGTGCCGCCGCCGGCTGGGCAGGCTCCCCGCGCCACACCTCCGCTCGCTTGCTACGTAGGTCGGTCACGTCGCCTGCGCGTGCCGTCTGCGTGTCTGTTGGGTGCGATTCCCAACAATCCGTCTCTCTCACTCGCACCCATCTGCAGACGTGCGCGATAGAGACGGATATCCGAATATACGGACGAAGCGTTAGGGAGTAGGGCCTCAGAAGTTTTCAGAGAGCAGGTTCCTACCCATAGGAGATTCACGATCTAACCTCAGAATCTCCCTTTTACTACTGGACTATCAGAGGTACTGCAAGAGTCATGTTCATCAGCTCTTCTCCAAACCTATCTTTTTAGCTTTGGGTGCAGTGTATTGCTGCAATCATCTTTCGAATACCAACAGCGCTGTGACGTTTTTTAATGTCACTGCACCATACATGTGCATGAGATGGGACCCATCTGGCCTCGTACAGGACGAGTTTCGTTTTTTTCTTTTTGTTTTTCGTTTAATTTTTATTAGTTCGAAATACTGTTTGTATTGTAATTTTGATGTGTTTTGTCTTGTGTGGGCTAATAAATGTTTTTTCTTTCTTTCTTTTAAATATTTTTATTTAGTCAGCCTATATTTATTTATTTATTTAACGCTTCAAGCACAAAAGTACAGAGGTGGGCTTAATGCCAGAGGCATTTTCTACCAGTCAACCTTTAGGTGATGCAGAGACAAGCAGTGGTAGGTGTAGGTGTGGTCTCACTGCTGGGCAGAGGGTTCCTCCATAGCCTTCCAGTAGCGAAGGGTAATTTTTATAACAGTTAAGCCGGTCCGGTGCATATTTTTAATAAGTTTTGAAAAAACCTTACATCGAACCATTTGTAATTTTAGTCATGTTTGGGGACTCACGTCCTAACTGGATTATCTACATTGTTTTACTTTTGGCAATAGTAGACTCCAGTACAGTGGTTGTTCCGAAGGGGAGCCGGTAGGTATCGAGTTGTATGAACCCCTCGCTACTGTAGCCTTCCACTCTTCTCTCTGGCCATGCTCTCATAAACGCGTCCATCTTCAGCCTATTTTAATGTTCCCACTGCTGCTACTGAGCAGCGGTGGCCCAGCGGTGGCGGCCCCGACTTACGAACAGTTAGTCGTGGGTTCGAACCCAGACAGGCGCATTACTTTGTGTAATTTGTTTCATCACCGCTGCTCTCAAAACGGTGAAGGAAAACATCGTGAGGAAACCGGCATGTCCTAGAACCAAAAATTTGAAGACATGTGACATCTACCAATCCGCACTGGGCCCGCGTGGTAGATTATAGCCCATTTCCCTCTCATTGAGAGGAGGCCGTGTCCTAGCAGTGGGAACATTATAGGCTGATGATGATGATAATGATGACTGCTGCTGCTGCTGCTTTTGTGTGTTTTGTCCTGTCGGGTTTTGCTTTTACTTTCTTTCACTCTATTGTATCTATTTAGTAATAATAACATACGCATAAATCCCTGCACTCAGCGCGCACATAATTGCTTCTAGATAATTTTAATTGCTTCACCAAATTGTTCACTTACCAATTAAGATGATCTCACATTTCAGTTGAATTTTTCAGCGCAATGAAACAATCAAGTTATCAGACTGACTAACCTTGAACTTACTTTGAAAGTTTAAAAACGTTTTAGCACTCATTAGTGAGCTAACATTAAAAAATATATTATATCGCTTGTTTACTTACCAGAGCAATTTTTTCTGAAAGTATAATATAATATGTAGTACGAGTATATCAACTTTCTGGGGCCCACGACACAAGCCATGCTTAGTGTGGTACTAGATGGCACTGTATGTTAATGTCCAGCGATATTTACTTATTCATTATTATTTTTACTTAATTACTGACAGCAGAAAGCGTTGTTGTAATCAATTTCCTAGATGAGACTGGCACAATAACGTGGAACTTGACAGCTAGACTTGAGCAGTGAGTGAAATAGTGCTGTGGAATGATGATGATTTATCTACTTTTGCATGACACATTTTGAAAAGTTAATTAGTGAAAAGACATCTTTTTTGCCACGGGCGGAGGCAGAAGATCTTTACATTCGTCCATGTTCAACCATCTGGTCATACAGGCACGCCGGTTACACCTGACCTTTCGGAAGATCACCAATAATTAAGGTTGATCTTTTATACTCTATGGCGTTTACCTAAAACATCAGCACAACGAATGAAGAAAAATCTATTTTAAAATCAAATTGAAATCTTCAATCAAATTCAAAAGTAAATTATGTTAAATCTCGATCTCAAATTCATTCAAAAAATGAGTTGATTGAAATGGTTTCTCTAAAAGATCTATCTCTGAAATGGTCTCCAGGGATCCATCAATAGTCTTGCTCGCGTTGAAGGATTGATTGAATGACTCTCAAAAACCCGCGTCTCTGAATAGCTGATTGATATGCCTACAAGATGTATCAATCAAGTGTTTAAAGCTTTAAACCCACGCTGACAATCCTTTTCCTCGTTTTATGTTTAACAGTGATATTAAATTTTATTATGAGGGCGGGTTCGAAGGGATTCAGCCATTTCGACAGTATAGGGATCAGTTTCCGTAATCATAGCTCCAATCTAAATGTAGGATCACACATGATAAAAATGTATCCTACAAATGAATGCTCTAACATTATTCACACTAAAATCTTGTCACTTAGAGGATGTCTTCCGGAATTATCAAATATTTTGAGCTCCCGATATTTTGACGAAGTTGCAAGCACCATGATCGTTTTAACCTTGAAAGCTGAAAGTAGTGTTTCTTGCCTATCTACATTTACCATTCATCTGTCTAGCCTTTTCCCAACTATGTTGGAGGCTTCCAGACTTACCGGATGCAGCTGAATACCAGTATTTTACATTGAGCGACTGCCTATGTAACCTCCATATCCCAATTTAATAATAATCGTTTATTTATCAAAAGGGCCACACTTACAATTAAGAATCAAAAACAAGTAAAATAGAGCACTGTTGCATATTGCCTGAACTAGGTGGAACCTGTGTTTCAGGCTAGAAGGTGCATAAATACCTACTTAAAATAAATAAATTAACATTGAAAGAAATGTAAAAGTAAATGACTAAAATTACGACTTACATAGAAAAAAAATAAACAACATGTCAGCAGTTTACTTGCAGACAACAAGTAAATCTTCTGTCTGTGCATAGGTTATGGGTTGTAAAAAGTTTAACTAAACTTTTACAGCTAAAATAGTTCAACTTATATATACTTAGTTTTCTATTTAATCTATTTTACAGAAATGGGCCTAAAAATGTAAAGAATCTTTCCACAAACACATGTTTGGAGGTTAATCTGGGTAATACGATACTTCTTGGTAAGACTTGTTGTCAGACTTTTTGCGTTACTGACTCTCATGACCTGTAACAACTGTCTAAGATCTACAATAGACAGCCATCTTACTTTTGCTGTGCCCAATAGGGTCTACGATTGTCTCTAAATATATGTTTACCACTTACTTAAGCCAACATTGTGGAATGCAATGAACTATTGAGTATTGAGTGCTTTCCGAGGCACGAAGGAAACTCGGTGTGTGATGTGTGGTCAGTCATCCACAGACAATCCTAGGCATGAACGGTTTAAGCTAAAGATTGAACCGAGGGTCTGTTATTATTTAGCCATGAGCTATTCAAACAAAAACATTAAGTTCGACAAGGAAACTCAATCAACGTACATACAAGCTCATGACCTCACAAATAGCACATAAGCACAGTGACATCAAAGTTATTGATCAAGATTATTTGCTAGCACAATCACTACATTATTCCGGGCACGTGGCGTAACAACGGGCGACCATTTTGATTCAGCGGGACACCCGATGTCTACTTGAGAACTTAATTTTGGGTAAGCAGATCACTTGTGATCAGATCTTTATGTTACCTCTACACTTAACATAACAACTTCTGGGATTACAGAAAAATAAATAAAATACATTTATTTCGAGCAACATTAACTCATCAATATGTGGAGTGTACACAAATACAGACAAGGATATTTAACACAAAAATAAAATAAAAATAATAAAAAGGCAACATCTAACCCTACCTTTTTATGGCAATATAAATACCATAAAATTGTGAAAAATGGTCAACATACATTGTGCAACTTCTTAGTTAATTAAAATGAGAACTCATTGAGGTATCAGTTGATCACAAACATTTATAAATATAAATACATAAATATCGCTTGACATTTTATACACAGCACCATCTAGTGCCATCAGTTAGTTGATATACTACATAGATACTTTTTGTTTGTATATACATAATTATTTTGCATATTAACATCCATGACTCGGAAACAAATGTCCTTGCTCATCATACAAACATTTGCTCCTACCAGGATTTGAACCCTTAGAACGTAAGTACGCGTAACTTCACTACCGCTTTGCTAAAAATAATGCTTTTAGGATAGAGAATGTCTTTCATCGCCTCGTGTAAAAAAATAAAATAACTGTAATTCATTTTGTTGTACAGCTATCTAGCAAGTAAATTCCTCGTAATTCCACATTGCAATTCTTTCAATCATCATTGATAATTAAATTTGATGACTTTCAGATAACTATGAAGTTGCATAACGTGCAATCAGCAAAGTATATCAGGGCAAACATTGTGCCCAATATTGTATGATCAAAAAGCGCCACATTTACCAAGAAACACAACTTTGTAACAACAGTCTAAGAACATCCAAAAATACCCCATGTTTTCCCAGAGCCCGTAAATCTTAACTACTCACTAATAAAGCGGACAGACAAACAAATGCTAGCTATATATAAACCAACAATCTACATTCCCTCGGGAATGTTAAGCGCATACCACATTTTATTGACATATTTCTCGATCGAAATACACTCAGATATTTCAGTAATCCTTCGGGGTTGAATCCCGTAAAACGAAATTCGATGGCCAAATTCAAATAAAGTTTCATTTCATCATAGTTTTATAGACTTTAAGTAATTGCTTTCAGTAATATATCGTCTGAAATCTATTATCATTACAAGAAAATTTAAACTAAAGTTTTTTTTTAATATTGTATAGATTTATTTATTCTAAGCATTCATTTTTTTTTTACTTAGCCTATATTGTCCCACTGCTGAGCAAAGGCCTCATTACTGTTTATAGCAGTGTTTATAAGCATTCATTAGTGTTTATAAATAAAAATAGTGTCTTAATTGGTTTTTGTAGTTGAAACAACACAATAACAAGTATATGCTTCAATTAAACTGTGTAGTTTTTGAATTGGGCTGTTGAGTTTGAATTAAGAGTGCTAAGACGCGGTTTCTAAGTCAATGTCAAAATTATTTACTTGCAAATGGTTTACACAAAAGAGACGTGACGAGGTCGTGTGGTAAAAAAAAAGACATAAAATGAACCTAATAGTTAAGTGGCATAACGTTGTTCTTGTCAGGCGAAGCACCTGGTGGCAGCGAAGTTTCCTGGAAACGCGGGCGCAATATACATGACATCTATTTAGTCCGTAGTCAGTTAGAGTATTGGAAAGTAAATGTGTGTGTGTAAATCAATGAAAATTGACAAAGATAATTGCCCTGGCTGGAGGCCTTAAATTCAAGGCATCCACAGGACAAGACTTGCCCGGTTAAGCAGAAGCCAGTCTTCTCAGACTGAACTGCGGGATGCCCTACATAAAAAAAATTGGTTGCCTGTAAAGTCGGTATACGGGCGAAAGTTTTACGTGACAACGACTTTGAGTGGTAAAATAATTTTAATGTGAATATTCATTCGTATAGTAGGAAGAAGGATGAAATGAACCGGTGTGTATGCCTATCTCTCTCACTCTCTCTCTCTCGCTCTGTCTCTCTTGCTCTTAGGCGGGCTAACTGTGCTCGAGTGGAAGGGACGCGTGCCTTTCACTTTTTATGTCTGTCTCTCTCGCTCTTAGGCGGGCTAACCGTGCCTCTCACTCGCTCTCATTGTGAGCGCATAACGTGAGCGGAGCGTAACGCAGTTTCTTGAAGTGTCACCCGGCAAACCAATTTATAAGACGTTGTCACGTCAAAAAAACAAACCGGAGTGGGGGCTCGTCACGTCAGAAGTCATAAAAATTATACCAAGGCGTGACGAATTGAGAATTTTGAAAGCGTCGTATCTTCGTCAATTTTGATTTATGTTACAAAAAAAATATACGGGTCAAAATATATTTGTTGATAATCTGACTGGCGGGTTATTTTTGTTTGTCGTATACCCTTTTCTCTTTCCTATTAAAAACAACGCTATGCTACATAACTATTACGTTCATTTTGGGTTTCTTTAATTATCCGCCACGCACTGCCACGTCTCATCTGTATAAACCGCGCCAAGAGGCCGACGACCGACGTCTATGCAAAAAGGCGATGAGTTCATAATATGATTGTTTTCAAAGTTATCTTAACTAACGCATCAACAAAACGAATCCCTAAATATTATTTATCTGTTGGAATATGTATTCTCGGATCGAAGCCGAGCGTTTAACATTAATAGAGAGTTTTAAATGCATTAGTTTAGGTGTAAAGTTAATTTGCTTAGATTTTAGGTGTTTCTTTCTTGTTTTCTTTCTTTCTTTCTAAAGTTACTTAATTGAATGCTTGGTTGCCGGCTTTGTGGAAGGTCCGTTTACATCCTGTTTGCATTGCAAAGTGCTATTGCACTTTAGTTTTTGGTCTAGTGATAACAAGCGAGATGGCTGGTTGGGAAAAGTGGTATTGCTTTTACCATCAGGAGTTTGTCATTAGCAGCCACGGGATCTGGATTTCAATCAATCAATCAAATAATATTCCCATCTGTTTTGTGGGAACCGGTATTAAAAATAATAATATTTCATGTAATTGTGGATCACAACATTATTACATCTTTTTTGATAACTGTACTTTAACTTTTATGTTCTTGTGGTCCCAAAATACCACTCAAAAATATGAAGGGGGAGTCCCGGTCCCAATATCCCCCCGACCCTTGTGCTCGGTTGATGGCAACAAACAAATGAAAACAAGCGTAGTTTTGGTTATAAAAACCAACAAACAGGTAATATTAATTAGTCAAAATGATTATATAATTTTGTCATAATTTTGACACTAAATATCCATGGGAATTTGAATTTAATTCTCTATTGTGTTCGACTTCAAGGCGTATCCTCATCCTGAATGTTAATAATTAATTTATTTAGTATAATGTTCTTTATTAACATACCAGTTCTTAATTAAGATTTATTTGGGTGATTTTTTTAATATGAGCAGCGATGGGCCCGACTTACGAACATTAAATCATGTGTTCGAACTCAGACAGGCGCATAACTTTCTGTAATTTGTTTCATCGCCACTGCTCTCAAAATGGTGAAAGAAAACATCGTGAGAAAACCGGCCTGATAAATGATGTTTTCATCCCCCCATCTCGGAAAGAGTATTTTTGCTCTTCGATATCTGAGTGCAAAAGCTGTTTTTATCGTCTTAAGGGTAAAGTAAATTTAAATTTAGAACATCGTGTGCACTAAGCGTGGGCATTCGAAACATCATTAAACCTATTTACTTCTACCTCTATGGTGCCGAATTTATCATACTTTTTTTTTTAATTTGTTAAGAACTCAGACTCGGAACCTTCTTGGTGTACTTTTTTTAATATGTTTTGCGCACGCCATTTTCTTTTCACGTCATATTGTTATCACCTTAGGTTAAAAACAAGGAATCCAATTTGAAAATAAGTGAAAAACCTAAAATGGCCACTCGTTAACTAGCGACGAGGAAGTTTCTTTGACGCCGACAGAATTAACTGAATTTGTTAATAATGCGCATTTTTTTATTCGCTTTTATTCATTTCCTCGCTGAGGTGGGATGAAAAGTTACGTGTTGCACTCGAGTGCAAAGATTTTTCACCTCGCGCTCTTATGATTCCCTCGCTAACACTCAAGATTCTAAGTTTTGAATCACTCGCTTCGCTCGTGACTCAATTTTAGAATCTTTCGCTTGCTCGGTCATCAAAATTGAGCACGCGGTTAAAAAACAACTTTGCACTCTTGTATAACAAATAACTATTATTTTGTAAGTAGGTTTTCACAAACACTTTTACACGTCAATTTTTTTTTAAACTAGATGGGGCCGGTGTTTCGTACCTGACTACTCTGAGAAGAAACAGCCGAAACAAACTCAGAGGTCATAGTCTCTTTTGAAGTCCAGACATAATCTTGCTCAATTCACATGAGGATCATGTAGGTATTAGTGTCTGAGATGGTCTTTTGAAGAAAGGACCACACAGATTTGAGTAAACCTGTCTAGTCAGTGCAAGCATACAAATGTCCTAGAATAAAAAAATTGAAGATAATATGTGAATCCGCACTGGGCTAGCGTGGTGGATTATTGCCTATTCCTGCGATCCTCAGCAGCGGGATCATTATAGGCCGATGATGATTTTTATTATGAGTGGTTTTTTATTTGGCTTCATGAGAGGGCTGCTGAACGCTCTGTTTCTGTTCTGAGCGATGGAAAAGTAAGGATCATAGAGAAGTGTGAATCCGTGCTACTTGACAAGGTTTGATGACTCGAATGGCGCAGCGGTAGTAAGATTGCCTTACGCTCTTAGGGCCCCAGGTTTGAATCTGGGTGTAAATGTATGTGTGATGAGCATGGACATTTGTTACCGAGTCATGGATGTTTATATGTATAATAAGTATATATTTATAAACAAAAAAGTGTATACCTACGTCCACAGGTTGGGCAGTCGACGCAGGATACCATCGAATTGGTGCACCGTCGATACAACTTATTATCGACTAGCTGACCCGCGCAACTTCGTCTGCGTCACATAAGAGAAAAAACAAAAGGAAAAAAAATCCCGGTTTTGCAACATTTTTCATTCCTTCTCCGCTCCTAATAATTGTAGCATGATGTTATATAGCCTAAAGCCTTGCTCGATAAATGGACTATTCAACACAAAAAGAATTTTTCAATTCGAACCAGTAGTTCCTGAGATTAGCGCGTTCAACCAAACAAACAAACAAACTCTTCTGCTTTATAATATTAGTATAGATATGGTATACTATCGATATAGTGTATTACCGATTAGGCGTATTGTCGATGTAGCGTACTGTCGATTTAGTGTACTGTTGACTCATTGACGCGTCGATGGAACGTTGTCGATACAGTGACCGTCGATGTATTTACCGATATTATGGAGGTAACCCGTGTAATGCCAAAACAGAGGCCTATAGGGGGCATAAAAACCCTTTTTTTTTTTTTTAGGATGGGAAATCATCAAATGACTTCTCCCACTCTGGGCGGAGCGGGAGGCATAAAAACCCTGACACCAGGTTAAGAACCACACGATAAAGATAAAGAAGAACCTCCTCCATTTTCAGAAGTCGGTTAAAAAGAAGACCCTTATTGTGTTGTATTGTATAAAGGGCTGGCCCGCAACTCGCGTATTTTGCGTACGGGATGGGAACACGCTAACTCCCCGAGAAAGGCCAGCAGCACCTTAATGTTGCCCTGTATATTGCAACCACTGGGCAGTGCAGAAGCACTTGAGTTGATGTCTCGTCTTCCTCCATGCAAGCACGGCACAGAAGGCTGTCTGTAACTCCTAGAAAATGACACTTACTTGGGTTGGTATTAAAATAGTACTCGCATCGTGATAGCCTTAGTATTCAAAGGATAGTAGTAGATCGAGTATAGACTATGGCACTCAAACAAGAATTCGGGGGGCAATCGAAAACATATTGTGTTAAAATTAGTCAGTTTTGCTAGAACTGTGCTGAGCCTCATCATCTGTCTAGCCTTTTCCCAACTATGTATGGGTCAGCTTTCAATCACATGGCACGACTGCCGATCTGTCCTTCAAAACCCAGTTAGTACTGGGGAATTGTACTGAGCCTACTCGAACATAATTCCAAGATTGTAGACGCAGAACAAACAGTTGCAGTACAGCGAAGTCACGTCACTTCTTTTGTGCAGTTTAAACACTAAAACAAAATACATAACATCATGCTTGTGTTCCCTAAATGATTAAGTAGGCCTTATAGTAGGACGTGGTCCTTCACGATGGGTCTTATCAAAAGGCTTAAGTCACCCAAAGAGCAATGAAGAGGGCTATGCTCGGAGTTTCCTTGCGTGATCGAATCAGAAATGAAGAGATCCGCAAGAGAACAAAGGTCACCGACGTAGCCCGAAGATTTGCCAATCTTGGCAGTGGGCAGGTCACATTGCTCGCAGAATGGATGGCCGGTGGGGCCGAAAAGTTCGGAAGACGATGCGTTGGAAGACCTCCCACTAGGTGGACCGATGACCTGGTGAAGGTTGCGAGAATCCATTGGATGCGAGTCGCAAGGGACCGGTCAATTTAAGAAAGAAATAAAGAAAGAAAAAGTAGCGCGCTCCTCAATCGGTCGTTGCACTGGCTACTTACCAAGGCAACTCTATCATCCTTCTCTACAACAACAGGATTCGACCGCGGTAAGGTTGCGTTGACAACTGACACTTGCACCGCGGTTTGTGTCGGAGTTATGATGATAAGGTTGCTCAGTACTTCTGAGCGCAGCCTATCAGGCGTGGCAGGTTGGACCTGTGACTGCGTTGAATGACCCGCACCTGATCCGACAGTCATTGGGCCGAGACATTGACGGCTGGTTCCAGATCCTGCAACAGAGACAGCATCCTATCGCGGGACGCAGTGAGGTTAATTCCTTCCTCTGTTTTTATTACGAGTATTATTACCTACTTTGAAATAAATTATTCTTATTATTATACGAAACAGCACTCTATATCAGTTAGTTTTCCTATTATTTTTATTTTTCGTATTGAAGGCACACATAAATTCAATTAAACACACACACAATTAACATGGATATTTTATGCAATAAGATGAACTAACTACTGTACAGTGCCTATTCAAAAAAGCGCGAAAAACACCAATTTATGAACAATAATCAAATAATTTTCGACCATGGCCTTGAATTTTGACTTTATTTAATGTTTTTTTTTGCAAACATCGAAGCAATCTTTTGTTTCCTGTTTTAATATTTTAATAAAATCTTCCATACGTTGAAAAAAATCGTCATAAAATTATAAAAAAACTGTATAAGAAAACATTGTTGTCAAGGTAATTAATTACGCAGAATACTGGTTTTAAGCGCAAATAAAACAAAAAGCATAGCTAATCACAGTTTGTCATTACTTAGTATTAAATCTGATCATAATTGGATGTGTCGTGTGTGGCGTAGCTCAGTGCTACAAAGAAAACAAAATGTTTTATAAATTACTATTATTTTTTCTGGTCCATAGTTCAACTGCTGTGATTATCAACCTCAATGGTATGTGAATTTTAAACTTTCTGACACTTAAGACAAGACTGTTTTTAGACAGACAATTACCCTACCATGTCATTCCCTTTAGCAATAACTTGTCTAAAGACAATCTTGGTGTATAGTGTGCGGTAGCCTTTAGTAGTTTTTTTTTATTATTGAGTGGCTTGAAGATGGTAACCACGCTTTGATAATGTTATTTCTCATCAGCAAAAAAAGGTAGTACAAGGGTGTCGCCTTACTGCCGGGGTCAGGAGAAGTCATTTGATGATTTCCAATCCTAAAAAAAAAAAAGGGTCTCGCCTTACAACCTACTCAAATTTAAGGAGATATCTATTCTAATCATTTTCAATCCGAATCTATACGAAAATTAATAGTTTTCTGTTTTCTTATTTAGGGAAATTAGTAAGTGTAAACCAACCGTATTTAAACGCAGCCCGTCCGTAACTAGCCCTATAACCGCGCGCACACAACACACGGCGACCGCTGTTTATTTTCGTGTTATTCTGAAAAAACTGTCAAATTTAAAAAAGCAGCTTTATTGATTATTGTCCTGGTATCGTAATTTTTATTTATTACTAGCTTCTGCCCGCGACTTCGTTCGCGTGAAGTTTTGATATCGTAACGCATAGCCTGCTCAACGGAAGCTTTTCTCCCGCTTGCAACATTTCTTATTGCTGCTCCGCTCCCAGTCGTCATAGCGTGATGTTATATAGCCTATAGCCTTCCTCGATAAATGGACTATGCAACGCAAGAAGACTTTTTTCAATTCGAGCGGGAAGTTCCTGAGATTAGCGCGTTCAAGCAAACAAACAAATCAAATCAAATCAAATCAAATCAAATCATTTTATTTGTGTAACATAGGTAGTAGATACAGTTCTTAACAAACAAACTCTTCTGCTTATAATATTAAGTATAGATTTAATTTCCAGGACCAAGATGCAAAACAACAAACACATTACTAACTTAATAATTATTTTAAACGCCATCCTTGACTCTGTAATCAATTACTGTAAAGTCAAAAGAATTATTTTCCTGCCTCTTTAGTCTAGCAGACGCGTTACTGCTGAGCCTACTGTGCCGCGGTACTGTGTTTGATACCCAGGTTGGGCAAAGTGCCATTGCGTTTTTCCAACATGAATTTCTCAAAAGAAGCCTCAAAATCGGAATCCTGGTTGATAAGAGTAGGTAGTAGTACTAGCACCCTGTACATTGCCACAAAAACATAACAGGGGAATTTTGGGTCTACTGTATATTAGGTGGATCTTTGAGGAGCTCGTGGAAAAAATCAGCCGCTCGGGTGAATTTTTAGGTTAAACCGTCCGTACACATCCACAGACCAACCCAGGCAAGTGCCTGAGTTGTTCTGTGGATGTGTGGCTACCTAGTACGGTGGAACAAGCTATTTGGTTTACAGTTTAACCTACAAATTACATTGTGAAATGTAAACCAAACAGCTTGTTCGACCGTACATACCGAGTTTCCTCCGTGCCTCGGATAGTACGTTAAGCCGTTGGTCCCGGCTGTCATATCTCTATCTTTGACAGTGTTACAGGCAGTTAGTGGCTAAAAAATCTGTCAACCAGTCTTTTCAAGAGGTATAGTATTCCCCAGTACTAACTGGGTTGTGGAGGTTAGATATGTAGTAGCTCCATGTAAAATACTGGTATTTAGCTCCTTCCGGTCAGACTGGAAGCCGACCCCAATATAGTTTGGAAAAGGCTAGGCAGATCACGATATTAGGTATAGCCCTATCTATAGCCCTTTGGGATTACATAATTATGTTGTGTTAGCTAGAATCATTTTACTTTTGATATTCATACTAAATTATGCAAATGATGGAACTCATGTGCCATTGTTTGTCTAAAAATAATTTAATTAGATACTTTGATCTCCGCGTGATCTTTGACTGACTTAAATTGTAATACAGAAGTAATTGCTGTATTTATAATTGACAATACGTCAATGGTCATCTGAAAAAAAAACAATCTTGATGATCACCACATACAAAGTTGAAATTATTTTCAATTTTGTCAATTAACTCGTCGACTCGAATGGCGTAGTGGTAGTGACGCTGCCTTACGTTCTTAGGGTCCTGGGTTCGAATCCCGGTAGGAGCAAATGTTTGTGTGATGAGCATGGACATTTGTTTCCGAGTCATGGATGTTTAAATTTTGTATAATAAGTGTGTATTTACAAACAAAAAAGTATACATGTAGATAGTATATCAACTATCTAGTGTCCACGATACAAGCTTTGCTTAGTGTGGTACTAGGTGGCGCTGTGTGTTAATGTCAACGATATTTATTATTTACTAATTAAATTGAGGGCACGGCTAGCGCAGTGGCTGAGCGATTGGCTGCTACGCAGCGTGTGGTAACTTCGATTCCCACATGTAAGAGAAAATTATATGGCCTACCGGTTGTTGTTCCGGGTCTGGCTGTTTATGTATATGACTTTTAATAAACAACATTGAAAATTATACGAACAAAACCCGTCCATCAAATAAGTTATTGATATACACGCTGCAATTTTAGTGGTTGTTTTCCCGAAGCGAAATGAGATTGTATCGGTAATACAATCGATTGATATATTTAAAAAAATTGACTCAATAAATGGCAGATTAACAATACGATAAACAAAACTCGAAAGCGACTTGAACCAACAGACGAGTATCTACGCGAAACGCGGGCCGGGCGCGGGGGGTGTCCAGAACAGCCGCGCGGTCGTTGCACTTCACGTATAAATCAGCTGATCACTACTCCTGACTTAATACAACACAAAACCCAATAAGTTATAATAATAATTTGAAAAAAAAAAAAAACTTTTTTTTAAGTTTAACTTTGCTTTTCGATAGTGCTACTGATGGGTAATCGTCCTGCCGCGGGAAAACAACCATTAAAATTTCACGCTGTATTTTATTTAGTATTTAATCACTGTTTTCTAAAATTATTTCGCCAAACTACCTTTCCTTTCTATCCCTGACTACGGTTACTTCTTCCTTAGTCTTTATTGTGATCAACTGGTAAAGCTCATTACAGTCTGCGCAACATTTTCTTCGGTAGAATTATCAGTCATCATGTGCCCAACCTTTCTCCAACTATGTTGGGGTCGGCTTCTAATCTAACCGAATGCAGCTGAATACCTATATTTTACAAAGACTGCCTATCTGACCTCCACAACCCATTTAATACTGGGTGATACGATACCCTTTATAAAACTTAAGAAGACGGGTATTTATCGCGAATTTACCTTTAATTAAAGGTAAATTCGCGATAAATACCTGTCTTCTTAAGTTTTATAATGTGTTCTGATCGTGAAAGTTTAAAAAAGACGATACCCTTTGGTAAGACTGGTTGTCAGACTTTTTGGGCCACTGACTATCTGTAACGACTGTCAAAGATCTACAAATGACGGCCGGTACCAACGGCTTAACGTGCTTTCTGAGGCACGGAGGAAACTCGGTATGTAATGGGTGGTCACTTATCCACAGACCAAGCTAGGCAAGTACGGCTTAACCTAAAGATCGACCCGAGCGGCTGTTATTATATAGCCACAAGCTCCTCATAAAAACATTAGTGATAACCAGTATAACAAGGCCTCATTTTCTTTTGAAACTTCGTATTATGCTAAACTAGCTCAAGGTCAATGCCATCCAACGACTCGATTCCAATTTAAATTCATTGTTGTTATTTTCTAGACACGGAATATGCTCGCATGCCTCCAATATTCCACCTGGACAACTACGAAGAATGCTTCGATGAACCTGATGCGATGTTCTGTTTCGCAGAATTTGTTCTGGTCTCGGATGAGCCCAACGAAATACTGACTTTAGCACAGGTAAGTTATGGCAAAAGGTGTCATAATTATTTTTGTCTCCAATGGTAGTAGTTCTCAAGATGTTTGTCAAAAATCTGTTTGAATGGCTTACGATTCGAGAGGCCCATGAAAATGATAGGGTCCCGTGCCCATGCATTGCTTAAAGGCAAAGGTAAGGAGGCAATGCCTACCTCACAAGATCTAATTAACCTATCTTTCACTACTACTACATAAATAAAATATATCATTCACCACCCACCATTATTACAATATTAATAACGCACTAGGAAGCTATCGCAAAACACAACAACGCGCAGTAGCTTAACGTTGATGCACCAGTATACGCGGCGCTTTACGCGAGCAATATGGAGACGTGCGGCATGAACGCAGATTTTCGTTATCGCGTCGCTTTACCACTGCGCTTCCTGTTCGACGTCGATGGGATCGAAAAACTTTAAACTTCATTAAATGCTGCCACGTAGTCCATCTGCCTAGCTCGTTCCAATTCACCCCCCACTGCAGGTTCCTGTCGTAATTCTCTCGAAATCTTCCGACCATCCGCCTCATTACAATGGTCGTATCTAAAGTAAATGAGTAATTATTTCTCTCAATTACCTTGCATGTTTTTGACAAAATCTAGCTTTTAACGTTTATCTTAAAATTATTTCTCTTGTTTACAGAAAATTTCACATAGTTCTGTTCACTACAACCATACACTGCTACGCCACGGTTTTTGCATGAAAAAATCATGCAGTAAGTTCTTCAATGCATCTGGAACGGATGAAGACCTAAAACTGTCCCTTGAAGCATGCACAAACGAAACCATGTATAACAAGTACAAGTTAAAAACTAAGCTGACCGAAGACATTGATTGTTCCACCCGTGAAAGGGACCACCCATATGATAATTTGGATATAATTGTTGGAGTAGTCTGCATCATGATATTGTTGCTTAACTTTATCGCAAGCCTTTGTGACCGCTATTTAACAAAGGGGAAAAATGAAGAAGGTAAGTTTTCTTTTTATGGGTTTATCTATTTTCTCCCCTGCACATCATGATGCATTATTTTCCGGTAGATTATAATCTATTGAAGTGAAACCGTAATATTGTGAAATGTATGTGACGGAACTCAAGTTGCAAGGTGTGGCGGGGTGAGGGAAGAGGGACCCTCTTGGCCTACGGTACCACTCCCATGAAAAGATAATATACCATTCCTGAGAAAAAACGATTAATGTAACCTACCTCAAAACACTTTATATCCGCCTAAAAAGCATAGTCGACAGAGCCCCGTTTCGCGGCGCTCCCATTTCTGTCAGCAAGGTTCAAAGCAACCTAACTAACTTAACGTCGGGGTGCCCCAAGTCCCGATTACGGGGGAAAAATACTCCCGTCGCATGTACTTCACAATATTACGGTTTCACTTCGATATATTGTAATCTACCGAGAAACAATGCATTAAATTGTAAGCAGTATGTTCGTTTGACAATTTTTTCGAGAGTTTACAAACTCGCTAGATAGATTACAAACTAACGGGTTTTACAATTTTACGGTGACATACATGTAACAGAAGGTTGAAAAATCTACGTACTCGTAATTATAACTGTGCCGGTTTACCGACAGCTTTAAAAAATAATATCGAGGTTCCGCTTTTTGTCAATCATTATTATTATACTCTACTTAAGTGTAAAATTGGTCACATTTGACGACCCGAATGGCGTAGTGGTAGTGGCACTGCCTTACGTTCTTAGGGTCCCGGGTTCGAATCACAAAAACCGTGTTTCCGAGTCACGGATGACTATATTTGTATAATAAGTATGTATTTACAAACAAAAAGTATATCAACCGTCTGGTGACCATGATACGAGCCCTGCTTAGTGTGGCACCAGATGGCGCTGTGTGTAATGTCCAGCCATATTTATTTATATTAATTTATTCATTTATCTTCTCTAACGTCCGTTTTATTAGCACATCTACTTAATGCCTGTAATTTTATGTATTTTCAGCTCTTAGATACTTGTATTGCTTTTCAATATACCGGAATTGGAAGAGGTTTACAGCATTGCCTGGTGAAGGGCACGATGACCGCATAAAAGCACTAGGGGGCATTCATGGTATCAGGTAAAGTACCTACCGATTGTATGCAAAATATAATGAGATGTTTTATTTACGTACCCATTTTAATGATAAATTATTTTTGTATGAGTTTTAATGTATGTGCAGGGTTTAATGTATGTGTGTAATATTTTATGTTATTGTTTATATTTTTACAGATCGCTGACTATGCTCCTCGTATTGATTGCCCACGCAAGTTTCACAGCCATCATACTGACCACTAACCCAAAGTTTACAGAAGATGTAAGAAAGTCATAAAAACGCTTATCGCACTACCAACAATAAAATACATGATTGTTATTATTTATGAACATTTTCATTAACAAGATTTTTGTCATGATTCTGTTTGTCTGGAAAAGAAATTTTAATAAGAAAGGGGGGAGTAGTTCGATTAGTCTGCTCGTAGACACCCCCACCCGCAATACCTAACTTCAGTTTATCCATGACACGTTTTTGTTTGGGCCCTATCAAAATACTAGCGCTGTGGCGTTTTTTTTAATGTTACATCACCATGCTGAGATAGGAGCCTTTTGGCCTCGTACAGGACGAGTTTCGCTTCTTTTAATCTTTAAATATATATTTGTTTTCTTTTTCTGTGTTATTTTATACTGATAATTTTGATGTGTTTTGTCCTGTGCGGGCTCGTAAATGCTTTTTCTTTCTTTCTTTCTTTTAAAAAACATGTTTATTTTCAGATTATCCAAATTAAAGCTTCTAGCATACTTGCGAACGGAACACTGATAATGCATACGTTTTTTGTTATCTCCTCCTTCTTGCTTGTCTATAACTGGCTGATATCTTCGGAAAAAAAGGGAACTTCGTTGTGGATGCTTCCGAAGCAGATCATTACGAGATGGTTGAGGTAAAAAAGAGAATTCACAAAGATTTCTATGAGTCTTTTTGAACAACATCTAGTAGAAGAGTTTGTTTGTTTCTTCGTTTTGGAATTAAATTCTTTTTGTGCATTATAGTCTCATTTATTTATCAAACACTATTTTTTTTGGACTTTATTTTTTTGCAAAAAAGTTTTTATTTGCGTTTGCCATACTTATATTATTATTATTTCACAGATTATTATCGTTTTTGGCAAGACCACTTGACTGGCAGGATGACTCCCAGTTATAAAACAGTGTGTGAATTTTTTCCCGGGTTCGAATCCTGGCTATGAAAATTGATTTCTCAAAAATCGAATGATGCAGCTTTAGTTTTCATCAACATCGGGGTCTAGACTCTTCTGAGTATTTTTGACAATCCTTATTAGTTTTGGATGTAGCCACCCGCGGCCACTCAAAAAAATAGCGTTTAGCGTAGGTCCTATATATTTACTAATGGAAATCAAACTCATGACAAACTTTGTTTGATGCAGGTTGACACCGGCATACGCTCTCATCATGGGCTTGACAGCAACTTGGATAGCGAGAATTTCATATGGGCCTTATTGGAAGGTAAGTTTTCCTAGTAAATCTACTTTGTTGGGTTCCGTAGTCCTGATAAGAAACCCTTATAGTTTCGTCATGTTCGTCTGCCTGTCCGAGGTTTTGCGAAAAAACCGTTCGTACCAGAAAGCTGTAATTTTGAAGGGTTACCACGCCGCCAAAATGAAAAGAATTTTTGTTGTATAAAGGGTATCTCCCTTTTTTTTTTTTTTTTTTTTTTTTAAGGATGGGATATCATCAAATGACCCCCCCCACTCTGGGCGGAGCGGGAGGGAGTGTCAGACTCTTACTGACTAAAAACCATCCATGTTCCTTCCTCGCCTTTTACATTCCGGGGTCGCGGTATCTCTTTCGAACAGGCCCGCAAAAGGGTATCTCCCTCACGTGTGATTTTTTTCATATTTGGGCATCGTTGAATAGGTCTTTTAAAATACCTTGGGTTGCTCTTACTATTATATTGTATTGTATAATGGGCTGGTGTCCGCAATTCTACGTCAAAGCGCATATTTTGCGTATGGGCCACGTATCCACCACGCATGCCCAGTGGTGGTTGGTGCATGTCTTCGAATTTTTGGTTCTAGGACATGCCAGTTTCCTCACAATATTTTCCTTCACCGTGTTGGCTTGAAACAGCAGTTTAGCTTGAAAACCCTGGAAAAATACCTGATAATAGTGAATTTCATGAACGTTAATGTAAAATTATAGTGGTTTTAGGATAACCTTATTATTTTAGCAGTTATAGTCGTTGAACTTAGTTAGGTGTTGGATAATTTTGTACCAAATACGAAATCTTTAGAATAAATCCTATAAAGTGACTAAGATGATGTCTTTGCTTGTTTATATCGGGAAAAGACATGCATTGAAAAACCAAATCCAAAAAGAAAAAAAAAAAAGAACTATATCAAATTATATCATGTTTAAGAACAACCGAATCGTTCTATATTGCGATAACGGGCAACTACGGAACCCTAAACTGCGCATGGCCCAACACGCACTTGGCCGGTATTTAAAAAAATATGATTATTTAATATTATGAAGTAAATGCCAATCTGATCTCCTCAATCCGTACAACAATATTCAGAAGTGTATTATTAATTAAAACGTATTATTATCGCCAGAAAATCATCTATTATGAAGTGCGTGACTGCCGCCGAGAATGGTGGCGTCATATTCTTTACATCAACAATTTCTACCAATCCAACTGTATGCCGCAAACCTGGTAAGTATCTGAATTCATTAAAATATACATTATATCTATGCTTATTTATCAACAAAAAATACTACTGTCCATGATGACCGGATCAGGCAATATTTTATGATTATCAGGCGAAATAATAGCCCGGAGTCCGAATTCATCCAAGATTTTGTAAAAATAATTTGATTTAAAAGAGTGTTCTTGGAGTTTCTGGCCCGTTCTTCTCCATAGAGATCGACGATAGGGAATGGGCAACTACAGTACTTTCACGGTTTGTATGCCTTGTGACGGGGACTGTAGCTAAATGGTTCGACAATTCAAGAGTGCCTATAACTGACCTACATTCCCGATACTTTTTGACTGAATGTACATTTTTTTATTTTGATTTCATCCCCATTTGATGACATTTGGCTCGCCTTATATTTAATAAGACTTAAACATACCTGTCAAAACTTTAAGTATTTTTCTACCGGGTTTAGACATTGTTGTGCTTAGGGAATGTGAAATAACTACCATTTTTGTTTTCGTCTCCAGGTATTTAGCCTGTGACACACAGCTTTACGTTGTTGGAGTCACTATCTTCTTGACGTGCAAATCCGCTGCATCCAGGAAAGTGGTCCTGAGCTTCCTCTTACTTGTGGGAATCGTTGCTTCTGTGCTGCATACTTACTACGATCACTTACATGGAGTTCTCCTTGTTTCTCCAGAGTAAGTTTGACACAATGTTGTTTTTTCACAGTGGGCCTTATCAAAAGGCTTATAAGGCAGAAATGAAGATATCCTCAAGAAAACCAGGGTCACCGACGTAGCCCGAAGAATTGCCAAAATTAAGTGGCAGTGGGCAGAGCACATTGCTTGCAGGACGGATATCCGATGGGGCCGAAAAGTTCAGGAGTGACTTCCGCGAACCGGAAGGCAATGCGTCGGAAGACCTCCTACTAGGTGGACCGATGACCTGGTGAAGGTTGCGGGAATCCATTGGATGCGAGTCGCACGGGACTAGTCAATATTTCGACACTTGGGGGAGGCCTGTGATGACGATGAAGGTTGTCACAATAATGTTTTATACATGATAAGCTGTATTGGTACAGGTACAGGCTGAAGAAAAGATTATTATAATATTTGCTTTAAAAAAAATAAGAACAAAGTAAAAATGAGCCATTGTCAAAGAGACTTAAGCTTTTGGACGCCATTGTCACATATACGTGACAAGCAATCGCGTGCCCTGTACGCCAAACGTCACAAATATGTGACAAAATAGAAGCTGAAATTGTGGCTTGGCGTGGAGGGCACGCGCGAGCGTTTATGCTGTGGTGGTCAAAAGGTTAACGTTAGGTCACACCGAGACACGAAGCGTGTTTTCTTGCAGCCCTGTGTTCTTGCAGTGGGAACATTTTGGGCTGATAACGATACGTTTTCAATTTAACGCCGCTTTCATGGGCTGATTCTTGTCGCGGGACCGACCATCGGCGCGACAAGATTTCAGACCTAAGTTTTTTGTAATATACCTAATGATTTACCTCTTACTTTCAGCGCAGCATTGAAATTATTCATAGGCAACCCCGAGTTCAACACGGTTTACATCAGGCCGTATACGAACATAACTGGTTACGCCATCGGTATGGCATTAGGCTACATTATCTACAACTGGCAGAAGAATGGAGGGAATCCAAAGAAACTCCAGGTAACCTATTTTGAAAATGCAATAGCCGATAGGCTCTGTGTATAATAGACTAGTATAATAGGCTAGTTACTACCATAAATAAATAACAAATCTATGGAGTATTGGAAAATAATAAATACGTATTATTTGTTTTTGTAAATCAATAAAAATATTGACAACGATAAAATGCATCGAAACTCGGGAAAGGAGGCTGACTCGTGACGTCAGAACGCACTAACGATGTTTTCCTTCACCGTTTTGAGAGCAGTGGTGATGAAATAAATTACTCAAAGTAATGCATTTGTCTGGGTTCGAACTCAGTCGGGGTCGCCACCACTGGGCCACCGCTGCGAATCGAATTTCAAAACTATCATGTATTAAAACCAAAACTTCTAAGTCTTGTGACATCGGCCAAGCCACGCTGAGTGGATCGCAGCCTTCTCCCTCCCACACGCAGAAAGAAGCCCTGTGTTCTTGCAGTGGGAGAATTACCCTTGTATATATTTTCTTGTCTTTTCCAGAAATATAAATACCTGTACTGGTCTTTGTTCTTGATGGGTTGTCTATGCAACTTCACCACCTACATCTTCTACGCTGAGGGTCCAGAACAGCCGGAGTACATTAGCATGCTATATGCTGCTTTCATGAAGCCTGTCTTTGGCACAATAATGGGTCTCATTGTGGCTGGAGTAGTCGTTCGATTTGATGGTACTTCGTTTAAAAATATAAAATGTTAATTTAAAGTCGGGAGAATATTTGTTACGACCTCTTCGGATCACATAGCCTAACTGACTCAAACAGATTTTCGAAGTGTAATTCCTGTATTTAAAAGAGCTCTCACGTTTAAATTTCAGTCTGAATTTGTCAAACAATGTGTGTTTGTTTGTTGTTTACTTCGATACAATAAAAAGTGGTGATAAAAGTACGCGAGCGATAGTAGCAGTTGATATCTTATTATACATATAATAATCACTACATTTTGATTAATTATTTTATAAATCAAAATGTAATCACGTTGTATGGCGATGATATGCCTTTGGCCAAGGTAACAGCCAGTTTGACTCTTCCCGTGGCTCAAAAGCTGGCTTTCCGTTCGTTCGGAAATCGCTTGGATTACTTGCCACCAAAAAAAAGCTCTGTCATAACCTCTCTCTCTAATCACAGGTTTCTATCGGGCAATTTTTGAGTGGAGACCCTTTTTATACTCTGGCCGTCTGAGTTACAGCGCGTACATGCTACACATAGCCTTCGTCAGGGTCGAGGTCGCGTCGATGATTGCCATTCACAAGACTACCATTATGGAAACAGTAAGTGTATAGCTGGTTTCCAGCATCAATAAATTGCAAATCTATTTAGTCCGTCAGTTATTATACCACGGCAAGACGTATTAAGAATTTTAAAAGCGTCATATTTTCGTCAATTTTGGTTTTAGTGTAGCAAAAGAAAAATACGAGTCAAATATTTTTTTATTATTTTTCTGACGGATTAATTAGATTATTTCAGAACATCTGGACTGTTGAGCCTTACCATCGAGAAAGGAGCAATCAGAAATCGACTATTCAATATGTTTAAAAAACCCTCCACACCAAGCTAAAATGTTACCCACCATTTTGTCACATATTTTTGTCGTTTGCCGTATACGTCACACGCTTGTTTGTCGCGTATATGTGACAATAGCGTTAGTTTAAGAAGCCTAGTGCCACTCCCAAAAGTATACATACGATTTTTTTTTAGGAGAAAACCCCATGAACTAAACACTAAACTTTTTAGATAACTAACTTAACACACACAACACACACACACACACTTAACTTTTTTTTTTTCGATTCATACTCAAAAAAATAGATTTAGTATTTTAAAACTTTTTTCCTTGCAGCTACTGAATAGCCTCACGTTAGTGGTGGGGACATTCATAGCAGCATTTTTCTTCTGGATGATGGTTGAAACGCCTTTTGCGAACGTCTCTGGAATGCTCTTTAAGAAACCTGCTTCAGTACCTGTTGAAGAAAAGAAGGAGACTGTAAAGGAAGCAAAGAAAGCAGAACACGAGAATGGAACAGACATGACCCAAACTCAAGTAGATGATGGTACTATTGTAATTAAAATGGGAGCCAGTCCGTAGTTTAGTATCTAATAATATAAACCCTCGAGGGGCAGGTTCCTATAGTACGCACAGCGATCAATCAAGCCATGAAATAAACCTGAACTCTCATCATACGAGAAGCTCATACAAAGCGAGGTCCGGTTGTAATGGATTTGTGTACCTTGATGTATCGCCAACCATATTTTGCCAGTTGTGCATAGTCCCATGTAATATAGGCAAAGCCTATTGCCATTAACTGGGGTACAAATCCAGACTCCGGGTTACTAGTAGAATTATTTTATAATAGGTAGAGTATTTTTGAATTATGGAGAAACCTTATTGTGAATGCCAAATGCCAAGGAAGAAAGTGATGATCACAGAGTAAGAAGACGTCTCGACGGAATTCTTAACAGTGGCCATGATGGCAATTAAGCGAGTCCATCTTACACCAATTTTAATACTAATGACCAAAGATCGGAATAAAGAGAATTCATTTGCCTGAACTTCAAGGAAGTACTGTATTAAACTCACTACGGGATATGCAGCAGCGTCGTAATAACGTTACAAAACCTAGTAATGCAAAACACGTGACTTTTTATCGAGTTCCATTATTACACGTAGCTTAAGCCTGAGAAAGAGAGTAGACAGATTTATGTTAACCTAACAATTTATTTACCATTCACCCGCATTCTCTATGCCGCAATCATGACACTTGCAACAGCGTCAAAATATCGGGAGCTCGGAGTAATTGATAATCACGGAAGATATTCCGCAAGTGACAGTGTATGTTCAAGGTTGAAAGTAATATGTAAATATAAATATCGCTGGACATTACACACAGCGCCATCTAGTGCCACACTAAGCCAAGCTTGTGTTGTGGACACCAGACTGTTGATAAATATCCATGTGCTCATCACACAAACATTAGCTCTTACCGGGATTTAAACCCGGAACCCTTAGAACGTAAGGCAGCTTCACTACCACTGCACCATTTAGGTTGTCAAATGTTGGTAAAACCTCCTTATAATTTAACACAGAACAGCTCTACAATGATTCAGTTATTTTATATTGATACGCATCCTTGATGTTGAGGTAAATAAACTCCACCTATTCCGAACTCTGCTAACGGCAGAAATTGACGACTTTGAAGGTGGCCTGGAACAGACGTTGTGCGCTCAAATCGGTGTCGTCTCTAGACGATGTTGATGCGGCGATTTCTTACTCTGTGGTAATCAAGTAAAAGATAAATAATCTTTTTAGAAGAAGGTTATGCAAGTTCAGTTGTGAAAGTGGTGTCATGTAAATAATAAGTATGGAAAGGGATTTAACCGTTATGAAACCAAACAGATGTTTTGTTGATGTTTTGAAATGTTTTTGCGCAATTGTGCTAAGCTGGTTTGTGATACAATAAATGTAATTTGTTGCCAATTGTGTTTACTTATTTTATAATCATTCTAGTTGATGATCGCGGCTTCGCCCACCCGCTTGACTAATTATACAACATTATTTTTTGTTCACACTAAACCCGAAAAGGGGTCATTGTACTCATCATTTTGAACAACTTTTTCTATGGGACGAACCTTAAAATCGCGAAAAAAAATCAGCTGTTCCCTACATTTTGACGAGTTATGCGAACATAAATGTAGGGAACAGCTCATTTTTTTTCCTTCCTCGATAACCATTTTATCCATTGGTACATGAAAATCGGTACGATAGTTTTTGAGGTTCATCATTACATCATCAGCATAATAATGTCCCCATTGCTCAGACACAGGCCTCTATTCTATGACAGGAAATGGGCTATGTGCCATGGACTCAGTGCGGATTGGTAGATGTCATATGTCGTCGAATTTTTTGAATCTTGCCGATTTTCTCACTATGTTTTCTTTGATCTTTCACCATTTAAGAGCAAGTGTTGAAATAAATTACGCAAAGTAATGCGCCTGCCTGGGTTCGATCCTAGGACTTACTGTTCGGAAGCCGGGGCCGCCACCCCTGTGCCACGGCTGCTCTCAAACTCAAAGCATTAATTAAAATTACACCATCGCCATCTCTTTTGAATGTAAAAAAAAACTACAAGAAGCTACAGTCACAAAGCATTTCAATTGCCCAATTTAAAGGTAGATCTCAATGGAGAAAAATGAGCATGGAACTCCATGAACACTCTTTTAAGCCGCAACATTCTCATGTAACCTCATTCCTCAATAGATAGGTAAGATAGTAACACGATAAGCGAAAACATCGTGTCATACATAACCAAGTTACATGGTCGGCTGTCTAGTGATACTCGTAGCCGATATAATTAGTTTAGTATGGGCATCCGGTGTCAAAGCCGGGGAACTTGCTTAACTTGTTCCAGACTGTATGCGTGATTAACGTCGGGGTGATACGGGGGTAGAAGACTTGACAGATGGGGGCGTTGTCTTGGATTTTCGTGGGTTTTAACTTCGGTACTTACATAAAAGACCACTCTTTTATGAAATACCTAGTGTGAAAAGAGTATAAACTAGTGGAATTATTATCTATATATATTTAAAAATCAATTGCTGTTCGTTAGTTTCACTAAAACTCGAGAACGGCTGGACCGATTTGGCTCATTTTGGTTTTGAATGATTTGTGGAAGTCCTGGGAAGGTTTAAACGGTAAAAAGTAGTAGGTAGGTAGTAGTAGGTAGGTAGTACTTTTGACGCAGACGAAGTTGCGTGTATCAGCTAGTTAATAATAAAAATAACGGACGGTGGCATGCCCGACATATGTCAACCGTACCGTCTTTCACAATAAATCTCCGGTAGTTATTCGTCATCATAATAAAGAAAATAATAATAAATATCGCTGGACATTAACACACAGCGCCACCTAGTGCCACACTAAGCTAAGCTTATGTCGTGGACACTAGATAGTTGATATACTACATATATACTTTTTTATTAGTAAATACATACTTATTATACATAATAAACATCCATGACTCGGAAACAAATCTCCATGCTCATCACACAAACATTTGCTCCTACCGGGATTCGAACCCAGGACCCTATGAGTGTAAGGCAGCGTCACTACCACCACTATTATGTTTTATTTTTATCAAAACTTCAACTTACTATTACTCGTATAAAGCACGACGTTTTAAATTATGCACACTTGCACTGTAGATTGTCAGATTGAAGGCCTTACTTATTTTTTTTGTGAATCGGGTCTTCCAATTTCAAACTCGTTGTATTGTGCAAAATCGTAATGTACCAAAATAAAAATCATGATTGGCCTACATGGACACTTCTGGGATGTAGGGAATCTTAGAGCTGTAAGACCGATACAAAACATACATAATCGTATAAGACTGGCACAAATTTGCCTCAAAAAACTTGTATAAAAGAACTCAATGATTTTTAATGCAAAACGAATAACACAGCTCACATTACACATGAAACAAACATCCACTAAGGAACATACCATCACTCAGGCCGTCACAACAAACATACTGGCAACACACACACAGACAACCGCTCACTTAATCTAAAAACGTAAAAGATAGACAATGACCTCGTGGCAGTTCATCCACTACCCTTTATTGCATTCCGCACGTTCCCCCACAAACAATGCTCTGTGCTCCCAACTTACTAGCGGAAGATTTAGAACGTTAACTGTGTTCTTACCGTACTTATGTTGCTCCTTAAGGAGGAAAGCCCAGAAAAAACTCCAAATTTAAATTTTCTGTTTTTTTTTTTTTTAAATTTCGGTTTAGGTCAGTGTAGTCTTTAATGAGGTTAAATGAACTAAAAAGGTTATATTGATCATTTAAAGTATTATAATTCTGTAAGTTCATAATTTGTTAGTCAAAGTCAAAGTCAAAATTATTTATTTGCAATAAATGTGGTACAAAAGATGGGTAAAACAATATGTAGTGCAATGACACATTTCGCCATAAAATTGGCATGCAAACATTTAAGTGCTAATTAATTAGATGCTTATTAATTTCAAAACACATTTATAACTAAATGTGAAACAAACCTTAAATTACAAACTTAGGACCAGTGTGTTTAAAGTTACTCTCAACACAAAACAAAAAAGCAAACAAAAAAATTGTTATCAGAAGGAAAACAATTTTTTTTTTTTAATATACAAACACAACTAACTAAGACCGTGTTATGGTTTAGTTCTCGCCCAAAGGCTCATTTTGATCTAATGAAGACATTTAAATATTTACGAGCGATAGGCGCGACAAACCGAAGAAAATCGTAATCCAATACTTGTACATTAATAACAAAATTTTCTGTTCAGTCTCTTACGTCCGTTTGTCAGGAAAACGTATAAACAAATAAAAACTAATTGGTATAAAAGCATGTTTTGTTATTGTTGATGAAAATTTTCCCTATGTCCGCTTCACTTCATCATCTGCCTAGCCTTTTCGGGGTCGGCTTCCAGTCTCACTGGATGCAGCTGAATACTAGTATTTTACATGAACCGACTGCCTATCTGACCTCCACAGCCCAGTTAATACTGGGAAATACGATACCACTTGGTAAGACTGATTGTCAGACTTTTTGGGCCACTGACTACCTGTAACGACTGTCAAAGATGGACAAATGACAGCCGGGACCAACAGCTTACGTGTTTTCCGAGGCACGGAGGAAACTCGGTCTGTAAGGGTGGTCACCCATCCACAGAGGCAAACATGGTTTAACCTTAAGATCGACCCGAGCGGCTGTTATAATAATGCCACGCTCTCCTCTCCCTATGTCCGCTTCTGTAAGACTTTTACACAACTTTGTCATGCAACTGATTTGTCACTAGTAATAAGAGTGAAATCAATAACAAATAATCAAGGAAGATATCCCGTAAGTGACAATATAAGTTTAAGAGTGAAATCATTAGAAACATGTCCGGAATATGTCGTTTTCATAGCAACTGCAACATTGTATATAAAACCAACCAATAACGCTAAATCGACTCGGTAGAGCGAATCTCACGAACCAAATCTTTGTTACTAGCTCGAGAACTAGCCCCGTTTGAGTCCGCCATTACAAAATTTCCGTGCTCCGATACTCTTGTTGTTGGTGCAGGATGTTGGCTACGGAAGTCGTTAAGGCGACCATGATCGTAAGTGACCCTGGTACAACACATCAAAGTAGATATGGGGAAGGGTAGTTTATGTTGGGGGTAAATGTGTAAGGAAACTGCGATTACGGTTTTAAAGCGTGTCTTTTAACTTTTTAGCTTTTGGCTAGAACAGAACCTAATAAAAAAAAACCTGTTGCAACCTACAGGGTGTAAACCACCTCATCAAAAAGCCGTTAACCAAGCATTCTGTATATCATACTATGTAACTTTAGGCAAAAAATATTGCTCGGAAACAACTTTTGTTTTTGAGGTTATAAATCATGTTTTGTGGTAGAACTCAATGTAACGCACTTAAAACATTGTGCTGATGGGTGGATTGAATAGTACTTGGGTCGTGGAGGTGTTGAAAGTTAAAATCTTACAAAAAAAACTTATATTAAAAAAAAAAAACTTGTCAAAAAGTTGTAACTTTGACCCCTCATATATCTCCGTAAGTAGAAGATTCCCAGGTATGGTGTAGAACAAAAAAAAATCGTAATGATGGGGAGAATAAGTGCCTTTCGGCTTCGTGAGGAGATGTTTTACACCCTTTATATGTTACTAATGTAGCCATCCTTTGCTGAAAGATTTTTTCAAATTAGTCCACTACTGGACTAATTTGATATCAGTCCACTACTGGACTAATTTTTAAGTTCATTCGTTACATACAAAAATATTAATAATTATTCTTTAGAATACTTATTATCAAAGTTATAGAAAAACGTGTTGAAATCCGTGTACGAGTATGTATGAATCTGAACAAAACAAAAAGTGTATGGTGTTGGCGTTCTGTTGTTTCTACCCAGCTACCCCCATGGGAACAAGGAAAGCAGAATAAAATGTGATTTATTATTCGTTCGGCCCACTGAGTTCCGTCCCACATAACAAAATCCTGGTTCGTCCTAAACGATATGCTTCCTTCGGCCTAAAACATGTTTTAAATATGTGAATGTTTCGTTAATACTAACTAACAGCGAATACGTAAAAAAATGTATTGTATTGCATTGTATTGTACTACGGGCTGGTGTCCGCAAATCCACGTCAAAGCGCGTATTTCGCGTTACACCACCTTCGTTTATAACAACAGAAATCCTGTCCGCACCGGTATCACCATACTTACTTAAAAATACATTCACTGCAAACAGATGTGGCATTTGCATCCAAAAACGTCAGACAGCAACACATTGTACCTCTTCAAAAGCTGGCACATCCAGAAATACAATCAGTCAGTCAGCCAGTATTTGTTTTGTACATCTAAAAGTTTACTTAAGCCGCAACAGACGGCCGGCACCTAATTGGACATGATCCACGCTTGCTGATATTTTAAAACAAATAAAATGAGAAGCGGCGCCATAGGATAGGGCTTTGGTCCCACCGCTGACGAAAAAGCGATTTTTTCGCGGAAGAAACGATACAAATGATACGCTATAAATGGTACAAAATAAAATTGTAGGTTCTAGTAGGTAGTAGGTAAAATAGCTTAACCGAATATCACGCCTGTAAGTTCGAATCAAAATCAAAATCAAAATATTTTATTTCACATAGGCCTGGATGGGCACTTATAAAACGTCGGAAAAGGTGCACGGTTCGCGTTGGTCGTTTCCATGGAGAAGAACCGGCAAGAAACTTTTCAAATAATTTGGTGTTACAATATTATTATATTTCATTACAGCATTAGTACTAAAGTATGAGGGGACAGCGTAGGCCCGACAATAGGTCGTTGCTTGCTATACAAAAAATGTAAAACAAAAGGAATATTTAACAAAAGTTAAATAGCATCCGGGAATCTAATCAAAGTCTTAGACAGTGGCGTACATAAAATAAAGCACCTACATATCCCTATGTTTAAGTCCTTTGTAAGCCAGCAACCGAGCACGAATCCAAGCTGCCTAAGTGCTACTAACTAATTCATGATTTAAAAACCCAATTGTTGATGTTTTTACCTGACCTGGAAATTGAATTCGTACTCTCATGCTCAGAGTACTCGCTCTGTTACGCTCGCTTTCCGGACAGAATACTTGCTGAAAAACTCGCTCAGTGGACAGAACCAGAGAATCTTGGTTGGTATATACGCACACCAGGACGTAATTCTCATCGCCGGTGATTGTTGCGGATTTGATGTTCATTTTTCTTCAACTCACTCTTAGGTCCGTGTTCACCGAGAAGATAACAGTCTGATTATCTAAAAACAGCTGTCAATGTGACATGTTCCCATACAAAAATGTGTTTTAAACAGCTGTTTTTAGATAATCGTCTGTCATGTTTTTGGTGAACCTTAGTTGCTATCTCAACTCGCTTCTCGCTATTCGCGAGCGGTGGGACAGGTGCATTTAAGTTAATTTCGCCGCGATACACACTGTTTGCATGTTTGGCGAGTACGTTGTTTTGTTGACGCTGCGGACGAGTGTTGAGTCAATATATTTTTTCTCTTTTGGTCGTATTTTTGCGAGGGTGTTTTTTTGATGAATGGGAGAGTCGTGGAAAAACGCCTGATATTGGTAAGTTTGTTCGCTTCTGTTTCGCTGTTTCAATAGCAGGAGATTCAATTAAGCAATTATTTTTAGAATTTGTCAATCGCAATTATTAATAAGAAAACGTACTCCAAACGCCAATTTGACAATACAACCGGTGTCAATAAAATAATTATTGTATAAATTAAGGAGCTGAATCCACTCTGTCACTTTCCAGAGGGCTGCCCCGTACACCCAGTATGAAGGTAATAAAAAATAATGATCCTACTCGATCTAATATCAGCAGAAATACAACGATGATCAACGATAACCATCATCATCATTCTCTTGTCCTTATTTTAATTCATTTGAAGATGGCGCAGCATGTCTCATCGATGACGAAAAATAGAGAAATATGGAACATCAGAGGCACTTCTTTTCTGACACACCAATACAATATTGTTTCAAAAAGATGACAAAAACTGTAACCGTTTCATTTTTTTCTTTTTTCGTTTACTTGTTTTACAATATTTTTCAACATTTCCCGTTTTTACACGTACATAAATAAAAGCGAAATATTTTACTTTTTCGTGCAGTTACGAGAAAAAGTTCGGTTAAAAAATATAAAGCTTTCGTTTTTGGGTATGAACATTTTTTGCTGTATTTTTTCAAGTATTTTGTTTGTTGTGTTTTAAATCGGTGTGTGACAGCGCTCAGTTGACAGACAGACAAATGCCGCGTTTCATCTTCGTGTGTGATCCAGAGCGAATTCCTGGAAATTTACTTACTTTGCAAGACATGATTGTTTGACGAAAATAGGCGAAATATTTCTACTTACTTTAATGCAGTTGTTCATCGGCAGTTGCATATTGGTTGCGTTGTATGTGTAAGGTAGATTAGGTATATACTATCTACTTGATTATATAGGTAAGTACTTTACTGTTCTTTCCCTGATCCCAATAATTTACTTGAGGTTGGCGCAGCATGCCATCTTCCATCCTTCTCTATTTCTCGTCTCTATTTCATCAGACACTCCTGTCGTTCCATATCATCCTCTAGCAGTCCATTCATCCACATAATAAATTAACAATTCACACTTTTTGTATATTTCCCGTGTACCTGCTCTCTAACTAATAGATGCCACCGATAATGCAGAATATCTATATGTCACCGTAAAATTGTCAAATACGTTATATTGTAATATCTCTAGCGATATTGTAAAGTCTCGAATTATTGTCAAATGAACATACTGCTTACAACAAAACGCATTATTTTTCGTGAAATGCATGCGATGGTAGTCAACTTACGCGGTGTGGAGGAAAGGAGGGGTCCCCCTTGCCCAGTGGCACAACTCTCATGAAAAGATAATGCACCATTCCTGAGAAATACCGATTAATAAAACATAACCTTAAAACACTTTATATTCCCCCTAAAAAGCGTAGTCGACGGAGCCCCGCTTCGCGGGGCCCCTATTTCCGAGTGCAGAGTTTAAAGGAACCTAACTAACCTAACGGGGGGGTTGCCCCAAGTCCCGATTATGGGGGCAGAGATACTTCCGTATGTTCAGTTGACAATAATTCGAGACATTACAATATCGCGAGAAAAAACACGTTATATTGTAATATAACGTGTTTGACAATTTTACGGTGACATATACAACTCAGCCAAGTTTTATATAACAAGCGATCCGCCCATTTTCAAACTAGTGTTAACTACATACCAATTTTAGCCAGAAGTTAAGACGTTAAAATCTATTGTGATAAACAAAACAAATCAATCACACAATCAGACTCAAAAAAGGACTTTTGCTATACATTCTATTTATACATGATGAACAAGACGGCCATCATTTCCAAGAAGAAGTTAGTCACCAAAAAGATCCGTATGTAGTTGTCAATTTATTCTTAGTCCCAGACAGGCAGATTCATAGTATCATCGTGTGCGATACGTAGTACATTCCGACAGCACTACAGCACTATTTATAGAACACAATACTGTCAACTTTTTTGTTTCGTCGTCTAGTCTCCAAGCGCGTTCCTTTTGTAGTATTGCTTTTAGCAAATTATTTGTGTACTGTTGTGACGAAGTTTGAGGACTGTTGAAAACATTGCCCTATGTGAATTTAAGTTTCGCGGGTTCCTCTACCAAAGGATCAAATAAACGATGGATGGATTATGTGAATATGAAAGAAAAAAGAGTTAATGACAGCGTGACTGTTGATAAAGGAGAATGGAAGAAAAAAACGTGTTGTACTGTACTGACCCCAATTAATATGGGACAACGGCAGGAAGATGAAATAATGTTAGCTTCAGCTACAGAAACAATGCAATATACTTTCTATTTAGCCTGTCAATGACCATCTACATAATACAGGGTGTATTTCACCTCATCACAAAGCCGTTAACCAAGCATTCTGTATATCAAACTAAGTTGACGCAAAAAATATTGCTGGGAAACAACTTTTTTTTTTGAGGATATAAATCATGTTTTGTGGTATAACTCAATGTAACACACTCAAAACATTGTGCGGATGGACAACTGTCCGTAACTAGAAGGTTCCCAGGTATGGTGTAGAACAAAAAAATGATTAAAATGACGAGGAAAACACGTGCCTTTCGTATTCGTTAAGAGGTGTTTTACACCCTTTATATATGGAGTAGATGAAAACTAAGCTATTAGTTTGGCACTATCACTAGTGTCAGAAGTGGCAGAAGTGGTGCCAGATCATAATCAAAATCAAAGCATTTATTTCAAGTAGGCCAGTTATCGAAACAAAGATGCACATTGAATGTAGCTACAGTCCCAGTCACAAGACATAAAAACTGTGAAAGTACTGTAGTTGACCATTCCCTAGCTTAGATCTCTATGGAAAAGAACGGGGAATAAACTCCATGGACACTCTTTTAAATCAACATATTGTTACATAATCTTGGTTACATCATTCATGTTGAGATGGTATATTATGGGAAGTGAGAACAATGAAGAAAAGTAGGTATGCAGAGAGTACAGTAATTCTGTTTAAATAAAATAAATGCGGCTATGATCATGAATTTCAACGTCAATTCCTTGGACTGGCAATCAAAATCAAAATCAAAATATTTTATTTCACATAGGCCTGGATGGGCACTTATAAAACGTCGAAAAAGGTGCACGGTTCGCGTTGGTCGATTCCATGGAGAAGAACCGGCAAGAAACTCCATGGTTACTCTTTTCAAATCATTTGGTATTACAATATTATTGTTTCATTACAGCATTAGTACTAAAGTATGGGGGGACAGCGTAGGCCCGACAATAGGTCGTTGCTTGCCATACAAAAAATGTAAAACAAAAGGAATATTTAACAAAAGTTAAACAGCATCCGGGAATCTAAAAGGCCTTCAATGTTCACTCATTCACAAATAATAGGTAAAAAAGCATCTATACAAAAGTAAATAAAAAATTAAAAGAATATTTAATTAAAGAACTAAATTAAACAAGTGACACAAATATTGTCATCAGTGCTGTAACTATTCTGAGCAAAATATGAGAAAAAATGATTTGAAAACTACTGTAATAATCTGAATCAAAAGAAAAAGAATAATGAGATTGAGAATAGTTAGAGACATCCACAAATCTGTGCCGTTTATGAGCTACCAGGGAAGCCGCATGCGCAGAAGGAATCATAGCCAAACTTCTTTGTCATCAACGTAGTCCTTGATTTTGTAATATGCTTTTTTCATAAGGACACGTTTAATATAGTTCTTGAACTTTCCATCGGTCAGTTCTAGAACTGACTTTGGCAACTTGTTATAAAAGCGTATACTGTTTATAATAAAAGACTTGCTAGTTTTTGTTAATCTGAATTTAGGTATTACAATTTCATGTTTACTGCGTGTATTTTTATTGTGGAAGTCGCTTCTAATTTTGAAAAGCCCTCGATTTTTACGGACATATAAAATACATTCAAAGATATAAAGTGAAGGCAGAGTTAGTATATCGATCTCTTTGAATTTGTCTCTGAGTGACTCGCGAGGACCCATTTTATAAATCGCGCGGACTGCCCTTTTTTGTAGTATAAAAATGGAGTCAACGTCTGCTGCTGATCCCCACAGCAGGATGCCGTAAGACATAATACTGTTACATCGGACCTACTAGAACATTCGAGAAAGTCGGCGATTACAGTGTGCGTACGTTAGAAGTTCGGGAGCATTCTATTATTATTAGTTTTAAAGTTAGGTAGGTACAAACTCGCGACCTATTTATAAAAAGACATTAGAATTTCAACCGTACGCCTAGGGCATAAGGTTCATATTTGCTTGTTTTGTACAAGTAGGTTAGGTAGGTTAGGTAGGTACTTGTTTTTAGTAGGTACCTATCTACCTGCTATTTTTTGTTAGTGTTTTTTTATGACCCTCTCGAATGTTCGTCGTTATTCTGGTGTGTCTGTTGGCGAGTATAAATAGAGCGCTCAGGGCCGCGACCGGCAGTCTTGTTTTAGCGACACAACGAAGCGAATCCAAGTGAACTACAAGTGCGATATCTAAGTGAATAGTAAACAGTAGTGTATTTGTGATTAAGTTTTGATTGTTTTGTGATTAATAAAGTTATTGTGTTGTTTAATCGGTAGTAATTAATTTATCTCATACCCAGCTCGTAACAAATTGGTGTCAGAAGTGAGAGATAAATTATGCCAATCCTACCAAAGGACGACACGGACGGTATCCGTACCAGAAGTCAGCGACAGCAGGATATGGACCAAAGGCGGTTTGGGGATTCTCCGACACAGACACCGGGTGGTGTCCAGCCTACGTCAGAGCCAGTCGCTGGCCCATCTGGAGTTTCTTCAGGATCAGTGGCGCCAGACTTGTCAGCTTTAATGGCGCTGCTGCAGGATCAAGCTCGCCGTCAAGAGGAGCAAGCTCGCCGGTTGGAAGAGCAGTTGCAGCGAGACAAAGAGGAGCAGGCTCGCCGTCAAGAGGAGCAGGCTCGCCGTCAAGAGGAGCAGGCTCGCCGTCAAGAGGAGCAGGCTCGCCGTCAAGAGGAGCAGGCTCGCCGATTGGAAGAGCAGTTGCAGCGAGACAAAGAGGAGCAGGTCCGCCGCCAAGACGAGTAGATGCTCCTCATAAAGGATCTACATGCAACTTTCGGCAAGGACATCAAGTTGATGAAAGATCAGGTCCACCAGCATGAGAATCGCATCTCGGAGGCCGAAGTTAAGATTGCTGGGGTGCAGAAGGCTTTGAGCGAACTGAAGACTGAAGGTGGAACTGTAGCTTCGGTGGTTGCTGCACCTTCTTCGCGTGGTTTTAAGGCGCCTCCGTTCGATGGCACATCTTCGTGGTCGGCTTACAAAATACAGTTTGAGGCCGTCATGAAGGCGAATGGATGGACAAAACCACAAGCCATGACCGCGCTCACCTTGGGCCTCCGAGACCAGGCTTTAACTATTCTCGAGGCACTCGGCAAGGATGTAACCTACGAGCAGCTGGTGGAGGCGTTGGAGTCCAGATACGGCGACGCGCACCTGGAGCACGTATTCCGTGCCAAGTTGAAGGACCGTTTTCAACGAAGTACCGAGAACCTACAGCAGTGGGCTCTAGAAGTTGAAAAACTCGTTCGGAAAGCCTACCAGTCTGCCCCTGCACTGATTGATGGAAATCTGGTACAGGCGTTCGTTGATGGAATACGTGACTTAGAAGTTAGAGCTGCCGTGAGACTTGGGCATCATGAGACCTTGAAGGACGCCTTGGCCCATGCCTTAAAAGTAGAGGCAGTGAGGCAAGACCACCGAACGCACCGTGTCAGGGAGGTTGTTGCATCACCTGTACGCGACCGCCCACAGGGGTATAGTCCTAGGTGCTACACATGTGGAGAAAGGGATCATCTTCGGCCAAGTTGTCCAAAGCAAGTTGTGGCATCACCTGAACGCCAGCGTCCGCGACGATACAGCCCCAGGTGTTACACTTGTGGAGAAAGGGGTCACCTTCGGTCGAACTGTAAAAAGCGAAGCACACCTAGAGAAGATCAATCTCAGCAGGGAAAAGCGGCTAAGAAGACTGGTCAGCAACAGTGGAGAAACGTCAACAACACAGACGAACTGTCAAGAAGACCAGTGCCTGAAGATTGTAAGCACAGTTCCAGACAGGAGTCTAAGGAAGTAGTGCCCGTGAGGATGCTCAGAACGGATCTCAGCGATGAATGGAAGGAGACCCTACAGCAGACTCAGCAAAACGACTCTGATATCAAACCGATCTTCGAGTGGATCAAAGCTGGTGTTCCTAAACCCAAGTGGAGTGATGTGGCTGCGATGAGTTCCATCACGAAGAGTTATTGGGCGCAATGGAACAGCTTAGTGATCCAGGATGGAGTCTTGTGCCGTAAATGGGAAAACGCTAGAGGGGACAGTTGTCATCTACAAATGGTTGTCCCTAAAGCTAAGGTACCGGATGTTCTACGGCTCTACCATGATGGATGTTCTGGTGGACATATGGGGGTAAAAAGGACTCTATTAAAAATTCGAGGACGCTTTTACTGGATCCACTGTCGTGATGATGTGGAGGACTGGTGTCGCAAATGTTCCAGTTGTGCAGCCGTGAAAGGACCCCAGACACGCAGCAGAGGTGCATTAAAAGTGTACAACGTTGGAGCCCCTTGGGAACGGATAGCACTAGACGTTGCGGGACCATTTCCAGTAAGCGAGAGCGGAAACAGGTACTTCCTGGTGGTCATGGATTACTTTACAAAGTGGCCGGAAGTCTTCGCCATTCCTAACCAAGAAGCAACAACTGTCGCAGATAAATTAGTTCAGGAAGTCTTCTGTCGTTTTGGGGTACCCTTAGAAATACACAGCGATCAAGGAAGGAATTTTGAATCGCAAATATTTCAAGAGACTTGTCGGTTAATGGGTACCCATAAAACCAGAACCACCTCTTACCACCCACAATCCGATGGAATGGTAGAACGATTCAACCAAACGTTGGAGAGATATCTGGCGAAAGTTGTGGAAAACCGGCAAAGGGATTGGGACAAGCACATACAGCCGTTTCTTCTGTCTTACCGAAGTGCTGTCCACGAAAGTACGACTGTGACACCAGCCTTCGCGAACTTTGGAAGGGAATTACGGTTACCTGCTGATTTAATCACTGGAACTCCCCCTGATGCTCCATGTAGTGTAACAGATTACGCGAATGACTTGCGTAATAAGTTGAACGATGTTTATGAGCATATCCGACAATCCAGCCAACAGATGTCTGAGAAGATGAAGACCCGTTATGATCGGAAAGCCAACGGTAGGGGTTTCGACGAGGGTTCACTGGTGTGGTTGCATAACCCAGTGCGGAGCAAGGGGAAGTCTCCGAAGTTACAAGCAAAATGGGATGGGCCATACCGAGTCGTGACTAGGATCAACGATGTCACCTACCGAATACAGAAGGGCCCACGAGGTGCGCCTAAGATTGTGCATGCAGATCGGTTAGCGCGATACTACGGGACTAATGATGCTCGGGACGAGCATGTCTAAGGAGGGGGCAGTGTTACATCGGACCTACTAGAACATTCGAGAAAGTCGGCGATTACAGTGTGCGTACGTTAGAAGTTCGGGAGCATTCTATTATTATTAGTTTTAAAGTTAGGTAGGTACAAACTCGCGACCTATTTATAAAAAGACATTAGAATTTCGACCGTACGCCTAGGGCATAAGGTTCATATTTGCTTGTTTTGTACAAGTAGGTTAGGTAGGTTAGGTAGGTACTTGTTTTTAGTAGGTACCTATCTACCTGCTATTTTTTGTTAGTGTTTTTTTATGACCCTCTCGAATGTTCGTCGTTATTCTGGTGTGTCTGTTGGCGAGTATAAATAGAGCGCTCAGGGCCGCGACCGGCAGTCTTGTTTTAGCGACACAACGAAGCGAATCCAAGTGAACTACAAGTGCGATATCTAAGTGAATAGTAAACAGTAGTGTATTTGTGATTAAGTTTTGATTGTTTTGTGATTAATAAAGTTATTGTGTTGTTTAATCGGTAGTAATTAATTTATCTCATACCCAGCTCGTAACAATACTGTGGAAATAAGCATAGTAAACTAACCTAGCTGTGGCTACATCCGTTAACTGCCTTATTTTCCTAACTGCATATGCAGCTGAGCTTAACCTACCTGAAAGAGTTCTAATGTGCGCGCCCCACTGTAATTTTGAATCTATAGTAATCCCTAAGAATACAGTTTCCGCTATAACATCAAGTTTATTGCCGTCAAGATTTAAATTAAGATCACGTTGTGGTACATTTGGTAAGGAGAATCTTAAACACTTAGTTTTGCTTGCATTCAATAGAAGATTATTAGCAGCGAACCATTTTGAGAGAACGGTTAGACTTTCGTTAACATGTTGGACAAGCGTATCCTTTCTATTTATTTTAAAAATTAGCGAGGTGTCATCAGCAAATAAAATTATATCTGATAATTTGGCCATCATATAAGGGAGATCATTAATGCACACAAGAAATAGGAAAGGACCGAGAATTGAACCTTGGGGCACGCCTATCTTGACTAGAGACCCGGAGGACGTCGCCCCATTTACATTTACTTTTTGCTGCCTGTTTGATAGATAAGAAAGAACCAGATCAGCAGCTTGACCACGAATTCCGTAGTGGTGTAATTTACACATCAGTGTGTTGTGGTCCACGCAGTCAAACGCTTTAGAGAGATCACAGAAAATGCCAATGGCATCTTGGGACTTCTCCCAGGATTCCAAAATGTGAGTGATAAGTTTAACTCCCGCGTCCGTTGTCGATCTGCCCTTCGTGAATCCAAACTGCTGACTATGCAAAATCCCATTTGAGTTAAAGTGAGATAACATCTGGTCCAGCATGATTTTTTCATATATTTTACTCAACGCTGGAAGCACAGATATAGGTCTATAATTAGAGGGATCACTCTTACAACCAGATTTGAAAATTGGTACTACTTTACTAAGTTTCATTAGATCAGGGAATTTACCGCTATCCAAACATTGATTGAATATGCCTGTTAGGATAGGGGCAATTGATTCGATAATATCTCCAAGAACCTTGACGGATATGCCCCATAAGTCTTCAGTATTCTTTACGTTGAGACTTTTGAACGCGTTTATAATAGTAGCAATACATATTGGTTTAAATTTAAAGTTTGGTATATCCGCAGTAAAATTTTCTTTAAGCAAATCTTCAGCTAATGTAGATGAAGAAGGGAGAGATTTTGTAACTTCTATCGGAATATTAGTGAAGAAACTTTCTAGTGTCTCAGCCACTTCTAGCTTGTCAGAAATGGTCTGATTATCTATTTTTAAGGACAATTCGGTCTGATCACGTTGTTGTGACTTTCCAGTTACTTTGTTAATGACCTGCCACACTGTTTTTATTTTATTATTAGAAATACCAATTTTGTTAATTATTATCTGTGATTTTGCTTGAGCGCAGACACTTTTGAATATTTTTGAATAATTTCTAACATAAGTATGAAAAACTTGATCTGAGGTTAGAGATTTTTCGTGATATAAATTGTAATGCGCTTCTGTGCGGAAACACAAGGAACAAAGTCTTTCCTTTTAAATATTAGGATTCTCTGAACATACGGGCATTGTATCGGCTGGGCTACTTCCTAGTTCATGAAAGTATTTTCTGAACTTTTTTTTAGAAACTGCCAACTACCTTATAACAAGCGAAGGTTACGTAGCTAAAACACTCGCGATTATGACTTTCAAACGAAACAAACCGAATCTAAATCGGGTCGTTTAGGAGCTACGATGCCACAGACAGATACATAGATACTGATACTGTTAACCTGGTTTATCCTACTGCTGGGCAAAACTCCCGTGACCTCCAGGCATAAATAAAACTTATAAACATCCCTCCTTTTTGGTCAGGAGTTAAAAATGCTAACGCTATCGTTCGCTCACTCATTCTCTTCTGCAATAAGCCTATATGCAAATTTACACTAAATTAACAATTGTACCAATAACATCAAAATTCGCGAACAATCTCAAAATTATGATCATTAATTTATGTACTAACGAAGTGAACGCTACGAGTTTCCAACTGTGTATGACCACAGTAACCTCCCTCCAATTAAAAGCTAAATTAACATTGTTCTGAATATCGTAATTATGTATTAGAATATTGCTACGGAAGCCGCGTATTATTGAAATCGTTAATTTGCTCTTGGAAATGCTCTGTTTTGTCATGATACTAGCTGACCCACGCAACTTCGTCTGCGTCACATACATAAGAAAGAAAAACGAAAGGATAAAAAATCCCCGTTTTTGCTACATTTTTCATTCCTGCTCCGCTCTTAATAATCGTAGCGTGATGTTATATAGCCTAAAACCTTCCTCGATAAACGGACTATCCAAAACAAAAAGGATTTTTCAATTCCAACCAGAAATTTTGTAATTCCTGAGATTAGCGCGTTGGTGTAGAACATACGATCTGCTCCGACTTCTAATATTTCGAAGGACGTCACGCAGGACGCAACGGATCAGCTTATCATCATCACCATCATCCACCACACCCACCGCTGGGTATAGGCCTCTCTTTGTTTGTTCAAGCCAACTCACTATGCGCACGCACACGTACATCAACAGCTGCCGGCAACGCACACATACTACGATGCTCGCCCGCCATAGCAAACCAGCGCGCGATTCACCGCGCCGCGGAACGACAGTCGTCTTCGTGTGGCCACACGCAGAGCTCAACCCAACGTTGCTCTGTAAATCTAACCTCTTTTGAAAGTACTGATCCACGTTTTTCTGTACAAAATTATACAACTTAGCAGCAAGTACAAGTTTTATTTAAATCTACACTATCTGAAACACCAAACTCCACGCTTTTGTGCCAACCTCATCCAGGATATTCTCAGGATGGATGAATAGGTCACTGGAACAACTAGTAACCCAAGGATGCCCCTCAAGTTAAAGGGGAAAATACACAAGTCCGTGATTAGACCTCTTGTACGGCATGGATCAGAATGCTGGTCTCTGAAAAAGATGGATGAAAAACGAATACATGTATGAGAATATTGAGATTGTTTTGTTATTTAAGAATCTATCATGGATACCAATTAGTTGATAGGTCTGGAATATAAGTCTAGACTTTTTCGTAATCTACTCTAGTAATTTAACTAAGTAACAAGTTATGGATTACTCTTTCAAGTCAATCAAGGTGAATGCGTCTTATCTTTAACCCTGAATATTTTCTAGATTTTGAGGGATTTTTTAATTTTTCTGCTGACAAGATCAAAGGATCTCGATAGTTTCTTTGTTATTTACATTTTCTTTTACTTTAGTAGTGGATATCAAATATTACGGCACCTATCTTCTAATTCATATAAATTAATATTTGCACATGTCTTCGGATTTATAGTTCTAGGACACGTCGGTTTCCTCACAATGTCTTTCTTTGTGGTTTTGAGAAAAATAGTTATGAAATAAATAACACGAAGAATTCTCCTGCCTAGATGCGAACCTACGATATACCACTAGAAAGACTGAGCCAGTACCACGGGGTCACAACTGCTACTAAAAGCTTGCTCCAAGAAATTTACAAAAGGCATCAGTCTCTTGTCACCCAAAAGAGCAAACATGACTTCTAGTTCACCACCTAACATCCACAAACACGGCCAATCAATACATCCATTATTACCAGATCATTAGCATCAGTAATCCAGCACATTTGTCCGAGCGCACTGGCCGGCGCGTTAGGCTGGCCGCGCACTGACCAGTGATAATTAATCAATATCTCGGAGCTGATTAATTGGTACGACCGCGGGAATCGCTGGGATGCTGCCGATGGGGCAGCCCGATGTAGGTAAGCGTGGATGAGGCAAAGTTCGGCTTGGTTCTTTTGTATCTGAACAAACGTCGCCATTTTGTATTGATAAAGCAATTTTCATAAACAATTACACAGATTTCATCAAGCCGTCAAAAGCACAGCAATACAGCATTATACAAGGTGTAATTTTTGCATCCTTGTTTAACATTCAGGAGCTTGTCAGAAAAGTCATGAATAATCAATTTAAATTACAATGCCCCGACCAATAATGAATAAAGCTGCTATTTTAAATTGTGTGACAGTATTTCAGAATAATATGAAAGTAAAAGAAGAATCATCCATCGCTCGACATGTCTCTGTGTGCCGTTTTTTGTGATAGCGCGGTTATTGGGCTAGATACAGACGGGCTGCGTTTAAATACGGATGGTTTGCACTTCCCGATATCCGTAAATAAAAAAACCTTCCCATTTTAGTATCGGTTCGGGTCGAGAATCAATAGCATAAATACTTCATGGAATTTGATCAGGAAGCAAAGCGACACCTTGTATTTATGACCAAAGAGACTTGATAATAATATTTTTTTAATCGTTCTTTAAGCGTATTTTCGACCACTTTAAATATAAATAAATAAATAAATATCACTGCACATTAACAATACACAGCGCCATCTAGTGCCACACTAAGCAGGCCTTGTGTCGTGGACACCAGATAGTAGATATACTACATATATACCTTTTTTGTTTGTAAATACATACTTATTGTACATATAAACATCCATGAGTGGGAAACAAATGTCCATGCTCATCACACAAACATTTGCTACTACTGGGATTCGAACTCAGGACCCTAAGAACGTAAGGCAGCCTCACTATCACTACGCCATTGGGGTCGTCACACTATCAACAGGACTGGTATTCATTTTTAAGTGGCTCACGTCAATCTCCAAAATTACAACTTAAACACCGTCACCATTGCGTTTGGCAGTGTTTGTCAGCGTTTTCAAGTCATGCGAATATATATATAGATATATATATTTTTTAATGTTATGGTAACATTCACTTTACCTGCCGTGTCTAAATATATTGTAATTTTTGAGTTAGAGAAGCTCGTGGCTCGTAACTGTCTCTCAGGTCGACCTTTAGGTTAAGCCGTGCTTGCCTAGGTTGGTTTGTGGATTGGTGACCACCCTTAGATACCGAGTCTCCTTCGTGACTGGAAAACAAAGAGATCTAAAAGTCTTACAGACGTCATATATAAAACACATGCTCGGAAAGCACGTTAAGCTGTTGGTACCGGCTGTCATTAAAGATCTTTGAGTCGTTACAGGTAGTCAGTGGCACGAAAATTCTGACAACCAGTCTTGCCAAGTGGTATCGTATTACCCAGTAATAACTCGGTTGTGGAGCTCAGATGTAAAGCCGACCCCATCATAGTTAGGAAAAGGCTAGCCAGATTATGATGATTGTTATTTTTGAGTAACATTTAACAATAAAACATTTCTTTGACAAAGCAAATCTAATTTCGTTATTATTGTTGCCTATTATCCAAACGACCGTGAAGCTGGACCTTTTCAAAATTGGTAAAATAATACCTTGAAAATGCAACCCTTTGCACTGTCAGCTGTCATTTGAAGTGACAGCTCTGAATGGCTGTCAATGTCAATTATATATAACCACCTGTCACATCACTAGACTAGTAATACCTTAGTAATGATTTTATAGAAAAGTCCCGTAGGGTACGTACTTGATTATTCATTTATGGATAGTTAATGTTACTGAGAATCGAGTTGAGTGGCGTGCGATTTTGGAGGCCCTATGAAGACCGCTGTGGGCTGAAGATGATGTGATTGTAACTGAGTTAATAATGCCTTAATCCAAGGATTTCCGTCAATCAAACATCTAGCTGCTATTAACTACAGTATGGCCAATTTAAGAGATCACATTTGATAAATATGTAATCGTAATTGAAAAAAATTTAAACAATTTTGTGCAGTTATATGTATCTTCCAAAAAATTAATAATAGTTACTCTATGCCAGCGGTTACAAGGTTTCGTCGTTGTATTTTGATGAAGTGTCAAATCCCTAGAATACCTACATTATTGAAGAAATTAAAGTCATAACACTGGATATTTTAATAATAATAATATATCACTGGACACAATTACACACAGCGCCATCTAGTGCCACACTAGGCAAGGCTAATGTGGTGGACACCAGATAGACTGTTTTATTTAGTTTTTGTGTAAAAAAATAGTTGAATGCGTTGTCCCATTGTCAAACCTACAGCAGTTTTTAATCGAAGGAAATACTCGTAACTGACAAATATCATCGATCATCATCATCATCACCATTGGCCATGTTCCACCTATTACTGATTATAATAGGCCTCCTATGTCCTCACTTATGTTTTATTCTGGCAAGGCTTTTTTTATTTTTTAGGATGGGAAATCATCAAATGACTTCTCCCACTCTGGGCGGAGCGGGAGTGAGTGTCAGACTTTTATTGACTAAAACCCATCCATGTTCCTTCCTCGCCCTTTATGTTCCGGGGCCGCGGTATCTCTTTCGAAGAGGCCCGCAACCCCGGCAATTCTGGCAAGCCTCAGTCTCTCAGTCTTCAAGTTTCCGCAAATCTCAGTTAAATTAACTGTAAGAAATACTACAACAAATAAAACAACCTAAGTTTTCTTAGACTGTGTTTGTTATAATTATCATCTGCTTGATTACTTACTGGTTGGTTTCAATCAAATACCTTCTCCACCCCTTCACACATCTACTAAGTATTCTCCATAATGGCGGAAATTCCATGGTAGATGCGTGTGGAATCCAAAAACTTTGCGCCCATAACTATGCAGGCTCGTTCCAGCTCCGGCGCAGATCTCTCTGAATACTTGCTTGATTTACTACCTGTATTTAAATAGTGGTTGGGTTCTGCGATCATTGAGTTTCGAGAGGGGGTTTATAGTCAGTTAGTGAGGGGTTGTTGAACTTGAGAATGCGTGACGCGTATTTTGAGGAGTATTGGAACACTTTCGTTGTGTTGTTAAATCTCGTATTAGGTTTCCATCCTAGGGCGTGGTGAACATTAGATAGGCCTGCATAGGCTGCGTATTGGTATTCAGGTTCATCCACTTGAACTGGAGACCGACCTAAGCATAGTTGGGAAATGGCTGGGCAGATCATCATCATCATCAGCCTATAATGTTCCCACTGCTGGGACACGGCCTCCTCTCAATGAGAGGGAATGGGCTATAATCTACCACGCGGGCGCAGTGCGGATTGGTAGATGTCACATGTCTTCGAATTTTTGGTTCTAGGACATCGGCAGCTGGGCAGATGGTGATAGTGAATTTTAAAATATTCATTTAGATTACAGGGTTGAAACGGTAAACGGGGCAGTAAGTTGCAATATCTGTTTATTTTAGTACTCCAACCTGGGTTGGTTCGGATGAACTTTTAGATCAGTACTAGAAACAGTATCGTAACGGTATTTTTTTTGTTGACTGTATTCTTTTTAAATCTGTGAATTGGGATCAAAATTTCACGAAAAATTATGGATGGTTTTAGGAAACCATCCATAATTTTTAGCCCTTTTTCGTGTGGCTGCAACGGTTAAGGTACCCCCTACTGCCCCGTTTTCCGTTGCCACCCTGTATAGGTGTTTCCAGTGTTTGCAGACATGGCCAGATATCGCGCTAAATAGAGAGATTTGGAAATTGAAAGGCCCTTGTGTTTCACTGCTGGGCAAAGGCGGGTACCCAGCGGTGGGCTAACGGAAAGAGGCTAACGAAAATAAAAAAAAAGTTTTTCCATGACGTGTTCTATGAGTAGACCCTCTTACTAATGAAAGCTGTTAAACAACGAGAAATGGTATTCACTGCATTTCCACAATAAATGAGCCCCAATAAAACATAAAGAATCTAAACGCAACCATAATGAAAACCACCATAAATAAATACTACATTAATTTCCTTAAGCTACCCCAAAAAGCGTGTTGACATAAGAACAAAATACGCATTAAATGGCAAACCTTTAGAAAATTAGCACGACACAAAGGAGAACACCCTTTTTTGTTAGCGTCAGGCCAGCCATTGAATCTCTTTTAGAAAATATTCGCACAAAACAATTCTTTATCCACAATTGTGTCAACTCCCCTCTCTTTTGTTTTTTTAGGGTGGCGACACTGGAAGTGCTGCCATAAGCTTTTTATTTTGGTGGTTTTTACCGTGGTTTTGTGGGAGGAACTAGGTAAAATGTTTTTTTGGAAAACTATTTCATGTTTGTCCTGGTTAATTTCAATAAATTTGATTTGTTTCTGGTTTCAAATAAGTGAGAATTATCCTTATCGTATACGTTCGTATACAGGGTGGTGATGACAATACGACAATAAATTAAACTACGCATACCTCAAGACGTTCCTAACAAACAAAAAAAAATCGTTTGAAAATTTCAAGTAGTTTAGTCACAGGAAATTATTTTTCACCTTCAACATTTGCTACATGATGTATCTGATTTTAAGGAAGCACTAACAGGTTAACGACCCCTTGTCAACTCGCTATTTAAAACTTTCGCTAAATTTGATTTACTGCAAATTAGACCTTAAACCAGGCCAATAAGAGTCATAAAGAGTATCCTTAGAGATAGATTTTGTCTGTTTTTTTATTTTTTTATTTCGGTTTTGGGTTTTTTTAATTGTGTAGAATTATTCCTATGAACTAGTATTACGCGTGTTTTCATTTATTGTCGTATTGTCTTCTCCACTCTGTATAGCGCATACCGAATTGTTGATTTCCAAGTCAAATATAATGTTTTAGAAAAGCCAATAAAAGGCATTTTTGAATGTCAATATCGTCGCAAAAAATGTTCCACAAACCCGAACAAAGCGCCATGCTTCCACGTGTATTGTGCAAACTGCCTGTCTGTGAAATTCATAGCCGGTTTATTTGTTTCCCGATCATTATAATAAAGGTCTTTTCAAAGTTTGAGGAAATCAAAAATGTTTCTGGTCACCTTAACAATGCATGAAAAAGCGCACCACGCTTCCCATGACACTCATTTTACATCGTCGGTTAAATGATGATTTAAGCTTGGACTGAACAAATTACTACACAACGGGGAGTTAATTAGGTCATTTAAAATTTATCATCAGCGTTGATTGTTGGACATCCAATTTAATTTGAACCAAACATGTTTGTATGGCAGTTATTAGTTACTAGCTTTTAAGCTCTCTCTCGAAATCTCGTAGCAGATCCGCTACGGCTACGTCGTATCCGTAGTGGATCGGCTACGAGTGCTACAAAGCCTTAGGTGACGGTCACGCGAATTCTTTGATTTTTGTTAACTCAAAAAGTGCTAAACGCGTCTAAACAAGAAAAAAGTCCTTCAAATTAATGAACGCACCGAATAAACTTTTAAATACAAACATAATACTTCTCTTTGTAACAAAAAAAAGACATTAAACCAAAAGCGAGTTGGTAGGAGGAACCTCCTGCTAGTACCAGTATGTCGTGGCACGGAGCTGGTTAAAAGTTTTAACGAGAATCGAGGACCCTACTAACAAAATTGGCTTCGGGCACGATCGCTTACTTCTGTATGTGTATGTTGAGCTACGGTTTTGCCTGCGGTTTTCTACCTAGGCTGAAAGCTAGATATCTTTTAGACGCAGTAAAAGTTGGCTTTGCAAACGAGGCCGTCTATTTAGTGCTGAGTTTTCAGGTGAAGTCTGCATTTGCATTTGTGATTGGCACGTTGAGGTTTCATTAAGTGAGGGTATAAAAGTGCATTAAAAAAAAACATACATATAAACGGCGGGCTTGAAACATACTTAAATTAAAATAAAATAAATAAATAAATATTGCTGGACATTACACACAGCGCCATCTAGTGCCACACTAAGCAAGGCTTGTGTCGTGGTCACCAGACAGTTGATAAACTATATATATATGCTTTTTGTTTGTAAATACAAACTTATTAAATTGTATTGGTAAGTCAAGTCTTGCATTGTATTGTATTACGGGCTGGTGTCCGCAACTCCACGTCAAAGCGCGTATTTTGGCGTTTTGAAATCTTTCTTGAAGGCTCTTTCAAGTCAGCGTGAAATAAAAAAACTTGTTTGCAGACAAACCCAACCCGTTAGACAAAACGGCGCCAGTCTGTGCTAGCTTAACAAAAAACTACAGCGATCCATCTTGTTCCAAGTTTCACTTTACATAGCAAATTAGGTTACGTGTAGATTAAATGGCGTTGGAACTAGTTAAAACTGGTTATAACCGGTTAAAACAGGCTATAACTGGGTGAGAGCGGTTTAACTGTAAACCGGGTTGCGGTCAATTTGCGTGTGATTGCGAGTGCGGATGTTGTAAGGTAAATTCTGTCGAATTATAGGACAAGTAATATAATTTCTCATTTTTGTTTTAATTAGTCTGCCGTATGCTGTGTGCTGTGAGCCTAAAAAAACACGTTCTTGAACTCTGACACAGCAAAAAAAGTGTCGCGGCAGACCTCGTAGAAAATGGCGGAACGAGTTTAACAAAACCAACAACCAGTGGTCCACCTTAGCCCTGGTTCGACACCACTGGAAATCATGGGGAGAAATATTTTCCCAGCAGTGGGCTTAAGCATGTCAATAACTGAAATTAAATTTTGAATTTCCTCTTCCTACGAAAAAATAAACAACGTGAGGAATTAGTTCCTCACGTTGATTTCCTGGTCTTATTTTAAATCGGAAACCGCCCATCCGCTAACAATAACTGTGCGTTATCTGTATCAGAAGCCAGGAGGATACGAAACAGATACATATGGTTTCTGACCCACAGTGGCCACCGTTAATATTTGTATTATTAATATTGATACATCCCTATCCCTATCCCTACTATTATATGAATGTGAATGTAAGTTTGTTTGTTACGCTTTCACGCGAAAACTACTCAACCGATCATCATGAAACTTTGTACACATATTCTTGGAGGTATTAGAAGTAACATAGGATACTTTTCATTAAAAAAAAAAAACATACAAATATATGATAATTAGCAACAGGATCCGCGTACGAAGCCGCGGGCAGAAGCTAGAATTACATAATTTCTTAGTTAATTTAATACTATTACTTACTTATTAATAATATATCATTGATTGTGTAATTCTTTAGAGCGACAAATTAGATGCAGCTATTTATTTTCTTTATTTTTAGTTTTCGATTTTGTTTTCATGTAGTTTTTGTTTTATTATATTATCATAAAACTTGAAATTCAAATGTAAGTACTGTACCGCACCTGTAAGTGACAAATTTACTCCAGATATTAAGTTAAATTGTTACATAACCCCCAAAGAATGAATTACTGAATAAGTAGTTGGAGTTCCATAAATAAATAATATAAAAATACTGGTATTTTTTTAAATTAAATATTTTTTTATAGGTCAGACTTAAACCTTATTTTTTCGATTGAAAATAGTATCCGTAACATTGCCTATTAAAAAGCATTACGCTGCATCCTGCTTTAACGACACCCATGGAAGAGGTAGCATGCTCACAAATTGCAATATCATTTACTATGCCCTAAACATTTAAAACCCATTCTTCCATTACCCATAAACTCCCTCATAAAGTTCTATCACTGCCTTCACATGTACCCACCATTATTTCTACCCCATTTATGTACATATAAGCAATAGTATAAAGGCACCGCTCCAAAACAACCCACTGCTAAGAAACGTGGAGCTGCGCTATGTATAGCCGGATAAAAAGGATATAGAAAAACTCGAAACGAAGCCGAAAGGCTAACATTTTTGTTCTCCTCATCATAACTATAATTTTTTTGTTCCACACCTTACTTGAGAACCTTCTAGTTATAGAGATATTGGGGGTCAAAATTCCAACTATTTGACAAGTTTTTATTGCAATATTTTTAAACACCTTCACTACCTCCATACTATTGAATCCATCCATCAGCACAATGTTTTGAGTGCGTTACATTGAGTTATACCACAAAACATGATTTTTCACCACAAAAAAAGTCCCAGCAATAATTTTTGCATAAAGATACTTAGTTTGATGTACAGAATGCTTCGATGACGGCTTCGTAATGAAATTATTAGCAATGTTGTGTTGCTAATAATCTCATAATTCATCATTTTCATAACATTTGAATGTGTTAGCGAACGCACTAAAAACAATTACTCGGTAGGTACAATTCCCGTCTTGAGAAAAATGCTGCATTTCGTGTTGCATTGCAGGTTGTGTTGAAAATAATCTTTATTGAAGGATCAGTTCAGGATTACTTAATTGAAACAGAGATTACGAAGAAATATTAGAATTTAATTAATGCGTACTATTTCAATGGCTGCTTATCAAAACCAGAAAAATTCAATAATCCAAATGACAGAACAATGACAGTTGTCAAAAAAAAACATAACTGTAACGGCCAGTAACAACACGTCAGTTGAATATCGATTACAGCGCCATTGATATAAAAAACTCGAATAAGTACTAAAAGGCTAACAACTCGGCCATCCTTATAAGAGTGAGTCCTCTCACTTGAATAACAACAAATTCATAAAAATCATATAAGTAACATCAACATAAGAAAGAAAAGATAAAAGAAAACATTAATAACATATCATAAACAAAAAGTACATTGTTTCAGATTAATTTAAACAAATGAAAGTTAATTAATTTAAACAATCAAATATATTTACTATACATCTGTTGTGATCTGCGGTCATCTGTGCGATGTCAACTGCTTGACACCTTTCACTATCTGCACTGACCGCTCACAACTCGTGCTCCGTATCTTAATTTCATTCAATTCAGGTCCTAATCCACTTCAATTTGCACAATCTGAAATCAAGTCTTTGTCAATCTTAATTTGCACAATCTATTGCGATCTACGGTCATCTGTGCGATGTCAACTGCTTGACACCTTTCACTATCTGCACTGACCGCTCACAACTCGTGCTCCGTAGCATCTAGTTGCATAGTCTGCTATGATCTACGACCATCTGTGCGATGATTATCATCACCATTCACTTTCTGCACTGGACGCTCATAGCCTATGCCTAAATGTTATACTATGTTTAGTCTACTATGATCTACAATCATCTATGCAATATCGCAATTTCTTCGATAACAAACATTTCAAGCACTGATTGCTCATAGCCTAAACATAGCATTGTCAAGTCTCCTGTCAAGTCCATTTAAGTCAACAAATTAGTAAATAAGACCATCCTTTAGTGGCCAAATTACCTCACTAAAACTTACTTTCATTTTCAATAAATCTTACTTTCAATTTCAATAAATCTACTTTAATTCTAAAACACATGCTATTGTAATAGTCAACCAATGCTTCTTTTTTATCTATTGTCATTTCAAATCCTTCTAATAAAATAATTCTTAAATCACAATATCATACTCAACTTCGATCCGAGTCTACTAGTTTAATTTATTCGTCAGTACTATTTTCGTTTTCGCTACCATCACTGGAAATATTTTATAATTTAACCAGGGATGTATCTTATCCACTGCTACTACATTTTAATACTTTTTTTTTTCGATCCAATCAGGGAAGTATCCTCAATCAAAAACCTTTCATTCTCTAGATTTTTTTGCAATTCTGTATGTATATGGAAACTTGGATATAAGTTTATTTTGATTTACCTACATGTTCCTTATCTATAGATTGTTCTTTCAACCCTTAAAAAAAATCACCTATATTATATAAAGTCACTCGTTTCCTATGCTTATTAAACGTTTTCTTTGACTGATGCTGTTGTTCATCTATTTTAGACTTAGCTTCTGTCCTCATTTTGACTAAACCATTATCACTAACACGACATATTACTTCATTTAACACCTCATTTAGTATATTGTCTGATGAATTCAAAACTTTGAAACCGAATATCAGTTCTGACGGACTTTTCCCCGTAGCTTTATTCATTGTGGTATTCATACTCAACTGGATGTCACCGACGTATTATCGTACCAAAAGTACTAAAATGATCTTCAAAGATTCTTATAGCTGTGGTATTCTTTGTATCTCGTACAGCGCTTATGCGTATGCATTTTGAAAAGAATCAATCATTGCGAGAATATAAGTGTTACCTTTCCTAGAGTGAACAAACAGTCATAAATGGTCAGCGTGCAGCGTTGTGTGAAAGGAAACACCTTTTTTTGGTATCGGATGAAGCATACCTCCCTTACGGCCACCCGGAGCTTTATGGTGCGTGCTCCGAGACCTACCCATTTTATTTTATCACCAACGATTCTGTACACATGATCACCTTTTCAGAAATCCAATCTTTAACGTCAATATTTAAAATATCAAGTACGTCTCTCTCAGCATCACCCGTTACGGGCTCAGCTACAGGAGCACGACTGAGTGTATCTACGTGTGCCATGCGAGTTCCACACCTGTATTCAATTTCGCAATCGTACTTCTGGAACTGTACTCACCACCGAAATGTTCTCGGAATGAGATCTCGTTTCGTAAGAGTCGAGTCGTACGTAGCCCATTACAGTCAGTTATGATCTTAAATTTTATATCCAGCAAGTAAATACGGAAACGTTTCCATGAAGCTATAACAGCTTAAGTATTTAATTCAAATGAATGTAGATTTTGCTCATTTTTAGTAGTTTTCCAACTGTAATACGCTACGGGCCTTAACATTCCGCCACTTTGTCTCAGCATTAAAATGCCAGCAATTCCTAAAATCGACGCATCAGTGTGTAATTCAGTTTTCAAAGCACGAGTTATCAATGAATTATTTGTAAGTGTAACCGATTTTTCAGCTAAATTCTGAATCAACAAACAACCACGGCCTTCATTTATTTCATATGCCCAAGGAAGGAGGTAAAACGTATGATCATATTTTCCGCGAAAAGACCCACGTACATAAACAGTTCCTGAATAATTGACGCCACAATAAACTGGAGCAAAGCATATTTCCTTAGCCCTTATTGAAATGTCTGAGTCCAACATAAGATATAATTTGTTTTCAACTTTCCATGTAAAAATCAAAGAATCGTAAGATTTGGTCATGAATATATCAGGTTTTTCCGTAAAATTGTGTCCAAGAAGTACTGGATATTTAATGAGGTTGTCCACCACAATAAACACATCTACATTTTCTAAAACATTTGTATCTGTATAGTAACAGGAACGATCCCAAGGAGCGACACAATATTGCTACCAATGCCTCTCATTTTAGGAAGATCAGAATTATTTGTCCAACTAATTCCTAGTCTTTCAGCATCACTACAACGAATTATAGTGCATTGACTGCCTAGATCTACGTAGCCTAGCACCGATTGTCTATTAAGAAGCAATTAACTGTATGCTGTGTTCTCGGCGTCTATGCCTAAAACATCTTTTTTTGACCCGGTTTCTCAGAATTACTATTTTCATTAGAGGGTAGTTTCGGACAATTTATTGTAGTGTGACCTAATTTATTACAAATATTGCATTTTAGGATTGTTTTTGTACACCGAAAACTAAAATGTCCCGGTTCGTTGCAGTTGTAACAAACGATAGAACTACTACCAGTTTGAGTCTTTGTGTCATTGCTAATAGGTTTGTTAAAAGAAATGTTAGATCGCTTATCGCCGTAAGGATGTGACTTATCTGTTTCACGTGGTTGTTGCCTAATAGACTGAAAATATTCTAGAACTTGTTCTGGTTCCTGACACTTTAATGCTTTCGCGCCTAATCTTAACGAACGATCTTCGATTCCATACAGTAAACAATCGACTGCCCGTTTACCTCTTAAATCACACCGATTCAACATATTAATTTTTTCGAAATAATACAGTTCTAGTGATTCATTATACTTTACACGTTTAGATAACATTTCTGTTAGTAGCTCAGCGTAATCGTCACTACTAGGGAAGGATTCTAATAACTTATGTTTCCATTCAGACCACGAAAACGACATTGTTGGTAACGCTTGATACCATGTTTTCGCAATACCGACTAATTTTGGCAAAGCATAATGTATGATCTGATCATCACCCCATTTGTATAACCTCGCACATTCTTCAACTTTACTGAGCCACATTTGTATAGTTTGCCCCTTTACCATCGGATCAAAATCAGGTATGACGTTTCCTAACATTGGAAATTTGTTGCCTTCAGGACGAGTATTTACTAAAGTATTTACTAATTTAGTCAAAAATAAATAAGTCATATTGTCAGTTCTGTTATTGGAACGTCTCACCGGGGAACATGTGCGCTTGCGATGGCGCGACGACCTGGAGTCGACGCCGCTGCCACGTACACCTGTCCTGCTGCGGTTGCTGCGACTGCTTCCACTCGAACGGCGGCGCCCATGACGCCGACGGTGATCGCTTCGGCTGCTGTGACTGCTTCTACTCGAGCCGTGGCGCCCATGACCCCGACGATGATCGCTTCGGCTGCTGCTGGTCCTCTGATAATGTCTATGATGATCATGATCACTGCTCTGGTAACTCAGACGGTTATGGTGCTGACGACTATGTTCGCGGCGCTCGCGAGTACGGCTCCTTCGCATGCTGATTACTGTATCTTTACTCGATGATTTACGCTTGCGCCGTTTCTTTTTTTCTTTATCATCGCAACGTTTTCTTTTATTTGAAAACGAATTTTGGTGCTTGGTCAGCTCTTTATGTCCATCTACCATCTCGTTGCGTTAAGATATAAAAAGAACGCACGAGCGACGAAACTTTTAAAATAGTGAGCGTGTTCGCTAGAAATTTTTACCTAACCTGTCCTATCCCACTTCTGAGATGAAGGATCAGTTCAGGATTACTTAATTGAAACTGAGATTACGAAGAAATATTAGAATTTAATTAATGCGTACTATTTCAATGGCTGCTTATCAAAACCAGAAAAATTCAATAATCCAAATGACAGAACAATGACAGTTGTCAAAAAAAAACATAACTGTAACGGCCAGTAACAACACGTCAGTTGAATATCGATTACAGCGCCATTGATATAAAAAACTCGAATAAGTACTAAAAGGCTAACATTATATACACGGCTAATGAGAATATATAGTGTAATAATGTTGTGTGGGTAATAACAAAAATAAAGCGGAAGTGGGCGGGTCGTATTTAGACTGGATTGAAGATGGAGTAAGAAAATGTTGGAGTGGAGACCACGGATATGACAGAGGAATGTGGGAAGACATGACAATGACTAGGTGGACAGATCTCATTAAATTGGCCGGAAAAACTGGATAGCCATCACACAAAACCGCCAAAAATGGAGGGATTTAGAAAAGACACTCAGCATATTTAAGGTGGCCAAGGGTTAAAGAAGAAAAAGAATGTAATGTACTCAGTATATCATTCGGACCATCCCCCCACACAGGAATGTACAATAACAGCTTTTTTCTACAAAAATGCAATAAAAAATAAAACTTTTAGATGAATGCTACTACTCAGTAAAAGACTTTTTAAAAGATTTGAGTTTATTCAGTTAATTATGGTTTATTATAGCAAATTTGACCATGTAAGACTGATATACTTGACTTTGTTAATTGACTTCACTTTAATTTCTGTTTTGCTTATGTTGACAATGTTTTAATTTTATTAACCACTATGCACGACAAGATTTTGACACATGACACATCAGCTGAATCGGCGGGGTGATGCGAATCTGTCAAAAATTTACAGAATTTTCGTGAACTTTCAGCATTCGATTTTTTAATGAAAAATATGTCAAGGAAGCTGTTCCATACGATACGTTTGTCGTTAATATCACCAGTAACGTGTTTTGTTCGGTAAAACGGCGTTAGTGTATTGCCAAATATGTATAAAACACATATTACTGCACCCTTCCAAAAAGTAGGTAACGTAGATGCGCTGGTAATAATATACATAGGCAAGCTTCTCGTTTGCTAAAAAAACTGGAAAAAGCTAAATAAATACAGTAACCTTCTATCTGCGTTCTTATTTTTGCCATTATTCATACATTATTTCATAAAAAATGACGATCAAAGTCTTGACAAATATTACTAAAAAAACAAAGTTGCAACCAACTTATCACATGACATATCACTTCGTAGTGCTGACCGTAAACCCGTGTTTCATCATTACGATTAAAATGTAGCATTCAGCCTAATCGATACTCGCAATCAAATTAAGTTTGGAAAAAAAGTTTTGAGACGCAATGAAAACTCCTTGGTATAATTTCAAATAATAATTACCTATATTTAAATTCTGAAATGAATCTTTTTATACTACTTTTTTAATAATATCATGTAGTAATTATTCATTGCTTTTGGTTGACTTATTAATAATAAATAAACACAGAACTCTCTAAACTTTAAACAAATAAAAAATTTTTGATGATAATCTTTCCTGTAAAACTTACGGATTGGAGAATTTGGAGAAACGCCGTTAGCACCGTATGGCAAAAAATAAAGTCTCACAGTTTAAGCAAAGACAAAATCTGAAAACGAATTAAGTATTCATTTTCAACTGTACGAATGGTCAACCTTTGACTAAATTCGCGTGGAATGTTTTGATTCAAAATTTAAATTAGGAATGTAATTGTGACTATACACATACATTCACATTCATATCCAGTCTAACTGAATACCAGCATTTTACATGGAGCGATCGGACCTCCACACCCCAGTTGGTACTGGGTGGTAGGATATCCCTTGGTAAGACTGGTTGTCTAACCTATTCGGTCGCTGATTACCTGTAACGACTGTCAAAGAACTACTAATGACAGCCTGGACCAACTGCTTAGTGTGCTTTCAGAGGCACGGAGGAAACTCGGTATGTAATGGGTGGTCACCCATCCACAGACCAACCTAGGCAAGCAAGGCTTAACCTAAACGTCGACGCGAGCGGCCGTTATTATCTAACAACGAGCTCTTCCCCTTGGCCTCTCTTTTATAATTAAATGAAAATTTACCATTAAAATTATTGTTCGGTAAAGGCGAGAAATAAACAAAATTAGATAGTCCCATTTGCCCACCAATGCAAATGGGACTTTGCAATGATAGAGTTAAAAAAAGTATTTGATAATGAAATTTTAATGGTTTATCCCAATAACTAATCCCACCGAACACAGTAACCTAATCATACTATTCCCCATTTTGTTTACTAAATACAATTATCGTGGTATTAGGAACTAAACCAATTTTACCACACCTAAAAGATCAGTACCAAGATCCCTGGCGCACTGACAACCAACGAAAAGAAATAATCACAATAAATTACCTAGTTTTAAGTACAATGTAATTTTGAACAGCGAGTGCATTCTTAATTTAAATTTTGATATGGAAAAAAATCGGCGCGAATTTAGCCTTTGATCGGTCTGTGCTGTTTATTGTTGGGTTGGTACCATGTACGAAAAACTATTAAGATTACCTTTTTTTTTTTTTTTTTTAAGGATGGGAAATCATCAAATGACCCCCCCCACTCTGGGCGGAGCGGGAGGGAGTGTCAGACTCTTACTGACTAAAAACCATCCATGTTCCTTCCTCGCCTTTTACGTTCCGGGGCCGCGGTATCTCTTTCGAACAGGCCCGCAACCCCGGCAGGCTTCGGCCCTTGTGGGCCCCTCTCTTTTTGCTGACACTCTTTGAGGCGCGCGTGGAACACGAACGCGCCGTCGACACTGCCTGTCGTCCACAGGCCCGCATCTACGGTGGCCGGTAGCCACCTCGTGGCCCCCGACGCCCGTTGCGTCTCCCGCGGCGGCCGGGAAGAGAGGATCTCTCCCTCTCTCGTTCCGCCACCTCCTTCGCTAGCATAACTGCTTCGCAGAAGGAGGCGACGGCTTCCCATTCCGTCTCGCTCCGGACCATGGATTGAACCAGGGCCGGACGCGAGAGGTCGCCGCCGCCAATCGCCGCCACGAGGACACGGCGGAGCACCGCCCACGCAGGGCAGACTTCCACCGTGTGCTCCACCGTGTCCTCCGGTCGATCCTCGCAGTGGAGACACCCGGGCGATTCCTCCCGCCCGATTCGGTGCAGGTACCTCCCGAAACATCCGTGTCCGGTGAGGACCTGCGTCAGGCGGAAGGTGAGGACGCCGTGGCGCCTCTCCAGCCACTCCTCAAAGAGGGGACTTACCGCCACTATCGTGGCGTGCCCTTATTAAGATTACCTAACTAAAGCTTTAAACAATATTAAATTAAATATAAACAAAATTGTTTTACTTTCCATCAATCGATTTGCTAAATTCCGTAAATGAATTAATCGAATTAATCGAATTTTACAAAAAAATTAATCGATTTGAATAATCGCTTTCACACATCACAAATATAAAAAAAAAAAAACAAAAAAAAATGGTCGTCTATTTTCGATACCAAATTAAGTAGTGGTAATGAATATTACATGTTATTGGTCCTATATTAGTAAATTACGCTAAGATCTAGGTATTCTCATGTTGTTTATAATATTTGAAATGATATTTGTCATATCTGTTGTCGAATCTAAACGTGTCTGTGCATTGAGCTATATATACTAGAGATGCAAACCTCAACAAAATTGTCAAAAAAAGTGTAACCACCATTTAAACGCGACGACGTAGCTTTGAAACCATTAACATTTCAAAGTGAACGTATATTTGTCTCGCTTACACAAGTCACAAGAACAATACCATCGCCTTAATTAGACAAAGACGGCAATATAAACTTCCAATGGTGGGATGGGGTGGCCTACTCATGCGAAATTTTACCCAACTTTTTTAAGCCTTAAAAATATTTAATACATTTATAAATTAAATTAACTTTAAAATGTTCGAATTGCATATTTCTTTTTGGATATATTAAAAGTTTTCAACTAACTAGCACTTCACCTGTGACTTCATCCGCGAAAATAATTAATAGCGAGCATGACATACTCTGAACCGCCAGGGCACATTCAATTCAAGAAATAGTACTCGTACATAGTACTCACACAATATGGGCTATGCGATTACATAAAAGGTAAATGAAAAGTCAGTCAGTCTCTTTTTTCAGCTATTGGATTATTTCCACCCACTAAACACGGCGTGTTACTTCTTTAGGCACCCTACAGCGTTGTTATAAAAAAAAATACGAAGCACTTATTTCATCAATTAAAAATTCTCCCACAAATCTTGGAAACTATAACTAAGTTTTACTGGTAACACTGAACCTAATTGTCAAAATTCAAAATGTAAATTAATAAATTGCGTTTTTACGTTGATGTAAATCATTATAAAAACTCAGAAACAATAAAATTAAGTATGGAAAGTAATTCCGGTTAATTAATTATGTGTTTGTGATTTTAAATCGCACTCTTTCAATACGCATTTACACATTTTTTGTCCTGTGTCACTTCCGTAGGCATCTAACAGAACACTGAACTGACGTTAGCGACGCATATGTATCTGTACATATGTCCCGTGGCAACGCCTTGGCGTGGTAATTGCTAATCTAGTTACATATATATCTATGTGTCTGTGTGTTAAAATGTGAAAAATAAAATGTAAACAAACAAGATTGGCGCGAAACTTCGACTTTGGATATCAAAATATATAATTACCACTGCTTACTTAAATTGAACTATGGTTAAATTCGTCACATAATGAAATGACGAGTTATTAATTCTCAACATAGTGGAGCTTGGATGCCCGAAAACCCCAATTTTTATGATTTTTAGCGTCGGCTAGCACTGCCGTCAAAATGGCGATGAACGTATTTACGCATTTGGATTTTATTAGGGTAAATTAAGAATGTTGCGCGCTAAATACAGAACTTTGAATGGCTATAACATATGTAGATTTTCTTCAACTCTCTTAATTAACGCACACTCATAGTCCTACTTCCTACTAATATTATAAATGTGAAAGTTTGTTTGTATGGATGTATGGATGTATGGATGTATGGATGTATGGATGTTTGTTACTCTTTCACGCAAAAACTACTGAACGGATTTGGATGAAATTTTGCACACAGATGGTTTATAACCTGGATTAACACATAGGATACTTTTTATCCCGGTAGTAAGATCCCGTGGGACAATTTCAAACATCACGCGGGCGAAGCCGCTGGCAGAAGCTAGTGGTTAATATTTTAATTTATGTAATGAATTGCACGCCGTAAGGTAGACTGTAGCTCCTGCCGGGGTTGCGGGCCTATTCGAAAGAGATACCGCGGCCCCGGAACATATAGGGCGAGGAAGGAACATGGATGGGTTTTAGTCAGTAAATGTCTGACACTCCCTCCCGCTCCACCCAGAGTGGGAGAAGTCATTTGTAGAAAAAAAAAGATGGACTGTAGCCAATCTTATTAATTATGTACAACATCACCTGTGCCTACATTCAAAGCAAATAAAGATCTGATTCTGATTCAAAATTTATGAAACAGTGGTTTTTTTCTCGATGAAGAATGTCAATGTCCACATTCAAATTTTAGGGAAGGCGGGGGTCTAGATTGATGTACCGAACACGTGGTAAATGTGCGTAGGTGTCCATTCCACCATGCCAAAGAGATATTCCACTGCGACCCACGTCCCCGCTACGCATGGATGCGTGGCTGGTAAACAAATGAATAGCGCATCTAATGTGACAAACCTCTCCGTGCACATACTACGAACAGGCAGTGTTCTATCATGAAAGGGAACACGACCAGCTGTTGACCATTTTTTCGTTCAAAAAACTCACAAAGGAATCAAACTTTTTAAGCTATTGCATAGTTTCTATCGCGGGCCTTGAGCGTGGACACCGAATCCAAAAATTTCATAACGAAAATAACCTAACACCCCTCGTAAAAAACAAATGCAATAGCTTTACCGCGGCAGTCCCCGAGTGCCACATGTCTTTTTTTTTTATTTAACGTCAATCTATGCCATAAAAGCTGTTGCAGAGCACGTATTAAAGGTCAAAAGACAGGTCCACGGTTCCAGTTAATTGTTTTCTTTGGAGATAAACCGGCCAGAAACTCCATGGTTTGGTGTCCCGTCAGTAAGAGACACATTTTACAATATTATCTAAAATCTGTCAAACAAAAAACTAGTTTTTATCTAGCTACTCACTTATCGCCAGTAGTGTAGTATTTGCCTAACGCTTGCCCACAAACTACGTCCGGGGCGGAACCGTCGCAGTGTCGCAAGTGTGCGCGCACACTTAGCAGCGTTATAGCCACTTAAGATTGCTGGAGGCTTATTAATCTGTTTCTCAGTTTATAATGGAGGAAGGAGCCGTGTTAGCGTTACTGAGGACCGTTAAATAATTCAAAATGGCGTCTGTGAAAAGAAACGAAGCGTTGTGAATGTAGGGCACGATGGGATAGAATACTAGTTTATACCGTGACTTCACACTGAAGATCGGAGAGTTACCGCGAGACAAATTACTATCGTATATCCTAAAATAGATCATGATCTAACCATTTGCAACTTCTATCGAAACTCGTTCAGTCGTTAATTCAGGCAGGCATAACAAACAAAAAAAAGCATTTTCACATTTATTGATCGAGTAAGGATTTAGTTACGGTAAATGTTTTATGCGGGCTAGGCAGTCGTTCCAGGTAGTCAGTGGCCTTAAAGGCCGACGATCAGTCTTACCAAGTGGTATCGTATTAGCCAGGACCAACTGGGTTTTGGAGGTCAGATAGACAGTCGCTCGATATAAAATACCGCTACGTCCGGTAAGACTAGAAGGAGACCATAACATAGTTGGGAATTAGTAGTAGTAGTAGTTTGGGCGATTACTTTCAATCAACCTATAAATGGCTTCAAACATTTGTGACATAAAGCATTCAAAAGTGGTTTCCGTGCATTGGTTGACCAACTAGTTGAAGCCTACAAAATTGCTAAATTCATTAGTGTCATTGAATTTGAAAGTTCTATCGCGTGCGTTGATCAATGGCCACAAACAAATTCAGATTAAATGGTATTTAAATCCGTATCGGTACAAAACAGAAGCTGAAAATTGCTTTTCAGCTTCTGTTTTGTTGATCGTCAAAAAGGAGATTGTAAACATTAATAAAATATCCAATATCAATATTTTTGACTGGAGCCTAGACAAAATTACAGTTAGTGTGAGATAGGTCTGAGAAATGAATACCCTTATCATTTTATCAGACCCAGGCATCACCTGCCCAGCCTTTTCCCAACTTTGTAGTGGTCGGCTTCCGGATACAGCTGAATAGAACTATTTTACATGAAGCGACTGCCTATCTGAATCTGACCTACACAACCCAGTTGGTGCTGGGCAATGATATTATAAGTAAAAAAGCCGGTGCTGGGTAATAGGATACCGATACGATGATGAAGAATACGATACCCCTTGGTAACATTGGTTGTCAGACTTTTGGCCACTTACCAGTAAGCTGTCAGAGACCTACAATTGATAGCTGAGACCAACGGTTTTATGATTTTTCTTGGCGCGGATGAAACTCCAGTATGCAATGGTTAGCCGGGTCAATATTGGCTCACCTAAAGTTCTTTACCCGAAATTGTTCTTCCTAATGATTTGTAATCCGAATGATCACTCTTCCTAAAATTTTTCATACTAAAGTTTCCATTCATACTATTTGTATTTGATGTTCACAACACCTATGTTTCCGAAAATTGTAATTAATAATATCATAATGTAAATATAAACTCCTACTGTTTTTTATCATAACGCTTTTATCCCTAAACATATTTACCATAATATTTTCACTCATACTCAGAAATAAACATTTACCAAAGGTAATAAAAAATATATGTGGGTAGAAGATGATATTTATAGTTTTTTTTTGTTTTTGATTAAAGGTCGTCCCACTGATATTTGTCTTAAATGAATGAAATTCTGGTCAGAGTGTCGCACTATGAAAAAAATATTTAGAAAAATTTCGCGACCAATTTCGAGATAGCAGTTGGTCACAGTTCTAACCATTTTTTTTTTATCTTAAATGCCGGGGTGGAAAATCCTCGATGGATGTCCTCCGCCCTGGGGAGAGCGGAGGGGTCTGTCAGACTCGTACTGACTAAAAACCACCCCGGTGTTCCCTTTCCATACTTGCACCGGGGGTCATGGGACTCCTCAGACTGCGGGCCTGCTCAGACTGCGGGCCTCTAACCTAACCTAACCTATGGATCCCTTCCACATCGTTGTTACGACAAACGGTTAGTCGAAGAAAAAAACACCTAGACACTTTTAGCCTTAGGTATATTTAGGTGTTTTATTTTATGTGAAAATAAAGTTACGCAAAATTAATGTATATAATACTGATTATTATGAATAAAAAGAAATCTTAACAAAAATATATGACTTTGAATAATAGTGTAAAATATGGTTGTGTTGAGAAAATATAGGAAAACAAATTAAAGTATAATAGATGTTTATTGCTACTGACATTATGAAGTTTTGAATACTTCGAAATTATGAACATTAGAGACAGAGTAGTTAGGAATTGTGATTGTTCTGATGAAAAATGTTAGGAAGAACATTTTCGGATTCCAATTATCGGAATTGAAAATTTAGGTGAACTTTGGCGCACCCTGGTTGGCCACTCATCCACGGACCATCCAATCGATCGACCAGTGTGTCTGTTATTATTAAACCACGACGACTTTAAGAAACGCGGAAGACAAAACATTCTGCTCTCACCCCAGATAATTTAGAAAAAGATAAATTGAAGAAGTATGTACTGACAATATCCACAAACGTAAAAATATAAAAATACAAAACATTTTCAAAGTGATTTAAAAACGTCCTTGAAATTATCATTTCCTTCTATTTCACCCACATGCTCGTACCATAGCAGGAATTGCGAGTTTCCCTTCAGTAGCAATCAACTAAAACCACTCGATGTTATTAAAACGTAGGTTTTTGCTCATCAGTGTGAAAGCTGCTAATACCTGTGCGGTTGCAACGCGATACGGGCGCATTACGGAAAGAGGATACCGAGTGCTTCAATATATTATGTAAACGAATTCATTTAGAGATGCTAAAGTTTGAAAATATTATAAGATGATTTTACTAGGGATTCCAATCTCGATTCCACACTTTTAATCATATTATACTAGATAACCCGCGCAACTTCATCTGCGTCACAAGAGAAGGTTAGAGAGACTGTGCGTAAACCTTACAAGACAGACATAATTATGCTATCGCGGACTATTTATTTGGACTTTAAAAAAAGTGCAATTCCGATAAATTATTTGATATAATCATTAAATTAACACCTCATCATCTGCCTAGCCTTTCTGGCTTCCAGTCTAACCGAGTGCAGCAGAATACCAGTACTTTACATGGAGCGACTATCTGACCTCCACAACCCAGTTAATACTGGGTAATGTCACACCCCTTGGTAAGACTGGTTGTCAGACTATTTGGGCCGCTGACTACCTGTAACGACTGTCAAAGATGGACAATTGACAGCCGGGACCAACATCTTAACGTGCTTACCGAGGCACGGAGGAGATCAGATATTTTAGATAAAAATTGGTTGCCTGTAAAGTCGGTATACGGGCGAAAGTTTTACGTGACAACGACTTTGAGTGGTAAAATAATTTTAATGTGAATATTCATTCGTATAGTAGGAAGAAGGATGAAATGAACCGGTGTGTATGCCTATCTCTCTCACTCTCTCTCTCTCGCTCTGTCTCTCTCGCTCTTAGGCGGGCTAACTGTGCTCGAGTGGAAGGGACGCGTGCCTTTCACTTTTTATGTCTGTCTCTCTCGCTCTTAGGCGGGCTAACCATGCCCGAGTGGAAGGGACGCGTGCCTCTCACTCGCTCTCATTGTGAGCGCATAACGTGAGCGGAGCGTAACGCAGTTTCTTGAAGTGTCACCCGGCAAACCAATTTATAAGACGTTGTCACGTCAAAATTGTGTTAAGAGAGCGGAATTCCGCAAGCTGCGGGATGTCAATCAAATTCTAGTGGTTTATAGCTGATAGTGATACCTACCAGACCACCGATTCAAACCGAGGCGAACATTTTAAATGAGCGACTCAAAATACAACTTTATTTACTACACGAAAAGAAACATATTTCATTGATTCAATATCACTTCCGTCAGTACGGTCGCGTCGAGTCTCGAGATGTGAACTGACCATGATACTTAGGTTACGTCATTTGTGCTATGAGAAGTCGATTTTTTCCAACACTATGGAATTTCCTTCAAAATCCTTCGCATTAAAGTGTGCTATACGATTAGTGTGTGATCGAGTGAAGTTCCCACCCGTACGCATAATGCGCGCCTTGACGGGGAATTGCGGACATCAGCCCGTTATACAATACAATACAATACGATTAGAGTGCTGTCTTTTAATAGGCATTATCATCATTTCAGCCGAAAGACGTCCGCTGCTGGACATAGGCCTCCCCCAAGTGTCGCCACTTCGACCGGTCCCTTGCGACTTGCATCCATAGCTCCACCAGGTCATCGGTCCACCTAGTGAGAGGTCTTCCAACGCATCGTCTTTCGGTTCGCGGTCGCCACTCCAGAACTTTTCGACCCCATCGGCCATCCGTTCTGCGAGCAATGTGACCTGCTCACTGCCACTTAAGTTTGGCAATTGTTCGGACATTATAATTGTACACAATTAGGTTTTTTTTGAGTGAAATCTCATGTTTTGTTGTAGAATTCAATATAACGCAGTCAAAATATATTGTGCTGGTAGATGGATTGCATAGTAATGGAGTCATGGAGCTATTTATAGTAAAATATAACTTTAAACATTTGTACTTATTTAAAAAAATACAAAAAGTTGGAACTTTTACCCCCAATATCTCCTTAATTAGAAGGTTTCAAGGTATCGTCTAGAACTTCTTCTTCTTCTTCTTCTTCTATTGTCACAACCAGTTTGTTTCAAACTCCTAATTTAATAACATAAGTTGTTTTCATTTGAATCAATGAATGACAACTCCAGAACTAGGCACAATCTCATGAACCAACGTATGTATGAATACTGAAATTCAAACTTACTCTATAAATTAATTTATCTTACATCTGGAAAGTTGCGTGCATATATTATTAGTGATATATCGACGGCGAAAATCTAAAATTTGCTAAGGACTCATAAGCTTGCTGTCGGATTTTCAGCGTTCAGCTTAACGCCGACAATTGAATATCCTCCAGCGCGTTCATGTTCCTTACAACATTTTAACTTTCGACATGTGATATTTCTGTCAGTATGTCTTAAAGGGTTAGACTTGGAACTTGGTAGACTTCTTGTATGTTCGGTCTTCTGGGAGGCTTGCGTTGATGAAAGTTCTGTTTCTAACTTCTAGTTTTCATAATTTCAAAAACAATATTCAATAAAAGGATTTCTTGTAAAGTCTTATGTGCAAACAAAGAACAGTTTTGAATAAAAATCTCTTCCAATAAATATGTGTGCTTAGGCCATTTTTGTATTGAAAAATACATATTAAAAAAAAATCGAACACAATGGAAATTGATTGATGAATAAATAAATAGTACCACACACATTGTTTCGAAAAATCATCTTAACCTTACTTTTTCAAAACTATATTGGGGTCAGCTTCCAGTCTAATCGGAAGAAGCTATATACCATTATTTTACATGAAGTGACTACCTAACTGACCTTCACAACTCCGAATCCCTTGGTAAGACTGGTTGCCACAATTCGGGCTACTGACTACCTGTCAAATTTCAAAAATTGACAGCCTGACCATGGCTGTCAATTATGGCTGAAAGTGCCGAGCCTTTGAGGAAATTCGGTATGTCACAAAGAAAGAAAGAAAGAAAACTTATTTATTTGGCTTTGGCAAGTGAACACAACATAACAAAAATAGGAAGTAAATAAAGTAAACATTCAAAACTAAACTATAAAAGGTAAATAAAGAAACTTGAAACTGTACAGAAAACAAATGGGAAAATGTTGTGTGTCTCACGGCGGCACCAAAAAGGCCCAGTTCAGCAAACTGCCAGGCAGCTAGTGCCAGTAGTATGTCAAAATCAAAAATCTAAATCATAATATTTTATTTCACATAGGCCTGGATGGGCACTTATAAAACGTCGAAAAAGGTGCACGGTTCGCGTTGCATTCCATGGAGAAGAACCGGCAAGAAACTCCATGGTTACTCTTTTCAAATCATTTGGTATTACAGTATTTTTATGTTTCATTACAGCGTTAGTACTAAAGTATGGGGGGACAACGTAGGCCCGACAATAGGTCGTTGCTTCATCATCATCTTCCTGCCCTTGTCCCTTCTTGCTTGCTATACAAAAATGTAAAACAAAAGGAATATTTAACAAAAGCATCCGGGAATCTAAAAGGCCTTCAATGTTCACTCATTCACAAATAATAGGTAAAAAAGCATGTATACAAAGGTAAGTAAATTAAACAAAAATGAATATTTAATTAAAGAACTAAATTAAACAAGTGACACAAATATTATCAGTGCTGTAACTATTCTGAGCAAAATATGAGAAAAAATGATTTGAAAACTACTGCAATAATCTTAATCAAAAGAAAAAGAATAATGATATTGAGAATAGTTAGAGACGTCCACAAATCTGTGCCGTTTATGAGCTACTAGGGAAGCCGCATGCGCAGAAGGAATCATAGCCAAACTTCTTTGTCATCAACGTAGTCCTCGATTTTGTAATTTGCTTTTTTCATAAGGACACGTTTAATATAGTTTTTGAACTTTCCATCGGTCAGTTCTATAACTGACTTTGGCTACTTGTTATAAAAGCGTATACTGTTTATAATAAAAAAACTTGTTAGTTTTTGTTAATCTGAATTTAGGTATTACAATTTCATGTTTACTGTGTGTATTTATATTGTGGAAGTCGCTTCTAATTTTGAAAAGCCCTCGATTTTTGCGGACATATAAAATACATTCAAAGATATAAAGTGAAGGCAGAGTTAGTATATCGATCTCTTTGAATTTTTCTCTGAGTGACTCGCGAGGACCCATTTTATAGATCGCGCGGACATGTAATGGGTGGTCACCCATCCACAGACCAACCGACACAAGCACTACTGAACCAGAAGATAGACACGAGCGGCTGTTATTATTTAACTAATCGTGATTGTAACTATCTTAAGTATCAAAACGTTTGTAGTGTAAGCATGTCTTTACATAAGCTCCCTACGACAACCAAAATTCATATCGAGAGTCACAACTTTATATCAAAATGTATAGTGCCAAGTAAATATCGGCTAGTAAGGAGTTGACCAAGGAAATTGGGTCAGTCGAGCTCTGAGCGATGAATATCATTACTAGTAGACGTGACTGCGATTTAGGACATATTTTATGCTATTGGGTTAGTAACTATGTTGGGGCTGAGGGAAATAGGGTTTGGGTCTAAGGCCTGATTGAATGGCCTCACAAATAAGGTTTGTTCATTGTCAATATTAACTCTACTGCTTCTTTCGTCTAGTGGTCACAAGCTCCTCTGAGTACGAGACCCTGGTTCATTCCCTGTTCGCGGAAAGTGTTGTTTGGTTTTTATCATCGGCAAATATTCATTAGCAGTCTCAGATCTTTTTTCCTTTTCTCTAGGGATTCGTGCCCATTGGATGGCAATAAATTCGCTCCCAATACATGTAACTGAAAAAAAAAATTAAAGCATTTATTTCAAGTAGGCCAGTTACAGGCACTTTTGAACTGTCGAAACAAAGATGATGATTAAAATAGCAACAGTCTGGGACTGTGTGTCACAAGACTTATAACTATGAAAGAAAGAAAGAAAGCAAGAAAAAGCATTTATTAGCTCGCACAGGATAAAACACATCAAAATGATCAGTATAAAATTTACACAGTAAAAAAAACTTATATATATAAAAATTAAAAGAAACGAAACTCGTCCTGTACGAGGCCAAAAGGCTCCTATCTCAGCATGGTGCTGTAACATTAAAAAAAAGGTCACAGCGCTGGTAAAGTAATGTAGTTCCCTAAAATGTGACATGTGTGTGTAGCTGTTGTACCGACGCACATCTCTGAACTTGGCATGACGTCATGTTTTAATCATCATCATCATCATCCACAGCTCGAACTCACCCACTGCTGGGTATAAGCCTCTCTCTTCTTGTACCAATTTCCACGGTCCTGCGTTAGCCTCATCCAGGTTATTCCCCCGACGGCAACTATGTCGTCTGCCCATCTCTTTGAGTTGTGACAGCCGGGTGACATCCAGAGATTCTTAGCACCCTCATGTTTTAATTCAAAACCCTAATTTCCTACCTATAAAAACTTGCCATTTTTCTCAACAGACAAAGCTAAAAGTTTTCAGCTGTCAAAAGACTAACCACTTGTACTACTTTAGCGTCATCTTCGACAGATTTTCGGAAGTGTCTTTTAATTAGTTTGAAAATTTGAGGTAAGTTTAACTCTTGAACAATTGTAAAGATATTTAGTCTCCTTTGGTGTTCATCTGTAAATAAAATACAACAATTAAATAGTAAAGTGGCCACAGCTTAATGATACGTTGTCTTTTTTAAACTTTCACGATCAGAACACATTATAAAACTAAAGAAGACGGGTATTTATCGCGAATTTACTTTTAATTTAATCCCGACGTTTCAGACTTCAGTCTCCCCGCGACCACGGCTGGTGCAATCCGGTCGAAACGTCGGGATTAAATTAAAGGTAAATTCGCGATAAATACCCGTCTTCTTTAGTTTTTTAATGATACGTTTATGTAAATCATCATCATCTGCCTAGCCTTTTCCCAACTATGTTGGGGTCGGCTTCCAGTCTAACCGGATGCAGCTGAATACCAGTATTTTACATAGAGCCACTGCCTATCTGACCTCCACAACCCAGTTAATACTTGGAAATACGAAACCACTTGGTAAGACTGGTGTCAGACTTTTTGGGAGACTGACTACCTGTAACGACTGTCAAAGATGGACAAATGACAGCCCGTGCTTTCTGAAGCACGGAGGAAACTCGGTATGTAAGGGTGGTAACCCATCTACTGACTAACCTAGTCAAACACGGCTTAACCTAAAGATCGATACAAGCGGCTGTTATTATTTAGCCACGGGCTCCTCGCTTCGCTAGCTCGACGCAACTAGTAATCCTTACTAACCCTCAGAAAATCTTCACTTCACCTTTGTAACCCAAAATCAACCCTAAACCACGGAACCACAAAGCTATTTATACAGAAAAAAAAAGCACTGTAAAATTCAGGTTGGCAGTAGGTCCTCAAGCGCGCGCTAAAAGCTAGCTGGAGTCAAGAGAGGCGCACTCGGTGAGGTCGGTGAGGGCACGGGAGGGCGACGGAGGGCCCTCCGTGCGACCTCACACGCTATTTACATCAATCTACTGTAGTTTCGGGGTTAGGAATATGCACGATTGTTTTCACGGTTTTGTGGAAGATTTTTTTTGGAGAAAGAGTGTCCAATCAGCTTATAGCTAAATGATGACTTTCGTACGAGTCAATTTGCAAGGTTATAGAATTTATTAACGAGGTCGATTCAAGGATGCATAACGATTCCTTCGATCTTTGATGGTCGTAACGGGTAGTCAGTACCCCGAAAGTCTTACAACCAGTCTTACCAAGAGGTTGTTCAAGGGGTTTAACTCAGAAATATTAAATGAATGGTTGGGTTGAGAGAGTTAGTCGCCACATCCTACTTCCTATCCTACTTAAAAAAACTACTGAAGGAATTAGGCCCGGACACAAAGGGCGAGGAAGGAACTTGGATGGGTTTTAGTCACTAAAAGTCTGACACTCCCTCCCGCTCCGCCCAGAGTAGGAAAAGTTATTTGATGATTTCCCAACCGAAAAAAAAGGGATTAGGAAATTTTGCACACAGATAGTTTGTAACATGGATTATAACATGGGTAGTATGATCTCGTGGGACAATTATCGAACTAATTGCGGGCGATGCCGCGGGTATAAATAAACACGTTAAAAAAAATAGAATTCTTAAAATGGACTAAAACGAATGACGAAATCCGAATGGACTATAATAAAGTCATAATAATTATTAAGCACATTTTAAGAATGTTATTTTTTAAAGTGATTCATATTATGATTCCGCTAAAGCGGCCATTTTAGACCAGCTGATTGCAAGCTACAAGCTGACCCCAACATGGGAAAAGGTTTCAATGTACTTAATTTGTGTCCAGCAACCACTTCAAATTTGTCCGAAAAAATGTAACTCCGTAACCCTCTATAACTGCACTACTTTGATTGGAGATAAAACTACCATTATCCCCAAAAACCGAACTCCGAATCCATACAGTTAAAGAAAAGTGCTTTCAAATTTTTATCTGACCCTCTGAAACTAGCGAATAGCTATAAAAACAATGAGAGCGCCACGATTGTGCCAAAAACAATATTCGGCGGACGAATGGCCCGAAAACGCCCCGTAATGCCCTGAAATGCCCCAAAATGCCCCGAAACGGGCCATAGCCGGCCGTAACGCGTCCGTGGACAGGCTGCCATCAGCGCAACATGTCACGACCTGTGTAATAAAATGTCCCTGTTCCTCTTGATACTTACGGAGTGTTTAAATGGAGAACATGTTCCGAGGCACTTTGTCACGCATTTCAAGCATTCTTTTAATCAAAGCTCCAACTGTCTTATACATTTTTAAACTTTTGCGATAAGCACAATCAGTTTCAGAAAAACAAGACAGAAAGCGAGTAATAGCTTAAACAAAATATGGCCAATTACAAGTTTCCACGTGTATTACGTGATACTGCCCGAGAGTTTTTCTATCAAGAGTGTAAAACATCTTTTAACGATGCCAAAAGTCACTAAACTTGTTCTCCCCGTCATTGCTACTGAAGCTGCAACTGCAACTTCAGTAGTCTACTGAAACTGCAACTCTTCTGAAGTTACTAGAGTGTTGCTGGCAACTACTGAAGGGATTAGGAAAAAAATGCATACGCTCATCTTCAACTTCAACTTCTGGACTGATTTTTGGAGACCAGTTTATAAATCACACAACCTTCTCACAGTTCCTTGTATTTATATTTATGAAATTGCACTATATAATAAACGTACAGTAACACAGTATTTACTTGCCATGCCTGCATGCAAATTTTATGGCAAAATAATGTCAAATCGCACTACATATTATTTTACCATCTTTACCACATTTATTGCAAATAAATAATTTTGACTTGGACGTTGACTTTATTGCATTTTTTTGTTCTACACAATACCTGGGAACTTTCTAGTTACGGAGATATTGGGGGTCAAAGTTCCAACTTTTTGTCAAGTTTTGTTTTGAATACTAAGTTTTTATTGTAATGTTTTTACTTTAACCCTACACCTCTACGAACACTCAGCTACGAATCCATTCATCAGCACAATGTTTTATGAGCGTGACATTAAGTTCTGCCACAAAACATGATTTTTCACCCCCAAAAAAAAATATTACTAGCAATATTTTTTTGCGGAAAGCTCACATCAAACTAAGTGTTTGATGTACAGGGCCCCGATTCTCTTATTGCAATAGTTTCACGATAGTCTTTTATTGATATCATTATTGTTGATGAATGGCAATGGGATCGCTATTGCCATTTTGCTTTAAGTTCATATTCTGCTACATTCATCTAATGGTTCGATCAATGGTCTCGTAGTTGTGTTTGAATGGCATTGTTGTATTGCCATTATTAAAAAACCTGTTAATAGAAAATATACTATTAAATTTAAACTGTTATTCGTGCCAGATATCATTTTTCTTACAAGTGTTATAAATAATCTTTATTAAAGAAGCCTATATAGACTGCAATCTAAAATAGTGCTAATTGAGCAAATTTCCGCTCTAATTCTCAAAGGAACTGTCAAAATGTTGGCAGATTACCGCGTAAGTCAGTCATTCATTTGTCATTATGTACGAGACTACTATTATAAGCTATTTCTTTCAATGCAATGTCCGTGATTGTTCATTGGATAGTCATAATGACGCCATGATGTTAGTAGATCACTAAACTTGTCACAATGAACAATTATGAGATCAATGAAAGACTATCATGACACTATTGCAATAAGAGAATCGGGGCCCAGAATGCTTGGTTGTCGGCTTCGTGATGAGGTGGTTTACACCCTGTATAAACTCAAGTTGCAGATAACTTTAACATTAGTTCTTCATTGTTTGTCACTGATGGCGATGTAGTATTATCGTGCTGCAGTACTTTTTGTAGTGTCGCTACAGACTTATAAAAAAAGTAGGCATTAGACACGAGCCTAGCGAAGTTGGAAAAAGCTACGCGGTAAACGATGTCTTTACTAAAACGGGTATTCCGCAATTCAAAAACCCTTACAAGCTAGACAAACGTTCGATCTGTATATCCCAACATTGTCCTGTATATTTTTACGACGTCCACCATCCATTATTAAGACGGTATCGAGCTCAGTTCATAATAAACAAATAATAATTCATGGTCACTACGTGCCTGACATGTATTGCATTGTTTTTATATTAAGTTGACATTTTGCTGCCGTATTTAGGAAATTACTTCAGAAACAGCTGTTTCTATTATCGATATAATGGATTGTAGTATGTACCTTGATTCGTTTTTTTTTTGTAAACGTTGTAGATTTTTTTCCTGTATCGTGGGTGCGTTTAGGAACATAGTCCTTTACTAAAATAAAATAAAAATACCGCTGGACATTAACACACAGCGCCACCTAGTGCCACACTAAGCAAAGCTTGTGTCGTGGACACTAGATAGTTGATATACTACATATATACTTTTTTGTTTGTAAATACATACTTATTATACATATACACATCCATGACTCGGAAACAAATGTCCATGCTCATCACACAAACATTTGCTCCTACCGGGATTCGAACCCAGGACCTTAGGGTCCTGTGCCTTACGTTCTTAGGAACGTAAGGCAGCATCACTACCACTACGCCAATCGGGTCGTCAACATAAACATGTAGCGACAGTCTATCTGACCCTGACAACCCAGTTAGTACCGGGTAATGTGATACCCCTTTTAACGAATGAACTCGCATGCAAAAAGACGTCATTTAATCAAATTATAATGAGCAATAATCTTCGTCATCATCATCATCATCATCATTTCAGTCGAAAGACGTCCACTACTGGACATAAGCCTCCCCCAAGAGTCGCCACATTGATCGGTCCCGTGCGACTCGAATCCAGCGGATTCCTGAAACCTTCACCAGACCGTCGCGTCGGTCCCCCCACGGATGGCCTATGGGGCAGAATAGTTCTGGTTCTTCGAACAGTTCTGGAGTGGCGACCGCGAACCGGAAGACTTTGCGTTGGAAGATCTCCCATTAGGTGGACCGATAATCTTCTTTTTTAAATATTATCCTGCCACAATGTTTTCGTACGCTAAAATATCTTAAATTGGTGCTACTTTTAGGCACTCTGCCAAAGTACACGCTAAGTAAAGATTCTTAACGTTAACGTTTTTAGGCCTTCTGTAGGCTATAAAAACGTTTAAAAACCTTACTTCCTTATTTTTACAAGTAAGTTTTTTTTCAAATATTATAATAGTTGCTAACTGGCTGACAAGATTATTTTTTATTTTTTTGTCGCATTCAGTTTTGAACTCAAGCTGTTCAACACTCATCAACAGAACAGAAATCTCCTCACCCTTGAGGAAAATCACACGGACATTCTCGTAACTGGAAGACATTAAAACTTGAAGACATAAGTATAACTATTTGGAGAGGATCATTTCCGACCATTACACGGCCGATCGGGCACCCGGTCTATCTGACCTCTTTAGTCTACGCCTGCTTACTCGGCAACCCGGGAACTGAAGCCCGCAGTTGCGAAACGGGATACATGAACATGTTTTCCGGGCTAAGGTAGAAAGATTCTAAGAATGGGTTGTTTTAGTTGGGTAAATATTCTTTAGAAGGAATTCTGCATGTAAAAATACGCCCTGAATGCAGAATTACGACAAAAATAAGTTGTCATATCGACTTTTGTCATTGTACCTTGATTAAATCTGTATAACTAGCTGGCCCACGCAACTTCGTCTGCGTCACATAAGAGAGAAAAACGAAAGGAAAAAAAAAACCGTTTTTGCAACATTTTTCATTGCTGCTCCGCTCCTATTGGTCATAGCGTGATATTATATAGCCTATAGCCTTCCTCGATAAATGGACTATCAAACGCAAAAAGAATTTTTCAATTCGAACCAGTAGATCCTGAGATTAGCGCGTTCAACCAAACAAACAAACAAACAAACTCTTCTGCTTTATAATATTAGTATAGATTTTACCAGCATCCTTTAGTTATACAATCCCACAGCCTAAGGTTTGAGTCCTGGGTTTTGGTTGGCTGATTCCCGGGTCGCGCAAAGTGCTACTGTTTTTTTTTTCATCAAGAAATTCTCAGTAGCCGCCACGGAGCCTGAATTTGTGCCTGGCTGATAGCAAAACGCTCGCCCCCTGAGACTTAAACATAAATAAAGAAAAATAAATTGTGTACTACATATTAATTACACCTCTACCTATTCTTCAGCGATGTGGACAAATGATATACGCGTGATGTTATGTTACATGAAGTTCGTGATCTTGAGAGTTAAATAAACGCAATCTAAAATTTTATAAGTCATCATCGAAATGAATGCGACTTGTAAAAGGCACGATTAAATTAAATTCGAGCTAAATTAGCAACTCTATTTGTGGTGGTTCAAACTTCGTTTGAAATGCTCTTAGAATAAAGTTCTAATCAGCTTGCACTACGAAGTGGTTGTTACGTCAGCCACTGCGGGCCAAATAGCGCGAAATGAGTGGTTTCGATCGATTTACAAAAAAACTATTGATTGGATTAAAAAGCTGAAACAGTATCATGCTAAAATATTGCTTGTAGAATTATTTGTCGAAAAATCAGAATGATCGCATGCATATTAGTATGTATTTTATTGTTGAAAGATATTTTTAGAGATAAGTTCGTGATTTCTTTTTATGGAGCCAAATTAATTGTATAATGTTTTCAAAACAGTATCATGCTAGCATAATATCCTGAAGAATATCATATATTTTCTTGTCTTGTTTATGGCAGTGAATCATATACTTTTAGTAATTATAAAACTCGAGTTTAGCTCATGTAATCGCCTTAATTACTCATACAGTGTTGCTTTACTAGACGGTCCTTTATCTCAACTTTGATAATGTATTAATAAAGGCTAAAGTCTCAAGACGCCTAGACAAACGAAAGTGGTGCTCAGGTGCTAATCCCACAACGACAAGTGACCAATGCGTTCCCGCCACAAGCGATTAAACGTCAAATTGATGGACGCCATCTTGGTACGTCATCGCTCACGCGGGCAACGGCAATTACTCACAGTGCCAGGCGCCAATTAATTTAAGGTATTTATTAATATTATAAATAAACTCTCTTACGCACCTTTCGTCGGGGAAAAAAGGAAATATTCGATAGTCTATGTACGAGTACATCTACACTGATATTATAAAGAGGAAAGATGTGCATCGTTGTATATTTTAACGCACAAATTTAAAAACTACTGAACCGATTCTAACTATTTTTTCACCAATATGAAGCTTAATTATATACTGTGATATTATAAAGCAGAAGAGTTTGTTTGTTTGTTTGTTTGGTTGAACGCGCTAATCTCAGGAAGAACTGGTTCAAATTGAAAAATTATTTGTGTGTTGGATAGCCCATTTATCGAAGAAGGCTTAAGGCTATATAACATCACGCTGCGACTATTAGGAGCGGAGCAGGAATGAAAAATGTTGCAAAAACGGGGATTTTTTTTTCCTTTCGTTTTTCTCTCTTATGTGACGCAGACGAAGTTGCGTGGGTCAGCTAGTCATGTTATAAATTGTATTTATATCATGCAAATTAAACGAGCTATCACAATTTTTGCGGACGAAGTCCCGGTCAAAGTGCTAGTGTATGGATAAAAATGCTTCTTTTTCACATTTTTTGCGATTGACGTAGTGGTAGTGACGCTGTCTTACGTTCTTAGGGTCCTGGGTTCGAATCTCGGTAGGAGCAAATGTTTGTGTGATGAGTATGGACCTTTGTTTCCGAGTCATGGATGTTTATAAATGTATAATAAGTATGTATTTACAAACAAAAAAGTATCTAGTGTCCACGAAACAAGCTTTGCACTAGGTGGCGCTGTGTGTTAACGTCCAGCGACATTTATTGATTTATTATGTTATTGGGTCCGGTCTGGCTAGACCAACAGCGGATACTACCTACAAACTAAAAGCTATCAGGAAGGATCGAAGAATATTGAAATCTTCAACAGTACACACTGTATGTACGAAGATTTGTGACGGGCAATAAACTCCATGACGTGATACGTGTGTGTCTACTATAGGCGACCTTTAACGGGAATACCAGCTGTGATGATATGCAAAATCGAATGCGGTGGTTAGTGAACGTCAATAACAAGATAATAATATGAATTCGGAGTGACCTATGATCATTTGAATGCCGAAAGGTCATATGTAGGCAAAGGTTCGACCTACGTTGCATTTGGTTCAATCTGGTTTCGTTACGTAAATAGGCCGATGGTCTGGCAGAACTAATGGAAAGCGGTTACCGCCACTTACGGACACATGCAACAGGGAATGGCCTTGCGTCCCCGACGTTACCAATAATATTAATAGCATCATGAATCGCCTGTAACGTCCGAGATACAGAGTGTAAACCACCTCATCACAAAGCCGTTAACCAAGCAATATTGCGGGGGTCATGGAGGTGTTAAAAGTCAAAATCTTACAAAAAAACTTGTCAAAAAGTTGTAGCTTTGACCCCCCATATCTCCGTAACTAGAAAGTTCCCAGGTACGGTGTAAAACAAAAAAATGATCGCAATGATGGGGAGAACAAGTGCCTTGCGGCTTGGTGAAGAAGTGTTTTACACCCTTTATAAGAAGACCATGAAGACCCCAAATAATTCTTATTCTTATTCTTTATTGCACACAAAAAAAACAACAAATATACATATTACTTGCAATAATATAGCTTATGTACAAAGGCGAGCTAAATTTTAAATGTAATGTTAATAAATGTAATGTAATGTAATGTAATGTTATGTTAAATGGGGATAAGGAACAGGAGAATGATGATGTTTCGTCTCTATTAGTCGTATTGTCATGAATTACTTCCTCTCCAGTCCATCCATCGTTTCTTTAGTTCTCTTACTGTTAAGTATGTTTACTATAATATTTACTATCATCATCATCACCAGCCTATAATGTTCCCACTGCTGAGACACGGCCTCCTCTCAATGAGAGGGAATGTGCTAGAATCTACCACGCGGGCCCAGTGCGGATTGGTAGATGTCACATGTCTTCGAATCTTTGGTTTTAGGACAGGCCGGTTTTCTCACGATGTTTCCTTCACAGTTTTGAGAGCAGCGGTGATGAAATAAATTACTTAAAGTACCTGTCTGGTTTTGAACCCACGACTTACTGTTCGTAATTCGAGGCCGCCACCACTGGGCCACCGCTGCTCTAATATTTACTAAATTAGCTTTAAATCCTCAGCATCTAAGACGTTTATTCGTCAAAACCACACCACGTGTGCTGTCATAACAACGTATCTTCAAATTTCCTTCAGTAACAAACAGTAATTTAATTCTACAGCGAACAATTGCATTAGTATTCCCGTCACGGAGGTGTGACTTGTACATCATAATAAGATAAAGTCTAGATTTGTGACGTCAGTTTGTGACGTAACCACTTTGTGACTGTGTTGTATGATTTTAGAATTAGGTGAAATGCTCATTCTTGAGAATTTGTGACGTGCATTTCCTCTAAACGCATGCATTTCATCTTTCATATTGTTTTACTTAGCAAATCATCATCTGCCTAGCCTTTTCCCAACTATGTTGGGGTCGGCTTCCAGTCTAACCGGATGCAGCTGAATACCAGTATTTTCCATGGAGCGACTGCCTATCTGACCTCTACAACCCAGTTAATACTGGGAAATACGATACCACTTAGTAAGACTGGTGTCAGACTTTTGGGGTCACTGACTACCTGTAACGACTGTCAAAGATGGACAAATGACAGCCGGGACCAACGGCTTAACGTGCTTTCCGAGGCACGGAGGAAACTCGGTATGTAAGGGTGGTCACCCATTCACAGACCAACCTAGGCAAGCATGGCTTAACCTAAAGATCGACCCGAGCGGCTGATATTATTTAGCCATGAGCTTTTTCTTTACTTTGCAAATAAATACAGATTAATTGTTGCAATATTATTGCTTATAGCTTAGCAGTGCTTTGCTTTCATGTAAGACGCCATAGAAGGACATCATCTTCATCAACCTATTAACGTTCCTGCTGCTGGGACACGACACGGGGGCATAGAGAGGACATACACTGACCTTATCGGTGAGGTTCTTCAGAATGGCAAGATAATGGCTAGATAAGTAGAACTCTGAACGGAGAAGGCAATAACCACATAACCGCACATACTTCCTATGTGCGGTTATGTGGTTTCTGTTCTGGCCATGGAAAAAGGCGTGAGTATGTGTATTATTAACCGACTTCTAAAAAAGGAGGAGGTTCTCAATTCGAACTCACGACTGTTCGTAAGGAAGGAAGATGTTTCTATTTTTTTTTTTTTTATGTTCGGGCATAACTCCGTCGCTTGCCAACCGATTTGGAAAATTCTTTTTTTGTTGGAAAGGGTATTCTTTCCAAATGGTTCCATAGCCACCAAGTCGGGATCTGATGATGGAATCTTGGCGAAATCGAGGGAACTCTTCAAATTTTATATGAAAACGTGTTGCGATTTTGGTATTTTCTGCAACAAATGAAGCATTTGCGTTTGATAAGAACCATTCTACCATCAGATCTGATGATGAAGCTAAGAGTAAGGGCGGGAGCACACGATGCGTTGCGGCGGCGGTGCGGCGCCGGAGCGGTGTCGCTGCGTCGTTTTACATAGAAATATCTGTGGTATGTCACACGATGCGCTCCGGCGCCGCACCGGACTTGCAACCACCGAGACGAGGGGGGAGGGGTGAATGCGTTGCGACGTCGGAGCGGTACCGCTCAGTTCTTTACTGTCCAACGCTGCTGGGTCGCCGGCGGCGCTGCTGCGACATAATAACGTTGCGGCGCCGCACCGCTCGTGTGCCCGCTGTTACGGTGAAATCTTTACGGTGCGGCGCCGCAACGCATCGTGTGCCCCCGCTCTCATGGAACTCCATAATGAGACAATGTACCATAGTCGTGTTTGGGATTGTTGTAATTGTAACGGTATGCACTTTCCATGTGAACCACTAAAAAGTGAAAACTTTTTTGCAAAAAATAAAACCGAGTTCAAAAAAAAGAAGTAAGTTTTATTTTTTTACTGAAATATGGAGATGACTACTTCCGCCTTAGTTTGATTTTTCTTGGATAGGTCAAAATAGGTTTTTCTATTAGGACCCAGTATCCATACCAGGCACTAATACTGATTAGTGTCTGGGTTATAGCAATGGGCTCACTGCTCATTACATGCGACCAAAAACAACTGGCGAAATGTACTTTTACCACACAATTCTGCCTATCCTTTTACAAAGAATGCAAGCATGATATCATACACAGTTTTAGGCTTTCACTGTTTGAAACTAAACTCAACCCAAGATCATGGCGCTTGCAGTTGAAATATCGGTAGCTCAAAATAATAATTCATAATCACGGAAGATATCCCGTAAGTGACAAAAAAGGGTGTAAAACACCTCTTCACGAAGCCGAAAGGCGCTTGTTCTCCCCATCATTGCGATATTTTTTTGTTCTACACCATACCTGGGAACCTTCTAGTTACGGAGATATGGAGGGTCAAAGTTACAAGTTTTTGACAACTTTTTTTTAAATACTAGTCTTTTTGTAAGATTTCGACACCTCCACGACCCGCGTGCTATTCAATCTATTCATCATCACAATGTTTTAAGTGCGTTACATTGTTTTCTACCACAAAACATGATTTATAACCTCAAAAAAAAAAGAATATTTACGTTTGTTGTTAGCTTGATGTACAGAATGCTTGGTTAGCGGCATTGTGATGACGTGGTTTACACCCTGTATAAGTTTAGCATGATATCATGTTTTCTGTAAAGTAAAATTTTATATAACTTTACACTATATTTCTCCATACATTTCCTTACGGTATCCTTTCGGAATGTATGTGAAAATAGGATAAGTAGCACAGATACATAATGTACATACATACATAGTTCGTTCACATCTCGCGTTTAGAGATTTATTCCTCTTGTAAGCGAGCGTAGCGTGACGGTGTATGTACCTGTACTTATATACTTAGTTGTTATACATTTTCATATGCGGTGGAATACTATTGTAGATCGAGGAAAGTTGGGTAGAATTTTTAGACTTATGATTTTGAATTGGCAACACGTAGTCATCCGGAATATCTCAATAGCAACCACATAGTCCACGTTAGTACCTGAAGAGTAGCGGTGGCCCAGTGGTGACGGCCCCCACTTACGCCCAGTCGTGGGTTCGAACCCAGATAGGCGCATTACTCTGTGTAATTTATTTCATCACCACTGCTCTCAAATCGGTGAAAAAAATATCGTGAGGAAGCGGCATGTCCTAGAACCAAAAATTCGAAGACATGTGACATCTACCAACCCACACTGGGCCCGTGTGGTGGATTATAGCCCATGCGCAAAATACGCGCTTTGACGTGGAGTTGCGGACACCAGCCCGATATACAATACACAATATCAGCAGGTGTGGTGGATAATGCTTCTTTCTTTCTTTTTTTATGGAATACCAATTTTTCTAGAGGACCTTAGTAGGTGACATTTCGCCGTTAAAGGGTTACTTTTTTCTACAACATGTTTCTATACAGTTGATTTAAATTTTCCGGTAGCTTATTTCAAACCAATCCATGTTCGAATTTTCTGTTAACATTTTTGCTAGCAAAATGTCATATTGTAGCTGGAGTAATAATACTGAGTTTGTGGCAGCGGTCGGCAGTGGCCAGCAGCTTTGCTGTAGTGCCGCTTTGATGGGCCGTGTGATGTCTCACGGCGCCGCGAGTGTACGCGCGTCTACCCTTCGAGTCTTTCAAACGATACTATGAATTTTCTAATAGAGATAAAGCATAAAATGTTTTGATAGTGAAACTTGCGACTGCACTGTCGCCATTTCGGTTTGAATTAACCCTTAAAACTAATGCATAAAACGTTAAATTTATGAAAAATCTTCAGTCATTTTATTGGCCTTATTCATATTTTTTTCAGTAAAAATATCTAAAATATCTATATATCTATATCTAAGTGTCTGTCAAAAGATACCTCGTTTAGTTCAGAGTGTTGATTTTTCATGTCAGTATGACAAAATATCATTATCATACTTGACAACGTAAGTATTTCAAAGGCTAGCAACATATATATCTTCGTGTAAGATATGTACAACAAAAGGTTTAAAGTCGATTTCCTATGTAGAATGGGGCGAAGATTCAAGTTGTCATCCTGAAGAATAGGGTGGGGCTTTAGTAGGAAATCTAGCGATAGCGTTTGCGAAGTTTTCAGTAGCTTATGTCATTTCATAACACATTTGAATTTTCTACCATCATTAAGGCCCATTTACACAATAGAAGTTTTTTGCCTATTGCATACAATAACATTGAAGTAATAAATGACTGGCATTGTCTAAACAACAAGTCGCATTCTTGCTTCTATTGGCAATTTTTCCATTAAAAACTGTTCTTGGTTACATAAAAACAGCACACACAATCATTTCTTATGCAATTTTTGTTTGTATTCAATTGGATTCTGCCTTCATTTGCAAATATGAGTACAGTGAGTGAGAGTGTTGATTGTTCCTAATATATAATACTAGCTTCTGCCCGCGACTTCGTTCGCGAGAAGTTTGATATCGCAACGCATCGCCTGCTCAGCGAAAGCTTTTTTCCCGCTTTCAACGATTCTTATTGCTGCTCCGCTCCTACTTATCATAGCGTGATGGAATATAGCCTTCCTCGATAATTGGACTATACCTACAACGCAACAAGAACTTTTCATTTCGAGTTGGTAGTTCCTGAGATTAGCGCGTTCAACCAAACAAACAAACTCTTCTGCTTTATAATATTAAGTATAGATTTGCTTTCAAGTTTTTAAGTAGTATCCACGTGTAAACAGTTGCTTGCAATTCTTGAAGGTCAATTATTGCGCTTAAATTATTGCATTCAGTTAGTGCACTTGTATGTTCAAGAAACTGGGATCATGTAAATGAGGCTTTATTGTCGAAAGAATGACCATTTGTCTGGGTCCTCTAACATAACGCTTGTTATCTTTAGAGGATAAGGCAGATATGTACTTGATAGTACACTCACATTTCTCAAGTTATGTTAAAGTCCCATGTATAGGGGGCTAGCCTAATGCCATTGACAGGTCGCAAATCCAGAATCCGTGACTGATACTAAAAAAATCCTGATAGAAAAGCCCAATAACAATTTGCTCATCCTGGGAAAAAACCCTGGACCTCCTGCTTAGAAGTCGTGTTAGTGAACGTATGGACCAACGAGGCAGTCTATGAAGTGTAACTAACATCATTCATTCAACATGAATGCGACTACATGAGCTAAACGCGAGTTTTATAATTACTAAATGTATATGATTCACTGCTATAAACAAGACAAGAAAAATATATAATATTCTTCAGGATATATGCTAGCATGATACTGTTTTGAAAACATAATACAATTAGTTTGACTCGATAAAAATAAATCAAAAATATCCTCCTAACAATATAAAACATACTAATATGCATGCGATCATTCAGATTTTTTGGCAAATAATTCTACAAGTAATATATTAGCATGATACGGTTTCAGTTTTTTAATCCAATCAATAGTTTTTTTGTAAATCGATCGAAACCACTCATTTCGCGCTATTTGGCCTGCAGTGGCTGACGTAACAACCACTTTGTAGTGCAAGGTGATTAGAACTTTATTCTAACAGCATTTCCCGACCGCCGACGACCCGATTGGCGTAGTGGTAGTGACGCTGCCTTACGTTCTTAGGGTCCTGGGTTCGAATCCCGGTAGGAGCAAATGTTTGTGTGATGAGCACGGACATTTGTTTCCGAGTCATGGATGTTCATATGTATAATAAGTATGTATTTACAAACAAAAAAGTATATAATATGTAGTATATCAACTATCTAGTGTCCACGACACAAGCTTTGCTTAGTGTGGCACTAGGTGGCGCTGTGTGTTAATGTCCAACGATATTTATTATTATTATTTATTATTTTCAAACGAAGTTTGAACCACCACAAATAGAGTTGCTAATTTAGCTCGTCTAAGCGCCTTAACTTCGATCCCTGGGCCCCAATTCTGCTATTTATATAAAATCGTCACTCCAACACGATGCCCTTCCCATCCCATTGTAATTTTGCTTAAGTTCGTAATTTGCTAAACTCACAATGGTCGATCAATGGTCTCGTAATTAAATTGTGTTTTAATGACATTATCGTATGGCCATTATTATAAAACCTACTACAAATGGTTTTCGAAATTTATTACTAAATGCGAACATTATAATAAATATTATTTATGTACGTGATTATCATTCTATATGATATTTCTTTCAATGAACCGTCATTGGTTGACCATTGAAAAGTCTTATTGACGCCATTATATTAGTAGATTAGCAAACTTGTCAAAACTTGATCAGAATAGTCTATTAATCGTTGAAATCAATGATCGACTATTCTGACACTATTGTAATAGCAGAATAACCTCGCTTCCATCAGTTAGTATCTCTCATTTTGTTCCTACTCAAAACCAGTAAAAGTACACTTATATATTGTCACTTACGGGATATCTTCCGTGATTATTTTTGTTATTTTGAGCTCGCGATTTTAGTGAAAATAAGTTGAAAGTGAAAGCTTAAAACAGTGTTTCAGTAAAAGTACCTAACCATACCGATGGAAGTATCGAAACCAAAAACCCTGAAGTTTCATAAACCCCTTCGAATGTTCCGAAAATACAAAATAAGGTCACCGCACACCGCTCACCGCTACCTCCCACTACTACGCCACAACCCCATAATATGTTTAGGGACCTCTCTTGGTAAATGCGTGTGGGAATTTCCTTTTAGCGTCCAGATGTCCCTGACTATACATAATGTACCATACGTCATAATTCTCCTTCAGGCATTGTCTAGTTTTTTGTCACGGCCCGGGACGGATCGACTAAGTTTGGGCCTCTTTTTAGGACGTGAGTCCGTAAGATGTTATTATTGGATGTCTTATGCCCGAAATTGGGACAAAAAATATTGTAGGAAGGGGTGAATGATGTCTAGCCTGACCTTATTTGTGTGGAAATATTGGGTTTGAAGATTGAAGTGTAATAAAAGTAGGTTTTAGCTATATCTAGTAGCGAAGATAAGATAATCTGTCGATGTCTGATCGGGGGTAAGGAATGCTCAATATGAGATATAAAGAAATATTTCTTGTAGAATGGTTTCCATTTCTAGATGGGACTTTTTGATATTTTGTAATCGCTTACCATCGTGATGCAAGCATTGGTAATGGACAGCGGGCTAAGTGCGGTACCTTTTACCTACCTAAACTATCGATATTTCTAACATCTTGGTAATTATAAAAAAACATTGTGTTGTTTACGAAGTCTCCTATATGGATTAGGAACATAACATAGCATTACACCTGTAATCTCGAAAGGTTTAGGCATAGGTGTAACTAATAGCACACCCACATTTCACCAGTTTTGTTTAAAGTTCCACGTAATAGGGGTGAACCTATTGCCATCAACCGGGCTCAAATCCAGACTCCGTGGTTGCTACTGAAAAAATACTAATGGTAAAACCAAATAACACTTTGCCCGACCCAGGAATCAACACAAGACCTCAGGCTCAGTGGTCGTGCTTGCGACCAGTCGACCAACGAGAATTCTTTGAATAGTGATTAAAATGTTTTTCGCAATTAGGGTGCAAACAATTTAGCTTAATAAATCCCGCCAGTTCTTACGGGGTGTACTGCGTGAGCGACGTATACGACGCGACGCTGCAAACGCGATTAACTCAACGGCATACCCTCTTTGCGGCCTATATGGTAGTCTACAGCGAGCGAGACACGGCGTAGCGCGTTTGTTTTGAGGGCGACCAGACGCGACACCACGAACTACAAATTGATTGATTTAGAAGAATGTTTTTTTCATTTGATTGATTTGATGCAGTTAGTTATTTTCGAATTTTTTAAATATGAACCTTCAAGCAAAATTGCAACGTACTTCTCCATGATTCGAGAAGTAATTACCAAAATCACGTAGGACATTTCTCACGTGCAGCATCGTGTCGCATTGCATCGTGTCGTGTTGCGTCACGTCGTGTCGTATACGTCGCTCAAGCAGACTACGTTACTCCTAACGACCTAAATTCTCGGTCATAAAAAAACAAACCAATATCAAAATCTACTCAGCTGGTATCACGTTGTATGTTACACATTTTTCCCACACAATATAACCGCCTACAGCTCTATACGATACACATATGTGTAACATGGAAGGCACTCATGCAAGCGCGATGGGTTTAAAATTAGCACTCCACATAAATATAGAGGAGACAAGCCCTTCCCTTTGAACGGAACGCAACCTACTTCACACAAGATACCGATAAAACGAAGCGGGTAGATAGTTACGTATGTAGTGTGAAAGATAGGAAAGACTGCCTTTGGTAAGTGAAAAATGCATATAAATGACTGAACTTCGTTTTTTAAGAAAACTAGGATACAGATAATAGACATTTAATTAAATAATGCCAATGAAAAGTGTTCAGTGATATTATTAATATTAGAGAGACATAAGAGGCAGTAGACAGGTTAAGAGTACACCAAGTAAGAAATAATAAAATGGAGAAAAAGACGGTTGGAAGATTATGCATTAGTTTTGGACTGAAAACATGAGCTGGTGAACAAGATAGGCCGCGGAAGTAATTGTTGCTTATATTCAGCAATAACTGAGACAGATTGTCTGTAGCGTCCATAGATAAGACAATTCGAAATTAAAATATTTGATTCAAATAAGCCGTAGCAGATTAGAGATAACCAATCCACAGTCCTGCAATCCTAACTAACAGTGCCTGGTTCACGAAGACGACGCATAGATCAGCATCATTCAACTCAAGCATTTTGAACTAAACAGTAGGATCATTCAGGCCTGAATTTTTGTTGCACTGACTGTTGGTCGCGACATCAGCGACAACAAAACACGGCAGTCGGTCGCCGCTGATGTTAGCGTCACAGGATGGTGCTATTTAGAACAGTCAGCGCGACAAGCATTCAGGCCTAAATGATCCTACTAACATGTGAGTGAGCATAGCATAATCTCTGCTTCAATAATGATTTTCTAATAAAATTTTCGGTACAATGTAAAAATTGTTACTGAAATAAATTAAATGAAATCTCAACTGTCAGGACACATCCAAGTGATTCATTTGCGAGACACAAATAACTACCAATGCTAATATTTACCAGTAAATTCTCACTTCAAACAGAAAACACCTCATAAAAATTCCAATAGAGAATCCAAAGATTCTCCCACCTCGTTGCCTCAGTCGATTTGACTCAACTACTTAAGTAAGCTAATTCCACACAAAAAAGTCCAGCTTTCCAATCTACTAACGGACTGTAGGACCGTGAGGCACCGGTCCCACATCCAGCGATTAGCGAGAAGCTGAAGAACTATAAACTAGGGGGCGAGAAACGTGTAGCCAGTGAGTGACGGCGACCTGCAAGATTATTACCGACTACAACTACGATGGGGGATATGCACATGTTATATTTGCTAAGTGAGTGTCGCTGAGCCAGTGCTCTCTTTAATAGATTCTCTTGTCGCTGCAGTAAACGAGTACCCACTGGCTGGCGTTCACTCTGCCAACGCAAGCTATCAAAGGAAAAGATGCAAATCAACGTTCGATTGGAGGGCAATATACTGTTGAGGTACTCACGGATATCAGCAAGTGACTGGGCATGAGAAACGACCCTCCTTATTTGCTCAAAGGAGAGTGACGAATACGAAGAACACACTCACTGGTCGTTGCTCGCCAAGTTGTTCTGTAAACACAACGCTATTGGCGCCGCGATTTAACATGGCCATCAACAATGCCGAAATAATACAAAAAAAAAGTAAGAACTTGTTTTAAATCGCTTGTTCTTCTCGCTTTTCAATAATCGCTGACAACGGGACCGGTGCCTTATAATAATGTCCCGGACAATCCTTAAGAACTGTCTCGCATTGTTGAAATTTCCATCGAAAGCCGTTCTACTTTCCGAGTCAAGTAGTGTAGCTAGCTTTCTGAGAGGAACCGGGATAAAGTACCCGTGTGATGCTTTTATAGGTTAAGCGGTTACTTTATGGTGGTTGCAGATTACTATGGAATAGGAATTGCATAAATCTGTGTATGTTAGTGTGAGTAAAGAATAAAGAAAAAAAATCGTTGTTAAATTGACCTTGAAACTTAATGCAATGACCATCTTTGCACTTAATTCTTAGTTTACACGGATGCAAAGATTGATGCAAAGATTGACGACCCGAATGGCGTAGGGTAGTGAGGCTGCCTTACGTTCTTAGGGTCCTGGGTTCGAATCCCGGTAGGAGCAAATGTTTGTATGATAAGCATTGACATTTGTTTCCGAGTTATGGATGTTTTTATGTATAATAAGTATGTATTTACAAACAAAAAGTATCTATGTAGTATATCAGCTATCTGGTGTGCACGACACAAGCCTTGCTTAGTGTGGCACTAGATAGCTGATATACTATCTAGTGCCACATGTTAATGTCTAGCGATATTTATTTATTTAAAGACGGTCATTTCACAATATTTAATTTGTCAAAAGTTTTTGGAGTAGCCAGTTAGCTACATGTTTACTGACGCGGGGGTCGTTAACCTGCCGTTGCTAGCCTATTAACAAATACATAATTTAGAAAATGCTATACATGAAAAATAATGTCCTTTGAGTAAACTACTGAATATATTCGATTGCATTTTTGTTTGTACTGTGAACGCTACACGAAGTTTAATTTATTGGCGTATTGTTGTCTCCATCTTTTTGACCAGTTAGGCGAGCATAAATAAATAATAATAAAATAAAAATGATAAAAATAATAAACAATAAAATAAAAAATAATAATAATGTTTTTTATCGCATATTTCAGGTTGGTCCCATAGTAATAGTTATTTGTTTTCATGAGCATAATGACATGTTTATATTTCTTACACTAATTGCTAGTCACCCTAGATAATAATATATTTATCTGCAGAAACTTGTAAATGGCCTTCGAATCCGTATAATTTAAGAGCATTGTTTTTTTAGCTGTAAAATTCCTGAAAAGTATAAAATAAAATAAATTGAATAAGAACTACAATTTTTGTAAAGATTCTGACTTATGCAGTTAGTTAAAAAATACTCAATAAAGTTGGTAGTATTACTGAAATCACAGAGAGCATGAGACGCCAAACAGTTGGCCATAAAAGGTCTTGTAGTAAAACGAGACTGGGGTTTAAACCAACTTAAATTAACTTATCACTTTACCCTAGTTTCGTCTAGGTCATTGTAGTTGTTTCTCTAAAAGGTCAAGGCTAGCTAGTCAGTACTTCCAAAATTTCTAAGAATTTTACGAAGCAACGACCTATAAAGTTCGACTAAAACTTATCCATAACAGATAAAATTAAATTTAAAAAATAATTAATTAATTAATTTAACTTAAATTTTCTTGTTTGACTTTTCTACACACTGTGTCTACATTTCTTATCAGACTTTCCTCTCGCAGGTCTGCTGGAAGAAATTTCTTTTGAAATAAGCAGTACCTTTGTGCTCTTCTATGTAAATATATTGTCCTTTTATGTATTTTGTGTGTACATGAATAAATAAATAAGTAAATACGTTTCATCCTGAAATTGGTTCTTCAGTTTCTAAAATACCATAAGACTAATTAAGCTGTTTCCTAGAATTTTTAAACTTGTAAGAAACTTGCATACTTTTAGAGAATGGGATACGGTTGCTGAAAATACTTATTTGTAGTGCAACAGAAAAAAAATTAACACTGTTTTAGACTTTCACGGTTTAAAACTAATCTTATATTGTCACTTACGGGATATATTCCATGATTATTTATTGTAAATAAACACAGAAGATATCCCGTAAGTGACAATATAAGTTTAAAAAATGTTTGCTTACTTTCTACTACGGTTGTTAATAGGACACGTTAAGCACTAGACAATACGTAGTTTATATTAAACTTATAAATTTGCAACCTCTAACCCAAACTACCGATCGAAAAGCAACTTTGCTACAGTATTTTTAAGGTTTCTTTTGATTTAATAGCCATCAAAATACTCGTATATTGGTTTAGTATGAGAACTGTTATTATTTTCTGAAAACCACGTAGATACTTTTAGGACAAACCTAAATGAATTTAACGAAACCTTTTTTTCATTTCTCATACTCGGAAAAAGGTGTTTGTTTGATCCGAATAGCGGGTGGAAAATGCTACTTACCACCTTTGGGCGGGAAAGATTCATAGTAATTGCTTCTCTCCCTAGGGCGGGAACAAATTTAAAAAAAGAACTAAATTTTGTTAGGCAATCGGCTGCAGAAAATCTGAGTGAGTGTATAAACAGCCAGTGTGAATTAAAAAAAAAAGCTGAGCGGGTCCGCCTCCGTCTGAGATGCAGTGTGTTTCATAGTTTAAATTTTAAATAGAATATGTAATTTGGCGGGATACTAACTATGTAAGCTGTATTGAAATCTCGGTTTTTTTTTTCAATATCTTATTAAAATGAGTTCAAGTAATTCTGAAATGCTGACCCCAGATTCTATTTAAGACGATGCAAATAGGACAGTTATCGAAAATCTTTTGCCAGAAATTCCAAAAATACATACAATGACTTTATTAAGTGGCGAGCAGATAAGAAAATAAAACTGCTATTTTACTTTCCTTATATTCGAAATGAAAAGTAGTATGCTTACCTCGGGTGAAAGACATCAATTCCTACTCGGACAATAGCAGCCCTCGCTGCACTCGGGCTTCTAAATACCTCGTATGGGAATTGATTTCTTTAGACCCTCGTGTAACAATCAACTATATAGCAAGCCATGTAATAGAAGTATCCATAACCAAAACGACTTTGTTTTTACATATTTACCACCAAAACACACACTTAAAAAAAACCACCTTTTTTTACCTTAAATGGCATCTCAAGCAGGATACAGGATTACCCAAAAAAGAACAACGTTCTTAAATCAGTATCCATGGAAACCACAACACATGGTAACAAGAAAGAAAAGATCGCATTGTATGAAAAATAAATGTACAACAGTATGGTTTCACCAAGGGACGTTGTACAACTGACGCCGGTGTAACCCTATTAAAGCACATATTTGCTGCGTGGGAAGAGTCCCAAGACGCATTAGGAATTTTCTGTGACCTCTCCAAAGCTTTCGATTGCGTAAATCACGACACATTGCTTTTGAAACTGGAGCATTACGGACTGGGTAAACTTGCACTTAGCCTGCTAAAATCTTATTTGAGCGATAGAAAACAACATGTTCAAATAAACGGTGTTAATTCAAAGGGTTTGAATGTAAAAATGGGGGTTCCGCAAGGCTCAATATTGGGTCCTTTCCTTTTTCTAGTCTATATAAATGATCTACCCTATTTGTTGAAACACCAATCTCAAAATATGGTGTTGTTTGCTGATGACACTTCTCTAATTTTTAAGATAAATAGACGGGCCAACAATCTAGATGACGTGAATGATGCCCTACTTCAGGTCCAAAATTGGTTCACAGCAAACAATTTGGTATTAAATGAAAAAAAAACTAAATGCATAAGATTTTCATTACCGAATGTTAAAAGTAGTGATTGTGAGATAATATTGAATAAAGAGAAACTCGAATTCGTAGATAAAACGGTTTTCCTGGGGCTTACGCTTGATTCAAGGCTACAATGGGGTTCTCATTTAACATCTCTTGCGGGGCGCTTAAGTTCAGCAGCATATGCCAGTAGAAAAATCCGTCAATTCACTGATGTGGATACCGCTAGACTGGTCTATTTTAGTTACTTCCATAGTATAATGTCTTACGGTATTTTGCTATGGGGACGGGCTGCTGATATTGAGTCTATATTTATTCTGCAGAAAAGAGCCATCACAGCCATATACAATCTTCGTAGGCGCGATTCTCTAAGGGAACTATTTAAGGATATTGGCATCATGACGGTTCATTGCCAATACATCTACGAAAACATAATGTACGTCAGAAAAAATCTGCATCTTTTCGGTAAAAGAGGCGACAGACACAATTACAGTACTAGAAATAGGGACCAACTAGTTCAGCCAGGCTTTAGACTCGCTAAAGTAGACTCATCTTTCATGGGGTACTGTTTGAGATGCTATAATAAAATTCCACAAAGTATTCTTGAACTGAATGAGACGAAATTTAAAACATGTATTAAACGCACATTATGTAAGCAAGCATATTACAAGTTGAGCGATTATATCGCTGATAAAAATGCTTGGCTCAATGCTGGTCCTGCTCCACAAGGACAGGGGCGCAAAACTTGATAGCATTAAATGGTATTGTTGGAGCTGCTGAAGATTGTACAACTATCTTTGCATTGTATAGATTCAATGTTAGTATTATATAATAGCATAGCCCATATTGTGTGAGTACTATGTACTAGAAAGCTATCATTCACTGGAAACCTACTTTAGTTTTGACTTGAATGTGCCCTGGCGGTTGAGAGTATGTCATGCTCACTCAAATGTCTCGCTGATGGTGTGTCGGATCATTTAGCTCCCTTCAAAGTGGTTGAGCTGAATGGTGCTGATCCATGCGTCATGTTCGTGAACGGGTGCTGTCAGTTGTGACTGGTCATCTCTTAGTTGCCATGGCTTATTTGAATGAATTATTTTGTTTTTACTATGGACACTTTTAACATGCACATCTTGCTACATTGTTCTCACATAATCTACCATCTCAAAATGAATGATGTAACCAAGATTTTGTAACAATATTTTGATTTAAAAGAGTGTCCATGGAGTTTCTTGCCCGTTCTTCTCCATAGAGATCTACGCTAGGGAATGGGCAACTACAGTACTTTCACAGTTTTTATGTCTTGTGACTGGGACTGTAGCTACTTTAAATGTTCATCTTTGTTTCGACAATTCAAAAGTGCCTGTTATTGGCCTACTTGAAATAAATGCTTTGATTTTGATTTTTGATTTTGAAATCCATTCTGGATCAAAACCGATATCGGTTTCACAACAAATAAACTGCGGACAATGGACGCTAAATAAAAAAAAGTGTTGAAATAAAAACATGGAGAACTTTAACTTCGGACTTTCCAATCGAACTGTATTGTTGCGGCTGATATTACTATTTGTCGCTTGTATAAGCATTATCTAGAAAATATTTGATAGTAGGAAATTGAAGGAAGTTTCGTTTTGTAGATCATCATTAACTGTGGAATTACCTAACTGCTGACTTGTGTCCTGACCTTAATACTCTAGTTATTTTCAAAGTTCGAGAGAGTCGATTTCTTCTAGGTAAGCCTGCTCCACCCAATGTTGCATCATCACTTAACTTAAGTCTGGTCTATTTAGGGTAAAAAGGTCTCAAACATTGGCAGGCACTTTTTGGCCGTCACGGAAACAGTAAAAAAATAAGCTTACCTATCAAAGTATAGTAGGTTTTCAAAGAAAGGCATTATTTTTTATGTTAAGGCGACTACTAAGCTAAACTTTGAACGAACTGAGAATCATATACAGGGTGTAAACCACCTCATCACAAACCCGTTAACCAAGCATTCTGTACATCAAACTAAGTAACTTTACGCAAAAATTATTGCTGGGAAACAACTTTTTTTTTGAGTTTATAAATCATGTTTTGTGGTAGAACTCAATGTAACGCACTTAAAACATTGTGCTGATGGATGCATTGAGTAGTACGGCGGTCGAGAATGTGTTAAAAGTCAAAATCTTACAAAAAAAACTTGTATTAAAAAAAAAAACTTGTCAAAAAGTTGTAACTTTGACCCCTCATATCTTCGTAACTACAGGTTCCCAGGTATGGTGTAGAACAAAAAAAATATCGCAACAATGGGGAGAACAAGTACCTTTCGGCTTCGTGAAGAGGTGTTTTACACCGTTTATTATAGGAATGTTATTAAAATTATCGGTCTCTTCATTTTAAGTAGTTAATACCGTTGTAAAGATCAACGGAACCACGTTAAGAAACAACGCATCAAGCGACACGACCTAAAAAATCCGTTTTGAATGCTACTCATAAAACTTTAAAGACCATTTTCATACAACTGTCGCTTAATTGGTAGTTTTGAACGGCGTCTTTATTGGAGCTCAGTACAAACCGCTTGTCAGTCTGAAGCCCTAAGGTTATGTAGGACAACTAAGGGTCATGGATTAATATAATACGGTTTTCGGGATGAGTTGGGTTCCCAATTTCCTGATTAACAATTCTTGTCTAACTTCAATTTAAATAGGTACTTGTTATTTAACAATAGACTGATGGACATTATGAATTATATTCTAGAATCTCTAAGTGTATTGAGAAGGAAGGAATTTAAAACATAGTATGGTATTATAATTTCTTCGTAGTAGCCCGCAGTTTGTTGGTCTGAGTTGAATAGCCTCGTGTTTCTGAATGCCGTGCCTTTTTTTACGGATGGGAAACCATCAAATAACTTCTCCCACTCTGGGCGGAGCGGGAGGGAGTGTCAGACTTTTACTGACTAAAACCCATCCATGTTCCTTCCTCGCGGTAGCTCTTTCGAACAGTCCCGCAGCCCCGGCAGGCTTAGGCCCTTGCAGGCCCCTTCATTGTGCTGACATCTCTTTGAGGCGCGCGTGGAACACAAACGTGCCGTCGACACAGCCTGTCGTCATAAGACGGACGGACGGCGAGCTAGCCCATAGCTCACCGTCCACCCCGGTGCGTCTCCCGCGGCGGCTGGGGCGAGAGGTTCTCTCCCTCGTGATGTAAGCCCTTATTAAGGTTTCCACCGTAAGGGCTGGGCCTTAGGGCGCCAGGGTAGCCCTAATTTTGTCGGTAAATAGTCCTAACTGAACAGATTTTACTAACTTACCTAACTTTAAAGAGACTAACAGAACTTAGAGGTTGTATTGATAATTCAAATGATTTTAATTCTATAAATACATACATTTTATTTATTTATTTATTTATTTATTTAAGGACAACCAACAAAGCGTACACCAAAAATACATATATAAGAACACATGTTGAATCTAACAGTTTATAGTGTAGCCTTAATTAAAGGCTGCCACGGCATGCATTGAATATAATGAGAAAGGAAATACAGTAAGAGTCTTTCTTTGTTTGTGTCAATATTAACTGTATTTATATACCAATCTATTGGTACATAAATACAGCCAATTGTGACTTACATCTGGCACACAAATTAATATGAAAACCTACATAATTCATTTTTGTTTGACGTTGAACCAGAAAGAAGAAAAAAATTAATATTAAAATAAAAAATTAAAATTAAATATACAACACATTCTCAATCGTAAAGCACATACAATAAAGTACAAATCAAAAATAAAACAATCAATACACTCTTTTACGACAATGCCATACGCAAGACACACTTGACTTTGTTTAAGGAGTAAGACATATCAATATCAACATTATTTCACGGTCTAAAAAACATTAATTTGTTAACATACAGCCTAAAAAAATCCTACGAATTGCAAAAAAACGTAAGAGAATTTGAATTTGTATTGATTTGTTTTTTGAATTTGATTTGATTGATCTCTCTTCGGTAATAGCAGATTGTCGTCCCGTTCGACTATAAGAGTGAAAGAAGAGAGAGCGCATAATGTGTTTGCTAACTCACTTGTATATTTCTCACATTATTAATATCTATTTCTTCCGTTAATAGTATAAATACGCTGAGATTGGCAGCCATAATAAAAAGACGAGAGGACAAATAATGTTTTCTTTGACTACCTTACAATAATTTATTTCAAATGTTGCTGTTTAAATATGTGTTTTTTTTACCTTGAACTAACCACAAAGTATCATCAGAATAAGAGGGCAGCTTATAGACAATAGTTTTTTTAAGCGAACCATCGACGTCCGTCCAACGTTACTGCACAAATCAAGTTATTTTTCGGATTGTCCCTTTCTTTGTGTTGTTAACGCTAAACAAGAAAGACCATTAATGCTAAACCATTTAGTAAAACAAGCTTTTCTATTTCCTTAAAATTTTCCTCATCGAGGCGAGTTTCCCTGGTACGCCCTGTTCCTTCGGGGACTGAACCGACTGCCATCCTCGATTTGTCTTCATTTGTCGTCCAGCAATCGTTGCAAACTATTGCTGAGAAATAATTAACTTGCTTTTGTCATTCTATTTTTATTCCCCTCGCAATTTGCATGGCAATCGTGCTAATTTGATAAATTGGAGTCAAATGAGCGTCTATTGAAATGAAGGCTGTTTTTTTGGTCTCTGCTGTTATTAATTATGGGGCGAGATGAAGGAAAAACAGGGGGTCTCAACGTTTGGAGTTTCTTTTGTGTCTATAATGATGATTGTTAAACAATGGAAAAAAAAGTTTTTTTTATTGAACGTCAGAATCTATTGTTGAACATAGATATTATATCCTTGAATGAACCATTACACTTATACAATGTTTTCTTCCTACCTATAAAAAGATGTATGTATTCAGTTTTTCATGTAGTATAATATGAAGAAGTTCACGTTTAAAACACCCACACTAAAGTAAGTAATCATTTCATAAAAATTACTTCGAAGGTAAGTTGTTTTTCCCAGAAGTTGTGGGTAAATCAAATAACAGAGACATCCGTCTTCAAATTCTTTGAAGTCTAGCGTGAAACGAATAGCAAATCTAATTTACCTACTTGTATAGGAAAAAACACATAAAGAAAGATATTGTTAATAAAACAGATTCAAGCAAAGAAACTTTTGGGCATAAATTACCAACAATTGTATTACTTTGAGAACTGATTGATAAAATCGAGGGCAATACGGTAGTTAACAGTCAGGGCAGGTCAATCTGATTATTGACCTGACATATTCGAACATGTTTTGATAAGCATGGAAGTCATGTACGTACAATATCGTGACATGTTGTTTTTTGATGACAAGGAAATGGAACTTGGTTTGGGAGATAAAACGGAAGTCTATTTTTAGATATTCAGCGGTTTTTTTTTGTTTTTACGTTAAAAATGATCTTCAATGCTAGGAAAAAATCGTGTATCAATAACCATTACCTACATACTTTAATTCGCTCGATAACTTACTATAATCATCATCATTTCAGCCAAAAGACGTCCACTGCTGTACACAGGCCTCGCCCAAGTGTCACCACATTGACTGGTTCCGTGCGATTCGAATCCAGCGGCTTCCCACAGCCTTCACCAGGTCATCCATCCACCTAATCGGAGACCTTGCATCGCAACGTCGTCTCAATCTCGTAACTAGTAAGTTAAAAGCTGAGAGTGCAGTGGGTGTAGGACTGCACTCTTAGTTTTGCAAAATTACTTAAGTTTCTTGCTGTACGAGTTGGTACTTACAAACTTTATTTACATATCTCTTGCTCTGTAAGTACACCCTTACACCCCTGAATGCCGGGGTGTATGACTATCATTACAGCATAGGTTTTGGAATTTGAAAAAAGAACTGTCATACTCATACTGCACGAAGAATATTTTTAAAAAGTTAATTTTTTTTTCTCGGTATCGATTAATTACTCGAATCGGAATCTAGACAATTTATTTTATAAAGATTTTATTTTAAATATGGAACTATTTTGTTTCCACATCGTATGTTAGATGGAATCGATTTAAACAAATCAAACTGGCCAGCAAGATTTGACGCGCTTGCGTGCGTGAAAAAAAAAAGGCAGTCTACTAGTAGGCGCGAAAGCATCACGAAAATAATTAATTTTCTTGTTTGAGTTCTTTTTCAAAAGTTTTAAACATGTCTAGTGACGAAGACATAGATCTAACGCCCGATTTTATTAAAGAAAGGGCAAAAACAGTTGTCGAAAATATATTACCGCCGAACTCGAAAGAAAGATATGTAAAGGCATACGACGAATTTATGAAATGGCGGTCAGAAAAAAAAGTGAAATCTCTTTCTGAAAGTGTTTTTACTATTAATTTTAATTAAATAAACATTTTTTTCTTCTTATTATATGTTCATTGAAACCTGCTGTCTTGTTGTTTACTTACCTCACAATCGATATGTAAAGCAGAGTATTTATCTCGGGCGTAAGCATCAATTGCATACTCGGGTTAATTAGCGCCTTCGCTTCGCTCAGGCGCCAAAAACCTCGTATGCAATTGATGTCATACAGCCCTTGGTTAATAATCTACTATTAAACATTTGTTCATTGCTGATTCTATACAGCAGATTGCAGGTCCTTCCTAAAGTAAGTTCTACAAAGAGTCATTATTTACTACTAAACAAACATATTGTATTTAACCAAACTTTGTATTTCCAAGATCTTCTGAAGACTGTTTCACCTCCGACCAGTCCCAAATGTCTGATTAGCAAGAGATCCTTCCAAGAATATTCGGAAGACTACACAAACAATCTAAGTTTCTAATGAACATCGTAACGAGGATGTTTTAATCTTGTCCTAATATCATTTATTTTCTCTTGATTGACATCAAAAACAGATCACGGAGGTCCGATGTCACACCTTCATTAAAACTTCACGACGTGGCGACTACGGTGAGTAGGTGAGAAAAACTAATAAAAATTCGACGAAAAAATCTCTAGAGCAATTTGGTTTAATTGTTTTTTTTAATTAAGTAAGAAAACAAAGCATAGGACATGGACATAGAGGAGAAAAAAGTACCTAAAAAAACATGAAATAAATAATAATTTGGCTCACGCTTGTGTTAAAAAAGTTCATCAATAATGCCAGACAGATACTGTTGAACACTAATTTTCTGATGTCGAATTTGATATAATCGAAGATGAAAATTAAATTAGAATGAGCCTGAACCACATTAATAACAAAATGTGTTTCCCGCTAACAACAATTAATATCAGCCTTGCTACATAAATATTTAATAGGTGTGCAGGCAACCAGAGGAAAAGTTCCAAACCACAAACCAACGTTACAAAACGCAGCTTGGCCCATTCACAATTTACCCCTCAAAAAAAGTGTATCAAATAATTGTATATTCAAATTCGTCGAAACTGGAAAGACCTGCTAAAAAGTGCGGGGCAGTCTTTGGGGACTGATAGAAGTCAAAACTAAGAGTGCTACGAAAAGCGTACGCTCAATGCGTCTATTGAAGATTTCAGTTCACAGACAATTGTTGGCAACCCTAATTATAGATTGATAACTATCTGATAGTATAGGATTCCAAAATTACATGGAAAGTGTATCAAACGCTGCATATTCTCGCTGTGTAATCTCGCTGTTGAGAATTGATATACAGATAATTGCCGGCAGGTAATATGAATTCCTATTTAGTGTTAAAATTCCTTTTGGTTGGACAGTTGAACTTCATTAGTTCTCTGAAAACTGAAGTAATTTAAAAAGTTTAGAAAGAGAAAGAACAATATTTCTTTTTTATTTACTCTTGCTTCTGTGTGTTCTCTGTGTGTTTGTCTCATTGTTATTATTATGTAGTATTCATTAATCTCCTACCCCCAATCCATAGCTCGCTTATTTGCATGGTATAAATATAATTCAAATCTTATGTTCTATTTGTGAAAACATGATAAAATCCGAATGTTAATTTAGTTTATTCGTTTCAAACATACAAAAATACAAATCCTTTAAATATTTCGTCACATCCTTGTACATAGGGCCCTGGCCAGGACATTCTAGTGACATACATAGTGTCCAACTGTTGTGGGCGCAGAGTGGGATACGGGTAAACTAGATAAATAGCACTTTTAACTTGTACACAGTTATTGTTACAGAGTCAACTACTAACACAACTGTACTAACTAAATATTCTGAACTGAGCAGTTCCTTATCTGCTCAGTGTTCCTTACCGGCCAGCATGATGGCGACCCATACGTCTAGGGACCAGTATGTGTCGCGGCCATGATGGGCGTGGACATCGTTCGACCATGCCCGAACGATCACTGTCGAGGCATGGGACCGAGGTCCGTATCATACACCATACCTCTCGACTCAGCTCAAGGCCAAAGAATGGCACTTGTCTTTAATTTTAAGCATACTCATTAGGAGCCGACATAATAATATTAGTGTAGATAGTATGAATTGGCGTAGCTTATCTTCTTTTACCCTTCTAGCCTTGTTATCTTTTACACTGTCCATCCATCGTTTCTTCGATCTTTTACTATAAAATGGCTTGTGTATATTATTCGCTGTCCACGAAACCAAAGGAGTTTGTGAGCTGATTATGGGCATCAGTTATTTTAGCCAAACTTCGGGGGTTTCTAACTCAAACTCAAACTCAAACTCAAACTCAAATCATTTATTTCAATTAGACCATTACGGCACTTTTGAATGTCAAAAATACAAAACTAAATCAAAGCTACAGTCACAGTCACAAGGCATAATAACTTGAGAAAGTACTGTAGTTGCCCATTCCCTAGCGTAGATCTCTATGGAGAAGAACGGGCAAGAAACTCCATGGACACTCTTTTCAATCAAAATATTGTTACAAAATCTTGGTTACATCATTCATGTTGTGATTATACATATATGTGAGAACGATGTAGAAAGACGTGCACATTAAGAGCGTCCAGAGAAAAGATTAAATCAACTTAAAAAATTAATAAATTAAAATTAACCGTGGCAGCTGAGAGTTGACCAGTCTCAATTGACAGCGCCCGTTCACGAACATGACGCATGTATCAGCATCATTCCACTCGACCATATTGAAGGGAATTAAATGACCCGACACACCCGCCACCATCACCGAGACATTTGAGTGAGCATGACATTCTCTCAGCCGCCAGGGCATATTCAAGTCAAAAAAAAGATAACTAAATGTAAAATGGTGGCTTTACAATACATAGAACTCACACATGTGGTATGCAATTATATAATATTAAGAGATGGAATCTATACAATGCAAGGATATTTTTACAATCTTCTGCAGCTTCCACAATAACTTCACTGGGAATCAATTAGTTTGCGCCTATGGTTGTGGAGCAGGACCGGCATTGAGCCAAGCATTTTTATCATCAATGTAATCCCCCAACTTATAATATGCTTGACTACATAGTGTGCGTTTTACACAAGATTTAAATTTCGTCTCATTCAGTTGTAGAATGTGGGGAGGTATTTTATTGTAACATTTTAAACAGTACCCCATGAAAGAGGAATCTACTTTAGCAAGCCTGAAACCTGGCTGAACTAGTTCGTCCCTATTTCTAGTATTATAGTGGTGTCTGTCACCTCTTTTACTGAATAAATGCAGATTTTTCCTAACGTACATGATGTTTTCATAGATGTATTGACAAGGTACTGTCATGATATTAATTTCCTTAAACAGCTCTCTCAGAGAATCGCGTCTACGTAAATTATATATGGCTCTGATGGCTCTTTTCTGCAGAATAAATATAGACTCGATGTCTGCAGCCCGTCCCCATAGTAAAATACCGTATGACATAATACTATGAAAATAACTAAAATAAACTATCCTCGCGGTATCAACATCGGTAAATTGACGGATTTTTCTAACAGCATATGCTGCTGAGCTTAGGCGTCCTGCAAGAGATGTTAAATGAGGGCCCCATTGTAGCCTTGAATCGAGCGCGATTCCCAAGAAAATCGTTTTATCGACAAATTCTAGTTTCTCTTGATTTAATACTATGTCACAATCACTACTTTTGACATTAGGAAGAGCAAATCTGATGCATTTAGTTTTTTTCCCATTTAGAACTAAATTATTTACAGTAAACCAATTATGAACCTGCAGTAGGGCGTTATTTACGTCGTCAAAATTAGTGGCACGTCTGTTTATTCTAAATATTAAAGAAGTATCGTCTGCAAACAACACCATTTGCGGGCGATTGTTAAATAAATGGGGTAAGTCATTAATATAAACCAAAAAGAGGAAGGGACCCAATATCGAACCTTGTGGTACACCCATTTCTACTTTTAAACCCATTGAATTGACACCATTTATTTGTACCTGCTGCTGTCTATCACTCAAATACGATTTAACTAAACTGAGCGCAAGTTTACCTAAACCGTAATGCTCAAGTTTCAAGATTAAGGTTTCGTGATTTACGCAATCAAATGCCTTCGAAAGGTCACAGAATATTCCTATGGCATCATGTGCCTCTTCCCACGCAGTAAATATGTGTTTTAATAAAGTGACACCGGCGTCAGTTGTACAACGTCCTTTGGTGAAACCATACTGTTGATCGTGTAATATTTTATTGGTGTTAAAATGGTGAAGCATTTGATTGAGCATTATCTTTTCAAACACCTTGCTGAAAACTGGCAACACGGATACGGGCCTATAGTTATTCGTGTCTTTACTGTCCCCGGATTTAAAAAGCGGTATTACTTTACTAAACTTCATCAGATCCGGAAAGACCCCTTGATCCACGCACAAACTAAATATTAAGGCTAAATACGGAGCTACGGTCTCAATAATTGAGGTACAAGCTTTGATAGACAAACCCCATAGATCTTCAGTAAATTTGATCTTGATTTGCTTAAAAGCTTTTAAGACTGTTATGGGGTTTATATGCTGGAATTTAAATTCATTTGGACAGGCTGAAACGTTTGCTTTCAGTAAGTCAATAGAGACCAAGGGACAGGAGTTTAAGGTTTCTGTAGTTTTAATTGGGATACTAGTAAAGAAATTTACAAATTCATGAGCAACTTCACTGTTGGAGCTGACAAGGCCACGTGAGGTCTCTAGTGTGAAGTCATTACTTTGTTTTTTATTTCTATTTGTTTCGCTGTTGATTATTTTCCAAACCGTCTTTATTTTATTTTCGGCTGATTTAATCTTTTTGCTAATGAATAAAGATTTGGCTACCTTGCAAGTGGTTTTAAAAATTTTCGAGTAAGTAGCAACATATTTATTAAAATATTCTGTTTTGATGTAAGGCTTAAGGCCGTACAGCTCAAACAAGCGTTCCCTACTTTTCCTAATACCCTGTGTTGCCCAGTCACTGAAAATAAACTTAGGGCCAATAGTTTTAGTTTTCATTTTTAAAGTGTTATTGAACTCAGTGTGCACTACCGAAAAGAATTCTTCATACAATTCATTTACATTGTTTCTAATATGGCCTGGTATATTAAGCTTGCTAATTAAATTATTATTGAACTTTTCTAAATTGCTGGGTGTTATTTGTCTGGTTTGAATCTGAATTCTTTGTAATTGTTTATTGTACGCGAAAGCAACTGTCTGCCCGCTGTGATCTGAAGGAAGATAATTTACGATGGATTTATCTAAGTAGTCGCAGCAACAAAAAACATTATCAAACATGTAGCAGTATTTGTAGTAATTCGGGTTGGTTCTGAAAACACGTTTGACAAATTAAATGATTTAAAAAGACTTAAAAATCGACTGCTATTGACATTATTCTCTAAGATATTAACATTGAAGTCACCACAGATAATTATTGATTTATTACCAGTTACAAGTTTTGCCAAAGCATCTTCCATTACTGACTCAAAGATAGAGTAGTTCAGATAATTTGGGGGTCTGTAAACGCACACTATTAAATGCTTATCAAGCTCAACACAAGACAATTCAATGCTATGTTCGACCGATAGATCGACTATATCATTTCGAGATTTAGATTTAATACAGTTCTTAACTAAGATCAATGAACCCCCTCGCATCTTAGATTTTCGGTTAAAGCAACTTCCCACGTTGTAGTTGTTATAATTTATTTGCATTGATTACTTGACCGAAAACTATCGATACTTAACCGAAAATTGGTTACGTATCTTGGTCTTTGTTTATTTATGAAGGCGCTCTGGCCTCCTTGAACACGATACTCGGAGTTTGTTTATGTTAGACTTAGGTTTTGGAGACTGATCGGGGTTTTATTGGCACTTTAGCTGGGGCTTAGCGAACCCAGGACAGCGGAGTCAGGATACGAATATTCGCATGAATAGATGTTTGATTTTGTACATTCTAGTTAGAGTAGCAGTAGCAGTTTTTAAATGTGCATAAAATTTTAATAAATTAAATAATAATAACTTAGGAGTTTTAGTTTTAAAGAAATTCGTTTAGTCTTGGTAAAAGTTGTATAGAGTTTTTAGCTTTAATTGTAATAAACCTACTAACCTTTTTTAGCATTTATCTTTCTTTTCTATTTTGAGGGAACCTTATGCCTGTATTTTTTTTACTTTTGCCGGATTATTAAGGCACAACTTTTACCAAGACTAAACATATTTCTTTTTCCAAGACTAAAATCCTGAAAATAGATTTAGGATTTTAGCGCTTGTATTCAAGCGCACAAATTGTCAAAGGACTGTTGGTACTTTGTGATATTATTATTGTGTGAAAATACTGAATAAGGCAGGACGGTGGTAAACCGCTGGACGGGGCTAAACGATAAACTAAACAGTGCTTATAGATGACTAGCTGACCCACGCAACTTCGCCTGCGTCACATAAATTAAGAGAGATTTTTTTTATTCCTGCTCCGCTCCTCATAATCTTAGCGTGATGTTATATAGCCTGAAGCCTTCCTCAATAAATGGACTATCCAACACAAAAATATTTTTTTCAATTCGAGCCTGTAGTTCCTGAGATTAGCGCGTTCAACCAAATAACAAACAAACACTTCTGCTTTATAATATTAGTTTAGACGATGACCAGAAGAATTAACGTAGACGAGGGAAATAGCGTATGTAAGGATCGTGGCAAGTGACACACTGTAGTTTCTACCTAGCTCTTTGAGAAAACCCGATGTTTTGTCCTTTATTCCCATCTACCACCCTCGGGCTTACCACCGGGGTGGGATGCACTTTAAAGCACAGTCTACAACAACAACAATGTATGCGACTGTCCTTTCAAACTTATTATTGTTTAGGAATCGAACCCCTTTACCACCGGGTAGGTGATATGAATAAACGGTAGACTCGTAAGCGACACTAGTTATTCCCATTCACCACCACGGTGGTGTCCTCGAGGTGGTGAATAGGAACACAGAACATAAATGGTGTAAAACACCTCTTCACGAAGCCGAAAGACACTTGTTCTCCCCATCATTGCGATATTTTTTTTGTTCTACACCATACCTGGGAACCTTTTATTTATGCAGATATGGGGGGTCAAAGTTACAACTTTTTTGACCAGTTTTCTTTTAAATACAAGTTTTTTTGTAAGATTTTGACTTTTAACACCTCCACGGCCCCCGTACTATTCAATCCATCCATCATCACAATGTTTTAAGTGCGTTACATTGAGTTATACCACAAAACAATGATTTATAACCTCAAAAAAAAAGTTGTTTCCCAGCAATATTTTTTGCGTAAAGTACAGAATGCTTGGTTTAACGGCTTTGTAATGAGGTGGTTTACACCCTGTATATGCTGATATTACACCAAAAACAAAACCACAACGAGACCAAAACAGCACACGAGTTCAAAAAACACCGAATAGTTATCAATAGCGACCTAATTCCCGTCGTTCGTTATTTTTGCAGCACGCGCGTACACAGAGCTGTAGTCGAGGCAAAGTTTTAATGAACGTATAAATGCTTACAATCGCTGTATGCTGCAACACTTTGCTAGTTTTACTAATATTGCCAAAGTTTGTGCTAAGGGGCGCCTATGGTGCTGTGCTTTGATGGGCCTGGGTTTAACTTGGAAATGGTCATTCTTTTTTATATGTTTTTGCACGCAGAGGGTTTACTGTGGTGTAAGTATATAAGCGACCTACCCAAATGTCCTTTCTTTCGTATTGCTCGTTCGTTTCGTTGAGCTCCTTGAGTTAAAAGTCGAGCTACACGATAACTGACAAATGCTTGCACTGACTGGACAGGTCTACTCAAATCTGTATGGTTCTTTCTTCAAAAGACCATCTCAGACACTAATCTGCATAGTTCTCATGTAAGTTGAACAAGATTGTCTGGACTTCAAAAGAGACCTCTGAGTTTGTTTCGGCTGTTTCTTCTCAGAGTAGTCAGGTACGAAACACCGGCCCCATCTAGTTTAAAAAATAAGGACGTGTAAAAGTGTTTGTGAAAACCAATTTGCAAAATAAATATCATTTATCATTTATCAGCAGTATAAAACCAGCATTGAGTTGTTTCATTTATATTCAAGTCCCGTCCTAGGTCACCGTAAAATTGTGAAACCTATCTAGTGAGATTGTAAACTCCCGAAAACAATTTTGGGTTAAGATCGCCGTTGTACATCCTACTAATATAATAAATGCGAAAGTTTGTGAGTATGTTTGGATGTATTGATGCATGGATGTTTATTACTCTTTCACGCAATAACTACTGAACGGATTTAGATAAAATTTGGCACACAGATAGTTTATAACTTGGCTACCGGGATAAAAAGACTATGTGTAAGACTATATGTGCATGTATGTCTGTAGGTGTGACCTATGTGTTACATAGGATACTTTTTATGCCCGTGGTAAGATCCCATGGGACAATAATTATCGAGCTTCACGCGGGCAATGCCGGTGGCGGAAGCTAGTAAGCTATATACAGGTTTGTAAATCATGTTTTGTGGTAGAACTCAATGTTACGCACTTAAAACATTGTGCTGATGGATTGATTGAATAGTACAGGGGTCGTGGAGGTGTTAAAAGTTTAAGTCTTACAAAACAAACTTGTGTTTAAAAAAAAAGTTGTAAAAAATTTCTAACTTTGACCCCCCATATCTCCGTAACTAGAAGGTTCCCAGGTATGGTGTAGAACAAAAAAATGATCGCATTGATAGGGAGAACAAGTGCCTTTCGGCTTCGTGAAGAGGTGTTTCACACCCTTTATTTTAATTATTTTTATATTTTTCTTTGTTAATTTTTGTGTGGAATAATGAATAAGAATTAGAATTGTCGACCAAACATACTGCTTACAATTTAACGCAATGTTTTTCGATAGATTATAATCTAAATCGTGAAATTGGGAAATGCATGCACACCCCTTTTTAAAATATACTGATCGCGTTCAGTTTTATTGCTGAAATTCAACCAAACAGCCGATTAAAGATCAGGTCAGGGTTAAGTATATTTTGCGTGCCAGTTTTTCGTGAAATTGGCATCAATAAGTCGAGAAAAATGGTGATGCCAACTCTCGTATATTTCGTGCTTATGTAAAACTCAACCTTGATGTCAATACGGAAGCGTTTGTCAAAATGTTCGTGCTCGCAATTCGTAGCTCCGTAAACGTCATTTTATGGCGCAGTTATCAAATCAAATCTTTTATTTTTTTGCATAGGTGTTCTGTTTTAATAAAATTCTCCGCATTTTGCCGTCATTTGGGCATGCACATAATCAAATGGTTAACTATAAAATTATAAATTCAAGATAAGTGGCATGTCAATGGTAAAATGAATGGAACATACAATAAAAAATTTCAAGAATGGTCAAATAAAAAATAATAATAATACAAATGTCAACCTGTTCAAAGTAATGAAAAAATATATATATATGAATTTAAGTTAGGTCAAAACATTTAAAATCAATAAATACAAATTAAATCAAATACTATTAAAAAAACAATAAATACCAATATAGAAATCACGAAATGACAATTTACTAAATATTCTTATACCATATTGATTGTCCCAACTTGTAATTTTCCGATTTCGTTAAAAAAACAAAACACGTGCGAAACAAGTGAAAAAGGGTAACAACAACAACTCGGAACTATTTTAATCTTCATACATTTTATCCCATTTCGTCAACCTAACTGTTTTTTGTACAGTACAGTCAGCTCCTAAAGTCAAAAGAAAACCTCTGGTTGATATTGCTATATTTGTCTCTCTCTGGCACTCTAAACTACGCAACGGATTTTGATGTTTTTTTTTTTAAATAGATAGAATGGTTCAAGAAGAAGGTTTAAGTATATAATTATACGCGGGCGAAGCCACAAGCATCGGCTAGTTAAGTATAAATGGAAACAAAAAGTTGCATTATTTTAGCAGTTTGCCTTTAAAACCCCCTTCACAAAAGATATTATATTACAAATACCTGCTTTTAGTATACCTTAAACACCTTAACAAGTTAACGACTCATCAAAGACGAGCTAACCAGGAAGCTTCGTCACAATCTGTGTAAAACCGGAAGCACGTAGATCCAAAGTCTTTACCGGCTCATTAAAACTTTCGCCCGGCTCCTTTGTACCGGTTATTCACCCTTATTTGACCGGAAAACCGGATATTTACTCATGTTTCAAGGCTCTCAGTGTCTTCACGTCTAAAAACGTGAACACTTTACGTTGAAGCACTTAGGGCGGTGAAAGGTTGGCAAATAAATTTTGACTGACCTGATTTATTTTTAGGTTGTCGCTGAAGAAAGGCAATATTTTTAAAAAGATTTTAAATAGTAGTGGTAGTAAAAACTGGTAAGAATATTAACAAGCATCTAAAGATTGAAAAAGTAATTAATTTTAAGTGATTTAGTGAGGTCAGCTATTCAAATTCTCACTTAACCTTGTCTTTTTCAAACTCCTTTTTCAAACAAAAATTACTCAATTATTAAAGGTCATGACATATTATATCGGCACCGCAACTGGTCAGCTGCAGCACGACGCCGTCGCCTTGAATTTAAGACACGGCTAGACGCCAGCGCTCTTAATACCCGTCGTTCGCAGGCGGACTGCAAGCTTGCATCGCAGTCCGCCTGCTGACCGCATGGTGCTTGCTAGCCCCGCGAATACAATTTTTATATGGCACTAGCTGACCCACGCAACTTCGTCTGCGTCAAAAGTACTACCTACCTACTACTACCTACTACCTACCTACTACTACCTACCTACTACTACCTACCTACTACTACCTACCTACTACTACCTACCTACTACTACCTACCTACTACCTACCTACTACTACCTACCTAATACTACCTACCTACTACTACCTACCTACTACTACCTACCTACTACTACCTACCTACTACTACCTACCTACTACACCTACCTACTACTACCTACCTACTACCTACTTCCTGAATTTTCTTTGCTATAAACCTCACGGAGCCCGAGCGTTGTTGCGTTCTGGAGTTATAGCGTCAGGAAGGAAAACCCGACTTATTTTTATATAGTAAAAAAGAAGAAGATTTGTGATCGACGTTGTTTTACTAGCGACTCGGAGTCAGCGCGCAGTAAGCATGCTACGAGTATCGGCGCGCAGTAAGTACGCCATCCGCTCAGTAGTAGCTCGCAGGCTGCGAGTCTATGAATAAATGACTTATTGGTAGCGGCAAGCGCGCTGACTGCCCGCTGTTGGCTTTTTCATATTGACATTATTAAACATATTATACGAGACACGATTTAATGCTCTAGTTTGAACGATATGTTAATTGCTGGGTTGGAGGGGCGCGGCGCGGTTGCGGCGTGGCGTATAGCGTGTCATGTCCTGAAAACAAAAAAAAAACGAAATAAATATTATGGCAACATTCAAATATGACTAAAAAAGACCAAAACATGTAGCAAATACTGGAGAAAATATCAACTTTTTTTCAAATAAAAAGTTTCACCTACCATCAGAAACTAATTAACAAACTCAATATCAGCAAAAAATAAATTGCTATTACCACAGACCTTGGATCCACTGACCAGGTTGGGATTCAAATGGAATACCATTTGAATCCCAACCTTATTCCCTTGAACTGAAATCTTAAAATTGTCGGTTTACTATTCATGGGACGAATTCCAGAGATTGCAAACATTCGTAAGTTTATTTTATTCACAGATGGATAGATAGATAGGGACCTCGCATATCATTTCATAGATTTATCAGTGGCTACAAATTGCTTCAAGTTTCGTTCTAAAGGGGGAAGGGGTGGGAACCCCCAAATAAATATTCGTCTAGGACTGGAAAGGAGATAGGTGCAATTTTCACTATTGCAGTAAGGGAAAAATCTTGATGATTTTAGGATTATTTTTAGATGCTGACGTGGAGAAAATAACATGTTAAAAGTTGCTCTATCGATGAATTAGAACTGCTGTCATTCTTGTGGACAACGGGCTTAAAGGAAAAGGGGACTTAAGAATGATTTGGCCTTAAAATTAAATCCTAGTCTTTTCATTTCAATTAACGAGGATAACTTTTTCTAGGGGACGGTGTGACCCTGACAATTACATTTACATAATATTATACGAATCTAGACCATTTCCACGTACGTAGGATTTGGAAAGCACGCACTAACGTTTTAAATCTTTACCAGTCAACTTAAAAAGTTTATAATCATAGTATCTGTCAAGTCATAGACCTCAAGTTCGAACCCAACACACACCTCTGATTTTTCGGATTCATGTGCGTATTGTATAATTATCTCGTGCTTCGGTGAAGGAGAATATCGTAAGAAAAGAGTCATGCCCCAGAAATATTTCTCGACGGCATGGCATGTAAAGCTAAGTCAGAGGCCCATGAGTGGTATAAAACTCTGACACCATGTAATGCACTAACCACACGAAAACAAAGTTTCGTAGGTTGGTCTGTGGATGGGTGGCCACCCCTACAAGCCCTACGTACCGAGTTTTCTCCGTGCCTCGGAATGCACGTTAAGTTGTTGGTCCCGGCCAATGATATAAGTAAAAAAGGTGACTGCCGGGAGCCACGGGAGACCTTTGACGGTCGTTAGTACTGTTTCACGTTGACTCGCGGGCCCGGTCACGAAATATCAAACATATGGCGTTATATCCATGTGTTTACGTACACAACGCACGTGCTGTCTAAGTAGCGGGCAAGCTAGCGACTGGCACGCGCGGCGGGCTCGCGGCAATATCAAACGCGTGAGATGTTTGTGTGTGTTCACGTTGAACTAGTGGCGGAGCGCGCGATTCACTCGCGACGTCAGGTAAGTTCAACTAGTATGAACTCGTCGCTAGAAACGGACTCGCGCAAACGCCTGGCGGCCCAATGTGAACACGAACTCGGCACGTCTCCGCGCCCGCACCCGCTGCCGTGGCCGCGCGTTCCTACGTGAACAAGTACTTACAGGTAGTCAGTGGCCCAAGATGTTTGACAACCAGTCTTACCAAGGGGTTTCGTATTACCCAATACTAACTGGGTTGTGTAGGTCATCTGACCTTTTTTTTTTTTTAAGGATGGGAAATCATCAAATGACCCCCCCCACTCTGGGCGGAGCGGGAGGGAGTGTCAGACTCTTACTGACTAAAAACCATCCATGTTTCTTCCTCGCCTTTACGTTCCGGGGCCGCGGTATCTCTTTCGAACAGGCCCGCAACCCCGGCAGGCTTCGGCCCTTGCGGGCCCCTCTCAGGTCATCTGACCTAAACCTGGACCTCTGGAATACTAGAAACCAAACCCTACATAGTTGGGAAAAGGTCGGCTTCCAGTCTAACTGGATGCAGCTGAATAGCATTATCATTATACATGGAGTAACTGCCTTTCTGACACCTCAAAAATCTAGGTACCGGGAAACACGATACCCTTCAGCAAGACTGTCTGTGGTCTGACTTCAAACTTAAAAAGAAACACATTTTCAAAACACTTTTCAACCCAAGTTGAACAGTTTTCCTCAATCCAAATTGAGCCTTGTATTTCCCCGCTCAATCTATATTATTACCCGGCAGCCATATTGCTGTGAGCCCATGAATTTAAAACGAAGACGCCATGATGAGTAAATTATGAATTCCTCGACGATACTCCTTAGAGACGAGACAATGTTTTTTTAGGGTTCCGTAACCACCGGGACCCCATTACTAAGCCTTCGTCCGTCCGTCTGTCTGTCAGCGAGCTGTATCTCGTGATACGTAATGGGCGAAAATGTGTAAATTTGTTGCTGCTATAACAACAAATAATAAAACAAAATTAAAGGAGGCTCCCTACAATGGTAAAGAAACAAAGAAAGGAAAAGTATTTATTAATTTCGCGCAGAACCAAGGGAAAAAAACATAATAATTATCGAATAAACATTTTTTTAAAAAAAAGTAAACAAAACAATGAATCTGGTATTCTTAGAGTGCCCAGAGTGATGGCACGTTCAGATACAAAAATAAGTAATAATAATAAGTAAAGTGTATAACAAATAAGCAGATATAAATCAGTAATGCGTAATGAACACGAAAGATGTAAGAAAATCTATACCGACGTAACCATACTGTTTGTCTCTGCTATGGTATTGGAACAGAACCCTTGATGCGAGAGTTTGACTCGCACTTGGCGGGTTTTTTTTTTAATATTGCTGAAGTGCAAAGATTTTTTTACGAGAAATGTGAGTAGGTAGGTGTTGTGTTAGGAGTAAGTTCAATGGAGTGTCAGGATGTAAGTCGAATATTTGTTGGTGAATTCTTACACGTATTGACGTAATCTATGGTTGAATTGACGGAGTAGGTAAACAGGAAAACTGCTCTAGTTGTGACCGAGTGTACAGATCTAAATTCAGTGTAGCGTGTCATATCCAAGCCACATGGTAGAGAAAGATCATTAAAACAGTTTTCTATATACAGGGTGTAAACCACCTCATCACAAAGCCGTTAACCAACCATTCTGTACATCAAACTAAGATCAATGTTCACCAAAAAGATGACAGTCTGATTATCTAAAACAGTTGTTTAAAACACATTTTGGTATGGGAACATGTCACAGTGACAGCTGTTTTTAGATAACCAGACGGTTATATTTTCGGTGAACATGGACCTAAGTAACTTTACGCAAAAATTATTGCTGGGAAACAACTTTTTTTTTGACGTTATAAATCATGTTTTGTGGTAGAACTCAATGTAACGCACTTAAAACATTGTGCTGATGGATGGATTGAATAGAACGGGGGTCGTGAAGGTGTTAAAAATCAAAATCTTACAAAATAAACTTGTATTTAAAAGAAAACTTGTCAAAAAGTTGTAACTTTGACCCCCACTAACTAAGAGGTTCCCAGGGGCCTAATTCTGCTATTTTAATAAATTCGTCACTCCAACACGATTCTTTTCTCATCCTATTGTCATTTTGCTTAAAGTTCATAACAAAATTGTGTTTTAATGGCATTGTCGTATTGTCATTATTATAAAACCCTTAGTGCAAATGGTTTTCGAAATCTACCACTAAATGCCATCTTCATGCCAAATTTCATGTACGAGATTAATATTCTATGACATTTCTATCAATGGAGTGTCAGTGGTTGTTCATTGAGAAGTCCTAATGGCGCCATTATGATAGTAGAATTAACAAACTTGTCAAAATTTGACAGAACCTGATCATTATGAAATAAATGATCGAATACTCTGACACTATTGTAATAGCAGAATCGAGGCCCAGGTGTGGTGTAGAACAAAAAAAATATCGCAATGATGATGGGGAGAACAAATGCCTTGCGGCTTCGTGAAGAGGTGTTTTACACCCTTTATAGAAGAAGTAAAAATTACGGATTATAAAGCCGTGTCAATTTTTGATGTGAAAACTTTTTAGGCACATTGAGCACTTGGACAAAAATCATAGAGCTCGCGTGACCGTCACCTAACACTTCGTAGCACTCGTAGCCGATCTGCTACGGCGTAGCACCACTTGGCTTGCAGACATTGATGACTTAGTTTTCACTTCTATTGGCAGTTACCAAAGACTGCCCGCCAGTTCATTTTTTTAATGAAGCTCGATCTTTTAACCTAACCAAAGCCTTCATGAATGCTTCCTAGATCGAGGCAATGAGACATAGCTTCTATCGCGGGCCTTGAGCGTGGAGACCGAATCCAGAAATTCCGTAACGAAAATAACCTAACACCCCGTGTCACCCCATGTCAGATTATGACAATGACAAACTAGTTTTCCTTTTATTATATTACTGTAACTAGGAGTTGTAAGTTGTATACATTTGATGTTAGACCTTATTTGTAACCATTTTTTATCAACTTATGCAATTATAATGAAATGTATGAATGTTCCACACACACATACACAGACACGTCAAACTTATAACACCCCGTCGTTTTGGTGGCGTCCGAGCGCGGTCCGCGCGGGGCCGATACAATAACGAGCGTGTGTGTGGAACCATCATTATAAAATTCATAATTTCATCGTGATGAGAAGCCGAGCCAGAACAGTCTGCGTTTGGCCCTCGAGCCAATCAAGCGGAAAAATAAAATGAATAAATAATTATAGATAAAAAATGCTATGCAATAGCTTTACCGCGGCAGTCCCCGAGTGCCACACGTCTTTTATTTTTATTTTTTTTCAGATGAGTCAGATGAGAGAAGGCTAGGACAATAAACATCCACATAAACATATATACCTACATGAGTTTATCACGGGTTATTAAGCCTGGGTTCGATTCCAGTTCGGGAAAACTTTTATTGGGTTTTCCCTTCAGGAATTTCTTAGTAGCACCCAGAGAGTAATTTTTCTGATTCTATCATTCATCATTTGAAATGAACATTTTTGTTTCTGTAAATCGAAATAAACACAGAAAGATGTAAAATGTTAGAGATACATTTTCTCCATCTGTACTTGCGAATGGCACATGTGCTCCAAGCTTCAGAATTAGATTTGTCTGGTTCTCGCACCAGAGCGTTTGTATTGACATTACAATTAACTTAGGCTATACTTGTGTATGTATACCTATTGTTTGTGATGCGATTGATCGAGAACTGTTTGTGTAACTGCTGATAATAATCAGTGTGATATTACTCTCCATAATATATATTGTACTGTTGTTATTTATTACTGGCTGGCCCACGTCACTTTGTCTGCGTTCGCTTATAAGAGAAAAACCTCTCAAAAGGATTTTCCCGTTTCTTTTTCATTCATGCTATTGGATATTTGGATTGGATACTCTATTTATCGAGGAAGATAGGAGCCGACTCCTATCTTCCTCGATAAATAGAGTATCCAAAACAAAACTAACTTTTCAATTCCAACCACTAGCTCCTGTGATTAGCGCGTTCCACCAAACAAACAAGTAATCATACAAACTCCTCTTTTTTTTTGCGGCGCGCGTGGAACACGAACGCGCCGTCGACACGGCCTGTCGTCGTTAGACGGACGGACGGCCAGCGACCCCATAGCTAACCGTCCACAGTCCCGCGTATACGGTGGCCGGTAGCCACCACGTGGTCCCCGACGCCCAAAACTGCTTTTACAATAATAAAATTAATAGTCATAAATAAAAATATATAAATAAGAAAAATGTCAAAACTAAAATAATAATGTCAAAAGATGGGAACAATAATAGCTCCTTGAGGCAGTCTAACCCAAGTCAACAAATTATATGTCTTAGCCAATACCTTTGAGCCACTGCTCTAGGCCTCTTAGTATAAATACTGGCTATATTTGTGCACTATACATACATGTGTGTGCGTGTGTATGTCTTGTTAATGGTTCAAAGAGTAAGTTAGGACGACTCGACGTAAACTGTCTAATGAGGCTCGTTGTATGTGTTCACAAGATATGTATATGAAAACAAATACTATCAAGAAGTTACCAGTTACACAGAATTATAGTCGCTAGGGTCACATACATAGGTAACGTTGACTTATAAACGGTATTGTATGTATTGTATTGTATTGAACCACAGGCTGGTGTCCGCAACTCCACGTCAAAGCGCGTATTTTGCGTATGGGCTATTATAATCCACCACGCGGGCCTAGTGCGGGTTGGTAGATGTCACATGTCTTCTAATTTTGATTCTAGGACATGCCGATTTGCTCACGATGTTTTCCTTCACCGTTTTTGAGAGCAGCGGTGATGAAATAAATTACACAAAGTAATGCGCCTGCCTGGGTTCGAACCCACGACTTACTGTAAGTTCGTAAGTCGAGGCCGCCACCACTGGGCCACCGCTGCTCTCATAAACGGTAATAAAATTATTCTGTAACGCAAACACTTACACGACATTTTTTTGTGGTGAAAATAGAAATTTTCACTGAGCGTTTTAGGCGCATTGAGCACTTTTTTGGTGAAAAAAAATCATAGAACTCGCGTGACCGTCACCTAACGCTTCGTAGCACTCGTAGCTGATTCGCTACGGCGTAGCACTTCTTAGGTGTGCGCGTTGAATAACCCGTAGCAGATATAGACTGCCCCGCATTTTTTATAAAAACTAGACCCATTTACCTAAAGGGTTAAGTCACATTTGCTATAGCTGGCCAGTCTCAAAATAGACAGATTTATTTCCACCTACTGGTTATTGTATATGATATCTATGACAGTTGGCCCAGCAGTACAAGTACGTAGGAATCGATAAGATAAATTTGACAGTCCTTCTCGATAAAATTCGTTTTTGACTCCATAAAAACTCATTTTATCGAGAAGGACTGTCAAATTTATCTTATCGAGTCCTATCGAATCCCACGTCAAGTACTGCAGAACTGAACTACTAGTTTGGCGCCTTCAGAAGCGTCCATCATTTCCTGTACTAAACAAACAACAGGGCATGTCCTGTTGACACAATAACAAGTGCCCCCCGTCGTTTGTGGAACAGCACCACATTTAAACTTCTCGGTAGAAGTTGTTAAGGCGCTTAGACGAGCTAAATTAGCAACTCTATTTGTGTTGGTTCACACTTCGTTTGAAATGCTGTTAGAATAAAGTTCTAATCAGCTTGCACTACAAAGTGGTTGTTACGTCAGCCACTGCGGGCCAAATAGCGCGAAATGAGTGATTTCGATCGATTTACAAAAAAACTATTGATTGGATTAAAAAACTGAAATAGAATCATGCTAATATATTGCTTGTAGAATTATTTGCCAAGAAAATCAGAATGATCGCATGCATATTAGTATGTTTTTTAGAGACAAGTTCGTGATTTCTTTTTATCGAGTCAAATTAATTGTATTATGTTTTCAAAACAGTACCATGCTAGCATATATCCTGAAGAATATCATATATTTTTCTTGTCTTGTTTATAGCAGTGAATCATACACTTTTAGTAATTATAAAACTCGCGTTTAGCTCATGTAATCGCCTTAATGAATTTTCATCTGAGCAGGTCTTCCTCACGGCGGCCAATTGATATCCGGAGACTATATAAAGACTTCCACATCAGCTATGGTCACTCACGTCCAAGTAGGAGATTACACAGGAATTCAGAAACCCGAAAGTTCAAGGACGTTATCCAAACACAGTAACAATTTCCCCCATGTTTTTCCTCCACTTTTTTCCCCAAAATAAACAAAGTAATGACGTTCCATTTTTATGACACGCTTCTAAAAACACTCGACGACTTATTTAACAAAAAACATTTAAAACATAACGTGAGCAAGATAAGAGTTTCCGCCGCAGTACACTCACGCACAAAAGTGCGAAATGATTCTATTTTTTTAACCGACTTCTAAAAAAGGAGGAAGTTCTCAATTCGGATGTTGCAATTTTTTTTTATGTTTGTTCGCTCATAAATCCGTCGCTTGCCAACCGATATGAAAAATTATAGTTTCCATGATCTCTATAGATGGCGTTGATCCGACTACGTTACTAGGTGCCAAAGCCAAAACGCTTGAAAAAACACACGTCACATACGCTCGTTGACTGACACTTTCGTTTACATAGGCTTCCGAATATGACCATTAGGTCCAAATGAAATTGTGTGACGTTCTGTTCTTTGCAGTAACGTAGTCAAACCAACGCCATCTGTCCAGCGACTAGGGAAGAGTTAAAAAGAACTTCCCTCATTGGATAATCACCGACGTATTGGCTCCAACCCCGAAACTTTCCAATAACGTCCATAATTTCATTATCTGTAGGCCAAATCTAAAGCTGAGTATTTTTTTTACTAGTTGTTGCCCGCAACCTTTACCTAAGTAAAATTATTATAAAACTAGCTGATGCACGCGAACAAATTATTTACTAAAACCTTCTTCGAGAACAACTCTATCCATTGGTGAAAGCAGCGTGAAAATCGGTGTGGTAGTTTTTGAGTTTATCTCGAACAGACACAGATGCGGCGGAGGATTTTGTTTTAAAATTATGTCGTGATGATATTAATTGCCTATTTGAATCAGAGTTTGTTATCAAAAGGTTTTTTGCACGGTAAACTAAATATTTTTTCCAAATTAATTAAAGTTGCTATGAAAGTTTAAATACATACTTTCATAACCATGCATTCAGTAAAAAGCTGTTATTTTGAGTTACAAACAGACACTTTCATTTTTTTTTTATTTGTATCAACACTATCTTCACTAATATTATAAAGAGGAAACATTTTTATGTTTGTGTATGTACGTTTGTAATGAATGAACTCAAAAACTACTGTCCCGATTTCAAAAACTCTTTCACCATTGGAAAGCTAAATTCACCCTGAGTAACATAGGCTACATTTTATCCCCGTACTCCCACGGGAACGGGAACTACGCTGGTGAAACTGCGTGACGTCCGCTGGTGTATAGATAAAGAAAATGTTTATCGAAATGTAGTAAATATTCTCCAATTTAGTATTTTACGAATATTGTAAGCTATATCTAACACTAGTACAGTTGTTGGGCGAACATAATGTAAATCTACCTTAACAGTACAGTTGCGTGCAACATTTTCAATGCGTGCGACACGCTTTTGTTTCAAACACGCGTGCATATTTTCACGCGTCGCAACCTCATATCTTGAGTTAATTGAACAACCGGAATGTGGTGTTTATCGAGTAGTTTGATTATTTATTTTAGTTTATGTTTCCTGTTCAAGTGTTAATTATATTACGAGAAATTAGGTTACCGTTACGCGGAAATTGATAGGCTTTAAACATTCCTTTGAGGGATTTCGTGGCTGCGTAATATTGAAAGCACGAGTAAATTTTCAAGGTTAAGCTTCGCTTGCCGAGGTCTTGGGTGAACGATTATTGCAGTATGTGAAAAATGTAAAGGGTGTAAAACACCTCTTCACGAAGCCGAAAGACACTTGTTCTCCCCATCATTGCTACTGTTCTACACCATACCTGGGAACCTTCTACTTACGGGGATATTGTAGGTTACAACCTTTTGACATTTTTTTTTTTAATACAAGTTTTTTTTTGTCAAATTTGACTTTTAACACCTCCACGGCCCGCGTACTATTCAACCCATCCATCAGCACAATGTTTTGAGTGCGTTACATTGAGTTCAAACGCAAACATGATTTTTCACACAAAAGAAAAGTTGTTTCCCAGCAATAATTTTGGCGTGAAGTTACTTAGTTTGATGTACAGAATGCTTGGTTAATGATTTTGTGATGAGGTTGCTTACACCCTGTATTGCAGCATGGTTCTTTTGGCGCTTGTTTAACATTGACAAGAAAGGGCTGTATGTAAGTAAACATTTATGCAATTGTGTGGGGAAAATGTATTGAAAACCAAGATGGCGGCGAGGCCGAGGGGCGGGGGGATGACGGGTAAATTCTGACTATAGCCACGCACCAAAAAAATCGTTATGCATATCACACTACCAAGTCTATGACAAACATGAAACACAATACTGGCATGTAATAAACCATGACAGCATAAAAAAAAAACAACACAAAAAATTCTAATCGGTTTTGATGTCGAGTGTACCCTGATGACTTGCGTACGTAACCATTTGCATGGTAAAAATAATGGCGGCTGCACGCGCGATGACTGGCTCCCACGTATATCACGTAAACCTACGTTAACGATGTTTTGACGAAGCTTGTTGTATAACCTTTCATTTTGTTTGTGTCAGTACTGAATTTGCTGTACTGGTAATACGAGATGTCGCTTTGCATCTTGGTCAAATTCAAGGAGATATCTGTGCTAATGATTTCCGAACCGAATAAATAATAAAATGGGTACGGTATTTTTTTAAATTACGGAAATCGGTAAGTGTAAACCACCCGTATTTTATCTTAGCCTGTCTGTTACTAGCCTTATAACCGCGCCTTCACACACACAAATAAAGACACAGAGTGACATTTTGAAGTTTTTGTGTGCATGGGTGTTTCTGATATTTTTTTGTGTTATTCTGAAATATTGTCAAAGTTTACCGATTTAAAATAGCAGTTTTATAATTATTGACCTGGTATTGTACTTTAAATTGGTTTTAATGTCTTTTGTGGCAAGCTCCTGAATTTTGACTAGGATGCAAAACCAATAGTGAAACACTTTTCTCATTTGCTGTACTAGCTGAAAAAGCATAAAAACAAAAGAAAATCAAATTAATCTAACTGGGGGCGTTGGCCACAGGTGCCTCGACCACTGGGGGCCTAAGCCACGGACCCAAAATTGGCCAACGAAGCATTCAATACATCAAACTAAATAACACAGCGCATAAATGATTGTATTGAAATGACCTTATTGCTGTCAAAATCACGATCTACTGTAGCGCTCATTGTAATGCACTCAACATACTATTTTATTGTAATGTAACGTGTTTGACAATTTTGCGGTGCAGATGCATTCAAACGAACAGGGGTCACAGCACCTTTACTATTGGATACATCTCAGTCTCACCCTAGATTACAGGCGTGATGTTATGTGCAGTCGAACAAGCTATTTGGTTTACATTTTATAATGTAATTTGAGGGTGAAACTGTTTACAAAATAGCTTGTTCGACTGTACATTAGGGTAGACGACAAAAAAATCGAACTAGTCCGTTAGTTAGATTATTATTATTATTTCTCTTGTTAGTAAAATAATCAAAACTGACGAAGATACGACGCTTTTAAAATTCTCCATACGTCACTCCTAGGTACAATTTTTAGAGCGTAGTGACGTCATGAGGCCCCACTCCCTACTTTTGATGCGTTATATCTTTATCAATAATGATTGATTCACAAAAAGAAAAAATACGTGTCCAATATTTTCCAATTCTCTAACTTACGGACTAAATATATATTTTTTTAATTTATTTAATGCACAATGTACACAACCAATTTTATACGCTAAGCTTAAAACTAGTGAGTAGGTATTGTAAAGTGTAAACCAAATAGCTTGTTCGACCGTCCATGACCCTGTTATGTTGTCGTCATACCTATATTTTGTGAGATGAACACATTTATATCGTGTATTTTAACATTTTAAAAGCGGTATTTGTGTACCCACAGCAAAACAAAAGAACATAACGAGTTACAAAATCCAATAGCTGTAAAAAATAACTTATACATAAAAATTCCAAGAGTAACAAAAACTTTTACCCAATAAAATAAATAAAATAAAATAAAAAAGCCTTTTATTTCTTGCATTACAAATAAATTAATTAAACAATTCAATTCCCAATAACAAACTCAAATATTCCTTTTAAAAATGCCGCCCACATGAAAGAAAGAAAGAAAGAAAAGAAAGAAAGAAAACATTTATTTGCTAAAAATGTAGGTATACATATAAGTTCGAATAGGAGTGAGTTGTCCCAATACATTTTGCCTTACGGCATGCAAAAATTTACAATTGAATTTAAGTATATATATAATTATTAATTTAATTAACAACATTAAAACCAATAAAATTAATAATAACATTAAAACCAATACATTTACTAAAGAATAAAATCAGTGAAATTATTAAAAACATTAGACCAATACAATTGTTATTAAAACGACTTAATCATAATTTTATTACAAACAGCCATTATTAATTTATTGAAATAATTCAAAATCTTACTTTAGACTTTTGTCTTCTAAGAATTCTTTAATTGTGTAATAGCATTTCTCTAGCAATATTTTAGTTAATTGTTTCTTAAATAAGTTTATTGATAGTTCTTTCAGATTTTCAGGCAATTTATTATATATTAGCGGTCCCATAGAAAGTATGTTATTTTTTAATAAAGCTGTTTTATGACCTCCTATGTGCAATTTGTTTTTATACTGCGATCTCATTGGAATTGTACGTTGTCTTATATCAACCATAGAGGTAAATAAGTGTTTATTTAATGTAACGAAAACGGCAACTTCTAAGATATATAAACTAGGTAATGTCAAAATTTTTAGGGACTTAAATACAGGTTGACAACTTTCGGTGGACTTTAGGCCTGTCATTGATCTGAGGCATCGTTTTTGGGCTCTAAATATTCTATCTTTTTCACTACAATTGCCCCAAAATATGATACCATATCTCAGCAACGACGCAACTAATCCATGATATGCTGTAACTAATGTGTCTATGTTTACTTTATTTGAGAGATTATATAGTACGTAGGATAATTTACTTAGTTTACGGCACACATGTTCAGCATGAGATTTCCATGTCAATTTGTCGTCAATATACACTCCCAAGAATTTTGTCACTGAGGTTGTGTCTACGTTTTGTCCTTTATATTTAGTAATTACTGACTTTGGGTGTAACCTCTGATGAAAATGCATGACTTTAGTTTTTTGTATATTTATGACCAAATTATTTTTATTAAGCCAATCTATTATTGTTGCAAGAGTGCTGTTTATTTCATTTTCATAGTTCCCGTCATTCACACATTCAACTATAGCAGTGCTGTCATCAGCAAATAGTGTCATAGGATGCTGAACATTACGAGGCAGGTCATTGATGTAAAGTAAAAATAGCAATGGGCCCAGAACACTGCCCTGTGGAACACCGAATTCTATTACCCTACAGTTTGATAGATATTTTATTTCACGTTTTGTTTTTGTACAGATCCTCGAAACCTCAGTGTATTGTTTTCTATTTGTCAGATATGACTGAATCAGTTTTAAAACATTCCCTCTTATGCCGTAGTTGTTAAGTTTCGTTAAAAGAGTGTCATGTTTCACGAAATCGAATGCCTTAGTCATGTCTGTGAAAATTGCACATATTGGGTTTTTTTTATCCATATTAGTCATAATTACCTTTAAGAGGTCAAAAATAGCCATGTTAATATTTTTATTTTTACGAAAGCCCTTTTGTTCTTCGCATAAAATGTCATTTTTAATTAGAAAAGTGTAAATAGATTCGTATATTATTTTTTCAAATATCTTAGAAAATATTGAAATCAGTGCTACTGGTCTGTAGTTGGAAATGTCTTCTTTATCATTCTTTTTGTGTACTGGTTTTATGATCACGGTTTTTAATTTCTCAGGGAATATCCCAGAGCTTATACATACATTAAATATATGGCTTAGTGGCGATGCAATAACATCTGAGACAAATTTGATAACAACTGTTGAAACACCGTCGAATCCGACACTTTTTTTGTTTTTTAAATTATTTATAACTCGTATTATATCTTGAGGTACTACTGGCTGCATAAATAAAGAATTTCGAGTTTTGGGAATTTCAGCTGTTCTCCCCGTACAATTACTTGATATATCATGTATCTGGTCAACAAAAAAATTATTAAATGATTCAGCAATTTGCTTTGGGTTTTTTATTACTTTATGTCCACTATTAATTTGCATAATTGGTTCTTTTATTGAATTGTTTTTATTATTAATTATTTGCCATGATGCTTTTGATTTATTTACTGAATTATTTATTAAATTATTGTTTTGGGATTTTTGAGTTAGTTTTATAATCTTTTTTAGTTTCCGTGCATAGTTTTGAAATTTAGATTTGTTCTCACTTGAAGCATTTTTTCTGTATTGCCATAGCATATTTCGTTGTTTTCTGCAACATAATCGAATTCCGCGTGACAACCATTTAACTTTTTTATTAGGTTTTACATTTTACATGCCGAATAGCCAGCTCAAACTACAATAAAATAAAACCGGACACATACGACAAAAGTTTTACACTTCACTACCCCAAACTTATGGCCATAACTATACAAGCCCAATGGACGTTAACCGAACGTTTTAAACCGCGTTAATGGGACCAAACCGGTCCCATAATAGTCCCAAATGGGGCCCAAAATAGTTCTAAAATAGGAAACCTTTGCTGATAATTTCTCTCCAGACGGAACAATACCAAAAATTGGTTACAATTAAAGAGTAAAAATTTGTAATAGTCATTATTTTTATACTACACTAGCAGACCCACGCAACTTCGTCTGCGTCACTTATAAAAGCTCGCAAAGGGAAGAAATTTCCCCGTTTTTGTAACATTTTTCATTTATGCTCCGCTTCTATTGAACGTAGCGTGATGTTATATAGCTTATAACTTTTCTCGATAAATGGACTATCCAACACAAAACATTTTTTTTTTTCAATTCATCCAGGTCTGGGAACCGTGATACCCCTTGGTAAGACTGGTTGTCAGACGCATTGGGCCACTGACTGCCTGTAACGGCTGTTGAAGATCTACAAATGACAGTCGGAACCTTGTTGGTCAACGTGCTTGGTTAACGTGCTTTCCGCGGCACGGGGGTGATTCGGTATGTAATGGAGGGTCACCTATCCACAGACCAACTTAGGCAAGCACGGCTTTACCTAAAGGTCGACCCGAGCGGCTGTTATTATTTAACCACAAGCTCTTATTTTGCGCAATACTCTATAAACATCTAAAATCCAGCACATTTTATAAGGCCTGCTACGTTATAGAAGTTGAGATTCAATTTGCCCGCACACGGCACACCTTGCTAGCGGATTGCGATAAGATTAAGTTAGTTGTACACTTGAGTTTAGTTCTTGAGGATTCATTTGAGAGAAAATTGTGAGTTGTAGTTTGTAGTTATGATGATATTACGCCGGTTTTAGTGAAAAGGTAGGCAGAAGTTGATATAGAATGATAAAATAACATCATCATCATCATTTCAGCCGAAAGACGTCCACTGCTGGACATGGGGCTCCCCCAAGTGTCGCCACATTGACCGGTCCCTTGCGACTCGCATCCAACGGATTCCCGCAACTTTCACCAGGTCATCGGTCCACCTAGTGGGAAGTCTTCCAACTTATCGTCTTCGGGTTCGCGGTAGCCACTCCAGAACTTTTTGGCTCCATCGGCCATCCGTTCTGCGAGCAATGTGCCCTGCCCACTGCCACTTAAGTTTGGCAATTCTTCGGGCTACGTTGAGACCTTGGTTCTAAACTAACATGTCGCTAAATTAATAAAGTGAGGAATTGATTAATAATTTCAAATCTAATCCCAATTTATTTGGAATCGACGCAGCAGACATCTCCTTTCAACCAATTTTATCGTTTACATAGCCCATGAGTCTATCCATCGTTTCTTTGGCTTTTTATCCATTCGCGTAATACCACACATCCCCTATAGCATTCTCATCTCAGTCACATGCAATTGTGAATACGCAATTGTAATAAGTAAGGAGTTAGTTATTAATTTGTCATTGTACTAGAATATTTGTCAAAGCTTGCTGACTTATCTTATCAATCTTCGTATTAGTATGACTACGGTAAAAGGCGTAGCTAGGTATTTCCATAGCTCAGTGTGCTACGGCGTAGCTCGGCGTTTTCGTAGCAGTGTGCTACGGCGTAGCTACGATCTTTACCAGACAATATTTCTTGGAGTAAGGTCGATTTACTGTTGGATGACTACCCATTACATACCGAGTATTCAAAAAGCACGCTATACCGTCAGGCTCAGCTGTCATTTGTAGATCTTTGACAGTCGTTACAGGTAGTCAATAGTCCAAAAGACTGGCACAATCCAGTCCAACTGGATGCCGACCCCAACGTAATTGAGAAAAGGCTATGCAGATAAATAAAAAAATAAAAATAAATACCGCTGGACATTAACACACAGCGCCACCTAGTGCCACACTAAGCAAAGCTTGTGTCGTGGACACTAGATAGTTGATATACTACATATATACTTTTTTGTTTGTAAATACATACTTATTATACATATACACATCCATGACTCGGAAACAAATGTCCATGCTCATCACACAAACATTTGCTCCTACCGGGATTCGAACCCAGGACCCACCACATCACCATAACTAATAAATTATATCTTAAAAGGTAAATGGCGGTTTAAAAAAAACTTTACCGCTTAATTTATTTCTTAGCTGGCTTGAAAGATACAATAAGACCAGAAAATCTCAACAACCGCGCTGTGTCACAAACCGCGATCCAAATCTCAAGCTCGCGATTACGCGCTGAACCAGTTTAACAAGAACTAGTTAAATTAAACTGGAGATGAGAGCTGCGCCAAACTTTAGCGCTAACTGTGTATACGTTAACTTGGAAATATATTATAAACATGAGCACTAAGTTACCGACTGGGAACCAAATATGTTGCTGCTGTTTTTGTTCTGTGGCTTACACTGATCTTAAATTCTAATTAGTGGTTTCTGAAAGGAAAGACGTCCACTGCTGGACATAGACCTCCCCCAAGCGTCGCCACATTGACCGGTCCCGTGCGACTCGCATCCGACGGATTCCCGCAATCTTCACCAAGTCATCAGTCTACCTAGTGGCAGGTCTTCCAACGCATCGTCTTCCGGTTCGCGGTCGCCACTCCAGAACTTTTCCGCCCCATCGGCCATTCGTTCTGCGAGCAATGTGCCTTGCCCACTGCCACTTAAGTTTGGCAATTCTTCGAGCTACGTCAGTGACCTTGGTTCTCTTGCGGATGTCTTCATTGCCCTCTGGGTGACATTAAGCCTTTTGATGAGGCCCATTGTGAGCGACCACGTTTCGGTCCCGTATGTAATCACTGGTAACACACACTGGAAAGAGTAATTGAAGTTTAAGACTATGGTCATAACCATCTTGACCCACAACCCGATTACGCAAATCACACATTTAAGAGGCATGCCGGCAGTATAAAAAAATGCAAATCTATTTAGTCCATCAGTTAGAGTATTGGAAAATAATGGACACGTATTTATTGTTTTTGTAATCAATGAATATTGACTAAGATAAACCGCATCAAAACTCGGGAGTGGGGGCTCGAGACGTCAGAACTCACAAAAAATTATACCAAAGCATGACGTATTGAGTATTTCAAAAGCGTCGTGTCTTCGTCATTTATAGAGTAAAAAAAAATACGGGTCAAATATTTGTTGATAACTAACTGTCGGACAAATAACGTTTTTTCGTAGCCTATTATGTAATTGAGTATTCAAGTGATGCTATATAAATTAAATTATTTCCATAGCAATTAATCTAACCTCAATCACGTAACCACATTTAAATAAATTCGAAATGTTACATTTATGATTTCAACCACAAAGCTGATATTTTGAAATCAAAATCAAAGAATTTATTTCAAGTAGGCCAATAACAGGCACTTTTGAATTGTCAAAACAAAATGAACATTTAAAGTAGCTACAGTCCCAGTCACAAGACATAAAAACTGTGGAAGTATTGTAGTTGCCCATTCCCTAACGTAGATCTCTATGGAGAAGAACGGGCAGAATCTTGAATTTTTGTATCATCTGGATATTTATTTTCTGTTTGTGAATCTCTGTTATAATATTATAAAAGAGAAAGTTTATCTATCCATCTCTATGGCGGCTGAATCTTCTTAATCGTGTGGTTAGTACCTTACCTGCCCGCGTAGCATGATCACCGTACATACGACAGAGAGTCGACAAATCTTTTGTTCATCTGTCATTTTGTCGATTCAATGACAGTTGAACAAAAGATTTGTCGAGTCTCTCTCGTTTCTCCGGTGGTTATGCTAAGCGGGCTGGTGTCAGAGTTTTATGCCGCCCATAGGCCCCTGTCTTGGGTTTACATGCCGTCGAGAAATATTTCTCAGGCATGCTGGTTTCCTCACGATGTTTTCCTTCAGCGAAACAACTGATATTTATGCAATACGCACATGAACTCGTAAAATCTGAGGGTCTTAGATTTGGACTTGAGATCAACTTGGTAGGCCAATGTCACACCACTAGAGTATGTGTTGCCAGTGCTAGCGGCTGAATGAAAATGGATGTGACCAGAAAAAATCACAGTTTTTGCTGTAGAACATTCGTATAGGTTAATTTCCAACTGTTGGTCCTTGGTGTCAACCGCGGCTAGATATAACTTTTCAAAGTATTGTTATAAAACATGATTATACCACCAAACATCGGATTTTGATGGAATATATGAGAACTTTCTTGATATTTAAACAAACCAAAAAATATATTTAAACGGGTTTCATAAAATAAAAATAAATTAAAAAGAAAATTTACGACACACCACAATATAGTATATTAAAACTGCGAACCTTTCCAGTCTCAAAAATAAAATTCTATGAAAGTATTGGAATAATTTTGATTTTTTTTACAAATAAAATACTCTTTTTAAAGACGTATAAAAAGAGGTATAACATGAGCTCATTTCAATAAAATCCCGTTCCAGAGAGGTTTGTCACTTTAATATTTTATTAAATACAAGCTGTATTCACATGTAAAAATTTTAATTTTCCATGTTGAAAAGGGACCTGAACGAATTTTTCCAGGAACGAAATCTAGTAGAAACCGGCTGAATTTTGTACAAAATTAAATAGCCTTTTGTTTACCAAAAGAGTAAATGAAAGTCTATTACTCAATTCAATATTATACTCGTAACAAAGACTAACAAAGGAAAAAACGGCACTTTAAACTAAAAATGGGTTAATTGTTTCCTATCACTACGGCGCTAGCGAGCAATGCCTATGAAAAAAAGTTGCCCAGTCATCATCAGACTGTAATATTCCCACTGTTGGGATGGGATGTACGCCTAATCTCTGTCACGCGTCACGTTAAAAAGGTGGTCCGGCTGTCATTTATAGATCTTTGACAGTCGGGACTGACCTGTAGTCAGTGACCCAAATAGTCTGGCAACCAGTCTTACCAAGGGATGTGGAGGTCCGATAGGCAGTCACTCCATGTAAAATACTAGTATTCAGCTCATCCGTTAGACTGGAAGCCGACCCCAAAGGGAAAAGGCTAGGCAGATGATGATGGTCTTCAAGCAGGAGGACCAGTGTCAAAAGAAAACAAATAAATAAACTTCATCAAGTACATACATGATGAAGTACATTTCGTACATTTTCTCAGAATAAATAAATAAATAAATATCGCTGGACATTAACACACAGCGCCACCTAGTGCCACACTAAGCAAAGCTTGTGTCGTGGACACTAGATAGTTGATATACTACATGTATACTTTTTGTTTGTAAATACATACTTATTATACATATAAACATCCATGACTCGGAAACAAATGTCCGTGCTCATCACACAAACATTTGCTCCTACCGGGATTCGAACCCAGGACCCTAAGAACGTAAGGCAGCGTCACTACCACTACGCCAATCGGGTCGTCAGAATACAAATCTTCTTTAGAAAAACAATCAATTATAAGCTGTAGTAGCCTCAGGAAATGTACTAGGCCAGCATTAATCCAAGTTATTAATATTGAATTTATTACAAATACGAAAATACATACCACCTTGAACCCGATTCTTATAATACATACTACTATGAACTCATGCCAGCCTAATACTTTTAGCGGTGTTTAGAACGTGCTTTTCGGGCTTGGAAACCTTAACTGGTTTGCAGCTCAGCGCATCAATATGCGTGAACAATGACAACAACAACAATGTATGCGACTGTCCCTTTAAAGGAGAATGACCAAAGTGGACCAAAATTTGAAAAAAAAAAAAAGAAAAGTTCTGCCCCCAGAATTACTACATAGCTCATTTGAAAGACTGGTTAAAATGCTTAATTTTCTTCTACGGAACTGAAAAAAGTCTGTCCCACGGAATCATAGATATTAGCTGAAACGTGAACTTGAAAAAAAGTAGCACATTCACTTGCTCATTCAAAATTGTTGAATTAGTCTGTAACTGTGGGTTAGAATTTGATGCACATTGGCACACATAGTAAGTCCAACATTATAAGTTAACCCACAATGGAGTCAACCCTGGGGACAGCAGTTTTTTTTTGGACCAGAGCCCATACATTTTTGGTCATTCTCCTTTATAATTGTTTATTCATTTGTTTTTTTTTTACACCGGACCTTTTGGACGTAGAAAGTTTTTGTTTACGCCTGAACGGACCGCGGTCCATTCATTGTGGTCCATTCAGACTAAACGTCCGTCGTGGGGGCATATGATGCGGAAGAATGAGGAAAATTGCTTGAGGAAAGTTTTGAATCTGAATGAGTTGACTCTCAAGGATGGTACGGCACGAAAGGAGGTGTCATGTAGGAAAACCGAAACCGACAGTTTAACATACTCTTCATTGTCCTGATCCCAGCAGATCAGCATCTCCTATTTTATTCCCCAAGGAGGTGAGTAGAAACCAAAGAACGCTATCTGCTACGATCCACGCATACTCCTTTTTTTCGGCGACCCGAATGGCGCAGCGGTAGTGAGGCTGCTTTACGTTTTTAGGGTCCCGGGTCCGAATCTCGGTAGGAGCAAATGTTTGTTTGATGGGCACGAACATTTGTTGTTTCCGAGTCACGGATAATAAGTAAGTACTTAAGTATTTACAAACAAAAAGTATTTGTGTAGTATATCAACTGTCTGGTGACCAGGACACAAGCTCTTGCTTAGTGTGGCACTAGATGGTGCTGTGTGTAATGTCCAGCGATATTTATTTATTTTGTCTTTTACTGTCAAGTTAATTTAAAAAAAAAAATTCGTTGCAATTTTTGGGGACTGAAATGAAATCCGCTTCGCTGTAGTGGATCGGCTACGAGTGCTACAAAGCGTTAGGTGACGATCACGCGAGTTACATGATTTTTGTTCACTGTGCTCAAAGCGCCTAAAACAGATTTCACTTCAAAAACCTCAAAGTTCATAAGAAAATCAACCTCTAAAAAACTAAGATTTTTATGCCCCCTATTAACAATCGATTTAAGGAATAATTCTTCAACTAGCTACAGCAGTCTTTAGTAGAAATGCTTAGCGTAGAGTAAGAAACAAATGTGTTCGCCCAGCATTGCGCGGCGCTTGTTAATCATGTTGACTGTACCACTTTATGTTCATTAATTTGTGCCTTACTGTACCGCGTTTTACAAGTACAGGTTCAGTAGAAGTTGGGCCTGTGGACGGTGAGCTATGCTCTAGGCTAGCTTGCCATCCGCCCGTCTTATGACGACAGGCCTCGCCTCAAAGAGATGTCAGCACATTGGAGGGCTGAAGAGGCCGAAAGAGATACCGAGGCCCCGGAATATATAGGGCGAGGAAGGAACATGAGTGGGTTTTAGTCAGTAAAACTCTGACACTCCCTCCCACTCCGCCCAGAGCGGGACGAGTCTTTTGATGATTTCCCACAGAAAAAAACAATTAAAAAATTCAGTAGAAGTTGTTCAATGGGAGAAAAAATGTATCTCTATTGACAGTATAGTGCTTTGAAGCTTCGAATTTCAAGTTGTAAGTTGTACCACGGCAACGTTCACCACTTCAGACGATACGACTTGCATTGCGACAAGCTACACAAGGGTGTCAATAGTTTCGCTTTCGCGTGAGTAAGGAGTGTGCGTCTTTTATTCATTTGTTTTCACAAGAATTTCTGTCATAACACGCGTGTCGTTTGTTTGTCTACTTCCATTCAGTTTGGGCCGTTCAGACTACACACCCGTTTGAGCGTGTAGTAAGTAGCCAAATGCTGACGCGGCGACGCAAACCGAACATTCGTTGCGAGTAGCTTCTGGAAAGTTTAATTTTCGTGTTCAGTTGCTTAACCGATAGAATTGGTTGGTCCACAAATGCTTGCAAATGCAAAAGCTTTGCAATCAATGTTTGTACAACAAATAGGATACAAACTCGACGACAAAAAAGTCAAAGTAGTCCCTCATTATCAAAAAATATTTGACACATATTTTTTTCATTTGTTACGTAATTCAAAATTGACGAAGATACGACGCTTTTAATTTAAATTAAAATTGTCAATACGTCACACCTTGGTATAAGTTTTAAAGCAAAGTGACGTCATGAGCCCCTACTCCCAAGTTTTGATGCGTTTTATCTTACACTAGCTGACCCACGCAACTTCGTCTGCGTCACATAAGAGAGAAATACGAAAGGAAAAAAACGTCCCCGTTTTTGCAACATTTTTCATTCCTGCTCCGCTCCTGATGATTGTAGCGTGATGTTATATAACCTAAAGCCTTCCTCGATAAATGGACTATCCAACACAAAAAGAATTTCTCAATTCGAGCCGGTAGTTCCTTAGATTAGCGCGTTCAACCGAACAAACAAACAAACAAACTCTTCTGCTTTATAATATTAGTATAGATTTTATTCATTGATTTTCAAAAACAAAAAAATACGTATCCAATATTTTCCAATACTCTGACTATTTAGATTTGTAAGATTTTGATACTGTCAGCATGCCTGTTTTCGTGGTGAGCCTACTCTTGATAAATAAATGGTATTCGTAACTCTATGAATTCCTTGTCTTAAAATCCAATTGAACTTCTTTGACAAAACAAAAGTATTGTCAAAATATTGACCTGAATCGAAAACTTGGCATGTTTTCAAACGTACATGTTATGTGTGTAAAATAATAAAATATGGTTCAATATAGTTTCATATATCCTTAGATACGAATTTCTAGTATCGAGTATTGGAATAACATTTTATAATTGGTTATTTGAGTTTACAAGTTTTTGATGTAAAAAATCTAAAGGTTTATTTTATATGTAAATGTTGAAAATATGTAGAATTTGACAGCACTTGAAATAAGATAGTGCTACGATCTCTCATTGTTATTTTACGTTGAGAATAATTTAAAGAGAAATCAGTCAGTAAAAAGTAACAGAGAGTGCACAAAGTACCTACTTATTAGGCCACAATTATAAAGGGTGTTAAAAATCTCTTCACGAAGCCGAAAAGCACTTGTTCTCCCCATCAGTGCGATATTTTTTTTGTTCTGTACCATACCTGGGAACCTTCTAGTTACGAAGATAAGGGGGGTCAAAGTTACAACTTTTTGACATGGTTTTTTTTAAATACAAGTTTTATTTGTTAGATTTTGAGTTTTAACACCTCCACAACCCCCGTTCTATTCAACCCATCCATCAGCACAATAATTTAAGTGCGTAACATTGAGTTCTAACACAAAACATGATTTATAACCTCAAAAAAAAAAGTTGTTTCCCAGCAATATTTTTTGCGGAAAGTTACTTAGTTTGATGTACAGAATGATTGGTTAACGGCTTTGTGATGAGGTGGTTTACACCCTGTATCTCGTTATTTACAAGAGATTCTCTTCACACATAACTGCAACCTTATTCAGTAGAATAGACAGGTTTTATGAATAGCATATAACATCAGATACCAAAGGTTTATAACTTCGGTAATATCGATTTAAAAGAGTTTGGCCCAAAATATCTAACAACCAGTAGTTTTTCCTCCTGTGGCAACACTACAGCTAACAGCTGATTTGAATTTGTCCCTTTAATTTTAATTTTAAATATTGTATTTCCTTCTTATTAAGGCCTATTTCCTATAAAGTAATAAGTATTTCGCAAGTTTATTGTGTGTGTGTGTTGAATTAATGCAAAATAAGTGTAAAATCACTCTTTTGTGAAACTGACAGTTAACAGGTTACCGGTTCGAGGGAAACTTGCATTGTCATCTCAATATCAGGTACAATACAACTTATTTTACTTGTTATTACATTGTTTACGTTCTATTAACTTGCATTCAATTTATTTGATCACTTTTATTACGGCTACCTATTGATGCCAATGACCTTTGAAACGTAAACATAACCCTGTTTGGTTCGGTGACAGAACTTCTTTTTGTCGAACTAAATTTCATTTTTCCTTTCAATTAATCATTTCTTACCCAATTCTACCGCACTTACTCTATTCCTATCTTGTCTCTATTCTCCTAAATCATGATTATGACACGCAGTGCCCGCGCTCGCCTCGAAGAGTCCAAACTCAGTCAGGCTTTGAACGAACTAAAGGCGTGTAAGGAGTCCTGTAACCAACTAAACAGGGAAATAGATGACAATGAAAGGGTGCTCTCTGAAGCCCATGAAAGGAATAATAAGCTGAAAATAGAAATGGCTCAGTTATACACTCAATTCACTGATGCCATAGAAGACCGGGATAGACTCCAAGTCATTGTGGACGGGTTCAACCAGTGTAGCACAGAGTATGAACAAACTCTCAGTCAAAAACATCAGTTACAACAACAGCTACATGAGGCCAGAAGTCAAATATCAGAACTAGAGACCACAAATCATAACATCACAGCCTCATTGAACCTAAGTCTGTTCAGTGAATTGGTGCCTATTGCCCCAACAATGGTTTCGGATAAATACCAACCTTACACTATAGATCTGACAGGTGATGATGAATTAAAATCAATAAAATCAGTGCGACTGATCACTAGAAAGAATAAATTAAAAAAATATATTAAAATAAACAAATACATTGTTAAAACTAAGAAAATGATAAAAAAGCAAAAGTTTTTCATTAAAAATGTAAAATTAAATAGAGAAAGGTTGAACCTTCTAAAACAATTAGATCTATACTCTTTAAACTTAGATAAAAGTAATAGGAAGTACCAAATTGACACAGAGAACTTGCAGTGTGAAATTGACCACCTACAACAAAAATTAAGTTCACTTAATAGTAAATATACAGCCTCTGAAAACCAAATGAGGGAATATGTGTTGGCTATGAATGAGCTGGTAAGTACAGAAACACACAACTGTGAGCATTGCCCACCACCATCTGAACCCACACCGGCCCATTCATTATCTCTGTGTGATACAACCATACCGCAGTCATGTGTTAGTTTACCAGTAGGAATTACACATTGTTTAACTGAACAGACTGTCAATAAAGAAATTGTTATCTTCTCCGATGAAATTGGAAAGGATTTAGGCCAGTTATTGACAAATGAGTATCCGGGACATTCTATTGTGAACTTTTGTATGCCTGGTAGTTCCTTATACAACATAATGAGGAAAATTATTAAATACAATTTCAACCAGGATTCAATACTAATCATATTTGTTGGTAATAGGGGTAATGTGAATAAAGGAGAATTACTCCAATATTATAGATCATTAAGTAACCTGAATTTAAGAAAAATTGTAATGTTCACATTTCCATACAGTAAAAGTTTGCCACAGGAAGAAAATTACTTTAGGCACTATATTAATAACAAATTGCATGATCTGACATTTAATAGTAATGTATTTCATTTAATTGACATCAATAATTATACTGGTGACAATTTTTATTTGACTAAAGATAGGCATCTTGTGGACAGGTGCTATCTTTCACACTATTGTAAAAGACAGGTAGCTGTGTCGCTATCATATTATTTTTTTATTACAGCCAAGAACTTGGCTAATCGAGTTGCCTCTGTTGAGCAATGCAATACTCAGTTAAATTACTCTGCCAATAGTTTGATCACAATTAATGAATCAGTCAATTATTTAAATTAGAAATTCAGACAACAGAGGCAACCTCTTGCAACATTATAAGGAAGCCAGATAATGAATTAGGCGAATGTTTTGTGAATTTTAATAGTATCAACCTGGTTCATCAAAATATACAAGGATTTTTGAACAAAGAATTAGAAGTAGAACTTTTTTTGAATTATAATAACATAGATATTCTTTGTATAACGGAGCATTGGCTCAAATGTCAACAATTAATTTTCAATTTCAGTAATCACCAGGTTGGTAGTTCATTCTGCAGGGTAAATGCTATACATGGCGGCGCATTAATCCTAGTAAATAACCAGCTTAAATTTAAAGACCGCAAGGATATTGTAAGCCTATCTGTTGAGCGAACAGTTGAAATAGCCTGTATAGAATTGGAGCAGTTTATTATATTAAGTGTGTATAGACCTCCTTCAGGGTTGTATGATTGTTTTGAAAGGGTAATGGATGAAGTATTGCATAAAATCAGTAGTTCCAAAAAGTCTATAGTCTGTTGTGGTGATTTTAATATTAATTTATTAGAAAATTCTGGGTTAAGTTCTAAAATTATAAGCCTGTTTCAGTCATACAATCTTGATCACAAATTTTTTGAGCCTACTAGAATAACCCCAACTAGTGCTACTTGCTTAGATAATATTTACACTGATATTATACCTACCCAAAAAGTAATTATTAACTTAATTGATTCAGATCACTGTGGGCAATTTATCACAATTCCAAATGTGGACAAGAAAGTTTCTAAAAAAGATATCATTGTTAATCCTAAAAGTAAAAATCGCCTGGAAACTTTTAAAACTAAACTTATATCTAAATTACCTCTTTTGTCAACTAATGGTGATCCCAATCAACACTATAACGATTTTTTTAGTATGTATTGCACACAATTTGAAACCACATTTGTCCCTAAGACAATCTCGGTTAATAGTAACGCTTCTTTCAATGACTGGGCCACCGTTGGTATTCATAAGAGTCGAAAACGACTGTATGAGCTGTATGAAGAGCGGACATATATAAACACTGTAGAATTTAATTTGTATGTTAAGAATTATTCTAAATTATTTAAAAAAGTTTGTTTTATAGCAAAGTCACGTTACTTGAGTTCAAAAATTAAAAATAGTAGTAATGTAATTAAAATGACATGGAACATTATTAATAGCGAAACGGGAAGGTCTTGCAACCGAAGTAGTGACATCAGCCTTGCTATTGGCGATAATGTTTTAAATGCAGACAATCAAGTTGCTACGGCGTTTGAAAATTTTTTTGCGAATATTCCCGTGTCGACTACTAAATCGCTAAACTCGTCACCTGCTGCTGCCGAGTCTTTACTAAAGTAAAACGTTTCAGTCTGTGATTCGGAATTCAATTTTCATTATGTAACCAGTAAAGATATAATTAAAATCTTTCACACCTTAAATGTTAAAAAGACCGCCGATCTATGGGGTCATTCTGTGGACGTAGCTAAATCTATTATAAACATTGTAGCTCCTTCTTTAGCAGTAATATTTAACGATTGTATTGATCGTGGTGAGTTTCCTGATCTAATGAAATATAGTAAAATAATACCTTTATTTAAATCGGGTAGTACATCAGACCCCACAAATTATAGGCCTATTTCAGTACTACCAACTTTTAGTAAAATTTTTGAAAAATTAATTTTGGAACAAATGCAAAGTTTTTTTAATAAACATAAGTTATTGCATAAAAAACAGTTCGGTTTTACTAGGGGTCGTTCAACTACCGATGCCGGTGTTGAACTTTTAGAACACAATTATAATGCTTGGGAGGACAAATTCGATGCTTTGGGAATTTTTTGCGATTTATCCAAAGCTTTCGATTGCGTTCTTCATGAAACTTTAATCAGGAAACTACACCACTACGGAGTCCGTAACGCCTCTCTGGATCTTCTTACTTCATATTTGAGTGATAGGATTCAGAGAGTTGATGTTAACGGGAAACGATCTCCCGGATCCGTAGTAAGAATGGGGGTACCCCAGGGCTCAATTCTTGGTCCATTTTTGTTTCTCATTTATATAAATGACTTGCCTTACCTCATAAAGGATAATCATGATATAGTATTGTTTGCAGACGACACTTCTCTTTTATTTAAACTTAAACGTCAGCAGTTAGTTACGGATGATGTTAATAGCGCCCTGGCAAAAGTCGTTAATTGGTTTAATGTTAACAATCTACTCCTGAATGAGAAAAAAACCAAATGTATTAAGTTTACGATACCCCATGTAAGACAAGTGGAAACTAGTGTAGTAATCAAGGATGAAGAGTTGAAACCGGAAGACAGCACTGTGTTCTTAGGCATAACTTTGGATGCCAAGCTTCAGTGGGGCCCGCATATACACAAATTGTCAAAAAAACTTAGCTCTGCAGCATACGCCGTTAGAAAAATTCGTGATTTAACTGATTTGGAAACAGCCCGTTTAGTTTATTTTAGTTATTTCCACAGCGTGATGTCGTACGGTATCCTCTTGTGGGGTAATGCCGCCGATATTCAGACTATATTTGTATTGCAAAAAAGGGCAATTCGTTCAATTTATAAATTAAGTCCCCGATACTCCCTCAGAGAAAAATTTAAAGATATTAATATTCTTACTATGCCCTCTCAGTACATTTATGAAAATCTTTTGTACGCACACAAAAATATTAATTTGTTTAAAAAATACAGTGATATCCACAACATAAATACGAGAAATAAACACAAATTTGTTATTCCTGCTACGAGGCTCAAGAAAATAGGGGGAACGTTCAGATGCCAATGTATACGCTTTTACAATAAACTTCCGAGCCATATTCAAGCGCTTAGTCTAAATAAATTCAAATCGTTTATAAAACGGAAGCTATGCCTGAAAGCCTACTATCATGTTAATCACTACCTTGATGATAAAAAGGCTTGGGATTAAGCTGCTCCAATGAAATTTGCTCTGCGAATATAGAAATTTCGGACTTCGCTTGTTTATTATTGATTCCTTTCTTTTATACACTTTGACATGAATGGATATTATATTTTTTACTTTATTGTTTATTATTTTGTGTGTGTGTGTGTGTGTGTATTTGACATGAATATTTACTTGTGGCTTTTGACATTTTAATGACTTGACATGAATACTTAGTTCAGTATTTTATTATTTTTTACATTTTTAGTTTATTTTTTATTGTTTTGTGTGTGTGTATTTGACATATCGTATTTTATTGACATTCATTTTGTAAATTATTATTAATTTTATATTGTATTTTTGTGTTTTTTTGTGAATGTGAGGACCATGTGGGTTACATTTTATTTGTTTTTTTTTTTTTATTTTTTTTACCCCTCAACCGTCTGACAGTTTGAGTTCTATAAGCGACCTACCCAAATGTCCTTTCTTTGGTATTGTTCGTCGTTTCGTTGAGTTCCTTGTGTAATAAGTCGAGCTACACGATAACTGACAAATGCTTGCACTGACTGGACAGGTTTACTCAAATCTGTATGGTTCTTTCTTCAAAAGACCATCTCAGACACTAATATCTACATGATCCTCATGTGAATTGAGCAAGATTATGTCTGGACTTCAAAAGAGACTATGACCTCTGTGTTTGTTTCGGCTGTTTCTTCTCAGAGTAGTCAGGTACGAAACACCGGCCCCATCTAGTTTAAAAAAAAATTGACGTGTAAAAGTGTTTGTGAAAACCTACTTACAAAATAAAGATCATTTATCATTTATCATTTATCATTTGTCCTCACCAAGGGGTATCGTATTACCCAGTACTAACTGGGTTGTGGAGGTCAGATAGGCAGTCGCTCCAAGTAAAGTACTGATATTCAGTTGCATCCGCTTAGACTGGAAGCCAGCCCCAATATAGTTGGGAAAAGGCTAGGCAGATAAATAAATAATAAATAAATAAATATCGCTGGACATTAACACACAGCGCCACCTAGTGCCACACTATGCAAAGCTTGTGTCGTGGACACTAGATAGTTGACATACTGCATAATTATATACTTTTTTTTTTGTAAATACATACTTATTATACATATAAACATCCATGACTCGGAAACAAATGTCCATGCTCATCACACAAACATTTGCTCCTACCGGGATTCGAACCCAGCGAAATAACAACGAAAGGCAGCGTCACTACCACTATGCCAATCGGGTCGTCAGATGATGATGTTCTCATACAAAACTTGTTTTACCGATGTCGAATTTTTGGTTCTAGGACATGCCGGTTTCATATCGATGTTTTCCTTCACCGTTTTAAGAGCAGCGGTGACGAAATAAATTACACAAAGTAATGCGCCTGTCTGAGTTCGAATCCACGACTTACTGTTAGTAAGTTGGGGCCGCCACCACTGCTCTCCTCTCTCAAGTATCGCCAAATTGCCCAACCCAGTGCGACTCCATTGCTCCTTGGATGTGTTCTATTAAATATAGTTCTAGATTTCTATCATGTACTCGTAGTTAAAGCTATGTGGCAGTATTTTCTCTACCTGAATGCCCCGTAAAGCAACACAAATACGTTTGTTTAGCCGCAACCCAGAACTTAATCAGGCAAACCAGGCGTTTAATATTCAGACATCTACAACAGTGCGGCGATGGAAATTTACTAGCCTCGGTTTGTTAACCAATGTTGCTGGAAAATCAAAGTTAGCTTTATGAAGTTAATATTTATGATGAAGAGCTATTTGGCATTCGTTTTGTGGTGGTTTGTGTTTGTTATGAGATTTATGCAGTTCTTGATAAATAAAATGTTTAGTCTGTTATGTAAGGGGTGAGAAACTCTAGAAGTAGCAGCTGAATTTCACAAAATCCTTTCTGCCTATTCTTCATACATCCTGCTTAGTTGTGGCGGTCGGTATTTTACATGGTGTGACCCATCGGACACAGTAAGAACTCGGTAATACCAATACTCCATGGTAAGACTGGACGACCCGAATGGCGTAGTGGTAGTGACGCTGCCTTACGTTCTTAGGGTCCTGGGTTCGAATCCCGGTATGGATGTTTATATGTATAATAAGTATGTATTAAAACAAAACATTATATGTGTAGTATATCAACTATCTAGTGTCCACGACACAAGCTTTGTTTAGTGTGGCACTAGGTGGCGCTGTGTGTTAATGTCCAGCGATATTTATTTATTAATTTAAGACTAGTTCCCAGATTTTTGGGCCACTAACTTACATGTAACGAGTGTCAATCATCTACAAATAACTACTGGGACCTACGGCTTAACGTGCTTACCGAGGCATGGATGAAACTCGTTATGTAATGATGGTCACCCATCCACAGACCAACCTAGGTATGTGCTGCTTAACCTTAAGATCAATCTGAGGGTAAGGGATGTCAGTTTGTATGGATGATCAACATTTTTTTGGATGGGTAGTAATTCAATTGGAGACACATTTATTGGTTGATGGAATAACCTAAAAACTGCACAATTTCGACTTCTAGTACACTAGACAGTTCACAGACTAGTTCTAGACAGCAGCCTTCTAGTACACTATAATTCCACTACGTCTTGAGGATTTTACACTCATACGTTATTATTCTTAGCAGTTTCATTCAAAAATCAACATTCTCCCCACACAAACAAAGTTTACTTTCCTTCGTCAGACTTAAAAGTCGACTTTGATGAAATGTGGTAATATCTTGTATCGAACTATAAAACCGTATATCGTTTTGAGGGTCGGTAGAGATAGAAGTGGGATTGCATCGTATTCCAGTTTATGGGATTTAAACAGTATGGGTGGTATTAACTGGAACTATTTCCAGTTTAGATGTGGGTAGGAGATTTTAATGGGCCGAAAGGGTTAATGCTGTTTGGTTGTCGGCAATAAAATAAGCTGTTTATCCTTTATGTGTTTCAGGATTTATTTCTATTCAATGATCTCTGAAAGGATGAGTTGGGGGGTTTTACTGAAATTGTGTAAAATAAATCAGAGAAAACATTGATTTAACACTTTAAGCACAATGTACAGAGGTGGACTAAATACCATAGGCATTTTCAAATAGTCAACTTTTGGGACATACAGAGACAAACAGTGGTAGTTATGTGATAAATTCCTGTATTTTGAAAACGAATTCTTTTTTTTATATTAATCTTACAAAAAATAGTGTAGGCCAACTTTTATGACATTTGATGTCGCTATGATTAAATTACGCCTAGATTTTGAAAGCTTTTAATTACCTCAAAAACTGAACTTCAGATTGTGGTAAAAGTAAAATTTCTAATATTTTTACACGACTTTAAAAATACACAATCAGGCTCGCAACAGTTTTGGAAGTCGGTGTCCATTATAATATTGTTAAAAGGTATTTTGTGTCAGAAATCTGAAAAACTTGCATCTAGTCTTACCAAGGAGTATCCCACGTAACTGAGCTTTGGAGGCAGGTCAGTCAGATAAGTGTCGCACAAAGTAAAATACTGAAAGCTGCATCTAGTTAGACTGGAAGTCGACTAATACCTGGTTGGGAAAAGCTAGACATATGATATCGATCGTGGTCCTAATCTTTGGTCATCTACATTCTCTTTACTTTTCTAACATGGCCATTCGAGCCCAAACCCTAACAAAAAACAGACGTTTCCACACAAACGTAACAAGCGAAAAGTATATCTAAAATTCCGTCAAAAAACCCGACGCAACCAATCGCGCGTGTGCCGACAGTGCGCCCACACTGACTGCCGCTGTAAACATTGACTGCGTTCAATTCACCATGAAACTATTGCAACACTCACTAAAACCCGTTCTGTACTGTAGGGGATTTTTTTTTTATAGGCGAACTGATCAATTTTTCCTCATCATTTTCTTTCCCTTCTGCGGCATTCATTTTTAGCCTGTCTTCATACTGCTTTATTACTTGCCACCTCACCAGACACCTCATTTCTTGCCATATCAGCTTTTATACAGTCCATGCACCGTTTCTTTGGTCTTCCTCTACTCATACACCACCCACCCACGTTGATACTTAAAACTTGCCTCACGACATTTTCCTCATTCTTCCGCATCAGTTTAGTTTTGACTACTTTTTTTTTAAATAATAAAGTACTATTCAATGCAGGTTCTACTATATTTTAATGGCAGGTAGTTGTGCCATTAATTTTTAATATCTATACTAATATTATAAAGCAGAAGAGTTTGTTTGTTTGGTTGAACGCGCTAATCTCAGGAACTACTGGTTTGAATTGAAATAATATTTTTGTGTTCGATAGTCCATTTATCTAGGAAGGCTTTAGGTTATATAACATCACGCTACGATTATTAAGAGCGGAGCAGGAATGAAAAATGTTGCAAAAACGGGGATTTTTTTTTCATTTTGTTTTTCTCTCTTATGTGACGCAGACGAAATTGCGCGGGTCAGCTAAGATTTAAACGGTGATGTATCTAAGATAACATGTTCAAATGAAAAAATACATTCACACACAAAAACTCACGCATTTTTCAGGCCAAACCTCTGACTGCCCGCACTGAACAATGTAGACAGTCTTATTTCCTGCTTGCTTCTGGGCACTAATACAACGAACATCAAACAATACGAAGCTAAATTCAAATTCAATGCTTTTGCGGCTTTCAATGAATATCATTTTGCCTACTCTATTACTAAACTACTGCATCAAAACCATAAAATCAAGCCACACGACTCACTAAACCCGACCACAAAAAGACTACTCCCAAACTTTAACCGAATATTAAATCCCGTCTAAAATTCGCTACGCACAACCGACGTGGCCAGTCGCCCGTGTGTCGGAAGCCTATACAATAATCCTCTAGTTGTCTGTAAGCGGCAGTGATGCGATTCGCGCGCGATCGTGCGTTAAATCGCTATACGTGGCATGCATTTTGCGATTATCTGCGTCGTGTGTTTAAGGTCTACGGTGTGAAGTAGATTAGGAGTGCGTCGTGTGGAATTTGCCAATTGGATTTGTTAACAAATGAATGTGTGAGATTGTTAGCTACGCGTCTGTGGATGCGATTGTAAATTAGGTGTTGGTGGTGAAAATCCGGTGTGCTGTAGTTTTGGGAGAGCTATGCGAGAATTAGCTCGTGTTGCGGTGAGATTTGCTAGTCTGAAAGGGAAGGTTTATCTGCACAGCTTTAGCTGCAGTATTTGTATACTTCATCACTTGTGGATCTCATAGCTCTTACAACGAAGCTACTACAACGCTTTCGCAGTTATTCTACCTAATGAAGAACTTAGCTCCATCTTGTTCTTTATAATAATATTTTGGCAATTTTTAACATCCTCTACAAATAATTAAGTAACCAAAGAACAACTAAGACTAACTGGTTTTTGTAAGAAATATTAGTAATTTAATAAACGAATATCGCTAGACATTACACACAGCGCCATCTAGTGCAACACTAAGTAGCGAGGCTTGTGTCGTGGACGCCAGATAGTTGATATAGTACATAGATACTTTTTGTTTCTAAACACATACTTATTATCCATGACTGGGGAGCAAATGTCCATGAGCATTACAGAAACATTTGTTCCTACCGGGATTCGAACCCGGAACCCTGAGAACGTAAGGCAGCCTCACTACCGCTGCACCATTCGGGTCGTTGTTTGTTTTATGTATTAATGGAACTCGTCAATTTTTCGGGTTAATTAATTTATATTATCGACATCTTATAACACACGAACTTTTCAATCATTAAGTTGTATGTAATAGGGAGCGAGCCTAATGGCCATCAACCGGACAGAAATACAGATTCCGTAGCGGCTACAGACAAATTCCTAATGAAAAAAGATTGCGATTCAGGACCGATATATGTTTTCGTTCTACTAATCCCAAAACCCTCCAACCCAATATACCGGTTTATTCATAGCTCCGATACTGAGCGCAGTTCAATGCCCAGCATAGGTGGGCCAAGATCGCACGTTTAATTATGTACGGGCCCCGAAGCGACGAGTGGTTGTGGAAACTCCGTCGATACGGAGTTAAACTGTTGAGCGAACACCTGTGTTACTGGTTTAATTAATTCTATAGGGGGCTTTTGTTTTGTCTTGAGTTTTGGAGGTTTAATCCCTACTAATGTAACGCTTTCACGCAAAAACTACTGAAGGGATTTGGATGAAATTTTGCACACAGATAGTTTATACACTGCACAAAGTAATGCGCCTGTTTAGGTTCGAACCCACGACTGACGGTTCGTAATTAGGGGCACTGCTGCACTCAATTACGTGCCATAGATTATGGAAATCAAAAATCAATATTTGAATCCAAACAGTTAGTTAACTATGTATAATTAATTTGGTAACCACTGGTCTCTAAGAATGTAGCTCAGGTTGGCTGGACAAAACTTCAAAATAGCTCCCATTTTACTAGGTCAATAGGGCACTTTATGTGACGGCTAAACACCCTTATGTCAGAATTTGTGACGCTACAAAATCTTAGATAATCGATCGAAAACGGGTCCAGCCATCTTGAAAAACCACTTTTCGCTGGTCACTCAATCTCGGTAATGAAAGTGATTTTGACGAGTTTTTGCATATCAACGGGCGTCACATAAGTTTGTGACAGGCATCGAGCTTAAAGTTTTGTGATACGTACAGTGGTTTAGTAGAAAAATGCAAAAAACTGTGCCAGCCATCTTGAATTTACGTATAAAACTTTTGGCTGGCACTTCCGAATCTCAATAACGGTAGCGTTTTCGGATATGGTTCCTTTACTAAAACTTGATGACGCAATGTGTGACAGTAATAACGTTTGATTTATGGCGTCACATGCAAGGGTTTACGAGAAATCAATAAAAACCTACTGTCCAGCCAACCTGAGTTCAGGCTGGCTGGACACCTGTATCTCCGCTGCCTGATCTACGACCTTCAAAATATGTTCAAGATGTTGTGACGGGGACGATAATGATAACCTGAATTTGTGACGGAGAAACTTTGCGTAGTTTCAAAGATATTGATCATTTAATATTTCCCATACAAACACTGCAGTAGGGTTACCAATATTGTAGGTTTTATGTAGGACTAAGTATATTTTATGGTGTTTTCTTTAATGGACGAAAATCCGTGTACTGGTGCTACTAATAAGAACAACTGTAGATATTTAAATCAATAAAAGACAAAAGTGTAGAAGTGAGCTGGAATGGGGGTAATTTTTAATGTTATTGATTATCTACGTGCAGATATCTACTCTTTTTAGTAGGTAGGTATTGGTGGTTTTCATGGTAAGTACATAGGTAGTTAATGTGTCAGGATAACTAATGCTCTAAGGTATTTAAATGAAAAAATAATGTTTGCTGTAAATAAAATCACATTTATTTATTTGTACTTATACAGCGTTTCAAATGACGACGGTCAACTCCATTTGCACTTCAGAATAATAATTAAATAAACAATATCGATTTCAAAATTTGAAATCAATACATAAAAAATTACAAAATATCTGTGAACGGAATGTAATATTTCCTTGATAGCTGATGTTAGTGTCGCCATCTATTGCTTAAAGTTGGTACTGCTAGGACAACTGGTCGAATCTTCTCTTATTAATTTGGTGTCTTACCGCTGATTAATATTAAAAGTTGTCTTACTCTGATTAGTGATAACACTTCGAAAAGTACACTGCAGACTGTCGAGTTTAGTTCTCATTTTCCGTTACCTAAGATAATGAACTAAACGCGAAACACAAGTGGGCTCTCTTTTGCAGCGCTGGTAGTCAATTATTATTTTAAATTAACACATAAAAAAAAATAAGTTTACGCTTTTTATTGCAGGAAAACCTTTTATTCCCACGGAGAAATCAAATACAAAGCAGGCGTGGCTGCTACCGGCCGATTAGTATATTAAAAAGAAATCCTTTATTTATGTAAAAAATTTGGTCACCTCACAATATTAATGAATGTTTGTATGGGAAAATTTAAATGATCAATATCTTTGAAACTACGCAAAGTTTCTCCGTCACAAATTCAGGTTATCATGATCGTCCCCGTCACAACATCTTGAACATATTTTGAAGGTCGTAGATCATCAGGCAGCGGAGATACAGGTGTCCAGCCAGCCTGAACTCAGGTTGGCTGGACAGTAGGTTTTTATTGATTTCTCGTAAACCCTTGCATGTGACGCCATAAATCAAACGTTATTACTGTCACACATTGCGTCATCAAGTTTTAGTAAAGGAACCATATCCGAAAACGCTACCGTTATTGAGATTCGGAAGTGCCAGCCAAAAGTTTTATACGTAAATTCAAGATGGCTGGCACAGTTTTTTGCATTTTTCTACTAAACCACTGTACGTATCACAAAACTTTAAGCTCGATGCCTGTCACAAACTTATGTGACGCCCGTTGATATGCAAAAACTCGTCAAAATCACTTTCATTACCGAGATTGAGTGACCAGCGAAAAGTGGTTTTTCAAGATGGCTGGACCCGTTTTCGATCGATTATCTAAGATTTTGTAGCGTCACAAATTCTGACATAAGGGTGTTTAGCCGTCACATAAAGTGCCCTATTGACCTAGTAAAATGGCAGCTATTTTGAAGTTTTGTCCAGCCAACCTGAGCTACATCTCTAAGTGGCATCTTTGTGAAGAAACTAGCGTGCCCTAGAAACAAAAATTTTAAGGTCCATGTTCACCAAAACGATAACAATCTGATTATCTAAAACAGCTGTTTAAAACACATTTTTGTATGGGAACATGTCACAGTGACAGCTGGTTTTAGATAATCAGACTGTTATCTTTTCGGTGAACATGGACCAAGTCAACTGACATGATTGATTCACACTACTTGCCTGCTCAAAGACTGTATCCATCTTCCTCACGCCGAATTATGTTCGTTAGTTCATACTATACTAAGTCCCAGTGGTGGTACGAACAATAAGTCGTGGCCTCGTGGGTACAAACCCAAGCAGGCGCCTTTGTGTAAATTATTTCATTACCACAGCTCTCAAAACGGTGAAGGAATGAAAACATCGTGAAGAAACCGCCAAAGCTTAAAACCAAAAAATCTAAGGCATGTGTCATCTACCAATCCGCAATGAGCTCGCGTGGCGGATTATAGCCCATTCCCTCTCATAGAGAGTAAGCCAGTATACAGGGTGTAAACCACCTCATCACAAAGCCGTTAACCAAGCATTCTGTACATCAAACTAAGTAACTTTACGCAAAAATATTGCTGGGAAACAACTTTTTTAAAAGTTAAAAATCATGTTTTGTGGAAGACCTCAATGTAACGCACTTAAAACATTGTGCCGATGGAACGATTGAAAATTACGCGGGTCGTGGAGGTGTTAAAAGTCAAAATCTTACAAAAAAAAACTTGTATTTAAAAAAAACTAGTCCATAAGTTGTAACTTTGACCCCCCCCCCCCCATATCTCCGTAACTAGAAGGTTCCCAGGTATGGTGTAGAACAAAAAAAATATCGCAATGATACAGAGAGAACAAGTGCTTTTCGGCTTCGTGAAGAGGTGTTTTACACCCGTTATACTAAGAACAACTTACCAAACACAACCCACACATCCAAACCTACACCATCATGTTTACGTCACCCCAAAAATAACACGAGCCTACCAAACACTTCCCTACACCTCTTGCCCTACATTCATCACAACATTCACAAGACGACTAAAACCGGCCGGAATCAAAACATCATTACGCGACTAAAACGGAACAAACAACAGTAAGTTTACATGCAGTCGCCGAAGTTAGGGATTAGTACCTCCTAGCCAAGTGCTCGTAACTACTCTGCCGAAATGCCTATAACAGGGCTGGTGAACCTTCGGCTTTTAAGCAAAACTGAGTAAATTTGGGCTAGATCGATGTGGCAGACCTGACTTGAATCGAAATAAGTTTTTTGGTACTGGAATTAGGTAGATACTTTGATACCTGAAGCTTGTTATTGAGTTTAACGAAAGAAGTTTGTTTCTGTATTTTTTTTGAGTCGTAAAAAGGAACTTTGGAATGAAATGAAATCGTCTCGTCAAAATAAAAACGCAAATGACCAAGGATCGCAGCAGGTTCCGTAGTTTAACCTACCCCCATGGAAAATAACGTGAGTTTGTGTACGAAATGATGTGATTGGCGGTAGTTCACTCAGTCAACCATTCAATGCACACGTTTGGCAAATTGTTAGCTAATGCTACCTTTATCTTATTCACCTATGTTTATTTTGTAACTGTAGTAAACCGGTCAATGTGTTGACATTCGAGGGAGCCTATGTCCAATAATTGACGTCTCTCGGCTGAAGTAATAATGATGATGATGAACCTAGTTTACACATATAATCTCCATCTTTAGAACCTTTAGTTGTGTCCAACAACATTCACTACAAAACGTTTACCATCTCTGGCAATACGAAGTCTTCTCGCACTTAAATTGCGCTTAAGTTTGGCGCCAGGAAAAAGTTAAGTACTTAGCCTTTTTAATGATGGCTTCCTCCTTGTGTGGATGGGAATAATGGATCACTATGGTGAATTATTGGTATGCGTTTTCTTAAAAATTAATAAGGTCACTTTAACGTCTGGGTAACCATGATGTGGAGCCCTGAGCCAGAAGGTGACGCGATGGACCTCGCAGGAGATGGCGGGACGAGCTGAACAAACTAATGACCAGTGGTCCACATTGGCTCTGGATCGAAGAATTTGGAAGTCAAGGGAAGAAGCCTTTGCCCAGCAATGGGATGGCATGCTAACAGTAACACAGTGACCAACGTCTGAAAGAGGAATGATATGAAAGAGAAAGAAGTAAATGATGGCATGCTTCTGACAGGGGAGAATGGGAGAAGAAAACGTGTTGCACCGACCCCAAGTAGAATGGGGCAAGGGCATGAAGATAATGACGATGATGATGATGACTAACTTTTATTAATTGCAATCAATAAAGTAATATTTGAATAAAATATAGAATAGTTTTCAAATCATGGTCATCACCTGCCGAGCCTTTTCCGTATTATGTTGGGGTCGGCTTCCAGTCTAACCGGATTAAGAAAGAAAGAAAAAGCATTTATTAGCCTGCACAGGACGAAACACATCAAAATTATTAGTATTTAAAACTCACAAATAAAAATTAAACAGATAAAAAAATATAAAAATTAAAAGAAACGAAACTCGTCCTGTACGAAGCCAAAGGGTTCCCAAAGGGTTCGGATGCAGCTGAATACCAGTATTTTACATGGAGTGACTGCTTATCTGACCTCCACAATCCAGTACCAGTCCAGTACTGGGTAATACGATACCCCTTGGTAAGACTGGTGGTCAGACTTTTTGGGCCACTGACAACCTGTGACCACTGTCAAAGATTTACAAATGACAGCCGGGGCAACTGCTTAACGTACTTTACGAGGCACGGAGAAAATATAGTAGTGAATAGTTTTAGTGTGTCTGGTGAGATTTTGCACCAGCTCGTGGCTTTTCTGAAGGAAAAAAGGTCTTTGCCCAGGCACAAGTGTAGGCCGCATAAGTAGGTAGCAGGTTTTTATGAAATTGTTGTGCTTACAACAATTTCCTCACCGCGATCATGCGACCGCTGACCTAAGGTCCTATCTTCGATGTCTGGGTCGGGCAAAGTGTTATTGGGCTTTTCCATCAGAAATTTCTGAGTAGCAGCCATGTAGGCTAAATTTCTAACCGGCTGATGGCAATACGCTTGCTCTAATTACATAGAACTAAGCATAACTGGCTAAATATGGGTGTTCAATTAGATACACCTCTGCTTAACGCATCGAGGATTATAGGCGCAATTTTATTTATTTCGAGAAAGCGTAAGATTCAAAGTCAATATTCGTTTGAATAGTCCCTATAGTCAACGTCCAATTGAGTCGAAGTTCTGGTTTAAAGTCAATATATCAAAAACAATAACTACGGTTTACCTACCTACAACTATAGCATGATTGGTGAGAATCGCAGCACTAGACTAACGTCCGGACGTCCGTATTGCAGCGAGATTGGGTCATGAATAAATTTACTAACACTTGTTTATGTGTCGGAACTGCAAACTGCATAGCGCTGATCGGTGTTGGAATTTGGGGCAGAGAACGAACCTCGAGGGGCTCGTAGAAGTGTGTTTGGAAAACATGGACGAAATTGAATAGTTTTGCTGTAGTATAGTTTGTTACATTGGTGATGAAGTCTTGGATACGATTACCGGGATGCGCAAAGTGTTACTGTGTTTTTCTATAAGCAATACATCAGTAGGACATTATAAAACTTAAGAAGACGGGTATTTATCGCGAATTTACCTTTAATTTAATCCCGACGTTTCGACCGGATTGCACCAGCCGTGGTCGCGGGGGGACTGAAGGACGTAAATACCCGTCTTCTTAAGTTTTATAATGTGTTCTGATCGTGAAAGTTTAAAAAAGACATCAGTCGGAGCCTGGTTGATGGCAATGGGTTCACTCCCTATTACATGGGACATAATTATGACTGACGTAATGTGGGTGTACACCTCTGCCTGACTCTTGGAGCATTACAGGCGAGATGTTATATTTTTATTTCATTCAATCCACAGACTAATTATTTACAATATATATTTACACACTAACTCTATACTAGAAATAAAAATGTACAAGTATCAAAAAGGGTTACAGGGCATCAAAAAATTCGCCCACATCGCTGCCAACAGGAAAAGTGCCCAGAAGGCTGGCAGCATTGCAGATGTTATATTAAGTAAAATTTTCTAACTCTTGTTTATGTGTCGAAACTGTAAACTTCACAGAACAGAAAAATATATAATATTCTTCAAGATATATGCTGTGTTTTGAAAACATCATACAATTAAACACTGTTTTAGGCTTTCACGGTTTAAAACTAACCTTATATTGTCACTTACGGGATCCCGTAAGTGACAATATAAGTTTATCATACAATTAAATTAAGTCGTTAAAAAAATCAAGAACTTATCTCTAAAAAAATCTTTTAACGAGTTAAAACCATACTAAAATACATGCGATCATGTTGATTTTATGGCAAATAATTCTACAAGCAACATATTTTTGCCCAATCAATAGATTTTTTTGTAAATCGATCGAAACCACTCCTTTTACACTATTCGGCCCGCAATGACTGATGTAACAACTATGTATTGCATAGCTGATTAGAACTTTATTCTAACAGTATTTGAAACGAAGTTTCAACAACCACAAAGAGTTGCTTATTACGCTCATGTAGTCCTCTTAATAAATACTATAAAACCAAACTTTCTATAAACAAAATAATATTACTATTTAAATAAACCTGCTTAAATATAAACATCGGTAACGCTTCGAACAGGGGCACACGGCACAGACCGTTCGTGTCCAAACTCAATTTCCCGTGACTCCGGTTAGCCCCACCGGATTTATAAGTTTGTTTTTTTACGGGTTAACTCCTAAACTGATTTGGAAGTTTGTACCGGTTCCCCCCTGTACCCAATATTGGTTTTGTCTTAAAGTTTTTTGCCTCTGACCTTAACTTCGTTTCAGGAAATGGGACGGACAGATGTGTGTTAAAATGATGGGAGTTGTTTCTGGAAATTAGTTTTGTTGTGTGAAAATGATTTAATTAAGGCGATTACATGAGCTAAACGCGAGTTTTATAATTACTAAAAGTATATTCGTGTGATTCGCTGCTATAAACAAGACCAGAAAAATATATTCTTCAGGATATAATGCTAGCATTATACTGTTTTGAAAACATAATACAATTAATTTGGCTCGATAAAAAGAAATCATGAACTTATCTCTAAAAATATCTTTCAAACAATAAAAAACATACTAATATGCATGCGATCATTGATGATTTTTTGTTTTTTTGTAAATCGACCGAAACCACTCATTTCGCGCTATTTGGCCCGTAGTGGCTGACGTAACAACTACTTTGTAGTGCAAGCTGATTAGAACTTTATTCTAACAGCATTTCAAACGAAGTTTGAACCACCACAAATAGAGTTGCTAATTCAGCTCGTCTAAGCGCCTTAAGGTCGAAAGCCTGTTTTTACTATTGTTTAGATTTTTATTCTTGCACTAGCACTTCGCCCTCCGTCTCTCTGCGAAAATTGAGATAGCTCGGTTAATTTGCATGATGTCAATATTATTATAGCCTGTGTTACTCGGTAAGATATATCTTTTTAATGGTGAAAGAATTTTTAAAATCTGTTGCGCAGTTTTGGAGTTAAATCGTAAGAAACAAACAAAAAAAAGACGTGTGGCACTCGGGGACTGCCGCGGTAAAGCTGCATTTTTTGTCTATCATTATTTATTTATTTTATTTTTCCGCTTGTTGGCTCGAGGACCAAACGCAGACTGAATGTTCTGGCTCGGCTTCCCATCACGATGAAATTATGAATTTTATAATTATGGTTCTAGAACATAGAAGAATAAAACGGTTACAAAGAAGGTCTAACACCAAATGTACACAACCTACAACTCCTAATTACGGCAATGTATTAAAAAGAAAACTAGCTTGTCATTGTCATTATCTGACATGGGGTGTTAGGTTATTTTCATTACTGAATTTCTGGATTCAGTCTCCACGCTAGCAAAATCAAATCTTTCCTCATTATAATAATTAGTGTGGATTAATAGGTACAATAATCAGGACTCACTTTCTTCATGCAAAAACGACGTAGGTCTCCACCCTCTAGGTGTAACAGGCTTAAAATATTATTTAAATAAGGCTGTTTTAAGCCACGGTTTCTAACTAAACATAGGAACGCTGTCGTCGTAAGTGACAGTGTAACTTAATTCAAATGGGGATTACTTGTCGACAACTGAAATGATAGCGTGATAAGAAGAAGTGGTACATTTTGATACAAGTGGTAAAGGTTACAGTTCTTATCTTATATCTGTGGCAATTTTCATTGCCGCACACGTGTTGGAAAACTGTCAAAAACGCACGGGTGTGAAATACATTGCATGTTGAACCTAATCGTAGTGCGAAAGTTTTCGAGGAAGTGGATTTATAAGACTTTAATCTGCCGTATTGTCATTTTCTAGCACCTTATTCTGCGTACCTTATGACAGCTCGGGGCAGTGCCCAAAGTTGAGTATTGAACAAGGCGCTTGCTAATGTAGTTTATGAGTCGATTTTTCGCTTTGTAAATACGCCTGTTACATACACGCGTAGCACCTAAAACGATGACCGCGGATTGCACCAGGGGAGACAAGAGGCGCCGACGCAGCTCAACGTGATGGAGCCCGGCACCGAACATCGCGGCCTTCGCGAAATCGTCACTTTTGGCACAGCATCGGTCAACTGTCGACTATCTAGCTCGTAAATAATATTGTAATTTTCGTAATTAAATTAAGTTTAATAATTTTTTTATTTCTTTTAATTCTCCGGCAACAGCCTTCGTAATTCTTCTATTTGATACAACCATTTGAATATCAAAGCAACTAATCAAAGCTAAGCAAAAAATCAAACTATACTACCAGGGTATCTTGAACACAGGTAGTGAAAAACAAGTCGAGGAAATGGGCAGTATATCCTGGAAACGTTGGCCCAGTGAGCTATGACCGTGGATAATGGACGTACTGGTTTTATTTGTGGACTCGGGCCAATTTTTAAAGTTACTCGTAAGCACGTTGTAAGTTTTTGTCTATGTAAGTCACTGGTTCCCAACCTGTGGTCCGCGGACCACTAGTAGTCCGTAGGAGCCTTGACAATGGTCCGTGAAAGAGTAAAATGTTATTCGTACTTTTTAACTTGCACAGAAGATGCAAGCTCAACCCAACCTAATTGAACCTATCAGAGGCAACATTACATGTATTTTTTTAATTTTTCGAGCTCCATTCGAACGCTTTTGTATCCATCACTATCTTCGTTTTAAAGTTTCTCATCACATTATCCAATTTACGTATAGTGTGAGTTAAAGATTCACTCCCCTATATATAATCCCGTCGGTGTCCATGTTTATCTAGGACCATTTGGTCCCTATTAACAATGAACATACCATAGTGGTCCCTGGTCTAAGAAAGGTTGGGAACCACTGATGTAAGTGAACGGTATTACTGTTTGTGAATGGGTTTTGTCGGTTATGGTTGCTTTAAGTAGGTAGGTATATTATATGCCAGCTTTTATTGATGACCGAGTAAGGATCGAAGCAGATGGCTTTGATCACGTAGTGAATTTGCAAATTGAGTTGGATCATGAACCGACCGCTTATCGGATCTGCAGTACAAGTACGTAGGAATCGATAGGGCTCGATAAGATAAATTTGACAGTTATTCTCGATAAAATTAGTTTTTATGGAGTCAAAAACTCATTTTTATCGAGAATGACTGTCAAGTTTATCTTATCGTGTCCTAACAACCAAGGTACTGGGTAATGAATAAATTGGACTTCATTACAGACTACAGTTTTATTAGTCTTACTGACAATGGTGCTTATATGTCGTACCTATCGTATTACCCAGTGTTAACTGGATTGTGGAGGTCAGATAGGCAGTCGCTCCATGTAAAATACTGGTATTCAGCTGCATCTGAATAGACTGGCCGCCGACCCCAATATAATTCGGAAAACTAGGCAGATGATGAACAATGATGCTTGATGATTAGGTTAGTATTGCAAGTTATTAAAAAATCCTAGCAATAATTGTTGCGTAGAGTTACTTAGTTTGTTGTAAAGAAAGTTTGTTGAAGAGTCTGTTTACACCCAGTATAAATCTAATTCATCACGACCAGTTGTGACTGGTCATCTCTTAGTTGCCATGGCTTATTTGAAAGAATTATTTTGTTTTTACTATGGACACTTTTTACGTGCACATCTTGCTACATTGTTCTCACATAATTTACCATCTCAACATGAATGATGTAACCAAGATTTTGTAACAATAATTTGATTTAAAAGAGTGTCCATGGAGTTTCTTGCCCGTTCTTCTCCATAGAGATCTACGTTAGGGAATGGGCAACTACAGTACTTTCACAGTTTTTATGTCTTGTGACTGGGACTGTAGCTACATTTAATTTTCATCTTTGTTTCGACAATTCAAAAGTGCCTGTTATTGGCCTACTTGAAATAAATGCTTTGATTTTGATTTTGACCACTGAAAGTAATTCATAGTTCCTACAATACCTCTCAACCCTTAACTGACAACTTAATCCCGAGATCGTCAGTATTGGAATAAGCAACAACACGAAGTGTCGACTTAACCGTCACAATCTTCATAAACCGTGGCGGCATCCAGAAAGAAATCTTTTAGCGGCCATAAAAAAATGATGTCGTCAAAATAAACGGTTGGTCTTACCAGTGACGTGGAGTGAAGAAGATAGGCGGATGAGCTTTCAGTTACTGCTCAATGGTGACTTACAGTGCGTTATAGACTGTAAACGCTATGAGCATCCATAAACCCGTTCCGAGATACCGTGAGCGCGATCATAAGCGCGATATCGATGTTCCTTGAGTCGTCATAGATGACCGTCAACACGCGCCATCTTGCGATTACACCGACCATGCCCCAAAGAAATATCACCGTGAGCGCTGTCACATGACCTTATGACAGATCTTAGCTGTCATAATCGTGAAAACTAAAACGGTACGCAAAATATTGCTGTGAGCGCTGTGAGTGATTATATCGTATCTCGGAATGCACGGTTAATTGTAAATGTTCTAAAACGAGAGGCGGTGGCTATTGTTGAAATTAAGTTTATAAGTAGTACGCACTGACAATTGCTGTAACTGGTTAAATATTTATTCAGGGTTTTAATTTTAAAGTACAGCTTTAAATTCTTTTAATCATCTGAAACTACAAACTCATTTAAAACATTTCTTTCAAACATTTCCGACGCCATTTGTATTGTGGCATACATAAGTATGAAATAAAATCTGTTTGTGGGATTTCAGTTCAATAATTTCTTAGTTACGAATTGGAGCACTTTTTCACTTGTTTCGCACGTCTTTTTTTAAGTTTTCGAGTTGAGAAAGTTACAAGACGTGACCCCCTATTTTTCGAATGGGAAATCATCAAATAACTTCCCACTCTGGATGGAGCGGAGGGAGTGTCAGACTTTTACTGACTAAAACCAATCCATGTTCCTTCCTCGCCCTTCATGTTCCGGGGCCACTGTATCTCTTTCGAACAGTGCCACAGGGAGGGAGACGTAGCCTCTAAGAGTATCTTACTCGTTCAGCTGCACCCGGTTAGGTCCAGTGACTAGAAGCCAACGCCAACACATTTGTGAAAAGGCTAGGAAGGTATTTGATTTTACAGTGCCGACAAAACCTCATCCTTTAACTAACAGATCTCCCCTATTTCTATAATCCGACCCCCGCCACCGTTAACGTACAAGTCCCCCACCGAAGCATAACTTTATTACAAGCTTCAGACCGTAAAAATAATGAAAACAAGCGTAAAATACTATTTATTGCTGCAAAATCATATCGTAGAAAATTGTGTAAAGATATAAAAGCCAGTGAAATGGTTAGTACGGGTGTTCTCTAGTACTTGAGAGGTTAGTTTACTGAAGGTCAAGTCTTGAATATAATGGCGATGAGAATTGTGAATGTTTTAAGTTTTGAATGGACTGTGGCAAGTACTAATATAAACAAAATCATCACGCTTGTTATCCCCAAAGAGTTAAGCAGGTGATTACCTAATAATAAGAGCCATGCATTACAGATGCCATAAAACGTATTTGTCGTACTCACAATTACTGGATAAATATGGGCAGGTCAACCTAGAATCTAGACGAAAGTATCTAGAGGCCTCGGTGCTGCATGGTATTGTTCATGGTGATTTCGACTGTATTGACCTTACGAGCAAACTATGTTACGTAGTCCCACGCACTGTCAATGTACGTAGTACCCGTGCACTTACCTTATTTGCTGTCAATTCCTGTCGAACTAATTCTGGTTTGCGCTGCCCTCTCCGGCGAATGGTTGAATCTTATAATTGTAATTTTGTTGATATTGATATTTTTATATGTTCAAAATCCAAATTTAAATCCAATGTCATGAAAATTATTATGAACCGATAATGTAATTAGGAATGTAAGCTAGTTTGTGTTTTATTGTTTATTTGTTTTTAGTCTTTAAGTATTGTTACCCTGCAAGCAATTAAATTAAATCTAATTGAAAATCTAATTCTGCATGATGTAATTCATATTTAGTTAAGTTTATTGTTTACTGTTATTAAGCACTAAGTTATTTATTGTTTATTAATTATCTACCAAGTTATTTAATGTTTAATGATTACTAATTTAGCTGATCTTTCTTGAATTATTTGGTATTTCTATCATTATTTATTGTTTATTAATTTTGATGTAAGTTTTTATAATATTTTATTTTTTACCTATCTAGTGGCACTCATTATTTTATTCGTTCGTGTCAATATGCGGATAATGTAGTGGGCTGCAATATTGTTAATGTTTTGTACTATCTTTACTCTGTTCCAACACATATTGTAGCTGTTTATTGTCCCTGAATAAATAAAATAAAAATAAAATAAATAAGGTATCACATTTCGCCAGTCCAAGCATAAGGCGATTACATGAGCTAAACGCGAGTTTTATAATGACTAAAAGTATATGATTCACTACTATTAACAAAACCAGAAAAGAAAACGAAGAAACCATAAGATTATGCAAATTTTGGATGATTTGAACCTTTTTAGTCAAAATCCGTATTGGAGGTGCAAAGAAAAGCCCATTTTAGTTTTAGTTCATAGCTACCTTAAAGATACTGCGATGCATGTTAGTACACAGTTGGAAATGTTTACACTTAGTACCTGGGTCAGCAATGTGAATATTTCGAATATGATAAAGTTTAATATAGATGCCGTAAGTAATGCCAAAAGAAGTTATAATTCGTTGGCCTTGAAACAATTGTGTAATAGTTTTATTAAAAATACATATTCAGAATATTATAAAATTTATACGGACGGATCGAAGGAAAGTAATTGTGGCGGATTAGCTATATATGACCCGCAAGTTAGCAGTTCAGTGAAACTACGCATTGAGTCAAACATCTCGATAATGTTGATAGAATTGATAGCAATATCAGAAGCAATTTCATATGTTCAATCCTGTCAATCGGGCAAATACGTAGTTCTAACAGACTCAAAGAGTGCCCTACAACACATTGCTCGATGCACCTCGAATAGTCGAGGCACACCGATAGCATACAGCATCTTGGAGTCACTCTCAACATTAGCCAATAAAAATTATACCATTATATTGCAATGGATACCTTCACATATAGGCTTGGCAGGAAATGAAGAGGCAGACTATCTCGCGAGAGAAGCCTTATCTGATGGTGTCCCTATGATCTGTTTGCCATATTATACCGACGTTTTTTATACGATTAAGATCAAATGTAGGAACATATGGAAGGAATATTTTGATGAGCGCTCTCTAGTAAAAGGAATATGGTATAAAACAATCCAAAATAATTTGTCACGTTCTCCTTGGTTTAGTCATTCCGATCTATCTAGACACACGATAGTGACTGCTATGAGGCTGCGTTCCGGACATATCCCACTGAATAGTTTTGCATACCTAATGGGTAAAGTTACGTCTAAGAATTGTAATGAATGTAATTTGGTTGAGGATGCATTTCACATTTTAGTGGAATGTGTTCGGAACGAGGCTGAGAGGTTATCTTTTGGGCTTGCTTACGGCATTGGCTTGTACGACACTGGTGTGTGTAATAGGATTCTTGCCTTCCCCTTATCAGAGGAAGCGAGATTCATATATAAAATGGTTGATTGTGGTTTAAAACGTAGATAGGATAGATGTAAGTGAATGTATATGTTAATACGTCTGTAACTATGGGGATGACATGATCATGCTTGATCAAATCCTCTATTGTTCAATAAAGATTTAAAAAAAAAAAAAAAACATAATACAATTGATTTGACTCGATAAAATAAAATATCGCTGGACAATAACACACAGCGCCATCTAGTGCCACACTAAGCAAGGCTTGTGTCGTGGACACCAGATAGTTGATATACTACATATATACTTTTTTGTTTGTTACTTATTATACTTATAAACATCCATGACTCGGAAACAAATGTCCATGCTCAACACACAAACATTTGCGATTACCGGGATTCGAACCCAGGACCCTAAGAACGTAAGTCAGCCTCACTAGCGCTACGCCATTCAGGATGTATTACGTATGACTTAGAAATTACTAGATAAATGTAGATAAGTCTGCTATAGCTAAACCTCTGCCGTAACTTTTTGAACATACAGTGTGATGTCATGATGTAACTTCAATATATCAAAGAAATAGCGATGATTCGAATTGTCGCTATTGTCGTGTGAAACAAGTATTTGTAATAAGTATGTATAGGTATGTGTGTGGTAGGTATGTGTAGGCATAATGCAGTATATCAACTATCTGGTGTCCACGACACAAGCCTTGCTTAGTGTGGCACTAGATGTCGCTGTGTGTTACGTAAAAAAAAACAGGGGCGGGGGTCTGAGAGTAAACAAAGAAATAACAGGACGTTGAACCTGATCACTGAACAAAGCCCTCGACATACAAATACCGACTCTCAGCCACCGCGATACCACCGTAAATATCTCCCACATAATAATCAACCTCTAATGAAAAAACCGTAAAACACATGATAGCTGTGAAATTAGTACAACCAGCAACACACTTTCTGTCAAATTAGTACATAGGTACGCTTTGGTAATGAAGTTTGCGAGTATTGCGAAACAAAAGGCGTCTTGATAAACGCCACGCCGCGCCGCGGCGTTGGGATTAATTTAAAGGTAAATTCGCAATAAATACCTGTATTCATATGTTTCATAATCTCTTGATAGACTTCTTATTTCGAACTGTGAAGAAAACAAACGACGCGCGCGTATCATTTAAACATATAGATATCTATTCACTGGCGACGAGCGAGAAGCAAATAAGCTCACTCGCTCGCTTTTTATTTTTATCCGTATCTGGCCTGACCGTGGCATCACCTTCACTTTGGGCCCTATCAGAATACCAGCGCTGTGACGTTTTTTTTAATGTTACAGCACCATGCTGAGATAGGAGCCTTTTGGCCTCGTACAGGACGAGTTTCATTCTTTTAATTTTTAAATAAATATTTGTTTTTTTTCTGTGTAATTTTTATAAGTACTTTTAATTTTGATGTGTTTGTCCTGTGTGGGCTAATAAATGCTTTTTCTTTCTTTCTTTCTTTCTCACGACTGAAAACTAGATGGTGCAGCTAGTTCGCGACGACTTTTGCTGAAATTGACTGCCAATCAAGCAAACGACGATGTTTTCTTTTTGATAGCTCTTGTTGCTGCGATAATAAAATACCAGTCGGCGACGGTGTGAACAGTCAACGATCAAGGATATATTTATGTATCTCAATTTAATTTACGGGGGCTTCAATCTTGTGTGCGAATACGTCTCATGAGAAACGGCCAAGTGTAAATGGACGGTGTGAAGTACGCCCGTCTTCGGGCAATCTTGTTACGTTTCATGGTTTGACTTCATTCAACCAATTCGTAGTGCAATAAATGCACCGGGTGCCCGAATGCGGGCTAACGACCAAGTTTAATTGCGACACCAACTAAGGAGGAACTGAAGCGCGCGCGTTCCAAATTACGCTGGCCGTGTCGCCCGATACCGTGCATGCGTCCTAACAGTATATTAATTAGGAAAAGACAAAGTTTTCGCCCCGACATAATTAAATCTGAATAATTATGTAACAATGAAAACACATTTTCCGCTATAATTGTTCTGAAGTGATATTTGAATGCTCATTGGAATGCTTTTAGTTTTGTAATAGTAGGATAGAAACTGTATAAAACTCAAGGATTAGGTTGTAAATATGACACTGTTCTTTTAGTAGAATTAATGTGTGAAGTTATGGCACAGATTAACGAACATTATGGTTACTTGGGGTGTTGATGTAATTATTATTTTCATTTTGTTTTTTTTATTATTTATTATACTACACATATTTATATTTGCTCGTTTACACTTTTTTTTTATTTTTATTCTTAATCGTATCTGAGCATGGCATTACGCTGGGCCCTTTCAGAATATCAGCGCTGTGACGTTTTTTTTTTTAATGTTACAGCACCATGCCTTTTGGTCTTGTACAGGACAAATTCTGTTTGTATTTTGTTTTCGTTTACTTTTTTTCACTATGTTTACTTTATAATGGTGTTAATAATCACAACTTAACCATTTTTTTATGGTTTGTTCTGTCGGGCTAATAAATGTTTTTTCTTTCTTCCTTTCTTTTTTAGAATAGGCTTAGCTCTGCTTATATCAATTTTCAATTGGCGTAGCGCAGTCGCGCTATCGGTGACTTCCAAGTTTATTCCCGATTTGAGCAAAGTTTTTTAGTTTTTTCAACAGGAATTATTCAGTAGTAGCCACGGAGTCTGGATTTACACCCAATTGATGGCAATAGGCGCGCCTCTATAACATGGGACGTCAAAAATAATTATAAAAAAAAACTCTGCCTAACCTAACGAAGAACCAGGCGTGATGTCACAATATGCTTTCCAACACCATTGCATACCATCATCATCTGCCTAGCCTTTTCCCAACTATGTTTGGGTCGGCTTCCAGTCTAACCAGATACAATTGAATACCAGTATTGTACATGGAGCGACTGCCTATCTGACCTCCACAACCCAATAAGTACTAGGTAATACGATACCCCTTGGTAAGACTAGTGGTCAGACTTTTTGAGCCACTGACTACCTGTAACGACTGCCAAAGATGGACAAAGGACAGCCGAGACCAACAGTATAACGTGCTTTGCGTGGCACGGAGGAAACGGCATGTTAGGGTGGTCACCCATCTACTGATCAACCTAGACAAGCACGGCTTAACCTAAATATTGACCCGAGCGGCTGTCACGAGCTCCTCCAATGCACCATTGCATACTAATTAGCCCTTATTTATAAATGTCACCGTAAAATTGTCAAACACGTTATATTACAATATAACGTGTTTTTTCTCGCGATATTGTAATGTCTCGAATTATTGTCAACTGAACATACGGAAGTATCTCTGCCCCCATAATCGGGACTTGAGGCACCCCCCCGTTCGAGGATCGACCGGAGGACACGGTGGAGCACACGGTGGAAGTCTGCCCTGCGTGGGCGGAGCTCCGCCGTGTCCTCGTGGCGGCGATCGGCGGCGGCGACCTCTCGCGTCCGGCCCTGGTTCAATCCATGGTCCGGAGCGAGACGGAATGGGAAGCCGTCGCCTCCTTCTGCGAAGCAGTCATGCTAGCGAAGGAGGTGGCGGAACGAGAGAGGGAGAGATCCTCTCTTCCCGGCCGCCGCGGGAGACGCAACGGGCGTCGGGGGCCACGTGGTGGCTACCGGCCACCGTAGATGCGGGCCTGTGGACGGCTGGCTATGGGCAATAGCTGGCCGTCCGGCCGTCTAACGACGACGACAGGCCGTGTCGACGGCGCGTTCGTGTTCCACGCGCGCCTCAAAGAGATGTCAGCAAAAGGAGAGGGGCCCGCAAGGGCCGAAGCCTGCCGGGGTTGCGGGCCTGTTCGAAAGAGATACCGCGGCCCCGGAACATAAAGGGCGAGGAAGGAACATGGATGGGTTTTAGTCAGTAAGAGTCTGACACTCCCTCCCGCTCCGCCCAGAGTGGGAGAAGTCATTTGATGATTTCCCATCCTAAAAAATCCCCATAATCGGGACTTGGGGCACCCTCCCGTTAGGTTAGTTAGGTTCCTTTAAACCCTGCACTCGGAAATAGGGACCCCGCGAAGCGGGGCTCCATCGACTACGCTTTTTAGGGGGAATATAAAGTGTTTTAAGGTTATGTTATATTAATCGGTATTTCTCAGGAATGGTGCATTATCTTTTCATGAGAGTTGTGCCACTGGGCAAGGGGGACCCCTCCTTCCCTCCACACCGCGTAAGTTGACTACCTTGTTGTTGTAAGCAGTATGTTCATTTGACAATAATTCGAGACTTTACAATATCGCTAGAGATATTACAATATAACGTTTTTGACAATTTTACGGTGACATATACAAGCTGCACTTAATATCCATAAACAACACAAGCTGTTAGGAGCTAAATTATGTCGTTATTCAATACCATGCATGCTAAGATCCTCTGATTACCTGGATCGCATGATGCATGGTTAGATTTGCTGCCTTCTGATATATAGTGTGTTGGCTTCTGCATATTCAATTTTAGGTGTCGTGAATTTATAGGGGGACTTGTATGCTTACTGTTTTAGAATGTGGCAATACTGTTTCGTGGAAATAGGTGTGAAGTTAGCATTCTTGGGTGAGCATAATGAGGTGACGCCGCAGGCAGAAGTGTACCTTATAGTACGACTACATTTCACCAGTTATTTTTCAGTCCCATGGAATAGAGCCGAGGCAATTAAATTATTAAAAAAACATTTTAAACACAAAACCCTCTTTTTTATTACGTCTCTAGATGTTTTTAAAAAAAATGCTGAAACATGTATTTCTTTATTTTTAATAATAACTATTTACTCTAAGTTTCATGAATCTAGAACAATCTAATTTTTTTTTTTCATACATACTTTACCCCCCCTTTTCACCCCCTTTTTCCAAAATTTTCCATAATTTCTATAGCCTAAATGTTATTATGAGTTTATTTAAATAGACTAGTGAAGTTTTTATCAAAATCCGTCCAGCAGTTTTAGCGTTATGCGCGGTCAAACAAACAAACAAACACGAATTTTAAAAATGGTTTTAATATGTTCAGTTATTTATTTTAAGTCACCCTGATCGGTTTTTTTTTTAAATCTTCAATGTACAGATTTTTTGGTCTCAACGATTTTATTATATGTATTATTAAAAATAATGGACACGTATTTTTTGTTTTTGTCAATCAATGAAATCAATATTGACAAAGATAAAACGTATCAAAACTCGGACTCGTGACGTCAGAAGAAGCTAAAAATTAGTAGTTAAAATATTATTATTTTAATTACTATATTAGAATTGTTTTCCAGTCGAACCAAATGCAGCTGAATATCCTAAGGATGCAAATTCCGCACAGATTCTGAGAAACAAAAAAGCAAAATTTGGAATCAAACACATCTTGTAGCAGACACGCTTGCAATCACTACGCCAAGGTTTTATACTCCTCTAATGTCATAGAAAGAAAAAAAAAGAAAATTTCGTCGCTAAAACACAAAGCGACCTATTTTAAAACCTAAAAATAAAACACCCCTATCTTCTAATAACCCACATCTCACGCCTCACAAAGACGTCTACATCCAGAGAGCCTATCAAAATAAAACTTTCAGAGCCCCGAAACACAATTTCACAGTTGAGGATATTATTCCCATGGGTTTTCTATGGGCACAGTGAGATCCCTTGGCGTCCATTAAGTCTATCGCTTTGTAGATCTCGCGCGACATTAAGAGAATATATTTCCAATTGGTTAGAAGGGGCGGAGCTGACAGAATTGTAAGGTGACTATGAATTCGCTGGAAAATTTTGGGAGGTACAGATTTTTTTACTAAAATAATTATATATTTTAAAATGTATTTTTAAGCAATAAACTCTGCCTATTTTACAGAAAACTCAAGTGAAATATGGGTGTACTATGTTTTATTTCCTTTGTATTTTAAAACAAAAACATTCTGTTAAAAATATATCAGCAAGGTTTAAATTATTCGATTCAACCAAAAATGCTTATAAAACAGCTTACTCTGTATAAAAAAGAGGAGCTCGTGGCTTTTTTTATTATTATTAATATTTTTTTTAGTTTTTTTATTATTGTTTTATGTACTTTAATAGTTTTTTAATATGTTAAATCTAAATTGTTCTATTTACTTTTGTTATTAGTTCAGCTAAAGCTAACCTGTTACCTTTACTTGGAAAGAGACTGGACCCCACGACACAGAGTATCCTAGTGTGGAGTCCAGGGAATTTGTAAAAACTTAGCGCTTAGGATCATTGTCTTCTGCACTAGTTTTTTTTAATATTGTACCTTGTTATGCGAACTGAATAAATTTTATTTATTTATAATAATAACAGCAGTTTGGGCCGATCTTTAGGTTAAGCCGTGCTTGTCTAGGTTGGTCTGTGGATGGGTGACCACCCTTACATACCGAGTTTCCTCCGTGCCTCGCAAAGCACGTTAAGCTGTTGGTCTCGGCTGTCATTTGTCCATCTTTGGCGGTTGTTACAGGTAGTCAGTGGTCCAACAAGTCTGACAACCAGTCTTACCAAGTAGTATCATATTACCTGGGTATTAGTATTAACTGGGTTGTGGAGGTCAGATAGGCAGTCGCTCCATGTAAAATACTGCTACAGCTGCATGCGGTTAGACTGGAAGCCGACCCCAACATAATTTGGAAAAGGCTTAGCAGATGATGATGACTCTGTATAAAAAAATGCCGCACAAGTTTGAATCGGACTTGTGCATAAAAGGTTCCGTACCACTGTTGTAGGGGAAGCCATCTTTAATTTTGTTTTTCTTTTTTTTTATAAGTTGCTTTAGCGGAACAACTACAAAATATTTGCTATTGCCACGGGCCAGTGCAAATCCAGAATGTGTTTTTTTTCCGCTAAGCTGCACAAAATCGGGTCAAATCAGGTCACCCAGAACTATTATTGTATAGCTCAGCACACCTTATGCTCAACTGCAGACTTGACTGAATTTAATAACTTCAAGATAGTAATTAAAATAACTACATAAACCTAATAGATACTAGGAATATTTTCGATAGTAATGATATAAGTTATATTATATTTGTTTAACAAACTCGCAATCCAGTATACCTACTCACTGGATGTTTGTTTTGTCCAATCGATTATGTTGCCGTGCCCTAATCGGATTTCATGTTGGAACTTACTTACATATATGTAAATAATGCAATAAAGAGTTTGAGTTTTAGTTTTTTGACCATGTCCCATCTAATCAACGATTTTTTTTTATAATTTTACTTCTTTTTACGGTTTAAGGTTTAATAGCTGTAGACAGCTATTAAAACTTAAGCTCTTTACAAACTTCTTAAAATGCCATCACCCATTTCAAAATTAAAGCTTTTAGTAAATTAAGTTTTTACAGCTTTCTCTATTATCTAAAGTTGTTAACACGGGCTACTTAAGTTATTAAATTGTATCTAAAACTTAAATTAGTACTAACATAATAATTGCTTCAAATAACTTAGTAAAGAGTTTATTATTATAATATTGCAACGAGTTATTGAAGTCGATGACATTGATCAAAAGAGGTTCAATAGATTGATAATTTTCTAATTAATTTTTAAACTTGATATTTTAGTTTAGGATTGGCCAAATTATTACCCCATTGCATGGGCCTTAAACATGACTGATGAAATGGGGGTGTACTACAGGTGCAGCTCTGCTTAACCCTTCGAAAATACAGGCTTGATGTTTCGGCCTGTTATGTATATCGCTAATAACTTCTAGAACTTAAAATTGGAATATTCGGAGACATGTGACGTCTACCAAGCACACACACACACACACACACACAGCACAGCTCATAGGGAGGAGGCCTGTGTCCCAGTAGTGGGAACATTTTAGACGGGTTATCTTCTAGGCCATGACTCCTAAAGACGCACCATCCAAGAAAAAACTTGAAAAGTTTTACCAAAGTATTATAAGCACTCCAAATCATAAAACTCAAGTCTAAAAGCAAAATTCCTTAATTTTAAAAGAAAAACCTCCTTTGAGGTGTTTTTGCTACGGGTTAAGAGGTTGTGAAGTCCAACAACAAGCCTAAGGGTCTACCTATGTTAAATAAACACTAGAACTAAACAGAAGCTTGATACAATATTGGAGGGTAGAAGGTGTACTCTGTACAATGGAGACTCTTAAGATATATGAGACTCTTAAGATACTCGTAAGACGCAGACGGGGCGCAGACAATTATGTCTCTTCCGCGTCCTTTTCATACAAAATGTATAGCGAATATGTAAGCGTCGCGATGCAAAACAAAATTATAGAAAAGACAGGGCGCAGACAGGACGCTTACTCTTTTGCGCCTTTTGCAAAAACATACAGAAAGGACGTGGCACGGGCGACGAAGAGCGGGCGAGAACGTGGTTGCGAGCGGGGTTGGGCGCGGTGGCGCCTGGCGTCACGTCCCTGCCTCGTATAAGCTATATGTTTTAAAAAGTCACGGCGCCCCGTCTGCGTCTCGTACGCGCCCCGTCCTCGTCTTAGGCACGTCTTTTCTGTGTGTCCAGTGCTTTAGGCAGCCTATAACTCTACATACAGATATCGCTTTGCCCCCGTTGTCTTGTTATTGCTGACTGTGATTACTCACGCAACTGACTGTCTACAGTGTTTTCCAGACACAAAAAAATCTTGCATTCCACCTTCCAGGCTAATGATTACAATATTACGCTCATTATCTCCAGACAAACGACCCAGAAGTGGGTCTTAAACGTATTACAAAAATACGTATTTTATCAAATCACCAGCATCTCAGCCGAAAGACGTCCACTGCCCCAAGTGTCGCAACATTGACCGGTCCCGTGCGACTTGCATCCAGCCGATTTCCGCAGCCTGCACCAGGTCATCGGTCTACCTAGCCTTCCAAGGTCTTCCGGTTCGCGGTCGCCACTCCAGAACTTTTCGGCTCTATCTGCTATCCGTTCTGCGAGCAATGTGCCCTGCTCACTGCCACTAAACTTCAGCAATTCTTCAGGCTACATCGGTAACTTTGATTTTCTTATGGGTGTCTTCATTTCTGATTCGATCACGCAAATAGACTCCGAATATAGCCCTCTCCGTTGCTCTTTGGGTGACTTTAAGCCTTCTGATGAAGCCATTATGAGCGACCACGTTTCGGTTTCCTATGTATTCAATGGCAACCCACTGGTGTAGGACTTTCGTCTTGAGACACTGTAGTCAGTTAAACGAGAAGATACTTCGGAACTTTCCGAACTCTGCCCAGCCGAGTCGGATTCGACGATTGAACTTTTTCACGAAGTTAGACCTAACCTAACTGTACCGTTTGTCCCAGGTACACAAAATCGTCTACAACTTCAAGATTTTAATAAGAACTGTGAACTAGTCCTTCTGATATTATTTGCATAGTGCACCTAAGCTCTAAATCCCTAAAAGTGGATTGTGTTTAACTACACTCTGTTAGGTGACCTATATTTTTCTGCGTTGTATAAGTAACCCAGATTTTAGAGCCCATACTTTTTGTACAATTCTGTGTTTACATTATAACCGATATAAATAAAAGTAATTGTTGTATTACCTTCACTAAAAATAAAAATATATTTAAATATTCCTACGCAATACACAGTGTAACTCTTGCAAGGGAGAGTTGTATCCGCGACCTAGGAATATTACTTGACAACAAACTGCACTTGGATGCACATGTTAATAAAATTGTTAATAATGCTTATCGCATGTACGGCTTTGTGATGAGATCAGCCACAGAATTTAAGCACTCTAGTACATATTTATATCTGTATCGATCATTAGTTAGGTCTCAATTAGAATATGCAGTACCTGTGTGGAACCCCTACTACAATAAATACATCGAGTGTATAGAAAGCATTCAACGTAAGTTTTTGAAGTCTATGCATTATCGCTGCTTTGGGAGTTGCTATCTCCCTTATAGTGAGTTACTTAAAAAATTTAATCTGCTTTCTTTGAGTTCAAGGCGTACATTTCTTGAAACTACATTTTTATATGACTTATGCAATAACTCGTATGATTGTTTAGATATTAGCAACAAGTTGTGTTATATAGTTCCCAGAACATGCCAGGGACGCGAGGTGCGCGCACGACCTGTATTTGCTACTACTACCTGTCGTACAAACGCCGGCTTGCGTGCTCCTCTTCGTCGCCTTGCGAGCAATTTTAATAATAATTTCTGCAGTTTGGATCTGTTTGCTTTACCGCAAGGAAAGTTTAAACTCATGTTACTTAACATGTTGAAACATTAATATTACACTGTTGTTATTCCACTTTTGCGGCACTATTGGTGGCTTTGAGTTATGTATTGTTGATAAGTACTTTACTACTATTAATATTCTTATTTTTATTGTTATAAAGCTAATCTTAAAATTTAACAAATTGTCTAGTGTGTATCTGTGGAGAACGTGGTTGATTTCACATTTGTATCATTTCTGTACCTTATTTTTTTGTTATTCTTAATGTGGAATTGTTTGTTTTCCCAAATAAATAAAATAAAAAAATAAAAATAAAATAACGATTTTTTCGCCAGCCGACCCATTTTTCGAGGGTATACAAATATTTTTGTAGGCGCTAAAATGGCAAATAATGGTTCGTAGCTATTTATTTTATTAAAAAGGTCTCATTATGAATGTTTATACCTAATTTCTTTTAGTAATTTGGATGGAGTGCCCGAATAATAAACAGGTATTTAGAAGTATTTTAAGCCCTGAATTCTTGTCGCGCTAACGGTCAGTCGAATGAGTAGAGTATACATTGTGTTTATAAAGCACCATACTGCAACGCTAACGTCAGCCGCGACCGACAGCCGTATTTAGTTCTCGCTGACGTCACGACCGACCGTATGCTACCAACCGCCAGCGCGACAGGAATTCAGGCCTTATACAGAGTGCCATGAACTAGGGTCCATGTTCACCGAGAAGATAACAGTCTGATTATCTAAAAACAGCTGTCACTGTGACATGTTAATCAGACCGTTTTTTTTTTTGGTGAACATGGACAACATACATCGTGTAAACAGACCCTTAACGAAGCCATCAACCAAGCATTCTGTACATCAAACTAAGTAACTTTACGCAAAAAATATTGCTGGGAAACAACAGTCTTTGGATGGATGTGCTGGTGGAAGTATTAGGTCACGCGTCCTACTTCCAATTCTGATCAAACTTGTCCAATTCGTGCCACCATCTTCTTCGCCGCGCCCCGCCTCACTGTGTCAGGACAACACCAGCAGCATGCGGCAGACATACCCTGTCCCTAACTCAATTTAACGCACTCAAAATATTGTGCTGACGCGTATTTAATAATAAACGGGTTATTTAAAGTAAACGTATGTCCTTAAAAACTAAAAAAAGGTGTAAAAAAGCTGGAACTTTGTCCTCCATCATCTCAGTAACAGTTTCCCAAGGACCAAGTGTGTGCACCATAGGTTAGGACCTGATTGCTTAGAAACCATCTAACTGTTATATGGGACCCCGAAAATACCGTTTTGAAAAAAACACTTTTGGTAACGGAAATGTTAGAGTTTAATTTTGGGGTTGACCTTGTACAATTAATATGGAACTGGCAGAAACGAGAGAACGAGATGGTAGCGGTACGACGATCGGGAAGAGACTGGCGTCCCGCAGTGGTGGGAGGCACTGCTGCCTTTAAACTGATGACAAGACAATTTCAGAGAAAGTCTTAGTAATCAATTATTATTGATTACTAAGGGTTTTCCTTAATATTGGGAAATCGTAACATAACCATAGATAAACATCAAGATATTAATTACCGAGGTTATAACGTACCACGGGTCTGATGCAATTATAATCTTGATTACCTAACTACTTACCCGTTCCTTGAAGTAGTTACCGAGTTAATTACCTATATTGCTCGTATTGGACTTAATGATAGTATTAACTGAAGCATGAAGAAGAGTTAATGGTCCATTATACTTACATCTGGAAGATATCGCGATCAGCGATAAGACCGCCATTGTACCTGTAGTCTTAGTTTGAAGTTTTTCGACTGAGGCGTAACCCAAAACGAAAACCCTCTTTTGTATTAACCTCCTCCTTTCTAATATCTTTCCTTTTTAACCCCCGACGCAAAAACGACGGGGTACTATAAGTTTGACGTGCCTGTGTGTGTGTGTGTGTGTGTATGTGTGTCTGTCTGTGGTATCGTTGCGCCCGAATGGATTAACCGATTTGGATTTTGTTTTCTTTGTTTTAAAAGTGAATTAGGCGGGAGTGTTCTTAGCTATGATCAATTAAAAATCCAAGATGGCCGCCACCACAACATGGCAAATTAACGGATGATTTTCTATTGAATTTTTTCGCACATTGTGTCGGGGGTTTTGTAAATTTTTAATTTAATTTTACTTGTTTAAAGAAAATACAATGAACTGTGTCAGGACTTATCCCAAATCTTTTCTGTCTCATGCTCACCACACGATCGGATACTACATTCGCAGGAACAATCTCATTAGCTCTGAATTTCGTGGCCCTCCCATCGGAAGATTTATATTGTTATGCCCGAGTCTTAAGCCGGTGTAATGTAGGGATATTTGCATTTTATCTCCGTTCAATCGATGAGTGATTAGTTTTGCGGCTTTTGTGGGAGAAGCCTTGATATATAACGTGAATTAATTATTATATATTTCTCATAACCTATGTCATTTTTGGAAAAAAACCTTTAATAGATTATCTACAGGGTGTAAACCACCTCATCACAAAGCCGTTAACCAAGCATTCTGTACAGTGCCGACCAAAAGTCGATAAGCAATCTCACAAAGCAATAGCTTGACGTTTAGTTTGACTTACGACCTTCTACTTTCAACAAAATAGATATTGTCAGCAACTAGTTGTAGTTCATAATTTCAATGCCAATATCTAAGACATGATGGCCTAGCGGTTGGGCCCGTCCAGAATTAAGAGCGAATCAGTAAGCCGTGAGTTCAAATCCCGCACAGTTACTTTTAGTCTTTTTGTAAGTTTTTACTCTACAGAAATATTATATTATTTAACTTGATTGCTTTGTTCACACATTTCGTAAAGTTAGGGAGGTAGATAGAAAAATAAGTCAAGAATTTTGTTAGATTTCTGTGAGGTAGACATGAGTTTTATGAATATTTTAACTTGATCGGAATGAACTTTGTCGTTTGGTTGTAGTCATACAGAATACACTATATAATGTGGTATTTGATGGTCAGTGACGTGTGGTTTAATAGATAGCGGTATTGTTGTTGGTGTGATTCTTAAAATGCGGGCAAATATTAATATTAAGGCGAGGGCGACTATTATCGCGAATTATCCGCGCTTCATAAAAGTGGCCTTAATAGAACTGAATGTGAGTATTATAATTATTTATGAATTGTAACTTAAACATTAAAAATTTAAAAACGAATGGGTATTATAAATTGTTCATTTATTTGGTGACCTGTGGTTTACTTAATTCGTTATTTTTTTTTTTCAATCTATCATGCAAGATAAATAATTAGTGTTTATTATTGGATTTATAAATGCAGAGTGAATGAAGTCACTTTAGTATTTATTACAGCTGCCTAACATCATTTTTTTTGTTTAGAGAAATGCAGTAAGTCTCTGGATCAAAAGGTATGAGGAAGAAGGGAGCCTTGCAAGTAGACAGCGAAGTGGAAGGTCGTCGCTTATTAGCGAAGCGCAGCGACAACATATCGTGGGCGAGTATGAAACCAATGGTTTCACACCTACGACACACTCGGAGTCACCGCAAACTGTTCGCCGTGCCCTCCACGCTGAAGGCTTGCATCACAGAAGATCAGCTAAAATGCCCTTCTTGACAGAAAGACATAAAGAAGAACGATTACATTTCGCACGGGAATATTTAGACTTTCACTGGATTACTTCCATTTTGTTCCGGTTCGCGGTCGCCACTCCAGAACTTTTCGACCCCATCGGCCATCCGTTCTGCGAGCAATGTGCCCTGCCCACTGCCACTTAAGTTTAGCAATTCTTCGGGCTACGTCGGTGACCTTGGTTCTCTTGCGGATGTCTTCATTTCTGATGCGATCACGCAAGTAAACTCCGAGCATAGCCCTCTCCATTGCCCTTTGGGTGACTTTAAGCCGCATACGTCTACTTGACTGCATTGAAAATAATGGGGGTTATACAAAATATTAATCCCTAATGTTCTAGTTTTAATTAGACGTGTTACAAAATATTTAGCGATATTAATAATTCCTAAATTGAGGTTTAGTTTCAATCTTCTTTTATTCAGGAAAATGAACACTTAAACTATAACCTCAATATGAGTTACATTTATTGTGACGTCACATAAAAAACATATTCACGAAGTATAAATTATGTGTTAGTTTTCAGTAAGCTCTGTTGAATACCGATAGATAGAAGTGGGTATCAACAATTATATTTGTGTTATTAGAATATCCTTGTTATGTTAATAAAAAATGACTTCAAAGTGGGTATACAGATACACAAAAAAATCTTATGAACGGTTACAAGAGAACTTCTTATATCTAGGTAGGAATGTGACGTTACAAATCTTATTAAAGTTGTTAATTATATGAATAAATGAAACGAATAAAACAATTTTTGTTATCTGTCAGCACTTTTTTTTCCACCTTCCAACACCGAAAAAATATTACACAATCTCATAAATAGTTATGATGGGTTATTAACTTATATTTAAATCTTTATAAAAAATAAATAATGAGCATGAACCCATTTCAAAATAAATACCTAAGTAAATAGTTTTTGTATAAAATACAAATATAAATTAAAGTGGTTACAAAAAAAACCCGTATGTAAACGGGATTTGAACTCAAGACACGTTGATCGTGAATCCACTGCTTAACCTAAACAGCTATCAACACCTGGTAGATATGGTCGAAGTTTACCTATCCAATGCAAATACGATCATGCGTTTGCTGCGTGTATAACAAAAGAGACGGTAATATATATCTTTTTGTTTCGTGGAGAGCGACGCGACAACTTGCGACAGTAGGCGACTCTGTGGCTGTGGTGTGCGTAGGTACTGTATTGAGACAGCTTACACATACAGCCGCACGGACGCTCGGCCGTGCGTTCACAGCAATATGATCCTTCGCGTGCCTGTGCGCTTATGAACGCTTACTGTACATCAAAATAAGTAACTTTACGCAAAAATTATTGCTGGGAAACAACTTTTTTTTTTGAGGTTATAAATCATGTTTTGTGGTGGAACTCAATGTAACGGACTTAAAACATTGTGCTGATGGATGGATTGAATAGTACGGGAGTCGTGGAGGTGTTAAAAGTCAAAAACTTCCAAAAAAAAAACTTGTATTTAAAAAGAAACTTGTCAAAAAGTTGTAACTTTGACCCCCCACTTCTCCGTAACTAGAAGGTTCCCAGGTATGGTGTAGAACAAAAAAATGATCGCAATGTTGGGGAAAACAAGTGCCTTTCGGCTTCGTGAAGAGGTGTTTTTACACCCTTTTTATTAAAAAAGAAAAATAGTAATTAAGTATGTAAATTTGTATGTGTGTGTGTTTATATATCATCCCGCCTTGTTACCCCCGAAAGGTAAGGCAGTGGTGTACCTTGCAGTACATCTACATTTCGCCAGTTATGTTTAAATCCCATGTAATAGAGGGCGAGCCTATTGCCATCAAGCGGGCACAGATCCAGACTCTGCAGTTGCTGCTGAGATGATTTTGAGGGAAAAACCCAATAACACTTTGCCCGACCTGGGAATTGAACCCAGGACTTCATGTTCAGCAGTCGCACTTGCGGCCACTAGACCAACGAGGCAGACACATGTCATCCATCATGTAAAGATAGGTTGAGATATAAATAAATGTCAAATATGGATGTTTCAAATGGGGAAGACCGTTAAAAGCTAATTGTAGAAGGCGCCACCATAGCTGGTCTCAAACTGACCAATGAGGTCAAGGTATTTTTAAATATGAAATGACGTTCCTTGATTTTCAACCAATGACGATGCTTGGAACCAGCTATGTGCAGTGTGCATCGCCATTGGACCTTACCATAGTATCAATAAAACACTAGTATATTGAAAACTGTGACTAAGATAGTAAAACTAAATAAAAATCATAATTTCAACCCAAAGCAAATCCCTAAAAACAATTAAGGTTATTCCACAAATAATCTGAAAAAGGCTACAGAAAGCATTTAACTACCCAAAATCCTTCAGCACCCTATAACAAAATCATTTCAATAAGTAGCCCCCAAAAATTTCCCCGAAATCAAATTTAATTACACCGCTAGGCGAAATCCTGAAACGCTTAACGTCGCTTTCAAATAACCTTTAAATTATAACATCTTAAAGCTTGTAATTTAAACGGTTGTAACATTTCACTCGACGATAATCACTGGCTTGGTCGAAATTAAATCGTAGGTCGCAATCAATTACGGCCGTCCAAGGGTAGAGCTGGGCTTTTTCATAGACATTATCTCTTTTACTTCGGGCTAAAGCACCGTTCTCACTGGTATCAGCGACCATGGTCGTAGGTAAATAAATTTAGTTAAAATTAAAAATATAATAATCTTTGTTAGCATTTAACTGTAGCAGCTCATTCTTCTCGTTTCAGTAATTCCCATTATTATTTTATTTAATTAATTTGTTTCGACCAAAACTCAGAGCAGCGGCGGCCCAGTAGTGACGGCCAGGCGCATTACTTTGTGTAATTTATTTCATCACCACTGCTCTCAAAACGGCTTCACCGTTAAAAAACCGAAAACATCGTGAGGAAACCGGCATGTCCTAGAACCAAAAATTCGAAGAATGTCACATCTACCAATCCAAACTGCCAGCAGGAGCACCATTTTATTTACCTCAAGATAATAAGTTGATTGTCTTTTTGAGTAAAATTAAAGTACTGTTTTAGACTTTCACGGTTTTTCACAACACTTAAAGTACTTACGGGATTATATCCGTGATTATCCTTATGTTTTTCGAGCACCCGATATAAGTACATTATATTATTTTTAACTATATTTATAACTTGTTGAATAAGATTTAAACAAGCGCCTGAAAAAAATGTATGACCAACAAAATAACGGCCAAGGTCGCACCTTTCAGTGTAAAACCTCCTTATGGCGCGTCCTTCAGCTCGCGAACTTAAAATGTTTCGTTTTAAAGCACCGATCCCAGTTTATGGCAATTTAAATGGCACAGAAATTGATAGGCTATCTAAATGGAGTTTAGATGGATTTGTTTCAGTTTTTTTCTTTTACGATTTCAGCGAGGATCAATCTTTTTCAGAATACTTGGAATAATACTATCTTTATTCTTTAGATGAGAATATATTACCCTTGAATATAGAGTTTATACACTCTTCTTACTCATGTTTACTGAAATGAAAAAGCTTTTTATTTTCACTTAGACATTGAGCTTTGGCGTTTCATCCCAGTGGGTTTAGACAACACTACTTTTCTAGACGAATTCTTATAAAAGTCAATGAAATGTATTAGATTGTCGAAGACAGACTAAGAATAGAGATCTTTTTATATGTAGTGAGTATCAAATACGTGTATGGCTGGTGTATCTCTTATTGTAGGAATATTTGATACGTGCAGTCATTGAACCTGCAACACAAAGCAAAGGGAAGGTTAAGGCGCTTGGTTATTGCTATAAATTTTCTATATTTTAGTCATTTATGTATATGTCACCATAAAATTGTCAAACACGTTATATTGTAATCTCTCTAGCGATATTTTAAACTCTCGAAATATTGTCAAACGAACATACTGCTTACAATAAAACGCATTATTTTTCGTGAAATGCATGCGATGGTAGTCAACTACCGATCATCGAATGACTTCTCCCACTCTGGGCGGAGCGGGAGGGAGTGTCAAATTTTTACTGACTAAAACCCATCCATGTTCCATCCTCGGCCTTTGCGTTCCGGGGCCGCGGTATCTCTTTCGAACAGGCCCGCAACCCCGGCAGGCTTCGGCCCTTGCGGGCCCCTCCCCATAAGCTGACATCTCTATGAGGCGCGCGTAGAACACGAACGCGCCGTCGACACGGCCTGTCGTCGTTAGACGGACGGGCAGCTAGCTAGCCCATAGCTAACCGTCCACAGGCCTGCGTCTACGGTGGCCGGTAGCCACCACGTGGCCCCCGAGCCGCCGACTGGGAAGAGAGGCTCTCTCCCTCTCGCGTTCCGCCACCTCCTTCGCTAGCATGACTGCTTCGCAGAAGGAGGTGACGGCTTCCCATTCGGTCTCGCTCCGCACCATGGATTGAACCAGGGAAGGACGCGAGAGGTCGCCACCGCCGATCGTCGCTACGAAGACACGGCGTTACTCCGCCCACGCGCGGCAGACTTCCACCGTGTGCTCCACCGTGTCCTCCGGTCGATCCTCGCAGTGGAAACACCCGGGCGTATCCTCCCGCCCGATTCGGTGCAGATACTTCCTGAGACATCTTTATGCTTACCCCTGAGAATGAGAATATTGAGGTGGATGTGTGGAATGACAAGAATGGATAAGGTGAGGAACGTGTATTTTCGAGGAAGCTTAAAAGTTGCGTCAATCACAGAGAAGTTGAAAGGGAATCGACTGTCGTGGTATGTACAGTAAGCGTTCATAAGTTCACAGGCACGCGAAGGATCATATTGCTGTGAACGCACGGCCGAGCGTCCGTGCAGCTGTATGTGTAAGCTGTCTCAATACAGTACCTACGCACACCACAGCTACAGAGTCGCCTACTGTCGCAAGCTGTCGCGTCGCTCTCCACGAAACAAAAAGATATATATTACCGTCTCTTTTGTTATACACGCAGCAAACACATGATCGTATTTGCATTGGATAGCTAAAATTCGACCATATCTACCAGGTGTTGATAGCTGTTTAGGTTAAGCAGTGGGTTCACGATCAACGTGTCTTGAGTTCAAATCCTGTTTAAATAATATGGGTTTTTTTTTGTAACCACTTTTATTAATATTTGTATTTTATGCAAAAACTATTTACTTCATGCTCATTATTTATTTTTATAAAGATTTAAATATAAGTTAATAACCCATCATAACTATTTATGTGATTGTGTAATATTTTTTCGGTGTTGGAAGGTGGAAAAAAAAGTCGTGCTGACAGATAACAAAAATTGTTTTATTCGTTTCATTTATTCATATAATTAACAACTTTAATAAGATTTGTAACGTCACATTCCTGCCTAGATATAAGAAGTTCTCTTGTAACCGTTCATAAGATTTTTTTGTGTATCTGTATACCCACTTTGAAGTCATTTTTTATTAACATAACAAGGATATTCTAATCACACAAATATAATTGTTGATACCCACTTCTATCTATCGGTATTCAACAGAGCTTGCTTACTGAAAACTAATACATAATTTATACTTCGTGAATATGTTTTTTATGTGACGTCACAATAAATGTAACTCATATTGAGGTTATAGTTTAAGTGTTCATTTTCCTGAAGAAAAGAAGATTGAAACTAAACCTCAATTTAGGAATTATTAATATCGCTAAACATTTTGTAACACGTTTAATTAAAACTAGAACATTAGGGATTAATATTTTGTATAACCCCCATTATTTTCAATGCAGTCAAGTAGACGTATGCGGCTTAAAGTCACCCAAAGGGCAATGGAGAGGGCTATGCTCGGAGTTTACTTGCGTGATCGCATCAGAAATGAAGACATCCGCAAGAGAACCAAGGTCACCGACGTAGCCCGAAGAATTGCTAAACTTAAGTGGCAGTGGGCAGGGCACATTGCTCGCAGAACGGATGGCCGATGGGGTCGAAATGTTCTGGAGTGGCGACCGCGAACCGGAACAAAATGGAAGTAATCCAGTCAAAGTCTAAATATTCCCGTGCGAAACGTAATCGTTCTTCTTTATGTCTTTCTGTCAAGAAGGGCATTTTAGCTGATCTTCTGTGATGCAAGCCTTCAGCGTGGACGGCACGGCGAACAGTTTGCGGTGACTCCGAGTGTGTCGTAGGTGTGAAACCATTGGTGTCATACTCGCCCACGATATGTTGTCGCTGCGCTTCGCTAATAAGCGACGACCTTCCACTTCGCTGTCTACTTGCAAGGCTCCCTTCTTCCTCATACCTTTTGATCCAGAGACTTACTGCATTTCTCTAAACAAAAAAAATGATGTTAGGCAGCTGTAATAAATACTAAAGTGACTTCATTCACTCTGCATTTATAAATCCAATAATAAACACTAATTATTTATCTTGCATGATAGTTTGAAAAAAAAACAACGAATTAAGTAAACCCACAGGTCACCAAATAAATGAACAATTTATAATACCCATTCGTTTTTAATTTTTAATGTTTAAGTTACAATTCATAAATAATTATAATACTCACATTCAGTTCTATTAAGGCCACTTTTATGAAGCGCGGATAATTCGCGATAATAGTCGCCCTCGCCTTAATATTAATATTTGCCCGCATTTTAAGAATCACACCAACAACAATATCGCTATCTATTAAACCACACGTCACTGACCATCAACTACCACATTATATTGTGTATTATGTATGACTACAACCAAACGACAAAGTTCATTCCGATCAAGTTAAAATATTCATAAAATTCATGTCTACCTCACAGAAATCTAACAAAATTCTTGACTTATTTTTCTATCTACCTCCCTAACTTTACGAAATGTGTGAACAAAGCAAACAAGTTAAAGAATATAATATTTCTGTAGAGTAAAAGCTTACAAAAAGTCTAAAAGTAACTGTGCGGGATTTGAACTCACGGCTTACTGATTCACTCTTAATTCTGGACGGGCCCAACCGCTAGGCCATCATGTCTTAGATATTGGCATTGAAATTATGAACTACGACTAGTTGCTGACAATATCTATTTTGTTGAAAGTAGAAGGTCGTAAGTCAAACTAAACGTCAAGCTATTGCTTTGTGAGATTGCCTATCGACTTTTGGTCGGCACTGTACATGCGATGAGAAGGGTTGAATCGCATGTAACTAGAAGAGTGGTGAATATAAATGTTGATGGATGGAGGGGGAGAGGAAGACCAAAGAAACGATGGATGGATTGTGTGAGGAGTGTTATGAAAGATAAAGGAGTAAATGAATGACGGTTGACAGAGGAGAATAGAAGAAACAAACGTGTTGGGCTGACCCCAAGTAACATGGAACAAGGAACATGAAACATGATAACATAATATGCTTACCCCTTCACAACGTACAACCGTGATGTTATGTTATAATAATAATAATAAAACCATTTATTTCGCGCAACAAGACTCATAGTGTTAGTAACAATACACTTACAAACTATGTTAGTAATACACTCACAAACAAACAAAAACAGAAAAACAGATTGTGACATCATTGATGCAAGGCGACAGGCGCAGCTGAAACCTTGCAGCAGTGGTTCACAAACGCACAATCAAGCCTGCTCGCTATCATAGACAGGATGCTGTTGGCGCTGCCCCGTACCCTTCGGACCAGGGATGCGCACCGCTTCCGCATCACTGAACTGGTGTAAACAATAGACCATTTGCTATCATTTATTGGGAAGTTCCGTTGCCTACCTCCCAATTTCTTCATCACATCTTCACCAAATTGAAATGGGACTACTTCGAGAAAGTACTCATCGAAAACTACCCAAATCGCTTTTGGTGTGCTTTCACAAGAGTTCCCTCTATTTCTCCAAAATCCCATCATCAGATTCTGATTTGATCACGGGACCACCTGGGAAGTATAATAAAAAAATAATCCAAATCGGTCCAGCCATGTTCGAGTAATCGGGGAACATACCGGCTAAAAAAAAAAGACACCGACGAATTGAGAACCTCCTCCTTTTTGGAGTCAGTTAAAAAGGTTCCGTTTATGTAGCTGCAAGCTGCGGCAAAATGTTTATAAAACCCAAAACAAAACAGTTGAAAGAAAAAACAATACCCTCTCAACTCAACAATGTCTCCTAGGCCCAAGTAAATGTAACTAGATTCAGCTAAATTCAAAAAGGGAAAACAATTTACCGAAAAATGAGGGCGAAACGAACCTTTTCAGTATTTGTTGGGTCTAAATAGATTATCCGTATCATTACTACAAAACATTTAGTTCGCAACTTTGTTATTTAATTGCGAAGTTCATCTCGGGGACCGGGCGAAGATTTTCACTTATTTTGCTTGAAGGTCTAGCTAGCTCACCACAGATATAGTTATACCTGGATAATGCAAGTTTCACGACCCGTATGTGATAAAGAGGTACAACTCTGATATCGAGATAAATAAAATGTATTAGGTATTAAGAAATATTTTTTGGTGTTACCGTTAATAAAGCATGCAGGTATTTAAAACAAGTGCGAGTCGGACTCACCCATGAAGGGTCCCGTAACAGCAAGTAACATAGTATAAAAGTTCTTGCAGTTCGTTGTAAATGAAAGGTACATTGCGGTTTATCATTTATGACGTATTAAAAAAAAACTACTAACTACATCTCATTCAAACCAATTTTCGGAAGTTACAGGAGGACACATTTTACCACTTGAGAAGTGTCTCTCGCGCAAACTATTCAGTTTAGAAAAAAACATATTAGAAATCTCAATATCATTTTTGAAAACCATCCACAGATCCGTATGAGTATTGATTTGATAAAAAATGAGTTTCAGTTATATGTATGTGGAACCCCCTAAATTTATTGTTTTTTTTTTTTTCATTTTTGTGTGAAAATCTTAATGCGGTTCACAGAACACATCTACTTACCGAGTTTCGGAAAAAAATGGCTGTGACATACGGACGGACAGACAGACAGACAGACAGACAGGCAGACAGACAGAAAGACCTGACGAATCTGTAAGGGTTCCGTTTTTTGCCATTTGGCAACGGAACCCTAAAAATGAGCCCTTTCAAGAATAGGTCATTACACGAATAAGGTAGTATACGAATAGGTAATTTGCAGAATGAGGTTAGTATGAGAACAAGATATTTGAAGAATAGGCCATTGTCCTTTTATTCGCCGTAAGCCTTAATACGAATAGGTCTTATATCCAAGCGAGCCATTTTATTTCTAAATAAAATGGCACGCTTATTTATTTTTTGGGACAAGCCCGCCACACACGCCCAAACCACTGTAATTCCTGAAAGCCAGAATCAACAGTGGCGACCACCAGAAAAGCGCCGAGACAATGAAGCTCGACGAAGTCCCAGAGAATGAATTTAACTGTCTTGGATCCCGCAACGAAATGGCACGCTTATTATATAAAATAGATCACGTTTTTGTGGAAGAGGATCCCGTGGCTAAATAATAATAGCCGCTCGGGCCAATTTTTAGGTTAAGCCGTCCTGGCCTAGGTTTGTCTTTGAATGGGTGGTTACCTATTCGTGTCTCGGAACGGCACGTTAAGCCGTTGCGTTGGTCTCAACTGTCATTCGCAAATCTTTGAAAGTCGGCACATGTATGTCACAAAAAGTTTAACAGCCAGTCTTTCAAAGAGGTATCGTATTCCGCTGGGCTGTGGAGTTCAGATAGGCACTCGCTCCATGTTAAATACTGGTATTCAGCTGCATCCGTTTAGACTGGAAGCCGACCCCAACATAGTTGGGAAAAGGCGCAAAATATGATGATTACTTAGTATTACCCAACTTATATTGTCACGTACGGGATATTTCTGTGATTATTTGTTATTTTGAGCTCCCAATTATAACTCTTGAAAGTTTAAAACAGTGTTTGCCTACGTTATTGTTCCTTATTTTGTCTAGAATTAAATTCTTAAGATAAGACGTTGTTATAAGCTGTCTGCGACAGTGACCATGTAAAGGCAACTACAGGAGCTAAACGCGAGTTTTATAATGCCTGAAAGTATATGATTCCAGAAAAATATAACATACTAGCTGACCCACGCAACTTCGTCTGCGTCACATAAGAGAAAAAAAACGATTGGAAAAAAACAGCCCTGTTTTTGAAACATTTTTCATTCCTGCTCCGCTCCCAATTGTCATAGCGTGATGTTATATAACCGAAAGCCATCCTCGATAAATGGACTATCCAACACAAAAAGAATTTTTCAATTCGAACCAGTAGTTCCTGAGATTAGCGCGTTCAACCAAACAAACAAACTCTTCTGCTTTATAATATTAGTATAGATTCTTCAGTATACAGATAACAAAGTAATGTATATGCTAGTATGTTAGTGTTTTGAAAATATAATACAATTACACTTAAAGTACTTACGGGATTATATCCGTGATTTTCTTTTGGTTTTTCGAGCACCCGGGCCGATGTTGAGTTCCAGTAGTGCGCGTAATAAAATACTAAGGAAGAGGGTAGACAGATTTGTCTGCTCATAATTAATAATATTCGTCCCACCCGCATACCTCTTCAGTACTCCCGCGATCATGATGCTTGCAACAGCGTCGAAATATCGGCTGCTCGAACAACGAAAAGCAAATCACGGATATTATCCCGTAAGAACTTTAAATGTAGTGAAAAACTGTGAAAGTCTAAAACAATGCAGTTTACAATTTTATTATACTCGACAAAAAAAATCCCGAAATTATCTCTAAAAATTTCTTTTAACGAGTAAAAACCATACTAAAATACAAGCGATCATTCTAATTTTTTGGCAAATAATTCTACAAGCAACACATTAGCATCATAGTGTTTTATTTTTTAGTCCAATCAATAGATTTTATGTTCGAAACAACTCATTTCGCACTATTCGACCCGCAATGAATGACGTAACAACCACTTTGTAGTGCAAGCTGATTAGAACTTTATTTTAACAGTATTTCAACAGAAGTTTGAACCACCACAAGTAGAGTAGCTAATTTAGCTCATGTAGTTCCCTTATGCATAAAATGATAAAGCCGGGCACTGAAAGTTATGCTTTTGTATTATCTAGTATATCTAAATCTGTGGCGCTGACTAAACAGTTACTTTTCATTTACTGAACGAAAATTAATAAACAATTTAGAGAGCTGAAGTTTTGATATCTTCTTTGTCAGTGAAAATATTGTGGATTGTATTTTTGCTGGTAACAGACGAATCGCTGACAGCGTTTATAAATGTTAAAACATTTTTTTTTTGTTTGTTTATTACATTTTTCTTACGTCTTTAAAAGTTGAAAACCTCGAACCATATAACATATGATATTTTAGCCAGAAAATGCTGTGGGATACCGCTGAGAGCAGTTAGATATTCTGAACAAATGTACATAAATGTTTTAAACTACGTAAACATAGAATAGTGTAGGAATTCAGTAAAAACAAAACAGTGACAATAAACGATTCTTATAACTGCCATTCATGCCATCAGCAGGGCACAAATCCTATTCCGTGCCTCCTACTAAGAAATTCCTGTGGGACAAAACCCAACAACATTTGCCTGACCCGGGCATCGAAACCGGGACCTCATGCTCTGCAGTAGCGCTTGCGACCACTTGAGGAAGTCCTATTCACGTTTAGGAGCTATTTATTCAAGTTAATGCACTGTTTTAGACTCTCACGGGTTTTTAACGGCGATCACATGAGGTAAACGCGAGTTTTATAATGACTAAAAGTATATGATTTACTGCTATACACAAAACGATATATATGATAATCTTCAGGATATATGCAATTATGATAGTGTTTTGAAAACATTATACAATTAATTTGATTCGATAAAACAAATCACGAACTAATCTCTAAAAAAATATTTCAACAGAAAAAAAACATACCAATACACATTTTGTTTTTTTGGCAAATAATTCAACATGCAATATTTTAGCATTATAATTAGCTCATTTTGTTGCCTTAAAGCACACTTACTTACTTTTTATTCAAGTTAACTGCTCCGGATCCTGTCTTCGCTATTCACAGCTACACAAAGTTTTATATAAAACTACATACCGATTAATTTCTGCCACGAAGTGGAATTTCTGTTCCGGTTTCTACAATCGACGCCGGTGAAACTGCAGACAAATGTGTCATTTCAAGTTTGTCTCTAAGTTACAGCTGTGAACGAAGAGACAACTTTGTTTGGGGTTTTCATCCCATGGAAATAGACGTTGTAAGCAGTGATGCACATAAATACAGACAAGTACATGCAATAGTTTAGTTTTCCTTCTCATATAGAGGAGGGCTGTGTCCCAACAGTGGGGACATTATTCGGCTGATGATGTTGATAAATAGCCTAGTTTCCATCAACAAAATTGCAAATCTATTTAGTCCATTAGTATAGATATATTCCATAGAGTATTGGAAAATAATGCACACGTGTTGTTTTTTTTTAAATCAACGGATATTGATGACTCGAATGGCGTAATGATAGTGGGGCTGCCTTACGTTCATAGGGTCCTGGGTTCGAATCCCGGTAGGAGCAAATGTTTGTGTGATGAGCATGGACATTTGTTTCAGAGTCATGGATGTTTATATATATAATAAGTATGTATTTACAAACAAAAAAGTATCAACTATCTGGTGTCCACGACACAAGCCACGATTAGTGTGGCACTAGATGGCGCTGTGTGTTAATGTCCACCTATTATATATATATTTTTATTGACAAAGAGAAACGCGTCAAAACTCGGGAGTTGGGGCTCGTGTCGTTAGAACGCTCTAACATTTATAATGTTTGTCCAAATGCGCTGAATGTCTATTGGTTCTTTTCTCCCGAATATTGTATGCATGGCATGTCTTTGCGACTGGTGGATTCTTTCTTTATTTCATTTATAATATTAATACAGATTACAAACGCACAGTCAGTAATCACCTTTACGACCTCTTTTTCAAATGAATAAAGATAAAAACAGCGTTTTCGTGAGGCTGGATGAATACAAGATTTGTGACCTAATAACTAGGATCGAGCCAAGTAATTGGGTCGTCCTTTTGTTTTAAAAATGTTTTAAGGAAAACGCTCAAAGACTAAGGTCTCTCTTTGTTATACTTTGCTAACAAAACATAACTTCGCGCCTGTAATCCACGAAGGATAAGGCAGAGATTTATCTATACTACAATACCATCACATTTTGACAGCTTTGATTAAATCCCACGTAATAGGGCCGTGCCTATTGCCCTCATGCTCAGCTCTAGTACGTGGAACCACTAGTATCTAGTGACGCAGACCAATGAGGCAACCAAAAGTTTACAACATAGATCTTTGACTACTTGTTTGGTTTGTGCAAGCGATACCTCTAGGCGTGGTACATAACATGACATGAAGTCGAAAATCCCTACAGGATTAGGCAGAGGTGTATCTAATTGTAAACTAACTGTCCATAGTACCACTGCTATAGCCCTGTAGGTACTGGCAAGGAGCCTTAGCAGCAGCACAGCGCGACGTTGGCATGATGTTTATGACATCTACTGCCGGAGGGAGAGACTCCATCGCGACCTCACTCCGCTATCGACCGGCAGCACTTTGATTTTCAGCTCATGTCATCACACGGTCTCGTCATTCTTAAGTTCATTCTACGATGGCTTTAAAAGCCTCAGCATTGTAAAGAATCATTTTTTTTCACCTCTCATCCAATATCAACGACAGGCCGTCTTCGCCATGTCCATGGCGGACTAACCAAACTCTGTAAAGAAGCTTTAATTTTCAATATACCCTATACAAATCGTACCATTTGAGTCGATTTCTCCGGGAACAGGCCTCATCACACTAACATTCCGCTTCGGTTTGATTACTCGTTCGAGGAAATTGATCATCTGTGTTTTGACAATTCAAAGGTCTTGTAACTGGCCGACTTGAAATAATTGCTTTGTTTTTTTTTTTGGTGTTCGGTTTTTCGATCAGGAATTTCTCAGATGTTACGGAATCAGGGTTTGTGCCCGGGTGATGCTAATAGGCTCGCTCCCTGTGGTGAAATGTGAGTTCACTATTTATTTATTTAAGGTTCTCCAACAAAATATAACACAAAGCATTTCTCGTTAATGGAAAACACAAAGCATTAGGTAGGTGTACTCCTTCACTTATAGGAGACCACAGCATTCACAATTAAGTAACAAATTGAGTCCCTAATTAAATAAATAAAAATAATAAAACATATACAATAATTTTGGTAGGATATAAAAACGTAGAAAAATAAATAAATCTACTGTTACACTACATAAACCTCTTCCTATTCACATTACATCTATCACTATTACATAAACTACTACCTATTTCTTACTTCCTATTTCTTCATTGATTACAGACATGCATTATAACTAACAGTTTTTATCAGCATTTCTCCACTTCATGTAACATGTAAAGCACTAGGATATAGCTCGGTGTGTGGGTGGGCGCGGCGGGTGTTGCTCTGACGCCGCGCTGTAGTGGCACTCCGCTCTCGATGGCTCTGATGCACGCAACCTGCATGGGAGGTGACTGTGATTCTTGTAGCTCATAGGACTAGAATATTTTTATGACTTTTAAATATTTTGGGCCACACTTGTCGCCCAAGGCAAAAGTCAGCCGTGTGCAAAACTAAAAATACACTACAAAAACCAAAAATATCGGTGGGAACTCTCTTTTGAAGAGCCCTACTCAGACAATCTCAGATGATGCTGAAGATGCTCTACGTCAAACACTGTTTTAGGCTTTCACGGTTTAAAACTAAACTTATATTGTCACTTACGGGATATCTTCCGTGATTATTTATTATTTTGAGCTCCCGATATTTCGACGCTGTTGCAAGCGCCATGATCGCGGGTTGACTGGAGTATGCGGGTGGATGGAAATTAAATTGTTACGAGCAGACAAATCTGTCTACCCTCTTTCTTCACGGAAGATATCCCGTAAGTGACAATATAAGTTTATGCTCTACGTTGTTTGCAAATATTCGTATTAGCATTCGTGAATATCGCCGCCATTATATCTATGTTTCCAATTTGACTCCTAACTAATCAAAGGTTTCGAACGCACATGCCTTTGCAAATATTCGTTACATAATTGCACATACAATTTTACAAATCAACTAGTCTCTGATGACATTTTCATGTTTATCATGAGTCAGTCAGAAAGCATTTCTTCATGGTTTTCGACAGTTGACGACTATTGACGAAAACGAGATCAAAAATTAAGGTTAGCCTTTAAACAGTTCGCCATATTTAGAAAAACAGTAGAGGTAGTAAATAAACTGTAACTACAATCACAGATGCTGGTTTCAGGAATTTCCCATAATGTTTCTGTGCGTGCAATTGGACACTCCAGCTAAATTAACCACTCAGTTCCTCCAACCCCACTGTTTTATCAAAGCCTAAGCGTAATCTAGACATTTTATTACCTTGATTTAATTATCATGGTGTCCTCACAGCGCCATGGTGACCGTAGCCATCACAACAGCACACAGGTACCCGCGGCGTGCTATCTGCCTACCACATCTCTGTTACATAGATAAGACCCGTGATAGCCTGAATATATGGGAGGATATTATGAGCGGGTACGGCAAGGGAATGTGGAACACTGAGTACCTATGTGGTGCTATTCCACGAGTGTACGACTAAACGTCGACAGACACAACGCCGACAGACACTACGGCGACAGACACTTCGCCGACAGACACTACGCCGACAGACACTACGCCGACAGACACTACGCCGACAGACTGAACACCGACAAGACTTTCTCAACTGTTGGATATGTAAACTTATAAGATAGATCATAGAGACTGGTGGTTTCATAATCTGACACTGCTGGCTGTCTTGTCTTCGCTTTTGGTTTTACAAAACGTCATGTGATTTGTACGTATTTAAAATATATCGTGTTTATAGAAATCTAACGCGAGTTTTATTGAAATACTGCCGAAACTCCAATAGGTTATGGGCCCAGGCACTTGATTAGTAAATATTTCAATAAAAAGTCGAGTTAAGAGCAAGATTACTACGGTGTAAAAGTAACGTAGTAATGGAGGTCACGAACGCAATGAAAATTGAGAAATTTAACGGCAAGGATTTTCGACAATGGAAATTCCAAGTCAAATGCGCGTTAAGAGCAAAGGGATTGAATATAGAAAAAGCAAGACCCTTGGAAACCAGTTTGCAAGTGCAGTGGGATAAAGATGATGGTATGGCCATGTTCATTTTAACTTCATCTATGGATTTGAACCAAATATCTCTAATAGAAAACTGCGAGACTGCTAAAGAAGTCATGACCAAATTAGAATCAATTTATGAACAAAAATCGGAGCTGAACAAAATGATGGTGCACGAAAAATTCTATCAATATAAAATGTCATCAACCGATAGTATTGCACAGCATATTTCGAAAGTTGAGAACTTAGCCAAACAATTAAAAGAAACTGGCGAGGAAGTAAGTAATACTGCAATTATGACAAAAATATTAAGTACACTACCTTCAAAGTATCGCTCTCTGCGTCAAGCATGGTTGTCATTAGATCCACGTTCTCAAACAATTCAGAACTTAACAGCAAGATTATTAGATGAGGAAGCAAGCTTGACAAATGAAGAGGAATCTGAAAGTGCTTTAGTAGTCATGAAACATTCTAAACCACAAAGAAAATTAGAGAAATATAGCATGCACCAAAGTTCAACATCTGACCAATATAATATGCATCGATTTTTATGTTATAACTGTAACAAGAGAGGGCATTTTGCAAGAGATTGTCGAGCCCCAAAGAAGTCTGAGAGGAAACCTCAAGAGCAAAAGATGCTTGCATTCAGTGCCGAGCAATGTTTACAGTCTGAAGCTGATATAGATGCATGGATTCTTGACAGTGGTGCATCTGCACACATGTCACACAGGCGCGATTATTTCTGTGAGTTAATAGATTATGGTCAGAATAGCGGTGATGCAACTGTGAAATTGGGAAATAAGAAGGAACTAGTGGTACAAGGTCACGGAAATATATTATTTAATAGATGTGTGAATGGCAAGTGGGAGCAAAGTATTCTTGAAGATGTACTTTATGTACCAGATCTACGCAGAAACTTGTTCTCAGAAGGTTTGGTAACAAGAAAAGGCTATGTTATAATTAAGAAGTACAATGAGGCTTTAATATTGAAAGATGATAGAGTTGTTATGACTGCGACATTGAAGCAGAATAATCTATATGAGGTAAATATTAAAACAACAGTGCAAATAGTTTGTAATTTAGCACAGTCAAGTTTGAAAACCTGGCATGAACGTTTGGGGCATTTAAACTTGAAGGAAGTGCAAAATATGAGCAAGAATGGTGCAATTCCAGTAAAGTTGACAGATGACATCAACTTTGTGTGTGAGGCTTGTCAATATGGCAAACGGAGCCGCTTGCCATTTCATAAATCTTGTAGAGGAAGAAGTGAACCTGGTGATTTAACCTACAGTGATGTGTGTGGCCCTGTAGAACATACATCTGTATCGGGAGCAAGATATTTTGTCTTATTTAAAGATGGTGCCACCAGCTATAGACATGTGTTTATAATCAAACACAAAAGTGATGTCCTGGATTGCTTTAAGAAATATAATGCAATCGTGAAAAATAAGTTTAGTCATGGCACTCGTATTTTGCATACAGACAACGGACGTGAGTATGTGAACAATGAATTTAAATCTTATTTGGATAGTGAAGGAATAGTTCATGAACGCACAGCACCATACACGCCGGAACAAAACGGACGAGTGGAAAGAGAAATGCGCACGATTATGGAGAGCGCAAGATCTATGTTGTACTCTCGTGATATTTCATTGAATCTCTGGGCTGAAGCAGTAAACTGTGCTGTTTATTTATTAAATCGAAGTTCTTCTACACAGACAAAGGATGTATCCCCATATGAGTTGTGGAATGGAGAAAAGCCGGCCCTTCAACACATAAGAGTATTTGGTTCAGAAGGGTATGTTCATATACCTGATGAAAGAAGAAAGAAACTAGATAAGAAGAGTGTAAAACTAATATTAGTAGGGTATGAAAATGAAAATTACAGAATGTTTGATGTTGAAAGTGGGAAGATAACTGTAAGTAGAAATGTACACTTTAATGAGAACAACATACCCGTACTAAGGAAAAACACCACTTCAATTTCTGTCACCGAAGAAGAAGAACGAAGTGAAGGAATACAAGATATACCAGTTTCATCAGGAGACGACCAAAATGTTTCCGATTCTAGTTTTGAAAGTGTAGAAACACAAGAGGATACCAATGATGTGACGTACCAGCCGTCACAAAGAATTTCTGAAGATTATGATAGACATATTACATTGAGACCTAGAAGGAACAGGAATGAAGAAGCAAATTTTATTGAATTTGAAATACCCAATACTTATGAAGAAGCAATGAATAGTCCAAATTCTCATCTATGGAAGAAAGCTGTGGCTGAAGAGCTTCAGTCTCATGAAGAAAATCAAACTTGGGTACTAACTGATCGAACTGAGAAGAAGCCTGTTACTTGTAAATGGGTGTTCACCTTAAAGAAGAATAAAGATGGAGAAATAGTACGATACAAAGCACGACTGTGTGCACGAGGATTCACACAAGTCAAGGGCTTGGACTATAATGAGACGTTTTCCCCCACTAGCAGGTACGATTCCATCAGAGTGCTGCTTAGTATTGCTGCGAGAGACGAACTGCTGATCGAGCAATTTGATGTGAAGACGGCCTTCTTGTATGGTGAGCTCTCCGAAGAAATATATATGGAGGTGCCAGAAGGATTGGAAACTCGGTCTTCAAAAGTATGTAAGTTAATTAAATCTATATAAGGTCTTAAACAATCTTCGAGATGCTGGAATGAGAAGTTTTGTTCTTTTCTAACTACATATGGTTTTAAATCGTGTCCATCTGATAATTGTGTATTCGTAGGATATTTTAAAGGTGTCAAAGTAATATTAATTCTCTATGTTGATGATGGATTACTATTGGCCAAAAGTAAAGTTGTTTTGTCTGATATACTGAATGATCTTAAACAAAAGTTTGAAATTAAGATTTTAAACTGTAATTCATATATTGGTATGGAAATAGATAGAGAAAAAGATTGCATAAGGATAAGTCAAAAGCAGTATATTAAGACAATAATAAATAAATTTAATTTGTCAGATGCTAAAAGTAGTAGTACCCCTGCTGATGTAAATGTACATTTGTCTAAGAACACAAGTAAAGTACCAGTTAATTTCCCATATAGACAAGCAGTGGGAGCATTGTTATTCTTGTCATCTGTATCTAGACCTGACATAGCATATGCTGTGAATGTTGTTAGCAGGTATGTCAATGACCCTTGTCCTTCACATGTTACAGCTGTGAAAAGAATCTTACGTTATTTAATTAATTCTAAAGATATGTCTATTGTTTACAAAGGTAATGTTGAATTAGTTGGCTACTCAGATTCTGACTTTGCAGGTGATTTGGACACTAGGAAATCTAATACAGGTTATATATTTTTAATGAATGGAGGTCCTGTCACTTGGTCTAGCCGTAAGCAAATTATGTGGCGTTGTCCACAACTGAGTCGGAGTACATGGCTGCTAGTGAAGCCACTAAAGAAATTTTATGGCTTAGGCAATTTCTATGTGACATTGGGGAGCCACAAGGCTCAATTACTTTAAATGTTGATAATCAGAGTGCTATAAAATTGATTAACAACCCTGTGTTTCATAGAAGAAGTAAGCACATAGACATAAAATATAATTTTATCAGAGAGAATGTTGCAAAGAAAATTGTTGATATTAAATATGTTGAGAGCTCAAATCAGTTGGCTGATTTCCTGACTAAAGCTTTGCCTGGAATGAAATTTAATTCAATTAGGGATAAGATGATGAGAAATGTTTAATGCATCAATTTATAGTTATGAGATTATATGTACCTTTATGTTTAAATATAAGAATGTTGGTTTTCTGTTTTAGTTAAAGGTAAAAGAAAGTATTATGTAGTGAATTGTTATGTCTATCTTATAAATTTAAGTGGGAGTGTTGGATATGTAAACTTATAAGATAGATCATAGAGACTGGTGGTTTCATAATCTGACACTGCTGGCTGTCTTGTCTTCGCTTTTGGTTTTACAAAACGTCATGTGATTTGTACGTATTTAAAATATATCGTGTTTATAGAAATCTAACGCGAGTTTTATTGAAATACTGCCGAAACTCCAATACAAACCATGGAGAACTTAAAACGTGTCCTGCGTTTCCTGTGAACAAACATCACTACAGGAATTGATGGACGCTACCGAAAGCGCCAAACAAGTGGCTCAATTTTGACAGCTAAGAAGAAGCACCTACCACAATGATTATGGTTGTGGTGCTAGGAAGAAAGAGAATGAAGCTTGTTGCTAAATAATTACTGCCGCGTGGGTTGATCTTCAAGGTTAAGCTGTGGTTGCCGAGGTCAGTCTGTGGATGGGTGACCATCCATTACGTACTGAGTTTCCTCCGTGCCTCGGAAAATGCGTTAATCCGTTCATACAGCTGTCATTTGTAGATCTCTGCTCGAGCTGGCTGCAAAACCAGAGGCATCACAGAAGCGACTATCTTGGAGACAGTTTTTGCATGGTCTTGTACGTGTACTTACACGGATATCTGCCGACCACAACACAGTCACGCTAAGTACTTCTCAGGACGAGATGCTTCCCTTAAGCGGACGAGCGATCAAAGAGATGTCAGCAAAATTAAGGGGCCCGCAAGGGCCGAAGCCTGCCGGGGTTGCGGGACTGTTCGAAAGAGATACCGTGGTCCCGGAACATAAAGGGCGAGGAATAACATAGATGGGTTTTAGTCAGTAAAAGTCTGACACTCCACAAAATCTTCACAGCCTCCACCCGACCGCTAGAAAAAGCATTGTCATGTGCAAATCGGCTAATAGAACTCTCATACAAATAATACTTTGCATGTTTACACAGTAATTTAATACAGTAGAAACATTTTTATTTATCATTCAGTTGACAATAAATAATAATTTAACACTAAATTAAATGACGCTATCTTCGAAAATTAACATCACGCGCTATACGCGCCGTAGCATAAGAAATTTTAAAGATAGGTACGACTTCTGATAGCAGAGCTATACGGAAACATAACTACGAAAGACATGACGTTACATTTGACACACTTAACATATGCAAAGTAAGTGATATGTATGAGGACTATGTTTTTGACATAAAACTAGTATAGCTAGGCCGTCCAATATGCCACCAACATATCCTAGAGATAAGACCAGTTAAAATGGCTACACACGGAAATGTATTCAGGTGGAAAACGCAGCAATTTGTCCATTTTCCTTAAATTAGAGATTATGTTCTGAGTAAAATAGACACAGAAACAGGAGTATGAAGACTTTTTTGTTCATATTTCGAACACTGACTTTGACTACACAACTTTCACTACGTTGGTTGACAGATGGTTTTACAAATCATTAAGACGGGGTATAATCTTAGGAAGACATCCGCAAAGAACCAAGGTCACCGACAAAGCCCAAAGAATTGCTAAACTTAAGTGGCAGTGGGCAGGGCACATTGCTCGCAGAACGGATGGCCGATGGGGCCGAAAAGTTCTGGAGTGGCGACCGCGAACCGGAAAACGATGCGTTGGAAGACCTCCCACTAGGTGGACCGATGACCTGGTGAAGGTGGCGGGAATCTGGTGGATGCGAGTCGCAAGGGATCGGTCAATGTGGCGGCATTTGGGGGAGGCCTATGTCCAGCAGTGGACGTCTTTCGGCTGAGATGATGATGATGAGAATAATCTTAACTCGTGTTATTTCGGTTACATGCTAAGCATAATCAGCCTATTACTATCCCCCTAATGGGACAATATCCCGTCTCTGTGAGAAGAAATGGGCAGTTTTATCAAAGTGTATTGTATAGTATCGTAATCACATCGTGCAAACTGTGTAGTGGAGATCAGATAGACAGTCACTCCATGTAAAATACTGGAATTCAGCTGCATCCGATTAGACTGTAAGCTGACCTCAACATAGTTGGGAAAAGGCTAGTGAGATGACGATGATGAGATGATTTGGGCCCTAATTCACCACACGGGCCCAATGCGACTTGATTGGTTTCATTGAATCGGTCAAGCTCAGGCAATAATGTTTTTCCACTAAGTAACACAGCGGCTGAAAACGCAATAACACTCCGTGTGTTTCTAACGTAACTCGTTTGACCTACTGCTAAGACAGTCCTGAAGTAGGTATTAGCTGAGAGTGCTCCTGTTAATGTCAGTGAAATAAACTCTCTGATTTGAATGTTCTAGACTGTGCCAGAAAATTTAAATGAGCCTGAGAACCAGTCCAAAATAAAACTAATTAATTCAATTGAAGTACCTAACTTAAATATGTAGATAGAAAATTGTCTTAAATATGTAGATAGAAAATTGTCCTAAATATATGTAGATAGAAAATTGTCTTAAATATGTAGATAGGAAATTGTATGGATTAGCTGTAATTATAATATGCCTTATGAGATAGCAATGACGCCCGAATGGCACAACGGTAGTTAGGTTGCCGTGCGTTCCTAGAGTCCCGGGTTCGAATCCCGGTAGGAGTAAATGTTTGTGTGATGAACATGGACATTTGTATCCGAGTCATGGATGTTTATATGTATAATAAGTATGTATTTACAAACAAAAAGTATAATGTAGTATATCAACTATCTGGTGTCCACGACACAAGCTTTGCTTAGTGTGGCACTAGATAGCGCTGTGTGTAATGTCCAGCGATATTTATTTAATTGTCTTTGGACAGTCACTGAAAACTGGTGCTATTTTATGTTACTAACTCATTCGTATGCAACCAGCGACATGGGTTCACTAGAAACCTCTGCCTACCCTTACATGAAATACAAGCTTGACATAACCTAGACGTCCTCAAGGATATCAGTTATCTTATTGATCAACGTCACGACACACAAAATTACTGCAAGCTCATATTTAACGTTCGAAGCAGCACCAACGCAGTTTGCATTCCCCTCAGGTACCCAATAAATCATCCGTCCATTATGAAATCGTTGAGTATTTAATAACGACGGCATGTTGATTAATGCACGAGTCTGTAGTTAGTCCGCAGGGAAACATAATCGTTAATAGGCTTTCACGAAACGACTTGTGACAACACCTTGGTGGAGGCTCCATAAAATTATACGATCAATAAAATCTTGCTTCATTTTACAATCATTGATAGGCTAAGATACTGACTAGTTAAGCTGGAAACACACTTACGTGGTGTGGCGTGTCGCGCCATACCTCACTACCGCTCTGGCCCATCGGTGGTGAGCAGTCAGCGCCACGCCAGAACGCGCCACGACACGACACGACCTACAAAATATGTCTCTAACCATACTAAATGTATGAAACCGATATGCTTCTGGCGCGCCACGCCAGAACGCGCCACGACACGACACGACCTACAAAATATGTCTCTAACCATACTAAATGTATGAAATCGATATGCTTCTGGCGCGCCACGCCAGAACGCGCCACGACACGACACGACCCACAAAATATGTCTCTAACCATACTAAATGTATGAAATCGATATGCTTCTGGCGCGCCACGCCAGAACGCGCCACGACACGACACGACCTACAAAATATGTCTCTAACCATACTAAATGTATGAAATCGATATGCTTCTGGCGCGCCACGCCACGTAAGTGTGTTTCCGGAATTATTAGCAGGGGTAACCAGTGACTAAGTGATAATACTCCCAGGTAAGCACTTTATTTCATCATCATCATAATCATAATTTTCGTAATCTTCCTAACCTTGCCCCATATTTATTTGGGTCGGCACAACAGTTCTTTTTCTTCCATTCTTTTTGTCAACCGTCATGCTATCATAATTACTTCTTCTTCTTTCATATCTAACCTCTTTCCTTTTCATTCATCAACATTTATATTCATTCATCTTTTAGTCACAAGAGATTTGTCCCTCTTCATCAAATGTCAATACCAAAACGGTCGATTCCCTTTCGACAGGCATGCACTTTATTTCATCACCGGTCTGAGGTGTTTCGTATTATTTAGTGTGCTTTCTGAGTAAAGAAGGGAACTCAGTATGTAATGTGGCTTTACCCATTGTAACGTCGCCTTGATAAGTTAGAAAGGAAAAAAAGCTCACCCGCTGTCAGTGTCCAGGTTCTCAGAAGTAGGAGTAGTAGGAGTGGCAGCAGTTGGTAGCAAAAGCAAGCGTTTGGTCCTCGAGCCGGCAACAAGTTTAGTTTTCAGGCTCGGCTTCCCATCATCATGATATTATGAATTTTAATAATGTTCTACAACATAGAAGAATAAAATGGTGACAAAGAAGGTCTAACAGCAAATGTATACAACCTACAACTCTTATTTACAGCAATAAATTAACGAGAAAACTAGCTTGTCATTGTCATTATCTGACATCACAAAAGTAAACAAAGATTTAAAACACTTAAATATACAGAAAAGCTAAATAATTACGAATTAAAAGGCGAAATGGCATGATAAATAAGCCTCCGCATAAAAGCTATGCAGTTATTTGGAAAGAACGTATGATTTTGGATTAAAATAGTCAAAAACGTAATTAAAAAACACAAACATTAGGAACACCATCCACGAACCAACTTCGTAAAGTGATGCTTAACCTTGAACATTGACTGGTCTGGTGATTATTAGGCACTAGCTCCTTATTTTAGACTGATTGCTTGGCAGTAAGGTGAAAGCATCCGGGTGGCCCGCGAAATTCCTCGAAGTAAGACTTTGACCGTAAAAAATTCGTTCATCGACTCTTATGAAGTTGGAGGGTTGTATTGATGATTTTGATGATTATAATTCTGTTACTTAATACGTCTTACAGTCGCGACCGAAACGTTTATCACCATACAACTTAGCACTGCCCTGCAAATTGCAAAAAACGTAAGATAATTTGAATTTCGCGGGGTACCTTCGAGCATCCCCTTAATAGTGCATAGGAACGTGTCCGTTCCTTGGTCCACATCACGACATAAACTAAGGAATACAGGATCAAATCCCCCAACGTAACCGCGAGCCCCAATCACCGACAACAATATTACCAGAGCGGCATCAAGACCACATGATTTATGTATTTCCTAAGTAATTGAATCCGTAAGTTTTAGCGGCGGTAAATCACGGCCGGTTTACATCGCTCATATATTGTGCTCATTTACATAAGGGGACGGCCTTCCTCTTGGGCCCAAGCCCACTGCTGGACATTATTTCTTGTTGATTTAATTAATTCGTTAAATGGAACATAAATACTATGATTATTATGTTGCAATAATCACCCTGTTCGTGTATTTTGTTTCATTTTTTGTCACGGATTAGTGATCGTATGAGGTATCAACGTAATTAATGTCTTATACATTACATTTTTTGGGCATTATAGAGTTAATGATTTGAGGAGCTCGTGGGTTAATTAATAATAACAGCCATTGGGGTCGATATTAAGGTTAAGCCGTGCTTGCCCAACCCATCACTTACCGGGTTTCCTCCGTGTCTCGGAAAGCACGCTAAGCAGTTTGTCCCGACTGTCATTTGTAGACTTTTGACAGTCGTAACACGTAGTCAGTGGCCCAAAAAGTTTAACAACCATTCTAACCAAATAGTATCTTTTTGACAATCTAACTGGGTTGTGAAGGTCAGATAGGCAGTCACTCCATGGAAAATACTGGTATTCAGCATCCTGTTAAAATGGAAGACGACCCCAATATAGTTGGGAAATGGCTAAGATGATGATAATACAGTTAATGATTTATCTAGAACATTGATGGTAAGGAATCAAGAGGGAATCAAGTGCGGTGATGTGATAATGGAGGTGCATCATGAGCCTGATGAGAGCACTAAAGACACAAAAAATTCGACTATCAGACTCAAAGACAAAATAAAACTGGATGTTACGTTATTTCTCATCTGCCAGGCGATCAGGGCCAGGCGCGAACGGTTTTAAATCAAATCAAACAGTTTATTTATGATACACAGGTTACAAATAGGTTTGACAATATACAGTGAGTTCATGCTGTGATATGCCTCGTGAGCATACAAATTTAAACATAAAAAAAAACAATAAACAATTATTAACACAATTCACAATGCGCTCAATCGGACATTAACACTTTACTTAAAGCAGTAAAGAGGAAAGAAATTATAAAAACGTAATACAATCATTTAAAAAAAATCCTTTAAATTACTGAGTAAAATGTAGTGTATTAATTGAATCACAATTTTCATCTTATATCACATCACTATCACTATAACTTCATATTATGAAACAAAGTCCTCCGACGCGTCTGTATGTTCGCGATAAACTCAAAAACTACTGCACCGATTTTCATGCTGTTTTCACCAATGGATAGAGTGATTCTCGAGGAAGGTTTTAGTATTTAACTCCTACGCGGGCAAATCCGCGGGCATCAGCTTACTACAAATTACTTCATATTTTAAAAATAAATACAACGTAGGAGCTACAATATAAAATATTTGGTTATTTTACCAAAAAATACAGGCTTATAAAAATTATACCGTCATGGATTCCCGTTCCATTTTCCACCTGGCCCGATTTTATAAGCATATTACAATATCACAGCTCGTTTGCTTATGAAAAGCCTCTTTTGCTTACACAAAAGGAATATGACTACAAATTGAAAATTTTTGCTTGAAATTTACTTTGTTAAACACTCTTAAAATTATCTTCGAGTTTGGTGTATGGATGGGTGCCCACCCATTACACACCTAGTTTCCTCCGTGCCTCGTTGGTCTCACTTGCCAATTGTAGATCTTTGACAGCCGTTACAGGTAGTCAGTGGCTCGAAAGTCTGACAAGCAGTCAGTTCCCAAAGGGTATCGTATTACCCAGTACTAATTGCGTTATGGAGACCAAATAGGCAGGCGGTCCAAGTGGTATTCAGCTGCATCCAGTTAGACTGGAAGCCGACCCCAACATAGTTGAGCTAGGCAGATGAGGCTTATTCGTCAACTCGCGACTGTGAAATTCGCGAGTGCTCGCGAGTTGGCACGTTCTAATGTATTTTTTGCTGTCGTCAACTAGCGCGCCCTTGTAAATCTGCGTCAGATATACAGTCAGCTACGTAAACTTCTTATAAAATGTATAATCTAATAGTATCTTTTAACGAGCAAAGCTATTCTTTTTTATCTTTTTTCAGATACTGTTTTCAATCCGTTTTCATTTGACTGTACTTAATAACGTGCGTGCAAGTTGACGACAATAAAAAAACACATTTCTCGCGAGTTTCACAGTCGCCAGTTGACGAATAAGCCGCAGATGATGAGTTACGCTCCAATGTCATACTTACCAAATAAAGTTTAATTCACAAATGCAATGCAAACTTACAAAATATACAAAATGCTAATCGTTTACATCCCAAACGTTTACATAAATAAAGAAATAGCAAACACAAACGCCGCGCTGTGGACGCCATACTAGTTAACATTTAAATTAATATAATACGCCTATTTGGCGCGCTGCAATCGGCACGGCGGCCATTTGCCGAGAACCGAAAGGAAAATTAACCGGACAAGCGCGAACGTGTGGCTTTGTGGAAAGTTCTGTAGGTATAATACCTAAACAATTTTGATATTGTGGCATTGAAATTCATATTCCAATAGAACAACATCACTAATGAGCGATACTTCTAATTGTGTTTGATCTCTGATTTTTCTTATGCATTTGCGTATTGTCTATTACTTACTTCGGTGAAGGAAAACATCGTGCTTTGGGCTATATAACATCACGCTACAATTATTAGGAGCGGAGCAGGAATGAAAAATATTGCAAAAACGGGGATTTTTTTCCTTTAGTTTTTCTCTCTTATGTGACGCAGACGAAGTTATGTGGGTTTGCTTGTTTATTAGTTTATCAGTTTATAATTATTTGACATACAAGCGTGTGTTTTCTCTTTAGATACCTAGTACTTAACTAAATTCTGGGCTGAACCTACACAGGGAGGAAAATCGTAAATCAACGCACAAATCATTACTATCATTCATTCCAAACACAGTACTTACAAAAAAAACAGGTTTTTCATACAAAAGTACAATGCCTCCACTGTCAAAATGAAGATAGCAGGTAGCAGCAGATTTTGTTTTAATTATCCATGAAAAAAGTCGATGGGTGGGGTTCAGAATGATGACGTACTGACCTCAGTATGGTAACAGTTTTTGCATTTTGCATCGATATCCTTTGCACCCTGTTTACGCTAAGAGAAAAATTTTGCTTTAAGATATTTTAGTCAGTATTAAATAAGCCAAACTTGAATTACAATCTATACTTCTATACTAATATTATAAAGCAGAAGAATTTGTTTGTTTGTTTGTTTGGTTGAACGCGCTAATCTCAGGAACCACCCGGCTCGAATTGAAAAAATCTTTTTGTGTTGGATAGTCCATTTATTGAGGAAGGCTATATAAAATTACGCTATGATTATTTGGAGCCGAGCAGGAACGAAAAGTGTTGCAAAAACTGGGTTTTTTATTCTTTCGTTTTCTCTCCTATGTGACGTAGACGAAGTTGCGTGGGTCAGCTAGTATAAAAATAAAACTTTTAACCAACGATTTTTGTCGCACCTGCGGAACCCAAAAAAGTGCATTGTCAACGATTGCGATGCAAATTGGCAGCAGTCGCGCAGTCGTGGGGTGGGGGGAGTGGGGCTCATACCGTCACTGTAGTTTAGTATTTAATTAACTAGGTACCGCTTACGGAAACAGCCTTTTTTGTATACGATTACGTTGCTTTCCTGTAAGTGGATTTTAAATTTAATACAAAAATATTCGTGGTATTTTTGAAGTGTTTGCGTTTTCGGTAATATTTTATTTCGACTGCGTTTGATTTCCGGGTTAGCCAAGGTGTTATTGGATTTTTCAGATTTTCTCATTAGCAGCCATGGAGTCTGGATTTGTGCCCGATTGATGGAAATAGGCACGCCTTCTATAAAAGAGACATGAGACTTAAACATAACTGGCGAAATGTGTTGTTAGTCCAACTCTGGCCTGCGTTCCCCTGTTCGCAGAATGGTCGATTCCTACAATAGAACTTTCGAGCATATTTACATTTCTGCATGTTCTTACTTATGAGTTTTCTTAAATATTTGTACACCATTTAGTTTTCTTTTTTACAACTTTTAATTATTGTTATTATTGTTTTTTTTTTTTTGTATTTGTAACCCTAGCGATTATTTTTAATATTATGTATCCTAGAGTTAATCTGTGAACAGCGTTGTGGGCTCCAATATTGTTTTTAAGGTTTTTATATATTTCTATGTTTTATATTGCAGCTGTTTGTTCGATTTGAATAAAAAAAATGTGACTGTAATCTAAACTTAAACTCAGTTTTTATTTGCCAGTTAATCTTAATCGCAGAAATTCCTGATGGGAAACTTATAACCACTTAGCCAAAGAGACAGTCAATTTCTAATATGAACTACTGGTTTGAATTAAAAAATCTTTGAGTGTTGGATTGCTCATTTATCGAGAAAACCTATATATAACATCATGCTACAACTAATAGGGTATCAATTCAGTTTTTTACAATAATAAATGATTCCTTTTGAGAAGTTCCGTTGCGTGGACTTTGTAAACGGTTAAAGTTACGCAACAATCATGTATGGCGGAATTAAGTTAAGAGTCTCTCTTATAACGCAGACGAAGTTGCGTGGGTCAGCTAGTATCTAATATAATAGCCACTTAAGTAATTATACTTTACTAGCTGACCCACGCAACTTCGTCTGCGTCACATATATGAGAGAAAAAGCTCACAAAGGAATACATTTTCCCCGTTTTTGCAACATTTTTCATTTATGTTCCGCTCCTATTGGTCATATCGTGATGATATATAGCCTATAACCTTCCTCGATAAATGGACTATCCAACACAAAAAGATTTTTTCAATTCCAACCAGTAGTTTCTGAGATTAGCGCGTTCAAATAAAACAAACTCTTCAGCTTTATAATATTAGTATAGATTTCTAAATAGTTGTTTTTTTTTCTCTAGACACTCTTAATAAGCACGTCTTTCTACATTGTTCTCACATATATGTATAATCTCAACATGAAAGATGTAACCAAGATTTTGTAACAACTATATGATTTAAAAGAGTGTCCATGGAGTTTCTTGCCCGTTCTTCTCCATAGAGATCTACGCTAGGGAATGGGCAACTACAGTACTTTCTCAAGTTATTATGCCTTGTGTCTGTGACTGTGGCTTCGCTTTTTTTCGTTTTATTGACATTCGAAAGTGCCGTAATGGTCAAAATAAAATAAATGGTTTGAGTTTGATAACAATAATGGCCACGTAAACCCGCCAATGGTACTTTAGTGTCAACGTAATATCACAAAGATCTGACAATAACAAATGATTCCAGTAATTGTTTAACAATGGCTGCTGAACGAATGCTATTTATTCACAGCGCTGATTGGCCTGTAATGATGGCTGATCGAAATGTATTTACAATGAATGAATCTTTGAGTGGAGAGATCATTTAATGATTCATTCATTGTTCATCGCTTAAAGTAGCCGTTGTTTTATGTGTCACAATGTAGTAAATAGTGAGGAACTCGTGGCTAATTATTAACAGCCTTTAGGTTAAGCTGTGCTTGCTTAGGTTGGTCTGTGGATGGGTGACCACCCTTACCTATCGAGTTTCCTCCGTGCCTCGAAAAGCACCTTAAGCTGTTGGTCCCAGCAGTCATTTGTAGATCTTTGACAATCGTTACAGGTAGTCAGTGACCCTAAAATCTGACAACCAGTCTTACCAAGGGGAATCAAATTACCCAGTACTAACTGGGTTGTAGAGATAAAATGTATGCAGCTAAATACCAGTGTATTTAGCTGCATACGGTTAAGCTCGAAGCCGACCCCAACTAAGTGGGGAAACGCTAGGCAGATGGTGGAATGTTGTAAAAAATGACAAATTCCTTTTTTCATAAGAGACACTTTAGTTTGGCTTTAATAAAAAAATCGATGGACCAAAATTTACAAATTATTTTGGTACTAGCTGACCCACGCAACTTCGTCTGCGTCACATAAAAGAAAAAAACCCCGTTTTTGCAACATTTTTCATTCCTGCTCCGCTCCTAATGGTTGCAGCGTGATTTTATATAGCCTAAAGCCTTCCTCGATAAATGGACTATCCAACACAAAAATAATTTGAATATGAACCAGTACTTCCTGAGATTAGCGCGTTCAACCAAACAAACAAACAAACAAATAAACTTCTGCTTTATAATATTAGTATAGATTACGTTTGTTTGAAGTACGCTTGCTCCGCAGGCCTCTTAAGACAGTCTTGTCTGTAGTGTGCGAAAGCCCTAAAACAAACACCCTGAAATTCAACTTCTCCTTTCTTTTTTTCATATGGCACACCAAAATAACTTTTGTTTTTAAAAACATTAAATTCTAATTTGTTCTTTTACGCGTTTCAAAATAGAATTAAAGGAACTTCTTTCAAACTTAATCTCCTTTATAGCCAGCTGTTATTAGAAAACTTTTGACATTTCCGCAAAATAATTGACTTGGAAAAAAAATACAGGGTGATTGTGAAAATTGCTCAATTTTATGTAACAACCTCTAATTGTGATGGGGGGTGGCAGGAATTACAAGGAAAAAGACGCTAATCGACGCTTTCTAAATTGACTATTGATAAAATTTACTGGAAAATAATTGGTGTGAGGAAGGAAATTGCAATTTGATAATTTCCATGTACCTTCGTTTGTTTACGTTGACGTATTATCATTTTGTGTGTTTTATTGTCAAGCCACGTTTGGAACATCCATACCATTATATAAATGCGAAAGTAACTCTGTTTGTCTGTCTGTCTGCTACCTTTTCACGACAAAACGGCTGATCGGATCGTAATGAAATTTGGCAAGGAGATGTATTTCAACCTGGGGAAGGACATAGGCTATATATTATCACGCTAATTACTTACGGGGGTGAGCAATATTGCATTTTGTCTATAGTTTTCTATTGTTTTGTTAGTGTTTGACAACTGACAACTGTCATAACATGCATTGTAATAGAATAACTATTTTAGACAAATTGTCACGAGAACAAATAGCCCGTCGTTGACGGCAACCGCCTTTCGAACAGGGAGTCGCCAGATCAAGCCTCAGTACAGACATAAAATATTTTTTGATTTTGTGTAATGCTGTTTGATTTCCGATAATAACTTTGGTTCGCACGTTCAAAAACAACCAGGTTTTCACATTTGTAACAAAGGATTATGTTTTTTGTTAAAGCTTACATATTTCCAAATCATTGTTTCATACATATTTTTTTTAACACTTAAACGACAGTTTGGGAATCATTTATTTCAAATAACACATCTGTAAACATGGCGCTTAAACTGTAAAAGGATCACACATCGAACCTATTTTCTACAATATCTTAAATTTTCGTCTGTGTATGTGTGTCTCTACGTAGCCCTTTTACGTGTAAATTATAAAACCAATGTGGTTTGATTTAATGCACCAATTATTATTGTGCATAAGTTAGAGAAAGTTCTGATTTTTGTTCCTTTGCAATCGGTGCTCTCCATCGAAAGACTTTAAAGTTTTTAAGGAGAACTTATCATCATGATGTATGGAATATAATAATTCAAGTATACATGCAATGACATCTATGAAACCAAAATGGTACTAATGAATAAAAATCACAAGATAGAGAAGAAGAGAATAGTCAACATGACCCTGCTGTAAAAATCTACAAAGCCAGTAGTGTGTCCTTTCGACCGCTTTCCATGCATATGTTTTAGCAGTTTAACTTCGTGCTCTATAAATGGCGTTGTTCATTTGACTCCATTTTCTGAATCACGGTATTATGATTTTCCGTGAAAGAATGATACTGGCAATCGCCCGTGTCAGATGTCTTTTTTTTGTTTTCAACCGACTTCCAAAAAGAGGAGGTTCTCAATTCGTCTGTATGTTTTTTTTTTTTTTTTTTTTGGTGTTTGTTACCTAAGTACTCTCGACTGGGTGAACCGATTTTGATGGTTTTTTTTTTGTTTGAAAGCTGGTGCTTCCCGTTTGGTCCCATTTTAGTTTGCTGAAGACCTGCTGCTGATCTTCGGAGATATACAAAGGAACTCTTCAAAAATACACAGCAAATCTGCAGTGATTGCTGCCATCGCTTGTAGGTTCATTGTTTATACTATATTATGACGTAACATCACGCCTGTATGCTCTGAAGGGGTACGCACATGTGTAAAATACACCCGATTTTGAAAATATTTGTTACCTCAGTACTTTCTACTGGGTGAACCGATTATGATCGTTCTTTTTTTATTTGAAAGCTGGTGCTTCCTGTGTGGTCTCATAATCATCAAATCAGTAGCTGATGATGGGATTCAGAAGTCGGTGACAAAAAAACTAAATCAATCAAACAAGGTCACCGACTTCTGAAGCGTTTTTTCTGAAGTTATTTTTCACTTTTTTTTTTTAGGATGTGAAATCATCAAATGACTTCTCCCACTCTGGGAATGAATTCTCCCGTGTCAGATGTCTCAAGTTTGGTTTTTTGGAAGAAGTTCTCAATTCAACGCCTGTTTTTCTTTATGTAGATACCTATATTATGCCTGAGCAATACTCAAATGAAGTCGCACGAGACCGGTCAATGTGGCGACACTTGATAGGCCTATGTCCAGCAGTGGACGTCTTTCGGCTGAAATAATTATGAATGATGATAATTCAAATGGAGTAGGGTAGGACACCTAGCAAGGCGCGGTGATGTCAGGTGGAGTAAAGCTGTGACCAAGTGGCATTCTAGAAATCCAAACAGAAGTTTTGGTCGTCAAGCGGTGAGATAAGCAGACGATATTGTTGCCATTGCGGGAATATCCTGGATGAGACTGGCACAAGGGCGTGGAGCTTGGCACAAACAAAGAGAGGCCTGTACCCAGCAGTCGGTGAAGTGGGACTATGGATGATGATGATGATGACGCATAACTTTTTCCAGAGAAGTCCGATTTTCATGATTATTTTTATTGAAAAGCGTGTTTAGCAAAGTTTGTCCCATTTTTTATTGAAAATAGTTGTGTTCATATTTATGTGCGTATTGTATAATCATCGCTTGCTGAAACATCGTGAGGAAACCAACATGCCTGAGAGACATTTGGCATGTTAAGCCAAGTCAGAGGCCCATGGGCAGCATAAAAACTCTGACACCAGGTTAGGCAACAACACGATAAGGAAGGAAAGATCGCTTGCTTCGGTGAAGAAAGACATCGTGAGAAAACCACAGCATACCTGTGAGTTATTTTTCGACATGTAAAACCAAGACAGGGGGACCTTTTTTTTTGTTTTTTTTTTTTCGGGTGGGTTATCATCAATGACTTCTCCCAATCTGGGCGGAGCGGGAGGGAGTATCAGACTCTTACTGACTAAAACCCATCCATGTTTCTTCCTCACCGTTTATGTTCCGGGGCCGCGGTATCTCTTTCGAACAGGCCCGCAACCCCGGCAGGAAGACAGAGGACCTTGGGCGGCATAAAAACTCTGACAACAGGTTAGGCACTAACCACACGATAAAGAAGAAGATCGTTTTGGGGCTTATTTCATAAACCTTTTTGACAACTTTAGACCTGTCTGAAGTTTGACTGTGATCAGTTACAGCAGCTATATCGTGTGTCGGCTCATTTCATGCACCTTGATATAAACTTTAGACCTAGCTAGAGTATGAGCATTATCGGAGGTTTGACGATGGAGACGAAAAGCGGTCACAAGAGGTCCGCAACACTTCAAATCTGCTCTATCGTGTTAAAGGATCATTTCGTGCATCTTAATAAGAACTTTAAACTTAGCTGAAGTATGACTGTCATCGATGGTCTAACAATGGAGATTGAAGGTAGTAGCAAGAGATCCTCAACAGTTAACAGCAACTATATCGTCATTGGGCTCACTTAATGCACCTTGATGAGAACTTTAGAAATAGCTAGAATATGATTGTCATCGAAGGTCTCACGATGGAGGCTTGGAGACGAAAAGAAATTGCAATAGGTTTTCAAGAGTTTACAGCATTTACATCGTATTGTGTTGACCTGCCTGGAGTATGACTACCATTGAAGGTCTGACTTTGGAGAAGGAAGGCAGATGCGAGAGGTCCTCAACAGTTTGAAGCAGCGTTAACGTGTATCGGCTCATGTCATGCCACTTGATGAGAACTTTCAACCTAGCTGGAGTATGATATTGTCCAAGGATAGAAACGTAAGGCTGTCGAGGGAAGAGTCCTTATTTGGAAAAACATAAGTTGAATATTTTGGCGTTTAATGTAAACCTATTCGAGAAAAAATAAATTGTTACTGACTTCAATCTGTACTAATATTATAAAGCTGCAGAGTTTGTTTGTTAGGTTGGTTGAACGCGCTAATTTTAGAAACTATCGGTTCGTCTTACGCAGACGAAGTTGCGTGGGTCAGCTAGTTTTAAAAATAATTTATAATTACAAGTTCACTGAAATTTTCTGTAAACACTGTTTAGTGTTATAGAAACATGCTTGTACAGTGAATATATTCTATTTAAAAAAAATGAATACTTTTTCAGGTGTAATGACCACTTTTTGGGTGAGCAAAAATCATGGAACTCGCGTGCCCGTCACCTAACGCTTTGTAGCACTCGTAGCCGATCCGCTACGGCGTAGCACTACTTAGGCGTGCGCGGGGCACAACCCGTAGCAGATATAGATTACTTAGTTTTCATTTCTATCCAAACTCTGCCCCGCAGTTTTTTTTTTACTAACCGAAATCGCTGAAGTAAACAATAGCACTGCTGGGTGGAAGTAGGTTTGGGTGGGCCATGTCTGTAGAATGCATTATGACCGATGGGCAAGCCTCGTGAAGCAGTGGGTGCCAGAAGACTGGCGTCATCGGCGAGGGAGGCCTAGAAAACGCTGGCGTGACGACTTTTGTGAGACATTATCGGAGAGAACCGTACGAAGGGAAGAGTGGAAGGCTATAGGGGAGACCTTTTCCCAGTAGCGGTACAATTATAAGCTAAAGACAAAAAAAGAACGTGCGGGGCAGTCTTTGAGCACTGCCGATAGATGTGAAAACTCGCAGCGGATCTGCTACGAGTGCTACGAAAAGCGTACGTGACGGTCACGCGAGTTTCGGGATTTTTGTTCACTCAAAAAGTGCTCAACGCGCCCAAAGATTACGACCCGAATGGCGTAGTGGTAGTGTGTTGTGATTCCTGACCCGACCACGACCATGGAACGGAGATTTTACTATGGCACAAAATGGTTATTTAAATTGTGTTTTATTGTGCCACTGCTCTCATTAATTTGTGCCTTGTACTTTTTAAGTTATAAGAGTACGATTGTGGTCGGGCTGGGTATCACGGTTCTTGACCCGACCACAACCAGATCTAACAAAATATCTAGTTTGAAGTTACTGATTATGCCAAAAATATGTGTCAAATTGTGCCTACGACATACAAAACGCATTAAGTCAAGAAGTCACACTCGCTGAATAATTAAGTCTGAAATTAAACATTTGAATTCTATTAGTTGTGCAGCGGGGTTACCACAACGTCCAAATGCGATTCAATTTAGGTTTGAGCTGTCATTTTCTGACAGTTTTTCTATGGAACTGACAGCTTGCGACTCAGTTTAGGACCTGCATTGAATCGCATTTAGAGGTTGTGGTAACCCAGCTGAACTGTTGTCGTAAAAAAACTGCAGTGCAAGTATGTAGGATTCGATAGTCGAAGTCGGTGACAAAAGTGTGACTACTTGAGCACATTTGTTTCTGAGTCATGGATGTTTATATGTAGGTATAATAGGCATGTATTTACAAACAAAATAAGTATAAATGTAGTATATCAACTATCTAGTGTCCACGACACAAGCCTTTCTTAGTGTGGCACTAGGTGCCGCTGTGTGTTAATAATGTCCAGCAATATTTATTTATTTAAGTACTTAAAGAAATTTTTACTTCAAAAATACGTTTCAGATTTTGAACCTTTAACAATATTTATTAGGTTAGTAACCTCGTAACTTGCGCGAATGACATAATTATACCAAACCTTTATATAATTTTGCTTCGAAACATTTCAAGTCTTATTTGCTTTTGCCTCACAGACTCAAAGAACCACTATTTATTTGCCCTCTTCTCATGCTTGCACAAAGTGAAATAAATTAAAAAATAGCGCTTTAATTGATGAAGCAAATAGGACGGAGTTACTTTAAACTTTCATTGCCAGAGAGTGAACGAGTAAGCCATCGCTATGGCGGGGTCTTAATGTTTTTTTATTTTTCCGTTTGACTGTGTTTAATTATAATAAATACTCTCCTAACTGTTTATATTATTGATAGATTTATTAATCCATATATTTTTTTATTTTTGTCAACAAAACCTATTACGTACAAAAAAAAACAAGTTTTCTTATGACTAGCCTATCATTTGACTAGCTTAGCTAATCATAAAAATACCGACAAATTCCTGTGGAATAGTTACCGATTTAGATAATTACCGAGAACCCACTGGAACGCACCGCCATTGTGTATCCTATCTAAATCCGCCATTGTGACGTTAAAAGTAACAAAAACCAAAATACCTTTCGCACTGGTTTGGATGTTATGAATTTTGTATCTTGGTTATTTGTTATACAAGAGTGCAAAGTTGTTTTTTATGACCGAGCAAGCGAAAGATTCTAAAATTGAGCGTTAGCGAGTTAGTTAGAATCTTGAGCGTTAGCGAGGGAATGGTGAAAAATCTTTGCACTCGAGTGCAACACGTAACGTTTCATCCCACCTCAGCGAGAAAATAAATAAACGCAAAAATATGCGCATTATTATCAAATTCTGTTAATTCTGTTGGCGTTAAATCAACTTCCTCGTCGCTAGATAATGAGTGGTCATTTTAGGTTTTTCACTTGTTTTCAAGTTGGATTCCCTGTTTTTAACCGATTTATTATTTCCGTTTGCCTTTAAATAGGCAGGCATCGATCTATAGCCCATTCAGCCTCGTCACGTTGTTTTTAACCTAAGGTGTGTTAACAATATGACGTGAAAAGAAAATGGCGCGCCCAAAATATATTAAAAAAGTACACCAAGAAGGTTCCGTGTCTGAGTTCTTAGCAAATTAAGAAAAAATTGTATGATAAATTCGGCACCATAGAGGTAGAAGCAAATAGGTTTAATTATGTTGGGAATTCACATGTTTAGTGCACACGATGTTCTAAATTCAAATTTACTCGCTGTTTTTACCCTCAAGACGATAAAAACGGCTTTTGCACTCAGATATCGAAGAGCAAAAATATTCTTTCCGAGATGGGGGGATGAAAAGGTAATTTTTATCCTTTCTATTCGAAAAGTGTCGTTTTGCGTTATAAGCGGTAGCAAAGTAGCTCTTTTCAATGCAATTCAATTAGTATATAATCAAAGTCGAGTACAATTTTATTAGACAATAAGATGGAACGAAGTTTATAGTGGGTGGATTTTCATGGGACTTTTTAGTTCCTAGAGAAGTGGAGAAGAAAGGTAAAAAATATCGTCGGTCGTCACTTTTTTTCTTTATTTCCGTGGAATATTTTGTTTTCGTTCTTGAATAACTTCAAATTTAACGAATTCATATTATAGCGTAATAGAGTGATCTATGTCTAGTCATCAAATGCTAATTTGGCCTGTTTTTTTTGTTCTTTGTTGTCGATACAATGCATATTTCTAGTATTTTTTTGAAAATTTCCTACTTTCTTTAGTTTTAATGGATGAAATTTTAAGGCCTAGATTTCTTTTGAAATTGGTAACTGATACTTTTTCACAGATAACTGAATGCAAAAATATAAAAAATAAACAAATTTACGACTGAAGTGACTAAAAATTCATTTACAATTATCAGAAACTCAATAAAAAGGCGCATGAAATCCGCCCACTATATAAACTTCAGTAATAACTTTAGTCGTCGTTTAGTCGTCCGTATGGTGCCGGACGTAAAGAATAGCATCATCCCATATCTTCCCGTGGGTGTCGTAAGAGGCGACTAAGGGACTTACCAGAGAATGGGCAGCAGCGTTCTCTGTGCTTTTGTGACAACCATACTGCGATCGCCAACCCGCCTGCCAAGCGTGGCGATTATGGCAAAACCCCCCAATGGACACCGCATTCAATAAATGGCCCCTAGTGCCCGGCAGCCCGTCTACCCTCGACTACGGCAGCGGTCGAGGTTATGGCGTGGCAAGGGGTGCGAAGAATCCCCGGATGGGATCCGGCTGCCAACACCAACGACTGGACCTGGCAACGTATAACACGCGCACACTCCGGACCGACGAGAAGATAGCGGAGCTCGAAGAGGAATTGAGCAGGCTGCGATGGAGTATTGTGGGATTATCTGAAGTCCGAAGAGAGGGGGAGGACACGATAATCCTAAAATCCGGCAACCTGCTTTATTTCCGAGAGGGCGACCGCCAGTCCCAGGGTGGTGTTGGGTTTATCGTCCACAAGTCCCTTGTGAACAACGTGGTGAAGATCGAGAGTGTGTCGACCAGGGTGGCGTACCTTATACTCAGAATATCCTCAAGATATTCGCTGAAGGTTATACAGGTCTACGCCCCGACCTCGGCACACCCCGACGACGAAGTGGAGACCATGAATGAGGATATCTCTAAAGCCATGCATAGTTTCAAAACTCACTTCACCGTTGTCATGGGGGACTTCAACGCGAAACTGGGTAAACGAGACGGGGATGAGCTGCAGGTGGGGCAATTTGGAGTTGGACGTCGGAACCACCGGGGCCACCAACTGGCTAGTTTTATGGAGAAGGAGGGCCTCTATATGATGAACTCCTTCTTCAAACAGCGTGAGCACAGGAAGTGGACCTGGCAGAGCCCAGATGGTGCAACAAAAAACGAGATCGACTTCATCATGTCAACCAAGAAGCAAATGTTCAATGATGTCTCTGTGATCAATTCGGTGAAAACCGGGAGCGATCACCGCATGGTAAGAGGCACATTGAACATCAATATCAAGCTAGAAAGGTCTCGACTGATGAAGTCTACGCTCCGTCCAGCACAGATCCAAATCCAAAACCCCGAGAGCTTTCAGCTCGAACTCCAGAATCGTTTCGAGTGCCTAGGCGGCTCAGTGGACGAATATAACGATGGGTTCGTGGAAACTGTCCATACGACCGGGTCTAAGTTCTTCAAGACACGTCGTACAGATCAGAAAAAGAGGTTCTCCGATCAAACTCTCGAGCTCATGAAGGAGCGGCGTGAGATGATCCTGCAATCTTCAGATGAGGCGTCGAAATACCGGCAGCTCAATAGACGGATCTCTAAATCCTTAAAGAGCGACCTCCGCCGCTTTAATACCGAGCGTATTAAAGACGCGATCGAGCGGAACAAAGGCTCCAAAGTATTTTCAAGAGATCTGGCTATTGGGCAGAGCCAGCTCACGAAACTGAAGACCGACGATGGCAGGATCTTATCCGCCAAACCGGAGCTACTGAGGGAGATCGAGAGCTTCTATGGACAGTTGTACACGTCAACCAGCAAACCCATTGTCGACCTAGCAAACGACCCAAGAGCTAGACTAACCCGACACTATACCAAAGACATCCCGGACGTCAGCCTGTACGAGATTAGGATGGCTCTGAAACAACTCAAAAACAACAAGGCACCGGGGGATGACGGAATTACTGCCGAACTCCTGAAGGCGGGTGGAAAACCGGTACTTAAGGCCCTTCAGAAGCTGTTCAATTCCGTCATACTCGAGGGGAAAACGCCACAGGCATGGTGCAGGGGTGTGGTGGTGCTCTTCTTCAAGAAGGGTGACAATGCCCGGTTGAAGAATTACAGGCCCATCTCACTTCTAAGCCATGTTTACAAGTTGTTTTCAAGAGTCATCACGAATCGTCTCGCACGCAGGTTTGACGATTTCCAGCCACCCGAACAAGCCGGTTTCCGAAAAGGTTTTAGCACCGTGGACCACATACATACGCTTCGGCAGGTTATACAGAAGACCGAAGAGTATAACTTGCCTCTCTGCTTAGCGTTTGTGGACTACGAAAAAGCCTTTGATTCGATCGAAACCTGGGCTGTACTGCAGTCTCTCCAACGGTGCCAAATTGACTATCGGTACATCGAGGTGTTGAAGTGTTTGTACAAAAACGCCACCATGTCAGTCCGACTTCAGGACCAAGCCTCGGAACCTATCCTTCTGCAGCGAGGTGTAAGACAGGGAGACGTCATATCTCCAAAACTGTTCACCGCTGCACTGGAGGATGTCTTCAAGGTTCTGGACTGGAGAGGGCTAGGCATCAACGTCAATGGCGAGTACATCACTCACCTTCGGTTTGCCGACGATATTGTGGTCATGGCTGAGACCATGGAGGACCTCAGTACAATGCTCGATGACCTCAGTAGAGCCTCCAAAAGAGTGGGTCTAAAAATGAACATGGACAAGACGAAGGTCATGTTGAATGCCCATGTCACACCCATTCCTATCAAGATCGGAGACTCTACACTCGAAATTGTAGACGATTATGTATACCTAGGACAAACGGTCCAGTTAGGTAGGTCTAACTTCGAGAAAGAGGTCAATCGTCGAATCCGACTCGGCTGGGCAGCGTTCGGGAAGCTGCGCGGTATCTTCTCGTCCAACTTACCGCAGTGTCTCAAGACGAAAGTCTATGACCAGTGTGTGTTGCCAGTGATTACATACGGGACCGAAACGTGGTCGCTCACAATGGGCCTTATCAAAAGGCTTAAAGTCACCCAAAGGGCAATGGAGAGGGCTATGCTCGGAGTTTCCTTGCGTGATCGAATCAGAAATGAAGACATCCGCAAGAGAACCAAGGTCACCGACGTAGCCCGAAGAATTGCTAAACTTAAGTGGCAGTGGGCAAGGCACATTGCTCGCAGAACGGATGGCCGATGGGGCCGAAAAGTTCTGGAGTGGCGACCGCGAACCGGAAGACGATGCGTTGGAAGACCTCCCACTAGGTGGACCGATGACCTGGTGAAGGTTGCGGGAATCCGGTGGATGCGAGTAGCAAGGGACCGGTCAATGTGGCGACACTTGGGGGAGGCCTATGTCCAGCAGTGGACGTCTTTCGGCTGAGATGATGATGATGATGAATAACTTTAGTAATAAGGAGATAATCCCTACTTCCCTACTATATTATATAATAATGTGAATGTAAGTTTGTTTGTTACGCGTTCACGTGAAAACTACTCCACCGATTATCATGCAACTTTATACACATATTCCTGGAGGTATTAGAAGTAACATAGGATTCATTTTATTAAAAAAAACTAACCCTCACTCGCAGACGAAGTTGCGCGGGTCAGCTAGTAAGTACACAAAATATTAATTGGTATGGATCCTCACCCAGTTGATCTGAGAACACTCTCAAGAGACTATTGGTGGCGGTACGTAGCCGGCCAGCTATGGAGGCGGTGGTCCTTTTATTATAATGGCGGAAAAATCATCTGTGCGCGCCTCCGCAAATATAGTGGACGCACTACAACGACACGACAGCCCCAACACGTTTAGGATACTAAACGCGTTATTATATTGGACAAGGAGATCACTGTATGCCCTTTGCGTAAAACTGGTCCAAAGATTGCACGTGTAGAATGATTGACAGAAAGCTTTGAAAAGAGTGACTTTAATTTGAATTAGGAACATGAATCGTTCATTGAAATCAAACGCAAATAACGTCATATCAAACTTAATACCTACGAAACCCCGAGAGAAATATATTCTTATAGAAGGAGATGCAAAGTCTCGAGAGCAAAACATTTTTCCCTCAGGCGATGTACTTTGAATCCCTCCCTACGCTCAGGATTTAAAATAGTGCCCTCGCTTTAAAATTATTATTTTGCTCCCTTGTCATAAAATCGACTGTTTCTTTCTTTGTTAAACCGGTTATTGAAACTAAAACATCTTTCTATTCACTTTACAAGACCACAAACATGTTCCCAGCTCCAAAAAGGCTTCGGCTTTCAGTTTGAATCCACTCTCAGTAATTCCGAATATTGGCCAACGCTACAGAGGGCCGTGTGTGATGGAGATGTAGATTATTTTGCCATGCTCGTATGGTAAGCTGCATCTACTGTGCTTTAAAGGTACAGACACACGAATATGTTCCCTGAAACGATAGACAAAGAAGTACATCCAGTAGTCCTAGTGGTATGACGGGCAAATGTTTATGTGATGAGCATGGACATTTGTTTCCAAGTCATGGATGTTTATATGAATATTAAGTATGTATTTACAAACAAAAAGTATATGTGTAGTAAGTATATCAACTATCTGGCGTCCACGACACAAGCCTAACTTAGTTTGACACTAGATGGCGCTGTGCCCGGGGTTGCGGGCCTGTTCGAAAGAGATACCGCGGCCCCGGAACGTAAAAGGCGAGGAAGGAACATGGATGGTTTTTAGTCAGTATGAGTCTGACACTCCCTCCCGCTCCGCCCAGAGTGGGGGGGGTCATTTGATGATTTCCCATCCTTAAAAAAAAAAAAAAAAAAAAAAAAGATGGCGCTGTGTGTAATGTACAGCGATATTTATTTATTATATTTATTTAAGCTTCGAGACCTATGTCTCACCTCTGATTTTTCGTATTCGGTTTTTTTTGTATAAAAGGGTAGATGCCAAAAAAATATAATTAGTCCGTCAGATATTCTTCCAAAAAATAATGGACACGGTATGTTTTATTTTTTCACGTTAACAAAACATGAAGATAAAAAAGTGCGTCGAAAACACGTGTGACGTCACATTTCTGTACCCCTTTTTTCAGAAAGTGACGTTATATTTCAGTACATTTTTTTTCCGGATAGTAACGACAAATTTCAGTACCGTTTTTTCAGAAAGTGACGTTTAATTTCAGTACAGTTTTTTCCGGACAGTGACGTCAAATTTCAGTACAGTTTTTTCTGGAATCGACGTCATATTTCAGTACATTTTTTTCCGGAAACCAGCATGTCTGAAAGATGTCGAGGCGGCATAATCTGGTTAGGCTCTAAACACACGAAAAATAAAGCAGTCCTCTCACATTTCGCTAATGATAATAAAGCACGAATAAAGAACTTCACTAAAGCCTCAAGCATTACTTGTAATTAGTTTCAACCAATCAAAAAGTATCAACGTAGTTTTAAGTACTCGTAATTCTTGAGTTTTGAGCGATGTTCTGAAATATGGACCGAAGAGAGCTAATCCTTTGCCATGAATCGGTCACAATTCCTGAAATATCATCATCATCATCTGTCTAACCTTTTCCCAACTATGCTGAGTTCCGCTTCCAGTCTCACCAGATGCAGGTGAATACTAGTATTTTACATAGAGCGACTGCCTATCTGATCTCTACAACCCAGTTAGTACTGGGTAATTTGATACCCCTTGGTAAGACTGGTTGTCAGATTTTTGGGCCACTGACTACCTGTAACGATTGTCAAAGATGTACAAATGACAGCTGGGACCAACAGCTTAACGGGCTTCCGAGGCACGGAGGAAACTCGCTATGTAAGGGTCAGCCATCGACAGACCAACCTGAGCAAGCATGTATTAACCTTTTTTTTTTTTTTTTTTTTTTTTTTTTTTTAAGGATGGGAAATCATCAAATGACCCCCCCCACTCTGGGCGGAGCGGGAGGGAGTGTCAGACTCTTACTGACTAAAAACCATCCATGTTCCTTCCTCGCCTTTTACGTTCCGGGGCCGCGGTATCTCTTTCGAACAGGCCCGCAACCCCGGGGCATGTATTAACCTAAGATCGACCCGAGCGGCTGTTATTTAGCCACAAGTATGCTTAGTGCGAGTGTCATACTAAAATGCGAGTAACGTCTCGATCGCGTAAATCGGGACATTACAATTCCTCCGAAATAGTTATTTGAAAAATAATGACGAATCGTTTTACACGCCGCAATTTCAATCGAAAAATATGACATAAATAATTACCAGCATACACTTATCAAAGTCTTCAGAAAGCCGCAATCCTGAATACATGCAGGATTGTCAAAGTTTTTGCAAAATGAAAATGAATCTGTAGTCACCACCACAAATACACAACCTCACACACACACGGTCTAACACACATAGAAACTCATCATCGCAAAATTCCATCATATCATCATCTCATCACATCACCGCTTTCACGGGGTAGTACTTGGCTTCGGCCCGTACTTTTCTATAAATCCGGCAATAAAGCCGAGATACGTAAAATTTAAAAACAAATAATAATAAAATAATAAAAATTAAAACAAATTTTGCAAGAGGGGAACAGCGGTTTACATAGTGGTTTAAGTACAGGTATTCTGCAAAAATAATTGATTTTATGCTTATTACGTGCACCGTAAATAATCATCATCATCATCCAATTTTCAACGCTACACGCCGCTGCCTAAAGAAATTCAATATAGCTTAAAATTAAGCGTTCAGCTTTCACACTATAATTTTACCATTTTCCTTTCATAACGATAAAATATAACAATAATAAATTGCCTCAATATTCCATACGTTACAGCAACTAATTTCCAAAAAAACCGGATAAATGGACCGTAAAGTGATATAATTTTAAAGTGATTACCGTCCCTCTGGCCGGCCGGGTATCCCTTAAAACCGATACCCGGGTACAGTGGCCTATTACAACGGTTACAATCGGTTATGCCCAGTTACACCCGGCTCAACTAGGATGATTTAGCGGTACCCAGAACTTGGCCGATTAATAGAAATTCAATTTAATGTTGGGTTGACTTTCAAGTTAAAAGAAGATGGCGAGAACAGGATTTCTCGGTAAAGATTTTTTGCAAGAGTTTCGGCGAAAACTTGTTGTTTGAATAAAGTTTAAGTTTCTGTGAATAACATCTAGAATTTTAGACGAAAACAGAATTTAACTAAACAGTAATTGTTGTTAGCTGGAACACTCACACTCTTAATGACCAAGATATGTAGTGATACATATTAAAGTAGAATAATTGGTTCTGTTTCGCTTAAACAGTTGTTTTTTTCTGAAAAACGGAAAATCTAAAAAAATAGGGTTACACTAGGTTTATTCGTATCTATTATACATGCATATGTATGTCATAGTCAAAACTGTATTAACAATAACTAACATTTCCTTTGAAACGTATTATGATGAGGTTTATTTTTGGAATATTTAGACGAGATATGAGGAATTTAAAATTTCTATAAATAATTTTATTTTTCTTATAACTCTTGTTTAAATCAATGTCCATTCATAATTTATATTTGGAAACCTAGATATTATGTAATCCAATCAAAATAAATACACACTTCCTTAAGAATATGTTTGGTTAACAAATTATTTTGGTATTACGTTTGTATGAACGATACACGCTCCACCGGCCCCTTAACTGTAACGTCACTCAAAATCTAAGTGGCATTTGTATTTAATTGATACTCAAAAGTGACATTCGCAATCCAAAATTTAAAGTGTAGGAGCCGCTCAAATGTTGAGCACCCCTTAAATTTTTGAGTGACGTTTCAATATTCAGGGGTAAGAGTTTTACTTGTAACATAATACATTTGGGAATCCCTTTCTTGCTTCTCATTTATTATTAACTGCTTTATTATTAACTATTGCAATACATGACTAGAGTCATAATTCGAAGTCATCTCGCAGCACGCAATGTATTATAAACACCTGACCGTATTTGATAAACATGACGACAGTATCAAAAATACAAAAATAATTAGTCCGTCAATTAGAGTATTGAAAAATAATGGACACGTATTCTTTCGTTTTTGTAAATCAATGAATATTGACAAAGATAAAACGTCACCGTCAGGTTGGCTAGACCAAACGAGATATGTACATGAGACCATGTGCACTGTTTACTACCTATTTGATACTATTTAATACCTTTAATGAAGTATTTGGTACCTTTGGGTTAAGAGAGTTATCAAAGAAATAAAGTGGTCAGCCATTCTGACGTCAGGTTGGCTGACCAATTTCAAGTTCTCATACTTTTAGCGTTGTATTAACTGCGTTATTAATGTTAATATTTAATACCTATTTGGTACCTTAACATATATTTGTTACACAGCTTTAGGAAGCTCCTATAAATAGTTATTAGAAAAAGCCATTAAAACGCCTGTACATAAATTATTGACGTCTTTTCTTCTCAGAATTATTGCTAACAATGTTTTTGCAGGCGCTTTGTGGCTTATGAACAACTTGTATCTGGATATGCATAGTTAAGTTTTATCCATTTGTATTATTATTTAATTATTTACATATCGCATTTTTTCTAAGGAATATAAGTATGTACTTGGGAATGATTGAATACGGTATTTTTTTTTATTGACTGTTTGGTTTTGTATTTCTCGACGGCATGGCAAGCCAAGTCAGAGGCCTATGGGTACCTATGGTGCTATGAACCAGTTAGCCACTAACCACACGATAAAGTAATAAGGGTTTTATTAAATTTAACATGATCAAATTATGATACAAAATTAAATGAATGGCCGAATGGCGTAGTGGTAACGAAGCTGCCTTACGTTCTTAGGGTCCTGGGTTCGAATCCCAGTAGAAGCAAATGTTTGTGTTGATGTGATGTTTACATGTATAATAAGTATGTATTTACAAACAAAAAAGTATACAACATTATTTTTTGTTTATACTAAACCCGAAAAGAGGTCATTGTACTCATCATTTTGATCAACTTTTTCTATGGGACGATACTTGAAATCGCAACAAAAAAACAGCTGCTCCCTACATTTTATGTTCGCATAACTCGTCAAAATGTAGGGAACAGCTGATTTTTTGTTTTCTCTGAAGTCGGTTTTATTTTTTGTAAAAATGTTTTTATTTTCACTTTTTAGTGGTTCACATGTGATTATTACCCCTTCACAGCGTACCGGCGTGATTTTCTGTTATGAACTATGGTGTAAACAATAGACAGATAGGAGATTTCAGCAATCCCAATAGCTTTCATTTATTGAGGAGTTCCGTTGCCTATCTTCGAAGTTCTTCATTACATCTTCACCAAATTGAAATGGAATCACTTCGAGAAAGTACACTTCCTCAAACTACTCAAATCGCTTCTAGTGTGCCTATAAAATGTGAAGAGTTCTCTCCATTTCTCCAGGATTCCATCATCAGATCCTGATTTGATGATTATAGGACAACCTGTGAAGTATACCCTTTCAAACAATAAAAAAAAACAAAATCGGTCCATCCATCTTCGAATAATCGGGGAACATTGAATTGAGAACACCTTATTTTTGAAGTCGGTTAACATCGATGTTATGGTAAGTGACTCAAATATCCGGATAGCCTATAAAAGATTCGGCCGAGCATCGTTAATTAAGAATTTAAGAGTTCCGTTCATTTGTCATGGATCTCATAATTCAGGAGTAATTAGAACCTAACCAAATTCTCATCAATGTACCCTTTTTTTTCTTCGGATCGGAAATCATCAAATGTCTTCTCTCACTCTGGGCGGAACGGGATCCCAGTGTCAGACTTTTACTGACTAAAACCCATCCATGTTCTTTCCTCGCCCTTTATGTTCCGAGGCCGCGGTATCTCTTTCGGATAGGCCCGCAACCCTCATTAATGTACCCTTAAAGTACACCCTTTCCAATAAAATAAAAACAAAACAGTACATGTCTAGGTAGGTCAATCGTCGAATCCGATTCGGCTGGGCAGCGTTCGGGAAGCTGCGCGGTACCTTCTCGTCCAACTTACCGCAGTGTCTCAAGACGAAAGTCTATGACCAGTGTGTGTTGCCAGTGATTACATACGTGACCGAGACGTGGTCGTTCACAATGGGCCTTATCAAAAGGCTTAAAGTCACCCAAAGAGCAATGGAGAGGGCTATGCTCAGAGTTTCCTTGCGTGTTCGAATCAGAAATGAAGACATTCGCAACAAAACCGAGGTCACCAACGTAGCCTGAAGAATTGCCAAACTTAAGTGGCAGTAGGCAGGTCACATTGCTCGCAGAACGGATGGCCGGCGGCGACTGCAAACTGAAAGACGATGCGTTGGAAGACCTCCCACAAGGTGGACCTATGACTTGTTGAAGGTTGCGGAAATCCGTTGGATGCGAGTCGCAAGGGACCGGTCAATGTGGCGACACTTGGAGGAGACCTATGTCCAGCAGTGAACGTCTTTCGGCTGAAATGATGAAGTCAAGGTAATAGGGCTTATGCCCAATAAATGGAACTTAACACATCTAACTGTCTAAATCTGGGTGTATTGTACACATCTGCGTACCCCATCAGAGCATACAAGCGTAATGTTACGTCATGATGTAGTATAAACAATGAACCTACAAGCGATTGCAGCAATCACTGCAGAGTTGCTGTCTATTTTTGAAGAGTTCCATTGTATATCTCCGAAGATCAGCATCAAATCTTTAGCAAATTAAAATGGGACCACACTGGAAGCACCAGCTATCAAATTAAAAAATCATCAAAATCCGTTCACCCAGTCGCAAGTTAGGTAACAAACGACAAAAAAAAATACAGTCGAATTGAGAACCTCCTCTTTTCAGTAGTCGGTGTAAAATATTACAAATGGATAAAACTTAACTATGCATATCCAGAAACAAGTTGTTCATAAGCCACTAAGCGCCTGCAAAAACATTGTTAGCAATAATTCTGAGAAGAAAAGACGTCAATAATTTATGTACAGGCGTTTTAATGGCTTTTTCTAATAACTATTTATAGGAACTTCGTAAAGCTGTGTAACAAATATATGTTAAGGTACCAAATAGGTATTAAATATTAACATTAACAACGCAGTTAATACAACGCTAAAAGTATGAGAACTTGAAATTGGTCAGCCAACCTGACGTCAGAATGGCTGACCACTTTATTTCTTTGATAACTCTCTTAACCCAAAGGTACCAATTACTTCATTAACCCTTAGTAGGTATCGTGGGTCAAATTTGACCCAGAAGCGAACATTTTCGGTTAGTTTTCTTTTAATATTTATGCTACGACTGCGCTTCTACGTATTCTCAGTGCGTCGCTAGCTGCGGCGGGGGGCGTATGTTCAGCGCTGCGACTATCTTAGGAGCGGAGGTATGTAGCCGGCTGGGTCACGTTCGACCCACGACACCAAATAAGTAACTTTTTTCACTGAGTGTAATTTGTAACTTTTTTTGTTTTGTTGAATATTTGTACTACAAAGGGGGGCTTTTTGAACGATAGACAAATCGAGGACTTGATGGACGACTTAAATGATGATTTGGAGTCGGAAAATGAAAGGACACCAAATATAAACCAACTTTGTGAGAGCGAAATCATCAGCGATCGAGACAGTCCCGAACCTGTTAGTTGCTAATTCTCTAAAATGTTCTAAATGTTTACATATTATTTGTTAGACACATTCCGTTCAAAATGTTATATGTTCCAGTTGTCAGAAAGTATAAAAACTAAAATATGTTAGTTTAAAAGATTGATTTGATTATGGTTGTCATTTTTTTAATTTTATGCTGATCTCAGAAGTAATTATTTTTTTTTGTTATTATAAAGATATAAGAAGTGCCATAAATATCTTTTAGTTAAAGTTTTTCTTACATTTCAATTTTTTTTTAAGTTTTAAGTTCACACTAACAAAAAAGTGCCAAAAAATTAGGTTAGTTACAAATGCGTGTAAAACATGATAATTTGTTATTATTGTAAAATTAAACTAAGATAATTTTGTAAAAAAATGTTTTTTTTATTTCATAACTAACCATGTTTCATACAAATAATAAAAAAATCTACGTTCTACAACCGATTTTTTGGTATGGGTAAAATAGGACCCACGATACCGGTAGTGTTGCCAAAAAAGGCGATACCAGCTAAGGGTTAAAGGTATTAAATAGTATCAAATAGGTAGTAAACAGTGCACATGGTCTCATGTACATATCTCGTTTGGTCTAGCCAACCTGACGGTGACAGATAAAACGCATCAAAACTCGAAGGGGCTCGTGATTTCAAAACTAGCTTAAAATTATACCTAGGCCTGACGTATTGAGAATTTTAAAAGCGTCGTATCTTTCTCAATTTAGATTTACGTTACAAAAGAAAAACAACGGGTCAAATATTTATTAATAACTAGCTTCTGTTGCAAAAAAAAAATTAATGAAAAGTATCCTATGTTACTTCTAATACCTCCAAGAATATGTGTACAAAGTTTCATGATGATCGTTGATGTTTTCGCGTGAAAGCGTAACAAACAAACTTACATTCACTTTTATAATATTAAAGGATTTATCTGACGGACCAATTCGACGGACTTGGAGTAAGAACTCTGTAAGCTTACGTCTCGCACCCCGCAGATCCAGTGAAGCAAGAGGGATGGTTGTCACGGGGAGGGGTAGTAACGCGTGTCCGACGAACCTCCAACTTTATCATTGTTATATTATTACGGGGATATTCATTCTAACTCCACTGCGGTATTGGTAGCTTGCCACTGCAGATGCAGAGGTTTGGGATTTAATTTACTGTCCAGCATGGCGAATTAGCTGTCCAGCTTATCAGTATAACACCGGACCAGTATCTCTTTTGCACTTAAGTGGCAGTGGGCAGGGCACATTGCTCGCAGAACGGATGGCCATTGGGGCCGAAAAGTTCTGGAGTGGCGACCGCGAACCGGAAGACGTTACGTTGGAAGACTCCCTGACTAGGTGGACCGATGACCTGGTGAAGGTTGCGAGAATCCGGTCGATGCGAGTCGCAAGGGACCGGTCAATGTGGCGACACTTGGGGGAGGCCTATGTGTATGTGTATCTCTTTTGTGCTAGCTGATATAGATCCAAGTAGATGCTGCTGAGATCCTTATACTTATGCTACGATATGATACTATGCTACGAGTTGCTGAGCAGCGATTGTGGAGCTTCGTCGGGTCTTCTCGTTGCGTTTCCCACAGGGTATTTCGTCAGTGTGTCCTGCCTGTTCTGGGTAACGGGATCGAAACCTGGATACTCATGGTACGACTGCTCCATAAATTCCAGGTCTCTCAGCGAACAATGGGACAGGTTATTATTCAATGAACATTCGAAATGTGTTGGTGATTCGTCTTAGCAAGCTTTCAAAGTTCCGTACATCGAATAGATAAACGTTCTCAATTAGGATTCGTAATAGTGTACCTTCTAACTCACGCATCATCCATCTGCCTAGCCTTTTCCTAACTATCTTGGGGTCGGTTTCCAGTCTAACCGGATGCAGCTTAATACCAGCAATTAACATGGAGCGACTGCCTAGCTGACCCCCACAACCCAGTTAATACTGGGTTACCACTTGGTAAGATTGATTGTCAGACTTTTTGGGACACTGACTGGCAAAGATGGACAAATGACAGCCGGGAGCAACAGATATATCGCTGGAAATTAACACACAGCGCTATCCAGTGCCACACTAAGCAAGGCTTGTGTCGTGGACACCAGATAGTTGATATACTACACATATACCTTTTTTTCTTGTTTGTAAATACATACTTATTATACATATCTACACTAATATTATAAAGAGGAAAACTTTGTTTGTTTGTTTGTTTGGTTGTAATGAATAGGCTTAAAAACTACTGGACCGTTTTTGAAAATTCTTCCACCATTCGAAAGCTACATTATCCACGAGTAACATAGGATATATTTTATCCCCGTACTCCCACGGGAACGGGAATTACGCGTGTGAAACCGCGTGAGGTCCGCTAGTATTATATAAACATCCATAACTCGGAAACAAATGCCCATGCTCATCACACAAACATTTGCTCCTACCGGGATTCGAACCCAGGACCCAAAGAACGTAAGGCAGCCTCACTACCACTACGCCATTCGGGTCGTCGAATAATGCTATCCAAGTATGTACTATCAAACAAAAGCATGTGTGTAAAAGTGTCCCGTTCCTCCCTAAATACCTACTAAAACGAAACATAAGTATAAAATGGCGCTCGTTAAAAGAAAGTTTCAAATGAAAACAACTCAGTAATAGCAACGTAACAATTTAACAACATATTCATGTGCATTCAGTTAAAAATACACTTCATAATTTAACCGGGACAGGTCGCGTAGGTCACTGCGGGTTCTGGAACGGAGATATGTGGAAGAGAATGTTGTCCTTGTAGTTCGGGTTGTTTGTCCTGTGTTTTTTTTTCCCAGAGAAAACCCCGTTAAAGTTTTAGGGGGTTATTCTCTTTTGACAGGGGCTGCGGGACTGTTCGAAAGAGATACCGTGGCCCCGGAACATAAAGGACGAGGAAGGAACATAGATGGGTTTTAGTCAGTAAAAGTATGACACAGGCAGTGTCCGCTCCGCCCAGAGTGGGAGAATCCATCCGAAAAAAATGGGGTTATTCTCTGAGTCTTTGGACTACATAGTTGGTACAATAGCGATTGGTTTAATTTGGTCTTTTTATAAATTTAAAATCAATTAATTTTAAAACTCAGTTATTTTTAAAAGCGTACTAAATACGCTTTTAAAAGTTACTGACTTTGATTTCTTTTTCAAAATCAAAATGTACAAAAAGACAAAATGAAACCACGCCTATTTAAAATGTAGTTTGTGAGGATGGATGAATGCATGTTTGTTTGTTACTCTTTTACGCATACTCTACTGAACGTATTTGGATGAAATTTAGCACAAAGATCGTTTATAACGGCTTATTCCACTAATCCTCCTTAAAAGAATTCCCCTTAGGGGGTAAAACTGGACCCTAATGTAAGAATAGTCCAGAAAGTCCCCTTTTAATTTTGAGTTATTCCACTATTCCCTCTGAGAGAATCTACCTCAAAAACAAACCATAATGTAATAGAATCCAAAAATTTAAAAACTGGATTGACACATAGAATACCTACTTTTAGTCCCGGTTGTATGATACCGTGGCACAATTATTGAACTCCACGTGGTCGTAGCCGAGCGCATAAGCTAGTAGTAAACAGGGTGGAATTTTTTAATGCCATCTGGAGGGAAAGCACTCCAAATACTGGAGATAACAAATTTTACACAAAACAAATATTCCTTTATTTTTAAAAAGAAAGAAAACTGCGTTCACATATTTTCTAAAATTCATTTGACATACTCGGGAATCGAACCGACTAAGTTCGAAAAAATAAAATCCTGTACATTTTTTACATCAATCGATAGAGACAATCACGTGGGTCAAATCTCTCTAACAAACATGATAAACAAAATTCTACTCTGTATAACAATCAAACAATTCCATCACAAACATATAAACTCCTACAGAAACGCCACATAACTTTAAATCCAATACACCTTCTTATCCACAGTTCCCTAATCCGTAACCAGTTCAGACACTATTCACGTAGCATGAAAAGCTGAGCTATCAAAGGGCTCTTTCAGCCCACGATAGGTGAGCTATGAGCTATCTCTAGGCAAGAATAATCATCGTTTGACAAGCGTGTTTGTTGACGCCCGTGTGTCGACGGCTTAATGAGACGCGCTATACAGTAGTCTGCCAACGTAGCTTTTATTATGAGGCTATCATTTTTGAGGATGGGAATGTAGTTATCGTGTGGGTTACACTGGATTTTGTAAGACAGTGAAATGTGGGTGGTAAGAAAAATACAGGTGTGTGATTTCTTTTGAAATGTTAAAAGTATGTAAGTGTCATAGCGCTTGCAACAGCGTCGAAATATCGGGAGCTCAAAACCATAAATAATCACGGAAGATATCCCGTAAGTGACAATATAAGTTTATGTAAAGGTGGTCAGTTTCCTCCGTGCCTCGAAAAGTACGTTAAGCTGTTGGTCCCTTCTGTCATTTGTAGATCTTTGACAGTCGTTACAGGTAGTCAGTGGCCCAAAAAGTCTAACAACCTGTCCTACCAAATGGTATCGTATTACCCAGTACTAACTGGATTGTGGAGGTCAGATAGGCAGTCGCTCCATGCAAAATACTGGTATTCAGCTGCATCCAATTAGACTGGAAGCAGACCCTAACATAGTTGGGATAAAGCTAGGCAGATTATGATGAAGTAAGGTGCAATTCATTGTACTTTAACCACTTCAATGTTAAAGTTAATTAATACTGACCAAGTTATTTTCTATACTGCCTCATTGGACTTGTAGTCGCAAGAGCAACTGCTGAGCATGATACCCCGATTCCCTGGTCGGGCAAAGTGTTATTGGGTTTTTCCATCAAGAATTTCTCATTAGCAGCCATGAAGTCTGGATTTCAGCCCGGTTGATGGCAATAAGCTCGCTCCATTACATAGGACTTCCAACATAACTTGCGAAATATAGGTGTACTATTCATAAGACTTCCATCATAACTTGCGAAATATAAGTGTACTATTCATAGGACTTCCAACATAACTTGCGAAATATAGGTGTACTATTCATAGGACTTCCAACATAACTTGCGAAATATAGGTGTACTATTCATAAGACTTCCATCATAACTTGCGAAATATAAGTGTACTATTCATAGGACATCCAACATAACTTGCGAAATATAGGTGTACTAATCATAGGAAATCCAACATAACTTGCGAAATATAGGTGTACTATTCATAGGAAATCCAACATAACTTGCGAAATATAGGTGTACTAGTCATAGGAAATCCAACATAACTTGCGAAATATAGGTGTACTATTCATAGGACTTCCATCATAACTTGCGAAATATAAGTGTACTATTCATAGGACTTCCAACATTACTTGCGAAATATAGGTGTACTATTCATAGGACTTCCAACATAACTTGCGAAATATAGGTGTACTATTCATAGGACTTCCATCATAACTTGCGAAATATAGGTGTACTATTCATAGGACTTCCATCATAACTTGCGAAATATAAGTGTACTATTCATAGGACTTCCAACATAACTTGCGAAATATAGGTGTACTATTCATAAGACTTCCAATATAACTTGCGAAATATAGGTGTACTATTAGTACAACTCAGCTTAACCATTCAGAAATTACAAGCGTAATGTTATGATCCAGACCCACCTTCTTCAAACTATCAAACCTTCCCCATAATCATTTTTTCACGTCAAAAATATTATAAACTACTTTTTCCTCCGCAGCATTTATAAATACAATCCAAAGGCTCAGCGCACACAGAACGGAGCGCAGCGTAGAGGATTTTATTAACGCACTTGAAAATTATTACCATAAAGTGCATAAATGCTTGAACTTGACAAAAATTGCTAGTGCGTCCTCAAAAATAATACGCGATCTGTAAAGAAAATGCCTGAGAACGCGCGGGGATTATTCCTCTCTGTCTGCGCTGACCCAAAGAAGACAGACAGGTGAGAAATCCCGCAAGCGATTCCATTCAACGTATCATTTATATGTCTGAAGTAACATTTATTTAAAACATTCACAATGGCTACTTGCTATAATATATCGCCTGTCCCGCCCGGATTACATACTGACTAAATAAACGGTTCCTTTTACGGCACATTTTAATGCTTGTTTACACTTTGATCAGTATAGTCTATAGCTTCCTAACTTCGGGTCCTAAATAGGATAACACTTTTTTGCAAATACCAGTAGTAAATAGAAAACATAAAAACACGGAACCCCACATAAATTAAAAATTTAACGGGTATCACCATTTCAGCCAAAAGACGTCCACTGCTGGACATAGGCCTCCCTCGAGTGTCGCCACATTGACCGGTCCCGTGCGACTCGCATCCAGCGGATTCCCGCAACCATTACCAGGTCATCGCTCTACCTAGTAGGAGGTCTTCCAAGGCATCGTCTTCCGGGTCGCGGTCGTCACTCTAGAACTTTTCGGCCCCATCGGCCATCCGTTCTGCGAGCAATGTGCCCTGCCCACTACCACTTAAGTTTTGCAATTCTTTGGGCTACGTCGGTGACCTCGGTTCTTGCAGATGTCTTCATTTCTGATTCGATCATGCAAGGAAACTCCGAGCATAGCCCTCTCCATTGAACGGGTATATTTGCAAAGAAAAACCGACTGCAAAAAAGGTTTCTATTTTCAAAAATTTACATAATGAATTTAGTTTACGTTGTAACTAGTTGTTATTAAGGGACCATCATGTCATCAACATAGGTAAAGAAGAAAAAAATCTATTAAATGAAGCTAAAAAGTTAATAAAAATATATATGGGACCAAATCCTCTACCAAATGAAAAAGATTAACGTAAACGCCTAGTAATCACGGAGATACATGAAAAAATAATATTCTTGTGGCATATATGTATAACTTCCTCCTTTTGTAGAAGTCGGTTAAAAAATAACCCTGATGTGGTGGCAATTTCACGATTCAACGGTCTTGTATTTCATTAAATTGCATTGATGATGTCTTATTATAAGTCACCTAAAATATATCGGTACGTAAACATTCTGAAAAACAGACGAAAAACAAGACATAGGGTGCTTACATAAAGAAACAGGTTTCCGGTACAGACAAATCTGTACGGGTCGGTACCGACCGACGCAGGTATAATATTTCAATATATTCTATTCACTCACTTATAAAGAAACAGGTTGTAACTTGTCGGTGCCGACTACCTGGACCGAGCCATATGCATTTACTGGTGTCACTAAGGACAGATTCACCTGTTTCTTTATGTAAGTCAACACTGTACCGATCGGTACTGACCAGTACATATTTGTCTGTACCGGAAACCTGTTTCTTTATGTAAGCACCTTAAGTCTTGTTTTTCGTTTGTTTTTCAGAATGTTTACGTACCGATATATTTTAGGTGATTTTTAATAAGACATTATCAATGCAATTTAATGAAATACAAGACCGTTACCAGAGTAAGGGTACTCTGTTTATAGTAAAACGTTCATTAATACATAAAGATATTTACTAACACCAAAACGCCCATTAGTAAGTACATTTATCTCAAAACATTCACGTCAGCCGCTAGCTGTAATATTTCACATGTCTAGCGACCGACATTTGAAGAGGTACGTTTAGGATAGGATGTTATGTAGTAAATGTCCATTTTCTGAGTTAGATTAGGAAGGTTCTAGAACAGCTTAGTGATCACAGAAATAGAGAATAGATGCTGGATAGTATAGAGATATATTAAGATATATCTCTATACTATAAAACACAAGAACACAAGAAAACACAAGGTTCTCTGATATGCTTCTCTAGCATTATCTAAGGATAATGCTAGAGAAGCATATCAGAGAACCTTGTGTTTTATTTGCGGATGATATATCTATTCTTTCATCATGTGAAACTGATCTCAACATTCATGATAAATTAAATTCAGTTCTTGGCGCTACAACTCATTGGATGATAGAACAGAACCTAGAAATAAACTATGATAAGGCTAAAATATTGATTTTCCACCCAAGACAAAAAGCTATAAATGAAACTTCAGTTTTCAAAATTACAATTTAAAAACAGTTAAAAAATTCACTCTATTAGGATTAGACATAGACACACACATAAATCGGAAGTCGCATATCCAGAAAGTACGAGCAAAATTATCAAAATTTTCATAAGACCTTCAGAAAAAGAACTACAGACATAAAAAACTGCGTTGGTAGCATATTAAGCGTATGCATGCATGGCTTAATGGGGAATTTATTCTGGGGAAATGGTACAGACTCGCCCACACTATTCACCCTCCTAAAAAATTTAGTTAGGATTATTGTAAATGTTGAACAAATGGATAGCTGTAAGCCTCACTTTCAGGAACAAAAAAATTAACCCTACCGTCCCTCTACATCTTTGAAATCTGTAAATTTTTACGTAAGTAGGTATCCGAATTTCTACACAAAAAGAGACCACATTCAAAATACGAGTAAAATTACTCAAGACATAAATATAGATTAAACATCCCTACATCCCGTTTAAAAATGCATTCCTCTAGTACATTTTGTCATGTCGATAAAAATATATACCTAATAAGTTACCAGTGAAAATAAGAAGTATAAATAAATACAACATCTTTATTAATAAATTACAATTATTTCTAATAAACAAAAGCTACTATCGTGTGAACGACTACTTGAATGAAAATTATTAATTAAATAATTAAATAGTTACAATGTATCCCCAAGACTATTTAATTAATTTAACTAAAGGAAATAGCTACCTAGTTACCTGCCTGCCAAATAATAGAAATATATGTTTGTTAAATTGTATGTTATTGTTTTGTGAATTCTAAATAATTATTTTGTTTTTCATGTATAATTTAATTTTAAGTTTTGGCTGTGTTACTGTGTGTGACTGACGTGTTAACTTCTAACTTTAAGTATTTTGACATTTATATTTCTTTATTTATTCTCATTTTTCTTGTTTTGTTTATCTAATTATTCGGTTTCATGTATATTTTAAGTTTTAGCATTTAATAATTAGATTTAGATTTCTGTCTGCAGGGTACTTTAAAGGAACCTAACTAACCTAACGTGGGGGTGCCCCAAGTCCCGATTATGGGGGCAGAGATACTTCCATCGCAAGCATTTCACAGTATAACGGTTTCACTTCGATAGATTACAATCCACCGAAAAATAATTCGTTATACCGTAAGCAGTCGATAATATTTCGAGGGTTTACAATCTTGCTAGAGAGACTACAATTTAACGTGTTTGACAATTTAACGGTGACATATACACCGTGAGTTTCACTCATCTTAGAAAGATGGTCCGCTCAATCTATCCGACATAAAATACTACAAACTGTAAGCGCGTTTAAGATATGGGTTCATAGAAAAATAATTATGGACCTCGTGCGCAACAGGGTGTGTCTAACTCCGGGGTTACGGGACTGTTCGAAAGAGATACTATGGCCCCGAAATATAAAGAGCGAGAAAGGAACATGGATGGGTTTTAGTCAATGAATGTCTGACACTCCCTCCCACTCCGCTCAGAGCAGAAAGAGTCATTTGATGATTGACCATCAGAAAAAAAGAATGTGGAAGAAAGAAAGAAAGAAAGAAAAGAAAGAAAAGAAAGAAAAGAAAGAAAAGAAGGAAAAGAAAGAAAAGAAAGAAAAGAAAGAAAAGAAAGAAAAGAAAGAAAAGAAAGAAAAGAAAGAAAAGAAAGAAAAGAAAGAAAAGAAAGAAAAGAAAGAAAAGAAAGAAAAGAAAGAAAAGAAATAAATAAATAAATAAATAAATATATCGCTGGACATTAAACACACAGCGCCATCTAGTGCCACACTAAGCAAGGCTTGTGTCGTGGACACCAGATAGTTGATATACTACATATATACTTTTTTGTTTGTAAATACATACTTATTATACATACAAACATCCATGACTCGGAAACAAATGTCCATGCTCATCACACAAACATTTGCTCCTACCGGGATTCGAACCCAGGACCCTATGAACGCAAGGCAGCTTCACTACCACTACGCCATTCGAGTCGTCATTTCAGAAAGAAAAGAAAGAAAAGAAAGAAAAGAAAGAAAAGAAAGAAAAGAAAGAAAAGAAAGAAAAGAAAGAAAAGAAAGAAAAGAAAGAAAAGAAAGAAAAAAAATATTTGAGGTCAGTTAATAAAGCACACACACAATAATAAATAAAAAAAATACTAAACAATGAGTAGGACATAGTAGAAATGTACTGTGTGCCTCACGGCTGCACCAAAAAGGTCCATTTCAGCATTCATGCCAGACAGGTGTGTCTAACTACATCACGGCTCATGCGTCATAATACAGACCAATATTTTTATTTTTAAATAAGCACTTCGCGCGCGTTTTGTCCCTGAAAATTGTGATAGCTCAGTTAATTTGCATGATATTAATATAATTTATGGCCTATGTTACTCGGAAAAGATATGTTTTCTTTCTTAAGGCGATTAGACGAGCTAAATTAGCAACTCTATTTGTGGTGGTTCAAACTTCGTTTGAAATGATGTTAGAATAAAGTTCTAACCAGTGCAGCTTGCACTACAAAGTGGTTGTTACGTCGGTCACAGCGGGCCAAATAGCGCGAAATTAGTGGTTTTTATCGATTCACAAAAAACTATTGATTGGATTAAAAAACAACACTATTATGCTAATATATTGCTTGTACAATTATTTGCCAAAAATCAGAATGATCGCATGCATATTAGTATGTTTTTTCTTGTTTGAAAGATATTTGTAGAGACTCGTGGTTTTTTTTTATGAAGTCAAATTAATTGTATTATGTTTTCGAAACACTATCATTCTAGCAGAAAAATAAATGATACTCTTCAGGAATATATATTCCTGAAGAATATCATTTATTTTCTGGTCTTGTTTGTTGGCAGTGAATCATATATTTTTAGTAATTATAAAACTCGTGTTTAGCTCATGTAATTAAGTGAGCTGCCATTGTAAGACGACTCAAAGGCCATTGTGTATAATATGATAATACACACATCAAAAGTGTCTAGGGATCAACATATATTTTTGCAATAACTTTTCTCCTGATTGAAATTAATTAAAATTTTCTTTAAGAATTCATCAAATAAAGTGTTATCGTTTGTCACAGTAACGATAAACCAAGTCACCTTTGCATTAATAAAGAAATTTGCCATTTTCCTAATAAAGGGATTTTTGACATTTGAACCACTAACACAAAAGTTCGAAAAAAAGACTGAAATAACAGTTTTCTTTAAAATTTTATTGGGTAACTTAAACAATTAATAATCCGTGTTTCTACCGCGAACACTAACAACACAAGAACATCGGTTTGGCATACTCAAAATGAGTTCATCCAAATCACGCTGTGGAATGGCCGCCCATGTTCGTTGCAACAACAAAAAAAGGTCTTCTTGCGACTGGATACCCTCCATATTCGGCAGAGCTCTTCTCTGTAGCATATCCCATGCATGCTCAATCGGATTCAAGTCTGGCGACTGAGCAGGCCAGGGCAGGACATTGATGTTAGCTGCGGCGAGAGTCTGTCTTACAACTCTTGCGGTGTGCGGTCGTGCATTATCATGCATTAACTGAAATAAGGGACCGATTTGCACTTGTAGAGGAACGATGACGTCTGATACAATCGTCTCAGCATAAATTTGAGCGTTGAGGTTGCCTCTGATCCAAATCAACTCAGTTCTTCCGCCGATCCAAATACCCGCCCATACCATGATGGTTCCACCACTATAAGGATGGACTTCCTGGCAGGATTTTAATCGCTGTTGGCGTCCAGGGGTTCTCCAGTGTCGTATACGTCTTGTATCCGGTCTCATACCAAAACGAGACTCATCAGAAAAGCACACGAAACGCCATTGTTCTTCTGCCCAATTTCTGTGTTCAAGAGCCCATTGATATCGAATCCTACGATTGTGCATTACTATAGGTGGTACCCGTAGCGGTCTTCGGGAATGAAGGTTCACTTCATGCAAGCGGTTTCTGACTGTTTGGTCGCTAATTAAGTTCCCTGAAGAGTGATGAAGCCTCACGGCTAACATCATGGCGGTTATTGTTGGAGCTCTTCGAGTTAAGATTTGAATGTATCGGTCTTGTCTCCGTGTGGTGCAGCGATACCGTCCTCCATGGCGCTCAGCCACGGTACCAGTGCTTCGGTAACGTGTCCAAAGTCGACTGATAACACTCTGACTTGTATTCAGAGCTAAAGCCACAGTACGTTGCCGGGAACCAGCTTCTATCATTCCCACGGCTCTGAGCATTTCTTCCCTGCTTAAATGACGTCGCCGCTCCATAATAACGTTGGTTTTAATCAGTAGTAGGGAAACAGTAGCACTAATAATGTCTTCAATGCGTTGTATGTTTTTATAGGGAAAATATTGACAGCTGATTTTCATCTTTTACTCGAATTTGATTCACAGTTCCTGATTCAAATTATGAAATGCACCAAAAAGGATCCATATAAATTTATAAAATCATAAATTTATTACAAAGCCACATCTCAATCTCAAGAAATCCGCATAAAAATGCTTGATCCCTAGACACTTTTGATGTGTGTATATAAAACGAAATTCAAAGACATATTTGTTTGTAATAACATCACTCAATCCACCGACCCTACCTTCGAAATTTTCCGTAAAGACACAAGCTTACCTACCCTCCCCCCCGCCCACCCCACGCATCACACACGTTGTCGAACTGCAAACAGTTACTTCATTATTCAGTTTATGCTTCAATTAATCAAATTACGATATTAACTATCGGTTATGTTAGGGAGGCCATACGTAACGGATATTCCGAGAATTTTATCCGCTGACAAACTGATTTGATTTTTTTTTTTGTTATTTATTTAAACTTGATCCACAATTAAGAACTATACAAAGGCGAACTTATGGCTTGGGCATTTCCTGGCAGTCTACCTTAGTAAGGGCGATGAAAAGACAATACACAGTAAGTGCAATAACAGAATTGTACACGAAAGGCTATGCAGCGTTACAAGTAGGGAAAAGAGTGTTTACGATGAGCTCTGGCACCCAATGTAAGATTTAACTTGTGTTTAGGGTGCCAGGGTCTTCGCCTATACTTTGGACATGTAACAATAGTTGTAAGACGAGCACAATATATCATAATTTAATTACAATACTATATTTACTGAGAGCAGCGGTGGCCCAGTGGTGGCGGCCCGATTTACGAACAGTAAGTCGTGGGTTCTCGAACCCAGACAGGCGCATTACTTTGTGTATTTTATTTCATCACCGCTGCTCTCAAAACGGTGAAGGAAAACATCGTGAGGAAACCGGCATGTCCTAGAACCAAAAATTCGAAGACATGTGACATCTACCAATCCGCACTGGGCTCGCTTGGTAGATTATAGCACATTCCCTCTCATTAAGAGGAGGCCGTGTCCCAGCAGTGGGAACATTACAGGCTGATGATGATGATGACTATATTTACTATGAATGTGTGTGTGTATGAATCTCGTCACCAAAGCACCAAAGATTCGGTTAAAAAAACAGATGGGTAATACCAAGAATGGTAAGTAAGATCGCACAAAGAGTACACAACTAACGTTGTCTAGATTTTCAAAGCTATGTCGTCGGTGGGAACAAGGTCCGTGTTAGCTGGCAATTGTACTACGTCGAAACTCCGTACGCTAGGTCAGATTGAGGTCAAAGTTTTAACAATAAATCTGTCGATGGTGTAAAATTTTTTTTACGGCTTTATTTCATTAACTGTCAGCGAAGTAGACACAATAGTTAAACAATGGCGTCTGACCGTTACGGTCAGTCTTGACAGATCTAGAGATAAGCAAGTTTTTAAATGTAAAATTAAAGACAGACCCTTTGACCTCCTCTTTAACTGATTCTTATTCATATTATGTGTCACATTTGTAATATTTCGTACCCAAAGAGACGGTGGATGGACTGTTTGAAGGATAATATTGCTAATAAGGAGGTCACTGCCGAGATGAGGAGTAATCCAGAAGTATAGAAGAAGAAGCCATGCTGCGCTGACCCCAAATTAATCAGGATAAAGGCAGGAAAATGATAATGTTTTATTTTGTATACTGTCCCGACTTTTTCCCAAAACCGATGGCCACCACATTCATAATTAACCGAATACTGTAAGTAAATTGGGCGCGGATTATATTGCTTGTTTGTCGAATTATTTATAACTGAGTTATGATAAGCTTTGTTTGTTCTGCCCGGTAATAACCGCCGGCAAATTAGTTCTATCGGTTTTAAATGTTGGGACGAGAGCCGATGTGTTGGCACTGGGAGGGGTAACGTGTGAATTTTATATTATTTTGAAACTAAGTTGGTTTTAGGTTAAAACGGGAAGGTTATTTAGTAGCTAACCTGTCTATCTATATTGATAGACTTTATTACGAAGTCAGAATCAACCTTCTTTCAACAACGTTTTGATCAACGTTCACTTTAGATTCATTGTATTGCGAGTTTGAGTTAAAGATAGATAGTAAGAAGAAGATAGATAGAAGTATTAAGAGCGTAGACGGGCTGCATTTTTCCATACAAATGTATTCCCCTATTCTCTTCCTGGATAATGCCTCTAGAGTAATCGGTTTAATTTAAAAAAATCTAGGTCTTTTGAAGGCATGCCCCAGTCATTTTTTTTTTTTCAAAAAATTTATTTAAAAAATAAATATGACTTACCAAAAACCTAAAAAAATACCCCGTTTTTACCTACGTAATCAGACGACTACCAAAGAAAATTGAAAAGTTTTTAAAATAAAAACAAGTAATAGGGGCATAGATCTATTCTTCCTTTAAATTTTGATACCAAATATAATTTAATTGGCTTAGGTTTCGAGGAGAAAACAGGAGAATACGAAACGTCGATCGGTCAAGGATTTTTGTAGGTAAAATCGTTCTTAGCTGCAGTTGTCTCTATCGCACTCTACGGGGGGAGACGAGAGGCGAGGGAGACGGCAATAGTTTCTTCAAATACCTATTTTTTAATTCCCGCGCAGCCCGTCTACGCTCTTAAATAGACAAAATTTTGTAGTGTTGCCATCAACCGGGCAAAAACCCAGTCTCCGTGGCTGCTATTGTGAAATCCCTTTGCCCTGCCCGAGAATCGAACCCAGAACATCATGCTCAACAGCCACGCTTGCGACTAGACCAGCGAGGCTGTACACAGAAAGTGAAGCATTTGATTTCAGTTTTAGTTTAGTTGAGTTAAGACGCACAAACGATTATAGTCGATGTACCTTCCACCCGTTCAGGGTCATAATGTCCAATTCTCAAAACGTCCAACGGTATCAAAATGTTCAAATTCCAAAATGTCCAATTCCCAAAATGTCCAATCTTTGACACTGTGGTAAAGTTTAATGAGGCGGCGTTTCAAATATACGCCGCATGGCATTTTATGAACCTGTTCCCCAGAACGGGCAGGTATTAAAATCTATGTCAAATTATAGTAAAAATCTTCTATAAACAAAAATAAAATGGTTCATATTGCTCAGCAGTTTTGGACAAAAGCCTGTATTATAATAAACCAAGACTTTTCAAGATATGTTGCTTCAGCTTGAGGGACTACCCACACTGATTCAGCTCTATTCAGCATAAGCCCATAGTAACGAACGAACAACGATTTTGTATGGTCGGAAGTATCGAATCTAGACGCACTTCGATGAGACGTACGTATTACCTAGTACTAACTGGGTTGTGGATTTGTGTAGGTCAAATACAGTCAGTGGCGGTTACAATAATAATATAATCAATATATAATCTTAAATGTAATTAGAATTTCGACTCATATTTTGATTGTTATTTAATAATTTGTATGCCCAAGTGGCTGGATCATCATGGTATGAACATTATTAGTTTATAATTTGTAACGTTACATTTTCCTGGGGAGGAAAATGTAAGGTTGCATTGTGTAAAGTAAGAGAAAGATGACAAGAGTAAATAATAGCAAGATGATTTAATAGACTAAGGAAGACGAGGTAACGTGGTGATAAGGGTCCAGGTCTGAAGCTCGCAGTAGGCAGGAGCGGCTCGCCGCAGAGTTAGACTCGCTTGCAGACGCCATTCTTGCGAGGGTTCGAAGGTCGAAGCTCACCCGCTGTCAATTTCCAGGTTCTGAGAAATAGTAGTGAATGCCTTTTCAAGGCCAACAGCGTCCAAGCTCTCCGTAGTAGTGTAGCAGTGTAGTAGCAGCAGCCTTTCAAGGATATTAGGGCTGGATTTTGTGAACTTAGCGATCACATTCAATAGTTCAGAGCACCGTCGAGCTTCTTACTCGCTCGAAGACCAAGGATAGACTGACCATCAGGCTCAGCTTCCTGTCATCATGCAGATATGAACTTTTATAGTGTTCTAGAACATAAAAGAATAAAATGTTACAAAAGAGGTCTAGCATCAAACGTATACAACCTACAATTCTTAGTTACAGGAATAAATTAAAAAGAAAACTAGGCTTGTCATTGTCATTGTCATTGTCTGACATCGCAAAAGTAAACAAAGATTTGGAAACACCAAAATGTACAGAAATGCTATAAATAATACTAATTAAAAGGCGGAAAAGGCATGCTAAGCCTCCGCATAAAAGCTATGAAGTTAATCGGAAAGGACATGTGATAATATTTTGGATTACAATAGTTATAAAAGTAAGTACAAAAACACAAACATTACAAATTATGTAATGAACACCTGCATTTAACCCATGTATCACAAATAAACGATTTGATTTGATTTACACTGGTAGGCGATCCCAACATAGTTAGGAACAAGCTAGGCAGGTGATAATATCGGAAGAGTCACACACTAGTAAAAATCAATTCACTGAGACTTGCCAGGTGTTGAACTAAACTTAGATCCATTGAACTAATGTTCAATGCGACGACGTTATGTCAGCACTTAACTGGAACACTTCTCTCTCCAATAAAAAGTCCAGAAAATCCAGGACAGAGAAACGAGAAAAAACACGACAATTCTTCGCGATACTTTTTACAATGATTACTTATTCAAAAGAGTTAATTTCTACAAGTAGGGGAACGTTGCTAACTTAAATGACAAAAGTTAAATTGTAAAAGTAAAATAATTGAAACAAAAATGGCGTGCGCTTTCGAAATAGTTTAAACACCGTAATATGGTGATTTTAATTAAGTGTTACAAAGGATATTCCGGAGCTTTCAACACTAAGTGGCGAAAACTTGCTAACTGAAAAGTGCTGTATTTTAATTCTATGTTGACGCACTTTTTATTAACTTATTTTTTTATTTATTTTGAGCAGCGGTGGCCCAGTGGTGACGGCCCGACTTACGAACAGTAAGTCGTGGGTTCAAATCCATTCAGGTGCATTCCTAGAACCAAAAATTCGAAGACATGTGACATCTACCAATCCGCACTGGGCCCGTGCGGAGATTACAGCCCATTCCCTCTCATTGTGAGGAGGCCGTGTCCCAGCTGTGGGAACAGTATAGGCTGATGATCATGATGATGATGATAATGCACTTTTTAAGTTTATCTATTTTAGTTAGTGTCAAACTGCCGTTAGAAGCACATACGCTCCTCAAATATTTTCGCGATTTCCTATAAATACTGTGATGTTGTGGCTAAAAACAATATAAAAGTGTAGTCAAAGTGTTTCGCATTCCGTGTTTATGTTATCTAGTGTGAAAAACAACTAAAAACCACAAAAAAACTTATCGAAAATTCTCCTAGTGAAAACCAGATACCCACTTAATTTCAGAAAATATTAAACTTTTTTGTGTCTTTGAAAATGTCACTGTCAAAATCACAATGTCAACTTCAAAGCAGTGTTGCCACTTAAAAAGTTAAATCACCACTAAATCATGGATTGCCAAACAGAAAATTTAAAAAAGGAATAGTGCAAATGCAACTAAAATATGAAACCAGCAAATATTTCACAAAAGCCTATTTAATAGTCGACCCAGATCAAGCTCCTCGTGTAGTGGTACCTACTAGAGTCGCCAGTACGACGATAGACCTAGTAGACTCTGAAAATGGTCCTGAAGAAAACTGGGTTGAATTACCCGTACGCAAAAGACCCCGCAGCCCTGAGGAACTACCAACTAGCCAAAAGTAGACTAAATTAAATAGCTACTGGTTGAGCGCTCCCATTACTACCTCGAACCGATTCTCTGGCCTTGATGTCATAAATAATTCTTCCGAAACCTCCCAAAAGCTCATCAAACCACCTCCATTGTTCGTAGACAAAGTTAGTAATATTCAGCCACTCTGACATGCTGAATGCTACAGTTACTGACCAGTACGAAATCAAGATCCTCCGTGTAGCAAGCATTTGTACCCAAAAATCTACAAGGAACTTCAAAAACGAGAAACTGAATTCTACACATACAAACCCAAAGAAGAAAGGAGCTTTCGAGTAGTCCTTAAAAACATCCATCCGACTACTGAAACCAATGATATAAAAGTGGCACTTGAAGAATTAGACCACAAAGTGACAAATATCTGGAATATAAAGGATAGAAAAACTAAAACACCTCTTCCACTACACTACATAGACCTAAAGCCAAACCAAAACAACGACAAAATTTATAACATGAAGCGCCTTCTCCATTGCTGCGTTGTATTTGAACCACTAAGACCAAAAAACGCTATGTCAAGACTTTGCTTCTTTCCCCCCCAATGGAAAACAGTTAAGATCTTAATGGTTCCTAAACCAGAGAAACCAGTTGAAGTCCCGAAGTCTTACAACTCTTGACACCAGGGGCCTAATTCTGCTATTTTAATAAATAAGTCACTCGAACACGATTCCATTCGCATCTCATTGTCTCATTTGCTTAAAGTTCGAAATCTGGAAAATTCACAATGGTCGATCATTGGTCGGTCAATGTTCTCATAATAAAATTATGTTTTAATGACATTTTTGTATTGCCATTATTATAAAACCCTTAGAACAAATAGTTTTCCAAATCTACTACTAAATGCGAACATTTACATGCCAGATTTGTTTTAAGTACTTGTAATATATTTTTACACATTTGCATTTGTTTTACAATATGTACGAGATTACCATTCTATGAAATTTCTTTCAATGGAGTGTCAGTGGCTGACCATTGGAAAGTCATAATGGCGCCATTATATTAGTAGATTACCCAACTTGTCAAAACTTGACAGAACTTGACCATTATGAAATCAATGATCGACTATTCTGACACTATTGTAATAGCAGAATTGGGGCCCAGACTAGGTAAAAACCACCGAAAAGAAAAATTTAATCTATCTTTATCTAAGCCAGTCTGTACTTGACCTTAAATCAAAATCACAAATCTACTCACCAAAATTCGAACCCACAAACACAGGTTCAAGACACACCTCCCTCAACCTCCAAGCCATCACAAAACATTCTCATCTTATTTATTGCAAATCTCTACCTTTATCCGGAGCTGCTCGAGTACCTCTCGACACGTGATATCAGCTTCTATTTACTGCTACTCTACCAAGCTCGTAAAATACGAGCGTAAAAGATAAGTAGGTACCTAGGTGTAACTCTAGGTCGAGATCTTAAAATGGAACAGAGGTATTTTTAAAGCGCATTCATATTTGTGAGTGTTGTAATTTTGTTAAATAGAAAAGAAAAGACGTGTTTCTTCAGTTATGTTATTTTATGAAGTATCAGGTAACCTAGTTACATAGAATAAGAAGAATTTTGAATACAGTTAATGGCCAGTATAAAGCCAGTATTACAACACGCCCCCATAATCAAAATTCTCACAAATATAACACATATGAAAATAGACTCAAAATATACCAATTTAATAAAAATATGAAAAAATGTATAGGTGCTATGTACTGGAGTAAACATGTAAAAATATATTTACACTAAACCTAAACCCAGTACACATCTATCATGTGCCACACGCTGCAATCGTTTAGTTAAGATGTCAGCGGGCATATCACTTGATTTGGTATATTTTAAGTTTACCGAATTATCACTAATCTTTTCTCTAATAAAGTGATACCTGGTATCTATATGTTTCGTCCTATGGTGATGTACCGGATTTAAGGCCAAACTCTGTGCACTCTGACTATCAGTACAAATAGTAACGGTATTAGGTAATAATGTTTGCCTTACCATAGGATCTGAAATTAATTCAGTGATAAACCTCCTTAAATAAATCGCTTCCTTCGTAGCTTCACTTATTGCCATATACTCGGCTTCCGCTGAGGACAAAGCTACGGTTTGTTGCTTCCGCGAGGCCCATGAAACTGGACCACCTGCTAATTTGAAACAATAGCCAGTATAAGAACGGCGATCTATATTACAGTTTGCCCAATCGGCATCGCAAAATCCTACAAGAGGCATACTTGATTTTTTATAACAAATCGAGTAATCTAAAGTGCCTTTTAGATATTGTAAGACTCTCTTAGCGGCTAACCAGTGAGTCTTGTTGTACCGAGTATTGAACTGACTCAGGTAACTAGTCGCGTATGCGATGTCTGGACGAGTATTAACACTCAAGAACATGAGACAACCAATTAATTCTTGATATGGATACGTTTCTGCAATGCTGGTACTAACCTCCAGTTTTCCCGAAAACCAAAAGATGATAAAGTTTCATCTAACTTTATATTCCAGGCACGTGGAGCTTGTTTAAGTCCATACAAGGATTTTTGTAAGAGACACACTTTGTCCTCCATACCTTTTACTTTAAAACCTTGAGGTTGCTCCATGTAGACCTTCTCTTGCAGATCTCCATTTAAAAACGCAGTGTCCACGTCCAAGTGACGCATTTTCAAATCCAATTCGGCTGCGAGAGCCAGGAGAGTACGCAAGGAGGAGTGCCGCACGACAGGAGAAAATGTCTCAAAATAATCTACACCTGGCGTCTGGGTGAAACCCTTAGCAACTAATCTTGCTTTGTACTTCACAACATTTCCTGCTGGATCTTTCTTTAACTTATAAACCCATTTACATGGTATAATTTTCTTGTTTCCTCTGTCAACCAATTTCCATGTCTTCAGCTTCATCAATGAATTGTATTCATTCGTCATTGCCATCTGCCACTTTTCAACATCATCAGCGCATGTAGCCTCATTATAAGTTCTAGGCTCGTCAGACACTTGACTAGAAACTTGGTATGAGAGATAATTAGGAGGTTTCCGGTCTCTAGAAGGATATCTACGTTGTCCATCAGTTTGACCAGTAGAAACTACTGCTTCCTCAATTGCTTCAAAATATTGATCAGTTTCAGCAGTCTGATCTTCAGTGACAACAGTATGGCCTGGAGCTGGTTCAACAGTGACCACTGGAATATGTTCAAAAGACTCTTGAACTGTACTGGTTTCTTCCTGTATAGGCAGACTATTAGATAGTACTAAAGGTTCAGTAGAAGTCTTAATATTGTTGACATTCCTATTATTTAAAGAAGAAAAACAATCTTCAAAAAATGTAACGTCTCTAGACTTTTGTAAGATTCTAGGACAAGATGAATTTCTAAAAAGATAACTATTAGGATCTTCTGTATAGCCTACAAATATAGCTTCATCAGCTTTAAGATCCAATTTCTTACGGTGACAAGAAGGTATATGGATAAGAGCTCTGCACCCAAAAACTCTGAGATTACTTAGGTCTGGTTTGCAACCATTCCACAACTCATAGGGAGTTTTATTATTTAAGGCACGGTGTGGGCATCTATTCTTCAGATACACAGCCGTTCGAACAGCATCTTCCCAAAATGCCTTAGAAAGATCGCTTTCAGCCATAAGAGAGCGTGCCTTTTCTACAATTGAGCGATTAGTGCGCTCGGCAACACCATTCTGCTGAGGGCTATATGGTACCGTAGTTTGATGCTGAATACCACAAGATCTAAGATAACTTGAGAATTCACTATTGACGAATTCCTTCCCATTATCAGTCCTTATTGTTTTAATTTGAGCCCCAGTTTGTCTTTCAACCATAGACTGGAAGTGACAAAATCTATCCTTTACCTCTGTCTTAGAAGAAATAAAATATACAAATATAGTTCTCGAAAAATCGTCTATAAAAACTAAAAAATATAAATTTCCCTGAAAAGAGCTAACTGACATTGGTCCACAAAGGTCAGAGTGGATCAGTTCTAATATTGAAGTTGCTCTTTTATAAGTAATCGCCTTAAACGGTTTTCGAGCTTGTTTTGCTTGAACACAAGCAACACATGGATATTTATCCACGTCCTTAAAATCAATAACCTTATGACTATTTTTCAGCAGATTCATACCGACGCGACATAAATGACCTAAACGCTTATGCCATACCTGATACTTAGAGATAGAATCAGAGTGCACATCATAGGCTCTATATTGGGGAATATTCACTACACAATCAAGTGTGTACAATCCACCACAGGGCGAGCCATGTAGAACCGCATCACCTGTAAAGGAGAAGGTTTTTGAATTAAATAAATTACAACCAGATTTATCAAACATTACAGTAAACCCTTTTTCTACTGCTGTCTTCACAGATAGAAGATTTGTTTGCAAGTTAGGTACAAACATCACATCATTAATTGTATTGACGTTGTTTCCGGTATTTATCGATATTTTACCGATGCCTTCAGCGTCAATCTTAGTCCCGTTTGCAACTGTTACCTTATTATCAATAGGCTTTAAGTCTACAAACCAATCTCGTCTTGAAGTCATATGTTTGGTAGCGCCTGAATCAATGTACCATTTGTCCATGTCATAATTATTCGTTGCTCCTAAAGCAGACACAGAGGTCGAGTCCTTATTAGTAGGATTCTTCCTTTTTATGACCTTCTTTTTCTTTAGAGGACAGTTTGGTCTCTTGTGACCAGGTTCTCCACAACCATAACACACAATGTTCTTTGCCTTTGACTCAACAGAAGAGGCATCAACCTTTGACTTCATAGCTGTCTCCAGTTTTATCGAGCTTTCCTTGGACATTTTGTTCAGTAATTTGGACTTCACCAGTTCGGAGGTAACATTAACATGACTATTTTCGAGAGCCATAATCAATGGGTCATATCTCGACGTTAGACCACCCAATAGAATAGCAGCAATGGACGCATCATCTATTACTTTGTCTATATCCGCCAAATCTTGAGCAGTGGAAATAACAGCATTGATATACGACTCAATATTATTATCAAAGTCTTCAAGTCTCAATCTGTATAACTTCCGTTCTAAATGTAAACGCCGACCCATACCTTTGTCCTCATAAGCATTTTGTAGAGCTTTCCATGCTTCAGCTGCCGTGGTAGCACTTCGCACATGCGTAATTGCAGATGATTCCAGGGTTAGACAAATTTTTGTTAGTGCCTTCTGATCGCTCCTCGTCTTTGTAACGTTGGAAACGTTCGTCCCTGTAGGGTAGCCACTGATCGCTTCCCACAACTCCTCATGCATAAGATAATTACGCATTTTAAATTTCCACGTACTATACCCTTCTCTATTATGTAGAGAGAATGTTGGAATTGAGGAACTACGCATACCTCGCTCATTTGTGTCTCCATTTGGGTTCGCCATCTCATAAGAGTACACGAAGAACTATTTTATTTCGTACCCAAAAAATCACACAAATATCACTTCAACAAAATTACTATGAAAACACGCATTACTTTCAAAAATAAACAAATACTTGTTAGAGCTTCGTGCTGATAACGATTTGTTGTAATTTTGTTAAATAGAAAAGAAAAGACGTGTTTCTTCAGTTATGTTATTTTATGAAGTATCAGGTAACCTAGTTACATAGAATAAGAAGAATTTTGAATACAGTTAATGGCCAGTATAAAGCCAGTATTACAACAGTGAGAACGGTTGTCTATTGTTTGCCCGAAGATTATATACCATAATCATCATTTTCCCGAATTTCATTTGCCCGAATGTTTCATTTGCCATAAAAGACATATGACATACTTTTAATTGCCCGAATTTTAGATACCATAAGATACGAATGCCATAAGTATTGTTTGCCTTATTTTTATGTGCCATAATAATTATTAGACATAATATTTAAATGGCATAACAAGTATTAGACAAACTTATTTATTCTGTGCATAATTTTTTTTTCTGTGCATGGTTGATGGTGGGCTAGGTCGACGGAGCCCCGCTTCGCGGGGCTCCTACTTCTGTGTGGTTTGTAAAAAAATAACCACGAAGGGGATGGCGGGGTCGTGTGAGCGAGCGAAGCGAGCGAATAGACCCCGCCATCCCCTTCTAACCTAACCTGTGCGAGTCGGGGTGCCCTAAAGTCCGAATTGCATCCAATTTCTCTTGATATAAACAACCGTTACCCACCCGATGTCGATGGCAAATTATGTTATGGCATATCATAATTATGGCATGTGATAATTAGGGCTTACAATGATTATGACAAATGATGTTATGGTAAGTGACTTTATGGGAAACAATGATTCTGGCACGTGACTAATATGGCAAATGAGAGTAGGGCAAATGAGTATTATGTCGTATGATATTATGGCTGTTGACTATTATGGCAAATTATATTAGGGCAAATAAAATTCGGGTAAACGGCGGTATACCTTGTGAGAACACTTAGATATTAAGAAATCTTAGCTAGCTAGGTAAAATAATAGCAATGTAGTTTGTTATGACAGAATGTTATCATTATAGCGAAACTATAGAATTGTATTATAGTACCATTCGATAGTTTGCAAAAAACACACTGTATATAGTGTTTGTTTTTTCCAAAATCAACGGGTTCGATTCCTGACTAGGAATGTTGATTTTCTGAAAATCCAATGATGCAGTTTCAGTTTGCATCAAAGTTATAGTTTCAAAAAGTTTGAATCTTTCAAAACATTTGAAACTTGAGTCCACGTGCCCCACCACGAACAGCACTACATGCACTATATTATGGGCCGTTTCATTTTCTTTTGGGCAATTATCAAATAACTTCTCCCCCTCTGGGTGGAGCGCTAGGGAGTGTCAGACTTTTACTGACTAAACTGCGAATTTCTCAACGAAAAAAAATATATAAACATACAATGACATATATTGACTCTCTCCGACTTCGCACGGGTGAAGTGAACGTCCCATACATATAAACTTTCCTCTTGAATCACTTTATCTATTGCTGAAAATTGCATTGAAATCCGTTGCGTAGTTTAATAGATTTAAGCGTACATACACCAGCAGGAGCGACTTTGTTTCAAACTATGTAAAGATGAAAAAAAACAGAAATATTTCCAAAATATTAAGCTAGGCTAACCAGAATCAAATCCAACTTATGATCTGCTTAGCCTGGAAAAGCTAGTAGGTTTAGGTTTAGCAACATAGTTGGGAAACCAACTATGTTAGGGTCGGCTTACAGTCTAACCGGATGCAGCTGAATACCAGTATTTTACATGGAGCGACTGCCTATCTGACTTCCACAACCCAGCTAATACTGGGTAATACGATACCCCTTGGCAAGACTGGTTGACAGACTTTGGGCCACTGACTCGCTGTAACGACTGTCAAAGATCTCCTTGATTTTCTTTTGTTTTTACGAGCACCCGATATTTCGACGCTGCGCTGTTGCAAGCATCATGATCGCGGGAATACTGAAGAGGTATGTGGGTGGGACGAAAATTATTAATTATGAGCAGACAAATCTGTCTACCCTCTTTCTTAGTCTTTTATTACGCACACTACTGGAACTCGATTGTAACTCACGTCAGAACGCACTCACAGTATCACTCGGTAAAAAATCACGGATATAATCCCGTAAGTACTTTAAATGTAGTGAAAAACCGTGAAAGTCTATAACAGTGTGTTTCAAATTAATTTATGACTTTTTCAAACACCTTTATAAAACACCTTTTAAACACCTTTAAAAATACCTTTGAAAAAGAATAGCTCAGTTCCAACTCTGTTATAACGAGCTGCAAGTAGTATCAATAAAGAATTAGTTCTACAAAGGGAGGATGGCACGATGGCGCCAATTTACCGTAAGATGTACCTGAGTCCATTTCACACCCGGTTTTCGAACGGTGGATTTGTGAAAAAAACACGGATTTTATTAGTGCTTTCGGTTGATTTGAATGAAACTGGTTTGAATCTTTGAATGGATATCTGGTAAATCTGTTTTAATGTGGTAATGCCAATTAATTCATGATGCAATTTTGAAAAAATCTTTATTGAATGGACGTTGCGTTGAAAGACCTCCCACTAGGTGGACCGATGACCTGATGAAGGTTGCAGGAATCCGCTGAATGCGAGTCGCAACCGGTCAATGTGGCGACACTTGGGGGAGGCCTATGTCCAGCAGTGGACGTCTTTCGGCTCGAAATTATGTTGATGATAATGATTTAATGAAGATAAACGTACCGAAAATGCTAACTCAATTTAGATAATCGAAACCCGTTTTATTTTAATTATTTACTCGTGTTTTTTTTCATATCATTTCTCACACTCCTTCCATCGTTAACTGATAAATCTCTCGATGATGAAATCTTGTTACTTCCGTGCGAATGAAACAACGAGTTGCTTACCACTGACAGTTTATTATAGAAGAAGTGACATGTATGTGATGTTGCAACCTACAGACTAAACATACTTACAACCACCTCATCACAAAGCCGTTAACCAAGCATTCTGTACGGCAAACTTAGTAACTTCAAACAAAAAAAAATACTGGGAAACAACTTTTTTTTTGAGGTTATAAATCATGTTTTGTAATAGAACTCAATGTAACGCACTTAAAACATTGTGCTGGTGGATGGGTTGAATAGTACGGGGGTCATGGAAGTGTTAAAATTTACGAAAAAAAACCTTGTATTTAAAAAAAACTTGTCAAAAAGTTGTAACTTTGACCCCCCAGGTATATACGGTGTAGAACAAAAAATGATCGAAATGATGAGAAGAACAATTGCCTTTCGGCTTCGTGAAGAGGTGTTTTACACCCTTTTTATGACAAATCTTCTTAAAACCTGGATAAAATTACTAACCAATTTTAACTGAAGAAATTAATTACTTAGGATTGCTGCGCATGAACAAAAAATATGTTGCCAGTGAATCAATTTAATTTAACTTCAGTCTCACTGCAGAGTCCATTACATCGAACAATAAAAATCTCAACAGTCACCTAAATTATTCTGAAGAAATAGATACTATTAATAAGTACTTTAAATTCATTAGTTCGTTTTTGAATATTCAATTGACCTCTCGTTCTTCGACCCCTATAGGTAACGGAGTTCAATGAAATATAAATATTAGTTAAATATTGCTTAGAGTATTAATTTACCAGTTGAGTATTTTCTGCGTAATTAATTAATGTTACTGCAACTGCAATATTTATATTCATTTAATTATTCTTCAAAGGCTTACGTTACTGTACAAACAAAATATTCACTATTATTTTTGCCAGGTATTTAATAAAATACCAACATTGGTATTTCGTTTTATATCCGTATTTCTGTTTTTAAAATTGCTATGAATACAGAACTGTTATTTGAAACAATAGCCACGGGATTGTGCGTTGCATTTGTTTTATTTGGGAATTTCAATTTAGAATTGGAACCAGTACCTAACTAAAGATCGATTGTTTGACATGTTATAATAGCTTTTTCACTTCTCAAGCTCTAAAAGTACACCATTATAGCCCTACGAAGCAGGATTAAAGTGACCGTTTATTCCCTAGGGAGTAAAAAGTAACTAAAAAATGGAACGTTCTTTTACTCTGAAACATGGTCACAAAAGATTAACTTATCAAAGGTTTTATTTAAACGAATTGGCTTGCAAATAGAAAGCGGTTTATTGAAAAAAAACAAATGAACTCATCAACGCGAGAAAAATTTATGGTTGTTTGTGTGCATCGTTGATTTTGAACAGTATGTGCAATGCCTCTGTTGCTAGCCGCTGCAGTAATGTAGGTATTAATTATGTGTGGAGTGTGGATCATCTTCATTGCGAAAATGTTGAGAGTTTGTGTTGTGATTAAAATTTTTAATCTGTGACTGACCTGATAGAAGAAAAAACTGACCGCTCAGTTCAGAATTTTGGTCGAGTGTAAATTTGATTTGTTCGGTTTTAAATTACTATTTTTCTCGCACTTGAAGTGAAAAGTACAGTTTGCACCTCGAGACTAAACGCCAATTTAATATACCCTCGCTTTCATTGCCTCCCTCGCAAGCTCGGGAGTCAAACCACCTCGGGTATATAATGGCTTCGTTTAGTCCCTCGTTATAAAATATACTATATTTAGCGACCTGCCTCCGCAGAGTTTTGGAATTTTTCGGTCATATAGCGAGAAAAGATGGTGATAACCTCGAACAACTGATGGTTACCGGCAAGGTGAATGGTAAACGGCCAAGAGGCCTATGCGATGGTCCAACCAGACAAGCTCTTCTCTCGAAACGAAGTTTCATGATGCGCTTCACTTGGCCAAAGATAGACGGAGATGGCGAAACATCGTCATGGAAAAAAATATTTCAAGGGTGGATCACGACCCTCAGTAATGAGGAGCACGACTTGAGGAGGAGGGAGGAATAGCTTTATTTGAATAACGACACCATCGTCTTTTTAAGAGCGTGCCTAACGCCAGGAAAAATTCTGATTTCCCCCGCGCGTCTCGCCACACCCGCATTAGTGCGTTTATCAAACACGGGCGGCGCGGCGCCACGATGCGCGACGCGCGGGACCGAACTCGCGTACTTGAAGTCATTGAGCTGAGTATATGCAACATAGCAGATAGATGAAACTTTCTTTTCTTATTTTTTTTTTTAGTTAACTTTTTAACACCTTCAATGCATTCCTATGTTGTTTGTATGTCGTGAAATAAAAGTTTTGAGTAGGTAAGTATTCTATTTCATCTTAGTTTTCTTCATATAAGATATTCATTTTACCTAGACATCGGAATGCATAATTAATAGGATACAATGGTTGGACGCCACTTCTTCAATAGGTGGTAATAAACCGGGATATCTTGACGTTTGTTACGCCATTTTGGTAATCTACTTTTCAACATTAGTTAGCATTTGGTACTGTAGTCAGAAAGTTAAAAAAATGATAAATTCCGGAATACGGAATAAACGTTTCTTACGTTGCAGGTACATTCGATTCTATAATCAGAACCCTAAATTGGTTTTTAATTTTGCTACAAATAAGAAACGATCGTAAGAAATATCGTATAATCATCATATTAATATTTATTAATATCGTATAATCATCATATTAATATTTATTTAGCTTCAGTGTTTTTGAATAAAACTAATAAACAAATTTTGTTTATTAGTTTTATTCAAAAACACTGAAGCTTCATTTACATGAGGCTATTTTCTTGGACATACAGGTGCAATAATTGAATGTAATAATTTAAGCGCAATAATTAACCTTCAAGAATGTCAAGCACCTGTTTACATAAAAACTTGAAAGCAAATATTTTATATTTTACAATTTAATAAAAAACGACCAAGTGCGAGTCGAACTCGCCCATGAAGGGTTGAAGCAGCAACTCAAAAATGAATTGATTGAATGTAAGGTAAATTGCGGTAAACGGTTTATGATGTATAAATACTTACTAGATGTCGTTCAAACCACTTTTCGGTGGAAGTTTACATGGTAATGTACATCATATATTTTTTTAGTTTTATCATTCTCTTATTTTAAAAGTTACAGGGGGGAACACACATCTTATCACTTTGGAAGTGTCTCTAGAAAAAAACATATAAAAAACTTCAATACCATATCCATAGATATATGGGTTTAAAGAAAAAAAAAATTAGTTTCAGTTCTAAGTATGGGGGAATCTTAAAGTTTTTTTTTCTATTATTGTGTGAAAATATTAATATAATATAATACGGACAAGTAAAATTAGATTAAAAATAAAAAAAAAAACCCTCCGATACATAATGTAATTAAAGTTAAATAGAAAATAATTGATTATAGTTAAGTTCTAGGAACCAGTCATCACTCCACTGTAACAATAAGATTTCTTCCTAAGCTCCGAGTGCAATTGTAAAATAAAAGATTCCAAACACAAAGTAGAATGGTGCTTTAATGATTACATACAATCGTTCAAAAGAGAAGCTTACAGGAAATACAGGGCGTGGGTTTAACAATTTCTTGCAGCTCACTTGTTGCACAGGCAGAAGGCCTTGGATTGCAGGATCCTCACTGAGTTGGAGACAAAAGTTTTCACGAACTATACTATATCACAGGTTCTATCTTATCGCTAACCTTAAAATAGGCTTACAATCTATCAGGTTAGATAAGGGTTATTAATTAAGATACATAGAAGAAGAGAAGTCTAGAGATGATAACTGGGCGCCACACGCTTATGGGCGAATCATAAACGTGAAAAGTAGAATGAAGTGTAGCAGGTTAGAACAATAAGAGAACGGTTACACCTGAGATTGGTATCTTGAGGAGGGCTCCCGTACGTCGGTCACTCAAGGACAGAGGTCAGCGGTTGAGGGCTTGGCGGTGTTCCACTGCTTAGCAGGTACTTGTCCCGGCCGGATAATCCAGTCCAGACAAAGAGAACATAAAAAAAAACTGTCGAGGAAAGAGAAAACACAGCGTTATGCCAAAGCAGTGACATGAAAAGATGTTGGTAGACATAATTGCCGTTTAGCAGATAGACTTACCCGGACGCTGAGAATCGAGGACTGATGAATAAATAGCGGTGTTCTCACGATGATGCAGCTAGGGACGCAATTAGCGAGGTTTATCAGGAATGAATTCACACTCCACGTATTCCAACTATTTCGTGTTAATAGTTCACGGTGACTTTTTCACAATCAATTAGGTCGAGGTTCAGAGAGAAAAGTAAAAGAAGCTCCCGGGGCATGTCGGGTCCTATTTATATGTTCTTTTAACGTTATTTTCTAGAAACTTGATTTGAACTCGTTTTTCTTCCCCATAAATCTCGAATGTTCCCCAGTCCGTTCCATAAACAATGCAGACTTGTGCGTTACTCGAATGATCCGATTATAGTCTATGGTTAAGAAAATTATTTAAAGATAAATGAAGAGTTATATAGAATCAAATAGAGGAAGATTTGTAGATTCTAAATAACTAATTACTCCCATTGTGGATTAAATATTCATAAAGTTATTGTTATAAGTTTATAGGTACCATAGATAATTTAGGCTCTATATCAGGACGTTCAAATGTGAAAGCAAGAAACCTACTCCACGCCAGATGTCAGTTCGGGCGCTATTGCATGAACGAGATGACAGGATGGTTATGCATTTAGGTGTGAGAGAGATGGCAATACACGCACGACAGACTCTGCCGCTATTTGTCACTAGATAGCGCTAGGTGTTTTTATGAAAAGAAAAGGATGGAAATAGCTAGACATCCATGCAAGAATGAGAGGACGCATATATTTGGATGATTGCTTGTGGAAATGGTTCTGCTACTCCTCACAAGATTGAGCCAATAGTATAGAAATTATGATTTCTATGCTGATAAAATGAAAATGTCAAACGTCAGACAGAGTTGTTGTTTGTTGACGAGTTAAGTCTACATAAAATGTAGAATTAGCAATTATTGCGTGGAATTGAGTTGATGAAGATGTATGAGTACCTAGCCGTGTGTGAGGTATAAGGTAACTGTGCTGTGTAATGGTATATAATATTGGATGGAACAGAAATGAAGGTTGGTACCATCAAAGTTTATTATAAATGTAACATATTAAAAAAATGATATGTTACACCACTTTCGGTGTCTCATTTTGTTAGCTAATATTCCTTATTCCCTTTGAATATAGTCATTATTGTAGGTACTAGTCAAAATATTTCATTTGATAAATTGATACCCATATTGAAAAAAAAAGTAATTCGTTATTTTGTGGTGGTGGCTATCTTGTATTGTAAATTTATCATAGTAAGTATTCTACTAGTCACGCCCTTTCATTTGATACCCATATCGAGGGAATTGAAAAAAAAAATGTAAGTTATCCGCCATTTTGTGCCTGCGGCCATATTGGACCAATTTTCATCAAAAATAGCTAAGAGCACTCCCGACTAATTCACCTTTCTAATAAAAAACAAAATTAAAATCGTTTCATCCGTTCGGATGCTACGATGCCATAGACAGACACACACACACACACACAAAGACACGTCAATCTTATAGCACCCCGTCGTCTTTGCGTCGGGGGTTAATAAAGGAACTTTGGTAAGCACGACAGGTGGTCAAGCTATACAAAACCCGTTTATGCAGATCTCTCATTGTACATAAAGTATGGTGAGGCCACGTTATACTGGAAATTTAAAAAATACTTAGCCAGAGTATTATAAATAGGTAATAATAATTCTTTATGAAATCCTAGGTGCACCTAAGGTATGTGAGATTTCGGTATTAGGAAAAGATAAACGTACTTCTCTAGTGAAAAGTTTTGGTCATTTTTCAAATTATTTTCGACTTCGATGGTACTCCCGACAGAACCATCAACAAACTCGATTACTCGATTTGCATTATTTTATTACACACACACATCACACACACACACATCACACACACACACACACACACATACACACACGCACACACATTAATTTTATTATATTTTTTAACGTGATTCATATTATGATTCTGCTAAAGCGGCCATTTTAGGGCCCTAAAATGGCCGCTTCGTCGTCTATTTTAAATCTTTACTAGCCGACCCGACCTACCTACTACTTATCTACTACCTGCCTTCTACCTATCTACTACCCACCCACTACTTTCACGTAATAATAACACATAAGTATCTACAAGTAATAAAACAAACCTCTTTTAATAATAACTACCATAATTTTATTAATTTATACTAATATACCTACATAATAGTTAATTTGTACGGGTAGTATCAGCCGAAAGACGTCCACAGCTGGACATAGGCCTCCCCCAAGTGTCGTCACATTGACCGGTCAACGGCGACTAGCATCCAACGTTGTATGTAATTATCATAATTTCACATAAAAATAATGCACGATCAAATCAATCATCCGTTTATTTTGAGTTTACTATGCGCTTAGGCACGTAAAAAATACATAAGAACATTCGACTACGGCAATCAGCCATAAATTGAGTGTTCAACTGCTTTACTCCTCGCTTCTTCCGTTTTGTGTTATTGTATTTTTCTTGTTAGCCATGTTACTCAACAAAAAATTAGTAATATTATGAAAATAATACGGGCGGCTAGGCGCGGAGCAAAGTGACATAGACTGCCCGTCTCAACAGAGCGAGGGCTACTGATCGGTGAAACAAACTGATGTCTCAAGCTAGCGTCCCGCGAGACGGAAGACGGCGCATTTCGCGGATTAAAAATGTAGTAAGCGCCAAATTCTTTCGAGTCTATTATCTCTTAAAATAGAAAATATTTTGAAAATTTTCTCAGAGTCAGCCCTAGGTTATACATGAGTGATAATATTTATGTAGTTTATGGTTCAGTAATATGCACCAAAATAGAATACAAACCAAAATTGTTGAAAATTAGAGGTAACTTTGTGACGATTTTCTATCGAGAAAATTTTATCCTATTATGTTTTTGCTCAGACCCAACCCTCACATTTATAATGAAGTTTCCTGACATATTTTTGTTTTCTAATTTGAACATGATTTACTACTCTATAAATCTAATCTAAGGTTGAAGATTTTGCTTTAGGCCCGCTCTTAACCTCCGACGTAAAAACGACGGGGTGACGTGTCGAGTTTCACGTGTCTGTGTGTGTGTGTCTGTCTGTGGCATCGTAGCGAACGAACGGATGAACCGATTTTGATTTTGTTTTGTTTTGTTTGGAAGGTGAATTAGTTGGGAGTGTTCTTAGCTATGTTTGATAAGAAACAGTCCAAGATAACCGCCGCCACAAAATGGCGAATTACATATATTCAATAACTCCCCAATTTGGGTCTTGAATGAAAGGGCTTGACTAGTAGAATATGATAATTAAAAATCCAAGATGGCCGCCACCACAAAATGCCGAATTAACGAATTATTTCCTATTTAATTTCTATGAACGAATTTTTCAAGCTCAAAGTCTTTCTTCGACTCTTATGAAATTGGAGGGTTGTATTGATGATTTTGATGATTATAATTCTGTAACTTTATACGTATTACAGTCGCGACCGATATGTTTATCAACATAAAACTTAGCACTGCCCTGCAAATTTCAAAAAACGTAAGAAAATTTGAATTTTGCGGGCCACCCTGACGCTTTCACCTTAACGAATTGACTGACGTCTTTTTTTTTTTTTTAGGATGGGAAGTCATCAAATGACTTCTCCCACTCTGGGCGGAGCGGGAGGGAGTGTCAGACTCTTACTGACTAAAACCCATCTATGTTCCTTCCTCGCCCTTTATGTTCCGGGGCCGCGGTATCTCTTTCGAACAGGCCCGCAACCCCGGCAGGAATTGACTGATGCCTTATTCATCAAAATCGAAAGAAACGATTAGTTTAGGTGCTACAGAGGAACATACGTAAAGAAAAACATACGAGTACATACTATTATGGTTATCCCTAATAAAATGAAATATATTTAAAAATAAAGCGGCCAAGTACGAGTCGGACTCGCCCATAAAGGGTAGCAGCAAGTAACATTTTATAAAAGTTACGAAAAAAATTTTTTAGAAACCTCAACATCATTTTTGAAGATCTATCCATAGATACCCCACACGTATGGGTTTGATGAAAATACAATTTTTAGTTTCAATTCAAAGTATGGGGAACCCCAAAAATTGTGTAAAAATCTTAATGCATCCACTTACCAAGTTTCGATAGCATAGTTCTTATAGTTTTGGGAAAAAGTGGCTGTGACATACAGACGGACAGACAGACTGACAGACATGACGAATCAAAAGGGTTCCGTTTTTTGCCATTTGGCAACGGAACATTATGAACAAACTTGTAGCCCACCCGTAGCGAGTACATACTTATTATTTAGTGCATAGACTACTAAAATCAAAGCCCTTACTTTTGGCGTCACCGTTGTCGGATAAAAAGGTTGTAATTGAAACCGTTCAGGCAAGGCGCCACAATATAATTGAGACAATCATAAATTAAATAAAAGACCCCCGAACCGTTAGATCTCTGAAAACGAATCGAAAATCCATTTTAATTCAACTAATGTACCATTGATATCCTTGCTGACGACGTTTTTAATCATAATGTCTCACTGAGCGACTCGATAATCGTTTTGAAACTCGATAAATGAAAGTTATCTGTTTTCCAAAGAACTCGTTATTTTTATGGAATTTGATGGGATTGCAGAATTTAAATGGCCAAGTCGTTTGAAAGTCGGAAGAAGATATGTCATCTGTGTTCTTTCAGTTAAGTTTCGGTAATATTTGGGAAATTGGAAAATACGAGACGACGACTGCGATATAATATTTGGGCTTTTCCATCAAGAATTTCTTCAGTGGCAGCTACGGAGTCTAGATATTGCCCGGCTGATGGCAATAGGTTCGCCCCTATTACATGGAACTTGGGACGGAGTGCGTGTGTACAATTAGGTACACCACTGCCTAAGCCTTCGAGGGTTACAAGCGTGATGTTATGTTTAAATTAGTCGAGTCGAAGTGGTGTGGAATCTGGGTAAAATGCGCAAAACTATTCAACTATTACAGTGTCAATAACATCCATCGTTTTTCGATATCGGACTAGCTGACCCACGCACCAAGCTTCTAAACTTCGTCTGCATCATTTATGACAGAAAAAGCTCATAAAAGGTCCCCGTTTTTGCAACATTTTTCATTTTTTTTTTCATTTATTTACCCTTTAAAAGAAAATATTACATTTTCAGGTTTCAGGTTTATAATTCTACATCGTAATACAAAACAAAACCAAGGTAAACAATAAAAACATCATAATTAAAATTACTTAATTAGTGTTCGAAATTTGGTAACTTCATCTCTGTAGGCATACAGTTCACATTGAGCATTCAATGTGTTGTAGGGGTAGTGGGACTTAAGTTTTAATTTAATATTTCTTGGCGTAATGTTACTGCGCAAATCGGAAGGTATGTTGTTAATTAACCGAGGAACAAGGTAAGAAGTTGTCCGCTCGCCGTACCTACGTGTTATTTGCAGGAACTGTGCGTAGTTCGTTACGTGCGACGGCCCGCGTGAATACAGAATGTTGAATTTTTTGCTCTAAATAACCGTTAAAATATTGTTCTTTTAGCAATGTATATTTAAATTGTGTATGTACAGGTAATGTTTTACAGTGATAAAAAAGTCGTAACTACTGAGTCCTCATGATTCTGCTAATGAGTTGTATAACATAAGTTTTACTTTGAAAGGAAAGCGGTTCTTCAGAATTATAATATTAGCTAAAAATTGTCTTAACTTATTGCAAACATGCTCTATATGTATACTCCAGCTGAATTTTTTATCGATGTCTAGACCCAGATACTTTTGAGAATCTATTTCTTCTATACGAGGGCAGCTACACTTCGTGTGCTTCGCTTTTATGCTCCGCTCCTATGGTCGTAGCGTAATTATTTAACCTTCCTCGATAAATGGACTACCCAACACAAATAGATTTTTCCAATTCCAATAAACAGTTAAAAAAAACAAACTCTTCAACTTCATAATATTAAATAGATAAGCTGGTCAACCTAAACTATCTATGCACAGAAACGCATTTCAAAGAATATCAACTGTGTCTCTAAACACTTAAACCGCAAGGTAAACAGCGAAACGTACCTAAAAGCCAGTTTCGCGTACAAACACCAACCAGTTTCACTCACAAACCTCAAACACACGTCAAATGCACATAAAATCCTTCTAATTCCGACTCCTAAAAGTGGCTTCGTAGTTGATCTTGCGAACTACATAGTCCGCGTTAACCAAATAACGGTATCTCAAAAAACATGAAAAGTCTGTCATAATTTTGTATCTGACATGGTGGTGGATTTACAGCAAACAAAATAACAGTAACTTTATTGCAATGTTTAAAAAATTGGGTGATGTCCTGCAGAAAGTTTAGGTGCCGTAGTAGGTACTCGCAGTCGCAACGCGCGTGCGAGTATGATCAGCCGAATGATCATGAAGGAGCAAATGAAGTACTCCTGTGTAAGTATCATAGAAAGTGCCATTCTGGCTTTTCGGTGGACTTTATTGATTATGTATTTCCTACTCCTCCGCTAACTTTTCTGTTGAATTTCGTTGCGGGAGCATATATAGACATATAAATTGTTTCTCTGGGACTTAATCGAACTTCACTGACTCAGCGCTTTACTGGTGGTCGCCACTGTTGATTCTGGCTTTCAGGAGTTACAGTGGTTTGTGAATAGTGTGGCGGGATAAAAACCAGTACGACGAACTTGCATCATCCTTAGCCTACAACATTCCAGTGCGGGACTGTCCTCTTCAATCCCACGCCACCGGCAACTCTCATTCAGTTGTTACTAACTTGCGTAATCTGCTCTAATCTCGTTTTTCGCTGAACAAGAAAGATACATGTTTATAAAGGGTGACTGGCAATTAGCTGTTCAGTACAATAGGCGAACATAAATGCACTGCACAGCAGTTTTTTTTCGCGATTTGAGGTTTGGGCCCATAGTAAAAGTTGTTTGTTATCATTCAATCACGTGTTTAAGTATCACACACTAATTACCAGTCACCCGATATATTCCCCGTGTTTTCTGAAAAAACGGATTATTTGAGTTACCGCTTTTTGGCTTACAGTCGTAGTACAGCCCGTCCGAATTTCAGGCGTGTGGCGTTGATAATCAGCGTCTAAATCAACGCTGCGGCGTACTCGGTTTTACCAATTAGACTCATCACTGATTGCAGACACTAGTGATGGTAATAGACACCGGGATCCGGGTTCCGTGATACGAATGAAAGTTCGGGGAAGTTGGGCGACAGTTTTCCTAGTTTTAAATGAATAATAGGGACGTCTTAAAAGATGTAGCTTATACGACTATATGCTTATGAAATCAATTCGGTATTTTTCTATATCGTTCGGTTAGTACCTGTCCTACTGTCAGAGTTTATATGCCGCCCATGGGCTTTTGACTTGGCTTTTACATCATCATCATCATCATCATCAGCCTATAATGTTCCCACTGCTGGGACACGGCCTCCTCTCATTGAGAGGGAAGGAGGGAGGGAAGGGGCTTTTACATGCCGTCGAGAAATGTTTCTCAAGCATCCTGGTTTCCGCACGATCTTTTTTAATTTTTCTTCTCCGAAGCAAGTGATGTGATAATTATACAATAGGCACATGAATTCGAAAAATCAGAGATTCGTGTCTTGGGTTGGACTATCAAGGCTATCATAATAATAACACCGTAATGCATATGTACGGAAGGTACGCTATGTGAAATGATAACTAACAAATGTAATGTGTACTTAAGGCAGAATTATCATTTCACATGATAATAATTCTACTAAATTTGAAACGAATGTGGGTATACAGTCTACAATTGCAACCTTTTGAGGCAAATGCTTAAACGAACACCGCTTAATCCTGGTAATTCTTGCGATCGTAGTCAGAATGCTGGACTTACATAGTGTTAACCCCGTTTATTAGCTGCTAACTAGCTCACGGCAAGCTAAGTTTAACTCGTCTAGTCTGTTTTCAGTTTTCACGACTGTTTTGTAGTTTCCAATTTACGAGAGGTGGTTGACATAACTGGCGATATGTGTGTGCCCACCACTTCAGCCTAAGATTATGACAAAAACGTGATGTTATGTTCAGAATCGGACCTCATATTGCTTCACGATAGTACCTACCAGTTAACCTTTGCCAGAAGCCATGCTATGTTAACATTGAAAAGGTCGTCAAAGTCTACCAAGTTTTCTAGCTTTACCTATCACTCATTCAAGTAGAAATTCCTGCCTTCGGCTAAAGGTCTCATGATCTTTCTAAATGGACTCTAACCCTTTCAAATCAATGTTCGAGGCGGCTTAAATTCCAGTTTGAGGTCAGATAGGAGGACGTTGTATTAGGTATCGTCGTTCTATCTGACTTCAACAACCCAAATACTGGATAACGCGTCACTTTTTCGCTAAGATACAAAAAACTTTCGGGCCATAGACACTCAATATCTATTCTAAGGTTCATCTGGTCTACCAAGTCCCAAATCGATCCTTGCAGTCATTTCTACCTAAACCTTGTAACAAAACATTGTTTGAACCTAAAAGCCTTAATTAAAGGCACGTTGAATTTGCAGTGTGTGACGTTTGTAATCAGTGTCGAAAATATACTCGCCGCAGGGTGACTCGGTTTCAACAATTAGACTCATCGGGGACAAATAGTGATGTTTATCTGCGGGAAATGTGTTAGGAAATAGCTGTCCCGATTTTAGGTGTAAATGATGGTGTCAATCACGTGGCGTATTAATTTCGTGAGGGAAAATCGTGTTGGGAATTTGAGTGTGGGTTTTTATTTGTAACCAAGTACATAGTAATGTTATAAAACTTACTTAAATTAACAGTCGACAGCTGATTAGTGGTGACTCTTGGCCTTGACCTAACCGAGCGTAGGCAAGAGTTTCAATAGAATAGGAGACACTACACTATTTTCATGACTGAATAAAGGGAGAGAGAGACAAGGGGGAATTTGAAGCAGGCATTAAGCGTATCCTTGTGCGCGACCACCCAATTTTATACCTAGGTTCCTTAGTAATACAATCTTTTATTCAGTAGGTAATATCAAAAAAGTGCGTCATGGTTTTTCGCTTGGTGGGATCGGAGCCAAAATGCGACATTTTTTGGTTGTTTGATGACCATCGCTCCGCAAAATGCTTTGCTGATTTCCTTTGCAGGCGCCGCCGCTGCCGCGCTATCACAAGTTCACAACACGCATGACGCTTGAGTGTATTCGTAGCCAAGCGGTATGAAGTCGAATTCGTTTCGGGCGAATACATGAGTAGAATTAAAAAGAATCTTCCGATATTTCAATATCTAATCACTTTATACCACCAACACAGAAATATATCGGTCTCACTAATAATATGTAACAGTATCCCCGGTAGCTACCACTCGCGTCTATTCCGTAACACGAGTTCTGTAGTTACATTTAATGGTCGGCGACAGTCGGCACTTCACTTAGTACAACCTCACTCCAAATCTAATTACTTCTGATCTGTAGTGTAGTTGTAGAAGGATATTAACTCCTTTTCCCAATGGGGTAAAACTGTAGAGTGTAGACCCTGCTACTATTGTAACATACTTCTTTTGCTCCGTCCATCTTTAATTTTTATTCGTTTATGGCGATTAGACGAGCTAAATTAGCAACTCTTTTTGTGGTGGTTCAAACTTCGTTTGAAATGTTGTTAGAATAAAGTTCTAATCAGCTTGCACTACAAAATGGTTGTAACGTCGGTCACTGCGGGAAAAATAACGGGAAATGAGCGGTTTCTATCGATTTACAAAAAAAAACTATTGATTGGATTAAAAAACAAAAACACTATCAGGCTAATATCTTGCTTGTGGAATTATTTGCCAAAAAATCAGAATGATCGTATGTTTTTTTTTTGTTTGAAAGATATTTTTAGAGATAAGATCGTGTTTTTTTTTTATCGAGTCTAATTAATTGTAATAAATTTTCAAAACACTATCATGCTAACATATTCCTGAAGAATATCACATATTTTTCTGCTCTTGTTTATAGCAGTGAATCATTTACTTTTAGTAACTATAAAACTCCCGTTTAGCTCGTGTAATCGCCTTAATTTGATTTCCCTCCTCTTCTACCCCCTTGAGGAGCTCGTGGCTAAATAATAACAGCCGCTCTGGTCGATATTTAGGTTTAGCTGTGCTTGTCTAGGTTGGTCCATGGATGGGTGACCACCTATTACATACGGAGTTGTACGGGATGGGGGGGCGTATTACTCAGTATTAACTGGGTTTTGGAGGTCAGATAGGGTGCGAATACACTGAAAGGCGGCGGCAAAAGGTCAGGCAGATAATAATACTAGTCAAGGATTGAGCTTACTGCTGTGCAGATGGAGTAGTCTATACAGGGTGTAAACCAACTCATCACAAAGCCGTTAACCAAGCATTCTGTACATCAAACTAAGTAAGTTTACGCAAAAAAAAAACTGGTTGTCTGTAAAGTCGGTTTACTGACGATAGCTGAACGTGACAACGTCTTAAGAAAATACTAATGGAATGGTAGCATTTTTTGACACCACATTCACTTTTCACTGCACTTGATACTCGATCAAAACATGTAAATGTACTATAGTATAGCAGCTGTCCACGCAGACGCATCGCTCACTCAAGTAGGAGAGAGACGGATGTCGAACGCTGCCGAACGCAAAGGCCGATTGTGCTTCTTTGTCACTCGTTCCGCGCTCTCGCTTGCACTTCAAGCCTTACATGGAACGCCTCAGAGCGATCAGCGAGGTAACGCCGCATGAGGTAACGCCGCATGAGTCATGTTTTTTCGTGCGTGCAGCCGGCTCTATCGAATTATAAGACGTTGTCACATCAAAAATATTACTGGGAAACCACTTGTTTTTTTGAGGTTATAAATTATGTTTTGTGGTAGAACTCAATGTAACGCACATAATACATCATACTGATGGATGGATTGAATAGTACGGGGTTCGTGGAGGTATTCAAAGTTAAAATCTTACAAAAAGAACTTGTACTTATTTAAAAAAAAACTGGTCAAAAAGTTGTAACTTTGACTCCCCATATCTCCGTAACTAGACGGTTCCTAGGTATGGTGTAGAACAAAAAAAAGTATCGCAATGATGGGGAGAACAAGTGCATTTTGGCTTCGTGAAGAGGTGTTTTACACCCAATATTAGGCTTTGGAGTGAAAACCGGTTAATTTGTGTTAATTTTTACGGTGTACATAATAAAGAGTATTCTATTCTGTTGTATTCTAAAGATAGACCATCCAATTTACTGTGGTAAATCTACAGACAAACTCCCAAATCCCGAGACTGTAAAACACTGGGAAATACTACACTAGCGTACCACTTGATTGACCACGATAATGTAATAGAGCTATTAATTTATGACCTTTTTGTCATTCACGGGATTTGAATCGCATTGTAGGTATTGGCTAACCAATGGTTAGTAAGTCTAGTATAGGTGGGTATGATGAATGGGCTAAAATATACCAATGGCGTTATATAAATTACGTGCAACAACCATCATTTACAAACAAAACGTATATTTATGTAGTATATCGTTGCTAAGTGTGGCACAAGATGGCGCTGTGTGTATTGTCCAGTGATATTTTTTTTATCTGCCTAACCATTTCTTAGATGTTGGGTCGTATTCCAGTCTTACTGGATGCAGCCGAATGCCTGAATTTTACGTGAAGCAACCCAGTTACTGCCCAGTGGCCACAACTGGATGGTTGAGGCAACAAACACACCGACGACGACTTGGCGTAGTGGTAGTGACGCTGCCTTACGTTCTTAGGGTCCTGGGGGTTCGAATCCCGGTACGATCAAATGTTTGTGTGATGAGCATGGACATTTGTTTCGGAGTCACGGATGTATAATAAGCATGTATTTACAAACAAAAGAGTATATATGTAGTATATCAACTATCTAGTGTCCATGACTCAAGCTTTGCTTAGTGTGGCACGAGGTGGCGCTACGTGTTAATGCCCAGCAATATTTATTTATTTACTAGCTTACGCGCAACTTCGTCTGCGAGTGAGGGTTAGTTTTTTTTTTAATAAAAAGTATCCCTTGTTACTTCTAATACCTCCAAGAATATGTGTACAAAGTTTCATGATGATCGGTTGAGTAGTTTTCTCGTGAAAGCGTAACAAACAAACTTACATTCATATTTATATAATAGTAGGGAAGTTGAGATAGGGATTTACACACTTCAACCTCAACACGATGAAACAGGTTTTCAGACTTTTGACCTTCTGACAACCTGAAACTATACTACACAAAAGGGTCTCGACATATTGGTTCGGGGAACAATCCTTTCAGCGAGTTTCTAAACTAGACACCTCAGACGTCCTCTGACGGTATTGATAAACGACTTTAAAAGCATGTCGCTCCGTGCCATTAGTCGTACTAACGTATTCAACGGTCCATATTCATTGGTGAATAATTAAGTATCGGAAATTGTTCTTCCGGGAAAATACTTCCCTTAAATTTATTGCTACTGAGTTCCGATTTACAGGTGTGGCTGTTAAGTTACAGTAACTATGTGTAAAGTTGTAAAGTCAGGTAGATCAGAGCCGTGTACTTGCGGTGCGAACAACTCGTAATATACCTAACCGAGAATTACTAGAAGTAGCGTTTTCAGACGCCTATCTGACCTCCACAACCTAGTTAGTACCAGGGGTGTTACGAATATTCGCATCCGCATCCGCAAATGCGGAATATTCGCATTAATTGAGACATCTGCATCCGCATTCACATCCGCATCAATCAATGCGGAGTTTTTACGGATGCAGGTTCACATCAACAAGTAACTACATGATTGTAAATAAAGTGGGCGGAGCCAGGGTGGCACGTGCTTTGAGTTTGTTTTGGTAATTGCTAACTTTATTCGGTAATTGACGAATAGGAAAGTGCACTTTGGCAACAAGATCCTACAGGTTTTGTTTGTTGTGTTTTTTCTCATTGTCAATAAATTGTACATAAAGGGAGTGTTTACTGTGTACTTCATAGCTTTTTGCGTGTTTAATGAATGTTTTGATATAAATATTAAAATGTCGCCACCAATAATAAGCAGTATCTGGACTTATTTTACAATAGACAAAACTAATCTGGAGAAGTCGGAATAAATATAATTCACAATTTTTTTAGTTTAATTATTAAACATTGATTTTTTATAAAGGAACTCGTAGCTTAAAATTCTGTTGTCACAAGTAAAACTAAAAACATGTTTATATGTGTTCTAAAAATATGATTGAATAAATGAAAACGTTAAAATGAAATTGATTTTCAGTTATTTATCTATTTAAAATTTAAGTAATCATCCTTTTAAAATCCGCATCCGCAACGCATCCGCATCCGCATCGAATCCGCATCCGCGGATGTGAACTTCTTATAATCCGCATCCGCATCTGCATCCGCGGATGTCTAAATTTTTGCATCCGTAACAACCCTGGTTAGTACCACGATCCTCTTTGGTAAGACCGGTTATGAGATTTTCGGGTCTATATCGACTGCCAAATTATATGTATATGTCACCGTAAAATTGTCAAATACGTTATATTGTAATCTCTCTAGCGATATTGTAATCTCTCGAATCATTGTCAACTAAAATTATCAACTGAACATACGGAAGTATTGTAATATCTCGAATTATTGTCAACTGAACATACGGAAGTATCTCTGCCCCCATAATCGGGACTTGGGGGCAGAGGATACTTCCCCCACGTTAGGTTAGTTAGGTACCTTTAAACTCTGCACTCGGAAATATTCTCCGTTGACTACGCTTTTTAGGGGAATATAAAGTGTTTTAAGGTTAGGTTATAATAATCGGTATTTCTCAAGAATGGTACAATATCTTTTCATGAGAGTTATACCACTGGGCAAGGGGGACCCCTCCTTCCCTCCACACCGCGTGAGTTGACTACCATCGCATGCATTTCACGAAAAATAATGCGTTTTGTTGTAAACAGTATGTTCATTTGGCAATTTTTCGAGTTTTTACAATATCGCTAGAGATATTACAATATAACGTATTTGACAATTTTACGGTGACATAATATAAATGGCAGCGTGAACTGACGGCTTTTTGGTAAGTAATGAATGTAAAATTGTATACCCACTGATTCAAATACTTTTCCTGTATAGAATCCCAGGTAAAAATAGCCGACCATCCGACGTAATGACAAAAAAAAACACTATCAAAAGGAAATCAATTCCATTCGTATTTTGTATTCATTCGCAAAAAAATACACGGATTTATGTAAAGGGAAACACGGGACATGTCATTAAAAATACTACGTCCGTGTTACCTGTTCGTTATACATGTGTTGCCTACACGGTTCACTCATGTCTGCAGTGTATCGAGTGTTGAGGATGTTGCATTGATTACTCGGTCATATCTCGGTTTTGAGATGCAAACGAGATGTGCAAAAAATTAGGAGAGACAAGCCAAAACAAAGAGATTTTATTAATTTAGTCTCTTTTTTGGATATCGCTCTAGACCATCAAATAATCATCTACAACCTCACTATATATCACCAAAAGGTAGGAAGGGGTACAAAACCTAATTTTCTTGAACATACAAGTGCAATAATTGAATGCAACAATTTAAGCGCAATAATTGACCTTTTAGAATTGCAATCAACTGTTGTTGAATCACTACTGTCATTCGTTCATACTACTTCACTATTTATTTCTTCAACTTTTAAACTCTAAATGTAACACTAGAAGGCAGTTCAGCCTATGAGTAACACCACACCATCCTGCTCTCCGTGTCCCGCATCACAGAGTATATAATCACTACGTTTAATCCCGCATCAAGTCCTGTCTGACCCAGCCAGTCGAGTCGCCACTCACACCCATCCACTACCATCGTTACCATAAAAAAAAAAGTTTATTGCTTCAACTTAGATAACTTATTATATTTACAACGGAGAGAATCCTTTTAAGCAAGGTGTATGCTTGTTTTAGGATGCTCTGCCCCTCCCCAGGATATATTAAAGTATTTAGTTATTGAAACTGATCACGACATTTTATTTATTTATTTATTTATTCATGTTCACACAAAATACATAAAAGGACAATATATTAACATAGAAGAGCACAAAGGCACATTTTGTTAATTTATACAAATATAAAAAGAAAAAAAAAAGGCTCTTAAAATAGGTTTTATAAGAGACAATGAACGCGCTGTGATGTGTGTTATGTGTGTAGGAGATGGGGTGGAGGTGAATGTGTATGTGAGTACTAGGTGAATGTAAGTGTTTTATGAGTGTGTGTTTTGCAAGCTAACCCTGCGACAAGTCACCACCACCATACACCACACATCATACAACCTACGACCATTGTTACAACCCTACTAATAAAAGAAGCAGTACCCTCATTAAAAGCCGTGAACATTAAAGCTGAACATAAGTCATTGCGAGCGCGACAAGCGACCGCTCAGCACGTAATTGTGGCTCGACCACTGGCTAATTATTGTGCCGCGAATTCATACTGGGGCTTTATTATGAAACTGTTTGTGGCAACCAGTTGTACGTATAACTTACGATTCACTTTTGTGGCAATTAATGGTTCGTGGTAGCCAAAAGCGGGCTTTGACCATCACCAGACTCTGAATAACGTGGCAATCATCAAGTGCCTTTTCCTACTTTGTTGGGGTTGCCTTCCTGTTCAAGCGGATGCAGCTGAATAACATGATTTACATGGAGCGACTGTCTGACCTCCACAATCCAGTTAGTACTGGGTAGAACGATACACTTTTGTAAGACTGGTTGTCAGTCTTGGATCATTCTAAAAACCCGTACAGAAATGAAGAGCTGCTGTTGAAAACTTTTAAATCAAAAGACTGACCTTGTAGATAATTTTAAACTTATATTTTTATCCACTAATACTAAATACGTTGGACAGATTCCAATAAAACTGTCACCAAGATCCCTCTGGCAGAATGTACTCGCCATGCAGCCAATAGAGACCGGTGGAAAAGGATCGCGAAGGCAGCGACCGCAACTGTGAACGACCCCTCATGACCACGACCACTCTGTCAACGAAGAAGAGACTAAACACGTTGTTAGGGTTTGAAGTGCTATTTAAACTTTAACATTAATGTTGGCTGTTACCAATTCAGACATTCATTAAAGTCTTTATGTATTTCAAGCAACAATTTTTCAAATAATAGTTTTGCGGTTTGCAGAAAGTGGAAGTAGGAAGTTATATTAGGAATTACAAGATCACAGAAAGCTTCCAAAATGGCTTTCAATCACCGACATCGCAAGTAATAAGTCTACCCTGGCGTTTTATGTAAGTACCAATATCACAGGAGCATATCGCTTTAACAATGAGGGTATGAATGCACTGACAAATTACTTGCTTAGTGCCTAGAGCCTCGTGAGTCGCCCTAGCCGGGTGCAAACCAAGTCAGTCACTGTGATCGTAGGCAAGTAACCAAATGTTCACAGAACATGTGTTACTATGCTCTCACACTATCACCTTCCTCGCCTTACCCTTCACATTTAGAATCGGCACCACTCACCGTTTTCTTTCTTTCTTTTTTAACAACAAGCTATCATTCACTTCCTTTTCTATCTTATCATTCCTTACACAATCAATCCAACAATTATCAGCCTTCTCTTCCATCAGAATATGCAACCACAAGCAAAACAACCGTCGGCTCAACCAGTTACATGATAACACACATCCCCACGACAAGCCAACAACCAACATGACCCACGTACAAGTGACGTCACGAATTAAAACCGAGAGATATGATAAAGTACCTTTTAATACCGGGACTAAAATGAGACGGGACAATACGAGGGTAATTCTAAATTTTGTTTGTTGTTTCCCTAACTTCTAGAGAGCTGCGGAATTGTGGAGTTGCAAACGATTTGTATACCCGACGTGTTGGTGGAGGGTAGTTTTGAGAGGATCATTTTGTACTGAGAATATTTAAATGCAATACTATTTAGTTGGTTTAAACTAAGTTTAAATTGGTGGCTCTATGGTAACTTAGGTCCATGTTCACCAAAAATATGACGGTCTGATTATCCAATAACAGGTGTCATTGTGAGATGTTCCCATACAAAAATATGTTTTAAACAGCTGTTTTAGATAATCGGAGCGTCATCTTTTTGGTGAACATGGACGTTAGAAGCGGTAAGGAGCATAGCTTTATGTAATTTATTGTATCACGAGTATCACGACTGCTCTGAAAACGTTGAAGTAAATCATCGTGAGGAAACCGACTTCTCTCGGATCCAGGAATAGAAATTAGAAGACATTGTCTACATACCCGGACTGGGTCCGCGTGGTGATATATCTCATTACCTTTCATAGAGAGAAGGCCTTGTGTCCTAGCAGTGGCAGTGGGAACGTTATACACAAATAAACTACCGACGATAGACCGGCTAAATTACATTCAATGCCGCATTAGATACTTTTATGCACAAGACCTTTTGAAAAAAAAAACTAAGTTCTGCTAGTGACAGCCACTAGCGTGCTTTATGGTCAAGTATACTCTCTACTCGCGCATACGAGCAAGTCGACAGTGAAAAGCTTGAAATATTAAACGGTAAAATGAAACAACGTTATTATAATGTCTAAATAGAATATTTAGTCGGTTCGTTATACACATATATAATTTGCTGATTATGACCAATTAGAAATAAATCCCTCTGTTAAACATAATAAAATCAACATTCTGTTTTCCAATTGACAGATGATCGATGTAATCTTCCCTCTTTTTGTTTACCTACCTACATACACACGAAAAGGACAGAGGTGCACCCCAGGACCCCTGATTTTGGGGGTATACGAGGTCTAAAGGTCGACCCCTATTATTTAACACAAATTCTTATTTGAAACTTTCAAGATACTGTTTATATTGTGTTACGTTCTATTATTTTGTTAAAAGAAAGAAAAATAATGGCAACTTTGCTCACTTAACCAACCGCAAAGCATTCTGTATCGATAGGAAAGAACTAGAGATAGGATTTTTAAAGTAATTTGGCCATGGGGGTCTGAGGTATCAGTTCTTTTTGGAAAAAAGGGTTTCTTGCCCAAAACAGTTTGGGAATCCCTGCAATACCGTGTTTTTTAGTGTTTACACCTAGTTTTATGTGCATGCTGTGGTCTCCGGTAATTGAAGGAACACACTTAAAAGAACCTTTACATAACTGTATCTTTTGTTTGAGACCCAAATAAATAAATAAACACCCACATTTCGAAAGTTATGTTTAACTTCCATGTAACACGAAACGCCAAAGAGATACTACCAAAAGATTTCAGGTAGAAAACCCGTTAAAACTAGCCGAACCGGTAATCGAAACCAGGACTTCGTGCCCAATAGTAACACCTGTAAGCTCCAACCACCAACGTTGAACTACGTAGTTTATTTACAACATACAAAGTTCAGTCTTAAAAAACAACCGAAGTTTTAGGTCCAGGGTGCAAAAGAATCTTGTTTCCTCGCACAAAAATCTTTTACACCACTTGTACTTACTTACTTAAAAGCTGTAAGTCGGCTCGACGTCGGGTAACTTCGGATGATGTCGGGTGCCGTCGGGGTGGGTGTTTTTGCGGTCAAGTGGTACCACCAGTCTTTCTTTAGTGGGAAATTTTAGAAGGCCTGGATGTTTAGACTATACAACTGTCGGCGATTTATTTATTTATTTGCCTTAACTAACGTAACTAAAAACGGTGAAGGAAAACATCGTGAGGAAACGGAATCGGCATGTCCTAGAACTAAACATTTGAAGACGTGTAACATTTACCAAGTCGGACTGGGCCCGCGTGGTGGATTATAGCCCATACGCAAGATAAGCGTTTTGACGTGGTTGCGGACGCCAACCTGTTGTACAATACAATGCAATACCTATAACTCATTACAAACAAAGTCAAATTATGGAGTCTGATATACTTAAAAGACGTTTCATAGGAAAATGTTTGTCCGACATTCGACGGAGAAAAGTTATTGAGGGCTACGATATTATGCATGTTGGCCGGCAAACCAAATATACAGTCGGCAAGAAGACTCTTTACTTTGACTTTGTGTATTTTATTTCATCACCGCTGCTCTCAAAAACGGTGAAAGAAAACATCGTGAGGAAACCGGCATGTCCAAGAACCAAAAAATTCGAAGACATGTGACATCTACCAATCCGCACTGGGCCCGCGTGGTAGATTATAGCCCATTCCCTCTCATTGAGAGGAGGCCGTGTCCCAGCAGTGGGAACATTATAGGCTAATGATGATGATGATGAAGAAGACGGCTTAGCATAAGCTTGAATTATCCTAAACAGACCCGGAGTTTGACGAAGCCAGGTACGAGCAGTGATTTCTTCGTGCTGACTTTGTTGCTCATCAAATACTGCTGACCCAAAGAAGTCTAAGAACTTCAAGCAGCTCAGACCTTATAAAGAACAAGTTGCTATTGTCTGTTTGTTTTTTTAACCCGCGACGCAAAAACGACGGAGTGTTATAAGTTTGACGTGACTGTGCGTGTGTGTGGCATCGTAGCTCCCGAATGGGCCTGGACCGATTTTACATCAAAATGTAAAGTAGTCGGGAGTGTTCTTTGCTATGTTTGATAAAAATCAGTCCAAGATAGCTGCCACCACAAGTTGACGGATAACATACCTATTTATTCAAACAACTCGCTCAATATGAGTGGTTCTCTATCGTATTACCTAACTTTTTAATCCATAATCTAAAATTACATAATTGTTTTTGTCATTATGATCATTCGTTCGAATGATAATTTACCCGAACTTTAAATCACATAATATCATTTGCCATAAAGTTGAAACGCCTAATCATAATAAGCCCTACATCCGTTTGTCATAAGTATTATAATCAATAATATAAAAAGAAATAAAATCGGTTTCAATAATAGTCATAAATCCTATTCTAAGTAAATGTTTAATCGTATGTAGGCGCTGACCTGCAATGCAAGCAAGCATGCAGCAAGCATGCGGCATGCATGTAGCAAGCATGCGGCAAGCATACAGCAAGCAAGCAAGCATGTAGCAAGAAAGCAAGCAAGCATGTAAGCAAGCATGCAAACGAGCAAGCATCATGCAGCAGGCATGGTTTCTGTCACGGCTCCGGTGCTGCGGGGCTCCGGCGGCCTCACGCGAGCTTATCGTCGCAGATGGGTTTAACGCTCACCACCGCAGCTTCGGCTTGCTGGCTGGCTTCGCCGGCCAGCCTCATCCGCGGCGGGGAGTGTTACAGCCACCTGCTCCTCAACTCACGGCCCTCCTCGCCCCTCCGCGCCTAGGCGATTTTAAATAACACTCTTGGGGTAGGGCAGACAAGACTGCGTGGAGTCGGATTACAGCAATTCGTTGCTGTCACTAAAACCTAACTCTTAGGAATTTTTTTAGGTACTAACAATTTATAAATGACCATTCGGAATCATACACATTATGTGATACAATACTTAGGACATACGACTTTATGTCATGTAAAATTAGGAGATTCAATTATCGATATTATGACAAAATAGTATTAGAAGTAAAGTTAGTTATGTAAAACATAATTTCGGTGTTTTGAACATTATGGTTACTGAAGTTTATAGCAAACGTGTTATGGATAATTATTTTCGGACAAAAAATTTTAGAACAATCAAGGGAGTACCATATGAGTACCTATCAAATGAAAGGGCTTGACTAGTAGAATACTATACGCTATGATAAATTTCTAATTCAAGATGGCCGCCACCAAATAATGGTGAATTACATATTTTTTTCACAACTCCCTCAATATGGGTTTCGAATGAAAGGGCTAACACCATAAACCGGGAGTACCTTGAAATTATGACCCTATGTGTTGGGGACTGGGGTTACAAGGAATTTCTCTTGTATCGTGGGTGCATTTACAAACTAAAAAAAAGTCGATTGCCACTTGATTTTACTAGGATCCGTGTTACTCGACAAAATTAAAATTAAAAGTACTTAAGTAGTTAAGTAAATTATCAGCACTTTTTAACGTCAAAGTTTACGAGAGACAATCCACTGAATCGCCAGCCCTTCGACACTTTCGAGAATTTCAGCAGGGATGAAGAACTGGCGGAACAAAGTTGCCAGCAAAACATTCGTCTGCTAGAAAGACAGTCGTAATAAATGAGGCTGCTGTACTGTCCTGCCGGGGCCGCGGGATCCTACCGGGACTTGCCGAGGATGCGGGACTATTTGAAAGAGATACCGCGGCCCCGGAACATAAAGGGCGAGGAAGGAACATGGATGGGTTTTAGTCAGTAAAAGTCTTACACTCTCTCTCGCTCCGCCCACATTGGGAGAAGTTATCTGATGATTTCCCATCCGTAAAAAAAAAGTCTACGGGACTGTTTGAAAGAGATACCGTGGCCCCGGAACATAAAGGGCGAGGAAGGAACATGGATGGGTTTTAGTCAGTAAAAGTCTGACACCCCCTCCTGCTCCCCCCAGAGTGGAAGAAGTTATTTAGTGATTTCCCACCCGAAAAAAAAGAGGTACATGAGATCATCAGAACAACCATTTGTTAAAAGAAGGTGCTTAAAGACCCAATATTCGTCCTATCTATATACTAAAAATAAAAACAAGGCTAAAATCAATGAGGGTCTATTCTCGTTAGCAATTAAAAATAATTGAAGTCACTTGATACGGCGCTAGACGATACGGTGAAGCAAAAAATGTATCGGCGAGGAAATGAAAGGCCTTACTACCAAGTGTATATGTAATTTAGGCTAAGTAGCTTAGAGTAGTGATGGTCCAGTTGTAAAAAGAAGCTTTTTTTCGTGCAATAAATTCTGTATGTATTTTCTAAGGTGTTTATTTTATATAATTATGTCACCGTAAAATTGTCAAACACGTTACAATATAACGTGTTTCTCTCTAGAGATATTGTAAACTCTCGAATTATTGTCAACTGAACATACGGAAGTATCTCTGTCCCCATAATCGGGACTGGGGGAACCCCCCCCCCCCCCCCGTTAGGTTAGTTAGGTTCCTTTAAACCCTGCACTCGGAAATAGGTGCCCCGCGAAGCGGGGCTCCGTCGATTACGCTTTTTAGGTGAATATAAAGTGTTTTAAGGTTAGGTTATAATAATCGGTATTTCTCAGGAATGGTACAATATCTTTTCATGAGAGTTGTGCCACTGGGCAAGGGGGACCCCTCCTTCCCTCCACACCGCGTAAGTTGACTACCATCACATGCATATCACGAAAAATAATGCGTTTTGTTGTAAGCAGTATGTTCATTTGACAATATTTCGAGATTTTACAATACCGCTAGAGATATTACAATATAACGCATTTCACAATTTTACGGTGACATATATATACAGGGTGTCTCATTCAAATCGGTCAGTATGGGAAAGTCTGAAACTATAAGACATACGAAGATCTGTTCTGAGGAACCATGTCATCGAATTTAATAACAAGAAAAACTGCATTCATACATTTTAAAAAACATCTGTACTCCGTTCGGGAATCGAACCCGGTTATTTTGAAAAAAAAAAACCTACTCTATTTCTATTTAGATATCGATTGTGTAGGTCTTAAGCAGCAAATGTCTGTATGAAACATGATGTCTAAAATTAATAAAATGCATTGTTTCCACATACTTTAATTTATTTTAGTAGGTGCTTGAACTGTGATATCTGAATCTTGATAGGTGGATCTCGGTGTTTTTTAAAATGTATGAATGCAGTTTTTTTTGTTATTAAAATCGATGACATGGTTCCTCAGAACAGATCTTCGTATGTCTTATAGTTTCAGACTTTCCCATACTGACCGATTTCAATGAGACACCCTGTATATGTCTCATATCATACCTAAGTAAAACGTCGTGAGAAAACTTGATCTACTGCTAATATAAGTTTAAATCAACAGAAAAAATGATCATATTGTGTGGGAAGATTCGTTTACCCGCCAGTGCGATACGATACAGATTACTAATGCATAATTATTTATTAAAAAAAAAACTTTGGAATTAGTGGGCTTTTATAGCTAGCATTATATCAAAAATATTTTCTTAATCTCCAATACATAATATGTCAGTGATCGCATTTTATGTGAACGTTATTTCAATCCCGTTTATATCCTACTAATGACGAAAGATCGCTAAATCCTAATCATCTATCCCCGAATGAAAAACGATCTCCGTAGAACATCTATAACTCTAGAGTAGGCTACCTAAAATTCACTGGCGGCCATTCCAAATATTCAATATACATTCCAGTGTCCAAGATTCATAATTTGTAGTAGTCCAGCAACGCCTACAAATCACCCGGTGTTGCCAGCTTTGAGCTTCGCGAAATATGCCAATATATCCGTCCGAAACGATGAATAACAGCCTTGTTGCCACACTCAAAAAATAATATTTGGCCTTTTGTTAGTGGCTTTTTCAATATTTTTTTGACATTAGGCTGAATTTATTTTTTGCTTGCTTTAGGATTGAGATAGAAATATGGTGTTCAAAGGATTATCGGTTAGCGTGGATTGTATGTTAAAATTCGTTGGCAAAACAATTTTTTGAGGATTTTTAACATATTCTGGGACGTTTAAAATTATTAATCAATTTATTCAAGGGATAAAAAAAAACAGCGAAATTGGATTTTGTCACACGAAGTTCAGTAGACAAGCGGCCTCAATCAAATCGGCACAAAACATACGATGTTGGGGCGTACCTAACTCCCAACAGTGAAAATGTTATGTGCTTGTTATTCTTGTTATGGAGACTTGTAAGGTATGTTATGTTATGTAAATGGGTAGACATGTGATTCCCTTGACGGATTGATTGCTATTAAATTAAAATGATAAAAATAAACGACTATACTAAGTGCCAGTTTCACCACCTATGATTAAGTTCCGGTTAACATACTTAGCAGATAATGTCATACAAATTCTGTTCCATTTTTTAATTTATTCGGTAAGTAGAGGGTATTCGGATATTGTGAAACAAGACCTAAGTTACAGAAATGCACACCTAAACAATATTGACATGTATAAAATGAGTATGACGGACAAACTACCGAAAGGTCAACTTACAGCGTTGCCCGTACGTACGAACACGTGTAAAATCATAAATCCTTTTAATTTTAACATTAGCACTTTTCCTACATAGATTCAGCCTTCTCGGTGATGCGATTTGCGACGTAACTTTCTTCTATTCTTTCATTCACATGAGTTCTGTCACTCCACAAGCTCCATTTTGCAGTTGATTTTAGGTAATTCGTAGCATGATCTAAACGTAACATAACATTACACCTGTAATACCCGAAATGTAGGCAGATTGCAGGCTAGAGGTATACGTAATTGAACACCCACATTTGGGCAGTTATAAAAAAAAATGTTTAGTACGTTATGTTTACGTTACGTCCTTTTGTGCCTATTGGCTTTATTTCGTTCTGTCTCCTGCCGATATGGAGCGAAGTGGAAATTACGGTTTTCCCTACTCCTCCGCTATACTTTTCTGATTAATTTCGTTGCGGGATCTAAGACAGTTAAATACATTAACTGGAACTTCATCGAGCTTCATTGTTTCGACGCTTTTCTGGTGGTCGCCATTGTTGATTCTTGCTTTCAGGAAATTTTGAATATTGGAATATTGTGGCGGGATTGCTGCAAAAGAAAATCATGTAAAAAAACTAGCAGCCATCTTTTCAGGCGCAAAAATTACTATTCCCAAAAATAAAAACAAAAAGCGATCGTACACCACATTCCACACAAAAAATAGTTACTCGTACTCCTGCTGAGCCCCACGACCCTCGGTAGCTGGCAACAGCAGCAAAGAGTAATATTTTTAATGGCTGCCCGTAGTCATTAATTAGGAAGATGGGAAGCGAGCCAATTAATCAATCGATGGGTTGCGTGGCGCCAAACTGGTGGGTATACTAAAACTGTATTTAATGTACTAGTTTTAATATATAACTTGAGGAATTATAGGTTATATATTTATTTATTTATTTATTTTTATTTGGCTCTTCAACAATGAGTACACTACATTTTTGCATACAGTACAACCTTAAGTCTAAGTGCCCCATCACTTAAAGAAGAGCACCACATGCACTATATTTTTGCGTACACGCCAAAAAAGAAACAATATGAAAAGTGGGAAAAAAAATCAAATGAAAAATAACAAATAAAAAATAACAATTAAAAATAACTTACTGACACTTAGATTTAAAAGTACAATAAAAATAATTACACACTACAACTCAATAACATAATATCTACAATTAAATAATACATAGGACGAACTCAATTGGAATATAGACTGGAAAGGAGTCGTACCTAATTTCATTCATTTTGAGTAGTGGCTCAGTGGTGGCAGCCCCGAATTAAGAACAGTAAGTCGTGGGTTCGAACCCAGGCAGGCGCATTATTTTGTGTAATTTATTTCTTCATCACTGCTCTCAAAAACGGTGAAGGAAAACATCGTGAGGAAACCGACATGTCCTAAAACCATAAATTCGAAGAAATGTGCCATCTACCAACCCGCACTGGGCCCGCGTGGTGGATTATAGCTCATACGCAAAATACGCGCTTTGACGTGGAGTTGCGGACACCAGCCCGTTATTCAATACAATACAAAATATATTTTGACTAGACTTTGTCCGTGAGTGAGTTCGTTCGGAGATAACTTCTACTACCTACCATTTGACCCGCTTAAGGACGTTGAACTTTTGCAGACAAAGGCAGAAAAGACTCAAGCATAATCATCGTCCAGACTTTTCTTGACTTGATTTTGGCTCGACCTGTTAAGGTCCTCTGGCATTGACAAAACTCCCCTGTAACAACGACTGCTTTCAACAGGCTTGAACCATTCGTACAATTTATACCTACTAGCTATTATTTCATGTGAATTTGATACCTTTTGATATAATTGTGAACCTCCTCCTTTTTGAAGTTGGTTGAAAAAGACACAGATACTTTTTAGGAAAACCCCTAACCCAAGTTTTTTGTGCAGGCCTCTTAACCTACAGGCTATCAAGACATTCGTTTCTTTAGCAACTTACCCAAAAATCCTATGTAATAACAAAAATTAAAAAATATATATCTTGTAATTTAATACTATCCTTGAATTTTTAATTAAAAACCTTGTACCGACACGTGAACATGTCACTTCAAGTATTCGACGGTAAATATATTTTAGGACGAAACTTCAATTACTTTTTCAGGAGCGAAATAGGAGTAGGGCTGAAAATCATGTTGAATGAGTAAATATTTATATACGTCTTTTTACACGTGTTCGAATTTATTTGGACTAGCCTTGAGCAGTAATATTTACTGTAATAGTAAGCTATAGACTACGCACGTTAAGCCATTGGTCTCGGCTGTCATTTGTAGATCTTTGACTGTCGCTACAGGTAGTCAGTGACCCAAAAAGTCTGACAACCAGTGTTACCAAGGGTATCGTATTACCCAGTACTAACTGGGTTGTGGAGGTCAGATAGGCAGTCGCTCCATGTAAAATACTGGTATTCAGCTGCATCCGGACCCCAAAATAGTTGGGAAAAGGCTAGGCAGATGATGTTCAGTAAGCTATGGGCAGGGTGTCGTCAAGTCTTCTCATCGCCCATCCATTCAAGGTTCAGGTCTTCAACCAGAGCGTCGAACCGGTTATGGCATACGATGAAGCAGAAAGCAGTGATAGTCTGGTGTGAGGGTCGGACTGCCAAGTCATAGGTCCCGAGTTCAACTTGCGATACCTAACTGAACGGATAACGAGTTTCGAGTGATGCGATTTTTGCGAGTTATGCGAGTGCGAGTGCACACGAACCAGCAGTGATTCGCCAACTCGAAACCGAAACTCGGCTCGACGAATATTGACGGGTGAATGGCACATAAAGTGCACGAATAATCAGGTAATTGTAATGACGATGGTACATTACGAAACAAATAATACCGTGTGTATTCTTTGTTTCGTAATGTACCATCGCACAGTGGTGAGCGGCAAATGTAGGCTGACTCAGTGTAAACTCGAATCAAGAATACGAATACTGTGAACTCGACTCGACTCGCCAAACCGTTTGGCTGCTGCCCCGAAGCGAATTCCATCCGGTTAATACGAGTCGAGTCAACTCGCATTGCGATTCGAGTTAGAGGACGAGTTGGAAAAAATTCGACTCGTAACATCGCTAAGTTCAACCCAAGGCCTTTGATTTTGCCTGCCGGGGTTGCGGGCGTGTTCGAAAGAGATACCGCGGCCCCGGAACATAAAGGGCGAGGATGGAACATGGATGGGTTTTAGTCCGTAAGAGTCTGACACTCCCTCCCGCTCCGCCCAGAGTGAAAGAAGTCATTTGATGAAAAAAGGCCTTTGATTTTTCAGATTCATGTGCGTATTATATAATTAACACTTGCTTCGGTAAAGGAATATCATCTTGAGGAAACCAGCATGCCCGAGAGAAATTCCTGCCCATGAGCGGCATAAAACTCTGACACCAAGTTAGGTACTAACCACACCAAAGAGGAAGAATCGGATACGGTGCCAAAACGTTGACGCTGACAGTCGGGGTGGCCATCAAATAGTTAGAGCAATCCGACGGTGGACATTTTTGTGATTTTGCTACTTCAAATTCATCTAAGTCCGCTGTAATAATAGATTGAAGAATATTAGCCATCAGTGAAAAACGATTTACTATAGTATGATACGATACCTTGCTCTGGAGTGTTTGAAATGTTTTGTATGGTCAGGTAATAGAAACTAGTGTAGTCTAGTAACTGAAACACCAGAACAGACCCAACGCACGTCGCTGAATATTCCCGTATAATTTCCCACAACATCCGAACTACGCTAACGTAATATATCATTAGATATTAATATATGTAAAAGCCTACGACAAAAGCTCTCGAAGCTATAAATATAATTACATGAAAACACATTGCGATGCAGTCCTATCGATGCGATGCAGGCGCGTCGGGCGCCCGTGCGGTAAATTCCCGTAATACGCACACCGTGCCGCCGACGGAAACCATGCATGTTTCGGTATCGTGTCTGCCGGTATAGGAGCGGTACCGATACTTTGGAAACGGTACTGATCCTGTCTATGACTAGAACAGGAGATTTAAAAACATATCCGGTTTGGATACGACGACGAGGTTTCCGTTTTGCGTTTGGAATCCTGGGAAAACTAAAGTCAAAATGTCTTTGGCAATTTGGATTTGGCCTTTTTGTGGATTCATAATAATTATTGACGTTTTGAGCAACTACTATGTTACTTCTAAACAAAATATCCGAAAGAAAGAATTTTTAATTTAATTGACTTTCCATTTTTAATGTCTGAAGCTACAACCAACTTTTCTAAAAGCCAAGACAAGCAAAGGAGCTGCATGAATGCATTTGTGTTAGAGAATCACTTCTCCTCAGACTGGCCTTGAAAAACAAATGAACTACCAAGGCATCCAAAAAGATAGTTCGAAACTGGACATGTGGGACGAGTTGCTGAATTACTCAACTTATTAATACCTTCTCCATCACATTTTCTACTTTCGCACAAAAAAGGTGTCTACAATGATTTTATACGCACACCTCGTGTTTGCTAATGTCTCGTGAAAGCCTTCGTGAATTGTTTTCGGCCCACTCCAAATGAGCATTTGATTTCGTTGTGCGCCTTTTATTTACGTATTTATTTACGAGCTAGCTTTAGCCCCTCGCTTTGTCCGCGTCGAGTTCAAAGTAAGTATTATGATCTTACGGGAACGTTTTAAATATAGCCTACTAGCAGTGGCCTGCGACTTTGTTCGATTGCTGTGACTGTGTGAGAAAAAAAGGACGAAAATATGTCCGGGCTACAGTCTATGTAAATTTTCTTCCGTGTAAATTTTATCCAGATCCGTTCAGATATCCATCCATCCAAACTTTCGCATTTATAATTTTAAATATAGCCTATGGCACACGAGGATAATGTGAGTTCCCGTTATTTAGTGAAAGAATTATCGGAATTGTATCAGTAGTGGAGAACCTTACCTCCAAACTTAGAAACACACAAAGATTTCACCTTTATAATAATGAGCAATTCTCCTTTTCAACTCTTCCCTAGTCTCTGGATAGATGGCGCTGATCTCGGTATGTTACTGCAAGGAACAGAACGTCACATAATTTCACTTGGACTTAATGATTATATTCGGAAGCTTATGCAAACACAAGTGTCAGTCAACGAGCGTATGTGACGTGACACATATTTTTTTCAAGCGCTTTGTCATTGGCACCTAGTAACGTAGTCAGTTCAACGCCATCTACCGAGTTCTTGGAAACCTTTTTTTTTTTATTCTCAAAAAGAAAACTTCTCATAATTTAATTGTATTAGAGTGGACTAGCTATTTCCCGCAATTTTGAACCCGTTGTCGATGTTTCTAATAGTTTCCCACGGGAATATACTACCGGTATACAATATCCATGAAAAAACCAGGTCTATCAACCAGGTGTCAAATTTCATCCAAATCCGTTCAGCCGTTAAGGTGTGTAAATGTAACAAAGAAACAGACAAATACACAGACTGAGTTACTTTCATCGTTTATTAATATAATTTATCATTCATGTAAAAACGTATGTATGTAGGAGTTTGTAATCATGTTTGGAGGATTTTTATTTGTATTTGTTTTGTATGATAATGTGAATACATACTGTACATATTTGATTTATATGATAATGTTGAATGAAGCAGTGAATAATCTCTTTGTTGTAATGTATGTAAATCGTTATACGAAGAGATAATCGACAGGAAATGTTGAAAGGAGACAGTATGATATTAAGTTTACTGATAATTAAAAAAAATGTTTATTAAAGACGTAACAAAACAGTCTGCCCAACTTAAATGGGACAAGGACATTCTGTAGCATGCCGAACGAGATGTAGGCCCGTAAAGCTCAAGATTGGTGACCTCTAACAGTGACATGGGGTCGCAACAGACCACGAAGGAGATGGCGGGACGAACTGGATGCCTTCCTTGAGAATTGGAATCCTGACCTAAGGAATGGAGGGAGGCTTTTGCCTAGCATTGAAGCAATATGGGCTAGCTTTAATTATCTAACAAAGAAGGGCAGGGCCGAAAATGAAGGGCCTTAAAACCCGGGGTTGGTGATCAAAATTGAGTACTTGACAAACTCTACTCTGAATTCTGATGGAACACGAATTCACACAAGTCGTGTTAGCAAAAAGGTTCTCCTCTAAAAGCTCTATCCAATAGTATATATCTTATGGCTATTGGTTGCCAAGAATATCTTAACTTCAGCTAGAAGAGGCTTGCTTTCTCCTAGAAGAGGTCTTTCTATTTTATCAATGGTCTTTAACGGTTTAAACATTCTTATGGTTATTTGGCTATGGGGCAAATACTTTTACTCCTCTTTTTCAATTTCGAAATTCGAACAGCATGTGTGCTTTTCGAATTTCGAACACACTGCTTACTGCTAGTGTTTGACTGGTTCTTAACTTTAAATTCGGAATCCACAAACCGACATTTGAAGTGATCGCAAACTTATCCGCGCCGAAAAAAGGCGACCGCGCCGAAACAAAAAAAAATCTCGTCCGAATGACGTCATCTATTCGTCCCGGTCCGATTCGACGCGCATAAGTGTGCGAGGTTTCACAGGATTACATACAAGTAATTCTAAAATTCGATTATTTCAGCTCCTTCGCTTCTTTCGGCTCTGATAATATTCTACCTTTAATATTCCAATTACAACCTCATTTTCGAATGATTTAAAAAACGAATTTCTACAGAATCCTACAATAAAAAATAATGAGCAATTATAGTAACGATACAGTCATACATCACAAACATATTTATAACATGGGTCTGCGAATTTCACAATTCAATAAAAAGGTAAAATTCGGGGAATTTTATATTTTTAATCATTTTAAGACTTCAAAAGAAGCGCCGCGACTGACGGTGCTCTTAGTAATGAAAAGTATTGTTAAAATGGACTTCATATTTAATACGAACGCAATAATCATACAACTCAAAATTAAATTAAAAGTCTGTTTCACCGAAATGACACCTGAGGGTAACTCAGATGTCATTTCGGTGAAACAGAAGTTTGAGTCACTGTGCCTTAGAGTCATCAGTACTAACAGGGTTGAGGAGGTCAGACGGATCAAAGTTCACTTACGTCCATTTTCAATAATTTACTGCTCGGTTTCGGAAGGTGGCTATCTCTGTCAGTAAGACTTTTATAATCTTACGGACGGTCAGAAAAAAAACGTCACAGAAAAACATTCTTTGATTTTTCTTTGAACCAAATGGGTTTATGAGTCAGGGAGAGGCAGATAAAAAAAAAAATACAAAATGGTTTATTGTGCTAATGAGATATAACATTACATGAAAATGTGTTTGGAGCCTCCATTTAGGCAAACAATGCCTGTATTAGAAGGCTTCCGCTCTTTCAACATCGTTGAAGTACACTGAAACTAACTATGTACTAAATATACCAAACTAACATGAGTTGATGTAATAATAGTGTACCTTAAGGGTAAATATGCAATGTAGTACATTTTTCCGTATTTATATTTTGCCAATAAAAACTAATCTTATGAAAGGAAAAAAAAATGTATATTTAAAAATTAAAAATAAAAAAAATTATTAAAAATATTTAAGTAAAGTTTGCAATTTAAATTATTAACAGTAAAAGTAAGTGAAACGGTAAAATAAAACTTGTGAAACTTATTCCCAGTCAGTAAATGTGAAGTAAAGTGTGCTGTAGTAAGTAGTGCGGTGTAATTTGTATTCTGTGGCGTAGTGTGTGGAATATTGTGAAGTGTGTGATGTGTAGTATGGTTTGTGGTGTGTTGTGTTGTGGTGTGGTGTGGTGTAGCGTGTGTGAATGGTGTGGTGTGGCGTGTGTGAATGGTGTGTGTGATAGGGTGTGTGGTGTGGTGTGTAGTTTTAAGATATGGTAGATATATGTGGTATATTTCGGTTACTCAACATGTTCCAACTTCCAGGAGTGCCTCAGTTTCCTCAAAGGTAAGTGGTTTTATCCAGTTCATTATACTTTTTTTACAGTCGTGGTAACTTTTATTATATACATTAACATGTTTGTTAATTTTGTTATAAAGCTGAATAGAGCGTTTATTGAATTGTTTGCATGCGAATCTTGTTTTAGTTTGGGGAGCTTGAAGAACTAAATCTTTTCTTCTTTTAGTTATTTCCTTTTTATTACATGGCAGGGATTTATGTTTTTTTAGTATTGTTTGGGTGATGTATAGTTTCCTTACAGAGAGCAAATTACTTATTTGATATAAGGTTGTGGTGGAAAACCACCGTAACGGCTTGCATTCCCGTGGGGTCCGGACGAAAGGTGCCTGCCTTGACCTGCTCGGCAGAGCATCCCCCGGACCTAGCGACGGCGGCCACCACCTCCTTCTCGGTGACGCAGTCGTCCAGACCCATGACGCGCAGATCGGCGCATCTGACGGGTCTGGAGACTCGGGCCTCGTCCGCGTTTAGGGACGCTCTCAGCTTTTCAGCGAGAGCATCCGCGGACGAGCCGCTGGTATCACCGGGGATCTCCAGCATCCGAGCCCCCGTTGCGGTGACTTTGAGCCGGAGGCCCCCGGTGACCCCGAGCTCCCCGAGATCCACATTCTCTTTGGCCTTCGCCAGCAGGTCGCGGTAGGTCACGCCCTTCTTTTCCGCTTCTGGCTGTAGTGTAATCACTACAGCCAGAAGCGCCGCGTCTGTGCCGCTGCCTTGCCCTTCTTTTTTCGTTGGGCCGCCTTCTTCTGCCCAGCCGGTGCCGCCACCTGTTTGGCCGGAGTCGGCTTTACAGGGGGCGGGGGAGGCAACGCAGCCACGCCGGGGGGGCCGACTGGATGGCCCCGGAGCGGATGCAGCAGCCGCGTACGAGACTCTGCTCGTGCCCGCGACCGCCTTGTTCGCGCCCAGGGGAGGGCGCAGAACAATTCCCTCCAGGACGGAGAACCGCGCCTGGAAGGAAGCTAGCTCCTTTCGAACCAGGTCCAGGACCTGGTTCTCCACCGGCACAGGCTGGCTTCCCCTCTGTGCTTCGGCCCCTCCACTTTGAGACTGACTAGACTTCCTCAGACTGGCCAGGTCCGCCTGGAGCTTCGAATTCTCCTTCCGGAGAAGCTCCGTATCGGCCGCCAGACGAGCCATCGTCGTCGCCATCCTTCCTGGACCGCTTACGGAAAAACTTGCTAGTCTCCGTAGCAGTCCCAGCCTTCTCGCAGCGGGAGCTCACCGAGGCTCCCGCGACACTCATTTCACTCAATGTGGCGTCGGACTCCGACGCCACATTCCTCTTTTCCTCTTCGTTGCCGTTTCCGGCGGTTTTGGTTGTTTTTTTATCTTCTTCCATATTGAACCCACGAGTATGGGGGAAATACACTCCTAACTAGGCAGAGACCCCTGTACCTAGAAGGGCAGCTTCTTAGTTTTTATTACTCGCCAGGGGGTCTGCAGGTACCCCAGCGAGGATAAACAGTAGCGACTGATTCGTCCAATAGGCACACCCGTCAGCCATACATCCCCTCGCGCTGCGTCGCCGCTTGGGATTCGGGGTAACTTTTTATAGAGGTTTTCTACCTCGCAGTCCGGGCGGTTAAGCCAAGACCCTCGGTCCCTGTCCATAAGGACTCGGAGTCGCGAGACGTGATCCACGGCACTCCGATACGGGATTACGAGATCAACGGTGACAGAGAAGGACGCATCCTTCTCTGTCTGCTCGGCGGCAGGGTAAGTGCACACCGAGCCCGCCGTAACACACTCCTCCGCTGTGCCCTCTGCTTAACAGAGGGTACGCCGAGGAACCCACCGTTGGTCCGTGTAGGACCCCACACATGTTGCCAGACTCATTAGCCTCGGCAGTGCCAATCCCAAGGGATGAGAATTTCTTCTCATTCCAAGAGGAAGGACACTGCCGCGCCCAGGGTGCACCGGCCCAGCGGCTGGCGGCTGGCTGGCGGCTTTGACGAGTTATGCGAACATAAATGTAGGGAACAGCTGATTTATTTTTCGCGATTTCACGGTTCGTCCCATAGAAAAAGTTGTTCAAAATGATGAGTACAATGACCCCTTTTCGGGTTTAGTGTAAACAAAAAATAACCCTGTATAAATGGCAGCCTGAACTGACAGCTTTTTGGTAAGTAATGAATGTAAAATTGTATACCCACTGATTCAAATACTTTTCCTATATAGAATCCCAGGTAAAAATAGCCGACCATCCGACGGAATGACAAAAAAAAAACACTATCAAAAGGAAATCAATTCCATTCGTATTTTGTATTCATTCGCAAAAAAATACACGGATTTATTTAAAGGGAAACACGGGACATGTCATTAAAAATACTACGTCCGTGTTACCTGTTCGTTATACATGTGTTGCCTACACGGTTCACTCATGTCTGCAGTGTATCGAGTGTTGAGGATGTTGCATTGATTACTCGGTCATATCTCGGTTTAGATATGCGAACGAGATGTGCAAAAAAATTGGAGAGACAAGCCAAAACAAAGAGATTTTATTTATTTAGTCTTTTTTTTGGGTATCGCTCTAGACCATCACATAATCATCTACAACCTCACTATATATCACCAAAAGGGAGGAAGGGATATATATAAACCTAATTTCTTGAACATACAAGTGCAATAATTGAATGCAACAATTTAAGCGCAGTAATTGACCTTTTAGAATTGCATTCAACTGTTCACAAGCGCACAATACATGTTCATTTAATCATTCTTAAATTCTTCGATCAATTTGTAGAATCACTACAGTCATCGGTATATACTACTTCACTATTTATTTCTTCAACTTTTAAACTCTAAATGTAACACTAGAAAGCAGTTCAGTCCTATCAGTAACACCACACCATCCTCGCATCAAGTCCTGTCTGACCCAGCCAGTCGAGTCGCCACTCACACCCATCCACTACCATCGTTACCATAAAAAAAAAAAAAAAGTTTATTGCTTCAACTTAGGTAACTTATTATATTTACAATGGAGAGAATCCTTTTAAGCAAGGAGTATGCTTGTTTAAGGATGCTCTGCCCCTCCCCAGGTTATATTAAAGTATTTAGTTATTGAAACTGATCACGACATTTAGTTAATTTATACAAATATAAAAATATAAAAAGAAAAAAAAAAGGCAAGAATAAAATAGGTTATTATAAGAGACAATTAACGCGCTGTGATGTGTGTTATGTGTGCAGGAGATGGGATGGAGGTAATCTAGGTGAATGTAAGTGTTTTGTGAGTATGTGTTTTGCAAGCTAACCCTGCGACAAGTCACCACCACCATACACCACACATCATACAACCTACGACCATTGTTACAACCCTACTAATAAAAGAAGCAGTACCCTCATTAAAAGCCGTGAACATTAAAGCTGGACATAAGTCATTGCGAGCGCGACAAGCGACCGCTCAGCACGTAATTGTGGCTCGACCACTGGCTAATTATTGTGCCGCGAATTCATACTGGGGCTTTATTATGAAACTGTTTGTGGCAACCAGTTGTACGTATAACTTACGATTCATTTTTGTGGCAATTAATGGTTGTGGTTCGTGGTAGCCAAAAGCTTCCTTTTGTGTAGCTGGCAACCAACGCACTTTAGATTCTCAGCCCTAAAAAAAAACAAAACTCACACATCAATACTCTATGATCTCTATCTGTCAGTGTCATTCTTTTTAGAGCCTCAAGAACCTACTTCTTAACTTTACCAACGGGTTGGGTGGGTAGGGTTCATATATCTTCGAATAAAGTTCTTCGTATAATAATGATCGAACATCACAAGGTAAGCTTGTAAGATCACTTATTATACTAAACTTTATTCTCGATATATTCAACATGCAGATGTTCAGAGATATTATTGGTAAAGTTGAGGTACTTGTACTGATAGAGTAGAAACAAAACAAACATGTAGGTATATAAAACAAATTAAATTTCTTTTATTTAAAACTTAAACTCAAATCTTCTAATTTAAAATTAAATTAGTAATACCTATGACTTTAGGGTATACTTAGACATAATTAATATTATGTTTTGTACATGGTTTTTATCAAATCTATAATATCCATATTTAAAATTTTAAACATTAGAAAACAATCAAAATTATACTAATTTCCATTGAGTACAGCCTGGGCAAATTGCCCCTAAGTGCTAACTATTGGCCTATTGTAATATTTAGCAAATGTTGATGAGTTCTCTGTCCAACCTGCAGCCCGCCTAATAACATCCAAAGATACCCCTTTTGATTTTGCCAATTTTTTTCCATATAATATTCCAAATTATCTGGTATATCGCTTCTGGAACAAAGCAAAGCAAGTTATACAGAGTCTCACCAGACTCAGTATAACGTGGCAATCATCTAGAGCCTTTTCCAACTTTGTTGGGGTTGCCTTCCTGTTCAAGCGGATGCAGCTGAATAACAATATTTCACATGGAGCGATTGTCTGACCACACAATCCAGTTAGTACTGGGTAGAACGATACACCTTTGTAAGACTGGTTGTCAGTGAAGAAGAAATGAATAACTCACTGTTGAAAACTTCTAAATCAAAAGACTGACCTGGTAGATAATTATTATTTTAACCTTATTTTTTAATACACTAATACTAAATACGTTGTTAGGGCTTGAAGTGCCATTTAAACTTTAAACATTAATGTTGGTTCAACAGTTACCAATTCAGACTTTCAAGTACTAAGTCATTTGATGATTTCTCATCCTAAAAAAAAAAGGGTATGAATGCACAGGCAGATTACTTGCTTAGTGCCCAGAGCATCGCGAGTCGCCCTAGACAGGTACTAACCATGCCAGTCACTGCGATCGTAGTCAATCAAGTAACCAAATGTTCACAGTGCACGTGTTACTGTGCTCTCACGCTATCACCTTCCTCGCCCTACTCTTCACATTTAGAATCGGCACCACTCACCGTTTTCTTTATTTCTTTTTTAACCACAAGCTATCATTCACTTCCTTTTCTATCTTATCATTCCTTACACAATCAATCCAACAATTATCAGCCTTCTCTTCCATCAGAATATGCAACCATTAAAACAACCGTCGGCTCAACCAGTTACATGATAACACACATCCCCACGACAAGCCAACAACCAACATGACCCACGTACAAGTGACGTCACGAATTAAAACCGAGAGATATGATAAAGTACCTTTTAATACCGGGACTAAAATGAGACGGGACAATACGAGGGTAATTCTAAATTTTGTTTGTTGTTTCCCTAACTTCTAGAGAGCTGCGGAATTGTGGAGTTGCAAACGATTTGTATACCCGACGTGTTGGTGGAGGGTAGTTTTGAGAGGATCATTTTGTACTGAGAATATTTAAATGCAATACTATTTAGTTGGTTTAAACTAAGTTTAAATTGGTGGCTCTATGGTAAGTTATGTCCATGTTCACCAAAAATATGACGGTCTGATTATCTAAAAACAGCTCTTGTGTTTCCATACAAAAATAAGTTTTAAACAGCTGTTTTTAGATAATCAGAGCGTCATCTTTTTGGCGAACATGGACCTTATAAGCGGTAAGGTAAGGCGCATTGCTTTATGTAATTTATTGTATCACGAGTATCACGACTGCTCTGAAAACGTTGAAGTAAATCATCGTGAGGAAACCGACTTCTCTCGGATCCAGGAATAGAAATTAGAAGACATTGTCTACATACCCGGACTGGGTCCGCGTGGTGATATATCTCATTACCTTTCATAGAGAGAAGGCCTTGTGTCCTAGCAGTGGCAGTGGGAACATTATACACACAAATAAACTACCGACGATAGACCGGCTAAATTACATTCAATACCGCATTAGATACTTTTATACACAAGACCTTTTGAAAAAAAAAAGCTAAGTTCTGCTAGTGACAGCCACTAGCGCGCTTTATGGTCAAGTATACTCTCTACTCGCGCATACGAGCAAGTCGACAGTGAAAAGCTTGAAATATTAAACGGTAAAATGAAACAACGTTATTAATGTTATTATAATGTGTAAATAGAATATTTAGTCGGTTCGTTATAATAATAAATTAACTGTCGATCTTGCTTCACGTATATAATTTGCTGATTATGACCAATTAGAAATAAAACCCTCTGTCAAAATCAACATTCTGTTTTCCAATTGACAGATGATCGATGTAATCTTCCCTCTTTTTGTTTACCTACCTACATACACACGAAAAGGATAAAACAGAGGTGCACCCCAGGACCCCTGATTTTGGGGGTATACGAGGTCTAAAGGTCGACCCCTATTATTTAACAAATTCTTATTTGAAACTTTCAAGATACTGTTTATGTTTTGTTACGTTTCATTGTTTTGTTAAATGAAAGAAAAATAATGGCAACTTTGCTCACTTAACCAACCGCAAAGCATTCTGTATCGATAGGAAAGAACTAGAGATTGAATTTTTAAAGTAATTTGGCCATGGGGGTCTGAGGTATCAGTTCTTTTTGGAAAAAAGGGTTTCTTGCCCAAAACAGTTTGGGAATCTCTGCAATACCGTGTTTTTTAGTGTTAACACCTAGTTTTATGTGCATGCTGTGGTCTCCGGTAATTGAAGGAACACACTTAAAAGAATCTTTATATAACTGTATCTTTTGTTGGAGACCCAAATAAATAAATAAATACCCACATTTAGAAAGTTATGTTTAACTTCCATGTAACACGAAACGCCAAAGAGATACTACCAAAAGATTTCAGGAAGAAAACCCATTAAAACTAGCCGAACCGGTAATCGAAACCAGAACTTCATGCCCAGTAGTAACACCTGTGAGCTCCAACCACCAACATTGAACTACGTAGTTTATTTACAACATACAAAGTTCAGTCTTAAAAAACAACTGAAGTTTTAGGTCCAGGGCGCAAAAGAATCTTGTTTCCTCGTACAAAAATCTTTTACACCACTTGTACTTACTTACTTAAAAGCTGTAAGTCGGCTCGACGTCGGGTAACTTCGGATGATGTCGGGTGCCGTTGGGGTGGGTGTTTTTGCGGTCAAGTGGTACCACCAGTCTTTCTTTAGTGTGAAATTTTAGAAGTCCTGGATGTTTTTTTTTAGGCTATACAGCGGTCGGCGATTTGTTTATTAATTTGCCGTAACTAAAAACGGTGAAGGAAAACATCGTGAGGAAACCGGCATGTCCTAGAACCAAAAATTTGAAGACATGTGACATTTACCAAGTCGCACTGGGCCCGTGTGGTGGATTATAGCCCATACGCAAAATTAAATAAGCGTTTTGACGTGGTTTCGGACACCAGCCCGTTGTACAATACAATGCAATACCTTTATCTCATTACAAACAAAGCCAAATTACGGAGTCTGATACACTTAAAAGACGTTTCATAGGAAAATGTTTGTCCGACATTCGACGGAGAAAAGTTATTGAGGGCTACGATATGCATGTTGGCCGGCAAACCAAATATACAGTCGGCAAGAAGACTCTTTACTTTGATTTTATTTTATCACCGCTGCTCTCAAAAACGGTGAAGGAAAACATCGTGAGGAAACCGGCATGTCCAAGAACCAAAAAATTCGAAGACATGTGACATCTACCAATCCGCACTGGGCCCGCGTGGTAGATTATAGCCCATTCCCTCTCATTGAGAGGAGGCCGTGTCCCAGCAGTGGGAACATTATAGGCTAATGATGATGATGATGAAGAAGACGGCTTAGCATAAGCTTGAATTATCCTAAACAGACCCGGAGTTTGACGAAGCCAGGTACGAGCAGTGATTTCTTCGTGCTGACTTTGTTGCTCATCAAATACTGCTGACCCAAAGAAGTCTAAGAACTTCAAGCAGCTCAGACCTTATAAAGAACAAGTAGCTATTGTCTATTTGTTTTTTTAACCCCCGACGCAAAAACGACGGAGTGTTATAAGTTTGACGTGACTGTGTGTGTGTGTCTGTCTGTGGCATCGTAGCTTCCGAACGGCTGGACCGATTTTAATTCAAAATGTAAATTAGTCAGGAGCTATGTTTGATAAAATCAGTCCAAGATAGCTGCCACCACAGGTTGACGGATAACATACCTATTCATTCAAACAACTCCCTCAATATGAGTACCTATCAAATGAAAGGGCTTTACTAGTAGAATACTATACGCTATGATAAATTTCAAATTCAAGAGGCCGCCACCAAATAATGGTGAATTACATATTTTTTTCACAACTCCCTCAATTTGGTTTCAAATGAAAGGGCTAACACCATAAACCGGGAGTACTGTGAAATTATGACCCTATGTGTCGGGGGTTGTAATGTATTGTTCCTCACAAGGAATTTCTCTTGTATCGTGGGTGCATTTACAAACTCAAAAAAGTCGATTGCCACTTAATTTTACTAGGATCCGTGTTACCGTGGCCCCGGAACATAAAGGGCGAGGAAGGAAGGATGGGTGGGTTTTAGTCAGTAAAAGTCTGACACCACCTCCTGCTCCCCCCAGAGTGGAAGAAGTTATTTAGTGATTTCCCACCCGAAAAAAAAGAGGTCATAATACATGAGATCATCAGAACAACCATTTGTTAAAAGGAGGTGCTTAAAGACCCAATATTCGTCCTATCTATATTACTAAAAATAAAAACAAGGCTAAAATCAATGAGGGTCTATTCTCGTTAGCAATTAAAAATAATTGAAGTCACTTGATACGGCGCTAGACGATACGGTGAAGCAAAAAATGTATCGGCGAGGAAATGAAAGCCCTTACTACCAAGTGTATATTATGTAATTTAGGCTTTAAAGTAGCTTAGAGTAGTGATGGCCCAGTTGTAAAAAGAAGCTTTTTTCTCGTGCTATAAATTCTGTATGTATTTTCTACGGTGTTTATTTTATATAATTATGTCACGGTAAAATTGTCAAACACGTTATATTACAATATAACGTGTTTCTCTCTAGAGATATTGTAAAATCTCGAAATATTGTCAAATGAACATACTGCTTACAACAAAACGCATTATTTTTCGAGATATGCATGTGATGGTAGTCAACTTACGCGGTGTGGAGGGAAGGAGGGGTCCCCCTTGCCCAGTGGCACAACTCTCATGAAAAGACAATTCCTGAGAAATACCGATTATTATAACCTAACCTTAAAACACTTTATATTCCCCTAAAAAGCGTAATCGACGGAGCCCCGCTTCGCGGGGCACCTATTTTCGAGTGCAGGGTTTAAAGGAACCTAATTATATTTATGCTATTACAATATAACGTATTTCACAATTTAAAGGTGACATATATATATGTCACATATCATATCTAAGTAAAACATCGCGAGAAAACTTGATCTACTGCTAATATAAGTTTAAAATCAACAGAAAAAATGATCATATTGTGTGCGAAGATTCGTTTACCCGCCAGTGCGATACGATACAGATTACTAATGCATTATTAAAAAAAAAAAAAAACTATAGAATTAGTGGGCTATATCAAAATATTTTCTTAATCTCCAATACATAATATGTCAGGGATCGCATTTTATGTGAACGTTATTTCAATCCTTTATATCCCACTAATGTCTAAAGATCGCTAAATCCTAATCATCTATCCCCGAATGAAAACCGATCTCCCTAGAACATCTACGAGTATAACTCTAGAGTAGACTACCTAAAATTCACTGGCGGCCATTCCAAATATTCAATACACATTCCAGTGTCCAAGATTCATAATTTGTAGTAGTCCAGCAACGCCTACAAATCACCCGGTGTTGCCAGCTTTGAGCTTCGCGAAATATGCCAATATATCCGTCCGAAACGATGAATAACAGCCTTGTTGCCACACTCAAAAAATAATATTTGGCCTTTTGTTAGTGGCTTTTTCAATATTTTTTTGACATTAGGCTGAATTTATTTTTTGCTTGCTTTAGGATTGAGATAGAAATATGGTGTTCAAAGGATTATCGGTTAGCGTGGATTGTATGTTAAAATTCGTTGGCAAAACAATTTTTTGAGGATTTTTAACATATTCTGGGACGTTTAAAATTATTAATCAATTTATTCAAGGGATAAAAAAAACAGCGAAATTGGATTTTGTCACACGAAGTTCAGTAGACAAGCGGCCTCAATCAAATCGGCACAAAACATACGATGTTGGGGCGTACCTAACTCCCAACAGTGAAAATGTTATGTGCTTGTTATTCTTGTTATGGAGACTTAAGGTATGTTATGTTATGTAAATGGGTAGACATGTGATTCCCTTGACGGATTGATTGCTATTAAATTAAAATGATAAAAATAAACGACTATACTAAGTGCCAGTTTCACCACCTATGATTAAGTTCCGGTTAACATACTTAGCAGATAATGTCATACAAATTCTGTTCCATTTTTTAATTTATTCGGTAAGTAGAGGGTATTCGGATATTGTGAAACAAGACCTAAGTTACAGAAATGCACACCTAAACAATATTGACATGTATAAAATGAGTATGACGGACAAACTACCGAAAGGTCAACTTACAGCGTTGCCCGTACGTACGAACACGTGTAAAATCATAAATCCTTTTAATTTTAACATTAGCACTTTTCCTACATAGATTCAGCCTTCTCGGTGATGCGATTTGCGACGTAACTTTCTTCTATTCTTTCATTCACATGAGTTCTGTCACTCCACAAGCTCCATTTTGCAGTTGATTTTAGGTAATTCGTAGCATGATCTAAACGTAACATAACATTACACCTGTAATTCCCGAAATGTAGGCAGATTGCATAGGTGTACGACGTGTACGTAATTGAACACCCATATTACGACAGTAATGCTTACGTTACGTCCCTTTGTGCCTATTGGCTTTATTTCGTTCTGTCTCCTGCCGATATGGAGCGAAGTGGAAATTACGGTTTTCCCTACTCCTCCGCTATACTTTTCTGATTAATTTCGTTGCGGGATCTAAAACAGATAAATACATTATCTGGAACTTCATCGAGCTTCATTGTTTCGACGCTTTTCTGGTGGTCGCCATTGTTTATTCTTGCTTTCAGGAAATATTGAATATTGGAATATAGAGGCGGGATTGTCCCAAAAGAAAATCATCAATCATCAGTCAAATAGAAGCGATTTTTTCAGGCGCAAAAATTATTATTCCCAAAAATAAAAACAAAAAGCGATCGAACACCACATTCCACACAAAAAATAGTTACTCGTACTCCTGCTGAGCCCCACGACCCTCGGTAGCTGGCAACAGCAGCAAAGAGTAATATTTTTAATGGCTGCCCGTAGTCATTAATTAGGAAGATGGGAAGCGAGCCAATTAATCAATCGATGGGTTGCGTGGCGCCAAACTGGTGGGTATACTAAAACTGTAATTAATGTACTAGTTTTGATACATAATTTGAGGAATTATAGGTTATATATTTATTTATTTATTTATTTTTATTTGGCTCTTCAACAATGAGTACACTACATTTTTGCATACAGTACAACCTTAAGTCTAAGTGCCCCATCACTTAAAGAAGAGCACCACATGCACTATATTTTTGCGTACACGCCAAAAAAGAAACAATATGAAAAGTGGGAAAAAAAATCAAATGAAAAATAACAAATAAAAAATAACAATTAAAAATAACTTACTGACACTTAGATTTAAAAGTACAATAAAAATAATTACACACTACAACTCAATAACATAATATCTACAATTAAATAATACATAGGACGAACTCAATTGGAATATAGACTGGAAAGGAGTCGTACCTAATTTCATTCATTTTGAGTAGTGGCTCAGTGGTGGCAGCCCCGAATTAAGAACAGTAAGTCGTGGGTTCGAACCCAGGCAGGCGCATTACTTTGTGTAATTTATTTCTTCATCACTGCTCTCAAAAACGGTGAAGGAAAACATCGTGAGGAAACCGACATGTCCTAAAACCATAAATTCGAAGAAATGTGCCATCTACCAACCCGCACTGGGCCCGCGTGGTGGATTATAGCTCATACGCAAAATACGCGCTTTGACGTGGAGTTGCGGACACCAGCCCGTTATTCAATACAATACAAAATATATTTTGACTAGACTTTGTCCGTGAGTGAGTTCGTTCGGAGATAACTTCTACTACCTACCATTTGACCCGCTTAAGGACGTTGAACTTTTGCAGACAAAGGCAGAAAAGACTCAAGCATAATCATCGTCCAGACTTTTCTTGACTTGATTTTGGCTCGACCTGTTAAGGTCCTCTGGCATTGACAAAACTCCTCTGTAACAACGACTGCTTTCAACAGGCTTGAACCATTCGTACAATTTATACCTACTAGCTATTATTTCATGTGAATTTGATACCTTTTGATATAATTGTGAACCTCCTCCTTTTTGAAGTTGGTTGAAAAAGACACAGATACTTTTTAGGAAAATCCCTAATCCAAGTTTTTTGTACAGGCCTCTTAACCTACAGGCTATCAAGACATTCGTTTCTTTAGCAACTTACCCAAAAATCCTATGTAATAATAAAATTAAAAAATATATATCTTGTAATTTAATACTATCCTTGAATTTTTAATTAAAAACCTTGTACCGACACGTGAACATGTCACTTCAAGTATTCGACGGTAAATATATTTTAGGACGAAACTTCAATTACTTTTTCAGGAGCGAAATAGGAGTAGGGCTGAAAATCATGTTGAATGAGTAAATATTTAAATACGTCTTTTTACACGTGTTCGAATTTGTTTGGAGTAGCCTTGAGCAGTAATATTTACTGTAATAGTAAGCTATGGACTACGCACGTTAAGCCATTGGTCTCGGCTGTCATTTGTAGATCTTTGACTGTCGCTACAGGTAGTCAGTGACCCAAAAAGTCTGACAACCAGTGTTACCAAGGGGTATCGTATTACTTAGTACTAACTAGGTTGTGGAGGTCAGATAGACAGTCGCTCCATGTAAAATACTGGTATTCAGCTGCATCCGGACCCCAAAATAGTTGGAAAAAGGCTAGGCATATGATGTTCAGTAAGCTATGGGCAGGGTGTCGTCAAGTCTTCTCATCACCCATCCATTCAAGATTCAGGTCTTCAACCAGAGCGTCGAACTGGTTATGGCATATGATGAAGCAGAAAGTAGTGATAGTCTGGTGTGACGGTCGGATTGCCAAGTCATAGGTCCCGAGTTCAACTCGCGATACCTAACTGAACGGATAACGAGTTCGAGTGACGCGATTTATGCGAGTTATGCGAGTGCGAGTGCACGCGAGCCAGCAGTGATTCGCCAACTCGAAACCGAAACTCGGCTCGACGAATATTGACGGGTGAATGGCCATTCGTGACCCTTATTACAATGCACATAGAGTACACGAACCACACGAAAGATGAAGAATCGGATACGGTGCCATAATGTAGACGCTGACAATCGGGGTGGCCATCAAATTCAAAATTTTTCCGCGTGCTATGAAGCGACCTATACTCTGGGCTAACCATGCAACTTGAAGTAGCGTTGGGAAAACCATGTCCTTCAAAGGTCCAGGGAGGCTCTCTAGCAAGGTGAAAGGTATCTGAGGCAGGCTAAATGAGGAAAACGAAAGGAGCGAGTGTTATGACCGATATCTAGCAATGGATAGCTGAAAAACTATGTTCTAAAACGCGATTAGATGCCTGGTCTTATAATATAATGATTAGCGCCTACCAAATAGTTAGAGCAATCCGACGGTGGACATTTTTGTGATTTTGCTACTTCAAATTCATCTAAGTCCGCTGTAATAATAGATTGAAGAATATTAGCCATCAGTGATAAACGATTTACTATAGTATGATACGATACATTGCTCTAGAGTGTTTGAAATGTTTTGTATGGTCAGGTAATAGAAACTTGTGTAGTCTAGTAACTAAAACACCAGAACAGACCCAACGCACGTCGCTGAATATTCCCGCATAATTTCCCACAACATCCGAACTACGCTAACGTAATATATCATTAGATATTAATATATGTAAAAGCCTACGACAAAAGCTCTCGAAGCTATAAATATAATTACATGAAAACACATTGCGATGCAGTCCTATCGATGCGATGCAGGCGCGTCGGGCGCCCGTGCGGAAAATTCCCGTAATACGCACACCGTGCCGCCGACGGAAACCATGCATGTTACGGTATCGTGTCTGCCGGTATAGGAGCGGTACCGATACTTTGGAAACGGTACTGGTCCTGTCTATGACTAGAACAGGGGATTTAAAAACATATCCAGTTTGAATACGACGACGAGGTTTCCGTTTTGCGTTTGGAATCGTGGGAAAACTAATGTCAAAATGTCTTTGGCAATTTGGATTGGGCCTTTTTGTGGATTCATGATAATTATTGACGTTTTGAGCAACTACTATGTTACTTCTAAACAAAATATCCGAAATAAAATCATTTTTAATTTAATTGTCTTTCCATCTTTTTAATGTCTGAAGCTACAACCAACTATTTCTAAAAGCCAAGACAAGCTAAGGAGCTGCATGAATGCATTTGGGTTAGAGAATCACTTCTCCTCAGACTGGCCTTGGAAAATAAATGAACTATCAAGGCATCCAAAAAAATATTTCGAAACTTATTAAGTAATTCAGCAACTCGTCCCACATGTCCATGGCCCATTTGGGACGAGTTAATGAAAATCAAAATAAATAATATTTTCATTTTGCAACTCGACCCAAGTTTCTTTTTGTGTGGAACTTTAAACTTTATCAACGTTTGGTATAGTTATTAAGACAAGATATAACAACAATCGATACAAAAGGGGCTATCAGGAATTGAAGATGGTATTTCAATCATAAGTTTACTCTGAGATAATATTAAATAGAAGTACTACCTACTTAGATATCCGGAACATTAAAAACACAACTCCTTGAACTTCTGCTAGCCTAGTACATTTTTATGGGTTTTCAATATTTTATTTAAAATACGAATCACGGATGAGCAAAATAACTTTGTCCTGATACCGAACTCTAGGTGAAATTCAATAAATACCTTCTTGGATTCATGCCCGTCTTGTACTTTTCGTAAGGTCCCTGACTAGCATAACACTAGACAATGTTGTGATGTTTAAATATTTATAAGCAATTATTTTTCCGCACTAACACTTTTACTACTGATTGTACCTTTTTCCATTTAGATAGTAACGTGGGACAGAATGAAAGTATTATTTATTCTGAGTTTTAACAACTGGTCCCAAATGGGCCATGGACATGTGGGACGAGTTGCCGAATTACTCAACTTATTAATACCTTCTCCATCACATTTTCTACTTTCGCACAAAAAAGGTGTCTACAATGATTTTATACGCACACCTCGTGTTTGCTAATGTCTCGTGAAAGCCTTCGTGAATTGTTTTCGGCCCACTCCAAATGAGTATTTGATTTCGTTGTGCGCCTTTTTATTTACGTATTTATTTACAAGCTAGCTTTAGCCCCTCACTTTGTCCGCGTCGAGTTCAAAGTAAGATTATGATCCTACGGGAACGTTTTAAATATAGCCTACTAGCAGTGGCCCGCGACTTTGTTTGCTTGCTGTGACTGTGTGAGAAAAAAAGGACGAAAATATGTCCGGACTACAATCTATGTAAACTTTTCGTGTAAATTTTATCCAGATCCGTTCAAATATCCATCCATCCAAACTTCCGCATTTATAATTTTAAATTTAGCCTATGACACACTAGGATAAAGTGGGTTCCCGTTATTTAGTGACAGAATTATCGGAATTGTATCAGTAGTGGAGAACCTTACCTCCAAACTTAGAAACACACAAAGATTTCACCTTTATAATAATGAGCAATTCTCTTTTTCAACTCTTCCCTAGTCGCTGGATAGATGGCGCTGATCTCGGTATGTTACTGCAAGGAACAGAACGTCGCATAATTTCACTTGAACTTAATGATTATATTCGGAAGCTTATCCAAACGCAAGTGTCAGTCAACGAGCGTATGTGACGTGACACATTTTTTTTTTCAAGCGTTTTGTCATTGGCACCTAGTAACGTAGTCAGTTCAACGCCATCTACCGTGTTCTTGGAAACCATTTTTTTTTTATTCTCAAAAAGAACACCTCTCATAATTTAATTGTATTACAGTGGACTAGCTATTTCCCGCAACTTCGAACCCGTTGTCAATATTTCTAATAGTTTCCCACGGGTGTATACTACCGGTATACAATATCCATGAAAAAACCAGGTCAATCAACCAGGTGTGTCAAATTTCATCCAAATCCGTTCAGCCGTTAAGGCGTGTAAATATAACAAAGAAACAGACAAATACACAGACTGAGTTACTTTCATCGTTTATTAATAGAAGTATGGAAGCTTGAATAATATATTATATCATTCATGTAAAAACGTATGTGTGTAGGAGTTTGTAATCATGTTTGGAGGATTTTTATTTGTATTTGTTTTGTATGATAATGTTAATACATACTGTACATATTTGATTTATATGATAATGTTGAATGAAGCGGTGAATAATCTCTTTGTTGTAATGTATGTAAATCGTTATACAAAGAGATAATCGACGGGAAATGTTGAAAGGAGACAGTATGATATTAAGTTTACTGATAATTAAAAAACATGTTTATTAAAGGCGTAACAATACAGTCGGCCCAACTTAAATGGGACCAGGACATGTCTGTAGCATGCCGAACGAGATGTAGGCCCGTAAAGCTCAAGATTGGTGACCTCTAACAGTGACATGGGGTCGCAACAGACCACGAAGGAGATGGCGGGACGAACTGGATGCCTTCCTTGAGAATTGGAATCCTGACCTAAGGAATGGAGGGAGGCTTTTGCCTAGCATTGAAGCAATATGGGCTAGCTTTAATTATCTAACAAAGAAGGGCAGGACCGAAAATAAAGGGCATTAAAACCCGGGGTATGGTGATCGAAATTGAGTACTTGACAAACTCTACTTTGATGGAACACGAATTCACACAAGTTGTGTTAGCAAAAAGGTTCTCCTCTAAAAGCTCTATCCAATAGTATATATCTTATGGCTATTGGTTGCCAAGAATATCTTAACTTCAGCTAGAAGAGGCTTGCTTTCTCCTAGAAGAGGTCTTTCTATTTTATCAATGGTCTTTAACGGTTTAAACATTGTTATGGTTATTTGGCTATGGGGCAAATACTTTTACTCTTCTTTTTCAATTTCGAAATTCGAACAGCATGTGTGCTTTTCGAATTTCGAACACACTGCTTACTGCTAGTGTTTGACTGGTTCTTAACTTTAAATTCGGAATCCACAAACCGACATTTGAAGTGATCGCAAACTTATCCGCGCTGAAAAAAGGCGCCGCGCCGAAACAAAAAAAAAACTCGTCCGAATGACGTCATCTATTCGTCCCGGTCCGATTCGACGCGCATAAGTGTGCGAGGTTTCACAGGATTACATACAAGTAATTCTAAAATTCGATTATTTCAGCTCCTTCGCTTCTTTCGGCTCTGATAATATTCTACCTTTAATATTCCAATTGCAACCTCATTTTCGAATGATTTAAAAAACGAATTTCTACAGAATCCTACAATAAAAAATAATGAGCAATTATAGTAACGATACAGTCATACATCACAAACATATTTATAACATGGGTCTGCGAATTTCACAATTCAATAAAAAGGTAAAATTCGGGGAATTTTATATTTTTAATCATTTTAAGACTTCAAAAGAAGCGCCGCGACTGACGGTGCTCTTAGTAATGAAAAGTATTGTTAAAATGGACTTAATATTTAATACGAACGCAATAATCATACAACTCAAAATTAAATTAAAAGTCTGTTTCACCGAAATGACACCTGAGGGTAACTCAGATGTCATTTCGGTGAAACAGAAGTTTGAGTCACTGTGCCTTAGAGTCATCAGTACTAACAGGGTTGAGGAGGTCAGACGGATCAAAGTTCACTTACATCCATTTTCAATAATTTACTGCTCGGTTTCGGAAGGTGGCTATCTCTGTCAGTAAGACTTTTATAATCTTACGGACGGTCAGAAAAAAAACGTCACAGAAAAACATTCTTTGATTTTTCTTTGAACCAAATGGGTTTATGAGCCAGGGAGAGGCAGATAAAAAAAAAAAATACAAAATGGTTTATTGTGCTAATGAGATATAACATTACATGAAAATGTGTTTGGAGCCTCCATTTAGGCAAACAATGCCTGTATTAGAAGGCTCCGCTCTTTCAACATCGTTGAAGTACACTGAAACTAACTATGTACTAAATATACCAAACTAACATGAGTTGATGTAATAATAGTGTACCTTAAGGGTAAATATGCAATGTAGTACATTTTTCCGTATTTATATTTTGCCAATAAAAACTAATCTTATGAAAGGAAAAAAAAATGTATATATAAAAATTAAAATTAAAAAAATATATTAAAAATATTTAAGTAAAGTTTGCAATTTAAATTATTAACAGTAAAAGTAAGTGAAACGGTAAAATAAAACTTGTGAAACTTATTCCCAGTCAGTAAATGTGAAGTAAAGTGTGCTGTAGTAAGTAGTGCGGTGTAATTTGTATTCTGTGGCGTAGTGTGTGGAATATTGTGAAGTGTGTGATGTGTAGTATGGTTTGTGGTGTGTTGTGTTGTGGTGTGGTGTGGTGTAGCGTGTGTGAATGGTGTGGTGTGGCGTGTGTGAATGGTGTGTGTGATAGGGTGTGTGGTGTGGTGTGTAGTTTTAAGATATGGTAGATATATGTGGTATATTTCGGTTACTCAACATGTTCCAACTTCCAGGAGTGCCTCAGTTTCCTCAAAGGTAAGTGGTTTTATCCAGTTCATTATACTTTTTTTACAGTCGTGGTAACTTTTATTATATACATTAACATGTTTGTTAATTTTGTTATAAAGCTGAATAGAGCGTTTATTGAATTGTTTGCATGCGAATCTTGTTTTAGTTTGGGGAGCTTGAAGAACTAAATCTTTTCTTCTTTTAGTTATTTCCTTTTTATTACATGGCAGGGATTTATGTTTTTTTAGTATTGTTTGGGTGATGTATAGTTTCCTTACAGAGAGCAAATTACTTATTTGATATAAGGTTGTGGTGGAAAATCTTTTATTTTTAAAATACATTATTTTATTAATGCACGCTGCGCTCGTTCTACGTTAATAAATTTTGTTTTTGCTGTACCGCCCCAAATTGGGATACAGTATAATAGTACAGACTGAGCCAGTGCCACATATATTTCATTTAAGAGATTTCTGGGACGGTTTTTAGAGCTATCTATTTTGGTTGGCACAATATGTCTGAGGGTTTTAAAGATCCAACTGAGTTTCCTTATCCTCGCAGAAATCTGCTCAAGTTGGAGATACCAGGTCAGTGCTTGATCTACCATGAGATACCACGACACCGATAGCTGGACGTAGGCATATTAACCGACAGATATATAATATATGTCACCGTAAAATTGACAAATTTACACGTTAGATTATAATCTCTCTAGCGATATTGTAAACTCTCGAAATATTGTCAACTGAACATGCGGAAGTTTCTCTGCCCCCATAATCGGGACTTAGGGCGGGTCCCCTCCCGTTAGGTCAGTTACGTTCCTTTAAACCCTGCACTCGGAAATACTGCCATCGCATGCATTTCACGAAAAATAATAAGCAGTATATTCGTTTGACAATATTGCGAGAGTTTACAATATCGCTAGAGAGATTATAATCTAACGTGTTTGACAATTTTACGGTGACAACGTCAGTAAGTTATATAAAATGACTGTTAAACTATGTATTACCTCGTTGTACTATCATTTTAATAAAATTATACGCCCCACCATTGTCGGGACCTGCTTACCATGACAAAGAGGCGTAAACAGACGCTCCGCACAAGCCCCAGTGGGTTTTCGTTCTCGATCAGGCGTATAGTGCGCCGCGGGCGAAACACGCGGCTTTTCCGTTTCACTACACTACGTCGCTAGTCATGACTCTCCAACTGAAGGGGACGGACTTGGGGATTATCTTTCTGTACGGTTTAAGTTGCTGACGCCGCGACCTACTTTCGTTAATTCATTCACCACTTTCTTAACTATAAAGTGTAATTAAAGTGTAAAAGATTTAAAAAAAAACAAAATATTGCCTGTTTTACCCATTTTTAATCAAAAATACACTTTAAAGTTAAGAAAGTGGTGAAACAACAAAAAAGAAAAAAAATCTTTTTAAATACCCGGTGGGCCAGGGCCAAATAAATTAGGGCTGAGTAAGTAGCAGATGACCCCACCTATCCACCATTTTCGTATGTTCAACGTTCTGCCAAACACCCTGTATAAGTTTTTTTAGAAGATTTTGTCTTTAAACACCTCTACGACCCCCGTACTATTCAATTCATCCATCAGCACAATGTTTTTAGTGCGTTATATTGAGGTTATAAATCATGTTTAATTTGTGGTAGCACAAAACCTGATTTATAACCTCAAAAAAAAAGTTGTTTCCCAGCAATATTTTTTGCGTAAAGTTACTTAGTTTGATGTACAGAATGCTTGGTTAACGACTTTGTGATGAGGTGGTTTACACCCTGTATAAATTTATTAAAAAAAAACTACCAATAACTACGCAGAACCCAAGTCCGTCCTACGAATTTATGGAAAATCCGCCATTTGACGCTCAAACGGACTCAGTCTAGGAAATTGTTTCGCATTTTCGTTTCCGTGTGCAAGGTGCATATTGCAAGCGATTGTAAATGCTCGCTCGACTATATGACCCGCCCAGCTGTGGCAAATCGAATAGCTGACCTCAAGTTGTTATAGCGTAGATTATGGGTTATTGGGAGTTTTACTGGGAAAATTGAGTTTTTTTATGTATTTACTTCCTAAGGATCTAGAAACTGGCGGTAAACAAGATTTTATCGTATCGATATCTGCAAACTAAAATATCAGAACACTGTAGAAATTGTAAGTATTAAAGCAGTTTTTTTTTCTGGACCTCGTGTGGAGAAATAGTGCAAAGTTCAAATTAGAAACTACTGGTACAGTTGTACAAGACGTTAAAGTTTTATTTGTTGTGTCAAGATAACATACCTCCGTCAACCAAGCATTCTGTACATCAAAATAAGTAACACTGCGGAAAATTATTGCTGGGTAACGACTTCTTATGGTGGTCACGGTTTACGGTAGCGCTCGATCCTCCCCTCTACTAGAGTGAATGGTATGTAGGTAATTCAACATACTAACACAGTTTTCGTAGATGTCACATGTCCTGCATGTCCAATTTCTTCTTCCCTGAAAACTATGACCATGCAGTTAGGTACTTGGAAAGAACAAAAGTAAAAATTACGGATTATAAAAGTCAAAAACGTAAGTATACAAACACAAACATTACCCCGATGACCGCGGTTTTTTAATACAATGACAAAATGTTCTTCTTTAGTTTATTTTTTGATTTATCTTATTCTACTTCCCAAAAAACAGTATAACCACAAAATTCCAGCAACAAACAGCTGAAACACTCACAAACCAGCAACAGAGTAGTGAATCAGTTAATTAATTTAAACATACGAACGTAGCGCAGGTTGTAATTAACGAGGCACAATTAAAGGAGGTTGGTTGCAGGTAACTGCATTACATTTGGTCATGCATGTCCGGTGATAGGGGCTGAAACGTACACTTTAAAAGAGAATTCACAAGTAATTAGTAATACTATGTTTTATGGTTTAAACATACATACACACATATACAACATGCATATAACTTGTAATGTGTGTTTTTATAATTACTTTTTTTGAATATTTTTTTATCACAGGTAAGTTCTTTCTAGAAACTGCATGGCGATTACATGGAGGCTTAGCATACCTTTTATCTCGTAATTTGTAATATTTAAAGCTTTTCTGTAGATTTCAGTCTTTTCAATCTTTGTTTTTTTTAACCGACTTCCAAAAGGAGGAGGTTCTCAATTCGTCGGAATATTTTTTTAAATGTATTTTCCCCGATTACTCGAAGATATCTGGACCGATTTGGATTATTTTTAAATAAATCAATTTAAATCAATTTATTGACACACACAAGTTACAAATTATACAAGCAAGAAAACCAAAACAATGAGCATACTAAAAGGGGTTACTAGAAGAAACCGTGGGCCCCAAACTAGGCACAGCCTGTATCTTGGTGGCCCAATTCAGACAGTAAAGGCAGATTGTGTAAGTGACTCTTCAGCGTGACGCAGCACAACAGGACACAGGTAACAGTTAAATTGAAAATTATAAATAAATAAAGAAAATATATATAAGTACCTACCTAAAAATAACAATCTTATAATTTTATAATATCAACCTATCTAAATAAATAAATGAATATAAAATAAAATAAAAGCGAAGATGAACATACAAAACGGTCTAAAGTCATAAGTTCAATCACCATTATTAATTCAAATTAAAATTCATAATTCGGAAAAAAAAAACAAAGAAATACATTAAAATCATAAATTCATTCAATAAATCAATCAAACTAAATTTTATTTTGTTTGAAAAGGTTTACTTCACAAATGGTCCCATAATCATCAAGTCAGGATCGGATGACGGAATCCTGGAGAAATAGAGAGAACTCTTCAAATTTTATAGGCACGCATGAAGAGATTTGGGTAATTTTCGGAAGAGTACTTTCTCGGAGAGGTCCTACTTCAATTTGGTGAAGATCGGATGAAGATCTTCGGATATAGGCAAAGGAACTCATTAGTAAATGATGACAAATGAACTGGGATTGCTGAAATCTCATGATGTCTGTCTGTTGTTTACACCAGTTCATAACATAACATCAAGCCAGTACGCTGTGAAGGGGTAAGCGCATGTGAACCACCAAAAAGTGAATAATAAAAACTGTTTTACAAAAAATAAAACCGACTTCTAAAGACACAAAAAAGTGAAAAATAACTTTAGCTTCAGAAGTCGGTGATTTTTGTTTGATTGATTTCGTTTTTTTGATTTATTTTTTGCAAAAATGTTTTGTAATGTCAGATAACGACAATGACAAGCCTAGGTTTTCTTTTAATTTATTGCTAGATTTAGGAGTTTTAGGTTGTATAGATTTGATGTTAGACCTTCTAGAACAGTGGTTCCCAAACTTTTTTAGACCAGGGACCACTTTGGTATGTTCATTGTTAACAGGGACCATAGGGTTCTAGATAAACATGGACACCGACAGGATTATAACTAGGGGAGTGAATCTTTAACTCACACTATACAAAAATTGGATACAGTAATGAGATCCTTTAGAATTATTACAGTGATTATATATACAAAAGCCATCGAATTGAGCTCGAAAAATTTAGGAATCATTTAGTATGAGATTCTCAAAACAATTTAGAATTTTGCGCTTGTATCTTCTGTGCAAGTTAAAAAGTACGAATAACATTTTAATCTTTCGCGGACCAGAGTCGAGGCTCCTGCGGACCACCAGTGGTCCGCGGACCACAGGTTGGGAACCAGTGTTCTAGAACAACCTAAAGTAAAAGATTCTATGAATCTGACTCGTTTCAATCAATTTCCATCGGTAAGTTATGCATGCATACTTGTTAGTTTTTTTTCCATGATTGCTGCTTGTTGACTTAATAAGTAGTTCTCGAAACGAAGACTCAGGCACTACGCAATCAGCTTTTTATCAAAAAGGCATTTTAGTTTCCCCGAAACGAATTGTGCAATCAACAGTATCTTAAAAATCGTTGTCACAATTATTAAACTACGCAGCCAACATCAAACGATGAAGCTGCACTATAAAAAAAACAAGAAGGGAAAAGAATATCAACGAAAATAAATTAAGCATCACAAACACGCGCGAACTCAATCGCTAAAATGTTGCCACAATTAAAAATTCAGTCGGAATTCCCCACCTGGCAACACTCCAAAGCGTTGAATGCTGGCCACCCAGTCGACGGCGCCGAAATAAAAATTAATTATTATTGTCCACTTTTCACTTGGCTTTATTTTACAACACTAGCTGTTTTTACGAGTACGCTCGCTCTTTTATTTAATTAATTTGCATTTCATTTGTTTATACACATGATACCTATGTTTGGGAGTGGCTGCAGTCCGAATTTCGGTGTAACTGCGTTAACAAATGGAATTGTAGGAATTAAATTGCAGGTTTTTTCCGACTAACAAATTAACTTTATCTTTTCAGGTGTAGTCATCGACGTTTTAAAAAGTTATCCTTGTAACCAGACCAAAAGCAGAAATACCACATAATGACATATACAGCTGAAGAACCAACGGAAATTGCATCTAAACGCATTGACTATTGAGACGAGGTTGAAACGTTTCAAGTTCACCGACACCCACGCTCTTTAAACTGGAACACAGCAACTTCCCTGCTTCAAAAGGAGTAGGTACGTTACTACCTCTATTCGGAATACTGGCACCTAGTATCCTTGAACGAATTCTTTCAAACGCTAAGATCTATGACTGATCCCACTTTAGCTAAGAGTTATACCTGTTTATTGTCAGCTAAGTTTCAAGTTACCAGCTCAAGACAACGACGCGGATATGGCCAAGGCACGTTCCGAGTCACTTTTATGAACCTCGATTGCAGAGATGCCTACTTATTCTAATCAGCCTGTAATATTCAAACTGCTCATATCCATGCCTCCTCTACAACATAATTTTTAGTACTGAACCCGAAAAGGGGTCATTGTACTCATCATTTTGAACAACTTTTTCTATGGGACGAACGTAGAAATCGCGAAAAAAAAATCAGCTGTTCCCTATATTTTGACGAGTTATGCGAACATAAATGTAGGGAACTGCTGATGATTTTTTCGCGATTTCAAGGTTCGTCCCATAGAAAAAGTTGTTCAAAATGATGAGTACAATGATCCCTTTTCGGGTTTAGTGTAAACAAAAAATAATGTTGTATATGACTTCTCTACGCAAAATACGCACTTTGGACGTAGAGAGCGGCCAGCAGCTCATTTTAAAATCAAAACAATACAATGACTTCTGTAATCCACCACGAAATCTTAGTTGGTAGATGTCTTATGTCTATGTTGTGAATTTTTGGTTCTGGTGTCGCGTGACCGTCATCTAACGATTCGCAGCACCCATTTTCACTTTTATCGCTTCTACCGCAAGTATTTTTTTGTGCTTTTGAAAACCTCATCTTTAATTTTTAGATATAGGTAATTATCTGGTGGAAATGGACAATAATTTTCGAAGGAAACACACAGGTAAACTTTAGGTAAAAACTAACCCTCAACAAACATACAAAATAATAGTCCGTAATATAGAAAATAAAACCGATCTGCTGCGAGAGTTAATTCCTTTTAACTGCAAATCCGCGGCAGCCATTCTGGAAACCAATAATGGCCGAAATACATTCAAAATATAATGGGCTGTTGGTACTGTGATATCGTTGGCAACTTTTTAATCGAGTTTTGAATGCGAGTCTCTGTTATTGTCATGCTAATCGGGGTTTGTGAGTTAGTCGTATCCTGTGGAGAGGTTTGTTGTTGTCTATAGATGTTGTATTGCATCACAAAGGAGCGTTATTATCGCACTACTCATTTCGCAACATCGCAGGACGCAGAAACGCAACCATCTTACTTCCATTGCGGCATTATTATCGCGACAATGTTAAACTCAAACTCAAACTCAAACTCAACTCAAACTCAAAGCATTTATTTCAACTAGACCATTACGGCACTTTTGAATGTCAAATTACAAATAAAATCAAAGCTACAGCACAGGCTACAGTCACAGTCACAAGGCATAATAACTTGAGAAAGTACTGTAGTTGCCCATTCCCTAGCGTAGATCTCTATGGAGAAGAACGGGCAAGAAACTCCATGGACACTCTTTTTAAATCAATATATTGTTACAAAATCTTGGTTACATCATTCATGTGTGATTGTGTGATTGTTGTCATTGATGTGTCATATATGTGAGAACGATGTAGAAAGACGTGCACCACATTAAGAGCGTCCAGAGAAAAGATTAAATCAACAATGTAAAAAAGAAAGAAATTAAAATTAACCATGGCAGCTAACAGATGACCAGTCCCAATTGACAGCGCCCGTTCACGAACATGACGCATGTATTACAACTGTTAAACTTCGTAGCCGTCCTATTACTTGATGTAGGTCTTAAAACAGATATCGCAATAACGCGCCTGTGTGTGGAAGGGAAGCCTATAGACAAGCCTAATCTCAGTTTTCACTAGATTTAAGCCAACATGCGATATTGCGGTATGAGTTCTTAGAAAACTCTGTCACCTTTTATTAAGGCTTTAATTAAGAACTCGCCTAGTGTTTGTGAACATAGGCATCCCTCTACTAAAGTGTCGGTTTCTCAAGTAAAAGGTCTGAAATGTAGACCACTTAAGTATTGCAACCCAGTCTAGATTTATCTTTTACGTAACCTGAAAACAAAATATAACATACTAAAGGGTGTAAAACACCTCTTCACGAAGCCGAAAGGCACTTGCTCTCCCCATCACTGCGATATTTTGTTCTACACCATACCTGGGAACCTTCTAGTTACGGAGACATGGGGGGTCAAAGTAACAACTTTTTGACAAGTTTTTTTTGTAAGATTTTGACTTTTAACACCTCCACGGCCCCGTACTATTCAATCCATCCATCAGCACAATGTTTTAAGTGCGTTACATTGAGTTCTACCACAAAATATGATTTATAACCTCAAAAAAAAAGTTGTGTCCCACCCAGCAATATTTTTTGCGTAAAGTTGCCTACTTAGTTTGATGTTCAGAATGCTTGGTTAACGGCTTTGTGATGAGGTGGTTTACATCCTGTATATGACATCTTTCCTTTATATTTGTATTATAAAAATAAATATGCATCAAAGGATCGAAAGTAATATGTGCATGGGAAACAAAAAGCATGCAATCATTTTATTTAGAAACTAAATTTTAATATAACGCCATCTATGTTAACACTCTCGAACTAAAACAAAGGCAGGGATACCAACCAGCCGGTCAGAGTCCGGAGTAAGCAGTGATATAAGTTAGCAGAAGTTAACGAGAGATGGCTCTGTTCTAAATTCTGATGTCAGTACGACTATAAGGCTAGAGGGTAAGTATATTTGACTGTCTTAACTACTACTGCCTTCTTTTAGCATAATCGGCTTACACAATCATCTCTCCCTTAGGCCACAGACTGACTAAGGGGAGTGGGCGTCGTGGTCCCAGTGCGGGACGGTGGATTTTACTTCTCCGGTTTTAAGACATGCTGGAAATCATGACTGCGGGAATAAAGCAGTGAACGAGTGGCATCTAAGGATTGGAAAGAGAAGTGTTAGCCGTCAGGCTGCGAGATGGACAAAAGACACTGTTGCCGTCGCGGGAATACTCGATCCTGGATGATGCTGGCACAAGAACGTGGAGTTTGAGCGTTGCACAAGCAAGAGAAGCCTTTACCCAGCAGTGGGTGAAATCGCACTGCGGATGATGAAGATGATGAAGACATAGGTACCGGTTCCGTCTCGATTTCCCTTCGAATTTTGAAAGCAGTGGTACCTAATTAAATAATCACTACATAAAGGGTGTAAAACACCTCTTCACGAAGCCGAATGGCACTTGTTCTCCCCATCATTGCGATAATTTTTTTGTTCTACACCATACCTGGGAACCTTCTAGTTACGGAGATATGGGGGCTCGAAGTTACAACTTTTTGACAAGTATTTTTTTAAATGCATGTCTTTTTTGTAAGATTTTGACCCCCGTACTATACAATACATCAATCAGCACAATGTCCTAAGTGCGTTACATTGAGTTCTACAACAAAACATGATTTATAACCTCAAAAAAAAAAGTTGTTTCCCAACAATAACCTTTGCGTAAAGTTACTTAGTTTGGTGTACAGAATGCTTGGTTAACGGCTTTGTGATGAGGTGGTTTACACCCTGTATAATAAAACAACGTCCTCCGACGCTTCTGTCAGTCTGTTCGCGATAAACTCAAAAATTGCTGCACCGATTTTCATGCTGTTTTCACCAACAGGGGAAGTGGTTGTCGAGGAAAGTTTTAGAATATAACTTGTGAAGTGGGCAGCAGCTAGTAATGAATAAAAATAATAAAGAACCTGTCTGGGCACGAACCTACGACTTATATTACAAATCTTAAATCTTAAATGACGACGTGTTCCACTGGGCTCTCGTTCTATGAAGATGATACAAGAAAAAGTGGACGTATAAAAAATGCACATTGACCAACAAACCGATTAATGATCGGTAATTACTGCGGTAAGCCCCCATAAAAAGACATCAATTTAAACAATTACTAAACCCATAATAAAGATTGAAAGTGTAATTAATAGTTCTAATATTAGTGAAATCTCATCACTATTCCCATCACGAGCAGCAATCCAATTTGCATGTTATAACAGTATGTTGTGTTAATGCAGGAAGAGCCGTCATGATAGTATGAAGGTAGACATTGGCTATGGTATCTATATTGTGACATGCTTGTGGCTATAAACAAAATCAAAGCATTTATTTCAAGTAGGCCAGTTACAGGCGCTTTTGAATTGTCGAAACAAAGATAAAATTAAATGCAGCTACAGCCCCAGTCACAAGACATAAAAACTGTGAAAGTACTGTAGTTGCCTATTCCCTAGCGTAGATATCTATGGAGAAGAACGGGCAAGAAACTCTCCATGGACACTCTTTTAAATCATAATTTTGTTACAAAATCTTGGTTACATCATTCCTGTTGAGATGGTGCATTATGTGAGAACAATGTAGCAAGATGTACACGATAAAAGTGTCCATAGTAAAAACAAACAAAAGCAATTCAAAAATAAAATAATTAATTTAAAAAAAAAAACAAGCCGTTGCAACCAAGAGCTGACCAGTCCCAACCGACAGCGCCCGTTCACGAACATGACGCATGTATCAGCACCATTCAACGCAACCATTTTGAAGGGAATTAAATGACCCGACACACGCGCCACCATCAGCATGACATTTGAGTGAGCATGACATACTGTTACCCGCCAGGGCACATTCAAGTCAAAAAATAAAATCTAAATAAAAGCTAAATAATAACAGCCGCTGGGGCCGATCTTTAGGTTAACCCGTGCTTGCCTAGGTAGGTCTGTGGGTGGGTGATCACCCTTACATAGCGAGTTTCCTCCGCGCCTCGGAAAGCACGTTAAGCTGTTGGTCCCGGCTGTCATTTGTCCATCTTTGGCAGTCGTTACAGGCGGTAGTTGCGGTAGTTAGTAGCTCAAATTCTGACAACCAGTCTTACCAAGTGGTATCGTATTACCCAATATTTATTGGGTTGTGGAGGTCAGATAGGCAGTCGCTCCATGTAAAATACTGGTATTCAGTTACATCTGGTTAGACTAGAAGCCGACCCCGACGTCGATTGTGAAATGGTGGCCTATGCCCGGGACATTCCTTTCTCTGTAAAACGAAGTCGAAAGACAAGAGGTTCTCTCAGTCAAAAAAAGTTCTTCTTAATCATTCGTGAATGGTTCATCTTGGTCGTTGGCCTTGGTCGGTCTTATTTGCTTTCCAGCCATAATATAAAGCTGTAGAGTTTGTATGTTTGTTTGGTTGAACGCGTAATTATCTACATGATAAATTAGATCAGTACACTTATAGTACTAACGGGATTATTCCCACGATCATGATGCTTGAAACAAAAGAAAATCACGGATATTATCCCGTAAGTAATTTAAGTGTAGTGACAAACCGTGAAAGGAAGTGCAAATTAGATCAGCCCTGAAAAAAAAAAATGAGACATAGTTCTCCGTAGAGTCTATTTCCCACTTGAGTCCCTAAACAGCGTCAACAAACCACTACTAACCCTCAAATAGCCCATACTTAGATGCTGAGTCATCCTCTACTAGGTATCTCAAATGCATCCAAAGCTACATCGTCGAAGCTATTCGTAAACACTATCAAATATAAACTGCCACACATTCCTAAAATGTCTTCAATGTCTGGTGGCAAAACAAATGAACGCGAACAATTAATTGTGTAGCCAGCGGTCGACGATCGACCTATTAACCTAGCCAGGGGTGCACAACATTTTGTATCGATGTTGTGTTCTCTTAAATAATCGTGGTTATTTATAGAGTTCTGTTGTCCACGTCCTAAGATTGTAATGGTACCTACTTTTTGAATGTTAGACCATTTTTTGAAATTCTGTTTATGTTTAAAGTTAAACGGAGATCATTTTAAAACACTAAATAAACCCATATTAGGATTATATAATAATTGTCTAAGACAATATTCGCGTTATTTTCAACGATTTTATGATTCGGTCGCTAACACAACGAAACTATGTCCACGAAAGAGTTGCAAATTATTCTATCTACAGGCCACATATATTGAAATTAAAAAAATGTCGAGCGCTTCTCTCTTTTTCGCGATGCGCCACGACCTTTCGCGCACGCGTACAACTAGTCTGCTGCGCGCGCGCGCCCTGACGGACGTACTTTGAGTATATTCAAAATGGCGCCGGTCGAGATAAACGGATAACGGTTGTTTATCAATAAAATTAAAATAGCTTTAATTGTTTAGCTCTAGAATAAAAATAAGGTTAAGCGGTGAGAACGACCGACGAAAATAGATAGTTGCTTAGTGATATTTTTATCAGTGAGTTTGATAAACGACACTGAAAATAAAAAAAAATACTAATTTGGTCTTGAATAAAAAGTAAGAAAGAGTATAGAGATAAAGTAATCATTCTGAAAACTTAGTTATTTTTTAAAAAACCAATGGAATAAACCTAAATTGTGGTAATTTGTTAAAGCTACTTCCTAAATAAATAAAAATCCGCAATCAGAACGCAGGAAATCATAAATCAAGTAAACTTTCTTTAACGCGAACACTTCCTGTCAAGTCTAAAATGTGATTGAAACCTTTTTGCTGATCAAGAACTGTTTTAAAAGGACAAGTGGTTGTGTCTAAAGGATTCAAAACTATAAAAATGTTGTGGTTCTGTCTGCTATTAGCACTGGGGCTAGCCAGTTCCCAGATTGCAAACGAGACTGAACAAGTTGCAAATATGATAGGGTAAGTTTTAGTCCTTTTGTTCTCTTTCCTCAAGGCTGATGCTTAAGGGTAGCCCAACATACTTACATATCATCATCATCATCATCATCATTATCATCATCACCGTCAGCCTATAATGTTCCCACTGCTGGGACACGGCCTCCTCTCAATGAGAGGGAATGGGCTATCTACCACGCGAGCCCAGTGCGGTTTCTTATATGTCACATGTCTTCGAATTTGTGGTTCTAGGACATGCCAGTTTCCTCACGATGTTTTCCTTCACCGTTTTGAGAGCAGCGGTGATGAAATAAATTACACAAAGTAATGCGCCTGTCTGGGTTCGAACCCACGACTTACTGTTCGTAAGTCGGGGCCGCCACCACTGGGCCACCGCTGCTCCACATACATATAGGTTTACATATTAGGTACAGAGTTATATCATCAAAATCATCAATTCATCTTCCCTCAAGTTCATAAAGGTGAAGGAACTGTTTTTTCAAGGTAAAAATTATTCCTCAACCTTTATGAAATTGCAGGGTTATATTGATGATTTTGATTCTGTGACTACATACATCTTACAGTCGCGAACAATATTTTAATCAACATACAACTTAGCACTGGCCTGCAAATTGCAAAACATAAGAAAATTTGAATATCGCGGACTAACCTGATGGTTTCACCTTCAAGCGCGGTTTCCACCGCGAAGGGGTAATGAGCCGAAAATGGTTAGGGAAAGCGGACTTTGTTTTCATGAAATAGGTTTGCGTTTCCATCAAGAAAGAGTTAAGTCATCTGATTCCCACCGCAATAGAGAAATGGAACAAGAATGAGCAGAGCGAGCTCATTGAGCAGCGGGCAAAAAGATTAAAATTATTTTAATCTTTTTGCCCGCTGAGTCATTTCCGCGCGACTCTTTGTTGGTGTAAACACACATGTTAGCAGTTTTCTCTTGCGAGGTAAAATAAGTCATTTATGGTTCCGCTGCGCTTGTGATGGAGACCGGGCTTAACTTTGGTAAAGACGCCCTGTAAAAATTCAGTTCTCTGGACTCTTCTGGAATATCTATCTGTGTACTGTATCCGCATTCACTCCGCAATTAGTCGGTTCCGCCCGGACATATCATACGAGAGACGTGATCTGGCTTTCGATCAATCTCAAATCAAGTCTGTGCTTTGGTGGAAACCTCTCTCAGGGCTCTGTGTCTTCACTTAAACCGACATTTAAAATCAAACTGTAGCCAGACACGGACAGGCAGACGAGAGATAAACGGTATCTGGGCACGTTCTTAGGGTCCTGGGTTCGAATCCCGGTAGGAGCAAATGTTTGTGTGCTGAGCATGGACATTTGTTTCCGAGTCATGGATGTTTATATTTCCAATCAAAAAGTATATAAATGTATATCAACTATCTGGTGTCCACGACACAAGCCTTGCTTAGTGTGGCACTAGATGACGCTGTGTGTTAATCTCCAGAGATAGTACGACCGGTGCAGCATTATTATCTTCTTCCATTAGTCATTCTTCTATATTAGCCATCATCATTCAATGTCAACTTTCAGCACACAGTTCATCAATCGTTTCTTTGTTATTCCCCAACTCTTTTACTTATCATCGTCATCAACATTCTCTTGTCCTGATACCAAAACAGCAGTGGACGTCTTTCGGCTGAAATGATGATTATGATGTTGAAGTTTGACATATCACTTTCTTGTCAAGTAACGCCACCTTGAACCTTCTACAGGTCATACTATATAGGTTGCAAACCGATTCATCACGAAGCCATCAACCTACCATTATGTACACCAAACTAAGTAACTTTAAAAAATTATCGCTGCGAAACGACTTTACTTAGGGGTAAAATTACGTTTTGTGGTAGAACTCACTGTAACGCAGTCAAAACATTGTGCTGATGGATGGATCTATCAGCACAGCGGGGGTCGTGAAGGTGTTTATAATAAAAACTAGCTTCTGTCCGCGACTTCGTTTGCGTGAAGTTTGGATATCGCAACGCATCGCCTGCTCAACGGAAACTTTTTTCTCGCTTGCAACATTTCTTATTGCTGCTCCGCTCCTATTCTCTATTGGTCATAGCGTGATGTTATATTACGTATAGCCTTCCTCGATAAATGGACTATCCAACGCATTAAGATTTTTTCAGTTCGAGCCAGTAGTTCTTGAGATTAGCGCTGAACGCGCTAATCTCAGGAACTACTACCAAACCAACAAACAAAATGAACTTTTCTGCTTTATAATATTAGTATACATAGATATTACATTAAAAACTGTTTTTATTTTTTAACTTTTGAAAAAGTTGAAACTTTGACCCCCAATATTTCTGTAACTAGAAGGTATGGTCTAGAACAAATAAAATACCGCAATGACGGGGAGCATAAATGCCTTTCACCTTCGTTTAGGGTTTTTTTACACCCTCTATCAGAGTTAGGTTTAGGTACGATTGATAAACAACTATTCCTGATGTTAGATTTATTCCCGGGTTGAGTAAACTTTTGTTGAGTTTTTCTACAAGCACGAAGTTTGAATTTGGGTCCGGTTGAAAATTAAAACGAACGACAAACTGGCGCGAATGCGGATGCTGCGAATTTCATGGACTGCACGCCGGACCAACTTGTCCATTCTTCAATCAATCAATCAATCAATAAGCCCTCTATCCTGAACGTTTATCTGTTGCAAAATGTGTGTTTTCCTCATTTAGAGGATATCTCTGAGTTCAGTGTGCCTTTTGGCAAAGGCCTCCTCTAACATTTTCCATTCTTAAGGAGCTCCAAATAACCACAAGACTATCCGCTGTTTTCTTCCAGCGCATTCTTAAGTATTTTGGACATGTCGCTCGTAAAAACCCTGGCAATGTAGAAAAGAAAGAAAGAAAGAAGAAAGAAAACATATTTATTCGGCACATGCCATAAGTGCACACAACCAATAAAAAAATGAAATAAGTGAAAACAACATAAAAACTTAAATGTATTCTGTAAAACTAAAAACTAAAAAAAAAGAAAATGAAATTGTGCGTCTCACGGCTGCGCCCAATAGACCACGCCGTAGCTCACATACCCGTTGGTCAGACCGAGTAAGGACGCTCACTGGTCTATCAATAGCCGAAGCTTTTAAGACCGCCGAGGACAGAAAAACGTGGAAGAGCATAGTGCATCGAATGGTCAGTACCTCAGACTAGACACGACCATCAACAATGAAGATTAACGACTAAGAAGAAGAATCTTGCGAACTATGAGTGTACGGTCGACCAAGCTATTTGGTTTACAGTTAAACCCACAAAATTACATCATAAAATGTAAACCAAATAGCTTCTTCGACTGTACCATGGTACACTCTCAAATCAAGGAAATTCAAGCGTCGTGTTATGATATTACGAGTATGGTAAATAGCTACACATAGCAAATGAGATTTTTGTAGTGCGTAAACTCAACTGGTGTATTACTTCGCCTATTTATTCATGCTTGCTTCACAAAACATGAACATCTAGGTATGTTGGTGTGTCCTACAAACCTATCTAATTTGCAGTGTGTACCTACCCAGATCGGTATGTCAATGTGACTCTCAATTTACCCGTATCAAAGGACCAATTGACTGAGCTTTATTTACCAATCTAAACTGTGACTCATTTTGCCTTTCCATGCAAGGATTGCATGCGATACAGACATAACATTAGTTTTATTTGTTGTGATTAATTACAGCAAATGAAATAATGTAATTACTTATCCGCACGTTCTACGTTTACCATTATAAGGGATGCGACATACAGTCACGGTATAATTAAACGAAGACCTATGTTTAGCATAGATAAATTCTTCTGCTAGCTTCAGTTAGTCACTAAAATAAAATTTAACAGAATAAGAACTCCACCGTCTTTACAAAAACCACAATATTCTTGGGCGGACTTGCCAATAACACTTTTGCGATGTTAAGTAGAAATATACCTAATCTATTTCATAGCAGAAAGCTTATTACTGGCCTGAAACAACATCAAGTTACCGCGTACCCCTTGCGTAATCAAAAATCCTACTAAAAAATATAAAGTTTGCGAGTATATGAATTTATGGCTGTTTGCTACTCTTTCGCGCAAAACTACTGACCGGATCTGGATGAAAGGCACACATTGGATACTTTTTGTCCTGCGAAGCCACTAATTGTATATTTCTTCGTCAAGGACTAGTGCTGGTCTCAAAAACTGGTATCTGTAGTTCCATGAAGAATTTGGGAACTTATTTTATTCTTCGACCGTAACGTGAGGGTACATCAAAGGACACTTAGTTATTTGTTTTTTATAAGGCTTCTCAACGATGAGTACACTGTTGCATTTTAATTAATTGTACATTGCAAACTTAAGAAGCCTGCGGAGCATGCGAATTTAATACAAGCGCAATCCCAAAATAATTTGTAAATCAAACATATTCATACTTAATAAGGTAGTGTGTATTTATTTTGATTGGATTACAGAATATATAGGTCTCCAAACACATATTTTGAATGTACACTGATTTAAAAAAGAGTAACTAGAAAAAAAATCTATAGAAATTTTAAAATCCTCATATCTAGTCTTTATATCATTGTCCTTTTTAAATATTTATTTGGGAACATCATTATGATTATTCTATAATACAATCGAAATATATACACACTACCTTAAGAAAATGTTGTTTTTTCATATGATTTTGGTATTACGTTTGTTTGAAAAACGCATGCTCCGCCGGCCCCTTAAGTCTTAGTGCATCATCACCTTTACTAAAGTCTCTGTGTTCAATTTGCTATTTTCGACTTCATGAATGGAAACATTGAACCAGCCTGTAACTCCATACATACAGCTCTGCGGCTGCTTGTTTTAATAACATCCAGATGTACGTGTTTCTTAGAAAAAGTTAACGAGTGCATTCATACGGCGGTTATTTGAAACCTGATTAGAGTAGCTTCGAGTTCTGTGGTCAGCAGAATATGTAGTTAGTGATGAGATTAAGTAATTCGTTATTCCGGTTATATTTCCCCTCAAGGTACATTGGAAGACCAGCGTCAGACAGCTTCATCACCCGTCTGGCATGAATGCTGAAATGAACCTTTTTGGCGCAGCCGTGAGGCACACAGCACATTTCTACTATGTCCTACTCATTGTTTTGTATCTTTTTTATTTATTATTGTGTGTGTGCTTTATTAGCTGACGTCAAATAAATATTTTTCTATCTTTCTTTATTTTTATAGATACTGTCATTGTTAACACGATTAACTAATATGGATTTTGATTGAAACCTGACACGATCACGATTTCATAAAAAAGGACCTACGCCAAAAAGGTATCCGAGCTGAATCCTGAATATTGCTGAATCCTACTTACCAATAAACTCGTAAATCAAGACAGATTTTTCTCGCCAAGATCTCGCAAAGAAAGCTCAGTAATAGTGGTCACCAGTGGCCCGAAAAGCCTGACAACCAGTCTTACCCAGTACCAACTGGGTTGTGGAGGTCAGATAGGCAGTCGCTCTATGTAAAATACTGATATTCAGCTGCATCCGGTTAGACTGGAAGCCGACCCCAATACATATACCTAGTTGGGAAAAGGCTAGGCAGATGATGAGAGCTCAGGTACTTTTCATTCACCCTGTGTTCAGAGAAAGGAAGTAGCGACATCTTTTTTAAATCAACTCCAAATGTATTTTTGTCAAATTTTGACAGGGATTTCGAAATCTATGCAGATGTACAGATGATAATGTGGCAATACACCCAGTAATTATTAGTAAAGATAATTATTAAATGTAATAAACAATTTAGCTGTTAATTAAGTTAATTACCTAATTACCATCGACCTTTATTTTTATAGCTAAACAGATCTAGTAAGTTAGGTAAGTAATAAGCGATATCCGCTTATAAATGTGGCGAATATCTCGTTTTAAGTGGAGTAAAATTAAATGTCTCCCAACTTCCGCTTATTGAACGAATGCTAAATACATGTTTTTCATTATGTAAATGCAAGTTTGTTGCTTTACCCAGAGGTGTTATGCTTCTTACTGCTATTTTAAGATCAAAAATTTTAGTAGCTGAAGAATTCTTCTGCCGTGAGATATTACTCCCAAATGTTAGCTTATTTGAATTCCTTGGTCGATTAGCCAATCGATTTTCAAGTTATCCTTTGAATCTTTGACAGCGACCATGAGGACCTCATCAATGGACCTCATACTGACATAGCACTTCGGCTTTTAAGTCTCAGATAGCACTCTGAGATCAGGTATCTTTCTCGATGTCGATTCCGAGAATGCTTGAGTTAAATTCTTTACTTCGCAAGCAGCATCTTCTTTTTTAGAGACGTGTACCAAGACAAAGTTAGTCAATACTTATTAAGTTATCAAATACTCAACAAAATTATAACACACAGCTCTTTTTTTAATAAAGCACAGATACAGAAGCGATAAGTTCACGGTGAATGAAATGTATAATATGTGACAGTAAATAATATATATATATTTACATATATATAGGTATAATAATGGGGGCTCCTCTAGTACGATGGTACGTACGGAGCCCTTCTTGCGCAAGTCCGACTCGCAATTCGCTAGATTTTTGTTTTAAAACAAAGTTGGTCAATACTTATCCTTTACTTACTAAGTTACACTAACAAATAACAATTGTAAAATTAAAATGCAAGATCACGACTCGGCTACATTTTTCTTCCATTACAAAATCACCATGCAAACGACAAAGGAAGAAGAAAATCATTTACATAGAATTACAGGTTATCATTTAACCATCACAGAATATATTTATAGACCTATGGTTGATATCCAAGGCCGATTGGACCTTGATTTTTATGTCCGCCATTACGAGGAAACGGCTATTCAATTGATCTCATCATTTTTTGTTCCATGGTATAATTGTTCCCTTCGTGTGGTTTAGACGTGAGGCATCAAATGTTATGGGACGAATAAAAACGTTCGTGGTACGTCCCACTCCCACGCAGATAAACGTTTTTACTATACCGATTCCGGACGTCGATGAGATGTATTTGAATCGGATTAGAATTTTGGAGATACCCATGGATTTATCTCGTATGTTCATCATCTGGCTAGCGTTTTCCCAATTTTGTTAGGGTCGACTTCTAGTCTAGCCGTATGCAAATTCAGTAAAAAAAGTATCGGGAATGTATGATTTGTTTATGGCCCCAAATTCAATTTTTTTTTTTTTTTTGTTAGATTGGCACAACTGTTTTCCATTTTGGCGCGGAGTTTGAGTTGCATCAGTTCTGTTATTTATATTAAATACAGTGCTGTTTTTAGTTATATCATATTAAGTGTGTAATTGTGTTTATCGAATTTCATTATGGACAAAAAAATCGAACAAAGAGTTTGTCTTAAATTTTTTCATCGCCAATAGAATTTCGTTTTCGGAGTCACTGAAAATGTTACAGAAGGCTTACAGTGAATTGACTTTATCAAAAACACGTGCTTATGAGTCGTACAAAGCGTTCAAAAACGGTCGAGATGTGATGGAAGATTTGCCTCGCTCTGGTAGGCCATCAACGACTGCAACTGAAGTTAACATCGCAAAAGTGAAGGAAATAGTGTCTTAAAATCTTCTGTATCTCACGAGTCGATCCGTACCATTTAAACCACTGGTTCCCAACCTGTGGTCCGCGGACCACTGGTGGTCCGCAGGAGCCTCGACTACGGTGGTCCGCGAAACATTAAAATGTTATTCGTACTTTTTAACACAGAAGATGCAAGCTCAACCCAACCTAATTGAACCTAGCAGAGGCAAAATTCAATTTTTTTTTTGAGAATCTCATACTAAATGATTGTTAAATTTTTCGAGGTCAATTCGATCGCTTTTGTCCAAATTTTGTATAGTGTGAGTTAAAGATTCACTCCCCTAGTTATAATCCTGTTGGTGTCCAAGTTTATCGATGACCATAATATGGTCCCTGTTAACAATGAACATACCAAAGTGGTCCCTGGCCTGAGCAAGGTTGGGAACCACTGATTTAAACTAATCATTTGGGTATGAAACCTGTTACCGCTCGGCTAGTTCCAAAAGACTTTTATGAAACGCAGTGTTACTGGTGACGAGACGTGAGTTTACGAGTTTGACATGCAAACTAGTCAACAAGCTTCGGAGTGGCGCCTTCCAACTGAACCGAAACCGAAAAAAAGAATTCGCGGCGAGAACTGAACTCAATTCCGGAAACAGCGTTTAAAAATGTTTTGATGATTGGATTATTCGTTGGCGTAAGTGTATCGTTTTTGTAGGAGCATACTTTGAGGGTGATAAAATAAAATTTGAGGAATAAGAAACATTTTGTGTATTGTTGATCTTTTCCCGTTACTTTCTTGACAGAACCGTACTTGTATTTTACATGGAGCGACCGCCTATCTGACCTCCATAACCCAGTTAGTCCTATGTAATACGATACCCCTCGGTAAGACTGGTTGTCAGACTTTAGGTACTGTCAGTCAATTAAACCACACATGATAAACTAGAATCTAAAATCAGTACCAATTTGAAAGCTAGATTATAACGTGCCCCATAATTCATAACCAATATGTTAATAACTCTGAAACAGAAGGACTGAGATTATCATCTGCCTATAGCCTTATCGCAACTATGTTGGAATTCCAGTCAAACCGGATGATGAATACAAGTATTTTACATGGAGCGACTGCCTATCTGACCTCCACAACCCAGTTAGTACAGGCTAATACGATACCACTTGGTAAGACTGGTTGTCAGACTTCTTGGGCCACTGCCTACCTGTAACGACTGCCAAAGATGGACAAATGACAGCCGGGACCAACAGCTTAACGTGCTTTTCGAGGCACGGAGGAAACTTGGTATGTAAGGGTGGTCATCCATCCACAGACCAACCTAGGAAAGCATGGCTTAACCTAAATATCGGCCCGAGCGGCTCACGTACGTACAGTCAGCAAAACAGTTAGGTTTACAGGCTAGTAATCTTCTTTCAACTATTGTAAATGGAAAAGTGTTATTATCAATATATTTGCAATTTCATCCAAATCCTTTCATTCGTTTCTGCGTGAAAAATTAACAAAAATCGATCTTTACAGACTTTTACGGTTATAAAAGTCGTAAGAAGATTGCTAGCCTGCATACCTAATTGTTTTGCTGACTGTACATAAAAAAAATCACGCAAATGAAAACGCGGACATTGAGCATAAAAAGTAACGGTTTGCGTGTGTTCGTAATTCTTCTCCTCCTAAGCTCCTGGCTTGACCAAGAGTTATCTAGGTGAATAAAAAACAAACATTAATGTTTGTTTTTTATTCACCTAGATAACTCTTAGAACCCGCTAGTTAGCGCAAGTATATGATTGTACCATGGCGCTATATAATTGTCAAGATTCTTTTTTGCGACAAGACAACGTCTGTCAAACCACTGAGTAATTTTTAAAATGTGATATGCCCATGTCTGGATTTGCATCTGGATTTGCATTCAATTCGTTGACTCTGAGATAGTGTAAGCCGTATTACAAAATGCCGCGCCGGATTGTAAAACGTAGACATTATGTAATACGGCGTGCTATACGAATTTGATGCGACATAACCATCACGTCAATTACTTACCCAACAGAACTCACTAAACACCTTCCATCTTCTTTGCAGGAACCCCTGCACGGACAAGAACCACCTCTTCCTGGCTCCAGGGGTGTTGACAGCAGGCGGTATGAACCGCGCGTGCGTATCCAGGTTCTACACTGACGGACCAGCTCACTTGCTGCTCACCTTGTTGACTGAGGATCGGCAGACGACCACAGCTTCTTCACTGCTTTCAGGTCATCTATATAAAAATAGTTTTTTCATCCCCCCATCTCGGAAAGAGTATTTTTGCTCTTCGATATCTGAGTGCAAAAGCCGTTTTTATCGTCATGAGGGTAAAGTATATTTGAATTTAGAACATCGTGTGCACTAGGCATGTGAATTCAAAACATCATTAAACCTATTTACTTCTACCTCTATGGTGCCGAATTTAACATACATTTTTTTTAATTTTTTAATAACTCGGAACCTTCTTGGTGTACTTTTTTTTAATAAGTATGTTTTGCGCGCGCCATTTTCTTTACGTCATATTGTTAACTTTAGGTTAAAAACAATTAATCCAACTTGAAAACAAGTGAAAACCCTAAAATGACCACTCAATTATCTATCGACGAGGAAGTTTATTTGACGCCAACAGAATTAACTGAATTTGTTAATAATGCGCAATTATTTTTTCGCGTTTGTTCATTTCCTCGCTGAGGTGGGATGAAAAATTACGTGTTGCACTCGAGTGCAAAGATTTTTCACCTCGTGCTCTTTTGATTCTCTCGCTAACGCTCAAGATTCTAAGGTTTGGAACTTTGCACTCTTGTATAACAAATAACTATTACCATTGAGTTTAATTCAGTATGCTGTTGTGTCCAATTTGGCTAAATTTTTCATTGTAGCTGCCTCGCTAGTCTAGTTGTCGTATACGTTGCAGAGCATGAAGTACTGAGTTCGATTCTTAGCTCGGAAAACTTTGATTGGGTTTTTCCATCAAAAATCATCATCAGCCGGCAAAATTTTGATTTGGGCCCGTAGTCTATTAATTATAGGGACACGAATTTTAAAGGAAATAGATGCTTCACGATATTTTTTGTTTCATTGTCATTTTACTTCCAGATGATGGTGGATGCATAGATATGAATGTTCCTTCGCTACCAAATACAAAAGCTGACTTGGTCGTCAACATCAGGTGAGAATAAAGACAAAGAAAAGGGATGGTGAAGTTAATACTGATATTAGAGTTGATGGCAGACCCCTGACGGTTTAATTAAGTCTCTTATTTTCAGTTCGCTTCCTTAAACTGTTGGATTTCATTACCCGATGCAATGGAGATTGAAAATAAACGAAAGCTACCCAACCTATCTTTTACCCCCAGGTACCCTGACGCCCATTGCGTGTGGGAGCGTCAGATGCCCGTGCGCATCTCCAGCGGTCGCGTGGTGGTCCTGTCCTCGGAGCGCGCGCGCTACCGGCCCGGGGAACTTCTGCGTCTGCGCGTGCTTGCACTCCGACAGGACCTGGCACCGTCTAAAAAATTGGTGAGTACCTAAAGTAGAAGGAGAGGGCTTATTTATTTATTTGAACTTCATGTACAATAGTGGTACATAGGCTTGACTGACGATGCAATATTACTGCAATAGTGGAGTATTTTTTTTATGTGACATTCGTCGTACCACATATTTTCGTGATTTTTTACGATGCATGTCATAGATTTCTGGGATACCTACAGCGCAGCAACGCGACTTCGTATCGTGTGTATCTGTTTTAGCCCGAAAAGAACCTTACTGTCCAATAGTATTATTAGTATTGTCCAATAGATGGTCCAATGGAATCCAAGGCATACTACTCAATAAAGGAGTTTATAGATGACAAATCGTTTGCAAAATAAAATTATTCGCTCGCGTTAAATGTAGGAAACCAAATATATAAATAAATAATAGTACATAATTTAATAATAAACAGTAATATAATATAATAATAATAAAACATAGTTCTAATAATTGCAAAATAATTATCTACAATAAAGTAATCGGTATACATAACTCATTACACCTAATACACAGACCTAATAATTTTAAAATATATAAACATAATTAATCATAATCTATATACATCATACATCTAATAATTTATAGTACATAATATTATTGAATTGGTCTTCCTCTCTCCTAATGTTGCTGTGCCCGACAGGGTCCATATTGATTTTATATTATTTTGATAACACCATCTATGTAATACATATGGAATGCAATAAAGATTTGAGTATTGAGTATAGATAAAGTCGTTCATGTGCCATTGGAATATGACTTTATTCGCCTAGTTCTAAGTTGTAGTTATTCGGAATGTTTACTAACAATCACGGACACAACGGAATTAATATTGTTGACATCGTAAAACCGTCCTCTGTTTTCATGTTTTCTACCCATATAAACTCAATGCGCATCACAAATATCTACCAAACGCGTGTTTATTAGCATGATCTCGTTCAGGGCCGACCTCCAGCAAGGTCTTCACGACCTTACATCTCCGTAATATATTGTATTGTTGAATATTTTTTAACGGATCACTATTGTGGAATTTAGACAATGTCACATCCTCGATTATTTTACTTCCTAGGTACCTATATGACGTTTTGGCGCGACTTTGTGTGCATAATTTTTCGTGAAATGCTTTCGTGAATGTATATAACATTTCGGTTTGTCTAGGCCCTAGGACATTTTAAAACTGGCTATTTCAGCGTTCTACAAGATGTGCTCCAGAATAAATGTACTTGGGTAGGAACAAGAGAAGTGACTTCTAACAGAAATTATGCTATATTTTCTTTATTGTGTGGTTAGTTAAGTCCCTTTCCTGGTTTCAGAGTTTTAAGTATGCCATCCGTGGGCCTCTGATGTGGCTTAACTATACTTAAGAGAATAACGATGTGTAGTGTTTTCTAAATAGAATAAACATATGGTTATTAGGTATTATTTCCATTTGTTTCAATGCCTCTATTTTCACTAAACTCTCATTTAAGGCGTCATGTAAAAGTACACAATCCTGCTTTCGAAGCAGTTCTACCACTTGTAACTGTTGATTACTCTTGTATATAAATATAAAACGTTTCTCGTAATATATCTGTTTGTATAGCAGATATCTTTATAAGGTCAGGGCTGGCTGTAATTTATACGATGAGGTTGGCAAAGCCGTAGCCCGCTCTTAAAATTTCTGAGTTTGAGCTCTTTGTTAAAGCAAATTGTCGGCATTGATAACCCAATGCCGACAATTTGCTTTAATTCGTCGGCATTGGGTTATTGTTCCCTTTGATCAATCTGTCAGAGCAAGTTCTGAGAAGTCCTATTCTACCATACATATTCGGGCTGCCAACAATATCACTGATCACTTGCCAATTGCTTCATCATCATCAGTCTTTTGCCCTTATACCAATTTATCTGAAGTCGGAGCAGCATGTCTTCTTTTTCCCTACTTCCCTATTACTCGTCATCTCATCATTTCAGCCGAAAAACGTTCACTGCTGGACATAGGCCTCCCCCAAGTGTCGCCACAGTGTCATCTCATTAGACACTTATTTTCTTGCCATATCATTTTTATAACACAGTCCTTTTATCGTTACTTTTGTCTTCCTCGACTCTAGTACTCATAACTTCCCTCACGACATTTTCCTCATTCCTCCGCATCACATGTCTATACCACGACAACCGATTACCACACAACTTTTCAGCCAACGGTGTCACTTTCAGACTTCCTCTTATTTATACTCATTTCTTACTTTATCAGTTCGCGTAACACCACACAATATCTCCCGACTCCCGTACCATTCTCATCTCCGCGACATGCAAATGGAAGGGATGAATGAAATCCCTTTCTTTCTTTATTTTTCCCTGATAATTTCGTTCTAAAATATCTTGCCATCCCTAGAATACCCGTATCTTGTAGTATCTCTTACACAGAAACGGGTTCTGAATACATAAACAGTAGCAGTTTATTCCCGCTGCCTAGATCCTGAGCTGGTTATAAAGACGAAGATTTACTAGAACCCCCGACAGATACAAACATTTTATTACACAAATTAATACTGACATTGGTAACATGGTCTGTTACTTTTATTTTGGGTATCAGGTAAATTACTACAAACATGTTGTTTATATTTGAAGCACTTATAGTTTTCTTTTACACGGTTCTCTAATTTGTACCATCAAACTCACTGACTCATTCATGAACTGGGGCTATTGCAGTCCACAGCTGGTACCAGGCATCTCCCTAGCCGCCCCACACTACCCAGTGCTCCATCTTTTGCATTCGGTTTGATGCAATCATTCTCAAGATAGTCAGTCCAGCTTTCGGTAGCTGGGCAACGTCAAAAAACAAAAGAAACTCAATGGAAAAGGCAAAAAGTAAAAAAAAAACTGTTCAGCAAATACTTCTTTAAAATACAGTTACCGCTGTCTGCTTTTGACGACCAAAAAAAACGCCGACAACTATACGAAAAAGCATCGTATTTATAAAAATAAACATTGACTCGGCACAAAAGTGTCGCTCTCAGCAAATAAAAGAATGTTGGTAAATCATAAGTTTGTCGTGCCAGTGACACAGTTTGCGAACTTGTTTATATACGAATACATACGTGATGCAGAAATGTGAATACTTACTATATTATTATTATACATATATTAATAAGAGCTTTTTTCATAATGTAAAATGCCTGTCAAATCAACTCCAAAATGGTGGCGGCGCAAGATTGACTGTGAATCCTATTTCTTGCTCAGACCCTTGAGTACTCGTATTTGATTAAACTTTAGCATTGCCAAAGAACGAATGATCATAAAAACATTCTACAATAAACTGGTGGAGTGTTTCAGAGTTCTGCAAGAACAGTTTTTCAGGGTCAAAAGTAGTATACATTTTAAATAGGCAATGGATGACCTCAATCCAACTCGTACAGAGCGTAGGCCTGCTATCTCTCAACAATGGGCTCATTATAGGCTAATTTGTAAACAAAGATGGGTCAACAATCACAAATCTCAGATACACGGCCATAGGCATAATTATCAAACTCCATCGATGGCGGTGATAACTCTCCATCAAGTGGGCTCACGTTACCCATAAAACTAGATTGTTTTGGTCAAAGAAGATTGATTTTCGCCAAAAATCCTTTGTAAAAACCTGCCTTCCCAATTCTGGACAATAACACCATAAGAGCCACTGACATACTTTGTGATTGAAACTTGTTTACACACCCTGTACGCAAAGGATTTCTCTCGTGCCCATAAAATTTAAAACTAGGTATATTTATTTATACTTTTAATGCAATTTCACTTTTTTGTTGTTGATATTGGATTTAAATGTAAGTGTTTTTTGTAATTTACTTTCTTTTCTTGGCAAGTTACCTCGGCTTCATTAACCAATTGTGTTATCATCCGCCTAGCTTTTTTCCGATAGCTAAATTGGAGTCGACTTACAGTGTATCTGGGCAACTGTGGTCTGTCTGACCTCCACTCATATTTTGACTAAGGTGTAGACTTTGTAAAGTCAGAACTTCTTCTTTAAAAGAAAATTAACTGTATCTGCGACCATTTTAAAAATTGTAACGCTTTTAATATTATTATTCTATTATGATTCTGCTAAAGCGGCCATTTTAGACCCCCTTTTTTTTTAGACCCCCTGATAACTTTTTAGGGGTACAAGTCATGGTCTCGTCTTACGTAGCGTGGCCGTGTGTATATCTACATTAATTATTACAATGCCAACATTTTTATAAAAATCGAAGCTAAGGTACAACTTAGCCGTGGGTTGCTCTTGCTGTTGAGTCGAGAACGATAGGAAAAAAATCCCCGTTTTTGCAACTTTTTCCATTCCTGCTCCGCTCCTAATGGTCGTAGCGTGATATTATAAAGCCTTCCTCAATAAATGGACTATCCAAGACAAAAAGATTTTTTCATTTTGAACCAGTAGTTCCTGAGATTAGCGCGTTCAACCATACAAACTCTACTGCTTTATAATATTATATATTACAGAAGTGATATGAAATTGCGAATAACTTTATTTCGACGCACGCTATTTAAAAAAAATACGTGTAGTACGCCAGTTAGGTATCTGTTGTTTACATAGAGCGACTGCCTATCTGACCTCCACAACCCAGTTAGTGCTGGGTAATACGATAACACTTGGTAAGACTGGTTAACAGGCTTTTTGGGCCACTGACTACCTGTAACGACTGTCAAAGGTCTACAAATGACAGCCGGGTCCAACGGCTTTCCGAGGCACGAGTGAAACCGGGTATATAATGGGTGGCCACATCCACAGACCAAACTAGGCAAACAACCCGAGCAGCTGTTTTATTTGGCCACGGGACTACACGTACCATTCAAACAAATTTATCGAAATAGCGTGCGTCGAAATAACGTCGTACGATATAGCGGTATTCGATCTAACCTGCTTTCGAACTGGCGTATCATTCGTATTTTTTTTCGAAATAGCGTGCGTCGAAATAACGTCTTTCGTAATTTCATATCACACCCCTTTTCTTCCATACTTTCTTCTAGGTGTGGAAGAATTTGTAATATTATAAAAATAAACACCTGTTTGTTGCCTACCTAGTCTGTAATTACTTTTGACAATGCATTCTGAAGAAAACAATGCCTTTGATTATTCTTCTTGATGAATGAATCGTCCACTCACTACGGCTGTGTACTATTGGTATTCGTAAACAAACGATATTGTATGGGCATACAAAAAGAGTGTAAAGACCTTTCGTTTCGAATGCATCGTGCTCAGTAGTAATCTGTGGTAATAGACTGTTGCGGCAGTTAGGCCATGGAGAAACTGGATGAAGGACTAGGTTGAATTATCACTCCACTTACACTGGAAATCGGCGCTGGAATGATATACTAACAGAATAATGTGTACCGTCACTGGAATGCACTGAATCCAGCCCAGAATCTGGATTCTACTTTTCAATCAAGCGCTCCCATTCCAGCTCAACTGGAATCATGTAGACAACTAGACAAATTATTCAGTGCAGTGAGCACACATTGTTGTTTTTTGTGAACATGCATTGTTGTAATTCCTAAATTCTTAACAATGACTAGAATTATGTAAACGATATGATCCGGTACAGCACTGGACTGGATGAACTTGCTAGATTCATCATAATCATCTGCCATCTGCCTAGACCCCTTCCCAACAATGTCCACAACAACCCAGTCTGGAATGATTTGAAACAGTAATTCATGCCGCAAAATAATCACCAACATTAACCAAGTCGTTTTTCTCCTAAATACATATTCAGTCCCCGACCTACTCCCGAACAATGACAATCAGAAATCAGTCACCCAATAAACTAAACGAAACTGTAAACTACTCAATAAAAAACTAACAAATTGTGAGACTATACATTGTGTCCGTCTGATCGACAAAACGAATAACGAGTAGTTTACAGTTACCCGTTCACTGTGAAGATGAGACCGATCGACACAATAACATCGATATTGATAGGACACAGTTACCGATAGACTGATATACTGATGTGTTGCTTACTGTTGTGGAACTTCTTTAGTGGATGAGAAGAATAAACCAGAATTAACCTTCCATTTTTAGGTACAAAAAAGTTAGGTTTACAGGCTAGCAATCTTGTTACGACTATTTATTTATTTAACAATTTATGTACACATTACAGACAGAAAAGAAGAAAGGAATAGAAAATAGGTACAACGGTGATGCTTATTTCTAAATAAATCTCTTCCAGCATACCTGCGAAAGAAGAGTTGATAAAAATAGATGTAGACATACTGTGTAAAAGATGAGAAAATAGAATACATACGAATATAATAAGAATATACTTACATACATACAAGACAAAAATATATAACACAACTATAAGCTACAATTTAATATATAATAAAAAAATAAAATACCTATGCAACTATGGCGAATTGGACAGAATTCTTTGACTCTTCTTTTGAAGACTGCAATAGTTTAGCAGTCTCTAATATCAGGCGGAAGAGAATTCCACAACTGCACAGCGTGAATAGGAAAGGAGTAGGAATAGGATTCGTCTGCGTTATTATCTATCTATATCTATCTATACTTATAATAAATCTGTAGAGAGGTCAATTCTGTACATGAAATATATTTACAAAATAACTATCGGGGGGTGATTAGTGATCAATACTGATGCCAAAAATGCAATCAGTAAAATTTTTGTCTGTCTGTCTGTCTGTCTGTCTGTCTGTATGTTATTTATAGAAAAAAAAACTACTCGACGGATTTTAACGAAACTTGGTACAATTATTCTACATACTCCTGAGCAGGTAATAGTATACTTTTCATCACGCTACCATTAATAGGAGCAGAGCAGTGAAAGGAAATGTTGGGAAAACGGGAGAAGTTACTTGGTTTTTTTAGCTTCCGTCGCGTGTGCAGCCTTAATGGTTAAAGCTACATAGAAATCATGTATAACGGAAATATTCCACATAAAATTATATAAAAATATCCCAAGACAGCATATGTCTATCTTTTATAGTTGACTCACAATAACACGTGTAACTCCCGATAGCTTAGCAGTTCGGAGATTTGTAATTATTATATTTGTTTACTCTTACGTTTATAATATTCTCACTCAACCCCAATTAAAAAAAATAACATCAGTTATTCTTCGAACTCCTGGGCAGGTTATAGTATACTTTTCATCACACTACAATGAATAGGAGCAGAGCAGTGTAAGGAAATGTTGGGAAAACGGGAGAAATTACTTGATTTTTTAAGCTTCCGTCGCGTGAATGTATGTTTGTTACTCTTTCACGAAAAAACTACTGAACGGATTTGGATGAAATTTTGCACACAGATGGTTTATAACCTGGATTAACACATAGGATACGTTTATATTTTTACGGATAGGTTTGAACGCGCTAATCTCAGGAACTACTGATTGGAATTGAAAAAATCTTTTTGTGTTGGATAGTCCATTTATCGAGGAAGGTTATAGGCTATATATCATCACGCTATGACCAATAGGAGCGGAACATAAATGAAAAATGTTGCAAAAACGGGGAAAATGTATTCCTTTGTGAGCTTTTTCTCTTATATATGTGACGCAGACGAAGTGGCGTGGGTCAGCTAGTCTTAAATAAATCAATACAAATGCTCAATATTTTTGACTCTTGAGCTACTGTTATTAGTTTATCTGTTTTTCCTTCGGTGAAGAAAAAACATTGCAAGGAAACCAACATGCCTGAGAGATATTTCTCCCTGGAAAGAACATTCATTACTCATAAATCTTGCCCTGTTATCTATCAAAAACAACAACAAGTTTAGGTAACACCAAAAAAACACAGTTTAACAACACAATACCGGCCCAAGTAGAAGTGTACATAGATTTGCATAACAAATCGATTTAGCTTCACTACAATGCGTTTCATTTCAACTTGTAAACTGCTATACATTTTATAATAGGGTCGACAGTCACAGGTGCAGCTGATGGCTTGAATTGATGCATTTAGGAGTTTAGGATCGAGTTTTATTGTCGTTTTAACAGGTACCTTTCGTACATCCGGACATTGTAGTTGAAGTACCTTTCAGATGCATAAAATCTCGCTTTGGAATTTGTTCGTATGCATTTGCATAAAAAAGGGCGCAAATTTATTTATTGAGTTTAAATTCTGTAGAGATTCTGTTTTCAATAACATTTCTGAGAACCAAGCTGATTGTAAGAACCTTAATTTAAATAACTTAACACATGCAGAAGATATGACAAGTACAAGCAACATGACACACCTGTTTTCGGGATATGCGACCGGTCTTTGGGGATTAGACCTGGGAGTGTCAGATTTTTACTTCACTAAAACCTCCCCGGTGGTCACAATCAGCTCATGACACTGGCCACTTGGAACCCCTGCAACCCAAAAGTCCCACCTTCTTTAAGTTATGCAGGCGGGATGTAATCCAAACGTAAAATCGACTTGTGTTTAAACGTGGCGATTGACTGACCAGTCAGACCCCGTATTCACAAACGTTCGACTCGTTTCCGATTCGACAACTTGTTTATCTGTCTTCTTCTGGCATTACGAAAACGACCGAGATAGACATACGACTTCCCGAATCGGAAGCGAATCGAAGCGTTGTGAATACGGGAGCAGGACTTACCGGAGTCGTCGATCGTAACATTTTAAGAACCATTCAAAAACTACTTTTTCCCAAATCATCATTCTACTGCCCTTTATCCCTATTTATTTGTGGTTGGCGCATATCTTCGTTTCCCATACTTTTCTATTACTCTTCATCTCGACAGCCACCTCCTTTCTAACCATATCATCCTTCATACTGCCAATTTTTGCGCAAATGTTTCTAAAATCTATACTAATATTATAAAGCAGAAGAGTTTGTTTGTTTGTTTGGTTGAACGCGCTAATCTCAGGAACTACTGGTTCGAATTGAAAAATTCTTTTTGCGTTTGATAGTCCATTTATCGAGGAAGGCTATAGGCTATATAACATCACGCTATGACTAATAGGAGCGGAGCAGCAATGAAAAATGTTGCAATAACGGGGATTTTTTTTCCTTTCGTTTTTCTCTCTTATGTGACGCAGACGAAGTTGCGTGGGTCAGCTAGTCAAATATAATCTGAATGCATAAGAAAGCAGCTGTTGTACATCTTGAGACCGCCAATCCAAAACCAAGTTTCTTGAACGAGTTCGCAAACATACTCGAAAAACCACTTTCTTCCTTAACCGTGCGAAATGTTAATCTTCCGGACTGCCATTGTAAGTTCTGCCAATATTTACTTAAGCTTAAACTTATGGGTCATTTACATGAAAAGACTTTCTCGCTTCCAATGGAGATAGTAAAATGGCTTGTGTATTTGTAATATATCTTGTTTGCGCTTATCTTCAAACGGTCCCAAATAAATAAATAATAAACCTTGTACATTATGGTGTTTCAGTAAATTTGCGTATTTTTTAATGCGGTTCAAAATAGTAGAGATCCCCTTTTCTTAGAAACGTGGATGTTTTTCCGATAATGTATGGTTCTATCAAGCGCTTTATGCACTTTGAAAACTTAACACGTTCACTTCACATTTAAAAATTCGCTCAGACATTTTCAGAAAGTTATCTCTTTTTTTACCCACGTGGCTAACAGGTCTACTGATTTTTGGTCCTCGCTCGAACGTAACCGCCAAGAGCGATATCTTTCTCGCTTCTTTACGAGCGAGTAATTCTACCCGTGTGAACGAGCCTTAAATCTCGGATGTCGGATCAGGGTCATTGGGTTAAGGCTGTAACGGTAAAGATGATTCATCTTAATCTGAGTTTTATTGATCTTAAGTGGTTTGTTACTTCGTGATGGTTTAAGAGCCGTTTATAGTTGGGGTCAAGGTTTTTATTTATTGATAGTTTTATGGTTTGTACCTATTGTATTTGTTGTTTGTTTATTTGATGATTGTCGTATGTAGTACGTACGCACGTGTATGTAAAGATGTTGAGCACCGATGAGACTAATAATATGGAACCTTGATCAAAGTAGCAGCGGTAGTCCGGAAGTATCATAACATCACGCCTGTAATACCTGAAGGTTTAAGCAGAGGTGTATCTGATAGTACACCCATATTATGCCAGTTATGTTTAAGATCGAGTGCAGAGGCCCTACTCTCTAACGCTTCGACCGTATATTCGGATCTATCCGTCCTTCTCACTCGCACTCATCTGCAGACGGGCGCGAGAGAGACGGATAGATCCGAATATACGGACGAAGCGTTAGGGAGTAGGGCCTCAGGGGCGAGCCTGTTGCCATCAGCCGGGCACAAATCGCTCCGTGGCTCTTACTGAGAAATTCCTGATGGAGAAACAATTACAATTACCCAGACCCGACGGGGTGACATTGAGATTTCGCTCAAAACCTTCTCGATTCTAGATACGGCATGCAAAAGAGGGGCTGCTTTAGGACATATAATCAATAATGATTTTCTTCATATTTCATATGTGGCATTTCTGTCTAAAGATATTTTGACTCCCTCGTTGGTCTAGTGGTCGTAAGCGCGACTGCTCAGCAGGGCTGGGTTCGATTCCCAGGGGTGTGGTTCCGTACGGCGTCCTCACCTTCCGCCTGACGCAGGTCCTCACCGGACACGGATGTTTCGGGAGGTTCCTGCATCGAATCGGGCGGAAGGAAACCGAAGCCAGCCAGGGTTGCGGGCCTGTTTCAAAGAGATACCGCGGCCCCGGAACGCAAAGGGCTGAGAAGGAACATGGATAGGTTTTAGTCAGTGACTAAAACCTATTCATGTTCCTTCCTCGCCCTTTATGTTCCGTTGCCCCGGCAGGCATCGGCCCTTGCGGCATCCCGTGAGATGTTAACAGAAAGTGAGGGACCCTCCTTTCCGGCCCTGGTTCAATCCATGGTCTTTTACTTTTCTAATGTGTAATCTGTCTTTTCAGGTGGAAGAAGTGTGGCTGGAAGGTCCCCGAGGGGCGTGGGAGGGATCGCGGGTGACGCAGTGGAACCGCGTGCGCACCCGGTTCGGACTCGCTCAGCTGCAATACCAGTTGGATGAACACGCGCCGAGTGGCAAGTGGACTATCAGGGCCAGGATGGCAGATGGGTCGCAGGTATTTCTATTTCGCCTATTGTGGTTAAGCTCCATGTAATAGAGGCTATTCCACCTTAAATGGTGTTTTTTTACACCAAATATAAAAAAAAAATAAGATAATACTTATATGCAATGGAAATGGCAAAACAACAACAGAAAAACTCGTTGTGTATCTTTATGTATTAAAGCATGTAACCACCGACTTAATTTAATTTAAGTTTGTTAAAACAATGAATGGTCTACATATTTTTTGGTCAGTTGATTTAATCCAACGAAAAGAAGAATCGTTTTTCAGATTTAAAACACAAACCAAATGAAACAACATACTAGGTACATACATAGTTGCGCACACAAATGATGAGTTGCCCTGGCTGGAGGCCTTACACTAAAGGCACCCACAGGATAGTCCGGTTAAGCAGACGACAACCTTTCTAGGTTGAACTGCGAGATGCCATTCCGAAAAAAAAAAAAAAAAAAAACACAAATGATGAGTAACTACCAATTCATCATACCAATGGTCAATATGTGTTACAATCTTACAATACCCGTAAAAATCTCGATTGGGTTCTGGTTTTCTGTTATGAGCATAGGGCAACTTTAACAGAATTTAACGTTTTTCTCTCCAAAATAACTCCCTTAACCCTCTAGGGCTCGTCTTCGTTCCTTGTGGGTGACTACGAGCTGCCTCCGTTCCAACTGAGCGTGCGCCACGCGGCCAAGGTGCTGCGGACCAGCGACCGACTCGTCTGGCAAGTTTGCGTCAGGTACGTGTCAAGACTATTCTTAGATGGTTTGGTCATTTGGAGAAGATGAGTGAAAAGCGACCAACAATAGTAGTTTATGCAACTGTGCATAATGAAGGGCATTACAACACGAGTGTGGGTTTAAGAAACGAGCCGAAGGCGAGTTTCTTAATAGCATCACACGAGTGTTGTAATGCCTAATTATGTATAGTTGCATACACTACTTTATCTACCCAAATATCATAAGGGCTCTATGATGGGTTCAGGAACCATAGGGAAATGACCTGCATTGTTACTTGGCCCTTGATTTTTGTGCCAACAGGTTATTAGTTGCATTCGTCGCTGCATTTACGATATCTGGCGGAGTATTCATGTCAATTTCTGAGTCACTATCACTCATTTTCGACAGAAATAAAGAATGGGTTACTGGAAATAAAAAGCTAACGAACAAATGACAGCTCTAAATGGCGGCGTTTCGGATATCTGTCATTTTTTTTTAATCATGGCAAACGAACAAAGTCACTATTCTTGTGTCACTCGAGATCGAAAATGTCGTGCGATTTATAATTAGAATCATACTGAATTGGGGTGTTTTTTTTTTTTTTTTTTTTTATCGATATCTGATTTAATGTAGGTGGTACTAGAATAGCACACTCACTTGAATTTGACACCTGTTCCAAATTTAAAACTCATAACGCAACTGTTTACAGTTGCGTTATGAGTTCATTACAGTACCGTTCATTTCTGCAGGTTGGTAATGCTGGTCATTGCCTATGGTTTTTGAACGCATTAGAGAGGGTTTATGATATTTGGGTAGATAAAAGGTATTTACAAGGCAGATGTGAGTAGGACACCCTGGAAAGACACACTGATCTCATTGGTTCTTTAAAAAGCCAGGTGTGTGTACCGGATGTAAAGATGGATGAAGGAAATGCTGTATGTAAGGATCATAGCAGTTGGCGCGTCTATCTCTATGGGAAGAAGGCGTGAGTTTTTTTTGTGTAAGCGGTGGTAGCCTTATGAAGTTCAATAAGTCAACTATGAAACAAGCACGTTGTCCAAAAGCAATGAATAAAGCCTGCCTTACCAAACGCGTTCGCTTTCTTAGCGTACCGGTCGTCGTAGATAATCGTTGATTGTTCAGAGCCTATGCGCGCCAGACGTGTACTTAGTTGTTTAGAAGAAACATCGCGTCGCTCAAGGAGGATCCTTTCGCGCACCTAAAAGCAAAAATATACTAGGTGCAAGTCATTACTTCCGACTCTTATTTTACCAGATACCCATGGTCTGAAGCAGTGGAAGGCATGCTGGTGATCCGTCTCCGCGGCGCGGGTGGCGGCGGGGGCGGCGGGGTCCGCACCGCGGTACAGTTGCGTGCGCCGCGCGCGTGCCACAGACACGCCGCGGCTGCTAAGAGGATCGGACTAGATGGCGCTGATCCGCCAGACGTTGTCATTGCAGATTTCTCTTTCCAGGTAACAATGGTTTAAACTGTGGATAATTTCCATTATGAGCAGCAGAGGAAGCAAGCCGGCACTGTGTTAGCCATGTTTGTCCAAGGATCGATGTTCGATGAAGCAAAAGATTCGTAGAATAGGGACAGCGTTTCAGCAAGCGTAGTGAAATATAGATGTGAGACCACCTTAGAGGCTGGGACTGGATAACCGGAAAGTGGAAAACAAGTAATGTGGTATGAGTTAGGAAAGGGATATGTAGGTACAGCAGTACAGTTACACCATGTGGTTTGAAACCATATGCTATGTAATCATCGACCTCCGTCTAAGTGTTGCTCAAATCGGAATCTATCTTAATAGATCATGAGATGTGGATATGTCGTAAAATTAAATAAGCTTAAACTAAAACTGTTTTACGTGGGGGTAGAAAGCCCCCGACACTTATCAAAAATTCAAGTAAATATTCAACTTCAATTCGATTCAAAGTGGTCGAAAACCTTAGTACCGTCATAGAATACTAGTCAATAGATCTTGGGCCTCAGTCTACCTAAAATGATGCTAGCAACAAACTGTTCTATCTGTTCTCAGGAGGATGGCACCAGAATCTGGCAGAACACGACGGTGGTATCACAGGTGGTTGACAAACCGATCTCCTTGGAGTTCCTTACCAAATATCGAGCAGTCATCTCTCCGGGATTACCATACAAGCTGAAGGTACGTTTAAAAGTACTTCTTCTTTGTGTACGCATGACTTTAACTCGACGTTAATTTTAGTTGGTCCAAAACTTCACCGTAGTTGATAGCAGAGCAGACATTTTGATTTTAGAACATTGGCTGCTTGTGTTGGGGCACAGAGGGCAGACTAGAACGCCAGGTTCTCTCATTTAAGTTCCAGTAATGCAGACAACATTTAAGTCGAACATAAAAGTATGTAAAAATGAAGGTACTTGAACCCAAAAAGATTGTTATCTTTTCATTATTATCAAAACAAAACTGAAGAATACCCGACTCAATTTATAATTTCAATGATTCAGATGATAAAATCTTATTATAGCGTGGGATTATTTAGTTTGTTGAGCACTCGGCACAGTTATTAACACATTGTGAACAAAAGCTCATCTCCTTTGAACTTGACTGAACTTTTCACACGATATAAATAAACCTCGAAATAATGTTACAAGTCTTATAGCAAAATGAAAAGCATTACGATTCTTAGGTACGATTACTGAGAACATAAATTAAAACTTACAGAACTAAGGCATTAAGCAGAAATTACAGAACTGCTACGATCATAGAGGGTAATTTTTTTTCATAATGTAAAAAAAAATATGCATAGAAGCAGTCAAGAATTAAAGCATACAAAATTATATCACATCGCTGTCAACGGGAATAGTGCCCAGAAAGCTGGCTGCACTGTCACGTTGGGTGGCAATGCTGATTATTTGGTCGAAAAGGCATGCCTCTTGTCATGGCAAAGATAAATACCAGGTGTGCACTAGGACCCCATGGCTCTACTGTTCGAACCCAAACGGTACAAATACGTAATAAATACCAATGAGGTAATTGTTTGAGGTCTCAGCATCTGCAGCAGCAGCCTCTGCACAGCCCGTCGTGTTAGAAAGATAGGATGAAGCAAGGATAACACAAATGTTCCATCCCACACCGAATGTCTACACAACTTCAAAGGCATACCGTCTGAGCTCTAAAACAGCTAGCAACCCAATTGTCACCCAATACTATTGCCAAATATGTATGGCAGTCGCCAGTAAAATTATGTAGAAAAAAAAAAAAAAAAAACAAAATTTAAAAAAAAAAAAAAAACAAAAATAAATTTATTTTATTTATTTAACGATTTATGTACGCACTGAATACAGAAAAGAAGAAAGGAATAGAAAATAGGTACAAAGGTGATGCTTATTTCTAAAGAAATCTCTTCCAGCATACCTGCGAAAGGAGAGTAGATAAAAAGAGATGTAGACATAGTGTGTAAAAGATGAGAAAATAGAATACATACAAACAAACGATAACGGATAAACCTAAGAATATACTTACATACACACAAGACAAAAATAAATAACACAACTTTAAACTACAATATAATATATAATAAAAATAAAATACCTATACAACTATGACGAATTGGACAGATAGTGTTCTTTTACTCTTCTTTTGAAGACTGCAATAGTATGGCAGTCTCTAATATCAGGCGGGAGAGAATTCCACAACCGCACAGCGTGAACAGTAAAGGAGTAGGAATAGAAATCAGTAGAGTGGGGAGGGGATTTAAGGAGGTTCCTAAGATGCGACCGGCAAGGTGCATCAGAGGGACGGGAGTAGGAAAAGCGTTCCCGCAAATAGGATGGTGTTTTAGGGTTATGGAGGATGTTAAAAAGCAGACACAATATCCGAGAGTTCCTGCGAAGTCGGATTGGGAGCCACTTGAGTATCTTGCGAAAGTTGGAGACATGGTCATACTTCCTAAGGTTAAAAACAAAACGAATACAGATATTTTGCAAACGCTCAAGTTTATTTAAAAGCTCCTCGGTGGCATCCAAATAACAGGCATCGGCGTAGTCTATGATGGGCTGGATTAGAGTTTGCGCAAGGAAGATTTTGGTTTTCAAAGGCAAGAAGCTCTGGAGGCATTTCAACGAATGAAATGTGTAGTGCACTTTGCGACTAACTTCGGCAACCTGAGAAGTCCACAGTTTCTTTTCTTTCTTTCATCATAGATAATTTATGTAATTAATAATAAATATAAATAAATATCGCTCGACATTACACACAGCGCCATCTAGTGTAATCGAATTCTACTCTCAGAATGTTGTCTTCCTATTGTAATAGTGTCACGTTTGTCCTACAGGTAAAAGCCACCCGTTGGGACGACAAGCCAGGCTCGAACGAGTTAGTCCGCGTGTGTCGCTACGCGTCGACACAGGACAAGCCACGTGACAGTATGTGTGCAGAGGGCGCCACGGACGCCAGTGGTGTGGCTGTGGTCTTGTTTGCGGCAGGAGATGATGCGGCACCCTTTTATAGATTTGAGGTGAGATTGGATGTCAAAAAACGCATTTTGACGTGACAACGTCTTATAAATTGGTTTGCCGGGTGACACTTCAAGAAACTGCGTTACGCTCCGCTCACAATGAGAGCGAGTGAGAGGCACGCGTCCCTTCCACTCGGGCATGGTTAGCCCGCCTAAGAGCGAGAGAGACAGACATAAAAAGTGAAAGGCACGCGTCCCTTCCACTCGAGCACAGTTAGCCCGCCTAAGAGCGAGAGAGAGAGAGCGAGAGAGAGAGAGTGAGAGAGATAGGCATACACACCGGTTCATTTCATCCTTCTTCCTACTATACCAATGAATATTCACATTAAAATTATTTTACCACTCAAAGTCGTTGTCACGTAAAACTTTCGCCCGTATACCGACTTTACAGGCAACCAATTTTTTTCTCTTATTTTAAGCTATTGCATAGCTTCTATCACGGCCCTTGAGCGTGGAGACCGAATCCCGAAATTCCGTAACGAAAATAACCTAACACCCCCCGTAAAAAACAAATGCAAAAACAATATTCTTTGCCGCGGCAGTCCCCAAGTGCCACACGTCTTTTTTTGCAGAAAGTCTTATTAGATTCAAATAAAATTATATCATCACTCTTTTCCCTTTATCCCACTTCATTTGGAGTCCCAGCATGTCTTCTTCTTGCATACCTTTCTATTTTTCGTCATCTCAAACAAAAAAAAGGGTATAAATATACACTTAACGAAGCCGAAAGGCACTTGTTCCCCGTCATCGTCAGTGTGATCATTTTTTTGTTCTGGACCATTCCCGGGATCCTGCTAGTAACGAAGAAATTGGAAATTGTTTTTTTATCTTTTAATTTCTAGTTTTTAAGGTCATAACTTTACTTGAACTACCTCCATAACCCGTATTGCCCTTGCTGGACATAAGCTGTTCACACCCTGTACAAACAGCTTTTGTCCCATGAGAGTGAGGTAGAAATAAGAAAAGATTTCACTTAATTTCCTCGCAGGCCCACCTATCGAACGACACGACGACATCAGCCGCGCCCCTCTCGCTGCCAGTCCGGCGCCCGACGGCTGTGGTCGCAGCTCTGGGAGCTCTGAAGCCGGACGGACAAGCCAGGACCTTCGTGCCGTTGTATCTCACTACTAATGATACTTCCAAACCTTACACTGTTCATTTTGTGGTAAGACTAAAATGTAGCCAACACTTGTTAAGATTTCACATCCATTTTATTGCTGTGGTTCAGTCGCTGTCTTAAGACGCGAATAGCTTCAGCATGTTGCAAGCCTTAGAGCATATCAGCAAAGCCGTCGTTGACAAATGTTTTAAACAGCTAGCTGCGCTAAAAACTTATATATTTACCTTATCATGACTTTGTTCCCCAGTTCAGGGCTACCATGAGAAACGCATAAATTATACATAAAGACTTTTCAGGAATAAACTGACAATTTTTCATAGGTCTTCGACAATGTAATTGGATGAAATCTAGCGAGCCACGGATGGATTTTCTGTACCTACATATTTTTTTTAATTACTTAATTGTTGAACTAAACAAAGTGTAACAGAATCAATCTCCCAGATAAGGAAGATCCTAACGAAACCTTTATTTTACTCAGGTCATAACTCGAGGAGGTGTCATATTCCGCTGGGCAGTCACAACTCAATGTCTCACTTCCAACTCGGGACCCCCTCACACGACACCAAAGAATGGTCAATGTGACGACAACTACTATCGAAGAGACGTTATCATGGCCCAAAATAATGTACTCAAGAAACGTGACTCCAATCCACCAATAGGACCCTCCAAATTTCTTGAGGCTAGAGGAAAATATTACCACATATTCCCAGAATTTCAAGATCTTCAAAGTACGGGAAGTCATGATGTCCTCCTAGCGCAAAGGCATACTTCATCTATCAATGCCAGTGCTGAAGTATCTGATGCGCTGCTGGATAGGCATCAACTGAGGGTCATGCTGCCGATAAGGGTGTCCCATCAGATGTGTCCTGATAGTCATCTGATAGCGTACTTTTATCATAAAGGGGAGCTCGTCAGTGCTAGCAAGCATTTTGATAAGGATGACTGTTTTGCAAACAAGGTATGTTTAATACTTTAATCTTATTTATAGTTTGAACGTAATTTTGCATTCTGTCGATATGTGTTCTTTCATGATCAATCCCGACCAGGGTATGTTCTAGTCTATTGATACACACCTGACTTTCACATCCAGTATGTTCCAGCCTCTTTTTGGTCCATTTTTTCGGTCTATTCTAGTCTTTTGGCCTTGTTTGAAGGGTCCACAGATGTTGACATGGCATCTTGTAAAATTTTACTAATTTATTAGTCTACGGCCAATCTACGGCATCGTGCTGCATTTGGTCAGGTTGGTACTTCTGAAGGCCGACCCTAACATAGTTGGAGAAAGTATTAAAGGTGTAAAAAACCTCTAAACGAAGCCGTCATTGCAATTTTTATTTTTGTTTTACATCATACCTTCTAGTAACGGAGATATTGGGGGTCTATGTTCCAACTTTTTCACCAGTTGTTTTTAAATACAAGTTTTTATTGTAAGATTTTTACTTTAACACCTCCACAACCCCCGTACTATTCATGACATACATCAGCACAATGTTTTGAGTACGTTACCTTGAGTTTTACAAAAAATGCTTAAAGTTACTTCCTTTGATGCACAAAATGCTTGGTTGATAGCTTCGTGATGAGGTGGTTTACCTGTATACAGATGATGAAAATACGTCTGACAATGAGACGAAAATATGAGGAAGCCTTTTCGAAGACTCTTAAAATAATGTTATTCTATGCAGGTGGAAGCAACATGGCTGGCCCGACAAGCCCAACCAGGATCCAAAGTGTCCCTCCAGATTTCCACTCCTGGTCCAGCCTTATGTGGTCTCACAGTTCTGGACACGGCAGCCAAGTGGACCGAAGTACCAGTATCAGCTAAGGAACAGCTCATGACAAGTCTGAGGAGGTTGATAGACAGTCACAGGAACTTGACGGAGTATGACCAGGCTGGAGTCTGCTTTATGAGTGAGTATGAAGGTTTTAAAGAGAGCTGTTGTATCTGGAGTCTGCTTTATGAGTGAGTATGAAGGTTTTAAAGAGAGCTGTTGTATCTGCTTGTCTACATGTTACGTGTGATGACGTGTGTGAGTGATTATTATCATACGCAGAGTGAGTCGACATGCACACTCACTGTTTAGCTGTACAAGGATATTTGAAGCTTGTCCTAAATCGGTAATGCCATTCTATTTCAACATACTGTTACATCGGACCTACTAGAACATTCGAGAAAGCCAGTGATTACAGTGTATGTACGTTAGAAGTTCGAGAACATTCCAATATTATTAGTTTTAAAGTTAGGTAGGTACAAACTCGCGACCTATTTAAACAAAGACATTAGAATTTCGACCGTACGCCTAGGGCATACGGTTCATATTTGCTTGTTTTGTACAAGTAGGTTATACCTACTTCTTTTTAGTAGGTACCTCTATTTTTTGTATCTACCTGCTATTTTTTGTTAGTGTTTTTTTATGACCCTCTCGAATGTTCGTGGTTATTCTGGTGTATCTGTTGGCGAGTATAAATAGAGCGCTCAGGGCCGCGACCGGCAGTCTTGTTTTAGCGACACAACGAAGCGAATCCAAGTGAACTACAAGTGCGATATCTAAGTGAATAGTAAACAGTAGTGTATTTGTGATTAAGTTTTGATTGTTTTGTGATTAATAAAGTTATTGTGTTGTTTCATCGGTAGTAATTAATTTATCTCATACCCAGCTCGTAACAAATTGGTGTCAGAAGTGAGAGATAAATTATGCCAATCCTACCAAAAGACGACACGGACGGTATCCGTACCAGAAGTCAGCGACAGCAGGATATGGACCAAAGGCGGTTTGGGGATTCTCCGACACAGACACCGGGTGGTGTCCAGCCTACGTCACAGCCAGTCGCTGGCCCATCCGGAGTTTCTCCAGCATCAGGGGCGCCAGACTTGTCAGCTTTAATGGCGCTGCTGCAGGATCAAGCTCGCCGTCAAGAGGAGCAAGCTCGCCGTCAAGAGGAGCAAGCTCGCCGTCAAGAGGAGCAGGCTCGCCGATTGGAAGAGCAACTGCAGCGAGACAAGGAGGAGCAGGCTCGCCGTCAAGAGGAGCAGGCTCGCCAGTTACAGGAGCAATTGCAACGAGACAAAGAGGAGCAGGCTCGCCGTCAAGAGGAGCAGGCTCGCCGATTGGAAGAGCAACTGCAGCGAGACAAGGAGGAGCAGGCTCGCCGTCAAGAGGAGCAGGCTCGCCAGTTACAGGAGCAATTGCAACGAGACAAAGAGGAGCAGGCTCGCCGTCAAGAGGAGCAGGCTCGCCAGTTACAGGAGCAATTGCAACGAGACAAAGAGGAGCAGGCTCGCCGTCAAGAGGAACAGGCTCGCCGGTTGGAAGAGCAGTTGCAGCAAGACAAAGAGGAACAAGCCCGCCGCCAAGACGAGCAGATGATCCTCATAAAGGATCTTCATGCAACTTTCGGCAAGGACCTGAAAGTGATGAAAGATCAGGTCCACCAGCACGAGAATCGCATCTCGGAGGCCGAAGTTAAGATTGCTGGGGTGCAGAAGGCTTTGAGCGAACTGAAGACTGAAGGTGGAACTGTAGCTTCGGTGGTTGCTGCACCTTCTTCGCGTGGTTTTAAGGTGCCTCCGTTCGACGGCACATCTTCGTGGTCGGCTTACAAAATACAGTTTGAGGCCGTCATGAAGGCGAATGGATGGACAAAACCACAAGCCATGACCGCGCTCACCTTGGGCCTCCGAGACCAGGCCCTAACTATTCTGGAGGCGCTCGGCAAGGACGTTACCTACGAGCAGCTACTGGAGGCGTTGGAGTCCAGATACGGCGACGCGCACCTGGAGCACGTATTCCGTGCCAAGTTGAAGGACCGTTTTCAACGAAGTGCCGAGAACCTACAGCAGTGGGCTCTGGAAGTTGAAAAACTCGTTCGGAAAGCCTACCAGTCTGCCCCTGCACTGATTGATGGAAATCTGGTACAGGCGTTCGTTGATGGAATACGTGACTTGGAAGTTAGAGCTGCCGTGAGACTTGGGCATCATGAGACCTTGAAGGACGCCTTGGCCCATGCCTTAGAAGTAGAGGCAGTGAGGCAAGACCACCGAACGCACCGTGTCAGGGAGGTTGTTGCATCACCTGGACGCGACCGCCCACAGGGGTATAGTCCTAGGTGCTACACATGTGGAGAAAGGGGTCATCTTCGGTCCAGCTGTCCTAAGCGCAGCACCCCGAGAGAAGATCAGCAGGGAAGAGTGGCTGAAGTGACTGCCCAGCCACAGCAGGGAAACGAGTAAATGCCAGGACTGGGGGGCGGGTGCTGGCTGGTATTGAAAGAGCCCCGAGAATCTTGATCTCGCAAGCACATGACGGAAACAGCCTGACCATCAAAGGCGAAGTCAATGGAACACCATGCAAACTGACGTTGGATACTGGAGCTTCTCACACGGTCGTCAATTCTAAACTAGCAAGTCGGTTTCTTGGGGACTACTTCAATAAGCACGACCATATACATTTACTAACAGCTACCGGTCAGCACATTGCCGTCCGAGGCAAGAAGGAGGTGGAGTTAAAATTGGGTGACAGATTTTACAAGCAGAATGTCATCGTGGCTGACATAGTGGACGATTGCATCTTGGGCTTGGACTTCATGCGGAAATATCGTTGTGAGATCGACGTTGATCAAGGAGTACTGAAATGTGGTTCAGAGGAAGTATTCATCGAAGGTGCACCGTCAGGGAAAGTGTACTGCTTGAAGAAGATTGTTCTTCCTCGCAGATCAGAAACGATTGTGCCAATTTGTTTGCCACGGAACTCTGGACAAAGAGATCGAAGTGTACTGATAGAAAGGGTGAACAATGACTTCCCATGGAAGATGGCACGAACTCTGGTCAAGGCCACCAACGTCTCAGCAGTACGTATACTGAATCCAAGTGACCAGGAGCAAGTGATTAAGAAGGGCACCTTGATCGGCACTTGCGAGGAAGTAGCTTGGATGCGTCAATTGCAAGATGTCCCTACCGGAAATGAAATTCACAGTTCAAAATTTGACGTGTCAACGCTTTTGGAAAACTGCGATTTAACTAAAGGAGAAATGGACAAGGCTAAGAAGATGTTACTTCAGTACGCCAACATTTTCTCTTCGAATGATGCTGACATAGGGAGAACTGGACTTGTTCAGCACCAGATTAATACAGGTAACGAGTTACCTATCCGTCAGCGACCAAGAAGACTGCCAGTTGCACGAGAAAAAGAGGTAGAAACCATGATTGAGGGAATGGTGAAGGACGGTGTTATAGAGCCTTCATCGAGTCCATGGTGTTCTCCTGTGGTCCTGGTAAAGAAAAAGGACGGCAGTATGCGCTTCTGTGTGGACTATCGACGACTGAACGACGTCACGAAAAAGGACAGCTACCCGCTGCCTAGGATCGATGACACACTGGACACGCTGACTGGTATGAAGTGGTTTACCACACTTGATCTGAAGAGTGGCTACTGGCAAGTAGAAATAGACCCCAAGGACAAGGAGAAAACTGCATTCTCAACAGGAAAAGGGCTATGGCAGTTTAAAGTTATGCCATTCGGTTTGTGCAACGCTCCTGCGACGTTTGAAAGGCTGATGGAGCAAGTACTCGCCGGATTGATTGGAGACGCATGTCTTGTCTATCTAGACGACATAATCATCGTGGGCCGTACATTTGAAGATCACCTTAAAAACCTCAACCGAGTGCTGTCGAAAATCCAAACAGCAAATCTCAAGTTAAGTCCGAAAAAGTGTTCGTTTTTCAGACAGCAAGTGAACTTCTTAGGACACATAGTTTCGGGGGAAGGTGTTCAAACAGACCCAGAAAAAGTAGTCGCCGTCAAGGATTGGCCAGTTCCGAAAGACAAGACACAGGTCAGAGCATTCCTGGGTTTGTGCTCCTACTATCGAAGGTTTGTCAAGAATTTTGCCGACATTGCAAAACCTCTGCACAAACTCACTGAGGAAAAGAGGCAATTCTGTTGGGACGATGACTGCGACGTCGCATTTCAGGAATTAAAGAAACGTCTGTGCAACACACCTATTTTGGGATATCCTGACACTGAAAATGACTTCATAGTTGACACAGATGCCAGTAATACTGGAATTGGGGGCGTGCTGTCTCAACGGAAAGGAGATCGGGAGGTTGTAATAGCTTACTTCAGCAAGTCTTTATCTAAGCCAGAAAGAAATTACTGCGTTACAAGACGGGAGCTACTCGCTGTAGTAAAGACAGTGCAGCACTTCAGTAAATATTTGCTGGGACGTAAATTCCAATTACGAACTGACCATGCTGCACTGAAGTGGCTATTACAGTTCAAGAATCCAGAGGGGCAAGTGGCGAGATGGATAGAACTGCTCCAAGAGTTTGATTTCGTAACTGAACATCGCAGTGGGAGAACTCACGGTAACGCAGACGCCTTATCAAGAAAACCTTGTCCTGAAGACTGTAAGCACTGTGCCAGGCAAGAGACTAAGGAAGTAGTGCCCGTGAGGATGCTTAGAACGGATCTCAGCGATGAATGGAAGGAGACCCTACAGCAGGCTCAGCACAATGACTCGGATATCAAACCGATCTTCGAGTGGATCAAAGCTGGTGTTCCAAAACCCAAGTGGAGTGATGTGGCTGCGATGAGTTCCATCACGAAGAGTTATTGGGCGCAATGGAACAGCTTGGTGATCCAGGATGGAGTCTTGTGCCGTAAATGGGAAAACGCTAGAGGGGACAGCTGTCATCTACAAATGGTTGTTCCGAAAGCTAAGGTACCGGATGTTCTACGGCTCTACCATGATGGATGTTCTGGTGGACATATGGGGGTAAAAAGGACTCTACTAAAAATTCGAGAACGCTTCTACTGGATCCACTGTCGAGATGATGTGGAGGACTGGTGCCGTAAATGTACCAGTTGTGCGGCCGTGAATGGACCCCGTACACGCAGCAGAGGTGCATTAAAAGTGTACAACGTTGGAGCCCCTTGGGAACGGATAGCACTAGACGTTGCGGGACCATTTCCAGTAAGTGAGAGCGGAAACAAGTACTTCCTGGTGGTCATGGATTACTTTACAAAGTGGCCGGAAGTCTTCGCCATTCCTAACCAAGAAGCAACAACTGTCGCAGATAAATTAGTTCAAGAAGTCTTCTGTCGTTTTGGAGTACCCTTAGAAATACACAGCGATCAAGGAAGAAATTTTGAATCGCAAGTATTTCAAGAGACTTGTCGATTGATGGGTACCTATAAAACCAGAACCACCTCTTACCACCCACAATCCGATGGAATGGTGGAACGATTCAACCAAACGTTGGAAAGATATCTGGCGAAAGTTGTGGAAAGCCGGCAAAGGGATTGGGACAAGCACATACAGCCGTTTCTTCTGTCTTACCGAAGTGCAGTCCACGAAAGTACGACTGTGACACCAGCCTTCGCGAACTTTGGAAGGGAATTACGGTTACCTGCTGATTTAATCACTGGAACTCCCCCTGATGCTCCATGTAGCGTAACAGATTACGCGAATGACTTGCGTAATAAGTTGAACGATGTTTATGAGCATATCCGACAGTCCGGCCAACAGATGTCTGAGAAGATGAAGACCCGTTATGACCGGAAAGCAAACGGTAGGGGTTTCGACGAGGGTTCACTGGTGTGGTTGCATAACCCAGTGCGGAGCAAGGGGAAGTCTCCGAAGTTACAAGCAAAATGGGATGGACCATACCGAGTCGTGACTAGGATCAACGATGTCACCTACCGAATACAGAAGGGTCCACGAGGTGCGCCTAAAATTGTGCATGTAGACCGGTTGGCGCGATACTACGGGACTAATGATGCTCGGGACGAGCATGTCTAAGGAGGGGGCAGTGTTACATCGGACCTACTAGAACATTCGAGAAAGCCAGTGATTACAGTGTGTGTACGTTAGAAGTTCGAGAACATTCCAATATTATTAGTTTTAAAGTTAGGTAGGTACAAACTCGCGACCTATTTAAACAAAGACATTAGAATTTCGACCGTACGCCTAGGGCATACGGTTCATATTTGCTTGTTTTGTACAAGTAGGTTATACCTACTTCTTTTTAGTAGGTACCTCTATTTTTTGTATCTACCTGCTATTTTTTGTTAGTGTTTTTTTTATGACCCTCTCGAATGTTCGTGGTTATTCTGGTGTATCTGTTGGCGAGTATAAATAGAGCGCTCAGGGCCGCGACCGGCAGTCTTGTTTTAGCGACACAACGAAGCGAATCCAAGTGAACTACAAGTGCGATATCTAAGTGAATAGTAAACAGTAGTGTATTTGTGATTAAGTTTTGATTGTTTTGTGATTAATAAAGTTATTGTGTTGTTTCATCGGTAGTAATTAATTTATCTCATACCCAGCTCGTAACAATACATTAAAAAAAACCGCTTTACAAATATTTGTCAAAGTCAAAGTCAAAATAATTTATTTGCAGTAAATGTGATACAAAAGGTGGTAAAAAAACTTTTAGTGCGATGACACATTTCGCCATAAAAATAGCATGCAAATATTAATAAACACAAATTATAATATCTGTTTCTAATTTTAATTATCTAGACACAAAACAAAACAACAAAAATAACAATTATAATTACATACACAAAAGAACTTTTAACATAGTCAGCATAATAAAATTTATTCTTTAAATATAAAAACATAACATCATAAAAAACTTTTTTGCAAAAAATATAACCGACTTCACACAAAAAAGTGAAAAATAACTTTAGCTTCAGAAGTCGGTGACAAAAAAAACTAAATCGAACAAAGGTCACCGACACACTAGCTTTCCGTGTGGTGTGTGTGTGTGGTTAAGCTTTCAAATAAAAAAAAGAATCATCAAAATCGGTTTACCCAGTCAAAAGTTAAGAGGCAACAAACGTTGTCTAAATCTGGGAGTATTGTACACATCTGCGTACCCCCTCAGAGCATACAGGCGTGATGTTACGTCATGATGTAGTATGAACATTGAACCTACAAGCGATTGCAGCAATTACTGAGATTAGCCGTCTAGTTTTGAAGAGTTCCATTGTATATCTCGGAAGATCAGCATCAGATCTTCAGCAAATTAAAATGGGACCAAATGAGAAGCACCAGCTTTCAAATAAAAAAAGAATCATCGAAATCGGTTCACCCAGTCGAAAGTTCTGAGGTAACAAACACAAAAAAAAAAAAAACATGCAGACGAATTGATAACCTCCTCTTTTTGGAAGTCGGTTGAAAAATAGATAATTCTCTACAATTCAATGCGAATTTTCCTTGTCATCGTCAGAAGATTGGAGATGCTAGACCGAGCCGGATCCGAGCCGAGTGTCGGCGGTAGCACAATCCATTGTCCATTGCTCGGTAGCGGCTCGGAAGCGTGAGTGTGTCCATACTAAATTGTACGGTCGACATTCGGCTCGGACCCAACACGGTCTAGCGTGAGTCAAGCTTAATCTGAACACTCGAACTACACAGAAAGAAAAATATCTGAACTTGGATTTTCTTTGCAGATTCTGGCAACGTATACATTCCTTCTACCAGTTTTGAGCTGACGGCCTCCTGGATGGCAGCAGCCGGAGTGAGGTTGTTAGGAGGAGAGGCGCAGACAACCAGCAGGAACTGTATCCCACATCCTCCTGCCTTGCTGGTGGCTGATAGAACTACTGTGCCTAGGAGTGATTTTTCGGAGGTAAGTAACTATATCATTTGTATCGCTTCGTGTGCGTATTTGAATCGATACAAACACAACAACCTGCTTTTACTATTATAGGTTAAGAATCGGCTCTCAGGTATAATAGTTTAAAATCTATCAAGCTCTGAATTAAAATGTTTTTATGAACCTTTTGCAAAACGTCTTAATTTTTTCTTATCATTCGTCGTAACTTCGTAAGTAAAAAATTCCGAATAATACAAAAAGTTGAAAAGTTTTTGCGAAAATCGAAATTTGCCCATTTTCTTGATTTAATAAACCTAATAGGGACTATAGACGTAAGTATCTGGTACAAGTTTCAACTTGCTAGGTCCACCCGTTCCTGAGAAAATCGGCGGTGACAGATGGATAGACAGACCAGAAAGTGATCTAATAAGGGTTCCTTTTTTTACCTTTTGCGGTACGATATCTTAAAATTAAAAAAAAAAAATTGCAAAAAATAAAACCGACTCCAAAAAATACAAATAAGTGAAAAATAACTTTATTTGCTTCAGAAGTTGCCTTACCTTTGTTTGACTGATTTACACAGCGTAGTGGCGTGATGTTATGTTAAGAACTGGTGTAAACAATAGATAGACATGAGGTTTCAGCAATCCCAGTCCATTTGCTATCATTTATTGAGGAGTTCCGTTGCCTATCTCCGAAGTTCTTCATCAGATCTTTACCAAATTGAAATGGGGCCACTTTAAGAAAGTACTCTTTCAAAAACTATCCAAATCACATCAAGTGTGCCTTTAAAATTTGAAGAGTTCTCTCAATTTCTCCAGGATTCCATCATCAGATCCGGACTTGATGATTATGGGACCACCTGGGAAGTATACCGTTTCAAGAAAAAAAGAATAATTGAAATCGCTCCAGCCATCTTCGAGTAATCAGGGAAAATAGATTAAAAAAAAGGTTCCGACGAATTGAGAACCTCCTCCTTTTTGGAGTCGGTTAAAAAGGCATTACAGTTATGAAGTATGCTGTTTTACAGCAGGCCACACTTGAGCTGGCCGTTTCTCGTACAGCGTGGTTTAATTACCACGACGTACGGTCCACCAGCTTTCCATTATTCAAAAATAAGTCTAAAAATACAAACCTTACTTTAGTAGAAGCTGATGTTAGAATATGATCAATTTTATCCGGCAGTTTCTTATATGAGTCATTCAGTTTTTTATATGGGTCATTCAGTTTTTTATATGAGACATTCAGTTTTTTATATGAGTCATTCAGTTTTTTATATGAGTCATTCAGTTTATCATTTCTGCTTGACCCAGCCAAGTGAAGGTTTCCCAGTGATTGCACGGAGTCCAGGTCTTTTAATTGAAGTTTCTTTGACCCTCAGGCTTGGCTGTGGCGCCTGCTAAGCATCAGCGCGAATGGCACTGGTGTGGCCGTCGCGAATGCTCCTGACTCTATCACGCGATATGAAGCGAGCGCCGTCTGCGTGGCAAGGAACGGCGTGTCTATATCTGCACCTGCTGTGTTACAAGTCAGTATGCTTCTAATAAGTAAATGGGTAGCTGTCCTGAAACCCTCATACATTTTTAGTTCTTTGGTTGAGTTTACGAACAAGTGCACATTCAAAATTTAAAGGGGGATTTTTACATCAGAATGAAGTCCAAAAAATTAGAAGAAGAATATCTTGGAAGAAGATTTTGTTCCATCTGTATTCTTTACAAAAAAAGGACTTGTAAATTAATTCTTTCACCTAAAAATTCGACGAGCACAAAAGATTTAATTCACAAACAAACAAATAACCAACCCACTGTACAAATTAATATTCCTTTGTTCTTGATGACATAGAAAAACAATAGAAGTCTAATAGCGGGTATGGCATTGTTCACGTTACTCTTTTGTTTTCCTAAACAAGGTATAGTTGTGAATTCGAGGTATTCCTCAGAGCGCACCTATTTCTAAGCGCAACCAGCGCAACTAAATCATTCCTCAGAGCGCAACCATTAGTTGCGCTCAAAAATTTTAATCAAAAGTATTAGATGTTTATTCCTCAGAGCGCAACCATACATGATAAAAAAGAGAGAGGTATGATGATTTCATTCATTATATCGATAGACAGTTTTAAATCAATTGCCCTAACATTCACTATTAATTATTATTTTTTTATATCTAGGTGTTCCGTGAATTCTTCATCCATTTCGACAGCCCCAAGCCCATGAGGCGGGGAGATTCCACAATCATTCGCTACAGAATCTTCAACTACTTGTATGAGCCTCTTAGCGTAAGTATTAATGCACTGTGGAACTTTGGAGGACTATGAAATGTAATTTTTACCTTGCAAAAGTCCTTCTTCCCTGCTTAATTTGTAATACTCGTTTTCCCAGGTCCAAATCCAAATCCTCACAGATACTCACGTAGAAGGTCCCAAGGACTTGGTGGAGTCAGCTTGTGTCCAGGCTCGTGCGTCCATCGCCCGGCGCGTCGAGATCCGGGCGAGACTGGCTGGACCAGCCAAGATCAGGATCCGGGCTAAGGCGGTTAGTGATGGCAACTGTGGGAATGTTACCAGTGCGAGGACTGGAGTTAGGTGAGTCTCCCTTTACGGAAAAGCCAATTGATTGTTGCAAAAGTTGAAGCAACCATCATGAGCCAGCAATCAGCTTAGAGCTCCAGACACAAGGGCCTGTTTGTTTGAGAGTCAGTTATAACTAAGATTTCTGACTATATTCATAACTGATGTATTTTTTATGAGACTTCAGAAATACCAGTTACTGAACTGTAACGCTGAGGTTTCATCAAGTTGTGCAATGCCTGCTGAATTATTTGCTAAATAATTAGGTCAATAACGCGTATGCGCGGTTGAAGAAAGTGTCTTCGAATCTTCAGTTGTGTTTCTTTGCATTGTTAAAGATATGTGGAACTAGTTAATAGTTATTCGGTTTACCCTTAACATAACGTCTATGTTTTAACCTTTTTCTTATTCTAGTGACGAAGTGATAATCCGCATAGCTGTTGATCCTGAAGGAGTGCCTATCCGAGAACAGAAGTCCATCTTTTTATGTGCAAACAGTAAGTTTATTATGCAAGCATTGTTATTACGAAAACGGTAGAACTGAAAGATGATTTTGGTGGGGACAAATTCATCTTAAAAGCTGACTTACTTTTCTTTTAGGAGTCAATTAGCACTAAAAGTTCTTTTAATTTGTTTTTAGGCAGCTCGGACTCCACTAAGTCGGAAGTACTATGGACCTGGCCCTCCGTGAAGGCTGTGCCGGGTACAGAAACACTGACCGTCTGGGCAGTCGGCGATGTCACTGGACCTTTGCTAGCTGTAAGTAATACGTCGTATAACTCTTTCTCATCTGCCACACAACCATTCTATTATACAGAGAGGATCTTTTGGCCCGTAGATCAAATTTAAACTAATCCATACATCTTGTGGTTCAGCATAATTATACCAGTAATGCCCCGCCGTCTACCCATGTCAAAGTCATTCAACCGCCACAGGATCCTTGTTGCTCTATCACTTAATGTCTTCTCCTCGATACAAAGACTCATTAAAATAATAAATGCCACTTCTTTATATGCCCTTTCTTTTTTGGGATGGGAAATCATCAAATGATTTCTCCCACTCTGGGCGGAGCGGGAGGGAGTGTCAGACTCTTACTGACTAAAACAAACCCATGTTCCTTCCTCGCCCTTTATGTTCCGGGGCCGCGGTATCTCTTTCGAACAGGCCCGCAACCCCGGTTCTTTATATGCCCTTGGAATAGGAGTCACAGAAGTGTGTTATGACAAAATGTGACGCTGCTGTAGCCCTGGCATAACCATACATCTTACTCCCAACAGGATGCAGACTCCTTGCTTACCATGCCTCTTGGCTGCGGAGAACAGAACATGGCACAGTTGGCCACCAACTTGCTGGCGCTGAGCCAACTGGAACCGACTTCTATTGCCGCTATCACAGCTAAGGAAAATGTGGCTAGAGGTATGCATTCAACATAATTTGCAAGACTAGTTTTCTTCCGGAGTTCGAGTGGCTTATAACGTTTTCACTGATGGGATAGAGGCCTCCTGTCTATGCGAGGGAACGAGTCGTAGTCCAACACATGAACCCAGTGCAAATTGATGGATATCAAACGTCTTCGAATTCTTGGTTCTAAAATACGCCGCCGGTTACCTCAAGATGTATTAGTTGTTAGTTATGTAGGTACTGGTTTAAGAGGGACACCATTTCTTACGGCGTATTGCAGTTATTACAATTCTGCGCTCAGCTTAATCCAGTCTGACAACAATATTTCCAGCGAGAATCATTTACCGAGGTCCTGGTTCAGCTGCATCTGGTTAGAGTGATATAATTATGTTCCTGAATAAGAGCAAAACCATGAACTGTTTCTTGCAGGGTTCACTCGTCAGCTACAGTACGTGCATCCATCAGGTGGGTTCAGTGCGTTCGGTTCCTCGGACGCTACTTCTTCCACTTGGCTCACCGCTTTCGTCGTGAAACATCTGAGGAGAGCTCACAAAGTACGTCGTGTCGTCTTACTGTTATTAATTTAATCTTAACTGGGACAAGGTTCTCAATTAGCTTCCAAATCTTTCGAACCGGTACTAATGAAGTCCACCATAGATCGGTCGTTGGCGATTCGGTTGTTATCGAGTTCAAGTACTGCCAAACTTTTTGTAAACATTTCAAACACCCTTTTTTTTGCTCTGATTGCAGGGGGTTATTAGCAACTCTATTTGTGGTGGTTCAAACTTCGCCTGTAATACTCTTAGAATAAAGTTCTAGTCAGCTTGCACTACAAAGTGGTTGTTACGTCAGTCACTGCGGGCCAAATAATGAGATTACGATCGATTTACAAAAAATCTATGGATTGGACTAAAAAATTAAACACTATCATGCTAATATGTTGTTTTAAGAATTATTTGCCAAAATATCAGAATGATTGCATGTAGTTTAGTATGTTTTTTACTCTTTGAAATATTTTTTTAAGTTCGTGATTTTTTTATCGAGGAAAATTGATTGTATTATATTTTCAAAACACTATTATATTAGCATATACCCTGAAGAATATTATATATTTTTCTGGTTTTGTTTATTATAGTGAATCATATACTTTTAGGCATTATTAAACTCGCGTTTAGCTCATGTGGTCGCCTTAAATGATTGACGTTTTCTGGACTTCGAACTCATTCAAACCAGACACAATAAATTTCTATCATGAAAACTAAGATAACACTTTAATTTTCGCAGCTCCTATGGCCGAACCTGCAAGTCCCGCCCGCAATCATCCGCGCTGAACGATGGCTGCTCAACCAGCAAATGGAGAATGGGTGCTTCAGAAACGAAGGATGGGTGTTTCATAGAGAACTTAGGGTTCGTATTATTTTTCCCTGGAAATAAAAAAATGTGAGCTTTTATAGTATAAGTAGAAGTATAGTATAAGTAACCCTTTTCATGCTAAATAATGCGTTCACGTCATCATGTAAACGCACGCTGTAGCTGAAAATCATCTGTGCGGCTGTTTCGCATGATGTCTTAGCTTAATGCTGGTCACATTTATTTGTCCCAATTTCCCTCTACATGATATTGCTTAGTGCTACGGATGCTTTTCTCTTCCTTCAGTATATTGGAAAGAAACCACACACAAACCACAACAAATCTGTAAAAACTTCTACAACTACTTTTACTTAATATCATTCATGAATTTCAAGCACCCCTCCGTAGAATTGTGGATGAGTACCACTCCCTTCTTACAATAATACCCGACCTCGATGTGTTCCATGATAAGCTGCATTTATTTAAAAACTAGCTTCTGCCAGCGGCAGCGCCCGCGTGAAGTTTCAAAATTGGGGTTGAGTGAGAATATTATAAACGTAAGAGTAAACAAATATAATAATAACAAATCTCCGAACTGCTAAGCTATCGGGAGTTACACGTGTTATTGTGAGTCAACTATAAAAGATAGACATATGCTGTCTTGGGATATTTTTTATATAATTTTATGTGGAATATTTCCGTTATACATGATTTCTATGTAGCTTTAACCATTAAGGCTGCACACGCGACGGAAGCTAAAAAAACCAAGTAACTTCTCCCGTTTTCCCAACATTTCCTTTCACTGCTCTGCTCCTATTAATGGTAGCGTGATGAAAAGTATACTATTACCTGCTCAGGAGTATGTAGAATAATTGTACCAAGTTTCGTTAAAATCCGTCGAGTAGTTTTTTTTCTATAAATAACATACAGACAGACAGACAGACAGACAGATAGACAAAAATTTTACTGATTGCATTTTTGGCATCAGTATCGATCACTAATCACCCCCCGATAGTTATTTTGTAAATATATTTCATGTACAGAATTGACCTCTCTACAGATTTATTATAAGTATAGACAAAATAAAATATGTGCCCTAAGTTATCTTTTTTTATCTTTTTTTATTATATATTTATATACTATTAATTGTAACAAATTCAATTAACTTTATTAAATAATTTTTATGAATAATAATTGGCCAATCTTATTATATTGACATTGATCCTAATTTTTATCTGGCATTTCTTTGTCAAATATAATATAATAAAATATAATAATATATTATATATTATAATATAATATAATTATCAAATATTTTGAATTGTTAGTATTTAATTCAATTTTCATTATATAGGTTTTCTTAAATAATAATTGTGTTTTATCATCGAGCCGAAGAAAGGTGAATGTTATGTACGCCTTTATTGTCACGTGCATCAGACCGCTTTATTATAAATTGTGAATTTCTTTGTAAAATGTATGTGATGTGGCTGTACTTATTCAAATAAATAAATAAAAATAAATAAAATAAATTTCCAGGGCGGACTTAACGATGAAGTCGAGATCTCCAGCGTAGCGCTCACTGCTTACGTCATCACAGCCCTCTTGGAGAGCTCCTCCCCCCTCCCGCACCGCGTCATACCGAACACCCTCTCTTGTTTCCGCGCCTTCCCTCCTCTGAAGACCAAGACTCCCACCAGGGTCTACGCGCAGGCTCTGTTGGCGTATGCATACATGAAGCTGCTGGATTATGAAGAAGAATTGAGGAGTATAAATGAGGCTAGCTTGAGGAGAAGCGTGGGGGCGTTAGAGGAAAATGAAGGTGTCAGACAAGTCTTGGAACTGCTGAAGCTGGCCAAGAGAAGCAGAGACTATGTTTGGTGGGAGGCTAGTGAGTAGATTTTTGCATTCAATCTGAATTCTTTTAGCACTCGATTTCGTTTATGAAGTTTTACTGACGCCACTTTCGATAATCTAAATGTAATCATTATTAAGAAGTACCATAATGATACATACCTACACTTAATGCTCCCTGGGCAAAATATCGTCTATCTGATCGTCAGTCATATTATAACGTAGGTCACGGTGTCATTTTAACGGCCTACGTAATGTATGTGAGTAAGTACGTCGTTTAAGTATGTAGCTTTAAAGGGCAAAAAAAGAAAAATGATTAAAAAAAGAGTCTTTTACAGAGAAATGTGATCCCAGGGGAATCTGGCCCATAGATCTAATTAGTTCTAAGTAGTACCTATATAGCCGTAGTTATGGCAAAATGAAAGACCAAGTTTGACACGTAACACTTTTACCGGCAGGAACCATTTTATATAGTACGGCGTTGCCCACAGAAATATAATATATCTATGGCCTTGCCTATCATTTCGTTCCCGTTTGTCATTTGAATGAAAGTGTACGTTTGCAGACAGCCTATCCACGTCAATAGAAGCGACGTCGTACGCGCTACTTGCGCTCCAGGCGGCGCCACGCGCTCTCTCACCCAGCGCACGCACAGACGCGCCCGCCGCCGCGCGCTGGCTGCACGCGCACAGGACTGCCAGCGGAGGGTTCATGTCCACACAGGTACGTTCTAGCGCACGCACAGACGCGCCCGCCGCCGCGCGCTGGCTGCACGCGCACAGGACTGCCAGCGGAGGGTTCATATCCACACAGGTACGTTCTAGCGCACGCACCGACGCGCCCGCCGCCGCGCGCTGGCTGCACGCGCACAGGACTGCCAGCGGAGGGTTCATGTCCACACAGGTACGTTCTAGCGCACGCACAGACGCGCCCGCCGCCGCGCGCTGGCTGCACGCGCACAGGACTGCCAGCGGAGGGTTCATGTCCACACAGGTACGTTCTAGCGCACGCACAGACGCGCCCGCCGCCGCGCGCTGGCTGCACGCGCACAGGACTGCCAGCGGAGGGTTCATGTCCACACAGGTACGTTCTAGCGCACGCACAGACGCGCCCGCCGCCGCGCGCTGGCTGCACGCGCACAGGACTGCCAGCGGAGGGTTCATATCCACACAGGTACGTTCTAGCGCACGCACCGACGCGCCCGCCGCCGCGCGCTGGCTGCACGCGCACAGGACTGCCAGCGGAGGGTTCATGTCCACACAGGTACGTTCTAGCGCACGCACAGACGCGCCCGCCGCCGCGCGCTGGCTGCACGCGCACAGGACTGCCAGCGGAGGGTTCATATCCACACAGGTACGTTCTAGCGCACGCACAGACGCGCCCGCCGCCGCGCGCTGGCTGCACGCGCACAGGACTGCCAGCGGAGGGTTCATGTCCACACAGGTACGTTCTAGCGCACGCACAGACGCGCCCGCCGCCGCGCGCTGGCTGCACGCGCACAGGACTGCCAGCGGAGGGTTCATGTCCACACAGGTACGTTCTAGCGCACGCACAGACCATGTGAACATCGCTAACGATACCGACGATACGGTCTCCACCTTGTTTTACCCAAAACTAGAACTAACTACGGCAACGAAATGCTTACTTTTGAAGGAGCACAGGTTTTTAATAGTATAAGAAATATGCACTCTTTCAAAGCGTTCTTCTCAACTAAGTAAATATATAATGGCGTATCGAGCACTTCTAGAGAAATGACGGCATTGAACGGGTGTAGTCTAGTTTGTAACTGATGACGACAAACTATGTGTAATTTATTATGTATATTTTTGCATGGTATTGTTCTCAAGTGAGTGACACTTGTCTTTACTGAGACAAAAGTTTCCTACTTGTCCGCATCGCACACATCAACTCATCGCATCAAACGGACCGGACAGATTTGGGCGATCTGTACGGGTCGGATCAGTGATTTTCTATACTTGCAAAGAATACTACGATCGGTTTGATGCGAATAATGCGATGCGTCCAGTGCGTATAATGCAGACAGATGGACGCTTACCTTGAATGTCTATCAATAGGCGACATTGAAAAGCAATCATTTTACTGACGAAAAATTCTAAATGTAGAAATGTATTTATAACAGGACACTTTAGTAGCTCTTGAAGCTCTAACAGCCTGGTCCCAAGGCTCGGACACGAACCTGAGCGTGACAGTCCGCAGTGGCAAAACAATCCGCCGTGTCACCCTGCAGCCAGAAGTCAAGATACCAGATGTCATGGAGATGAAGCCGGGAGAACTTCTCAGCGTCTCTGTTGATGGTAAATATTTAGAGATCTATAACCACAATCCCGCGATTGGACCTAAATACAATCGCTTTGAAAGCGTTTCACATTTCGCCAACGGTTTTCGACATAAGAGTCCTATTACATTTTTCTTTTGCAAATTCATAACTTTTATTTCCTGGATTTATTTATTTCAATCGGCGTCCACGAGTCGATTGTTATTGACGAAAATTTTGTGTCCAAGTCCTTCCTCGCCAAGCACTCGCGCCAGAATCACATAAGACTGAGGAGCGAGCTGAATTGATGCAGAATATTTATATAGCAATGTGGCGACACTTGGGGGAGGCCTATGTCAGGCAGTGGACGTCTTTCGGCTGATATGCTGATGATAATATAGCACTTTAATTTTATTTATTGTTACTTTGAAAATAATTTGGAACTTGGATGGAAACAAGTTTTTGTACAAAAAACACAAAAAGTTGTACAAAATAATTTCTGGACTAAGTTTGTAGTATAATGGTACATGCAAGATAAGATAAGATAAGATAAGATAAGATATATTTATTAATAATAATAATAATAATAATAATAATGTCACGCTGTACTGGGATCAGTCTATCATTACTGACAGGACTATTGTTGCCAATAAGCCTGACATAGTGGTGATAGACCGATCAGCGCGCCGCGTAATGATAATCGATGTTACTATCCCTCATGACGAGAACCTCGTGAAAGCTGAGAAAGAGAAACAAATGAAGTATCTCGACTTGGCACACGAGGTTCGCGACATGTGGAATATGAACTCGGTTATCATTGTGCCGATTGTCGTGACGGCCAATGGCCTGATAGCGAAGAGCCTCGACGAACATCTGTCGAAGCTCTCTTTAGGCGGTTGGATCAAGGGCCTGATTCAGAAGGCAGTACTCCTCGATACGGCTCGCATTGTGAGGAGGTTCCTGTCTCTGCAACCCTAACCACCGGTGACTTGGACCCTGCTCCCGACACCGGCGGATCCCTATTTTTTATATTTTTAAATGTTTTTATATGTTTTTTTTAAGAATATTTAAAAATGTATTAAGTAAGTTATATAACCAATAAAGGAGATAATAATAAACATTTTTTATTTCTCTTCCACAAAGGCGCCTTAAAAATATGAATAATACTACATCAGATAAATCCTTTGTGGGAGACTGGTATCTGCACTAGGGAAACCCTGTCACACAGATTACCAGGCCCCCCCCGAAAACAGTGTTTAGTATTAAATCTTAAATGCTAACAAATTATTGTAACCTTTAGCAGAAGAACACAATAATCAAACAAACAGAGAAACTAAATTTACAAAATAAAATTATTATTGATGAAATAGTAGAGTATGTTTTAGTGTAGTGTGGTGTGGTGTGGAATGGTGTGGTGTTGTGGTGTGATGTGGTGTGGTGTGGCATGGTGTGGTGCAGTGTGGTGTGATGTGAGGTGCGTTAGGTAGGCTGACAACACATTTATTTTAAAACAAGTATAAGGCTTTCTGTGCTATCGTAATCAAGGTCCAATAGATATGTGGTGAGTACATGCTTACATTTAGCTTTGGTAAGAGGGTATATTTTTAGAAGAGAGTTAAGTTTATTATATAAATAACTGCCAAGGAAACAAAAGTTTCGGCGCGAAAGACTACTTTTACACATTTGAGTATGACATACATTTGCCTTAATGCGTTTATGAGCGTGCAAGGATGGGTTGTACTGTATCGAAGAATGTTTTCGCAATATTGTCTGGACGATAAACAGTTGTCGAACAGAAGAACCTTGCACTTATCGTAGAGTTCAGTAAATTTATTTCTGAGTATATGGTACATTAAAATCTTAAAATTAGTCAGTTTCACATACACTACCGTTACCGGTGTAGAAATATTAAAATTAAATTAACTTACAAAGTGACCAAGTATGAATAAAATGTCAAAATTTAGTAGTTACACAATGTCAAATGGTCAAATGATTAAAAATATAAATATAAAATCAAAAATGAGCAATACTGTTACAACTTTAGAGGATGTAATGGTGCCAATCAAAGTAAAGAAAACTCCGAAAATTTGCGAAATCAGATTTAATACTGATTAGAAGTTATACGTACAACGGTTGTCAGGCAAGTGAAGGATGACATTGAATGTTCATAATACGTGCCGCAACGCCTATGCAAATTTTAGTAATTAGGTGTTTTCACAACTTTCTGCTATTTATTTAGAACAGGCGTTTGCGCCTGAACATATTCCGGGGCGTTGAAAGGTAGCTTTCAACTACTATTTAAGTCTTCGGCTGAGGGAAGTTTGCAGAGTCGCACAAAGGCGCGTCGCACGCAGCCCTTAGTGGTGAGGATGTCCGCTACTCTGGCTATCCCGTCAGGTCCAGATATGAGGCGAAGTACGCGGCCCAGTTTCCAAGCGAGAGGGGGCGCGTTGTCGTCAGCTAGCAGCACCATATCTCCCACGTCTAGCTTTGACGTGTTTGTCCGCCATTTTGTCCTTTGTTGTAACTCAGAAAGGTATTCCTTCTGCCATCTCTTCCAGAAATGTTGCCTCAGCTTCTCAAGGCGCTCATATCGTCGCAATTGGCTTTCCTTCACGTCTTCCAGGTTTGGTGTTGGCAGAGCGATCAGCGGTCGGCCAATGATGAAATGTCCTGGGGAGAGGGAAAGGAGGTCGTTAGGAGTGGATGAGAGAGGGCACAAGGGACGGCTATTGAGGATTGCCTCCACTTGTGCGAATAAAGTAGAAAGTTCCTCAAACGTCAAGTGACTTTCGCCTAAAACTCGTCGTAATAAATGTTTTGCCGACTTAACCCCGGCTTCCCATATGCCACCAAAATGAGGAGAATAAGCCGGAATGAACTTAAAATTGATAGATTGCTGACTTGCAAAATCAACTAAAGGTTCATGGTTCTGTTTGATGAACGAGCCTATTTCTTTCGCGGCAGCTACAAAATTAGTACCATTATCACTGAATATTTCAGTTGGCTTGCCGCGACGAGATATAAATCGCTTTAATGACATTACAAATGCATCCTTGGTTAAGTCACTAACTGCTTCAAGGTGTATGCATTTGTAACGAAGGCAAACAAAAAGACACAAGTAACATTTTACAATGCGACAGCCGCGTCCTTTACGATTTACTATGTAAAATGGGCCAGCAAAGTCAAGGCCAACGGATAAAAATGGATAGTTTGGCGTTATTCGTTGAGACGGTAAGTTACCCATTTTAGGTTGTAAAGTTGTACCCTTTAAACGCCTGCAGCGTACGCAGTTATTTACTGTGCGCCTCGCTAGTATCCTACCATTAATTGGCCATATCGTTTCTCTGACAGTAGCCAATAACATTTGAGGACCGGCATGCATGGTGTTAATATGTTGTCTAATAAAGTAAAGTTTTGTTAAAGTATGCGCTGCATGAAGTAATATTGGATGTTTCTTTTCGAATGAATAACTGGACGCATCGATTCGTCCACCGACACGAATTAACTTGTATTCATCTAAGAAAGGCGATAATGCTAATAACTTACTATTTTTATTTAATTGTTTACCAGTTACCAGCAGGTCGTATTCAATAGAAAACGATTGACCTTGGGAAATAATACAAAGCGAGCGGAATGACTCACGCAACTCATTAGCAGACAATGTGCCAACCCGTTTGTTATGTTTATTTTTTAAATTGAATATGAATCTAAGAACGTAAGCAAATGACCGTTCTAACCTAGCTAACGATGAATATTTTTCAAAATCGATAATGGGTGACTTTATGACTATCGGATGCGCCTTTAATTCGGGTACTATTTCTAAGTCCTTTAGGTTGGATTTGGGCCATTCGGTTTCGTTATAAATTAAAAAACAAGGCCCTGTCCACCAGAGTGATATCGACGTTAGTCGCTTAGCATGCACTCCCCTTGATAATAAATCAGCGGGGTTTAAATCTGTAGGTACATATCGCCACGCCGACGATGAAGTTAATTCTTTGATTTCCGTGATACGATTAGCCACAAATATTTTTAATTTACTGACGTTACTGCGTATCCAGCACAACACTACGTTAGAATCACACCAGTGTATTAGTTTGTCTGGCTTGTACCTTAATGAATCTACCACTGATTTTACGAGTTGAGCAGCGAGTAAGGCGGCGCACAGTTCCAAACGTGGTATGGTAGTGCTTTTTAGTGGAGCTACTTTAGACTTTGCGCACAATAGTTTAACCGTGACGTCACCGTTAGCGCTGATCGTTCGCATATAAATACATGCGCCATACGCATAACTTGATGCATCACTAAACGAGTGTAATTCGATGACCTTTGGTGAGTCGCCTAAAACTAACCTCGGTATGCGTAGATTGTGCAAGTATTTTATATTTTCAGAGAAATCGATCCATTCTTCCTTTATATCTTGAGGGACAGGCTCGTCCCAGTCAAGTTTAAGTTGCCAAAGCTTTTGTAACATTATTTTTGGCCTTATTACAATGGGACCTAATAAACCTAATGGGTCAAATATTTTGAACGCGTTTGACATAATAAATCGCTTAGATATAATATTATGATTAGTGTCGTGGGAAAATCCCTTTATAGGAAAACTCAAGGTATCACTGGCAGGGGCCCAGCCCAAGCCTAGGGTGCTTGAAGACTCACTAAAAATGAGCTTGTCCTGCTCATTGATAGCAAGATTATCAAATATGGACGGATGATTTGTTTTGTATTTTCTTAAATTAAAACATCCTGACCTTAATGCCTTAGATAAAGCGTTTTGAATATATTTTAATTGCTGTGGATCATTTGATCCAGTAATTAAATCATCGACATAGAAATCCTTTTGAATGATGGTGCGAATTAGTTCATCATTCTGTTCTTGACCTACCTGCCACAAGCAACGTGTGCTAAGGTAGCTTGCACTCGCTGTACCGTAAGTTAAGGTGTTAAGCTGAAGTGTCTGAATCGGTTTAGACTCCTCGTCTCTCCACAGAATGAGCTGCAAATGCCTATCATCTTTTTGTACGAGCACATTTCGATAGAATTTTTCTATATCGCCCGTAAGTAGGTATTTGTATTGCCTGGAGCGTGACAAAATAGAAAAAAGAGTATCTTGTACTGTGGGGCCTACCATTAATATATCATTAAGGGAACAACCAGAGGAAGATGGAGCAGACCCATCAAACACTACACGAAGTTTTGTGGATTCACTTTCCTGCTTTAAAACTGCGTGATGGCATAAATAATAATTAGGAATTAATATTTCATTGTTTAACAAAGATAAATGACCTAGTTCGGCGTATTCCTTAATAAATTTATTATATTCTATTTTTAAGATATTATTACGTTTAAATCTCTTTTCTATATTTAGGAATCGCCGCTTAGCTACCTTGTAGGTATCACCTAAACAATCAACTGAATCCTTAAGGGGTAGTTTTACGCAAAATCTACCTGAGTTAGTTCTTGTGGTATGAGCAATGAAATGTTTTTCACAATAAATTTCACTTTCACTCATAATAGACCTTTTGGGTACTTCTTCTAATTCCCAAAATCTACCTAGCATTTTTTCAATACCCTGAGTACCATCGTTGTTTTTAGACACTACGCTATGGTTACAGTGTACGCTTTGATGCGGTGTTGTTGAGTTAATGGGACCGGATACTATCCAACCTAATTGCGAGTTTCGTAGCTTAGGATTATTGGTTCCCAAAGAAATCTGTTCGTTCCCTAAAATATCCCAAAATATGTCGGCACCTATCAAAACATCTATGTCGGCAGGCTGATTGAACATAGGATCAGCCAATTGGATATTTTTTGGTAGTTTTAAGGCACTAATATCGACGGGAATTCTCGGTAAACGACCCGTTAGTTCCTTTAAAACGAAGCACGAACAATTTATATTAAATTTATTATTTAATGATTGCAATATAATGTTGCAGCTTTCAGTGACATTATTTGCTTGTGTGTTGCCTATACCAATGACCTTTAGCGAGTCAATATGATGGGACTTTAAAGATAACCTTATCTTTAGGGATTCGGTTACAAACGAAGACTGACTGCCACAGTCTAACAACGCACGAACCTTGACCTTTTGCTGGTCAAATGGGTTCAATACCTCGACCATGGCAGTAGATAATAAAAGATAACTTGTGTTTTTATTGCAATAACTAGCTACTATCTCATCTGATTCCTCAACGTGTGCAGTCTGAGTTGTCAACGTTGGCGGACGGTGTAGCAGGCTATTATGCCTTTCGTTGCATTCAGGCTCTTGACATGACCTAAAGCGACAGTTATTAACAGCATGACCTTGTCTGAGACAGTTAATGCACAGTTTATACCTTGTCACGTCTGACATTCGCTCATCAATGCCCTTAGCCTTGAAGGCTGGGCAATCGTAGATACGATGGCAGCCGTCACAAACAATGCATGTGAAACCCTTTGGTTCCTTATGCTTAACATTACTACTAGTGCTTGCAAAAGACTTAACCGTATTACTTGGCGTCTTATTCTGACTATGTTTATGTGTTTGGTTATTGTTGGGAGTAGAACGCTGAGGCGTCTTAGAGCCCATAATATCATCAACATGATTATTATTTCGGTGTGCTGACTCTAGCACATTAGCACGATCTGTGATGAATTTAAAGAAATGCTCTAATTTCGGTCTTCCGCTTACATTACTGGTACGATACTCTTCCCATTTTACTAGAGTGTGACCATCAAATTTTGCTGATAAAATGAATATAATCAAGACATCCCAATTATCCGTTGGCTGTCCTAAACTAACCAACGCACGTAAATTCTTGGTGATGTGATCGACTAAGTACCTCAAAGAAAGTTCTGACTCGCGTGGAAGCTGCTTTATATTCAATAAAGAATTGAGATGATGATTAATTAATATGTCATTATTATCGTAACGATTGCAAAGCAACTTCCATGCTTCACTGTAATTCTTAGATGAGATCTCGAGATTAGAAAGGACTCGAGCTGCATCGCCTTGTAAATATGAGTTTAAATAATAATATTTATTAATATCTGGAATGCGATCATTATTGTGTATCAAACTTTCGAATGTATCTTTGAATTCAAGCCAGCGGAAATGATCACCATTAAATCGTTGAATTTGGATTTGAGGAAGTTTCAAACCTAAACTAGGATGATCTTCAGAACAGCATGTAGTATTATGAAAGGAATGGCGTCTTAATTCAAGTTCAGCCTTTCTAGAAAACTTGGATATTAAATTCTTAGCAGTAGCTATATTAATCACTATATCCTGTTCAATATTGTCACGTTCGTCAATTTCAGCATCAATATTATCAGGATCCAGAACCTCTATTTCACTCTGCAAATCGTCAACCCTGACTGATAAAGCTTCGAACTTAGCAAGCTTTATGTTCAACTCTGTCAATTGAATTTCATTTAACTCGCTTTCGCTTGAAATACTACTGAGGTAATTTTTAAATTTAGTGATTTGTCCTTTGGCGGACGCCCTCTTCGTAAAAAGTTCTTTAAAACGCTTATTATCAGCCATTGCAAATAAAATAAAAAAATTAAGATTGACTAATTAACAAATGGAATGGGCTCACGTTCCTCGTTTCGGTGTCACCTGAGAAGCAGAGAAGCTGGGCGAGCACGCTCAGCCGCTAACGCTGCTAGTGAGCTGCGGAAGACTTTGACCCCGCAACCGACCCACGCGGTCTGTGTTCTCGCACTCGTGGTTAAATCTGAAATAGTCGGCAAATCTCGCTTAACTTTCAGTACAAAACTAATGCCGTTCTAATGTTCCTATTTTTATTGTGAACGGAACGACAAAGATACACTAAATTAAAGAATTTATGAATTATATATTTTTTTTTTAGTTAAAGGGATAGATATTATTTGGAAACCGTAGCATATAAATTTTAGGTATTATTAGAAACGTTTTAATTGATCCGATGCAACTTCTATAAGATTTTATTTTTTATTGACGGTACATGAAAAAAAATAGTTCGGTATAATTTCGCAATTAACGGAATATTTAGAAATTTTGTAATACTTAATTTACTCGAATATACCTTGATTCTCACAAATGGAATGCAATAGTCAATATTTCAAATAGGTAAGTAATAGGAAGGATAGACAAAGGATGGACACTCAACTTTGGTACGACACGTTGACGCTCCACACGAGGTGATGCTTTAGCGGCACCACTGGCTCGGAGGCTGGCTTCTTCAATTGTCCAGACAGCAATTCCCCACACGCTGGACTCTGTGGATTTTCGATCTTCCACAGCAGGCTTCAAATCTTGAGGTTGCTGCCGCGCACGCGTTGTCGCGATGCCCCAATCCAAGTCGTTATTTCGTAGATTTATCATTAAATAGTCGCGATTTTTAATAGTTCCCCTCATGGGCCACCATGTTACAACTTTAGAGGATGTAATGGTGCCAATCAAAGTAAAGAAAACTCCGAAAATTTGCGAAATCAGATTTAATACTGATTAGAAGTTATACGTACAACGGTTGTCAGGCAAGTGAAGGATGACATTGAATGTTCATAATACGTGCCGCAACGCCTATGCAAATTTTAGTAATTAGGTGTTTTCACAACTTTCTGCTATTTATTTAGAACAGGCGTTTGCGCCTGAACAAATACAATGTCAATAGGTGATAAAAATAATGTCAAAATTTATAATTTAAAAATTCATTAACCGAGTAGAAGCAGTTGTCTAAAAGCCAGGGAAATATTGCTTTCTTGAATTTATTGATGGGCAGCACTCTGATACGTGCAGGTAAATTATTAAATATTTTAATCGCCATACAATTGGAATTCCTGCTATACAAATGTAGTCTCTGGCTAGGTGCAAGTAATTTATTTGGGCTTCTGCTTTTCACTCTTTTAGAAATGTGCTCATACAACGGAAACATGTGTGAATACCTTTTTACAAACATACATAGCTCAAAAATATATAGGCAAGGAAGTGGAAGAATTTTTAGCGCTTTAAACAATGGCTTACAATGGTCTAAATATTCTGCACCATACACAGCTCTGACACATTTTTTCTGTGCAATGAATGCTCTATTCACATCTACTGAATTTCCCCATATCACGAGGCCATATCGCAGTACTGATGCAACATAGCCATGATATGCCTTGAGGGCTATTTCTTTGCTAGCTATTCGCCTCAGTTTTCGAAGAGCAAACACAAATTTGTCAAGTCGAGTACAGACTTTATCAACATGTTCTTTCCAATTTAATTTTTCGTCAATAACTATTCCCAAGAATGATGTGGAAGGTACGGGTTCCAAAATTAAATTATTGTGACATATTTCAGGTGGTTTTACCAAAGAATTATTTGTTTGAAATTGTACTAACTTTGTCTTATCAATGTTTACACGTAAATTATTAGATTCTAACCATTTAATTGCGTTCAATATATCAGCGTTAGTGTCGGTTTCTAGATCACTCCCATTTGAACTTTTTATTGTGATAGTAGTGTCATCAGCAAATAGTGTACAGTTATGTTTCAGGCTATTACAAAGATCATTAATGTATATTATAAATAATGGAGGTCCTAATACGCTTCCCTGAGGAACACCACAACTATTTATTTTAAGGTCAGAACTGTATGTTTTCTTTGTGTTTTTGGTAATTTTTGATACTACTGTACTTTGCTGTCGACTTGATAAATAACTTTTAAGCCAGTCATGTGCCTTGCCTCTTATGCCGTATTTCTCCATTTTGTTAAGTAATCGATCATGTGAGACAAAATCAAATGCTTAACTCATATCTAGAAATATTGATAATACAGACATTTTGTTGTTGAGGGCTTCAGATATCAGTTTGACTAAAGTAAAACAAGCAAGTGTCGTTGAACTATTCTTCCTAAAACCAAATTGGTTATCAGTAAGTATGCTGTTTTTATCTAAAAAGTTGATCATTTTTCCGTACATTGCCTTTTCAAAAATCTTTGATAGGATAGGGATCATTGCAATGGGTCTATAATTGGACATATCCGTGCGGTTACCTTTTTTAAATATAGGTTTGACTATAGATTGTTTTAATCTAGAAGGAAATGTTCCTGTCTCAAATGACAGATTAATTATAAAACTTAAAGGTGCCGCTATACTTTTACTGCTCAGTTTTATTATTTTTGTGGTTATTTCATCATATCCAGTTGCGTTGGTATCATTTAAAGTGATGATAATTTTTTCAATGTCTTGTTCATTTACAGGAGTCAAAAAGATACTGTTAGTGTTACTGGTAATGTCATTGTTACTTACGTTTAAACTATTGTTAAATTTATTGGAAATTTCTATAAAAAAGTTATTAAGTTGATTACATATGTCATTAGGATCGCTAATTATATTATTATTTATTATTAACTCTTTGATGTCATTTTTAAAACTATCATCATTAATTAAATTATTTTTTATAATAGACCATGTCGCTTTACATTTATTTTTTGAATTATTTAAATGGTTTTTGATATTTAATAACTGTGACTGTGATATACATGTTGTGCAAGCATTTTTTTTAACTTCGTTTACATATTTTATTATCCTGAACGTATCTTTTTTCAAACAAAAAAAGATTTATTAAAATCGGATTGGATTGAACACTTATTGTGACGGACGGGAAACTACGGAACCCTACACTGAGCGTGGCCCGACACGCTCTTGGCCGGTTTTTCATACTAGGAAGCACTGATTAGTGCTTTTGAAAAACAAATCTTGTAATAATAGGTAGGTATAATCATCATCATCTAAAGACTTACTTCACACAGTGCTGGGTTCTATCTTTGCTTGTGCAAAGCGCTATACATTAATGGGCCAGCCGAAATATACTGGTTCTCTTTCGTGTTTCTACACGAGAAAACGCATTGAAACACGTTCCCTCCGCAGGTACCGGGTGCGCCCTCGTGCAAGCGACGCGCGCGTACAACAGTCTCGGTGACACGTCAGCTCCGCGCGACAAACAGCTGTCGGTCAAAGTGTCCGTGCACACTGACGGGCCCTTCGACTGCGAGAACCACGGAACTTACTGCTTCTGCGCTGCTGTTATTGAGGTCAGACCTAATTTCGACTTGTTTATGTAAATCATCTCATCACAAAGCCTATAACCAAGCATTCTGTACATCAAACTTAGTAACTTAACGCAAAAAATATTATTGGGTACCAACTTTTTTTGAACTCAATGTAACGCACTTAAAACATTGTGCTGATGGATGGATTGAATAGTACGGGGGTCGTGGAGGTGTTAAAAGTCAAAATCTGACAAAAATACTTGTATTTAGAAAAAAACTTGTCAAAAAATTGTAACCTTGACCCCCCAAAACCCCTCATATGGGGAGAACAAGTGCCTTTCGGATTCGTGAAGAGGGCTTTTACACCCTATAAGTAACAAGCAATCGAATACATGTGACATCTACCAACCTGCACTGTACGTACATATAATATGGTAGATGATGGCCTACTCACAGAGAGGAGCCTCATCTTACATTGGGGCCTGTCTGCATTACTAAACAGAAATAACGTTTTTGTGGCCCTTATACCAACTATTGTGTGTATTTTATAACATTTTTTCTTTGTTTCCATAAGATGTTTATTGCTGACAGCAAAGTTTAAAAGTTTTGATGAGCCCGTAACAGCTTCTCCACTAACACACACTCAGAACCTCAGCCAATTGGTTTGCCTTTAATTAATTCTTGTGTTCTCTTAGGCGTGCGTAATGTGGACCGGTAGTTTCCCGGAGATGGCGCTGCTAGAAGTGACGCTTCCTGGAGGGTTTGGAGCAGACGCCAAACTGCTCTACGCACAACTACAGAAAACTACCTCGCGTAAGTAATGCCAATTACACTCTCTAGCCTAAGAGGGCCAGTACCATCCAGGGCGGCAAGAGGTCAGCCTTTCTCCCATTCTTATTCTTTGGAAGAGGGGTCAAGCATAAGCTGTAGGGCACTTACGGTACATGCTTCAAACGTCTGTTAAAACTATCAAAACTGGCGCTTAGCCGAATCTCGTATCCCGAAGCCAGAGTCTCAGTCCAAAAAGAAACTAATCATTATTATATAATTTCTTACAAACATCAATAATAAACACTTGATGAGTGGATATAAGCCTTGGCCCAGAGTCTAGATTTACACCAGGCACATATCTAGGTAGCATTCAGCTCGCCCCCTGCCCTGCATATGTTTATACCATGGGACATTACATAACTGATGAATTATGAGTGACACCGCTACCTAAACCTTTTGGGTTACATGCCTGCTTCTAGGAACTCAAAGAGAACAATGTAATATTTTCTATTTCTCTAAATAAAGCCACATCTTCTAACTACTCCCCAGTACTACGCCGCGTAGAGCTGACTCAGTCGAGCAACCGTGCTACGTTCTACCTCGGCAGTCGCGACGGCAGTGACACCAGCGGCCATGTTGGTCACCAGTGCTACAACATACACGCTACGGGACCCAAGGTCAAGACACGACCAGCATACGCCAAGGTCCAGGACTACTACGCGCCTAGCATCAATGATACACAGGTGATCAGCTCTGCAGTCTTCTTAGGGGACGGACATTTGGAGTGCTAAATAAATAACTAAGTATTCGTCTGTCTAAATGTTTATCACAAAGCTGTATTCTTCAGTCTATAATCATTAGGTATTTTACAATATAATACAATATCTGTTGTCGAACCAGAAATAGACCATCAGAATTCATAAAATATTGAGAGTTGAAGTGAATGCTCCAGGGTAGCCTGCGAAATTCAAATTTTCTTACGTTTTTTTGCAATTTGCAGGTCAGTGCTAGATTGTATGTTGAATAAATATTGTACGCAACTGTAAGACATTTGTATTTACAGAATTTTAATCATCAAAATCATCAATACAACCCTACAAGTTCATAAAGGTGTAGGAACGATTTTGACCTTGAAAAAGTCATTCTTGGCGGTTTCACCTTAATACAAAAAAGAGAACTTAGAGTATTCTGTGTCATAGAGCTATATTCTTAAAAACTGCATTGGTTTATATTCAAATTTTCACTACAATATACATAGGTATGTGTCTATCATTGCAATCACGTCGTATCACCGCGTCTACCTTATAAAGCTGAAATTTTCAACTAAGTTGGGTTCGACTATTAATTAATCTAAATATCTTATCCATATCCAGGTATACACCATCCCTGAAGAATGTCTACCTCGCATCGTCGAAGATACTAAAGATTACCTATCACAAGACAACTTGTTCGCCAAAGCGAGAGCCTCTGACAGCGACGATCTTGTTATCAGTCACGATTTCACCTTCGATGACATCCCCGAAGGCTTGCCCCTCGATGACCCACTCATGTTCGACAACATAGATAACGACAACTATAGAACCAGTTCTGACCGACTTGAAGAAATTGGAAGATTCGCAAAACGTAAGGATTCTAAAATCTTTAATCAAAAGGTCAAACATAACACGTTTGTCTATGAAGAACCTGAACATACTTGGATACCTAAAGACACAGATCAACACCAAACTCATTCCGACAACGCTGTACTCAGTGTATCTAAACTAACAGAAATAAGTGTTAGTAAGGGTACAGAAAAAGACAATAATCAAAACATAGTCATAGCTGGCAATGCTATTGAAAGTAATCATAAGAATAAAAGGGTACCAACTCATGATGTAGAGAGCGATGTAATTATGCGCTTAAAAGATAGTACAGAAAAAGATAAAATTTTCATTGCCTTTGATGCAGGAGCGAACAATTCCTCAGATCAAAATAGGAAAACGAACCGTAAATATGAAGATAAGATTGGAATTACTGATAAAACAGATACAGTTCAAAGCCAGTTCAACGATGATGTAACCGAAAATAACACAACAATAGGAGACATACAAGAAGACCTAAATCAATTACAACATTTTGTGGAAGGAATTATCAACCCACAGATGAATACAGTCACAGAAAGCTTTAGTAACTTAAATACCGCTGATTATGTAAATGTTAAAACCAATGAGCATTCTGTTAAGGATGATACAAATCAGAACAATGGTATAAGGTCAAATGTGAGCATAAGTTATCTTCCCAAAATAGTATCCGGAAATAATAAGTTTAATGAACCTACGTTCACCAAAGATCATAGTTATTTTTACAAAATTGCTACTGAAAATCCCATGTCTATTGTAGAAACAAAAATAGACCGACAGAATTTATATAATATAAATAGTGAAAACGAAAAAGGTGGAACTAAAACCGACGCTCTTCAAAGTAATAAAGATGAGTCCAAATATGATACACAAAATCTGATTAAAAAAATTGACTCTTTAAATAAAGTTGCTGATCAACAATTAAATGAAACTCAATCAAGATTTAACGGAGATCAAATGAGTTACAAACTTATGTTCACTCATGATGATGATGATGATGATAAAGTATTGATGATAAATCATAATAACCAAAATTCTGAAAATAATAACTATAAAGAAGAGTCTAAAATTCAAGAAAAGTATTTAAAAAGATCTCGTAATGAATACGCTACTCTGAAACCCGAATTATCTGAGAAAATTATAATTAATTACAATACTGACGTAGAAACTGGAAGTGACGCAGGGGTAGATAATCCAAAATTAGCAAATTTTCACGTCATAGATACTGACAAAGATTTAGAGGTGCCCGAAGGCGTAGAAGGACCAATACCGGAATCTGTTCTTCCACCTCCGGGCTTTGTTCCACCACCACACATAGCTAGCGATGAAAAAAGTTTGAAATATAAGCAGAGACCGTCCGAAGACAGACCGATTTCTGAGGAAATTCTTGCCCCTCCGCCTTTTGTTCTACCACCAAAACCACATGGTCAGTTTAAAATGCGAAGTTTACCCCGGGAGGATGATTTTTCTCCCAGACCTTTTGAAGACGAAGGCCCACATATGTATGATGGTTTACCTCCATATATTAGCTTCCCAGCACCACTTCCTAATGACTACCGAGAACTGCAGTATACTTACCCATTTTACCTAGGACACCCACCAACTGCTGAAAGAGCATTTGCTACTATTCTCCCGCCAAAGCACTACGTTCCTGCTTCGGATTTAAGAAGTTTGCAAAGTGTTGACACGCCTAATGGTCAGTATTTTTATTTTAAAACAGAAGAACACGATCCCAACAGAAAGCTCTTTGTTCCAATGGTGTAAGCTGCACGTCAGTGTTAGAAAGCCATTCTGACAATTCAAAAACATCCAGTTGGTGAGTTGTTTTATTGTCGACCAGACAAATACTAAGTTATAAAGCAATGTGTTGCAAATTTTATTCTTAATTCTTCGGACTGCTGTGTGCAACTGTGCAGACAGTTGGTTTCTTTATATATTCTGTTAATCTATTAAATCTCTGTACTACGCTAGGTTAGCGTGTTCACCATTGGTGTGTGGTTGACTGTACGTTCGTATATACGTATTTAATTAAATTGTAAGTAATAGGAATCCCTAATAGTCTTCCTTTAAGATTACATTATTATATGCGTGAGGATTTTCTACATTTATTTAGTGTAGTGTAGTAATAGGTATCTGTAGTCGATCTGATATCAATGCCTGTTTTATAGGCATACCTAGTTTTACTGAAACTGGCTGAGTTACGATCACATTGTATTTTTTACCCTGGTTCAAAGTTTTTAATGAACGGAAACAATTTTTCAATACACTTCCTCGAACACTGGTTCTTTTCGCACTATGATTAGGTTCAAAATCCACTGTATTTCAAACACGTGCATTTTTCATGTTATTCTACACATGTGCAGAAAAACATGCACTATACTTAGTCCAAATTGGTCCCATACATAATTTAAAAAAAACATTCACCTCTGACTAAAGAGTCAATGTTTTTATTTCGGAAAAGCGATCGACGTCTTTCTTTATAACATTAAAATTTCATAAATTCAATATCGTAGATATTATGATTATTTATAACTAATATTTACTTTTATAAACAAATCAACATTTATTTGTGTTCTAAATTCAAAAATTAAAAAAATATATATTTATATATTAGACTGTATAACGGCTTCATACCTTTCCGGCCTTTTCTTCAACCTGGCGAAAGACAAGCGCGGAAAAAAAAAAAAAACAGTCTCGTGACACAAATATTTTACATTATTTTATTTTATTTCTTCAAAAGTGTATTGAAAAACGTCGTTTGATACACGTGGAAATTTGTTATTGCAGTTCTCGGCTCAAAAACACCCTCGCCTTACGGCTCGTGTGTTAATACTGCCTTGAACTACAATAACAAACTTTCTCCACTTGTATCAAAATGTTCTATTGTATGCCTCTCATTAACAAGGGATATAGATACGAGTACTTAACAGGTAATATTATTTTAATGTAAGTATAGCCTACGGAAAATAATAAGTAAATTTTAGTGTTAATGTACCTATTTTATAATTTATTCATTGAGTTGGATAATAGCATAATTTAATGTTTATTTTTTCCTGTAAGACTGCAGATTAAGAGTTTGATTATATATTTAAATAAATTAAAAATGCAAACAAGAGTGCTAAGAATTTTATCATGAAGTAGTGTTAATGACATTGTGACATTCAGAATAGGTAGAATTTAATATAGGTGTATCAATAAAAATGTAGTTCTTCTGGCGCTTGAATAACTTTGACAAAACATTTAATAGTCTGTGGAAATTGAAACAAAATGGCGCCAATTAGTTCCAAGTAAAGCCACGCACCAAAAGCGCCGTGTCCATTAAAGAACCCGCCAAAAGATTGCATTGTATGTAAAATATTGAAAATGCTCGCTGAATATGACTTGCCAGCAAGTACTTTACAAGATTATTTTTATTTAACATACATAGAATAGAATAAAATACATTAGTAGAAATGTTTTAGTAGTCGTTAAGAATTAATTTGAACTTTTCTTTAATTTGTTGGTAGGTAGGTATATCAAGATCTTCTTTCTTCTTCATCTTGGCAGATTTTTTGGCCTTCGTGCTATAAATATTTACATAGGATAAGAGATAGATAGGTATTATATAGACTTTGTTTTCTAAACCTACCTTTTAAAAAATACTTATTAAAATAAGAAAACAAATATTCTGCACGGCTTTTTCATGTACGGCGTGTCTTATTTTGACAGTTATGTTAATTAAAAATGTAATAAGTATTAAGTAATTATTTATTTCTCTTATACAAATAATGTAGTTGGTTGTATGTCATATTATTTTAGGCTGTGAATAAATTAAATGAATGTGATTGGCGTATCATTTTCCTTGAGGAAGGAAATTTGTTCATGTTATTGTTACGGTAGGTACGGTCTATGGTGTTGGGGATAGCTGTTGCCACTTAAATATTAATAACTTTGTTTAACTATACATAAATACACAACGGCAGACTCGTGGCTATATACCTATATAATAACCGCACAGATCGTCTTGAAGGTTGGTTTGTGGTTGAGTGACCGTTTCTAACATACAAATACCACTCCATACTTTGAGAATCACGTTTAGCTGTTAGTCCCAGACTCTCAGCTGTCGTACGTAGATATTTGTCGGTCGTTATTTGTATTCCGAGGCCTGATAGTCTAACCACCAGTATTTTCCAAGGGGTATATCTTTTTATCTAATAGGTAACTGACTGTGGACTTGTGGAGGCCAGAGAGGCACTATCTCTATGTAAAATACTGGTATTCAGCTGCATCTGGTAAGACCAAAATTCAACCCCAGCATGATGCAACGTAAGCAGAGGTGAAGGAAATACCTCTATTTCTCTGAACCCACTAGGTACCTTACCTTACTTAGGTAACTATACCTACCGTAATCTTAATAATTTTAATCTAATATTTGCCCAACACAATCCTTTAATAACCATCCATTACTCACCGCTAAGGCACGCAGCCTGCATTTATTTCCATGGCCTGTGTCACTCTGACGTCACTGTGACGTCACTCTTGACCTTTACAACCCTTTTACAACCCCTTAGGATCAGCTCACACGGACGATGAAATGAGAACAATTTGAGATACAATTCGTAACAATACAACTTTATTTACTCGGCGATTAGGTACAAATTGCAAGCGTCACTGTCAGGCTGATCCTTTGGTTCAAGAGCCCACTTATAAGCCCGTGCTGCGTTTCGTCTTCATCTTCCTGACCATGTCCCATGTTATTTGGGGTCGACGCAACACGTTTTTTTCTCGCTATTATTTTGTAATTTTTTAGGGTCCGGTAGTCCTGACAAGGAACCCTTATAGTTTCGTCATGTCCGTCTGTCCGTCCGTCCGTCCGAGGTTTTGTTCAGATACCCTACTCCCTAACGTTTCGGTTTTCGTTTCGTCCCTAATATTCGGATCTATTCGCGTCTCTCACTCGCACCCATCTGCAGACATGCGCAAAAGACACGGATAGACCCGAATATACGGACGAAACGTTAGGGAGTAGGGCCTCAGAGACTGTTAGTACTAGAAAGCTCTAATTTTGACAAACTGGTAAAACAAAATTTCGGAAAATGTTTTTTTAGAGTAGCTCCCTAACATGTGAAGTGGGGATGAATTCATTTTTCGTCGTCTATCGTGAAAGCTAAACTGCTGGCTTCAAAACTCTGGAAAAATTCGTGATGATAGTGATTTTTATGAACTTTAAAGGAAAATGATAGCGATTAAGATAACTTTATTACTATAGCAGTAATAGTCGTTGAACTTGGGCGTTGGATAATTTTGTCCCGAATACGAAATCCTTAGATTCTATATTGCGATAACAGTTTACTACGGAGCTCGCGTGTGGCCCGACACACACTTGCCCCGTTTTTCTTTCATACCATTCCTCACACAATACATCCATCATTTATTTGGTCTTCCTCTCCTTGTTCATTCATCAACATTTAGATTCATCACTCGTGCTGCGTTTTGACAGAAGTGGAAATCGGTTGAAAACACCAATATGAATTTGACATTAGTTTCGTATTTCGCCGCGCTGCCTGCTCAGCTTGGAACAACTGCAATCTTCAAGCATCGTAACGTTCGTCGCGTCTCCATGTGATCTGACCCTTAGGTACCCCTAACGTGCCGCTAACGGTAATCGAGTGAACAGACACTCCAATCGAGATGAGATCACTTTATCTAAGTATGTGCTCCATGAGAGCCAAATAGATGTAGTTTACTGCCAGAAGCGACGAAATAAGAGGTCAAATAAAAGTTTATGACGTGTTTAAAGGTGGATTCTAGTTCAAGGTGACGGTTATTGGCATTTTTGGGTTATGCCTTTCAGGATCGCTAAGTTTAATTGGGTTGTTTATATTTCAAAGCGCGGTCTACCCACGGATTACCCAAACGGAATTGAATTCCGCTGTCCCGAAGCAACATGCAACAAAATTCTCGCCTTTAGGGAGTCTAGGGACCCACACCCGTTTACATGAATAAATCATGAAAACGGAAGGCGACTGGCAATTACAGCATGGTTCTGTAATTCCTAGTTCTTGCTTACCTACTCTCAAAATATGCCAAAAAAATCTTCTCAACTTCGCATGCATGGCAGAAAAGTCAGACATTGTATTCAAGGGTTTCCAATTTTTATTTCCAACGCAGTACCATTTTCTTTTGCTTAAAACGTTTTACAAATTGACCGACCAACTCAATGTAAAAACATGTTATCGCATCCTAAGCATTCGATTCTGCAAAAGCAGCAAACATTTTATCAGTAGATTGATAATATTATCTCCGCATTGTCCGGACGGTCGATAATAATATGCAAACAACTGAGTACCTACCGTTAACATTCCGAGTCACAGATAACAGACAGAACAGACAATAATCTGTAGTCTGAACTGGACATCCGACAAATTATAGATACTTACTAATGGTTTCACACCTGCAGCTGCGTTCACCAGACTCAGACACCTATTGCCATTTCATTGCCATTTCATTTGAGTAGATGACCTGAATTAATGAGACTAGCCCGAGCCTCCTATGTATGAGAAAAGTCAGATATGTCTAAGTTAAACATAACTTACAAAGGTATGTAAATAAATAAGCTAAGCTAAACAAGGACCGAACGCGCATTACCTCTGAGGTAAGAATTTATTTTCTCGATGCGACCGTTTTCTGATCGTTGCAATCCCTCGAATGGTCATCTAGACTGCTCCCAATTAGTGCTTACGCTGAGCCTCGCGCACGAAAAACCGAGCAGTTACAGAAATAAACAGTTGACGAGAATGTTGGCTTGTATTGAGTGTCAATCTGGACGCTAGGGTACTTGACAATGCAGATTTCATATCAGTAAGTTGAGCTAATCAATCTGATAAGGAGACACCTCGCAATCGTATTTATTTTGATCACACACTCCTTCCAATACTCCTCAAAATGATAAATTGCGAATTGAGTCAGTTTACAACGCGTTGTAGGTAATCATTTTCGACGATATGTCCCTCGATAACATCACGCCTCACCTATATTTTTAGGGGTGTGTGTAGTAATTACACCGTACTGAGAAACTCCTGATAAAAAACCCCAATAACACTTGACCGACCTGAGAATCGAAACCCAGGACCTCATGGTCGGTGACAGCGGTAGCGCTTGCGGCCACTTAGACCAACGTAGCAGCGCTTTCCACATTTCATTAAACCTTTCACTCCCATGCAGAAGTTGAAATTACAAACGAAGCCATTATTTCTTTTCTATAAAAACTTAATTATTCAGGATTATCTCCAATTCAGTTGAGCATAATTTCAATTGATTCAAAGTTAGTTTGGAGTAGCAATATCTTCTGTCTGCAATAAGTTAGGAAGCTCTTGAGGAGTTTTAAACTAGATAACGACCTCTGCGAGGATTTGAAGTGGCTCTTAACTAAATTAGGCTGGATCGACTGCCGGACGGCGGCACTTCGGAAGCCGTGATACAGGACAGGATGTTGTTTATATTACCTAAAATCCGGATTATTTTGACGGGATTATGTATTTATGACAGCTTTTATTTAGATTTACACCTAATTATTTGTTATTTGGGTAGGTTCTGGAGCACATTTTGTAATTGAATAAGTCTCTCTTTGAACTACGTAACTTGAGTATTAAAACAAGTGCGTGTCGGACTCACCCATGAAGAGTTCCGTAGCAGATTTAATGAAAGGTAAATTGCTGTTTTCGATTTATGACGTAATAAAAAAAACTACTTTCTAGACCTCGTTCAAACCAATTTTCGATGGGAGTTTATATGGTAATGTACAATACCTATATAATTTTTTTTTAGTTTTATCATTCTCGTATCTTATAAGTTACAGGGGGGGGGGGACATTTTTCCACTTTGGAAAGGTCTCTCGTTCAAAGTATTCAGTTTAGAACAAAATAAAAATATTTTGAATTTCAGTTCTAAGTATGGCGACCCCCAAAATTTATGGTTATTTTTTTTATTTTTTGTATAAAAATCTTAATGCGGTTCACAGAATACATCTATTTACCAAGTTTCAACAGCATAGTTCTTATAGTTTCGGAAAAAAGTGGCTGTGACATACGGACGGACAGACAGACATGACGAATCTATAAGGGTTCCGTTTTTGCCAAATGGCGACGGAACCCTAAAAATGGAGCCCATTGGTTCAACGACTTTATTGACCAAGTGAACATATCCCTTTCAATAAGTGGAGTACGAAACAGTCTAAAGGGGAAAGCGTTTTTGGAAGACCCCTACTTCCTGTCAATTATACGCATGCGATGAATATATAGAATGTGTGAAAGATGATATGGTTTGAAAGAGGGTGATAGAGAAGGATAGTAGAAGAGGACTGGCCAAACAAATTCGGATAACAGCAGAAGAATGGTGCTGATGTCTACAACACTGTCCAATCTGGGACTGGAGCCTAGAATGTCACTTTCTGTAGCCGGACTTACATCCAGTAGTTCTTATACTAACGAAACGATCACCCGTCAAAATAAATATGGCAATATGCCCAACGTTATATTCAGGACTTTATTTTTATTTTATACGCGTCATCGTAATAATAGGCCATATTCTATAGGAAAGGTCACTAATGCTATTAGTATAGCGGAGTAGACTAAAAGCTAGACAAACAATGAGGTCGATGTCCTCTGATACTTGATCTACGCTTTCCTAACAAAAATTTTAGCTCGACACAATTTATAAGGTTTTACTTTCAGCAACGACGTTCATAACTCGCGTTTTTGCCGAAAAAATTGCGGCCAAAATTAATTAGATTTGCAACGCGCTTTATACAATTGCGTTCGTTGTATGTTGTTTGTGCATACGATTGAACTGACCCTCTCTAGGTATATTATATGACGATGGTCCTCGGAACAGCAGAAACATCAGTTTTGCTCCCACCTAAGCGGTGTACGGTGGTGTGACACTTGACTTCTCTTCCCAGCCGCCGCGGGAGATGCACCGGGCGTCGGGGGCCACGTGGTGGCTACCGGCCACCGTAGACGCGGGCCTGTGGACGGCCGGGCGGACGGACGGCTAGCTAGCCCATAGCCGTCCATCCGTCTAACGACGACAGGCCGTGTCGACGGCGCGTTTGTAATCTCAAAGAGATGTCAGCATAAAGAGAGGGGCCTATTCGAAAGAGATACCGCTGCCCCGGAACATAAAGTGCGAGGAAGGAACATGGATGGGTTTTAGTCAGTAAAAGTCTGACACTCCCTCCCGCTCCGCCCAGAGTTGGAGAAGAAGTCATTTGACGATTTCCCATCCTAAAAAAAAGTTTTGAGTTAAATGTTGGTCGTCATAAGAGTAGAGTTAGACTAAAATGAAACGAAACGATGGACGGTGTGTGAAGATATAGACATAGCAAGAAATTTGGTGATTTTTGGGATGACGACTAATAGAGAAGTAGGTGGACCCGACCCCAAATTAATTGGCATTTGGCATAGGGCAGAGCATGATGAGTAGCACCACCACCACTGCAATAACAGTTCAGTTCATCGTAATCAGTAGATTTGGATGCCAGTACAGTAGTTAGACTATACCCAGTTTACGTACGATGCGTGTGCGTTCGACGCAATTCGTCACGTCGTCGTACATATGTACGATCGCTTTACCGTTGATCGCAATAAAAGACATGAGAACCTTGTTATTTACGCACGTTCACATCTTAACTACTTGGCGGGTTCCGTAGTTGTAAGAATAGGAACACGTGAATCATTTTTGTGTAGGTGGTACCAAAACGCTACTGAATAAAACTCCAGTGGACTGGAAAGAGTAGGTAGAACTCGGTAGTACAAATGTCGACGAACAAAATTACTATATTATGGCACCCTACCCTTGACCCAGCTACAACGGACAATCTAGTAAATGAAGATGGCAAGAGTTCGATGCGGGGTGATCAAGACCTACAGAACAGAGGTCCTGAGTTCGATTCCCAGGAATCTCAGGTCGGGCAGTGTTATTGGGTTTTTCCATTAGGAATTTCTCAGTTACAGTTACTGACCCGGTTGATTGCAATGGACTCGCTAGACTGAACACTGAACATAACTAGCGAAATCGGTGTACTAAAAGGCACCAAGGGCGTAGCTAGGATTTTGTCAAGGGGAGGCAGGCGTGGACAAACCATATTCCAAGGTAAATGATGAGCGCTGGGACAGATTAAGTTAAAAATTAAAAACAACTGTAGATTCAACCGTTCATTGTACAATTATATAAAATTCGCCTGTCGATATAATCGACTTTGTTTTGGTTTATGAATACGTAAAATTACTGGTGTATGAGCATTTCTGCATCTTTTAGGGGGGGAGGGGGGTAGCTGCCCCCTCCTACGCTACGCCCTTGTTTGAATCACGTCTACCTAACCCTTTAGGGGTAACAGGAGTGATATTGTCACCCTAAATACTTTTTCAACTGATAAGTTTTCTCCAAAACGACACATTACGTTCAAATAACTGACTATACAAATAAACAGTTATTGTGTTCGCAGATAAACTGTGGCCTATATACCAAATTATCTCGCTGCTTCCGGCACTCGAGAGCTCGAGTAGCACATAATACGATACGAGTTTCTACGAACAAACAGCTGGAAGTTGAAGAGGAACTTTTATTCCCGAATATATTACGCTTTTCAACGACCTGGGTAGAAATGTTTGGAAAAACACAGACTGTACTGACCCAAATAAATCGAGAGAAGGTCAAGATAACGTGCAGTAGAAATGTTGCTTTACGCTCGATCTTTACAAAGATTAACTGATTGGGCTTGATACCTGGTAAAGTATTGGGATTACCACAGATCATCATCTGCTTAGCCTTTTCCCAACTACCTATGTTGTGGTTAGCTTCGCTTTCAGTGTAAAAGGATGCAGCTGAATACCTACCAGTATTTTACATGGAGCGACTGTCTATCTGACCTCCACAACCCAGTTAGTACTGGGTACTACGACTACCCCTTGGCCGACTGGTTGTCAGACTTTTAGGGCCATTGACTACCAGTGACGACTGTCAAAAATCACATTTAATTCGACCTCAAGGATCTTTGGCTGTTTAGGCAAATATGATTGAAGTTATTCAATACATAATGGAAACAGGCAAATATTATTTGAATAAAAGATATTAGGGAAACTTAGGACTGTATGATTAACTTATTATTAAAGTTTCCAGTGGTTAAGCATTTTATGTAATCGAAGAATGCAATTACCAAGCTTCTAATAAAATAGGTAAATAAGAATACTAATGAATACGAACACTGATTTGCGAGTTACTACATCGGAACGGCACAGAGAATGACTAATTTTATGTTATGATAATAGTCAGTTGAGACACACTCATTATAATGTCGTCAACGTTAACTGGACAAGCCACTTCATCGTATCATTACGACACCCGCTAAATCAAAACAGGGTCACCAGAGAACGTAAGGAAACGAGTGTGTAAAATTAGTGAATGCATGCAATATTGGCGGCCCGCCACAGCGTCAGCGGCGATCCCAATAAAACAGTGACTCACAACTTTATCACTCACATATTATCTTCGATATCACCGAATTTACTTTTTTACCTGTTTACCTAACGGTACTCATTCATTTCAAGATGGCGACGTAAATAAAAAGAAAACAGATGTTAGCAACATTTTAATATATATTTTTATTGAAATGAATCCAATCATACATTATCTTGGATTTTTAATGTACGTTCTTTATTAAAATAATAATTATAATAATTACAAAATAATCCTTATTGGCGTTACAATTATTACACATTATATAAAAAGAAAAGTTACGCATCATTCGCACTCTCAAAGCCATAATATGGACAATAATTCTCTAATTTTCTTTTTTTTACTTCACTGCATTAGTTACCGTTTGAGCAACACTCCAATTTTATTTATTGTAAATTGAAAAATATTGAATATCTTGTGCTCTACACTCATAGACGCTGCTTTAAAGCTACGTGGACAATTTGTTAAATTAACTACAATTAAATGCACCATTGGAGACCTTCTATGTACCTTTCCTGAACAATTTTGTCTTATAATACTCTGTTATGCAAGCAATAGAAGAAATAATACTGTTAATGGAACAAATGCAGAAGTGGATGGATTACAAAGTTTCAAAATACATGCATGAGTTAAGTTTTAACATCCATAACTAGGTATTATGGTAATTTATTATTTAAAACCTTATTGTAATTGACATGCGTCTTTTAAATAATCACAAAAAGCAAAATCAATGAATGAACAGTCATCATATTGCTTACACAACAACCAATCATCCCTGACGAGCAAATAAATTAATGGATCAAGTCTGACGTCCAGGCAAGTTCTACAGATCTAGTCGGGTGTAAACTTTGCCCACACCTAAGTACAACGTTATTCCGTATAATCTCTTGCTACCAACAAAAACAGACACAAACTCGTTGAATCACTCTCTCGTGACCTATGAGAGTGCACTGTCAAAAGTAAGCCGCATTCAAACACTTCGCTATTCAATAATCATTCCGTACTGAGTGTAACAAAATGCAATAAAATTTAACAGTTAAGATAGCGATTTCTCTATATATTCATAGATAAATACGCGCCGGGGCCCGCCGCGACGTCACCCCGGCGCCCGTAAACATTTGAACAAGATTTACTCTTACGCGAATATGTACAGGCGTGGAGCGGCCGCTGCGGCTCAGAGCGCAGCGGCGGGACATCATTGGCTCTTGAGCTCCTTACCGATCGTGTAAGAGACGAGCCGCGCCCAGTCCACCTTGGTGCGCATCACCGGCAGCTGTCGCCGCAACGCCTTGAACGTAGTATCACTCATGGTCTTGTAGTTGTCGGAGATGGCGGTCTGGTACGCATTCTCCGCGTCCATAACCAGCCGGACGAACTCCTTGGCGGTGGCGGCCTCACCGTTCGCGGTCACAGGCGCGCGCACTTCCTTCGAGCTGACCAACTGAACATTCCCGTCCTCGTAATAATGCACTTGAACGCGCAGCATGCCACGGAGCTCTGCCGCGCCCGCGCCCACTGTCAGCGACCAGACAGAGCGCCATCGCCCGTTCCAGTAGTTCTTCGGCTGGAACTGGTGGTCCTCGATACAGGCTACGAGTTGTACAGCACCCGTGTCGAGCGTGCGTCCTACTACTAAGCTGGCGCCGTGCTTGAAGTGCGCGGCCACGTACGCCGTCAGCTCCTCGTCGAGCGCTGCTCGCCAGGGCTCCGCCACTCGATCGGGCTCGTAGGGCTCATACTCCGACGCTTCTTTACGTAAGTGGTCGAACTTGAAGGAACGTTTAGAGCGGGGGTCGAAGAATCTCCCACCGCCGAGCTCGTTATGATCGGTGATGAGCGTGTGGAGCTCCGAGCCTTCGAGGCGCACGGGCGTTAGTTGATCCTTATTGTACTGCGCGAACGCGCCGCTTGCACCTTCTTTTAAGAGGGTGTCATTATTTAGTAGAACCCTTACATCGTTGAACACTTCATTAAATTCTCCAGGTGGCGAATGTAATATGAAATCTGAAACGATTCTAACTTTTTCTTGATCACTAATCACTTCGTCACCGTCCGCCGCCATTTTTGATACTTTTGACACTAATGACGGAATGTCGGATATATGCAGGAATATCGCATTGGATGCGTTCAAAAACAGTTCCCTGTAGTACTTCCTCGTTACTTCCTAGTTTTGTTCAGTTGGTTGTAAAAATAACCCCTTATCAAAATAAAGTGAGGCTTACCATGGAGGCATGGCATAATTTATTAAATTATTTTAGTAGATTGACTAAAACAAATATCTTAAATCGTTTATTTTAGTTTGTTTTTACAGCGCGTTCGGCATTCTGGATTGTGTTCATGAAGATTGTTACAACAAACGATATTATCATATTTCATAATTTTATTCATCAAAAACGTAACTTTAAAAAAACTTGTATTAAAAAAAATCTATTACGCTTAATAGATAAATAACGTATTCGTCAACATTTTTGTGATTTTCGATAGAAAGTCGCAACGCTTTTCGTAAATGGATTTCTAAATTAGGGATGGGCAAGTGAAAAAAATATCTCGATATTTTATCGTTTCGAAATTTTAAAACTGTTTTGATAAATATCTAGGGGAAAAAATCGATAAACATCGATATATCATCCGTTTTCAGATGATTATTCAGACATATTCCCAAAGCATTCTAACTTCGTAAAAAAGAATAAAAGAAAACAGTATTTTTATTGATGCTTGAGCCTAAATAATTAAACACAATTTAATCAAACCAGTAGTCATCAGATATGGACACGAAACCAAAGTTGCGTTTAAAAAAAGCGAATTTGATACGACTTCGATACTTTAAAATAAAATATCGAATATCGATCATCGATATCATAAAAATATCGATGATAAATAACCTGTATATGAACGCGCTTGTGAAGGAGCTCAGCAGCACAATGTCAGCTGCCATATTGATGGAGACGGCCTTAATAATATTAGTTACGCAGACGACATGGTGCTGCTGAGTGCTTCTGTACCTAGGTGGACCATTGCACCTGCTTGACATTTGCGAAAAATATGCTGAGCGACACGGGTTGCTGTATAATGTACAGAAAAGTGAGTTTATGAAGTTTCAGGCTCGGGGAAAGTCCATAAGTCAAACACCGCAAGTTAAACTGAATGGCTACCCCATTAGCAGAGTAGAACAGGTTAAACATCTTGGGCACTTACTAATCCCGGATCTGAAGTACGATAATGACATAGAAAGGGAGCGTAGAGCGTTGTCTCTTCGTGCGAATACAATAGCACTCAGATTTGCTCGCTGTTCAAGAGACGTCAAGATCACCCTGTTCAGAACATTTTGCACGTCCTTCTACTCCTTCTAGACGAGCAGTCTGTGGGTGAATGATACGCAAAAGCACGCATCCAATACAATAATGCATTCAGGGTGCTGTTGGGGCTGCCTAGCTTCTGTAGCGCTTCGGAGATGTTAGCCGAAGCGCGCGTGGATTGTTTTCACACCACCATGCGCAAGCGGTGCACATCCCTGGTACGCAGGGTGCGTCAGCCCGAACAGTATGCTGAAAGCCTTCGCCCAGCATTTCGACTGCTAGTACGTGTATCACTGTGACATAGTTGGTACATGTACGAGCTAATGTAGAAATATTATTTTAATTGTTGTGAATTTAATTTTTATATTGTATTGTGACTCTGTTTGATTATATGTATTTGTATTGAATTATTTGACGTTATGATTTCATGTTATATAATTGGTCTTTGTTGGCTAAAGTATAAATAAATAATAATAATAAGACATTTCGATAATTATATGGAAAAAAACCGATATTTCGATATATCGATATTTTTTGCTCGTGCCTAATTTTTGACATTTTACGCACTGTGCTGTGTTGTGTAACTACTTTGCGTAAATTTCAAGTTACAACAATGACCTCCCTAATAAAATACAAATACTACGACACGCCCGAGGGGCAGGACATCTTTCTGAAGACATTTGCGGTGTCCAAATATGCTGCAATGGCTGGTCTGGCTGCGGGATCTCTAGACGTCTTGATGTATTCCCATCCCCAAGGTTTTGCAAGCACAGCAGGCAGGTTCGCATGGTTCATAGGCCCAATGGTTGGAATGGCTGCAGGATTCGTTGTCACTACTAACGCTTTGCAGAACATAAGAGGAAAGAACGATAAGCTGAACTATTTCTTTGGTGGTGCTGTCGCCGGCAGCCTTTTGAGTGCTTGGCAGAGAGCTCCCATAGTGGCTGTGCCTGCCGCCGTAGTTCTGGGCCTTGCAGCTGTCGTTAAGAAGACCTCTGTTGAGGAAGGCTGGTCATTCTTCCCAGAAATGACTGCAGCAACACAGTCAATCAGATCAGTTAGATACGACATGACTTTCGCCAAAGACATTGATGAACTGAAGAACTGGACTAAGTAAAGGTACTTTATGTGCACATACACTTGCTATTACATATTTGTATGTAGTATTGTTAAACTAGTTTTGATAGGTGCTCTTTCTCAACCAGTTTCCTACACATCCCAATCGCACACCATCCCACAAGTGACTGCACTCTTGCAGAAAGGCAATGAAAAGCTATATTTCTTTTATTCTTCACCATATTATGGTAAAACCTACAATTTTTTAAACTCTAAATTATTATAATTATGTCTGTTTCAGTATTATTACCAAGGTCCCTACTGGACTCTAGATATCAAAAATGAAATTGAATTTATGATAGATTTTGTAGATTCCCAGATGTTTGTCAGGCCTATGCTGGCCTCCCATACTAGAGTACTAATGCTGTAATAGAAAATGATTTGAAAAGAGTAACCATGGAGTTTCTTGCTGGTTCTTCTCCATGGAATCACCCAACGCGAACCATGCACCTTTTTCGACGTATTATAAGTGTCCATCTAGGCCTACGTGAATTAAAATATTTTGATTTTAGAACTAATCACTTTATCTCTGTCCACCTCGATTACGAATACTGTGTAATTCTTTTCACAGTTTATTTAAGAAGATATTAAGTTGGTTCACCTGTTTGAAAAATATATTATCAATTTGTTGATTGACAAGAGTGTGGATTATAAGGATTGTCTTTCACAGAATATACGCCTGTATCCCAGATTTGTGAATGTTATAGGCTAAGGGATTGGCTAATCATGCTAAGCTAACAGACTTTTATGTGTAACTTCACAATGAAACTAATCATCATTCTTCCTGCCCCGTCCCACTTGGGATCTGTGCAATAGGTACCTACGCTTTCTTCCATTCTCTGTCAGACACCACGGCATCATTTAGGATGGTAAAAAGTGCCGAGTCTGCACCGAGTAGCAGCCGTAGCATAATACATTGTCCGTTGCTTGGTAGCGGATTGGAAGCATGTGTCCATACAAGGTTGTATGGTCGACACTCGGCTTGGACCCGACACGGTCTAGCGTTTGTCATCTTTTACTCCCTTCTCTATCTCACGTAAATTAACAATGAAACTAATTAGATTTTTTTTCTTTCAGTTTTCACCAAACATGGAAGAAAGCCAGAGCAGGATAGTAGAATGTAAATAAGATCAATGTTATTTAATTATTTTAAGTGCAACAATAAACCAGGTGATTATACTCAGTTTTTGACTTATTCCACTTTTCCTGAGTGATGAAAATTCAATGAGATCAAACATGATTCAAATTAAATAATAATTTGTTTATTTGTGACACATATGTAATGACGGAGCTATCTTATTTAGTTGACGAGTTCTTAAGGTCTCTTAGCTATTAGCAGACCAGCTCCACGGTACCGTATTAAAGTTACATAAATATGCCAAGTTACCTTGGCATATTATGTAACTAATTTTATGTAGCTACTTTGATGCCAGAAATTATGTGTAAACTTTTTTGTAATCAGAAACTCAGAAGGAAGAAAAATACTTAATAAAAGAAGGCTTGTAATACAACCCTCACCTGAATTCTTGCAATACTGATGGTTTTTAACTTTGGAAACATTTTGTTGATTGCAGTTTCATGTTTTTAAATGTCAACTTATGATCTTAAAATAAAAAACAAAATATTTCAAGTTATTTTTATTTTCTTACGACCAGGGTTGTATCCAAAAGGAGGCTTGCTTTACAATTCGAGCTGTCCGTAGTTTATATTTCCAGTTTATTCCCCTTCTGGCTACATCCTTGCTTACAACTAAAAAACAGATTTAAGCATAACATAACAAAAAATGCTACAGTAAATGTTATTTTTTACATTATATTGATTGTTTATTACAATTATTTAATACTGAAATGAGTAGTTACATTTTTGGACAGTTCAACATTATAGTTTTAACAATGTGTATCAAGATGATACAGTCAAGTAGGTACTTACATATTAATTTGTCAATTGTTTACAAAAAATATTCTTGAATTAGAATTCAAAGTTTTGGCTCCGGACCGTCAAAATAACCCGTGAATGGAACTTGCAAACTATAAATTATAAATTATAAACTTGACTACGCTCATTTCAAGATAACAAAAATAAAATTCCATAGAAAAATAAAAGGAAACTGTCACAATATCCCTTAAATGCATAATTATAACTATTATTTTGCCCTCGTAACCCAAAAAGCAGTATCTCGAAAACATAAAAAAGTGTGTCTTTTTGTATCTGACACCTTGAGACATCTCCCATCAAATAGACTAATCAAACCAATTTTATCTTCACAGAAACAAAAAACATGCATATATCTCATTTCTGTACTACGAGTAAACAAGAGAAATTACAAGTTACAAGCACATATTCTGTTTTCGACACATAGTTACCGCTTTTTGGCATACGAGAACAGTATTATAAGTTCACACTGGTGCAAAATTTTCATTATTATTTATTCATTATTTATTGTATTACACTAAATTCCCAATACTTAGGAGATATTGAAATTTTGGGGCATTCCTACTAGTATACTTACTGGCAAAAAAACTGCACAGTTTATTGAGCTTTAATTTTTAAAATTCACCATATCACACCAAATAAATCATTGAGCCAATATGACACCAATTAATTTTGAACAAAAAACATATAAACTTAAATATTAATGTCATGATTTTGTCTACAATTTTTAAAGATACATCTCTATATGAAAAATAAAGGAACTTGAACCAAAATGTACTACAATATTTTTTATATTATTTTTCCCTCTTATTAATGCAGTTTTTTTGCACGGCTGTGTTATTCCTTAAGTTAACGACGTAGACATTAAAACACGAGTAATAATATTTACCTATAAATAAGGTATCAATTAAAATTTGGCTAATTCACAGACTTGGAAGTACATAATGAAAATATAGTGAGTATAAAAAACCGTCGAATAAATGACTGAATACTTTAAGAAGCCTGAAGAAACATTTGGCACAAATTATCGAACACTCAATATATTAAATTCGTATAATATTAACCAAATTGTAACATTGCGAACGTACTAAGATATGAAAGAGGACCAAACTTTCAGTATTCATCACGGAAGACGTCTTCATCTGCCTTGCCATTTTCCACAATTATGTTGGGGTTGGCTTCTAGTCTAACCAGATGCAGCAGGAATATTTTACTTGGAGCGACTGCTTATCTGACCCCTGATAAGTCAGACTTTCGGGTCTCTGACGACCTAATATAGATCTTTCAACAATAATTTTAAAGTTTTATTTGTACTGTCATCTCGCAGGTCATCCTATGGGGCTGAATTTTGCTTAACCGGACTATCATGTGTGTGCCTTGAGTGTAAGGCGTCCAGCCAGGGGGAAATTGATCTTTATTTATCCCTCAGTCATATCCAAATACGCTACAAAAACTATTTCACTTAACAACAATATTATTAACGTCGAAAGCATAAAACCATGTAGTATTGAATAAAATGTACACCTTCAACAACGAATACGAGAGGACGACTAGGAGAGAAGCAGAGACAAAAATAAATACACAATGAATTGCTTTCCATAAACAAAACAGTTACTTTTTAAAGTTAAATGTCATGGTTTGTGACTCTGTTAGCTTTACCCTGCGATGATCTGGACAGATTGAATGAAGAAGATAATGGACCACCACCAAGATAGTTGGTTTTGACCGGATGAAGACAAAATTTGTCCAAGAGGTACCGTTCCAACTAAAAAAGTCATAGTAAACCGGCTGATATTGTCATCCAAGCTTGATCTTATATTACCAATAAGTAAACCAACCGTCAGCTGCACCAGTAGCGGTGGGTGTAGGATTGCGAGGTTACGGAAGTTATGAAAATAAATAAAAATTAAGCCTGCTGATTTTTTTTTTCATAAATAATGTACATTATAGGGAGCTTGAAATCGTCAGCTGCATGGTGGAGGGGGATTATGCATAAGCCGCTCGCATGAAATTGTAAATGATACAGGTCTGATAAAAAACTGAAAGCAATCTACTTCCAAGAAGAGAATGTGTGATAGATTTGCTTAACTATTTATGAAACAAGTTTCAACCGGCGTACTTTTTTTTTTTTCTAACCTAACCTAATCTCCCAATCCTACACTCACCGCGAGTGCGTCAGCTGACGCTGGACTGATCTATTAAACAAGATTGCAACCGATCAGCGTAAAACACTATCTAACGGTACCTCCCGGACTATAAGGGTATAAGGTACAGGATGAAAAGTTCCTATTCCTCGATAAAAAAAAGGAAAGATCCTCCGACCGGATGGTGTTGTTTGGTGGGCTATAATTGCCCGGGGGTTGTTGTCAAGTGTATAGTGGAGAAAAATATTTGCTTGAGTATAAACAACCTTTATAATGGTAAACCTCCCAAGAAGGGCACTCAATCAGAGGTTATTCCAGTAATGAACCTTAACATGAAACACTCAAGATGCAAAATTGAATACCAGCCAGCGCATCTTTCCATAACTACCTAAAATAGATATCCAATAATGAACCTTGACGGTATAAAGTTCAAAATTGCATACCAGCCATTATATCCTCCCGTAACAAAGTCACAAATCATCACACACAAGTACGCGTACTTATATTAACATCTATCAGTACTTCACTCTGTCTTCTTTTCCTTCTGTCCCTTCTGTTTCTGTTCCGGCTCGTCTTCTTCTTCTTCCTCCTCCTCGACTTCCTCCACCTCTTCTTCGATCTCTTCTACTTCAATCTCTTCTTCGATTTCCTCATCTGATTCATCCTCTTTCTGTAAAATTAATTCCTCGACATTGAATGGGGATGGTGACTGAAACGAATGGCACTAACATAGCCAAGCATCAACATTGGTTGAAAAACTTAATATCATCTTAAAATATCTTGACCTCGTTGGCCACATTGATGGGCCGGGACATAAGAGGGCGGTCCCATAAATACCCGACCTTACTTACTTACTGGCAGTTTTTATTTGATTGAATACTCTTTTTAGGAAGCGTGGACATTAAGAAATTTAAATTTAGAATTCGAACGCGCTAGGTCATTTGGCATTTGTTCTGAAGCAGATTTAGTGAAAGTTTTCATCCAATTTTTCGACTATGGATAAAATTGGTGTTCGTTACGTAATTCAATACTTTTATTTGAAAGGTCTCAGCCCAACTAATATCCAAGTGGAGCTAGATTCTACTTTGGGGGAGTCTGCTCCTTCATTTACAACAACAAAATATTGGGTGGCAGAGTTCAAGCGCAGTCGCTCGAGCTGCCAAGATGAACATCGCAGTGGACGACCAAATGAGGTGACTAATCCAGAAATAGTAAAAAAAATCCACAAAACCGTACTGAATGACCGTCGACTGAAAGTGCGCGAGCTAGCAGATATGGTAGGCATTTCAAAAAGTGCAGTCCATCGTATTTTAACAGAAAACTTGGACATGAGAAAGCTGTGCGCAAGATGGGTGCCGCGATTACTCACAGTAAAACAAAAACAGCGTCGTGAGGATGTGTCAGTCGAATGTTTAGCAAAATTTCGGAGCAACAAAGCTGAGTTTTTACGTCGATTTATCACCATGGATGAAATATGGGTTCATCACTTTACACCTGAGACTAAGGAACAGTCAAAACAATGGACTGAAAGAGGAGAATCAGCTCCAAAGAAGGCAAAAACAGTTCCATCGGCAGGAAAAGTCATGGCTTCAGTTTTCTGGGACGCGCGTGGCATAATTTTCATAGATTATCTTCCAAAAGGAAAAACCATTAATGGCGAGTATTATGCGAACTTATTGCAGCGTTTGAGTGAAGAAATAAAGAAAAAACGGCCTCATTTGTCAAAGAAAAAAGTTTTGTTTCATCAAGACAACGCTCCAGTCCACACATCCGGCATTGCAACGGCTAAAATCGAAGAATTAAAATTCGAATTGCTTCCCCATGAACCTTATTCACTAGATTTGGCCCCGTCAGATTATTTTCGGTTCCCAAACCTAAAAAAATGGCTCGGGGGAAAAGATTTTCAAGCAACATAGAGGTTGAGTCTTTGGTAAGTGGCTATTTTGAAGAGGTCGACGAATCAAACTAAAGACGTGGCATTGAAGCTATAGAGCACCGCTGGGAAAAGTGTATCCAGCTACAAGGAAGCTATGTAGAGAAATAAATATAGTTTATCCCATTTATTTTGATTTTTCTTGATTAGGTCGGCTACTTCTGGGACCACCCTCGTAGCTATACTCACGCCATCTACAATGAGCTTTGACAAGTGAAGTTAGACAAAGGAATTATATCCCTATGTAATGACTGCATCATCATCTACCTGGCATTTTCCAAACTACGTTGGGACCGGCTAACAGTATAGCCTGGCAGCCTCATGTTATCTATTTTAGAGCAGAAGAGTTTGTTTGTTTATTTGTTTGGTTGAACGCGCAAATCTCAGGAACTACCGGCTCGAATTCAAACATTCTTTTTGCATTGGATAGTCCATTTATCGAGGAAGGCTATAGGCTATATAACATCACGCTGTGACCAATAGTAGCGGAGCAGCAATGAAAATTGTTACAAAATTGGGGGAAATTTTATTCCCTTTGTGAGCTTTTTCTCTCTTATGTGACGCAGACGAAGTTGCGTGGGCCAGCTAGTTATTCCATATGAAAACTGGTATTTATCGCGATTTTACCTTTAATTTAAGCCTGACGTTTCGACCAGAAGCACCAGCCGTGGTCGCGGGGAGAATGAAGTATTGGAGGTACCGCGACAGCAAAGTGAAGGCGTTTATTACCCTCACTTGATCTTCATAAATGTTAATTAGGGCCCTAATTTCAATCGCAAAGACGGCATCAAACTCTTCCTCTTGGAATCCAGTGATCACTAAGTATACTCGTCAAGTGGAATCGCCTCGATATACGGACACTGTTAGTGTAGTATGCTGTCGTAGTGTGAGCCGGCCCTAATTAACATTTATGAAGTTCAAGTGAGGGTAGTTGAATAAACGCCTTCACTTTGCTGTCGCGGTACCTCCGATACTTCAGTCTCCCCGCGAACGTCGAGCTTACCGTAAAGGTAAATTCGCGATAAATACCCGTTTTCATATGTTTTATAATGTGTTCTGATCGTGAAAGATTAAAAAAGACAATCATATTGTGATTGTTCAAACAAGATGTTTCATAAATCTAAGATGTTATATTTAAAACTGTAGTAATTACCTCAGCATTCTGTGTTACAGCACTAGCTGTGGTGAAGTCGTCTACCGTTGACTCTGAAATCACATTACAATTTTGTGAGTAATTTAATCACAAACCATGAATATAAAGTGTGTAAAACACCACTTAACGAAACCGAAAGGCACTTGTTCTCCCCATCATTGCGATCATTTTTTGTGTTCTACACCATACCTGGGAACCCTCTAGTTACAGAGATATGGGGGGTCACAACTTTTTGACAAGTTTTTTTTTGTAAGATTTTGACTCTTGACACCTCCACGGCCCCCGTACTATTCAATCGATCCATCAGCACATTGTTATAAGTGCGTTACATTGAGTTCTACCACAAAATATGATTTATAACCTTAAAAAAAAGTTGTTTCCCAGCAATAATTTTTGCGTAAAGTTACTTAGTTTGATGTACAGAATGCTTGGTAAACGGCTTTGTGATGAGGTGGTTTACACCCTGTATAGAGAATACTGTTCATTGTTTTTCAGAGACCTTAAATCCTTGCCGCTTGGGCTTGTTTTAGCTTGCCATAATATTGAGTCATAAGCACTCCACTGCTGTCCTCACTACTGCTGCCCTGACTTAGTATGACCACTATTCGCAAACATTTTGTGCTAACTATCAAATTGTAAAAACTATTCTGGCTATCGGAAGTCTTGGCTTTACCTGGGTCCCGTTCAGGAGTATCCCTTGGCGCGTCTTGTATCAGGGACAGTGTCATTTTTCCACTCACCACCATCTGTGAATGAAACATAATATTAAATACTGAAAAGAAAAATGTAAACAACAGCTGTCTTCAGCTTAAATGATGTTGATGTCTTCAGCTTAAATGACAAAGGTCTTCCTGGAAGTTACACCAAATGGTCTTTATTTAAAAACCTACTAAATTTGGGAAGCAATATACATACGTCAGTATATCTTTGACTTGCCAAGAGTGCGCTGGCATACTGTCTGGTATACTCTCTTATAATGCACCCCAGTGAAATGGCAATGGAGACCCAAGGCAACAGCCTTCGACTGTTGCAACAGTAGCAGTCAGAACCAAAACAAATGAAGCATGTCTCGTTTTTCATCACAAAAAATGTTGAAGATCACGATAGATGACGGTTCAAGACTTGAACAGGGTTATTTTTGGATTTCAAAGTTAATGGACTAAGAGCCCGCGACATTCAGACCTTCATTTTATAAAACCTGAAAGTTTATCTGTGTCTGTCCATCAGTAGCGAAGGGTCAATTTTGGTACGAGGTAAGGCAGAGTATATATCTTCAATGCAATTATATTTTTTGTCTATAGAATACTGATTGTGCCATTTTTCAAAGGGAAGCCGGTAGGTATCGGGTTGTATGAAACCTTCGCCACTGCTGTCCATTATACAATACAGGTATGAACGCGCCGGGATTATGGAGTTTCAATCACGGTGCCTTTGAAAGTGATGTGGTAGCAAAGGTGTATAAAATTGGTCCTTACTTTCGTTATTATAAAGCTCAGTTTTGATATATTTAATTTGGAACAATATTATTATAACAACCTCTTACCATTTTCAGACATTTCAGACGGGTCCAACCGGTGTCAGAGGCCCTACTCTCTAACGCATCTTCCGTATATTCGGATCTATCCGCCTCTCTCACTCGCACTCATCTGCAGACGTGCGCGAGAGAGACGGATAGATATGAATATACAGACGAAGCGTTAGGGAGTAGGGCCTCAGACACCCATTAAGTCTAATGTGGATGCGATCGCGAGGAAGGGGAACTACCTTAACCGTTAGAGCTACACGAAAATGGTCTTCGGAGACTGTAAAAAGTTTTTCGTAAAGTTTTGGTCACCATTCACTAGTGTCCGACCGAAGGTGCAATTCTGGCCGAAGCCGAAGCCGATTAATCGGTGTTCACCAAAACCTTCGGCCGAAGCCGAAACCGAAGCCGAAGGTGATGGATGACCTTGAGAAATGCGATAGTTATTATAATCTCAGAATATACTACATATTCTGAGAGCTTTAGAGATTTAGCCCAATTACGAGCCGAGTGACCAACGTATATAAGTAGGTAATAAATTATTCGATGCGTTCGGGCCGGCGCGGTGGTGCGGCGAAACGCTGCTCTGCTCTGCGCACTCTCCGTCTCGCTCTAGCATTGTTCAGTAAATTTCAAATTTTGACAACTTGCAAACCTTCGGCTTCGGCCAAAGCTTCGGCTAATTTTTGGCCGAAGCCGAAGGTTTGGCCGAAGATGGCCGAAGCCGAAGCCGAAGCCGAAGCATCGGTCGGACACTACCATTCACAGACTTTAAAAAAAATGTACAGTAAGTAAATGGCTACATGGGACTAAGATAGACTGGAGCAAGATCCTGGCTCAACTTGGGAGAGACCTATTTCCAGCAGGGACTGTGCTAGTATTCCTAATAGATTGAATATTGAATGAATCAATTACCGGCGAGTGCTTTGTAGGCGCAGGCCTATCGGCCCTGTTCTCTGCGAAGTCCGCGACGAGGACGCGCGACTGCTGCGGGATCTCTGTCTCCAGGTATATGGACTGCACCTGCTCGGCTTCGTGCTGCAAATATTTACAAGGTTTGCTCGTAATAGGTCCTTGTGGAGTGTCTGAAGTGTGGATCTGTTTGTGTTGCTCTAGGAATAGGGCTCCCACTTAATTTGTGTCTTATTTATTTATGGCAAATGTCTCATTTTCCAATAGTTTTTCCCGGTCTCTCTCTGCGTTTGATTACAACTCAAATAAAACATAATATTTATTTTATAATTTCCATCCTTAGCCTGTTAAATATTCAAGGTTGCTCTCAAGGCTTTAACTGTTTAATTTTGTTTTATATTAACCTACCAGAGATAACAATTTTATTGTTAAGCACCTAAAATCGCATTTTTTATACATAGAAATATATATAGAGGGTGTCCGGTAATTAATGGATAACTTTGGAATGTCTTATAAATATGAGAGCCTATCTAATAAAACAATTCAGGGCCCGCATAAGAATGGAGGGCCATATTTTTTACTTCAGTAATTTATTCTCCTTTTCTACATTAATAGCAATAACACTATCACTATTTAAGGCAGATACAATTATGAATTGTATACCACTATCAACTCTACTTGATATAATTGAATTTTTAATACTTTTCTTAGGTACTACTTATATGATAGACTAGCTTCTGCCCGCGACTTCGTACGCGTGAATTTCCAGCTTGTAGCATTTCTTATTGCTGCTCCGCTCCACGCAAAAAGAATATTTCAAATCGAGCCGGTAGTTCCTGACCTTAGCGCGTTCAACCAAACAAACAAACTCTTCTGCTTTATAATATTAGTATTGATTATTTTTCCGTATTTTTTTCTAAATGGTCATAAGTTCTACTATAAGCCATTTCAAGGTTATCCATTAATTACCGGACAACCTGTATACATTTTTTTTTGTTATACTATTTCGGTAGCGAGTGAGCAAAGAAAATAGATAAATTAGAAAAAGCCTAATACGACAGTTGATTCAAAATAATTTATTATTTGAATTCAGAAGGTCGATTTCATACAAGATATTAGTAGAGCTTGGCACACTTACGCAGTGTGTAAGTATGATTTATCTGTGCATTACGTGACAACAGTTCATATAGGTACTGCGTCAGCATTTGATATTGTGAATGTGTAAGGCGTTAGTCAAAGAAACGTTAAAATAAAACTGCTCATATTCAAAATAATGGATTTATTTATAAAAAAAAGTGTAAAACAAAATATAAAAGAAGAAATGCAAGCAGTTTTATTCTACGATACTTCTAATAGTTTATTATTGTAGGAACATCAGTTAGTACTGGCGCAAAAACCTCAATCAAAATAGAGGTCAACGTCCTTCGGTAAGTAACTTATCAAATAAAATGATGTACGATTTTGAAATTAAACTTATATTGTCACTTACGGGATATCTTCCGTGACAATATAAGTTTAGTTTTAAACCGTGAAAGCCTAAAACAGTGATTTCGAAATTGTTAAAATATATGACGCCAGGGAAACTAGTTGTTTACCAACATAAATAGTCCTTCAATTCAAATTACAACTGTTATCTTTAGCCACTGTTTTAGGCTTTCACGGTTTAAAACTAAACTTCGAGTTCCAATAGTGCGCGTAGCAAAAGACAAAGAAAGAGGGTAGACAGATTTGTCTGCTCGTAACAATTTAATTTCCATCCACCCGCATACTCCAGTCAACTCGCGATCATGGCGCTTGCAACAGCGTCGAAATATCGGGAGCTCAACTCAATAAATAATCACGGAAGATATCGCGTAAGTGACAATATAAGTTTTGTTATCTTTAGCGTATTGATAATGATTCAAATTGGTCAGCCCACAATTTAGCGACGAGTTTGGCACTTTCAATAGCGTTCATCAGATGTGCAAGCAACAGGACAGGCATGACGCGTTTTCAAGTGTTCCATCGTTTTTACACGTTATTCAATGAGAGGTATTCTTTTTGACAATTAAAAAAAATAGTTTCCGTGAACTCGATAGATGGCGTTGATCCGACTACGTTACTGGGTGCCAAAGACAACACGCTTGAAAAAAACACACGTCACATACGCTTGTTGACTGATACTTTCGTTTGCATAAGCTTCCGAATATAATCATTAGGTCCAAGTGATATTATGTGACGTTCTGTTCCTTGCAGTAACGTAGTCAGACCAGCGCCATCTATCCAGCGACTAGGGAAGAGTTGAAAAGGGAAATCCCTCATTACAGTTGTAGTAAATGGCTATAATATTAATTTGACACTTTGCCGTCGCCAATATATTTCCCTGACGGTACGGTCGACCAAGCTATTTGGTTTACATTTTAACTTGCAAATTACATTGTAAAATGTAAACCAAATAGCTTGGTCGACCGTACATGAAAAGTTACTCTTAAAATCAAACACAAAAATGACGCCAATTCACAAAAGTAACTGATGTTCCTTGATTGAGCAAACAAATTGAGCTACATAGTTATAACTTAAAGCATTGGAATGTGAAGCAAAAAAACTATTTACCATACACTAACTACAAGACGAACGACAACAAATAATATTTAAATTAATTCATGGAAAGGATATCAGATAAAATTAAATTCAAGAAATACAATTAACTAACACAATTATTCTAACACCAGGGAAAGCGATAAAAGATGGAGATTGTAATATGCGAATTACTATATTTATTATTATAATTACTTATTAATAATTTTCCAGTCCATACCTAAATAGTTTATGTTAATTTTCGGTTTACCTACTTACAAGTCACGTGACTTGAAAGGAGCCACGGTATTGTAATTCGTTCAAAAATCACGACTGTTATCCCAGAGCCCGTATTCACAAACGTTCGACTCGTTTCCGATTCGACAACTCGTATATCTGTCTTCTTCTGGCATTACGAAAACGACCGAGATAGACATACGACTTTCCGAATCGGAAGCGAGTCGAATGGTTGTGAATAAGTAGCCAGAAGAGTCAGGCGGAGGTGTATCTAAAGTACTACAAATATGTCATACAGGATGACTATAAATTGCCGTCAATTGGACTCAAGTCCTGACTCCGAGTGCTAGTTAGGAATTCCTGGTGGAAAAACCCAAAAACACTGCCCGATTTGGAAAAAGAACCCAGGACTGCGCTTGCGACTACCTGACCAACGAGTCGAGATAAAAGCGACAGTTAAAAAAAAACCTTAAAACGTTTAAGAAAGCATGAAACTCGAAAGCAACTTACAATTTGAAAAGCATTTGAGAATCCACCCAAAATACACCGTGTTTCCGGAGAATATCCATAAACTTCGACCGGACATTGTACTCATCAGTAGCGAAGGGTACTTTTTTTGGTAACAGGGAAGCCGGTCCGGTGCATATTTTTAATAACGTTTAATAAAACCATACATCGCAACATTTGTAGTTTTAGACATGTTTGGGCAATCACGTCCTAACTGAATAACCTACATTGTTTTACTTTTGGTTATATTAGACTCCAGTACAGTGGTTGTTCCGAAGGGAAGCCGGTAGGTATCGAGTTGTGTGAACCCCTCGCCACTGGGACTCATCATTATGAACAACTTTACTATGGGACAAAAGGCTGAATCGAAAGAAATTAGTTGTTCCATACATTTTGACGAGTTATGGGAATATAAATATAGAAAAGCAGTTTTTTTTTTTGCGATTCATGGTTTGGTAGTCATTTTAAAATCGCACAAAAAAATCTCCATCTTTACTCGCTATCATATATGGTCTGCACGATATGGACTGTAACATAGGGCCTCACCGCTCGGTGTGGCGGGGCGTGCGGGGCGTGCGGGGCGGGTGCGGGCGGCGCGGGGGGCGGGGGCCGCGCCCGCCAGGCGCCCCCGTCCGCCGCGTGCGCCGTCACCTCCATACCTACCACCTAAGTGCGAGGACGGACATGATATGCGTGCGAACTAGCCTGTGTTATACATGTCTAGCTGAAATACGCAGATCCCAAAAGAAAATCATTTGAATGAATGATCTTAAACAGATATTTTATCTTTGACATGCCAATGGCAACCTTATCATCATATGCCTAGCCATTTCCCAACTATGTTGGTGGCGGCTTCCAGTCTAACCGGATGCAGCTAAATACCTGTATTTTACATGGAGCGACTGCCTATCTGACCTCCACAACCTATTTAATACTGGGAAATACGATACCACTTGGTAAGACTGGTGTCAGATTTGTAAGACTGACTACTGTAACGACTGTCAAAGATGGACAAATGACAGCCGGGACCAACAGCTTAACGTGCTTTACACACGGAGGAAACTCGGTATGTAAGGGTGGTCACACATCCACAGACCAACCTAGGTAAGCATGGCTTAACCTAAAGATGGCAACCTTATAGTGACAAAAATAGAGATCACTTACAAAGGCACTGATGGACAAGATTTTTTAAAATAACTGGAATAGGGTTGAACTTCTCAAAGAAGATATTAATATTCTAAAGAAAAAAGAAGTTTCCAAATTGATGCAGAAACAGACATGGCCGTATTGAAAACCTTTGGTGTTAGGTGTTTTACCGGCCTCAAAGAAAAAATATGATTTCAGTTTGATTCTACGTATTTCAAAGTTATAAACGGTGTGTATGAGTGTAAAATACATTAAACGTGTAAACTAAACTGTTAACTTTGCAGGTTAAGTCTTTGCTTCTAAGTGGCAAACATGTGCAACATACAAATGCTTAACACACACACGCACTAGGATTCCTCATTATAAATTAAATATCTAGCTATAGCTGTATGACCTACAGGTAGTAGTTCCGGGTCTGCCTATTTGCATAGGCAAATTCACACACATACGAGTTGAAAGATTAATAAACGCACCCACGATACAGGCGGAATTAATAGAGGGACTACGTTTTAAAATAAGAGTTACGTTCACTAATAGAACCACTGAAGTATCGAAAGACCTCTGTGTGTATTTTATGTACCATCTTCTATTCAATGATCTTAATCATGGCAGTTACCTACACGATCGTCCTCATTTCAAGCAAAAGACATCCACAGCTGACATAAGCCACCTCTAAAATCGCCTCAACGACTAATCTCATTGCTCTCCGCATCCAGCGTATACCTACAACCTTCATTACATCATCGGTTCTTCTAGTCAAAGTTAATGAGAATAGAACTCACCTTAACACTGGCATTTTCCTGGTCATCATCATCTTTAATAGCCTCTTCCAAAAGTTCAGGTGTCGACTGCTTCTCTTGTTTCTGTTCCGCTAAAGCTTTAGCTTCCTCTTTCAAGAAGTCCTCTGTATGCTTTACATCTCCATTGCTTTCTATTTTAACATCGCTTGCCAGTTTGATCAAATCGTCAGTGGTTTCTACCTCTCGTTCTTTGCTAAGTTCTCTTTCTGGACTCTCTTCAATTTCTATTTCTTCTTCGACTTCCTCTTCTTCTAATTCTTCTTCCTCGTCTTGTGTATCATCTTTTACTTTTGGCACTTCGTTTTCTGGTGTAGGTTCTTTTGGTTCTGGAGAAGGTTCTTTTAATTGAGGTTCTTTCTCTGGTGTGGGTTCTTTCTCTTCCTTGGCAAGTTCTGTATCCTCAATCAATTCTTTTAATTCAGCAGATTGTGCAACATCTTCAGGTTTTTCTGTTTCAGGAGTGGATTCTGTCTCTAGCTCTGTTCCTACAGATTCTGTGGGTTGCTGAGGTTCCGGTGTGAATTCTTTACCTTCTAGGGTCTGTTCAGGTACTGGTTCAGGTTTCTCAGGTTCAGGAGATGGTTCCTTCTCCCTCACTGTTTCCAGGCTCTCCTTAGATGGCTCTCGGTACTCACTAGCGACTATATGCACCGGGCCACTATTGTGTAAGATTGTCCCGTTCGTGTATGGGCGGGCGTGGTTATCCTGCTGCACATCCTGTAAATTTTAAACAACCCGTCAGAATGAAGGTCCTTTTACTTTGATTGTATCAAAACCCAAAGTTCTCAATTTCTACAGGATTTCATGCTTTCTAAGCGTTGATTGCTTACTTTTCAGTATTTCAGAAGCAGCGAATAAAATAACCAACGCTTTTACATCTAGCGGAATGCAGAAAAAGAAAACAAAACTACAACACACTCAATAAAATAAAATTTACATAAATAAAATATTAACTACCTACAAAACAAAACTTTGAGAGAAAAACAGAATATAATAAATAACAAAGTACTTATTTTTAAAGCAAAGGCACAATCAATAAAACTGCCTCAATACATTATTTATACCGCTGAAATCAGATTTGTGGTAGACCTTTCAATTGATAGAATTTGTACTATTTTTAATGATCGAAAATAAATTATACCATGGGGCTGTTTCTTTTAATAAGTATGTCTTCTTTAGCAGTGGACCGATTTCAGCAGCATAATAAAATCTCTCAAAAAGCGAAAAATAAAACATAAGAATCCCCTATATTGTGCATGGTTTATCCCGATATCTCTTCATTGCTATATTTTAGCGTCTACCTAACAATACGAAAGGTTTATTATTACTGATTATTATTTAATAGTGTTGTAATGAATGTATTATTGTTATTTGTTAGTCAACGACGAGGTGCAGACAGACAGACAAAGACGACGACATGGACAACTAAACATTAAAAAATCATGCTAATTTTTACTGGAAGTTTGCAACAAAATGTCAAATTGTATACAGGATTTATGAAGGTGACACGATAAAATTAAATCAATATAATGTGGTTTAGAAAAGACAAAAGCTCAGATTTGCAAAATAAACATAAAAGTGTTTTTAGAATGTTTGGTTTTCATGACCCTGTTTAAGTAGCTAAAAAAAGGAGTAAAACTTTCATTTTGACCGGTTTATAAATATTACTCCCGTTTAAATTTTGGAAATTGAACACCAATAACTGGCAATACTTGGCAAGAGCTGGCAATGCTTGCCATACTCATAACTTGTACAGATCCCAGTCAAACAAAGACTGATATAAATAAAGTTCTAAATTGAGAATTCAACATAACTTAAAATAATGCCCAAGACGCATTTTAGAAGCTTAATAAATATTACTGGTCAATTCCTGTCTCGTTTTTTTTATTCAACCTTCTTTCTAAACAAGAAGTGGTTTTTATCTTAAGTTTGTTCGAATCAAATTAGAGACATCAGTATTGCATTCCTAAATCTATATATATATATAAATAAAAATGAATTGTTGTTCGTTAGTCTGATTAAAACTCGAGAACGGCTGGGCCGATTGAGCTGATTTTGGTTTTAAAATGTTTGTCGTAGTCCAGGGAAGGTTTAAACGGTGAGAAGTAGACAGGTAGGTAGGTAGGTAGTAGTAGGTAGGTAGGAAAAAATGCATTGCAACGCATGCCGGGTACAGCTAGTATTTTATAAATGCCTATGTATGACAAGTCTGGCTGACATAACAACGTGTCCACGACACAAGCCTCGTTGCTAAGTGTGGCACTAGATGGCGCTGTGTGAAATGTCCACCGATATTTTTTTTTTTTTTATTTAACTACTGACTTGACAGGGCCCTGTTGATAAATATTTGTGTAACTGTTAAGTAATGATAATTGTCTATAAACACAAAATGGCGGCGTTAGTATCGCCACGCGTCATTCGATTTCTGTCCAGTTTTAGATTTAAAGCAAAAGCTAATCTTGAACTGCAGCAGCAAAGCGATAATAAGTCAAAGTTATTGGCATGAAATACTTTAGAAATGAAGACGCAATGCCCTACATCAAAAGCTTTATGAGGGCAATTTATGTTGCGCGCGTGTTTAAATAAATTCAGACAATTTACATACGAATACATACATACTCGTATTAAAATGTAATTTGGTTTGAATCCTGAACAAAAACAGTCTTTCAAAACAGTTACAAAATTTATTTAAGGTTTTTATGAGTTTTATTTCAATGTAGTTTCAGAATTAAGTACCTACTTAGATGATAAAACTGAAATAAACAAAAATAAAACAACAAATAAAAACGACAGAAAATCATAGCAAGACAGGATTTTGGATTAGGTAGCAAGGTTAAAAATAAAATAGCGAGACTAGACAAGACAAACTATTGAGTGCTCTTGTCTAATCTTCTCAGAAACTAGGACCAGAGAGCCAAGACATTGTCACTTACTGTAATAGTCACACCTCAATCAAATTTGATGAAATGTATAGGATTTACGATTATACATTTATCTGGCAGCACGTTCATATTTTTGGTCCTTGAGAGAGTTCCGCATATTGTTGAGCGGTAGCGATCCGGCTCGAAGGACTAAAAATCTGTATGTGTTGCTAAATAAATCGCACACGCTTGTATTGTGTCAACAGATAAATTGCATAATGGAAAAATTTTCTACCAGATTTTGGCTTGTAAATAATAAATGGTTTTGATTTAGATTCACATTTAAAACGGCACGTTTTACTGTCAACTGCCATAATTTTATTAATTTTGTATTTCTTTGCTATAATGACACCAAGGGACTAATTTTATAAACCATACATTTCATCGCCAATTATTATCAGCTGAACCATTGTAGTAAGTGACTGTATCGGGTAGGGTTGCTACATGCATTGACCTGTCGTTGCTGATTCTGCGCGTAGCTCGCCTCCATCTGCTGCTGCACCTCGGCTACCAGCCCTGATATGGCGGTAACAACTGTGCCACATAACATTCATATTAGTTCAGTGTATGGACACGTTCCCCTGTGCCTCATGAGGAAGGGGTCTGTCTCCCAGTAGTGGGAACATAATAGACTGATTTATGTTCGGACAACTTGTAGACATTTGACGAGGTATTTCCGCCATTACATAAACAATTCTATGTTTCATATGTTGAAATGCTTCAAGGCCATTCGATTAATGATTTTGTTCGTAGCCTTGGGTTTAATAAATGGGTTTCAGAATTTTAATGTTTCGATTTTATTATAAATATGAAAAGAGCAACATAGTTTGGCAAATCAAAGTCGGTATAAAATATGAAAGCGCCTCCAGTTATAAATAAGGTTTATTTAACTTGAATTATTTTCATTGAATAGAAAGCCATCGTTTCGAATAACTCATGAATGAATCTCAAATAATTTTAGCAGAAAACCAAATTAAAAACGAAACCAGAGTAAAAATAGACGTAATAAAAACAAACAACGAAGGACGCTGACGAAAATAAACGGGATGCATCAGACGATTGGGCATGCTCTCCAATGCTGGACGTGCGCCAAATCATACTTAGCGCTATCTCGGGAGTTCAACATGGCCGTATTTATAAAGTGAATTTTTGATAATCGATTTATTTTTATTTTATTTTATTTTTAACTCCAAACGTCTGGATTTGGTAACAGATATAAAATAATAAGCAAATAATCGAAATAGTTTTTTCAGCACCATTAGCATTACATTTTCCTCAAAGGGAAAGCTTATTTTGGATCAGCCATTCTATTTTCCACAAACACGTTCATTTGACAGTACATTTGGGCAATAAACACAACATTATGAAGACACAAATTACAAATGGAATCATTTTTATTATAACTAAAATCAACATTTAACATAAATACTTCACACAATTCTATGTTATGGGGATCCTTAGACGTTTAAAAATGTTAACAGGACATCAAACTCGAACGAAACCAAACTACCTCCAAAAATCCACTCTATAAACTAAACATAGAGGAGTTAAAACTATAAACGTAAGACATTAGATTCCACAATCGTTTGGATGCATCGCAGTCGTATTTGCAGGTCAAGATACAACCCGGACAACTAGAAAAGGACTCAACCGTCACCATGCCGCAAGCAGCTAGGTACACATCTAAAAATTACGGTTTATAAAACGAAGGAATCTGGCAGATATGATGGACTGGCCGATGGGTTAACTTGTATACCTACATGGACGATGTTGTAATTTTTGCAAGCGCATCCGGTGTTTCTAAAAGAATTACTCGTAGGCAAACAAAAGTTCTAGTCACCTTGATGTTAACTTTTAAGGAATACTGTTTAAATACAAAATTTTCGACTTCTCAGAAAAAGTTTACTTGATGTTGGTGAGAAGTTCAACACAAATGTATGTTTGACAAACAGGATCCTCGAGAGGTTCAGGATTCACAAATGAATGCAGGATCGTTCTCATTGATAGATTGCCTATATTAACTATTAAGCCATTAAACCCCAGGCCAGTCCACTATCCGCCATATATACCGCGTCGCGCTGCGCCAGCTGGCTGACGATCCTTTGCATGGCGCGCTCGGTCTCCGCCAGGCGAGCCCTCAGCGCTTCCAACTCCACGTCCCCTGAGTATCGAGCCACAATATTGGGTCATTGGAGCTCCCATTCGGATTCTTTTGGTCTTTAATAATTGGTCCTTTTGGTCCTAACTATCTTTTAGTGTGTTTTATACTCACTTGAGTTAAAATTCGATTGCAAGCTTGGTACTACTAACACCAGGTTTCTTTATTGATTTAAAGTTGAGAATTTGTCAAATTGGTAACAGAAAAATTGAATTTCGGTGCAACATTGAATGCTTACATAATGCTAAAGTACCGATTGACCAATTTCAAACACCATATTCTAAAATCAGAAACCGGATGCAAGCATATAAAGATTTAGGAAATATAAAACAAGTAAACGATACTCTTAAAAGTTTTTTAAGACCAAAATTATCACCAGTATATACCTAGACCTTTCTTGGAAAAAGTAGATAACCTTAACCATTTTAATATATAAGAAAATTAGTAAACAACACGTGACGTCACAAGTAGGTGTTAAACCACGCCTTAATTGATGATCTACTCAAATAATACTCAAATAAGTTTTTTGTAAGTAGTTACTGTGTGGAACTGTGGATGTACATTCATGAGCACTTGTATGTATGTACTTCACAAAATTAAAATGTTATTTTATTGTGAAATAACGATTGCAACATTGAGATCTATTTTACAAATACTTTCTTCGTAAAAACATTAAAAAAAAACACAAAAAACTGAACAATGTGTGTGTATGTGTGTATGCGATGTGTGTGTGTGTGTATGCGATGTGTGTGTGTGTGTGTGTGTTTGTGTGTACTTACATAAATAAATAAAATTAAGTAAGTACAGTAGAGCAACATAACCATTTTCAAAAGTGAACATCAAGGAATGGAAAAGCTTTTGGTATGTCCTAGAACCAACAGTAGATAGAGAGAAGAGATGTGTCTAACAACCATCACTGGGCCCGTGTGGTTCATTAACAGAATAATCTGTACGATTAAGAGTGTGGTTAGTGCGGATAAAGATCCGATCCGAAGATCCTTCGCCTCTAATTTAGCTTTAAATGCCGTCGAGAAATGTCTCTCAGACAGGTTTCTTTTCCTCACGATGTTTTTTGGGTTCAACAACTCAATACCTATGACTTGGTAGACCAATGGTTACACACACCATAAGGCTTATAGACTACCCCTGCTAATGTACAGGGTGAAAACCACCTCATCACAAAGCCGTTAACGCTACTGTTTTGTACACCTACATACAGGGTGTAAACCACCTCATCACAAAGCCGTTAACCAAGCATTATGTAACCAAGTAACTTTACGCAAGAAATATTGCTGGGAAACAACTTTTTTTTTTGAGGTTATAAATCATGTTTTGTAGTAGAACTCAATATAACGCACTAAAAACATTGTGCTGATGGGTGGATTGAATAGTACAGGGGCCGTGGAGGTGATAAAAGTCAAAATCTTACAAAAAAAACTAGTATTTAAAAAAACTTGTCAAAAAGTTGTAACTTTGACCCCCCATATCTCCGTAACTAGAAGGTTCCCAGGTATGGTGTAGAACAAAAAAATGATCGCAATGGTGGGGAGAACAAGTGCCTTTCAGATTCGTTAAGAAGTGTTCCACACCCTTTATATTATACTGATTATGTTCTGTGTATACTGTATCAGTGGCGAGGGCTTCATACAACTCGATACCTACCGGCTCCCCTTCGTAACAACCACTGTGCTGGAGTCTACTATTGCCAAAAGTAAAACAACGTAGGGAATTCAGTTAGGACGTGATAGCCCAAACATGACTAAAACTACAAACGGTTCGAAGTATGTTTTTTTTAAACATTATTAAAAATATGCACCGGACCGGCTTCCCTGTTACAAAAAGTTACCCTTCGCTACTGTATTGTACACCTAGATATAAGTGCTCGTGAATGTACTCCTATAACTACGTAACCACACGTAGTTATGCCAATCCATTAGCATCTCAGTAACACTACATACACAACGATCCACTGCCTACATAACGATCATCGTAAGTGATTTCTTTCACAGCAATACGAAGAACACTTTACCTATTTATTGGATTTATTTGATTTGATAGATGTTTTGGAATGATGCTGCTGCTTTCTAAGTGCTCTGTGCCAATTTGTTGCATCTAATTCATAAATGCGTGTGTAATTTTGTGTTAGATGATTTTACAAACACAATCTATGTACTAAATCGTATATGTATACACATACAGGGATATCGACGCGCAATTAATTACCATTCAGTACATGATCTCTTACCCCCTTTTTTTTTTTTTTTTAAGGATGGGAAATCATCAAATGACCCCCCCCACTCTGGGCAGAGCGGGAGGGAGTGTCAGACTCTTACTGACTAAAAACCATCCATGTTCCTTCCTCGCCTTTTATGTTCCGGGGCCGCGGTATCTCTTTCGAACAGGCCCGCAACCCCGGCAGGTCTCTTACCCCCTTGAGTAGATATTTAACTTCGGTTTTAAATTTAAAACTAGGTCCACCGGTTCCTGAGAAAATCAGTGGTGACAGACAGACAAGAAAGTGATCTTATAAGGGTTCCTTTTTTTACCTTTTAAGTGGGGAACCCCAAAAGCAGCTACATACAGTGCCTCCAAGATCAACGTGTATTATGTGTTTTAGGTTTTAAAAATAATAATTATACAAACAATACATCTGCAATATTATCTCTTTCCAACCTTTGATTGAGTGGTGTTTCGGGAATGCTTAAAACTGAGTCTACTGTTGTACCTTTACTAGCGTAAAGCAATAAATCAATAAATGTATGGAAAAGCAGAAGTTTTTTTTTAAACTAACCGAAGAAATATTTTTACGCTAGTGAATCTAGGATCATGTGGTAAATCCATGGTAGCAAGTTGAACGCCAGTATCCCTATAGTAAACCCAGTTTACTTTATCAAATCGGTCAACATTTGCAATTATTATTTCAGTACTAATGAACTGCCACCCGATTGTATCACTATTTTCCTGTTTACACAGAAATGTACGTAAAACAACATGTAACTTACTTGTGTCCCGCTCTTTTGGTCCTGCATGCGCAAGAGTGGTTTGGTTAAAATAGTTTTAAGTGCTAACTACCTTATATTTTAACTTTACCATAACTTCTGCCAAAAGTTTATCAAAAATCATATCGTAGAAGTAGCTGGATTTATGTTTAAAACTTCATCATTAAGAGAGATTAGTGCCACTTTTTATAACTATTCTTTTATTAGTTTTGCTACCAATTTGTTCTCAAACTAAACTAGCATCGTCTGTTACAAAAATGGATAACACAAAATGTAGTTTGTAATTTTAATTTGTTTTAACGCGTCTGAGTTCAGTTTAGTCATTGATAGAAAGTCGCACTAGACCCTTATAACAACATGCCAATTATAAGCTCTCCTTCTGTAACTTCTACAATAGACCATCTGTGATTTTCCGAGTAATCAAAACTTTTTTCTTATATTGCATCCTAGACGATAGATACTCGTACTTAAAATCAATAGATCCTTTCTAACAATCATGATTATGCTTCTCTTGCCCTTATCCCAATTTGTGGTCAGCGCACCATATCTTTTTCTTCCATACTTCTTTCTCTATTACTAGTTGTCTCAAAAGATTTTTCTGACAACCTTGCCAGATAATCAGATATGAAAGTCAGAAAAACGTAGTTATAGATGCGGTAAAAATAAACTTGGAAACTTACCCAATTTATCAGGACTAGTTCTAGAGTCATCCCTGAACACTCGTCTCCTGAACTGAGGGTCTGGAGTGATGGGCTCGTATGGGGAAGAGGATCCGGTACGCTTGAATAGAATCTGAAGAAAAATTATGATATTCATTTTGATCTTGACTTGTCGACGATTTTCGTCAAGCAGCTAAGGGCAAATTGAGCTCAAAGACAAAAGAGTGAAATGACGATGATAAATTGAAAATGGAGTGTTTTTGCGATTGCCGTGCATCCTCTTAGACGCCTCGACGATGAAACTCACATCTAACTTTCAAACTTTTAAAGTGACATTTATTGTTTGCTCCTTTATAAAAATGCGTCAGTCAAGATACTCAATCTGCAGTGTGGCAATACATTTACATTGCAATCACAACTATAAAGCAGCAACAAGAATATTCTAATATCCGTATTGAAATTGAAGATTCTACAAATATCAACGTCGATGTAACATACCTTGCTAAGGGTGTAGACGAAGAAGACGATGATGCAAATGGTGTAGATCGGCATCACGAAGCCCATGGAAGACTTTGGAGTCGGGACGGGACCGCCGGGGGAGCCGAGCGGGGGACGCATACCGGGGATCGGTGGGGGCTAGAATTGGAGAAAAACATGGTTCATGATATCTAAAAAATCTTGTAAAAATTTGGTGGTCCATTGTTGCAGAGTATTGACGTTTACCATCATTAATAGTTATAAGAAGCCTATCCTTTTTATGGTGCGTGTTTAGACAATAGATCTGTCCATTATAAAACTTAAGAAGACGGGTATTTATAGCGAATTTACCTTTAATTTAATCCCGACGTTTCGACCGGATTGCACCAGCCGTGGTCGCGGGGAGACTGAAGTACTGGAGGTACCGCGACAGCAAAGTGAAGGTGTTTATTCAACTACCCTCACTCATCTTCATAAATGTTAATTAGGGCCGGTTCACACTAGGACAGCACACTACACTAACAGTGTCCGTATATTGAGGCGATTTCACTTGACGAGTACACTTAGTGATTACTGGATTCCAAGCTGAAGAGAGTTTGAAGCCGTCTTCGCGACTTTGCTGTCGCGGTACCTCCAGTACTTCAGTCTCCCCGCGACCACGGCTGGTGCAATCCGGTCGAAACGTCGGGATTAAATTAAAGGTAAATTCGCGATAAATACCCGTCTTCTTAAGTTTTATAATGTGTTCTGATCGTGAAAGTTTAAAAAAGACAATAGATCTGTCCAACTAAATGACGGCAAAGATTTGAAACATTTGTAACGGTTTGTACTTGTGGTTACTAACCCTTGCCAGTTAGTCTTGTTGTGGTTAATGCTGGAGATATTGGATAGGAAAACAGAAAGTTATGGTTCTTATATTATATGGTTCCATTGAATAAGTTTCAATGCCTTAGTATTATGTCCATACCCATTTTGTTTTATTGACCTTTTAGGGTCTAAGGTTATAATGCAATAGCAATCTTGAGAGGGGTCTAAAACATTTGGTGCACGAATCAAAGACACCTTTTTAATTGTTTATTTTGTACTTTTTGTAAATTTTGCAGTACCTAGGAAAATTTAATTATTTTAAAAGTGTTAAATATTTTCATTGTTACTTATAGTTTAGTGGACTTTCACAAAATAGTAGTGGACGTTAGAACCAAACGCAACAACATGTATTAGGACCAAAAACATACAATAGGAGAAAGAAAATTAAAGACGGTGTTATTAAATTAGCGAATTTAAAACAGCTAGTAAAATTTTAGTTAGTAAATAAAGCATTTGTTTAACAATGACAGCAACAGTTTTGACCAAAGGCCAATTGGCATCAATAACAGCTCAAAAACCCCATTAGCAAATTGCAATTGACACAATTTCACTTTCACCATGTGCACGTCAATTTATCGTAGTGCAAAAATATTCTTGTTATTGTATGGCTGATAGCATTCACAGAAATAGATGTCCTAAAATATGATAGGAAAAGCGCAGATTTCTTTTAAATAAATTTAATCATTTTTGTTTTCTAAGTGTACCAATCTATCAAATAAATGTCTACAATAATTTTTTTTTTTAGATTTTGTGAGTATATTATCACAACAACCTTCCATCTGCCTTGATTTAATACTTGCCTACTGACTTTTAATATTTTCAGGGACACAGTAGAGTACCAAATTTATCTTTTACAACCATCCTGTTATTCTAATATTCTTACCACCGATCGGGTTCCATGTCGATGCGAATCAACATTATTCCTAGAAGTTTATTGGGGCGTGACAGCCAAACACTAACGACCCAAATCTTAATTGACATTTCAGGGAATCTGAAAATCTTGCCTGACAACTACTAACATAATTCTTGCTCTCTCATAAGTCTATAAATAATATATTCCTTAATACTGACTAATCAATCAGAATTAGATAGCTTACAACTGGTAAGATTTGGAAAAAAATAAAACAGTACCTGCTTGGGCTTCAAATCCGCCATTTTTCACAATATTAAATCACAATCTCACTTAAATCTCGTTTTTTATGAAAAAATCTTCAATTATAGATGACACGATTATCGTTTGAACGCCTGGAGACGATACTGCCGGACCGCGGATCGAATCCAATGTGTACTGTCCGCTCTCGTTTACGACGCGGCGTAATGGTTTCCTGTATTTACTGGCTTTTAGACAATCTGTGTGTTTGCGATTTTTCCATGACGGACGTATTGGCTAATGGGTTGTGTCAAGGAATTCGGATTCGCTGTTTCATGTTGACGGATATGTTTACTTTGCGAACTAAAGGACCTGATATCAAAATTGTATAGTACTAAACCATTTTCAGGCTCGAAGGTTCTATTTTCGCCTTATTACTTCAGAACTTAGTTTGTGTTTGAGTATTTAAATTGGGCAGAAGAAAATTGTTAGCATCGTGAGAAAACCTGGGGAGGGCTGGTGAAAATTCTGATATAGTCGAACCATTTTCGGGCCCTAATGTTCTATTATTTGCCTGATGACTCCAGAATGAGAGTTTAGAAGAATCTCAGTTTGTATTTGAGTATTTAAATTCGGCGGCTAGATGGGCCTGGACCTGGATACAGCTGGCACAAGAATGTAAAGATTGACAAGCAAAGAGAGGCCTATTCCCATCAGTGGAAGTACCGTTCTTACAGACGAGCGGCACGTTGCCAACAGCAGATAAACTGCAGTCGTCGCGACCTGTCGACGACGCATCGACGCGACGGCAGCCGCCGAAGCATGGATGACTGCCTTCGACGGGTGGCGTGGAGACGCTTGCAGTTGTGGCATGCCGCGTAAATATGTGGCAACGTGCCGGTCGTCTGTAAGAACCCGTAGGGCTGTGGATGATGTTCGGACACTTTACAATAAACACGTCTAACCGTATGGCTATTCAGCTAAATTTCGTTGCGTCCTACGACTACTTTGCCACAACTGTGCGCGCGCCCTAAAGTCTAAACTATCCTCAAAATATCCCGTGTTGCTATTACTGCATAGATTTCCGTAATTTTTGGGAATATTTTCATTACACTATGAAAATAGGTTTTATGATTGCATTCCGGTGGTAAAATGATGTTCATCATTTTATAGACTCGTGTCGCATGTAAGCTATAAAAATGTAACTAGTGTGTTGATAAATACATCTTTTTAGTAAACTTGACATTACGATGAGTCATGTCTTATTTTGGTTAAAGGAGGGTGTGGCGACTCTTAAATCTGTTAGTTACATTGTTCGATCACTTTTTAACTTAGAATAGAGAACTAAAAGTCTTTCCGACGCATGGTACTTTGGATACTCCATTATGGAAGGACCATGCTGGAGTGTCCAAAACTGCATTAAAAAGCACATAAAAATTCCAGTGACGCCACGATTAACATTATGAAGAAGAAGAGCTCCTAATTCTTCTGACTCCAGTATCATCATCTACCTAGCCTTTTCCCAACTATGTTAGGGTCGGCTTCCAGGCTAACCGGATGCAGCTGAATACTAGAATTTTACATGGAACGACTGCCTATCTGACCTCAACAACCCAGTTAATACTGGGTAATACGATATCACTTGGTACTGATGTCAGACTTTATGGACCACTGACTATCTGTAACGACTGTCAAAGGTGGACAAATGACAGCCGGGACCAACAGCTTAACGTGCTTTTCGAGAGGCACGAAGGAAACTCGGAATGTAAGGGTGGTCACCCATACACAGACCAATCTAGGCAAGCTCGGCTTAACACCTAAAAATCGACCCGAGCGGCTGTTATTATTTAGCTCCTCTCCCCTCTCTTCTGATTTCCAGTATATGCTTTCAATTTATATTTTTATTTTCTTTATTGATATAATGCATTAGGCAATTATTATTTTAGTCATACTTTGAACAAAAGATGAAACTTTTAAACAAATTCATATGTAGATTGACAGCCGATTGACTTGTAGGTGGGTAATTCCAACGGATGCTGATCTATTTGATAAGTCATAATTATTTTATACAGATTCTCACGAAACCTATATATCAGATGGATTTAAAATTAAGCAATAATTTAATGTGACGTGGGTTCAATGCCGTTCCCACTCCGTTTGATGGTGAGCATGATTTAAAGTTCACATTACTATATAATATAGATGCACTTAGAAAGGGAAAACGTCCTACATGCGCTTGCGACCTCTGAGAGACAACATCTTTTTGGCCCATAGATCAAGTTGATGGAAGAAATTTGCCATGCGAACATCTCCCATTTCTGTGGTTTATTTTTGGAACCTGTCGTATAACTCAAGCTTGCTTGCTACGTTAGGGAACAGTACTAATAAAGTTATGATCAGTAAAAAACTATATAAATACCCTACTTTTTCTTTGCAAAGGCGAAATCGTGTGTCACATGAATGCCAAAAAACAACAATTTCAACGATTCCCTAAAAATACCTCACTTTTCATTAATCTTTAACGACCCTAAGTTTCAGGACCACACTATTCACCTTTCTACCACTAAAGTGATAGACGCCGCGCCGTTACCCATCTGCACAACAAATTACTCTATGCCCAAATGTTTGGGACGTATGTAGGCGACCTCGGAGACCGCGAGATTGTCTAACCCGCTTGTGATCGTCAGCTGTTCAACTAACTTTCTGACAGACGTACGAAGAAATGGAAATATAGCTAATTTAATGGTCTGTACTGCAGTTCTTATTGAAAAGGGATCAATTGCTATGGGTTCTTCACATCAACTCAGAGTAGTTTGGGAGAAGAATTGTACGGCATTGGTCTGACATTTTGTTAAGCCGTTGGTCCCGTCCGTCATCAGTGACCTGAAAATTTGACAACCAGGCTTACCAAGGACTATCGAATTAGACAGTACCAACTGGTTTGTGAGGCAGTCGCCTATATACTCGTACCACCACAACCATGTAAAATACTGGTATTCAGCTGCATCCAGTTAGACTGGAAGACGACCCCAACATAATAGGGAAAACGCTAAGCATATGATGATTTGCCTAACATTTTGTTTGGCGACCCTACCTATAGTTTTATAAACAGCATCACATCTATAATCCTTGTAGTGTTCTCAGTAGCTTAGTCCGCACTTCGCCATCCAAACCATCGAAAAAATTGTAAGTTGTAACTGGCAATGAAAACTTTTGGACCGCATTTCTAAGTCAGGGAAATTACAGTTGCAATCTTGACGTAGGAATTTGGAAACGCGCCCATTTTGTGCCAATACTCGTTCACAACTTATTACTTTCAATTGTCACTATTTATAGTGTCACTTTTCATTGATTGGTTCTGCCGTTCCCTTTAAAGAAGCTCAGTTCATTTCAATCACCTCAGTGAAAGCTGCTGTAATAGAAATGGCGCCTCGTACCTTCCTAGGTAATAAAGAGAGTTTAGAACTGTTCGTTTATATGCTTCAGCACGAACCTTCATTGTTTAAATGTGGTCATAAATCGAAATGCATTCATAGGTGTCCGGGTCTGAGTGAACGTTAGCGTGCCTACATCTTCATATCATCGGTAACGTGAGGGGAATCGAAACTTGGGAATAGATGAAAGCATTTAGGCGTCAAAACAGACAATAATTATACACTACTATTCGAAGTTGGAGCTTTGACGGTAAATGTTAATTGTCGCTAATGGAAATAGTCGATATCAGATGCATTGTTGCAGGTCTGCTGTCATCCTAGATTCCAAACTAAAATGCCTGTATTCACATCGACAGGCAGGTATACCCTTCGAATTGGAGTACAAATCGCCACATAGCGGTAAATAAAAGGAAATGATGGTGGTACATCCCCGAACAGCCAGACGAGTGGGTGGCATATAGACGATCGCGGGAAAGACCTGGATGAGATTTGCACTGAGCCTCCCTCACTTGGCACTAAAGGGTTCTCCGTTTAGTGAAAACTTCTGGTTTATTTAGCAGAGGTTGGAACTATGTTGCCAATGAAGATGATGATGATGACAATCTATCTTTGTCGTGTAGTGTTAATACATTAGCCCCAGTGAAAGATTGACCTCTTGCTAATTTCTGGTCTTCTTGATATTTCACAATAAGCATAGACGCATCTCCCCATTAATCTATGGTCAATCTTGGTACACGTAAGAGTGTAGGCGGCCTCTAAACGAGATTATTGTCTTACGAGCCGTACCCAATATTGACAAATTGTTTGATGTCCCCTGTCGTATCACTATGGGCGAGCTACTTTAAAAGTTTAAGGCCTTCTAATAGATATGTGTGACGAGGTCTGCTATCGTTTGTAGGATAAAATAGAAGTCTAAATAAAGACGTATCAAAGGACCATACATAGGTCAGATTAGTTTTACATACAAATCACGTTCTTTTTCATTTTGGTAAGCGAAATTACAGAAAGTCAACTGGCACATCACTGGTGGGATACAGATCTCTCTCTATGAGAGAGAATGTAACTGACACAACCCTTGCATACTCTTTCTGCTTCGTGCACGTTCATACAAGCATGGTTTCATGATAAGGAAAATATGTTGTTCACAATTTTCGCGATAAAGATAAAAAAATCTTAGTATTAGAACATTTAGAACCGACATGCAATTTAGAGAAAAACTGGCAACTAGCGTCGCTGTGGATGCTAGTTTCTCGGCTGCACATTGACAATTCCGTCCGTGAAAATTGTTTACTTCGAATAAATACTTGAGTTCAACAGAAGGAAAGCAGATAAAAATAGCATTCTATGTGTTGATTTCAAAATAAGTTCTTTAAACATTTTTTTTAACCTATAACATACGAGCAGGTAGCTAAAAAGAAAGTCCATAAATCACAGCATTACCGTAGCGACGGCCGCCGCGTGCGCGGTCAGAGATGCGCGGGAGTGTCACCGCGGGCTATTTCTGCGCACTGTGTCTAGGCCGCGGTTGTGGGTCGCCCCGACCAATGCCAGCCACACATTTGTTTATCTACCTAGTTTTAAGAACAAGCTGTTTGTGTACAGCCGGTTTTAAGCAGATTGAGAGGGTCTTCGGTTAGAAATATAATATTGAATATGATGTTGAGTAATTGGTTCAATACTGCAAGTAGCAATGATCTATCAATGAAGTGGCAATTTTAATTGCAAAAACAAGATGCTGGTGGAATGCTCCTACCTACCTACTCCTTTTAGAAATCGGTTATAATAAAATCGATGCAAATTCAATGTCATCTAGAAGTTTCGGACAGAAGGACCAAAACGTCGAAGGTTTTTTGTTTTTTTTTTTCGGCATGAAAATGCCATTTCGAATCGCCATCGACATTGCGTACAAATGCGTCGTAACAACTTCCAAGAAACTAACGAACTACCTATTCAATTCATTCACTGCATAAAACAACCCATAGACATGTTTTCATTCAAAACCACTAGGTACCTAATCATCATATTCCTTTCATCCGTACTAAAAGAAAATTACAAGCCAACGTTAACAAAAATGTACCTAAATTACACGCAGAATCCAAACTGATTCACAACAACCCACATTTTCTTCCACACCAGTCATTGACGCAAATTGTTCATCATAACATAATGAACTCATCAACAAACGTCTACTTCTCCATATTCAAAGCCTTTTATTTTAAAACAAAAAAACCAAAATTTTCGTCTCAGTGTCATGCAAATGCTCGTTTTCAAAGGCATTTTGTTCAGGCTTAACTGTAACCGTTTGCTTCTTTGTCGAAATTGTTGCTAACTTGTAAATAAACTAGCCTAGTTTCAAGGGTAATTGTATTTCTTGGCGGTTTCGTGATAATTGTTGTTTTACTGTCTCGCTCCCAATTTACTTTGAAGTGGAATCTTCAAATGGTTTTCTAGTTGAAACAGTTCACAATCTGTTCACTGTTCGATTTTTTAAATTTTTAGAATGCACCTCTGGCCTCGAAGTTGACGAGAACAAAAGAGAAATTGAAGACATGATGCCCAAGGACTCGCACTGTGCTCATGTGGTGGGTTACAGCCCACTTCCTTTCACTTGAAGGAGACCTGTGTCCCTGCAGTGAGAAAATTATGGGGTGATTATGCTTACGCTCTCTTGGATTTTCATAGATATTTGTTATTTTGCCGTAATTGTGTCAGCTTTTAAGATATTTTTATGGTTAAATCAGTAATAAATTAAAATATGCACACTTATAAAAGTAGGCTGTGTCAATAAATTGCCCAGGAGAACGTTCCCGAGCCATGTGCAAGCCATCCATTATAGTTATTGCATGGATATTGGAAGCTCCGATAGTTCGATCGAATCCAAATTCAATTACTTTAATTTATCAGGCGGCATCAGCTTTCATAATTTTATGGCAAATATTTGCAAGACAAACTTCATCTCTGCATTGCGTCATCATGGTTTGCATAAATTTAGTATGTCAAACTTTTCAATGAACTAATCATTGTATGTTTTAAGATTTCTAGAGTGTATTGATCAGCAAATATTGAACTATTCACAGCTTTATCGATCAGGACCACCAGCAATGGTCGGACCACTAGGACACAAGACTTCGGTCTGTGACAGGGCAATAGCCTAATTTCCACAATGCGAGCCCAGTGGACTGGTGGATGATGACATCCACTTCTTCGAATTTTGTTTCTAGAAGACGCCGGTCATCCGGTCCATAAATCTATTTAGATAGTGACCCAGATGATCTGTCATTTAGGACCCTCCTAACTCAAACACTCTCTCTCTTTCCCAGTCTGTTATTCTTCATGTATATGTCGTTGATAGATAAAATATTCACGACTATGATTTAAGTCAGATAGTTGAAGTCATACCAAAACGTAGATCTCTACGGTCGAGAAACTCCATGGACTCTCTTTTATCAAATTAAATAGTACACACAATCCTTACAGGGAACCAAATCAGGCTAAAAATTTGACAGACGTTCAGTTTCCCTGTCCCTGTAGCATCATCAAGTCAAGATCTGACGGCCGTTGACGCAACCGACCTTGACTAGCTCGCATTGACATTCCGGGACACATTGCTTTGATAGTTGGCAGTAGCTGACAGCGACGTTTTCTGTCTCTTCCGATTGCATTTATTTATTTTGGCGCCAGTACCTTCCGGACAGTTATTAGCATTACTATTAGACTATCTAATTTATAATTCTTATTGTACTGCCCTTATTACATTGTATTTATGATATCAGCATAACTTCTTCTAACATACTTCTTTTTTAATCATGCTCACAACTTTTCTCACGACATTTTCTTCCTTGCTTCGTACCTCGTGGCTTTATCTTGAATTCTTGATTACAGATTACCATACAATCTTCTGACACCGGTTAAATTTTCTGGTCCATTGAGTCTTGCGATTTATGATATGAAGGACCTACTTTCAAGAGCCAAAAGATTGATCTTATATCAATAGTATTAATGTCCTAATTATCATATTAATAGTCTCAGATTTAACTCTCGCACGTTTAAAAACAGTTTGAGTATGTGCCAAGATATTGTTTAATTGTGCGATGACATTGTTTCCTCCTCAAGAGACATAGTCCATATTTCAAAGTCCGTTTAGATTAATGGTATTTTAATCCTTTGGGGGTTGGCATGGCAAAGAATGGTCTATAACTGGCGCCAATGTGTAGACACTACCATATTCGAACTATGACAAAATGTCTCACGCCCTCAAGCTATTTTGGCTCAGGCTCATACTAAAGCTCCATCATCACTTTAATTAGACTAGAAATATTCGATAGATGATGGTGCTACAACATGTGTGCCACCAGAAGCTATAGCACCAAAAATAATACCGATGACATCATACTTGTAAGTTTGCTCGCGTTCTTTCTATCCGCAATAGTTTTTTTAATTAACAAACGACAGGCGGACTGCGATTTAAAATGCCGCCATAATGCTTCCTCAGTTTTTTACAAAAAAATTAAACCAACGGGAGATTTAAAAATTTAGTAAAATCTGAGGAACTATTTTGTTGTAAATTCTTTCGTCATTCCATAGTTAATATCAGTCAAGTAATAGCTTACGGCGAAAACACTAAAATTTTTTTCAATGTGCCTAAAAGCTACAAATTTTAACCAATAATTTGCACAATGCGCACATTAGAATCGTACCCACGCTTTTGACGAGTTACGTAGAGACCAGACATACTTGAAACTACTGACTGCTAGAGATACTAGAAATAAAAGTTCGATTTGAAATGACCATATTTTAAAGACGATCTTACAACTTGCGCCAAACATCAAAAGAGTCTCCGAGTGAACACAAACTAATGGTTAAACTAGACTAGGACAACAAACGTTTAATCTTGTTTACCTTTATATTCGTTACATAGCGTTTGTTTGAACCTTCGAGCTTCGTTTTGAAACATGAAACAAATAGGATTAAGGCAGCCTTTTGGCAGCATAGAAGAACAGAACTGCTACATAGATCCTTAGGTGAATCTTGTATTTTCCAGGCGTTGTATACTTGTGAGATCTCGTAACATGGTTGAAGATCATAATCATATCAGCAAAAAGGCTCCAATGCGGTCCCAAGTAAATAATCTTCTCCTTCGTGTTTTTTTTTTAATTGTAAATTTAAATTAAAGGGGATTTGAAGAAGCAAATAACTGAAGTGTCCGCTGCCAGGCTTTTTCCAAAATTAGGATATTGAAAAAAGCCAGGCTGCAGACGTTTGTCTTTACAAATATCCTAGTAACCTAGTTTAACAGATCTTGGAACATATGACATATCTTAAAGCTAATTAACAGTGCTATGAAGCTCGTTAAGCTTACATATTGTTATGGCGCTAAACTAGGCATATTACTCACCAGTATTAGAAGTGCCGACCACAGGCGAAGCTTGCCTCTAATATTAGTACATGTAACGGCAGGTCCCGATGATTTGACATTGTTGCTTTTCCAAAGTATCGCATAGTATTTCACACAATCAACTTTAGCATTAACAGATTTTTTTTTATCGGAGTTGTTATCTCTACGCCTAATAGCTAGTCAGCCCCCATATTTTCTTCTGGTCAAGAACGATGACCGATATGCAGCTGTCTACAAAAATTTAGAGCATTTTAGCACCAACAGCACAATCCTGAAGGCTTATGTCCCCTCAAAGATAGAAGGCCTGTGTGCCTCAAAGAGGCGTGTGTCCCAGCCTTGGAAACATTTTAGGCTGATTTTGCAAAGAAACAACTTGTCACTACAAAATCTTTGGTCCAGCAACAAACCACCAGGAACTGCCGACCTACCTTGCAAAGCCTCACAAGCACTTTCCCTCCTGAACTGACCTTGATCTCCGGTTCATAGTACACTGATAGCGGAGAAGTTCGTACCCTGACGTGAGGAGGCATAGCCACGGTGTTCTTCGTAGGAGTAGGAGGAACTCCGGGAGGGATCGCCCGTCCTCTCTCGCGGAGGGCGGGATGTGGTCCTGTACTGCGCACCAGAGGACGCTCTTGCTTGATAGCTGAGGGAATAAGGACCCGATTAGTACTGTGCTTCGTCAAAGGTAAGTACCACCAATAAAACTGAATTTAACCAGCTCATCCTATTCAAGTGGTTCAAGAGCTCTGCGATATTATTGGAGTGAAACACTGACATCGCTCTTGAGCGAGGTTTAGATGTGTTGATCTCGTTCAGTTTCAGTGATGAAATTTTGCAGGTTAATTTAAAAATGTTATTGAGAAATTGCCATCTTTTACTTGCAGCTTAAATAATGCAAACTGAAAATCTTAAGACTTGTAAAATTGCACTGCATTCTGGGGTACAGTTAAACTACGCATCGTTTGCAAATACAAGGCAGCAATACTTTTAATTTAATTTATTAGATGCCCAACGCATTCAGTATTATTGTGTTAACAATGAAAGCGGTACATAGATGACACACAAGGCAGACATGTTGCGCAAACCGTGATGTGCCGCAGTCACGTCTGATTGGCTAATACAAGCCCGTAATGGTCGTCGGATTGGCCAACAGTTGATTACACAAGATGGGTGCAAGCATGCTTAGTGCACCATCTGCTCCTTTCACCCTGAAGTTTTCCAGCAATAGAAAATCATTGGTCTTTAATATTCTTCTTTTTTTCCATGTTAAAATTTGGAAGCCACCCAATTACCTCTCCTCTTAAATTGAGTAGCGATTTAGACACTGCTTCATCAGCCATTGAGAGGCTGATTTTACCAAGAATATTACCATACTTTTGCTTTGAAACTCAAATCCAATTGGTGTAAAAAAAAAAAGAAAGTCATATGCAACAGTCGAAAAAATCATATCGTGGATTTTGTTTTATGAATTGGAAGCTGTTTAGCCCTTTATGGATGCTTGTGACTAAATGGCCATCTTGTATATTCAAAAGGAGGGTCGGTTTATCCTCCTTTTCCTCTCCTCCTGACCGCTTTCAGTTGAAAAAATCGTATTTTAGTGTCCAGAATCCGGAACTGAATTTAGATAAGTAGTACCACGTTCACTTTGAATGCGTAGGTACTCAATATTAACGCCTGGTGGATATTTTAAGTGCTAAACACCGGTCACGACTGTGACACTTGTTTCAAATTTCTCTACTTATGCCGAGAGATCGTAATGTCATTGTGATACTTAGCTCAATGAATGGGCGTTTCATTGAGAGTTTGAATCAGCAGGTAGTTGTAATTGTCCTACTAATTAGACGTTTATTCATAAACGCTAGGTCCATGTTCACCAAAAAGATGACGGCTTGATTATCTAAAGGGTGTAAAACACCTCTTCACGAAGCCGAAAGGCAATTGTTCTCCCCATCATTGCGATAATTTTTTAAATGTTTTAAGTGCGTTACATTGAGTTCTACCACAAAAAATGATTTATAACCTCAAAAAAAAAAATGTTGTTTCCCCAGCAATATTTTTTGCGTAAAGTTACTTAGTTTGATGTACAGAATGCTTGGTTAACGGTTTTTTGATGAGGTGGTTTACACCCTGTACAAACAGCTGTTTAAAACACATTTTTGAGCGGGAACATGTCCCTTAAACAGCTGTTTTCAGATAATCAGACCGTTATCTTTTCGGTGAACATGGACCTTGAAAGTTAATGTCTGCAAAACCAGCTATTGACGTTTAAACTGTTGGTCAGCATCTATGAATAAAATCGTTAGTTTGTAAGATTAAGGTCCATGTTCACAAAAAAATGACGGTCTGATTTTCTAAAAACACTGTTTAAAACACATTTTTGTTTGGGAACATGAATATTTCTATGGGAACATGTCACATTGACAGCTGTTTTTAGATAATCAGACCGTTATCTTTTCGGTGAACATGGACTTAAGTAAAGGGGATGACGGCCGGGTAAAATAAATGAAAGCATTTACAGAAGGATGTTTATTATTTATTTAGTAAATACCACAAATCTCACATTCATAAAAAAAAGTTAGTCGAAACAATACTATGTTATCATGCTGGTTCGCCTGCGCTGAGACATCTACAATTTTATCTGACCAAGTTCATAATCATAAAGCATTAAAACAATCATATTTTCTACACGTGTAAAATGTGTAGATATCCTTAGCAAGGTAATATCTACAATAGACCCATAATTAAAACTGTTTCAAATAAATAAATCAATAAATACTTGACGACATTTACATAAACCACAAACCACGCATTGAATCACAGTTAACCAGTCAATTAATGAATCACTTAACCATGTCTTAGTAATATTTAATAGAACCTCTGATACATTGCAATGTCGTAACTCGCATAAATAATTATCATCGAAACTGTGCCTGCTGTCAGTTGCCCGAAATCCTCAGGGCCTTTAGCAAAAAAACTAGCAAGACCCCCAAATCCCAATGCATACCTCGGTAGCATACTCCCCAGCCACTAACTATTAACACCAAAAACCTTGAAACGGTTCAGGGACTTGTAAGTATACAACCGTCTCCAAACTAAGTGGCAAAATACAGGGTGTAAACCACCTCGTCACAAAGCCGCATTCTGTACATCAAACTAAGTAACTTTACGCAAAAATTATTGCAGGGAAACAACTTTTTTTTCGAGGTTATAAATCATGTTTTGTGGTAGAACTCAATGTAGCGCACTTAAAACATTGTGCTGATGGATGGATTGAATAGTACGGGGGTCGTGGAGGTGTTAAAAGTCAAAATCTTACAAAAAAAACTTGTATTAAAAAAAAAAAAAAATTGTAACTTTGACCCCCCATATCTCCGTAACTAGAAGGTTCCCAGGTATGGTGTAGAACCAAAAAAATATCGCAATGATGGAAAGAACAAGTGTCTTACGACTTCGTGAAGAGGCGTTTTACACCCTTTATAGGGTGACTGGCAATTCGTGTACGATATTTTAACACATGGATTGTGCTCATGATAACAAAGAACTGTTACTATGGGACCAAACCAGTAATCGAATTCTGTTTTCGAAAAAAGAATCAGCTGTTCAGTACATTTATGTTCGCCGAATGTATTGAACAGCTGATATTTCTTTTCGCGTGTTTTAGTTTCGTACTCTAATTCCCAGTAACCTTATAGGTACATATAAGTCCCTCCTAGATGGAACAACAACATGGTGTTGATATAGACCTGTGTCGCAGTCGCGGCTTCTGTTCCACCTAATCGTGCTCTCTGTGTTCCAAAACATGCAGCCAAAAGTTACTGAGGACGATGTGGAAGTGGCGAAGATTTGAGCCTATAGAATTAGTAAAAATATCGTGGTGCCAATGACACGCAGAAGAACTTAATTAGGGAGCCGTTTAAGAATCTAAAACCACATTAGGGCTCTTAGGGATTGAGGCATTAGTTCCTTCAAAGATGCTCCTAACCAAGAGAGTGAAATTTTGAAACCTCTAGGGAACGAAATTGCGAAGAGGAAGATTAGTACTAAATTGGTACAAAAAAGTCGGCCCCTTAAAACTTTTCGATTCGGTATCTAATTAATAATTCATTTTAATAATTAATCTGCATCATAAAATAGTCCTTGGCACTACAGACTTTTTGTCCCATATATTAAAGCTCGACACAGCAGTCCAATGCGTCGTAGTTATTTTTGTCTATGCACACAAAACAAAGATTAATTATATCCTATTTGTAGTAACCAGCAACTTCCTAATTCACGACAAAGGGTGCGCGTGAGTCACTGTGTTGACGCGTGATTGACAGCATTAGGTTAGACGCTTTAGGCTTTAGGGCTCCGCCACATCTATCAGCACGGAATCGACTTTTTTCATGGATTATCGCAGAGCGTGCTATCGAGCGCAACGTCGTCGATGCTTTTGTGTCGACGGATAAGGGACAGTAGCTAGGAGCATGTAAAAATACGATTCCGTGCTGATAAATGTGTCGCCACCCTTATTATTATATATTGTTCTTGCAGTAAGTGTAATAAGTAGTAGCCCAAACTGTTGTTTTTTTAGAATTTAATGAAAAGAAATTAGGAAAATAATGAAAACTGGTTTTTATACTTAGTTTTTAATTGTCCTATTTTTTAAATCCAGCTATAACGAAACTAAAAGCTCGAAAGCGTTAACACACGCATCAATATGACCCGGATTGTCATTGTCAATAGGCACATCAACAAATTTGTTCAAAAAGAAACATATGGGTCTCCAAGGTCCTCGCGGCGCTAACCAGATCGTCATGCTATCGCCATATAACATTTATTATGTAACTTGAACAAACATTCGATCGTGCATATGGCATGATAGGCATATGGTTGAATTGTGAAGCATCAAAAATCATACTGGCTGGTAAAAAATATTTCACATGTCGTAAAATTGTCATCATCATAAACTATGATATGGTCTGCTTACAGCCTAACCAGAATACCATTATTTCTGTCTTTGGCAAACTTATTGACTGGGTAACACGATACCCCTTGGTAACTGGGAATCTGGGATATGCATCAAACTGGTTGCGAATCCAGAGCTTTCCGGGACCATACCGATCAGCTTTTTCGTGACCTTTTCTATTTGGTCGGCTTATTAGAGAGTTGTTGACTTATTCTGTCTTTGATATAACTTTCGTTACAGACGTAATTGAAAGCTGAAATTAACAGGAATTAATGTTCATGAATCATTTTAATTTGCTTAAAGTATGCCACGTTTCTTAAGGTTTTAGGAATTGCGTATTTCATCGCTAAAGTACGACCAGCCTAAAATTCATCAAATACGTTTAACTTTCATATCGTGTAAAGTTACAAAATCCATTTTTTTGACGTTATAAGCGTCTACCATGGGTATCTTTTACAGCTGTTTATTTGGTGTTTTGGTCTACTTGCAAATCCGTTTTTGTCTGATTTTTTAAACCATTTAATTCCATTGGTTTACGACGACCAAATCAAAAACTAATGTTTAAACTAATTTAAGCAAAATACGGTCTCTTGGTGGTATTTTTTCCAATCTTCTGCGTTGAGCCGTTTTCGAGATCTGGGGTATCCCAAAATGTTACCGCAACAAAATCTTCAATAACTCGAGAACCATATCACACACAAATTTTGCTATTTACTCACATTTACTACGCAACAAAAGCTATCTATTCATGTATTTGGTTCCGGGCTAAACGAATTTAAAAAAATCGATTTTGCCAGGATAACGTTTCAAGCGGTACCCCAGCAAAATGTGTTTATCTCAAATAACTTTAAAAACTATAATTCAAGCAAATTTTGCTATTAGTAAGCAAATTGCTCCTCATGATACTCTAATTATTTGTTAAGGTCTCACATCTCAAATGCACAACATTTTGCCAGGGTAACACACACGCGTAGCCGCGTAATTACACGTCCCAACTACAACATAAAAGTTACCGGATTTAATCTGCTGAAATATTATAAGACGTTCCGCCAAGCTCCACATGATTAATAGTAACCGGATAAAATCATTTAAATCAAATATGAAAAGGATTAAATATTTATACCGTAATTATTCGTAAATATCCTACTTCCTACTAATATTATAAATGCGAAAGTTTGTGAGGATGGATGTATGTTTGTTACTCTTTCACGAAAAAAATACTGAACGGATTTGGATGAAATTTTGCACACAGATAGTTTATAACCTGGATTAACACATAGGATACTTTTTATCCCGGTAGTAAGATCCCATGGGACAATTTTGAAACTTCACGCGGGCGAAGCCGCTGGCAGAAGCTAGTAAATCTATATTTGTACGAAATATACCGAGTAGGTATCTTATCATATCAGAGCACTCACAAAACTACCGGGACCATACTGATCAACTACTAAGGCACAAAACAACAGCTTACATTTAAGCATGACTCATTTTTTTACAAGTCAAATATGGTCTGCAATCTATCTCCATAATCTCTATTGAATAAAAATATTTTTGAAACATAAGTTTAAAATTTTAAACCCCTTCTAACTCACTAATGCCAAACTAAATAGTAATGATATAGAGCGCACAAAAATGCTTTCAACAAACTCTACCTAATATGCTATTTCCGGTGGTTTCATTGTTAACTATGCCAACACTTCAACAGTACAATTTTTGGATCTGACCAAAACTAGCTAAAATGGGAGCATTGCACTGAGTTTAACGCTAAATACTTTTATATTATAGGGATATAGTGTGCTATACCGACGACATATAGCTTCGATAGACTCTTTTCAGGGTGAGGTCATACAAAAGAATAGATTTGGGGGATCTTTCTGATATAGCTCAAAAGCTTTTACTACTAAGGTCCATCTTCATCGGAAAGATAACGGTCTGATTATATAAAAACAGCTGTTTAAGGGACATGTTTCCCTACAAAAATGAGTTTTAAACAGCTGTTTTTAACCGACTTCTAAAAAAGGAGGAGGTTCTCAATTCGGATGTTTCTATTTTTTTTTTTTATGTTTGTTCGGGCATAACTCCGTCGCTTGCCAACCGATTTGGAAAATTATTTTTTTGTTGGAAAGGGTATTCTTTCCAAATGGTCCCATAGCCACCAAGTCGGGATCTGATGATGGAATCTTGGCGAAATCGAGGGAACTCTTAAAATTTTATATTAAAACGTGTTGCGATTTTGGTATTTTCTACAACAAGTGAAGCATTTGCGTTTGGTAAGAACCATTCTACCATCAGATCTGATGATGAAGCCAAGAGTCACGGAACTCCATAATGAGACAATGTACCCTAGTCGTGTTTGGGCTTGTTGTAATTGTAACGGTATGCACTTACCGTGTATATCAAGCACATGTGAACCACTAAAAAGTGAAAAATAAAAACTTTTTTGCAAAAAATGAAACCGACTTCAAAAAAAAAAAAAAAAGTGAAAAATAGCTTCTGAAGTCGGTGACAAAAAAACTAAAGCAATCAAACAAAGGTCATCGACTTCAGAAGCTATTTTTCACTTTTTTTTTTTTTTTGAAGTCGGTTTTATTTTTTTTAGATAATCAGACCGTCATCTTTTTGGTGAACATATGGACCTAAGTAATGCAAGGTATAGTAAGGATTGAAAAAAAAATACGATCATTGCGTTCAAGAGACAAAAGACGGTCAAGAGACAGAAGAGGTTCTTCATGAAGTATTGACCAATACTTCATGAAGACCAAATGTTTGTCAAAAGATACGAAGATGCCTCTATACACCAATACCGAGGCGTCAAATCGGAATGGTTCTAATTTCCTATTCTAACAAGAAGCCACGACAGCCTCACCGTTACTCATGTGACCTTACTTAAGTGACAATGTGACGTTAAAACTTTTGTTCTTGTAGTAGAGGCCACTAAACGAGTATTACTTGAAATGCCGCTCCATACTACATTGTGAAAGCTAACGTCTTGTATTTACATTTGCTAACGAAATGATTGTTGAAATCTTCATGTGGAGACGATAAATCTAGGTGTTGATGTGCCATTTTTGAGGTTAAACAAAATTGCGTATATTTTTTTGATGATTTTTAGGATCTAGGCGGAGAATCATGGTTGGCGCTAGAAGATAAATTTTCAGCAACTCCGTGTTGAACACCTAAAATGTGTCACTAAAACCAAGAGTAACATCATACAATTTAGCACGATGGTGGAGGAAAGGTGTTACTGTTAGGAACAGGTTCAGGTTTCAAAGATCCGGGAAACAGTTTTCGGAACTTGAACTAAACACCGCTCTGCAAAATGAGTCAAAACTTTACTTAACTTAACTACACGACCAACAATAAACATTGCCATGGCAGCTAATAGGACCACGCTGGCGTAACACTATCAAATTAACCTTAACACATCGACCTTATCACGATAACCTAAAAATAATCAGGTTTCCTTCAATTCAAACATAACGGCTATTTCAACAGCTTCCTCGAGGAAAATGTATGGAACAACAAAATAATGTAAACTCTATAGTATGTAGCATGAATGGCTGATATAAACGGCGGTTGTATTTACTGAGAATTTGTGCCGACGGCAAACGCGTCGTGGGAAGAAAAACGTTTCTCTAAACAACCATAAAAGTTCCATGTGTTGCTGAATTCTGTGTATCATCGTAAAACATTTAGCAATGGTGGCCAATCTTGATCATTTTACACATTGAAACAATCGTATTTCAAGTTTACATGAACAATTTTAATATGAAGGTCAGGATTTCAGAAGGCATTTCAAGAATTTGATGGCCGAGCTGAATAACTGGGATTTTAATAAGGAAAACATTTATAATTAAGATATTTTACGTCGAAATCATAGCATTAACAGTAAGTTTAGTGAAACAGATTACAACAGGAAAGATTGGAAAGAAACTTAACGTACTAAATGCCTCTCTATGCTAGCACAATACCATTTATCAGAAGGATTAGTTCATGTCCGTCTAAGCGTCAGTACCTATGGAAAAACTACTACTGCAAAACGAAACTTGATGAATGGTAGAAATCCCGACCATCAGAGAAAAGGACAGATGTGAATTAACGTTTTGAGTTTCACTGCTACATGCAGTGATAGGTATTTCTTTTAGCAAGCCTTCGTCTATCATCGCCATGACGTATGTTTACAGTAGGCTTGCATAACCCGGTGTGTGAGGATGCAAAACAACGGCCTGGTATCAACAGGGGCTATATTTAGTTCTGCTACGTAAACTGCTCCAACGTAATGCACATGTGACTGTAACCCCGCGAATAGCGTTCTTTGATGGTAGTCTGTTTACTGAAATATATTTTACTAATTGGTCTTTTAGTTTTCATATGCTGGTTATATAAATTGGTCCTTGAATACGGATTTAGGCTAGCCAAGATACCTAATTGTGAACAAAAAGGATTAACGAAAGATCTAAGCTGAAGAAGAAGGAAGAATGTGCTATGCTAGAGGTGGATGATCGTGGCGAGCTTTGGAAGACAACCAGGATTACTGCGTTGAAGAGTACTGCCAATACTTTACTCGCTGAAACTTACTTATTTTCATGCTTCAATACTGGAACCCAAAGACCCTGAAAAACTTATGTTGTGTCAACCGAAGGCTACGAGTCACGGATGCTTTGGTACATGTACAAAAGAGGGTAAGAGAGCATACACTAGGACCGGTTGCTATTTGCTCATAACTGATAAAGCCAAGGCTGGAAATTGTCCTACAAAGACGTCACTGATGCGTAGTACAGACAGACCATTGCAAAGTAGGTAGGTATGTAGAGTAATGTTGGCGTAGGATTACATGGAGTTTTACGTTTTGGAACGGGTGTACAACTTCGCTTTTCAGAAAAGCAAGCATACTAAGAACTTCGTCGACCTTCCTACTTCCTTTTTAGTCTGTTTTGGCTATTTCTTCTCAAAGTAGTCAGGTACGAAATACGGCTTCATGTACTTTTAAACGTGTTAAATTGTTGGAAAATACCCAACACAGGTAATCACGGCGTAACAGGCGTCACCCAAGAGTTACGGTGCTTGTATGTCCTGAATGGCTCGGCTTGATTATCCCTTACAGTACTTGTAACAGTGGGTTGACCTAAACTGACCGAAACAATGACAATGCAAAAAGGCCTGTTAACGGTTTAATTGATGTAAATGCAGAATTTAGAGTTCAAATTTGAAGTATGAGTCTACAATACTCCTCCGTACATTTCTACCAACGCAAGCTGTTTGCTTCTTTAGGTTAAGGTTAAAGAAACTCGTCTGTATAGGCGGTGCATGAATACGCGCGGTAATGAACACGAATTTTAGATCCCTAGTTACTTGATGAATCAGAAACGATTACGAAATTGCGAATGCGTAGGCTTATTCCACCTAATAGACGATTTAACACATTAATCGGACCCTGACCTGATTAGACTGCAAAGACCAGAAGTTTGGGGACAGCCAACCGGGGAATTTTAATTGAAATATACATCCATTTAAGCTGTTTAGCGAAGGGAGCACAATTATCGCGGAATTAGCTTGTGCTGGTCCGAAAAGCTTGTCCATTGCTTGCTTGTCCATAAATTAAGAGAGAAAAGGGTGAAAAAAGTGTAATTCACCGTATTTCGGACGACACGACTTAGGACCGTATCGGTATATTTCTTTTAAATGCGAACTATGGTTTTTCTGGTTCGGCTCAAATCGATTTCGTGTCGATAGGTCTGTCCAGTACCCAAACGTCCGATTGACGTGTAAATACGTCCTTACAATTCGATAATAAGCTGTTCACGACACCTGTAAACGAAGTTCAAGTAGTCCTAGAAACCTGTTTTACAAGACATAGTAAACACGAGATACAAATACATTATCGTAAAACTACGGCTGGAAATATTACATGATTCTTGAAAAATATTGATACATAATGTTGTTTTTACTCCTGCAGGTTTTCACTATTACACTAGATGACATATGAAGGCCTGAATAAAACCGCTATGTTGAATTATCTTTCTGCTTAGTACTGAAGATACCAAGAATGCAAAATTATTAGTACATACATTCACAAAACAGCACATGCTTGTTAGTGTCTGTTAGAAATCATTTTAACACTATTTGCTTGGCACCAGTTCAGAACACACTGAATTACTTTCAGAACAATCAATTGATAGACGAAATCGTCATGAATTGCCTATGGCAAGTATGTAGCCAAGATTTTTAATTTTGTAATGCCTAAATTCTCATTACATCTAGTCATCAAGAAGTGGATCTATGACTCAATATTTAACACAACCAACTCATTTTGACGTACAGCGCTAATCTTAAATCTTGGAACATATTTGTACGAACTAAGGGCCAAGCAATGGAACACTCTGGAACAATCTACAATATCACACTAACTGTCTTGCTGTGTCCAGGAATTTTGTGAGAAGTGGACTCCAAGATTCCAGACGGGTACACCGAAGTGTTCCTTAAGGCAGGAGCTGTTACTACTCTTTATTGTCTCTGCTAACATCTTTGAAGTTTTCCCAACATTCTCGTTACGTTTCAAAAATGCAGCTAAGTCAACCCCGCAGGTCTCATTGACAGCTTTTCGACATTCAGCAGCCGCGTAAGGGTTGAGCTTGCCATCAGCTTGGACCGCTGAACTGCAGACTTCGTTGATGAGTTCCAAGTAGGCCATATCGGATTCAAATAGTACCTCGCAGCATCCTGTTGGGTATTATTAGTAGGAACATATTGTTGTCAATGTTTTGAGGACATTGATTAGTTGGAAAAAATAATATCGTAACATAATAAACTGGTCTCATACATCAGGAATTTTTAAACATAAATAATATAAGTAAAATATTATGGTGCATGTTTTAAAAGCAACAGAAAATTATTTCAAAATATATTCAAGGTGACTGGATATATCCAGTTTAGCGTCAAAGTTCAAATGCGTAAAAGGATAAAATACAGTACTAATAAAAATATAACATAAAATGACTCTAGACGGTGCTGTTGAATGGACACTTGATAAATAAATTCCTGAAATAACAAATTTACTACCTAATTGATGCAGTTATTAGAATAATTGTTACTTTTTATATTTCAATCAATTAATATTTAAATGCAGGTAAGTCTGTATTTTGTAACATATAGACCTATATTCTTTGGAAAGTTATGCTGTTATCGAATGTACAAATTTTTTATCCGATTACACTAATGGTGGTGCTGTTATCCTGTTGTATGGTTTTAACAGTTACCTAAAACAATTATTTTTTATTAGGTACATATTCAAGTTAATCAATTCCTGGTACTTTATGTATAATAATACTTAATAAAAACCAAGTCTCATTTTTTTGTGCCCTGTTTCAATATTAATATTGCAACTAAGGCAATATTTTATCACAACCATTTAAAACTAAATGTTTCGGTTTTTTAATGATTTATTTACTTTTTTGGGTGTTCAAGGTTGTGTATAGAATATCTTCTGGAAAAAAATACCTTAATTCAATAAGTTAAGGAAAGCTTTTAGGATTCTTTTTGAAAAATATCTTTAGGGTTTGATTCTTATTAACTTTAGTACTAATTCAGTACCTAGCTTCAGTGGTTTCTTATCATAAAGAACCTTCCAACTATGTAAAAAAAAGGCTTTCTTTACAGAACTAAGTAAACACTTATAACATGTGGTTTCAGGCAATGAACCTGTATTGAGAATGATCATAGCTATTTTACTCAAACATTTCTCTATTACCAGTATAATGGAAAATTATGTCTATACAGAATTGAATATGCAATCTTTTATGTAATTATTCTTGTGTACATGCCAGTACCACATTCCAATCAGATCTTTCGTAAATATTAAATGCGCAGAGTCAACAGCTGGACCGCGACGTATTTGCACATCAATATACTTCGTTCTTGTGAACTACAAATAAACCCACTTTAGCGCACGATTTCACCCGCTTCAAAGTGTTTAAAACATTTATATAACCCGAAATATATAACATCAGCTGTGACCAAACGTATTATAGTGATAATTTAACAGCCGTAACCGGCGTATAATTAGATTATAATCATCATATAGTGAGCTAAAACGCTCGCTTTCGTCACAGTGTCCAGCGATATTGACATTGAGCTTGTGTTAAAAATACCGACATTACCTGCCTCCCGGTCGAACTTGTTCGGCTTCATCTGGTCCCGACTGGGGCCCAGGACCAGCGGCGACAGGATCCTAGGCCACAACACAGCGAAACACCCAACAACAATCACAAGTACGAACATCGTCTTCCGCGGACCCAACACCTCCTCGTTCGCCATTCTGTCGTCGTGTTTTCGTATCGTTTCGTCACTCAAGTACACAGCCGGTCGCACTCTACGGGAACATCGTCGTGTGTGATATAAATAAAGATTTTCGTCCCACGTCCCGCCCGTGAAGAAAGCGCGCAATGACAGCTGTCAGAGACGCGCCCTCTCCCGGCGAAAACGTTACGGGAGCGATCCGAATTTTCTTCTCTTCGTTACGGGAGCGTCCGCAATTCTTCAATCTTCGTTCGCAGAAATCGCAGATAGCCGGTGGATTGAGCTGGCTCGAAGTGACACAGCCGTATACCAACATCAAACAGCTATGCCGACTTCTTGCCTTCCCAGCCACCGGCTCGGCTTCCTCTGGCGTCCAAGTCGACTGTACAGCATTGCAGTTCAAATATTGACAGAGTGAATTAACGTTTGCCGGGCGAGCGCGGCGCTCGGTGGGCAGAACTCGGAACAATATGCCTGGGCGCGGAGGCGGCGCCGGCTAATAACCCGTCCCCACCGCGATGAGGACTACACGCGCCCAGATGAATACTAATTAGACACTTTGTGTAGGTACTTGTCGTTGGACGAGCACGCCTGAGGAAAAAGTTTGTATGTTCAAAGGGACGAACGTTCCTGGTGTTAGCCACGTGTGAGCCTGATTTTTTAAATATTTTTTTGACCGAGCGCGTCGCCTACGCAGCAGGCGGTGTCGAATCGGGGCAAAGTATGACATAGTCACGGTGTAATGTAAGGTTTATCTGTATTGCGGAAAACAAGAATTATTTACGACACGCATCATGTTGAGTTTACATTCATAAATTAATAAATTAATGATACCCAAGCTGGTAAACCTAAGAGGAAGTCTTATTATGACCTAACTTCTACAAACATCACACCCACTCATGCTCCATTGTGGATAACACACCTGCATCAGCTATTCATCAAATTCCACGATAATATTGTTTAACCGGTAACGAGATCACAGTTTTCTAACTTGAGATTCCACGCAATTTAATGCAGAATATAAACACGTCCACCACAAGAACTTTTGAAGACCATGTGTCTTCTTTCATAAGGGTTGACGAGAATTAGTTTAATTTTATTGTATCCGAATGCCCCAAAACTACTTAATTTTTACCACCTTTACAATGAGTCTGATATGAACGTATGATTCACAGAGTTGAGATAAGCTTAGGAAATCTCGTTTCAATGCAAACACAATATTTTATCTTTATCTCAAGCCTGCAGGCAAACGACGACTTTTTTTGTTATTTATTCGGTAGCTTTCGGTTTTATCGTTTAATACAAACTTCTAGGAATATTTTTTTGGAACAAAGGCTGATTGTGTTCCTTGGCATTTTGGGATAACAGAAGGTACTCGAAACATTATGAAACATAATGACTACTCTAAGTAAAATCTTATTAACGTTTTAGAACTAGGAATCTAGGTATAAATCGTCACAGATTTTAGCTAGACTGGCTGGACTCGTCGTTAACAGGGTGTCCGATTGAGCAGTAGAAGTTTATAGCAGAACTCATTTGCTAAATCTATCGTTTTTTCTAGGTACTGTAGGCACCATTTTGAGTACATTTCAAGGTGGATGTACTTATACTAACGCCAAAATTTGCCTAAGGGGATTGGCAGAGAGTGAGAGAGATGTAGTACCTACGCATTTATAGGGTGTAAGGGACAACGACACAATCGGTTTTCATGAATTCAGAATATTTCGTAGGTTGTGTAAAAAAAAACAGAAGAAATTTAACTGCACGTAGGTACTCGTACATTAAACATGCACGGAACATTTTTTTTTTTCAAGAAAATTTGCCTTTCCTGCCGTCCTGTAGGTTTATCAGGCGCTATGAGATGAGACACGCATCTAAGATCTGGCTGTGTTATCTGTAAACAAAAAAGAATTTGCCAGCAAGCTGCCGAGCTGTGGATTGAATCCAGGACATGCCTTACAGCGTGCTGCTATTTAGTACAATTGTATATAGGTATATAGGTACCAAAGAGTAGTTATTCTAAACACAACACGATCTAAATCACTGGCTGGTTAGAATAACGAGATAATAAATGTCAAAACCTCCTTTGATGTAACAATCCAAAGAGGTTTTCTATTCGAGGCGCTTACATCGTTACTTGGAGTGACAGATATTAGGTAGGCACCATGGTACAATAATATATTGACCATGGTAGGCACCTCACAGAACATCAATTATACGTGAAACTGTAAATGCCTACTCTGAAAGAAAACCTAACAATATTTGTTTCAGTTTCTTACTTAATTATGTAACACTATTGAGGCCTAGCAGCCTGCCTACTGAGTTGTAGCCAAAGCAAAACTTGCCACCACTTGTGAGAAGTGTCCCAAGTAGGTACACTTTCATTGTTAATCTGCGTCTTCTTGAAAATTAAATACTGTAAAAAAAATAAGTGAACAAAAGCATCGTTTCACACGGAAGGAAGAACAACAAAACTTAAATGTGAATCACGCGTAGGATACGCGTTATGAAATATAAACTATGAAACGGAAACCAGCCAGGATATCCTTTTTATTTATGGTATGCTGTCTCCTTAGCATCCAGACGCACTTATATCGCCTTACCTGCAAGCATGGCGGTGTTCGAAGGTACCAGGCGGCCATTTTGAAAAACTTGCGCGTACGTCGTTTCCTGCGACGAAATGGTACGCTACCTACCCATTGTTATATGGGAGGGGATGCGTGTGACATGAATACATATTGAAATAATGGTTTAACTGTCGAATTAAAAAAATATGTAGGCCCTACATGAGGTGGAAGGTTTTTTATTCAATAGATCTTTTGGTAAACCAAACACAGAAACTGACGTGGAAGAGTTATCGGATGTTTTTCAATGAATTGTGGGTGATACGAATAGAAACTTTGTTTCGTTCAATTAATTAACTTTGGGAGCAGTGGTCTTGAATAACAATTTTATTAATCTATTTTTGAAGTCGCCGGCAAGTGATTTTCTAAAGTAGGTAGGAACAACCTAGTTCTGACATGGTAAGACTGACTGTTAGGTAATAGCGCAAGAACGGCAAGTTTTCAGCAGATTGATTACCTACTCTTAAATATTCGTCAAGTTTGCTCACACAGTTATTTTAGGTACATACATACATACATAACAGCCGTAGGAAGTCCACTGCTGAACATAGGCCTCCCCCAGAATGAGAGGGGTTTTGCCCATAGTCACCACGCTGGGCAAGCGGGTTGGTGACCGCAGTATTTGTAGAGACTGTGTTGTCTTCACGGGAGGCGCTGCTGCCCACCTCTCGGATAAGCCCTTAATCGCCTTTTACGACACCCACGGGCAGATATGGGGTGATGCTATTCTACTCTGCCGGCACCACACGGCCATTTTAGGTAGCTACGACAAAAAACAAACTCCGATTACTTACCGAACCCTCTTCAAGTAGGTAGATACTATTTCTGTTGTGGACATACAATGAAAATATTAGGATTGACCGATTGGATAGTAATTTTCAGTAATAATATGTAGGATTTGTCCTGTTTTCACTTACATGAAGCGATGCTTAAATGAATTGCTAAATAAAACCGTTTTGTTGGATTATCAACCCTTGTTTCAGCGCCCAAAAAGATTCCATCAGTGCAAAGTAATTTAGAAGCGCTTAGCATTAATGAAAACGCTAATTAGACTGAAAATTACAGGCCCGAAGCAAAACAGTACCAAGTGCAGTGCTTCTCAAACACTGGCGACCAGTTGCTATGTCACAGGATTAGTAATACAGCCGTATTTTTCAAACCAAACGTTTAATTCCAAGCTCGCATGAATGGGCCACACTCGTACTCATTAGAATCGTTTAGAGGGCCTAATTACACGATTAGTGAGTCATGATTAGTTACATCATTCGCCCATTCATCATCCGCCTACGGGCTACGAGCTATGGGCTTAACTTTCATCTTGACGTGGGGTGCTCGCAGTATATGTGTGTCTGTGTATGGTAGTGTGGGGTCACGGTTCCTTTTAATTAGGACTTCTACAAAACAATCACAACCGATCATTTCTGTCTCCTAATTTAGGAGACATGATCGGTTTTGATTGTTTTGCGTGTGGCTTATTAGCCTGTATTAAGGTGAAAGCGTCAGGGTATCCGCGAAATTCAAAGTTTCTTCCGTTTTTTGCAATTTGCAGGCCAGTGTTAGGTTGTATGTTGGTTAAAATATGATTCGCGGCTGTAAGACGTATGTTACAGAACAGTGGTGTCGATTCTGTTGTGCACAAACTAAACTTAATTTAGACTATCGCTATCTTTTACTAAAAGGCAGTGCGAGAAAAGGACGGCTATAGCTATGATCTAAGTTAGAGATGTCAAACTAATTTATGCCTTGCGCTTCACCGTGTTTTTAGTCGACATGTTTTTACGTGCACCCTTCGTTTGTATGGAAATATTAGTTCGAATTAAATTTGACAGCTCTAAATTACGTCCGTCTCTTTCTCGTTTTATTAGTGAGAAAGGGATAGTAATAGCCTAAATTAAGTTTAGTTTGTGCACAACAGAATCGACACCAGTTACAGAATTATAATCATCAAAATCATCAATACAATCCTCCAAGTTCAAAAAGGTCGATTGATTGACTGTTTTCATGACATGGTAATTCAATCGACCTTTATAAACAAAAACGTGAATTTTGTGTTACTAGTTCAGATTGTAGGATTGGTAGGAAGACATCGTGACTAGAACCTAGGTGTGATTAGCGTAGGAAGGATAAGCACAATCAAAATGCGGAATAGAAGATCGGGCTAATGATTGGTATTCATATTTCAGAGTCTTACAATTTGTTAATGATATATTTGAAGTGCGTCAATAGCTAGAATGCTGTGCGTAGCTGCTCCAAATATGACATAACAATAAAAAATCGTAAGGATTAGTCAATATGAATTTTACAGTAGGTACTTTAGGCGTTTTAGGGAGCAATTATCTACAACTCATTGTTTAATTGTCCGTGGACAAGAATAATGCCGCAATATATGCCGTAAAACTGATAGCAGATGCTACTAAACTTTTTACAACAACCATATCCGTAAATATACATATCGTTACACAGTACAAATAAATTCGAAGCTACCGTAGGCTTCTAAGAAATCGCAAGCAGGAAAACCGATCGGTACTTTCTGTCCTGAGAATTGAACCCTAAATGACATGCTTGGCAGACCCTCTAGCAAACAATGAGCCCAAATATTGGAGTCTGGAAAAACAGAAACTCATAACATTCTGCTAAACCTAACGTAAACAACGGAGTTGCCTACTACAGTGCTACAGGGATCTCTTGCGGTTTGCCATTTAAAAAAACATCGATATACAGGGTGAATTTTAATTAATGCGACAAAATGAAATTGTAGCTTCAGTTACAGTAACATAGTAATTATAAACTGTTTTTTCTACAATCTAAATCGTTAAAAAAATTACGCGATTATCGTTTTCAAAAGGTCCATTGATATTATTATCTTTATTTAAGTACGAATTATCGGTATTCCAGTAATATACAAAAAAAATATGAGAAATTAAGGCAAAATTAGGTAAATGACCGCTATATTGAGCACTGCGATGAGTCGGCAAGATTTTTGATACTTTTATTATTTTAACGGTTTTCGTAACACTGATCAATTATTTTTTTATTTTATATTTTATACATTTTCTTGACAACACGTATTATTGTATATTTAAATTTGTCGCATTTATTCAATTTCACCCTGTAGAGTCTGTTGTTGGTAAACATCTCGCAAATACAACTTTACCACGTGCTGAAAGATTTTTGTACGTTAGCGATCAACCCTCGCTTACCTACCAATTTCTAAAATGATTTTCGAAGCTCAAAAAACTACCCAACAATTCCTATGACCAATGTTCATTACGTAGAAAAAGTCTGGGTACATAACTTTTGAAGTAGATAAGTATTTTAAAACAATATTTCGCCACTGTTAAATTGTCATGCCCCAACTTCGTCGCGTGCGCATATTTTCGCGTGCCGTCGCCATTGTGGTGGCTGGGAGACGCGATTTGAATGCTCATGCGCGTTGGTGTTGATTGTGGGTATACGGGAGAATATTTTGTGCAAGCCAGCTGACTGTGAAACCATATTTTCCGGAGTCGTAGTAATCGATGATAAAGACCACCACCTGCTCGACCTGCAACCAAAAATCACCTACGAGTACCAAAATTAGGGGATTGGTTTTTGTTTCCGCTATTGGTGTCGATTCTGTTCTGAGACGGACGTAATTTAAAGCTGTCTTTAATTCGAACTAATATTTCCATACAAATGAAGGGTGCACGTAAAAACATGTCGACTAAAAACACGGTGAAGCGCAAGGCATTAAATAGTTTGCCATCTCTAACTTAGTTCATAGCTATAGCCGTCCTTTTCTCGCACTGCCTTTTAGAATAAGATAGCAATAGTCTAAATTAAGATTAGTTTTTGCACATCAGAATCGACACCAATGACTAGCTTTCTTACTTAAGGTATTTCGGAAGCTGTAATTAGGTGTAAGTATTAATCTTGCACCGGATTCCTCTGGAACAGTAGGTACGGCTGGGCGTAACCGTAACAATTCAGGAACCCGAATCGAGTTAAAACAAAGATATAGGTACAGCGTGTAAACCACCTCATCACGAAGCCGTTAACCAATCATTCTGTACTTCAAACTAAGTAACTTTACCCAATAGTACATTTTGATATAAGTGGAGAAAGTTTGTTATTGTAGTTCAAGGCGGTATTAACACACGAGCTGTAAGGCGAGGGTGTTTTTGAGCCTGATACACTGAATTTTGAACCTAATCGTAGTGCGAAAAGAACCAGTCTTTTCCCAGCAATAACCAGAAAAGTTATTGCTGGGAAACGACTTTTTTTTTGGGGTGGAAAATCATGTTTGCTGGCAGAACTCAATGTAACGCTCTTAAAACGTTGTGCTGATGGATGGATTGCATAGTACGAGGTTCATAAAAGTGTTTAAAGTTCCCAATATCCCCAATATCTCCGAAACTAGAAGGTTCCCAGGTATGGTATAGAACATAAAGTGATCGCAATGACAGGGAGAACAAGTGGTTTTCAGATTCGATAAGAGGTTTTACACCCTTTATAAGATTTTTGAGAGTGATTCAGCGGTTGTGTACACAACTAAAGCCCCGTATGTTTTTGAACAAAACCCACCCCACATGACCGCCTTGACAACCAAGCCAGCTACCGTTGCGTTGGTCAACGTTACGAAAACATACCCAAAGCATTTTCATTCAGTGCACTCTTGCGCCGCGAAATTAAGAAAGTGTTACCTAGGTATTTTGTTTATTTATTATTCCATATCGTTTTGCCATTGGCTTTTACCAACCTTCCCAGTCGTAACCGGACCGAAGTTATTTAAGGAAAGACCCTTCCACGAAGCCGGATGGTTTATAACTAGCGTCCGTGGTGAAGACGTGGCCAATAAATAGCCCATGAAGTCCTGCCAAATGAGACTAGTTCAACAGTCCCGCAGCTCCGAAGAGGATAGCCTGGCTTAGACATAAACAGCGAAACGTTCGTGTATCTAGTCGCTACCTTTGCCTAACTCTTCGGTAAAGACGGGATGTAGGTAATATTATTCTGATGTGTAACCGTGTGTAGGGACAGTTTCGAAACCACGTGGTTGTGATGAACCCCTACTTCCTAAATGTGGCAAAGTAGTTAAAATGAGAAAAGCTGTTAAGCTACCGTTAGAAATGGAAATTTACAATAATTTTCGTCAACCGAACCTCTCACTTCTTTGTTTCACTCACTCAAGCGTACCCCACAAAAGTGCCTATTAGTATTCTTCTTAAAAAGTAAGCAGAATACTTGGTTGCTACCTGTGTTGAAAGAACATAACTCATGTTCATATCCGGACCCAACGACCACACACCACGATATTATTCTGCAAGGTTAAGTATGTCTTTTTACTGACACAAAGGAGACGATGCATTTAGTTACCCAACATTCCAACCGTGTAGGTACCTATTTTATAGACGAGCTGAATGAAGAAAGAGAGGAATCCCAAAGAAAAGATGACCTATTGACTGTGTGAGGACTGAGAAATGATAAGAAAGAAAAAGGCATGTACAGAGAAGTGATGACTGGCTAGGGAGAATGGAGTGAAGGAACGCCCACCCCAAGTAACATAATATAGAAAAAGGGCAGAAACATGATGAATTCGTGGCTGACCTGACAAAGTTAGCTTTCCAGATCAAAAGACCAAAAACCTAGCAAGAACATACGAAAGATACATGTAACGATCTATAAAATCTACAAACAATTGTATCAGTTTGCCGTTTTGTAACAATAACCTTAGTTTCAAGGTCAGAGATTTTAGCAGCGACTCGTCAATGGGACGGTACTGCTGCTAAATGAAAGGTCACGACTGAAGATGGGTTGACTAGGAAAGTTTAAGTTAAAATTATGCACTTTGGTCGGCTTTCTGTCTAAACATATTTGGGATTTGGGTTGGGGAGTAGTAGGATCCTTTGAGACAGGGAAACTTGAATGGAACGTGTATAGAGTCACGTATTTAGATGACGAAAAAACTGAGTAGGTATGTTTGAAGGCAAGTTCGATACTTATTCTTCAAAGATATGGTTTGTGATCAGTCAATGCCGTCGTCGTAGTTATTTTGGTCTACAATTATAGCTAAAGCCTAAAGACCGAATAAGACTATTGCAGAAAATGGAAAAACACATGTTTTATTGTGGGTAAAGTTGGGATGGGCCCTTTGAGCAACGGACCATGTAATGCAAGTCTCTAAAGACGTCCGCACACAATATAAAATCACAGTGTAGGGATTTTAATCTGTACTTGAATAAGTTGTAGCGCGCAAACACTCCAAGTTACGGGTTTTCTGAGTACGTATTTATTGCCAGATTTATAGCTTCTACCGGCTCTGATACACATTCAGAATAATATTAACTAAGGGCCCGCCTTATTCAGGTTAATTTTAGCTATCAAGCGGACAATCACGATATTTCCATTACACATTAACGATGGAAGGAAGACAATATTTCTATGAGCGCGCCTATTAAAGTAATGCAACCATGTGTGCTGAATTGAAATTGCATCGCAAGGAATATAACGACACCAAATTTGTAAAGGAACCCATTGTAGCCACAGTGGGCAGTCGATTGACAATCGACATTCGTTTTCCATAATTGAACAACGTCTATTGGTCATCGCACGTCGCCGCCATTTTTAAATTAGTATGCGAACCGCGTTTCCCGCCAAAGACATTCGTGCCGCGCCCAACTCCTCAATAGAAAGAATCATGATGAAGGAATTTATGTTCGTTTTGTGTACGCGACAGCATATGATAAACGATGAATAAATAATAAGCGTTTCTAGGTATGACGGCAGATACCTGATCGGGTTTAAAGCAAGTACCTGCGGGCCTTGTGTTGTGTTATATGCACCGCATTCTTTTATTTTTCAATGAAGTAAGTATCTACTCATCGGAGACTTTTACTATTTAACAACCAAATTAACGTAAACAAGTAATTTGTAGTTCAATCAGCAGCGAACGTTACTTGAGACTGTGTAACAAAGCCTATAAAATGAACATCAATCGTTATCGTTACATTTCACACGATTACCTAAGCATTAAAGTCCTGTGACCCCAATCTAATGAGATCAGATAGCTGCCCAGTACCCTTTGTCACCTTTGTCCTACGGGTAAAGCTTTTATGAGAAGTCGTTCAGGACCTAGGTACTCGAAACAACAAACAATGTGTACCTTTAAAGTACAATTAATGAACGAACATAGTATTGTCATTTAGAAACTGTCATTCAATGTCAAAACATTTTCGTTCCCAACCAAGCTTCATTCGATATTCTTAGCGTGAAGAGTTTCTCTTTTCTTTTTCTCTCACCTGCAATCATCGATGTGATGTTTCATTTCATGCCGAATGTTCCATGCTACTAATATAAACAAAGATTTCTGACCGACGATTGATTATGATTCTGTGAAAAGAATGAATTCAATCTCTTGAATTGTTTAATAAACATCCACAATGCAAGATTTCACGAGTATATTGAATATAATATTCATAATCAGCGGTGGAGTGTTAACTTTCGTGATTCTGTTCATCTTCGCCAAGAGACAGATCACTAGGTTTGCTCTTCGTTCGAGGAGAGGCCCTCACGTACCTATCGGAACTGATGCGAAAAAAGTAAGTTTAATGAACTTATTTTATTCTATAAGAACGGCCACTAACTTGTCTAAGTCTCCTTCAAAACAATAACCTTTTTTGAGTACTAGCTTATTGAGTACACAGTGCACGAATATCCTTGATACTAGTGTTACCAAACACTCGCAACTGTCTTGTAATGAGTAAAGATCTTGTCATAAAGATTTGTCGCCTCTGAAGTAAAGTTGATGTCAATAGTATCCTTTTTTTAAAGACCAGACCACAACCCCGCTTGCTTGAATGACCAGTATCTCTTCACTTGCTCATTCAAGTACTTTACAAACACTCCTGACTCTGGGATTAAAGTAGCCAAGTAGCCCAAGAACAATTTTTAAGGCTGTCTCCTATGTATTCTTGTAAAAGTCTCAAGGACGTAATTTTAATGATGCCAATAAGAAATTTGACAAACATATTATGTCATTGTATTGTATTGTACAATGGGCTGGTGTCCACAACTCAATGTGAAAGCGCGTATTTTGGCAGGTCCAAACATATGTTAGTTTCCCATGGCGGCAGAATGTACGAAACACCATGTGGTTGCATGCATGTGATCTTTTTGCTTCATTCCGTCTGGTTCATGTCTGATTATACACACTTACTATTAATAAGTGCTCCTCATACTCCTATGCCATTTTGTTCTAGTGTTTAAAGAAAGAGCTAGAACGCCGTATAGAGGCAGTACCGCGAATCATGCACGAGCCTCGACTACTGAGCACAGAGCCATCACACTACATCCTGGAGCCACAGCAGCCGTACCACTACCGCTTTCGAGCTGTAGATGATGTGAAGACTCTTGGTAAGATTTCTCTAGATTTTTCATTAACTCTGACACCTGGTCTAAAATGGCCGCTTTAGCAGAACATAATATGAATCACGTTGAAAAATTAAAAAATGGACTTTGTGTTTATAGGTGTGAAGGCGCACGTGGCGGGCCTCTCAAAATGTAGAAGGTGCCACCGGGGCGATGGTCGTCGGAGAATAGAAATAAAAGTCTGAAATGCACTGTAAATTATTTACACAAAAATGTATGTACAATATCAGAACTTAACAGAAATATTTTAATCTACGAAAATCAACAAGAAATATTTTATTACCGCATGAAAAAACCTTTTACAAACAGTGACAGACAATGTCAAGTTGAAAATAATAAATAGAGTGTCGCAGCACCGGCCAGTTACAAACGAACACCGCCTCCTTGGTCGCGGCCTAGTGATGAGTAGTGGTAGTCACTACATCAGCCCCCCCTTGAGACCGTCAAGGGCGATAATAGTCTTGAAACCTAACTCTACGTCCAGATCTAGTTTTGGAAACGTTTGCTTCGCGATCTGGTGATTTCTGATTCCCTGATTGTGTCACATGTGTTGTTTTGTGTGTGTCCTGTTGTCGATCTTGTGATAAATGAGCCGTATTGGTTGAATGAGTGGGTGTGTGTGGTGTGTATGGAGTGGTGTCTGGGTCACGCAGTATGTAGGCGGGCTTGACTCGGTCTACCGATACTGTGACTTCCTTGCCATTGACCAGAATAGTGAAAACCTTGTCACCACGCTGAAGCACCTCGTATGGTCCAGAATATGCTGGTTTCAAGGCACCACCAACAGTACAATCTCGCAAAAATACGTGAGTGCAAGTGGCTGACTCCTTGAACCTGAAAGTTGGACGCTTTCCGCTATGGTGTGAGGCAGGCGAAGGCCTTAAACTCTGGACAATATTCCGCAGCCTTGATGTGAATTCCATCAAGTCTGGATTACAGACGACTTCTGATTCAAAAAACTCGCCTGGCAGACGTAATGATTCGCCATACACCAATTCAGCTGAGGTGGTTTGCAGATCTTCCTTGAAAGCACTACGGACACCCAACAATACAAGAGGGAGAGATTCTATCCAATTCCCGTTACCGTGGCAGATTATGGCAGACTTCAGCTGCCGATGAAATCTTTCCACGAGACCATTACAGGCTGGATGATAGGCAGTGGTACGGTGGTGATTGAATCCTGCGATGCGCGAAAGATTTCTGAATAACGTGGATTCGAACTGCCTGCCACGATCTGTCACGATATCAACTGGACAACCAAACCGAGAAATCCAGCCACTGAGTAGCGCTTTAGCAACAGTCTCAGCCGTTATGTCTTCTAAGGGTATTGCCTCAGGCCAACGTGTAAAGCGGTCGACAGCGGTGAGACAATACTTGAAACCTTGGGACAGAGGCAATGGTCCTATCAAGTCAATGTGGACAAATTTGAAACGAGCTGCAGGAAGTTTGAAGGTGCCAACTGGAGCACTCGTGTGACGTGTGACCTTGGAACGCTGACACGCTATACACGCTCGTACCCAGTTCCTGCAATCCTTCCTAATTTCTGGCCACACATAGCGCTCAGAGACTAGTTTGGTGGTTGCTTTTGCCCAAGGGTGACTAAGGGAATGCAGACTCTCGAACACTCTTCTCCGTAGCGGTTTCGGAACAAACGGCCTTACCGCGCTCGTACTGACGTCACAAAACAGTTCAATGTTGCTGCCTGGGACCTTCAGTTTTTTGAGGCGCAGTGACGTGGAGCCTGCCGCGAGTTGGGTGAGCCAGCCACGGCCAGCCGCTCCAGATCGATTGGCTGAGAAATCTCCTCAACTCGCGAGAGGGTATCAGCTACCACGTTGTCCTTACCGGAAATGTGACGTATGTCAGTGGTAAACTGCGCGATCAGGTCCAGGTGCCGGAACTGTCTTGGCGAGCAGTTTTCTTTCCGATTGTGGAAGGCGAAGGTCAGCGGCTTGTGGTCGGTATAGACAGTGAAGTCCCGGGCTTCTGAGGTTACCTTTTTAGGCTACCGCATTTCAGCCAAAGGTACCACTCCACTCCCAGCCAAAGTTGATGCCATCAAGACCTTTCCCGTGCCAAAAACAGTGAAAGAAGGTCACTAGGCCGCGACCAAGGAGGCGGTGTTCGTTTGTAACTGGCCGGTGCTGCGACACTCTATTTATTATTTTCAACTTGACATTGTCTGTCACTGTTTGTAAAAGGTTTTTTCATGCGGTAATAAAATATTTCTTGTTGATTTTCGTAGATTAAAATATTTCTGTTAAGTTCTGATATTGTACATACATTTTTGTGTAAATAATTTACAGTGCATTTCAGACTTTTATTTCTATTCTCCGACGACCATCGCCCCGGTGGCACCTTCTACATTTTGAGAGGCCCGCCACGTGCGCCTTCATTGGTGACCCCGACGTGATGAGTAGTGGTAGTCACTACAGGTGTAAAGTCCATTTTTAGAATTTATTTTTTTTTAACTTGATGCCTATTATGTTCTGCTAAAGCAGTCATTTTAGGTATGCAGATTAGGCACTGACCACACAATAAAGAAAGATTCCAGAAGAGGAGGGACACAAAAAGCAAACTAAACTAAAGAAGGTAAATTATGACAGCCATAAAACATCAAATAACCACCTCATTGGCCTAGTGGTTGCAATTATGAGTGCCGAGCATGAGATACAACAAATTTTTATTAGGTTTTTCCAACAAGAATTTTTCAGTAGCAGCTAGGGAGTCTAGATTGCATGGTTGATGGCAAAAGGCTCACCGCCAATTACTTGGGACCTAAACATAAATGGCAAAATGTAGGTGGACTACTCGGCACACTTCTGTCTGACACTTCAGGAATTATAGATGTGATGTTATGTTATTAAACATCTAACAGGTTTTCCACCCGATCCAATGTTCAGTCGAAAGACGTCCACTGCTGGACATAGGCCTCCCCCAAGTGTCGCCACATTGACCGGTCCCTTGCGACTCGCATCCAACGGATTCCCGCAACCTTCACCAAGTCATCGTTCCACCTAGTGAGAGGTCTTCCAACGAATCGTCTTCCGGTTCGCGGTCGCCACTCCAGAACTTTCCACCCGATCCTGTATTCCCGATATTATTTATACATCTTTAAAGCCTAAGTTAAGACTAAACAGTTAAGACTATTTTAAAGTTCAAAATATGGTACTTTTCACATTCAGGTGATGTGATTTTAGTAGGCGAGTTGTGGAAGTCATAAAATAGAATGATGCTCTAAGTAAAATACTAATAGGTTTTTGAGATCTATGATTAAGAATAAGTTGGGCACATGATAACAGGTCATAATCTCCACTTTTCCAGAGGAAGAGATAGCCCGTCAAGACCCAGGTCTCCGCCGTCACCCTCGGGAATCCCTCAGAGCCTTCCTCCTGTCTTCCCTCGCAGCCCCTTTGGATGGGCGGGGTCAGAAGCTGGTGCATCAGTTCTGTGACACCTACGAGTTCGCCCGGCATCATCCTGGAGAATTTGGAGAAGATGAATATACAGCATACAGCCGGCTGCTGTTGAAATTGTTAGATGCGTGAGTGACTTATTTTTAATTTGGGTATGTCTGAACGTAGCATATGTGTCAGGTTTTTCTTACAGAAAATCTCTTTGTAGTCCTAAAAGCATTAGTGTTTAATTAGAAGCGTCTAACAGACCTCTGCGAGGTGGCTTCGGCCTTTCGTACGCCTTTCAAACCTCCGAAAAGATAATAAACATTTATTTCAGGCAATGATGGCCCCAAACACATACCTTACAAGCAATGAATGCAGTGGATAAAGTGCATAATTCCATGGCATCTGAATATGAAGACTCCAACAGTTTGAATGTTACAACTGATCCAATCGATATTTTTTTATATTTTCAGCTGCAAGTTCCAGAATACAGCATCGCCGTTGCACGATTGCAGCGCAACAATCACACAACAGTAGCACTACAATCGCGCAACTATCGCACAACTTTACAGATCTTGTTATGACTTACAGGCTATTGTTTCTTGTCGGTTCGTCTCCGTAGGACGCAACTAATTCTTAAATTAGTGTTCTTGTAGGTTTATGGAAAACTAGATTTTACCCGCAGACTCGTTCGAGAAAAAAATACCTCGAAATTGTACCTTGAGCGACACTCGGAGATAATATACTCGTAGCTTGAATAGCTTCCCATTAGTAAAAGATTTTTTGGAACCCGAACACCCCGTCCATCCATACGTTACTTCTTTTATAATATTTGTATAGAAGACATTTGAATTTGACTTCAGAGCCCGTCTTTTGAAGAGTGTGGGCACTTGCGTGGTGGTGTCGGGTCTCGGGTCGCCGGTGCGGCGCGCGCGACTGCTGGACGCGGCGCGCCTGCGACCCGCCGCGCTGGCCGCGCTGCCCAGACACAATAAGTTGCCCGCGGCCTTGCATAAGCATTACACGGCCCTCGAGGTTTGTTTTGCGTTGTCGTAGTTCGGAGGTGGTGATCGCACTTTCCAGGCAGATTCTTGCACTTTTAAATAAGTACTAACATTTTAGGAATGTTTCTTTACAGAAAAATTGCAGTGAAATATGGAGTGTATTGGTTATTGGCCGTAACAATGTTTTATTATTAACAAAATTATTTATGTAGATTGTATTTAAGTAATTATACATTTATGTATATCTTATTATTTATTGTACTTATGTCATACATTATATTTATTTGTACTTAGTTTTATATCTATTATAAGTTTACTTTTACTATTTTTATTTTAGTTTATTTATGTGAAGATTTATATTTTTGTAACCTTAGTATTTTATTTTATTTTTATTTTATTTTATTATCTTAGGAAAACTTACAGCTAGGATACAGGTAGTTGAAAAATAATGTAAGAGGGCCAATTACAAGTTCTCACTGACAACATTAGGTTAGAATAAAAGACAGTAGACAGATAAAAGAAAGTAAAAGAACTCGGAGTGAATTTAAAAAAGAACATTTGAAGTGTCAGTGAATATTGAAGAAATGGTTGCCTAATGTTTTTTTTAGTTTAGTGACACTGGTTGTGAATAAATCAAGATCATCAACACTTTGACAGACTGAGTTGTATGATCTGCAAGCTCTTATCATATAAGAATTTTGTCTATAAATACACCGCACCGAGGGAACATATAGAGGTTGGTGATTCCTAAGGCGAATGGATGGAACACGTAACCCAATTTTGCCAATCAGTTCAGAACAATCGGTTGAACCATTAGCTATATTAAACAAGAATGCCATGTCAGCAATTTTTCTCCGCTCAATTAGTGGAAGAATATGGAACCTTGTGCAGCGACTGTGATAGTTATGTAAATAAATATTAGATCTATATTGAACGTACAGTAAGCGTTCATAAGCGCACAGGCCCACTAAGGATCATATTGCTGTGAACGCACGAGCGAGCGGCCGTGCGGCTGTATGTGTAAGCTGTCTCAATACAGTACCTACGCACACCACAGCCACAGAGTCGCCTACTGTCGCAAGTTGTCGCGTCACTCTCCACGAAACAAAAAGATATATATTACCGTCTCTTTTGTTATACACGCAGCAAACGCATGATCGTATTTGGATTGGATAGCTAAACTTCGACCATATCTACTAGGTGTCGATAGCTGTTTAGGTTAAGCAGTGGGTTCACGATCAACGTGTCTTGAGTTCAAATCCCGTTTACATTATACGGGTTTTTTTTTGTAACCACTTTAATTAATATTTGTATTTTATGCAAAAACTATTTACTTAGGTATTTATTTTGAAATGGGTTCATGCTCATTATTTATTTTTATAAAGATTTAAATATAAGTTAATAACCCATCATAACTATTTATGAGATTGTGTAATATTTTTTCGGTGTTGGAAGGTGGAAAAAAAGTCGTGCTGACAGATAACAAAAATTGTTTTATTCGTTTCATTTATTCATATAATTAACAACTTTAATCAGATTTGTAACGTCACATTCCTACCTAGATTTAAGAAGATCTCTTGTAACCGTTCATAAGATTTTTTTGTGTATCTGTCTACCCACTTTGAAGTTATTTTTTATTAACATAACAAGAATATTCTAATAACACAAATATAATTGTTGATACCCACTTCTATCTATCGGTATTCAACAGAGCTTATACTGAAAACTAATACATAATTTATACTTCGTGAATATGTTTTTTATGTGACGTCACAATAAATTTAACTCATATTGGGGTTATAGTTTAAGTGTTCATTTTCCTGAAGAAAAGAAGATTGAAACTAAACCTCAATTTAGGAATTATTAATATCGCTAAATATTTTGTAACACGTCTAATTAAAACTAGAACATTAGGGATTAATATTTTGTATAACCCCCATTATTTTCAATGCAGTCAAGTAGACGTATGCGGCTTAAAGTCACCCAAAGAGCAATGGAGAGGGCTATGCTCGGAGTTTACTTGCGTGATCGCATCAGAAATGAAGACATCCGCAAGAGAACCAAGGTCACCGACGTAGCCCGAAGAATTGCTAAACTTAAGTGGCAGTAGGCAGGGCACATTGCTCGCAGAACGGATGGGGTCGAAAAGTTCTGGAGTGGCGACCGCGAACCGGAACAAAATGGAAGTAATCCAGTGAAAGTCTAAATATTCCCGTGCGAAACGTAATCGTTCTTCTTTATGTCTTTCTGACATTATTTTCAATGCAGTCAAGTAGACGTATGCGGCTTAAAGTCACCCAAAGGGCAATGGAGAGGGCTATGCTCGGAGTTTACTTGCGTGATCGCATCAGAAATGAAGACATCCGCAAGAGAACCAAGGTCACCGACGTAGCCCGAAGAATTGCTAAACTTAAGTGGCAGTAGGCAGGGCACATTACTCGCAGAACGGATGGGTCGAAAAGTTCTGGAGTGGCGACCGCAAACCGGAACAAAATGGAAGTAATCCAGTGAAAGTCTAAATATTCCCGTGCGAAACGTAATCGTTCTTCTTTATGTCTTTCCGTCAAGAAGGGCATTTTAGCTGATCTTCTGTGCTGCAAGCCTTCAGCGTGGAGGGCACGGCGAACAGTTTGCGGTGACTCCGAGTGTGTCGTAGGTGTGAAACCATTGGTTTCATACTCGCCCACGATATGTTGTCGCTGCGCTTCGCTAATAAGCGACGACCTTCCACTTCGCTGTCTACTTGCAAGGCTCCCTTCTTCCTCATACCTTTTGATCCAGAGACTTACTGCATTTCTCTAAACAAAAAAAAAATGATGTTAGGCAGCTGTAATAAATACTAAAGTGACTTCATTCACTCTGCATTTATAAATCCAATAATAAACACTAATTATTTATCTTGCATGATAGATTGAAAAAAAAAACAACGAATTAAGTAAACCACAGGTCACCAAATAAATGAACAATTTATAATTCGTTTTTAATTTTTAATGTTTAAATTACAATTCATAAATAATTATAATACTCACATTCAGTTCTATTAAGGCCACTTTTATGAAGCGCGGATAATTCGCGATAATAGTCGCCCTCGCCTTAATATTAATATTTGCCCGCATTTTAAGAATCACACCAACAACAATACCGTTATCTATTAAACCACACGTCACTGTCCATCAACTACCACATTATATAGTGTATTATGTATGACTACAACCAAACGACAAAGTTCATTCCGATCAAGTTAAAATATTCATAAAACTCATGTCTACCTCACAGAAATCTAACAAAATTCTTGACTTATTTTTCTATCTACCTCCCTAACTTTACGAAATGTGTGAACAAAGCAAACAAGTTAAAGAATATAATATTTCTGTAGAGTAAAAACTTACAAAAAGACTAAAAGTAACTGTGCGGGATTTGAACTCACGGCTTACTGATTCACTCTTAATTCTGGAAGGGCCCAACCGCTAGGCCATCATGTCTTAGATATTGGCATTGAAATTATGAACTACAACTAGTTGCTGACAATATCTATTTTGTTGAAAGTAGAAGGTCGTAAGTCAAACCAAACGTCAAGCTATTGCTTTGTGAGATTGCTTATCGACTTTTGGTCGGCACTGTACCTCAAAAACTTCTTTTGAATACTTTCGATGCGATTAATGTAAGTACTATAAGTAGGATTCCATACTGGTGAACAATATTCGAGGTGACTGCGCACAAAAGCACAATAAAGAATTTTAACCGTTTTTATATTTTTAAAATCTGCGGATATTCTCAAGACGAAACCCAATGCTTTAGAAGCTTTCTTAATAATGTTGTCGATGTGTGTGTCAAAAAGGAGCTTCGAGTCAAAAGTGACGCCTAAATCCTTGATGATATTAACTCTGGCTATTGAAGTGTTGGTTAGCTTGTAATCGAAAATAATAGGTTTAGGTTTGCGAGTGAACGTACAAACGTAACATTTCGAGACATTTAAATCCAAACGGTTGGCGACACAATACTCTTGGAATCTGTCCAGATCAAGTTGGAGACGCTCAGCATCTTCCTCAGTTCTAATTTCACTTAGAATCTTCATGTCATCCGCAAACAAAAGAACTTTTGAGTCGGAGAAACATGAAGACACGTCATTGATGAAGATGTTGAACATCAGGGGTCCCAGTAGCGATCCCTGAGGAATTCCTGAAGGAATATACATAGTTCTAGATGCGTATCCATTGAGAACCACAGTTTGGCATCTGTTGTCTACATAGGACGAGAACCATCTGAAGAGGTTACCACTGATACCTATAGCCAATAGCTTGCGCAAGAGTATAGCATGATCCAGGCGATCAAAACACTTGCTGTAATCAGTGTAGATTACATCTACCTGTGTGCGACGAGACATACACTCGGTCAAGTAGTCATTACAAATAATGAGATTGGTGGTTGTAGACCGACCTCTCAGGAAACCATGTTGGCGGTCGCTAATACTTAATTTCAGAGTAGCATAAAGCTGCTTGTATATAATTTTTTCCAGAATTTTAGCGAAAATACATAACTTGGAGACAGGTCTGTAGTTTTCCACATTGTCTCTAGGTCCTTTTTTATGAATCGGAGTGATTAAAGCCGATTTCCAAATTCCAGGCACTTCACCTTCAGCTAGGGATCGTTTGAACAAAATTGAAAGAGGGGTAGTCAGACTTTTCGCACAACTGTGTATAAAGATAGGTGGGATATTATCGGGCCCTGCAGATTTTGCCAAATCTAATCCCTTTAGTAGTTTAAATACTTCCAATTCACTAACTTCGACCGAGTGTATATCAGAAATACTATCGCCCAAATTTATACCAAAATCCCGCGCACGCCTGTCGTTAGAGAGGTCACCACCACATTGTGTGTGTATAAACACATCACCATTTTGTGTGTAATAAATAGATACAAACACAGCAAAGGGTAAAGTTTTTAAAAGACATTATAAAACCTTCATCCATACATTACAATTCTGCCCATTGTCATAGTTTTAAATCATTATATAGATATGCACTGAGCACCATACTAAGATCATAAGAAAACACTGAGAAAAGTGGGAGCGCACATCCTACTTGGAAAGATTTTCATTAAGGCTGTGGTATCTGCTAAATTAGCAACTCTATTTGTGGTGGTTCAAACTTCGTTTGAAATACTGTTAGAATAAAGTTCTAATCAGCTTGCACTACAACGTGGTTGTTACGTCAGTCACTGCGGACCGAATAGTGCGAAATGAGTGGTTTTTATTTCATTGTAGCCCAATAAATCATCACATCAAAATTCCAATTGTACGCTTTGTGAAGAAAATAGCGACAAATATTTGTGTGTAAAAAAAAAACTAAAAGTTAATGCCGTTTAGGAGTAGTTACAAAAAAGAAAAAATGTTTTGATTTTTTTTTTTAGAGTTCAACAAGTCTAATAAGCAACATATATTTATTTTTGCTCATTTATATTCACTCATCAAAGAGTAGTTACATGGAGTAAGCCTCTCGTTAGCAGATACCACCCCCTTAAGAGTGAACAAGACAATGTAATAATGGGTAGTTGGTATTCTAACAATTAAAATTTTTTGTGTGTCGACACAAAACTCACGACAGTTCTCGTTCACAGAACATGCCAATAGACTCGAAGCTAGAAGACGAGGTGATCCGGATCCCGGTGAAGAGCCCTACGGAGCCCCTGGTGAAGGCGCCGGCGGACGAGACGGCCGTCTGAGCGCGGCTGCAGCGCCATCCCGCGCAGACTCTGTAAGTCTGTCGGGGTGACCGTTGCATGTGGACATGGTGCTGTTGGTGGAACGTGAACAAACTGGGATTGTGAGTGATGATGACACTTTAGTGATAGTGATTTATTTTCAGAGCTATTTTGTATCCTGAGCAGATAGTTAAAGCCAGTGCTTGGCTAAAGATAAAAAACTCTGCCGTGCCTTCCTCGTTATGCGCTGGCCTTAAGAAGACGCATTTCGAAACTTCGCAAATATCTGTTTTAATTTATTTCGCAATATTACTGTATGGAAATAAGAAATATGGCTAACTAGCGTACTAAAATATTGATTATGAAATGCAATTATTAATATTGTTACACTGGATTATCCATTTTTGATGAGAAAATACTATTTGGAAACTTTCCAAACGCCTTCTCTACAACTAAAACGGTTACAACATCAAATTTAGTGTTTTTTAATAGCAATTTACTAATCATATTTTAGCTCACTAGAATATTTTTGACAGCTTTTTGCGACGTTGCTAACTTTTTGGATACGCGCTTCTTTAGGGTGATCATTGCATATGAAGAGGATTTTGATGGAGGAGGGTACTGTTTCCGATGATAAATGGTGAGCAATTGGATATTAAAAGATGAACAATTTGGATAGTGAGCAGTGATGTTTCGAGAATTATAGAGATATTGAACAGTAGTGATGGCACATTCCAGACATTGGTAGAAAAACTTTCTTAAGGTGATAATATTATATGACGGTGATAAATACTATGTAGTATAATGATGATAAATAAGATGATAGGAATTTGTGAGTTGTGATGCCACTATCTTCCTCATCTTTGCATGTCGAGAGACTGAAATCAAACCTGCCCCCGTATTCACAAACGCTTGGAACGAATTTCGAACTTTTTTGACATAGGAAAACAAGAGAGATAGACATACGACTTCCCGAATCGAAGCGTTGTCAATACGGGGTCTGATCGGGGTATGTAACCTGCACAAGGTGCAGTTGGTATTGCAGGATGGGGCAATAAAAGAGGTGGGACAAATCCTGCAGAGGGGCTCCATGCTGGCATTGTATTTGGGATGGGTTGAGGATACGCCTTTTGCCCAGATTATTTCTACAGCGGCCAGCTTGGACTTACAAACGCAATACAAAGAGATATTCAGAATGGTCACTGTAGATGCCACTATTAGCAACTTACACTTTGAATTAGACAGTGTGATTTTGTGGATACTAGACTAGATTTACAAAGAGAAATTACAAGAATCAATAGTAATTCTTGTCATTGAGATAAATGTCTTAATCCATCGGGATTAAGTTAAACTTTCAGTGGCATTAGCAACAAGCGGCACGTATTGATAGTTAATTTGAAACGTCTGTGTGCTGCGTGCAATATTGAGAAGTATATTCGCAATCATTGTAAACAGCCGCTCGGGTCGTTCTTTAGGCTGAGCCATGCTTGCCTAGGTTGGTCTGTGGACGAGTGACAACTCGGAAAGTACGTTAAGGGGCCGTCCATTTATCACATGAGGTTCGAATAGGGGGGAGGGTATTTGGCAATAATTACGAAATATCACAAAATAAGATATGACGTGTACTTATTTTTTCGTGAAACGCCGCGATTTAGGATTTTCTGCTTGTCAAACATCTTTCCGTCTACACATTTTTATCATGGTCCTTAATTCAGAATAAAACTATATTGCAAAAAAATTAAGATTCTTTGTAGGTAATAAAAAAAAATAGATTTGATTGGGGGGGGGGGGGGGGCAATTAGTCTTAACCCTCACCACATATCACCAAGGGGAAGGGGGGTCCAAAAATGCTAAAAAAACATCACGTGATTAATGGACGGCCCCTAAGCTATTAGTCCCGGTTGTCATAGATCTTTGACAGTGTTACAGCCAGTCACTGGCCCAAAAACCTGTCTTACCAAGAGGTATACTATTACCTGGTATACTAACTGTACCAGTATACTAACTGGGTTGTGGAGGTCAGATAGGCAGTCGCTCCATGTAAAATACTGGTATTCAGCTGCATCCGGTTAGACTGGAAGCCAACCCCAACATAGTTGGGAAAAGTCTAGGCAGATGATAATTTGCAATCATTGCAATTATGACTGATAAGAATGTACATTGAATACTGATCGAAATGGATCGATAATATTGTAGAACATACCATAATCTTAATGTATAGAAAATTAGAAATGATACCCACCAAAGTCAATCATTATAGTTTTTTAAGTTGATGAAAATAGTTCTTAATTACCAAAAAGCAAGAATTAAACATAGTTACGTAAATAGCCTTGTTTTTCGATACTTAATCCTTTATTCTATAAGTCCTGTACTTTATATGCCAAATTGTATTCAAAGTTACTGTAAATAGATTATTAGTTTTTCTGATATTTTAATCAATTCATGTAAATAAACTCGATAATATAAGCTTAAAGAATTTTATTTTACCCAAATCTTACTAATACATACAATTATTATAGAAATATTACAAAAATGCCGTTTTAACTATTTTTATACAAAATACTTAGTTGACTAGATTATAATTTTATTAAATTTAGTCAATAAATATTATTCAGTCAATGAATGCAGATCTATTGTTAAATGTTAAGTAATTATTCGTCAATAATAATATCTCGACCGAAGTGGCTCTCCCTGGAACAAACAAAACAAAAATTGATAATTAATTTAATCATGGCAAACAAAATCACAACATAATATAAAACAATGTCCTCCGCCGCGTCTGTCTGTCTGTTCGCGATAAACTCAAAAACTACTGCACCGATTTCCATGCTGCTTTCACCAAAGATAGCGTGGTTCTCGAAGAAGGTTTTGGTATTTAATTTATACGCGGTCGAAGCGGGCAACAGCTAGATTTGCTATAAAGGAAACGGAAGTTTCATATTTTCTTCCCTACTGACCCCGTATCCACAAACGTTCGACTTGTTTCCGATTCGACAATTCGTATATCTGTCTTCTTCTGGCATTACGAAAACGACCGAGATAGACATACGACTTCCCGAATCGGAAGCGAATCGAAGCGTTGTGAATACGGGGGCTGGTGACTGGTGAATGGTAAAACTTGTTTAGAATTGTATGAAGTACAGTTGACTGATGAAGATGAGGAACCAATCAATAATCATTCTTTGCTACTGCCTCGTTGGGTTTACGATCTTAAGTTCACCTGTCTTGACCTCATCATAAGCAGTCGTTCCACCCATTGCTAAGTATACACCTTCTCCCCTCCCTTCCTTCTCTTTTGGGCCATGCTTCCCTGGTGTATGCGAGTCTTATCCAGGTCTTCCGTGCACCCATCTGGCTGTTGGCCTACCAACGCTCCCCTACCACTCTCTTAGCAATGATATGTGTAAACAACCTCATCACGAAGCCGTTAACCAAACATTCTGTACATCAAACTAAGTAACTTCATGCAAAAATTGATGCTGGGAATCGACTTTATTTTTTGGGGGGTGATAAAATCATGTTTTGTGATAAAAATCAATGTAACGCACTGAAAACACTGTGCTGATGGATGGATTGTCTTTGATTTCTAATAATTTTGACCCCAATATCTCGTATGGTTCCCAGGTATGGTGTAGAACGTAGAACAAAATATTGATCGCAATGACGGGGAGAACAAGTGCCTTTCGGCTTCGTTAAGAGGTTTTTTACACCATTTGTGTAAGCAACTCACAGTCTGGTCCATATCTTGTGTGTGGCGAACTGTTCCGCGTGTCTTGTAGCGAGTAGTGCACGCTGGCAGGTGAGAGCCGTGCCGCTGTCGCCGGCAGCTGCGCGCGTGTGGCACAGCCATTCTAACACCTGGAAAAATAAACTTATAGTTTAGGTATAGGTAGACGGAGTTAACAGTCCACCAGATGGTAAGTGATCGCAGCTTCCTATGGACATCTGCAATGTCAGTTGTATCGCAAATGCAACATACTGATACTATTAACACACCATTACTTACATGCCTGTAAGTAATGGTGCTGTCCAATTAAATGCGTCCAATACTTAACAGACTATTTCCTTCACAAAGAATCTACCTACTACTCCAAGAAACCGTCCTGCTGCAGAACAGAAACCTCTTTTCGTACAGAGAACAGGCGTTGATCGCCATTGCGCATGTGCAGTACAAATTGTTTTGTATTTTGTAATTTGTTAGAAACAAAATTGTTTCATTTAAAAACGAACTGCATAATTGCATATGGACCAACATTTTTTTATAGTTTTGAATTTCTGGCATGTCATGAAAAACAGCAATACAGGAAGAAACAGTAACATGGTACATACCTGCAGAGTACAGTCGGTCCAGGTCTCCCTGCCGACCAGCTCGGCGGCTGCAGCGGGCAACAGGGCGTGCCTGGCGCTGCGACAGCTCGCTAACTGCTCGGTATCCGGCTCCAAGGACCAGAGCCCGCTGAACACTATGACGCAGAGCATGAACACGTCGCACAGGTACAGCTTGGCTGATTTGTCTTCCGTTCTGGGGATCATCGACACATAAAAATAAAACAACTTAATATGGCATGACGACAGTATCCAAAAACTGCAAATCTATTTCGTCCGTCAGTTAGAGTATTGGAAAATAATGCGCACGTATATTTTGTATTTGTTTTTAATGAATATTGACATAGATAAAACGCATCAAAACTCGGGAGGGGACTCGGGACGTCAGAACTCGCTAAAAATTATACCTAGGCGTGATGTATTGAGAATTTTAAAAGCGTTGTATCTTCGCTAATTTTGGTTTATGTAACAAAAGAAAAAAGAGGGGTCAAATATTTTTTGATAATCTACCTCTGAACAATTTTACATTTTGTTAGGTAGATTTCCTCAAAAAAAAAAATACCTAATTGGTCTCTCACCTAAAGGCGAAGATTATATAATGTATACGTATGTATGTGGGCGACAAGCAAAATTTATTTTAGTTGACGCGCCAATTTAATCATCTACTCATTATTGCGAGCCTCCCCGGGGGACCTATATCGGCATCAGTGTTTACTTACTCATTGAAGGCGACTTGTGTGCGTCCCATAAGCTGCAGGAACCATTCTCTGGTGGATTCAGCGTCAGGTTGTGCAGCCTTCAGAGCTGGTAGCATACAGCGTAACGAGTACTCTTGTTCACTACAACAATATTGAAATACATATATTATACTTTGGTTTTGTATGTTACAGTAAAGTAGAACGTTAAAGCTTATTGTAGATGGCGCCACCATAGATAGGTCCCAATCTGTCCAATGAGGTCCAGCTATTGAAATAAAAGATTACAAATAGGGTGTAAAACACCTCTTAACGAAGCCGAAAGGCACTTGTTCTCCCCATCTGTACGGTTTACGTACAGGCTAGTAAGTCGCTGACGCCGCGACCTACTTTCGTTAATTCATTTAATATACTTTTATTATACTAAACGTTAGTTGACCATTAGCTACCATAGCGATAATACCACGGATTAGCATCCAACTTTATTTTGTAACTTTACATTAAACTACTTGGGATCGTGAAGTCTGTGGTTTTCGTCAACTCACCTCACTGCAACTTGACCACTCTGAGCCGTACATAAAAGTGGTCCTTCGAGCCGGATATAAAGTGTGCAGAGTGTCTCTATTACTATAACGTTAGCGAATCGGTCTAGTTGGTCTCCCACAAGCGGGTCGCCCCAGCTGGATTGAGAAGGCGCACATAGCGTTAGTAGAGTGCAAACACACTTATCCACAACTATCTGCGAACTAGTACCATTGGTGACACAACTCTGTTCTACCAACGGTCGAAGCAATAACTAGCAACAATGGTTCAGAGTGTTGCAGAACTGCTAAGCCATCAAGAAACTATCTTTCGAGACTTGAAGCTTATTTGCACCAACTACAAGAAGGACAGCCCCATCAGGAAGAACTTGGCGTACCTGGAGGAGCGTCTTTCGCGGTTGAACAATAACTGGGAGAAGTTTGTTCACAACCATCAACTTCTGGAAGAGTCTGGAACTAAAGACCTTCAATACTTCAACGACGACATTTTCAACAGTACGAAGAAGATGTATGAAGAAGTGCTGCAAGACATGCTGAAGCGTAAATCGGAACTGCCGTCTGCATCTACTAGCAAGACGGAACAACCACCTTCGACGCCTAAGCAAGGTAGGGAACAATCGAAATTTATTTTCGACGATATCAAATTCCACATACCTCCTCGAGGAACAAGCGAGTCGACGGAAAAGCAACAAGATCTTTTGCGTCAACAATACTGCAACTTTAGAGCGTTCGAACGCACTGTGGAGAAGATAAACATAGCATTGTCGGTACCCATGGAAAAATGGGAATTAGAAGACAACTTAAGCACCCTGAAAACTAAATGGGAGCAGATAAAAAGGGCAAATTGGGAACTAGACTACATACTACAAGATGAAGACTCAATTTATCAACAAAAATACAACACAGAAGAAAGCCTTTACGATGACCTGAAAAGGAAGCTACAACATAACATCTGGAACAATGCACATTATGAGAAATCTACGCCAAGAATTCAAATACCGGATTTTCAAGGCAACTATAACCAGTGGCTGACTTTTAGAGACCTCTACCTCGAAAGTGTACACAACAAACCAACACTTTCGAAGGCTCAAAAAATGCAACACTTAAAAACTAAACTGAAGGGTGAGGCGGAGAAACTAGTTCAGCATCTTGGCATCAGTGCTGAGAACTACGCATCTTGCTGGGAAATGCTGACCCACCGCTACGATAACAAACGGCTGCTATTCACATCATACATGAACACGCTCCTGAACCAACCTAGTGTTCAGCAACCAACCGCTGCAAGCATACGAAAGCTTCACGATGTTATGATGGAGTGCTTGAACGGGCTCAAAAACATCGGGCTAGACACCACCAATTGGGATCCGATCGTGGTTCACCTATTGGTTCAAAAACTAGATAGCGTTACGTATAACGAATATGTGAAGGAGATCAAACATCCTAGAGAATTTCCCGACCTGGAAGAGTTCGCCGAGTTCCTAGAATCAAAATTCATGTCACTGGAAGCTCTACAGGGAAGCAACCACAAATTATCGTCCTCAAACAAAACATGGAAATCGGAAAAGCAGCCTCATAAGGGATCAGAAAACCGAAATAACAACTACAAGAATAAAACGCAAGCGTCATCGTACTTTAACAAGTCACAAAACTCGCCAAAGGCCTTCTTCACGACAACAAAAACATGCCCAATATGCAAAACTAATCACGTTCAGATGAATTGCGAACAATTCCTGGCTATGAACGCAAACAAGCGCGATGACGCAATTCGCAACTTGCATATTTGCAAAAACTGCCTATTCAGCCACGGAGAAAAACAATGCAAATCACGAAAGACGTGTAAATTGTGTCATAAGGCACACCACACACTTATGCATGAAGCAGAAACTGAACTATCTAGCGACAAACTAGCAACAAGGGAGGAAAACCCATCGTCGACCCCTTCGACTTCTTATGGGGTTAACAACATAACAAACGAAGAAAAGGAAGTGTTGTTGACAACTGCACTTCTGAAAGTCAGAACAATTGATGGAAACTTCATCAACTTGAGAGGTCTACTTGACCAAGGCTCCCAAGTGAGCCTAATAACGGAAAACGCTGCACAGCGTCTCCGATTACAGCGACGTAAAGTGAGCGCCGTTGTATCGGGTATTGGTACCCTTAGCGGCAATTGCAAAGGGGCAATGAACTTAGAATGTCAGTCAATACATTCAGACTACCGATTTAACTTTGAAGCATTAATTATGAAAAAACTCATAAGCAACTTACCTACCGCATCGTTTTCAATCAGCAACTGGGACTATTTGGAAAACTTAAAACTAGCGGATCCACAGTTCAACCTGTCAGGCCCGATCGATCTGCTCTTGGGCGCCGACATCTACTCTGAACTTATCCTAAACGGCGTCATCCGTAGCGATAACAGATACCCAGTAGCCCAACAAACCAAAGTGGGCTGGATTCTATGCGGGAATGTAAAGACATTCAACTGCTTGGTGACACTCAACGACTTCGAAAACATGGCAAGATTTTGGGAAACCGAGGAAATTCCAGACAAATCAGCATCAAGTAGTGAGGAACAACACTGTGAGGAATACTACAACGCAACTACCACAAGATTGACGAACGGACAATATGTGGTACAAATGCCTATGAAGCCTAACTTCGAAACAAACTTAAAAAATGCAAGGTCTCAAGCATTAGCACAGTTCCTTCAACTGGAAAGGAAAATGCTAAAAAACAAAGAACTCAGTTACGAGTACAGGCGTTTTATGAACGAATACATCGCCATGGGACACATGAAACCTGTCACAGAAGGAAGTAGGAGCCAAGTCTACCTACCTCACCATGGCGTGCTGAGAGCTGAGTCCACTACCACAAAACTAAGAGTAGTGTTCAACGCGTCATACAAGACAAAGGGAGACAGCAGTCTCAACGATCAAATGTACTGCGGTCCGAACTTACAAAAGGATATACTATCGCTGCTAATTAATTGGAGAACATACAGATACGTCTTTACGGCAGATGTAGAAAAACTTTATCGCTTCATCTGGCTGAGCGAAAAACAACAACATCTACAAACTGTAATCTGGAGATCATCCCCTAACGAACCTCTACAAGATTGGCAGTTGGGCACAGTAACTTATGGAATGAAAAGTGCACCTTATCTGGCAATGCGTACTCTACATAAACTCGCAGAAGATGAGAAACATACCTACCCGGAAGCTGGGGACGTCCTGAAAAACTATTTCTACATGGATGATTTGGTTTACGGGCAGGATACTATCGAGGCATCGAAAACACTGGTTACACAGCTAATAGAGTTGATGAAAAAAGGAGGATTTAACTTGAGAAAATGGAAAACGAACGAACCGATTATCTTGGAAGACTTGCGAGATGATCAAAAGAGCCGCAACACTAACATCGACTTTAGCCCAGAAAAAACAACAAACTCAAAAATGTTGGGTATGAGGTGGAATCAAGACAACGATAGCTTCACATACCAATGGGATCTACCAATCAAGAAAAATCTGTCAAAACGCGCACTGCTGAGCGAAATAAGTAAGCTATACGACCCACTTGGATTATTATCGCCACTTACAATTAAAACCAAACTTCTGTTCCAAAAAATCTGGATAAGCAAAATCAACTGGGATGAACGTTTACCCGACAATCTCGCTACGGAATGGGAAACTATTAGAAAAGATATCCCGTTACTAAACAAGCTATCAATACCAAGATGGTTACAATGTCAAGGAAACAACCTAGAGATACACGGGTTTTGCGACGCAAGCGAAAAAGCATACGCGTGCGTCATTTACAGTCGAGTGAAAAATCAAGCCGGCGAATACCACACTACACTAATCACGGCAAAAATATATATAAATATATAAATATATCGCTGGACATTAAACACACAGCGCCATCTAGTGCCACACTAAGCAAGGCTTGTGTCGTGGACACCAGATAGTTGATATACTACATATATACTTTTTGTTTGTAAATACATACTTATTATACATACAAACATCCATGACTCGGAAACAAATGTCCATGCTCATCACACAAACATTTGCTCCTACCGGGATTCGAACCCAGGACCCTATGAACGCAAGGCAGCTTCACTACCACTACGCCATTCGAGTCGTCAAAACAAAGGTTGCACCAATCAGCGTCAAGATAACTGTTCCTAGAATGGAACTTTGCGGGGCCGTTTTACTAGCCAAACTGCTAGAAAAGGTTCAGAACACTCTCCGCAATAAAAACCTACATATAAGGTGCTGGACCGACTCCAAAGTCGTTTTAGCCTGGTTGCAAGGCGACATAAACCGATGGGAGAAATATGTAGCTAACAGAGTGAAGCAAATAAACAGCATTATTTCGGCAAACTGCTGGAACTATGTGAAGTCTGAAGAAAATCCAGCTGACTGTGCAACTCGAGGGCTAACACCTTTTCAACTGCTAGATTTTAAACTTTGGTGGAATGGACCAGATTGGCTAAAAATAAACATGCCAAAAATCCATCAAGACAATCGCCAGAACTACACAACAAACACAGAGTTGCAAGAAATAAACTGCTGCGCTGTCACATACAACAAATGTGAAATAATCAACACATTACTAAATAAAAACAGTAATTACAAACGCGCAATACGAGTGCTTGGATGGATTTTGCGATTGAGCAACATTCGTAAGCAAAAACGCAGACTCAACTCAACCGATTACTTAACCGACTGCGGTAACAAAAAGGTGGTCATGTGTTTATCACCACAAGACATTATGGGAGCGACAGAGCTGATCATCAAGAACATTCAAAAGGAAAACTATGCCGACGAAATCGAATGTTTAATGAAAAATCGACCAATACCAACAAAAAGCAACTTGCTGAAATTGACCCCATTTCTTGACGACAGTGGAATACTGCGCGTGAAGGGGCGACTAGAATACACAACATTATCTCCCGAAGCTAAACATCCGATTATTCTTCCGGCAACAGGAAGATTAACGGAGCTTATTATTCAAGAGGCTCATCGCGACACTCTCCACGGAGGCGCCCGGCTCACATTGGCTCATTTACGTCAAAAATTTTGGGTCATTGGAGGAAGCAGAACCGTCAAGAAGGAGCTACGACAATGCGTCCGATGTCATCGTTTCAAACCAAACCGAAACGTTCAACTGATGGCAGACTTGCCAAAGGAGCGTGTAACTCCATCGAGACCGTTCACAAACACGGGTGTCGACTACACCGGACATGTTGATGTGAAAATCAACAAAGGAAGAGGAGTTAAAACTTGTAAGGCATACATAGCCATTTTCATATGCATGGTGACCAAAGCGGTGCATTTGGAATTGGTGTCAGACCTGACTACGCAAACTTTCCTCGCCGCATTTAAAAGGATGTGTGCCCGCAGGGGTACACCCAGGAACGTATTCTCCGACAACGGAACGAATTTTGTGGGCGCAGCAAAACAACTTCAACAGGAATTTGAACAACACAATACGTTCAAGACTTCTGAATTCTTCGATGAGATGAGTCACTTACAAATAAAGTGGCATTTCAATGCACCACTTTGGCCAACAGCTGGAGGCCTGTGGGAAGCTGCCGTCAAAGCCATGAAATATCACCTACATCGAGTATTGGGGGAACAGAAGCTAACTTTTGAACAATTCACCACTTTACTACATCAAATTGAAGCCTGTCTAAACTCTCGTCCGCTGTGCCCATTAACAGAGGATGTCGAAGACCTGGAATATCTAACTCCCGGTCACTTCCTTATTGGCGGCCCCCTACTGTCACTACCACAAGAAGAGCAAGACTTTGCCGAGCACGATTTAAGAAACAGATGGAGGCTTGTTGAACAAATGAACGTGCACATCTGGAAGCGCTGGTCGAACGAATATCTACATCAACTGCAAATCCGAAGCAAATGGCAGCAACCAAAAGAAAACCTGAAACAAGGAAGCCTAGTATTGGTAAAAGATGAACACTTACCTCCTGGCCGCTGGGCCATAGGAAGAGTCCAGGAACTTCATCCAGGCGCCGATGGTCGAGTACGGGTTGTTACCTTAAAAACTAGAAAAGGGTCACTTAAACGACCAATAACGAAGCTCTCACCATTGCCGATGAAACCCGAAGAACCTAGAGTAATCGGAGAGGAAGAAAAAATAACCCCATCTTCGGAAACTAAAAAACGGGGAGGCACAACAAAAACCAAGAACAATTGGCTATCACTTGTTCTGCTATCCATACTAGCAGTGACAGGATTTGCACAATCAGCGCTAACGAATAACTTGAAGGTTACACCTATTCGGAGCGATCATCCGATTTACTTCGATGAGGCGGGGAAAATTCAGTTAATACATGACGAATGGACTCTATTGGTTTACTACAACTTAACGTCATACTGGCAAGCAACTGATCGGATCAACGATTATGTGAACCAAATAGATAAACTATGCCAAAGAATATCACATGAGTACACACCTTGCGAAACAATTGTCGGCCACCTACGTCATGAACTGAGTCACCTAGCCGACTATAACTCTATGCTGCTCACTCAACACTCAAGACCAAAACGAGGTTACTTTGACGGAGTTGGGAAATTGGCAAGAACTCTTTTTGGAGTGCTCGACGCAGACTTCGCTGAAAAGTATGAAAGAGACATACAGAATCTACAATCAAATGATGACTACCTGTTACAACTTATGAAAAACCAAACATTGATAGTAGAAGCTGAAAACAATATTATTAAAAGAAACACTGCCTTTATGGATAAACAATTCGAAACATTGCGCAACTACATGAACCAAACTTGCAGCGAAATCACAAAAATAGTGAACAAGGCGCAAATGCTATTCACGATGAACGACATAAATTCCGCTGCCGTGACGTCAACTCTGATTTTTAATGATTTAAATCGAATATTGGAAATGCTGATAAATGCTCTCGCCAACATTTACAGAGGGCATCTAGATACCCATCTATTTCCGCCTTATCAACTGATCGAGCAGCTTAACATAATATCCGGAAGGTTGCCACAGGGATTGTCGTTACCGGTAAAAGACATTCAAAGGGATTTGAAAAATATCTATGACCTCATCCATGTGAAGGCTAGAATTACAAACAACTATATGCTATTTGAAATACATATCCCGTTGCTGAGTGATGAAGACTTCAAGATATATCGCGTCATACCGATACCGTTCCTTAGACAAGGACGTTTAAAACTCGTACAACCAAGTTCAAGCTTCATCGCAATCAACTTAGTAAAAAACTCTTACATAACAATGGAAGATCAAGACATGCGCCAATGTACTTCATACGGAGAAGACGAATTCATATGTGTCGCACTAAGTCCTGTCTACAACATGCACGACAAGGACGCCCCATGTGAGGCCCAAGTCTTCAACCAACATGAGTCTTTATCATGCGTCCTCAATGACGTTGTTCGTGGCGAAAACATAAATAAAATTTATCGTGAAACTTTGTATCACTTTATTCGATATGGTTTACTAATTAATATTATAATAAACTTTTTAATGCACAATCACATTTTCGCTGGCCATCTTACCAACGCTATTTTTTGTCTCTCTCTCATAACGACACATCGTTGCCAGTTACAAAATCCAAAAACTTTTAATGTAGCCAGCGTAATATATAAAATATTTAATTCTAGTGTTCGGATACGAACATACTGGGGGCGCCTCTGGTCTGCTGACAGAACAGTGGAACCCAAATAATCAACTTACTCTTAACTTAATTATTATTATTAACTGTTACTTAGTCTATAGGAAACGGACAAACTTTCATAACACTAGTTCGGATGACAGATCCCTTTGCAGTCTTAACATCTAAAGCACGTACACATCCATCTTTACCAGGCATTACATTTAAAATTCTTCCTACCGGCCATTCAAGCGGTTTTATGTTATCATACTTTAAAATTACCATGTCACCTGGTTTTAAGTTTGGTTGGATACTTTTCCATTTTGGTCTATTTTGTAAAAGAACCAAATAATATTTGTGCCATTTTTTCCAAAATAATTGTTGCATTTGTTCACACTGTTTCCAAAAAGATAATCTTCCAACATTCACATTAACTAGATTTAAGTCAGGATAAGAAGACAATGGTGCTCCTGTTAAAAAATGCCCAGGTGTTAAATAAGACATATCATCTGGGTCTCTAGATACAGGCGTCAACGGCCGTGAGTTAAGAATGCCTTCAATCTGCACAATAACAGTATACAATTCCTCATAGGTTAACACTGAATTGCCTATTACCCGTTTCATATGATACTTGACACTTTTAATGCCCGCTTCCCACAAACCACCAAACACAGGGGAGTAACTTGGTATGAAATGAAAAGATATTCTCTCTGTATTGCAGAACTCTATTATAGTGTCTTGGTGATTAGCGGAAGCTTGCAAATCATACAATTCTTTTAAAACATTAGCAGCCCCTTTGTAACAGGCACCATTATCACAATATAATTTTGTGGGCTTGTTCCTTCTGGATATAAATCTTTTCAAGCAACCCAGAAAAGTCTTTGTTGACATATCGGATGCTAGTTCTATGTGTATGGCCTTAGTTACAAAACAAACGAATAATACAATATAGGCCTTTGTTATAACTGGATTGCGAATACGAGTTTGCTTAACGCTAAAAGGGCCACCATAATCGGTGCCAACTATCTGAAATGGCCTTGTCATATTTACCCTATCCAAAGGTAAAGATCCCATTAATTGGGTAGCATTCTTAGCCTTTAATTTAAAGCAAATAATGCATTTATATATAACAGATTTTATTTCGCGTGAAGCATTAAGAATCCAGTATTTTTCACTCAAACTACTAAGAACTAGACTTTGACCTGCATGTTTTAATTGAATATGTTGCTTCCATATAATCCCCTTTGTAACATTCGATTTTTTAGGTAAGATTATAGGATGCTTCTCTGTAAAAGGTAAGTCAGCATTGTGCAATCGACCACCTACTCTTAATAATTTACAAGAATCTAGAAAAGGATTAAGACTACTAATACTGGATTTTAGATTGTTACCAGTTTGTAAGCATTGAATCTCATCTTTAAAGTGTTTACCCTGATCCAATCTAATTATTGTCCGCAGGGCAGAATCTAGCTCATTTGGACTAAATTTTTTCACACCTTCAAAACGTTGTGCCTTACAAATGTTTATAAATCTTAAAACATATGCCATTATTCTAGTAGTTTTTTCTATATCTGAGTATTTTTCCAGCATCATCAATAATGTATTACCTTTAACACATACATTGCTAGATCTTAATTCAAGATTTGTTACTTTTATTTCGGGTATATCTTCTAGGGACATTGGCAGTGGAACTATGCCATGCACATATTCAGCATTCCCCATGCACTTGGGTCCATGCCACCACATTAAATTATCCTGCAAGGAAGGAGGGCTTACACCTCGCGACAGACAGTCTGCTGGGTTATCTGCTGTGTTGACATAAAACCATTTACATGAGGAGGTTAACTGAAGTATTTTTGTAACTCTATTAGCAACGTACATGTTCAACTTTACCGGTTCTGTTTTAAGCCATGCAAGTACAATCTTAGAGTCTGAATACAAGTATGTACGCACATTATATTTTACAGATAACTTTGTATTAACTTTGTTTGCCAATATAGCTAACAATAATGCACTTTCAAGCTCAAGTCGAGGTATTGTTAGTGTTTTGTTTTTAGGATTGATGCGTGACTTTGAGCAAAATAGATTAATATTTACACATTTATCAGGACCTATTACTCTTAAATATAAACAACAACCATAGGCGACGCTAGATGCATCAGAAAATCCAACTAGTTCAAAACTATTACATACAATACTTTTTACATTTCTAGGCACAGCAATACATGGCATATTTATCAAATCTTTGGCAAATTCAACCCATTTTTTATTAATATTTGAGGGCAACAGCTGATCCCATCTTATATCATGAAACCACACTTCTTGCATTAGAAGTTTTGCTGAGACCAGTATAGGTCCTACAAGACCAAGTGGGTCAAAAAATTTACTTATAAAACTAAGCATTTCCCTCTTAGTATATTCAAGCTTTAACTCTTTTACAGGACATTGTATTTCCAAACTATCAGTTTTCACATTGTAGATTAATCCTAATGTTTTAACATACAAACAGTTTTTATCAAAATCCTTATTATCTAATTGATGTAAATTAACAGGGATGTCTTTTATTAAACTAATATCATTCGAACACCATTTATGTAATTCAAATCCACCCATGCTTAATAATTTACAAAGCTCATTCTTTGTCTGGTTTAGCTCATAGATATCATCACTACCAAATTGTATATCATCGACATAACTAGAGTTCTGTAAACAAAATGCAGCTAAAGGAAACTGATCCTTAAATCTATGCGCTAGTTCAACTAAGCAGCGAGTGGCAAGGAAGGCAGAACTTTTCAAACCATATGTTACAGTCTGTAATTGAACACATTGAACAGGAAGTTCCCTGCTTTCGCGCCAAAGAATATTTTGCAACCTACAATACTTTTCATCCAGAAATACTTGTCTATACATAGCCTTAACATCACAGAGCAATACGTATTTGTGTGTTCTCAACAAAATCAATATGTCAAACAAATCACTTTGGACAACGGGTCCGTTCAACAAAATATCATTTAATGCTAAACCATTTTTTGTTTTTGCACTTCCATCAAACACAGCCCTGACTGGTGTTGTTTTGCTATTAGGATTAACAACAGGATGGTGAGGAATAAAGTTTAACTTACCTATATCTAGGTCTTTGTTTTTAATATCTAAGTATTTTGCATGACCTTGCTGTATATAATCTGATATAAATTTTCTGTATTGTTGAAACAAGTTAGTATCTTTAGCAAATCTCCTTTCTAAGTTGTGCAATCTACTCAAAGCCATGGGAAATGAATGACCTAACCCTATATTATCCAAATCAACTTTTAAAGGTAAAGCAACCCTAAACCTATTGTTTTCTAATGTTACAGAATCCTGAAATACTTGTTCAGCTTGCTCATGTTCAGATGTATCCTCTTTGAATACTGTGGTGACATTTTCACATTCCCAAAATTTTAACATAGTTTGTTCAAGCTGACTATCTTTAGTAATGCATGTGTTACATACCTTTTTACATTTAAATGGCTTTACTATCAAACAAAGATTAGAAGAGCTAATCCCTCCTGAGGTGATAGGCAGACTGCCCGCTACAACATATCCCAAACTTGTGTTTATCAGGTAAGGTCCTGATGGAGTTACTGGCAGGGACTCACGGCGCAGCACCTGGAAGAATATGTCACAGCCCAATAGCAAAGATAGTTCACCAGTTTTATTGAAGTTTTTGTCAGCCAGTTCCACATAAGAAGGAAAACTAAATTGTGAAATGTCAAATGACTGCTGTGGTAATGGACATGCAATATTTTTTACAACACAGCATGAAACTGCAACACTGTCGTTGTTTATGTTTGAGTAAACAGTAAAATTAGCCCTGCGTGATACATTTTGTTCACTTCCTTCACACACACCTATGATAAGCTGATCATTTTTACTTAATTTACATTTAATGACATCAGCTAAGCTTTTAGTGATAAATGATACTTGACTCCCAGAGTCAAGTAGAGCCCTAGCAGTGATGAATGTGCCATCATCTTTGACCAAGCGCACCATAGCTGTGGGCAATAAGACATCTGTGTAAGCTGTAGCGCTTGATAGTGCAACCCTATTATCTCCGGAACTATTTTCCGGTTTATCCGTCAATGCTGTTTTATTAGATGCATACCTGGATCTGCAGGATCCTGGATCTGATACCTGGCTCTCACCCAGGAGGCTCGGGTTCGATTCCCGGTATCGGAACCAAATTTATGTTCGTGGCGAAAACATAAATAAAATTTATCGTGAAACTTTGTATCACTTTATTCGATATGGTTTACTAATTAATATTATAATAAACTTTTTAATGCACAATCACATTTTCGCTGGCCATCTTACCAACGCTATTTTTTGTCTCTCTCTCATAACGACACATCGTTGCCAGTTACAAAATCCAAAAACTTTTAATGTAGCCAGCGTAATATATAAAATATTTAATTCTAGTGTTCGGATACGAACAGACGTAACATGCAAAGAATCCTGGACAAAACTTCACAAATCGAACATGTGGCTATTTACATTATGCGGAAAACAGCTGATGCGCGTCATATGTAACGATCAAGTTACGCCTGCGGTCATTGACGGGACTGGAGTGATTTCCTTGAAATCAAAGTGCTTACTGCAGAAAAAAGACGCCACAATATTTACACAAAATCAGCTGGGAAGTAGTTTCAACATGGAACCAGACATAGAAATACCAACCATAAACTCAACAATTAACAATATCTTTGACCTCGGCTGGAAGAATGCGAAATTAAATATAACTGAACAAGAAACGCCAACTGCAGTAGAAATAAGAAAAATAGACCAGCAGTTGGAATTCCAGAAAAACAGAGAAATATTACCGAAGGCGTCTGACATGACATTGTCAAGTCATGACATTTATCTCTACTCGGTTACATCTTTGTTGTTGGGAGGAATCGCTGTGATTGCCCTCTATGTTATCACTAAACGATGGTACAAAACAAAGAAAGGTGCCAAAACAGGAGTGACACCTAGAGGAAGGGATAACTTTGGAGGGGGCATCGAGCTACAGGAAATACATTCGTCAGCAGCGGAGCCTGTTTACAGCGAAGCAAGACAGCCGAAGAAAGCATTTCACTTTGACGACTTAAATTGAATGTTATACTTTTACACATTTACTATTGTTTACTATTTAACGTTTAACTATTTACTTTACATGAATTGTTTTCTTTTACATTTAGTTTTAACTTCTGTTTGTAATGGATGCTCATCCCACTTTTCCCTCGGGAGCATGTACGGTTTACGTACAGGCTAGTAAGTCGCTGACGCCGCGACCTACTTTCGTTAATTCATTTAATATACTTTTATTATACTAAACGTTAGTTGACCATTAGCTACCATAGCGATAATACCACGGATTAGCATCCAACTTTATTTTGTAACTTTACATTAAACTACTTGGAATCGTGAAGTCTGTGGTTTTCGTCAACTCACCTCACTGCAACTTGACCACTCTGAGCCGTACACCATCATTGCCATCATTTTTTTGTTCTACACCATACCTGGGAACTTTCTAGTTACGGAGATATGGGGGGTCAAAGTTACAACTTTTTGACAAGTTTTTTTTAGACACATTTTTTTTGCAAGATTTTGACTTTTAACACCTCCACGACCCGCTACTATTCAATACATCAGTACAATGTTTAAGTTACATTGAGTTCTACCACAAAACATGATGCGCCGCAGCAGCGGACCCGACACCTCCCACTAGCTCGACGGTGACGTCATGCGCTCCAGGTACTTGCTGGACGGTATACTCACGTGAGCTGCGTGGCCTGCGCGTCTATGATCTCGTTGAGCCAGGTGAGCGCGGCGGCACAGTCGCGTAGTGCGGCCACCGCGCAGCGCACCGCCGCACTGCGCCGCAGCAGCGGACCCGACACCTCCCACCAGCTCGACGGTGACGTCATGCGCTCCAGGTACTTGCTTGACGGTATACTTACGTGAGCTGCGTGGCCTGCGCGTCTATGATCTCGTTGAGCCAGGTGAGCGCGGCGGCACAGTCGCGTAGTGCGGCCACCGCGCAGCGCACCGCCGCACTGCGCCGCAGCAGCGGACCCGACACCTCCCACCAGCTCGACGGTGACGTCATGCGCTCCAGGTACTTGCTGGACGGTATACTCACGTGAGCTGCGTGGCCTGCGCGTCTATGATCTCGTTGAGCCAGGTGAGCGCGGCGGCACAGTCGCGTAGTGCGGCCACCGCGCAGCGCACCGCCGCACTGCGCCGCAGCAGCGGACCCGACACCTCCCACCAGCTCGACGGTGACGTCATGCGCTCCAGGTACTTGCTGGACGGTATACTCACGTGAGCTGCGTGGCCTGCGCGTCTATGATCTCGTTGAGCCAGGTGAGCGCGGCGGCACAGTCGCGTAGTGCGGCCACCGCGCAGCGCACCGCCGCACTGCGCCGCAGCAGCGGACCCGACACCTCCCACCAGCTCGACGGTGACGTCATGCGCTCCAGGTACTTGCTGGACGGTATACTCACGTGAGCTGCGTGGCCTGCGCGTCTATGATCTCGTTGAGCCAGGTGAGCGCGGCGGCACAGTCGCGTAGTGCGGCCACCGCGCAGCGCACCGCCGCACTGCGCCGCAGCAGCGGACCCGACACCTCCCACCAGCTCGACGGTGACGTCATGCGCTCCAGGTACTTGCTGGACGGTATACTCACGTGAGCTGCGTGGCCTGCGCGTCTATGATCTCGTTGAGCCAGGTGAGCGCGGCGGCACAGTCGCGTAGTGCGGCCACCGCGCAGCGCACCGCCGCACTGCGCCGCAGCAGCGGACCCGACACCTCCCACCAGCTCGACGGTGACGTCATGCGCTCCAGGTACTTGCTGGACAGGCAGCGGCATGTCGATACGAACGTGGGCCATGCCTACGGGAACAAGCAGACCAGCTGGTTAAAATATAACTCTATGGGCCAGTTTCACCGGTTACAGATAAAGTGTCGGTTAGCCTATTAGGAACTTATCTGCCAGATAAGCTAACACTGCTGGTTTCACAAGTGTCGGATAGCGATATCTGGTAGATAAAGTATCGGTTAAGTTATCAGCCAAATCAAGTGGCTATTAGGGAAGTTATCATCTACATTATAGTATTATTTCAAGAGGGAAAAGTTTGTTTTTGCATTTGAGGCGGTTCCAGCGGTAAGGAACCAAGCACAGCAATATCAAATGCCCACCGTGTATCGAACCCTGCTGGGAATCCGGGATCGCGGGGACATCTACAAAGTAACCGTGACCCCGGGGCGTAAAGGGTTATTGAAGTAACACCGTGGATTTTAGTACAGGCCTCTTTGATTAGTTTACCACGTTAAAAAAAAACGTGTATCTTAATCATACTGCGATAAGTGCCAGTTTTCAATGTTATTGATAGAAAAGTTTCAAGTGGCGGGAACGAAAATAGTTTTAAAGCGTTATTGCGTGCGTTGCATCGATTGCAGTTACAAGTGTTAGGGCCAGTTTCACCGGTTGCGGATAAAGTATCGGTTAGCCTATTAGGAACTTATCTGCCAGATAAACTAACAGTTTTGGTTTCACAGGTGTCGGATAGCGATATCTGGTAGATAAAGTATTAGTTATAACCAGCCTTTAAGTGGTAGATAGTATTAACTATCAGATAACTAACCGACACTTTATCCGGAACCGGTGAAACTGGCCCTTACAAATATTCAAACATGGACTTATTTGAATTTTTAGAAGACGAATTTGATGAATATTTCGAACGTTTTATGCGCCCTCGTAGGAGGTTCCGAAGTAAAATTAGTACTTCTTTCGCGCTTAGATGACCCACTGACCCGCTTTTGGTTTTCCATTCCAAAGGAAAAAATATAAATAAACACTCATAAGTGAAAAATAACTTTAGCTTCAGAAGTCGGTGACCTTTGTTTGATTGATTGACTTAGTTTTTTGTCACCGACTTCTGAAGCTAAAGTTATTTTGCACTGTGTGTTTTGTTGAGTCGGTTTTATTGTTTGCAAAAGACAAAAGCGTCCAAAACAAAATCTATCTGTTTGATAGATTTTGTTTTGGACGCTTTTGTTTGTTTTAAACTGCGAAAGTTTATTAGTTTTGTTTTTTAACCGACTTCAAAAAGAAGGAGGTTCTCAATTCGTACCTTTATTTTTTTTTTATGTATGTTCCACGATTTCTCGAAGATGGCTGGAGCGATTTGAATTATTCTTTTTTTTGTTTGAAAGGGTATACTTTCCAGGTGGTCCTATAGTCATCAAATCGTGATCTGATGATGGGATCCTGGAGAAATTGAGAGAACTCTTCAAATTTTATAGGCACACTAGATGTGTTTTTGGTAGTTTTTGGAAGAGTACTTTTTAAAAGTGGTTTCATTTTAATCTGATGAAGAACTTCGGAGATAGGCAGCGGAACTCCGCAATAAATGATAGCAAATAGACAGGGATTGCTGAAATCTCATGTCTATCTATTAATGTTAACACCAGTTTATAACATAACATCACGCCGCTACGCTGTGAAAGGGTAAGCACAAGTGAACCACTAAAAATTAAAAATAAAAACTCTTTTGCAAACAATAAAACTGACTCAACAAAACACACAGTGCAAAATAACTTTAGCTTCAGAAGTCGGTGACAAAAAACTAAGTCAATCAATCAAACAAAGGTCACCGACTTCTGAAGCTAAAGTTATTTTTCACTTATGAGTGTTTATTTATATTTTTTCCTTTGGAATGGAAAACCAAAAGCGGGTCAGTGGGTCATCTAAGCGCGAAAGAAGTACTAATTTTACTTCGGAACCTCCTACGAGGGCGCATAAAACGTTCGAAATATTCATCAAATTCGTCTTCTAAAAATTCAAATAAGTCCATGTTTGAATATTTGTAAGGGCCAGTTTCACCGGTTCCGGATAAAGTGTCGGTTAGTTATCTGATAGTTAATACTATCTACCACTTAAAGGCTGGTTATAACTAATACTTTATCTACCAGATATCGCTATCCGACACCTGTGAAACCAAAACTGTTAGTTTATCTGGCAGATAAGTTCCTAATAGGCTAACCGATACTTTATCCGCAACCGGTGAAACTGGCCCTAACACTTGTAACTGCAATCGATGCAACGCACGCAATAACGCTTTAAAACTATTTTCGTTCCCGCCACTTGAAACTTTTCTATCAATAACATTGAAAACTGGCACTTATCGCAGTATGATTAAGATACACGTTTTTTTTTTAACGTGGTAAACTAATCAAAGAGGCCTGTACTAAAATCCACGGTGTTACTTCAATAACCCTTTACGCCCCGGGGTCACGGTTACTTTGTAGATGTCCCCGCGATCCCGGATTCCCAGCAGGGTTCGATACACGTGGGCATTTGATATTGCTGTGCTTGGTTCCTTACCGCTGGAACCGCCTCAAATGCAAAAACAAACTTTTCCCACTTGAAATGTACTATAATGTAGATGATAACTTCCCTAATAGCCACTTGATTCGGCTGATAACTTAACCAATACTTTATCTACCAGATATCGCTATCTGACACCTGTGAAACCAAAAGTGTTAGCTTATCTGGCAGATAAAACTAACACTTTTGGTTTCACAGGTGTCGGATAGCGATATCAAAATCTATCTGTTTGATAGATTTTGTTTTGGACGCTTTCAAAACAATTGACACTTGCGTTTCGTTCTTATACGAACATTTGAAATTAAAACATGTCGTTAATCATAGGAATCTTACTAATTTCGATCTATAATGATAATAAAAAAAAAATATACTTCAAAATGTAAAAAAAGTTTATTAGGATTATTTTGAACAAAAAATATTGTAGTAATTAAGTTTTCAAAATTTTATTCAAATGAAAATATTTTACGTGGTAGTATCGAAACGAAAAGAAGCGACGTTGCCGTTCCGCTTGTTATTAAGTGGCCGGTATCTTATCTACCGGATAAATTATCAGGAAGTTTGATGGTGAAACAGAAAAAAGTTATAACCAGCCTTTAAGGTCCATGTTCACCAAAAACATGACGGACGATTATCTAAAAACAGCTGTTTAAAACACATTTTTGTATGGGAATATGTCACATTGACAGCTGTTTTTAGATAATCAGGCTGTTAACTTCTCGGTGAACATGGACCTAAGTGGTAGATAGTCTTAACTATCAGATAACTAACCGACACTTTATCCGGAACCGGTGAAACTGGCCCTAATCCTTTGAACTTAAACTTTACCTTGCAAAAATTAATAAAGATTCTGTGATAAGATGAACTGCGGGATTCCTGAGCTAAAAAGTCACTTTTAATCAGAGTTGGAATAAAAACTTTTTTTTTTACATTTATAAAACAAACAGTTGAAAATGTTTTAAACAGGTGTTTTTTTTCCTAAATTATACTATTATTTTAAAAACTGCATGACAAATATTGATCTTAATTTAATACATCCTGTTCCGACGTTCATTTTTAGTAGGGAAATGCCCTAAACTTCACTTAAATTATGGGGAATACCCAAAAAATATTAAATAATAACGAATTACGGGGAAGTTCTGGGAATTCCCCGAGGGACTTTACCGATAGAGTGTATAAATAAAGCGGACTTTCTTTCTGATTTTTCCTAGTCCGGTTAAGTAAGCAACCTAAGGAAGTTACAACTACGAGTGGACATTTCTAAAAAAATCGTTATCAACAAGAAACTGTCTTTTCTTGTTGATAACGGTTGTGTGATAGATAAAGATAACATCTCTACCTTATTCAAAATAATAAAATGTCAAGTCCAGGGCGTAAAAAGCATCCAATATGGGAACGCTTCATATGGAATTAAAGTGCCTTATTAAATTGTTAAAAAGCCACTTTCATTTAGAAAAAAATGTTTAAACTTGATTAAATAAAAGAAATAAGGAAAAAAATAACTAGTATTCATTTATTTTTGCAACTAAAATTTGTTTTAAAACCTGTTTTTTTATAACGTTTTAAACATTGTTTGAAACATGTTTTAAACAATGTTTTTAAACAACTAATAAAAAACGATGTTTTATTTTAAACTGTTTTAAAAACTGTTTAAAACATGCCAACCCTGCTTTTAATACCAAATCAATCAATGTAAAAATCTGTTTGTTGGTAAGTGTTTCGTATGCGCGTATCCGCCTCCCCGTGCGCGATACGTTAGCGTCATGTATCAATAAAGGAGTGCGTTGTCGACCCACCAATTTTTTTACTTGTCCGTACATATCATTGACCCATCCTCATACATAAAAGTTTGCTCATGACTTTAGAATGGCTGGATTTATTTGATATTCCTAATAACAATGTCAGGGAACGAAAAATGAAAAATTTGAGATTAACTAGAAAGTCATTTATGTATGCGATAGATTATGCGCATTTTATTTTTGTTAAATCATTAGTTTATTTTTTTGGACAGAACAACTCTTGTTGGGTGTGTTAGCTATATTTTAGATATAAAAATTCAAGTCACTCAAAGTAAACGACAACTCACCACATTATCATCGGGAATAATTGAGAAGTACATATCCACAATCTGCGACAGCAGCGTCCTATTAGCATCATGTATCCTGTCGCACTCCAGACACTGTCGGATCCTGTCCATCTGCTGCACGAAGAGATGTTCCTTCTCCTCCTCGCGGAGCCGGAGCTTGGTGTGGCTGATGGCTGCGAAGGAGTCCGCCAGGCAGCGCTCCAGCGGCGCGCGGAGACTGTTGGGCGGCATGCCGCGGCACAGGATGGGGAGGATCTCGAAGATTAGGAGGGTGTCTGATTCCTGAAAGATTGCATAAGAATATGATATGATAGAATATACAGGGTGTAAATTACCTCATCACGAAGCCGTCAACCACGCATTCTGTACACCAAACTTAGTAACTTTACGCAAAAAAAAATTGTTTGGGGTGAAAAATCATGTTTTGTGGTAGACTCAATGTAACGCACTCAAAACATTGCGCTGATGGACGGATTGAATAGTATGAGGGTCGTGGAAGTGTTTGAATTCAAATTCATTTAAATTCAAATTCATTTATTGGTGTGATTTTTGGTACATTTTACATGAGATGTTAAAAATTAAAAAATAGTTCCTCAAAAATCTACCATAAAGGAAAAAAAAAAAAACCTCCAATAAAAACTTGTTTCAACTTTGACCCCCAATATCTTCGTAACTAGAAGGTTCCCAGGTATGGTGTAGAACAAAAAAATGATCGCAATGATGGGGAAAAAGTACCTTTCGGCTTCGTTAAGAGGTATTTTACACCCTTTTTACCATAAGGTAGAAAATACCCAAAGCATTAAGTCAATGTGTACAATATTATTTTTACATTATCAAGAAGTTTTAATAAATAAAATGATGTTGAATGAAAAAGTTCATTTAGAATTGAATGACTATGCCGTATGCGTATGTCTCGTTATTTATTTTGTAACGTCGATAAACCGTTCGTTATAAAATCAAAACCAAAGCATTTATTTCAAGTAGGCCAATTACAGGCACTTTTGAATTGTCGAAACAAAGATGACATTTAAATGTAGCTGCTGTCCCAGTCACAAGACATAAAAACTGTGGAAGTACTGTAGTTGCCCATTCCCTAGCGTAGATCTCTATGGACAAGAACGGGCAAGAAACTCCATGGACACTCTTATAAATCAAATTATTGTTACAAAATCTTGGTTAAGTACATCATTCATGTTGAGATGGTAAATTATATGAGAACAATGTAGCAAGATGTGCATGTTAAAAGTGTCCATAGTAAAAATAAAATAATTCATTAAAATAAGCCATGGCAACTAAGAGATGACCAGTCACAACTGACAGCGCCCGTTCACGAACATGACGCATGTATCAGCACCATTCAGCTCAACCATTTTGAAGGGAACTAAATGACCCGACACACGCGCCATCATCAACGAGACATTTCAGTGAGCATGACATACTCTCAACTACCATCGCCAGGGCACATTCAAGTCAAAAACTAAAGTAGGTTTCCAGTGAATGATAGCTTTCTAGTACACAGTACTCACACAATAAATATATCATTTAAGTAAATAAACATATCTATACTAATCTATACTAATATTATAAAGCAGAAGCGTTTGTTTGTTTGGTTGAACGCGCTAATCTCAGGAAGTACTGGTTCGAATTGAAAAATTATTTTTGTGTTGGATAGTCCATTTATCGAGGAAGGCTTTAGGCTATATAACATCACGCTACAATCATAAGGAGCGGAGCAGGAATAAAAAATGTTGCAAAAACGGGGATTTTTGTGTTTTTCTCTCTCTTATGTGAGGCAGACGAAGTTGCGCGGGTCAGCTAGTAATGACATATTTATTTCTCACCTCAGCAGTCCCCGCACTGACTCCTTGCAGATAGTTCTCCAAGATCCTCCTAGCTGACTGCGACACCTGAGCCTGCCGTGCAGCCAGGGTCACACACCCGCGTCTCCACTCCGACCCTCGGTGAAACACCTCCGGGATGAAGCACAGGTCGAACGGAGGGAGAGGCTTCGAGTACTCTGATGTAAGGGTCTGTAGGATGCAGAGGAGTACCGAATCGGGGAAGTCGTAGGAGGGGGTGGTCGACTGAAAAAAAAATAATTAATTAAGTAGCGAAACTTCACAGAGGAAAAGTAGCAACATCTATGTACGAACTAAAATCCTGTATTGTGATTCATAGGATGGTGAATTTTAGTTCGTATGTTGTTTCATATAATATATGCCACTGAAGAGGAGATACAATTAGACAGGTAATGCTCCGTGTCCACTATGTCGTGACGACAGATAATCGTGTTGTTTTAAGTGTCGTGATTTGTGTATTTAAATGGAAATGTTCACATAAAGGGTTTAAAACACCTCTTAACGAATCTGAAAGGCACTTGGTCTTCTCATCATTGCGACCATTTTTTTGTTCTACACCATACCTGGGAACCTTCTAGTTACGGAGATATGGGGGGTCAAAGTTACAACTTTTTGACAAGATTTTTTTGTTAGATTTTGACTATTATCACCTCCACGACTTCCGTACTATTCAATCCATTCATCAGCACAATGTTGTAAGTGCGTTACATTGAGTTCTACCACAAAACGTGATTTACAACCTCAAAAAAAAAGTTGTTTCCCAGCAATATTTTTTGCGTAAAGTTACTTAGTTTGATGTACAGAATGCTTGGTTAACGGCTTTGTGATGAGGTGGTTTACACCCTTGTATAGGACGATGCGACTACTGTCGTCCACGACTTTTGCCAACGATAAATTAATCGTCACGACATAGTAGGAACGGGGCCTACGGCTTTGGTTGTCTGACAAGAGACTAGTTTGTTTATTTTTTCTACTTCATTTGTTTTAACACACGAACCGCTGGACCGTGTAGCTACTTAGCTATTGGCCAAGAAAAATGTAGGAGATCTATGGATCTCCTACATTTTTCCGTTATTTTTTTTTCTTCGGATAGGTAGTCATCAAATGATTTCTCCCACTCTGGTTGGAACGAGAGGGAGTGTCAGACTTTTACTGACTAAAACCAATCCATGTTCCTTCCTCGCCCTTTATGTTCCGGAGCCACAGTATCTCTTTCGAACAGTCCCGCAGTCCCGGCAGGCTTCGGCCCTCGCCCTTGTCTCGGGCCCCTTCATTTTGCTGACATCTCATTGAGGCGCGCGTGGAACACGAACGCGCCGTCGACACGGCCTATTTGTTCAATACTGTCTTCATCACTTACCTGTTTCCTGAAGCACTCGACGAGTCCCCTGGCGACGCTGGTGACATGTAGATGTGCGAGACTGGCGGGCTCCTGGCGCGGGTCGTGCTGGTACACTCCGCTGCGATACCCTCGCACCTCCTTCTCAATCAGCTTCGAACAGAGGCGCTGGACTCCTTGTAACGCACTTTGGTTCGTGAACTTGAATACTTCTGGCCAGATTTCGCCTGAGAATAAACGGGTTTATGGACTTTTTGGTGAAACAGGGAGTGGTTTTGCGAGTGTTAGTTGTAACTGTTGTGAATTCTTACTTACATGGAACATAATCAAGGACTTCTTCAGGTTTTCTGGCGGCATCTGCCGGAGTCTTGCAGAATGATGCTGGCAGTTTTACAGTCTTTCTGTATATCTGCCGAAAAATAAGTAAACGGATATTAGGGTTTAGCACTATTACCGAGTTCAGGCCATTTTCTATAACTCCCTTACGTATAACGGTCAGCTAATATGCCTACTCTCGTAGCTTTCGTTGTTACTTTATTCTCTCATTTTCTCTATTTACTTTAATTTTAATATATATTTATAGTCATCATCATTCTCTTGCCCTTATCCCAATTTATTTGGGGTCGGCGCAGCATGTCTTCTTCTTACATACTCCTCTATTTTTTGCCATCTCATCAGACATATCATATCTTACCATATCCTTCTTAACACAGTCCATTCATCGTTTCTTTGGTCTTCCTCTACTCAAATACCCATCCACATTCATGCTCAAAACTTTTTCACGACGTTTTCCTCATTCCTCCTCATCACATGCCCATACCACGATAACCGATTACCACACAACTTTTCAGTCAGCTACGCCACTTTCAGACTTCCTCTAATATGTACTCATTCCTTACTTTATCCATTCACGTAACACCACACATCCCCCTTAGCATATTATTATATGTTAATATATATTTATAGTATTTGATATAATTATATGTATAGTATTTTATATATGCTTGTAGTTGTAATAAAATTATTCGTGAAGTTTCAGGAATGACACCTACCACTGCTTGTCTCTGCATCACCTAAAGGTTGACTGGTACAGAATGTCATTGGCATTAAGTCCGTTTTTGTACTTTGTGCTTGAAGTGTTAAATAAATAAATAAATAAAAATCAAAGAAAGCCTTTCTGTGCTGTTTTGTTTCTTCTGGTCGATAAACTTAATGTCTAACAGACAGAGATAGCACCCTACCGATTAAGTTATTGAAAATGGCCTTTAGTGATTCGTTGATTTCGTCTATTGTTTAACTTTATTAGGTACTAGCTGACCCACGCAACTTCGTCTGCGTCACATAAGAAACAAAAACGAAAGAAAAAAAAACCCGTTTTTGCAACATTTTTCATTCCTGCTCCGCTCCTAATGGTCATAGCGTGATGTTATATAGCCTATAGCCTTCCTCGATAAATGGACTATCCAACGCAAAAAGAATTTTTCAATTCGACCCGGTAGTTCCTGAGATTAGCGCGTTCAACCAAAGAAACAAACAAACAAACTCTTCTGCTTTATAATATTAGTATAGATAGTATAGAATTAGTATAGATATAGATTTGTTTTCAAAATAAGTTTACATTGATGAGAAAAGCTGGTCTCTGACAATTTTGCAAGGACAATTTCACAAGGCTTCTTTACAACTGAGAGTATACCGGGTCTGCGCAAGATGAAAGAAGGAAGTGGGAACCAAGTTACTATTAATTATTGTGATAAATCAATAGATATCTTTTCCACAACACTTCAAAACTAGTTACTTTTTTATTTCACCTTTATGTTTACTGTATGTCTAAACCTATCCACTGTTGAAAGTGTTATTTCTGCACTATTAATATAATTTTATTTTTGTTATAATTTTGCATGCTGTGTTTATTGCATCATATTGTACACTAACTATACTATGCTTGAATCATCATATTGCTTGTATTATTATGATAAACAGTGTAACAATTGTAGCCAATAAATAAATAAAGTAATCTAAAATAAACTTTATCTTAATTGTATAAGGTTGATTTTAACTAAGCGTTCTATGAAGGCGTTCCATGATTTTTGTTCACCCAAAAAGTGGTCAACGCGCCAAAAGAAAGAATGCAGTTCAAAAACTCACCTCAGGCACATCAATGAGCTTATAATCATCAATCTTGTATGTACCGAGCGCGTCACACGCCGCCTGCACGACGTCGGGCTGGTTGCACTCGGCCACCAAGCTCCACAGCTTGCGAACTGCTTCTGATACCAGCTTGTCGTACTCCGCGCTCTGGACGCGCAGGGATGGCACCTCGCTTAGAAGCTTGCAGATGCTGGAAATGAGCCAGTGTTGTATTGCATTGTATGACAGGCTGGTGTCCGCAACTCTCAACTCCACGTATAAAACGCGTATTTGCATACGGAACCACGTGGGACAGTGTTAAAGCAAGAAAGTATTACACATATGATGATAACATAAGTATACCGCTACATACGAACTACGCTGACGTATCCTATCCCATTGTGATATCAGAGTTATCCGCGCGATTAACCGACTCAGAAACCAGACAACAGCAGTCAGACAGTATCCCAGCAGACACAACATCCGACAGGAAAACAGATTCAACATTTTTTAATTAAATGTGTTTTACATCTCTTTATTAATTTAGCCATTTATGTACCATATAGCTTGTTCGACCGTGCCCACTATATCATAGAAGCGTAGCTTATTTCTAAAGAAATCTCTTCCAGCATACCTGCGAAAGGACAGTAGACGAAAATTTTAGAAAAAAGATTTGTTACCTGATCTGCACACTATGCCTGTTATCCCTCGCCAGCTTGGGCTGCAAGGCAGTCCACGTGGTGTGTGGAGCTAAGGCGGCGCCACGCCACAGCAACGCGAGCGACTCCACGCACACACTCGTCGCCACGCTGCCTGACTTGTCCCCGCAGCGGTTCAGGATTGAAGATATTACGGAGACTAACTCCAGGCCATGACTTGTGGGACTATGGGAAACAAGATATTTGTGAATTATGGGCTGTGTTCAGTTCTATACCTACATAGTTCATTACAGATTTGGAATTTGCGATAAACTAGTTAAAAAGCCTCAATTATGAAATTAAGCCATTGTCAGAAGATGATTGGGCAGGCCCTCCGTACATTCACATTTCACGCGCTTTCCCATGTAATAGGAGCGAGAAAACTTATCCTGATCTAGAAATGGAACTCCAGACGTTAAATGCTGCGGCGTTTCTAGCACAACAACGAGGCAGTCCGTATGATCTGATGAAGCAAAAATTAAGGATTCTGGGAAGAGCATTGCATTCAATAAAGACACAAGTTCCATAAAACATAGAATAAATACATACCGTATCTCACAGATCCTCTTGACTGCGACTGCCTTAGCGATGTCGAGTTCCCATTTCAATTCATCTTGCTTGCCTATGCCAGAGTCTACTAGCATTTCTTGGAGATACGGGAAACATCGCACCTGAATTTGTTAAATCAAACATTAATTACAAATAAGTTGGTAACTAAGCAAGGCTTTTCATACCGTAAAACATAATGAATTGTTCACACAAGTTTATGAATTAAATATTCTGAAATTAGAATACAATGTATACAGCTCTTGTTATTTATTTTCTCGTAGACATATGAAACGCAGAGGCTTTACCCCAGTAATACTACTTAGTGGGTTGTTTCTAAATTGGCGTACTACAGGGTAGAATACTAAGTCCTTAACTAAACTGAAACCAATTTGTAATATTTAAATACCTGTGTTTCTGCTAAACTAGTGTACAACATGATTAGGAATGACGTTGGTGCTCCTTTGTTGGCCTTTATTTTGTTCAGCACGGATACTATTGTTGGCACGTTTTCCTGAAAATGTACAAATACTAGAGACGCAAAGTAGCCCAAAAAAAAATTGTTACTGTTATGAATGGGTCTTTTACATCGGCATTATGATTCAATAAAAGTAGATTTACACAACGTAGACAAATGCCTTGACAGCTAGTTTCACATCGAGTCGCTCCCAGAGCAATATTTTTCGTAGAAAGCGAAACAACCACGGGAGTTTACAGATAAAAGATATAATTTAAATAATTATTCCTACCTTAGTCTTCGCCATCAGCGGCAGCGCCCTCAAACACTCTAGCCTCACACCCGGACACTTATCACTAGCGATCTTATACACCAACAGCGGCAATACTTGCACAGACACCTCTTTCTTGTACTCCACAATTCCAACTACTATCTTCAACACTTTCACCACTACTTCTTCATACCAAATCTCTTTACGTTTCTCCAAAAGCATCCCGAGGAGAAAAGGTAACAACTCTAGTTTGACACTTTCATTTACTGTAGCAATAGAGTCTAACCAGCTTTTTAATTTATCCGGGTTATCCCTCATTCGTTCCCAGTTTTGATTCAACTTGAAGATTATAGACAAATGGCTATCTGTGTAGAGTAATGCTTGGAGTGTCTTGTTTGCTTTCAGGTTCGGTGTATGCAGGCGTGTGTCATCTTTATAATTGTCCTGGTATGTGTCTAAGATTTTTGAGGCTACTTTAAGTGCTGAGGCTGTGAGGTACGAGGGCAGGTTCAGCCATTGAAGTGAGAGGGCCACAAACACGTTGAGGGAAATTGAAGAGTACTCGTATTTGCTGATTATGTTGAGACCTGTGGACAAGAGTTGTAGTTATTTCTTTGGAAAATATCCTAGTGTATTTCTATGGAACAGGTGGCAACAGAATATTTGGAGACCTATGTTTAGCAGTACTTTATCTATGTGTTATCCACAATCTGCGCTTCAAACATTACAATATTAAATAAATCACGTCTGTGGCCTGTATTTACCGAAGAGGAAGGCAGACATGTTTGCGCAAAAAATATTGCTGGGACATGGCTTTTTTTTTGGGGTGAAACATCATGTTTTATGGTAGAACTCAATGTGACGCACATAAAACATTGTGCTGATGGATGGATTGAATGTATAGTCCAGGGATTGTAGAGGTGTTTAAGGAAAATATCGAACAATAAAAAATTGTATTAAAAAAGGCAATTTCCTTTGCCTTTTTAAGTCGGTGACAAAAAAAAACTAAATCAATCAAACAAAGGTCACCGACTTCTGAAGCTAAAGTTATTTTTCACTTTTTTTTGTGTGAAGTCGGTTATATTTTTTGCAAAACAGTTTTTAGGTAAGGTATGGTGTAGTACAAAAAAATGATCGCAATGACGGGGAGAACAAACAGTACTTTTAGGATTCGTTAGGAAGTGTTTTACTCCCTTTATAAGGAGTTCGTTTTTCCACATATTCTCCCCTTAAACAATAGAAAGTGTTGAAAGTTGCAGAAAGGGACTTTTGTCACTTAAATTAATTGCTCTTCATAGAATAAATTCACGAGCAAGCAGAAGCTAGTATCAAATAAACTCACACAAGTTAAACAGCTCATGTAGGTATAACGCAGACGTATCAGCGAGGTTCTCAGCTAGCAGCATCACCGTGATGCCGGCGACAGTGCGTAGTTCCGGCGCGTCCAGCGCGAAGCAGCGCTCTATGAGGCTGTAGCAGGAGCGGGGATCACGTCTGCGGAAATCAATTAGGAATAGTGAGAACTAGGTGATGAAAACGGAAACAACTTATGACTGACACCAAAAATTACACAAATATTATGAAAAAAACCCTTTTGTTTTAGGATGGGAAATCATCAAATGACTTCTCCGTGTCAGACTTTTACTGACTAAAACCCATCCATGTTCCTTAAATTCCTCGCCCTTTATGTTCCGGGGCCGCGGTATCTCTTTCGAATAGGCCCGAAACAAACCCTATCTTATAATATTCAAAGCCCTCTAGATAGACAATAACATACACCTGGGCCCTGTTTAATAAACGTTAAAAATTGTAATGGTATTTTACAAGTTTTAAATCTAAAAGTTTCTGTTTAATAAAAATTACAACTTACAAATTTACATTTATATTTCGGTTTAATAAACATTTTCATTTTACAGGTGACAATTATTTTAAGGTTTATTAAACAACGCTTGTCATACAATTTTGCAAATATGTCACTTATTTACAAAATTGTTGGATTGTAATGTTTATTTAAACAGGGTGATATATCTCTCACCGTCGCCATCTCATGCTAAAGTAATGATTTCCTTGAGTACTTTAAGTGAGAAATGCTTTTTATATTGTGTCTGATACTGTGACATCTTCTAAACTAACGTTAAATGTTGTCACATGGTACTCCCTTGATTTTCCTAAAAGTTTTTGTCCGAAAATCATTATCCATAACACGTTTGCTATAAACTTCAGTAACCATAATGTTCAAAACACCGAAATCATGTTTTACATAACTAACTGTACTTCTAATACTATTTTGTCATAATATTGAATACTATAATAATTGAATCTCCTAATTTTACATGACATAAAGTCGTATGTCCTAAGTATTGTATCACATAATGTGTATAATTCCGAATGGTCATATATAAATTGTTAGTCGCTAAAAAAATCCCTATAAGTTAGGTTTTAATGACAGAAACGATTTGCTGTAAATCCGACTCCATGCAGTCTTGTCTGCCCTACCCCAAGAGTGTTATTTAAAATCGCGTAGGCGCGGAGGGGCGAGGCGGGCCGCGAGTTGAGGAGCAGGTGGTTGTAACACTCGCCGCCGCGGCTGAGGCTGGCCGGCGTTTGCCGGCCAGCAAGCCGAAGCTGCGGTGGTGAGCGTTAAACCTATCTGCGACGATAAGCTCGCGTGAGGCCGCCGGAGCCCCACAGCGCCGGAGCCGTGACAGAAACCATGCCTGCTGCATGATGCTTGCTCATTTGCATGCTACATGCTTGCTTGCATGCTGTATGCTTGCTTGCATGCATGCTTGCTTGCTACATGCTTGCTTGCTTGCTGTATGCTTGCCGCACGCTTGCTACATGCGTGCCGCACGCTTGCTACATGCGTGCCGCATGCTTGCTGCATGCTTGCTTGCATTGCAGGACAACGCCTACATACGATTAAACATTTACTTAGAATAGGACTTATGACTTTTATTGAAAACGATTTTATGTCTTTTGTATATTATTGATTGTAATACTTATGACAAACGGATTTAGGGCCTATTATATTTAGGGATTTCAACTTTATGGCATATGATATTATGTGATTTAAAGTCCGGGTAAATTATCATTCGGATGAATGATGATTATGACAAAAAATGTTATGTCATTTTAGATTATGGATTAAAAAGTTATATCTTCTGTTAGTTGCCACTGTCACAGCACTGTATGTGGCGCTACAGCGTTCGATTATATACATACTGCAGCTTGATGAGTTGGCTGGATAGTCGGGCGAGCATGGGCAGTAGCGCCATCACGTGGTCGCGCTGCACCTGATACACTGCTGCCTCTGTCACAGCGCTGTATGCAGCGTACGAGCGCTCTATTAAAGCTGGGTTGCAGATCTGTAGAAAAATTGTGCATACAGTGTTCAAATTTGGCGAACCATGTCTGCTAGAACGCATCATGACACATTGGCTAGAGTCATCGCACATTGGGTGTCAGAAAACGGACGTCATCGCCGATTGAAGCATCAACAAACAGAGGCATTATAAATTGGAAACATAAGTGGCCCAGGTGGACTACATTTAGTGCATAGTGGAGAATTATGGTGTAGACCTTTGCCGAGTAGTAGGACAATAAAAAGTTTGAATTACCAAAATTGAAAGCTACTTAATAATCTAACTACAAACTATAAAAAGGGCATCAAAAAACCCCTCCTCAGCTATTCATTGTATGGCAACACTTAGCCTCTGGCCAAGGTAAAAGCCAGCCCTTGGGTCGCGGGAAGCATCAACTAGGCGTTTTGAATTTTTCCTTGGCTATGGCCATTCGGACTCCATGGAATTTCCCAAATGAAATTATCTTAATACCTGTTGACAACTTAGGCAAGCCAAGAGTAGAGAAGTCTGCGCAGTTGTTGGTGGCAGACTGAGCAGTAGCTGCCAGGGTCTGATGCTACTGTCCCTCTGAGGATGGCATGTTAGCCAGAGGAACACTGGCCTTAACAGCTCTAAGCTGTTCGATGATACACTGGAACAGAGGATTAAGATAATGTGTGGCAAGTAAAAACTTGACATTTTGTTTGTTTGCTTGTTTGTTATGATTTAACTTGAGAACTACTCAACTGATTAAAAAAAATTGAAGATTAGCTGAGCTGTCACAATTTTCGTGGGCGAAGTGCTTTTACACAGGAGGAAAGAGCTTGCATATTGCTTTATCTCATTTACTATGGTTAAATTTACATTGTGTTGTGACACAATTTTTTTTACTATGACTGTTTTCTTGGGGTAGTTCCAAGCATATCAGGTCTTGAGTTCAATTACCAGGTTGGGCAAAGTGTTATTGGATTTTTCAAGAACATCATAAGGAATATCTTAATGGCAGCCACGGAATCTGGATTCATGCCTGTCTGATAGCCAAAGGCTCGACCCTTATTACATGGTACTTAAGCATAACTGGCAAATGTGGTTGTTCTTTTAGATACACTTCTACTTAATCCTATAGTAAATAAAAGCATGTTATTAGCTCTACATACAATATCAACTTACATATAATCAGGGTGTGTGCACAGCGCATGCATCTGGGCCAGTACATCATCTTCTGCTTCTTTCTTCTTCTCCAGCACAGTGATGAACGGATGCTGCGGAGACTTGAGGGTGAACTGGCACTTGTACTGGTGACCAGGTACAAGACGTGATTTGAGGTTCAGGATTAGGAGACCAGCCATTGTGGATATTATTGCTGAGTAGTTGCTGAATAAATAACGCACATAATAAAATAACAGAAAAATAAACCCAGTTTTTTTCAAAACAGACAATTGTTTTACTAAACACACTTGTTGGGGTCTGAATACCCTGAACATTTTACATAGAGCGACTTTTTCTGAAACACACAGAGGTCACAGTTTCTTTGATAATCTTGTTAAACTCATATGCATCAGGCAGATTAATGTCTGGGACGGTTTTTTGATTAAAATTATACTTACTGTGTACTTGGCAATAAGGTCACTACTGTGGACATCGTATGTGCAATTTCTAGGACCCCAAGTTCCACCAGCGCCAGAAGACCCTGACATGCTGTCAAGCTCACCCTAGCGTCCTTAGAAGAACATTTCTCTCTAAGGAACTTCAACTCTTCATTTTCATTCACAAATCTTTGCCTTTCTGTCGGCTTGTACTTTGATTTGATAGTGGATATAAGCTTGTCGATTGCGTTGACTATCAAAACGCTATTGTTAGTGTTTAATTTATATTCGATTTCATCCATTTTATGTGTATTTTTGTTATAAATTCTCTGTTTCTATGAATATTCACCACCGGCACTGAAACAGCTGGCGTTCGCGTTGACACTTTGCTGTCAGCTGTCAATCTGACTGACATGACTGACATAGGCCGCGTTCCGAGATAGGCTGTAAACGTTTTGAGTGTCCATAAACCCGTTCTGAATTAGTGTGAGCGCGATATCAATGTTCCTTGAATAGTCATAGATGACGTCATGACATGCGCCATCTTGCGATTATAACGACCATGCTCCAAATAAATATTATCACCGTGAGCGATATCAAATAACCTGATGACAGCAGTTCTTAGCTGTCATAATCGTGAAATCTTTATCAGAACGCAAAATATTGATGTGAGCGCTGTGAGAGATTATTTCGTATCTCGGAATGGACCCATACTGCAAAATGTTTCGTGGTTTTATTTTTCTTTGTGATCAATCACGCCTTAGAATGTATAAACAAAAAAACGAATTAAGTTATTCACTGCCTTTATTTTGTCATTTTTCATTCTAAATCTAGCCATTTGTCTCGTGAGGTTGGTCTAGATTTTAGAAATAACTACAAAGCCAAACACAGAACCTCTGCTTTGGTCTGACTTCTGGCAACTTTTTGCTGTCAAGTGTCATCTGGCCAATGTCAAATATCACGTTCCGTTTCAATATTCGGTAATTTGGTACGATCTTAGCATGATTTTGTTAAAACTAGTTCCAATTTTTTACTCTAGTGCTGTAAATCTGATAATCTGGAACTCGTGGATTAAAAGCGAAGCGGTATTGGGGCTTGGCAATTTATTTATTGAAAATATCAAAACATTACTTGAAATACACAAAAACTATTGTAAACATGTCGACGCCCCCAAGAGAGACCATTCAGAAGCAAATTCAGCAGGACTGGGCGAACAGGGAATACATAGAAGTAATAACAGGCAGCATAAAGAAGATCACAGATTTCCTAAATTCATTTGGTACGTTATTGTTCTAATTATTATATTTTGACCAATTCAGTTTGCTACGCTTGAATATGAAGCAGTTACAAAGTAGCGTTGACTATATTTTTAAAAGTTCAGTGTTAGATTGGTGAAACTTGCAGTGTTAAGATCCTGTCAATCGTTATCCTGAGAGGATTATCATCTCAGTGGTGATTCATTGATTCGGATACAAAATTTGTGTACATTTTGGTATGATCCAATCATAGATCATAAGTCAACAGTAATAGCTGAAGCAAGTTCCTGTTTTAAAAATGCATTCTTTGTTTTCTTTTCCTGCTAACCATTTGAATGACCTATTGCTTTAAGGAAACTAACACACTAAATGTTTAAAATAATGGTGTTTGTAAATATTTTATTTCTAGAGGAAATCTTTATTTACAGATATGTCCTGCCGATCCCGCCTTGCCACACTGAATGAAAAACTAACATCATTGGAAAGGAAGATTGATTACTTGGAAGCTTGTGTAAGTATTACATGTTACATACTTCTAGTCTAGCAACATCTCTGACATCAAAAATAATCATCCATAACTAGAACATCCCTTGAAATAGAATTCAATAACTAATCAATATTTTCCAAATTTTACAGCCCTTTTTCTTCTTTATTAATTTAATAGAAAAGTTATTGACTATGCAACACCTTCCAACAATCCCAATTATTTGGGTACAATTTCTAAATCAAATAATAATAGGGTAAACTATATAGTTATTGCCCGGTTAAGGGATTGATAGTCGTTTTTGCTTCTTATTATATTTATTGATAATAAAATCAAGTAAAATTGTTGTTTTTATGGAACTACACCATATTTTTTATAGGAAAATCAGTCATTTATTTCTCTACCTTTGGAAATAAAATAATAAAAAATCAACAAAAATAAAACCTCTAAAATCACAGTAATTGTCCAGCAAACATAGTAATTGTCATACATAATTAACAGTTATTGCCCACCTAGCAGTTATTTTTAATTAATGTTTTATTTTAATAAAAATACTTAAAAGTTAAGATCTCTTCGAGCCTGGATTATTCTTGTAGCATTGGGGTACAAAGCTATCAACTCAATTTGCAGATGCGTGCATAACTGGCTTAGATGATAATTTAAATGTGTTTTATGGCCATCAACATACAGAATGACAGGAAACTCGACAGATTTGCTCACTAAGTAAGGATGAAAAACATTAGCTATAAATTCGTAAAATACTTCACTGGTCATCCAACCATTATCTGATTTTCCAGTACCCCATCCTTCTGGTATAGATTCGCACATTTTTTCAGGTAGTCTCTGGTAAGGATATACAATAAACGGGCAGCATACGTCACCTGCAGCCGAAAACGTGAATAATACCGTACTAGACATAGACTCTTTCGCGTTAGAATGTTCGATATTATAAACATTTTTAGAGCCTTTTTCTGCTATAACAAGTCCTGAACTTAAGCAAATCTGAAAATTTGTCTCGTCTGCATTGAAAACTCTGCTGGGTTGGCTGAGAACCTCAATAAAACCTTTTTCATCAGCATACGAACGTATCTCATGAAACCATCCCCTTATGTCTTTTTCGGAAACACATGAACTAGCTTTTGTGACTCCTTCCGAAGTTCTGATGCTTAACTTTGGGTGTCGCTTTAAAAAAGCCTTCCACCATCCAATGCCAGGCCTGTTATTAGTGAAAGGATTTGGTCTTGGGTTATCAATCAAGAATTTTTGTACGCTGTCCAAAACATCGTCTTTGTTTTTGGGAAAACCTTTTCGAGCAGATGTAATTAACCAATCTTCAATAACCGATTCTTCGGTTGAAGTCAAAATTATGGCCCGGGTTATGTTTGTAAAACCGAAGAGTTGATCTCGGGATACCGTACTTTTGAGAAATTTGGCGATCTGACAATTGCTGTTCATTATTTTGAACTTCAGCTATTGCCTTCTGAAGGTTTTCTTGAGAATATTTTAATTGTGTGGTAATCGGTTGTCGTGGTATGGGCATGTGATGCGGAGGAATGAGGAAAATGTCGTAAAAAAAGTTTTGAGTATGAATGTGGATGGGTATTTGAGTAGAGGAAGACCAAAGAAACGATGGATGGACTGTGTTAAGAAGGATATGGTAAGAAAAGAAGTGTCTGATGAGATGACGAAAAATAGAGGAGTATGGAAGAAGAAGACATGCTGCGCCGACCCCAAATAAATTGGGATAAGGGCAAGAGAATGATGATGATTTTAATTTTGGCATCTTTGGCATTCTGAAAGAAACAATTTACAAAAATAGAAAAATAAAAAGGATAGATATACAACTATTGACCGGGCAATAGCTGTATCTATTGTCAGTGGCAATTACTAAATATTGATATGGCAATAACTGATATTGTTAGAATGTTGGTACAGTGATTGCCCACCCCATTTTAAAACGTTACGAAAGAAATAACGGTTTTAATAAGTAGTTAGATAGGCACTTCAATATCTTTTCTATCGAATGTCATTAATCACAAAACACTTTTCATAGAAAAAGCTAACAAATAATGCAATTTTGAAACAACTGTCCTTAAGAAAAATCACAAGAAACTTACTTTTTTTTGTCGAGCTGCAAACCTGTTACTTTGAAATCAGTTTTGACATTTCAAAAATAAAATGTTGCCAGTTATTGAAATTTAAAATTCTACTGTATAAATAGTAGTAATATCTATGGTTATTTAATTTATACCAGTCCCTTAAAAAAATACCAAAAAACGTATTGCTTCTTAATGTTGGCAATCACTATATGCTGGGCAATCACTATAGTGGTTACCCTAGCACTCTTAACAAAAAAAATTGAACAAAACAAAATTTTTAACAGAAATGCCAACCTGGAATTCAAACCCAGGAGCTGAAACTAGTGGACGGAACAAAACCAGTAGAACTATAGAATTAGTACAATTGTAAGCTAATCTAGTGAAATTTTATAGTTATTATGTAGTTTTAAACATTTTTTTTTCTTATTTTTAAGTTTGATCTCTAAGTATGATTAAGTAAGAATAAAATTTAAAAAAAGATTCTCATCAATTAGCCATAGTTTTTAATTTATATTTCTTTAAAAGTGTAAATAAGTCAATAAAAATGCACTTATAAAACCTTTAGTTCCATGCAATCTTAAAGCACAAGATACTCAAAGTTTTTCTCACACTTAGCATACACTATCAGAATACTGTTACAATGCGGGGCAAAGTCCTCTTCTCATACATAGAAGGCACAAGCATTGGTCAACACGCTTGCAAAAGGCAATTTTGAACACCTAACATTGGTTATATAAACAAATAAAAAACAACTTTTCAGTTATTTTCACAATTTTTATTTCTTTTCAGGTAACTAAAGGTGAAACACTGACATAATCTGAATATCATAAGTTATAATTATTTAAATTAATATTCCATGAGATTTTAAGGATTTCCATTTTTTTATATCATAATAAATACTTGTTTAAAGTGTAGATTAGATTAGGTATATTTAAGTATACAAAATTCTTATACCAATATGTATAATATTTTAGAGTATTAAACAGTTGCTGTAATGTAAAATGAGTTTTTTATGTAAAGTTTATTAGCAATTAATCTATGTATGTTCAATACAATGTTATAATTATGCGCAAAAGCACTGCCCCAGTTAAGCAGTAAGTCAATACTATATGTTTATTATGTGACTGCTTTTACTGTAATTATATGTATTCAAAAAAATTTTTGTATTTTAGTTTTATACATACTTAATCGAGTCACAAAAATCTTCAATCAAATCAAATCAATGTATATTTTCTTTAGTTAAAATTAAAAACTATTTTGAAGTACATAAACACCAAAATAATTTATCAACTTAGCATAAACAAAACAAACCCTATTACGGGAACATTAATACCAAATTCTATTGCTTTCTCGCTTCATTGATTTAGAAAAACAAGAACAGGACCTATTTTTTAATACTATATCTTCTCCAGTAAAATAGCTACGCCTTGACCACCACCGCAACTTGATGCTGCAATTCCTCGTTTTAAATTACCCCGACTGAAAAAAAACCAGATACGTATTTTGATTAAATCAAGTCTTTTATTTTATGACAGTTATGTATAACAAATTTATAATCTATTGCTTTCTCACTCTATCGTGATTAGAATAACAAGGACATAATAGTATCTATGAAGTGTTCAATATTTCTGGGCATTCATTCGATATTATTGTAGAACTTACCTAAGTTCATGTACTAGGTGAGTAGCCATTCTAGCACCAGTTGCAGAGATGGGGTCCCCTAAAGCCAGAGCTCCGCCGCTAACGTTCATTTTACTTAGATCCAACTTGAGTTCTTTGGCTGCGATGAGAGCTTGGGATGCGAAGTTTTCGTTTATCTATAACATTAGAAAAGTAAGGAGATAACCTGGCTAGCAGTGTCTTTTAAATCTGTTCAAAATTATTTCTAACTGCTGGAAAGAGGAATCGGAAATATTTTTGAAACGGGAATGCGTCTTTTATTATGCTTTTTTCCAGAGGAAACTCTCCCAGTTGAAATCTTTGTTTCTTTTAGGCAATACGTTATCGTGTGAATGCAGTTATAGTCATACTCCAAAACAAACAAGTTTTTTTACCTCAAATAAGTCCACATCATCAACTGTCAGCTTCTGTTCATCAAGCAGTTTTCTCACAGCGTGGACTCCTCCGATCCCTGCATCCTTGGGATCTACTCCCACACACGTCCACCCAACTACTCTGGCTAGCGGTCGGAGGTCATGACTCCTTACTGATTCTTCAGCAGCTATTAGAAGAGCTGCTGCACCATCTGCTGGGGCCTGTGAGTGGCAGATTGTTGGGGAAAACATTTTCTTTGATGAGAAAATAGAAGTAGCTGTGATTCTCATCAGATGCGGAGTTAAAGGAGCGACAATGTGAAAAGTATCTGATGACTATATTAATTGCTACTCATATTATTAACAGTCGTAAGGCAGTGTCGTAGGTTACCGGTGCACCACAGAATTTGAACTACCGTGGGGAACATTATTAAGCATTCTATTGTGTTAGATTTACAACGTCAGCACCGAAGGTTTAATAAATTCAACATCCTATGCCCCATACGACATATCTCCACCGTCGAGTAGAAAGTTACTGTTATTCTATCAATATCGACATTCTTCGACTATAGTAAATCAAGAAGATCCTAAAAACTTACGGAAGTATTACCAGAAGTCAAAATCTCTCCATTTTCTATTAAGGCTGGCAATTGTCTCAAATCTTTACTTTTTATCAGTGTTTGCGAAGGTTGATCTTTGTCCACTACTATTTGCTTCTTCTTGAGAGTCACTGTTATGCTGACTAACTCTTGCTCAAATGCTCTTGATTCTTCAGCTGAAATATAATTTCTAGTTTAAGGACTTCTTGGAGACAAACCTTACTCTCGTGAATGCTGCCCGAATGAGCTGCCAAACAACAGTATCCTCTTTATGTTCCCTTTTCAATAAATTCGGCCACTGCTGCTAGTTATAGGTATCTCCCTAGTTGAGCCGTAATATCCTGTGTCCCGCCTTCAAACTTCAGTCTCTCCCCACCGTTTTAGTTAACCGGTGCCCGCTCCCCAATAATATTTGACCTTTAAATTAAGGAAACGGTACCTGCTTTCCATTTCAATTGACTCTGTACAGCAAACTCATCAACATCTTCTCTGGTCACTCCATATTTCTTTGCTAAGTCCTCTACCATCTTCTGCATCGTCAGGCCAGTATAGTTGTCAGGAATCTGCTTCTGTATGTGGTCTTCCAATCGATATGATGCGCCTAATGCTGTTCCGAAGCGAACTTTTCTTACAAGCATTGGTAATGAGGACATTAGATCTGTTCCACCTGCTAGGGTGATCTTTGATGTGCCTGTTATGATGTCCTGTAAAAGCAAGCTTTGATGAATTTACTTTACTGTTAATGTTATTGAAGAAAAAGCTTGGGGTTATCACACCGCCAACATCTAAATTTTGGGCTGTTGCATAAAAAAATCTAATAGATGAATCCAATCACTCTGCCAGACCAGGGTATAGCACCCAGGACCTTTGGTCCTACATATCTTCTGTTCGGTAGTGTCTGTTTGCCATGCCATAATTTATGCACCTCTGTTTGCGCTCGCACTTTGCACACTGTATCTTCCGCGTCGTTGATCGGTCTCCCCTTTTTCGATATTCGGTCAGGGTGACATTTTATTAAGATTACTTTGTCCCAATTGAGTAATTTAATAAATGTTTAGTTCTGCGTTAAATACTCTCTTACCACGGCACTGTTGATGATAACCTGTAGTCCAGTCCCGCAGGCCTTACTGATGCCCAGCGCTGGACTACTGATGGGCACACCAGTGTATATGCCGCAGTACCGCGGCGTCTTTCCACCATCACATTGGCTTAACTGAAAACAACGTCGTTCCGAATTAACATTGGTTTTTCATACTGATGAAATGACCAAGAGTAAGGTGTGTATTTAATGTGGACTTTAAACTCAAGACTAAAAAACATCTGGTTTACGGACAACGTCATCATCATCATCATCATCATCATCATCATCAAAAGCCCGTCTTTAGCTACTGCTGGTATTAGGCGTAGCTCCATTTTACTTGTGCCAATTCACACGTTTCTGTGCCAGCCTTATCCATGTCTTAGCCGCAATTGCAAAAAATTCTGCTCATCTTTAATAGCCTACCTACTGCTCAAGCAGCCTGCAGGAGCAGATACTGGAATCTCTATATTAGGTGTCTTCTGCCTACCGTTCCAAGGGATAATTGCGTTTTTGCAATAGAACAGTACGTACAAAATTAACGTTTCCAACGATGGTATTGTCAATGAGAGAAGGATCCACGTTGGCTGAACAAATAGCTTCCTTCGCCGCAGCCGCAAACACATGCGATGCTTGCAACTCTCGTAGAGCTCCGCCATAGTGACAAAATGGCGTCCTTTTCGCGCCAATTATGAAAATAGCTGTAACTTATTAAATATTTTTAATCAAGGTTTACACACAAGTTGTGGATTAAATATCCCAATAACATGATCTCAAAATGACTATGCAAAATGAAGATTCCTCTATGAGAAGTTTTCGATGCACCTGTGGATGGTACACCGCTGACTGATCCTTCGAAAATTACAAGCGTTATGTTATGTGCGTAGGTATGTAATTAAATATAATAATAATAAAAGAGAATGTGTCAAAACAATAAAATATTATAATAATAATATAATAATAATAATATTTATTTATTACCACAAAGTTCACGTACATTGCGCACTGTTTACAGATTAAAGTTATTAAATTAGCATTTCAAAATAAGTACAATGAGTTCAACCCTGTCCCCTAAACTAGGCTAGGCCTGTATCTTAGGGGGCAGTGTCCGGCTATGGGATTATGCTTATATAATTCTATTGTGGCAGACGTGCCAGTGGACTGTGTGAAGTGGGCGTTTAGGTAAATGATCTTGTGGTAATCTTGTTTTGTATCAAAAACTCTAAGACTTACCTACAACCTTACCTTTTGTAGGTAAGGTTGTAGGTAAGTAATTTATAACCTAACAAACGGAAATCCAATAAACATCTTTGTATTACTAAACAAACAACTGATAAAACAAATAACAATTTAATCTAATCTCGACTTTAAATCTTGAGTGTCAAAGTCCATAATCGTAGCGCGAATTCAATTCTTAAGCTCCTCTATAAATCAGCAAGTTATCGATGAAAATATTGATAATTTGAAACAAAAATCGATTACATAAAACGTACCTTTAGTTCCCGTCGCCATCTTGAACTAAGTTCAAAAGAAACAAAAATATAATACGAATGAAATGAAACGTGTTTTGAATGAAACTTGTATTCGTACACTAAAATGATGATAGACTGTGTTATCAACACAAGTAGGTACATACCTACATAATGTTGATATGAAGATATTAAGCATGTATTCCGAGGATCAACATCCATTTTAAATGCCAAGATAGTAGGTACCTAGTCATTTTTTAACACGGCTACAAAATAATGTGGTGCCCTTTTTGCGATATTTCAGCGGGCCTAAAATGGCCGCTTTAGCAGAATCATAAATGAATCACGTTAAAAATTGTGTAAAAAAGTCCATTTTAAGAATTTAAATTTTTAGACTCCTAGATAAAAATGGAAACTGGAAAATGATAAGCAGTACATGAATCACAAAATATACTGGACAATTTTATAAAAATCTATGATATTATGAGTACACTAACAATAATTTATTATGTTAACTTAAGAAAAAATATTTATTAGTCCCATAGCCGGGCACCGTTAATCAAATAGTTAACTTCTTTAATCGTTAATCCGCTACAAAAAAAGTTAGCTGCGTTAAACGTTAAAGCGTTACATTTCGGAAGAATTAACGCAAGTTAACGTTAATTGTTAATCCGTTAATATGTGTAAAATTGCATCTTTATATCGTTGCGTACGGAGCAGCGGTGGCCCAGCGGTGGCGGCCCCGACTTACGAACAGTAAGTCGTGGGTTCAAACCCAGACAGGCGCATTACTTTGTGTAATTTATTTCATCACCACTGCTCTCAAAACGGTGAAGGAAAACATCGTGAGGAAACCGGCATGTCCTAGAATCATAATTCGAAGACATGTGACATCTACCAATCCGCACTGGGCCCCGTGGTAGATTATAACCCATTCCCTCTCATTGAGAGGAAGCCGTGTCCCAGCAGTGGGAACATTATAGGCTGATGATGATATCGTTGCGTTAGTGAACTTATAAAACCTGTTGGTTTAGGTTCTGGAAGTTAACAGGTTAGGAACAAAATAAAATACTTGTATAGTTCAAATGTGTAATTTAATCGTCGGGTAGTAATTTAAGTCAATAGCTGGGCACCGTTAATCAAATAGTTTGTTAATCGTTAATCCTCTACAAAAAAAGTTACCTTCGTTAAACGTTAAAGCGTTACATTTCGGAAGAATTAACGCAAGTTAACGTTAATCGTTAATCCGTTAATTTGTGTAAAATTGCATCTTTATATCATTGTGTTACTTTAAACTTGTTGGTTTAGGTTCTGGAAGTGAACAGGTTTGGAACAAAACAAAATACTTGTATAATTCAAATGTGTAATTTAATCGTCGGGTAGTAATTTAATTCTCATCAGGACCGCTGCTATCCGATCCGATTCCATGTCTTCCAACATCCATGATATGGTTTTATTAATTACTACACAGTACACTCTCTATCTATGTTATTCTATCTTACTAAATTACACTGCATTCATAAGTAATGAAATGATCAAACGAAACAAATCTCTTCGCAGTTTTCTTTCTCACTCGAACGTGCCGGTAAAATATATCTAATTTTGTTTTTGTTTCACTCGCTGCCACCCGCCGCCCGGTACTTGTCGGTGCCGTGCGGTAACTATTAGGCATTGGATTAACGATTAACGGACTTCTGCATATTAACGGAAGTTAACGTGCCCGTTAACATTTTAAAAAGTTAACTTAAATTAACGGACTTTGGCATAATAACGGAAGTTAAGTGTCCGTTAACATTTTTAGAAGTTAACTTAAAAGTTAATCTGTTAATCAAAATGTTTACTTCGTTAATTAACGATTAACGGAGTAACGAGTTAATGCCCAGCTATGATTAGTCCCGCCACAGGACAAAACAAAACACACATGTACGTAACGTACAACTCGCACTCGTTCCTATAACTCGCACGTTGTTCCCGGATTATCTATCCGGGAATCGAAATGGGCAACCTTTTTTTTCCGGATGAATCATCAAATGACTCCTCCCACTCTTGGCGAAACGGGAGGGGGGAGTGTCAGACTTTTACTGACTAAAACCATCCATGTTCCTTCCTCGCCATTTACGTTCCGGGGCTGCGGTATCTCTTGAACTGGGAACCTAGCCTGTTCTATTCTAGATGTGTACCACGGACCACCACCGCGTCAAGTTTCAGGGATATTCACGAATACACCTCACCAGTTAATAAATAAAACACCAAGATAAACAACAATAATTACAAATATGTATATTTTCATTATTTACAATTTTGTTCGGAGATCGATAAAATGCATACAGTAAGATGGAAATGGTAAACATAAATGTGTTCTTCGTAATAAATTAAACAGTCTCAAGAAGGAGGGCGATTCCTTGTCCGCCGCCTATGCATGCTGAACCGATGCCCCTCTTCAAACCACGACGTCTGAAAAATACAAGAAGCACCATTAACATGTTAACTAGGAGTTAGTTACGGCCTAGTTGCCCTTACCCACTGCAAAGGGGACCAGTAACCTGTCAAAGGGAGAAGAACTTCGCATCGTTGAACTTATCCAAGTTCATGCCTTTTCCGAAAGCAGAAACTATAGAAAACAATGTGATGACGTGATACGATCTTTCCTTATGTTCCATAATAGACCTCGTGTCCAGTCAACGTGTATTCTATTCTCTCAACTACACTCTTCCTTTCTCTTTTTTGGATTTGCCGTAGTCGGGTAAAAAAGCATTTTGACGGATTGGTAGATGTCCAGAGGTGACAGAAAATCGAACTGTGCCAGGTTACCTAAGTTCATGCGCAAGATGTGCGGTAATCCTAGCTCCTGAAGCACCGACAGGGTGTCCCATAGCGATGGCTCCTCCGTTAATGTTCAGCTTGTTCTGGTCCAGACCCAGCTCCTTAGCGCAAGCCAAAGTCTGAGCCGAGAACGCCTCGTTGATCTGTTGGAGAAAAGGAGATATCAGTGGTCAGTGAAGAAATCAATGTGAGACACTAGAAATTATTGCCATTAAGAATGGCAATAATTTCTAGTGTCTAAGGAGATAAGTGCATAAAATCACATGAGTCTTGCTCAACAGAACCGTTTTGTTGTGGGTGGACTGTTGGTATTTGTTATCATTTGACGTTGACTGGGCCCTTATGCTGTAGCAGTTAGGGGCTCTCGTAGCGCAAGTATTACATACCATTGAATTAAGGTAAACAGACTAATTCGGCCAAAGCACTTTTAGGACTATGTCTAGAATAAGTTTGACTTCAGTATTTGAGCTGACGAAGTTCTTTGCTGCCCTTTTTCAATTATTTATCCAGAAACTTAAAGTATGCTTACCTCAACCATGTCAATATCATCAAGTGTCAGTCCAGTGACCTTTAGAAGGTTCTGAATGGCGGGCACAGGTCCGATACCCATGACGGAAGGATCCACTCCAACTACGGACCAGGCCAGAAGTCGCACCAGGGGCGTGAAGCCATTCTGCTTGACAGACTCCTCGCTTGCAACAACTATCGCTCCAGCACCATCGTTAACACCCTGTTAAAAATACCATAAAAGAGTCAGAACATGAGAATGAGATTTTGTTTGTTGTTGATTCAACCAATTTACAGCTTGGTGTGGCTTTTCTGGCTTCTACAATGCAATCCAATACGTGCAAATAATGCTGTATTCAAACCAAAGGGCTATTGCAATCATGCAAGGTAGCGTCGAGATTTTTTTGGTCTCAATTTGCTCTGTTGGTTAAACCAGATTGATTCAATAGAAGGAGGCATCATATTTTGTTCTGCAGCAAGGTATTGGTGTCAGATTGTAGGAGAGGAGATAAATTTAGCAGCATGTAAATGAGATCGTAACTTACCGAAGAGTTGCCAGCAGTAACAACGCCTCCTTTTCTGAACAGCACTGGCAGTCTGCTGAGCATCTCAGTGGTGGTTTCAGGACGAGGGTGCTCGTCTACTTCGATCACCTTCTCTTGCCTCTTGACTTTCACAGTCACTGGGGCCATTTCCGCTTTGAACACGCCTTGGTCTTGCGCTATAAGTTGAATAAGGGAGTTGGGAACATTCAGTAATTGGAAATTACGAAGAGAATGTATTTCTTCTATTTTTCAACAACACCATTTATGTAAGTCTTCGAGGCGTTTCGTCCATTATGTATAATGAAAAGATTTTCTCTACAGTTTATGGACGATTCACAGATTTCACTGCCCCATAATTATAAACCTAAGATTCCACATTTAATTATAAGAAGTTGTGGAGAACATTGTGATTATTTACCTGCTTTCCACCTCTGCTGCGACTGGAGAGCATACTGATCAACCTCCATCCTCTGCAAGCCATACTTCTCAGCCAGATTCTCAGCGGTCTCCGGCATACTGAAGTTACAGGACGTGTCCAAAGACGACGCCGTCAGGACATCTTCGAAGGGTATCTTAACTCCTAAACCGACACCGAAGCGGGTATTCCTGACTACGAAAGGTACTGTTGACATGTTTTCTGTGCCTCCTGCTAAAGAGGTTTGCGCAGCTCCTGTGATGATGTCCTGAGAAGGAAATCTTTAAGTCATTGATTCAAGGTCGGTGGTCAAGTGTTCGTTAGCGCTACTGCTGGAATTTGGTCTGGCAAAGTGTTATTGAGTTTTTCTATTCGAATATTTTAGTTACTACTAAGCCGGAGTCAGAAGGAGTCAGAATTTGTAACCGGTCTATGGCATTATTGTCCATATTACCTGGAGCTAAAAGATACCTGGCGAAATGTAGTGGGTGTACTATAGGAACACGTCTACCTAACTACCCCTTTGGAGATTATAAGCATAATTTTACGTTGTTCTGAATGTTTTCGACTGGTACAAAATGTCTAGGATACTGAAATGTGTCTCTTACCTGAGCGCTATTGACGACAGCTTGGAAACCAGACCCACAGAGTCGGCTTATTCCAAGAGCTGGCTTGTCTTCAGGGATGCCTGCCTTCAGTGATGCGTGACGTGGAGATAATCCACCATCTGACGAGCCACTGATCTGGATTTATAAATTTCCATTAACATCTTAAAATAACTTGTTCTTTCATGACTCTGACTGGGAATTTAAAGGTTTTCTTGATTTCCAATGCCCTTGGAGCTTAATTGATGGAAGAACCAATGCAGTGACAAAGTCTGATTATTTTAAAGTTGGTTCACTTACATGAAAGGATCCATGCAATCAATCAGTGGAAAACAAAAATGTATCCAAAAACAGAAGCTTCTCAACAAGAGGCCTTGCAACTGCTTTCTAAGCCTACAATGCTTAAATAACATTAGGAGTTTCTTTTGATATCGAGCCTTTAGGCCATTGTCGCTACTTATTATGTCTTCAACAAAATACCAACCCCATAAACCTGTCCAATATTGACAGTGTCGATGACCTCAGGGGCGACGCTGCCGGCTTTAAGCGCATCCTTAGCTGCTGCAGCCAGCAAGTCGGAAGGGTACACGTCCTTGAAAGCTCCTCCGAACCTGCCGAACGGGGTCCGCTTGGCCGCTACTATGAAGATACCTGGATATGGAAAAGACAGGTCAGTAAATGTGGTTTTATTCTGTAGTTATAGAATTTGTTTTAGCTCATCATGGTTTTGTTTACTGCTTGTTTTCGCTTGTAGTTTTCAAGTCAACTTAGTACTTATACTTAGTATAGCTAATTACCTATTGTGTTTATACCTGTCGTAACTTTTGCAATAGTGCGATAGGTACCTATCAGTATGTTTTTTTGTTTATAATCTACAAGTGATAAAATACTGCTATAGGGAGATTAAAAATCTAGAGGATTGTCTTTTAGACAGTTCTAAACAAAATTTTATCGAGATTTGATTTTGGGTTTATAAAAAATCTTCTATTACGATTACGACTTCAATATAAATAATTATATTGTGTTTTACATACATATAGGTAAACAAACTTATTCAAGAGAGAACGTATGAAATAACCTTGCCCCTCAATTTATGTCATCTGGACATTGAACCCTGTGTGAAAGTCCGTACAATGGCATTTGAACCTTGTGTTGTTACCGACAAGGATCATAATCGCTTCATTACAATTCTTGTCTAGCTAATTTGTAAACAATGATGTGATTTCAAGTCGTTGGTATTTCATTGGATGTTTTTCTACGTTTAAAATAAAACCACTTTTTCTTAATCTACTACGTAAGATACAATTGCATCTAAATCATATTTAAATGATTAAAAAATAGAACAATACCAAATGTATTAATCATTTTAACGGGGTTTTAACACATAATTGTGTCTTAATTAAGTATACGAGTAGGTACATTATTACCATTCATCAATTACTTACGAGTATGACTCTATCTACAACACAGTTCAATGCACTACATAACCATCACCATAAATAACAACATAATACTTAGGTATCACATAAAATAATATCCAAACCAACCTTTATTGATAACGACGGCCATTTTAATTTTAATCCACTCACACGCACGTCGGCACAGCACTAAACCACACCGGTTGTGTTATATCACATTCCCTATCTATATACTCGCTATATTGAAGGATTACGTTTTTATTTATCACTTATTTTTGAACTAGATAGGTACATAAGCGAATCGTGCGCCCCCAGTAAATGTTGATAACGGACTGAGTCTAAAGTCCGGCGCGAAATCCAGTTGCTTGTGTGTTAATATTCTTATGTATTCACCGGTTATATGAGATTGGATGAAAGCGGTGAATTAATGTGAATCACGTTTTGTAGCACACAAGATTATAATATGTGTTTTTTTTCATCTCTGCTAGCAAGTATCTAGCAAAGTGTGATCTGCTTTCGAATAGATGTTGATGATAAGTACTCTTTAGATTATTTGTGTCAAGTCGATGGCAGCGGCAGCGTCAGTGTCAGGCTGAGCTGTGACTTAATAATAATAACAGCCACACGAGACGATCTTCAAAGTTAAACCGTACTAGCCAAGGTTGGGCTCTGGATGGGTATTGATTACATACCGAGCTTCCTCCGTGCCTCGGAAGAAACGTTAAGCCACTGATTCCGGCTGTAATTTGTACATCTTTGACAGTCGTTACATGTAGTCAGTGCTACGAAAATCTGACATCCAGTCTTACCAAGGGGTATCGTGTTACCGATTACTAATTGGGTTGTAGAGGTCAGATAGGCAGTCGTTTCATATAAAATACTGGTACAGAGCTGAATCCTTAGACAGCAAGCTGACCCCAACATAGTTAGGAAAAAGCTATCCGATGATGAGATGGCAGAGTCAGTCATAATCATAATGTCCTCTAAAGTGCATGGGAAATCTAGATAAAGATAGATGAGTAAACTGGCTGAGATTTGAAACATGAGAGCTTCTACCAAACCAACATCCTGTGGGTAAATGAAAAATATAGCTACTTTATTGAATAAAATACATGGAAAGCTTGCAAGAAAAGCGAAGTTTTATACGTTTATTTATTTGTCATAAAAATCAGACAGTCTCAAGTAACACAGCGATGCCCTGACCACCTCCAATACACGTTGCACCGATACCTCGCTTCAAGCCTCGACGTCTGAAAAAGAAAGAAGAAGAGTTCTTTACTAAACTGATCCCACACGGGTGGATCCCGCGGGATCAGTCGACTCGACCTAGTGAAATTTTGAACTGGTCAACTGATCCCGTTAGTACCCACTTATTTTTCATCACTATCACTATCACTATATCACTATAATAATATTATAAAGAGGAAAACTTTGTTTGTTTGTTTGTTTGGTTGTAATGAATAGGCTTAAAAACTACTGGACCGTTTTTCCGTCCGAAAGCTACATTATCCACGAGTAACATAGGATATATTTTATGCCCGTACTCCCACGGGAACGGGAATTACGCGTGTGAAACCGCGTGACGTCCGCTAGTTTTTCATAATGTTGAGATTCCTTATTTGAAACAGATTACTGTCACAGAACAAGCGTTTAGTCTAGACAAAGGTCTAGGTGGACGATCTCATTAAAGTCGCCGGAAGAAACTGGATAGTCATGCATGACACAAAACCACCAAAAGTGGAGAGATTTGTAACAGACCTACACTCAGCATTGGTTGGCCAAAGTTAGAAGAAGAAGAAGAAAAGAGACAAATACGGCTTTGAGAGACGTCGAATGCAATTTGAATAGACCCGGGTGATACAAATTTTAGAAAGTAACCATTAAAATAGACCTGAGCTCATGCGTCAGGTGAGCAGCTATCCTAGCCCCGGAGGCAGCTGCTGGATGTCCGATCGCAATGGCACCGCCGTTTATATTCAGCTTGTCTTGATCAAGGCCTATCTCTAGCACGCTGGCTAGAGCCTGGGCTGCAAACTGCTCGTTAATCTTAAACATAGTTAATAGCCTATTTGAAAATTACAATTAGCAATGCCTCAGAAAAAATTGGCTCCAGGATCACACCCAAAAAGTAGCGGATATTATGTGATAATATTGATCATTTGTGATGACTTTGGAACTGCAAAAACGAAATCAGAAACGGGCGGAAGAGCCAATTAATATTGCACATAGATAGCGATCCAAAATATTGACCTTTGGTTTGACCGCTAAAAATGGTATTATGTAAGCGATGTTTACCAAAATATTACTTTTATCGGCTTCGCTATCTTTACTTATCAAACATTTTGCTAGTGTTTAGCAAGCTGCTATATCTCAGTAAAATGGCTGGATAAATATTGAATGAAAAGAATGGAAAGAAATTATTCGAAATGGTTTCTAAATTACATACCTCAAAATTATCAACTTGTTGAGTTCTTTTCATCCAGATCATCCAAGAAATTATTTTCCTAAAACTGAGGTAAAATGCATGCATGATTTGTATCATTTGCACTCCTGTGGCGTTAACGGACAACAACGATTTATCGACGACAGTCTTACCTCAATCATGTCCATATCATCAAGCGTAAACCCAGTAGCGCCCATCAACTGTCTGATAGCAGGCACAGGTCCTAATCCCATGATCCTGGGCTCCACACCAGCTAGGGACCAGCCCGACAGACGGACCAGTGGAGTCAGGTTGTGTTGTTTAACGGCTTCTTCACTCGCAAGGATCAAAACTCCTGCACCGTCGTTTACACCCTTGAAAGCAGAATCTGATGATGACATACATAAAGTCACTCTTGGCAAAGCCAAATTGATTGGGAATTTGGGATTATCCACACATCACATTTCGCCAGCTCAAAATCATATCGAGTCTTTTGGTTTAACTATCTATAACATAATATCATTAGAAACCTTTAGAAGTGGAGATTAATAGTTTACTTCGACTATTATAAGTGGTATTGTCGTATCCTAGGTGTCTTGTTGTTTGCTCGTTTCAGGAACTGATAGACGCTACCATACGTGCCAAACTCATAACATAACCAAAATACGAACGGTATCAATTTAAATCCCCATCGACATACTAAGAAAGATAGACAATAAATACTTACGGTAGAATTACCGACGGTCCCAACTCCACCTTCTCTAAATAACACAGGCAGTTTGCTAAGGGACTCCATCGTGGTGTTAGCACGAGGATGATCATCTTTATCCACTACCACTGGTTTACCGTCCATCATCACTGTCACTGGGGCCATCTCTGCTACAAAAGCACCATTCTCGAAACCTGATAACGTAACCAAAAACTTAAATTAAGGTGTCAAAGTCCTCATAGGAATTCTTTCATTGATTCTTAAAAATAACGAAAGAATATCTGGCTGTATGTTTATTTCAAATAGACAGGGAATTGCTCTATAAAACGACCTGAGTATGCTTTGCTAGGTCTAATGAGATGAAGCCCCAACGTTCCATCTCCGACCTCATAATATAACAGTAAAATATTTCCAGTTAATTCCGTAAATAATCATTTCAGCAACTTAAGGTATAACGTACCAGCCTTCCACTTCATCTGCGACTTCAAAGCGAACTCATCCAGCTGTTTCCTCTTCAGATCATACATCTCGGCCAGGTTCTCAGCAGTCTGTGCCATAGTGAAGTTACAATAAGAGTCCAATGAACCAGCTTTCAGGAAATCCTCAAAGGCTCTGACTTGGCCCAGCTGTGAGCCGAAACGAAGGTTTCTGACCAAGAACGGGATTGCTGACATGTTTTCTGTTCCTCCTGCTAGGGAAATTTTGGCCGACCCTAGAAGAATGTCCTGGAAGAAATTAACAAATCAATGAACCAAATCGCTTAACGAAAGCTGGATCCTAATATTAAGACTCAGACAAATAACATTAAAGTAAGGTTACAAAAAAAGGACGTACAAACTTGATCAGAAAGCCAGTAATACTCGTAGTAAGCAAAAACAGACTTAGAACTAATAGGCGAACAAAAGTAATGACTAATAGGCATCATAAAAACATTACTTAAAATATATTGAAATCTCTATTGCTCTCTCTCTCTCTCTCTTCGTACTTGAAGTCAGTTCAGGACGTGATTTTTTAATGTTTCGCCAGTACAATGTACAGTGAGGCTGAGGATATCATTAATATTTACATTGCATCCTTAGAAGGCCTTTGGCCGCACCTGTAACCAACTCCGTATTTCGGAGTGTAGGTAAATTGGCTCACAAAATCAAAAGGAAGTACATAACTTACTTGTGCACTATTGACCATAGCTTGGAAGCCGGAACCACATAGCCTGTTGACACCAAGAGCTGGCTTATTGTAAGGAACCCCTGCTTTCAGAGCTGAGTGTCGAGGAGTCAAGATTCCATCTGATGAACCGCTTATCTGAAATCATTTCATAAATAAGAGAATAGTTGCTACCAGTTAAAACGCAACAATTCTAGTGTCTGTACTTCTGCGGTCCTAAGACTGCAGAAGTCGAATGTCTATCTCTTTACATAGTGTGTTCCTCAATAGGTATACTCATTATCAATTAGTATGTATTTACAAACAAAAAAGCTATATATGTAGTTTATCAACTATACTAAACACAAGCATTGCTTAGTGTGGCACTAGATGGCGCTGTGTGTTAATGTCCAGCGATGTTTATTTTTATTTTTTATTTATTTATTTTACTCCTCGTCGTTAAAATGGTCAAGCAATTTTTTTGTGTCTTTACCACGATTTTGCCATACCGGTAGCTAGGCTATAGAAGAGATCTACGATGAAACGATAATATTCTCTCTTTGTCATTGTTTGTGATGTTGGTCAAACTCTACTAATATTTTCCACTCTGACAGTCGACTTCGGCTTCTTCTATTTTGGTAGTATTTCTTTTTCAGTGTAATTTATTATTAACCAACCGTGCTGGCCCGCCAGAGAGTGACAGTGGGCCTGTATCTCAGCAGTGCGATCGATCTACCTATATAGATTAAGAATATTACACAATAAATTAACATAATCGTACAAAACTGGTGTTACCGTATATACTTGTCCCACATTAACCGTGTCCACTTGTTCAGGCGCGACATGACCCGCCCTGAAGGCTTCCCTCGCCGCGGTCGCAAACAGCTCCGAAGGATGAACGTCTTTGAATGCTCTTCCCATTTTAGCGAACGGTGTCCGTTTTGCTGCTACTATGTATATGCCTACAGAAATATATTATGAATTATTGTTTATACTATTTTACAATTGAAATGAACCGTGACTTGACTGCATCCCAATTCAAACAATTTCTATTGCAGTCCGAAAGATTCCGAAGAAAATTGTATTTGTTTCCCACTGCTTTATTTGATTGAAAAATTCTTTGTCGTCTGTTTGTTTGTTCGTCGTTCGTTTGTCAAAAGAATGGCATTAGGATTGTAAGTGGGTCATGCAATGACCCCACTGGTGTGTTCTTGATTAATTTGAATCCCAGCATAAAAATATTTCTACTTTAATGATCGCTTGATAGTTAACCTATAACCCTATTTGTATTAAAACATGGTTAACTAATGAGAGTACACAGACAATTTACAGCACGTTATAAATTTTCAAGCATATTCACGAATTCAAGTTATGACCAGCGAAATCAATTTACATCTTCTTCATCATGATTTGATGGACAAGCCACTCTTGTAAGCGTCGCCAAGGCGATCGGTCCTGTGATTTATTAATATATGGGTCACCTACTCATCTCATAGTCATCAAAAAACTTACCAGTCTTCAAAGCTACAGCCATTTCGAACAATATATAAATTATTCTGCAACTGCGAGCGAACCGACCATGGTCACCGAGATTTGAAGAACGAACTAGATATTTATCCTGAGACTATTTGCCTAAGACTTAATCTTATCTGATCCTTAGTAATACCTAATTATCATAGACATTAGACGGCGACCCGATGGGCGTAGTGGTAGTGACGCTGCCTTACGTTCTTAGGGTCTTGGGTTCGAATCCCGGTAGGAGCAACTGTTTGTGTGATGAGCACGGACATTTGTTTCCGAGTCATGGATGTTTATATTTATTTATTTATTTATTTAAACTTTATGCACTAAATGTACAAAGGCGGACTTAATGCCTTGGGCATTTTCTACCAGTCTACCTTAGGGTGATGCAGAGATAAAACTGTAGGTGCAAGAGTAAAGAAAATGTTGACGAATAAAATATAACAATAAATACTTAAATACATACATACAATAAATTATAAAAAGTGAGGAAAGACAAAAAACAATTTAAAAAAAAATGTTGATGAAGAAAACAAACAAATTAAATGTGGGATAAGTCTGCCAACTTCTTATGTAAGTGCTCCCGAGCTTTCATTTTAAAAGTGAGCCGACTGGTTGCCATCCTGATATTCAAAGGGAGCGCATTCCAAAGAAAAACCGCCTGTACAGGAAAGGAAGATTTGAGAACACCAGAGCGGTGAGTAGGACATCGTAGAAGGCGATTATTGGAAGAACGAAGATCCTTGCTGTGCGCAGAGCATAAATACTGGAAGTGAGAAGTCAGATAAGAAGGAGAAGTGGGTTTGTCTAGAAGAGAAAACAGAGTTGTCAAAGCCCTTAACGCTCTGCGCTGCCTGATGGGTTACCATTTTAAGCGCAACCGATGTGCGGACACATGATCATACTTACGGAGATTAAATACGAATCGAATGCAGTTATTTAGAAGTCTGTCCAGTTTATTGAGGAGATCTGCATTCAGGTCGTAGTAACACACATCACCATAGTCTAGTATGGGAAAGATTAGGGACTGTACCAGCATTACCTTTATGTGGGATGGGGGAATGTTTTTCAAACGATAGAGCGACCGCAACGTCCCGGTGACTCTCTTGCTCACAATCGCGACCTGCTTACGCCAGTCAAGGCAAGTGTCAACATACAAACCCAGATCCTTAACGTCAGAGCTGAACGGGATCACTGTGCCGTCAAAGGTAACCGGTAGCACTGTTAAACCATCCAGCCTTCTCAAGCTATGGGGGCTCCCTACTATGATAGCCTGGCAGTTGGTTGGGTTAACGGCCACCCCGAAGCGATCCGACCAGTTTTTCACCACAGCTAGATTCCGGTACAGCTCTTCAATCGCATCCGATAAGTTGTCAACACTTGCCTGACTGTAAAGCTGCAAGTCATCAGCGTAAAGATGATACGCACACTGAAGCTCGGTAGTAATAAGATCTATAAAAATAGAGAACAATAGTGGAGATAAGATACCGCCTTGAGGGACTTATATGTATGGACTATATGTATAATAAGTATGTATTTACAAACAAAAAAGTATATATTATGTAGTATCAACTATCTAGTGTCCACGACACAAGCTTTGCTTAGTGTGGCACTAGGTGGCGCTGTGTGTTAATGTCCAGCGATATTTATATTTAGTATGTGTGAATAATCCTTGTGCGGTTGGACCAAGTGTGCATATGAACTTATCATCCATTATTTATGGTCATTTCTTTTTTAGGAAGTGTAATGTTTTTTCGCGCGTATCTTGTATGTTTTATGTAAATTTCTTTGTCACCTCGTATCTTCCAAAGGGCATTATAGAAAAAAAAACACAAAATTGCGAATTTTTGGCGCCAAAGTGTGAGTCGTAATATTTTTTTATTATTAAATATCTATAACCACCTCATCACAAAGCCGTAAACCAAGCATTCAGGGGCCTAATTCTGCTATTTTAATAAATTCGTCACTCCAACACGATTCCATTTTCATCCCATTGATTGTCATTTTGCTTAAAGTTCGTAATCTGCTAAATTCACAATGGTCGATCATTGGTCGGTCAATGGTCTCGTAATAAAATTGTGTTTTAATGGCATTGTCGTATTGTCATTATTAAAAAACCCTTAGTACAAATGGTTTTCGAAATCTACAAGTAAATGCGAACATTAATTCATGTCAGATTTCATGTACGAGATTATCATTCTATGACATTTCTTTCAATGGAGTGTCAGTGGATGACCACTGAAAAGTCATAATGGCGCCATTGTGTTAGTAGAATTCAGGGGTCGTAGAGATGTTGAAAGTTAAAAACTTACAAAAAAAACTTGTATTAAAAAAATCTTGTCAAGAAGTTGTAACTTTGACCCCATATCTCCGTAACTAGAAGGTTCCCATCCAGGTATGGTGTAGAACAAAAAAGTGATCGCATTGATAGGGAGAACAAGTGCCTTTCGGCTTCGTGAAGAGGTGTTTTACACCCTCTATACTAATATTATAAGAGCAGAAGAGTTTGTTTGTTTGGTTGAATCTCAGGAACTACTGGTTCAAATTGAAAAAATATTTTTGTGTTGGATAGTCCATTTATTGAGGAAGGCTTTAAGCTATATAACATCACGCTAAAAAAAAAGGATAGAATAGAATAATCATTTATTCGCTACGACTATTAGGACCGGAGCAGGAATGAAAAATGTTGCAAAAAACTAGTTTTTTTTCCTTTCGTTTTTCTCTCTTACGTGACGCAGACGAAGTTGCGTGGGTCAGCTATAGGCTATAATTTATCTTGGAAACTTGAACACCTGATGCAGAGCCAAAAAAAGTATAAGTTGATTAATACAGATTATAATACAGATAGTATTTTTCATTTCTCATACCCGGAAAGTGTTTTCACCTCAGCACCTCAAACAAGCAGGTTTTGCTGTTTGCAGACAGTGAGCAAAATTCGATTTTGCTGCGAGCGTGAGGCAATGAGTAACTTTTTAATATTTTTTTTTAAATACCGCGAACAGTACAATATTTGAAAGAATTAAACTTCACTTTGTTCTGTCACTTTCACTTCGATACGAAAAAAGCGAGACATCTAGTCGATTCGAAATTCGATTTTCAAATTCCATATCTAGTAGGCCCATAAAAAAAAACAATAAAACGTTCGGATATTACGTGTTTAAGTTTTCAATGAAAAATTGTTGTATTTCAGACAATCAATAATTTAAGAATGTTGAAGAAAAAAAAAACGAAGTTTATCATATTTCTACTTATTTATTTATAGTTTTAACAATCTTTAATATTGAGACAGAATACCGCGAGTGTGGTTCAGAACGCATTTTGAAAAAAATGCGGTATTCAAATTGTTATTGTTGAAATTCTCTGTTACGCTAGCAATGATTAGGTCAAAGTACGCTAGCTACAAAGTACAATACAATTTGGATATTAAGATAAAAATAATAAAGCGATAATTATGAGTGAGTCCTGTGACGAAGTCTACTATTTAACACCCGATGAATTGAAGCACAATGTAAAAATGCAGAATAAAACTTCCTGCCTGAAAAGTCTCGCAGTAAATATCTATACCTATATTATTTAATATCTCTTCATTAATTCATATCTCACTATGTTGTTTGTAGTATGTTGTAGTTGTATGTATGTTGTTGAATGAACTGCTTTATATGTATGCTTTGTATTGTTTAGGTATATGTTCTCGCTGCTGAGGTGAAAAGTTGTATGTGTTACACGAGACCAAAGTTATTTTGCATCTCGTGTCTTTGAATCCCTCGCTACGCTCAGGATTCTAACCTAGAATCCCACGCTACGCTCGTGATTCAACTACAGAATCCTTCGCTTACTCGTGATTCAAAATCAACACTCGCAGCAAAAACTCACTTTGCTCTCTTGTTGCACAAATAACTATTGTTTGATCCTAATAGCGGGTGGAAATGCTACTTCCCACCCTTGGGCGGGAAAGACTCATAGTAATTGCTTCCCTCCCTAGGGCGGGAATAAATTAAAAAAATAGAACCCAATTTTGTTAGGCAATCGGTTGCAGAAAATCTAAGTGAGTGTATAAACAGCCAGTTTGAATTAATAAAAAAAAAAAACTGAGCGGGTCCACCCCCGTCTGAGACGCAGTGTGTTCCATAGTTTAAAAGGAGATGTTTGATTTTGGGCCACCACTATGTACACTACATAGATAAATAGGAATAAAGTAGGGGAATTTCATAAAAATACTAATAAATTAATTTGTACAGGTGTACATAAACGAAGTTTTTTAATGAGATAACCCTATTTTGAGAGCAGCCATGACAGATGTGTGACATGACGTTTGACGACTTTGACAGTTTTACGAAGTGACGTCTTTCTAGTCTGTCTGTGCTTTGAGCTTGGCCACAGAGTATTTAATCACTACGTTTAAAGCTTGGATTGGATGTGTTCAATCAAATTTCATTGTCAAAATGACATTGTTCGTTTAAGCTGGACAGATCCACCATGTTTAATTTTCTGTTGTGTTGCTCTCCTTGACCAAGTTAATTTGAAAATACATTAAATACATTGAAACGAAGTGAAATTAAAGAAAATAAATAATAAAAAAACGGTTACTGTAATAAACAGCGATTTTAACATATAGTGTACATAGTGCTGGCCCAGGCTACATACATTTCTGAAACATATCCTTTTAAATATAATATATCATTTGGCGGCATACTAACTCTGTAAGCTGCATCGAAATCTCGTTTTTTTTTTCAAATATCTTTTTAAAATGAGTTCAAGTAATTCTGAAATGCTGACTCCAGATTCTGTTTATGACGAGGCAAATACAGTTATCGAAAATCTTTTCTCAACTTAAGACCGTGGTGCTAGGCAACTGGGCCTATCCCAGTTGTAAACGTCCCTTTGTGCCTATCGGCCTTGTTTCGTTCTGTCTCCTGCTGATATGAAGGGAAGTGGAAATTACAGTTTTTTTTCCTACTCCTCCGCTATACTTTCTGATTAATTTCGTTGCGGGATTCAAGACAGTTAAATTCATTCTCTGGGACTTCGTCGAGCTTCATTGTCTCGGCGCTTTTCTGGTGGTCGCCACTGTTGATTCTGGTTTTCAGGAGTTACAGTGGTTTGGGAGTGTGAGGCGGGCTTGTCCCTATAAAAAAAATGGGCTAAAATGTACCGTGGGTCACTCAGGTAAATAAATTATCATATATTATAGGCATCCACAAATATTATTTAAAGATTCTACAACTTTATCAAAATATTGTTGATGTCTTATTAAATATTAACTTGTATGAACTTATTTGTTTGTTAATTATAGTAGTAATACTGCATCGTTGATCAAGTGGTCGCAAGCGCTACTGAGCATGAGGTCCTGGATTCGATTTCCGGGACGGGCAAAGTGTTATAGTATTATTTGTGCCCGGTTTAGGAAATAAGCTAAGTGCGAAATGTGAGTGTAGGATTAGATGCACCTGTACCTAGCAGTGGCGAAGGGTGAAAATAGTGTCAGGGGAAGCCGAAGAAATTTTTAAATTAAAAACATGTTTTTGCTTCTGTTAACTGTTTTTCCCATGTTAAGGACATTGTCAAAATTGGCCTATGAATCAACACGCATGAAACATTTACTATAATTCATTATTCTTTTAATAATATACATTACAAATATTTCAATAGAACGGACACTTTGTAATTTCGAAAACATTTTAAAAAGTACCTATAAACTTCCGTCATGATCCTCGGTCATTTTTTGGTTCAATTTAGGGTTTTTAATAGGCAAAGGTATTATAGCTCATACAGCCAAGTCTTTGTACAGCACTCTTAATAAGTGTTTGACACAGACAAGTGTCAGTATTCTGAACACTTGATATACGATAATGGTTTTTAGTTACAAACAGTCCGCTAGGATTTCGCGGAATAATACGGGTTATCAAAAAACTCGATTGAAAGCGCTGTTTGAAACAAGCAATAAGAAATAAAAAGCATTTATTAGCCCGTACAGGACAAAACACATAAAAATAACATTATTTACAAGAACTATTGTAAACAAAACATAGATAAAAAAATTAAAATAAACGAAAGGTCCTGAACGAGGCCAAAAGACCCCTATACCAGTTGTAAATTGACAGATGGTAACAGAACCGAATGTTTTTATTGACGTAAATATAACCTCAAAACCCGAAAGTGTTTTGATTTTTTCTGAATTCTCAAAAGTGTCCGTTGTTTTAATTCAGGTTCAATCGAATATATACATTATCTAAAACCCAAAAAGTAAATACACCTCCCTGTTGGATCTTAGGCGAGCCATGTATGGACGACGAGCAATGTCCTTTGACCTCATTTTCATTATCAGCGACACGAAAAACCACGGAAACGACACCCATGATGAAAAATCCATAAAAATTTCCTCGGCGCCATATTGGATTTTTATTTTGACTTCATCTTCCTTCATCGAAACTAAGATCAGAAATGCAGAAGAGTTAGAATAAAAACAGAATTCTGCTACATTCTATCTCCGTACTACTATACAATATACATTGGTACTTTCTTTTTCTGCCCCTGCCGTAACTCCATAATCTTCGGCTTACCTAGGACCCTGCAAAACGGTAAGTACTGCCAGCCGCGAAGTCACATGTGCGCGTCCATACGATTGGTACCTACCTGTACCATTAACTTGTGTACGGCCTATACTATTAACTTGCACTGCTGCAAAAGGTCTCTCCTGCTGCTGTTATTGGTGAATGAATGAACAACTACAATGCAAAATTTCGTCCCCTTTACCCCTTTGTGGGTTGAAATAAAAAAAAACAACGACTAACTTTGATACTATTTAGTACTTAACTCAAAAAATAAAAACAAAATTTTCCTCTTTTTTCAGCCCTCAAGGGTTGAAATTCTAATAAAGCCGTTGTGTTAGCTTTCAATCATAAGCCCAGATAACAAATTTTGTACTTTTTACGTCGTAAATTAAGGATTTTTCACACACGATTTCATCCCCTTTTTAAGCCTTCGGGGTGGAATTATCATAAACGCTGAAACACGAATGAATTAATTTTCTAACGTCAACCTAAACACAAAATTTGAAGATGCTAACTTTAAAACTGACGGACTTTCATATAAACTTCCATCCCCTATTTTATCCCCTTGGGGGTAGAATTGATCAAAATCCTATCTTGGCGGATGCCTACGTCATTACATCTACCTGCATGCCAAATTCAGCTCGATCCGTCCAGTGGTTTGGGCTGTGCGTTGATGGATCATTATGTCAGTCAGTCAGTCACCTTTGAGTTATATATATATATATATTATAGAGATAGAGAAGATTACCTACAACTTTGCCATTTAACTTTTTTCATAGGACTTGTAGTTGTGCCGGAAATCGAGATTAACCATTTTTTACCCTTAAAAACTCACCCCCTCCCACTTCCCGAACTCGGATCGACCGTAACTTATTTTTCCTTTCATTTTTATCATATAGGGAAATATGATAAAAATGAAAGGAAAAATAAGTTACTTTTCTGATGGGTTTCCAAAACATTATTGACAAAGTGTTTTTGGGTTTTTCGTTTTTCTATCAGGTATTCCTCGCAAAAGTGTCCAGTATCATCCGGCGCGATCGCAGCCAATCCCTTCCCGGATTTCAGGCGTGATGTTATGTTATATGATCTATTTTACGCATCCAAAAGGTGTAAAAGGGAGAAATCAAAGCCTTCTTTTACGGATTAAAAAGGCTTGGGATTAAACTGCTCCAATGAAATTTGCTCTGTGAATGTTGAAATTTCGCACTTCGCTGGTTTATTGTTGATTCCTTTATTTTATACACTGTCACATTGAATGATTTGACATGAATACTTAGTTCAGTATTTTATTATTTTTTACTTTTTTTTGTTTGTTTTATGTGTGTATTTGACATATCGTATTTTTATTACATTCGTTTTGTAAATTATTATTTATTTTATTTAATAATTGTGAATGTGAGAACCGTGTGGGTCACATTTTTTTTCCCCACGACTGGCTGGCAGTTTGAGTACTATAAGCGACCTACCCAAATGTCCTTTCTTTGGTATTGTTCGTCGTTTCGTTGAGCTCCTTGAGTTATAAGTCGAGCTACACGATAACTGACAAATGCTTGCACTGACTGGACAGGTCCACTCAAATCTGTGTGGTTCTTACTTCAAAAGACCATCTCAGACACTAATCCGCATAGTCCTCATGTGAATTAAGCAAGATTGTCTGGACTTCAAAAGAGACTATGACCTCTGAGTTTGTTTCGGCTGTTTCTTCTCAGAGTAGTCAGGTACGAAACACCGGCCCCATCTAGTTTAATAAAAAAAAATAACGTGTAAAAGTGTTTGAGAAAACCTACTTGCTGAATAAATATCATTTATCATACGTCAAAAAAATAAAGACATAAAACCGTACAATGATGATTTTAAGACCACACTTTATGTTTCGAAGATTTCGTCCAATTATGTATCGAGTCCGTCCAGTCTTCAAAATATTATGAATAACATAAAACAACAAACATACAACAACAACAACACAACATACAATAATCAACAACAACATATAATTTTTTTGATGTGCTAGAACAAATAGATTTTCTTAAAAAACGGCTTATATAACATCAATTAGGTGTTATCAGTAGGGTATCGGAACCGGTTTTTCCCGGTTCCGACAGAACCGGGAATTCCCGGTTCTGAGGGTCCCTGAAAGAATCGGTTCTGTAAATCGGAGAACCGGTCGTTTCGGTTCTTTCGGTTCTCTCTTAAAATACATTTAGAAATAATATTATCTCTATAATACTCTTTATGCTAAATATCAAGTTATTATCCAAACAGAATAAATACTGTTATTTCACTGTTGAATTTATAAATAACGTTATTATTTTAATATTATTGATGGATCTTTAAGAAACTAACGATTTTTTAAAGGGATTCGGCAACATTAAGGTAAATGCTCCAGGATACCCATTCAAATTTTTGTCATCTGTTTTGCAATTTGCAGCTCAGCCTCGGATAGTATGGTAATAAAAGTTGTATTCGCGGTAATGACACATACTAGCCGATAGTGAGCTGGCATTTGTAAAAAACGTACGAATATTAGAATTTCGGGTGTTTTTTAAAGTTTAATTTTTATTATTTCAAAGATACTTTTTGATCTTTGTAGTGTAGTGAATTATAAACCACTGATTGTCAACTGGTTGTGAAAATACTGAATTTTAAAGAACTGATAGTTGCCAAAAATACTTTAAAACGATGTTGTCATTTTAATTATAATTGAAAAATATATAAGTAAATATGCTTACCAATAAAGTGTGTTTGATTTAGATTATTTCCCTTCATTCGTTTTGATAGTGGGAATTCTATATAAAAGATAGCATACCTTTTCAACTTGAATTTATGAAAAAACCCGAAAGAACCGAATAAACTGGGTACTCGGTTCCGGCTTGAGTTTAGTACCGAAAGAACCGGTTCCTAAAATAGGGGCGGTTCTCGATGCCCTAGTTATCAGCCCCTCAAGGTTTGTCTCCGGGACTTTTTATTTGTTTTATGGTGTTCCCGCATGTCATTACTTCCCAGAATTTTATTTCTATTAGTAACACTATCGAATGGTGTTATAACATACAGTTGTGTTTTTTTTTATTCCATAATCAATCGGTTCGATTATTGCTAGGAATATACGAGTAGAATTTTCAAAAATCCAATGATGCAATCGGTATTCCTCATAGTTTCGGATTAAGCCACGCCCTCTTTCAGACTTCCTCTTAAATACTTACCATTAAATGTAAATAAATATTTAAATAATCATTTTCCATATTTTCAGTCCCCAACAAGTTTCTCTAATACCTACTATAATTTTAACCAAGTACATAGTTAGAGCCAGTTTTATCAAATAGTTAAATACCTATTTAAAGTGGATACTAGCTGTTAAAGTAAAAATGCTCTTCGAAATACCGAGCTGACCTTGTTAATGACTGACAAATAGCAGAACTGGTATCCGAGGGAGGATCTCAGTGTAACTTTGGCTTCTTTTTGAAAATGTCGTGTGTAGCGTAGATTAAGTGCTTCAGCAAAATGTTCGCAAAATTGTTATTTTTCATTTTGTTTCATTGTTCGTCAGCGATTATATATGAGCTTAGTGGTACGTTTGTTTATTTTAATATTAATTTTAGGTTTTTGTTTCTGAAATGTTTTGGTAGTATTTAGCCTAGCGGTGTAACCGTTGCCCCGACAACTCATAGAACTCGAGTTCGAACCCGAGACACGCCCCTCGGATTTGACAAACTCGTGCGTATTGTATAACTCACCCGCTTCGGTGGAACATACTCGTATCGTGAGGAAACCACAGCATGACTGAGAGACATTTCTCGACTGCATGTAAAGCCAAGTCAGAGGCCTCTTAACCACACGTAAAGAGGAAGAAAGAATTATGTGATGAATTAGGTATTAAGAAAGAAGAAGAATACAATTCCATTAGTAAAGTTCTGAATTTTCGTTTGTATGCCATCGGTCCACGTAGTGTGGGAGACCTACAAACGTCACGTAACGTCTTCCGGTTCGCGGTTGCGGATTAAGATACGAGATACTATTAAATTAATGCCTTTATCCCGTCCCCGTGGGATAATTATTTCGAAGACGAGCGCTAAAACTATTATTAAACCAATGAGTTCGCTCAATATCTTGGGATTTTCTCCCTGTGAGTCTCAAAATCAAACAGTTTGTTTCAACAAGGCCACTAAAACTTACTTTTGAATGTAAATTTAAACTGATATTTAAAGTTTTTGTCCTTGTGATCTACATATTTCGTGGCAACCAATAAGTTAGACGATGATAATTATAACAGAATTTTCGCAGTTTAATACTGGATGTAAGTAACCTCATCACAAAGCCGTCAACCAAGCATTCTGTATATCAAACTAAATAACTTTACGCAAAAATTAAATATAAAAAATAATAATATTTTTTTTTTTTTTTTTTGAGGTTACCAGTCATGTTTTGTGGTAGAACTCGATGTAACGCACTCAAAACATTGTGCTGATTGGAGGGATTGAATAGTACGGGGGTCGTGGAGGGGTTAAAAGTCAAAAACTTACAAAAAAAAACTTGTAGGTATTTAAAAAAAAACTTGTCAAAAAGTTGTAACTTTGACCCCCCATATCTCCGTAACTAGAAGGTTCCCAGGTGTGGTGTAGAACAAAAAAAGGTCTCTCAAAGAACAAGTGCCTTTCGGCTTCGTGAAGAGGTGTTTTACACCCTTTATATCCGAACCCAAATATTTTTGGACTTTGACGCCATACTATGAAAAAATAATGCGTGTTTTAAAAATGTGTTATTATTATTAATTGATGGCCGCTTATAAAATATCCCAAACCGGATAGCAGAACTGGATATAATGTCGTCACATCATGGCCCCGACAGTCACGGACGTTTGAACTGTCGTAAAAAATTGCAGGAGCTTAATTTTTTTTTGAGCGACAAGCAGTAGTTGAACTTCACTTTTAATAGTTTTAATACTTTTGTTAATGATAATAGTGTTTTTTATTGACTGATTCAGTGAAGATTAAATTACTTGCATAATATTCCATATTTACAGTGACATTACAAATCTTGTAAATAGATAAAGTAGGATGTAGCAAAGCTAGGGTGTGGGTGTGGGGATGTCCGTAAATGATTCCCGAGTGTCAGAGGGTTACAGGGTGTACATTGAACTTTCCATGTACACCCTATGACCCTCTGACACTCGGGAATCATTTAGGAACAACCCCACACCCACACCTAAACTTATACTAAACGATACCTACTACTCTGTGGCCGTGGGTCACTGCTCGGTTTCTAAACGCCTAGTTGAAGGTTCCCGTGAAATGGCTGGGTTATTCCCTTGGTCTCATATGTACACCGTAGGAACGCGATGCTAGTCTTTTGGCCACATTACCTAGCTGTTTTAGTAGGTATTTTTGAGGAACTTAATTATTATTTTTACGATTACCTAGCTATCGTTTGAATGGTTAGAAAAAACGAAGAGTAGGTAATGTAGGTATGTACGAAACTATTTGATAATACATTATAAATCATGTTTCGATTTATAGTAGTTACAAAAATTGAAAACCGGTTGGGGTACGCACATTAATTTCGCATTGGTTATGTAATTAATGGGAACTATAACTGGTTTTCCTTGATCCGTAACTAATTCAATCTGATAACGTGATTGATGGAGACAAACCCGGAAATCTTACAGCATTAAAAACCTTTAACCTAACCTAAAATTTAACCTAACCTAACGGGGTTACCCAAATCCCGATTATGGGGGCAGAGATACTTCGATATGTTCAGTTGACAATCTTTCGAGACTTTACAATATCGCTAGAGAGAAACAAGTTATATTGTAATATAACGTGTTTGACAATTTTTCGGGGACATATATACAAACTGAAAGCATCAATATAGGTACTTAATTTTCGACATAAAAACAATGCAAATAAAAACACGCAACTGGTATAAACTGAATCAACAGGGTACAAATATCCTGAATCCGAGGCTGCGACTTAGAAATTCCTGACGGAAAACGCAATAACACTTTTCCCGATCTGTGAATTGAACTCAGGACTACTACAGCAACGAGGTAGTCGATATCCATGGAGGCGTGGACCAATCTCGACCAGCAACGTAGCCTTACCAGGGCCCTGTTTAATAAACGTAACAATCTGCCAATTTTATAAATAGGTGACACACTTGTAAAGTTGTATGACAATTGTTTACTAAACCTTACAATAATTGTTACCCTTACAGAGAAAATGTTTATTTAACCGAAATAAGTAAAATTGTAGGGAAAATTTAAAAATTTTGCCGGTTTTCTACCATTCAAAATGTATTTTTATTAAACTGAAACTTGAAGATTTAACACTAATAAAATGCAATTAAAATTGTTAAAAAAAATGTATTTGATAAGTTTTCTTTATCGCAAAAAAAAGCGGCCGTTTCTTCATATTTTTTGTAAGATATGGTTTTTTTTCTAGATGAAGACTACGCTCGGATGCCCAAGTTCTATCAAATGGACGACTACGAGACATGTATGGAAGATCCACAGGGGCTTTACTGCATGTCAGAACTCGCCCTGGTCTCAGATGAACCCAGCCCGCTCCTGAACATGATACAGGTAGGTTGTCTTGTCCCATGTTACTTGGGGTTGGCGTAAAATGTTTTCTTTCCATTATCTGTCATAAAACCATCTGCTATAATTCACTATTTAATCTTTCATAATATAAGTATTATACCTCACACAACCCATCGTTTCTTTGGTCTCCCTCTCCATCCATCAAAATTTGTATTCATCACACTTTTAGTCACATTCACCAAGATTCACGGTCACGTTCACCCGATCATTTGATGGGAGGAGAATGTTAAATCTCAGGAAAAAAAAAGTGTTTTCAAGAAATGGCAGGAAACAAAAAATGGACACAGATCGAGTTAACTCATCGTAACACGCGTTTACGCTGAGCCAGTAGCAGAATAATAGGGGGGCGGAAGGGGCAGTACGCCTCGGATCTGTGGGGGCCCCCAAACTCTTAGCGTTCCCCTGATCAAATCCTAAACAAGACTTTAAAAATGTGTTTAGGCCCGGGTTTACCAGTAGCAGACTGCCAGTCACAGATGCCAACTCCTGCCAGTCACTGGTGTGAACCCCGTTTATTATATTTTAGGTTATGAAAGCGTTATAATCAAAAATGATTCTAGGTACAGGAATCACCAAACTAAACGTCTTGAATGGGTATTTATTTAGTGACCGAACGAACCACTGACGATGCAATGACATGGAGCAACAAGGAAGAAAGAAGGTGAAAAGAACGATACCGGGTGAATCAGCTCATGATGCTGGATTATCAATCTGGTCAATGTATAGATGTATAGACCGATTTATACAGGGTGGAATTTAACAGTGCCACCTGGAGGGAAAGTACTCTAAATAAAAAATTTGAGACATACGTTTATTTTTAAAAACAAACAAGTCTGCATATACAGTTTTTCGAAAAACTATTTTGCCACACTCGGGCATCGAAGTCGGGATGGATCGACTTAAGTTCGACAAAATAACGTTCTGTACCTTTTTGACATCGAATTATTATTAACTTCTGAATTTAAACGTGGCAACATGTCCAAATTTTCGAGCTCGCTTTGCTCGCTCTTGGAACCTTCTCCATCTTGGATCTTTATATTGTCTGTTATAAGCCGACCAAGTCACTACCATAGGTCGAAACAAATCAAGCCTGTCCAAGGCAAGGTGTCAATCTAGCTAGCCGTCCGTCCGTCTAACGACGACGACAGGCCGTGTCGACGGCGCGTTCGTGTTCCACGCGCGCCTCAAAGAGATGTCAGCATAAGGGGAGGGGCCCGCAAGGGCCGAAGCCTGCCGGGGTTGCGGGCCAGTTCGAAAGAGATACCGCGGCCCCGGAACATAAAGGGCGAGGAAGGAACATGGATGGGTTTTAGTCAGTAAGAGTCTGACACTACCTCCCACTCCGCCCAGAGTGGGAGAAGTCATTTGATGATTTCCCATCCCAAAAAAAAAAAGAAGAGGCAAGGTGTCAATTTTTGAACCCGCTTTGCTTTTCAGGCTACTTCGTCTTGAATCTTGGCTTTATCTGCAAGTCGACTAAGTAACTCTTGTATAAAGGGTCGAAACAATTGTAACCTGTCCAAGTAGGGTGTTAAAATTTTCGAGCTCGCTTAGCTCGCTCTTGGAGCCTTGGTTATTTTTGATTAAGAAACATCCATTTCTAAATAATAGGCTGACTTCTGGAGAGGAGAACTCAATTTTTGAAAACTTTTATAAGTAGTATGAACCACGTTAAAATTTTCACACTAGTGAACAAAGTCAAAACTAATATCCTATTTTTTAGGCCAACCGTAACATAGACACCTGGCGGGGGCGCGCCTTCATAATTAGCCTAGGGTAGTCAGAAGTCATGATCAGTCACTGGCTATATGCGGATGTTGTTCTAATAGCGGAATCATTGGCAGAAGTGCAATCAAACCTAACGGCATGGCAGCAGTCTGGAGAGGAGAGGGTTGAGAGTCAGTCGACAGAACACCGATTATATGTTTTGCGACTTTTCCGGAGCTATACAAAGCAAGACATACAAAATAGAATCCATGCAGCATGGCTGAAATGGAGAGCGTCGTCTGGTGTTCTATGCGACTCTCGTATGCCAATTAAAGTCAAAGGCAATGTATATAAAAGGGTCATTAGACCCGCTCTACTATATGGATCTGAGTGCTGGCCTAAAAGGAAGACGGATTAACAAAGGATTCACACCACAAACTGGTCCGGTGGATTTTCAAGATTAGACAAGGTGAAAAATTAATATTTTCGTGCTACGTTTAAAGTCGCAAAGATACAGGATAAGCTCTGCGAAAACCGCTTGCGCGGGTACGGACATGTGATGAGGCCCACATGACAAAAAGAGTTATGAATATATAAGACGGAAAAAGAGGCCGTGGACGACCACCAATAATCCTGGCTACGAACATTAGCGAAGGACATGATAGCGAGCAACACAACGACAGAGGCAATCCACAACCGTGCTGATCTCAAATAAATTGGAAGAGGAAGAGAAGATCACACATTTAGTCACATACGATTCATCCCTCCTCATAACATTTTACATATCATAACAGTCGATTCCCTTTCAACTTTTTTGTCACTGGCGCAGCTGTGATAATATTATTTTAGAAAGCTTAATTAAGCACTACGCCACCGCATTAGTAATTTCCTGCAATGATTATATTTTTAGTATGATTTCAATGAATGATGATGATTTATGACACCAATATTTTGTTATGTGTATACACTTTTTAACAGGAGTATTCCAAACACACGCCTTCACACTACAATCACACGTTACTTCGTCGCGGTGTATGCATCACTCGGACTTGCAAACAGTTCTACGAAGTTGCAGAAGGGGACCTAAGATCAGCCCTTGAAGCATGCGCCAACGAATCCCTTTATAACGAGTACAAGTTAAAGGCGAGAGTTTCAACATTTAATTGTGGCAATCGGGATAAACATCCACCTATTGATAATTTGGACATAGCTGTGGCTGTGATCTGTGTCGTCATATTGATCGCAAATATAGTCGCAAGCACTTCCGATTACTTTTCTGAAAAGGGGCAGCATAGTGGAGGTATGTTTTTTAACATGTTTAATTAAATATTGCGCATCTTATTTTAACTTATTTTATCTAATCTTTTCTGTCTTCTTATTAACTATGATATCTAAATCCAAATGCCTTAATAAATGTAGAAGTTGGCTTAACATTTTCTTCAAACTTATATTTACTCAAAATCTCAAGTCATGATATTTTTCAGGTCTCAGGTTTCTGTACTGTTTCTCCATATTTCGTAATTGGAACAAACTGATGGCGCCTCCAGCGGAGGGCAGGGAGCCTCGTCTGAAAAGATTGGTTGGACTTCATGGGATCAGGTGGGTAATCGGCAAATGGCTTGCTTACCAACCTGTGGCTAAACTTGTTAAGATTCTGTGGCTGCTACTAAGGAATTCCTGATGGCAAAACCCAATGACACTTAGCCCGACGTTGGGAAGCAAACCCAGGACCTCACGCTAAGCAATCGCACTTGCGACCACTAAGTAGATAGGATATTAATTATTTGTTTGTTCCAGGACTTTGACTATGTTCCTCGTCGTTAGAGGACATTCAATAGCATTGAGCGTCTTTAAACCAGAGAATGAGAGGTTTATAGAATACGTAAGTTATAATCTTATTGTATGTTGTCTCTGGGTCGCGATATCTACAATATTATAAAGAGGGAAGATTAGTTTTTTTGTTTGGTTTGTTACGATTTAACTCAACCGATTAAAAAAAATCTTTAATCTGATTAAATATTGATGTCATGAAAATTAGCCGAGCTATGACAATTTTCGAGAACAAAGTGCTAGTATAAAATAAAACAGATATTCATAGTTTGACCTCTACCCTAAGCAGCACAATGTTCTCTGGAATTACTTAAACAACACATTGACAAATCTTTCTTTGTCTGTCAATGATTTGAAGATTATAAGATGATTCTCAAAAGAAATTTATATTCTTCCGAGCGGACGTGCGACTACCATATGAGCCGTAAGGGGATTTCTCGGTCTCCAATAATTATTGCCTTAGGCGATGACGAAAGAATGTTCATTTCAGATGTTCCAAGCTAGCCCCATGCATATACTAACGTGTGGGACGCTGATTATGCAAACATTCCTGATGATGTCGTCCTTCCTGCTGGTGTACAACTGGCTGATATACTCTGAGAAACAGAAACCTTCGTGGAAGATGCTGCCGAATTTGTTCATGATGAGGTTCTTGAGGTGAGGAACCGCCAATGAATGACTGATTTGTATTGACCAATAGGCTTGTGTACTGAAAAATGTAATAAGTCCGTCAGTTAGATTATCAAAAAATATTTGACTCATATAATTTATTTTGTTACGTGAACCAAAATTGACGAAAATACGAAACTTTTGAAATTCTCAATACGTTACGCCGCGCGCCGTGGTATATTCTTTAGCACGTTCTGACGACACGAACTCTCCCCCGAGTTTCGATACGTTATAGCTTTGTCATTGTATCAATATTCATTGATTAACAAAAACAAATAATACGTGTCCATAATTGTTTTCGAATACTCTCGCTGACGGAGTAAATAGATTTGCAATTTATTGATGGTGTAAACTAACTTATTGAAATGGATATTTAATGTAATGAAAAATGATGTCTTGTGACGGGGCGCTGCGGGGCTCCGGCAATCCCACGTCGCAGATGTTGTAAATGCTCACCACAATGGGTGTTAAAACCACCTGCTCCTGGCTGACGCGGGCTGCCTCACCCCTCTGCGCCTACGCGATTCTAAGTTACACTGTAACTTTATTATTAGTATATGAAAAAAATGTTCAAAGTAAAGCATTTTTTCTATGAAATTTCGTAACTACTCCTAAACGGCATTAAGTTTTAGCTTTATTTTTACCCACAAATATTTGTCGCTATTTTCTTAACAAAGTGTACAATTTGAATTTTGATTAGGCTACAATTAAATAAAAACCACTAATTTCACCCTATTCGGCCCGCTGTGAGTGCTGTGACTGATGTAATACCCACTTTGTAGTGCAAGAGGTGATTAGAACTTTATTCCAACAGTATTTGAAACGAAGTTTGAACCACCACAGATAGAGTTGCTAATTTAGCAGATACCACAGCCTTAAAAGCTTGACGTGGTTTTTTCAATAAACAGTGAGTGTTAACGATGCCTTGTTGGTACAGATTGACTCCGTCGTACGCCCTCATCTTAGCCCTGACAGCGACTTGGTTTGGGAGACTTACATCAGGACCTCATTGGAAGGTAAGCTTTCATCGTTTTCACATAGAAGTAATTAACTCCTCCATTCGAGTTTTCCATCATGGACTAAAAGCCCGCGACGGCGACGTTCAGACCTTCATTATTTTATAAAACCTGAAAGTTTCTCTGTGTATCTAATATACGTATGTGTGCCTAATATAGGTATGAACGCTCCCCGAGCACGAGCACGTAGTTTGGATCACGGTGCGTTTGAAAGTTTTGAGGCAGCAAAGGTGTATAAAATTGGTAATGACTTTCGTCATAGTATAAACCTCCATTTTGATATATTTTATTTGAAACAATATTAAAAACCAACTCAAACCATTTTTAGACATTTCGGACAGGTCTAACCGGTGTCAGACACCCATAGTCTACCGTAGGTGCAATCGTGAATAAGAGGAACTTCCTTAACCGTTAGAGCCACACAAAAATGGTAAATTATTTCCATAATTTTTCGTGAAATTTTGATCACCATTCACAGATTTTAAAATAAATACGATTAGCAAGAAAATGGCCGTTTTACAATTTTTGCTGCATTTTCCAAACCACTGAAGCTATCTATGTAATTATCTATGTATACTATGTATACTTACTAATATTATAAAGCAGAAGAGTTTGTTTGTTTGTTTGTTTGTTTGGTTGAACGCGCTAATCTCAGGAACTACTGGTTCGAATTGAAAAATTATTTTAGTGTTGGATAGTCCATTTATCGAGGAAGGCTTTAGGCTATATAACATCACGCTACAATTATCAGGAACGGGGCAGATATGAAAAATGTTGCAAAAACGGGGTTTTTTTTTACTTTTGTTTTTCTCTCTTATGTAACGCAGACGAAGTTGCGCGGGTCAGCTAGTTTCTGAATAAAATATAAATCTTTTTCACACCAAAAATCTATTCAATATCTTCATAGATATGGTCTCGTCGCCGACAAATGCCTTTCGTCTTCGATAAAGGTCTATAATAATTTACACCCTTTATACCTCGCGCTCACACCTACGCTACGGTAGACCTGTGCTATCGTGATCAAGGTCCAAGAGATATGTCGTGAGTACTTTGGTAAGAGGGTATATTTTTGGAAGAGAGTTTAGTTTATTTAAAAAAAAATCAAAATCAAAATCAAAGCATTTATTTCAAGTAGGCCAATAACAGGCAAAAAAAAAAAAAAAAAAAAAATTATATAAATAACTGCCAAGGAAACAAAAGTTTCGGCGTGACAGAGTAATTTTACACATTTGAGTATGACATACATTTGTCTTAATGCGTTTATGAGCGTGCAAGGATGATTTGTAGTGTATCGATAAATGTTTTGCGCAATATTGTCTGGACGATAAACAGTTGTCGAACAGTAAGAACTTTGCACTTATCATAGAGTTCAGTGGTAGGGTGAAAATATGGGAAAGCATGGGCTACATTGAGCACCGCTCTTTGTGCTCGCTCGACTTTGATCATGAACGATTTAGAGGCGCCACCCCAGACAGAAATACAGTAACTTAGTACAGATTGAGAAAGTGTAACGGAAACGGAATGTGTGTAATTAAAACAAAATAAATATATAATAAATTGTAAGTCTCTCCTTTTAAGTATTTCCTTGACTTATCTTTTTTTGCGCCTATCTAAGCTGCATTTGTAAGTATCACCTACATTACTTTAGAAGGTGAGCATATTGCCATAGATCGTGCGAGTACGATGCTCCAGGCTTCGGGATACTAGTTTATACTAGTCGGTATAGATCACCTACAGAATCGTTTTAAAAAAAAACATTTTTATAAAAAATTAAACCGCTTTCGAAAAAACGGTTTTATTTTTTGTAAACTAGTTTTTATTTTTCACTTTTTAGTGGTTCACATGTGCTTACCCCTTCACAGCGTACCGGGGTGATTTTCTGTTGTGAACTGGTGTAAACAATAGACGGATAAAATGGGACCGTGTGGTCCCATTTTAATTTAAGCGGAAGCACCAACTTTCAATTGCCGAATTTGATGGTTATTTTTTTTAAATAACCATCAAATTCGGTTCACCCAGTCGAAAGTTCTGAGGTAACAAACATTGTCGAAATCTGGGTGTATTGTACACATCTGTGTACCCTCTCAGAGCACACAGGCGTGATGTTACGTCATGATGTAGTATAAACAATGAACCTACGAGCGATTGCAGCAATCACTGCTGATTAGCCGTCTATTTTTGAAGAGTTCCAAACAAAAAAAGAACCATCATAATCGGTTCACCCAGTCGAAAGTTCTGAGATAACAAACACATAAAAAATACAGACGAATTAAGAACCTCCTCTTTTTGGAAGTCAGTTGAAAAGAGTGATGAGGTGAGACGTAAATGTTGATAGACGGCATTAGACGGAGAGGGAGAGGAAGGCTAAAGAAAAGATGGATGGACGATGTGAAGAATGATATGAAAGAGGAAGGAGTAAATGATGCTGTGACATAGATATGGCAGGGGAGAATGGAAGAAAAAAAATGTGTTGCGCCGACCACAGATAGAATGGCACAAGGGGAAGTGTCTAATCTGTCTATGTCAAAACTTGTCTTGTCATTTGTTTAGTATCATTTTTTGATAACAGATGGAGTTGTGCAATGACGTCATTTTCTAGATCGCGGTGTTAAGATTTTCACAGAAGGAACGACCTCCGCTGCTATATACAGGGTGAAATTGAATAGATGCGACAAATTTAAATATACAATAATACGTGTTGTCAAGAAAATGTATAAAATATAAAATTAAAAAATAATTGATCAGTGTTACGAAAACCGTTAAAATAATAAAAGTATCAAAAATCTTGCCGACTCATCGCAGTGCTCAATATAGCGGTCATTTACCTAATTTTGCCTTAATTTTTCTTATTTATTTTGCATATTACTGGAATACCGATAATTCGTACTTAAATAAAGATAATAACATCAATGGACCTTTTGAAAACGATAATCGCGTAAATTTTTTTAACGATTTAGATTGTAGAAAAAACAGTTTATAATTACTATGTTACTGTAACTGAAGCTCCAATTTCATTTTGTCGCATTAATTAAAATTCACCCTGTATATTAAAGTTTTGTCAAAATCAAAATCAAAGCATTTATTTCAAGTAGGCCAGTTACAGGCACTTTTGAATTGTCGAAACAAAGATGAGAATTAAATGTAGCTACAGTCCCAGTCACAGGACATAAAAACTGTGAAAGTACTGTAGTTGCCCATTCCCTAGCGTAGATCTCTATGGAGAAGAACGGGCAAGAAACTCCAAGGACACTCTTTTAAATCATAATGTTGTTACAAAATCTTGGTTACATCATTCCTGTTAAGATGGTGCATTATGTGAGAACAATGTAGCAAGATGTGCACGATAAAAGTGTCCATAGTTAAAACTAACAAAAACAATTCAAAAATAAAATAATTAATTAAAAAATAAAAACAAAACAACAACCGAGAGCTGACCAGTCCCAACCGACAGCGCCCGTTCACAAACATGACGCATGTATCAGCACCATTCAACTCAACCATTTTGAAGGGAACTAAATGACCCGACACACGCGCCACCATCAGCGGGACACATTCAAGTCAAAAAATAAAAAACGTAGGTTTCCAGCGAATGATAGCATTCTAGTACATAGCACTCACACAATATGGGATATGAGGTTATATAATACTAACAATGAATCTATACAATGCAAAGATAGTTGTACAATCTTCGGCAGCTCCAACAATACCGTTTAATGCTATCAAGTTTTGCGCCCCTGTCCTTGTGGAGCAGGACCAGCATTGAGCCAAGCATTTTTAGCATCTCAAACAGTACCCCATGAAAGATGAGTCTACTTTAGCGAGAAGAAGAATTAATCTCACGGAATTAATATCACGGAAGAATTAATGACTGATTATAAAGCAGAGTTAAAGGAAGCGTTAAAGAAAATTGCATGTTCAGATAGGTCAGGTAAAGCATCTGAATCTTCTGCGAAAGGTTCTAAAGAAATATGTACTGTAAAATTGCCAAAGATTAAGTTGCCTACATTTTCCGGAAGTTGTTCTGAGTGGATTAGTTTTAGAGATTTATTTAAATCCTTAATTCACAACAATACACAACTAGACGATGTTCAGAAATTGCATTATTTAAAGTCACATTTGTCTGGAGAGGCTGAAGGTCTTTTACGGCACATTCCTATCACTAGTAGTAATTACGCAACCTGTTGGACGAAATTAGAGAATCGTTATAATAATAAAAAATATTTAGCGAATTGTATAATGAAACGTTTTATGAGTCAAAAGAATATTGTATCCGAATCCTCCAGCGCAGTTAAGGAATTATTAGACACTTCTAACGAATGTTTACAGGCTTTGAAAAATTTAGGCCTAATGGTTGAGCATTGGGATATAATGGTTCTTTATGTATTGGCTCTAAAACTAGACACTAAGTCACGTAAACAATGGGAAATGAAAATAAGTGATTGTTCAAGTGACTGGCCTACAATAAATCAATTCCAATCGTTTCTTGAACAAAGATTTCGGTCTTTGGAATTTTTAGATGATAAAGGTCAACGTCATCAGACCAATCGTAATGTGCCAGTCAAATAACTTCATGTGTCAACTACAGCTTGTGTTTATTGTCAGGATAACCATAAGCTTGCAAATTGTAAAAAGTTCGCCCGTCTCGATGTAGATAAACGCCGTAATTTTGTCCAAACAAATGGTTTATGCTATAACTGTCTAGGAGCAAACCACTCCGTGTATGCATGCCACCAGTCCACCAGATGTCATATATGTAAAAGGAAGCATCATAGTCTTCTTCATCTCAAGAATGTCTCCAAACCAGTTGGTGATAGTAACAAAACTGATCAAGTTGCAGGAAGTAGCGTTTCTGCTGATACAACTTCAACCCAGAGTAATTCCACTAATGTTGTCAGTTGTTTTGCTAATAATCATAGCCAAATATTATTGGCCACTGCATTAATTGCAGCGGAATCAAAGAGCGGTACTACTATAGTATTTAGATCCCTGTTAGACCAGGGGTCTCAGGCTTCCTTTGTGACGGAGTCCGCAGTCCAGCTCTTAGGTCTTAAAAGAATACCAACTAAAGGTTCAATATCCGGTATAGGTTGTGATCAAGGCCAATCGATGATTTCATTGAGTTCGATGGTCCTCATTAAAGTCAAATCACGCGTCGACCCTAATTTCATTTTCACTGTGAAGGCTTATGTCTTAAAGAAACTAACGAGTATTTTACCGGAAAGAAAGGTTGCGGCAAACGTTTTGACTACAATCTCGTCTTTGGCTTTAGCAGATCCTTCTTTCGATACTCCGAACAAGATTGATTTGCTTTTAGGTGCCGAAGTTTATGGCCAGATTTTGTTAGAAGGTTTAATCAGAGGTTCACCTGGTCGTCTCATCACACAAAATACCAGACTAGGATGGATCTTATCTGGTCAAGTAGGTGAAATCAACCAAAGCGAGACATGCCACAATACCGTGCACCACATTGCATTCCACTCATATAGATGAGAACACACTCCTTAAAAAAATTTGGGAACTAGAATCTGAGCCCAAGAGCGATTACGGAAAGGTTTACTTGACCCCAGAAGAACAGAAGTGCGAAGACATATTTAAGGTCACGACTAAACGAGACGAATTTGGTCGCTATATTGTGCACATGCCTTTCAGGTCAAGCGATCCTGCTTGTAAACATGGTGGATCGAAAGACATCGTTCTTAAACGCTTTTTTACGTTAGAAAAGCGATTTCTAAGGAATCCCGAATTCAAAGCTCAGTATTCAGCAGTTCTAAATGAGTATATAGCTCTTAATCACATGGATATCGTACAAGATGAGAACAAAGAAGGTTCTGTGTACTTACCTCATCATGCCGTCATTCTCAACGATAAAAGTACAACGAAGCTGCGCATCGTATTCGATGCATCATGTGTAGGTACTAACGGGGTATCACTTAATCACGATCTAATGGTGGGGCCTCGTGTACAACCTGAGCTTCGTTATGTAATCATGCGTTGGCGTTGAGAACCTATCTGTCTGGTAGCAGACATCGTAAAGATGTACAGACAGGTTAAGGTATGCGATGATCACACAGATTTTCTTCGAATTTTATGGCGAGAGAATCCATATGACGAAATTCAAGTGTTACGTCATTTGAGAGTAACATTTGGAACATCATCGGCGCCTTACCTAGCAGTAAAGTCATTGCAGCAGTAGCTCAAGACGAAGGTGTTGAATTTCCTTTAGCGAAGAACCGTGTGATTTCTGATTTCTATATGGATGACCTTATGACGGGTTGTCAAACCATAGAGGAAGGAGTAGAAGTTTATAAGCAGACATCGGAGTTACTTAAACGTGGAGATTTTCAGCTGCAAAAGTGGGCCAGTAATAACAGAGACTTACTGAAATTGATTAAAGACTGTGAGCAAGTATCACAAACACAAGGAAACATGGAATTAAAAACAGATGCAATTTCAAAAATATTAGGTTTAACGTGGGACAATGACAATGATGAGTTTGTTTATACTATTCAGCTTAATGATCTAGATTTACCAGTGACAAAGCGTAAGGTTATTTCGGACATAGCGCGACTATTCGATCCCCTTGGATGGTTAGCACCGATAATCATTACTGCAAAGGTGTTTATTCAACGGATATGGATGACTGGGATCGAATGGGACGCAGAACTACCTGCACCGTTACTGACAGAGTGGCTTGACTTCCGGAAGAGCCTTTGTATCCTCATTAAGTTTCGTTTGCCTCGTTGGATCAACTCTACCAAAGAGATCAGAGTTCTGGAATTGCATGGTTTTTCAGATGCGTCCAATGAAGCGTACGCCGCGGTGGTATACGTCCGTATCATTGATAGAGATGGACACGTTCACACAGCCTTGGTGACTTCAAAAACCAAGGTTGCTCCTGTTAAACAGGTATCAATCCCGCGGTTAGAGCTTTGCGGTGCTGTCTTACTAGCGAAGCTTCTTCAGGAAGTCGCTTTAACTCTTGAAGTTTCCAAAAAGCACTTATATGCATGGACAGACTCCTCCGTCGTATTGGCGTGGTTAAGCAGCCACCCTAGTCGATGGAAGACGTTTATAGCGAATCGTGTTTCCGAAATACTTAACATCATGGATAGAAGTCAGTGGTCACATGTCACATGTGTCGTCGTCAGAAAATCCAGCAGATCGCGCATCTCGGGGAGCATGCCCTTCTGAGTGTAACGATATGCTGCTCTGGAAAAGAGGCCCACAGATAATAAAATTAAAATATGGTTACAGAATGTAAAAATAGACTATAAAATAAGCAATATACAAGAAACTACACTAGAGGAAAGAACAATAAAATCAAAATGTTATGCAACTGCGGTAGAAAGTAATGATAGTCTATTCACAAGATTTTCTAAATTCAGTAGGTTAATAAGAGTGATAGCTTACTGTAGGAAATTTTTAGCAATGAGGAAAATTGAACATAATTAAAGTAAAATGACTACTTGGCTAACCACTAAGGAATTAAATGAAGCTGTACTTACCTGTATCAAACTTTGCCAACTCCAGTTCTTTAGTGGTGAAACAGAATCTCTAAAAAAGAACCGCGAATTAAATAAGGGTAGTAGACTTACCTCGTTGAGTCCTTTTCTTGACGATGACGGAATCTTAAGGGTTGGTGGTCGGTTGCACAGGGCTACTATTGATGAGAATATGAAGCACCCCATCTTAATCCCTCATAAATCACACTTCACCAATCTTTTGATTGTTGAGGCCTACGAGAGAAATTTGCATGGCGGGTCGCAATTGATGCTTAATTACTTAAGATCCAAATACTGGATACTCAATGCTAGGACTCTCGTTATGCAATGTGTTCACAAGTGTGTAACTTGTATTCGGTATTCAAATCAAACATACTAACAAATGATGGGCCAGTTACCAAAGGCCTGGGTGTCTGCCCAGAAGCCTTTTCAATGCAGTGGTGTAGATTACGCAGGTCCAATCAGCATCCGCACCTCTAAAGGTAGTGGTCATCACTCCATTAAGGGTTATATCTGCTTGTTTGTTTGCATGTCCACTCGGGCTATTCACCTAGAGGTGGTTTGTGACATGACTTCTCAGAGTTTTTTTGCGGCTTTTAAGCGCTTTGTAGCCAGACGTGGCCGAGTATTGGACTTGTGGAGTGATAATGAAACCACATTTGTTGGTAGTGCAAAGGAATTGCGACAGCTATTCAACGCTGAAAGGTCTACGGTAGCTTCGGAAATAGCTGACTTCCTATCTATGAATGGTACGACTTGGCATTTCATACCTCCCCATGCTCCAAACTTTTGAGGATTGTGGGAGGCTGGTGTCAAGTCCACGAAGCACCATTTAAAAAGAATTATAGGCACCAACACATTGACATTTGAAGAAATGACAACTGTACTGGCTCAAATCGAGGCCTACCTTAACTCAAGGCCGATCTCTCAGCTTTCTAACAATCCAGAAGACTCGTGTCCTTTGACGCCTGGGCACTTTCTAGTGGTTGAACCTTTGATAACTGTATCGGATGCCAATTATGAAAATTCATCCATTAGCAATCTGAAGCGGTGGCATCTCCCACAAAAAATGCTTCAGAATTTCTGGCGTAAGTGGTCATCAGAGTACTTAACTCAATTGCAGCATCGATATAAATGGACAGATACTAAGCCTGAACCTGAGATTGGAGAAATGGTTCTGGTGAAGGAGGATGGTCTTCCCCCGCTAGATGGCTATACGGAGTCATTACAAATAAGCATCCAGGTTTGGACAATATTACGCGCGTTGTAACCATACGGTGTAAAAATAATGAGATTAAAAGGCCTGTGTCTAAACTAATTTTTTTACCTGTGGACACTTAGTTATTGTTTATCATCTTATTGATAAAATTCTTATAGAGCTAGTTTTGGCTTGGTTGTTTGAATAAACTTGTATTTTTTTCTGTGTTTTGCCATTGTTTAACTTTTATTTACTTGAATGAACCTGTGTTTTTAATGTGTTTTACTGTTGTTTAATTTTTATTTTTATCTAAATAACGCATGCACTTGTATTGTAGACATAAGGCACTAGGTTTAGGTTATAGTGAATAGCAAACAACTAATCATTAATTTAAGTTTTATACTGTCATTGGACAGAGCTGTCCATGGTGGGCGGAATGTCTAATCTGTCTATGTCAAAATTTGTCTTGTCATTTGTTTAGTATCATTTTTTGATAACAGATGGAGTTGTGCAATGACGTCATTTTCTAGATCGCGGTGTTAAAATTTTCACACAAGGAACGACCTCCGCTGCTATATAATATATTGTTACATCGGACCTACTAGAACATTCGAGAAAGCCAGTGATTACAGTGTGTGTACGTTAGAAGTTCGAGAAAATTCCATTATTATTAGTTTTAAAGTTAGGTAGGTACAAACTCGCGACCTATTTATACAAAGACATTAGAATTTCGACCGTACGCCTAGGGCATACGGTTCATATTTGTTTGTTTTGTACAAGTAGCTTATACCTACAACTTTTATAGGTAATACCTACCTTGTAGGTAGGTACTTACTATTTCTTTTGTTAGTGTTTTTTATGACCCTCTCGAATGTTCGTGGTTACTCTGGTGTGTCTGTTGGCGAGTATAAATAGAGCGCTCAGGGCCGCGACCGGCAGTCTTGTTTTGGCTACACAGCGAAGCGAATCGACGTGAACTTGAAGTGCGATATCTAAGTGAATAGTGATCAGTAGTGTATTTGTGATTAAGTTTAAAGTGTTTTGTGATTAATAAAGTTATTGTGTTGTTTAATCGGTAGTAATTAATTTATCTCATACCCAGCTCGTAACAATATATTAAAGTTTTGTCTTACTCTGGAAACCCTAGTTTTATTTTCAACAAAGATATTTTTGAGACATTGTACAGGCAGGAAGATGATAATATATCCGGAGAATGGCCGTCATGACCTAAAACGTTCAGCAGGACCATTACAATAAGAGAAGTCTTTCATTTCTATAAGTCAAGGTTTTATTTTCTTTGCAGAACGTAGTTGGCAACGAAATGACTGACTGTCGTCGTGTGTGGTGGAAGCATCTCCTCTACATTAATAATTACGAAAACGACGCCGTGTGCATGTTGCAGTCCTGGTAAGTGTTTACATATGATAACATCGGAAACACCAAAGTAGAGACGAGCGGAGAAGTACGAAGCAGTGAAAAGAGGAGATGCGTAAGAGCTAGGGTGTATCCACCGAAGCTGTGCGGAGATTCACAAAGTGTATCAGTCCCCGCGGGCCACACACAGCTCACTGCTCACCACAAGGTGCTAACGTCTCTTCTCGTATCCACCACAGTATAAAGATAACCAGTAGGTCAGCTTCAAAGAAACGCCCGGAGGCAGATATAATTCGCCGAGCGACCATTTATTACCATTCCTTTCAGAAACGGTTGTGAAGGAAAACAACGTAAGGAAAGTCTGGTCCCAGATTCTAGAACTCGCACTGGGCCTGCGTGGTGAATTAAATCGTACTCAAGGAGAGCGGCTTGTGTCTGCAATGCCAACAATCTAAGCTGATTATGCATACCGTCCCACAGTGAGCTAAAAACTACCTTCTACTTCTTGAGTTTTGTGGTGGGGTGTGGTTACGTGAAACTTTGCGTTCACTCTTTACACAATACTGGTTTTAACAAAGCTGCCATTTTTCTGCATCACAGTGATAAAGAATCAATTTCAATTATTAAATGTATTTTCTCCCTCCAGGTACCTAGCAGCAGACACCCAACTGTACTACGTTGCTGCCACTGTCTTCGTGTTGTGCCAGACGGCTCGCAGGAGGAAGGTGGTGCTGAGCCTTCTGTTACTGATAGGAATAGCTCTTCCCACACTGATAACTTACTACCGGAACCTGGACGGTATCTTCTTGGTTTATCCTGAGTAAGTACACTACTACATCTTATAGGTCAAGTCATTGTTAGGCATTTATTTCTCGTTACTATCGCTAATAAATTTCTCTCTGTCCCTCTGGTCTACTTGAGGCAGACCGGCCAAAACCGGGTACGAGTATGTGAAAAACAGGCGTTTCATGTAAAATACTGGTATTCAGCTGCAGCTGCTCAGACTAGAAGCCAATTCCAACACATTTAGGAAAACGATGATATTGACTATGTTTTATGATTCTAGGTTCGCAATTAATATATTTAGTAAATATCCTACGTTCGACGAGATCTATAAGAGAGGGCACACGAATCTTCCGGGGTGTATCATCGGCATGGCATTCGGCTACTGGGTCTATGATTGGCAAAAGACTGGTGGAGATACCAAAACCCTCAGGGTAAGTTACAGGTATCATAACATCACAACTGTAATCCTCGAGGAGTTAGCCCTCTGCCTCGAATCTTGCGGGCAGCGGGGCGCTGGCGGCGGCGCGGCGGCGCGGGCATCTCAGACCCGTTCTCGAAACTAGCGGGCAGATCGCCCGTTACTATAGCAGCCTAGTGTTGTTGTCGTGATTGTGTCGTCGAGATATTTGTTTTTATTCGCGAAAAAAATGAACAATGGCGGCAACATCTTGATTCAAATTTATTCCTAACGCTCGATTTATTGTGGGCAAAAGAAAAAGTAAATCCCTACTATATAGCAAGGACAATAAAATGCGAGTTTTATCGAAATCAGAATTCAGTTCGTTTTTAATTTCTTCCCATAACTGGTTAATTACTCTTCTGTTTTTATGGTTCACATCTTTGTTGTTCCATATCGGTGTCAAAAATTGCTGATATAATTTGCTCTAACACGTCTGAGGACATTTCGACACGTCACAAAAATAAATTTTATTGCACAACACTACAACGCAGACGCACGGGCGGTCACCGCTTGACTAAAGTACACCGCTCGCTGCCCGCCGCCACCCCGCTGCCGCGCCGCTGTTTTCGAGGGCCGGTCCATTTGATTTTACGCAAAAGATCCTGCCGCTCTCGCGCCGCCGCCGCCGCCGCCGCGCCGCCGCCGCCGCCGCCCCGCTGCCCGCAAGATTCGAGGCAGAAGCCTTAGGCAGAGGAATATCAAAACAGTAACAAAGGCGGAGGAGACCTCATTCGGTCGCTTGAACACTATTGTACTATACACCTTCATTTCACCAGTTATGTTTAAATTAGAGATGCATCCGATACCGATACCGATATATCGGCGATACTTTGGGTTTGCCGATATATCGGTATCGGCGATATTTTTATGGCAGATTCAACGATACTTTTCAAATTTGACGCTTTAAAAATGACGGTATCAGTATCGCCGATATTTTTATAACAGTATCGGTATCGACATGGTATCGGCAAAAAGGCGTATCGAGGCATCCCTAGTTTAAATCCCAATTAAAAAGAAGTTAGGTACTAACTGGGAAGTAGTGGAAGTCAAACATGTAGTCGCTCCATGTAAAATACCGGTATTCAGCTGCATCCGTGGGGCAAAAAGCCGACTCCAAAATAGTTGGAAAGACTAGGCAGATGATGATGCAATTATCACCATTTCGACTTCGTTAACGGTTTTCATGATCATCACCATCTGCCTAGCCTTTTCCGAACTATGTTGGGGTCGGCTTCCAGTCTAATCGGATGCAGCTGAATAATAGTATTTTACATGGAGCGACTGCCTATCTGCCCTCCACAGCCCAGTTAATATAACAGCCATTATTTTTTACCAAATAATCCAGAAGTACCGCTTCCTGTACTGGGCGTTGGTTCCGCTGGGAGCCCTCTGCTGCTACTCTGGCACCATCTACTATGCGCACGCTCTAAAACCTTCGGTCCCCGTCAACCTGCTGTACGCTGCCTTCACGAAGCCTGTCTTCGCCATTTTAGTCGGCTTTGCTATGGTTGGAGCCATTTTTGAGATAGAAGGTAACTATCACGGAGAGTATCAAGCTAAACCTTTCCAAATTTCACTTAAGGGGAGAAGGGGTCTTGGCAAATTATATCACATAGGTACCTACCTAATTACTTTTCTCGCAGAAAAAGGTGAAAAATAAATTCTAGAATAAAATATGATATGGCCAAATCGGAGAAAATGGTATTTGCCGTATTCGTCCGAACTTCGCGTGCGACTCGACAAACGTCGCGGCGGCGTAAAGAGCCGAATAATAGCTAGTCTTCATTAAAAGCAATAGAACATGTTTTTTTTTAATAGTCCAAAACGTTTACAGTCCAAATAGAAGTTTTGAAGAATCTCGCGTGAGATTACGGAAGGGGGAGGGAGTTGAGGAAAATCTTACGATATCTCACCGAAATTCTTAAAACGCCTCACGCAATTAATGGACGCCGCCTTAGTTTTAACTGCTGAGCTAGTTATTAAACGTGCCATTTATAATTTTGAACTTATCAAAGCCGCTATTTACAACTGCCTCTTTAAATGCCTTATTTCAATTCAATCACAGGAAATGTGTGTAGGCTCGAAAATGTTTCATACATATCCCGAAACATCTAAGTCCAATTAAAATAAATGAACAAACCTTAAGAAATCATTCAAACCACCAAAATAAGGCCATTGGTAAAAAATATAAGAAAAACGCATTCGATACCTATAAGAAAAAAAAATACCCAATGCATAAACACATCCATGTCTTTGTTACCTCAGAGTTTTTTTTGCTTGGATATCTTTGGTTAGACGTACTTAACGCTGTGTTAAAATTTGTCCATCTATCTTACTATATGTATTATATGTCACCGTAAAATTGTCAAACACGTTACATTGTAATCACTCTAGCGAGGTTGTAAACTCTCGAAACATTGTCAACTGAACATACGGAAGTATCTCTGCCCCCATAATCAGGACTTGGGGCACCCCTCCCTCCTAGGTTAGTTAGGTTCCTTTAAACCCTGCACTCAGAAATAAGGGCTCCGTCGACTACGCTTTTTGGGGGAATATAAACTGTTTTAAGGTTGGGTTTTATTTTTACTTTTTCTCAGGAATGGTACATTATCTTTTCATGAGAGTGGCACCATTGGGCAAGGGGGACCGCTCCTTCCCTCCACACCGCGTGAGTTGACTACCATCGCATGCATTCCACGAAAAATCGTTTGACAATATTTCGAGAGTTTACAATCTCTCTAGTTATTTTACAATCTAACGTGTTTGACAATTTTACGGTGACATATACATTTCCTTGCTCTTTAGGCAGCATTGCCTTTGTATGCAGGTATGCATACAAAGGCGATGTCACCATCGAAAGAAACGTTTTCGTAAAGTTACAAAGAGAGCTGCAGTCGTATCCAGATGATGATGATGATTTATTTCGTCTATCAGGTGTATACCGACGGATCCTGGAGTGGCCCGTGTGGACGCTACCAAGCCGGCTGTCGTTCAGCGCGTATCTGATGCACGTCATGGTGATAAGGAACACCTTGGCAGTGCAGACTGCTCTATACAGGATCTCTGCCTTGGTGATCGTAAGTATACCTAGACCTTGTAACTGAGCTTGTCTTACACAAAACGAAAAGGGCCCTTCTGGGCCGTTCACAAAGCCGTAAGCCTAATCATTCTGTACATCAAACTACTAAGTAACTCTAAACAAACGTTATTACTAATACGACTTGTTTTTTATATTTGTTTCATAAATAATAAGATAATAATAATAACACCTGTCCCATAATTATGTAGGTACCTACTTACTTTTAGTATTATTTTTGAATTATTTATCGTTTTAGTTGTAGTATGCATGTAATGTACATAATAATTTTCACAGAACATTAATTAATATATTAGTCAAATAATTAATAACATTATACTAATGATAACAGTCAAGTCGGAACTTTAACTTTCAATATTTCCGTAACTAGAGAGTTCCCGGTATGGCCCAGGACAACATTTGGCTTCGTTAAGGGTATTTTTAGACGCATTAGGAGCATTCCATTGTCACCTGGGTGTTGATAGTTTCGCCACCGCTAATTCTGGTCTCGTGAAGCCTTGAAGGCTGTGTTTTGTTTTCAAACCAAGAAGTATGGAATTCTTACCTACATCAACTGGTATCCCCCTATTCATCTACATGTGGTTAGACTGGATACTGAACCCCAACTTAGGGAAGGGCTAGACAAACGACAAGTTTGACAGTAGCGTGGTCATCATGACGGTTCAATGGATTAGTTATTGTAGTAGTAGTATCAACAACTTTTCCTTATGCGAACTAAGGATCAAGCTTACAAACATTATCATCACCTTTGTTTGTTTCGCAGATATCAACAGGCTTGTATGTAATAGCCATGTCTTTAGTAGCCGCGTTCTTCTTCTACATTCTGGTGGAAGGACCCTTTACATCAATCGTCCGAGAATGGTTCTCCAAGCCTGAGCCAATCGTGGGAAGCAAAGATAAGAAGGAAGAAGATGCTGAGATAGATGGGAGCACAAAAAAGAATGGAGTTGCCAAAATTGCTGATAACAGTGCTAGGAAAAGAGTGTTAGATAAAATAGTCGATAAAAACTCGAGAGCATAGTCCAGTCATTTTAGACATTTTAATCTAGTGAACTGGATATTTATATACACCTTTGTTACGCTGTTGTAATGAAAATGTGGAAAATCAATATCCATATCGTACCGTCACGAAAAACAGGTTTTCGCAAATATCTTGCAACCTATTGCTATTGATACCTCATATCTCGGAAACGTGACACTTTAGAACGTTTTGTTTCGTACAAAATTTGTTTTTCGACGACCCGAATGGCGTAGTGGTTGTGACTCTGCCTTACGTTCTTAGCAAATGTTTGTGTGATGAGCATGGACATTTGTTTCCGAGTCATTGATTTTTATATGTATTATAGAAAGAAAGAAAGAAAGAAAAAACATTTATTCGTCGCAAAGTCATGACGTGCATACAATATTAACAAACAGAACGCAATTATACAAACACAAACATTTAGACGATTTTTTTTATTTTTTTTTTATAAGTATGTATTTACAAACAGAAAAATTATAAATGTAGTATATCAACTATCCAGCTTTCTTTCTATTTCCAGCGATATTTATTTGTTTATTGATGCCAGCTAACGATTGATACAAGTTGTATGCGTGTCTGATCAAATCAAAGATGGGCTGTAGATTCCATAAGTGAATGGACTTTAACTTTAATAGCTCATATCTCGGAAACGTGACACTTTAGAACATTTTGTCTCATACAAAACTTGTTTGTATTGATACCAGCTATCGAGTTATACATATATAGCGTAACATTGTAAAACCGTTAGGTTGTAATATAACTAGCGAGATTGTAAACTCTCGACAGATTGTCAAACGATCATACTGCTTACAATTTAACGCATTAGTTTTCGATAGAATACAACCTATCGAAGTGAAACCGGAATAATGAAATGAAATACAGAATATCTGCCAGTGGAGGTTATTTGGATAAGTTTTAGTAGATTTTACAACCTAAAACTCTAATAGGTATGTTTTTCCCGAAACATCTATAATGTATAATTAAAAAGCAATAGAGTTTACGCATTGGTGTACGGTATACAATACCGTATGTGAGTACATTCTAGTCGCTTTCTCAGCGCTCTACTCCGAAAACGGTTGATTTTACAGAAAAATGCAAGAGACATTTTTTGTAGATAATTTTACTAGTTTTTTTTTATAATAACCGCTATTGATCTCCAAGCGCCGTGAGGCAGCGCAAGGTCGCGAGATATTTGTGAAAAGCTGATTTTCGTGACCTTTTGACCTTGTATTGTATTGTACAACCGGCTGGTGTCCGCAACTCCACGTCTAAGCGCGTATTTTGCGTATGGGCAATCCAATTCAACCACGCGGGCCCTGTGCAGGTTGGTAGATGTGACATGTCTTCGAATTTTTGGTTCTAGGACATGCCGGTTTCCTCACGATGTTATCCTTCATCGTTTTTGAGAGCAGGGGAGATGAAATAAATTACACAACGTAATACGCCTGCCTAGGTTCGAACCCACGACTTACTGTTCGTAAGTCGGGGCCGCCACCACTAGGCCATCGCTGCTCTCTCTTTGACCTTTACAACTTTGTTAGCTGGCACGATATCGATGTTGATTTTTTTTACATATAAAGCAGAAGAGTTTGTTTGTTTGGTTGAACGCGCTAATCTCAGGAACTACCGGCTCGAATTGAACAATTATTTTTGTGTTGGATAGTCCATTTATCGAGGAAGGCTTTAGGCTATATAACATCACGCTACAATTATTAGGAGCCGAGCAGGAACGAAAAATGTTGCGAAAACGGGGATTTTCGTTTTCTCTCTGATGTGCAGGCGAAGTTGCGTCTTCACCTAAAATGACTGGATTATCGATTATTTTCAATGCTAATTGAAAAGAATCGATAGATGATAGCTGAGGAGTTTTAAATCAAATGCCTATTTGTACTCAAGTAAAGTTGTTATTTTTATACAAGTCTCTATTTGTTATAAAATAAAGATTTAAGTAATCAGCTGCCGCTAGATGTTTTATTGTTTAAATTCCTTTATTAATTCCTTTATTAAAGTAGACAACTGTGGAAGAATGTTTTCTGATAAAAAGTGTTCAAGTGCCTTAGGAGAATTATTTGAAGCGTCTATCCAGCTACCGACAGATGGTAACAAAATCTTCACGAGCAACGAAACATAATTAAGCGAAAAAAACATTGGCTATCATTTTCAGGAAAATTTAAAAAAAAACCTGGATAAACCTGCTACATTTTTTATTATAATACAAAATAAACATTTTTAATATAAAACATTTTGGGATCAGAAGCGAACCTATAATATCTAATTCTAATAATTACGTATTAAGAAATTATAACTATGAGAGAAAAATTTACGTCATGATTAATTGCTTAAATTAATACACCACGGTCATCAATATCCAATTACATACCTACCTAAGTACCTACTAGATACTTCGTTTTTTTACTACAGGCATATTTCAGTAAAGTTGTTAATTGTCTTAGCCCTTTCTTTGGGGCATTGGCGTTAAAATGTAGTCTTTACAGACAAGTCGAAGTAACTACTTGAGTTTTAGTAATTACTAATGCAACCACTTTCGTGCAATAGTCAGAATTTGAACGAAATAAGAACAGAAAAAACAAAGAAATCTAAAGAATTCCAATTTTTGACAGTACAAACTTCTAGCAATATAATATGGGTTAATCTATACATATAGATATGCCATTAGAACTAAAAATGATTACTAGTCCAAGAATATTTAAATTCAAATAAAACTCATTCCTTTTAACGAAGTGCTACTATAGTATAGAAGAGTTTATTAGTGACAAAAATAATGCCACAGTGTAACTTGTTTATTTGTTTAAGTTTAAGTTTAACTCTTGACATGTTATTGCTTGATAAAGTTGAATGTTTGTTTTATTTTCTGACTAGGCTAATTGTGTTTTTGTTTTTTATTTTAATTACGTTGTTGATACCTATATATTTTATTTCTATTTTTTACTTTTTATCTATATTATTATTGATTGGAACTTTTATTGATGATTATTATTGTGCTACTCTGTATTCGACACAAATGTATTTTGTTAAGAGTAAATGACTAATGACTAATGACTATAATAAAATTGTTGAGACCAAAAAATCTGTACAGTGAAGATTAAAAAAAAAAACCGATCAGAGTGACTTGAAATAAGTAACTGAACATTTTAAAACCATTTTTAAAATTCGTGTTTGTTTGACCGCGAGTCACGTAAGAACTGCTGGACGGATTTTGATGAAAACTTTTTTAATCTATTTATATAAACTCAGAATAACATTTAGGCTATAGAAATTATGGAAAAAATTAGAAAAAGGGGGTGAAAAGGGGGGGTAAAGTTTGTATGAAAAAACATTTTTGATTGTTCTAGATTCATGAAACTCAGAGTAAATACTTATTATTAAAAACTAGCTTCTGCCAGCGGCTTCGCCCGAGTGAAGTTTGATTATTGTCCCATGGGATCTTACTACCGGAATAAAATGTATCCTATGTTTTATGTGGGTCATAGCGTGATGATATAAACGTAAGAGTAAACAAATATAATAATAACAAATCTCCGAACTGCTAAGCTATCGGGAGTTACACGTGTTATTGTGAGTCAACTATAAAAGATAGACATATGCTGTCTTGGGATATTTTTTATATAATTTTATGTGGAATATTTCCGTCATACATGATTTCTATGTAGCTTTAACCATTAAGGCTGCACACGCGACGGAAGCTAAAAAAACCAAGTAACTTCTCCCGTTTTCCCAACATTTCCTTTCACTGCTCTGCTCCTATTAATGGTAGCGTGATGAAAAGTATACTATTACCTGCTCAGGAGTATGTAGAATAATTGTACCAAGTTTCGTTAAAATCCGTCGAGTAGTTTTTTTTTCTATAAATAACATACAGACAGACAGACAGACAAAAATTTTACTGATTGCATTTTTGGCATCAGTATCGATCACTAATCACCCCCTGATAGTTATTTTGTAAATATATTTCATGTACAGAATTGACCTCTCTACAGATTTATTATAAGTATATAGATAGATAAAGAAATACCTGTTTCAGCATTTTTTTTTAAAATCATCCAGAGACGTAAAGAGGGTTTTGTGTTTAAAATTTATTCACCTCATATACCTATAGAATAAAATCCATTGAAGTGGAAACCTTTAAAAGTAGCTGTAAATACTTCAAATCTAATAAAGGTAAATGTAATTTCTCAATTTTCTTGAAATTTGATTTTTGAAGTAAATACGCCTAAAATAGCGGAACTCAAGAAAATCGACATTCCTCGGTATAAGTAGTTGGTAATACAGGGTGGACGTGGAAATGGTAAACGGGGCAGTAAGGGGAGCTGCAGCTACACAAAAGTGGTCTTAGGTAACAATCCGTAATTTTTTCACAAAATATTTTTCCCCATTCACAGATTTAATAAAAAAATAAAGTACCAGTTAGCAAAAAAATTGCCATTTTACATAAAACAATTTTTTTGATGCCAATCAATGTTCTTTCCGACACTTATTATCAAGAAGTTCTTCCAAACCAACCCAGGTTAGAGTACTAAAAAGGTCGGGAATCGCATAAACTATTACTTTCAGCGGGGCAGTATAGGGGAAATACACACATCAAAAGTGTCTAGGGATCAAGCATTTTTATGCGGATTTCTTGAGATTGAGATGTGGCTTTGTAATAAATTTATGATTTTATAAATTTATATGGATCCTTTTTGGTGCATTTCATAATTTGAATCAGGAACTGTGAATCAAATTCGAGTAAAAGATGAAAATCAGCTGTCAATATTTTCCCTATAAAAACATACAACGCATTGAAGACATTATTAGTGCTACTGTTTCCCTACTACTGATTAAAACCAACGTTATTATGGAGCGGCGACGTCATTTAAGCAGGGAAGAAATGCTCAGAGCCGTGGGAATGATAGAAGCTGGTTCCCGGCAACGTACTGTGGCTTTAGCTCTGAATACAAGTCAGAGTGTTATCAGTCGACTTTGGACACGTTACCGAAGCACTGGTACCGTGGCTGAGCGCCATGGAGGACGGTATCGCTGCACCACACGGAGACAAGACCGATACATTCAAATCTTAACTCGAAGAGCTCCAACAATAACCGCCATGATGTTAGCCGTGAGGCTTCATCACTCTTCAGGGAACTTAATTAGCGACCAAACAGTCAGAAACCGCTTGCATGAAGTGAACCTTCATTCCCGAAGACCGCTACGGGTACCACCTATAGTAATGCACAATCGTAGGATTCGATATCAATGGGCTCTTGAACACAGAAATTGGGCAGAAGAACAATGGCGTTTTGTGTGCTTTTCTGATGAGTCTCGTTTTGGTATGAGACCGGATACAAGACGTATACGACACTGGAGAACCCCTGGACGCCAACAGCGATTAAAATCCTGCCAGGAAGTCCATCCTTATAGTGGTGGAACCATCATGGTATGGGCGGGTATTTGGATCGGCGGAAGAACTGAGTTGATTTGGATCAGAGGCAACCTCAACGCTCAAATTTATGCTGAGACGATTGTATCAGACGTCATCGTTCCTCTACAAGTGCAAATCGGTCCCTTATTTCAGTTAATGCATGATAATGCACGACCGCACACCGCAAGAGTTGTAAGACAGACTCTCGCCGCAGCTAACATCAATATCCTGCCCTGGCCTGCTCAGTCGCCAGACTTGAATCCGATTGAGCATGCATGGGATATGCTACAGAGAAGAGCTCTGCCGAATATGGAGGGTATCCAGTCGCAAGAAGACCTTTTTTTGTTGTTGCAACGAACATGGGCGGCCATTCCACAGCGTGATTTGGATGAACTCATTTTGAGTATGCCAAACCGATGTTCTTGTGTTGTTAGTGTTCGCGGTAGAAACACGGATTATTAATTGTTTAAGTTACCCAATAAAATTTTAAAGAAAACTGTTATTTCAGTCTTTTTTTCGAACTTTTGTGTTAGTGGTTCAAATGTCAAAAATCCCTTTATTAGGAAAATGGCAAATTTCTTTATTAATGCAAAGGTGACTTGGTTTATCGTTACTGTGACAAACGAAAACACTTTATTTGATGAATCCTTAAAGAAAATTTTAATTAATATCAATCAGGAGAAAAGTTATTGCAAAAATATATGTTGATCCCTAGACACTTTTGATGTGTGTAGTTAGCCAGAAAATTGCTATTTTACACAAAACATTTTTTTTGAAGCCAATCATTATTTTTTATTTTACATAAGACAAAGCCGGAAAAGTTACAAATACATTACAAACGAGTACAAATCCTACTATCTACAAATAAAAAAAAATTGTCCTGAAGGACTATCTGATAATATAATAATAATAATCGTTTATTAGTACATAACAAGAAACAAAAACAATACATAGTGATGGAAACAGTCATGGGTTGTACTATCAATTTTAAAATAATGGTCAGCTTTCCGGGCTCCTAAACTAGGTACGCAGACCTGTATGATGGATCAACGCACAGCCTAAACCGCAAATTGTAGAAACCTGAAACTTGGAGGGTGTATTTTTTGTATAACGTAGGCATACGATAAGAAAGAATTTTGAAATTATACCCCTAAGGGCGTGAAAAGGGGGGGCAAAGATTGTATTGGAAAATGTGATTCCTTGGTCCAATCTACTTCAAACTTTGCAATCAACAATATTAACAGAATTGATGGACGCGTTTCATATTGCATTGAAATTCATCCCCTAACGGGGTTAAAAAGGGGTAGAAAGTTATTTTGGCGGTGATTTGTTTCGAATTTGATATCAATACTCCTTCGAGATTTTGATATGAACTACAAGTTGTTTTGATACCATGGACCTAAAAAAAAAGGTTTGATACATGTTTCAAAACCCAATCCGATTTTATTCCAAAAAGGTTGAACTCACATAAAAATTTGGTGCAAAATTGCAAATACTCTTTAAAATTGGAATGTCTCGAAAGTCAGCGTAAAATATTAATACCGCATTTGAAGGTTTCTAAGCTTTGAAGAGGTTGCAAGTGCACTTTAAGACACGGCGTCATAGCGTAGCGTAGGGACGTAGAGTTTGAAATTTTAAATGGTAAGCAGTTGTAAGAGGTCCGCAACAGTTTACAGCAGCTATATCGTGTTGCGGCTCATCTAATGCACCGTAATGAGATCTGCAGACCTAGCTGGAGTAAAGCTGTCAATAGAATTCTTTAAAGCTGTTTTCGTAAACATGGTAATTTATTCATATTCAAATAAATACGTTGTTAATCACAAGTATTTCATTTTGAACAAAATTGCCCTTGGGTACGTCAATTGACTTCAATGCATATCTTAGGAGATACATCGTTTTAAATAACTCCGCAGCAAAATAATAATCACGTACCAGGCGCGCATTTTCATTATGCGGGAGGATTGTGTGTGAGGTGCTCTTTGAAAATTGTATGATAGGTGCTTACGACCCACTCTCTGTAACCCTCTCTTTCTCTTAAGTGACGCAGACGAAGTTGCGCGGGTCAGCTAGTTCTAAATAAGTCCGTCGGATAGATTTCTAAAAGTAAAAAGACAAAACGGACGGACGGATTTAAAACGTATTGGACACGTATTTTTTCTTTTTTCTCGTAACAAAAGGAAGACGATACAATGCGTCGAAAACTCGTGTCACGTCACATGAAGGTTTACGAAACACCGGCCCCTAACTATCGAGTTTAAAAAATGACATGCAAAAGTGTTTGTGAAAACCTACTTGCTAAATAAACATCATTTATTAATTTCCATAAGTCTAGCGGATCAAACAGTTTCGATTATCATAGCAACACCTTGTCCACCGCCGATGTTAGCTGATGCGATGCCTCTTTTAAGGCCCCGTCGCCTGCAAAAAGAACAGCGGTGTTTCAATAAGAGTAGATCTATCTATGTGTTCATAGTAGGTAGATATTGCATAAATTCGAGCTAAAATGCGAGGTCTTGAGATAGAAACATCTCAAGTTTAACAGAAGAAACACAACAGAACAGAAGTTTATCAGTCCTCTGGTAAGAAAGAGTTTTGGTTTGTGGATGCCCCTTTCAATTATGTCTCCTTACGATGTTTTTCTCCGCCGTTTTGAAAGCGGTGTGGTGATGAAATAATTGACACGAATTAAATGCCTGCCTGGGTTTCAACCCATAACCTACAATTCACATTTAAAAAAGTAGTGGTCTTTTTTTCACAATTCTGTGTACTCTTTCTTCCTGACTTCATTCTTAGCGTGACTTTCTTTTTCTTTGTTTTTTAAGTGAAGTGACTTTTTTCTGTAATCCATTTCATCTCCTACATAGATCTCCTACCTGAGCTCATACATGAGATGTGACATGATTCTAGCCCCAGACGCCCCGGTCGGGTGTCCGATAGCGATGGCTCCTCCGTTGACGTTCAGCTTCTCCTCATTTACTGCCAGCTCTCTGGCACAGACTAGCGTTGTTGCTGCGTAGGTTTCATGAATCTGTAAATTGCTTTTTAATATATGCTTTTGGAGTTTCGTTTTCGACTTCGGTGTAAACGATACTGTCTTCGGTGATTTTTGTGGTGAAATATGCTTTATATCTACTGAAAGTTAGAATTGATAGTTGAATGCTCGTTGGTATACTGTGTGGGTTTTTATATCTACCTCGACTAGATCCATGTCATCCATTGTCAGTCCGGTTGTCTTGAGTAGTGTCTGCACAGCGGGGACTGCCGCGATACCCATCATCATTGGGTCCACTCCTACACATGACCAGCCTACAAGTCGCGCTAATGGCTTCAAGTTATGGTCGTTTAGAGCTTGGTCGTTAGCTAAGACCATTGCTGCGGCACCATCGTTGATACCCTGAAAAAAAAACCCAAGCATCTTAAATACTACCCATAGGTCTGGCAATGAGGAGCTCGTGGCTAAATAATAACAGCCGCTCGGGCCGATCCTTAAAGCCGTGTTTGCCTAGATTGATCTGTGGATACCCATCCACCGGCCTTACATACCGAGTTTCCTCCATGCCTCGGAAAGCACGTTAAGCTGTTGGTCCCGGCTGTCATTTGTCCATTTATCTTTGGTAGTCGTTACAGGTAGTCAGTGGCCCAAAAAGTCTGACAACCAGTCTTACGTATCGTATCACCCAGTATTAACTGGCTTGTGGAGGTCTGATAGTCATTCGCTCCATGTAAAATACTGGTATTCAGCTGCATCCGGTTAGTCTGCAATGTCTTCCAGACAATCTTTGAATGGATACTTTTCTATCTTAATTTATTTTCTCTTATTAGGTGTTTTATAATGTTCATAAATAAATACTTACAGTAGAATTACCTGGAGTGGAAATTCCACCAGGGTACACTGGCGGCACTCTACTGAGTTTCTCTACTGTGGTATCAGGGTGTGGGTGTTCGTCCTTCATCATCAGCACCTTACCGGTATTTAGCTTCACTGGCACTGGGACTAACTCCTCTTTGAAAAATCCACTTGCATGCGCTTGAAATAGTTTGAAGTCATATCTGGTTATTGACGGCAGCTGTTCTGGTATTGGCATTTTCACACCATGCAAATAAATTCGCTTTTACTTACCATGTTTCCATTTCTGTTGTGATTTCAAAGCATACTCATCGGCCTCTCTTCTAGTTATACCATACATGGCAGCAACGATATCAGCAGTTTGCAACAGGAACATATTGCAGTAAGAATCATAGAAAGCCATTTGGAGGAAGTCTTCCACTTCGATAGTCTTTCCCAATTTAGTTCCAAAACGCACGTCACGGACGAGGAAAGGGATTGAAGACATTGCTTCCATGCCACCAGCGAGAGAGATTTGAGATGCTCCTACAATAATTTCCTGCAAAAAAGAACTTGCACCAAATGTAAAACGTGTTTTTATAAATGATACATCAACTATAAAGGCCGCGAGTCATGAACGTGAAGGAAGGGTTAGCCATGTGACATTTGCTTTCAACGCATTTTGTGTTACGACACTGATTTTTAACATCCAAGTCAGGCGGCAAAGTTGCAAACAAAAGTCACTTGGCTCTCGTATCTCCTCAGATCAAACTCTTCGATCTTGTAGACCTACCTGTGCACCACAAATGATAGCGTTGAATGCAGACCCCGATGCTCTGTTTATCCCGAGAACTGGCCGACCTGCAGGTATGCCAGCTTTTAGCGATGCATGGCGGGGAGACAGGCCAGTAGGTGATATGGGACTAACCTGAGGAGCGGTTACATTATGAAACGATCCTACGGCTGTAGTAGTCAAAGGTACTTCATAATAACTAGAGGAATATCGCTCAAAAGTCTTTAACAATGCCACATACGAACTAAGCACCACACCTGACGTCACGCGAAATCTTGCATCGCACAATTAACAAATATATACAGAAACCCAGGCCTCTTCGGCTCCTTAGTAGGAGCTTGCGGAACGAATGATCTGCGAAAAATAAAAATGTTTACCTGCCCAATATTGACGGTGTCTACAAGATCAGCAGCTATGTGACCTGCCTTCAGTGCAGCCGTAGCTGCTGTGGCGAACAGATCCTCGGGCAAGACCTCTCGGAGCAGGCCTCCGTACTTCCCGAAAGGAGTACGCTTACCGGCCACGATGTAAACTCCTTAGAATAACAGAAGAGGAAACAAGATAATGATGATTATCTACAACCTGATGTGAAACTGCCAATTTATTCGCAATGCCAATAAATGATGATAGATGGAGATGGAGAAGAAATAGAAGACAATAAAAAAGATAGATGGTAGTGTGAGAGATATAAATATGTAAGAAAAGTAAGTACCTCCAGGAAGATGATTCGTTATGTCCACAACATTTACTCATGGATGCTACAATAAAAGTGAAAGATAGAAAGCCTTCCATAACATATTTGGTGCCATTCCCAAAAACTTAAGTAAATATTACTACTTACCTTTTTTCGTTGCAACTGCCGCCATACTTGGATGCGCTTAGCCGTTTAGCAAAATGTTGCACTGCAAGTGCACTTTATTGCTTTTGATATGTTTGTGTTATCTTCTAAATATCGTTTTATAGTTAACATAGTAATATAACCTAATGAACATTACCTATTTATTTAATAACTTTCAGGAATACCGATAAAGTAAACGATGATAAAATCGAAACACGAATTTCAAGAAGACGGCCCGTTTGTCTTTTGTTTAGTATGATTAATGTATTGTAGTTGTAGGTAATAACATTGCAATTTATAATACTTAATGAAGGCCCGCCCTTAAGTTTTTTTTAACAAAAAGGACAAACTACAATTCGAAACTAAAATGACAAAGTTATCAAAGTACCATAAATTAATTACCAGCAGTGGCGACGGAATCCATACTTAATCGCCTATTCTTCTTTAGGTAAATATTTGTAATGCCCGACACAGGGTAATGTATTGACTCCTCTATTGACTTCGATGTCACTGAAGATTTAGACACATTGATAAAACTATGTTTGATTTTAATATTAAGTAGTTAAAAATATGAATATCTACCTAAGTTATTAACATCCTACATAATGTGTTACTACTATAAATCAAACAAGACCTATTAAGCTTCCACCTCTGTTGCAAACTTACTACTTGCAAAGAGAAGATTTGGCAACACGGTTTTTTTAATTGAATTGAAAAGAAAACATAAGACTTTAACAATAAGCACCATTTTTATTCATATTAAAAACTGAATCTTTCTTTTTTTGCCGGCCTGCTGAGGTTTTCGACATCAGCTACCAGAATGATCCATTTTCTTTGGTTTCCATCGGTCGGGTCAAACAGCTTCGATAATCAGAGCTATACCTTGTCCACCGGCGATACTAGCTGTTGCTATGGCTCTTTTGAGACCTCTTCGCCTGAAACAGTAACAAGATTTAGAGATATCAGAGAAACCTCCTTGATCGAATAAGAGATAGGACAGCAAATGCACCTGCCCACCACCGACGACGAAGCGACTTGCTATCGATTACTTTCACGCTGAGGGAATGTAATATATATGTGTGTATTAATAGTCGATCACTGTTCACAATAATTGACATCATCTACGGCGTGAACGGCATCAGCGACATCCACGGCAGGGTGTCAGGTGCTGGTGTTGTCTGCCGCTACAGCGCAAACTATCTTTACGCCGGTTAGTGCAACACACAGACTAGCAACTCCTATCTTGTTCTTGGCTATATTCGCTTTCCGCTGGTCGTCTGCGTCGGAACCCCAAAGGCCGGGCGAATTTCGAAGCTTTCCCCCTCGAAATAAATAAATATATATTGTTGATCTTCATTTTGTATCCTACCTAAGCTCATACGTGAGATGTGACATTATCCTTGCCCCAGACGCGCCAGAAGGATGGCCGATAGCGATGGCTCCTCCGTTGACGTTCATTTTATTGTCATCTACTGCTAGCTCTCTGGCACAGACAATAGTTGTTGCTGCGTATATTTCATGAATCTGTAATGTAAAAGTCGTTAGTTTATCTTTTTAAAGTATAGTGTTTTCTGATGGAATTCTTGCAAAATTTTCTGCGAAGTCATGTCGGATTTCTACCAAAAACTAATTTTGACATGCTTAGTATCTTTCCCGGTCTAACTGGCTTGCAGTTTGCGTAGAGTTGGGGGTAGCTTGTATTGTATTGTATTGTACAACGGGCTGGTGTCCGCAACTCCACGTCAAAGCGCGTATTTTTGCGTATGGGCTATAACATGCACATGTCTTCAAATTTTTGGTTCTAGTACATGCCGGTTTCCTCACGATGTGTTCCGTCTCTGTTTTTGAGAGCAGTGGTGATAAAATAAATTACACAAAGTAATGCGCCTGCCTGGGTTCGAACCCACGACTTACTGTTCGTAAGAGATCATTGAACTACACACAACAATGTTAAAATTTGTTTTCTTCGCAATTCTTAAAAATATTTCCTAGCATAACTAAAATACTTCTAAGGCTAAGACTCCTTTCTAAGGCGCCACATGGATTTCCTACCTCAACTAAGTCCATATCATCGATGGTCAGTCCGGTAGCCTTCAGAAGAGTCTCTGCAGCGGGTATAGCCCCGGTACTCATCAACAATGGGTCCACTGCCACCCGTGACCATCCTACAAGCCGAGCCAGTGGTTTCAAGTTATGATCTTTCAAAGCTTGATCGTTGGCTAGGATCATTGCTGAACCACCATCATTCAGACCCTGCAAGAAAAAGAGGAAATTATTGTAAAGTGCAGCTGTAGCCTGTATTTTGAGGAAAATTATATTGATAAAATGTTCGTCTTCGTTGTTCGGTGATGTGGTCTTTAACCTACCCGGAAATTCGAAATAGTGGATCATGTCAATTGATATGAGAATATCAGAATTATCCCCTTTTTCTGTATTTCGAAACGTTACCATTACGACGCAGTTGCCCACCTACTTACACGCTTACAATGACACGCGCCTTACAAGAAGACAGACCACAAACGTAAGATTTTTTATAGATCACGTAGGTTTACCCGAATCATCGCGACGCTTTTTGCGGAGTCACGGTTTGGTACGCCACGAGCACAGGTGACGATCGTTTCACTTGATTAACTTCTTGCCACAAGTCATATCGTCCCAGGCTATAAAAAACTAAATCTTAAACACTCTAGAATTCAAACTCACAGTAGCATTGCCTGCTGTGGTGACTCCACCTTGGGCCACAGGCGGCAGTCTGCTGAGCTTCTCCAATGTGATGTCAGGTTGAGGGTGTTCATCTTTCGTCATTAGCACCTCACGGTTTTTAATCTTCACTGGCACTGGGACCAGCTCTTCATTGAAAAAACCGCTTGCATCCGCTGGAAGTATAATCACAATCTGCATAGTTCTCATGTGAGTTGAACAAGATTATGTCTGGACTTTAAAAGGAATATGACCTCTGAGTTTGTTTCGGCTGTTTCTTCTCAGAGTAGTCAGGTACGAAACACCGGCCCCATCTAGTTTAAAAAATAAGGACGTGTAAATGTGTTTGTGACAACCAATTTGCAAAATAAATATAATTTATCATTTATAGTGATAAATGATAAATTATATTTATAGCATTTTTGGTCTAGGGGATATCAATGACTGTAACCAAAGACTATAACTATGACTGTAACGTAAGGCTTTCGGCTGTGATACCTTGGATCAAGTGAAGTAAGCGCCATCCAGGTTCTTGTGTTTTGTTATACTCCTTTATTAACTTAAAACTACAGTAATATAGCGATGGATATAAAACACGAAATTGAAAATGTTTTAACTTATAGTAATGAATTCAAGTCCAAAGTAATAAAAAAGCACCTATTTCACCTCTTTTAGTCAAATCTCACCTTGTTTCCACCTCTGCTGCGATCTCAGAGCATACTCATCAGCCTCTTTCCTAGTCACACCATACTTGGCAGCAACAATATCAGCAGTTTGTGGTAGAAACATGTTGCAGTAGGTATCAATGTAACCCTGGCGAAGTGTGTCTTCCAGTTCGGTAGTTTTCTCCAATTGACTTCTAAAACGCACATCGCGGACGAGGAAAGGAACGGAAGATAAGGTTTCCATACCACCAGCTAGAGAGATTTGTGCTGCTCCCACAAGGATTTCCTGCAAAAAAAGTTGTACGTTTCACCAATCTGTTTCATGGAGAGAGCGCAATAGAGATGGAGTAACGGATCAATGATGGTTTTTAACAATTTATGGTTTCTAGTTTTGGTCAGGTTGCACTTAGTAATGAAGTTTGTATTTATGTATAGTAAGTGTATGAACATACCTGAGCACTGCAAATTATGGCGTCGAATGCAGAGCCTGACAATCTGTTCATGCTAAGAACTGGTCGGTCAGCAGGGATACCTGCCTTTAAAGCCGCGTGACGAGTAGACATACCAGTTTGTGACAGCGCACTTATCTGGGAAACAGTATCATTCGGTAGTATAAGGTGTTTTAAAACATCAACTAACTTTGGGCCTTTTTCGGGGATTTGAAACTTTCGAAAATAACGATCAGAATAAATAAAATGTTTAGGTACCTGTCCAATATTGACGGTGTCGATAAGATCAGCAGGAACATCACCTGACTTCAGGGCAGCTGTAGCCGCCGTAGCGAACAGATCCTCAGCTAAAACATCTCGGAGTAGGCCCCCATACTTCCCAAAAGGAGTGCGCTTACCAGCCACTATATACACTCCTGGAAATAACTGGTTGTTAAATCGCAGCTTTATCTTGTGCATATTTACTGCTGGATTCTGTGCCTTATGGGAAAACAGTTTGTGTTCATACAACATCATATTATTATAACATTGGGACACTTTACAGATTGACAGATAATAGTAATAGTTATTTATGATACTAGTGCGGTAAGTTGGTTTTTACAAACGAGTAGACGAATGTAAGCCCTAAACGAAGTTGAGGGCTTACCATAGTCACGAGTTTGTAAATACCAATTTCTGCACGTGTGTCATACAACGTTTTTCAATACATTTGCGAGAAAATTATTAATTTTAACCACGCTATAAAATTTTAGCAAATCATTAAATAGCGCTCTTGCGATTTTGGCGTCAAGAAACTGTTTTCTGCAATTTGCACCTCATTCAAAATATCAGTTGGGAGTAGATTTCATATTAGCATCTGATTCCACGCTTGAACTCATAATATTATTTTGTTTATCAGTCGGAAAGTCGCAACAATCCTTGACGTTTCTATGAAAATGGCGCGAATCTGGAAATGGCGCCACATGCACGTGGTGAAAATTAGAACTACATCTTTCGTCTCACGTACTCTTTTGTATTAAAGTGAGACAAACGTATTGAGCAAAAGCACTTCCAAGGAGATCCGACCAGTCAGCCTATTTATTCTCGTAATGTCAAACTCCTTGATCTCCCGGAATCCGTTTTCTTTTTTTTTGGAAATTAAAAAAAAACGTAAAGATTACGCACGGTGCTGTCAATGCTATACAAGAGGGAGTGCGGTAAAATAGATACTTAGGTGAGAGTACCTATTTTACCGCACGCTCCGTTGTATGGTGCGTCATTTTTAACTTTCGAACAATGTATGCAGGCTTCGTAAATGCACTTTATCTACCCAAATACACACATCAAAAGTGTCTAGGGATCAAGCATTTTTATGCGGATTTCTTGAGATTGATTGAATGGCTTTGTAATAAATTTATGATTTTATAAATTTATATGGATCCTTTTTGGTGCATTTCATAATTTGAATCAGGAACTGTGAATCAAATTCGAGTAAAAGATGAAAATCAGCTGTCAATATTTTCCCTATAAAAACATACAACGCATTGAAGACATTATTAGTGCTACTGTTTCCCTACTACTGATTAAAACCAACGTTATTATGGAGCGGCGACGTCATTTAAGCAGGGAAGAAATGCTCAGAGCCGTGGGAATGATAGAAGCTGGTTCCCGGCAGCGTACTGTGGCTTTAGCTCTGAATACAAGTCAGAGTGTTATCAGTCGACTTTGGACACGTTACCGAAGCACTGGTACCGTGGCTGAGCGCCATGGAGGACGGTATCGCTGCACCACACGGACAAGACCGATACATTCAAATCTTAACTCGAAGAGCTCCAACAATAACCGCCATGATGTTAGCCGTGAGGCTTCATCACTCTTCAGGGAACTTAATTAGCGACCAAACAGTCAGAAACCGCTTGCATGAAGTGAACCTTCATTCCCGAAGACCGCTACGGGTACCACCTATAGTAATGCACAATCGTAGGATTCGATATCAATGGGCTCTTGAACACAGAAATTGGGCAGAAGAACAATGGCGTTTCGTGTGCTTTTCTGATGAGTCTCGTTTTGGTATGAGACCGGATACAAGACGTATACGACACTGGAGAACCCCTGGACGCCAACAGCGATTAAAATCCTGCCAGGAAGTCCATCCTTATAGTGGTGGAACCATCATGGTATGGGCGGGTATTTGGATCGGCGGAAGAACTGAGTTGATTTGGATCAGAGGCAACCTCAACGCTCAAATTTATGCTGAGACGATTATATCAGACGTCATCGTTCCTCTACAAGTGCAAATCGGTCCCTTATTTCAGTTAATGCATGATAATGCACGACCGCACACCGCAAGAGTTGTAAGACAGACTCTCGCCGCAGCTAACATCAATGTCCTGCCTGGCCTGCTCAGTCGCCAGACTTGAATCCGATTGAGCATGCATGGGATATGCTACAGAGAAGAGCTCTGCCGAATATGGAGGGTATCCAGTCGCAAGAAGACCTTTTTTTGTTGTTGCAACGAACATGGGCGGCCATTCCACAGCATGATTTGGATGAACTCATTTTGAGTATGCCAAACCGATGTTCTTGTGTTGTTAGTGTTCGCGGTAGAAACACGGATTATTAATTGTTTAAGTTACCCAATAAAATTTTAAAGAAAACTGTTATTTCAGTCTTTTTTTCGAACTTTTGTGTTAGTGGTTCAAATGTCAAAAATCCCTTTATTAGGAAAATGGCAAATTTCTTTATTAATGCAAAGGTGACTTGGTTTATCGTTACTGTGACAAACGAAAACACTTTATTTGATGAATCCTTAAAGAAATTTTTAATTAATATCAATCAGGAGAAAAGTTATTGCAAAAATATATGTTGATCCCTAGACACTTTTGATGTGTGTATCATAAACCCTCTCTAATGCGTTCAAAAACCATAGGCAATAACCAGCATTACCAACCTGCAGAAATAAACGGAACTGTAATGAACTCAACTTCAACTCTTAGTTAATGGCTTTTGTGGAAGAGTCACCACAATTTTGCCAATATCCCGTACATCTAATGATAGACCATCAAACGAAGGAGATAGTACAGTGACGAAATTTGGACAGTATTTTATTAAAATCTCAAATCTGAGTATCTGACTAATTTTCTATTTTACACGCAGGACGCAGAGCAAGACATACTTTTTTTTTTTTTTTTTTTTTTTATTACCAGAGGAAAGAAGAAAAGATAAAATATAAATAATTATATGCATAAATAAATAGAATATTGTAATTTACAACTTAATTTTATTAATTTCAATGAACTTACTTAAAATATGTACAAAGCGGGTAAATACAAGGGAGAGGAGACATTTAGTGGAGGTTGGACGAGGGATATGAGATGGGATGATATCGTACAAAGATAATCGTAGTTTAGGACAGCAGAAAAATAAATGGTCCACGCTTCCTTCATCCAGACCGCATTCACAGAGGGAGCTATCCCTTATCCTAAGTTTAGCCAAGAAAGAAGGTGTGCAGCAATGATTTAGCCGAAGCCGACAGATTGTTGAAGTGGTCAATTTATTTGCCAACTGATACTTGAAAAACCAAGGTTTGTGGGGAATCTCAGGTTGAATATCACCATAAAATTTTCCCTTTATGGTTTTAGAAATTTTCCATCTTTGGGACCACGAGTTATACATAGTGGTTGACAGAGTAGCACAAAAGTCATGGGAATAGATTTCAGAATGATCAAGCGAGCCAGACTGGACTGCATATTTAGCACACGAATCAGCAGACTCGTTCCCAATAATACCCACGTGACCAGGAATCCAGGCCAAAATAATATGAATTCCTAATTTATAACACTGGAAAAGTAAATCTCTTATTTTTAAGATAATAGGGAATCTAGATTTTGATCGGAAAGGGTTTGACAAAACGGCTTGAAGGCAACTTTTCGAATCTGAGAATATTATGGAGTTATTTAGATTATGCGATTTAACAAATGAAATGGCTTCAAAAATGGCAATAGATTCGCCCGTGAAAACTGATGTGACCGAAGGGCATTTATAACTTAAAATTATTTTTGTAGAGGGGATCCAAACGGCAACCCCTACTGGACTATCATCAGATACTTTGGAAGCGTCAGTATAAATAGTAACAAAGTTACTATAATCAGTGGACATTTTTCTGATAAAAAACCTGTTTGCTTCCAGAGTGTTTTTGTTGATTCCAAAGTCCAAGAGGACATCAGGACGGTATACCAAAGCATCAAATGGCAAAGAATAAAGAGGTAAAACCGGGTTTTGAAAAAGCGGACTAGGAAGACGAGAGAACTGTAGGAAGGCACGAAGAAGGCATGGAAGTTCTCTATTAAACCGGCGACCAGAGTCAGAAATGATAGATAATTGATCTAGCTTACGCAAAAGAGGATGTTCAGAATTTTGAACAAGCTTAAAGAAAAATCGATTAGCAAGGAATTGTCTTCGAATAGAAAGAGGGGGATCTACACTTTCGACTTGCATAGCATTAATTGGAGACGATTTCATCGCCCCGAGAATAATGCGTAAACATTTAGACTGAATTTTATCAAGCTTCTGAAGGCCAGATTTATTACCGGGATCTAAAAGAAATAGCCCATAATCCAGGTGACTACGAACTATGGCATTATATAATAATTTTTGAGTATAGGGATGAGCACCCCACCAAACACCAGAAAGAGAACGAAGAACATTAATATTTCTTTCACATTTTTGAGAAATAAAGTCAGAATGAGCGACACCTGATAACTTAGAATCTAACCAGATTCCTAGGAACTTGACTTTATTTTCTTGAGCAATATTTTGACCATTAACTTTAATATCAACCGAGGAGGGAAATCTTTTTCTAGTGAAAACCACTACTGAGCTTTTGGGAGCCGATAAAGATAATCCATGTAAAAGGAGCCATTCGGATAGATACCCGAGGGCAGAATTTAGACGCTCAGAGGCATCTTTCAGAGATTTCACGGATAGATACAGAGCTAGGTCATCAGCATATTGTAAAATTTGACAAAATGAGTCAACTGTTAAATGAAGATCAAAAGTGTAAAGGATGAATAGAAGAGGGCTAAGTACTGAACCTTGCGGTAAACCATTCCAGATAGTCCTGGGGGGTAAAAGAGAATCACGAGACTTAATAGAAATGGTTCTTTCCATCAACAAATTACAAATAAAACGAACCAGCTTCTCAGGAATGCCCAACTGACGGACTAATTTATCCTTAAGAACCGGAAGTAAAACATTATCATATGCCGATGCAATGTCGAGAAAAACTCCCACCAAATGTTGTTTATTTAAAAAAGAGATACGAATGTCGGTTGTTAATATGCTAAGACTATCTAGAGTGCACATCCCTTTTCTGAATCCATATTGGGAAACGGGCAACAAGTTCTTGCTTTCCACAAACCATTCAAGGCGATGCTTGAGCATATGCTCAGCGACCTTACACAAGACTGATGAAAGCGCAATAGGTCTATAATTACCTGCATCTGAAGGGTTCTTACCAGGTTTTAGAACCGGAATTATCGTTTGATTTTTCCATGGTTGTGGAACTAAACCATACATATAAAAGCCGTTAACAAGGTCCAGGTAATATTGCTTAGAAGCATTAGAGGCATTTTTTAAAAAAGAGTATGGAATACCGTCTGCCCCAGGAGATGAATCCACGAGACCATCGAGTGCCAGTTGAAGTTCGGAAAACGAGAATGGGGAATCAAAACAGCATACAGAGGGTAGAAGACTTGAAGGAGAAGGAAAGTTGTCTAGGTTTGGAGCCGAAGACGGAGACAATTTATCGGAAAAAGATTCCAGCCAAGAAGATGTTTCATTGGCTGAAATATCGATAGAGCCACAGGAACCTCTGAATCTTTTTATTTGCTTCCAAACAAAGGAAGAAGGGGACCTAGGGGATAAACTTTCACAATAGCGGAGCCACCCTTCTTTTTTCTTTTTAGAAAGAAGTCTAGTGGCAACGGCAGCTTTCCTTTGAAAATTTAAAAAATTGTGAAGGGACATAGAGACTTTATAATCCTCCTCTGCAATTTTCCTTTCGTTGACTGCTGATGTGCAATCCGAATCCCACCAAGGAGTTGAAACTTGAAATTTAAAGGGCTTTTTAAGAGGAAAATTATCATCAGCACTAGAAGTAACCGATTCCACGAATTTGGAGTAGCAACCAACAAGGTTGTTACCGTCTGGAGTTGGGAGGGAAAAAATCCTATCCTCAAGGGATGAAGCATAAGCAGACCACTTTGCATCCTTTAATCTATACTTAAGTGAAGGGTTAAAATTACGCATTGGCGTAACTCTATCAGAGATAGAGACGAGGATAGGAAAATGACCACTACCATAAGAATGGGGCAAAATACTCCAAGAAAGAATAGAAGCTAGAGAAGCAGAACACATAGTAAGATCCACAGCCGAGTTAGGGTTTTGTGTAGGACGAACTCTTCTAGTAGGAGAACCATTGTTGATGACGCAGAAGTTCGCTTCATCAAGAATTTCAAGAAGGGAAAGACCAAAGTTGTCATCATGACTTGAACCCCATGATCGATGGTGAGCATTTAAATCACCCATCAAAATGATTGGAGAAGGAACAGAGGAGATTATGCATAAAAGATCTGGGATTAAACGTGAATGAGGATGAGGTATGTATACAGAGAGGAAAGTTATATCAAAAGCCCTGACGGCCACAACATTAATGTCAGCAGAAAAAGAGGGAAGGGGAATTTGGGAGAACGGGAGGGAGCGCCTAACAAGTAATGCACTTCCCGCATATCCATCAGCCCTATCATCCCGAAGGCAAGAGTAACCTGGAACCCGGAAACGAGAACCAGGCACCAACCAGGTTTCCGAGATGGCAATGATAGACGGGTGAAATTTATTTATGAGAAAAAGAAGTTCGGGCTTCCTCGGACGGATGCTTTTAGCATTCCACTGAAGAGCGGAGACTGGATCCATAATTAGAATTAATGGAAAGAATATGGCAAAGTTTTTGGGCAACGTGGGGCGGTAGGGTTGAATTATTACGTGAAACTAGACTAATAATTAGAGACATAAGCAATTCCAGAAGGTTATCTTCTTGAGGCGGACCTGAAGAGGGAAGATTCTGGGAAAGGAGGGCAAATCCGTTGGGAAGGGATGAGGGTTCATCAGCAACAATGGAATGATGAGCAGTCCTGTCATAAGATTTCCCCAATGGAGCTTTGGGACGCGAAGAAGAGAACACAGTTTTCCTGTAAGAGGCAGATGGAGAAAGATTGGAAAGGCTTGAATTAGGTTGCAAGGGAGAAAAAATAGACTGGGAACGAGGGGTATTTTGCGTAACATCGGAGTATAATTTTGTGACTTTAGGAAGAGATCTCGATGCCTCTTCGTACGAAAGATTTTCTCGTGCCATGAGGAGCTTTATGGACTTCTGCCTATTCTGCTCGGGGCAATTACCACTATAGGCAAAATGATTACCCAAACAGTGGATACACGTAGCCATGGACTCAGTAACGTCACAACTGTCACCGGTATGAGGTTGCGAACAGCGATAGCATCTGGCCTTAGACCGACATTGAGCTTTAACGTGACCAAATCGGCAACAATTTTGGCATTGGATGGTAGGATATTGATAAACCTCCACGGGCAAAGAAGTGTGATACGAGAAAATCCTTTGAGGAAGAACTTGGCCTTGAAAGGAGATTACAATGGTTTGGGTAGGTACCCAAGAGGTCTTATCCTCCTCTCTTACTTTTCGATTAAGCCTGCGGGCTTTTAAAATTATTCCACAACCCTCAGGAAGGACCACGGATTCGACAAATTCGTCCATTGACATGTCAACCGGGACATGACGGACAATACCCATTTTAGTAATATTATACGAAGGGATGGTTGCTACATAGTTGTATGATAGTAAAATAGGGTTATCGAGGAACTTGTTGGCCGCGACACCAGAAGTGAATTCGACGGAAATCTTGTTCCTGCCCACTTTTTTTAAACCATCAGTGCAGATGTTAGTAACTTTGTTAGAAAACAAAAACTGGCCAAACTTAATTGGACGAATAGTCGTCCCAGCTGAAGGATCCGGAATGGATCTGGAGACGTGGACAATGAAAGGACCTTTGTCGGAACTAGTGTATGCTTTAATACCGACCACAAGATTTGGGTGGACATACATGGTCTGGATGGAAGCTACAGCCATCTCTTTGTCAATTATTGTTTTTTTAGCAGAAACAACGTCATTGTTTGAATCTGCGTCATCCAAACGACGCTTACCATGAGCACCCGCTGCAGATGGGATATCATCTGGAGGATCAGGGGGATCAGGTAGGGGATGAGAGTCCATAATGGACTCTCTGAGAAAACCTCTGCGCAATAAAAAAGAAAATATAGTTATATTTTAAACCAAAACTAAAACTCAATGAATGAAAAAAAAATTAAATTAAATCTCACGAACACGTGTGACAGCTATCACCGACCAACGTTTTTTTTCTCTATTTATTCTGTAATGAACTCATAACGCAACTGAAAACAGTTGCGTTATGAGTTTTAAATTTGTAACAGGTGTCAAATTCAAGTGAGTGTGCTATTCTAGTACCACCTACATTAAATCAGATATCGATAAAAAAAAAAAAAAACCCCAATTCAGTATGATTTTAATTATAAATCGCACGACATTTTGATCTCGAGTGACACAAGAATAGTGACTTTGTTCGTTTGCCTATGATTTAAAAAAAAATAACAGATATCCGAAACGCCGCCATTTCGAGCTGTCATTTGTTCGTTAGCTTTTTATTTCCAGTAATCCAGTTACGAGTAGACAAATTTTCTGATAAGTTCTTTATTTCTGTCGAAAATGAGTGATAGTGACTCAGAAATTGACATGAATACTCCGCCAGATATCGTAAATGCAGCGACGAATGCAACTAATAACCTGTTGGCACAAAAATCAAGGGCCAAGTAACAATGCAGGTCATTTCCCTATGGTTCCTGAACCCATCATAGAGCCCTTATGATATTTGGGTAGATAAAGTAGTGTATGCAACTATACATAATTAGGCATTATGCACAGTTGCATAAACTACTATTTTGAGCAAGTGTGTTGAAAAAAGTTATTACTACCGCTGATAAAATTCAACACCATAACGATGTAATAAAACGTAAAAAAATCTTGAATGCATTATTTGGTACCATGTAACATCCCTATACTAAAATGCAGCTTCATAATAAAATGTACTGTTGTAGTGTACTCTCGGACACTTCAATGGCGTTTCACAAGTTCACAAGAGAAAATACAAGTTTTTTCCACACAAACAACCTCTAGCAAATAAGAAAAGTTATTATTCCTTACCTTTTTTCACAGCTACTGCCATAATGCGTCGAGTCAATGTTATTCTGCTATTGCATTATAAAAACCTTTCAATCTTTAGGTTGGTGTGCCACAGGGTAGCGTCTTGTGTTCCCTTCTTTCGACTTCGGTTCTCCAAGACTTTTTATGACAGGACTTATAGATGTCAATTTTATTTAACTACCTATGTTTTGTTTTTGTTGGAAGTTATCCTGGTTCGAGCTTCTTTATCTTTTTATATGAATGTATTTCTGCGTCAATAAAAAAACATTATTTCTTTAATTAAACTCACCACAGCTTACACGTCAACTGTGAAATAAAGAATCGGTTTGAACCTAGAACAATTCCAATAAGTAAAAAAAAATCGGCCAAGTGCGAGTTGGGCTCGCGCGCGAGTTCCGTATTTTAACTTGTAGGTATTGCGGTTTCCAGATTTTTTTCATTTCTAAGTGCTGTATTAAGACATTTCTTTTTGCCAAATTTCAACGGGAAGAACCCTATAAGTTGTGATTCCCTGGATAGAGTTATTAAACGTTATTTGTGGCATAAACGTCCGTATATTTTTTTAGGTTAAGTAACTTATAAGTTTACTTTTTTCACAGATTCAAGGAACTGTAGACTTGAGTATATGGTTTAAAACTAAACTTAAATTATCACTTACGGGATAACTTATATTGGGACTTGTGGGAACCCGCGTTCATGGCACTTGCAACAGCGCCGTAATATCGGGAGCTCAAAATAATAAATAATCACAGAAGATATCTCGTAAGTGACAATATAAGTTGAGTACTTATATGGTTTTAATTTCAACTCAATCGTATTGACAGACAGGCGGTGTAGGTACTTAAAATAAAGACTATATTTTTACGGTTTAATTACAAATGTATTGTGTTCATATTTTTCCCTTTATTTACCTACAGTATAGTATAAGACGCTATTAAGGCAAATTTCATAGTTCTAGGCCAACGGAAAGTACCCTTTGAATTTTGATTCCCTTGAGAGTTTCTAAATATTTTTTTGCGACTTAAACGCCTGTATCTTTTATAGACTCTAACTTAGATGGTTGATTTTTCACAGCTGCAAAGAATTGTAGACTAGATAGAGTACATGTTTTAATCTTGCTTCCTAAAAACCTCCACCCGTTCCCTAGATAAAGGGCCTTGACAGACAGACGGACGGACGGATAACAAAGAGATCCTATAAAGGTTCCATTTTTTTATTTTTGAGGTACAGAACCCTAATAAGACAAATTACGCTCATTTATATAAAACAATCCTCATGACCATTTTACGTGTAAAAAAACACTATGACGTCAATCAAATACTTCATTAAAGTGTTTTTCATAGCAATACATTAATCATGAATTTAAAACCAAACAAGCAGTCAACGTAAGACATACTTTTTTTTTGTTTTGCATGCAAATGATCTTGCCTACTTGAAAACACCTATATTATGACCTAGGCCAATCATGCATCTATTGGATTCGACAGTAAAGACAATAAAGTATAATTTCTGGAGTTTTTTTTCAAACCCTTTCACGCAGTAACAGTCAGACCCGGAGTTACCTGAAGGAAGGCCATAGGTCCAACCTTTGGACCCCCTGGTCCAAAGGTTGGACCTATGGCCTTCCTTCCAACCAACCTTATAGCACCTGATAACAATAAAGACACCAAAGTGATCCCTATCACTTTGGTGTCTTTATTGTTATCAGGTGCTATAAGGTTCTAGATAGCCATGGACACCGACAGGATTATATCAAGGCATAGGTAGTAAAGTACTGTTTTCTTTTCTATGCGAAAATCGATCCCGCTAACTGCACAGCCACTGCGCCAAAAATGCCATCGTGTGGTCCCAGTCTTGGAGAATACATACCAGCGGCGTAGCTACCGCCGCTGTATCAATGATACCGAGCCCCCGAGTAACGAGGGCCCCGGATGAGGAAAAAATCATTAAATCTTCTCACAACCTTAAAGTTCTTCATGATAAAATGATAATATAACTGATCACGGACCAGAAATCTCCAATAATTGTCAGGATGCTATTTTCTTAGCAAAAGTCATTTTTTTGACATTACTGATCTTCTTCTCTTTTCGGGCTTCGCCGCACTCAGCCCAGACCATATTTACAAACAACGCTTCGATTCGATTTCGATACGGGAAGTAGTACCTATGTTCATCTCGCTTGTTTTCGTTATGCCAAAAAAGGATAGATATACGACTTGTCGAATCGAATTTCATTCCGTGCGTTTGTGAATACGGGGGCAGGTGCGGCAAAGGGCCCCAAAAAAGTTGATACTGGGCCCTACTAGGACTACCTAGCTACGCCACTGATACATACGTACACAAAACACCTGAGTTGTCATGTCATACAAGGACTAACTGCGCTGACATAGTATGCATCAAGATCAAGAAGATTGCTCGTTGATTCGAGTTAGCAATCAAGAGAATTCCAGAATTATTAAAGTGATTGGCCAGTTTGGAGCTCATTATTGTTTCATAATTCTAATCTACTTAATCTTCAGATTATTTTATTAAACTTATTTGTTAAAGCTAATGCGCCGCCTTTATAGCTTTTTGTGTCATGTTTTGATTACTTTTGTTTATTTTGATGCTTGAAAGTCATTCATTGCATTGAATGACTTTCAAGTATATTATTAACAAAACCAGAAAAATATATATGATATTCTTCAGGATATAATTATGCTATTTACTTACGATAGTATTTTGAAAACATAATAACTACTTACAATTAATTTTACTCGATAGAAACAAAACACGAAATTATTGCAAAATATTTTTTTTAACGAGTAAATGCCATACTAAATTACATGCGATCATTCTGATTTTTCGGAAAATAATTCTACAAGCAACATAATTATTAGTGTTATCAGTGTTTTATTTTTTTAGTCCAATCAATAGATTTTTCTGTAAATCGATCGAAACCACTATTCGGTCCGCAGTGACTGATGTAACAACATTTTTGTAGTGCAAGTTCATTTGAACTTTATTCAAAAGGAATATCAAACGAAGTTTGAACCACCACAAATAAAATTGCTAATTTAGCTCATGTAGTCGCCTTAACCTTTATTAAATTTATCTGCACCCAAATGATAGTTTATCTTGCGTTGGGTAGGTAACTACCTAGATATCAAATTATGCTGTCATGTCATGTGTCATGTTAGTTAAATCTTAATAAGCCGTATTATATATCATAGAAATGACATGGCGTGGCGCACAGATTATCGTGTTTTTGTTTAGTTTCATGAGCGATGCTGTTTTCGTTTGAGCATAAAAAAACAAATTCAAATCAAATGCTGTATTTCGCAACTAACTGCGTCTGTGCCAGGGAGCCGGCAGTTATTGCCTATGGTATGGCATTCTTGGTTTCCCACAGCTGCAAGATTCCTACTACACTAATATACAAGTAGGTACAGTCACCTAAGTATTTAATTTTGTTTTTTTTTTTTTTATATATCGTTTGTTTGGATGAACAGAGTATTAACTCAAAATTTATGATTAGGTACCAACCTAAAATTTTTTTTTCTCATTAATAGCAAAATTGAGAAATTAGTGAAGTGAACAAAAACGTTATCTATAAAGTAAGCTTGAAAAATATGTAGGAGAGGTTAACCAATTATTTATAGAAATGGAAATATATTGATTTGCAAACGTCAAATCGCTCTCCTGAAAAATATGCTTTTTGGAGTTATTGTTCATCTGGACCAACGATATGTTGAAGTTGAATTTGAAACCCATATTTAAGTATTACGAAATTAACAACGTTTAATTCGACATTTCATGACAAAATATCTTTTTTAATCTCGATATGTACCTACATACCTATTCTTACATATACCTACCTATGTACCTACACCATTAAATTAAAAACCCACCACCCACCATTTAATTAATTCTTAAATTTTACCACTCTATTTTGTATTGCCTCAGTTCAGCTGCATTACGTGACTGTTTATCAGACTGACGCGCACGAAAAATTCACGTCAGTTTTAGCCATTTTTATAGTTTTATAGTCATTCACGTCATTTGTTGTATGACTGACAAAAACTGACGTGAATGGATGGGATACGATCAAATGAAACAATAGACTATTTTTATAACATATAATTAAATAACCTCCAAAAGTTAATACTTCTTATAATAAACGCTATCAAAATATTATTGACTTAGCATACAGTAACATTGCCTCTTTTAATCATGATTGTTATATTTATTTACATTCTCGGCAGTAAATATTTTATTTTATTTAAATCGGAGGAGAAAACATCATGCACGGGACTTTTTACAATATAAATATTCAAATACATAGAAAAAGGATAATTTATTTACATGATCAAGTACAATTTCCAATTAATTTCAATTGGTACAAAAATATCACGTTTCAAGAACGTTCTCAATTTGAAAATTACTGGTATAATTTATATGCTCTTTATAATCATTCTTCTCGTTCACGTCTCATTCATTCACTCGTTCAGTCGTTCACTTAAGTTAGTTGTGTTTAGACGGTCTCAATCATCAGAGCGATACCCTGACCTCCTCCAATGCATGCTGATCCAATACCGCGCTTCAGGCCACGGCGTCTGGGGAAAGATAAGCAAGTTCCTATTATCATAACCATATACAGCCTACTACCTATACAGCACCCACATTTTGCCAGTTATGTTTAAGTCTCTTGTAAGTAATTGCCAAACTTGGGCTAGGGCTGAGAAATTCCAGATAGAAAAAGACCACACTTTGCCCAACCCGAAAATCAAACCCTTCTCATTTTCAGCAGTAGCTTTTGCGACCACTAGACGACTACTAAAGAGGCAGTTATTATCATGATTCATGATATAAAAACAACATCATTTTATTAGCTTAGACGACCGGAACACGATGCTTTGGAAGACCTCCCACTAGGTGGACCGATGACCTGGTGAAGGTTGCGGGAATCCGTTGGATGCGAGTCGCAAGGGACCGGTCAATGTGGCGACACTTGGAGGAGGCCTATGTCCAGCTGTGGATGTCTTTTGGCTGAAATGACGATGATGAAGTCCTTACTTGAGCTCATGCACCAAATGCGCGGTGATGCGGGACCCTGAGGCTCCGAGGGGATGTCCGAGGGCGGTGGCGCCTCCGTTCACATTCAGCTTCTCCACGTCAAGCTTCAGGGCCTTGGCACATGACAGGGTCTGAGCGCAGAAGGCCTCGTTGATCTGTAGAAGGTAATGTTTCAGATTATTATGTTCTGCGGTAGGACCTTTTTAATCTCAGACGCGAAAATACAAGTTTTTGTTGGTTGTCTGGAAGTTATCGTTATCAGCGATAAGACCGCCATTGTACAATTAGGTTTAACAATTTTGTACAAAGAGCTGTAACAATATTAGTGTATTAAAAAGTACACTCGACAATAAGTATATCTTATCGATCGACGCGGAATTGAAAGTTAATCAATGGTGTTACATCTTCATTACCCAAGTATAACTCTTGAACCGACATGGCAAAATGGTTACCCGTCATTTTATATGAACATGTTCAAGAAGGCGAACCACTGTGGCATTTATTCATGGGGGAAAATATAATGACCACCAAAAATAACTTAGTGACCACTAACATATATCACCTAAAATATTAATTGATCACCAGTAAATTAAGCACCAAATAATGAGGTGTTTGATGACAAAATAGTTTTGCCTGGGCCGACTTGGGGCACCCCTCCATACCCTTCGTGGTTATCTATACTAATATTATAAAGCAGAAGGGTTTGTTTGTTTGCTTGTTTGGTTGAACACGCTAATCTCAGGAACTACCGACCGACTCGAATTGAAAAATTATTTCTGTATTGGATAGTCCATTTATCGAGGAAGGCTTTAGGCTACATAACATCACGCTACGATTATTAGGAGCGGAGCAGGAATGAAAAATGTTGCAAAAAGGGGTTTTTTTTCTTTCTTTCGTTTTTCTCTCTTATGTGACGCAGACGAAGTTGCGTGGGTCAGCTAGTTTTTTTTATAAACCATTCCGAAGTAGATTGGGTTGCAAGTAGAAATTTTTGGCTCTAATTTCACGATAAAATGAAGATTATTTTGGTGATCAATTACTCATTTTGGCAATCAAAATTGATTTTTATTAAACGGTTTTATTTAGCTCACCCCGTTTGTTTTATTCTTGGGTCAAATTTAGTAATTCAAATTTCACCCTCTTCCTGTCAACCGATTAATCTGAAATTTTGTATACACTTTGGATTTTGGTGACAATACAATTATGTTTATTCATTATCATTATAAATTCAAGATGGCCGCCGCTACAAAATGGCGGATAATTTATGTTTTATTAATCCCATCAATATGGGTATCAAATGAAAGGGCTCAACAAGCAGAATACAATATACTATAAAAAAAAAATTCAAGATGGCGGCCGCTACAAAATGGCGGATAACGTAGGTTTTATCAATCCCATCAATATGGGTATCAAATGAAAGGGCTCAACAAGCAGAATACAATATACTATAAAAAATTGAAATCCAAGATGGCGGCCGCTACAAAATGGCGGATAACGTAGGTTTTATCAATCCCATCAATATGGGTATTAAATGAAAGTGCTCAACCAGTAGAATACAATTTACTATGCAAAATTGAAATCTAAGATGGCCGCCGCTACCAAATGGCTGAAAACAATTTTTTATCAATCACACCAATATGGGTATCAAATAAAAGGGCTTGACAAGAAGAATACAGTGCACTATACAACCTCAATATTTAAGATGGGCGCAGCCACTAAATGGCGTATAATAATAAGATTTAAATTTAGAAATTGAATCTGTAATTTAGGTATCTGATTAATCCAGCCTGAATCCACCACCCAAGTCAAGATTTTGTATCATATTGAGGACTGTGTGGCGTTAGGGTGGCTGAAAATGATACGTCGTTAGCGGTACACCACCCAAGTTATAGAAACCTTGCAATAATGAAGCACTAAATGAATTAAACAGAATGCGAAATAAAAACTAAAAACTAGAAAATAAAAATAGGTAAAAAAACGTTTTAAGTTAAACGGTTTTATGTCAAACATACATTGCAATGTTTAAGATAAATGTACTAAAAACCAAAAAATAATAAAATAGATACAGTCGTGGGAATTATAAACATATGCATAGACTACACTAAAATAAAACCGTGGGGCACGTCCATCGTTGTCGGTTGAACAACTGCCTAATTATAGTGTAACATTACAAAACAAACATTTTAATTAACGATTGTAGACAATTGACGTGCCCCACGGTTTTATTTTAGTCTAGTCTATGCATATGTTTATAATTCCCACGACTGTATCTATTTTATTATTTTTTGGTTTTTAGTACATTTATCTTAAACATTGCAATGTATGTTTGACATAAAACCGTTTAACTTAAAAAGTTTTTTTACCTATTTTTTTACCGTTACTTTTTGCTAAACGTGGTGGTTCGTTAATTGTATGCCTTTATTTATCTATGGGTATCAAGACAGTTTGAAAATATTAGGATTACGAAAGTGGTGAAAAAATCATCAAGATTAGTTACTACTGAACTTTTGATAAAAATCTTTGACTTTAATATTTATTTTGATCATGTAGGAAACTTGGAATTTATAAAGAATTTAACAAATACCTGAAACCTTAAAACGACACAGTTTAAACTCACCTCAATCAGGTCAATATCATTGAGAGACATCTTGGTGACCTTCAGAAGGTTCTCGATGGCGGGCACAGGGCCGACGCCCATGATGCTCGGGTCTACACCCACGTACGACCAACCCACCAGTCGGGCGAGGGGCTTCAGACCCTTGGCGGCTTCCTCGCTGGCCAGGACGATGGCACCCGCGCCGTCGCTGATACCCTGGATGAGAAAGGGAATTATTAAAGCTGCTATACATAACAACGTACATATCTCGCAGGGGGTTAGAACGACGTGAACCTAATAGTGCAGCCACATTTCGCTAGTTAAGTTGAAGGTCCATGTAAAAGAGGGCGAGGTTATCTCCATCAACCGATCACAAATCCAGACACCATGGCTACTACTGAGAAGTTCCTGAAGGAACACCTAATATAGTACATTTTGATACAAGTGGAGAAATATTGTTATTGTAGTTCAAGGCGGTATTAACACACGAGCCGTAGGCGAGGGTGTTTTTGAGCCGAAAACTGCAATAACAAATGTCCACGTGTATTAAACGACGTTTTTCAATACACTTTTGAGGAAATAAAATGAAAGAATAAAAAATATTTTTGTTATGAATTATTACGAGACTATGACTTTTTTTTCCGCGGTTTGGTTGAAGGAGAGGTAAAGGTGTGAAGCTGTTATACGGCCTAGAAATAAAAAATAGTTTTTTTTTTATTTTTGAATTTAGAACGCAAATAAAGGTTAATTTGCGTTTATAAATGTAAATATTAGTTTCAAATAATCATGTTTATCTATGATTCTGAATTTATAAACACAATTTGAATATTCAATGTTTTGATTTGATTTCAAAAAAAGTTTACAAAATAAGAAGTAAATCACTTTTCCAAAATAAAAAAAAAACATTCACACCCAGATTTCGACAATGTTTATTACCTCAGAACTTTCGACTGGGTGAACCGAATTTGATGGTTATTTTTTTAATTGAAAGTTGGTGCTTCCCGTGTGGTCCCATTTTAATTTGGTTGAGATCTGACGCTGATCTTCCGAGATATAAATGGAACTCTTCAAAATTATACGGCAAAGCTGCAGTGATTGCTGCAATCGCTTAGTTGTTTATTGAAGTTATTGAAGTGATCCCATTTCAATTTGGTGAAGATCTGATGAAGAACTTCGGAAATAGGCAAGGGAACTTCTTAATAAATGATAGCAAATGTACTGGGATTGCTGAAATCTCAGATCCGTCTATTGTTTACACCAGTTCATGACCTAAAATCACGCCGGTACGCTGTGAAGGGGTAAGTACATGTGAACCACTAAAAAGTAAAAAATAAAAACTTTTTTACAAAAAATAAAACCGACTTCAGAGAAAACAAAAAAGTGAAAAATAACTTCAGAAAAAACGCTTCAGAAATCGGTGACCTTTGTTTGATTGATTTAGTTTTTTTGTTTTTAGGTTATGAACTGATGTAAACAAAAGACAGATATGAGATTTCGGCAATCCCAGTACATTTGCTATCATTTATTGAGGAGTTCCGTTGCATATCTCCGAAGTTCTTCATCAGATCTTCATCAAATTGAAATGGGATCACTTCGAGAAAGTACACTTCCTAAAACTACCCAAATCGCTTCTAGTGTGCCTATAAAATGTGAAGAGTTCTCTCTATTTTTCCAGAATCCCATCATCAGATACTGATTTGATGATTATGAGACCACACAGGAAGCACCAGCTTTCAAATAAAAAAAGAACCATCAAAATCGGTTAACCCAGTCGAAAGTTCTGAGGTAACAAGCACTTTCGAAATCTGGGTGTATTTTACACATCTGCGTACCCCTATTTTACTCAGAGCATACAGGCGTGATGTTACGTCAAACTCAAACTCAAACTTAAATCATTTATTTCAATTAGACCATTACACTTTTGAATGTCAAAAATACAAAACTAAATCAAAGCTACAGTCACAGTCACAAGGCATAATAACTTGAGAAAGTACTGTAGTTGCCCATTCCCTAGCGTAGATCTCTATGGAGAAGAACGGGCAAGAAACTCCATGGACACTCTCTTCAATCAAAATATTGTTACAAAATCTTGGTTACATCATTCATGTTGTGATTATACATAATGTGAGAACGATGTAGAAAGACGTGCACATCAAGAGCATGGTATAGTATAAACAATGAACCTACAAGCGATTGCAGCAATCACTGCAGATTTGCTGTGTATTTTTGTAGAGTTCCATTGTATATCTCCGAAGATCACCATCAGATATTCAGTAAATTGGACCACATGAAACCTAAAACTACCCAAATCGCTTCTAGTGTGCCTATAAAATGTGAAGAGTTCTCTCTATTTTTCCAGAATCCCATCATCAGATACTGATTTGATGATTATGGGACCACACTGGAAGCACCAGCTTTCAAACAAAAAACAACCATCAAAATCGGTTCACCCAGTCAAAAGTTCTGAGGTTACAGCCACAAAAAAAAACAGATGAATTGAGAACCTCCTCTTTTTGGAAGTCGATTGAAAATATAGTAAACAGTAAGTTTCGTTTGGATTACATTTTACAATGTAATTTCTGGGTTAAAATGTAAACCAAATAGAAGTGTCATATCTTGCCAGCTGCAGCATTTCTCATAAGCATGACTGTGTTAATAAAATTGTATGGATGTTTAACTGAAAATAAATAAAAACATTTTAAGAGGATGTCTCTTGTCTCTCAGGTATGTCTACGCCTCTACGATCGTCTCAGTGCGTGATCAGACGTGATAAATATGAGTTTTGCCAGTCATTAAGGTTCAGCTGTATCTAAATACATAATCGTTTGTTCCTTAAGATGAATACGTAATGACATCGACGACCGCGTTACCATGTGACATTGAGTTGAAAAGAAAATATAATCATGATAGCGCGTTCACGCTCACTCTTATTTATTTAAAAAAAAAAGTGAACTCATTCAACTCATTATTAAATGTAAATAACGAGTTGAATTAGTTCACTTATCTTTGCTGCTAAGTTAAGTATGATATATAATTATGTGGGTATTGTTTATGAGTTTCTTTTTTCAATCTTCATACCATCACTACATATTATAAAACAAAGTCCTCCGCCGCGTCTGTCTGTCTGTCAGCGATAAACACAAAAACTCCTACACCGATTTGCATGTTGTTTATACCAATAGATACATTGGTTCTCGAGGAAAGGTTTAGTATATACGAGTATGTAATTTGTCAATAAAAAGAACGTGGGACTTACAGAAGCAGTACCAGCGGTGACAATACCCTCCTTCTTGAAGACGGGGGGCAGCTTCTTTAGGCCCTCGATGGTGGTCTGAGGACGGGGGTGCTCGTCCATCTCAACCTTGACCTCTTTCCTCTTCACGGTCAAGGTCACCGGGGCTATCTCGGCCTTGAATACTCCTGCGTCTTGGGCTGTAGAAAAAAAAAGGTTTTGTAGAAGTTACTTCACCCACTGCTGGTTATTGACCCCACTTTGCTTGGGAACATCTCCATGTACCTATACCAGCCAGATGGTGTTTAAAAAAAAACATCTTAAAATTCGACTAGTCTGATAACTTATTTGAAATCTAAAATACCAAAAAAACCTGACGATTAAACAGTGGACTTGTAAAAAAAAATGTGCGATAAATTATGTTGGAGGCTTCAGACATCCCTTTTTAAAAGACAACTGGATTTTCTTTGATTAGTCCTTTCCATTATTTTACCTCTAAAATTAGAAAGCCAATCGAAGCCTTATTTAACGAGAATAAAGACCACCGTGTTTTCAAATACATGTTAGTGCCAGCAACATAATATCAGGTAAAAAACCCTGTGAAACAATTGTCTCTTCACTTACCAGCTTTCCATCTCTGCTGCGACCTAAGCGCGAAGTTATCAACCTCATCTCTGGTGATGCCGTACTTGGCTCCAAGCTTCTCAGCAGTCATGCCCATGGGTAGGCCGCAGTAGGAGTCAGTGAGACCAGCCCACAGAGTGTCTTCGAAGGCGTAGTTTAAACCCAGGTTTGTGCCGAACCTGACGTTTCTGACTGCGAAGGGAGCTTGGGACATGTTCTCTACGCCACCGGCGAGGGAGATCTTGGCAGCGCCGGTTAAGATGTCCTAGGAGTATTTAAGAGTAGATTTTTATGTGGAAGATCGCAATCTGTGTAAATAGCTAGAGACAGTCTACCGTGTCAGATGGTTCTCCCATCGGACAGACAATGAGGGAAGCGAGAGTGCTTTTACTCTGCACTATAATATCTAACGTCTCAATCAATGTCTCATCTGTTTGTCTCCGCTGAGAGATCGATAAACGATCAATCGCAAGGAGTAGCTAAAATTTCTGTACGGTCGATCAAGCTATTTGGTTTACACTTTACAATGTAATTTGTGGGTTAAACATGTAAACTAATTAGCTTGTTCGACCGTACCTACCTAACTAGCTACCTACTTTAAGGTTACACGTACGTATGTAGTCGAATACGCATAAAAAAACTCCTGAATAATGGAAAAAATTTAAAAAGACATACGAGTATATTTGCCGGCTAAGGTCGGGAAACAAGTTATGTTTTCTTTTTAATTCTATCAGAACATTACGCGTAACATTTTTTAAATATTTTTTGTCATCGCCGTTCCTAGAAACAGCCTATTATTTATTTTAAGCCGAGGACATTCGAGTTGAAGACAGTTCAATGAATTGAATTCCAAAACTTTATTGTTGGCAACGGTTGATCGAATCTGGCCTGCGACAAATTTGAATGTATATGTACTTACTCGTATTTGGCAAGTCTCCGAATAAAAGGTTATCACCATAGGGGTTTCGTTATTAATTTTGTCCTCTCTGCGATGAATGATGGTAATTTGCAGCTTTGAATTGTGAGTTTAGCGACTTTTGTCAGACACGGGGCAGTATTTCAAAAAGTATCTATGTAGTAGGTACCTATATCAACTATCTGGTGTCCACGACACAAGCGTCGTTGCTTAGTTTGGCACAAGCTGGTGCTGTGTATAATGTCCAGCAATATTTAAACACAAATATCACAAACAATAGATGACCAATTTCGCGAAAATGCCTTTTCAGTGGCATACATATAGTGATCGTAGACAAAGAAGTAAGTTAGTACCTCTGAAATTCCCAGAATATTTTTAAGTCCCGTAATAAAACTGCTAAACAAGAGAGAAGTACATCCACATGTACTTTGCTACCATGTATAGTTTCCAATTTCTGATAATTGCTTACCTGTGCACTGTTAACGACTGACTGGAACCCTGACCCGCAGAGCCTGTTCACTCCGAGGGCAGGCTTGTCCTGGGGAATGCCAGCCTTTAGCATAACGTGGCGGGGCAAGTAGATACCGTCTGTTTGGGATGCCTGCACGAAACAACACGATGTTAGAGTTAGTAACACATCGTAAGTAGGTCGTATTACGAGTATCCCGGTCTTTGTCGCGGTATTATCGCTGGTCGAGTTACAGCAAACTCTTTCTTAAGCTGAGGAAGCCTGTATCCCAGCACTGCTCAGTGAGAAAAAAATTGATTGAATACGTGTGATTCGTAATGACTTTTGATCTGCTTGGAGCATTTCAAGCAGATCAAAAGTAATGAGTATTTAAAATGCTTAATACGTTGTTGCATGTTTTACGCAAATATGCAACATTGTTACGATTTTCCAGACAATTTTCATCGGTAGGTATGCATTCGAGGGACCTTTTTTACATTGACATGGCATTGGCCATTGAGTTACCCCCATTTCAAAGATACAACAGTAGTCCTGTAGTTCTGCCACTCACCGTCATGACCTGTCCCACGACGACCGAGTCAACCTTGTCGGGGGCGACTCCAGCCTCCTTGAGAGCAGCCACAGCTGCTACGGTCTGCAGCTCGGTGGCCGATGTGTTGCGGAAAGCGCCGCCGAAGGTACCGAACGCTGTGCGTTTGGCACCCACGATGAAAATACCTGGGTAAAGATAGGGTAGAATTTAGTATACTTGCTTAGAATAGAACGTGAAATTTGATGAAAGGAATCTACGCTTGTAAATGTGGAACCGAGTTGCTCTTTCGAAGGCAAACGCGACAGAGATAGCGAGAAAGATGGTGATATTGTGTTCGCTTTTCTGCGACCTGTCTTGTTTGGGCGACTTCGTCTTTACAGTATACGGTTGCAGTCACCTACGGTTAAATAACTTTACTTTTAATTTGCTGAGCAAGGGTTATAAAGTGATTTTAGTCTTTAACTGTACTACACTTCATAGCAAACGGACTTCTCGTTCCAATGTAGATATGGGAAGAGACATTTTGATGGAAAACGAAATAAACCAATCCTGCGCAGAAGAACAATTTGCAGGGGGCTATGTTTTTCAAAAGAATGTTAATGTGAACACTAACACAAAACCTTTTATAAATGATTAACTTCGTATTAGTATTTGCTCTAGTATTATCATAGCTGAGAGCAGTGGTGGCCCAGTGGTGGCGGCCCCGACTTACGAACAGTAAGTCGTGGGTTCGAACCCAGGCAGGCACATTACTTTGTGTAGGTAATTTATTTCATCACCACTGCTCTCAAAAACGATGAAGGAAAACATCGTGAGGAAACCGGCATGTCCTAGAACCAAAAAATTCGAAGACGTGTGACATCTACCAATCCGCACTGGGCCCGCGTGGAAAATTGTCAAATACGTCATATTGTAATATCTCTAACGATATTGTAAAGTCTCGAATTATTGTCAAATGAACATACTGCTTACAACAAAACGCATTATTTTTCGTGAAATGCATGCGATGGTAGTCAACTTACGCGGTTTGGAGGGAAGGAGGGGTCCCCCTTGCCCAGTGGCACAACTCTCATGAAAAGATAATGCACCATTCCTGAGAAATACCGATTAAAATAACATAACCTTAAAACACTTTATATTCCCCCTAAAAAGCGTAGTCGACGGAGCCCCGCTTCGCGAAGCCCCTATTTCCGAGTGCAGGGTTTAAAGGAACCTAACTAACCTAACGGGGGGGTGCCCCAAGTCCCGATTATGGGGGCAGAGATACTTCCGTATGTTCAGTTGACAATAATTCGAGACATTACAATATCGCGAGAAAAAACACGTTATATTGTAATATAACGTGTTTGACAATTTTACGGTGACATATATACGCAAAATACGCGCTTTGACGTGGAGTTGCGGACACCAGCCCGTTATACAATACAATACAATACAATCGTAGCGCCGGGTTAGAGGCAAAACCAACTATGTAGTGGCGAGGCGTTCACACAACTCGAAACCTACCGGCTTCTCATCGGAACAACCACTGTACTGGAGTCTACTATTGACAAAAGTAAAACTATGTAGGTAATTCAGTTAGGACGTGAGTGCCCAAACATGACTAGAACTACAAATGCTTCGATCTATCGTTTTTTTTAAACGCTATTAAAAAAAATGCACCGGACCGACTTACCTGTTACAAAAATTTGCCTAAAATTTTGATACTGCTATCTTGATATTTTTGCAGATTTTCATTTTTTTACCATTGGATAAATATTTGATTTTCGATTCGAATGGTAAAGTGAAAAACTACAAAAACCACGAAAGTTGGTTTTGCCTCTAAATAAAATCCTCTAATAATCGCGGATAATCCCATAGCTTAGATATAACAATGCATATATGCACATTGAGAGTAATTCCATAAAATTCCATTTCCATTGCAACATTAATTACCAAGGAGTTTGCATCAATGACCTTCAGGAAAGTTCGTTGTTTTCATAAGGGAGCAAAATTCAGCAGCTGATAATGATATAAGATATCAAACCTACTGATATAAACATACGTTTGGAGATAAGTAATCCCTGTAAATAAGCCGCCTGGCAACTGCCTCGTTACCGCTGGGTATAAATTCCTGGGTTAGAATCCCAAGTGAGGCAAAGCGTAATTAGGATTTCGATCAGGAATTTCCCAGTGGTCGGAGTTGGTGCCCGTTTGATGGGAATAAGCTTGTGCCATAGCACTTCGTAGCCATAGTAACGGGGACTGAAACATGATTGGCTAACCGTGGGTGAACTGTTTCAGGATCTTCTCTGCCAAACTCTTCAGGGGATTACAAGCGTAGTGTTGTGTAAATAAGCCTGTGTAGAGATAGTGTATTGTATCAATCGTTATCTAAAATTAACACACACCGACTTTAGCCTTGACTGTAAACAGTTTTAAACTTGGCATAGAGGAGACTGCTGGACTTTGACCCTGATATCATATAACAGCTTGATCGTACCTGCATAGGGATACGTACCTACTTAGTTGGTGTTTTGTCTGTTAAGTTCTTTTAGTGGGTATACCTCTATACCGTCTACATATATCTAGGACTTATGTTGTGACCTATGTAATTTGGAATGCTAAAAGGTTTATTAAAAGTAAGTTCGTTATGGACAATGTGGGTATATCGATCATGTCTCATATTTTTTTCAATAACAAATTTAATAAACACATGATCATATTATCATACCCAGACCCCGACGGGGCCGCTTGGAGAAGTTGCATTTTTAGGGTCTATAAGACTTCAGGGTCGTGTCTGGATCATGGGGTCACGAGCTCATGGCTGCTTACGGAGCTCATGGAGCATTACGGACTGGGTAAACTTGCACTTAGCCTGCTAAAATCTTATTTGAGCGATAGAAAACAACATGTTCAAATAAACGGTGTTAATTCACAGGGTTTGAATGTAAAAATGGGGGTTCCGCAAGGCTCAATATTGGGTCCTTTCCTTTTTCTAGTCTATATAAATGATCTACCCTATTTGTTGAAACACCAATCTCAAAATATGGTGTTGTTTGCTGATGACACTTCTCTAATTTTTAAGATAAATAGACGGGCCAAAAATCTAAATGACGTGAATGATGCCCTACTTCAGGTCCAAAATTGGTTCACAGCAAACAATTTGGTATTAAATGAAAAAAAAACTAAATGCATAAGATTTTCATTACCGAATGTTAAAAGTAGTGATTGTGAGATAATATTGAATAAAGAGAAACTTGAATTCGTAGATAAAACGGTTTTCCTGGGGCTTACGCTTGATTCAAGGCTACAATGGGGTTCTCATTTAACATCTCTTGCGGGGCGCTTAAGTTCAGCAGCATATGCCATTAGAAAAATCCGTCAATTCACTGATGTGGATACCGCTAGACTGGTCTATTTTAGTTACTTCCATAGTATAATGTCTTACGGTATTTTGCTATGGGGACGGGCTGCTGATATCGAGTCTATATTTATTCTGCAGAAAAGAGCCATCAGAGCCATATACAATCTTCGTAGGCGCGATTCTCTAAGGGAACTATTTAAGGATATTGGCATCATGACGGTTCATTGCCAATACATCTACGAAAACATAATGTACGTCAGAAAAAATCTGCATCTTTTCGGTAAAAGAGGCGACAGACACAATTACAGTAGGTACTAGAAATAGGGACCAACTAGTTCAGCCAAGCTTTAGACTCGCTAAAGTAGACTCATCTTTCATGGGGTACTGTTTGAGATGCTATAATAAAATTCCACAAAGTATTCTTGAACTGAATGAGACGAAATTTAAAACATGTATCAAACTCAAACTCAAACTCAAAGCATTTATTTCAACTAGACCATTACGGCACTTTTGAATGTCAAATTACAAATAAAATCAAAGCTACAGTCACAGTCACAAGGCATAATAACTTGAGAAAGTACTGTAGTTGCCCATTCCCTAGCGTAGATCTCTATGGAGAAGAACGGGCAAGAAACTCCATGGACACTCTTTTTAAATCAATATATTGTTACAAAATCTTGGTTACATCATTCATGTGTGATTATACATATAATATGTGAGAACGATGTAGAAAGACGTGCACATTAAGAGCGTCCAGAGAAAAGATTAAATCAACAATGTAAGAAAAAAAAAGAAATTAAAATTAACCATGGCAGCTAAGAGATGACCAGTCCCAACTGACAGCGCCCGTTCACGAACATGACGCATGTATCGGCGCCATTCAACTCGACCATATTGAAGGGAGCTAAATGGCCCGACACACCCGCCACCATCAGCAAGACATTTGAGTGAGTATGACAATCTCTCAGCCGCCAAGGCATATTCAAGTCAAAAAAAAAAAAAGACAACCAAATGTAAATAGTGGCTTTACAGTACATAGAACTCACACAAATGTGCTATGCAATTATATAATACTACGAAATGGATTCTATACAATGCAAGGATATTTTACAATCTTCTGCAGCTTCCACAATAACGTAACCTGGGAATCAGTTAGTTTGCCTATGGTTGTGGAGCAGGACCAGCATTGAGCCAAGCACTTTTATCATTAATGTAATCCCCCAAATTATAATATGCTTGCCTACATAGTGTGCGTTTTATACAAGATTTAAATTTCGTCTCATTCAGTTGTAGAATGTGAGGAGGTATTTTATTGTAACATTTTAAACAGTACCCCATGAAAGATGAATGATGTATTAAACGCACACTATGTAAGCAAGCATATTACAAGTTGAGCGATTATATCGCTGATAAAAATGCTTGGCTCAATGCTGGTCCTGCTCCACAAGGACAGGGGCGCAAAACTTGATAGCATTAAACGGTATTGTTGGAGCTGCCGAAGATTGTAAAACTATCTTTGCATTGTATAGATTCATTGTTAGTAAGTATTATATAATCGCATAGCCCATATTGTGTGAGTACTATGTACTAGAAAGCTATCATTCACTGGAAACCTACTTTAGTTTTTGACTTGAATGTGCCCTGGCGGTTGAGAGTATGTCATGCTCACTCAAATGTCTCGCTGATGGTGGCGCGTGTGTCGGACCATTTAGCTCCCTTCAAAGTGGTTGAGCTGAATGGTGCTGATCCATGCGTCATGTTCGTGAACGGGTGCTGTCAGTTGTGACTGGTCATCTCTTAGTTGCCATGGCTTATTTGAAAGAATTATTTTGTTTTTACTATGGACACTTTTAACGTGCACATCTTGCTACATTGTCCTCACATAATCTACCATCTCAACATGAATGATGTAACCAAGATTTTGTAACAATAATTTGATTTAAAAGAGTGTCCATGGAGTTTCTTGCCCGTTCTTCTCCATAGAGATCTACGTTAGGGAATGGGCAACTACAGTACTTCCACAGTTTTTATGTCTTGTGACTGGGACTGTAGCTACATTTAATTTTCATCTTTGTTTCGACAATTCAAAAGTGCCTGTTATTGGCCTACTTGAAATAAATGCTTTGATTTTGATTTTGATTTTGCTTATAATTATGTTTTCTGTCGCTGAGGAGTGAGTCAAGGCTTCGGCTATCAGTAAGGGTAAATCTGTTTTGGTGGTTTTATTTAAGATGAGAGTAAGAATTTCCTATATGATATGGATATCGAATCAAATGCCTACATTGGAACGAACTAACTTTTGATTTATGATAAACGTGTTTGCAGGTCAGTATCAGAGTTAGTAGGATTGAGTAGACTCAACGCAGTGTTGAGTTAGCATGTTTGCAGACAATATTATCTCTGCAACTGTGCTTTACACGTGACTTGCATTTACTTTTATTATTTGCAAAAAAACGTAGGTTCCGTTGGTCATGGTAATGATAAGCCAAAACGCTATCGTAAAGCATAATCTTCGCGTAAGACTGACACAACCAAAGGTGTCACTATGTATCTGTTTCTGTTGTATAATACAATAATACTCAAAGGTGACTTAACAAAAAAAATATTATCAACTACTAAGACAAATGATATTGGCGGGATTCGGCGAAGCTTGCGTTATCGCGACATGTTTGGACTAAAAGTTCGTAGCGAACACGAATGCCGATAAAAAAGTGTTTCTTTGGAAAAATGAGATTCCGTGCTGGTAGATGGTGCATCGTGCGTGAATATTCGTCCGATAATGTGGCCCCAGCAATTAGCAAGCAACCGCTTTATCGGGTTCTGTACCCAAGGGGTAAAAACGGGCCCATTACTAAGACTCCATTGACCGTCCGTCGGTCTGTCTGTCACCAGGCTGTATCTCATGAACCGTGGTAGCGAGAAAGTTGCAATTTTAACAGATGATAGATAGATAGATAGAAAATAGATAGTTAGATAGATAGAATACTCTTTATTATGTACACCATAAAAATTAAAATACAATAGTTTTAAACATTTTACAAGGGGTAACACAATGGGCGGTCGGATGATACCTATACCTATTTCTGTTGCGTTAACGATTTAAGGCTGATACTCCAGGGTAGCCCGCGAAATTCAAACCCTCTTAGGTCTTTTACAATTTGCAGGCCAGTGCCAGGTTCCATGCCAATGAACATATCGTTAACGGCTGCAAGACGAGTGCAGTTACAGAATAATCATTAATAGGTATCTTCAATACATGAGGAGGCACTATCAAGTGTCCTGCTGAGATTCAACGGGTGGCTTTAACCTGCATTTGCAAACACAAGCTTTGACTAGTGTCGAATTTGCCACTCTCCAAGACTTGCAAAGGCCAGATTGTAGGTACCTAGGTAGGTACTTAAATTATGCAGGTATTAGGTAAACTTGCGCTCAGTTTAGTAAAATCTTATCTGAATGATAGACAGCAGCATGTACAAGTAAAGGGTGTAAATTCGATGGGTTTAAAAGTAAAAATGGGTGTACCACAAGGTTCGATATTGGGTCTCTTCCTCTTTTTAGTATACATTAATGACCTACCCCATTTATTTAACAACCATCCGCAAATGGTGTTGTTTGCTGATGATACTTCTTTAATATTTAGGATAAACAGACGTGCCACAAATCTTGACGACGTAAATTTCGCAGGTTCATAATTGGTTTACCGCTAATAATTTAGTACTAAATGGGAATAAAACTAAGTGCATAAGATTTGCTTTACCAAATGTCAAAAGTAGTGATTGTGACATAGTATTGAATCAAGAAAAACTTGAATTTGTCAATAAAACGGTTTTCTTGGGAATTACGCTCGACCACAGGCTACAATGGGGTCCTCATTTAACATCTCTTGCAGGCCGGCTGAGCTCAGCAGCGTATGCTGTTAGAAAAATCCGTCAATTTACTGATGTTGATACGGCGAGGATAGTCTATTTTAGTTATTTTCATAGTATTATGTCATACGGTATTTTACTATGGGGACGGGCTGCAGACATCGAGTCTATTTTTATTCTGCAGAAAAGAGCCATAAGAGCCTTATATGAATTACGTAGACGCGATTCTCTAAGAGAACTGTTTAAAGAAATTAATATCATGACAGTGCCTTGTCAATACATTTATGAAAACATCATGTATGTTAGGAAAAATCTGCATTTATTCAGTTAAAGAGGTGACAGACACCACTATAATACTAGAAATAGGGACCAACTAGTTCAGCCAGGTTTCAGGCTTGCTAAAGTAGATTCATCTTTCATGGGGTACTGTTTAAAATGTTACAATAAAATACCTCCCCACATTTTACAACTGAATGAGACGAAATTCAAATCTTGTGTAAAACGCACACTATGTAGGCAAGCATATTATAAGCTGGGAGATTACATTGAGGATAAAAATGCTTGGCTAAATGCTGGTCCTGCTCCGCAACCATAGGTGCAAACTTATTGGACAATATTATTGTGGTAGCTGCAGAAGATTGTAAAAATATTCTTGCATTGTATAGACTCCATCTCTTAGTATTGTATAATTGCATAGCACATGTGTGAGTACCATGTACTGTAAAGCTACCATTTGCATTTAGTTATCTTTCATTGACTTGAATATGCCTTGGTGGCTGAGAGAATGTCATGCTCGCTTAAATGTCTTGCTGATGGTGGCGGGTGGGTCGGGTCATTTAGTTCCTTTCAATATGGTTGAATTGAATGGCGCTGATCCATGCGTCATGTTCGTGAACGGGCGCTGTCAGTCGGGACTGGTCATCTCTTAGCTGCCATGGATCATTTGAATTGCTTTATTTTATAAATTGTTGATTTATTTCTTTTTTTACTCTGGACGCTCTTATTGTGCACGTCTTTCTACATCGTTCTCACATATATGTATAATCTCAACATGAAAGATGTAACCAAGATTTTGTAACAACATTTTTGATTGAAAAGAGTGTCCACGGAGTTTCTTGCCCGTTCTTCTCCATAGAGATCTACGCTAGGGAATGGGCAACTACAGTACATTCTCAAGTTATTATGCCTTGTGTCTGTGACTGTAGCCATTTTTTTTTTCGTTTTATCGACATTCAAAAGTGCCGTAATGGTCTAGTTGAAATAAATGATTTGAGTTTGAGTTGAGTTTGAGTTTGAAATGCAAAAATAATATTCGTTCTACCTTATTTTACCGCCTCTATGCACATTCTACCAGGTCAGAGGGAATAAAAATCTGTCCTAAGCTAAAGTAACGAAAACTTGTACCTAGACCGGTAACCTTGAAAAATTTCTTGACCCCTAATTTAATTTGGATCTTGATGACTCTCAGGCCGTATATCTGGTCTGGCTTTAATTATATACCTACCTAAAAAACCTCATCCTGACCCAGTTTATTACGGGACTAGGTACCTACGACTAGTTATGGACTTTAGCCACGGTTTCTAGCAGGTCAATCACCTCACATATTTACAGAATAATTTCTAAACATTAAATCATGGTTTCATTCTTGAATAAATATACAAGTACTGTTATTTACAACACATTCAATCGGTAGCAATGCAGTAAAAAAATATTACTATTCGATTGACACAAAGTGGTTTGTTAAAAACTTTGGAGTTTGACCCCACGGTAATATGTTGTTATTGTAACGAATTAACGGTAATAACAAAGCCTAGGCTATTATAAACTAAATAAGATGCATACCTTTAGCTGCTACGGACATTTTTGTGTTTTATACAGATTTTTTTAATAAAAAAATAAATTATTTCTCCGCAACACACACGCACACACTTCACTACTTACTGAATGAACATTGAACAAAATTAGTAGGTACTACGTTTGCAAGTTGACTGATTGAACGGGCTGATAAGCCATTGAAAATTGAATGATCTGCTGATAAATGAATGAATGGAACCAGGGTTACAAGATGGATAAATTCAATTAAACATGATAACATCTTTGTCTAAATTTTGCTTAATTTTACTGCACGGTTACTAAAACGAAAAAATACTTTAAACTGTGATATTCTGATGTAAAACACGACGAAACTAATCAAAACAAAGTTGAATGAGATGTTTGGTTTTCAATTCAACCATTATTAAATGGCAACATTATAATTGACGGCTGATCTGGTTTCACGGCGACATAGCATCAAAAAATATAAAATTTCTTTATTTATCGCAAGGAATGCTTATGCAATGACCGATGGTAGGTCTGTGAGTGGTCAATTGAAAAAGTTCGTATTTCGTGGCAAGTCATCGACCAACGGCGACTCTCGAGGTGAATATTTGGAGATTGTTATTCCTGAGCTTCTGACGGCTGGCTACTCGTTTTACACGTGGCCGTCGGCGCCCCTGCTTGCCTGGTATTTGTGGACACAAAGGCGCCATTTACGCGGTCTCCGCGTCCTAGAACTCGGCTGTGGAACTGGCCTGCCGGGCATCTTAGCTGCGAAGTGCGGCGCCCGTGTTACGCTCACTGACAGCGTCGCCCTGCCCAGGTCACTGCGGCACCTGGCTGCTTGCTGCGAGGCAAACGGACTCGTTCCAAATCGCGACGTAAAGATCCTAGGACTAGCCTGGGGCTTATTCCTATCAGAAGTTCACGCACTTAGACCAGTAGATCTGTTGTTAGCTTCAGATTGTTTTTACGAACCTTCCCAGTTTGAGGAAGTGTTATCAACTGTCGCTTACCTGCTAGACGGCACTGACGCGCGATTTTTATGTTCTTACCAGGAACGCAGCGGGGACTGGTCCATTGAGGCTCTGCTGAAGAAGTGGGGACTGAAGGGAGCTCTGCTGGACTTGGACTCACTAAGTGACAGTTCGGGAGTTGACTACCGAGCATTGGTTGCGGACCGATCTTTGCATTTACTTGAAATTGTTGCAGTTTAAGGTTATGGCCAGCACAGCAAGAGCAGCTCGCCTGTACGTAGGCAACCTGCCTTGGACTGTAGGTCACCGACAACTCAAAGAATACTTTGCTCAGTTTGGACCAATACAGAGTGCTAGAGTAGTGTTTGACCGCTCCACCGGTCTCAGCAAAGGATACGGTTTCATAGAGTTTGCAAGTGCCGGCTCTGCCGCAGATGCAACCAACAAGCAAGTGCACACTTTAGAAGGACTGAACTTAACTGTTCAAGTTCAAAATAGTTAAACAGACCGCCAGCATTAGATAGCATTTACAATGGCTGGAGCACTTCCAGAATACCCTGATTCAGACTTTTCCGATGATGACCAGTCTCCTTTAGACATATCTTTTCATAAGGCAGCTGATCATGTGAAGAAATTAACAAGCACACTAAATAACAACCAACTGTTAGAGTTGTATGGTCTCTATAAACAAGGACTTGAAGGCAAATGTGACACTCCTAAGCCTGGCTGGCTAGATGGCAGAGGCCGTAGAAAATGGGAGGCCTGGAGGTCCCTCGGCGACTTGCCAAGTGATGAGGCTAAACAAAAGTACATTGCCTTAGTGCACAAATATGCCCCGGAATTAGAAGTAGATGATGAAGGAGGAATGAAAGAAGGCTGGGTTGCAGTGTCTTCAATGCGCAAATCACCTGAACCTGAGCTGATACACAATGAGCTGACTATATTGGATGCAGCACGAGAGAACTGTGCTGAGCGTGTCACTGAACTCCTCACAAAGTTCCCAGAACTACGTCATGAGACTGATGAAGATGGTCTCACTGCGTTACACTGGGCTGCTGACCGCAATGCTACAAAATCTTTGCAAGCTGCTTTAGATGGAGGATGTCCAGTAGATGTGGCAGATGAGAGTGGTCAAACCGCCTTACATTATGCTGCATCTTGTGGCCACATTGAGTCAACATATATATTGCTTAAAGCTGGAGCATCCTTGCTTAAAGATGAGGATGACTGTACTCCATTGGACTTGGCCGCTGATGAAGAAATAAAGAATGTTCTGGAAGGTGCTAAGTAGACTAAGATAGTCCGTTCAATGTATGAATGCTGCTACTGTTGTAATCTTTTCTATTTAGCCGAAAATGTGGGTTTCAAGCATTCATGCATCCATCAGACTAACCATACGAGTTTTAGTTAGAATTAATATTGGGTTACTGTAGTCATTCATAAAAATAAACTCTGGATGTATTATTTTGTATGTTTTATTGCCAACTTACACAACACACTTTTAACAGATTAATAGAAGATATTAAACAACCTATATAGAAAATGGGTTCAGAAGGCATTTGTAGCAGTGCATAATCCTGCCAAACTGCCTCATAAGAATTTCTTAGGGCCATCGCCCACCGCGGTTTTTTGCAGATAATGCAAACACAAAATGCCGCGATGCTGTCGCTGGATCTGTAGGCATACAGCTCAGCTCAGCTCAGCGCATATTGCTCATGACTTAACCATCATCGATTCGGCATGGACACAGAAATACCTGTGAACAGTGCCATTGCAAGATGAACTGACAGATCCATCATAGTTTCCATGGCGGCGTGCGATGTAGAAATATGTTTCACCGTGGGCGAAAGCCCTATTTCAATTTCCGTTGTATTCCCAAATTAACATTTTTGCCACACACGTCATTTTATTTACATAGTAATTGGTACAAGTTTTGTTCACACTCGAATAATTTTTGAATAATTCATGTTATTTTACATTACATAACAACCAATCATTAGGTAACACTCATGCCTACATTCTCACTAAACGCCAAAAGCCATCCAATTCATCGTTATGTACAAAATATGAAAACCCAAGCAACACCTAAATAATTATCGTAAAAAAGTTACTAATAATATAGTTTAATCAGTCGTAACTGCAAGTTACTTTTATTATATTCTATTTACTATAGAAAATATTAGGCAATTAACGAACTTGCCTAAACCAATATGAAACATGAAACCAGAGTAATTTATCAAATATAGTTTAAGGCGGCTACAACTCCATTAGCTGTGCTATAATCATTATTAGGTACTGATGCCCCGGTCGGCCTGGTTCGGCATGACTTTGTACAGGCTGGGCGGGAAACCGAATGTTTAAGCTAATGTGACATCACCTTTACACACGAAAATCCCCAATTTCTTGAACGCGTTAACGTGACAGAAAGAGATAGAGATACTAGAAATGTTGATCCGTAGGTAGAGCGAATGTGATTCCACCCTCATTTTCTTGACTTGCTAGTCATATATAGCGCGCCATACACTTCAATCATAATCAATCAATTCGGCCCATTAGAAATCCACTGACACACTAGACATCTTTTTCAAGCCACAACCAACTAGTTGACATGGGGTTCGTGAATACATCCCTACCTCAAAGAACCATGTGTTGATAGTCCCAAAGTGTAAACAACATTATTTTTTGTTTACACTAACTTTTCGGGTTTAGTGTAAACAAAAAATAATGTTGTATACCATACTAAGTACAGTCTAGCAACCTATTTGGTATACAATATAGGTAACATCATATAGGTACATTTTTCCACTACAAAAGTAATTAAAGTTTGCTGCCTGTATACCAGTATCTTTGACTAACCCACACTATTATACGGTTTCACTTCGATAAATTACAATCTACCGAAAAATAATGCGTTACATTGTAAGCAGTATGTTCAGTGGACAATATTTCGACAGTTTACAATCTCGCTAGATAGATTAAAATCTAACTAATGTTCTTAATACTATTAAAAACCAGCCAAGAGCGTGTTGGGCCACGCTCAGTGTAGGGTTCCGTAGTTTCCTGTCCGTCACAATAAAAAATGCTTGCATATACTTCCCACTTTACATATAGGGGGGGCTCTACTCTAATAAAACATTTTTTCCAATTTTTATTTTACCACTTTGTCGGCGTGATTGATACACATATTGGTACCAAATTTCAGCTTTCTAGTGCTAACGGTCACAGAGATTAAGCGAGGACGGACAGACAGACATGGCGAAACTATAAGGGTTCCTAGTTAACTACGGAACCCTAAAAATGCGAAAGGGTTCATCGTCATCATCATGGGGCTTAGGTTTCCGCACTTAGTCCTTGAGGTGGACCATTGTGCGTGAGCTATGGTGGCCGGTGCGAAAGGGTTATAATCAATCTGTTTGCAATTTCATCCAAATCCGTTCAGTAGTTTCTGTGTGAAAGACTAACCAAAATCGATCCTCGCAAACTTTTGCATTTATAATAGTGGTAAGAAGATAGCTAGCCTGCATACTCAACTCTTTAGCTGACTGTACATTATCATCTGCCTAGCCTTATCCCAACTATGTTGGGGTCGGCTTCCAGTCTAACCGGATGCAGCAGAATACCAGTATTTTACATGGAGCTACTGACAAGAAAGCCACGCGCGTGCGGCTTCTTTACGATGACATGCACATAATAACTTAATTTAAATCATTAAAGACTGACTATTGACTTTGGAACGCCATTGTCACATATATGTGACAAGCAAGAGCGTGTATGCCAAACGACACAAATATGTAACAAAATGGTAGGTGAAATTGTGGCTTCGCGTGGAGGGCACGCTGCTCTAGCGCTCAAATGTTAACTACAGGAGCTAAATTAGCAACTCTATTTGCGGTGGTCAAACTTCGTTAGAAATACTGTTAAAACAAAGTTCTACACAGATTGCACTACAAAATGTTTGTTACGTCAGTCACTGCGGACCGAATTGTGCGAAATGAGTGGTTTCGATCGATTTACAAAAAATCTATTGATTGGATTAAAAAAATGAAACACTATGACGCTAATATGTTGCTTGTAGAATTATTTCCCAAAAAATCAGAATGATCACAAGTATGGTAAATTCTTAGAGATAAGTTCGTGATTTTTTTCTATCGAGTAAAATTCATTGTATTATGTTTTCAAAACACTATCATACTAGCATATTATATCCTGAACATTATTATTATTATTTATTTCATCATCACTGCTCTCAAAACGGTGAAGGGCTACATCGCGATCGTGAGGAAACCGGCATGTCCTAGAACGAAGACATGTGACATCTACCAACCCGCACTGGTCCCACGTGGTGGATTATAGCCCATACGCAAAATACGCGCTTTGACGTGTAGTTGCGGACACTAGCCCGTTGTAATACAATACAATACAACATAATATCCTCAACAATATCATATATTTGATATAGAGGAAAACTTTGTTTGTTTGGTTGTATAATGGATAAACTCAAAAACTCCTGCGCCGATTTTAAAAATTCTTTCACCATTGGAATGCTACATTCACCCTGAGTAACATAGGTTATATTTTATCCCCGTAGTCCCACGGGAACGGGAACTACGCGGGTGAAACCGCGTGACGTCCGCTAGTATTATATATTTTTAGATTAAGGTATTTATCTATGGGCCTTAGTTACCTGAAATAAATAGTTTATCATTATATTTTTCTGGTTCTGTTTCTTGCAGTGAATCATATACTTTAAGGCATTATAAAACTCGCGTTTAGCTCCTGCAGTTGGCTTAATGTATTGGGGATGATTTTTTAACAAAATGTACCTACTATGTTATACTTTGTCAAATAAATTACATAAGGTCTGTAAACGATAACTCTATATATGTAAGAACGCAACAGTATTTCCTTAAACTACTATAATAAATATTCAAGATAATGCCAAATTCATAAAATGCAAGTTTCTTTTTATATACCTACTGTCAAATGACAAATCTAACCAATTAAATATACAATATATGATTTGACACCATAAAAAAATATGTACACTTTTGAGGCGTTCACAGGCCTTCCTTCCTTTTTGCAGACTTTTAGCAGGAGACATTATTACTAGCAAGTAGCAACCCATATACGAATTCTTAAAAAAATAATAAAAACATGAATCGGCCCTATTAGAATTGAGATAGTACCTTCAAAAGATCACGTTTTGCGTAAATTTTAAGTCCAATGTCGCTACAAATTTTTATATTTATTATCCCATCAACGTGAGAATAAAAATCGAATATTTATGCACAATTTCTTATCCTAATTTTCAAGAATGTAAACAAGATTAGTCGTGATTCGTGTAGTTCCGACTACAATAATTTTTGTAAGTACCGAATATACAAAATAAGACACAAGAACGTTGATCTATGCATTTGCGATAGAACTTACAACTTTGCAAGTGCTTTCTATTATGTACTATGCAAGGATGATTCGTCCGAGTACTTTTAACTATATTTTTTTTAAATAAATTAATATTTTCATTTAGGCTTTAACCGAAAATCGAATGCCGTCGCTCGACAGACGCGCTATGCAAATAAATAATCGCGCTCAGAGCTACATCGACCGGTGAACGGTGAAATTAGTTTGTTACAAACAGACGACCAATCTGTACAGTCAGGACCGAGGATCAATGAAGCACTGGAACTGGTATTTAATTTACCATACAAATACACCACAATGGCTCTAATTTTACAATGATGACCTGTTTACACTGCCAAAAACTCGAAAATTAGCGCAGAACACCAAATCTTGAAAATTGGCATGGCGACAGTATCGATACATTTCAAATATATTTAGTCTGTCAGATAGAATATTGAAAAATAATGGACACGTATTTTTTTATTTTTGTAAATCAATGAATATTGACCAAAATAAAACGCAAATAAACTCGGGAGTTCGTGACGTCAGAACTCACATAAAATTTCCAAGGCGTTACGTATTGAGAATTTTAAAAGCGTCGTATCTTCGTCAATTTTAGTTTATTTAACAAAAGAAAAAATACGAGTCAAATATTTTTTGATAATCTAACTAACGGACAAATTCGTTTTTTTTTGTCGTCTGCCTATTGTTCATGTCTCACTACTATCACGAAACAATGTCCTCACGCACACAAGCCTAGTCCCAGTTGGCCCACTGCTAGTTCTCCTTCGCGTCCTTGTGAGCTAGTCCGTCGCCGGAGTCCAGTTGTTTGAGCAGTCTGAACAGGGCAGCTGCCTCTCTGATGCGGGAGAACTCCACGCAAAAGGCCTCCACTTCGATGAATAGTTCCTGGAAGTATGTAAATAATTAATTAAAATTTAGGGTTAGTTAAGGGGGAACCATGCTTGACAATCTATACACAGTGGTAACAAGTACTTTTACATATTGCCAGATGCAATTGTACATTGTGTTCTCGTAAACACAACAATGAATGGCAAATCTTCCAAAGCGTATTATAACATTTACAACTTTTAGAAGTTGCTAGGTACCCGCCTCACTATTCCCAAACCACTGTAACTCCTTTGCGCCTGAATCAACAGTGACCACCAGAAAAGCGCCAAGACTATGAAGCTCGATGAAGTCCCAGAGAAACAATTTAACTGTCTTGGATCCCGCAACGAAATTAATCAGAAAAGAATATCATTTCCACTTCCCTCTATATCAGCAGGAGACTGGAAAAACAAGGTCAATAGGCACAAAGGCCCAGTTGTCTAGCTCCACGGAGTGGGGTTCTAAGTTGTGAACTGTTATATTTGATTCCAATCTAACGCTTGAACCCACGGAAGTTCTAGATACACTTATAAGAGTTACCACTACTCTAATACGTGTATCTAGGACGCCGACTTCCGACTTACAGATCCCGTCCCGGATTTACATCTATACTAATATTATAAAGCAGAAGAGTTTGTTTGTTTGGTTGAACGCGCTAATCTCAGGAACTACCGGTTCGAATTGAAAATTATTTTTTGTTGGATAGTCCATTTATCGAGGAAGGCTTTAGGCTACATAACACCACGCTACAAGTATAAGGAGCGGAACAGGAATGAAAAATGTTGCAAAAACGAAAAAAAATGGTGTTTTTTTTCATTTCGTTTTTCTCTCTTATGTGACGCAGACGAAGTTGCGCGGGTCAGTTAGTTACTTACATCATCCGGAGATCGGGTCAAGGGAGTAGAAAGAAAGAGATTTCTTTCTTTCTACTCCCTTTGACGGTGATAACATAGTTGTTACCTTCACATTAATAATCTTGTTCCTAATGAGCGACTGCAGGAACACACAGACGAGGCGCACCAGCCGGTTCTGCATGTACCTGTCCCGGATGGTCTCACACGTCGATATGCAGTTACTAATGTATAGGTGCACGAACTCTACTGGCAGGTCTACTGATGTTGTTAGTCTGTGGAGAGAATGATAAGCAATTGGATTTGAACTTTATGTTAAAGACATAGAGAATGTTCTTGGAAAGTGTAAGTTTGACTGGTGACCGGAATTCTAGGTTAGATCACCAGTTTGGACATCGTATTTAATGTTGTAAATGGTAAAAATTATTAGTAAATTCTCCGGATTGAGGTCTCGATTTGTGCCCGATTAGTCTCTATAAGCACACCTCTTTATAACTATATTATGAAACTTTCAACACGCATGTTGATGATTTGAAAAAAGAAAAAAAATACATTAAATATGTAGAAAAACAACCAATCAACCATCATACAGGTGGATGCCGAGCAGAAAATGTGAATGCATGTACAGGGTGTAAACAACCTCATCACGAAGCCGTTAACCAAGCATTATATACCTCAACCTAAGTAACTTTACGCTAAAATTATTGCTGGGGACCAACTTTTTACTGGCGTAAATCATGTTTTGTTTTGTGGTAGAACTCAATGTAAACGCCCTCAAAAAATTGTGCTGATGGATGGATTGAATAGTATGAGGGTCGTGGAGGTGTATAAAGTAAAACTCTTACAATAAAAACTTGTAAGTATTCAAAAAAAACTTGTCAAAAAGCTGGAACTTTGACCCCCAATATCTCCGTAACTAGAAAGTTCCCAGGTAGAACACAAAAATGATCGCAATGAAGGGGAGAACAAGTGCCGTTCGGCTTCGTTAAGACGTTTTTTAAACCCTTTGCGAGTCGAGCGGGTATGTTTCTCAAGCAATCCTAACGAATTCTAGATATTACCAGGTCTGCCTCGCCGGGGCATGCAAGCGTGGTGTTACCTGTTGACAACCTCCATAGAATGCAGCGACATCTCCATGTTGACGAGCACACTGAAGTACTCCGTGATGTGCTGCGAGTGGATCAGCTTCAGTAGCACTGATATGGCGACCATCGGGTTGTTCTCCACTAGCTCAGGTAACTGTCGAACAAATAGAAAACATTTCAAAAATATTTCAATAAAAATTCCAACCTTCTGTGTCCGGAGCTGGTGAATAAATACTTTTTTTTTACAATCTCGTTTCCAATTAGTGTTTAGAAATATATCTTCTAACACCACCACCACTACTTCAACTTGTATGGCTTATGTAACAGTAGGTATTAGTCATTCTGTAATCTACTTTATTTACACTAAGGTAAGCCGAGTTATGGAGAGGGCTTTGTTGGGAGTTTCCTTGCGTGATCGAATCAGAAATGAAGACATCCGCAAGAGAACCAAGGTTACCGATGTAGCCCGAGGAATTGCCAAACTCAAGTGGAAGTCGGTAGGGCACATTGCTCACAGAACGGATCGCCGATGTGGAGGATTTTACGTTGGAAGACCTCCCACTAGGTGGACCGATGATCTGGTGAAGGTTGCAGGAATCCGTTGGATGCGAGTCGCAAGGGACCGGTTAATGTGGCGACACTTGGGGGAGGCCTATGTCCAGCAGTTTTTTAATCGGTTAATACAATAGATGAAAAGCAAGATTTACAATTTGATTTCACTCTTTCCTTAAGATTACCGTTTTAATGTAATTTTTTTGTTGTCGACGGTAACTGCGATTTGATACTGTTTGATTATAAGATACCATTTAAATAGACAAATTATAACAAAGCGTTCAGTACGTCTAACCAAAAATATCCAAGCAAAAATACACTGAGATAACAAAGACATGGTAGTGTCTAAACATTGGGTAACTAACATTTTTAGGGTATTTTCGTTAGCTGATTTATTTTTCTTGTAAGTATCTAATGCGTTTTTCTTTTTTTACCATTCTCTTCATTTTGGTGGTCTGAATGATTCCCAAAAGTTTGTCTATCTATTTTAATGGGACCTTATATAGATATACCTGGTTGGGCGTGACTCCTATCTCATACACGACGTGTGGCTCCTGATCCAGCAGCGCTAGCAGCCGCTGTTGGTGCTGCACGCTCAGCGCGCCCTTCAGCGCTAAAGCGCTGAGCTCCTTCGCTTCAGCCACTGCGTTCGCTGGATCTGCTGGCTTCTCTTCTGGTGGGGGTTTCTTTTCTTCGGATTTTTCTTTTTTTTCTTCTTGCTGGTGGTAAAGGTATGATTTTACTGTTGACTAGCTGTTGTCAACTTAGATTAATTTGTGCGAGATTGGCCGGAAAAAAGCGCTCATAGAGAAAAGTGGAAGGGAATGGTAGAGGCCTTTGCCCAGCAGTGGGATAATATAGGTTAAGAAAAAAAAAACTGTTGGCCGCAATCTTCGTCTGCGTAAAACTATTATAAAATATTATTTCCTTATTTGAATCGGATTTTGGTAAGTACTAATTACATGGGTGTTAATTTGTTTGCACGGAACCCTAATAATATTACTAAAATAAAATATCTATCTGCCCGTAAAAGCTCAATCAAAATTTGTCCAGCCGTTTCCTAGATTAGCCGGAACAAACATAAATAATAAAAAACATGATTTTTGATCTAGTATGCGTATTTACTTACAATTTTATTTATTTGAATAGATTTACTGTGAACTGAACGATGAATGGATGGCCGATGGAGCTGGCTGAAAAGTTCTGGAGTGGCGACCGCGAACCGGAAGACGTTGCGTTGGAAGACCTCCCACTAGGTGGACCGATGACTTGGTGAAGGTTGTGGGAATCGATTGGATGCGAGTCGCATGGGACTGGTCAATGTGGCGACACTTGGGGCAGACCTATGTCCAGCAGTGGACGGCTTTTCTGCAGATGATGATGAATGATTACTGTGAGCTGTGATTATCAGAGTAAATCGTACCTTAGGTTTGTGTGGCTGTGAGTGTTGTCGCCTGTCCAACTTCTCCGGGCGAAGTCCTATGAGCCCCTCGTAGTCCGTGTCGTACAGGGGGTTGTATGCGCCGCGGTTCACCAGGCACTTCCATACCGCCTGGAAGGAACGTTAGTTGGGTAAGCTAGGTGTCTGTTACTGTATAGGTACACAATCATACAGAGTGTAAAGAGACTCTTCAAGTAGCCGTTAGGGCCTGCGCAGACGAAGGACTTATTGTGCGTGACTGACAAAAAGTCTGCGACAAATTTTGCGTGTTTCATTGTGTTTCACTACGTTTTGTCCACTATTAGGATCTACTGATGGAAAAGCTCCTACTGATCGCCTTTTAGTCGACAAAAAAAGTCAAATAAGTAGTCAAATACGTTAATCACGCAAAATTTGTCGCAGACTTTTTGTCCGTCACGCACAATAAGTCCGTCGTCTGCGCAGGCCCTTAACCAAGCATTAAGTAAATCAAACTAAGGTCCATGTTCACCGAAAAGATAACAGTCTGATTATCTAAAAACAGCTGTCACTGTGACATGTTCCTATACAAAAATGTGTTTTAGACTGTCATCTTTTTGGTAAACATCGAGCTTAGCAACCCTACGCAAAAAATATTTCTGAGAAAACGTTAATTTTTTTATATGTTAGATCTTATGAGCTTGTAATTGACCTTATTACAAGCTCACCTTACCTTAGCCTTATTACCAATCCGCACTGGGCCCGCGTGGTGGATTATAGCACATCCCTCTGCCAGAAACAGTGTGTTTATAAATACCTTATCAGCAGTAATCTCCGTAGTATCCATCAGGAAGGTGGGCAGTGGTATAGGTCCGGACGCCTTCAGTGTACGATGTAAAGGCATGTAGTCGTTCGATATTAGAGATTCTAGCAGTTCTTTCATCGCCATGCGGTTGGGAGGGCTCCTGGAAATTAAGAACAGGTTTTTCTGAAATATTATACAAATCTGTTTTAATTAAAAGAAAATCAACAAATTGTTGTATCATCAATGAATTTGGAGAATATGTAGGAAAAAAAAAAAGGTATTTTTCTATAGTTTGAGATGGATATGTCACCGTATAATTGTCAAACACATTATTACAACTAGCTGACCCATGCAACTTCGTCTCATTCGTCTGCGTCACATACCAGCTAAGAGAGAAAAACGAAAGGAAAAAAACGTTCCCGTTTTTGCAACATTTTTCATTCCTGCTCTGCTCCTAATGATTGTAGCGTGTTATTATATAGCCTAAAGCCTTCCTCGATAAATGGACTATCCAACACAAAAATAATTGTTCAATTCGAGCCGGTAGTTCCTGAGATTACCGCGTTCAACCAAACAAACAAACTCTTCTGCTTTATAATATTAGTATAGATATAAAGTGTTTTTCTCTAGCGATATTGTAAACTCCCGAACTATTGTCAACTGAACATACGGAAGTATCTCTGCCCCCATAATCGGGACTTGGGGCACGCCCCTGTTAGGCTAGTTAGGTTCCTGCACTCGGAAGTAGGGGCCCCGCGAAGCGGGGCTCCGTCGACTACGCTTCTAAGGGGGAATATAAAGTGTTTTAAGGTTATGTTATATTAATCGGTATTTCTCAGGAATGGTGCATTATCTTTTCATGAGAGTTGTGCCACTGGGCAAGGCGACCCCTCCTTCCCTCCACACCGCGTAAGTTGACTACCATCGCATGCATTTCACGAAAAATAATACGTTTTGTTGTAAGCAGTATGTTCATTTGACAATAATTCGAGACTTTACAATATCGCTAGGGATATTACAATATAACGTATTTGACAATTTTACGGTGACATATACAACCTGACACAGATCTGCAAATTGCAAAAAACATAAGAAAAATTACCCTAGCACTTCTACCTGGATTGTAATATAAATCCATAGATTTCTTTTAGAAGACATGACAGGCACTTGACTAACAACAATATTTTTAATTTTTCCTAGCAAAGTCAGTTCTCCAAATCCCAAGCCATCATTAAGAAGACATAAACAAAAACTATCGAACCCGTCACTGAGTGGTATGAGCGCAGGTGCCGCAGCACGTGCCATGGAGCTCATATCTGCAACTCTCTCCGCTACAATAGTCTGCAGGGTGGAGTAGTCAAACTCCAGGTCTTTTGGTGAAACCTCCGTCAGCATCACTTGTTTGGCAGATTTCTTCATTATCTGCAAATAAAAACTTGAAATTAAAAAAAAAACCTTTTTCTACCATTGATTTCCTAACAGTGTCTTTTGAAAATAGAACTGAAGTTTACAATTTGGGAAATATAATACAGTTGCATGAATTGATAATAACAAAATATACCAGTCCGTGTAATCCCCATAGGTTTTATTTTTTTATTATTTATAAATATACGCAATCGGTTGTCAGACCATAAGCAAAGTTGCAGTCTAGTCCAGTCCAGTCCAGTCTAGTCTACTCTAGGTTACACAAGTGTAACCTAGAGTGTAGACTGCAACCTGTAGACCTACAATACAATAAAGAGGAAAGATTTGATTTTTTGTTCCTGTGTTTTTTTTGACTCAACTCAAGAACTACTTAACAGATTTAAAAATTCTGTTCACCGTTAGAAAGTTACATCTTTACTGCGTCACATAGGCTGTAAATTAAATTGATATCATGCAAATTAAGCTGAGTCATCACAAATTTTTGCAGATAAAGTTGCGGTAGTAAGCTATCCTCTTTCAAGTTCGATCAAACTGCACACGGTGTACAAATTTGATTAAAATCGGTAAAGTAGTTTAGGAGTCCATTGCAGACAAACAACATGACACAACAGTCAAAGTCAAAGAAAGTTGACAGCTGCTCCCAACATAATATACATATCCTTCCCCCCATTTTTCCTTCCCTCCTTCTCTATATTTAAATCTTAAAACATGATTACAAATACTAACATCTTTAATATTGATAGGCAGGAACCCATGCAGCTGTCCAATCAGAAGCCTCTCCTGCGGTGACAGTGGCAGCAGACCAGCCTTGCCTTCTAGCAAGTGGAGGAATAAAGAAGCAAATGGGTTGTCCATCTTATACACATCAAATAGGATTGCTATGGCCACCACACGCTGCCCAGGCAGAGACAGGTCCCCGCCTGTTATTAACGAGGATAGGAGTAGACATACTGGAATAAAGATTTTTTGGGCATCATTAATTTATTAACTTTTACTTATTTGTTCAGGTTTCATGACATAAACACCAAAATAATAAGCAGTTGGTTAATCGAGTAATATTCTTATAGGATGAATAAGCAGTATTATCATTGCCATAAAAAGTCCTCCAACTCAGTAAAGAAACTCATTGGATTCATGAAACTGCACCTTATGGTGATACAAATAAAAACTTTAAGCAAGCCTGCTAAACTTACAGTTAAAATGGTCGGATTTAGGAAACTTCTTCTGCACTTGAGTGCATATAGAATCTAATGTTTGTTGGTCTACTGTCTGCTCTGAAAATAAGCTGCAAATAATAACAAACAATTTAAAATATGTGTCACTTGCATTTAAAAATAAAGAGGTTAAGTTATGACATGAACTTTAACTTACTCTAGTATGTATTTACTATTTTCATTGACTAAATGTTGAGACATTTTGACTAAATATTTTATAAATAACACCTATTTTATTGATGTTTACCCTGAAAATGTATTTATTTTCAAATCATACTAACGTCATACGTCAAAATTTGACAATTATTGACATTAAGGTTTAGGGTTTGCCAGGATCAGAAATTCAGGATTGGCAATACAGCTAAGTGGCAAAAGTGTTTTTAACCGAAAATAGTAAAAGCTTTTAAAATAAAGAAAACCTAAAAAAATAACTAACCTAAAGTACCTACATAAAACGAAGCGGTGACAGAGGTATTCTATCATTTAAGCGAAGAAAAGTTAGAAAAGAAGCAATGAATATCGTTATCGATTGGGCATCAGACTCCAGTTTATCTGGGTGTGTCTAATTTAAAAGTCACCTACAATTATTATTGATAATCTTACTTTGCCAAAGCTAAACATTATATTGAATTAAAGCTAAACCTCAATCTCTTCAGGTTGCAGCTTTGAACAACATTTGCAGTTGAGGAATGGTTCAAAATACATTGTTTGCCCATAATTTAATTAGATGAGTGGTAGGGATTCAACAACTTGATTATTTACAAATGAGTTTACAAAATGGTAAGACTGTCCTCCAGACAGTCTTACCATTTTGTACACTTTGTACACTATAAAAAAAATCGACTGTTTGTTACCTATGTGATTAGGTATTGGTAAACAAATAAAATAATACTATAATATTTATCAAAGCTTGCTTGAGATTTGTTTCATTATCTTATTTTGAAGGAAATAATTATATGCACCAACAAAGAATAATTTATCATGTCTACGAATATGTCGTAAATATTTGAAAAGGATTCATTTTTATGTCAAGTCGGTCGGTCATAAGGAAATAATTGTTGTTTTAACACTATCACTTATTTACCTATCTATTTCTGAGGTGATTGCAGAAGAGTCCTCTGGTCTCTGTGACTCAATTTTGGATGAATTAAAAGGGCCACGAAATTAAGATATGTTTTTCTTTAAAAGGTATCCCTTAGTCCTTTATTCAGCTCAGCTGTGGCTGTGCTCGTTTTTCGAATACTAGAAATAAACAAAGATTGACTGTTGATAGCCACATAATATTATGATGCCTCAGGCCTATGCACTTAGCCTACTTTTGCCAGTTTGCTTAAGACTGATCTAAATACTTTGATGGTGTTATCTTACTCGTATTTCACGTAGATTGCGATAGTGATCTTTTGTTTTTAAAAACCGAATCGTTTCAGTAGCCGAATTCAGTAGGTATCAAAAGATAGTACTTACCCTTTAAAATATCTTATCAAGCCTACAACAACAGCTTGGTTGAATTATTTAAAATCTCAAGTCTCACTAAAACTTTGAAAATGTTGACGAATAGTGTAGGGTAGGTACTTCAAAATGTGTAGTACCCTACAATGTTTCACTTATGAGGGGTCAAATAATCCAGGGTACGAAAACAAGAGTGAACCAGTTTAGGGAAAGGGGGTCCTAATACGTAATGCTTGGCACTGACTGTTGGTCACCAACACGAACCATCAACTCGCTACCTACGTAACCCACCTACACAAGTGCAGATCTACTGATTAATTTCTACAAATTAAGACTTAATTGTTGAAATAAATCACAATAATCATCATCATCATCATCAGCCTTTAATGTTCCCACTGCTGGGACACGGCCTCCTCTCAATGAGAGGGAATGGGCTATAATCTACCACGCGGGCCCAGTGCGGATTGGCAGATTATGTCACATGTCTTCGAATTTTTGGTTCTAGGACATACCGGTTTCCTCACGATGTTTTCCTTCACCGTTTTGAGAGCAGCGGTGATGAAATAAATTACACAAAGTAATGCGCCTGTCTGGCTTCGAACCCACGACTTACTGTTCGTAAGTCGGGGCCGCCACCACTGGGCCACCGCTGCTCTCAGTACCCTCACAATAATCAGTAATCACAATAATCAGTAATCGCGTATTGGCTGTTTATAATTACTACTAGCTATTGCCCGCGACTTCGTCCGCGAGAACCACCCTTGTCACATAGGAGCATAAAAATAGCTTACGACTTGTTCGCTGACCTCCCAATTATAGACAAAAATTTCATTAAAATTAGCCGTTTCGCAGGACTTTGATAACAAACAATGTGACAAGAGATTTTTATATATTAGATAGCTTTGTCCTCGGCTTCGCTCGCGTTGAATTCGGGGTAATTTTAATTCGAAAGTTAGGGACTTTCACTGTGCAAAACAATGAGTAAGTACAATTCAATATCCAGCAGAATTGTAAAGATATCATATCCAGACGTTGCTCATGAATTAGTAGGTTTCAAAGTAGACCAGAGGAACTTTACAAGAGGAAATTATGAAAAACCTAAAATTATTGTCTGGGATGGAAGTACTATGGCTGGTAATAGTTATTTATGATACTAGTGCGGTAAGTTGGTTTTTACAAAGGAGTTCTAGACGAAGGTCTTAGACCTGAGACGAAGTCGAAGGCTTACCATAGTCACGAGTTTTTTCCCATTTAGAACTAAATTGTTTGCGGTAAACCAATCATAAACCTGCAGTAAGGCGTTATTTACGTCGTCAAGATTAGTAGCACATATGTTTATCCTAAATATTAAAGAAGTAAGCAAACAACACCATTTGCAGGTGGTTGTTAAATAAATAGGGTAGGTCATAAACATAAACTAAAAAGAGGAAGGGACCCAATATCGAACCTTGTGGTACACCCATTTTTACTTTTAAATGCATTGAATTCATTCTATTTGTACCTGCTGCTGTCTATCACTCAAATACGATTCTATTAAACTGAGCGCAAGTTTACCTAAGCCGTAATGCTTCAAGATCAGGGTTTCGGGATTTGCGCAATCAACTACCTTCGAAAGGTCACAGAAGATTACTATGGCATCTAGTGCCTCTTCCCACGCTGCCTTATTCTGGTTGCCTAAATTTCAAATTGGTGATTAATGTGATATAGTATAGTATAAGTGGCATGAGAAGACCTATGACCACTCGAGTGCCGTGAGATAAGCCAGCCAAATAACACCTAAATACACGTGGATACCAATAAAGTACTAAGTTTGTCCTACTAAAATATTTATTTCAAATTCTCAACTACAAATCCGAAGCGTAGCATGTCTCTTTTGACCTACTTTGAGCTATTTAACATGTAGTGGTAGGCGTGGTAGCATACATTTTCAAAGCAAATAAGAAACAAACACACGTTGTCAACAGTTCGTCATTACAGTAACAATAGCCTAGCTGCCGGAGCTGAGAACAAAACCGTTAATTTAGAATAAATGACCGATACCGTTATCAAACAAAAAAAAACGTCCATTAATCGGCTGCGTTTCACATGACTTGGCCGAATATAGTTATCATCAGAACGCTAATTGTAAACGCACACTTTTTTATCATACTAGGTTTCTTGTCCCGATAAGATTACAGTGTCATATGGCTCACAACAGCGCCACCTCTACAGCTTTATGTGAGCGTACCTTGTAAATACTAAACGTTTTATTGTGAGAATGTAAAAAAATAAACGCTAGGAAGTGATGGTGCAGTGTATTGTTGTTTTTAGTGTAAAATGATACAAAATCCTTCAGTTTCCGTCATGTCAATTCAAACCACTATGCAAAACACAAGGTCCTTGGAATATAACAGCGGTGGAGAACATCCTCAGAGGAACCGATCTGCGTCTTGCTCAGTGCGGCGCATGCAAAACGGATTATCAAGACATGAACCTAGATATTCGTTACAGTACCAGGTATAGTCTTGCTATTTATGTTGGATTAGGGATTGCAATATTTAGAAAAGATTAAATGCTTTGACACCGTTATAACGAAAGTGATAAGGAAGTGTCTCTGAAGATGGCTTAGCTCCTGACATTATAATAGTAATGAGACATAAAAACATTGTTAGATCACTTTGTCCTTGATATTGTGTGCATAAATATAGCCATACCTGTGGTAACATTTTTAGGCCACTCCTATACAAAGGAACTATACTGACCAGAGGCCAATTAGAGTTAAAGAATACTTGCTTATTATAAACAATAATAAGAGGACTCTTTTAAGATGGCTATTTTGATAATATTATTCATTTTGCAAAATTAAAATCTGTGGAATATGAAAAAACATGTTGCGAATTTTGTTATACTGCGTAAAATGTAGCGTAATGCGCAAATGAATCACTTGGAAATTACATGCGCTTCTGAGCTACTGATTTAGATCTTTAAGCATTAGTACTGAGTACCTTACCGATAAATCGGTGCGAACGAAGAAGATGACCAATATATGATGCTCTGAAAAAATTCGTGGACTGGAATGCGCGACTAACTGTCATTCACAGTCTGTCACAGAAAATAATTATTATCCCCCGTGATATTTTAGTTTTTTTATTTGTGTATCACGTATTTCTAGATAATTGTTGCAGTTTTGGTGTTTAGATTTTTATATTGTCTCCATAATAAGTGTTACCGATGTTGGTAAACGGTAGAAGACTCTGTAACGAAGTGACGAACAACAATTAGAAGAACGTGTCACTATTATTTTACAAACAGTTGTTTTCAACCGATACGTCGCTATAGGAATGTGAATCGTGTCTAATTTTATTTAATTATTAGTATATTTTCACATGGGTGATGGCTTGGCAGTCGGACACTCGTGTAAGTTGCTAAAACTGTAATTTCCTTATTGGTTGTAACTTGTATTTCTTGTGAGTTCTTATTATTATCGATAATACATACATGTCCTTGTGAACGATTAACATTTTAATGCGTTTTATTTTGCGGAACGAGGTGATTTAATTTATTCATTTGCGTTTTTGTATGACAATATTGTGTTATGAAGATAAGTCATGATGTTCAGTAAAGTTTGTTGGTGTTGCAAGTCAGGCTCACAAAGAGATTCGCCCTTCAACTTAGTGTTACGTGCTTAACGAAGCTAATATTAATGCTATTGAAACCACAGGTTTTTTGTGAAATGTTTATTTTGGGCTGTCAATGTTGTGTAACTTTGTCAGAAAATTAGTCATGTTAGTTCATGGTACATTGGAAAAAAACCTAACAATATCCATATAATTTACGTCCTTATAAATCAGTTTATGTTACCCTCTTCTGTTTCCAGTTAATTTGTCAAAACAAGGCGTATATTTTTATTTGAATCTTCAATTTTCTTATCATACTGTAAACTTGAATAACTATTGTCATACAGTGTCAAAGTTTTAATGAATGTGCAAAGATGTTTAATAAGATAATTGGAATCATTCAGACAGTTCAATGATCTCTTAGTATCATGAACTAGCATACATTGGATGCATGTCAAAATATTACAGTCAATTCTAATTGGATTCTAGTTACGATCAAAAGTCAAGAACAAAATAAACAAGGTTCGATATTGTCAATAAACAGAGCTTGACAACATGATAAAATAATTTCAAAATAAGGTTAAAACATTTGATTTTTCAAAAAACATCATACTAGTTCTCATTTCCATTGAATTCCATTGTATGTTGAAGTTTCAATGTGTATGGAAGCCTGCTTGTATGAATATGATCCAAGGAAAGGAGTATGTAAAGGTTTTAACAGGAGGTTCTGTAGCCCAGCTTACCCGCATAGGAAAAAAGTAAAAGCCAATTTAATATTTACTTATTTAATCAATAAATTAATTGGTAACCTCTTTGCCAAACTTAGTTATTGGGTAGGTACATTCATATTTTCCCTGTTTGATTAGTGATTTAGAGGGTTAGGTTTCAGTTGTGGAAGTTTATTATCTGATATAAAAAAATAAAAAAAATAAAAATAAAAATATTTTATTGTCAGGCATCAAGGCCCATAGGGTGTTAGTATTACATTTTCCTTAAAGACTATGTTAGTAACAACCAGGAACAGTAAAAAAAAATAATAAAGACACAGAAAATAAAATAACAAATAAAATGTATATAATAAGTAAGCAATAAAACAAGTCCACCCGTATGCAAAATACGCACTTTGACATGGAGTTGCGGACACCAGCCCGTTATACAATACAATGAAAACGAGTAGTAGGAAGCTTGATAGAAAAGGACAAAATATATAGGAGGGAATGAAACAAAATCATGCAAGCACTCAAATATTTCTTTTTTCGTAAGTTACTTAGTTGTTGTTGTAGTACTATATTTGTACAATTACTGTAAACATTGCTTCACCGAGTTACAAGTTTTCCTTGTGCAAAGTTCACTGTTTTGTATAGGAAAATTTACAAAATTTGTTAAAAATAGTATTTAAATAAATAATTTGGCACCTGTATCTCAATGAATTAAGATAACACCATCTTACTGAGTTAGACTTATGGCAATGGAAAACTTATTCCATGATTTGCCATGTTTCCATTAATTTGTAAGTATCATAGTAACCTAGTGACTGCAAGAATTATAATTCTATTTCTATTTATAAAATTATTAGAACAAGGATAAACTTTAACGAATATAACTTCAAACTGGACCTAAGTACACACTACTGGTTAGTGATATTCAAACTTCCTCATTTTTTTTTTTCAAATAATTTGTATTCATTTTATGAATAGAATAGAAGCAGTTTTTTTATCTTCCGAGTTTATTCAAATAAAAACAATGGTACCAGCTCAACAGGTGTAGCCTTCAATAAACAACTATTTAAATAAAAATTCAATTTAAATAAAAATTTCATGACACCACTTGACTATCTTTGCCTAAGAATCGACATTTAAATTTAGTTAAAGATTAAAATCAAAAGTGTCACTAATATGTTTAACTTAAAGGTATTTGCACTGAGAAGAGCAAGCTCAATAACACATAGAAGAATAGATACGATTTTCGGTATGAGTGAGTGAGACAATACTATTCTGTCTGTACTTTCATACAAGCCTAGCTTACCTTTGTAACCCTTTATTCCCAACTACCATCCCCAAGCTCACCGGTAACGACAATCATCCACCTTTACCACCGGGGTGTTCGATGAGAATAAAGGAAGGACTTGCCATTTTGTTGCCTCTCAGATATCATTGCCAAAAAAGTAGAAACACAATCACTTCGAGATGCAACACAGTGAATCTATTTTTTTTAATCTTTGCGTTTAGTACTGAAAAAACTTCCAGTACACCTGTTGTCTCATGAGAAAACAAGGGTGGCTTGTAATAACAAATGACCTTGTGTGAGACTTATTTACTGTAATTACAACTAGCCAGTATTAATTCCCGTAGGTGTAAGTTGTGTGTGATGACTCAGGAGTTAAGGGAAAAGCAAGTATCTAATCTAATTAGTGTTATGAACTGTTTATTTATGTCTAGCAGTTGACCAATAACTTTAATGAGTAGTTAAGGTCAAACTAAAAATAGTCTAATAGGTATTTTAATATTTTCTAAATGGCCGAAAATTAAAAAAATCAGAAAAGTAGCCATTAGAGACACTTATTAGCAAAATGTAGGTACACGGTGTACCTGAGGTGTACCATATAACCACCTAACTCAATTTAAAATTTCACTTACGGGACGGTGATAGCATAAAACAGTGTCTATTTAACTCTTCGAGAAAATACATACAGATTTGAAGTTATGTTATATTTTAACATAGTATTTTGTTCTCCGTCGTGTTACTGGCACGACAGCATTCTGCGGGCTTAAAACTTCGCCGTTTCCGTTGGTAGCAGGGTTTTAGCAGCATTTTAGTCTTTGCAAAGTTGCTTTAGACCAGATGCATGAAGAATTCCGCATATCAAAGAAACTGTTCTTGTTCCATTTTACTTGAAGTCGACGCAATACGTTTTCTTTTTCCATTCTCCCCGTCAGATATCACGGCATCAGTAACTCCCTAAAATAAATCATGAAATAAACAAACTTAAATCCCTACTATTATAAATGTGAATGTAAGTTTGTTTGTTACGCTTTCACGCGAAAACTACTCAACCGATCATCATGAAACTTTGTACACGTATTCTTGGAGGTATTAGAAGTAACATAGGATACTTTTTATTAAAAAAAACTAACCCTCACTCGCAGACGAAGTTGCGCGGGTCAGCTAGTAAGTGAATATATCCACATGTTTCAGCCTGCCCATATCATCAAGGACATGACATTTAACTTGTTTTAAAATCGTTATCTCTCATTACTTAATTACCTACTAATGTTAGTCATCCAAACACTGCACTCATCAAATTCATTTATTAAATCTTCATCTTATAAATAAGTACTGAAAAGTGGTTTGGAATTTGAGTATGAGTATGGGCAGTGGAATAAGGAAAATGTTGTCAGGAAAATTTTGAGTATTATTGTGGATAATAGGCTATTAGTCTGTTAGTTACATTATCAAAAAATATTTGACCTGTATTTTTAATAAAAAATAAAAATAAATATATAATATACTAGCTGACTCGCGCAACTTCGTCTGCGTCTCATAATTTGAGATTTAAACTATCCTATCTCTCAAGTTGGATCGAACTGCACATGGTGTGCGAATTTTATTATAATCGGTTAAGTGGTTTAGGAGTCCATTGAGGACAAACATTGTGACACGAGATTTATATATATTAAGATATTGTCAGGCATCAAGGCCCATAGGGTGTTAGTATTTTTTCTTTTGTTACGTAAACAAAAATTGACGAAGATACGACGCTTTTAAATTTCTGAATACGTCACGCCGTGGTATAATTTTTAGTGCATCCTGACGTCACGAGCCCTCACTCCCGAGTTTCACCTTTGTCAATATACTTACATAGATTTACAAAAACAAAAAATACGTGTCCTTTATTTTCCAATACTGTAACCGACAGACTAAATAGATTTGCAATTTATTCATGTTGAAAACTAACCTATATAATGAGTAGAGGAAGACCAAAGAATCGGTGTGACGGACTGTGTGAACGATAATATGGCTAGAAAAGAGCGCGAGCCTGCGTGGCTGTTAGGATGGCAACGAATATAGTTGTATAGATGAAGACGACCCGAATGGCGGAGTGGTGGTATGGTCTTACGTTCATAGGGTCCCGGGCTCGGAGCAAATGTTTGTGTGATGAGCATGGACATTTGTTTCCGAGTCATGGATGTTTTTATGTAAGTAAGTATAATAAGTATGTATTTATAAACAAAAAGTATATATGTAGAATATCAACTATCTGGTGTACACGACACAAGCCTCGTTGCTTAGTGTGGTGCTGGATGGCGCTGTGTGTAAAAGGTCCAGCGATATTTATTTATTTATTTACCTACCTGACAGACAGGCTGCGCCGATACCAAATAATCATACTCGTAATATTTATTTGATTTATTTATTTAACAATTTATGTACACACTAAATATAGAGAACAAGAAAGGAACAGAAAATAGTATTGGTATAAGGGCAGGAGAAAATCTTAATATCGTTGTAGAGTAGACTAAATGTGGGTGTACCTACTATAGGGTATTATCACTGCTAAGCCTTTCAGAGATTCATCAACAGCCTATTAAGGCGCTTAGACGAGCTAAATTAGCAACTCTATTTGTGGTGGTTCAAACTTCGTTTGAAATGCTGTTAGAATAAAGTTCTAATCAGCTTGCACTACAAAGTGGTTGTTACGTCAGCCACTGCGGGCCAAATAGCGCGAAATGAGTAGTTTCGATCGATTTACAAAAAAACTATTGATTGGATTAAAAAACTGAAACAGTATCATGCTAATATATTGCTTGTAGAATTATTTGCCAAAAAATCGGAATGATCGCATGCATATTAGCATGTTTTTTATTGTTTGAAAGATATTTTTAGAGATAAGTTTGTGATTTCTTTTTATCGAGCCAAATTAATTGTATTATGTTTTCAAAACAGTATCATGCTAGCATATATCCTGAAGAATATCTTATATTTTTCTGGTCTTGTTTATAGCAGTGAATCATATACTTTTAGTAATTATAAAACTCGTGTTTAGCTGACGTAATCGCCTTAATGTTCCCACGGCTGGGACAAAGGCCTCGTCTCTAAGAAGGAATGGGCCACGCGGGCCCAGTGCGGAGTGGTGGATGTCACATGTCTTCGGTTGTAGGACATGCCGATTTCCTCACTATGTTTTCCTTCACCGTATTGAGAGCAGTGGTGATGAAATAAATTAAGTACTTTTTACACTAAGTAAAGCGCCTGCCTGGATTCGATCGAACCCAAGACACTTACTGTTCGTACTTCGGGGCCCTTTTTTTTTTTTTTTTTTGCGGTTGGGAAATCATCAAATGACTTCTCCCACTCTGGGCGGAGCGGGAGGGAGTGTCAGACTCTTACTGACTAAAACCCATCCATGTTCCTTCCTCGCCCTTTATGTTCCGGGGCCGCGGTATCTCTTTCGAACAGGCCCGCAACCCCGGCAGGCTTCGGCCCTTGCGGCCCTTGCCCTTAAGTGTTATGTTATGTGTTAAAATGTTAATTGTTTTCTTTTCCAGACTGATGAGAATAGCTTCCTACTTCGGCTGCGGATTGTAGGGGCTTACTCATTGGCTAAAAAGGATATATTTGGTGCTAGGTGAGTTTCATTCATTATTTTACCTATTTTATAAAGGGTGTAAAACACTTCTTAACGAATACGAAAGGCACTTGTTCTCCTCGTCATTCTGATCATTTATTTGTTCTACACCATACCTGGGAACCGTCTAGTTACGGAGATAATGGGGGTCAAAGTTGCAAGATTTTGACAAGTTTTTTTTGAAATACCACCTTTTATCGCATGATTTTTACTTTAAATATCTCTACGACCCCCATACTATTTAATCCATCCATCCGCACAATGTGTTGAGTGTGTTACATCGAGTTATACCACAAAACATGATTTATAACCTCAAAAAAAAAGTTGTTTCCCAGCAATATTTTTTACTTAAAGTTACTTAGTTTGATATACAGAATGCTTGGTTAACGGCTTTGTGATGAGGTGAAATACACCCTGTATAAGACAGCTACTTCTTAAGGGTAGGGGTAAAGTGTGACTGTTGACTGTAGGGTTATAGGTTCACACCCCAGTCGCAAAGTGTTATCTGGTGTTTTAATTAGGTAACCAACAAAATTAGCCCAGAGGCCCACGAAGTAAATATCTACTTTATGTGCTTGCCCTCAATGAGTACATTACTAACGAAAAGGGAAAACAGAAGTGATTTCATCTATATTAGTAACATTATAAACAGGAAAGATTTGATATTTTGTTTGTTTGTTCCGATTTAGGTAACTCTAAAGGTCTTAGCCCAGTTACATGACTCCGCTCCCACCCGGCAAAAAGAATATAGTAGGGATGACGACAGTATCAAAAAATGACAAATCTATTTAGTCCGTCAGTTAGATTATTGAAAAATAATGGACACATATTTTTTGTTTTTGTTAATCAATGAATATTGACAAAGATAAAACGCATCATCACTCGGGAGTGGGGGCTAGTGACGTCAGAATGTGCTAAAATTGTACCTAGGCGTGACGTATTGGGAATTTTAAAAGCGTCGTATCATCGTAAATTATGATTTACGTAAGAAAAGAAAAAATACGGGTCAATTATTTTTTAATAATGTACCTGACGGACTAATTAGATTGTTTTTTGTTGTCTACCCTATTCAAATATTGGCTTGCTTCTCTTTAGATATACTTTACATTGGGCATTGACAGCGGTAAGCCCGCTGACAGCGAGCTGTCTGCTAATTTATGTTGCCAATGTAAAGTATATCTAAAGAGCAATACATAAAGCTCATCTTTGAATTATATTCTTTTTGTTGGGTGGGAGACTGGGAGCGGAGTTTTTTATGTGGGCTGCAACCTTAAAACTCCTCTACCAATTTTAAAAATTCTTTCACCATTAGAAAGCCCAGCTTACTGACTAACATATATATATGTCACCGAAAAATTATCAAACACGTTATATTACAATATAACGTGTTTTTTCTCGCGATATTGTAATGTCTCGAATTATTGTCAACTGAACATACGGAAGTATCTCTGCCCCCATAATCGGGACTTGGGGCACCCCCCCGTTAGGTTAGTTAGGTTCCTTTAAACCCTGCACTCGGAAACAGGGGCCCGTCGACTACGCTTTTTAGGGGGAATATAAAGTGTTTTAAGGTTATGTTATATTAATCGGTATTTCTCAGGAATGGTGCATTATCTTTTAATGAGAGTTGTGCCACTGGGCAAGGGGGACCCCTCCTTCCCTCCACACCGCGTAAGTTGACTACCATCGCATGTATTTCACGAAAAATAATGCGTTTTGTTGTCAGCAATATGTGATTTGACAATAATTCGAGACTTTACAACATCGCTATAGATATTAAAATATAACGTATTTGACAATTTTACGGTGACATATATGTATATAACGTATATTTTTGTAGCATATGTTTTATCCTCTTACTCCCACGGGTACGGTGACGTCCGCTAGTGTTATATAAAAGTTCTGGCCATTTTGCGTCTATCAATATTGAATATGTGATGATAAAAGAAAACATTGTGTGATTATGTTATCAATAATAATAAAATATGTACAGCTATACATTCAGTGTAGATGCATTTGTATTCAATCAGCAGTTCGATCATGACACAGCAAAATTTCTGCAGTTTTAAATGATAAAAAAATCAGTTGTAAGTATCAAAAAATCTTAAGTAAGTAGTTCTAATTTCACCTTCCTAGAGTCCCTCCCCGTGCAGTCTGCCCTAGTATACTTATAGACCTGGCCATAGCATATTTTTATCCAGATAGATCCTTCCCGTAGGAGAATATCCAACCTGTGCGTGACGCCGTCGGCTAAAACTGGTTCCCCCCTAATTCTTTGACCGCTATCAATATAGAGTTCACTTTCTAGTCGTTATCTTCAATCACACAATCCATCCATCTTTTCTGTTATCTGTATATTTTCTTACACTGACATTTCACATCTACGCGCGAAAATTAGACCGAAGTAGGTTCTCTGAAAATCTGAAATCTAATTTCAAGACACTACTATGATTAGATCTAATCAGAGGCTTGTAAATAAGTAAATAATCAGTACATAAAACCTACCGGAAGAGGATCTTACGACTTCATTAGTCATTGTAAAAGTATTTAGGTACAGTTGTGGTGACTAAACTGGTTCTTTTCTACTACTTATCATAAGCCTTTTGCATGAGTGGACTACTTACGATTGCTGTTAAAATAAGTGTTCCAAATTGTGATGGATTTCAATATTAATTGGTTGACAATAGACTCAACTCAAATTAGCTGTCGAAATGTGGGTGTGCAGCTTGGTTTAAACAAAAGTGGAGGCCAGTGGATAAATGCGAAGACATTTGGCAAATCACAGGAGAGGCTATGTGGCTTTCATACACTGTGATTTCTCGATTCACTCCTCTTCTCCGCTTCACTTTGATGAGAAACAGGACCTCAGTGACCTCCTCCTAATGGAAATTCAAGTCTATGAAGTCCTGTAGCTCGTGAAGCTTAAGCGAGTCATCGCCTAAGCTTCTTCTTAAGGGTGATCATGCAATGTACCAGCATTGACGGTACTATAGGTAACCTCTCCAGTGCTGGCGTAAGGGGGGTCACGATAGGGCGACGGTCCTAAGAGCCAAATTTGGGGGGTCACCGAGGTCAGATGGCTGACACGGCATACGTTACGTTATAAGTTCATATTGGTTCAGCACAAAATTAACACTTGCTAATGATTTTCTTATGTGGGTGCCACAATATTCTTGTCCGGGGCGTCAGTGGCTCTAACTGCGGGGAATACAAGCGTAGTGTTCTAATAAATAGAACTTGGCCTGAATTTGATAGGATATAAATCTCCACATCATGAACACAATCAAGGCCATATCAATGTCCTGTGATACCGAGATTCGGTTCACGAGCAATCAGTACACATGTACCCGTGCACCACCTCGCCTTGATCGTCAATTGTCACCAAATTGATGGACGCCTTATCATGGTGACTCATCGTTTTATTAATATTAACACCGTCAGTTGGATATGTTATTATAAAACGTGATTTTTAATGTTTTTGAAGCAGGAAAAAAATGTTGGTTATATTTTGATTGCCAGATTCTGGTTTATACACATTGATGAATTTCTTCCTTCAGCCTGATACACAGTATTGGTTTCGTACTCCACCTAAAAGCGTACACAGTATTGTGATAGGGTTTTTTACGCTCGAAATTAATTAAGGATAGTAGGTGCCCATCATGCAAATATGTGCACCCAACTAAAGGGATCAATAACACACCACTGTTGGTTTAGGTTGGTTGGTACCCAAAGAATTTGTCTTTTCTAAGAATATCGGTCTAACCATCTAATCAAGGGGAACTTCCGTCCTGCCGGGGTTGCGGGCCTGTTCGAAAGAGATACCGCGGCCCCGGAACATAAAGGGCGAGGAAGGGACAAGGATGGGTTTTAGTCAGTAAAAGTCTGACACTCCCTCCCGCTCCGCGCTGAGTGGGAGAAGTTATTTGATGATTTCCCATCCTAAAAAAAAGAGGAACTTACGTAGGTTGGGACGCAGTCTTTGAAAAATACACAACAAAACATCTTTGATAAGTTTTTGCCATTAATTGGCATTTGATACTAAGATGAGATTGCTATATTATTATACTAGTTTTTGAACGTTTTTAATTACGAGAATTATATTATCTGTTGCCACGGACGGTAGTAAACAGACCTCTTTGTATAGAAATAAAACAAAACATCATTATTTCGACTAGATTATTAGCAAAAGCGTAGTTAATGAGTTAAATCTCTGAAATCGGTCAGACTGGCTAACGAGGTGGCGCCCGGCTTCACTGACAGCCGGTCAAATCCGATGAATTAATGATGTCACTCGTATAATAGTAATAGGTATCATGACGTCGTGTTATTTAGGTTTTATGGGCGGTACCTACTCGTATATCTAATTACGTACTTGTTGTAGATTGGGTGATGTGATTGTCAGCTGTCGTTGGAATAATTAGAAAGACTTGAAAATAGTGATACTTATTATAGCTTCCCGCGTGAAGTACTACCGGGATAAAAAGTATCCTATGTGTTAATCCAGGTTATAAACTATCTGTGTGCAAAATTTCGTTCAAATCCGTTCGGTTTTGCGTGAAATAGAAATGGTCTTCTGTCGCTGACACTGCACTAGCAATTCTATCAACCAATCCACCCAAATTATAACAGTTCACGGCGTCTGCCAAGGAGCACCACATCATCTCGTACTCCACCTTCCGTATTAGTCCTAACCGCATTTTTAAGGTCGTTGTATCATTAGATGTCTTACTTATGTCAATGTTCACCGAAAAGATAACGGTCTGTTTATCTAAAAACAGCTGTCACTGTGACATATTCCTATACAAAAATGTGTTTTAAACAGTTGTTTTTAGATAATCAGACAGTCATCTTTTTGGTGAACATGGACCTAATAAACCTAAATAAAAAAATCCCGTATTAAAAATAGTACAGGAACCTTATGGAGCTACAGCCCAAACAAAGGGCCCTTCCTTTTCTAGTCCAGCTGGTAAAGCGAAGGTCGCTGGAGCTTTATAAAAATGTACTTTGACCACACCCAAATAAAATGCTGCCAATTCATTGTACCTAGCTGATTTTTATCAGTCTGTAAACAAGTTGATATAATCGGTCCACTAGTTTCACCGGTCCGAACCGGAATTTGATAGTCGATAAAAGTCCCCTTTTGGAAACCGCCCCTTAACTTAATATTACGCCTGTAATCTGCGAAGGGGAAGGCAGTAGTTGTACACTTAGGTCCATGTTCACCGAAAAGATAACCGTTCGATTATCCAAAAACAGCTGTCACTGTGACGTGTTCCCATACAAAAATGCATTTTAAACACCTGTTTTAGAAAGAAAGAAAGAAACAAAATACATTTATTTGGCACACGCTACAAGTGCACACAGTATACAATAAAAAATATAAATCAAACGAAATAAATCTAAAAAAAAGGAAACCAAAAACAATCATACAAAACTTATAACTAAACAAAAAGAAAAAAGAAAAAGTAATAAAAAATAAAACAGTGTGACACTGTGTGCCTCACAGCTGCGCCAAATAGGCCCAGTTCAGCAAAATGCCGGACAACTAGTGCCCGACGCTGGTTTTCAATTACTGGACCTGGATTAGTGAGGTTACGGATGTGAAACAGTTTTATATTTGTGCCAATGTAAGTGTGTAAACATAAATATGTGAAATACATCTGTAAATACAAAAAATAAAAAAAATAATAAAACAAAAAATGGTTTTAGGTAATCAGACTGTCATCTTTTTGGTGAACATGGACATTAGACTTCGGCGGTTATGTTTAAGTTCTATATAGTGTAGTTGCCATCAACCGGGCACAAATCTGGGCACAAACCGGTCTGCCAAAGGAGTAAATAGTCATGACGACAGTATCATAAATTTGCAAAATTTGCAATTTAGTCCGTCAGTTAGAGTATTGGAAATTAATGAACACGTATTTTTCAACCGACTTCCAAAAAGAGGAGGTTATCAATTCGTCTGTATGTTTTTTTTTTTTTTTTTTTTTTGTGTTTGTTACCTCAGAACTTTCGACTGAGTGAACCGATTTTGATGATTCTTTTTTTATTTGAAAACTGGTGCTTGTCGTTTGGTCCCATTTTAATTTGCTGAAGATCTGATGCTGATCTTCCGAGATATACAATGGAACTCTTCAAAAATAGATGGCAAATCTGCAGTAATTGCTGCAATCGCTTGTAGGTTCATTGTTCATACTACATCATGACGTAACATCACGCCTGTATGCTCTGAGGGAGTACGCAGATGTGTACAATACTCCCAGATTTTGACAATGTTTGTTGCCTCTGAACTTTCGACCGGGTTAACCGATTTTGATGATTCTTTTTTAACCGACTTCTAAATAAGGAGGAGGTTCTCAATTCGGATGTTTCTATTTTTTTTTTTTTTTTTTTATGTTTGTTCGGGCATAACTCCGTCGCTTGCCAACCGATTTAGAAAATTCATTTTTTGTTGGAAAGGGTATTCTTTCCAAATGGTCCCATAGCCACCAAGTCGGGATCTGATGATGGAATCTTGGCGAAATCGAGGGAACTCTTCAAATTTTATATGAAAACGTGTTGCGTTTTTGGTATTTTCTACAACAAGTGAAGCATTTGCGTTTGATAAGAACCATTCTACCATCAGATCTGATGATGAAGCCAAGAGTCACGGAACTCCATAATGAGACCATGTACCATAGTCGTGTTTGGGCTTGTTGCAATTGTAACGGTATGCACTTTCCATGTATCAAGCACATGTGAACCACTAAAAAGAGAAAAATAAAAACTTTTTTGCAAAAAATAAAACCGACTTCAAAAAAAAAAACAAAAAAGGTGAAAAATAACTTTAGCTTCTGAAGTCGGTGACAAAAAAACTAGAGCAATCAAACAAAGGTCACCGACTTCAGAAGCTAAAGTTATTTTTCACCTTTTTTGTTTTTTTTTTTGAAGTCGGTTTTATTTTTTGCAAAAAAGTTTTTTTATTTGAAAGCTGGTGCTTTCCGTGTGGTCCCATTTCAATTTGGTTAAGATTTGACGCTAATCTTCGGGGATATAAATGGAACTCTTAAAAAATACACGGCAAAGCTGCAGTAATTGCTGCAATCGCTTGGTTGTTTATTGTTTATGTAACATAGTGACGTAACATCACGCCTGTATGCTCTGAGGGAGTACGCAGAAGTGTACAATACACCCAGATTTCGACAGTTAGATGTGTTAAGTTCCATTTAATGGGATCCTGGAGAAATAGAGGGAATTCCTTAAATTTTATAGGCACACCAGAAGCGATTTGGGTAGTTTTAGGAAGAGTACGTTCTTGGAGTGATCCCTTTTCAATTTGGTAAATATCTGATGAAGAACTTCGGAAGATAGGCGACGGGAACTCCTCAATAAATGACTGAATGATAGCAAATGCACTGGGATCGCTGAAATCTCATGTCTTTCTATTGTTTACACCAGTTCATAACAAAAAATCACGCCGTTACGCTGTGAAAGGGTAAGCACATATGAACCACTAAAAAGTGAAAAATAAAAACTTTTTTGCAAAAAATAAAACCGACTTCACACAAAAAAGTGAAAAATAACTTTAGCTTCAGAAGTCGGTGACAAAAAAACTAAATCAATCAAACAAAGGTCACCGACTTCTGAATCTAAAGTTATTTTTCACTTTTTTGTGTGAAGTCGGTTTTATTTTGTGCAAAAAAGTTTTTTTGTTTCTGTAAATCAATGAATATTGACCAAGATGAAACGCATCAAAACTCGGGAGTGGGGGCTCGTGACGTCAGAACTCGCTTAGAATTATACCTAGGCGTGACGTATTGAGAATTTAAAAAGCTTCGTGTCTTTGTCAATATTGGTTTATGTAACAAAAGAAAAAATACGGGTCAAATATTTGTTGATTTTTTTTTTTTTGTTGTCTGAATTTCCATTGCATTTCTTCTAATAGCTTCTCCATAGTACTACATATCTTATATCTCTTTGAATCTGATGTGCGGTCCACTGTTTACCCTGACATTTAGGTATTTGACTAACAAGTTTGTTTAGGGGCTTGTGGCTAAATAATAACCACCGCACGGGTCGTTCTTCAGAATAAGCCGCGCTTACCAAAGTCGGTTTCTGGATGAGTGAACATCCATTACAAGCTAAGTTTCGTCGACTCTGTAACCTGCGTGTTTTTTTTTCGCATGGGTAATCATCGGATGACTCCTCCCGCTCTGGGCGGAGCGGAAAATGTGTCAGACTTTTACTGACTAAAACCCATCCCTGTTCCTACCTAGCCCCTATGTTCCAGTGCCGCGGTATCTTTTTCTAACAGTCCCATAGCCCCAGTAGATGCGTATTTAGCTGTCCAATTACTCGTACTATTTTTGTCCGATACTCATTTATTCTACTAAATACACAGGTACTTGTACTAGATAAGGCCACTTGTAGAAAACAATCGACTGATATGCTGGGGTTTTTTCAATGTAATTACCCCTTTCTGTACCTAAGTCTTACAGATCTCTTAATCTACACTAATATTATAAAGAGGAAAACTTTGTTTGTTTGGTTGTAATGAATAGGCTTAAAAACTACTGGACCGTTTTTAAAAATTCTTTCACCATTCGAAAGCTACATTATCCACGAGTAACATAGGATATATTTTATCCCCGTAGTCCCACGGGAACGGTTTTAACGCGGGTGAAACCTCGTGACGTCCGCTAGTCTAATCTATCCCGGTCACGGGTTAGATTTTCAATGGTACGGAAACCTTTGTGCTCGAGTCCGACTTGCCAAAGGCATGATGATAGTGTCAAACATTTGCAAATCTATTTAGTCCGTCAGTTAGAGTATTGGAAAATAATGGACACGTATTTTTTTTTTTGTAAATCAATGAATATTGACAAAGATAAAACGCATCAAAACTCGGGAGTGGGGGCTCGTGACGTCAGAACTAGCTAAAATTATTCCACGGCGTGACGTATTGAGAATTTTAAAAGCGTCGTATCTTCGTCAATTTTGGTTTTTGTAAAAAAAAAAATATTGCTAAAATATTTGTTGATAATCTATCTGACGGACTCAATGATATAACGGACTAATTACTTAGTTGTTTTTCTGGACACAGGCATATTAGCCGGTTTTATTTGGAAGTTCGAGACACGCGTCTGTACTCGCCAAAGGTGTAGTTAAGTCCATGCAGTTCACCAAAAAGATGACGCTCTGATTATAACACATTTTTGTATGGGAACAGTGACAGCTGTTTTTTTTTTGTTTTTTTCGGTGAACATGGACCTTAGACGCCTGGTAGCAGTACAGAACATTCCAGTCATGTTTAAGACCTACGTTACATTACAAGACATATGACGATAAAGCTTTTTCAAGGTCTGTATGCTAACGACTCCATGCTCTGCAGACGACAATTAGGCTGTGCACTTGATAATAATTACGCACGAACTATTTTAAAAGTGAACCGATGGCCGACTTTGCGTGCCAGCGTTACGGTACGATGAAAAAGAACAATGTATAAAATAATCTGAATCAACCTCGACGGTCCAGTGGTACACTGGTCGTAACCGCTACTGTTGTTCATGAGGTCCTGGGATTCTCAGTTCGGCTGTAGTGTTATTGTGTTTTTCCTTTGAGAAAAGCAGCCAGAATTTGGAATATGACATACTATACAAGCATCTGCCAGCTGCTTCGCCCGCGTGAAGTTTGATAATAGGGTAGAAAATATCCCGTTTATAAACAAATATTTGACCCTCGTTTTGTTATAATAAACTTGGATACTGTCTTGATGCATATTGTTCCATAGGATCATATTATCGGGATAAAAAGTATCATATGTTTTAATCTAGCTTATAAACTATCTGTCTGCAAAATTTCATCCAAATCGTGACCAACAGCTTAACGTGCTTTCCGAGTCACGGAGGAAACTCTGTAGTCTGTATGTAAGGGTTCCCTTCTCGAATCTGTACTGCAAAACGTCCTCAATCGATGGCTAGTCTTCGCCAACGTTTACCTTCATGACAGTAAACGGTAATGAGAACTATTATCATCCTGATTAACTTGAACTGTGTTAGGTATAGTAATCTAGTATTGCTTGACTGGGGAATAATTTAAATTCAAGACATGCGCGACCATTTGCTTCCGCGATCAATCGAGACTTCGTCTGAATAGTCGCGTTTGTCGAAATGATGTTACTTACATTTGTTAAGAGTCTTGGTGCATAACATAACATCACGCCTTATAATCCTAGAGGAGGCAGAGATGTACCTAACAAGTAAAACCACATTTCGCATGTTATGTTCAAGTCCGATTATCACGTGTAGTTTATTTCATCACCACTGCTCTCAAAACGGGGAAGGAAACAATCGTGAGGAAACCGGCATGTCCTAGAGCCGAAAATTCGAAGACATGTGACATCTACCAATCCGCACTGGGCCCGCGTGGTAGATTATAGCCATTCCCTCTCCAGGCCTGTGTCCCAGCAGTGGGAACAATTAATAGGCTGATGATGATGATGATGATGATGATGATGATTACATGGGGTCTCATAAAATTACAAAAACAAACACCGTGGCTGCTATTGCTACTAAGAAATTCCTGGTGGAAAAACTAGTAACATTTTACCCAACCCGAGAATCAAACCAAAGACCTCATGCTAAGCAGTCACGTTTGCAAGCTAACTATAGTCCGCGCCCCGAGAAGCTATATTTTTTGTAAACAAAGAATTAAACCAAGATACGTAGCGACAATTCAATCAACAACAAATACTCCAAACTCAAATTATCATACGTGTAATACGAAACTAACTAGCAATTTTACGTAATCGGGTTATGTTTTGGCGATATAAAGCGCTGGCGTCTAATGTTTTATGGTACTGGAACGCATCTGTCATCATGGAACGTAAACATTTGGGTCGCCATTTTGAAGTAAGATCACGGTGACGGTGTCATTTTTTAATTTGATCCAAAGGTTGTGAACCCGAATGTGTGTTTTTAAAATTTATAGCTCCTCGGGGCGGGGACTATAGACCAATGGGGCAGTTTTGGTGCACTTGCACTTAAATTGATCTTTACTCCAAGTTTGGCTCTAAAGTAAAACCAACGTTCTTCTAGTTTGATGACAATAACCACTAACTGGTTATCACTAATACTAAAAGCGTATTGTTAGAATTTCAGCTTTCAGTGCTGAGCTGAGCAATAAGTCGAAATTACGGGAGCGCGTTTTTATTCTGGCAGATCGCCTGGTTTTAGTTTATCGTTTTAGTCTGTGGAAGTACGATATAATGCATTTCCGCCTACCATAAACGGAAAGTATCCTTGAGGTTCCGCATAAGGCCTGTTGACGTTTTCAAATGTATTATTTATATTTAATCATCGATGAAATTTAATTCATATTCAATTTTTTTTGACAAGGCAAAGCGGTAGTTCCACCCACGTTCTTATTCTTATTCATTAATGCACACAAAAGTAATAAAGAAAAATGATATACAAAATGAAATAGTACATTGTTACCCTAGGGGTGAAAGTAACTTATTTAGTTCCGAGACGGGGTTTGGCGCCCAAGCGTAGCGCGGACGCTAATAGTTCGAAGGACTAAAAAAGTCTTTAACCCGAGGTAAACACTGCTTTTCATTACGAATACAAGGAAAACAAAAATGAAAACACAAAACAACTCGAAAAAAAATTGAGATCGGATTGAAAAAAAAACAAAATAGGCGGGAAAGCTCCCTCCCGCCTGTTTTGTTTTTTCTTTTCTGTGGGCGGCTATTCAGTATTTGTTTTTCACTTTCGTCCATGAAAACATAGTAAATATTTTGCCCAAATCTATGTTATTTTAAATAAATATTTGTAACCAAATTATAACTAAGTTATTTAAAAGAATATATTATTTAATTACTACAGAATTTTATGTTATTTAAATTTTACATCGCGCTGTAATTTTGAGGCTGTATAGAAGTCGGAACATGGTTCAATAGAAAAGTGAAAATAGAACTAGTTTTTTTTTATAATTTGACAGCTGTCAGTTTAAAGGGATTCTCCCTAGCGCTTAAAAATATTGCTTTCTACCCTCTCCTCAGGCAACTTCAGACCTACTTTCCGAGTATGAGTACTGAAAATAATATTTTAATTTTTATATAGATTTTACCTACGACGACGGCAAGCTTAGCCCAGAATTGGGTTTTCTTACAGCAAAACTTACTTCTGTTGCGAGATTGTTCTTGTTTCGCCTGTTACGTACTAATCTCGATGTAGTAGGGGCGAGCCTAATAACACAAATTAATAAGATCTATCAATATAGGATCACCTAAGAATCGAACGACCTGAATCTTATGCCTAGCATTAGCGTTAACGCCACTAGACCATCAAGGCGCGTTGATGTTCCAAAGACCGTAATATTCGGTAATCGATGAAACCTAATAAAAAGGATTATCTCTAATTCCAGCGACCCTTATGTGCGCGTGGAGCTGCAAAAGGTCGATGGTGACGTCACCATCGATACGTTTCTCACCAAAACCAAGAAAAAGGTACGTCATCCTAAGTATGCTATCTCATTATACGCGGGATTTCCAACTGCTCTTCTCTCTCGCTTATGTCACGTCATGTCACGTCTATATTTGTATCGAATGAGTAAAACACATAAAGGTCAATGTTATCAACATAATTATCGTTTTTTTTTGTGTTAATGAATGGTTTTATTTGTTTTCAGACACTGAACCCGACATGGAATCAGGAGTTTGTATTTCGGGTGAGTATTCATTTGTTTTGATGACAAACTATGAAAGTACGTTCTTTATGTTCTCCTGATGGTCATGGAATTGAAATAATAGTGACTAATAGTAGATTAATGTCAGTAGTTAGTAGTAGCAACGTTTTTTTGTGGGAAAAAGTAAAATCAATGTTGTGATTCTGGGCAGATAACTAAATATTAGGCTTTATGTCTTACTGAGATCTTTATTAATTAATTGATGTACAAAAACAAAAAATACGTATCCATTATTTTCCAATACTCTTAACTGACGTACTAAATAGAATTGTAATTTTTTGATACTGTCTTCATACCTATTATGATTCAATGGCCACTTTCTACGAGTACACTTGTGGTCATTGATCCAGTTTCATAAGACCAAGTTCTAACTTCATCAAACATAACAGTTCTTTCCTCCCTCCAGGTGAAACCCACAGAGCACAAGCTTCTCATCCAGGTGTTCGACGAGAACCGGCTGACCCGCGACGACTTCCTGGGCATGGTGGAGGTCCCCCTGTCCACCGTCCCCACGGAGACGGCCGCGTCAGCCCGCCCCAACGTCGTTAAGTACCCGTTGCGCCCGCGCAGGTCTGTGTAAGTAACGCTCTAAGCATGCCGTGGGCTTTTTAATCATTTTTTTTTTAGAATGAGGATGATTTGTGCCGGGATTTTAGATCCTTTTGAGACTTTTTTTACTACAAAAACGTTGATTTTGAGATTTGAAATATTACAACTAAACATTGTTTATTGAATTAGATTTTTGAAACGAAATTATTCTGTGAGGTCTGCTATCACACTTGTTCAGATGGGTCGGATTCCGTTGGCGGCAAAAGTATACAGTCAAATTTGCCGCCTCTCTTTTGCCGCCCTTCCTGTGCCTAATACCCGAACCAGACCAATCCAAACGTGTGTGTAGCACACCGGTGTTGTCCTAAAGAAACTGTGGTAGTGTAGTGTCAATAACTCAATTACACTTAAGTAGTAGTATTTATAGGAGCCAAAAAATTCGACTAACTAGAAATATTGAAATTCATTAAGAATTTGTGACCAGAAAAGCATAATAAATAATAAAAAGCATGTCAATTTCAATGAGATACAAATTCCTTTGTAATCAGTCCGAATTTAAATTTTCTTACATAAAAGATTGCTGTTCTCGGAATATGGAACCAAAAGATAAGAAATGAACCACATTCTTGAGGAGTATGAATCATCCTTATTACTTTTAGCTACCATCCTAACACTGAAGGTATATTTTTTTCTATTTATTATTATTTATTTGTGTGGTGTCTACTAACCAAATGTTATGTGTGGTGTTGAGTGTGTCTTGCTAATAATATGGTTTATTTTCTACTAAAACTGGCCTAATTCAGGTTACGAGGTCATCGTTTATACGTCTGTGAGACGTTATAAACGAAGACCTCGCGGCTTATGTGGTGTCTATGAGACGTAACTGGACCAAAGGTTCCGTTAAACGGGGATTGGACGAACAGTGTAGAATTAAATGACACCATAAAACAATAATTACAAGACACCAATCTCTTAAAAAAAACATTATTTTGGGCCTGAAAACCCAATTCATTTTCAATGATTTGCCAAATTATAATAGTTGAGTCATTGAGTTGACTAAATAGTGACGTCACAGCGTGCTATTCCCATACAAAATATATGAGAGAACCGCGTTTTGACAGCTCTTAAAAAGTATGTCAATGGGTTGGTTGGTGTGTCATCTACTTTGAAGACGCGTGTCCGGACTCTTAAAATTTTCTAACATTTTTTGCAAGTTGCAGGGCAGTCTAAGTTTTATGTTGATAAACATGTCAGTCGCGACTGTAGGACGTATTAAGTTACAGAATTGTAGTTATAAAAATCAATCAATACAACCCTCCAAGTTCATAAAAGTCGAAGAAGGACTTTGAAAAATTCGTTCATCGACTCTTACGAACTTGGAGGGTTGTATTGATGGGCACGCCACGATAGTGGCGGTAAGTCCCCTCTTTGAGGAGTGGCTGGAGAGGCGCCACGGCGTCCTCACCTTCCGCCTGACGCAGGCCCTCACCGGACACGGATGTGTAGGGAGGTACCTGCACCGGATCGGGCGGGAGGAAACGCCCGGATGTCTCCACTGCGAGGATCGACCGGAGGACACGGTGGAGCACACGGTGGAAGTCTGCCCTGCGTGGGCGGAGCTCCGCCGTGTCCTCGTGGCGGCGATCGGCAGCGGCGACCTCTCGCGTCCGGCCCTGGTTCAATCCATGGTCCGGAGCGAGACGGAATGGGAAGCCGTCGCCTCCTTCTGCGAAGCAGTCATGCTAGCGAAGGAGGCGGCGGAACGAGAGAGGGAGAGATCCTCTCTTCCCGGCCGCCGCGGGAGACGCAACGGGCGTCGGGGGCCACGTGGTGGCTACCGGCCACCGTAGATGCGGGCCTGTGGACGGCTGGCTATGGGCTAGCTAGCCGTCCGGCCTTCTAACGACGACGACAGGCCGTGTCGACGGCGCGTTCGTGTTCCACGCGCGCCTCAAAGAGATGTCAGCAAAAGGAGAGGGGCCCGCAAGGGCCGAAGCCTGCCGGGGTGGCTGGCCTGTTCGAAAGAGATACCGCGGCCCCGGAACGTAAAAGGCGAGGAAGGAACATGGATGGTTTTTAGTCAGTAAGAGTCTGACACTCACTCCCGCTCCGCCCAGAGTGGGGGGGGTCATTTGATGATATCCCATCCTTAAAAAAAAAAAAAAGGGTTGTATTGATGATTTTGATGACTACAATTCTGTAACTTAATACGTCTTAGAGTCGTATTTTTCGCGGGCCGCCCTGACGCTTTCGCCTTAAAGATAATTTACTGAAGTATCTGTTACTGTCCGTTGGTCCGCATCCGGTCTGATCTGCCTGTTCCGGCTTGACCAAATACAAACATTGTCATATCTTATATGATGAGGTGTCTATGGGACGCACAACTTGTAAAAAAAAAGTCATCATTACATAGTCTCTTTTCATTCAGTACTTCTAAACTATTTGATGGTTTTTGATAAGGTTTCCACAAGAACTAAGTGAGATTCTTCAGAAATGTTTCCGTATTTCAAATCCCTGGTTGGTTGTAAGTAAATATTCAATGGGATATTATTATTGTATAAGTATATAATTGGCTAAGTAAATTAAATTTAGCTTTTTTAATGTACACAAGTCCCAGTATGAAATGTTTAGAGCTTGCGACTACCCCTGTTAACCCCTGATTGTATAACTATTGTGTGCTTGAAGTGTTGTGGTATTTGAGTATTATGTCAATATTTAGTAGTTTAATGTTGTCAAGTTCTGATGCCATGTCTTTAAGAATCCTTTTGCAATTTTCTGCAGCAGTAATATATTTTAATTATTTGCTTATGAATAACGATAGTGCCATTCTTTTTCTTGAAAGTTGGAATTACACATTTTCATATTTCTTTTCGTGTATCTTACGAACTCAATTTGCAAGAAAAACCGTCATCGATGTAAATTTGCGCTTAAATTCACATAGTTACATTCAATTCTTATAAAAGGTAAAATTACTAGAAGATTAGTTTAATGTTTTACTTGATTGTTGGAGTTCTAGAATTCCGTTAAATTCCTTGAGTTTTCAAAAAATGAATCGTAATAAAACCGTTTAAAAAAAGCCTAATTTAAGCCATAAATGTCTTGATTCAGCGGCCATTTTATTCCAAATAAACTCAATTTTATCAAATAAATTAATATGATACGTGAAAGTGAACGTATTCATTTGTCAGTATAATAAGACAACTTTACAATAAATAAAATTAAACCACTAAATTCTACATCAATTCAGCTCGCTACTCAGTTTAAATCATTCTGACGCGAGCGCACAAAATTTTCGTCAATAACAATCCACTCGTGTATGTCGATCGAAATAATTTAATCCATGACGTAAAAATCTAAAATTTGCAAAAAAAATAATAGGACTCTTAAAGACAAGCGTCTTAAGAACTATTATTGTGTTCAATCAGATTGTGAATTATTTATGTATAAAATGTTACTCTCCCAATTCTGGCTATGATTTCTAGGAAATATAGACGGCATGGTTCTTTTGGCAGAACTCACTTATAGGTCTAGTGGTCGCTAGAGCGGCTGCTGAGCGTGAGGTCCTGGGTTCGATTCCCAGGTCGGGCATAGTGCTATTGGGTTTTTCCATCACGAATTTCTCAGTAACAGTCGCGGAGGATTTGTGCCGATTGACAAATCCTCCCTCCATTACATGGGCCTTAAAAATAATTGGTGAAATGTGGGTGTACCATTACGGACATCTCTGCCTAACCTTTAGGGAATTACAGGCATGATATTATATATATATTAATATGTTCACCAATAGCGCCCCAGCAATAGAGCAATAGAATCTGAACTCTACCTTTAGCACAATAGCACTCCTTATCAAATTTTTTGATCTGCCTTTCGACGCTATTTCTAAAGCACACAACGAAAATCACTATTGGCCTTCTGCAATTCTTCCTTGCCTTGAGCCATTAGCTTCATACATCATTCCAATCTTGATTCCCTTTGCACCAACTGACCTGTGGTTCCTAATGTCTCAGCGCGCGATCCCGCGTGCGCGGCTACATCGAGGTGTACGTAGCGCTGGTGGGCCGCGTGGGGGAGCCGGGCGCGGAGGAGCCGGCGCCCGACGCCGACTGGGAGCTGGTGGAGCCGCAGCCGCAGCAGGGCGTCGTGCAGCCGGTGAGTCACCACACGTTACTTAGCGCTGGTGGGCCGCGTGGGGGAGCCGGGCGCGGAGGAGCCGGCGCCCGACGCCGACTGGGAGCTGGTGGAGCCGCAGCCGCAGCAGGGCGTCGTGCAGCCGGTGAGTCACCACACGTTACTTAGCGCTGGTGGGCCGCGTGGGGGAGCCGGGCGCGGAGGAGCCGGCGCCCGACGCCGACTGGGAGCTGGTGGAGCCGCAGCCGCAGCAGGGCGTCGTGCAGCCGGTGAGTCACCACACGTTACTTAGCGCTGGTGGGCCGCGTGGGGGAGCCGGGCGCGGAGGAGCCGGCGCCCGACGCCGACTGGGAGCTGGTGGAGCCGCAGCCGCAGCAGGGCGTCGTGCAGCCGGTGAGTCACCACACGTTACTTAGCGCTGGTGGGCCGCGTGGGGGAGCCGGGCGCGGAGGAGCCGGCGCCCGACGCCGACTGGGAGCTGGTGGAGCCGCAGCCGCAGCAGGGCGTCGTGCAGCCGGTGAGTCACCACACGTTACTTAGCGCTGGTGGGCCGCGTGGGGGAGCCGGGCGCGGAGGAGCCGGCGCCCGACGCCGACTGGGAGCTGGTGGAGCCGCAGCCGCAGCAGGGCGTCGTGCAGCCGGTGAGTCACCACACGTTACTTAGCGCTGGTGGGCCGCGTGGGGGAGCCGGGCGCGGAGGAGCCGGCGCCCGACGCCGACTGGGAGCTGGTGGAGCCGCAGCCGCAGCAGGGCGTCGTGCAGCCGGTGAGTCACCACACGTTACTTAGCGCTTTTGCTGAAGTAAATCAGGGCCCATTTTACAGGGAGTATCGCCTCGTCAAGTCAGAGACATTATTTTTAAGCAACTTAACATCCTATGTCCATTTGCCGTGCAGCCATTTCATTAATAATTATTTTTTAACAATGATAGGAGTGATTTGAATGTACAGAAAATTTCCTAAATAATTGATTTCCCTGATTATTTTTCTAGAAAATAACTTCAAAATTATGTCTAGACTGACATCCCATACTGTTATGAAAAATCTGCCACGACTGACTTTCGTTACACGTTTGAGCGCATAGAAATATTAAGTCAATAACTCTAATACTGCTTCATCACCCCCTTACATTCTTGCTTTAAATTGCTTTTGTCAAGTAAATTTCGGCGGAGCACATTCCGTAAGGGACACTAAGCGTGCTGTAGAAATGGTCATGATGATAGTATCAAAAATTTGCAAGTCTATTTAGTCCGTCAGTTAGAGTATTGGAAAATAATGGAAACATATTTTTGGTTTTTGTTAATAAATAAGACAAAGATAAAACGCATCAAAACTTGTGAGTGGGGGCCCGTGACGTCAGAACGCACTAAAAATTATACTAAAAGCGTCGTATCTTCGTCAATTTTGGTTTATGTAACAAAAGCAAAAATACGGGTCAATATTTTTAAATAATCTAACTGATGGATTAATTATATTTTTTTGTCGTCAACCCTATTGTAACTTTCGGCTCTGCATTGACTGTATGTATTCCAACAGCTCTCTCAAAGTCCCTTATGTGATTTGTCCATCGTCGATGTGTTGAGTGGTTCCCTCGTGGTAGGTCGTGTGCTGCTCCGTACCATCGTTCACCGGCGATGATTGGCAGCTGGTCGAGGCCACGCGAGTAGCTAGTGTATGTTCATTTTTATTTTTACAAGCTTTTTGATATGAGCAGTGTGAACACTGCCTTATGTATTGAGGCATGTTTTTGTTCCCACTTTTTAAATCGCGGTGACTCCAGTTAAATCGACTCCAATAACGTTGATCATAAATGATCAAGGTGTGGACCTTTATTATGGAAGCTGGCATTTAGGCACCCCGTCCACATTCAGACATTAAAAAAAAAATGTTACAGCACCATGCTGAGATAGAAGCTTTTTGGTCTCGTACAGGACAAATTTTGTTTGTATTTTTTTATGTTTTTTGTTATACGCATAAAAAAATGAGATCTTTGCATCCCAATATCTCGGTTATGCGATACTTTAAAACACCAAAACTTCGACAAAGTTCGGTTACCCCCTCGACTGACTTTCCATCTCAAATAAAAAAAAATGGTGCGATGCATTTTCTCTGATAAATCTAATAGCGATGTGGTACCTGCTAACTATGCCAGCTTTCAAGAAGATCACTTTTGTAATTAATGGCACTTTATGCGTTTAATTTTTGTAATAAAAAATCGGGATCTGAATGATTGTGGTTAAGACATAATTGGCAGTTGGGTTGCATTTAGAATGCTTTCTATAATACCTGTTGTTTTTGCCTCTTGCTTATTTTTAAACTCCTATCAATGTCATACCTCCATCACAGCCCTTCGCATGCCGATAAAAAACTAGGGATTGAATCCATCTGGATTGCATTTTTCTGTAACTCTATCCCCAGTCCGGAAGAATTTTATCAGATCTTTAGCTTGATTTCTCAGATTTGCAATATCCTGGGGTATGGACTCTAAAATAGTTCAAAAACTTTTCATATTAATTTATAAGTCGCACCATTCCGATCCCCGACCATCAGCCGAGCTCTATTAAGCTCGTAACTCACTGGATCGACATCACCTCACTACATTTTGACTAGCTAATCCAGGTCTGAGGCGATAGATACCATTAGGTACCATGACTTTTATTTTGATGTGAAAATTTCTGATTAATTTCGTTGCGAGATCCAAGACAGTTAAATTCATTCTCTGGGACTTCGTCGAGCTTCATTGTCTCAGCGCTTTTCTGGTGATCGCCACCGTTGATTCTGGCTATCGGGAGTTACAGTGGTTTGGGAATAGTGTGGCGGGCTTATCTAAAAAAAAGTGTGCATTTCTGTAAGAAGTTTTGTTGGTGATTGCCTCGATTTGAGTCGATGATGGTACATAGACAGTAATACAGGGTGTATTTCACCTCATCACAAAGCCGTTAACCAAGCATTCTGTACATCAAACAATTAACTTTACGCAAAAATATTGCTGGGAAACAACTTTTTTTTTTGAGGTTATAAATCATGTTTTGCGGTAGAACTCAATGTAACGCACTTAAAACATTGTGCTGATGGGTGGATTGAATAGTACGGGGGTTAAAAAGGTTTATATTTTACAAAAAAAAAATTGTTTTTTTTTTTTAAATATTCAAAAACTTGTAACTTTGACCCCCCATATCTCCGGAACTAGAAGGTTCCCATGTGGTTATGGTGTACAGCAAAAAAATTATCGCAATGATGGGGAAAACAAGTGCCTTTCGGCTTCGTGAAGAGGTGTTTTACAACCTCTATAATGGTCAATGTGTGTTGTTCCAGGCTATCAGCGGAGACCCGCTGCCTCCGGGCTGGGAGGAGCGGCAGGATGCTAACGGCCGCACCTACTATGTCAACCATATTGAGCGGTCCACGCAGTGGGAGCGACCTACCTTCATGTGAGTAGTACCCCTGTACCCGTGCTTATGACCGTTCAGTCGATTCATTATTTTTTATGGAATAGTCTTCGCTTCGTGCGGATATTTCTTCTGTTCGAATGTTAGTCTTATATCTAAGGTTATTCTGTTGCTTTAGTAATTAACCTTCATTACTTAAAGGACAATGATATAATGGCGAGATATGAGGAATTTAAAATTTCTATAGAAAATTTATTTTTCTCATAACTCTTGTTTAAATCAGTATCCATTTTAAATATGTGTTTGGGAACTTATATAATTATTCTGTAATACAATCGAAATAAATAAGAATATGTTTGATTTACAAATTATTTTGGTATTACGTTTGTATGAAAAACGCGTGCTCCGCAAGCCCCTTAAGTATTTTAGTAATAAGTAATTCTAGCACGCTTTAGTATTGACCGCTGTAATAGATCAACATGAGCATTTTCGTCCCTTTAACTCCTCTATAACCTTTCTGCTGTACCACTAGGCGCAGCATGAGCACAGAGTCGCAAGCGGAGCGCATGGAGACGGCGGCCACGGAGTTCCAGCGCCGCTTCCACATCTCTGCAGACGACGAGCGCGCCGCCAGCCCCGCCCCGCACGCGCAGGCCCCGCCCCCCGCGCCGCACGCCCCGCCCCTCGCGCCGCACGCGCAGCACTCCCAGGTAACACACTCTACACTGTACTACCGCCACGTCTTGTAGTACTGGGAACACCAAGGTGGGAAAGAGATCTATCTGATCTGTGGGCCCGTTCCGTCAAACAGAACGACTTTCTTAATTAGACTAATGGTTATCGAATCACAAAAAAAAATATCAATTGTTCTATACATTTTATCGAGGAGGAACTGAAGTTTTGAATGATTATTTATTTCGCAAAAATGTGACCTCGCTTTTCTGATACTCCTTGTATAAGACGTATAGCTCTGATTCCCTGACTGAAGTGAGATCAAAATAATAATACTATAAGACGTGCTGGTAGGCCCCCAGATGCCGTTTGTAATCGGGTCGTTTGAGGAGAGAATGTTAGTGTGGATGGGGACGTTTTGGGGTAGATTGGAAGATCAGATGTTTGCCGTATATTGCCGGAATGATCTGATTTAGTTTAAGGTGCTCTTGTGTCACAAACCACCATCATTCTATCTCTGTCTATCGTTAGAAGTTGACAGAGACAGAATAATGTGTTATGCTAAAGGATTTCATAATTTGTGATGCAAGCGGTTCTTCGTGTGAAAACGATTACGTGACATTTGTTTTGCGGTATTTTCGTCTAAGTAAAAACATACACGTACATAGCGGTCGAAAAAGTGTGAATGAGGTGGTCGTCAACTAGCTGGAATGCGCTGCTTAAATTATTTTTTGAGAGTCGGATTTTTGTGTCAACAAACAAATGTGATGACATGGACTAAGCCTCCATTAATCATAGTGGGTTAATTAAGGGGGAACTGATGGCTTTAAGGAGCTGCATGAGGGTGAAATTTTATAATATTATAGAAACAAACCGTTATCATACTTTAATATAGGCAATCAATCTCTTCATTACGGCAATTATACGAGAATATCTATCATATTTTAAAAGCATTAGGGTACAATTTTAATTGTTATCACCAATATCGCTTCCATCTGTGATCTTAAAGGCTAAATCGGGCGTATCTTACGCTCTTCAACCCAAAATTAGCAGCGGTATCGACAATACACTATAAAATAAATTGATGCATGCGTATTATAGACGTATTCATTAAGATAAATTATTATAATTTGTTCAATTACGAGGATCTATGTTAGTTACTGATTCTGTTAGTCAATATTTTGTTTCGCAGCATGGGCTTCCGCGATAGACATTATATACTAACAATACATCGATACATTATACTTTTCTATATACTGACAGTCTGAATTAGCAAAAAAAACCTATGTTACTAACAAACGTAGAATAGTTTTCATAAATAGACCTTATCACAACAATATACGGTTTACTTTTTAAATTAGTCATTTTGAACTTATGACTTTATTCTACATTTACTAGTAAAGAGGTTTGGTTATATTTTACCTCCTTTTAAAGTAGGTAGTTGAAATAAAAATAAAACAATATATTTATAAAAAACTTTGCATTCAGACTGCCAGTAACAATAATTCTTTTTTAGCCGTGTACTCATTTTTATTCACTTTTATTTGCACTCAGCAGCTAAAACATTTTAAACTCTAATTTGTCTCAAATAAAGCATGTTCCTGTTTACCAACTTCAACTTAAAACTAAATACACGTTTTGCTTTGAATATTATAATACTGTTGTTTACAAATGTGTTGCATGATCGGTTAAGATTGCATGTTCGCTTGCCGCAGTAAAACTAAGCGAGTCATTGACCTCTCAATAAAGCATTAAAAAATGTGTCATTTTGCACGAGGGGTTGCCAGATATGTAAAATAGAATAGGTTGTGTCGACCAGTACGGACAATTGCGGGCCGGACATTATCTGTTGATATCCAGAAACACGTCCGCAATTTTGTCAGTGCGGTTTCACCAAACATTTTAAGGCCGGTGTCAGATATTTTATTATGCGCTAATTTAAGCAAAGGCTTGCTTTAATCTACCACTGGGTTAATATAGATAAACTAAAAACGTACTCTTTATTACGGATACCGTAATAAGGCTCCTTACTTAGATTTGGCAGGCTTTGCGCATTTCGCAAAAATCTTGCTTCTTATTATATGGCTTTTCTTGCCTTTGTCGAATGTCTGACGCTAGCCTTGTCATTGAAAAATATTAGTATTAAAGGTTATGTAAAAAATGTTAAGGTTTTACACTGTATTAAAACAATGTATAAAAATGAGTACATGGTTTCGCGTAAGGACATTTTTCTGAAAGGTTTTTTCCATGTTTCATATGAAATTGAAATTTTTAATACATAAACTTATGTACTTAAAGTAAGAAAAAAAAAATACAAACAGCAATGTGTGTTTTATGTAAGATCTTTCAGGAAATTTCAGACAGTCATTCATACATACAAACACTAATAATAGTCTGTGCTCATCGGTCCGGGTGTTCCATAGACATCCACTGTGTTGTCCTCACGATCATAGACAATTCTACAGCACATTGATGCTTAACGCTTACAAGCCCAATATTTATTTGGGAAATTATCTAAATGGGCCACAAACTTAAACGTGCAGTTGGGAAAACAAATAAACCGTCAATTTGTACAAAATAAATATTTGTCGAACTGCACGGATAAGTTTATGCGTCAAGTATTATCCAATGTAAATGTCTAACAGGAGGATATAAGCAATAGAAGTGTGGACACTAACTCGACGGACCCCACGCCGTTTTCGACACCGATCAGATCGCCGGAACCCGTCGCCGTTCCGGACACGGCGGTGACGAACACACCAACTAATAGTATAAGTGATGAAACCGACTGTGATAATAATTTAAGAAACAAAACGATTCAGGAGGAGGATGACGTTGTATGCGCTAACGAACACGTTACCGACGCTCAAAGTGACGCTAGTGCTAGTCAAAATACAGCTACTGAAGAAGCAGAACAAAACGAGATTACGACTACAAGTACAAGTGTTGTTAATGAAAACAGTACTGACGAAGTTGACGATGTAGTCACTGCTACCGATGACAGAGAGAATGAGAGTCGAGGAGCGACGGTGAATGTTGCAGAGTCAAATGAAACAGAGACACTTAATGAGACAGAAATCAATGAGACAGAAACGCAAAATGAGACAGAAGTCACTGTAAATGCGACTGAAACGCAAAATGAGACAGATGTCACTGAAAATGCAACAGAAACGCAAAACGAGACAGAAGTCGCTGATAATACGACACTAGAAACAGAAAGTTTGACTATAGAAACAGAAAATGTGGCAATAGTAACAGGAAGTGCAATCATAGCAGCAGAAAATACAACAGAAGAAACAGACAATGAGACTGAACCGCAAACAGCGCTACCTCAAACTGAAGTCGTAGTAGAAGACGCGTTGACATTCGATGAGAATCACTTCAGTACGCCGACGGGGGCCTCTCCCGTGACGTCACCGGGGGTCGGGCGACGGAGGACTGCGACCGCCAGCTCGATGGAGGACTCTGAGGTAAGATAACCGGGGCCGGTGCGGGCCGCGACGCGATGTACCCGGTATAGGCTTGTTTGGTTCGCAAAAGCAGTGTAGGTGGAGAATTGTATATTTTAAAATGGTATTTGGTATCATCTTTTTAGATGAATTTGTTCTTTTTAAGGATGATATTCATCAATGGGATTGAACACGATGAACATATTTATAGTTGAACATGATTCTTTCTGGATTTCGGCGCTCGAATGATACTGTCAGGGAGCGGTCGTAACCTCCGTGACCCAATGCATCTATCAGCACAATGTTTTGCGTTCGTTACATTAAGTACAACCGTTAACCATTTGTACCCAAAAAGGATCGTTCCATTGGCATTTCCGACTTTCGACTCTGGCAACGCGCCATAAGATCCATGTCGCACTTTAAAGGCCAGTGCAAACCGGGCACGTTATGCACGCATTGTCATGCCGTTTTATCTTGAACCAACGTAAATTATTACGTAGCTAGTCGTAACAAGAAACAGATTCCAATATTCAATGCCGCAAAGTTTTGATGCCGTGGCGTCGATTTCTAAACATTGGATTTTGTGTCTTGTTACCAGCTACTTATGAATTTACGCTGAGTACTACATTCAAGAGCTCAGAGTCATTTCATGATTGTCTGTAGCAATTATGACGCGCTATAACTTTGTTTTAGATATATTGATCGTATTCAGTTTTGTTGGTTATGCCTTATACTTGAAAATACTAAGTAAATGGCCTTTAAAATGGCGCATTTAGTTTTAGAAAAAGTTCGCCATTATAAAAGGTGTAAAAGTGCACTTTATGAAGTCGTCAACCAAGCATTTTGTACATCAAAATAAGTAACTCTAGGCAGAAAATATTCTGCGGTACGACTTTTTTTGGGCTTAACACCGTACGATCCAATGTTACGCACTCAAAACATTGTGCTGATGGAGTAGTACAAGGCTCATTTAATGTTAAGCCATAGAGTACTTAAAAAAATGTTGGGGCTTAGGTATGGGCCAGAGCAATGACGGAGAGTACAAGTGCCTTTCGACTTCGTGATGGATTTTTTTGACACCTACTAAAGCGTTGTCTCTGTCACTCATACCACTGTGACACTCTCTTTCTAAACTCTGTGTCATATCAATGCCATATTTGTTATCTATTGAGACAGCATCGAATCTTTAGGGCTTTTGTTTGAAATATTTTGAAAACTGCGAAGTAAATGTTTGTGTATGTCACGTTTTGTCCGTTTTTGGGTGTTAGGATTCCAAATCAATCGATGTCGTTACCTTTTGCATTCAAATGAAGACCTTCTCAGAACAGATTACGGTATATAATTGCGTCGCAACCCGCACTAGGCCTATGGCAGAGTGCTTTGGGAAATTGTCTATGAGTAAGTGTGAGGCACAACATGCTACTGTGATGTCTGCTTACGTCACTAACACAAAGGCAGCGACGCGCCTATGACTCACCGACATGGGTACCTAGTACTTACGTACCTCCCTAATACTAAGCTATACTTAAATCAATGCCTTAATAAACACCCTGTTGAATTTTCAACAGATTATAGTTCGGCATTTATTTAGGTATCACTTAGTGAAAACGGGAATTAGGCTGTTTGTAGCACAAGTCTTGCTAGTTTTGCAACTTGGCTTTCGCACTGCCGTGCTTTCAATTCGAATGGATATTTAAAAAGCTTGATGTTATCGCACTTTGATTGGTCAACATTCTTTTCTGCTCCAAAGGGCCTACCGTCACTTTCTATGCCAGTATTATTTTAATCTTCAATGTGGGAAAGAGATGGAGACGTTCTGTAAAGCGTCATCTCTTTTCAACACAAGTAAGATTGAAGTAATAGTGCTGTACGCGGTGGCGGTTGGATTGGTTGGTCCAGACCAAAGGCACGCTTTTCAATTTTCAGCTGAAGAGCTTTGGAAAATTTACCTATTTTGCTAAATGATGAAATAGAAATATCTAGTGCTTGTGCTACAAACTACTGAAGTTGTTGTGAACTGCCTGTCTATGAAAAAACTTTTAGAATACAAAATACATGAAAAACTTATTCATTAGGCAGTTTTTTTTGTTATTGTTTCAAAGATTCCAGTTCACAAACAAATAAAAAGAAACTTGTCCTTAATAACACAACTTAACAAATAACTAAGCTAGTTTGACAACGCTTTTGACATCCCGTTCTAATTTGACATACTATCTATAATATGACATCGTATCTATCTGACATCGTATGTACATCTATAATACATGTTTGCTTGTGCTGTTTCGCTTGATTAACTTGTAGTTTTTAATGTTATTTAGTATTTATAATGTAGTTTGAGAGTTTGTGTATTTTTGCTTCATGATGTAGATTTTTTGGCGGTTGTTGAAACTTTTTATGGTAAGGCTTGATATGTTTTAGTTGTGTCTATAAAGCAAGTTATGTTTGAATTTTAGGTGATATGGGATTTAAATTATTTGTTTTCCTGTACGTAATTATACTGTCAGATTTCCGACAGAGCCAGTCTGCTTTATATTTTCTAAGAACGATGCACTTAGCTTGTAAAGCAAATTGTACAAAATCAACTAAGCTAGGGGGCTATATTTTGTGTAAATATTTGCATAATATTTCACACGCGTTTGAACATGAAAGTATACCGACAACCGTTAGAGTGTCCTGACAAGAAGGATTGTCAAAGAAGGTTGAATTGTTGTTACCAATTCAATCTTTAAACTAAAATATACATTGTCCGTGGAAATCGTATTTAGAAGACAATATGGAAGCGTTAAAAGAGCTATGCAGTTCTATACTTTGAAAGCTTTAGTAAACGTTTGTCAGTACACTCGTCACAACGCTTGAAACAAACAAGGCCGTACCGCCATGTGCATAAGGTGTACAATCCAGTGCTGGTGTTATAAGATAGTATGTTTATAGGACGAGACTGACGGCTCCACAGAGAGTACCAGGAGTAGCAGCGCCAGCAGCACGCAGAGTCAGAACCTGCCGAATAGTGACGGTAAATATACCGGGTTTTATAATACCGTCAAATAGAATGAATAGAGTCGCGGCAGTGAACCGAGATAAACTTTGAAAGGGATTTTAATGTTGAATTAAGAGACCTGCGGAGCATGCGAATTTCATACAAACGTAATACCAAAATAATTTGTAAATCAAACATATTCTTAAGTTAGTGTGTATTTATTTTGATTAATTTAAAGAATGTGTAGGTTCCCAAACACATATTTTGAATGTAAAATTATTTCTACTCTTGTTTAAATATCAGATTTAAACAAGGGTAGAAATATTTTTTCTATAGACATTTTATGTTTCTCATATATCTCGTGTTTATATCATTATATCCTCTCAAAATATTTATTTGAGAACATAGATATTCTGTAATACCATCAAAATATATACACACTACCTTATGAATATGTTTGATTTTCATATTATCTTAGTATTACGTTTGTATGAAAAACGCAAGAGGTCGCGATGTGGTGAAAATTGCGTGAGCGTGGAAAAACGCGGGAAGGCATTAAACAAATGATTTTGAATTAGTATCTGATGGTACGTCGTGTCTGCTGCAGGTCTCCCGCCCGGCTGGAGTATGCAGAGAGCGCCAAACGGCAGGATATTCTTCATCGACCACAACCAGAAGACCACCACGTGGATAGACCCTAGAACTGGCAAGTTACTGTGTCATTTGTTATTTAACTATTTCCAGGTACAGATGTTGTACATTATAACTTTTGAAACCGTCTACGACTTCAATAAGTATCGATAGAGTAATTGAAGTCGTTGTTAGACGTGATGCAAAGTTTAATTTTTCTAAGCAATTTACTTGTTTGTTTATCATGGTCTTGGGAAACTTTGAACGGTATACTACGTAGTCCTTGATTTCTAAAATTTTAAACTTATATTGTCACTTACGGGATATCTTCCGTGATTATTTATTACGTTGAGCTGCCGATCATGGTGCTTGCAACAGCGTCGAAATATCGGGAGCTCAACGTAATTAATAATCACGGAAGATATCCCGTAAGTTACAATATAAGTTTAGTTTTAAACCGTGAAAGCCTAAAACAGTGTTCTAAAATTTTGCTTACATAAATCGTTAAAGTGAAGGAAACCGCGGTTTTTCCGAGATATCGGGATTCGTATCACTGTAAAAACTGCTATAATAACTGGGGACTTAAAAACACCTTCATAAAGGTTACAGAATTATAAGTGTTACATGTTGAATTGGTAACAGAATCAAATATGTAACATTTATAAATGTGTTAACCCAAAACACTTACAAAAGTGTAACCGTACCATATCTGTAACAGATATGAAAGGTTTAACAGTTGTAATAAGTGTTTAATAGGTAAACTCAGCGTTGCCATTGGATAGCCGAAATCTAGTCGCAGTCTGTTGTAAAACTGCACATGTTAACACTTATTAACACATATAAAAGGTTACAGTTTGATTCGGTAACATTATTGTATATGCGAGTCGCGCGGGACCGGTCAATGTGGCGACACTTGGAGGAGGCCTATGTCCAGCAGTGGACGTCTTTTGGCTGAGATGATGATGTTGATGAAGATTGTTCCTTATAAAAGTGTTTTTCTGTTGAAACTGTTTTAAAAACAGTGTTAAAAGACATAATTACGGTTACAGTTTGAGTCCCAGATATTAAGTGTTACTCTCCCCAGGCTGCGCGTCCAGCCTGCCCAGCACGGCGGCGCCGGCGGCGGAGACGGACGAGCTGGGCGCGCTGCCGGAGGGCTGGGAGGAACGTGTGCACACCGACGGACGGATCTTCTTCATCGACCACAGTCAGTATCACTCTCATACCCTCTCATTACTTCACAATCATCATATACCTGCCCTTACCCCATTTTGTACAGACTTTCTCAGCATGTCTTCTTTCATCGTAGTCCAGACGACGAAAAACAAATGTCACCAATAAGATGTAATCGTCTCACTATTATTTATCTCACAGCTTTTTTCATAAAACACTAATAAAACCGACCGTCATGTGTACTCAAATCAAATCAAAATCAAAATATTTTATTTCACATAGGCCTAGATGGGCACTTACAAAACATCCATAAAAGTGCACGGTTCACGTTGGTCGATTCCATGGAGAAGAACCGCCAAGAAACTCCATGGTTACTCTTTTCAAATCATTTGGTATTACAATATTATTATGTTACATTACAGCATTAGTACTAAAGTATGGGGGCAGCGTAGACCCGACAACAGGTCGTTGCTTACTATAAAAAAAAACAAAGGGAATATTTAACAAAAGTTAAACAGCATCCGGGAATCTAAAAAGCGAGCTTTATGTGCTACCAGGGGAAGATTGTTGGCAATTAACAATGCGTGGTCGCGTAAACAGGCAAACACCTTCCGGATTTCTAAACAAATGGCTGACATATAATTAGGGCCACCGTGGATTCTCGTGACCGCTCGCTTTGGTAAGTATGCGGGGTTTCAAAAGTGTTTCACAGAGTCACAGAGTTATGTGCGTACAAAGCTGAACTTGTTCTTAAACTCAATGTGTCATATCAACGGCCCGGTATTTATTTTTCACCACTCCCGTACGAAAAAAGTGTCATTCCTCTACTAAAACAGTGAGGAAAGTTGGTTTTTTTCTCGCTGTTTGAACAGTGAGGAAAGTAATGATCCCGTTCAGAAACTAACCTTGCCTGATTTTTTTATGTTAAGTTTTAAAGATATTTTAATACACTAAAACACTACAGACTATACTTACTATACTAATATTACATAAAAGATAAATGTACCCAATAAAAACATTACTTTTAACTTGAAAAATTTTAGATTTCATTTTAAATTATTTTCATGAATAACAGCTCTTTTTATTATATAATAAAGAATTATTTTGATTTGCTTTGTGACTATTTAATTTATTTACTTATGATGACTGAATACTTTCTTGCTGGGAGTGGTGAAAAGTTTTGTATGCAACATGTGAGCAAGTTCAATTGCTTTTCATTTTGTTGCGTCTTTCGTTTACTCAGGATTGAAATTTATAATCACTCGCTGCGCTGGTGATTCTATTTTTCAATCCTTCGTTCGCTCAAGACTCAAAATCAAAACTCTTAGGAAAAACGAACTTTCCTCACATGTTGGATAAATACAGTTGCTCCCATTATTTTGAAACCTATCTTCTCCTCCGCAGATACTCGCACGACGCAGTGGGAGGACCCTCGACTGTCCAACCCGCAGATCGCGGGCCCGGCCGTGCCCTACTCACGCGACTACAAGCGCAAGTACGAGTACCTCAAGAGTCAGCTGCGCAAGCCGGTAAGTTCACTATCATCATTCTGTTGCTCTTACATCAATAACTTGAGGGCGAAGTATGACCCTGCCGGGGCTGCGGAACCGTTCGAAAGAGATACCGTGGCCCCGGAACATAAAAGGCGAGAAGGGAACACGAATGGGTTTTAGTCAGTAAGAGTCTGACACTCCCTTCTGCTCCTCCCAGAGTGAGAGAAGCCATTTGATGATTTCCCGTCCGAAAAAAGAAAAAAGGGGCGTAGTATGACTTCGTCTTTCACACTTCTCTACACCGTTATTTTTTTGTCGTTTTAATTACTTTAATGGCGGACAATACTCATGAAAAACAACTTTTATCGATTTTGATCGACTATTGTTATGTGGGAGACAGGACACAGCATTCAAACACGGTGGTTGAGCAATGACTGGCTTTACTATAATATCGAACACCCATTCATAATTATTTACTTATACCTACAACTATGAAATCTTGAAAAACGCATTCAATAATGTATGAAGCAACTGATTATTTTTCAAGATTTCATAGTCAAAATTTGTGCTTTTTCATGATTACTATCCGACAAAAAATTCGGAGGCACCGAGATTTTACGTCCATCTCCTTGCCATACGAGTAATTGGATGAGATTCTATTAGAATGTATGTTGAAAGAAACGCATATCGAATAGGCATGACGACAGTATCAAAAAAATGCAAATCTATTCAGTCCGTCAGTTGAGTATTGCAAAATAATGGATACGTATTTTTTGTTTTTATAAATCAATTAGTTATTGCGTGATGCGTGCAGCTCGCGTTTTAGGTTTCGTGTTTTTTGAGAAGTTTTCTCCTTTATTGTTTGGGGTGGCTCTTCAATAATACTCAAGTGGACTGTATAAATTTGGTAAACTGACACATACAAATAATAACTGCCTATTCGCTTGTGACTCTTGCGAGACTGAACTTGTAGTGGCGTGGCGGGTGGCGGGGGTACCCTCCCCGCGGTCGTCTGCAGCAGCGTTAAGCGTTTGCGCGCGAACACTCATATAAAATTGAAAATTCAGTGGAATCGTTAAAAGATTTTTAAAAACCATTAGAGCACTTTAAAGATTTGGAAACCCCTCAAGAACCCCTAAAACATATTAAAAACGAATTCAATAAAAAATGGAAATTAAAATAAAAAAACAGCATTCTCAGACATTTTCCTATTAAAAAATATTACCCTAAAGTTTGCTCGTCGCCGCCCCTGTTTTCTTTTTTTTTTGGATGGGATATCATCAAATGACTTCTCCCACTCTGGGCGGAGCGGGAGGGAGTGTCTTTTACTGACTAAAACCCATCCATGTTCCTTCCTCGCCCTTTATGTTCCGGGGCCACGGTATCTCTTTCGAACAGTCCCGCAGCACGTTTCAACGCTTACTTCAAACACCTAATGGCTATTCCTAACCGTTACAAAGTTACAGCCCTTTCAATTTTAGGGGAGGTTGGGGAGGGGAGGGTAGGGTATACAAATTTCCGCGCCCCTCAACAATAAAGTATAGTCGAATCAAAAAGCCTCTACGTGTCATAGTTTCCGAGATACGATGGGGGAGGTGTAAAAGGGGGAGAATGGGGGGTTTTCATAAATGGTTTTGACTGATTCGGGGCCCCTTAGTATGAATCTGATAAAAAAATGTTCCAATTTTCTTAAATTCCGAAATGCGCGTAATGGGGGGGAGAAGGTGGCGACTTTGAGAATGGCTTCGTCAACTTTGGTTTACGCAACGAAAGAATAAATTTGGCCCCAATATTTTTTGATAATATAACTGCCGGACTAATTAGATTTTTATTATGTCGTCTACCCTATTTGCCTTTTTTGTCTTTTAATTTTTGTCTTGCTATCTTAATTACTATAACAAAATCCATATTTCTCTTTCAGAGCAACGTGCCAAACAAGTTCGAGATCAAAGTGCGACGCAACTCGATCCTGGAGGACTCGTACCGTATCATCAGCTCGGTCAGTCGACTAGACCTGCTCAAGACCAAGCTGTGGGTCGAGTTCGAATCAGAAGTCGGACTTGGTAAGATATATAAATGCCTGATCATTCTGCCCTTAACGTTGCCACAGCTGCGGCAAAGGTCTCCTATCTGATTGAGGCAGTGGGTCATAATCCACCACGTTCAGCCAGGTTGGGTATGCCGCAAGTCTTCGAATTCCCCCCCCGGCCCTTTTCTAGATGTATTAGTGGTTGGCGCTATATGTCTTCTTCTACCATACTTTTTAAAGCCGCTATCTCAGCACTTACTCCCTAGCCATATTATTTGGCACACAAGCCATACAACATCTTCGTTCACATTTTAACTTAAAACTTTCCTCACAACTTCTTTCTAATTGTTCCACTTCACATGCCTATTCTATGAGAAAATATATTTACATAACCCTTAAAACAAACGAATAACGTTTTTTTTTGTTGTAAAACACAATAATTATGTTGTGTGCCAAAATGTTTCTTCGCTAAATCTTATTATAGCTTGTGTGCATAAGACCATAAGATCTATATTGGTGTTGATGAAAGTTTATTCTGTTCCAGACTACGGCGGCCTAGCCCGCGAATGGTTCTTCCTGCTGTCCAAGGAGATGTTCAACCCTTACTACGGACTGTTCGAGTACTCCGCCATGGACAACTACACGCTACAGATCAACCCCAACAGTGGGGTGTGCAACGAGGAACATCTGAGCTACTTCAAGTTCATCGGGAGAGTCGCCGGCATGGCCGTGTACCATGGGAAACTGCTCGATGGTGAGTGATATCATGTAGATGAGAGAATGAGAGAGGGAATGTTAAAATTATTAGCTTGCAATACCAATTATATTATGCATAGAGATTTAATCATGAGAGTCGTTTTATGGGGCCTCATGATGATCCCTTAAACAAATGAAACATAATATTTGGTGGGGGGTGGAACTTCGTCTGGGAATACCCTTGGGCCTATTGGAATATTCAACGTAGCCGTGTGTGAGCCGCGGCTGCTGTGTGTGTGAGCTGCGGCATACTCCGCAACAATAAGACTTCCTCTATTAAAAGTCAGAAATTAGTAAATCTTGAATGTTTTCCAGCATTCTTCATCCGTCCATTCTACAAGATGATGCTGGGCAAGACGATAGAGCTGCTCGACATGGAATCTGTAGACCTAGAATACTACAACTCACTCATGTGGATCAAGGTTAGTCACTAATCTGTAGACCTAGAATACTACAACTCACTCATGTGGATCAAGGTTAGTCACTAATCTGTAGACCTAGAATACTACAACTCACTCATGTGGATCAAGGTTAGTCACTAATCTATAGACCTAGAATACTACAACTCACTCATGTGAATCAAAGTTAGTCACTAATCTGTAGACCTAGAATACTACAACTCACTCATGTGGATCAAGGTTAGTCACTAATCTGTAGACCTAGAATACTACAACTCACTCATGTGGATCAAGGTTAGTCACTAATCTGTAGACCTAGAATACTACAACTCACTCATGTGGATCAAGGTTAGTCACTAATCTGTAGACCTAGAATACTACAACTCACTCATGTGGATCAAGGTTAGTCACTAATCTGTAGACCTAGAATACTACAACTCACTCATGTGGATCAAGGTTAGTCACTAATCTGTAGACCTAGAATACTACAACTCACTCATGTGGATCAAGGTTAGTCACTAATCTGTAGACCTAGAATACTACAACTCACTCATGTGGATCAAGGTTAGTCACTAATCTGTAGACCTAGAATACTACAACTCACTCATGTGAATCAAAGTTAGTCACTAATCTGTAGACCTAGAATACTACAACTCAATAATTGTGCCCCGTTTAAAACAATTTCCTGTGGTGAAGAACCAATTATAAATTAATTCGATTCTGGGGTGAAATCAAATTGACACTTACGGCGTGTTTATCACGTGTACTTCGCAACATGTGCGCGGGGAATACACCGCGAATAAAACCAAAATGAATGATTGTACTGAACACATCGCACACCGCGACCTCGCCACACCCGCGCCCTGTGTATGTATCCAGTTTACCACTCGATCGCAACTCGCTACTGTGACAATGCCCTTAATTGGCCAGTAAAGTGTTCAACCACATAATAGTAGTTTATCTACCCAAATATCATAAACCCTCTCTAATGCGTTCAAAAACCATAGGCAATGACCAGCATTACCAACCTGCAGAAATGAACGGTACTGTAATGAACTCATAACGCAACTGTAAACAGTTGCGTTATGAGTTTTAAATTTGGAACAGGTGTCAAATTCAAGTGAGTGTGCTATTCTAGTACCACCTACATTAAATCAGATATCGATAAAAAAAAAAAACCCCAATTCAGTATGATTCTAATTATAAATCGCACGACATTTTCGATCTCGAGTGACACAAGAATAGTGACTTTGTTCGTTTGCCTATGATTTAAAAAAAAATGACAGATATCCGAAACGCCGCCATTTCGAGCTGTCATTTGTTCGTTAGCTTTTTATTTCCAGTAACCCATTCTTTATTTCTGTCGAAAATGAGTGATAGTGACTCTACTAGTTGCATAAACTACTATTATGCGACTGTGCATAATGAAGGGCATTACAACACGAGTGTGGGTTTAGCATCACACGAGTGTTGTAATGCCTAATTATGTATAGTTGCATACACTACTTTATCTACCCAAATATCATAAGGGCTCTATGATGGGTTCAGGAACCATAGGGAAATGACCTGCATTGTTACTTGGCCCTTGATTTTTGTGCCAACAGGTTATTAGTTGCATTCGTCGCTGCATTTACGATATCTGGCGGAGTATTCATGTCAATTTCTGAGTCACTATCACTCATTTTTGACAGAAATAAAGAACTTATCAGAAAATGTGTCTACTCGTAACTGGATTACTGGAAATAAAAAGCTAACGAACCAATGACAGCTCGAAATGGCGGCGTTTCGGATATCTGTCATTTTTTTTTAAATCATAGGCAAACGAACAAAGTCACTATTCTTGTGTCACTCGAGATCAAAATGTCGTGCGATTTATAATTAAAATCATACTGAATTGGGGTTTTTTTTTATCGATATCTGATTTAATGTAGGTGGTACTAGAATAGCACACTCACTTGAATTTGACACCTGTTCCAAATTTAAAACTCATAACGCAACTGTTTTCAGTTGCGTTATGAGTTCATTACAGTTCCGTTTATTTCTGCAGGTTGGTAATGCTGGTCATTGCCTATGGTTTTTTGAACGCATTAGAGAGGGTTTATGATATTTGGGTAGATAAATGACTTATCAAAATTTTAAGGATTGCATTTAATTCCAATAAATTTAATAAAAGGCTAGACTGATAATGAATAGACTGAATCGCTACGCGACGCTTATCTAGGAAAATGTAGTTGCTTTGCCGATCAATTTCTCAGTTTATAATCTTAGAGGTTGATTAAACCGTATTCTTGATGATATTCGCAGGAAAACGACCCGTCAGAGCTGTACCTAACATTCTCAGTGGACGAGGAGCAGTTCGGTAAGACGATACAACGTGACCTCAAGCCGGGCGGCGCCAACATCTCTGTAGACAACGACAACAAGGACGAGTACATCAAGTAAGTACATACAGCCCGACAAAAAGTTTGGGTGGTGGCGAAACGGGAAAATAACTATTTCCTACCTGGCAATACCGCGGTATCTGTCAAACTCGGCAATGTCATTGGCTTGTCACTGCTCAGGGTTGCCAGAAAGTCGCTAACAACGCCCTCATTTTTTACATACTCTGTTTTACCAAACTGTATGTCCTAGCTAAGGGGACTTTATAGCCAGATTGGTATGTATACTTTAATCTACCTGAAGAAAGCGCCGACTTAAATCATCTGTTCCCAGTTGAAACACTGTATTCTGTTGTTTACTGTAAAGGATTATTTATTTATTATTTTGGATTTTGGGAAATCTTGGCCCGAAGCTTCTATTAAACTAATAAGTTTTTGTTTCATTTAATTTGTTCCGTTTTCTGCATTAAGAATTAATGCAGTTTTTTGATTTTGATGCGATGGTGTAACTCATTAAAACTATACTTTGTTGCTGATGAGAATGAAAAAAAAGTATAACGCAATATTTTCCACCCCAGGCTAGTAATCCAATGGCGATTCGTCAGTCGAGTCCAAGAGCAGATGTTCGCGTTCCTCGAAGGTCTAGGAGGGTTGGTTCCTCTCCCGCTGCTGAAGATCTTCGACGAGAACGAGCTGGAGCTGCTGCTGTGCGGTATCCAGCACATCGACGTGAGGGACTGGAGAGCTAACACGCTGTACAAGGGAGATTATCATGCGAACCATATCGTGGTGCAGTGGTTCTGGCGGGTGAGTATACAGTGGGCCGGCATGGTTTTGGAGTCAATGCATTGTGTTATTTGATTCCTATTTTCTTCTGCATCTTTGTAACTGTAAAGCCTCGTATCCACTCGGCAACATTTGGCGCACATGTTGAAAATGAAAATGAAAATGAAATCTTTATTTGTAGACATAGGTTGTACAAGGTGTTACAAATAAATATGATAATATAGTGAGTCCATCTACATCTTGCGTTGAAGCGTACAAATATAAATCCATGCATAATAATCAATTATCATTCTATATGCAATTTCAATTTACTATCAGAAGAGATGTCAGTGTCGAAGTAATCCATATAATTATAAAATTGATAAAAAAAGAAAAAAAATATAAAATGATTATATGTCATATAAGATGCGGGTATTACAATTTAATCTTAATAATATAATTTAATTTAAAATTGAATAAAATAAAAGTATAATGATAAAATGTTTACATGTCATATAATATAATTTTAATAATATAATTTAATTTAAAATTGAATAAAAATAAAAGTATAATGATAAGATGTTTACATGACATATAATATAATTTTAATAATATAATTTAATTTAAAATTGAGTAAAATAAAAGTATAATGATAAAATGTTTACATGACATATAATATTATTTTAATAATATAATTTAATTCAAAATCAATTTGTTCTTAGTAATATAATAAATCGGATTTAGCAGGTCTAGTATCTTTCATTTAAGTAGTCATTAATTGTATAGTAACATTTTGCTACTAGGAAATCCTGTAAATATTTTTTGAAAAGATCTATGTTGGCAATATCCATGATTTCCTTAGGTAATTTATTATAGATTTTGGGTGCCATACCTAAAAGATTTTTACCGAAAACGGCTTTTTTGTGCTGTATTGTGCATATTGTGTTTTTGTAGCGTATGCTCTTTGGATGGTTATATAGATGTAGATTTTCTTTGACATATTTGGCTACTTCATATATATAAAGACATGGAAGTGTAAGTAATTGGAGTTTTTGGAAATGGGGCTTACAACTGTCTGTGCTTTGTATGCCACATATTGCCCTTATGCATTTCTTTTGTGCTTTAAAGGCCATTTCTCTGTCTGGTGAATTCCCCCAAAAAATAAGTCCATAGCGTAATGTTGATGAAACATATCCGTGGTACGCCATCAATAGCGTTGCCTGGTTTGAGACTTTTTTTAGGTTATAGAGGGCATATGAACATTGGCTAAGTTTTTTGCATACGTTTTCAATATGAATTTTCCAGTTCATGTTTTTATCGATCCAGATGCCTAAGAATTTAGTATGATCCGTCTCGCGTATACTTTTGTCACCATATCGTATATCTAGTTTTTTATGGTTTGTTCTTTGTTCAAATGAGATGTAGTTTGTTTTTTCTAGGTTTATTTTTAGGTTATTTTCGATTAGCCAGGTTATTATGTCATTAACATTGTCGTTTATCTCTTTTTCAAATGTCTCACCATTTTGACTTTTAAATAATATTGTACTATCGTCCGCGAATAAAATCATAGGATTATTAATAGTTTTAGACATGTCATTAATGTATACAATAAAAAATAATGGTGCAAGGACACCGCCCTGCGGTACTCCGAATAAACATTCGCGGCGTTCGGAGGTATATAGAACTTCTGTTTTTGTAGAAGGGTTGATTTTATGGATGCATGTAAATTGTTGCCGATTTGTAAGGTACGATTTAATTAATTCAAGGATATTGCCTCTGATGCCACATTTTTCCAATTTGTTTAAGAGTATTTTATGACTAACGTGGTCAAAGGCCTTTGACATATCCATGAACAATGCGACTACAGGAGTTCTTTTGTCCATATTAGTCAGAACATGTTCTACAAGCGCATATATTGCGGAGTTAATATTTTTATTTTTCCTGAAGCCGTATTGTTCACTGATTAGAATTTTGTTGGTTTCTAGAAAGGAATAAATACTTTTTCATCCCATCTATTCGAAAAAGACGACTTGGTTCGCCTTTAAGTGCACCCAAAGGTGGTGTTTTCTATAAGAAACTTTTAGCGGGCAGTAATGAGTTTTTAATCCTCTTTATAAGTGCGCCGCAATTATCTTTGCCGCGCACTTTTTGAATTTGGAACATCTTGTGTTCAGCGCCCAAGAAATCGAACGCAAATATTGTTTGAATAAAGACTGGCTGGTGCGACGGCCCATAGTAGCGCCGCGCGCCGGCTGAATACAAAAAAAAAAAGAAATAAAATTAAAAACGCGCGAACTATAGCCCGCGTTTTCGTCAATTTTCACGGATTGATAGAAATTCATGATTTTGTTTTGAAAAATGAGTTCTTCAAGTGACAGTGAAAGTATAGAATTAACTCCTGATAGTATTAGAACTGACGCAAGAAATGTGATGGATAATCTACTACCTGCAAAATCCCGGGAGAAATATATGAAAGCTTATGGTAATTTTATTGAATGGAGAAATTCAAGAGGCGCCAAGAATTTTTCAGAATCTGTGTTTTTGGCCTACTTCCAGTACTTAGCCAAAACTAAACAACCTTCCACACTTTGGAGTACCTACTCAATGCTAAAATCAACAGTCAGTTCTAATAACGACGTAAAACTGGACACATATTCGAAATTAATAGCGTATCTGAAGAGGATGTCTGATGGATTTAAACCTAAAAAATCCAAAGTGTTCTCAGTCAAAAACGTGGAGACTTTCCTTAATGAGGCACCCGACAACATCTTTCTTGCCGTAAAAGTAAGTAACTATGTATGTATATATGGTGGATTAGTAAAGTATAACCAGTGTTTTAAAATGCGCATTTTATTGTAACCTGTACTTCGATAGATAGGTACTTGTCTTATTCACATTCGGTTTTGTTACAGGTGGCTTTAATTTTCGGAGTACATGGAGCTTGTCGTGGCAATGAACTTTTAAAAATAACTGTTGATGATGTCGAAAATCACTCGGATAATTTACTGTTAGTAAAGCTGACAGACACAAAAACAAAAATTGACCGATCCTTCGTAATCCGAGGAGAATACAAAACTATTGTACAGAAATACCTGGACCTGCGTCCTGCTGATATAAAGACCAATCGGTTTTTCATCCGTTATCAAAATGGCAAGTGCTTCAAACAAGTTATGGGAAAAAATAAAATTTCTTACATGCCACAAGAAATCGCTACTTATTTGAAGTTACCAGATATCAAGCTATATACAGGACATTGTTTTCGTCGCACTTCTGCTACCCTGTTGGCAGATTCTGGAGCGGACTTAACTGTTCTCAAGCGACATGGAGGATGGAAGTCGAGTGCTGTAGCAGAGGGATATATAGAAGATTCCATTGAGAACAAGGCGAAAACATGTGAACGCATCGTGGAAAACATTAAATTGCAACCTTCAGTTAGTCCATCCATGCCACTGTCGCCGCGCCCATCTACATCCAAACAATGAGATTCACCGTCACATTTTCCTCAAAATGAGCCACATTCTGACATTATTTCAAACACGCAGAATAAAATTAAATCTACAACAATCTCTATTCCTAATAAAACTGTAACAATTAATTTTCAAAATTGTGAAAATGTCTCAAATGTAAATATAAGTTTTTAGTTGTTTTATTATTAGATACTACTTAATTTCAATTTAGTTGTTACTCTGTTTCATTAAATATCAATATTACAATAAAATATGAGGCGCCTTTTATTTTCTCATAGTGGGTGATGAAAAGTAGAGTGTATCACTCGGGCGCAAAATATATTTTTGGCTCGGGCGACGTACTTTGAATCCCTCGCTACGTTCAGGATTCTACTAAAGAATCCCTCGCTACGCTCGGGATTCTACTCTAGAATCCCTCACTTCGCTCTGGATTCAAAAAAGCGCCCTCGCCGTAAAAATATTATTTTGCTCCCTTATGATACAATCTACTATTATGCATTATTTTTTCAAATATTTTGGAGAAGATTGGAATAAGTGCAAGAGGTCTGTAGTTGCTTGGATCTTGCCTGTCACCCTTTTTAAACAAGGGTTTTATTACCGAAATTTTCAGCCTTAATCACTTTAGTGGTTATGTCGTCATATCCAGTGCTGTTTGTATTCTTCAGAGATTGAATTATTTTAATAATGTCAGGGGGTATAGTTGGTGTCATGAACATTGAATTGGGATTTGCAGGAGATGTCAGTGTATTATTATAGTTAATGTCATTATTAGATTGAATTAGATTAATAAAATATTCATTAAATGATTCCACTATTTGTTCTGGACTATTTATTACTTTACTGTCTATAATAATGCTACTGATTCCTTCTTTTGGGTTATTTATTTTCTGTTTATTGATTTTGCTCCACGTAGCTTTGCACTTGTTTTCAGAAGTATCTATAAAATGACTGTTTTGTGCTTTTTGTGTTTGTTTGATTATGTGTTTTAGTCTGTTAGTGTAGGTTCTAAGTTTATTTTTATTTTCAGGGTTTGGAGATTTTCGATATTCCCATAACATGTCCCTTTTCCGTTTGGAACATTTTTTTAGTCCCGTTGTTATCCACTTGGGCCTTTTAATTTGTGAGACTTTTATTTTATTAATTGGAAAACATAGGTCATAGAATAATTTATATAGGTCATGGAACTCATTAAATGCATTATTGGGATCGGAGCACATAAAGACATCACTAAACGTTAAATTTTGAAGGCATTCTCTAAATTTTTTGATATTTTCGTCACTAAAATCACGTTTATGTATATACCAATGAGATAATGTGCAAGTTTTTTTGACTCGACATTTTAGCAATTGCGCTGTATGGTCAGACAATGCCAATTCTTTAACCTCACACCTACTGCCTCTTATATTGTGAACAATATTGTCTATGCAGGTCCCACTGCGAACACGTGTCGGTGTTCGAATACCCAAAATTAGATTATAGCTGCGCAGTATGTTTTGAAAAGTGGCAGAGGTTTTGCTGTTTTTGCAAATATCAATATTAAAATCTCCACACAGTATTACCTTATTATTATTTTTTATACCAATTTCTTTTAACATCATGTCCATATTATCAAAAAACGACGATATTTTATCTTTGTTATTATTTGGTGGTCTGTATATACAAATAATTATGATAGCGTGAGAAGGAAGTTTTATCGCACAACATTCTATTTGATGTGGTATGGCCCATTTTTTTACATTTATGACTTCAAATTTGTGTGTGTGTTTGACAAGAATGCACGAGCCACCGTTTCTATCATGTCTAGTGTAGCATGTTGCAAGTGAATAGTTGGTGATATGTAGATGTTGATGGTCACCTTTTTTCATGTTATGTTCAGTTATACAGAGGATATCTATGGACTTACCTTCCTCTGAGAGTTCATTCAGATGTAGACCTAATAGATCCGATTTATTTATTAGACCATTGATATTTTGGTGCATTACAAATATGTGATTATACACGAAAAAGATCATGGTTATTGGAACCGGTGTCTTCAGGTGTATTATTTATTGTCTCGTGGTCTGCTTTATCAAATAAATCTCGGTCGTACAGTATATTTTTTATAATTCGGTCGTGTATGTTTCTCATACCGTACTTCGTTATTTTTCCAGTTCTGTAGGAGAACATCTCAAGTGATAAATCATGGTTACTATCGAAGAAGTATGCGTATTTATTACTATGTATATCTAAGTACAGGAGATTATTAAACATTTCTACTTTAAAATTATATATTGGGGCACCTGCTACATATGTGGCTGCACAGATAATTATATTGGTATGATTTACTTTTTGTAGGGATTCTCTTATTTTGTGTATTATGTTGAGGTAGTCTCCCTCCTCTTTTATGTCATGTTCCCCGATGAAGAGTATGCAGTAATCATTTTGAGTGAAGTCCTTTAGCTTAAGATCAATATCGTTTACTAGGTCTTTTGCGCTGCTGTTAGTCCTGATGTATTGGCAGTAGTGGGGGTGGTTCGAGTAAACATCCTGAATTGTGGATAGGGACCCCCGAGTTGTGCTGCTGCTTATAAAACACAATTTATTTTTTTGCCTCGGCTTTGTAACTACGTTATCAAGCTCTTTATTAGGCGTTTTTTTTGTTAAAAGACGAAATGGTAGGCACATCTTCCAGTTTGCTTGGTGCAAACGTTGTTTGTGTCTCTTTATTGTGCATGGTTGGCATGTTTCCTGAACCAGTGATACGAGGTTCATTTATAATTTTCTCGTTAGTGTTTTGCCAACTTCGTTCATTATTTTTGTTTGGAGTTTTATTATTATGAATTGGCGATATGGTTTTCCTGCATGGTGATGAACATATTTTCTTGTATGTATTAGAAGTTTTTATTATTTTTTGAAGGTCAGATTTTAAACGAAAGTTTTCAATGTTTAAATTTTCAATTTCACTATGAGCGCTCGACAATTGCATCGTGAGTTTTTTTATTTGGTCATTTAGATCACTTATGTCGCTATTATCGTGTAGGCTATCTGGAATACTCATCATTGTAGTATCGAATATGGCTTTCTCGCTATTATTAGTAATGTTGGATATATTAGTTAGCGAACTTGACCTGAATAGTTTGCGATAGGTGATGTTGTCGTTGGGTGAAGTCATTTTTCTCCTTCAATGGTAGGTCAATGATGTAGTGTTATTTTAAAATCTTATGATACACTGATATCGTGGTTGTACTCACAATGCAACTTGGTACACTTATTCAACGCTCATTCAACGCTGGAACACTTCTGCGTCGACGGAGAGTTGGTAGCACTGTCAGCGACCACACTTATGCGTACACAGGACTTTCACCGTTCTACAGCATGTGTTGCACAACATGTTGCTCAACGTGTTGAAAGTCAGCCCTGACTTAGGTAAAGTAACTTTTGTTTTGTTTTGTCATGTTGTGCGCCAGCTGTACTCGGAAATAGAGCTCCGTCGACTACGCTTTTTAGGGGAATATAAAGTGTTTAAGGTTAGGTTATATTAATCGGTTTTTCTCAAAAATGGTACAGTATCTTTTCATAAGAGTGGTACCACTGGGCAAGGGGGACCCCTCCTTCCCTCCGCACCGCGTAAGTTGACTACCGTCGCATGCATTTAACGAAAAAATAATGCGTTTTATTGTAAGCAGTATGTTCGTTTGACAATAATTCGAGAGTTTACAATATCGCTAGAGATATTACAATATAACGTATTTGACAATTTTACGGTAACATTATATAACTCAAAGGTGACCGACTGATATAGTGATCTATCACGCACAGCCCAAACAACTGGACGGATTGGGCTGAAATTTGGCATGCAGGTAGATGTTATGACCTACGTCATAACATCTACCTGCATGCCGCTAAGAATAAGAGAAGCTAGAAGAATTTTGATAAATTCTACCCCCAAGGGGATAAAATAGGGGATGAAAGTTTGCATGAAACTTTGTCAATTTTAAACCGATCGGGATCGGATTGCATGCATGAAGCTACTATCACGTAGGCCTCCCCTAAGAAAGGATTTTGATAAATTTCACCCCTAAGGGGATAAAATAGGGGATGCAAGTTTGAATGAAACTTAGTCAATTTTAAACCGATCGGGCTGAGACTTTGCATGCATGAAGCTACTATCACGTAGGCCTCCCCTAAGAAAGGATTTTGATAAATTCCACCCCTAAGGGGATAAAATAGGGGATGCAAGTTTGAATGAAACTTTGTCAATTTTAAACCGACCGGGCTGAGACTCTGCGTACATAAAGCTACTATGACGTAGGCGTTCCCTAAGGAAGGTTTTTGATAAATTCTACCCCTAAGGGGATAAAATAGGGGTTGAAAGTTTTATGAAGCTTTGTCAATTTTCAACCGATCGGGCTGATACTTTGCATGCATAAAGCTACGATGACGTAAGCATCCCCTAAGAAAGAATTTTGATTAATTCCACCCCTAAGGGTATAAAATAGGGGATGAAAGTTTGTATAAATCTTCTTAGATTTTCGACTGATTGAACTGAAATTAAAGATTGGAAAAAGTAAAGCCGCAAAAACTATACCTAATTCAAAATCAAAATCAAAATCAAAGCATTTATTTCAAGTAGGCCAGTTACAGGCACTTTTGAATTGTCGAAACAAAATTGAACATTTAAAGTAGCTACAGTCCCAGTCACAAGACATAAAAACTGTGAAAGTACTGTAGTTGCCCATTCCCTAGCGTAGATCTCTATGGAGAAGAACGGGCAAGAAACTCCATGGACACTCTTTTAAATAAAAATATTGTTACAAAATCTTGGTTACATCATTCATGTTGAGATGGTATATTATGTGAGAGCAATGTAGCAAGATGTGCACGTTAAAAGTGTCCATAGCAAAACAAAAATAAAATACAACTCAAAAACTAAATAATTAATTCAAATAAACCATGGCGACTAAGAGATGACCAGTCACAACTGACAGCGCCCGTTCACGAACATGACGCATGGATCAGCACCATTCAGCTCAACCATTTTGAAGGGAACTAAATGGTCCGACACACGCGCCACCATCAGCGAGACATTTGAGAGAGCATGACATACTCTCAACCGCCAGGGCACATTCTAGTCAAGAACTGCCGTAGGCTTCCAGTGAATGATAGCTTTCTAGTACAAAGTACTCACACAATATGGGCTATGCGATTATATAATACTAATATTGAATCTATACAATGCAAAGATAGTTGTACTAGTGTACTAGTGTGTTGTACTAGTGTAGTGTAATTAATAATAAAACTTCTAAACGCGAGCGAAGCCGCGGGCAAAGGCTAGTGCAGAATAAATATGCCGATCGCGTTAAGCGTGGAAGTAGTTTTTGCAATTTGCAGGTCAATGTCAGCTATTTTGGTTAGTAATATTTCCATGTCTCCCGCAGGTGGTCCTATCGTTCTCGAACGAGATGCGGTCCCGGCTGCTGCAGTTCGTGACGGGAACATCTCGCGTGCCCATGAACGGCTTCAAGGAGCTGTACGGCAGCAACGGGCCGCAGCTCTTCACCATCGAGAAGTGGGGCTCGCCTGACAACTACCCCAGGGCGCATACCTGGTGACTATCGGAGATCTACATTTCTTTGAATACGCTGAAAACACTGCGTCATCTTTCGGCTTACTCTGTTATATGTATACTGGGTCTAAACAGACTCATCACGAAGCCGTCAACCAAGCATTCTGTACATCAAACTAAGTAACTTTACGCAAAAGATATTGCTGAAAAAATACTTTTTTTTGGGGTGAAAAATCATGTTTTGTGGTAGAACTTTATGGTACCTACTTACCGGCCAAACCTGATTTCAGGCCAAACTAGTTTGTCCTTGGCCGAATCGGTTTACTTGCGTAGTCGACGTTGTTTGTCAATTGCTGTTAACCGCCAACTGGAGAGATGATCGGATTCTGACCACTTCTAAAGGGTAAAAAGCTAAGGACCGGCCGAAGGTTCGGTTTCGGTTACGACCAATAAATCAAGTTTCGGCCACAGTTTCGGTTTCGGCCAATAATTAGCCGAATCGAAAATAATCATAATTGACATTTTTTTTTAAAGTAATCCAAGGCTTTAATATTTATATTGTTTTAATTTTACAAATTAAGAACTGTTTGTTACTTGTTGCATTTTATTTTTTTACACGTGTCAACTGTCTATAAATGCGTAAAAATACAAAAGATTTAGCATGCTATAAAAATTCTATTTGAATTGTTTCGGCCGAAACCGAAACTGGGACCAAGACCGGAAGAAGGTATGGTTCGGTTTCGGCTGAAATTCCTGTTTGGGTCGGACACTATAACAAACCATCTAACTCTGCCCGATCGGGGAAGTGAATCCTGGAAATCTCAACACTCTCATGTATCGCGTCACCTTTAAAAGAAACCCCTGCTTACATGATTTAACGAGGGAGTTGAATCAGCTCTATGAGTTTGAACTATGTATTAAAAATCTTAACTCAAAACTCAAATCATATTTATAAATAAATAACCTTCTCCTCCCCCAGTTTCAACCGCATCGACCTCCCTCCCTACGAGAGCTACCAACAGCTCCGCGAGAAGCTAATCAAGGCCATCGAAGGCTCGCAGGGCTTCGCCGGTGTCGACTGAGACTTCGCCCTCACTGCCGCCTCGCTGCTGCACTACCTGCTCACAGGTACTCGACTGGACTGATGGACTGAGGATAGGCATCAATGTCTTACTTGTAAATTGGCTAAAAGTAAAAAAGTCAAGGTCAAGGTCAAAGTCAAAACGGTTATTTGTACACTTTAGTTTTCAACAAAAGTATTGAGTTTGATATTAGACTAACGGGTGGAATATAATATTACTCGTAAACCAAATTAGATATAAAAGTCAAGGTCAAGGTCAAAGTTAAAACTGGAATTTCCGCACTTAGTTTGCAACAATCGTTCTGATTTTGACTTTGGCTTTGGTTATTGTTAGACAACTGGGTGGAATGGCCATTTTACGGCATTGCGACTGACGATTGTTTAAATTAACTTGTTTATAACTCATTATCATTTTGAACAGTCTTTTTTTTTGACTCAGGCACTTATGATCTCTAAAGGTACCGTTTTGACTAACTAACCTTAATGCTAGCGCCATCTACCGGATTTTTCAAAAACCTGCTCAAACATGGAACAGTTACATACCATCACGAGATAATTATACTTATTATAACAGACTGGGCAGAACTCTGCAAACAAAATTATATTATACTTATAGTAACTTTGTATTTCTTACAAATTCTCTTTGGTGATTGTTGGTGATATGTTTTGGTGGCGATGAATTCGCAATGCTTACTAAAATTATAAGTTCTGTAATCTTCCAACGTTAATGTAATGTTAATTAAACAAATAATGTAAATGACAAATTCTGTAATGTTCGTAAAAACTGTAAAGATTTGAGAATTCTTGTAAACAGATTGTCGTTGATCATTTAATGTCAACAGCGTAGGATAAGATCGTATGTTAAAAGATACTGTCAACTTATTCAAATAAATCTGATACTAAGTCTCTTATCAATTTATCAATAAACCATTGTTGTTATCACAAACTTAAGAGGCCTGCGGAGCGTTTTTCAACTTAATACCAAAATAATTTGTAAATCAAACACATTCTTATGGTAGTGTGTATTAATTTCGATAAGATCACAGAATATACAGGGTGTCTCATTCAAATCGGTCAGTATGGGAAAGTCTGAAACTATAAGACATACGAAGATCTGTTCTGAGGAACCATGTCATCGATTTCAATAACAAGAAAAACTGCATTCATACATTTTAAAAAACATCTGTACTCCGTTCGGGAATCGAACCCGGTCATTTTGAAAAAAAAACCTACACTATTTCTATTTAGATATCGATTGTGTAGGTTTTAAGCAGTAAATGTCTGTATGAAACATGATGTCTGAAATGAATAAAATGCATTGTTTCCAATACTTTAATTTATTTTAGTAGGTGCTTGAACTGACCACGTTTACAATATTAAACAAGTTCAGGTATTTAAAATTGTCTCAATGGTTGTTTGTACCTCTTTGCTGATGTTGCAACTTGATACATACGCCGCTTTACATACGTCATATGACATTGGCATTGCATTAAACCATTCCGGAAGTTTTGTTATCTGCGATAATATTATCTAATATCCTGTTGAATATTGTATTGAAAAAGGCGGTGGTCACTTCGAGCACCTACTAAAATAAATTAAAGTATGTGGAAACTATGCATTTTATTAATTTTAGACATTTATTTATTTATTTATTTATTTATTTATTTATTTATTTAAACTTCATGTACAATAGTGGTACATAGGCGGACTTAATGCCACAAGGCATTCTCTACCAGTCAACCATTGGGTCAAACAGACAGTTGTGATAGAGTACAATAAAAATTAAAAAAAACATACCATCTTGTAATCCTAAAATAAACACATAAATAGGTACCTACATACTAATACATAAATAAGCATACAAAATAAACTAATATATATATAAACTAGCGGACGTCACGCGGTTTCACACGCGTAATTCCCGTTCCCGTGGGAGTACGGGGATAAAATATATCCTATGTTACTCGTGGATAATGTAGCTTTCGAATGGTGGAAGAATTTTTAAAAACGGTCCAGTAGTTTTTAAGCCTATTCATTACAACCAAACAAACAAACAAACAAAGTTTTCCTCTTTATAATATTAGTGTAGATACATACGAATAGTCCGAAATACGAGAAATCTTTTGATATAATTACAACGACTCTATGAATGACTATAAGTATGGTAAACAACTCAGACCGACTTTAAATAAAACTTCCGAACTGCTCTTTTGAAAGCCAATTTGCTTTCATACAAGACATCATGTTTCATACAGACATTTACTGCTTAAGACCTACACAATCGATATCTAAATAGAAATAGTGTAGGTTTTTTTTTTCAAAATAACCGGGTTCGATTCCCGAACAGAGTACAGATGTTTTTTAAAATGTATGAATGCAGTTTTTCTTGTTATTAAAATCGATGACATGGTTCCTCAGAACAGATCTTCGTATGTCTTATAGTTTCAGACTTTCCCATACTGACCGATTTGAATGAGACACCCTGTATAGGTTACCAAACACATAATTATTTAGAATAGACACTGAAGAGTTATGAGAAAAATAAATTTTCTTTCAAAATATTTACTTAGGAACATGGATATTCTGTAATTCAATCGAAATATATACGCACTACCTTAAGAATATGTTTGATTTTCACATTATTTTGGTATTACGTTTGTATGAAAAACGCATGCTCCGCCGGCCCCTTAAAGAAAATTCCCAACATTTTGTACAAGGTCTAACCGCAATTTAAAAAAAATATTTGTCAACGTTTGCCAATCCTTTGGCAAATAAGAATCAAAACCAACATAATATACATACATACATACCAACCAATGCAAACATGATTTAGAAAAAAAAAACACGTAAAACAACATACAGATTTACCAGCAAAAGTAAGCGGTTCGGTTCGGCAAAATCACTTAAAAAAAGAACGTATAGCTACACTACACTAAAATTATAAAGAGGAAAAAAATTAATTTTTGTGTTTGTGTATGTTTGTAATGAATAAACTCAAAAACTATTGTACCGATTTCAAAATTTCTTTCACCATTGGAAAGCTACATTCACCCTGAGTACATAGGTTATATTTTATCCCCGTACTCCCACGGGAACGGGAAACCAAGTGACATCCGCTAGTCTAATATAAAGCTGTTACAACCAAGGAAGTTCTTACTAAATAAACATGATCTCTTTCTTACTCTTTATTTTTCTTTCTTTCTTACTTATTTTTAATAACCATCGTTAAAACATTGAGAAAAAACTCTATGCAATTTCTAAAGATATTTTTAAACTCTTGGAGCGAAATATGACGAAGTGCAACTGGAGTGTTGCTACTCTGTCTGTTGTGATGGTAATCCAATATAAATTAATCTTCAAAAATTGCATAATGTACGGTCGAACAAGCAAACAAGCTTTACAGTTTAACCCACAAACTACATTGTAAAATGGTAACCAAATAGCTTGTTCGACTGTCCTATGACACAATGTACTAGAAGCTCCTCTGTGAGCTCACGGTCATACTAATTCCTTATCACCGAATTTTGCCGAAACGCGTACCTACTCTGGTTGACCTATACTTCTTTATTCACCGGTACGATGTCAAAACATAGGAGTGAGCTAATAATTATGTAAAAGTAAACTAAACTACTAAATTAAATATGAGTCTAGTTATTCGTATGTGTGATTAGTATTCTAAATGAGTGCCTATTCTATATTTAATTGGTGTCTTATCTGCATTCTCATTTTTTTTGTTCTTCACAAGACAATAATTTTTATGTGGTTGTCTTTAACTTATACTAATTTAATGTTGAAACTTAATACAAAAGAGAGATGACACTTTGTAACAAGGATAATAAAAACCAATTTGTAAAATACTAAGGTCCATATTCACCGAAAAGATAACGGTCTGAGTATCGTCATCTTTTTGGTGAACATGGACCTTAGCGACACCTAATATAATGCCTAATAGTAAAGCACTATTGAAATTTCAACTCTCAGAGCGCTTTATTTAGGCATTCATGTTGGTGTTACCTAAATTTAGTTAAACTTGTTAGTATAAACACTGCTTGAAACTGCCTTTTCTTAATTGTTTTTAGATGTATAATACACTCATTATTAGCAACTAGACTTGTACAGAGTAAAAATAAAATGCGTGCGTGAATAGACAGCTAAGCTGATAGTGCGAATTTCTGAACAAAATGGGTAAATTATTCACCAAGACTTGACGATGTTGGTAAGTGTCATCCTCTACAAATGTGTAACCTCTAAATCTATATTATGTATATTTTAAAGCCTGTTTCTCCTCTTCCAATTATGTCAATCAAATCCAATATGGCGTAAGTAATCAATGAGGCCGATTAAAAATAAACCTCATTGTTATAACCACAGGGTTTAGCACCTGGAGGTACAATCTAAACTTTAATGGCTTGAAAACAATCTGGCTTACTCGCTGCATAAGACTATATTATAAGTAATTCCACCAATAACATCGCAGTTTCAAAACCACGTTGCTAATTTGTGCCCGGGCACAAATTAGCAACGCGCCGTTACCGACCGGTCGGTAACAATATCCTCGCCCCCATTTTACATAGGACTTATTCTGCCTATTCCTTCCAGGGTTATAGGCGTGATGTTATGTTACTTTAAAACCTCATTGGTTCATCTGTGTATGACCTAGCCTTAGGCCAATAACGTGTCTTGTCATAAAAAATAGTATTTGTCACAGCAATATTATTGTAATCATGTGTCTAATCCACCTTTGACATAATTAGCTTTACGACTCAGCCATAATAAAGTAATGTTGATATAAAGCTTTTGCTATTAAAATACCTAAAATGCGCCATTTTTAAGGGGTCTGTTGACCACAGGACTAATTGAAACAAAAACAGTTAACGGATAGATTTGCAATAAATTCTTAGTGTTAGTTAGTCCTGTCATCCTGTGGTAAAGACCTATTTTACTTTATGAAGGAAAGTATAATAAAAAAAATGTATACTATAAAATTATAATGTACATGGTGTTTCGTTTTCTGCCTGTCAAATCTGACAGCTGTCATTGTCGACCTGCGGCAACCAAGGTAGCCTTTGATAAGTGAGTGACAAAGCCTACGTGCAATGTTGATAATTTATTCCACGCATTATTTACGATTTTAAATTCTAAATAACGTGATATACCCGGGCAAGGTGGAAAGGAAATGTAAAGTTTTACGAGAGGTTTCAATTATTAGAGATTGGGTTAAGTAGGCCACCTTGTCCGGACTTGTTTAGTAATTAATGATTATTCATTTTGCGTCCTATACGTTAGATAAATATTGCTTTTCGCTTGGATATATAAAGATATTTTCATATATAGCACACTTGTACATAATTTTAGTATAAGGTGTAAAAAATTGCTATTTGAAATATGTATAAATATAAACTAATTAGATAACCGAACGGTCTCCATGAAATGGACAGTTGAAATTTATAACTATTAATTGATTAAAGATATATAAATGTAATATTTATTGATGGAGCAATTGTTTACACCCTGTATTTATTTAGTTTTAGTCAAGTTGCGTTTTCGTCTATGATCGTTTACTTAATTTAGATAGTTTTATCAATATATTGTTTGTATGTCTTTATAATTTTAGGCTTTATAGAAAGGTTATTAAGGATTACTTTGGCCAATCCAACGCATCTTTGGTCGTCTCGTTGTGTAACATTGGCCACCGTTTCCTTTACTTAACAAAGTTAATGCCTTTTGCATTTTCTGTCAAAATCAAATATAAAACAATGAAAAATCGTATTTTATATTGTACGTTTTTCACAAAATTAAAGCAAAGTACATAAATAAATATCGTAAGTGTTTCTTTTTTTAATTATTTTGTTATTTGCCTAAAATTATAAAGATGATTATCGAAAATAAAATTTGTATAATTCCATATTATTAACGTTTTTGATTGTAACATGTTGACGGAACATCGTGATAATTTATATAGTTTAAGAGACAGCATAGTTAAAGCGCGCGTCATATTTGAATGGAAAATCTCTTGACACTTCCTCTGGAAAAAAATCAGCTTCATAAGATCGGCCTCATAACTTTTACTAACAAATAAAGTAAGTCAAATATGTAAAAAATCTAGCATTTAAATAGAATAAGATAACGTAATCAAAAAGTACTAAAGTGAATAAATAATTGTTTTACTAATCTAGCTCCTAGACTCGTCACATATTTGAACATGACGCGCCACTTGACGATGCTATCTCTTGTACTACAAAGATCTATTCTCGCGCTATTATGTGCAAGCGCATAATACTTGGTGACACATTAAAACTGGAAGAAAATCACAATCATTTTGACAGACGAAATACTGTTGAAATAGCTTCCATAGATTAATGCTATATTATTGCTTACACAAATAGATTTTGTCTGACTTTTTCAACCAATCCTGTCTAAGGCTTGCTACACACATACGGTCGGCAAAATCGAATGTCTGTATCACACCTTACTTGTAAGTTGTGATTGTCAGACTATATGGAGGTACTGAGAGCTTATATCGCAAATATACATTTAATAAATAGATAGTTTAATAATCAAGGACTTAGATAGCATCTAAATAATTTAATTTTAGTGAACAGGCAGCGGTTGCCACTTCCACTAACTTTCTATAGAGTATTTTTAGGTGACGTGATTTTTTTACAGAGTTTTAATGTGTTGCCAGTAAAAAAATAGGGTTGTCAAACAATGAACAATACGCGGTGTAGTCTAACGTAATCAACGATATTTTTATTTTATGTTTACGATAAGATTATTCATGTAAATATTAATACATATTTGAAATTGAAAAAAAAATATTAAAAGTCATTATTTTGATTTCAGCCTTTTATTTTTTGATGAACTTGCTATAGTTTATGTAAGGGTGGGGACGAGAGCAGCGGTGGCCCGGTGGTCGCGGCGTCAACCTACGTGCAGTGAGTCGTGGGTTCGAACCCAGGCAGGCGCATTAATTTGTGTACTTAATTTATTTCATCACCACTGCTCTCAAAAACGGTGAAGGAAAACATCGTGAGGAAACCGGCATGTCCTAGAAGCAAAAAATCGAACACATGTGACATCCACCAATCCGCACTGGGCCCGCCAAAATACGCGCTTTGACGTGGAGTTGCGGACACCTGGCCGTTGTACTATACAATACAAGGGTGGGGACTCTTGTCCTGTATCCCTATAATACCTATCATGATGTCTTTTTAATATACATACACCACACAGTACGACCTGCAAACGTTTTTTTGCAATTTGCAGGCCAGTGCCAGGTTGTATGTTGATTAAAATATTGTTTTTATTTTATTTATTTTTTTATTTGGCTCTTCAACAATGAGTACACTATTGCATATTTGCATACAATACAACCTTAAGTCTAAGTGCCCCATCACTTAAGAAGAGCACCACATGCTTGTTCGCGACTGAAAGACGCCGTATGTACTTACAGAATTATAGTCATCAAAATCAATGCTGCCATCAGAGTTCACATAGGTCTAGGAACGAATTTGACCTTGAAAAAGTAGCTCCTCGACCTTTATGATCTTGTGGGGTTGTATTGATGATTTTGATGATTATAATTCAGTAACTATTATGTCTTACAGTCGCGAACCATATTTAAATCAACATACAAGCTAGAACTGGCCCGCATAAACGTAAAGAATTTCTAGTTTCGCAAGCTGGTTGAAAACTGGACCACCGCCAACTTAATTTTCCATAAACTCACATTTGCAAAGGAGGTTATACAAACTATAGAACGTCACCTGCAACCGTGTACATAAAGGATGTAAAACAACTCTTAACGAAGACGAAAGGCACTTGTTCTCCCCGTCATTATGATCATTTTTTTGTTGTACACCATACCTGGGAACCTTCTAGTTACGGAGATATTGGTGGCCAAAGTTCCAACTTTTCGTCGTTTTTTATGAAATTCTAGATTTTTACTTTAAACACCTCCACGACCCCTGTACTATTCAATCCATCCATCAGCACAATGTTTTAAGTGCGTTAAGCCGGTTGCAGACCGAAAACTAAGCTATGCCAAGGCTAAACTAAGCTATGCCAAGCAAGATAGGCTAAGCTAAGCTAGAAATAAATAGCGTGCACACCAACAGCTAAGCCTAAGCTAACAATCGCTACTAAACGACCGTGCGTACAACAAAGAACACTGAACAGCACTGGCGAAGGATGTGCAAAGGGTGTGCAGGGTAGCGGGAGGGGCTTAGCTTAGCTCGTGTAGCTGCGCATCGGCATACACAACTAACTTAGCTTCGCATATTTTAGTTAGCTCACATAGCTTAGTTCGCATAGTTTGCGGTCTGCACACAAGTATGGAAAACTGCGTCAGCTATGCGAGCTAAGCTAAACTAACTTAGCTTAGCTCTTGGTCTGCAACCCGTATTTTACTGAGTTTTACAACAAAACATGATTTTTAACCCCAAAAAAAAACCCATGTAAACCACCTGATCACAAAGCCAAGCATTCTATACATCAAACTAAGTAACTTAACGCAAAAATTATTGCTGGGAAACGATTTTTTTTTTGGGGTGAAAAATCGTGTTTAGTGGTAGAACTCAATGTAACGCACTTAAAACATTGTGCTGATAGATGGATTGAATAGTTCGGGGGTAGTGAATATGTTAAGAGTCAAAATTTGACAAAAAAAACTTGTAAGTATTTAAAAAAAACTTGTTAAAAAGTTGTAACTTTGACCCTCTCATTTCTCCGTAACGAGAAGGTTCCCAGGTATGGTATAGAACAAAAAAATGATCGCAATGATGGGGAGAACAAGTGCCTTTCGGCTTCGTGAAGAGGTGTTTTACACCCTTTATACAGAGTGTAAACAGACTCATCACAAAGCCATCAACCAAGCATTGTGTACTTCAAACTAAGTTTTACGCAAAAGCTTTGTTTTTGAGGTGAATAATCATGTTTTGTGGTAGAACTCATTGTAACGCACTCAAAACACCGTGCTGATGGATGGTTGAATACTAAGGGGGTCATGGTGTTTAAAGATATTAAAAAACTTGGCAAAGGCTAAAAGTTGGAACTTTGACCTCCAATATATCAGTAACTAGAAGGCAACAAAAAAATGATCGCAATGACGGGGAGAACAAGTGCCTTCCGGCTTCGTTAAGAGGTGTTTTACACCCTTTATGGAGTACGCAAAAGAGTGAGGCTGGCGCAGGCCCGTGAAAATTCGCACAAGAAAAAAGAGGCCCGGCAACCAGCAGCGGGTGAGTTTGGGCTGTGGATGATGATGCTGATGAAGTAGACAGATTGGTTTCCTTATAGATATACTTATGCCTAATATGTTTACCTGCTGTATCTTGCTCTAATAAATCATTTTGTACAGCACAGATCTATTAATAGCACAAAAAAAAAACTTAAATTGCTCAAACAGTGTTCTATTAATAGCACTTCAAAACTTTCTTAAATAATGCTGTCTAAACACCTAAAATTGTTTCAACATCTAATTCATTGTTACCTACTATTTAAATTTCATTCTAAATGAATATTTTATTACATTTAAATAGATATTTATTAATCTCTGTTATATTGACAAACTAGCTAAAAAGGATACATTTTTGATAGCTCTATGCGATGTAGTAACATAACATCACGCCTACTTTATCCGAAGGGTAAGACAGAGATGTACCAAATAATAGACCCTCATTTCGTCAGTTATGTTCAAGTCCCATATAATAGGGGGCGAGCCTATTGCCGTCAACTGGGCTCTAATCCAGACTCCGTGGTAGGGGGCCTACTCCCTAACGCTTCCTCCGTATATTCAGATCTCTCCGCGTCTCTCTCACTCGCACTCATCTGCAGACGTGCGCGAGAGAGACGGATAGATCCGAATATACTGACGAAGCGTTAGCGAGTAGGACCTCAGCTACAGGAAAATGCCTGGGAATCGAACTCCGTGGTCTCATGCTCAGCTGTCGCGCTTGCTACCACTAGACACAAGAAGTCAGTTTTCGAAATGTGTCTTACACCTTTGCCTACCCTATTGACCAAAAATATGCGTGATATTATGACGTCATGTTTTCTTCCAAAGCGATTGATTACAAAAAGCAGTAGGTTACGTTGCACAGATTAGTAGGCTCTGGTGTTGCAAGACTTCAGACCTTGACCGGAGGAACTGGCCGTTCACCTCACGCATGTGGCAATACCATCCAACTTGTTATGTACGGAGGAGGGCAGGGATGTACCTGCTATTAGGTTGAATGGCGGAAATACCAGTTTGATGATATGGGTTATTTAATTATTATGGCGGTATTATGGTATTTGGGTCAAGTTCGATGGTATTCTCGAGTGTAGTTGCGCAAGTTTGACTGTAATTCATTTAAGTTTTTTTTTGTAAATGGTTCTTATTAACATAACATAACGTCTTCCCTAAAAGGGTAAGCCCTTCAGGGATTTACCATCGGTGTACCAAATAGTGCACCCCCATTTCGCTAGTTTTGTTTAAGGCGACTACTTGAGCTAAACACGTGTTTTAGGTAATGCCTTAAAGTATATGATTCACGGCAATAAACAAAACCAGAAAAATAAATGATAGTCTTCTGGATATATGCTAGTATGATAGTGTTTTAAAAAATTAATACAGTTAATTTGACTCGATAAAAAAAAATCACGAACTTATCTCTAAAAAAATTCATTCAAACCGACTTAAAAAAAAACAACAAAAAAATGGAAAAAGAACTTCTGGAGTCGGTGGCCTTTGTTTCATTGATTTTATTTTTTTGTCACCGACTTCAGAAGCTAAAGTAATTTTTTTTTTGTTTTTTTTTTAAGTCGTCTTAATTTTTTACAAAAAAGTTTTTATTTTTCACTTTTTTGTGGTTCACATGTGCTTGGTACACATGACAAGTGCATACCGTTACAATTACAGCAAGCCCAAACAGGACTAGGGTGCATTGTCTCATTATATGGAGTTCCGTGACTCTTGGCTTCATCATCAGATCTGAAGTAGAATGGTCTTATCAAACGCAAAATCGCTGTACGTTATCCTATAAAATTTGAAGAGTTCCCTCGATTTCGCCAAGATTCCATCATCAGATCCAGACTTGGTGGCTGTGGGACCATTTAGAAAGTATACCCTTTCCAACAAAAAGAATTTTTCAAATCGGATGGTAAACGACAGAGTTATGAGCGAACAAACATAAAAAATAGAAACATCCGAATTGAGAACCTCCTCCTTTTTTAGAAGTCGGAAAAAAACCCGCGATCATTCAGATTTTTTGGCAAATAATTTTACAAGCAATATATTAGCATTATAGTGTTTTAGGTTTTTAGTCCGATTAATAGATTTTTTGTAAATCGATCGAAACCACTCATTTCGCACCAGTTTGTAGTGCAAGCTGATTGGAACTTTATTCTAACAGTATTTCAAACGAAGTTTGAACCACTACAAATAGAGTTGCTAATTTAGCTGCTATAGTCGCCTTAAGTCGCACGTAATAGAGAGAGCCTATTGCTACCATTCGGGTACAAATCCAGACTTCGTGGGTGTTACTGAGAAATTCCTGATAGGAAACTCAATAACACAGCCCGAACCCGGAATTGAACCCAGGAGCTTATTCTCACCAGTCGTACTTGACCACTTGACCACTAGACTAACAAGACTGTCATAATTATGTTCTTCAGATTATAAGTAGATAACTAAAGAAACAACTAGGTGTGTATGGCTTAGAGGACTTTAGTAAGTATATTCCTTATACTTTTAAGACTGATTTGTGATAAATATCTAACATAGTGAACCCGTTTAAGGGGCCGGCGGAGCATGCGTAGTTCATACAAACGTAATACCAAAATAATATGAAAATCAAACATATTATTAAGACAGTGTGTTTTTGTTTAGATTGGATTACAGAATATCTAGGTTCCCAAATATATGTTATGAATGGGCACTGATTTAAACAAGAGTTATGATAAAAGAAATTTTTAATTCCTCATAATTATCTCGTCCTTATAACATTGTCCTTTCAAAATGTATATTTGGGACCATAGATATTCTGTAATCCAATCGAATTAAATACACACCACCTTAAGAATGTGTTTGATTTACAAATTATTTTGGTATTACGTTTGTATGAACTACGTATGCTCCGCCGGCCCCTTAAACGGGTTCACTATGTCAGATCGAAACACTATTCTTCGAAAATTGTTCGATCGATGACTATATACATCGAAGCATTGATAATGCCACGTTATGCTTGAACTACGCCTTTTTGGTTCGCTGTTACCTTACATCGAATTGTTTCTTTGACGTTAACAGATTCAGGAAGAAGTTACCGTTTATTTTCTGAATTACGAAAATAATGGGATTCCTTTTTATAAAGGATACCTGAATCCGAGCAGAGGCTGTTTTACCTATTAGCTAAGATAACCTAAATAAACCAGAAGTCAGCTTGACATTTCGCTGTGTAAGCCTGAACCTTCATGTAAAGAGATTTCAGCCATCATTGTTATAAAAAGAAGAAACCGGTAAAGCTGGAATCAACAGTGATGACCACAAAAATCCGCCGAGTAAGAGAAGTCAACGAGTCCCGGAGAAGCGATTCAACTGTCTTGGAACCCACAACGAAGTTTATCAGAAAACAACAGCCGGAAAGAATGAAAGCAATCTATGCACCCCATCAGAATTAGCTAGAATATAATGGTGTAACAAAAAAAAAGCGCCAGCTACGAGTATGCTGCAAGCCACATTAATGTCCCGTTCCTGCGCAACGATTATCTAGGTGGGTATATGTTTAAATATATGCAATATCCCAAAATATTCCAAAATCAATGACATGTTATTGCGCATTCTATAACCAGTCACGTTAACACATCTCGTACTGTTTAGCAACTCACACTTGACCGAATGAAAATCCTCGGCGATGTCACTTAACAGAGAACTGCAAAAGGTCGACTTAAATAAGTAGGTACTTGTATTTGGTCACCCCTTAGACAGGTAAATTCTTCTTTACCTACTTCAAAATTTGTTGAGAGTGCTCTTTGGTACCTATATTCCACCATGAGACTGGTCCAAAGCCAGTGATAAAGCTGTCGAGGTGTCAGATATCAGGCAGTGTTCTTTAAGCTTGAATAAAATGGACATGTTGAATTAGACCCGTCTGACCAAGAACATGCCAGATGACCTCTTTCTTTATTGTCGTATTGTAGGTACTTGTGCGATACATATCGGGGTAGGTCTGTATACATTAACAAACCTTCAGGCTCAGAAAGACCCTAAACGACCGTACTACTTAAAACAGTCCTGTTTTAATATCTCTATCTCTACTTCGTTTGCCCACTTCTAGAGGATAAAGTCGTATCCATCCAGCTGCTCACGATTGGTTTTACCGAGTCATAACTTCATAGAATATGTTAAAGCTTGGTTTTCTGCATCTCCACACAGTATGGCACAATGTAACCGAGATGATCTGTCGTAACGCAGAGAAGGGCGGCGCACGCGCATTGCCCAAGTGCGCGGGAGTCGACTCGAGACTGCGCGCGCGCACGGTGTGTGTCGATATGTGGCGCCTGTGGTTCCTCGCGTGTTTCTGTTCCGTGCTCGCCAGTGTTGTTGATATCAATGGTGAGTTTTGTGTATGAAGTTAATAAAATAAATATATTTTAAAAAAAATCATTTATTTGTAAATGAAAATTTTTAAAAAGTACATCACTCTGGTGAAATGTGTGTGTACCTTCTCTTACTCCACCTCTGCTTAATCTATTTTAGTAAAATAATAGCTTTAATGAGTATAAACCGATCCAGTCATATTATGGTATGGTAGAGGAAGAGTACTTACAAAAAAAAAGTTCGAGTAAAATAATTCTCAAGAAGCAACTAGGCAATTTATAAAGAAAAAGAACAACTAATCTGAGTTTCAACCCTGTATCCTAGACTAGTAGTCACAAAAAGGAAAAGATACATAGGTACTCAATAGTTTCATGGTTGCTAGTTTGTGTGCTCGGTATAAAGGTTTATTCGCTTTCGGCTGCAAAACGTACCCATAGTTTAGTGGTTGTGGTGGTGGCTGGCCAAAGCCTGATGTAAAGTTCTTTTTTCAATTCTTAGAGAAGAGGAATTACCATCATCAGAGATATTTTACAGTCAATCCAGTGAGATTGAATAAAAATCGCCGTCATCTAACCTCCGTGGACGAAAGGAGGGCCTTTTCTTGAAAGGATCCCAAAAGGAAATCTGTTGCAGTATTTATTACAAGCATGTAGGTAGTGTAGGTACCCCCTAATACCTATCTACAGAAGTCTTTAGCGGCACGTAAAGAAAGAAATACGATCAGCAGCACAAACAAATAATATTCTATTATGTTCAAAACAGCAGAAGGTTAAAAATAAAATGGTCCCTTATGAAAATCTTCTCGACAACACACCTCTACACTAGAAAATGACTAAATTCACTACTTGTCAAAATCAATAAAAACGTAGCTATGGACTATCTGACCATCAAGCAGTCCCTTTAGCGGTCAAGGTGGCTACAGCAATTAATACTATTGGCCTACAAGTAATTGTTCCCAGTTAGGGTGAGGGCACGTGACTTGAGTATGTGATCGCACTCACCATACAGTCAACTCTGGGCTATGAAAAAAATTGTGTATACCCATAGATATGCACGTAGGCATTGGGTTAATTACTATAAATATCTGGATGCCCAAGCTATGCACGGTGGCGGTGCAAGCTAGATCGAGTTATCGCCCCCGAAACCCCTGCATAGGTACTACATGAAAATCGTTGGAGACGTTTCCGAGATTCAGATTATATTTATAAGAATTGCTCGTTTAAAGGTTTATTATATAGATAGATAGATTAATATCAAGTGAGATACGTAGGGCCCCTTTGAGAGAAACTCGAATTCGGTTAGACATGTACCTTATATACAACTCTGCTCTCATTTCATCATGTTTATGTGTAAAGTAATCCCTACTCTGGGCACTCCTTATGGAAGCACGACACAATAACAGTTATCTGGCCCGGAGAATGGAAACTGTCCATGTTCAGTAGTTACATCTTGATACCACGGGTAACCCCAGCATCAACCCTTCTTTTTTTGGAGAGTGCCTGTTCATGTAAAGCATCTGTTAGGTTAAAATAGCAGGTTGTCGTGACCAGGCAATGATGCCTTGACAGTAAGGCTTCCGGGCAGTGCGAAAAATATTAATTAGGTGACTACATGCTAAGAGCATCCCCTGCGGAGTACGGACGTCGGTTTAGGACGTCCCTGGGGAAGGATAACAAATGACAGGCTGGACCAGATCAGATAGGGAGTGCTTGCGCCTTACAGCTATCTATACATCATTAGAACCATGGTCATCATCTTCTATCTATTTATAGACACGGTGTTCGCGACCCTGCCGCCCCTGTACGGGCTGGATGACTGGGGACAGTGCCGACGCGCGGGCGATGTGTACTGCATCGTGGATGCAGCACTGTACTCCCGTGAGCCCTCGCCTGATATGAAGCTATTACAGGTATGTCATGTGTTACTCCCACCCTTGTTCTACTGGACGACTCTACTCCTATAAGTGACAGGCTGTGACAGTAGCTGCAGAGAAAACAAACGAACGAACTTGCGTTATAGAGCTTGCAACGTGATGGTAGTTTATCAGGCTATATAATATGTAGTCCTTTTAGGGATTTTGTTCATTAGTTAGTACAAAAACCTGTGAAACGATCTTTAGGTATTTTAAACAGTAGGTCTTTGGACCGTATTAATATCGAAAATAGTTAGGATAAACTAAGTCCTCCGACGCGTCTGTCTGTCAGCTCGCTAAACTACTGCACCAATTTCATGCTGTTTTCACCAATGGATAGAGTGGTTCTCGAGGAAAGTTTTAGTATATAATTTGTACCCATGCGAAGCTCCGGACATCAGCTCGTAAATAAATGAAAATATTTTTAGTAATAATTGTAAGTTACTAAGCTAAAGACGAATTAGGTTTTCTCTGTGACAAAAATATTTATTGTATACTATTTATTTATTACGTACACTTATAAATGCCCATTTAATATAATAACATTATTTCTTTACTACCTACTACCCTCATCCGTGTGTCACTGCGGGGGGCCTACTGAAAACCAGCGCTGAGTGTTTTACACCCACGGCATGTTCAGCGCAGTTGAGCTGTTTTAATTAATTGTTAAGCTGTTTGTTGTAATCTATATGTATGTGATGCTCTTTGTGTTGTGCTGTCCATTAGCGAATAAATGATTATTCTATTCTATTCTTATTAATAAGAGAACCACCCATAGTAAATAGCCATAATAACTAGAACATTGAAGTCTATGAAATTGCAAATTCTTGCAAGTACTTGGGATCTTTTCTCACGTTTTGCTCGCTTAAAAACGTGAACGGATGATAATAAGCTCAACCCTTAAAGGCTGCCCGCAAAGAAAGTGTTACATGTACGTTAGCAGTGGAAGTAGTCAGGGACATTCTTGGTGTAGTAAGTCTGGCTTCTGGTAAAGGATTTCGGATGTCCTGCCGCAAACGGTTGTCTATTGTTTGCCCGAAGATTATATGCCATAATCATCATTTTCCCGAATTTCATTTACCCGAATTTCATTTGCCCGAATGTTCCAATTGCCCTAAAAGACATATGACATACTTTTAATTGCCCGAATTTTAGATACCATAAGATACGAATGCCATAAGTATTGTTTGCCTTATTTTTATGTGCCATAATAATTATTAGACATAATATTTAAATGGCATAACAAATATATTTATTCTGTGCATGGTTTTTTTTCTGTGCATTGTTGATGGTGGGCTAGGTCGACGGAGCCCCGCTTCGCGGGGCTCCTACTTCTGTGTGGTTTATAAAAAAATAACCACGAAGGGGATGGCGGGGTCTATTCGCTCGCTTCGCTCGCTCACACGACCCCGCCATCCCCTTCTAACCTAACCTGTCCGAGTCGGGGTGCCCTAAAGTCCCAATTGCATCCAATTTCTCTTGATATAAACAACCGTTACACACCCGATGTCGATGGCAAATTATGTTATGGTATATCATAATTATGGCATGTGATAATTAGGGCATGTGATAATTAGGGCTTACAATGATTATGACAAATGATGTTATGGTAAGTGACTTTATGGGAAACAATGATTCTGGCACGTGACTAATATGGCAAATGAGAGTAGGGCAAATGAATATTATGACATATGATATTATGGCTGTTGACTATTATGGCAAATGATATTAGGGCAAATAAAATTCGGGTAAACGGCGGTATACCGCAGCAAACATATGTGTTACGTGAAACGTGACGTGCCTTAAAACAGATTCTAGTTAACACGTATTTCTATATACTGTGTATACGTAGATTAAGTAAATAAACATTAGGAACTAGACTAAGTGACAATTGCTTTAAAAGCATTTTGTATTTCCAAAAGAGAAGTGCCGCTAGTTTTTTCAATTCCATAATTTTCTATTATCGTTATGGCTAACACCACTATGCCTTGCCTTATCCCTCGTTATCGATCATGTGAGGTGAAAAGCACCGGTAAAACCAGCTTGAAAATATGTTCAATTTAAAGGTATTTAAAATGCAAAAGTGTAGTGAATTAGATGTAGAGTTATATATCCTAACGTTCAGTAGGATTAACCAAATAAAGTACTAAACTTAACACCACAAGCTTCTTTTACACAAAACCCAGTAAGCGAGACCCGAAAGTTTTTTATAGCTTAAATGTACGGTGAAGATTGTTTCATAAATTGTATCTCTAAGGTCCATGTTCACCAAAAAGATGACGCTCTGATTATCTAAAATCAGCTGTTTAAAACACATTTATGTATGGGAACATGTCACAGTGACAGCTGTTTTTAGATAATCACACTGTTATCTTTTCGGTGAACATGGACCTAAACATAGAGCAGAGCTACGAAAGTAAGTAAAATAATTTAAGTTTCATAATTTTAGATATAAATTAGTATTTAGAATAGTCCTGGGTTTGGTTAATGTTAAAACACTAATTCCACGGTACCTATTTGAACCAGCAATCAGTATAGTTTGAAAGGCAGTGCCGGCGCCGGTGAAATTACAAACTCACGAGACAGTTTCAACTTAATCTCTAAGGTCAGTAACATTAGTGTTGCAAGTTGTGTGTAGATTATTGATCAGCCTAACTTCACCTTGTGCTAGACTGGTAAAAAATCCAAGTATCCTCAAATAAATAGGTCCTGTGTGAATACCTCAAGGCGAACTGCATTTTGTTGCCATTCTAAATTAACGCTAAGCACATATTATTTTAAATAGAATAAATGTTTAAACAATTATCGTTAAAGTTGCAGGCTCGCGACGAACATAAACAATTTTACTAACTATTCTTAGAAAATAAGCCTTTAAGACTTCAAGTATTCTTGACTCCTGTCTATGTATGTCTGTCTATACATAGCTAGATATATAACCTCATAGGCACCTATTAGTATCGATTTATCATTTGCCTAGCACAAAACTTAGGTCCGTGACATAAGATTCCAAAATTCTAAATCTAGGTAACTAGGCATTTTGCATTTAGTACTTACCAATTTACTGGGCCAGTTTTGAGCGTGGGAACTTGGTGAACTTCTGTTGTAGTATTGATTCATAAATTCATCGTTAATCTATCTTATATAGTGGTTATTCTATCATCCGAGATGGCTAGCGTACCTACAGATACATGAGATGTGGAACAAACTGTACCGCATCCTTATAATTTTCAGAAGACACTTTTGTGTTATTAAACATATACAGGGTGTAAACCACCTCATCACAAAGCCGTTAACCAAGCATTCTGTACATAAAACTAAGTAACTTTACGTAAAAATTATTGCTGGGAAACAACTTTCTTTTTTGAGGTTATAAATCACGTTTTGTTGTAGAACTCAATATAACGCACTTAAACCATTGTGCTGATGAATGTATTGAATAGTACGGGGATCGTGGAGGTGATAAGAATAGTAAAAATCTAACAAAAAAAACTTGTATTTAAAAAAAAAATCTTGTCAAAAAGTTGTAACTTTGACCCCCCATATCTCCGTAACTAGAAGGTTCCCAGTTATGGTGTAGAACAAAAAAAAAAATCGTAATAATGGGGAGAACAAGTGCCTTTCGGCTTCGTGAAGAGGTGTTCTACACCCTTTATAATAAGAAATGCCTGGGAAAACCACATACAATCATCTGCCTAGCCTTATCACAACTATGTCGGGGTTGGCTTCCAGTCTAAGCGGGTGCAGCTGAATACCAGTATTTTACATGGAACAACGGCCTATCTGACCTCCACAACCCAGTTAGTACTGGGTAATACGATAACCCTTGGTAAGACTGGTTGTCAGTCTTTTTGGGCCACTGACTACCTGTAACGACTGTCAAAGATCTACAAATTACAGCCGGGACTAACTGTTCAACGTGTTTTCTGAGACACATAAGTAACTCGGTATGTAAGGGTGGTCACCCATCCACAGATCAACCTAGGCAAGCACGGCTTAACCTAAAGATCGACCCGAGTGGCTGTTATAATTTAGCCACGAACTCTTTCAAAAACCACATACAATTGTGATCATCTAATTTGAATCTGGATAACAAATTCAAATGAATTTATTGTTTGTCTTTGGTGTAATATTAGTTTTTAGGATTATAACTTATAGCTGGCCCACGCAACTTCGTCTGCGTCACATAAGAGAGAAAAACGAAAGGAAAAAAACGTCCCCGTTTTTGCAATATTTTTTATTCCTGCTCCGCTCCTAATGATTGTAGCGTGATGTTATATAGCCTAAAGCCTTCCTCGATAAATGGATTATCCAACACAAAAAGAATTTTTCAATTCGAGCTGGTAGTTCCTGAGATTAGCGCGTTCAACCAAACAAACAAACAAACAAACTCTTCTGCTTTATAATTATTATATTATTATATAGAGTATATAGATATATAGATAGGCTCGCTGTAACATACTTATAAGGTGTGCAATATTTAGTGCAGGCTCAATAATCTACGTACAATCATATAATGATGTGATGTTTATTTTTGTGCAGCAAAACCAAAGATTGCCACATAAGGGAAAATCGGCTTTTAAACACGTTCATTGCTCCATACGATGCCCTACACAGTATATAAGTACCTACGAGTACCTCTATGTAGATACATGTCCCAGTTACTGTCGCTAACGACTTCATTATTTTATATTATGGTTGCAAACAATAAGCTTTTGATTGGACACCTTGGCCTCAACACTTCAATCTGCGGTTCATTATATTATTGTTATTACGTGTATTATTTGTTCGGAATGTACAAATTAAATAATTATATTTGCATTAGGAACTTTATTTTTATTTTTATCTATTCACCTTCGGGAAATGTTACTTCAGTAGTATGAAAGAAATAGTACAGACAGCAAAAAAACACTAAAAAGTATAAAACAGAGTCACCGGTTTCCGAAAGTAAAGGTAACAACCCTTATTTTAGAGTTTTTAGGCCTGAATTCTTGTCGCGCTGACGGTCGGTTGCGTACGGTTGGTCGTGACGTAAGCGAAAATAAAATTTTTTTTGAACGTCAGTGTTTGTTTTTTTTTGTCTCAGATCGCCACTTCAACTCACTTAAAATATGTAAAATAAAAAACCTACCCTTTTTTTTGGAAAGTTGCGTCAGAATATAGGGTGTAAACCACTTGATCACGAAGCCGTCAACCAAGCATTCTGTACACAAAAATTATTGCAGGGAAACAACTTTTTTTGGGGTGAAAAATCACGTTTTGTGGTATAACTCAATGTAACGCACTCAAAACATTGTGCGGGTGAATAGTAAAGGGGTTCGTGGAGGTACTTAAAGTAAAAATCTTGTGAAAAAGTTGTAACTTTGACCCCCAATATCTCCGTAACCAGAAGGTTCCCAGGTATGGTGTACAACAAAAAAAATATCGCAATGACGGGGAGAACAAGAGCCTGTCGGCTTCGTTAAGAGGTGTTTTACACCCTTTATATTTATACATTTATTGACGATAGAATCAGAGAGCGCGTTGATGTCTTTTGTTCTTATAGCTAAATTGACTGAAACGTCAAACCTTATTTTTTTTCTGAATTATAAATAAATATCGCTGGAAATTAACACACAGCGCCACCTAGTGCCACACAAAGCAAAGCTTGTGTCGTGGACACAAGACAGTTGATATACTACATATATTCTTTTTTTTTTGTAAATACATAATTATTATACATATAAACATCCATGATTCGGAAACAAATGTCAATGCTCATCACACAAACATTTGCTCCTACCGGGATTCGAACCCAGGACCCTAAGAACGTAAGGCAGCGTCACTACCACTACGCCATTCGAGTCGTCATGCCATTTTGACTAAGCAGAGAAGTCACTGAGAAAACACTATTATAAACACTTATTGTTGGCCCATTTCTGCATAAAATTGACAATTGTTTACGGAAGTACAAGTTATAACACCATATAAAAAGCAAAAAAATGCATTATGCCACACGCATCGTCTCATCTGCCTCTTAACAAGTCTGAATCAGTCACAACACGTCTTTATGTGTTGACTGCAGTAGTCAATGTAGGCTTATAGCAAAGAGGTATTTCCTTGATACATTGCAATATAAATTATATAACGTATTCCCTGCACACACGTACACAAGTCCGGCAAGAATTATACAAACTATGTATGTAACAGTAACCTATCTTTACTCGTATTCTCTTTAGTGACATAACCTTTTAAGGCTCTTGGCTCCAAACACTAGTTAAACACCTATTTAGTATGGGTACCAGTGTCCTTCTTGTGCCAGTAACCGATGTTATAACATGCGGTCACCAAGCTCACGTGATGTTTTGACGTGAGTGTATTTTTCAAGGAGCTTAAGCGAAAAGTGATGTGAACTGATGTGATATAATCCAGTTCAGATTTCCCTTAATGTGTGAAAGATTTAAATTGGTTGTTTTATTATTCTTGTCCTGAGCGCCAATGAGAGATTTTCTTATTCAACTCTTCCCTAGTCGCTGGATAGATGGCGTTGGTCTGACTACGTTACTACAAGGAACAGAATGTCACATAATTGCACTTGAACCTAATGATAATATTCGGAAGCTTATGCAAACGAAAGTGTCAGTCAACGAGCGTATGTGACGTGTGTTTTTTTCAAGCGTTTTGGCTTTGGCACCCAGTAACGTAGTCGGATCAACGCCATCTATCGAGTTCACGGAAACTATTTATTTTTAATTCTCAAAAAGAAAACCTGCCAGGGTGGAAATTCTAGCAATCTGTGATTATATTTTGGACAACAATGGTATTTGAAGGAATTCACAACATCTGCCTACCATTTCTCAACTTTGTTGGGTCGGCTTCCAGTATAACTGGATGCAATTGAATACTAGTAATTTAAATAGAGTTACTGCCTATTTGACCAGTTTGAGCATGGTGGCGCCACTGTCACTTCGTCAACAACAGCTCCGTATTAAATAATTATTAAAAATAGTTTTTGTACAAGTTCAGTGCTTTGAAGTGGTTAATTAGTGAAAGTGTACTACAAAGCTCAAATGGAAATGTTATCTAGTGAAAATATTCAAAAACAATCAAGTTATTAACGAATAAAAGCCAGACGCTATAAACTTAAAAGAAAACTGTAATTTTAAGTGAATTATCGTTCTAAGTGACTTACATCTACTCCGTGCCCAAACTCTCAAAAAAAGTCACAGAAGAAAACAAGAAAAACGCAACTATTTTTGAAAAAACAAGATGCGGTTAATGCTTCTACGATAGGACTAGATAGTACAACAACACAGGAGCAAGAAAGTGATGACCATTCTTCGATCCCCATAAAAAGAAAACTGTGCATTGTCAGTGCCAATAAAAATAACAAAGTCTTGTCCACAGCTCAAGAGACATTTAAAAACTTTCAAGTATGTCACTATGTGACTCCGAATTGTGGCTTACTTACACTTATTAAAGACTTACATAAAAAACTAATTGATTATTCTATGAAAGACTATTGTGTTGTTTTAATTGGAGAAAAAGACTTTTTACATACAGAAAATTATGTTAATATCATCATGGAACTGAGGGAGACATTGATGATAGTACAGAATACGAATATAATCTTATGTGCTCCTACTTTTAAATTAAGTGACTACTCGACAATGTTTAATTGGCGTATTGAGACGTTTAATAATTTATTACATCTAGACTTACAAACATATAACTACGCAACTGCATTTGATTCTAATTTAAATCTTTTATATGACTTTACCATGTTCTCAAAATTCAATAGAAAAATTAATGACTGCGGTATGCGTAATATCTTTCAAAATTTATTGTTAACCATAACAGAGACATCATCGACCCAATGTGAATATTCTGCAGATGAAAATATTATGTGTGATCAAGAAAGGTTTTTTCGTGTATAAAAATATTACTATTCTGCATCAAAATATAAATGGTCTCTTGAACAAATCTCATATATTTACTGTCGCACTTAATGAACTATACAAATCAGAAAAAAATATTGATGTATTGTGTTTTTCGGAGCACAATATGATATCATCTGATGTTAACTTGTTGCATATTCCTAATTTTGAACTTGCTACACATTACACTCGGAAATCCCGACATGGAGGTACATGTATAATGATACGAAATGGAATAAAGTATAGAGCTTTGGAGTCGGTGGAAAAGTACTGTGTTTCTAATATAATTGAATGTTGTGCAGTAGAACTCACCGACCACAACATCATTGTAATGTGCGTCTATAGGAGTCCACTTAGTAGGGACATAAAAAGTAAACTTGATATATTTTTCAATAACCTAAATATTCTCCTCAAATCTTTTTCATTACACAATAACAAAAAACTTATTCTGTGCGGTGATTTCAACATTGATCTTTTAAAAAGGACCACATGTTTAGAGCAATTTAAATCTCTTATTACGGGTTACAATCTCAAATTTGAAATAAAGGTTCCAACGCGATTAAGCAGTGGGACTTGCATAGATAACATAATTCACAATGTACGAGGATCAAAAGGAGAAGTCTTAGAGCTGGCGGTATCCGATCATACGGCACAACTGTTACAATGTCCAGTTAGACGAACATGCATCTTAAATGACTGGTTTTCAAATAAACGAGATTACTCAAAAGAAAATATTCAGAAATTCATAGACAGCATCAAAGCAATCACTTTTGCTGACGTATACGAGGAAACGGACCCCGCTAAGGCTTTCAAATTATTCTATGACCTGTTTAAGTTGCTTTACGATTTATGCTTTCCAAGTGTAAAAGTACGGATATCGACTAAACAAAAAGCAAAATGGATTAGTCATGGCATTAGGATTTGCAGTAAAAGAAAAAGAGAATTGCTGTGGAAATACCGGTTACTACCAAATAAGCAAAATAAAACAAACCTTAAAAAGCTTTCAAATCGGCTCAAGAAAGTAGTAAACCTCACACAGAGAGCTCATAATAATCGTTATATACAATCATCTCAGAATATATGTAAAGCGACATGGAAAGTAATAAATAAAAATAATAATAAACATAATTTGCCAGGGGAAACCATAACAAAAATAAAATATAATGACAAAATGTTAAATAATCCACTTGAAATTGCACAAGCTTTTAATGATTACTTTGTAGATCAAATAAAGCCAGTAACTAAATCAGACATTAATAGTAATAAACATAAAATATGCAGTAACATTACTTCCATGTTTATGTCGCCTACAGTACCTCAAGAAATTCATCAAATTATTATGTCACTAAAGAATACGTCTAGCACTGGGTATGACGATATAAGAACAAATATTATAAAACAGGTATCTACAATAATTTCTCCTGTGTTGAGTCATCTCATCAATATGTGCATATACCATGGCTACTTTCCAGAGGAATTAAAAATAACAATTATAAAACCTCTCTTCAAGAAAGATAACAGAGAAGATATGTCTTGTTACAGACCTCTAGCGTTAGTACCGATTTTTTCAAAAGTATTCGAAAAAGCAATATATAATCAACTTACTTCATACTTTGAAAAAAATTGCCTTTTCGTTGATAACCAGAAAGGTTTTAGGAAAAACAGATCCATTGACATGGCCATCTACGATTTTTTACAAATGGTTACCAGTAGAGTGGATAAGAGGCTACCAACTCTAGCACTTTATATGGACATGTCAAAAGCTTTTGATCGCGTAGACCATACATTACTAATAAATAAACTTAACGCCTACGGAATAAGAGGTAATATATCAAATCTAATAAAATCGTATCTATCTGATAGACAACAAATAACGTCCATAAGTAGAATTTCAAAAAAAAACGAAACAGCATATAAATCCAGCCAAAGAGCGGTGAATTATGGAGTACCACAAGGTAGTGTACTCGGACCGCCCCTATTTATTATTTATATTAATGACTTTCCAACAGCATCAACATATCCTATGACAATGTTTGCAGATGACAGCACTTTACTTTTTAATAGTGACGAGGTAAGTACATTGGAGTCTGAGATTAATTCTACTTTACTATCAGTTGTGAATTGGCTGCAGAATAATAATTTAATTATAAATCTTGATAAAACAGTATTAATGACATTTCAACAAAGAATAAATTACAATCTGGACTTAAGTATTAAATACAAAGACAAAACTATTAATGAAGCAAATGTGACTAAATTCCTTGGACTAAACATAGAAAACACTTTAAAATGGAATTCCCAAATTGACAAAGTATGCAGTAAGCTAAACCAACATTCCTATGCTTTGCACATGTTAAGTAAAACGGCCAATCGAGCAACAGTCTTAACGGCGTATCATGGCCTAGTAGCTTCAACATTGAGATACGGAATTATATTTTGGGGCAATGCCACGGGTAAAGATATGGTATTTAAGTGCCAAAAAAGATGCATAAGAGCTATTCATAATTTGCAGACAACAGACAGCTGCAAACCGTTTTTTAAAAATGCAAAAATATTAACTATGCCGTCGTTATATATCTATGAAACGTCTATGTTCGTGAAAAATAATTTACATAAATTTCCTCGAGTAACTAGTCAGCGCCGCTGTGATCGGTTACAAACAGTCGGATCTAGTACTGCACTATACAGAAACAGTATTTTTGTAATGGCTCCAAAGGTCTATAATAAAATACCAAAATATATAAGAAGTGAAGATAATGTCCGCAAATTCAAGAGTAAATTGTATTCATTCCTAATAGATAAGACATATTACTCTATAGAAGAATTCTTAAATGATAAAATATGACATTACAAGCCCTCTAATATTATTGACTTTATTTTCTTTATTAATAATATATTTCATTGACATTTTCTCCAATATTACAAAATACATTAATGGCTTTCTTTAGAATTTACCGTTGACATGCATGAATAATAAATTATAATTGTTTCATAATTAATTAATAATACCTATTTTGAAATCTCATTATTTGACTTTGTATTGTATAGATCCAGAGTTATTATTACAAATATTTGTACACCAATTTCATTGGTAGGACACAGAGCTCAACTAAAATGTATGAATAAGACCTTATTTTAATACCTGTGTTTCACAAATAAAGATGATTTGATTTGATTGATTTGATTTGATTAACCCAGTTAGTGCTACCCCTACCCATTGATAAGACTGGTCGTCAGACTTTCGAGCCACTGACTACCTGTAACGACTGAGAAACAAAGATCTATAAATGACAGTTTGAACCAAGCAACGGCTTGACGTGATTTTTGAGGCACGGAAACTCGGTATGTGATGGGATACCTATCCGTAGACCAACCTAGATTGACCCTAGCGGTTGTTATTATTTAGCCACGAGGTCCTCTCTATCTTTAGACAACAACTACCATAAAATACCTTTGAAATATTCTAGGCAATTCGTCCCTTGACTAACTTAAAAATACGAACGAAGAAATCGTTGTCATAAGAATTGCTGTAAAATCTCAAGGTCCTAGACAAAGTGGTCTAAGCTGTGTGTTGTCTGTTAATAAGTATTTTCTATCGTTTTTGTATTATGTAGATACTAGCTGACCCACGCAACTTCGTCTGCGTCACATAAGAGAGAAAAACGAAAGGAAAAAAAACCCCGTTTTTGCAACATTTTTCATTGCAGCTCCGCTCCTATTGGTCATAGCGTGATGTTATATAGCCTATAGCCTTCCTCGATAAATGGACTATCTAACGCAAAAATATTTTTTCAATTCGAGCCGGTAGTTCCTGAGATTAGCGCGTTCACCCAAACAAACAAACAAACTCTTCTGCTTTATAATATTATATATAGTAAATATAGTATAGATGTATGTTATTGTTGTAAGGTGCATGCCAAGCCCAACACGAACAAAGTTCATAGCCCTGACAGACATACACACCTGCAAACACACGCACGTTGCAACCGCGACGAACTTATGTTTGTCGAAACATTTCGCAGCTCGTTTCAACAAATGTAAATGCGTTGCAAAGGTCATGATTGTGTACATAGCCAGCCGGCTTACTGACTGTTTCGTTCACTGACGAGATCGTGTGGAAATTAAACCTGATCTATCACAACAAATGCCTTTAGCCATTTAAATAAGTTCACAACATTCTCTGAATAGGGCTAGCAGAACTCAAAAGGTCGCTTATTTTTGCTGTAAATAATAAGCTTGAGTGTGTGTTTTTACAGTAAAAATAAGCTTAAGGATAGGTTTGGGTGCATGGTATGCCAATCATTTATTATTGCTTGCTTACAAGTGCATATGCATGCGGATGGGAGGGCGTTACTGGATCCTACATACAGTCCTGATCCTGCAGCATCTTTTGCACGGAATTAAAACTAAACATTTGGTACGGTAAGACCTTGCGACTAAATAATCACAGCCGCTCGGACCGACCGTTAGGTTAAGCCGTGCTTGCCTAGGTTGGTCTGTGGATCGGTGACCATCCTTACATACCGAGTTTCCTCCGTGCCTCAAAAAGCACGTTAAGCCGTTGGTTTTCGATCTTTGACAGTCGTTACAGGAAGTCAGTGGCCCAAAAAGTCTGACAACCAGTCTTACCAAGTGGGCTCATTATAACCCAGCCTAGTTCTAACTGGGTTGTGGAGGGCAGATAGGCAGTTGCTCCATGTAAAATACTGGTATTCAGCTGCATCCAGTTAGACTGGAAGCCGATCCCAACATAGTTGGGATAAGGCTAGGCGGATGATGAGTGTCACCTAAAAAAAAAAATTAATTGTTTGTCTGTCTGTGTTTATTTCGGCTAATCTTCAAAACGGTTTAATTGGATCGATTTTGACGGGAATTTTATTGGCAGATTGCTGGTATTATAAGAAGTAACTTAGGAATATAGGTTCAAATAGGAAAGTAAAACTTTATTATTATTTCTTGCGGATGAAAATCGCGGGCAACAGCCAGTCTAAAGTAAAAGTATTTGCGCGTGAGTGCACGATCAAGTGGTTTAAATTACTTATACTGCTTAGAAGGTTATCTTTTGTAAGTTCTTTCATTTCAAAGACAATTACCAACTAAATGATAATTATTATAAAATAAAGGTTATCTCATATTATTTCGTCAACATGTCCTTCTTCTTGAGAAAGTAATAAGCTTGAGTTGTTTGGGTTCACCGGTCTGAGTGTCGACACATCTGATTGTGTCCCAAGGTCACTACGACTTGTGTTGGTTTAGCGCATGTGTCGAATGTTACTATAAATAATTTAATTAGTTAGAGCGACTACTGAGCATTAGGTCCTGGGTTCGATTCCCAGGTTGGGCAAAGTCGCGGGCCTGTGGATGATGAGCTATGGGCTAGCTCACCCCCCGTCCGTCTTACGACGACAGGCCGTGCCGACGACGGCGCGTTCGTGTTCCACGCGCGTCTCAAAGAAATGTCAGCACATTGAAGGGGCCTGCAAGGTCTGAAGCCTGCCGGGGCTGCGGGACTGTTCGAAAGAGATACCGTGGCCCCGGAACATAAAGGGCGAGGAAGGAACATGGATGGGTTTTAGTCAGTAAAGTCTTACACTCCGTCCGGCTCCGCCCAGAGAGGGAGAAGTCATTTGCTGATTTCCCATCAAATGGTATCGGGTTTTTATCAGGAATTTAGGTAGCAACCACGGAGTCTGGATATATGCCCAGTTGATGGCAATTAGCTCGCTCCCTTTTACATGAGACTTAAACATAACTGGCGAAATGTGGGTGTACTATTAGATACACAACTGCCAAACCCTTCGGGGGTTACAAGCGTGATGTTTTGACATGTTCTGGTTCGATCTTGGGCTAGTGGTGTAAGATCCATGTTCACCGCAAAGATAACGGTCTGATTATCTAAATACAACGGTTTAAAGGATACGTACCCCTTCAAAAATGTGTTTTAAACAGCTGTTTTTAGATAATCAGACCGTCGTCTTTTTGGTGAATATGGACCTAAGTGGAATAATGATGATTGATGAGCATGGGTGCAACACAATGGGGTTTCATGCCGTTTCTTCTGCAAAAGAAAATTTCGAATTGAAGTCGTACACCGAGCTTCTGTCGTTTCGTAAGTTGTGTGCAGTGGCATCCACCAAATAAATGTATTTTCTTTCCCTATTCTATTTTCTTCGTTCTCTGCAACCTTAAATATCTTACCTGCATATTGCTACTGTATATTACGCCTTAACTCCTGTTTATTTTTTGTAAGACGAAGGAGACTAGTCTCCACGACACAGGGAATCCTAGTGTGGAGGCTAGTGATATTTTAACTTGTGCAATGCTCTCTTGAACAATAAAGCTTTTTTATTATTTATTAAGTGCCCAATGCAAATATGCTGATAAGAAGAAAACATGTTGGAGCTTAAATTGTCTGTTGAACAGTGTCCTGGAACATAACTATCATTCAGATTCAGATTCAGATAACTTTATTTGCGCAAACAAAATGATTTGATTTGATGATGAGATGCATGCAAGGTGTCAGAAGAAGAGTTGTGCTAACATGTTTACCATATTGTCATCTATCATGTCATATTGTCATTGTCTCATCTGTCCTAAACATTTAATGCATAATGTCACAACCATAATGATATGTTAGGCGAGCACAGAGTGAGTTCTTACCGTAACTTGAACATGTTGAATAACATTTTCCGAACGACTACAGTGTTTTTGCATGGATATTGCCATAGGGAACGTTAATTACAACATTAAACGATCAATTACGTGAATATGGATGATATATTATAACGTAAAAAAAATAAATTACAATATTTATGAGTCGAAAGCGACTCATAAAACAGTCGACGACGGATTAAGGGTGACTTGCCCAACTAACCAGTTGCCAAATAACTAGTTGGCGAAATCTATGCCGATGTCTATCTCGATGTTGTTGTGCCATTTTCTTATAAACTGTTTGTCTAACAAGGGTCACCAAATGGCGGCCCGCGGTCCGGATCCGGACCGCCGACCTAGTTTATACGGACCTTAAAGTTCTTTGACCATTTATATGACTCCACTCCCATCCGGCAAAAAGAATATCCATACTTTAATATTATAAATGCGAAAGTAACTCTGTTTGTTTGTCTGCTACCTTTTCACGACTTAACGGCTGATAATATCGTAATGCAATTTGGTAAGGAGAAATATTTCAACCTGGGCAAAACCTCCCCTGCGATATATTTCTACTTAGGCTATATTATCACGCTAATTAGTTACGGGGGTGAGCAATATTGCATTTAGTCTTTTTTTTTTGCATGTGACGCAGACGAAGTTGCGCGGGTCATCTAGTTTATACTTACTAATATTATAAAGCAGAAGAGTTTGTTTGTTTGTTTGGTTGAACGCGCTAATCTCAGGAACTACTGGTTCGAATTTAAAAATTATTTTTGTTATGGGTAGTCCATTTATCGAGGAAGGCTTTAGGCTATATAACATCACGCTACGACCATTAGGCGCGGAGCAGGAATGAAAAATGTTGCAAAAACGGGGATTTTTTTTCCTTTTGTTTTTCTCTCTTTTGTGACGCAGACGAAGTTGCGCGGGTCAGCTAGTAATTCATAAAACATCTTTAAGTATTGCTCTTTGGATAAACTTTACATTGGCATTTTGACGGAGGTAAGCCCGCTGACAGCGAGACTTTGTGTTACCAATGTTAGGTATATCTGCTACCTTTAGTCACCATCATCATCTTCTGCTCTTGTTCTATGTAACTTTGGGATCGTATGTAACTTTCCTATGTAACTTTCGATCGACCCCTGTCCAGCATCACGCTATTATTTACTCCTTTTCCTTCATATCATTCCTCACCTATCCAACCTTCGATCACATGCGATTCATCCCTCCTCATAACATGTGCGGACCTCAAGTAAACAGAATAGTACAATATAATATCCAATTAGTCCGTCAGAGTATTGGCAAATATTAGACACGTATTTTTTGTTAAAACGCATCAAAACTCGTGAGTGGGGGCTCGTGACGTCATAACGCACTAAAAACTATGGCACGTCGTGACGTATTGCAGATTTTAAAAGCGTCGTATCTTCGTCAATTTTGGTTACGTAACAAAAGAAAAAATACGAATCAAATATTTTTTTATAATCTAACTGACGGATTAATTAGATTTTTTCAGGACACAAGCCTATTGTGATATTTGAGTACTTCATTTATATAATAATAAAGTTTTAACGAAGTAAATACTCAGAGGGGGGGTGGGGGGGTAACTTTAACCTTACGGACCGCGACGATAATATATATATTTTTTTATTAGCCTGTATTGTCCCACAGCTGGGCAAAGGCCTCCTATAGTCTTCCACTCCTCTCTACGTGCGGCTTGCTCAGGCCAATCTATCGCAAACGCTTCTAAGTCGTCACGCCAGCGTTTTCTAGGCCTCCCTCGCCACTGAGTGACTAAGTGGCGACTTTGGCCCATCGGTCCTGATGCATTCTATAGACATGGCCCGCCCAATCCCACTTCAACCCAACAGTCTTATTGCCCACATCAGCGATTCCCGTTTTTGAGCGTATTGTGGTATTGCAAATTCAGTCACTGAGCTTGATACCCAATACACTACGCTTCATCGCCCTTTGGCAAACCTTGAGTTGGACTTATGTGACTCAGTCAGGGACCAAGTTTGAGCACCGTAGCTTAGAATGGGCAGAATGCACAATTGCACATGTCGACGATAATATTAAAAAAAAAAACGGATCCCTAATGAAAGTAATTGATGACCCCCTGAACTAAATGTAGCTCTAATCTTTTCCTTCCAGGACTACTCCAAGCAGTCGTTGAAGCACTACAACAGAACCCTGATCCACCGAGGTGTGTGCGTCTCGCGGTGCGGCCGACAGAACCAGACAGCAGGCTGGCATGATGCTGCGCAGGGATGCATCTCCAACAGCGTGGCACAGTATGGACTTGAGGTAAAATGGTGTTGATGCTCATTATCAACACTGCGCTCAATGATGATAAACTAACGGCCAATCGAAATTATATCAAGTCGATTCATCAAACTGTTTTTACGCCCTACTGATGATGATACAGACAGGCGATTAAGACACCGGCATCCTTCGTGAGGGTGGTACTAAGTTAAAAATGGTTATATGATTCCTGTTGCTAAGACAATTCCGTACAACCCAGAGCCGCACACCTCAGTAGTTACATTTGCGACTGCTATACCAGCAATGTGTTTTTCAATAAAATAGTAACAGGCGCTCGGAATCCACCTTAATGAAGTTTATCATCTGCCTAGCCAATTTATTTTATTTTATTTTTATTTTATTTATTCAGGGACAATAAACAGCTACAATATGTGTTGAAACAGAGTAAAGATAGTACAAAACATTAACAATATTGCAGCCCACTACATTATCCGCATATTGACACGAACGAATAAAATAATGAGTGCCACTAGATAGGTAAAAAATAAAATATTATAAAAACTTACATCAAAATTAATAAACAATAAATAATGATAGAAATACCAAATAATTCAAGAAAGATCAGCTAAATTAGTAATCATTAAACATTAAATAACTTGGTAGATAATTAATTAATAAACAATTAATAACTTAGTGCTTAATAACAGTAAACAATAAACTTAACTAAATATGAATTACATCATGCAGAATTAGATTTTCATTTAGATTTAATTTAATTGCTTGCAGGGTAACAATACTTAAAGACTAAAAACAAATAAACAATAAAACACAAACTAGCTTACATTCCTAATTACATTATCGGTTCATAATAATTTTCATGACATTGGATTTAAATTTGGATTTTGAACATATAAAAATATCAATATCAACAAAATTACAATTATAAGATTCAACCATTCGCCGGACAGGGCAGCGCAAACCAGAATTAGTTCGACAGGAATTGACAGCAAATAAGGTAAGTGCACGGGTACTACGTACATTGACAGTGCGTGGGACTACGTAACATAGTTTGCTCGTAAGGTCAATACAGTCGAAATCACCATGAACAATACCATGCAGCACCGAGGCCTCTAGATACTTTCGTCTAGATTCTAGGTTGACCTGCCCATATTTATCCAGTAATTGTGAGTACGACAAATACGTTTTATGGCATCTGTAATGCATGGCTCGAAGAAACTTGCGCTGGACTTTCTCAATTTCGTCTATGTATTTCTGGTAAAACGGGTTCCAGATAGGGACGGCATATTCTAATTGCGATCGCACAAGGGTTTTATATAGGTAAAGGTATGTGGAGACCCGCTTGAACTCAGTGGACGACCTCATGACGAAACCATACATCCTAAACGCTTTATTTATAATTTTTTCCACATGCTGGTTTAGGGACAACCTATCATCAATCAACACACCAAGATCTTTGACAGTAGGTACATTACTGAGTACTGTGTTCTGCAATGCATATTTAAAGTGGATAACAGTTTTATTCTTTGTGAAATTGATGCAATTGCACTTGGAGAGACTAAGGTGCAGTTTGTTGACTAGACAGTAGTCAGTAAGTCTGTCCAGATCCTGTTGGAACAGTCGACAATCCTCTACAGTTTGTATAGACCTATAAGCTTTTAGGTCATCAGCGTATACAAGAAACTTGGTATTTTTAAAACATTTGTCTATGTCATTGATATAAAGAATAAACAATAGTGGTCCCAAAATTGAACCTTGTGGAACTCCTGAGGTTATATGCACTTCGTCAGACTGATGGCCATTAATGACAACTCTCTGAGTTCTGTTTTTAATATAGGATGAGAACCAGCGAAGCAGATTTCCCCGTATACCATTAAATGAAATTTTGTTCAGTAGGATAACATGGTCGACCTTGTCAAAAGCTTTTTTGAAATCTGTATATACCGCATCAACTTGTAATCGCCTGTCCATGTTTTCAAAAAGATAATTGGAAAAAGTTAACAAATTGGAAACAGTCGAACGTCGCTGAACAAACCCATGCTGCTCTGGGATAATGACGCTGTGTAAGATTGGATAGATTTCATTGTGCACGAGTCTCTCAAAAAGTTTTGACAAGATCGACAGAATCGAGATAGGCCTGTATTGCTCCACTTCATGTATTGAGCCGTTCTTGTGCACAGGTGTGATGTTAGCTCGTTTCCATTCATCCGGGAAAACACCCTCGCTTAAACATTTATTGTAAATGATAGAGAGTGGCTTACAGATACTGCCGGCAACGGCCTTAAAGAACAGGGCTGGGTACCCATCGGGACCAGCTCCTTTGGAAGGATCAAGTAATTTTAACTCTTCAAGTATTTTGTCTTCCTCAATTTGCAAATTATCGATCAACCTGGCATTGGCATGACAGTGTGGAGGTGGGGTCCAGGCGGACAGTGATGGTGAACAAGGTTCAAATGCAGATTGGAAAAAATCAGAAAACATGTCACAGATTTCTTCGGGGGCACTTGACTTTGAGCTTTGATAGTGTACAGTGGATGGAATACCAGATTTATTTTTGCGATTATTAATAAATGTCCAGAAGTATTTAATGTTAGTGGTAAGATTGTCTTCAACTGATTTAATATAGTTTGAATAGCAGGCATCACAGGCCACTTTAAAAGTTGCTCTGTATTCCGAGAACTCATTGTAGTCTTTGATGTTATTAAATTTCTTCCATTTAATCCAGAGACGTTGTTTTCTTTTGAACATTTTTATCAATGGTGCAGAGAACCAAACTGGAAAATCAAGCGTCCGAGACTTGACACGCGGTACATTGCGTTCAGTAATGCCATCGAGAACACCATAAAAGCGTTGCACGGCCTCCCGCGCCGGAAGGTTCTCCAACAGGTTCACCCAATCAACCTCACTGATCTGTCTATTAATCTCTTCATAGTTAGCTTTGCGAAAGTCATATTTAGTCAGCGGTTTTCTTTTCAGAGCCTGTGTGAATACACCCGTTGGGGCTGCAGCTATAAACGGAGGATGGTGTGTGTCTATAGGTAGCAGTGAGTCTAATGGATGGCTTATAGAACAAGTGACGTTAGAAATAAACAAATCCAAGATTTTCCCGTTTGCATTAGGTATGTTATTGAGTTGGCATGCATTCAGGGTTGACATGAGCTGTGCCAATTGTGAACACACAGGTGACGTTCCACCAGCAAGCTGATGTACTCCGACAGACTTTCCATCCTTCCATGTAATATTAGGAAGATTATAATCGCCTATAATAAATATATTTTTGACATAAGGTTCAATTAATATGTCCTGCAGTGTATCAAAGTGAGTAGCATATACATCGGCTGTAGCCCAGGGTGGTATGTATACAGCACTAAAGACATGCATTTTAGCTCTGTTGTCCTTACTCGGAATACCAACTGCAAGATGTTCAATGCACGTCGGTCGACCAGGAACGTCAAGTAAACATGACTGGAGTCTACGTGACACCGCGACCAGAACCCCACCACCATCACGTCTATCAGTTGTGTCGCGATCGCGATCACAGCGATACACAACATATCGAGGATCCACAAACTCACCACTAGCAATATCGGGTATAAGCCACGTCTCAGTCAATATGATTATATCGTAGGAAAACGACAGAATACTCAAATACAAAGCTTGCAATTTGGTTCTCAACCCTCTGCAATTTTGATAGTAAATAGTTAATATGTCGTTATTATCCATTACACAAAATAATTAACATAAATATGTATAAGGCAGCAGGTATTGTGTACAAAGGATTCAGTCGTTGTAATAAATTATAGCAAGCTACCATGACGTACTCACAATGTAAGATAATAATGATGTCAGAAAAGTAAAATATAAAGGAATGTAAATAATAATAAATTTTGGAATAACATTGAATAGCAATTAATTTCATTAATAAATAGTTGAAAAATGATAGGATTAAAACAATTATAGGACAATCACACAACACAATACAATTATAAAGATAATTGAGCTCAAGTAATGATGAGCACACTAACTCATGCTGGAAATATTTCACGGTGATAGCGTTGAAGACGATAAAGAGAAAGCAGTTAGCCAGTTGACTTCTTTTTAATTTTGACAAGGTCACCTTCTCCACGAATCGCAAAGGCAGTTTCACCATCACGCTCACGTACCAGTATGGTACCATTTCGAATCCATACGTATTTATGATTGTGGTTATTTGCAGCTTCTCGGGTTCTACGAAACAACTGCTTTCTCTTTAGGGTCAAGTGCTCATTAATATAAATAGATGTGGAAGTTCCGGACATACCAATTTGTTCAGTTTTTAGCGAGCTAACTTTACGATACGCGCTAAGTAAGTTGTCTCTCTGCAGACGAGAGGTGAACTTTAAAATAATATTCTTAGGTCTTGTGCTTTGTTGATGAGCATGAGGCACTCTGTGCACAGCGACAATATCATTAAGTGAGATTGGTGATTTAAGGACGCTTCCTATGGCTTCAATGATGGAAGGTAAGTTTTCATTACGCCTTTCAGGCAGGTTACAAATCTCAACATTACATTGTCGAGCCTGCTGCTCAAGAACGTCAATTTTAGTTTCCAGGCTACAAATTGTGGACTCAAACTCAGCTGGCGATGTGTTACTACTCAAAACATCAACACGCTTTTTGAGGGTGTCATGCTCAGTTAACTGGAACTGAGAACTGGTTTGCAGGCCCATAAAGTCATCACGAAGGGTGGACACTTGTTGTTTTAGAACGGTTTGCTCCGTACGCAGCACCTGCATATCCTTCCGGATGCCAGTCAAGGTGGACCTGATGTCGTCACGTATTTGAAGGATGTCCTTGTTCATATCACTACGCCATTGGCTAAGAGTTGCTTGAAGGTTTATAGTGAATGCCTCAAAGTCTGCAGAGATAGAAGGCTGCGACGACTTCTCTGTGATCAGCGTCCTATTAACGGTACTAAAGGATGAACTAATATGGCTGTGGTCTAAATTATCACAGGACATATCCATGGAGCGGTCATCAGCTGGAATTTCTGCGTAACTGCGTACGGGAGTGTTTATATTCGACCTGGCCCGCCTAGTTACATTACAACATGAGGGACACTTCCAGGTAGCCTTGTATTCGTCTCTTAAAGCTACAAACTGGTTCGAGGTAAGATTCAAGCACTCGAAGTGATAATTCCCACCACACACAGAGCATTGAAGAATATTGGTTGACGAAGTTGAGGTGTTCTTACAGCATTCCATCTTGAAAGAAGTCGTTTCAAGAGCTAACTCCATAGTCCTGTCGTGTACAGCAAGGTGCAACCAACGCCCTCTATACTTATAAGCTGCAACGAAGTTCCCTATCGATCACTTGATAAAAGTCGATGCGACTTTGAATTCGTAGTTGACTCCGTGGTTTCTCAATAATTAGATAGGTGGCGCTGATCTCAATCACGGTAAATCTACTGACTTGTCAGTGACTTTGCAGATTTGAGTGTGTCATTCGTTGTTGTCATTAACACGGATAATCACTTCACTTCAACACTGTTTAGACACTGAGGATGCTTGGTAAGGAAGCACTTAGTCCAACACTAGTCATTTACCGACCAAATTGTACTTGTTTTCTAGATATGCCCCTGCAGACAGTTTTACACTTCACACAGCCAAAATCTTGTTTGAGGTGAATTATAACACGGATAACAAAATATAGCACTAAGCAAGGTCTAAGCTTTGAGTAATAATCAAGAACTTCTGGTATTTTGCACTTGTACTATTTTAATTAAATATTCAAAACGGAGCGATGCAAAAAGTAAACAAGAAGTAGCGCCCTCTAGCGACGCATTGAAACTATATTCATAAGTTACTTCTTATAATACCAGCTATCTTCCAATAAAAGTCCCGTCAAAATCGATCCAACCGTTTTGGAGATTAGCCGATATAAACACAGACAATCAAACAATTTAAATTATTTTTTTGGTTAGATTCATCATCAGCTTTGCCTTTTCTCAACAATGTTGGCGTCGGCTTCCGGTCTAACCGGATGCAGCTGAATTCTAGCCTATCTCACCTCCACAATCCTATACCCCTTGGTAAGACTGGTTGTCAGACTTTCGGGTTACTGAATACCTGTTACGACTGTCTAATAATGACAGCCGGGATCAACTGCTAAACGTGCTTTCCGAAACTCACGTTGTAACATGCTTATTCAAATCGTCCATCTCTTTCCAGGCCGAGGTTCTCTCCGTGGACTGGTGCATGTCGGTGGACTCGCCGCCCTCCAGCTCGGGCCCGGCGCGGTCGCTGGCGGTGATCTGCACGATGCTGGTGGCGCTGGCCTGCCTGGCCACGGGGGTGCACGTTCTCGGAGACCGATGCGCTAAGGCTGAGTGTAAACATACTGTTTTTCTTCATTGACTTTAGTGCTGTCGAGCATGTACAAGCTTTGACTAATCATAAGACGAGAGACGCGGTTTGCATTTTATTTAAAAATGTTATTAGTCATGTTTGTGTATTCACGTCACTGCTTTGGCGGAAATTAAATCTCTCTAACAAACATGATACATTAAATCAAAGGAAAACCATTAATAAAACATGAAAACCGTGGTTTTCCTTTCATTTAATTTTTAATGTTTTTACGAGTATTGCATTAATACATATCAAACTTTTGGAAAGGTGTTTGAACTTTTTTTTTCTAGACGCTGACGTAGCGCCCTTTCGTCAATTTGGTTTTCTTGAAAACTTACGACGTTTTATTATAGGAATAAATGAGTACTATAGGGTAAGCCGAAAGTCAGTTCTTCTCCCAGTCATTGTGATCATTTTTTTCTTCTACATCATTCCTGCTGGGAACCTTCTAGTTACGGAGACAGTGGGGGTCAAAATTACAATTTTTGAACAAGTTTTTTTTTTAATACATACTTATATTATTTTTTTAAACTGCTTCGTACTATTCAATACACCCATTAGCATAATGTTTTGAGTGCGTTACATTGAGTTCCACCACAAAACATGATTTTACACCCCAAAAAAAAAGTTGCGCAAAAAAAAGCAATATTTTTTGCATAAACTTACTTTGATGTACAAAGTGCTTGCCGGCTTTGTGATGAGGTTTTTACGTCCTCTATATGGGTCGTGGATATTTTTCGTTTGTTTAAGTTGCCTTTAGCATGTCAGTATTATTCCCATCTTCAATTCCTGATAGCCTAGTTCTTTTGTTTCGAATGTTGTTATATCTTGTCTTAATAACTGTACCAAACGTTGATAAAGTTTAAAGTTCCACACAAAAAGAAACGTGGGACGAGTTGCGCAATGAAAATATTATTTATTTTGATTTTCATCAACTCGTCCCAAATCGGCCATCGACATGTGGGACGGGTTGATGAATTACTCATAGTGCCCTGCAACGTCGACAAAAATCAACGAATCGATGAATCAATACTCCTTTTTCTCATGAGCCGATCGCAATAATGACTTGTCATCATGACTCGAGTTGGGAATATAGTATCTAAAGTCGGTTAAAAAAGGGATGTAGGAATACATTGTGCGGAAACCGGTCGGTATATCCTGAGACCGAAATTTGAAGGCATGTGACATCTCCCATCCTATACTGAGTTTGAGTGGTGACCACTCCCTCGCATAGAGAGGAGGCCTGTGTCCTCCCAGCGGTGGAAAAAGAATCCTTCGTGATGTAAGCAATGGTTGTTTATCTATCAATCCTTCTAATCACCATCTTCCTGTTATTTTTGTAGGCAATAGATACTTGCTGGCGTTTTCCCTGAAGCGCAACTTTGACATTCTAACGTATGACCGCTCCAAGCCCAGGACTGACGACCGGATGAAAGATGTCGCGTGTATTGAAGGAATCAGGTAAATCTTTGTCATCGGCGTTCATCATCATCATCTTCATCCCAGCCAAAAGACATCAGCTACTGCTGGAAATAACATTTCTTGAAGCTTCGCCACATCGAGGTGGAGAGAACACCTACGCTAAAACGATTTCCACGTAATCAGTATTCATCGGTGTCGCTTCTCCCTGTGTACCAGTCACTTGCTCTGATATAACTGGTAATCGAATGACGCAGTAGCAAGCATACTCGTCGGTTGTGTGGTAATCGAAAGAAAAAGGATTTTATTTTACCACACTTGACAGGAAACCAGCACTTAATAAGATGGACACTGATGGTAAATTTTCGGATTCAGTGGTCGATATACACGGTGGTCGGTATGCTAGGCTAATGAATTTCAAATAACCAGTTCATAATCTGTGAATTTCCAGGTTCTTAGGAATGCAGTGCGTGATCTTCTCTCACGTTATGTTGATTTACATCTACTCGTACATCGACAACCCCCAGTTTGTCGAAAAGGTGAGAAACTGTTTTTAATTTATCATTTCGTTAATCGTGTTTGTGATTCAGCTTCTTTATTTTTTACTCAAGATATTGGTTTGTGACCAACTATTCAGTTTTGGGCTATTTATGCTGGTAAGTAAACATGGTCCTAAAATCTACCTTTCAAATACCTAATGCATTTGAAATAGACATGACGATATCGACAGTATTTGAAATTGAAAATCTGTTTAGTACGTCAGTTATAGTGTTGGAAAATAATGTACACGTATTTTTTGTTTTTGTCAATCAATGAATTTTGACAAAGATCAAACGCATCATAACTCGGGAGTCAGGAGCTCGTGACTTCAGAACTCGCTAAATAAATGGTGTAAAACACCTCTTCACGAAATTGGTTCTACACTATACCTGGGAACCTTCTAGTTACGGAGATATGGGGGTCAAAGTTACAACTTTTTGACAAGTTTTTCTTTAAATACAAGTTTTTTTTGTAAGATTTTTTTAGACTTTTAACACCTTCACGACCCCCGTACTATTCAATTCATCCATCAGAACAATGTTGTAAGTGCGTTACATTGAGTTCTACTAAAAAACATGATTTATACATTAAAAAAAAATTGTTTCCCAGCATTTTTTTTTGCATTAAGTTAGATGTACAGAACGCTTGGTTAACGGCTTTGTGATGAGGTGGTTTACACCCTGTATTATACCAAGGCGTAACACATTGATAATTTTAAAAGCCTCGTATCTTCGTCAATTTTGATTTACGTGACATAAGCAAAAATACGGGTTAACATTTGTTGATAATTAAACTGACGGACTAGTTGTATTGTATTTGGCCACTATCTCACCTATTGGTAATCAATGCTGCACGCTTGTTCAATAATATGCTTGTAGTTAGTGTTAACCTTGTTCGTCTCCCAGATGTACGACCACTTCACCTGGCAAGCGGTCCTGAACTCGCCGCTGTGGCTGCAGGCTTTCTTCGCGATGTCAGGCTTCCTCACCGCATACGCTACCCTCGTGTCCTCCCCGACCAAGCCTATCACCTTCTTCAAGTGCTTGATGTCCATCGTCAATAGGTGGATCAGGTAAGCCATGTATTGGTATTACTGTTATCTGGGACCTATAAAGACGAATCTTAGGAAATACATAAATGATTCATGTGTCTTTTAATTCGCAATATTTCATTAACTGTAAGCGAAGTAGACACAATAGACGACGACGCAATTAAATACCTGCCAAATAATAAATTTAAAAGTACCCTACACCAGCTGCTACTTCACAAATGCATACATTGGACGAATTCTTGAATGACAATTTTTAAGTTTCCCAAATTGTAAAATTAATATTAAATAATCTGTAATCTAAAATTGTGACCCTAACCCTCTATTGTAAATCTAACATTGACTGTATAAATTATTCCATATTATATGACATTTAAATTTTTGACATACTAATTTAGTTTTTGTATGATAAATATATCCTTTTTCTTTGTACGCCTCTTGGCATAACATAGCGCCCTAAGAACTTTAAGAACTGTATCTACTACCTATGTTACACAAATAAAATGATTTGATTTGAATAGTTAAACAATCACATCAGACTGATTAATTAGGTCGGGGTCCACAGATGAAGGGATAACAAGAATTGGAAAAGAATAGTGGAACAATAAGAAAAAGCATATCGTACTATTCGTACCATAGTTAAATAGTTAATTCACCCCCCCCCCCAATGTACAGGGTGATTAATTAAACGTGGTGAACTTCAAGGGAGTGAAATACACATACATAAATGTGAATAATTTTTACTATGGGAACACCATAAAAATATGTGATGGTTGACCTGAATGGTGCTGAACCGTGCGTCATGTTCGTGAAAGGGTGTTGTGAATAGGGACTGGTCATCTCTTAGCTGCCTTGATACAACATCGTCATCTCAAAAACGAAGAAAATTGTCTTGTTTCATAAATGCTCTTTTAGTTAACAAACTTTTCAATTTACTTTTAAGAGCAGATATACTTAATGTTCTTCATGATTTAGGCAATTTATTATAAATGGTCGGAGCCATGCAAAATATGCTCTTACGCATAAGAGTGTTTTAGCGCCGTGAACACAGAGTTTGAAATTATCACGACTATTCCTTAGGATAGCATCAGACAAAAGCTGAAATAAATTAGAATTTGCTGTAAAATAACTAAAAAAAAGCTGAAATAAATGACGAGTCTTCCCTTTCCAGACTAACTCCACTAGCAGTATTCGCACTGTGGTTCACAATAGCGTGGTTCCCACTGCTGGGCGATGGCCCGCAGTGGTCGTGGCTGGTCGAGAGGGAAGCTCACGACTGCTCCGAGCGCTGGTGGTACCACGTGCTGTATGTGCACAACCATCTGCCGACAGGGAAGTTTTGTATGGGACATACATGGTAAGATTTCAACTGAATATCTTTGAGCTTCTGCACGTTGAAAATTTTGTCGCGGGAACGTTGTAAATAGTTTTTGCCCATGCACCGTCGCTTCGCTGGCGTTATTTTAGAATTTGACCCTCAATCGGGATTTCCTGTACACCTATGAAACGATACACTACCTCATCAAGACAGTGTACGATACACCTAGACCGACGTCTTACATGGAGACACCATATCAAAACTAAGAGACAAGAACTCAAACTTCGATACACTCGCCTCTCCTAGATACTGGGCCGAAACAGCAAACTCAGTACAGACAACAAACTACTCATATACAAGAGTATCCTTAAACCTGTCTGGATGTATGGTATACAACTCTGGGGCAGCGCCTGTGAATTGAATTTTCGGAATTGTATCAGTAGTGACACCAAAATCGACACGACAACCACTTCCTTCATGGTTGCAGGTACTTAGCAGCAGACATGCAGCTCCACATCATCGGGGTCTTCCTGCTCCTCATCCTCATGAGGTACAAGCGCGCCACCATCCCGCTGCTGATGCTGTTCGTGGTCGCGTCGTCGCTGGCCGCTGGGCTCGTGGTCTACTTCTATGACCTCACACCCATCGTCACAGCTCAGACACCTGAGTAAGTACTATTGTACTTAGTTGTTGGTCAACTCTGGGTTCGGGATCCGTAGTCAAGCGGACAAACTACAGTTCAATAAGTGTAAGTCACATAATTGCCTAAACCTTCGGAGACTTAAGCGTGATGTGTTTTACACCCAGCATAATTATGCTGAGTTGGCTACCCTTTCGTTATGGGCATGTTCAGCGCAGTTGAGCTGTTTTAATTAATTGTTAAGCTGTTTGTTGTTATAATCTATATGTATGTGCTGCTCTTTGTGTTGTGCTCCATAAGTCCATTAGCGAACAAATGATTATTCTATTCTATTCTTCTATTCTGATGTTATGTTAATGTTTGTGCTGACAGATTGGCAGTGTGAGATAGTGCCCACTTGGCAGAATAGAAGTGGCTACTTTATTAACCTACGCACGCCTATCTTGTGTCTAAAAATTGTGGCGAGAACGAGTACTGCGAATTGTTGGTTCTGATTTTTACCGCGCGCCAAAAGATCTTTGTATAGCTACACACAATACTTTAATCTTTTTGAGATTGCAACAAACAGCTGCTTTACGACGTTTTACATCTTGGTGCTCCCATCTCAGATTTCTCTCATCTCATCTCTCTTAATCCTCAGGGTTCTCCGCAATATGTTCGCCGGCTCCAAGATCCTGTCACTGGTGTACCTGCCGTTCTGGATGAACCTGCCCGGCTACATCGGAGGTATCGCTACCGCCTTCATACTCTACCATAACAATATCAAGGGAGAAATTAAACTGAAAGATAGCAAGGTGAGATCACGCATTGTTTTACTGTAGCATTAAGTAGGTACCTAATGGTGTTCCTACTATAAAGTTTATTGTTCTCCCTACTGTAGTGATTCAATAATCATTTGGTGATCGATACAACGAACTTTGAAACTGATTCACGGATGGTAAGGAAAAAGCTTATAAGGTTGCAGCAGAACCAGCAAATCTGTGCACAAAGTATAAAACAAAGGTGATTTTCAATCGCGCTCGCTACCACTTTTCAACCTTATTGCTTATTGGGTATAAGGGTGAAAAGTGGTAGACTGTCAGTGAGCGCGGTAGTATGTGTGCAACCTCTAATATCTTCTGAAGAATAAAATAGATTTTGATGAGGTTTCGTTATCATTCGGAACAAGGTTTAGGTATTTAAAATGTTAAAACCTGTTTAACTTGGTGTTACACAGAAATCTCGATGTCTCGAGATGTCACTAATTCACTTGTGGCCATGGGCCGCCAGTTCTTACTATAACAACATGTCAACAAGTGACGATCACTTTCCCGAATATCAACTACTAGCTGACCCAGGCAACTTCGTCTGCGTCACATAAGAGAAAAAAAATCCCGTTTTTGCAACATTTTTCATTCCTGCTCCGCTCCTAATAATCCTAGCGTGATGTTATATAGCCTAAAGCCTTCCTCGATAAATGAATTATCCAACACAAAAAGAATTTTACAATTTGAGCCGGTAGTTCCTGAGATTAGCGCATTCAACCAAACAACCAAACAAACAAACAAACTCTTCTGCTTTATAATATTAAGTAAAGATGAGACACCCTAATCCTAACTTCTCATCTCTTCCCCAGTGGTTCAACGTCCTCTTCCACGCGTCTCTATTCCTGGGCAGCGCCGTGCTGCTAGCTGGCACAGTGTTCCTCGGAGACTCCCCGCTGCCGCTGTGGGCCTCCGCCCTGTACTCCGCCCTCGACCGCCCTCTGGTTGCCGTGTTCTTCTCTATATTCATGCTCGGGTGCTTCTCTAGGTGTTGGTGTGAGTATGCGTTTTCAGTTTCAGTAATAGGGTGACGAAGTGAGTCTCACAACCAGTCTTACCAAGGGGTATCGTATTATTTATTACTACAGTGTTGCGGAGTCGAGATAGGCAGTTGATCCATATTGGTATTCAGCGTTATCCGATTAGATTGGAAGCAGACCCCAATAAACTTGGAAAAAGGCTAGACAGATGATGAGTAGGGTTACGAAGTCATACCTAGCAGTGCTGGCACATTGGTAGTATCGCTGGACTTACGGGTCGTGGGGTTTCGACCCAGAGTTAATGCTCGGCTTTTGTAAAAATTCTATTATCCAAACACGCGAATTCAATAAGTACTTAGTAATAGTTTTTAACCGACTTCTAAAAAAGGAGGAGGTTCTCAATTCGGATGTTTCTATTTTTTTTTTTTTTATGTTTGTTCGGGCATAACTCCGTCGCTTGCCAACCGATTTGGAAAATTATTTTTTTGTTGGAAAGGGTGTTCTTTCCAAATGGTCCCATAGCCACCAAGTCGGGATCTGATGATGGAATCTTGGCGAAATCGAGGGAACTCTTCAAATTTTATATGAAAACGTGTTGCGATTTTGGTATTTTCTACAACAAGTGAAGCATTTGCGTTTGATAAGAACCATTCTACCATCAGATCTGATGATGAAGCCAAGAGTCACGGAACTCCATAATGAGACAATGTACCAAAGTCGTATTTAGGCTTGTTGCAATTGTAACGGTATGCACTTTCCAGGTATCAAGCACATGTGAACCACTAAAAAGTGAAAAATAAAAACTTTTTTGCAAAAAATAAAACCGACTTCAAAAAAAAACAAAAAAATGAAAAATAACTTTAGCTTCTGAAGTCGGTGACAAAAAAACTAGAGCAATCAAACAAAGGTCACCGACTTCAGAAGCTAAAGTTATTTTTCATTTTTTTTTGTAGGTCATTTCTTAAGTCTCTTATTAATATTGTTTAGTCTTTGCCCGTTTGACTTGATGTATGGCAGTAGTATATTAATTTGAAGGTACTTTAACAAGCTGTGATTTAGAAGTAGAAAAACATCAAACCCGAAAAAACAGAATGTCATTCTCAGTTTAACTCTAATAAGGGATGTATTTTCAACAATTCTTTATTAGCCTCCAATTTGGTCCGTTTTCTTTCACTGAATTCAAGATGTTTATTTAATAAATTTGAATAGGTTTTTAATTAATCCTCATAAAACAGCTCTGATCCGCGACTCACTGGAATGGCGTGGCTTCCACGTGCTGGGCAGACTCTCGTACTGCGTCTTCCTCATACACTTCATCGTGCTGCGGACCACGCTGGCTGGTAACACGCAACTGGGACACGCCTCTGTGCTGTCTATGGTAAGTTCACTCTTAGCTTTACGTATTATTAAAAAAAAAGGTAAACATATTATAATAATTAGCTAAATATATTTTTTTATAAGTGAATCTAATTTCACTTAAAGAAAAGGGTTTTAAGGCGCCAACGAGGAAATGCCTAGCTATCGACAAAAATAAATGTATAGTAGATGTTAGGGGGTTTTCTTGGTTTAAAAAAATAAAATAAAATAACGAGAGGTCATTTCATAAACTCATTTACTTCCTCAAAAAAATGAGTTTATGAAATGACCTCAAAAATCAGATTTATGACCACGGTAGTGCTGTCAGACTGACAGACGAGATGACAAGCTGCGATGACATTAAACACATAATGGCCGGTCGATGATGTACTAATAGTGGATCGCTTATAATTGTAACTGTCCGCATGATGCGGCTGGTGAAAACCTTTTAAGTCGGTGACAAAAAAGTTAATGAAACAAACAAATTTACCAGCAATAAAGTTATTTTAGACTTTATTTTTGTTTTTTAAAGGCGGTTTTTTGTACAAAAGTTTGATTTCATGCCATGTAATGTGTCTCATGCACCCCTTTTCTTCCAGCTATCGCTCCTCATAACCTCATCAGTGCTAAGCTACATTGCCTCAGTACCTCTCTGCCTCCTGGTTGAGCTGCCTCTCATTCAGCTGTGGAAAGCGGTCACCGACAGTGACAGCCCCGAGAGAAGACCTTCGATCCCAGTGGAGTCACCCGGGAAACTCGACCTGGTCTCACAAGTCAGGAGGAGGAATGAGGCTTGAGGGTTTAAGTGAGGAGTAGGATATTATGGTTCTTGTAAATAGTAGCGATAAGGATGATTTGGTAAGATTTTTATAGCGGAAAGTAGAGATAATGGTATCGATTCTGTTGTGCACTTAGTTTAGTTTAACTTAATTTAGGCTTTTGCTATCTTTTTCTCTCTAATAAAACGAGAAAGAGACGGACGTAATTTAGAGCTGTCAAATTTAATTCGAACTAATATTTCCATACAAATGAAGGGTGCACATAAAAACGTGTCGACTAAAAACACGATGAAGCGTAAGGCATAATCTAGTTTGACATCTCTTAGTTCATAGCTATAGCCGTCCTTTTCTCGCACTGCTTTTTAGTAAGAGATAGCAATAGCCTAAATTAAATTTAGTTTGTGCACAACAGAATCAACACCACTGTGCAAGATTTAAGATGTAGGTCAAGATTTTTGCAAGAGCTGTTGGAGCTGTTGTATTCAGTAATATGTGATATCCTTTGATGAATTTTGATAATAGGCTGGAGTAGTGAAAAGGAATAACAGCGATTCTTTGGGCAGTTCCTTTTGAAGATTACAAACAATGAAATCAAATAGTTTTTAGTTTTAACTCAGAGTGTTGTAAACTGAAGCCAATACTTCTTGGTTAGGGCGAATTACTGAATGCGCTTTCAAGAGCTGGTAGTCTACCACGACCTCTTTAGCAGTATAGTTTTAATCTTCCTTCAGTGTAGGTAAGAGATGGCTAGATGTCCATTGTCCTGTATAAGTCCATCTATTTCTAACACTGAACGGAAGCTATGAGGTGGTGGAATGGGCCCTGTAGGTAGTAATATTCCATATCACTGGTGACACTGCCGAACGCGGTTTAAACATGTTGATCGAGTTCAGTTTTATTTCCGAAGTTAACCCTAGGCATAGGCTATTAGGTACTTACCCCCGTAGATATCTGTGAAGTAGTCATAGTGATTATTTGACTAAAAGTAGTCGAATACGATTTTTCTTTAAGTAGTTTAGTATTTAATGGGGGATACTCCTGACTAAAAAACTATCATTCTATTTAATCCGCCAGTTAGACTATCGAAAAATATTGGATACGTGTTTTTTGAAATTCTTTAGACTTACTTTCTTTGAGCATTCTTATTTCGTTCAAATTCTTAGCTATTGCACGAAAATGGTTGCATTAGTAATTACTAAAACTCAAGTTGTTACTTCGACTTGTCTATAAAGACCAGGCCCCTTATTCACAACCATTCGACTCGCTTCCGAACCGAATCGAACGTCTTAGATGTCGAAGATGTCATCCAAACGCTATTCACAAATCCGCAATCGAATAATTTTGACAGTTCAATTCGACAAGAAGACTCGAATCTTTCCGACAGCTGTTTGCTGTAGGGAGTCATATCGAACAAAATTTAAACGAAGAAATAAACCATATTTCAGTAAAATAAAAAATACCAAACTTTTTAAACACTGCCTGAAGTAAGTAAATTAAGTTTAATTATAGTCCGGTGTTGTTTGTGAGTTATTAGTTGTTTTATTGACCGAATTTCATTGATGGATCCGCATTTACATAAATTCAATGTGTTTACAAAAATGTGTAATTCGTTCTAGATTTCAGTTAACAAGCAAGAATTGTATACCACTGATATTAAACACTTTTTCAGTCATTTTTCCTTTTAAGAAAAAAGAAAATTTTACTTAAAAAAAAAACACCGTTTCCGCTTTGACAGTTTGATAGACGGCTGTTTACAAAGCTATAAATAAAGGTATTATTCGAAATAAAGTTTATTTGAAAATTTAAATTATTTTATTTCAATAAAATTATTTTGTTTCGTTTGATGTCTATTAAGTAACTACCTGTATATTTACTTATATAAACAGAACGAATTATTCAAATAAACCAATTTTATTTACTACTTTTCATTTTCTACCACGATCATCTATTTACTACCATTTTATAGCGATCCCCATAAACACAATCTCAATCGGATAGAAAAAAACGCATCCGTTCGGATCTGTGAATAGCGTTTTGACAGTTCTTCGGTTCGGAAATGAGATAGTCGAATACGATTCCTTACCGACACGGAAACGTATCGAATGGTTGTGAATAAGGGGCCAGGAGTAGACTACGTTTTAAAAATTGATAGCCGGTGGTATTTTAATTTTAGCAATTAATACTCATGTCGTAGATGCTTCTCTCATAGTCATAATTTCTTAGACGTAATAAGTACAATTAGATCCTTAGGTTCGTTTCTGATCCCAAAATGTTTTTATATTAAAAATGTTTATTTTGTATTTTAATAAAAAAATTAACAATTGTATAAGATTTTTTTTTAAGTTTTCCCTGAATATTTTAGCCAATGACTTTTTTTCTTTTATGTTTCGTTGCTCGTGAAGATTTTGTTACCATCTGTCGATGGCTGGATAGACGTTTCTATCCATTCTCTGGTTTCAGACTACGCTATACTATTCTGCTTTATAGTATAGCAAAGCAGGAGCTATGCAATACTATATAGCATGGCGTTCACATTACGCGATAGTATCGCAAGCATTTATAGTATAAAACTAGCTCAGTTGACCGCTATCTTGAAAGAGTCTTGCGGTACGGCCGGGTGAAGGAGGTGGAAGAGGTAGGAGGAAGAGGGAGGGGGAATAGGTTGGCGCGTGATATAGCATAGCCTGAACTCAGCGTATCGCAGCATTTTATAGCATATAGTAAACCAATTATAGCGTAGTCTGAAAGCTGGTTAAGGTACATGAACACGCGGTTGCGGGACTGTTCGAAAGAGATACCGTGACCCCGGAACATAAAGGGCGAGGAAGAAAGATGGATTGGTCCGCCCAGAGTGGGAGAAGTTATTTGATGATTTCCCATCCAAAACAAAAGGTAAATGAACACTTTTTAAACAGAAAACATTCTTCCAGAGAACGAACGAGTTTTCACGTATTTTAATAAAGGTATTAAAACAATAAAACATCTAGCGGCAGCTGATTAAATCGGGTTATCTTTATTTTATAACAAATCTCTATATGAAAATAGCAACTTAATCTCTTGAATGTCTTAAGTTACACAGTTCGACTTAAGCTATTGTCTTACTATTGTGTCTCTAATTATACATTCAAAAGGTTAACTTGAGTACAAATAGGCATTTGATTTACTACTCCTCAGTTATCATCAGTTAAGAGCATCTATCGATTCTTTTCAAATCTAACTATTTTATCTAACACTCTTTTCCTAGCACTGTTATCAGCAATTTTGGCAACTCCATTCTTTTTTGTACTCCCATCTATCTCAGCATCTTCTTTCTTCGTATCTTTGCTTCCCACGATTGGCTCAGGCTTGGAGAACCATTCCCGGACGATTGATGTAAAGGGACCTTCCACCAGAATGTAGAAGAAGAACGCGGCTATTAAAGACATGGCTATTACATACAAGCCTGTTGATATCTGCGAAAAAAAAAACAAAGGAGATGATAATGTTTGTAAGCTTGATCCTTAGTTCGCATGAAGAAAGGTTGTTGATACTACTACTACAATAACTAATCCATTGAACCATCATGATGACTACGCTACTGTCAAACTTGTCGTTTGTCTAGCCCTTCCCTAAGTTGGGGTTCAGTATCCAGTCTAACCACATGTAGATGAATAGGGGGATACCAGTTTATGTAGGTAAGAGTTCCATACTTATTGGTTTGAAAACAAAATATAACCTTCAAAGCTTTACAAGACCAGAATTAGCGACGTATGGACGAAAACTAAACTATCAAAAAAAGAAAAAAAAAGGAAACTAACAAGCACCCAGGTGACAATGGAATGCTCCTAATGCGTCTAAAAAGAAAAGAGACTATTACGATGAAAATAAAGCGTTAAAAAAAATAAGAAAACGTATGAACACTGCGTTATATAGTTTTCGACTATCCTGAAAAGTATCATGACCTAATTTAACGTTTTTAATTGAATACTTGGTTTTGAAATTTATTTTAGAGGTAACTTTGAGATAGTTTTCTATCGAGAAAATTTTATGGAATCGTGTTTCCGAAACGTATGAACCTTAGAAGCAGTCCTCAACTTTGCCATATATTAATCCCAAGGTGAATGCTTTAGTTATATTAACACGAGACGGGTTTAAAAATCACGATTTTGGGTTATACGGGCCCTTAAGGTGAACGCGTCAGGGTGGCCCGCAAAATTTAAATTTTCTTACATTTTTTCAAGTTCATAAGAGTCGATGAACGAATTTTTCACGGTCAAAGTCCTTCTTCGACTCTTATGTACTTGGAGGGTTGTATGGATGATTTGAATTATTATAATTCTGTAACTTAATACGTCTTACAGTAGCGACTGACAAGTTTATCTACATACAACTTAGCACTGCCCTGCAAATTGCAAAAACGTAAGAAAAATTGAATTTCGTGGACTACCTTGGAGGGGATGCCCCTTAACGAAGCCAAATGTTGTTCTGGGCCATACCGGGAAACTCTCTAGTTATGGAAATATTGAAAATGAAAGTTCCGGCTTGGTTGACTTTAAATACCTTCAATACTGTTATCATTAGGATAATGTTATTAATTATTTATTAGTATACTAGCTTCTGACCGCGATGTCGTACGCGGATCCTGTTGCTTATGCCAGCGACAACGGGTTCGTCAAAATCGAAGATCTAAAACGTCTGATCTCTAATTCTAAGAGCCCGGGGACGGGAAAATAACGGGATGCGCTAAGCGAACAGTCGCGCGTCACGTTCCGCACTTGTCTCTTGAGACCTCGAAGCAGATGCGTAGATACGCTGAGAACTCTCCGACTCGCGAGACAATGCGTGACGGTCACGATCAGCAGTCGGTCGCGCATCACGTTACCCACTTGTCTCTAGGGGGCCATCCATTAATCACGTGATATTTTTTTGGCATTTTTTGACCCCCCCTCCCCCTTGGTGATACGTGGTGAGGTTTAAGACTACCCCCTCCCCCCTACCCCCTATATCACGTGTATTTTTTCGTACCTGCAAAGAATCAATTTTTTTTTATTTATAAAAAATACTGGTATAAGTATCATCTAATATTATTATAGAAAATTAAAGACTACTATAATAAACGTTCAGAGGTACACAGAAAGGTTGCAGTTAAATACATGTAACGCCGCTTTTCGGTTGAGTACCGCGCGCTTGCCAAAAAAATAAGTACACGTGATATAATACTTTACCCCCCCTTGTGATATTTCGTGATTTTTTATGGACCCCTTCCCCCCCTTTCGAGCCTCACATGATTAATGGACAGCCCCTACAGACCTCGCAACAGATGCGTAGAAACGCTTTTTTTTTCCTGTCAAAAACTCAAATCATTTATTTCAATTAGACCTTAACGGCACTTTTGAATGTCGATAAAACGAAAAAAAAAAAGGCTACAGTCACAGACACAAGGCATAATAACTTGAGAATGTACTGTAGTTGCCCATTCCCTAGCGTAGATCTCTATGGAGAAGAACGGGCAAGAAACTCCATGGACACTCTTTTCAATCAAATTATTGTTACAAAATCTTGGTTACATCTTTCATGTTGAGATTATACATATATGTGAGAACGATGTAGAAAGACGTGCACAATAAGAGCGTCCAGAGTAAAAAAGAATTAAATCAACAATTTATAAAATAAAGCAATTCAAATGATCCATGGCAGCTAAGAGATGACCAGTCCCGACTGACAGCGCCCGTTCACGAACATGACGCATGGATCAGCGCCATTCAATTCAACCATATTGAAGGGAACTAAATGGCCCGACCCACCCGCCACCATCAGCAAGACATCTAAGCGAGCATGACATTCTCTCAGCCACCAAGGCATATTCAAGTCAATGAAAGATAACTAAATGCAAATATGCTTGTAACTCAAGCGCAATTCTCTATCCGTGAACGTCTCCAACTCACGAGACAATGAGTGACGTTCACGATCAGCAGTCAGTCGCGCATCACGTTTCCCACTTGGCTTTAGAGATCTAGTCGATGTGTAGATACGCTTGTAACTCAAGCGCAACTTTCTATCCGTAAATATCTCAGACTCGCAAGACAATGCATGACGTTCACGATCAGCGGTCAGTGGCGCATCATATTCTTCACTCGTCTCTAGAGACCTGGATGCCTGGATGTAGATGCGTAAATACGCTGAGAACGCAGGCGTGTTTCGCGATCCGAAGAGGTTTCCACGGAGCGAGTTGTAGCCTGATGTTTTCGAACAGCATCGAGTCTCTCCTGAGGCTCTTCGTTAGATTCTTGGGATCTTTTGGTCCTCAATCTTTTAGCTCCTTTGGAACATTGGGAAAGATGTGACCTCTTTCAAGGTATGTTTATAGTTTTATTGTGAAGATACCTGATCAATCTAAGTGACTGCTCCCCTGCGTTACCGGGTAGGCTACCGTGTCACGAAGGTATATGGAAAAGGAAATTAAGCACTCAAATAACATAAGCCTGAAGGCATATTTATTCGATAAAATAAATGGGAGTTTTGGCCAGTAGAATCAAATTTTCAATGATATACCTTCGTCATCGAAAATCAGTAATAAACGATTACCGCTTCCACCGCGTGGAGGTGCTCCAAGCTTATGTTATTTTATATGTTTTTAGTGATAGCTTTGATTTCCACATCAGATGTTTCTGATCTTCGTTTTAATAAGTCAACAGGAAATGCCAATAAGACCGAACAACTTTTGCTAAGACGTCATTCCTATATGTGTTATGGTAAAGCTGGGCTCTTGGAGTTCCACAACAGGTGTTCCAGATCTTCAAATTGATTCTCTCAGCAGAAAATGTTTATTTTATGGAACAATTTTTGCTATGGAACCATTTTTGTATCTCTTATAGTTTAGCTGGTCTGTTGCGGTTCTGCATCAGGTGTTCAAGTTTCCAAGATAAAGTAGAGCCTATATGTTGCCCAGACTTAATACCTAAACAACAGTAAAAATCATTCAAATCCATCCAGTAATTCTAAAGATTAGCGTGTACAAACAAACAGACAGATTTTTTTGGTTTCGTGCTCTGTTACTGTTTCTAAACGCCCCGCCCCCGTTTTTTTTAATATATTCAATTTAAAAACACAGTTTTATTATATGTATATTATATAGAATATGGATGAAACAAATATTAAATCTATAAGGGTTCCGTTTTCGCCAATTGGCTACGGAACCCTAAAGAAACAAGTTGTATTAGTAATAATTTTTGCGTAGTTTCGTTATTTTGATGTACAGAATGATTAGTTGACGGCTTCATGAAGGCCCAGAAGGATACCCCCTTTTCGTTTTGTGTAACACAAGCTCAGTAAGTAGGTCTAGGTATACTTACGATCCTCAAGGCAGAGATCCTGTATACAGCCGTCTGCATCGCCATGTCTTTCCTTATAATCATGACGTGCATCAGATACGCGCTGAATGACAGCCGGCTTGGTAGCGTCCACACGGGCCACTCCAGGACCCATCGGTATACACCTGATAGACGAAATAAATCAACATCATCATCTGGAAACTTTACGAAAACGTTTCTTTCGATGATTACATTGCCTTGGTATATGTCACTGTAAAATTGTTAAAATTTGTCCATCTATTTTAATGGGACCTTATATGTCAGCGTCACATAAAAACCGTTAGATTGTAATCTCTCTAGTGAGATTGGAAACTCAAAAGATTGTCAAACGAACATACTGCTTACAATATAACGCATTATTTTTCGGTAGATTATAATCTATCGAAGTAAAACCGTAATATTGCGAAACGCATGCGACGGAAGTGTCTCTGCACCCATAATCGGGACTTGGGGCTCCCCCACGTTATATGAGTTAGGGTCCTTAAAACCAGCAGACAGAAATAGGGGCCCCGCGTAGCAAGGCTCCGTCGACTACGCTTTTTAGGGGAATATAGTATAAAGTATTTTGAGGTTAGGTTATATTAAACGGTATTTCTCAGGAATGGTACATTATCTTTCATGAGAGTGGTATCATGGGGCAAGGGCGACCCCTCTTTCTCTCCCCCTCCTCCACACCGCGCGAGTTGACTTCCATGGCTTACATTTCACATTATAACGGTTTCGTTTCGTTAGATTATAATCTACCCAAAAATAAAACGTCATATTGTAAGCAGTATGTTTGTTTGACAATCTTTCGAGAGTTTACAATATCTCTAGTTATATTACAATCTAACGGTTTTTATGTGACGCTGCCATATAAGGTCCTATTAAAATAGATGGACAAATTTTAACACAGCGTTCAGTACGTCTAAACAAAGATATCCAAGCATAGAAAACTCTGAGATAACAGAGACATGGATGTGTTTATGCATTGGGTAACCAATTTTTTTTTGTGTATTTTCGTTAACTGTTTTTCTTTTTCTTATAAGTATCGAATGTGTTTTTCTTATATATTTTTTATGTCCTTATTTTAGTGGTCTGAATGATTCTTAAAAGCTTGTCCATCTATTTTAGTTGGACTTTATATGTTTCGGGATATGTATGAAACATTTTCGAGCCTACACACATTTCCTGTGATTGAATTGAAATAATAATAAAACGATTGCACTCAGTGAATAAAATAAATAAAACATGAATAAAATACAAATAAAACATGATTAAGAACGTCAAAGTAAATATCAAAGTGTTTCAACATAAGGCGTCGTCGAGCCCCGAACAGCGCGGGGCTTCCATTTCTGTCTGCAGGGTTGAGCGAGCGAATCGAGCAAACTAACTAGACTCGATGTTTAAAAGAAATAAAGAATAGTTATAGCTACCTTCTAACTCAAAAATGGCTCCAACCATAACAAAGCCGACTATAATGGCGAAGGCAGGCTTTGTGAAGGCAGCGAACAGCAGGTTGACGGGGACCGAAGGTTTCAGAGCGTGCTCATAGTAGATGGTGCCAGAGTAGCAGCAGAGGGCTCCCAGCGGAAGCATCGCCCAGTACAAGAAGCGGTACTTCTGGATTATTTGGTAAAAAACAATGGCTGTAATATTAACTAGGTTGTGGAGGTCAGATATGCAGTCGCTCCATGCAAAATACTGGAATTGAGCTGCACACGGTTAGACTGGAAGCCGACCCCAACATAGTTGGGAAAAGGCTACAACTATGTTGGAGTCGGCTTGTTGCTTATCCGGATGCAGCTGTATACCGGTATTTTACATGGCGCTAATTTAATTTAATTTGTTTTTTTTTATTGTTGTGTCAAATTTCTATTAAATTTTGAAGCAAATGCAAATAACATTTGTTATGGATTTATGAAATGTATGTTATGTTCATAGTTAAATAAAAATAAAATTATATTGATTGATACCACTACCCAGTTAGTTATTTACTTATTTTTACATTTTTAATAATAACTGGTGAAATGAAGGTTTACAATAGTGCTCAGGCGACCGAATTAGGTCTCCCCCGCCTTTGTTACTGTTATGATATTCCTATGCCTAACTCCTCGAGGATTACAGTTGTGATGTTATGATACGTGTAACTTACCCTGAGGGTTTTGGTATCTCCACCAGTCTTCTGCCAATCATAGACCCAGTAGCCGAATGCCATGCCGATGATACACCCCGGAAGATTCGTGTGCCCTCTCTTATAGATCTCGTCGAACGTAGGATATTTACTAAATATATTAATTGCGAACCTAGAATCATACAACATAGTCATCATCATCGTTTTCCTAAATGTATTGGAATTGGCTTCTAGTCTGAGCAGCTGCAGCTGAATACCAGTATTTTACATGAAACGCCTGCTTTTCACATACTCGTACCCGGTTTTGGCCGGCCTGCCTCAAGTAGACCAGAGGGACAGAGAGAATTTTATTAGCGATAGTAATGAGAAATAAATGCCTAACAATGACTTGACCTATAAGATGTGTTAAGATGTACTTACTCAGGATAAACCAAGAGGATACCGTCCAGGTTCCGGTAGTAAGTTATCAGTGTGGGAACAGCTATTCCTATCAGTAACAGAAGGCTCAGCACCACCTTCCTCCTGCGAGCAGTCTGGCACAGCACGAAGGCAGTGGCAGCAACGTAGTACAGTTGGGTGTCTACTGCTAGGTACCTGGAGGGAGAAAATACATTTGATAATTGAAAATGATTCTTTATCACTGTGATACAGAAAAATGGCAGCTTGTTAAAACCAGTATTGTGTAAAGAGTGAACGCAAAGTTTCACGTAACCACACCCCACCACAAAACTCAAGAAGTAGAAGGTAGTTTTTAGCTCACTGTGGGACGGTAAGCATAATCAGCTTAGATTGTTGGCATTGCAGACACAAGCCGCTCTCCGTGAGTACGATTTAATCCACCACGCGGGCCCAGTGCGAGTTCTAGAACCTGGGACCAGATTTTCCTTACGTTGTTTTCCTTCACAACCGTTTCTGAAAGGAATGGTAATAAATGGTCGCTCGGCGAATTATATCTGCCTCCGGGCGTTTCTTTGAAGCTGACCTACTGGTTATCTTTATACTGTGGTGGATACGAGAAGAGACGTTAGCACCTTGTGGTGAGCAGTGATCTGCGTGTGGCGTGCGGTGAGTGGTGCACACCCTGGCTCTTACGCCTCTCCTCTTTTCACTGCTTTGTACTTCTCCGCTCGTCTCTACTTTGGTGTTTCCGATGTTATCATATGTAAACACTTACCAGGACTGCAACATGCACACGGCATCGTTTTCGTAATTATTAATGTAGAGGAGATGCTTCCACCACACACGACGACAGTCAGTCATTTCGTTGCCAACTACGTTCTGCAAAGAAATTAAAACCTTGACTTATAGAAATGAAAGATTTCTCTTATTAAAATAGTCCTCCTGAACGTTTCAGGTCACGACGGGCATTCTCCGGATATATCATCATCTTCCTGCCCTTGTGCCATTCTATCTGTGGCCGGCGCAACACGTTTTTTAACTTCCATTCTCCCCTGTCACATCTATGTCACAGCATCATTTACTCCTTCCTCTTTCATATCATTTTTCACATCGTCCATCCATCTTTTCTTTGGCCTTCCTCTCCCTCTCCGTCCATCAACATTCATGTCCATCATTCTTTTAGTCATATGCGTTTCATCCCTCCTCATTACATTTCTATTTCAAGACAACGACTTCCTTCCAATTTTTCAGTAACACTAACGAGTAACTTGCCAGGTAACTTTTAAACTTTCTCTAATGGGTATAGTAATTTCTTCCATTCTTGTCACTCCACACATCCATCTTAACAGTCTCATCTCCGCTACATGTGATCGTAGATCATAGATCACGAATAATTATTTAACAGTCTCATCTCCGCTACATGTGATCGTAGATCATAGATCACGAATAATTATTTAACAGTCTCATCTCCGCTACATGTGATCGTAGATCATAGATCACGAATAATTATTTCCATAATTTTTCATGAAATTTTGATCACCATTCACAGATTTAAAAAAAATACGGTTAATAAGAAAATGGCGATTTTACAATTTTCGCTGCTGCTACCTCTTAATTTTCAAGCGCACCGCGATCCAAACTACATACTCGGGGCATACACAGAAAAACTTTCAGGTTTTTATAAAATAACGAAGGTCTGAACGTTGCGCACTTTTAGTCCATGATGGAAAACTCGAATAGAAAAAAGATGAAAAATAATTACTTCTAAGTGAAAACGATGAAAGCTTACTTTCCAATCAGGTCCTGATCCAAGTCTCCCAAACCAAGTCGCTGTCAGGGCTAAGATGAGGGCGTACGACGGAGTCAATCTGTACCAACAAGGTATAGTTAAAACACATTATTTTTTGAAAAACCCACTTCAAGCTTTTAAACTGCATGGGGATAAATAAATAAATATCGCTGGACATTAGACGCGCCATCTAGTGCCACACTAAGCAAGGCTTCCGTCGTGGTCACTAGACAGTCGATATACTATTAAAGTACTTTTTGTTTGTAAATACATACTTATTATATGTACATATAAACATCCATGACTCGGAAACAAATATCCATGCTCACTATTGCTCATCACACAAACATTTTGCTCCTACCGGGATTCGAACCCAGGACCCCAAGAACGTAAGGCAGCCACATAACCGCTGCGCCATTGATCATACCTCCCTCTTATTTAGCAGCTCATTTTGGAACTAAAAAGATCTTTAATCTGTGGCACATGAAGTCAGTGGCCCGGAAGTCTGACTACAAGTCTTACCAAGGGGTACCATTATTACGAGAGGTGAGATGGACTGCCGGCCCATGTACATTTCTGGCATTTAGCTGCATCTGGTAAGACAGGCCACCGACCCCAATAAACGGAAAAGGCTAGGCAGATTATGATGATTTCGGAACTCTAAAATCATTCCTGGTTTTCCTGGTTGGAGGAGGGGAGGAGGAGGGGGTTTTCCACTTATTATTTATATCCTCGAAGTTTAGGCAAATAATCTCCACCTCTTCCAAACTCTAGTAACAAGACATATTTTTTCATTACATTCATTATCCATATCAATAAGCTATGGTTTCCACCATCAATCAATTGCAATAATCTATTTAGTCCGTCAGTAAGAGTATTCGAAAACAATGGACACGTATTTTTTGTTTTTGTTAATGAATGAATATTGATATATTGACAAAGATAAAACGTATCGCAACTCGGGAGTGTGGTTCGTGACATCAGAACGTGAAAGAAAGAAAGAAAGAAAGAAAGAAAAAATGTTTATTCGTCGCAAAGTCATGACGTGCATACAATATTAATAAGGTAAACATAGAACGCAATAATACAAACACAAACACTTAAACTTAAACGTGCTAAAAATATACCACGGCGTGACGTATTGAGATTTTCAAAAGCATCGCAAATTTTGGTTAACGTAACAAAATAAAATATATGAGCCAAATATTTTTTGATAATCTAACTGACGGACTTATTTGATTTTTCAGTACACAAGCCTATTGGTCAATACAAATCAGTCATTCATTGGCGGTTCCTCACCTCAAAAACCTCATTATGAACATATTCGGCAGCATCTTCCACGAAGGTTTCTGTTTCTCAGAGTATATCAGCCAGTTGTACACCAGCAGGAAGGACGACATCATCAGGAATGTTTGCATAATCAGCGTCCCACACGATAGTATGTGGATGGGGCTAGCTTGGAACATCTGAAATGAACATTCTTTCATCATCGCCTAAGGCAATAATTATTGGAGACCAAGAAATCCCCTTACGGCTCATATGACTCGAAAGATAGTTTAAAAAAAAAAACATTTTGTTAGCCGCCCGTCCGCTCGGAACAATTTGAATTTCTTTTGAGAATCATCTTATAATCTTCGGATCATTGACGACTTAGAAAGATTCATCAACGTGTTGTTTAAGTAATTTTCGAGAACATTGTGCTGCTTAGGGTAGAGATCAAACTCTATGAATATCTGTTTTATTTTATACTAGCACTTTGTTCTCGAAAAAATTGTCATAGCTCAAGGCGAGCTATGGCAATTTGCATGATATCAATACAATCAGATTAAAGATTTTTTTAAATCGGTTGAGTTAAATCGTAACAAACAAACAAATAATTAAATCTTCCCTCTTTATAATATTGTAGATATCGCGACCCAGAGACAACATACATTAAGACTACAACTTACGTATTCTATAAACCTCTCATTCTCTGGTTTAAAGATGCTCAATGCTATTGAATGTCCTCCAACGACGAGAAACATAGTCAAAGTCCTGGAACAAACAAATAATTCATATCCTATCTACTTAGTGGTCGCAAGTGCGATTGCTTAGCGGGAGGTCCTGGGTTTGCTTCCCAAGTGTCATTGGGTTTTGCCATCAGGAATTTCTTATTAGCAGCTACAGAATCTAGACAGGTTTCAACATAGGTTGGTAAGCAAGCCACTTGCCGATAACCATTACCTGATCCCGTGAAGTCCAACCAATCTTTTCAAACGAGGTTCCCTGCCCTCCGCTGGAGGCGCCATCAGTTTGTTCCAATTACGAAATATGGAGAAACAGTACAGAAACCTGAGACCTGAAAATTATCATGATTTGAGATTTTGGGTAAATGCAAGTTTGAAGAAAGTATTAGGTCAACTTCTATATCAATGATTTATTTTGTCTTCTACATTTATTAAGGCACTTGCATTTAGATATTAGAGTTAGTTAGAAGAGAGAGAAGACATTAAATAAAATAAGTTGAATTGGAAACGTTGATGAGAGTAATAACATGTTAAAACATACCTCCACTTTGCTGCCTCTTTTCAGAAAAGTAATCGCAAGTGCTTGCTATTGTATTTGCGATCAATATTACGACACAGATCACAGCCACAGCTATATCCAAATTATCAATAGGTGGATGTTTATCCCGATTGCCACAATCAAATTTTGAAACTCTCGCCTTTAACTTGTACTCATTATAAAGGGATTCGTTGGCGCATGCTTCAAGGGTTGATCCTAGGTCCCCTTCTGCAACTTCGTAGAACTGTTTGCAAGTCTGAGTAATGCATATACCGCGACGAAGTAACGTGTGATTGTAGCGTGAGGGGTAATGTTCGGAATATTCCTGTAAATAAGCATATACATATCTTCTTTATTATATCTATTATCTATGATACACATAATAAAATATTTGTGTCGTAAATCATCATCCTTCTTTTAAATCATACTAAAAATTGAATCATTGCAAAAATAAAACACGAGTACTAATGCGGTAACGTAGTACATAATTCAACTTTCATAAATATCATTATCACAGTTATGCGCCAGTTACAGAAAAGTTGAAAGGGAATCGACTGTCATGGTATGGGCTTGTGATGAGGGATGAATCGTATGTGACTAAAAGTGCGATGATAGATGGAGAAGGAGAACAAAGAAACAATGGAATAGAAAAACAGCGGAACAGCGGTGGATAGCGAATAGTGAATAATAGCGGACGGTTGACAAAGGAGAATGGAAGAAAAAAACATTTTACGCCAAGTCTAAATAACAATATGGGACAAGGGCACGAAGATGGTGAAATAACACAATATTAGTTTCACTATTCTAAATTGGGCAAGCAGAAATGAAGAGAAATGAAGCGTTCTAAAGGTAACTAAAACAGGCCAAAGAATTTGCAGAATTGAGGGTAGTGGGCAGGTCACATCGCTTGTTTAACTCGGGCAGAAAGGTTCTGGAGTGGCAATCGTGTACTGGAGGACACAGAGTTGGAATCGGAAATGATGCGACAAGGAACATCTTTCGGTTGAAGAAGACTCTCCGCCGATTTGCCAAAGTAACAACACTGTAAGTAAATTGTTCGAACTGTGCAAATAGTTACATTGTCTACCTTAGTGTCTAGGAAGTACCTTACAGTAAACATGTTTTAAGCACATTTATTGTAAGGTACTTTCCAATGCATTCATATATCTACCTAACGACTTATTATAGTATTGCGATGCAATTAGCCCAATAATTTTTGATCTTGGCAGATCGTTTAAGTGTTAAGAGTCCTATAATACTTTTTAGGCAAATTCATGATTTTTGACGCTGTAATTTTCAGCAACAGTAAGATATTTTAATTATTTGCTTATGAATAACGATAGTGCCCTTCTCTTTCTTGAAACTTGGAATTACACATTTTCGTATTTCTTTTCGTGTAATTTAATATAAATATTTTACGAACTCAATTTGCAAGAAAAACCGTCGTCGATGGAAGTTTGACGCTCAAATTCAAATTACATTAAATTCTTTTAAATGCTTAATTTTATAAAAGATAGGTTGAGTGTTTAACTTGATTGTGGAGTTCTAAAATTTCAATAAATAAAATTAAAGCACTCTTATGTTCTTAGGGTCCCGGGTTCGAATCCCGGTGGGAGCAAATGTTTGTGTAATGAGCGTGGACTTTTGTTTCCGTGTTATGGATGTTTATAAGTATGTATTTACAAACAAAAAGTATATATGTAGTATTGTATTGTATTATAGAACGTGCTGGTGGCAACTCCACGTCAAAGCGCATATTTTGCGTATGGGCTATAATCCACCACGCGGGTCCAGTGCGGGGTGGTAGATGTCACATGTCTTCGAATTTTTGGTTCTAGGACATGCCGGTTTCCTCACGATGTTTTCCTTCACCGTTTTTGAGAGCAGTGGTGATGAAATAAATTACACAAAGTAATGCGCCTGCCTGGGTTCGAACCCACGACTTACTGATTGTAAGTCGGAGCCGCCACAACTGGGCTACCGCTGCTCTCAAACTACAACTATATGAAGTATATCAACTGTCTGGTGACCACGACACAAGCTTTTCTTAGTGTGGCACTAGATGGCGCTGTGTGTAATGTCCAGCGATATTTATTTATTATTATTTCCTTTATTTATACATACTAATTACATTTTTAAATATTTATTTATAAAAGTAAATTTAAACAATAAAACATTTAAAAATATAAAAAAACTGTAGCCCACCAGCGCTGGGGACAGGGTCCGAGCTGCCAGCGGTCAAGGCTCTTGAGAGAGGAACCTCCTAACAATACGTGCCGTGTCGAGAAGTACTGCTTTCTGAATCAAGCCCTTGATCCAGCTGCCAAGCGAGAGCCTGCTAAGATGTTGGCCGAGGCTCTTGGCTATTAAGCCATTGGCCGACACGACTATCGGCACAATGACTGCTGTACTCACATCCCACATGTCGTCAACCTCGCGAGCCAGATCTAGATATTTGTTTTTTTTTTATCTTGCTCTGCTTTCACGAGGTTCTCGTCATGCGGGACCGTTATATCAACGATCATAATATTATTATTATTAAACTCTAAATTCTGCATCAATTCAGCTCGCTCCTCAGTTAAAGTTATTCTGACGCGAGTGCTGTACAAGAAAGGACTTGCACACATAATTTTCGTCAATAGTAATCCACTCTTGTATGTCGATTGCAATAATTTGACCCAGGACGTAAAAAAAAAACAAAAAAAAAATATTAGGACTCTTAAATAGTTATCGTACACGTGTTGGTACTTTGTATAGTGCAATGATTAATCATCATGATCATTTCAGTCGAAAGACGTCCATTGCTGGACGTAGGCCTCCCCCAAGTTTCGCCACACTCACGTCCAATGGATTCCCGCAACCTTCACTAGGCCATCGGTCCACCTAGTGGGGGGTTTTCCAACGCATCGCAGTGATTACGAACATTAAATAGAATAAACGTACAAATTATATATTTGAGCAAAGAAAGGGCAGACGAAGCGAAAGGAGCAGTAGGATCGGAGAGGCGGCATTCTGTAGTTCCTGCCTTCCTGCCTAGCCCCATGGAAAAAGGTGTGATTTTATGTATATACTAGCTTCTGCCCGCGACTTCGTTCGCTTGAATTTCCCGCTTGTAACATTTCTTATTGCTGCTCCGCTCCCATTGGTCATAGCGTGATGTTATATAACCTCCCTCGATAAATGGACTATCCAATGCAAAAATAATTTTTCAATTCGAGCCGGTAGTTCCTGAGATTAGCGCGTTCAACTAAACAAACAAACTCTTCTGCTCTATAAACTCTTATGCTATATAGATCAAGGAGTCTTCCCGGATCTAATGAAATTCAGTAAGGTAATACCGCTTTTTAAATCCGGGGACAGTAAAGACACCAATAACTATAGGCCAGTATCCGTGTTGCCTGTTTTCAGCAAGGTGTTTGAAAAGAAAATGCTCAATCAAATGCTTTGCCATTTTAACACTAATAAAATATTACACGAACAACAGTATGGTTTCACCAAGGGACGTTGTACAACTGACGCCGGTGTTACTTTATTAAAACACATATTTACTGCGTGGGAAGAGGCACAAGATGCCATAGGAATCTTTTGTGACCTTTCGAAGGCATTTGATTGCGTAAATCACGAAACCCTGATCTTGAAACTAAAGCATTACGGTTTAGGTAAACTTGCGCTTAGTTTAGTAAAGTCGTATTTAAATAATAGACATCAGCAAGTACAAATAAATGGTGTCAATTCAACGGGTTTAAAAGTAAAAATGGGTGTACCACAAGGTTCGATTCTGGGTCCCTTCCTCTTTTTAGTTTATATTAATGACCTACCCCATTTATTTAACAACCACCCGCAAATGGTTTTGTTTGCTGACGATCCTTCGTTAATATTTAGGATAAACAGACGTGCCACAAATTTTGACGATGTAAATAATGCCCTACTGCAGGTCCATAACTGGTTTACCGCTAACAATTTAGTACTCAATGCATTCGATTTGCCCTACCAAATGTCAAAAGTAGTGATTGTGACATAATGTTGAAACAAGAGAAACTAGAATTCGTCGATAAAACAGTTTTCTTGGGAATCACGCTCGATTCAAAGCTACAATGGGGTCCTCATTTAACATCTCTTGCAGGACGGCTGAGCTCAGCTGCATATGCTGTTAGAAAGATCCGTCAATTTACTGATATTGATACCGCGAGGCTAGTCTATTTCAGTTATTTTCATAGTATTATGTCATACGGTATTTTACTATGGGGACGTGCGGCAGACATCGAGTCTATATTCATTCTGCAGAAAAGAGCAATCAGAGCCATATACGAATTACGTAGACGCGACTCTCTGAGAGAACTGTGTAAGGAAATTAACATCTTGACAGTACCTTGCCAATACGTCTATGAAAACATCATGTACGTTAGGAAAAATCTGCATTTATTCAGTAAAAGAGGTGACAGACACCACTATAATACTAGAAATAGGGACCAACTCGTTCAGCCAGGTTTCAGGCTTGCTAAAGTAGATTCATCTTTCATGGGGTACTGTTTAAAATGTTACAATAAAATACCTCCTCACATTCTACAACTGAATGAGACGAAATTTAAATCTTGTATAAAACGCACACTATGTAGGCAAGCATATTATAATTTGGGGTTTGGATTTGGTCCTGCTCCACAACCATAGGCAAACTAACTGATTCCCAGGTTACGTTATTGTGGAAGCTGCAGAAGATTGTAAAATATCCTTGCATTGTATAGATTCCATCTCGTAGTATTATATAATTGCATAGCACATTTATGTGAGTTCTATGTACTGTAAAGCCACCATTTACATTTAGTTATCTTTTTTTTTTTTGACTTGAATATGCCCTGGCGGCTGAGAGATTGTCATGCTCACTCAAATGTCTCGCTGATGGTGGCGGGTGTGTCGGGTCATTTAATTCCCTTCAATATGGTCGAGTTGAATGGCGTCGATACATGCGTCATGTTCGTGAACGGGCGCTGTCAGTTGGGACTGGTCATCTCTTAGCTGCCTTATGATTAATTTTAATTTCTTTTTTTTTCACACTGTTGATTTAATCTTTTTTCTGGACGCTCTTAATGTGCACGTCTTTCTACATCGTTCTCACATATATGTATAATCACACATGAATGATGTAACCAAGATTTTGTAACAATATATTGATTTAAAAAGAGTGTCCATGGAGTTTCTTGCCCGTTCTTCTCCATAGAGATCTACGCTAGGGAATGGGCAACTACAGTACTTTCTCAAGTTATTATGCCTTGTGACTGTGACTGTAGCTTTGATTTAATTTGTAATTTGACATTCAAAAGTGCCGTAATGGTCTAGTTGAAATAAATGCTTTGAGTTTGAGTTTGAGTTTGATACAACCTTATTTTTTTGTTTATACTAAACCCGAAAAGGGGTCATTGTACTCATTATTTTGAACAACTTTTTCTATGGGATGAACCTTGAAATCGCGAAAAAAAAATCAGCTGTGCCCTACATTTTGATGAGTTATGCGAACATAAATGTAGGGAACAGCTGATTTTGTTTTCGTGATAAATTATATTTTATCATGAAGAATACTAAAGGTTGTGAGAAGATTTGTAATTTTTTCCCGCATCAGGGGCCCTCGTTACTCGGGGGGCCCGTATCATTGGCACGGCTGACACAACGGTAGCTACGCCCCTGTATAGTTAGTAGTAGGTAGTAGTTGTATGGTTAGTAGTAGGTAGTATAATAGTATATAGTAAGAGCAGCGGTGGCCCCGTGGTGGCGACCCCGACTTACGCACAGAAAGTCGTGGGTTCGAACCCAGACAGACGCATTACTTTCTGTAATTTATTTCATCACCGCTGCTTTCAAAACGGTGCATGAAAAACATCGTGAGGAAACCGGCATGTCCTAGAACCAAAAATTCTAAGATATGTGACATCTACCAATCCGCACTGGGCCCGCGTGGTAGATTATAATCTACCACGCGGGCCCAGTGCGGATCCAGTGCAGAGAGGAGGCCGTGTCCCAGCAGTGGGAACATTATAGGCTGGTGATGATGATGATGATGAGTATAGTATGTATAGGAAAATGATGAAGCTCACTAAAACGTACCTGTATCATGTTCAGGAGCGGGCTGGGTTCATCTGAGACCAGGGCGAGTTCTGACATGCAGTAAAGACCCTGTGGATCTTCCAAACATGTGTCGTAGTCGTCCATTCGGACGAACTTGGGCATCCGAGCGTAGTCTTCATCTAGAAAAAAAAACAACGTCTTTTTTACAAAAAACGGCCAAGTGCGAGTTGAATTCGCGTGGACAGGGTTCCATAGAATGCCAAAGTCAAATGTTCTAGTTTCCGTAAGTGAACGTATTCTATTGAGTTTACCACTTTATTTTCAAGTAGCACGTCGCCCGCGGTCGAGTATGTTTTGAGTTAAAACGTAAGAAATACACAAACAAAAAAATCGAATCATTTTTTAAAATATTGGTATAGATTAGTAGAGTAGTAGACTGATAGAATTTTTATAGGTTTTCCTGTAATACACAAGCAATGAACTATATTTTGTATTTTTTTTCAAATAACCATGGTTTCGGAGATCACTGGGGGGAGGGGAGGAATCAAAACTATTTTTTTTACAATTATAACAAAAATATATTTGGCATCCTCATAACAAGCACTATAGAGTAAATTTTGTAAAACTTTACTTTTTGTTTAATTTCCTAATATTATGTCCCCCGAAAATGACTTAAATGACCCTTATATAAAAAATGTTTATTATACCATCCTACCAAATTTCACCCAATTTGTTCCAGTAGACTCGGAGCAAATGGGCTGTGACGGACGGACTTGTGTTTTGATACTAACAATTTTGAGATTTCGTTTAGCTTCGGGATCATATATTATGTTTCTACATTGTAAGCTTTTAATATACACGCAGTTAATTATGATTTAACTAAGACTAGGTTAAGTGATGAATCAGTATTATGTAGTATCTCTGATAACACTGTAGTAGATTAAACTATGAGAGCCGACAAAAGAGAAGGTGAATTGTAATATCTTACTTTATTTCCTATAAATCGCTTCTCCGGCAAAATTTTAAACGTGGTAATGTTAGTAGATAAATACTACATGGATATTTTACGTTTTAGTGAAACTTGGTTAAAACCAGATAGGATGTTGTTCAACGCAAATAATTTTTCAGTTGCCAGCGCGTTCAACAGTTCCACAGTGGGGTGGTGGTACCCTGATACTTTGTAATAGCTCTCTCAGATATAAGAAAAGAAAGGATATCACTGCTTACTCTGTTGATCGCTTATGTGAGGTAGCATGTGCAGAGGTTTAAAGGCATACATTCTTATGTGTCTATAGACCACCATCATCAAACTCGTCATTGTTCTTAATAACAATGAAAAAAATAACATGTAAACTTTTCAGATAAAATATTTCACTTATCTAGAACTATTCAAATAACATCTCTTAATACAATCAAATTAAAATATTTTAATAATAATGTTCCAAGTAACCTTTCAAACGCTAGTTTTGATTCGAAAGATTGTATAATTAACCAAAATTGGTATTTGTAATTATACAATAAAAACAGTGAGGCAAGTTATTAAAAAAGAAACCGGAAAACACAACAACGTAGGCAGAATGAATTATCCTTGAAAATTTATAATCAGACCATTTCTGATAAGCTAGAAGTGGCTGAGACACTAGAAAGTTTCTTCACTAATATTCCGCTAGAAGTTACAAAATCTCTCCCTTCCTCATCTACAAGCTGAAGTATCTATTAGCTGAAGCTTTTCTTAAAGAAAATTTTACTGCGGACATACCAAACAAATTTAAATTTAAACTAATATCAAGTATTGCTACAATTATAAAGGCGTCCAAAAATCTCAACATTAAAAAAATACTGATCAATGACTTATGGGGTATATCCCTGAAGGTTCTTGGAGATATTATTAAATCAATCGCTCAAATCCTAACAGGCATAACCAATCAAAGTTTGGACAATGGCAAATTCCTTGATCTAATGTAACATAGTAAAGTAGTATCAATTTTCAAATGGGGTTGTAAGAGTGATCCCTCTAATTATAGACATATATCTGTGCTTCCAGCATTGAGTAAAATCTATGAAAAAATCTTGCTGGACCAGATGTTATCTTATTATAACTCAAATGGGATTTTGCATAGTCAACAGTTTGGATTTACGAACGGCAGGTCGATAACGGACGCGGGAGTAAAACTCATCACTCACATTTTGGAATCCTGGGAGAAGTCCCAGGATGCCATCAGCATTTTCTGTGATCTCTCTGAAGCGTTCGACTGCGTCGACCACAACACACTGATGTGTAAATTACACCTCTACGGAATTCGTGGTCAAACTGCTGATTTTGTTCTTTCTTATTTATTTATTAAAGTTTTCTTATTTATGCACAAGTATGTACAAAGGCGGACTTAATGCCTTGGGCATTTTCTACCAGTTTATCTTACTTTTCAAGCAGGCAGCAAAAAGTAAATGTGAATGGGGCGACGTCCTCCGGGTCTCTATTCAAGATAGGCGTGCGACAAGGTTCAATTCTCGGTCCTTTCCTATATCTTGTTTACATTCATGATCTCCCTTATATGATGGCCAATTTATCAGATATAATTATATTTGGTGATGAAAGATCTCAGGTCATCAGGTTAGGCTACGTTGCCGGTCGTGATCGGTCCATGGATCCCTGAAAATTGACTGCCTCGTTGCTGTAGTAGTCCTGGGTTCAATTCACAGATCGGGGAAAGTGTTATTGCGTTTTTCCGTCAGGAATTTCTCAGTCGCAGCCTCGGATTCAGGATATTTGTATCCTGTTCATCTGTAACCGGTTGCGTGTTTTTATTTGCCTTGTTTTTATCTCAAAAATTTGGTGTATTGATTCTTTCATTTTGGTATATTTCTTCCATAGCGCTGTGCTTGGCAAAAGCGCACTTTACGCTCTTGTGTGTGAAAATGTGTGACATCTACCAATCAAATCTTTTATACCTTCTACACTTAAGGGCTGACTGATCAAAATCAAAATCAAAATATTTTATTTCACATAGGCCTGGATGGGCACTTATAAAACGTCGAAAAAGGTGCTCGGTTCTCGTTGGTCGATTCCATGGAGAAGAACCGGCAAGAAACTCCATGGTTACTCTTTACAAAACATTTGGTATTACAATATTATTATGTTTCATTACAGCATTAGTACTAAAGTATGGGGGGGCAGCGTAGGCCCGACAATAGGTCGTTGCTTGCTATACAAAAAATGTAAAACAAAAGGAATATTTAACAAAAGTTAAACAGCATCCGGGAATCTAAAAGGCCTTCAATGTTCACTCATTCACAAATAAATAATAGGTAAAAAAGCATCTATACAAAGGTAAGTAAAAATAATAATAATAAAAAAATAAATAAATACAATATTTAATTAAAGAACTAAATTAAACAAGTGACAAGTGATAACGTGGCCAGTGGAGGCAAATCCAATTTGGCTACTCATTACACGTTACAATCTTATTTTCCTACTCAGCAATAGGTATATGGATATGGCGTCGTAATGCAAATAGCGCAGAATTACAGTTAGACAAACATCTTCATTACATGCTAGGACGTATTAAAAATGTGACAATAACAGCTGGACAAATTAATTTAATTGTAGAAAAAATTGTTTCTTATAAATCCCAGGGCACTGGTCAAAGGTGTATGCCATTTTGATCTTTGTTTTCTTGTAATTAAATCTAGGTTTCTATGATTGCATAGAAAATTAGATTTAATTACCTAAAGTAAAGACGCTGTTCAGTGTCGTAGTTTCAAAGGTAACATGGTCGTTTGCAAAATAATGATAATTGACGAATATTTAAAAGACTCGACCTCTAACGTTAACGTTTTTCGGAGAAAGAATCGACAAAATGATAGGTGAACAAAAGAAATCTTTTAGTCAGCACTGATCCCATATTCAGAAGTAATCAGAACCTAACCAAATTCTCGATTAAAAATAAAAATAAAAAACCATACATGTCACGGTAACAGATATAACCCTAATAAATGGAATTTAACACGTCTAACTGTCGAAATCTGGGTGTATTGTACACTTCTGAGTACCCCCTCAGAGCATAAAACCGTGATATTACGTCATGATAAGCCCGCCACACTATTCCCAACCCACTGTAACTCCCGATAGCCAGAATCAACAGTAGCGATCACCAGTAAAGCGCCAAAACAAAGCTCGACGAAGACCCAGAGAATGAATTTAACTGTCTTGGATCCCGCAATGAAATTAATCAGAAAGTATAGCGGAGGAGTAGGAAAAAAAAACCGTAAGTCCCAATTCCCTCCATATCAGCAGGACACAGAACGCAACAAGGCCAATGGGCACAAAGCGACGTTTACAACTGGGATAGGCCCAGTTGCCTAGCACCACGGATAAATATTAACATTGATGGGTTCTAAGTTGTGAGCTTAGGGACCCATTCATGTTACGTCATGGTATTGTATAAACAATAAACAACGAAGCGAGTTCCATTTTATATCTCCGAAGATCAGTATCAGATCTTTGGCAAATGGGACCACACGGGAAGTACCAGCTTTCAAATAAAAAAAGAATCATCAAAATCGGTTCACCCAGTCAAAAGTTCTGATGTAAAAAAGATAAAAAATACAGTCGAATTGGTACTTATAATAGGTTTAAGTTTACAAAAGGCATAGGCAGAAGGCAGACATACTTTTCAACCGACTTCCAAAAAAAAGAAGGTTCTCAATTCGACTGTTTTTTTTTTGTTTTTGAGTTTGGCTTGAAAATAAGTGATAGTTGCAAACAGTACTGTATTAAATATAACATTTTAAGCTTGCCTTCCTTATTTATTTTTAAAATAGTTAATTTTATGTGCGCCAATTCAAACCTATTTAAGAAACTACATACGTTTGTGTTCGTAATCGACGGGATAATGATAAATTGTGTGTATAATGATGAACCACGGTATTGATGCGTAAAAGCGTTTTTTGTTTAGCACCAATAATTTTATATTAAAATTCCAAAATTTTTTAGACAAATGCCGACTGCTTTGTTTGTAATACATTCAAAAATATCGAATAGCCAAGTGCTTTTACACCATATCGGAATTTTTAAATGAACGTAATTAATTCATGGGATTCCTATAATTACGACATTTACACAATTTTTAGGATGGGAAATCATCAAATGGCTTCTCCCACTCTGGGCGGAGCGGGAGGGAGTGTCAGACTCTTACTGACTAAAACTCATTCATGTTCCTTCCTCGCCCTTTATGTTCCGGGGCCGCGGTATCTCTTTCGAACAGGCCCGCAACTCCGGCAGGACAAAATTTGACCCTTCAGTTTGTAAATTTTAATTAGCAATAGGAGTCTTTTTTATTTATTTTTTATTTTATAATTGGTTATGTAAACTATTGCTACTTTTGCTGATGATAACGCAATTATGTCCATAGGATCTAATCACAAGGAAACTGTGGTAAAAGTACAAACAGCAATCAATCAATTCTGTGATTGGACCAAAAAGTGGAAGATCAAGTTGAATGAAACAAAATCCATTCACATTGACTTCACTAACAAGAAATCGGAACACAACCCGGTGTATATAAACAACAAAACTGTACCGCATGGAAACACTGCCAAATATCTTGGTATGACCTTAGACGCAAAGCTTCGCTGGAAAGCCCATGTCAAACAGAAACGAGAAGTATTGGAAATTCGTTACAGAAGCAGAACTGGTTACTAATAAGGCATTCCGCACTGTCAGTTCCTTACAAAATCCTGCTCTACAAATCCGTCCTTATGCCAGTATGGACCTATGGTATACAACTATGGGGTTGTGCCAAAGAAAACAATGTCGAAATTATACAAAAATTCCAGAACAAAGTACTCAAGAACATCGTGAACGCGCCTTGGTATGTAAGAATTGACGACATCCATCGGGACCAAAATATAAAGTTCGTAAACAGTATAATCCAAAAATATGCCGAAGCTCACGAACATCGGCTTCATCATCATGTTAATTTCGAGGCCATCCAGCTCCTCGATAACACGGACATACTAAGAAGGCTCAAAAGGACTAAACCTTTTGAGTTAGTGTAGTGTAATGGAGTGATATTATTATATTTGTGAATTTACCGTGAGTGAAATATAGTACCTAGCTATTTATATGGACACAAGAACAAAGTGACATCGCCTTAATAGACGCTAAGTAAACGCAATGGACGTGTTCTTAGATATAATTTTACTTTTAGCAAATTAAGTTAGATTAAAATTGCTTATTAGCCTTATTAGGCTAGATTGTAATATAAATAAAAAACCTTTAAAAAAAAAAAAGTTATGTAAACTCAAATTTTGTTATGGTTTATTCTGAACCAAAACTATGGTATTATGTACACCATTATATATATGTATACTCATGTTTTTACAATAAATATATTCTATTCTATTCTATTTTTAAGATATTCTATTCTTCTCCTTTCTTAATACCTAATTAATTACTTAATTCTTTCTTCCTCTTAACGTGTGGTTAAGAGGCCTCTGACTTGGCTTTACATGAAGTCGAGAAATATCTCTCAGTCGTGCTGGTTTCCTCACTATATGTTCCATCACCGAAGCGAGTGAATTATACCAATACGTAAGTTCGAAAAATCAGAGAGGCGTGACTTGGGTTCGAACTCGAGTTCTATCAGTTGTCAGGCCAACGGGTACGGGTAACGGTTAGCCTAGGGGTGTAACATGTTTTTTCACCCACAAAAACAAATTATTGCTGGGGAAAAATTTGTTTTTGTGGGGTGAAAAAACATGTTACACCCCTAGGCTAAATACTACTTAATTACAAAACATTTCAGAAACAAAAAAATAAAATTAAAATTAAAATAAACAAACGTACCACTAAGCTCATATATAATCGCTGACGAACAATGAAACAAAATGAAAAATAACAATTTTGCGAACATTTTGCTAAAGCACTTAATCTACGCTACACACGACATTTTCAAAAAGAAGCCAAAGTTACACTGAGATCCTCCCTCGGATACCAGTTTTGCTATTTGTCAGTCATTAACAAGGTCAACTTGGTATTTCAAGGTGCATTTTTGATTTTAATAGCAAGTATTTCTAGTTAAAACTAGAATGGTTCCAACCATGAACTTTGGTTAAAATTATAGTATTAAAGATACTTGTTGGGGATTGAAAATACGGAAAATACTTATTTAAATATTTATTTAAATTTAATGGTAAATATTTAATAAGAAGTCTGAAAGTGGCGTGGCTACATCCGAAACCATGAGGAATACCGATTGCACTATTGGTTTTTTGAAAAATCAATATTCCTAGCCATAATCGAACCAATTGATTATGGAATGAAAAAAAAACACAACTGATGTTATTACACCTTCCGATAGTGTTGCTAATGAGAAATACAACTCTGGGTAGTAATGACATGCGGAAAGAAAGCATAAGGAGACAAAGCATAAGGGGCTGACAACACCTAATTGATGTTATTTAACCAGTGTTTTAACCCCCGACATAAAAACGACGGAGTGTTATAAGTTTGACGTGTCTGTGTGTGTGTGTGTCCGTCTGTGGCATCGTAGCTCCCGTACGGATACACCGATTTTGATTTTATTTTTTTGTTTAAAAGGTGAATTAGTCAGGAGTGTTCTTAGCTATGTTTGATAAAAATCAGTCCATGATGGCCGCCGCCGCCGCCACAAATTGGCGGATTACATATTTATGCAACAGCTCCCTCAACATGGGTATCAAATGAGAGAGCTTAACTAGTAGAATACTATACGCTATAATAAATTTCAAAATCCAAGATGGCCGACACCAAGAAAAATTGAATTACATTTTTATAAGGGAATAAAACCGGGAATACCTTGAAATTATGACCCTGCGTCGGGGGTTTTTAAATTTAAATTTGATGTAACTTGTTAAGAAAATCTATTTGTACTAGCACGTAACAAAAAAAAAAACATTCATTATATTTCAAAGACTGTGGACGGATTCGATACATAATTGGACGAAATCGTCGAAACAAAAAGTGTGGTTTTAAAATCATCATAATACGGTTTTATGTCTTTATTTTTTTGCCGTATGGGTCTACAATTAAAAACAAGAACTCAACATATTCATACCTAAACCGCTATCAAGTCAAATTTCAAGAATAATCAACATATTTTTTTGTATTTTAATATTTATTCACTAGCTTCTGCCAGCGGCTTCGCCCGCGTGAAGTTTGATTATTGTCCCATGGAATCTTACTGCCGGGATAAAAAGTATCCTATGTTTTAATCCAGGTTATAAACTATCTGTGTGCAAAATTTCATCCAAATCCGTTCAGTAGTTGTCGCGTGAAAGCGCAACAAACAAACTTACATTCACATTTATTCTCCGAACTGCTAAGCTATCGGGAGTTACACGTGTTATTGTGAGTCAACTATAAAAGATAGACATATGCTGTCTTGGGATATTTTTTATATAATTTTATGTGGAATATTTCCGTTAAACATGATTTCTATGTAGCTTTAACCATTAAGGCTGCACACGCGACGGAAGCTAAAAAAACCAAGTAACTTCTCCCGTTTTCCCAACATTTCCTTTCACTGCTCTGCTCCTATTAATGGTAGCGTGATGAAAAGTATACTATTACCTGCTCAGGAGTATGTAGAATAATTGTACCAAGTTTCGTTAAAATCCGTCGAGTAGTTTTTTTTTCTATAAATAACATACAGACAGACAGACAGACAGACAGACAGACAAAAATTTTACTGATTGCATTTTTGGCATCAGTATCGATCACTAATCACCCCCCGATAGTTATTTTGTAAATATATTTCATGTACAGAATTGACCTCTCTACAGATTTATTATAAGTATAGAAGAAGATTACTTTTTTCTAAAACCTGGCCGCCCAGTAACTCTCTCGCTCTCGTTTACTCCGATACAAATAGACAGTGTGTACGCATTTCGGTGTTGACATCCCTAAGAGAAGGCTTTGAGTCCTCTTTTTACGCCTTTTGGATGCGTAAAATAGGTCATATAACATAACATCACGCCTGAATTCCGGGAAGGGATTAGCTGCGATCGCGCCGGATGATACTGGGCACTTTTGCGAGAAATACCTGATAGAAAAACGAAAAACCCAACAACACTTTGTCGATAGGGTATTGAAAACAGGACCCCATGCTCAGGTCGCAATTGTGACTGACCAACGAGGAAGTCGTAGGAAAAATAATAAAGCAAACGGCTCAAGTGCATATTACTGACGACGTAAACTTTATCAGCTCCAGCATTATCTACTTCCGCCATTAAAGCCAGACTGTCTGTTGAATTTAAAGTACACATATTATTATCTATTTAACTAAGTAGGTACATAAAATAACGTTTTTTTCAGACACTACGATCGTTATACAACGTTACTAATGCAATTGTGTCTGCAAATAAAATTCATCATCATCTGCCTAGCCTTTTCCCAACTATGTTGTGGTTGGCTTCCAGTCTAACCGGATGCAGCATTTTTTTTACCGACTTTTAAAAAAGTAGGAGGTTCTCAATTCGGATGTTTCTACATTTTTTTATGTTTATTCGGGCATAACTCCGTCGTATGCAAAACCGACTTCAAAAAAAGAACTAAAAATTGAAAAAAAACTTTAGCTTCTGAAGTCGGTGACAAAATAATTAAATGAATAAAACAAAGGTCAACGACTTCAGACGCCAAAGCTAATTTTCAATTTCGTTTTTTTTTTAATAAGTTTTATTTTTTGCAAAAAAGTTTTTTTTCTTTTTTTTTACGATGGGAAATCATCAAATGACTTCTCCAACTCTGGGCGGAGCGGGATCCCGAGCGGGGGAGTGTCAGAGTTTTACTGACTAAAACCCATCCATGTTCTTTCCTCGTCTTTATGTTCCGGAATCAAAAAATCAAAATCAAAGCATTTATTTCAAGTAGGCCAGTTACAGGCACTTTTGAATTGTCGAAACGAAAATGAACATTTAAAGTAGCTACAGTCCCCAGTCACAAGACATAAAAACTGTGAAAGTACTGTAGTTGCCCATTCCCTAGCGTAGATCTCTATGGAGAAGAACGGGCAAGAAACTCCATGGACACTCTTTTTAACCGACTTCTAAAAAAGGAGGAGGTTCTCAATTCGGATGTTTCTATTTTTTTTTTTTTTTTTTATGTTTGTTCGGGCATAACTCCGTCGTTTGCCAACCGATTTGGAAAATTCTTTTTTTGTTGGAAAGGGTATTCTTTCCAAATGGTCCCATAGCCACCAAATTAGGATCTAATGATGGAATCTTGGCGAAATCGAGGGAACTCTTCAAAATTTATATGAAAACGTGTTGCGATTTTGGTATTTTCTACAACAAGTGAAGCATTTGCGTTTGATAAGAACCATTCTACCATCAGATCTGATGATGAAGCCAAGAGTCACGGAACTCCATAATGAGACAATGTACCATAGTCGTGTTTGGGCTTGTTGTAATTGTAACGGTATGCACTTTCCATGTATCAAGCACATGTGAACCACTAAAAAGTGAAAAATAAAAACTTTTTTGCAAAAAATAAAACCGACTTCAAAAAAAACAAAAAAGTGAAAAATAACTTTAGCTTCTGAAGTCGGTGACAAAAAAACTAAAGCAATCAAACAAAGGTCACCGACTTCAGAAGCTAAAGTTATTTTTCACTTTTTTGTTTTTTTTGAAGTCGGTTTTATTTTTTGCAAAAAAGTTTTTAAATCAAAATATTGTTACAAAATCTTGGTTACATCATTCTTGTTGAGATGGTATATTATGTGAGAACAATGTAGCAAGATATGCACGTTAAAAGTGTCCATAGCAAAACAAAAATAAAATACAACTCAAAAACAAAATAATTAATTCAAATAAACCATGGCGACTAAGAGATGACCAGTCACAGCTGACAGCGCCCGTTCACGAACATGACGCATGGATCAGCACCATTCAGCTCAACCATTTTGAAGGGAACTAAATGGTCTGACACACGCGCCACCATCAGCGAGACATTTGAGAGAGCATGACATACTCTCAACCGCCAGGGCACATTCAAGTCAAGAACTGCCGTAGGTTTCCAGTGAATGATAGCTTACTTGTACATAGTACTCACACAATATGGGCTATGCGATTATCTAAATATATATAATTCAAAGGTGACTGACTGACTGACTGACTGACATAGTGATCTATCAACGCACAGCCCGAACCACTGGACGGATCGGGCTGAAATTTGGCATGCAGGTAGACGTTATGACGTAGGCATCCGCTAAGAAAGGATTTTGATCAATTCTACCCCCAAGGGTAAAAAAATAGGGGATGGAAGCTTATATGAAAGTCCGTCAGTTTTAAAGTTAGGATCTTCTAATTTTGTGTTTAGGCTGACGATTGAAAATAAATTTATGCGTGTTTCAGCGTTTTTGATAACTCCACCCCGAAGGCTTATAAAGGGGATGAAATTGTAGGTGAAAAATCCTTAATTTTCGACGTAAAAGTACAAAATTTGTTATCTGGGCTTATGATTGGAAGCTGACGCAACGGCTTTATTAGAATTTCAACCCTTGAGGGGTGAAAAAAGAGCAACATTTTGTTTTTAATTAAAGTTTTTGTTTTTTGAGTCACCAAAAAGTATCAAAGTTAGTAAGTCGTTAGTTTTTTTTATTTCAACCCACAAAGGGGTAAAAGGGGGGATGAAGTTTTGCATTGTAGTTGTTCATTCGTTCACGAATAACAGCAGCAGGAGAGACCTTTTGCAGCAGTGCAAGTTAATAGTATAGGCCGTACACAAGTTAATAGCACACGTGACTTCGCGGCTGGCAGTACTTACCGCTTCGTAGGGACCTAGGTAAGCCGAAGATTATGGACTTACGGCGTGGGGGGGGTCATTTGATGAAAGGAGCAGAAAAAGAAAGTATGGCAGCCACCGCTCCTGTGGGTGCCGCCCGCTCGCACCAACTTGCTGCAGCACGCGCCGCTGACGCGCGCGCTGCGTGCACTCAATATGGTGTCACAACAGATTGATTGCTTCAATTGTACACAGCGAATTCAGACGGGCCGCATTTTGCGCAATTACTTTAGTTTGTCAAATTAATTAATTTATTCAAAACATAAATAATTTCACTTTGAATATAACTGCTTTATTGTATTAGGTACCTAAACCTGTAATAATAGTTGTATGTGTTGTTTAAATAAATAAATAAATAAATAATTTATGTATAGTAGAACGAGATAGAACGAGTAATTGTCGATATCGTATTTCATACCAACTAGATTTTTTATTTTGTAGATTTCTGTTTTTTTTCTCTTATGCATTTCTGATCTTACTTTTAATGAATGAAGATGAACTCAAAATAAAAATCAAAAATGGCGCCGACGAAAGTTTTTGGATTTTTAATCATGGGTGTCGTTTCCGTGGTTTTTTGTGTCGCTGGTAGTGAAAATGAGGTAAAAATTAACACGGGGAAAAAAGTTAACAGAAGCAAAAAAAAACAGTTTTCCTTTTTTTTCTGCGGCTTCCCCTGACACTATTTTCACCCTGCGCCACTGTTAGGTAGAGGTGTATCTAATCCTACACCCACATTTCGCACATTTAGCTAAATCCCATCAACCGGGCATAAATAATACAATAACACTTTGCCCGTCCCGCAAATCGAACCCAGGACCTCATGCTCAGTAGCGCTTGCGACAACTCGAACAACGATGCAGTCTCACACATGACTCATCAATATTTTTACGCGAACGAAGTCGCGGGCAACAGCTAGTGAATCTATACAATGCAAAGATAGTTAAGTACAATCTTCAGCAGCTCCAACAATACCATTGAATGCTATCAATCTTTGCGCCCCTGTCCATGTGGAGCAGGACTAGCATTAAGCCAAACATTTTTATCAGCGATATAATCGCTCAACTTGTAATATGCTTGTTTACATAGTTTGCGTTTAATGCATGTTTTAAATTTTTTCTCATTCAGTTCAAGAATACTTTGTGGAATTTTATTATAGCATCTCAAACAGTACCCCATGAAAGATGAGTCTACGAGTACTTTAGCGAGTCTAAAGCCTGACTGAACTAGTTGGTTCCTATTTCTAGTACTGTAATTGTGTCTGTCACCTCGTTTACCAAAAAGATGCAGATTTTTGTTATGTTTTCGTAGATGTATTGGCAATGAACCGCCATGATACCAATATCCTTAAATAGTTCCCTTAGAGAACCGCGCCTACGAAGATTATATATGGCTCTGATGGCTCTTTTCTGCAGAATAAATATAGATTCAATATCAGCAGCCCGTCCCCATAGCAAAATACCGTAAGACATTTTACTAAGGGAGTAACTAAAATAGACCAGTCTAGCGGTATCTACATCAGTGAATTGACGGATTTTTCTGATGGCATATGCTGCTGAACTTAAGCGCCCCGCAAGCGATGTTAAATGAGACCCCCATTGTAGCCTTGAATCAAGCGTAAGCCCCAGGAAAACAGTTTTATCTACGAATTCAAGTTTCTCTTTATTCAATATTATCTCACAATCACTATTTTTAACATTCGGAAATGAAAATCTTATGCTTTTATTTTTATTTTCATTCAATACCAAATTGTTTGCTGTGAACCAATTTAGGACCTGAAGAAGGGCATTATTCACGTCATCTAGATTTTGGGCCCGTCTATTTATCTTAAAAATTAGGGAAGTGTCATCAGCAAATAACACCATATTTTGTGGTTGGTTTTTCAATAAATAGGGTAGATCATTTATATAGACTAGAAAAAGGAAAGGACCCAATATTGAGCCTTGCGGAACCCCCATTTTTACTTTCAAACCCTGTGATTTGACACCATTTATTTGAACATGTGGTTTTCTATCACTCAAATAAGATTTTAGCAGGCTAAGTGCAAGTTTACCCAGTCCGTAATGCTCCAGTTTCAAAAGTAATGTGTCGTTTTAAATGAATCAACCAATTTTCACGCGTTTAGCAGCATTCGACGCAGGTTTTTCAGCCTCATACAGAATTTTTAAGTGTGAATCGATCAAACTAGGAATTTCGGAGTACTTAATTTAAAAAAAAAGACGTGTAGCACTCGGGGACTGCCGCGCTAAAGCACCTCTGCAACCAGAGACTGGTGAACATTTATAAAAATGGAGAATCAGCATTTACGTAAAGTTAAGTTTTAACTAATTATTTTGAGAGCTTTAAAGCGTCTGCAAAGCAATATGTCCAACGGAAATTGTCTAGGAGTATTGACAACTTATTTTTAACTATGTACACTCTAAAACATATGTGAAAATCGCCATGAGAATTTACGTGAAGTAAGTTAATGTTTTGATGTTCATGATCACTTGATACCTGGAAATTGACCGTTTGACCAATCTAGCAGGTTGGCATACGATCGTAGTACATACTAACACTAATCAATAGTTCCACATTTGATCCGTCAAAAAATACGTGACGTCTGGCGATCTTGCTCTACAACGCAAACTAAAAAATAACGCCTCAAAAACATAAATTAATGTGCTGTGTTGACGACATTGCTTTACATTATAGTTGAAGTCGAAAAAGTCAAGGACTGCTAGTATTTTAACCAGATCCATGGCACAGATTAGTTAACCAACCACTTCTCAACCTAATACAACTGAATTTAAATTGTTTAGTCATTAAAGCATTTTTCACATACTTACTTATTAATTAGCCATTGTTAACTTTCTAATTAATTAATTAAAAACAAACATGTTATTTTTTTCAACTGTTTACTATGTAGGTACTTTTTGTTGCAAAGGTTTCCACAAAACTATGTGCACTTTGGGTACTTTGTAGAAGACCTTCCTCTGGTCAGGTGTATGATGACATGGTACAAAGTCGGAAAGCTTTTAAATCTAAACTCAAGTGGTGCCAGCAACACCAGGAACAGATTAAAATGGACGTCATTGCGTCTCACCATTCGAGAAAGTATTTTAGGAGTTTTTGGAAGTGTACCAAAGGACTGAATCATGGGTCAGGCTTGTCCACTAGCATTGAGGGTGTGACGGACACTAACACTATTGCAAACCTGTTTAGAGATCATTTTTCTGTGAAGCCGTCACTGAGTTCTGTTGATTCGACGTTCGATGCTAGGGCAGTCGAGGGGGAGGAGTACACGCTAAAGTTCAATGCAAAACAAGTTGCTCGTTTCATTCAAGGCATGAAGCGTGGAAAATCACCTGGCTACGATGGCCTTAGCATCGAACATCTTCAACATGCTGGGCCTCATCTGTCGCGCGTGCTGGCAATGTTTTTTACTCTCTGTGTGTCACACTCTTACTTGCCGCCTCAAATGACAAAGACCGAGGTCGTTCCCATATTAAAAGCGAAAAGTGGAGACATATCTGCGTTGTCCAATTACAGGCCCATTTCTTTAGCAACAGTGATCTCCAAAGATCTTGATGGTTTCCTTAGCATGCAATTGGATCAATACCTACAATTGCACGATGCACAGTTTGGGTTCAGGCCTGGGCTGTCGACCGAGAGTGCTAATCTAAGCCTGCCGTCCAATATTACACATCAAGGAAGGCCCCAATATATATATGCGTGTTTCCTGGATCTTTCACGGGCTTTTGGTTTAGTAAATTATGAAATCCTGTGGAAGAAACTAGAGGGGGCCAATGTACCTAGGGATCTTATACGTATATTTAGAAGCTAGTACTTGGGTCAACTTAATACAGTTAGATGGGGTGATGCCAGGTCGGACGTGTATGGGCTACAATGTGGGGTTAGACAGGGCGGGTTGACCTAACCGAAGCTTTTTAATTTGTAGGTACATAAATACCCTGATTGGCGAGCTGAGCAGCATGCGTGTTGGATGTCGAATAGACGGCGTCAGCGTCAATAATTTAAGTTACGCAGACGACATGGTGCTGCTGAGTCCATCAATCAGTGGTTTGAGGGACTTATTGAGGGTATGTGAACGGTATGCCGCAGATCACTGTCTGAAATACAATGCCTGTAAGAGTGAGCTGATGGTTTTTAAGTCTGGTACCAAGTGTCCATCGTATGTACACACAGTCTCACTTAATGGTACACCTCTAAAAGGGGTGGAAATGTTTAAATACCTTGGACACTTGATAACAGAGGATTTACGCGATGATCCGGATATTGAACGGGAGTGTAGAGCATTGGCGATAAGAGTGAATATGATCTCCAGTAGATTCAATCGGTGTACAGCTCAAGTAAAAGTTACACTTTTTCGAGCCTACTGTACATCGCTATACACCTGCAATCTCTGGAGTAACTATACGCAAAGATCGTTCAATGCTTTACGCGTCCAATACAATAATGCGTTTAGGGTGTTGTTACGGTTGCCCCGGGCATGCAGCGCATCAGGGATGTTTGCGGATGCACAGGTAGACGGTTTCCATGCCATCTTGCGCAAGCGGTGCGCCGCCTTGCGGCTGCAGAGTCCGCGTCAGCCCGAACAGCATTCTGGCGATGTTTAGTGACAGACTGGACAGTCGGTTTCATAAGTTTTGGAGCAATCTACATTTAAGCCTAAATACTAACGTAGCTAAGTAAGTTCTGTATTTTTACTAACATTGTGATTTAATATAATTTTGTGTATGTGGATTATTATGATTGTACTTATATGGATATTGTGAAATGTGAATTAAATGAATTTATTTATTTTATTTATTTATGTATATACAATAATATGTTCTTGAATGACAAACAAGCAGATGAAGTTTTGATATTTGAAGATACAAAAGTGTCCTGGGTGTCCTGTTAGCCTACCAAGCATTATTGTTTTAATCTTTATCCAATGTGGGACCTAGATGTCCTGAACAGCTTCTTCTTTACCTTTGTACATAGTTTTAGTTGCGCAAATAGATTCACGCTTAGATACAGGATGCAGCATAGCTCACAAATAATATGCGCACGCAAGAACTGTTATTTTTGTATCTCACATAAAACCCTTACCAAGCTATTTACACATTATCCAAGTTAGGGTTCGGCCTTTACCAAGCTTGGATAATGCGTAAATAAAACGAAATACTTTTAGCATAAAACTTTAGTGATGAAGACAATCATCATCATCATTTCAGCCGAAACACGCTCAGCGCTGGACATAGGCATTTTCCAAGTGTCGCCACATTGACCGGCCCCGTGTGACTCTCATCCAGCGGATTCCTGCAACCTTCACTAGGTCATCGATACACCGAGTGGGAGGTCTTCCAACGCAACCTCTTCTGGTTCGCGGTCGCCACGAACTTTCGGCCCCATCGACTATTCGTTCTGCGAACAATGTGCCCTGCCACCTGCCGATGATACACATGACACTTAGTGATGATGATGTTACTTAATCACATAAGATTTTAGATTTAGATACTAAAGTGAGACTATGGATGCTTTACACATGAACTCGATTGAGTGCTATTTCTTAATAACACTGATTATTAACTATTTTACTTAATGTTACCTTTGTTCAATGTTACCTTTGGACATTGACTCAGCACTCGGCCTGGCTCACGCGCGGCCCAGTTAAAATAATGATTTGGTTGCATCTTACACGCATAGAATACATAGAATTAGTATAATAGTGTGTGTTAAGAAAAAGTAGTATATAAGCAGAACATTTTGTTAATAAATCAGATTTGAATTTTATATTCTTGTCTCATTACCCCTCGCTGTGGCCAAGACACCTTTAGCCATCTTCGGATCAGTCCCGTGAGTCTGCGGGATTGGCAGTGAGTTTATCCTTCCCGAACCTGGTATTCCTGTCTACTATCCGTCTGTAACCTTAGGTCGCATGGTGCAGACATCCTGAACTTATTTATATATTTATTTATCACATACTAGGTATATGGTAGGTTAGGGCTGTAGGGCTTATAGGGCTTAGGGTCATAGGGACTGTTAGGCTTGTAGGTCTCTGTAGGTTCCTTTATCTTACCATATATTTCCATGTACCATCACACCCTTGACAGTATTGCGGCCTTACGTGACGTTTGTTAAGGGTGGATGTACAGATTTATTTATTAAAACTTTATGCACAAGTAAAAACTGTATCATCATCATATCAGCCGAAAGACGTCCACTGCTAGACATAGGCCTCCCCCAAGTGTCGACACATTGACCGGTCCCTTGCGACTCGCATCCAACGGATTCCCGAAACCTTCACCAAGTCATCGGTCCACCTAGTGGGTACTTTTGAACTTATACTTTTTACTTTTTAGAATTACTGTTTTTAAAGAAAAATACATTAACTCATACTCTGCCCTTTTCCTGTGTTATTTGGAGTCAGGTTTTAAAAATCTTGGTTTCAGCATAAGATAATATAAGAATTTTACTTTTTTCTGCTGTTAAAGTATTTAAAGCACCTGTGACAAGTCACGAAAACAAGTGCATTTATTTGTAATCCTCATGAACCAAACTACAGCCTCATGTTGGAGAAAATGCGAAATACATTCTATACAGGGTGTAAACCACCTCATCACAAAGCCGTTAACCAAGCGTTCTGCACATCGAAATAAGTAACTCGACGCAAAAAATATTGCTTTTTTTTTAAGTTATAAATCATGTTTTGTGCTAGAACTCAATATAACGCACTTAAAACATTGTGCTGATGGCTGGATTAAATAGTACGGGGGTTGTGGACGAGGTTTTATATTATAATAAAATCTTTATGAAACTTACAAGTACATTTCAAATAAAAGTGTTTTTTTGACACATACATTTTGATTTCACTACCGCTGTTATCTAGGACGACGTGTTTTGAGAGTGCGTTCCGTTTCACCAAAAACATTTTAAATAAAAAAATAAATTGTAAAATAAGTGATGTTTTAGAAACTTAAACCAATGTAACACAATGTTTTTAAGCGCCAACACAAAGCATTTTTAATAAATAAAAAGAGTTTTGTATTTCTTGCATATTCCTTATTATAGTTAGAGCAACGATACTAAACATAGTCTGATAAGACTCCCAGACTGATGATATATATAGAACTAGCTTCGTTATCAATGGGATCAAAAACGGAGTGGTACTATTAAACAAAAAAAAGATTATTACGTATCTAGTATGATTGGACTCCTGAAAATACATACGCTCATCTGATAGATCATCAATTTCCTTGTAAGAAAAACCACTGCTGCATTTTACAAACAGTGGAGAAAGTGGTTGCTGCAGCGATTGAAAGTCACCCACCGCGCGGATTCGGTGTTTTGTCAGCAAACTCAGCAATCACTCGCTTCCTTTCGATTTGTACTGATTGAATACGCATTTTACGGTCACGTCGATTAGTTTTACGAAACCTGGAAGGCTCATACGAACAAGGTGGTGGGAACTGTTGGAAGGCGTACTTAACCTGGATTGAACTTACTTTACAAGCAGACCCTGTGATTTGCTAGGATACAGATTTTCGCTCAGCTCCTGGCACAAACATTGCACCATCCTACCTACCCACCTACTACCTACCTTTTACATACTTTATAATTTTTGTGGAACTCGGATTCCGAAAGATCGAAAGCCCCGGTTACAGCTCGTACAGCGATCTTTATGGCCTTCGTTTCATTTATCTCAGCATAGAAACCGAGAAGATGGCGACGACGCGACGGTAGGACGCCGACATGTTTTTCACCAATTCGCTTGTCTAGGTCTGACGTGTTGTAGACTTTTTGACATTAGGTGACAAGAAATGATTCCTACAACCAGTGTCAAAATTATTCTTGTTTGTTTCAGTGCTGTCCTACTAACCCAACAACAAGTTTTACAACGAGTTTAGTTATTTAATTGACCAATTTATTTTTTTAAATTCTTGTTTTTTTTTTTCTCTTTCCTTTTCTATATACATCTCTTGTTTTCTCATTGTACTTCTGACATTGGCAGAATTGACGACATTGGCATCGACAGCATTTGCCATAATTAAAAATAGAATAGAATAGAAGACAAAAAAAATGTCGCCATGGTCGATTAGTTTTTTGCCCGTAAAGAAAAGAAATCTTTCTTTTCCACATGTCAAATCTCGACATGCTTAGGACGGTGGAAGCCTTTCTACAATCTTATATTTATGTGACCTGATAGACAAGCAGCGTTCACTGTTGTCGTAAAGCGGAAGCAGTAAAGTAGAAACATCTTTCCGTTTGTGACACTTGCTACTAGAGGGCACTAGTAACAATGGATGGTTTAAGCCTCGTTTCCACTTGGCAATAATTGACGCACAACCAACACATGACGCTCAACATTATCGACAGCGTTGCATAACATCGCGCGACGTGGCCAGCTCGCGCGCAACGTGACTAAATATAACAAAAGTTGCTGAACAAAAGTTCCGCGCTGACTTTCAACACATTAAGAAACATGTTGTGCAACATGTTGTGCGCCAAATATTGCCAAGTGGATACGAAACTTTACGCATCATTATCGATTTAATGCTCGCTTCTAAACACTAGACTGAGGCGCTGTTTTACGAATGGGTATTGTAATATGTGTGTGCGTTACCCTGGCAAAATGTTGTGCATTTGAGAGGTGACACCATAACAAATAATTAGTTTATCATGAGGACCAACTTGCTTACTAATAGCAAAATTTGTGTGAATTGTAGTTCTCAAGTTATTTGAGAAAAACACATTTTGCTGGAGTAACGTTTGAAACGTTACCCTGGCAAAATCGATTTTCAAAAATTCGTTTAGTCCGGTTCCAAATACATGAATGGATGGATAGCTTTTGTGACGTAGGTAGTAAATGTTAGTAAATAGCAAAATTTGTGTGTGATATGGTTACTCGAGTTATTAAGATTTGGTTGCGGTAACGTTTTGGAATTTCCCATATATCGACGCAGCTCAACGCAGAAGATTGAAAAAAATACCAGTGAGAGACCTTAATTTTAGTAAAATTATTTAATCATTCGTTTTTGATTTGGTGGTCGTAAACTAATTAAATTTAATGGGTATGCAGAACTAGCAGCGCCAACGTCATCTAGCGGGTAAAAGTGGTACTTACCACATTTTCCAGTAATTAATCCATTTAAACAGGGTAAGGTTAGAATTGTGCATGATGCAGCGGCCGCACGCAAGGAGTGTGCCGCAATGATTATCTTCTGACGGGCCTTGATCTCTTACACTCACGCCTTGGCGTGTAAATGCGATTCAGACAAAAACCTGTCGCCGTTTCATCAGACATAAAAGATATGGTTTTACGCATAACGGTAAGAGTGTAATACAGAGACGCACTTCTTTTTCTATGGCGCGATGATACGACTTTAACGCCCATCGAATATAGAATGAAAGCGGCATAGTTTGGTGCGACCTCTTCCCCGAGCACTGCAAATTACGTTAAAAATCATAACGCACATGTTCATGAGGCTGACTAGCCTGAGACAGTGAACTCCATCGTACGGAATTATTATACGGATGATTTTTTTACAGATTTTTGACAACGCAGAAGAAGCGAGCCGAGTGTCTAAAGCTGTCGATGCTGTACACCGGCGAGGTAACTTCGTGTTGCAGAAGTGGGCGTCCAACGAGCCGGCCATTGTCGCTGGTCTTGCGACCGAGCCCGTGGCAATGGACACTGTGCTCAACAAGGAGGAGAAAATTCTCGGTCTTATTTGGCGACCCCAGAATGACACTCTAGGGTTCAACTTCAGGAAAGTAGACCATTATTTTTTGAGTAAGCAGGTTACGGAACGTCAGTTATTAAAATGACAATGTCTTAACATGACCCGCGCTGGGACTAGCCGCGCCGTTTACGACACAAGCAAAGTGCATATTGCAAGACGCTTTGTTTAAAATTGTTTGGAACGAGCGCCTACCTAAAAGTCTAGAACGTAAATGGCACGACTTGTTGATTGGTCTACAAATACTGAAAGGCGTTCGTGTTCCACGTTGTCACCCTGGTTATAATGACGAGATTAGAGTAGAGTTGCACGTATTCGTGGTCGCGAGTGAACGAACCTATGCCGCGGCAGCTTAATGGCGTTCAGTGAACGTCATAGGGCAAGTGAATGTGTCACTCGCAGCAGCGCCCCTTAAGAGCCCTCTTACAGTCCACTAGCGCCGCCAATCGAAAAAATGTCATAACTCGTAAATAGAATCAAAAATACAAAATATGTTCTATTATTACTGTGGAAAAGGCAATAACGTAATTGTATAACACCTTATCAACACTTGAAATATAGCTGTTTAGCTAAATCGTGCATTCAAAACATAAACCGCCGTTTTTGTTACAAATGCTGCCGCTACCCGTAAAAGCAATCGACCCGAACTGGACGGTGAAGCAATGGGAGGGTACGAGAAAGGATGTGATGATCCGGAGTGCAGAGCCGCAACCTCAGCGTAACACCGACGGTCTACATACCCTTGGCCAGTGTTGGGCAAATTTTAATTGCAAGAACAATTAAAGATTAACAATTAATTAATTGGTAAATGTAACCACAACAACTAACAATTAATCGATTGTAATTGTGAAAAATTACAACTAACAATTATTTAATTGTTAACTGTATTAGTAACAATTAATTAATTTTCAATTGTTTTGTTAATTTTAATTAAAAATAACAATTATAAAATACTGCTGTATAACAAAGCCGGTACATATAAATATACAATATACCCGTGTGGTTCCGGGTAGTAGAATAGTGCCTCCCCCCATCTTTTCATGTAGTTAAATAAATATTATGTTGGCAACAAATAAAAGTTTTTTTTCAAGTTTTTTTTTCTGTAGAAAGAAAGATTTAGAAAAAATAAGCTATACTTACAGCCTTTGACCACATTTTTATTCGTCTAAAGTCTAATACTTATAGAGTAAACTACTACTAACTAGTATTTTTAAAAGTTATCTGCTGCCTAAAATGAAAGCCGGCCCTTAGTAGGTAAGTGTTGAAGTTCACGATGATATTATATCGTTTATTGAAAATGCCTTATTTACGTCAAAAACAAGATCCCTGTGATGATATTGTGTTTCATTTTCCCTAAAAAAATGTAGTAACTAACTACTACTTATAGAGTAACTAAAAAAGTAAATTGCAATTATTTTAATTGTAAGTTGCAATTGACACACGTTAATCAAATTAATTTAATTGCAAGGTGCAATTAAAAGTTCAATTGCGATTAATTTCATTGTAATTAATTTAATTGCAATTACTTTTTTAGTCAATTAACAAGATAATTGACAAATTGATTGATTAATGCCCAACACTGCCCTTGGCACACAGTACACACGTCGGACGGAGCTCCTGTGGACGCGTGGAAGAAAGTTTCGCAAATGAATTGCGTCTTTCCACCGGCGGGAGAATAATACTTGTTGTCTCTGACATTCGACGAAAACAAGATAATGAGAATACGCTCGCACATCGCAGCAGCAGCTGAAATATCACAAGAAACGCAGTCACCAGCAGTACTAGACGGCGATCACCGTTACTGCCGTTTGTACATAGACAGGATCCATCGCAAGTTACACCACAGCGGCGTGGAATACTCATGAACGAAATACGATAACGCTATTGAAGGGCAACTTACCTCTCTGTTGACTGGCACACCATCAACATCCGTTCAGACACACAGGACTGGACTATAGGTCTTCGGGCCACTCTCCGTCACAGTAGCGAGACATCACGAGAAGCGCTTTGTGGTTCACATGCCTAACTACGCGTGCTATCCATCTAGAAGTTGCCGCCTCGCTATCAACGGATGCCGCTTTACTTGTTTTGAGGCGTATGATGGCACGTCGTGGATGTCCTGAAGTCAATTGGAGTGATAACGGCAAAAATTTCCACGGGGCAGATGCTGAACTCCGTAAGGCCGCCCTTGAATCACTTCAACACGAAGCAGAGGTACGTAACATCGACTGGCGCTACATTCCACCAGGAGCACCGTTCATGGGTAGAACACACGGTCAATTCCCGACCCTTGACCTATAATTCGGTTAACACAGACGACGAAGAAGCATTGACACCTAACCATTTTCTGCTCAGCGCGCCCTCTAAAGGCCCGTTGCCAGGAATTTTCACAAGGCCGGGTGAACTACGACATTCACATTGGAGACCGTCACAACGACTAGCGGACTTGTTTTGGCAACGATGGGTACGCGAAGTACTGCCTACGCGTCAAAACCGGCGGGATCCGCATGGACGCGACGACACGGTCAAGGCGGGCGATTTGGTTGTCGTAGTGGAACCAAACTTACCAATAAACATCTGGCTGAAGCATGTACCCAGGTGCAGGTTATACCAGTAGAAACTTAGTTGTCATCTTGCATTGTATTGTAAATGTTACTGCAAAACCCCGAAGTGCGGTAAATCTTAAGATTTCCCAGTAAATCCTAAGATTTACCATCATGAGTTGGTAAATGTCCGAATTTTATAAAAAAGAGACAATATTTCGGGCTTTTACCAGCAAAGTTTGGGAAATGCCAAGATTTACCAATGATGGTTGGTTAATGTTGGTTATGGGAATAAAATAATGACTATTTCTTAATCGTTTATTTTAACTATCGGTCAGTATAAGCTTTACATAGTTTTAATTATAATTATGATGATACAGTTTTAATGTTATTATTTTTTTTTAATTTTATTATCATGTGAGTATTTCTTAACCATTTATTTATTATTAATAATCAGTCGCATCATAATAATTTGACTTCAGTTTCTTTAGGCAACGTTGGCAAAGTCTCAAATAGGTCTTGTTACATTTTTATACTTGCGGTAAGATTCCATTATGATCCTTGTCCTCCCACCGTGTCCAACAGTAACGTGTATTTCTTCGAGAACGTTAAACAAGTCTTCGTAACAAATGTAGGTAATGCCTGATTTCACCATTTTCTTCTTTTATTATATTCAATTTCGTATTTAAACGAGCAAAATGATCGAATGAAGCTCGCGGAGGCCAGCGCACTTTTGAGGGGGGCTGCAGACTGCTCGCGAGTACGCCACAGTTATCTGACACGTTTCGATTTGTCATTTTTTTAACATTTACCGCTTCTCTGGGGTAAATCTTAAGATTTACAGAGTGTATGTTGGTACATGTCCGAAATTAACGATGATCATAGAACATTTCGGACATTTACCACTGAAGCTGGTAAAACTTAGGATTTACTGGGAAATCTTAAGATTTACTGCACTTCGGGCCTTTACAGTAACATAAACACTGTTTTAACGTAGAACAAGTTCTCATGTTATGTAGATCGCATATTATGTCCCCTTTTTTGGCGTCACTCCAGGATTCTGCTACCAGGAGGAGTTTATTTTTTATTTTAATGTGATCTAATATACAGGGTGTAAACCACCTCATCAAAAAACGGTGCCCGTTAACCAAGCATTCTGTACATCATAACTTTATGCAAAAAATATTGCCGGGAAACAACTTTTTTTTTTGAGGTTATAAATCATAATAGAACTCAATGTTACGCACTTAAATTTAAATTATTGTGCTGATGGATGGATTTAGTAGTACGGGGGTCGTGGAGGTGTTAAAAGTCAAAATCTTGGAAAAAAAAACTTGAATTAAAAAAAAAAGTTGTCAAAAAGTTGTAACTTTGACCCCCATATCTCCGTAACTAGAAGGTATGGTGTAGAACAAAAAAATGATCGCAATGATGGGGAGAACAAGTGCCTTTCGGCTTCGTGAAGAGGTGTTTTACACCCTTTGTATGTCACCGTAAAATTTTCAAATACGTTATATTGTATTCTCTCCAGCGATATTGTAAACTCTCGAAATATTGCCAAACGAACATACTGCTTACAATAAAACGCATTATTTTTCGTGAAATGCATGCGATGGTAGTCAACTCACGCGGTGTGGAGGGAAGGAGGGGTCCCCCTTGCCCAGTAGTACCACTCTCATGAAAAGATAATGACCATTCCTGAAAAATACCGATTAACCTAATCTAACCTTATAACACTTTATATTCTTCTAAAAAGAGTAGTCGACGGTGCCCCGCTTCGCGGGGCCCCTATTTCCGAGTGCAGGGTATAAAGGAACCTAACTAACCTAACGGGGGGGTGCCCCAAGTCCCGATTATGGGGGCAGGGATACTCCCGTATGTTCACTTGACAATAATTCGATAGTTTACAATATCGCTAGAGAGAAACACGTTATATTGTAATCACTGTAATATAACGTGTTTGACAATTTTACAGTGACATATACTCGTATACAGGTTAATTACCTGAACCACTTACGATTTGCGGACGATTTGGTGTTACTGTCAGAATCGAGCCTACAACTACAATACATGTTAGACACTCTACATAAAGCAAGCAAACAAGTGTGTTTGGAAATGAACATCACAAAGACCAAACTCATGACAAATTTCAAACAAAAACAAAAATACAAATCGAAAATGACCTATTACGTGGATCAAAACATATATTTGGGGGAAAAAAATGGAATCAACAGAGATAAAAATAAACTAGGCTAGACTACTACACCATAGGAGTGGTACCACGTAAATTGCTTCAAAGCCAGCGTTTGGCTTTGATATTCTTATGCAAAGCGTACAGGACGGTTAGTACTGAAGACTTACCGGTGCTTGCGAGTGTACTTCCAGTCGATCTTGAGGTGCAGCGGCGGCCTGCAATATACTATAACGCGCGTGAGACCACGGACGCAGACTTTTTAACTATACATGATCGTGCTAAGATTTACTTCTGGAGACTGCGGGTGGATGGAAATTATTATGAGCAGACAAATCTGTCTACCCTCTATCTTTGTCCTTTGCTGCTGCGGTGCTGTTTAGTACCGTTAACCAGCCATGAACAAGCAGTGATCGTCTTAACCAGCTAGTAGCACTATTCGTAGCCAAAGTTGGACAATAGTTCTTTTAAATGCCACTAACAAGCATTTTGTGTTTTTTTTCACCATTTTACAGCCATTAGCCAGCTGTGCTGTTCAACAGTGTAGAGATCACCCCTCATACAGTTGCAAGAATCATTTTACCCGTTTGTGCACCTACAAAAGAGTCTTTGGCTGTAGTAGAGGCCTTTTTGGCTGTAATTTTCGCTAATGTGCTAGTTGGGCAGGACATATGTGTTGCCTAATTTCCCACAGATCATGGTAACTTAAAGAGTAAATTATTTTCCTTCATGCGTGTTGACTCGCTTTTCGTCAATGTTCCACATCTGACTGCGAATATGAACAATATGTACATCACATTTTGTGGGAGTGTAGTCTTTGGCAAAATGAACGCAATATTATGTTGGATAGTGTACAGGTTACATCCGGAATTATTACTATACGGACCTTGTAGAAACTAAAGCAAATTTCCGTGCGTTCAAGCGTTTTTGCCATAGCTATTATTGGAATCAAATGTAACAGCTTACAATTTAGGATCCATTAGTGTTAATATTTAGCCGTGGTGCTAGACGACTGGGCCTATCCCAGTTGTAAACGTCCCTTTGTGCCAATTAGCCTTATTTCGTTCTGTCTCCTGCTGATATGGAGGGAAGTGGACATTACGGCTTTTTTTCCTACTCCTCCGCTATACTTTCTCATTAATTTCGTTGCGGGATCCAAGACAGTTAAATTCATTCTCTGGGACTTTGTCGAGCTTCATTGTCTCGGCGCTTTTCTGGTGGTCGCCACTGTTGATTCTGGCTTTCAATTACAGTGGTTTGGGCGTGTATGGCGGGCTTGTCCCAAAAAAAAAGGTTTTAATCCTCAATCTTATGATATGATTTAGCAACACCAGGATGTGTCGAAGGGAAATTATTATGAAACGGTGCGCAGATGAGCGGCGCGTGGTCATTTCAGGTGCGAGCGGTGTGCGATATATTAGAGAGAATGCTATTTTTTCACTCGCGTCCCTCCTTCCTGGTGGGACGGATACCTCTCACACATTATTCCCTTTATTTAAATGGACAAAAACCTCGTTCCGGGGTGCCGTTGCCACTAGAGCTGCGCTGAGCGTGGCCAGGTAAATGAAACGAGTGTATTGGTTCTAAGTTTTATATTTAAAATGTTCATGTTGTTCTTAACAGCTATCATTTTCCTTATATCATATAAAATCATGAATATCATCATGAATTTTTCCAGATTTCTCAACCAGCAGTTTAGCTTTTAGGGCTGCGTGACACGTCCTAGAAGCTTTTATTACATGTCTAGATAGAGTGTTGCGCTGCAATCGCAGCAAAAACAACAGGCCAGAATTGACCGCTTCGCTTTTTTTTCGTCGTCTATCCCATACGATGGGATAGACGACGAAAAAAAAATCATCCCCATTTCACATTTAAGGACTATCTAAAAATTCATCCCCTGTTCACATGTAAGGACTACCTAAAAATTCATCCCCATTTCACATGTAAGGACTACCTAAAAATTCATCCCCATTTCACATTAAGGACTACCCAAAAATTATATTTTCCATAATTTTATTTTACCATTTCATCGTAATTGGTATACACACCTCTACAAAATTACTTCTTTCTAGTACATACTAACAGTCTCTGAGCAAAACCTCGGACGGACGGACGGACATACGGACATGACGAAACTATAAAGATTCTTAGTCAGGACTACGGGACCCTAAAAATGTAACAACTCGAGTACAAAAATATACATTTGACTTAACACTACTTAGTTATCATCAGCTGTAATTATCTATCGATTCTTTTCAATGCTATCTATCGAACTTTTATCAACTATTAACACTCTTTTCCTAGCACTGTTATCAGCAATTTTGGCAACTCCATTCTTTTTTGTGCTCCCATATATCTCAGCATCTTCTTTTTTCTTATCTTTGCTTCCCACGACTGGCTCAGGCTTGGAGAACCATTCTCGGACGATGGATGTAAAGGGACCTTCCACCAGAATGTAGAAGAAGAACGCGGCTACTGAAGACAAGGTTACTACATACACGCTCGTTGCCAGCTGCGAACAAAAAAAAACATTACGTTGGTAAGCTTGATTCTTTGTTCTCATGAAGAAACTATCAGACTAGGATGGTCCAGCAAGATTGTTGATAACTCATTGTTGAACTCAAAATCGCAAGGCCTACTCCTGATGACTGTTGTTGAACTCAAAGTATATACAGGTTGTAAACAACCTCATCACGAAGCCATAAAATTGTCAAAAACGTAATTTTTTTTATTTTTATTAAATATGTATATTTTTTTATTGTTTTTTATATTGTAATCTCTCTAGCGATATTGTAAACTCTCGAATTATTGTCAAACGAACATACTGCTTACAATAAAACGCAATATTTTTCGTGAAATGCATGCGATGGTAGTCAACTCACTTTTTTTTTCTTCTTGGAAACAAGTGACGGATAGATGACATAGAATATTCTTTGTTTAAAGAAACATCGATGGTTACGGAAGAAGGTACATTAACTAACAGATATATGTAAGTCTAAGGTCCATGTTCACCAAAAAGATGACAATCTGATTATCTAAAACAGCTGTTTAAAACACATTTTTGTATGAGAATATGTCACAGTGACAGCTGTTTTTAGATAATCAAGCTGTTATCTTTTCGGTGAACATGGACCTAAGTAAGTTATAAAAAACGGATGTAAGTGAACACCAGTATTTTACATGGAGCAACTGTCTATTAGTCTATCTAAGGCCCGTTTTCTATAACTTACTTACACATAACTGTCAGTTAATATCATCATCATCATCAGCCTATAATGTTCCTACTGCTGGGACACGGCCTCACGATGTTTTCCTTCACCGTTTTTGAGAGTTAATATGTGACGTCTTAATTATTGCGTTTATTTTAGTCGGCCGGCAAAAAAATAAAAACTCCAATCTGAGTGATCTCAGATCTTTTGTGGTTGAATATGTGCTCGGTGAATGGACTTACGAATTTGGGTTAATGATAAAAAAGGTTTATCATGTTATGCGCTGAGGTATTCCTCGTAGCGCTCCCGTTTTGAAACGCTCCCATCTAAGCGCTCCCGTTTTGTTCCTCCAAGCGCTCCCAAAAAGAGTGCTTCGAGGAACGATTAAAAATATTAAAATTTATTTCCTCGAAGCGCTCCCATGTTTAACTTTCGGATAGAGATGGGACTATACTAACTGAAATTATCGATATTAAGTAGAACACATTGTTATAATATACAACTAGCAGCCCGTCCCGGCTTCGCACGGGTTTAGTAATTATTTATTTTTTTTGTTTTATTGTAAATCCTTTAGTCCACCAAATAGATGAATATAATCTACCGACATATGTACCTATTCATATTTTTTTATTGTTTAGAAAGCTTATGATTTCTCTCCATTATGTTTCCCATTACTACCCCCTTCCCCGCACACCTCAATGTTTTTTTTCGGAAGTTTTTCGTAGAAATAAGGCAATGAGGTGTCTATCGTTTACGTCAATGGTAGAAATGACTTTCCTTGTCCTAGGCGGGGCGAGAGAGTGTCAGACTCTTACTGACTAAAACAACCTACTGACTAAAATCACCTGCTCTGAGTCGGGATCCAGTAACGTATTGCGCTCAACGGTGATGCTACCTATGCGATTGATAAAATGGTTAAAACAATTTTATAATTATTTTTTGCCAAAAATAGCGACACTAACTTTTTCACTAAGAGTTAAAGATGCGGCGCGCGCGGCGTGTGAGTCCTGCACACACACATACAAACCGTAACCCCGCCTCCCCATTGTATCCTAGAGAGTCGCGTTTAACGAATTCACACGAACCCAGCCGAGCATTGCCCGAACTTGTGTTTACGTAAAATTGCGTTTTGTTGTTATCGCGAGGCAATATAGCAGTAGGTTTTATAAATTTTCTATGGAGTGAAGTACATGTACGTAATCTGTGCTAGAGCATAGATTAACGTGACTCTAAAGGGCAAGGCATCAAATAAAATATACATATTTTTATATTAATTACTTACTTGCACATCTGTTATTCATTTCCCAAACAAACGCTTAACTCCAAAACTTTTATTTCTTTTATTATAAAGTCCACTTTTAATATTTTTAAACTTTGGTATTTGATTTGTCAAATTAATTCCCTGGTCTAATAAACAATTAAGTTTTTTTTTATAAACCTCAGGGAGAGGGTCTAATGTGGACATGGCTTCTTGGTGAATATCCTCCACTACTTCTCGCACAAATTGTGATGCCTCATTACGCCGACAAGAATGTTCGTTCTTTTTTAAAATATCTTCATTTTTATTAAGAGTTAGGAAGGCACCACACGTCTTTATTGTACACCGCCACACACTGTTCCCATTCTTATTAACTTTTATAGTTCTGTATATATAATTCTCACATAACAACACTTTCTTTCCGTTTTTACTTTGGACGTATTTAATTAGCACGTTTCCAGTACTTGGTCCAGCAATTGGATCCATGCTCACACAATTATTTCACAAACTTTATTAGTAAACAAACTTGCTTCCGAGACACATTCGCGCAATTTGCGATAACAACAAAACGCAATTTTACGTAAACACAAGTTCGGGCAATGCTCGGCTAGGTTCGTGTGAATTCGTTAAACGCGACTCTCTAGGATACAATGGGGAGGCGGGGTTACGTTTTGTATGTGTGTGTGCAGGACTCACACGCCGCGCGCGCCGCATCTTTAACTCTTAGTTAAGAAGTTAGTGTCGCTATTTTTGGCAAAAATTAATTATAAAATTGTTTTAACCATTTTATCAATCGCATAGGCAGCATCACCGTTGAGCGCAATACGTTACTGGATCCCGGCTCAGAGCAGGTGATTTTAGTCAGTAGGTGGTTTTAGTCAGTAAGAGTCTGACACTCTCTCGCCCCGCCTAGGACAAGGAAAGTCATTTCTACCATTGACGTAAACGATAGACACCTCATTGCCTTATTTCTACGAAAAACTTCTGAAAAAAAACATTGCGGTGTGCGGGGAAGGGGGTAGTAATGGGAAACATAATGGAGAGAAATCATAAGCTTTCTAAACAATAAAAAAATATGAATAGGTACATATGTCGGTAGATTATATTCATCTATTTGGTGGACTAAAGGATTTACAATAAAACAAAAAAATAATAATTACCAAACCCGTGCGAAGCCGGGACGGGCCGCTAGTTGTATATTATAACAATGTGTTCTACTTATTATCGACAATTTCAGTTAGTATAGTCCCATCTCTATCCGAAAGTTAATCATGGGAGCGCTTCGAGGAAATAAATTTTAATATTTTTAATCGTTCCTCGAAGCGCTCTTTTTGGGAGCGCTTGGAGGAACAAAACGGGAGCGCTTAGATGGGAGCGTTTCAAAACGGGAGCGCTACGAGGAATACCTCTATGCGCTATCTAAATAATGTGTTTATTTTTGTTGTCTTTGAAAATAGCCCAGTCTGGGTGATCTCCTTTGTTACGAGAATTTTTCGAATATCTTACACGTTTTTAATTAAAAAAATATTAAATATATATATCACTGGACATTAACACACAGCGCCACCTAGTACCACACTAAGCAAAGCTTGTGTCGTGGACACCAGATAGTTGATATACTACATTTATAAAGGGTGTAAAACACCTCTTAACGAATACGAAAGGCACTTGTTCTCCTCGTCATTCTGATCATTTTTTTGTTCTACACTATACCTGGGAACCTCATAGTTACGGAGATATTGGGGGTCAAAGTTTCAAGATTATTACAAGTTTTTTTTTTAAATACCACTTTTTATCGCATGATTTTTACTTTAAATATCTCTACGACCTCCGTACTATTCAATCCATCCATCCGCACAATGTTTTGAATGCGTTACATAGAGTTATACGACAAAACATGATTTATAACCTCAAAAAAAAAAGTTGTTTCCCAGCAATATTTTTTGCGGAAAGTTACTTAGTTTGATATACAGAATGCTTGGTTAACGGCTTTGTGATGAGGTGAAATACACCCTGTATACTTTTTTGTTTGTAAATACATACTTATTATACATATAAACATCCATGACTCGGAAACATATGTCCATGCTCTTCACACAAACATTTGCTCCTACAAAATCAAAGCATTTATTTCAAGTAGGCCAGTTACAGGCACTTTTGAATTGTCGAAACAAAAATGAACAATTAAAGTAGCTACAGTCCCAGTCACAAGACATAAAAACTGTGAAAGTACTGTAGTTGCCCATTCCCTAACGTAGATCTCTATGGAGAAGAACGGGCAAGAAACTCCATGGACACTCTTTTAAATCAAAATATTGTTACAAAATCTTGGTTACATCATTCTTGTTGAGATGGTATATTATGTGAGAACAATGTAGCAAGATGTGCACGTTAAAAGTGTCCATAGCAAAACAAAAATAAAATACAACTCAAAAACAAAATAATTAATTCAAATAAACCATGGCGACTAAGAGATGACCAGTCACAACTGACAGCGCCCGTTCACGAACATGACGCATGGATCAGCACCATTCAGCTCAACCATTTTGAAGGGAACTAAATGGTCCGACACACGCGCCACCATCAGCGAGACATTTGAGAGAGCATGACATACTCTCAACCGCCAGGGCACATTCAAGTCAAGAACTGCCGTAGGTTTCCAGTGAATGATAGCTTACTAGTACATAGTACTCACATAATATGGGCTATGCGATTATATAATACTAACATTGAATCTATACAATGCAAAGATAGTTGTACAATCTTCAGCAGCTCCAACAATACCATTTAATGCTATCAATTTTTGCGCCCCTGTCCATGTGGAGCAGGACCAGCATTAAGCCAAACATTTTTATCAGCGATATAATCGCTCAACTTGTAATATGCTTGTTTACATAGTGTGCGTTTAATGCATGTTTTAAATTTTTTCTCATTCAGTTCAAGAATACTTTGTGGAATTTTATTATAGCATCTCAAACAGTACCCCATGAAAGATGAGTCTACTTTAGCGAGTCTAAAGCCTGGCTGAACTAGTTGGTTCCTATTTCTAGTACTGTAATTGTGTCTGTCACCTCTTTTACCAAAAAGATGCAGATTTTTTCTGACGTACATTATGTTTTCGTAGATGTATTGGCAATGAACCGTCATGATGCCAATATCCTTAAATAGTTCCCTTAGAGAATCGCGCCTACGAAGATTATATATGGCTCTGATGGCTCTTTTCTGCAGAATAAATATAGACTCAATATCAGCAGCCCGTCCCCATAGCAAAATACCGTAAGACATTATACTATGGAAGTAACTAAAATAGACCAATCTAGCGGTATCTACATCAGTGAATTGACGGATTTTTCTGATGGCATATGCTGCTGAACTTAAGCGCCCCGCAAGCGATGTTAAATGAGACCCCCATTGTAGCCTTGAATCAAGCGTAAGCCCCAGGAAAACCGTTTTATCTACGAATTCAAGTTTCTCTTTATTCAATATTATCTCACAATCACTACTTTTAACATTCGGTAATGAAAATCTTATGCATTTAGTTTTCTTTTCATTCAATACCAAATTGTTTGCTGTGAACCAATTTTGGACCTGAAGAAGGGCGTTATTCACCTCATCTAGATTTTGGGCCCGTCTATTTATCTTAAAAATTAGGGAAGTGTCATCAGCAAATAACACCATATTATGTGGTTGGTTTTTCAATAAATAGGGTAGATCATTTATATAGACTAGAAAAAGGAAAGGACCCAATATTGAGCCTTGCGGAACCCCCATTTTTACTTTCAAACCCTGTGAATTGACACCATTTATTTGAACGTGTTGTTTTCTATCACTCAAATATGATTTTACCAGGCTAAGTGCAAGTTTACCCAGTCCGTAATGCTCCAGTTTCAAAAGTAATGTGTCGTGATTTACGCAGTCAAAAGCTTTGAAGAGATCACAGAAAATTCCTATTGCGTCTTGGGACTATTCCCACGCAGCAAAAACGTGCTTTAATAGGGTTACACCGGCGTCAGTTGTACAACGTCCCTTGGTGAAACCATACTGTTGATCATGCAAGATTCTGTTGGTGTTAAAATGATAGAGCATTTGATTAAGCATTACTTTTTCAAAAACCTTGCTAAAAACTGGTAACACGGATACAGGTCTATAATTATTGGCATCTTTACTGTCCCCGGATTTGAAAAGAGGTATGACTTTACTGTATTTCATCAAATCTGGGAACACTCCTTGGTCTACACATGAATTAAAAATTAAAGCTAAGTACGGGGCTATGGTCTCAAGTATAGATGTACAAACTTTGATAGACATTCCCCATAAATCTTCGGTCAGTTTGATTTTAATTTGCCGGAAAGCTTTAATAACTGTTATAGGGTTAATGTGTTTAAATTTAAATTCAGCCAGGCAGCCAGACACATTCGCCTTTAATAAGCTAATTGATATTTCAGGTGAGGAATTAAGGGCCTCCGTAGTTTTTATTGGTATATCGGTAAAGAAATTTACAAATTCTTGAGCTACTTCCTGATTAGAGCTTTTAGGACCACATGCTGTATCTAATGTATAGCTATTATTACGTATTTTCTTTCTGTTAGTCTCGTTATTTATGACTTTCCAAACGGTCTTTATTTTATTTTCTGCTGTTTTGATCTTGTTGCTAATGTGCAGGGCTTTAGCAACTTTACAAGTATTTCTAAAAATTTTTGAATACGTAGCAACATACTTGCTAAAAGTTTCTGTGTTTATAAAAGGCTTAAGGCTATAAAGCTCAAATAGTCTTTCCCTACTTTTTCTTATACCTCTAGTTGCCCAATCACTAAATATAAATTTAGGGCAAATACTCTTTGTCTTCTTTTCAAAAGTTTTGTTGAATTCCGTGTGAACTAATGAAAAGAAACGATCATACAATTGATTTATATTAATATCCTCTTGGCTCATTTCACTTAACTTGTTCTGTAGGGAAATATTATATCTATTTAATTTGCAAGAAGTTATAGGTCTGAATTTAATCTGAACATTTTGTATTGGAGTTTTACACCTAAAAGTTACAGTTTGTCCGCTATGGTCAGACGGCAAACAATTTACTATGGCTTTATCTAAATAATCACAATTGCAGAAAACATTATCTATACAAGTAGCAGAAGACGAAGTTACTCTAGTAGGTTCTATAAAAGTGTTGGTCAAGTCAAATGACTTAAAAAGATTTAATAACCGACTGCTATTTGAATCCTCTTCTAAAATATTGATATTGAAATCACCACAAATAATTGTTGACTTATTACTGGCTGCAAGTTTTGCCAGGACATCTTCCATTATTGATTCAAATAAGGAAAAGTTTTGATAGTTTGGGGGTCTGTACACACACACAACTACATGCTTATCTAGCTCAACACAGGACAGTTCGACGCAATGTTCAACCGAGAGACCTACTATGTCATAACGTTGCTTATATTTCAAACTATTTTTTATTAATATTAAGGATCCTCCACGAAGCATAGTTTTACGGTTAAAGCAGCTACCCACCATATAGTTTTCATAATTAATAAGCATTTGGTAATCCTTTAGCCAACGTTCAGTGAAACAAATAATGTCAAACTTACTATTTTCTAAAAACAATTCAATTTCTAATAATTTGGAAGAAATGCCTTGGATATTTTGGTGGAATAATTTTAAGGTGTTCTGCTGAGGCCCTTTTTTACTCACTAATTGAGTGCAAGAAGATACCTTTTTGTTGGTAGGATTAACAATAATATTGTTAATGGTACCTTCTGTTGTCTCACTTTCTAGTTTAAATTAATATATGGAGTGAGGCCGGAGACTCCCGTGCCATCCTCTGACAATAAGACCCTATCACTAATAAACCCTAATTGAGAATTTTCCACGGTGACAGATGAATCCTTCTCAGTATGTGTGTAAACATTTATAGCACTAGTGCTATATTCATTAGTGCCAGTCACCTGAATATTAGTAGAATTACTAATTGTCGATGTATTAATAATATAACTAAACTTAGACATACTATTTATGTCTGTGTGAATACTATAAGATAATAGCCGAGCTATTTTGTGTCTACATACAATAGGTAGATACACCTTACCTCGTGTCGACTTAAGATAACCAACAATAGTGTTGATATCCAGATACATAAGTCTATCACTATAGTGACCTACTAGAAAATGAATATGGTTATTTAACATGTGTATATAATTGTTTTTTCTATTACCCAAATTTTCAAAATAGGGAAAAGCACACAATATGATTTTACTACATTTTAACTTTAACAACTCGGATACACAGTCAGTGATATCTTCCTTCTTAATCTTAGAACTATTACCTACACATATAGTTATGGTGGTACTAGGATCACAAACGGTTTTTGTCGCAGATGCCATAACCTGTTTGTAGCTTGACCCTGGCATACAATTGTTTTGGGTACAATAATTCAGGTTATTGCTAATTAATTTACCTAGCCCCTTACCTATACTGTCAGAGAACATAACTGAAAGATTACAATCATGACTATTTTGAGAAATAAAATTACCACTCTCAGGCAGACTATCATGAGTAAAATTATTTGATTGTTGGTCCTACGGGGTTCCAACCCAGGACCCTAAGCACGTAAGGTAGCGTCACTACCACTATGCCATTCGAGTCGTTAAATTTTATAAGTTAACTTTAAATACCTACATGAATGTTATTGCTTTACTTGTCCACCCAGAAAAAAAAGTAGTTTCCCAGCAGTAAAGCATAGGTAGAGTGTCAATTTGATGTAAAGAATGCTTCGTTTTGTGTGTAAAATAAGCTCAGTAAGTATACTTACGATTACAAAGGCATTGATGTTGTGAGTTGCCGCCTGCATCGCCATATCGTTCCTTATCACCATGACGTGCATCAGATACGCGCTGAATGACAGCCGGCTTGGTAGCGTCCACACGGGCCACTCCAGGATCCGTCGGTATACACCTGATAGACGAAATAAATCAACATCATCATCTGGATACGACTGCTTTCTTTATAACATTACGAAAACGTTTCATTAGAGGGCGACACAACCTATAATGTAGGTATATATATAGGTACATTCAAGAGCCACCTCCTTCTGCGAAGCAGTCATGCTAGCGAAGGAGGTGGCGGAACGAGAGAGGAAGAGAGCCTCTCTTCCCGGCCGCCGCGGGAGACGCACCGGACGTCCGAACCGGCCACCGTAGATGCGGGCCTGTGGACGGTTGGCTATGGGCTAGCTAGCCGTCCGACCGTCTAACGATGACGACAGGCCGTGTCGACGGCGCGTTCGTGTTCCACGCGCGCCTCAAAGATATTTCAGCATAAGGGGAGGGGCCCGCAAGGGCCGAAGCCTACCGGGGTTGCTGGCCTGTTCGAAAGAGATACCGCGGCCCCGGAACATAAAGGGCGAGGAAGGAACATGGATGGGTTTTAGTCAGTAAGAGTCTGACACTCCCTCCCGCTCCGCCCAGAGTGGAAGAAGTCATTTGATGATTTCCCATCCTAAAAAAAATAAAAAGAGGGCGACTCAACTTATTATGTATATGTATAGGTACAGTCAAGAGCAATGAAATGGATATGTCGTGGTTAGATCTTAGAATTGATCACTTCATAGCGTGGCCGACCGAGAACATAGCCTGTACATCTTGAAATGATCAATTCCAAGGACTGACCACATATACACATTTAAAATTACATTACAGTTAAAAGTAGTTTTCTCTTAAAATAACGATTTTAAGACCTATTTCGAAACACTTCCAAGATACTACGAGTATGTTCTTGAAAACGTGAACTTTAATCGTAAAGGTCTCTGCACACAGCCGGCGTGGCGTGGCGGGGCGCGGCGTGGGCGGGGCGGCGACGCGGCGCTGGCGCGGCGGCATCGGTCACACTCCGGGCGCGATCACGTCCCGTCTTACCGCTGTGATTCAACTCTCTTCCTATAGATTCCCAAAGTTCATTTTTAAGAACAGTGTTTTTATACTGCCTATGGCCCAAATCGTACAAACATACGTGAGCACGAACACATTCGACTAATTTTTCGAGATCAATTTTTGTAAAACGATACAAAATCACATGCACGCTCCGTCCCCGCCGCTTCTCACTTGTATTCCCGCTCGGCGCGGCGGCGGCGTGGCGCGACGGTTACCGTCGCGTCGAGCGGGACGGCTCTGTGTGGCGTCGTCCGTAATATCTAGTACATTACAACTGCTCAGTGTCGCGTCGCCGTCCCGTCCCGCCGCGCCGCGCCCGCTGTGTGCAGAAACCTTAAGATCGATTGGTAGCCCAAGCTAGGCACACCACATCACCTCATTCAATCTTGGGCTCATAGAAAATCACGGATTTTATCCTGTAGTACTTTAAGTGTAGATGTTTTATATTTAAAAGAATTTAGAAATGATAATAGTTACCTTCTAACTCAAAAATGGCTCCAACCATAATTAAACCCATGGCAATGGCGAAGATAGGCTTCGTGAAAGCAGCGGCCAGCAGGTTGATGGTGACCGAAGGTCTCGGCGCGTGCGCATAGTAGATAGTGCCGGAGTAGCAGCAGAGGGCTCCCAGCGGAAACATCGCCCAGTACAGGAAGCGGTACTTCTGGATTATTTAGTGAGAAAATAATGGATGAAATCAGATTGACTTACGAAGCCGAATGACATTTGTTTTCCCCGTTATTCCGTTTTTTTTTTGTTTAGGACACCTGTGACCTTCTAATTACTGAAATATTGGACGTCCAAGTTCAAAACTACAAGAGAAAAATTACAAGATTTTAATGATAAAACTTTACCTTAAAATGATGATTGTAATAAGGCGGTGAGCCTTATTACCTATTGCAACATCATCTGCCTAGCCTGTTCCCAACTACATTGGGGTCGGCTTTTGTACCCAACTGGATGCTACTGAATACCAGTAATAGATGGAACGATTGGCTATTTGACTTCCACCACCCCGTTTGTATTTTTTATACATGGGACTTTAACGTAACTGGTTAAATGAAGGTTTACAAGAGGGTAGACGAAAAAAAAAATAAGTCCGTCAGTTACGATTATCAAAAAAATATTTGGACCTGTATTTTTTCTTTTGTTCCGTAAACTAAAATTGACGAAGAAGATTTTTTATAATTCTCAATACGTCACGGCTTGGTACAATTCTTTGTGAGTTCTGACGTCACGAGCTCTCACTCCCGAGATTTGATGCGTTCTATCTTTGTCATTATTCATTGATTTACAAAATCAAAAAAATATGTGTCCATTATTTTCCAATCTGTTAGTATAATATACACGTCCAATCTACGGGGATTATTAACTTACCCTGAGGGATTTGGAATCTACTCCAGTCTTCTGCAAACTATAGACCCAGTAGCCTAATGCCATGCCAATGACAGTACCAGTCAGATTTGTGTGCCCTCTCTTATAGACTTCGTCGAGCGTAGGATAATTCGTAAATACATTGATTGCGAACCTGGAAATGTAAAACGTAATTAAGTCATCATCTGCCTATCGTTTATCTAAAAGTGTTGAATTCGGCTTATAGTTTAATTAGCTGTCCCACGCAACTTCGTCTGCGTCACAAAAGAGAGAAAAACAAAAGGAAAAAAGAAACCCCGTTTTGGCAACATTTTTCATTTCTGCTCCGCTCCATATAGTCGTAGCGTGATGTAATATAGCCTAAAACCTTCCTCGATAAATGGTCTATCCAATACAAAAAATATTTTTTCAATTCGAGCCCGTAGTTCCTGAGATTAGCGCGTTCAACCAAACAAACAAACAAACTCTTCTGCTTTATAATATTAGTTTAATTAGATATGCAGCTGGATACCAGTATTCTAATTGGAGTTGCTGATTATTGTTTTTTCCCGGTCCAGTTACCAGTTATGGTCAATTTACCTCGAGTAGACCAGCGGGTTTAGATAACGATAAAAAGTAAAAAAATACTTACAAATAGGTACGTATGATCTATCTAACAAAATAATCAAGTTGTTTGTCGTGGGATGAAACTCTGGATGCAATCGCCTTTAGAGTTTCCTCACGAGTTTTGTATAGTAAGTGAAATAATGATGGTAATGATGCAAATGCAATGATGTCGATTTCGGCAAAAGCGACTACATTCGATGTCTTTTTAGGCTGGTTGTCGAGACATTTGGTGTTCTCATTTGGCTCTTTCCAGTGCTTTTCCGCAAAAAATCTTCGAGCACAAAGCGGGCATGCCAGAACACCATTGCGGACACCAAATGATAGCTTCTTCTCTATTCAAAATGTTAAGCCCTCAAGAAGGTTATATACGATACTAATATTGTCTACTCACTCAGGATAAACCAAGACGATACCGTCCAGGTTCAGGTAATAAGTTGTCAGTGTGGGAAGAGCTATTCCTATCAGTAACAGAAGGCTCAGCACTACCTTCCTCCTGCGAGCCGTCTGGCACAGCACGAAGACAGTGGCAGCAACGTAGTACAGTTGGGTGTCTGCTGCTAGGTACCTGGAGAAAGAGATTTGAAATATTGATATAAAGGGTGTAAAAAACCTTTTAACGAAGCCGAAAGGCGCTCGTTTGCCCCATCATTGCGGTCAGTTTTTTGTTCTGCATCATACCTGGGAACCTTACAGTTACAGAGATATTGGGGTCAATGTTTCAACATTTTGACAAGTTAGTAAAGCTTTTAATATAAGATTTTTACTTTAAACACCTCCATGACCTCTTAACACATCGTGAGGAAACCGGCATGTCCTAGAACCAAAAAAATCGTAGACATATTCCAACAAAGTAATCCTATAAAAGGACTCTTTTACAAAAATTATAACCGACTTCAGAGAAAACAAAAAAGTGAAAAATAACTTTAGCTTCAGAAGTCGGTGACCATTGTTTGATTGATTTCGTTTTTTTGTCATTCTCAGTTTTCAGTCGATTTTATTTTTTGTAAAAAAGTTTTTATTTTTCACTTTTTAGTGGTTCACATGTGCTTGGTACACGTCATGGAAAGTGCATACCGTTACAGTTACAATCAAATCAATCAAAAAAAGGTCTCCGACTTCAGAAGCTAAAGTTATTTTTCACTTTTTTGTTTTTTTTTTTTTTAAGTTGGTTAATTTTAATTTTTGCAAAAAAGTTTTTTGTACCTACAAGTTCAGAATAAAAATATTCAAATGATTGTTGATTCTTGAATAAGAAATTGTTACGTAAAAAACATTTTTGTGGCTTCACGAATCAAGTTCATCTATTTATTATACTATCCTTAATTCTGACCTTTTTTCCCTTCAGAAAGGAAGTGAATCTTTCATTAGTCCGGAAGGCGAGAATAGTTTTTTTTACGATTTTACTACCTACTTAAAAACAAAATCCCAGGACTCGGGGAATATCCATATTATTCTAACCTATGGCGAGTACATAAAACCGATCTACCTGTTCCGATCGATGCTAATGACCCGTTTGCATTTATTGAAGTTTCCAATACATGTGTAAATGTTACACAGAGTGTTGATATTTAGCTTCCGAAGTCATGTGCCGTATCACGCAGCTGTTGTCCTCTTATCTATTACATTGTGGTCCAGGCTTGCTGACTCATGGGATATTAGTAATAGGGTAGGGACTGTCCGGGGCATGCCTAGCTACATTGAGTCCAGGGGCTTATTCTGCTATTTTAATAAATTCGTCACTCCAAAACGATTCCATTTTCATCCCATTGTCATTTTGCTTAAAGTTCGTAATCTGCTAAATTCAGAATATAGGTAAAATGGTGTTTTAACGGTATTTTCGTATTGCCATTATTATAAAACAATTCGTACAAATGGTTTTCGAAATCTACTACTAAATGCGAACATTTATTCATGCCAGATTTCATGTACCTACGAGATTAATATTCTATGACATTTCTTTCAATGGAGTGTCAGTGGTTGTTCTTTGAGAAGTCATAATGACGCCATTATATTAGTAGATTACCAAACTTGTCAAAACTTGACAGAACTTGATCATTATGACTTCAATGATCGCCTATTCTGACACTATCGTAAGAGCAGGATCGAGGCCCAGGTTCATTAGAGAAATATGTTATTTATATTTTACTTGAAAAGGCCATTGAACATGATGATGGTGAAGAATGAGGAAAATTAGTATTTGAGTATGAAGTCGGTGACCTTTTTATACATTTTTTTTAAATTATCAAATCAAATCTATTTAGTCCGTTTGTCAATACCTACCAGGTCTGCAACATGCAAAGAGCGTTGTTTTCGTAATTATTGATGTAAAGGAGATGCTTCCACCACACACGACGACAGTCAATCATTTCGTTGCCAACTAAGTGCTGCAAAGAAAATAAAACCTTGAGTTCCGGTGGAATATAATTCAAAATAAGGAGCTCAATGCACTCTATCAGTCTGTGGAGGGCTGTCCCTTAAACTTTGTATAGTGCACAGGTGTGTGCGCAGGCATGGAGGGGCACTTTCTATTTCCTCAGTATCATAGTCCGATGAACCGCAACCTGACCAGACAGCAGAGAGGTCAGGCGAAGGACCAGCGGCTAAAAGTGCTTTTCCAGGACCGCGGGTATCAAACAAAGAAAAAACAAAGAAAGGAAAGGCATTCACTGGCCCGCCAGAACGAAATACACGAAAATAAAATGGTCAAATAACAATATATTAAAAGAAAAAAAAAGAAAAATGAAATTGGTTCTGTACGAGGCAAAAAGGGTTCCTACATATCTCAGCATGAACTGAACTTCCAAACTCCAAATGGAAAAAGCTAATAAAAGTTTTTGCTTAACCCGGGAACATGACTCTACGCTTGGGAGCCGCACACTTGCGACCGTGAGATCAACGGAGCAGTTAAGATTCCTCTCAGATAAGTGAAGAACACCCAAGTATCTTTTTCATGGTTTCTGAAGCTTTATCAATGCACGATAATATCATATCATTATAAAGGGGATTTTTTTTTATTTGAAAAAACAAAATCACGTATCTAATATTTTTCGATAATCTAACCGACGCCGACGGACTAAACAGACTTATAAAGGGTGTAAAACACCTCTTCACGAAGCCGAAAGGCATTTGTTCTTCCCGTCATTGCGATTATTTTTTTGTTCTACACCTTCTAGTTACGGAGATATTGGGGGTCAAAGTTTCAACTGTTTGACAAGTTATTTTTTTTAAATACAAGTTTTTACTATATTTTTTTTACTTTAAACACCTCTACGACCCGCGTACTATTCAATCCATACATGAACACAATGTTTTCAGTGCGTTACATTGAGTTCTGCCAGAAAACATGATTTTTCACCCTAAAAAAAAAGTCGTTTTCCAGCAAATTTTTTTGCGTAAAGTACAGAACAGACAGAACAGAACAGAACAGAACAGAACAGAACAGTTTGATGTTCAGGATGCTTGGTTGACGGCTTCGTGATGAAGTGGTTTACACCTTGATATGTTTCTCGTTGGTCTAGTAGTTGCAAGTGCGACTGCTAAGGACATACCGTGGGGTCGATTTCCAAGACAGGCAAAGTGCTATTGAGGTTTTCCATCAGGAATTTATCAGTAGTAGCCACACGGGTCGATCTTTAGGTAAAGCCATGCTTGCCTAGGTTGGTATGTGGATGGGTGACCACCCTTACATACCGAGTTTCCTCCGTGCCTCAAAAAGCACATTAAGCTGTTGGTACCGGTTGTCATTTGTCCATCTTTGACAGTCGTTACAGGTAGTCCGTATCCCAAAAAGTCTGACACCAGTCTTACCAAGTGGTATTTCCCAGTACTTACTGGGTTGTGAAGGTCAAATAGGCAGTCGCTCCATGTAAAATACTGGTATTCAGCTGCATCCGCTTAGACTGGAAGCCAAGCCCAACATAGTTGGGAAATGGCTATGCAGATGATAATGAGCTACGGATTTTAGACTGGTTTATGAAAAAGCGCTAACATCAACCTTAAGTGAAAAGGATTAAAGCTTACCTTCCAATCAGGTCCTGATGTAAGTCTCCCAAACCAAGTCGCTGTCAGGGCTAAGATGAGGGCGTACGACGGAGTCAATCTGTACCAACAAGGTATCGTTAACACTCACTATTTATTAAAAAATACACTTTGTTGGAAACTGCATGGTGGATAATAGCTCCTTCTTATTCAGCAGCTAGATTTTGGAAAAGATTATTGATTATAGTTAGATCTTTGACAGACATTACAGGTAGGCAGTGGCCCTAAAGTATGATTACAAGTCTTACCATGGGGTACCGTATTACCCAGTACTAACTACGTTGTGGAGGTTAGATAGGTAGTCGCTCCATGGACAGCTGCATCTGGTAAGACTGGAAGGTGATTGCAATAGAGGTTGGAAAGGATAGCTGTGATTTTGGAACTTAAAAATCATTCCCAGTTTATTGGGGAGGTATTATCCACCTCCTTCTTTCATAAAATTCACGCAAATAATATCTTTTTATTTCGATTTCTAGTCATAAGACGTAAATTTCCTAATTTTGGTATACCAAATCAATCATACATTGAACAGGAGGGGAAGAATTTCCGCCGTTTCAACATTCCTCACCTCAAAAACCTCATCATGAACATATTCGGCAGCATCTTCCACGAAGGTTTCTGTTTCTCAGTGTATATCAGCCAGTTGTACACCAGCAGGAAGGCCGAGATCATCAGGAATGTTTGCATAATCAGCGTCCCACACAACAGTATGTGCATTGGACCTGTTTGGAACATCTGAAATTAACATAATTTCATCAACGCCCAAGGCATAAGTTATTGGAGTAACCTCTAACGGCTTATGTGTCTCGTAGAGCCACAAAAAACGTAAATTTGTTAGCCGCCTATTTACTTCGTCACCTACGTCTGTGCGTGCAGTCAAGCGGCGTACGTGTGATAGATATCAGCAGATTTTATACAAGCCAATGGCACGTGGGAGCCATTCCATCCATTTCATATCGCTGTTTCAAATTCTATATCGTATTGTTCAAGCACTATACATATATTCGGTACATCATCATTCATCATTGTGCTGCTAAGGGTAGAGGTCAAACTTATGAATATGAGATTTTGTTTTTCTATTTCGCGACCAAGAGATAAATGCGTTATGAGTAAAACTTACGTTTTCTATAAACCTCTCATTCTCTGGTGTAAAGACGCTCTCTGCTATTGAATGTCCTCCAACGACGAGAAACATAGTCAGAGTCCTGAAACAAACAATTGATGCATATAATATATCTACTCAGAAGTGTTATTGGATGTTTCGATCAGGAACTTCTGTTACAATTTTTGAGCTGAAAAAGAATTATCATGAAAGCGAAATATTATCCGAAAGACATGCTTCGCGATAGGTTGGCACCTCAGACCATCTGTGATCTGAGGCTGGCACACAAAGAACTTGTCGACAAATATTACCTGATTCCATGTAGTCCAACCAATCTTTTTAAACGAGGTTCGCTGCCGTCCGCTGGAGGTGCCAGCAGTTTTTTCAAATTACGAACTAAGGAGAAACAGTAGAAAAACCTGAGACCTGAAAATTATCATGACTTGAGATTTTGAGTAAATCTTAGCTAGAAATCAAACGATTATATCAGTTGAATAGCAAACGATGATCTGGGAAATTTCATTTAACATGTTAAAAACATACCTCCACTATTTTGTCCCTTTCCAAAAAAGTAATCGGAAGTGCTTGCGACTATATTTGCGATCAATATGACGACACAGATCACAGCCACAGCTATGTCCAAATTATCAATAGGTGGATGTTTATCCCGATTGCCACAATTAAATGTTGAAACTCTCGCCTTTAACTTGTACTCGTTATAAAGGGATTCGTTGGCGCATGCTTCAAGGGTTGATCCTAGGTCCCCTTCTGCAACTTCGTAGAACTGTTTGCAAGTCCGAGTAATGCATGTACCGCGACGAAGTAACGTGTGATTGTAGTGTGAAGGGTAATGTTCAGAATATTCCTGTAAAAAGTTTATTACAATCTTTAAAAAGAACTCAAATATTTCTAAAGGTTCAGGAGTGGCAATCGTGTACCGGAGGAGTGTCCTCCAGTTGGAATCGGAACTGATGTGAGAAAGAAATGGCAGTGAACATCATTCGCCATGATATATACCGATATATACCGATTTGCCAATGAACAAAACGTATGCAAATTGTTCGAACTGTGTAGGTACGACTATACTAAATGGTTTTTAAATACGATTATTATTATGTACCTACTCCTAGCTTTGCAATGAAATTAACCGAATTAGCCTTGATCTTGGTTGTAGGCAGAACTAAAACGTTTAAAAGTTTATGATCATTTATTATGATCATAAACTTTATTATAGTAAATCGTCTATGTGTACTTTGTAAAGAACACACAACCAGTTATTATGAACAGTAAACTGAATGAACATACAAAGTTAAAGTAATGTGCAAAGGTAATCTTGAAATATATGGTTTCATTCATTAGCAAACAAGGTAATGACATGTGTATTTGAGCAAAGAAACGATGGGTCAGGCACATGAGGGTCAAAGGCGTTGTACTCGCAGCCAGCGAGAGTGTATGACCTGATGTAGGCCTGATGCGACCTGAACAAGGCAAAAGGAGTAGGTAAGGATCGTATTAGTTGGAGGCATACTGTAGTTCCTAACTTCCTGCCTACCCTCATTAAAATAAGGCGTTATATAGCCAAGTTCATGATCATTATCATTTTATCATTATTTTTCCTCTACTGGACATACGGCGCCCCCAAGTGTCACCACATTGACCGGTCCCGTGCGACTCGCATCCAACGGATTCACCAGGTCATCGGTCCACCTAGTGGGAGTGGTTTTCCAACGCATAGTCTTCCAGTTCGCGGCCGCCAGTACAGAACTTTTCGGCCCCATCGGCCGTTCTGCGAGCAATGTGCCCTGCCCACTGCAACTTAAGTTTGGCAATTCTTCGGGCTACGTCAACCCAATTCCATTGCTCTAGTAAATGATGGATGAAGCTCAATAAAACCTACCTGTATCATGTTCAGGAGCGAGCTGGGTTCATCAGAAACCAGGGCGATTTCTGACATGCAGTAAAGCCCCTGTGGATCTTCCAAACATGTGTCGTAGTCGTCCATTTGGAAGAACTTAGGCATCCGAGCGTAGTCCTCATCTAGAAAAAAAAAACAATGACTTACAAAAAATATATAGTAACACCCGTTTGTATCGATCAGGTTAAGCTACGTGGATCCATAGGTATAGACTGCCTTGTTGGTCTAGCGGTCGCAAACGATTGGCGAGGTTCAATACACAGACCGGGAAAATAAAGGGTGTAAAAACCTTTTTCAACAGACTTGCTCATAAAGTAGCTCTAATTTCACCGCAATTAGGCACATAATGACACCTGTAATCAAACTGTGACTTTTTCATTGCTATTATTCACAAGTGAGTTATAGGGTTTTTTTTATTTTCTTGGTTGAATTGCTTTGTTCTTAAAAACGTTTCGATACAAAAAAGATCGTGTTCAATAGTACAAATAAATTAATGTACCTATTGCTTGCTCATTTCATGCAACTTCATATGTACATAGATAATTTCAACTTATAAGTTTTTAATAAATAAATCTTTAATTCAAATGTAACTTTTGTTTTCTCTGTATTAAATAAAAACTTTGAATTCCCCATTTCGTACGTGGCTAAAACGCTATCCGCGAAAAGCCAAAAAAATAAACCTCATTCTTTTAGTCTATAGACGATCGTCGTTAGATGCGCGCGCATAGGAAAACTGATTAATTATTCCCGCCATTGCGAAAAAAAATTCACAACTCGTTTTCACTGTTGAAATTATAGTTATTTATTAATTCAAATGTCTACAAGTACTAGTTATGTAGAAAATGATTTATTTTGTACACCGCCCGATATAAGATGTGCAGCCCTTAACGTTATGGAAAGTTTACTACCTGAAAACTCCAAGGACAAATATCTATTCTAGTATTATTTTATTCACAAGTGTGTTGAAAAACGTCGTATGATACACGTGTGTGTTGATGATTACCGTCCTCGGCTCTCTTAAGACCCTCGCCTAACGGCTCGGGTCTCAATGGCGCCTCAGCGGTAATCACCAACATTATACACTTGTATCATAATGTACTATTAACGAAGCTGAAAGGCATTTGTTTTCCCCGTCATTGCGATCATTTTTGTGTTCTACACGAGCTCAACCAGCGGCTCGCGGGCAGCATGTGGCCCGCCGGGCCTTAGCCACACATCGACATAATATTACCCTTAATGGCTTGTGCATAAACTGTGTCATGAAATTTAAATACCTGGGGCATTTAATTACCGAGGGTCTTAAGGACGATATGGACATTGAGAGGGAGCGCAGGGCTTTAGTGGTTAGAGGTAACATGCTGGCCCGCAGATTTCCCGCTGCTCTGATCAAGTAAAAAGCCGTTATTCAAAGCATATTTATTGTCAAAGCTTTTATATGATCAAGCACACCAAAATATCGCTGGATGTCCTGCGCGTTCAGTATGACAACATATAAACAAGTACAAACTTACAACACTCGAAAGTAGACGCAAGTACTTGATGACCATGAATCTTTATAACATTGTTAGAAATAGATTTGACTGCATTGAGCTGACTAATATGTTTTGCTATGTTGTTCCTAGAACTGTGTACAAGCGAAAGGTGCGCGCTGGTAGACTATTTTTCATGCGTACCTGCCATTCTAACACTGATTTGTGCTCACCTGTTCGCAGAATGAATGATGCTATTTTTGCATGTTCTCCCAATAAGTTCAAATGTCTTATACTCAAGGAGCTCTCTTGATTGATGTATAAAAATACAGATAAGCATGATAGTTAAGTTAGTTATGTAAGTTTAGTTTTTAATGTTATTTTTATACTAGCATTTAATTTAACTGTTTATTATATTCCACAGTTAATCTGTGAACAGCGTTGTGGGTTATAATATTGTACAAATTTTATGTGTATCTTTTCTTTTATACTCTATGTTGTAGCTGTTTGCTGGTCCTATTGAATAAAAAATAAAATGAAATGAAACATCTTCAGGATGCACTGTTTTAGGCTTTCACGGTTTAAAACTAAACTTATATCGTCACTTACGGGATATCTTCCGTCCCGTAAGTGACAACATAAGTTTATCTTCAGGATGCTCATCGCCATCGCTTTTGTAGTGCATCGGGGATGTTCGTGTTGTATCGAACTGATGGCTTTCATGCCGTCGAAAACTGTTTCTCTGATCTGCAGAATGCGTGGCAGCCGCAACGGAATTCTGAAGACGGTAGCGAATAGGACCTCTTCTCCGATATGGGTGTCGTTTATGAAGAGGGTAATTTGAAAGTTTTAATTTTATTTGAATGTACCTAATAATTTTTATTTAATTTATTTAATTTTAATTTTATCTGATATTAATCTATCTATCTTCTATCTATACTTATAATAAATCTGTAGAGAGGTCAATTCTGTACATGAAATATATTTACAAAATAACTATCAGGGGGTGATTAGTGATCGATACTGATGCCAAAAATGCAATCAGTAAAATTTTTGTCTGTCTGTCTGTCTTTCTGTCTGTCTGTCTGTCTGTCTGTCTGTATGTTATTTATAGAAAAAAAAACTACTCGACGTATTTTAACGAAACTTGGTACAATTATTCTACATACTCCTGAGCAGGTAATAGTATACTTTTCATCACGCTACCATTAATAGGAGCAGAGCAGTGAAAGGAAATGTTGGGAAAACGGGAGAAGTTACTTGGTTTTTTTAGCTTCCGTCGCGTGTGCAGCCTTAATGGTTAAAGCTACATAAAAATCATGTATAACGGAAATATTCCACATAAAATTATATAAAAAATATCCCAAGACAGCATATGTCTATCTTTTATAGTTGACTCACAATAACACGTGTAACTCCCGATAGCTTAGCAGTTCGGAGATTTGTTATTATTATATTTGTTTACTCTTACGTTTATAATATTCTCACTCAACCCCAATTTTGAAACTTCACGCGGGCGAAGCCGCTGGCAGAAGCTAGTTCTGAATAATCTTAATTGTTATTCTTACTCTTTATTGCACAGAAAAATTACAAAGAAAAACATGATGTCTGAAATGAATAAAATGCATTGTTTCCACATATTTTAATTTATTTTAGTAGGGGCTTGAACTGACCACGTTTACAATATTTAACAAGTTCAGGTATTTAAAATTGTCATATGACATCATGTTTCATACAGAAATTTACTGCTTAAGATCTACACAATCGATATCTAAATAGAAATAGTGTAGGTTTTTTTTTTCAAAATAACCGGGTTCGATTCCCGAACGGAGTACAGATGTTTTTTAAAATGTATGAATGCAGTTTTTCTTGTTATTAAAATCAATGACATGGTTCCTCAGAACAGATCTTCGTATGTCTTATAGTTTCAGACTTTCCCGTACTGACCGATTTGAATGAGACACTCTGTATATTGTAAGCTCTCGAATTATTGTTAAACGAACATACCTACTGATTACAATAAAAAAACGCATTATTTTTCTTGAAATTCATGCGATGGTAGTCAACTCATGCGGTGTGGAGGGAAGGAGGTACCTCTTGCCCAGTGGTGCCACTCTCATGAAAAGATACTGTACCATTTCTGAGAAATACTGATTAATATAACCTAACCTTAAAACACTTTATATTCCCCTAAAAAGCGTAGTCGACGGAGCCCCGCTTCGCCGGGCCCCTATTTCCGAGTGCAGGGTTTAAACTTTAAACCCTGCACTCGGCACTTCCTTTAAACTTTAAAGGAACCTAACTAACCTAACAGGGGGTGCCCCAAGTCCTGATTATGGGGGCAGAGATACTTCCGTATGTTCAGTTGATAATAATTCGAGAGTTTACAATATCGCTAGAGAGAAAGACGTTATATTGTAATATAACGTGCTTGACAATTTTACGGTGACATACAGGCTGTAAACCACCTCATCACAAAGCCTCATCACCAAGCATTCTGTACATCAAGCTAAGTAACTTTACGCAAAAAATATTGCTGGGAAACAACTTTTCCGAAATTCCGACACATGGTCGAACTTACAAAACCCGAATATGAAGCGTATACACAAATTCTGCAGACGTTCGAGTTTATCAAAAAGATCCTCAGTCGCATCAAGAAAACACCAGCGTAGTCTAAAAGAGGAAGAAGGAGAGACTGAGCAAGGGGTTAATTTTTAATTTTGACGATAATTTATTTGAATTTATCTTAATCTTATTTGAATGTTATAATTTTAAATTTTAATGGTAATTTATTTTCATGTTTTAATTATAATTATATCTTAGTCTATTTTTTTGTAATTTGAATGTTTTATTTTTATCTTATTTTATTAATGTGTCAAATATATATAATATTTTTATTATTTTTTTTATTTCGATGTTAATTTATTTTATTATTAATGATTTTGTTTATTTAATTTTGCACTTTATGGAAATGAATGTTATTTATTATTTATTTATTGCTTCTTTTAGTCTGCGGTATGTAATTTCTTCTCAGAATTTGACCCTTACTAGAGACGCTATGAAATAATGTAATAAAATACTGTGTGTTTGTTTGCATAATCAACGGGTTTCATTCCTCTGGATGCGAGTCGCACGGGACCGGTCAATGTGGCGACACTTGGGGGAGGCCTATGTCCAGCAGTGGACGTCTTTCGGCTGAAATGATGATGATGATGATGATTCCTAGCGAGGTATATTGACATTCAAAAAATTCAATGAAAAAGTTTTAGTTTTCATCAAAATCGGGCTCGAGACTTCTTTGACCCTTTTTCGTTATTTCTCATAGTTTCAGATTTGGTAGATCCACGCCCACTCCAAAAATTTACCCTGTATTCATAGAGGTACGTATAATTATTGGTAGTCGGTTTTTTTTTATATTTTTAATTAAAATAACTAGTTTATTCTATTTTAGGATTGTTGTTTAACAGTTTTAGAATATTCCTATAAACTTGTATTAAGTACCAGTGTTTCTATATTATTGACGCATTACCGTCGCCACCTTGTATAATTTAGTTGGTAAAATTTACATAATTTTACACCGTTTCCGAATAGATCAATATTTTAACGACCCGTTTTGTGTTCAATCGTGATTCTGGGCATGTCACTCGTAAATTATTTAAAAAAATTATACTTAAATTGTTATTGTGTGGTAATAACGTAATAAAATAAATAACTTTTTAACTAGTACCGATGAGATTGACTACCTCGTCGATCCAGTGATCCCAAGGGCAACTGCTAAGCATGTGGATTCCCAAGTTTTTTAAGTAGATTGTAATCTATCGAAGAGAAACCGTAAAATTGAGAAATATATGCGATGGACGTCAACGCGCGCGGGAGCAGGAGGGGGAGGGAAGGCGGGGTTCCCCTTGCCCCATGGTACCACTCTCATGAAAAGATAGTGTACCATTCCTAAGAAATATCGATTAATATGCCCTAACCTCAAAACACTTTAAATTCCCATAAAAGCGTAGTCGACGGAACCCTCACGACCCCTATTTCTGTCTGCAGGGTTTACAGGAACCTAACTAATCTAACGTAGGCTGCCCCAAGTCCCGATTATGGCGGCCGGTCGAGATACTTCCGTCGCATGCATTTCACAATATTATAGTTTCACTTCGATAGATTACAATCCACCGAAAAATAAAGCGTTGTATTTTAAGCAGTATGTTCAGTTGACAATATTTCGAGAAATTACAATCTCGCTAGAGTAATTACAATTTAATCTGTTTAACAATTTTACGGTGACATCATTCATCATACGGTGACATATCTAAGGTAAATGCTGCACGGAGAACGGAGCGATACGACGCGGTGTCGAGAAAACATTTACAATTTACAATATTTTAAACAGTATGTTTAGTTGACAATATTTCGAGAGTTTACAATCTCGCTAGAGAAATGACAATCTAATGTGTTTAACAATTTTACGGTGACATATCTAAGGTAAATGTTGCACGGAGAACGGAGCGATGCGATGCGGTCTCGAGAAAACAGTTAGAAAAGCGAATCTAGATTCAATAGAATCATCTTTATTTCTGTTTATCGCCTGTCAATAGAATCAACTTTGTTTTTAAACTTATATTGTAACTTACGGGATATCTTCTGAGATTATGTATTAGTTTGTCCCATAAGTGACAATATAATTTTAGTTTTAAACCGTGAACGCTTAAAACAGAACTGTGTTTTTGTTTATTAAGAGCCCTCTTACAGTCCACTAGCGCCGCTAATCGAAAAAATGTCATAACTCGTAAATAGAATCAAAAATACAAAATGTGGTCTATTATTACTGTAGAAAAGGCAATAACGTAATTTTATAACACATTGTCAACATTTGAAATATAGCTGTTTAGCTAAATCGTGCATTTGTAACAAAAACGGCCGTTTATGTTTTGAATGCACGATTTAGCTAAACAGCTATATTTCAAGTGTTATAAAATTACGTTATTGCCTTTTCTACAGTAATAATAGACCACATTTTGTATTTTTGATTCTATTTACGAGTTATGACATTTTTTCGATTGGTGGCGCTAGTGGACTGTAAGAGGGCTCTTAATAGGCTGCCCACGTGTAGTGGCTATGGGTGCTTACTTAAAGAAACAGTTTCCGGTACAGACAAATTTGTACGGGTCGGTACCGATCGGTACAGTGTGGACTCGCATAAAGAAACATGTGAATCTGTCCTTAGTGACACCAGTAAATGCTTAAACCCGTATGGCTCCGTCCAGGGCCCTATCCAATAAAGCTGACAATCCGACAAGTCCGACATATGTCAAAAAGTGACAACTCGACAATTTTTCTGTTTAATAAAGCAGATTTGACAAGTTTTTCACGACAAATTGTCACCTGTCAGCTGTCGCATATTAAGTTTTATAAAACAGAAAAATGTCAAGAAAAAAAAAAGTCCGACATATTTGTGAATTTTCCACCATGACAATTTTGTCGCCTGTAAGTTTTATTAAACAGAAAAATTGACGAGTTGTCACTTTTTGACATATGTCGGACTTGTCGGATTGTCAGCTTTATTGGATAGGGCCCTGGACGGAGCCATACGGGTTTAAGCATTTACTGGTGTCACTAAGGACAGATTCACATGTTTCTTTATGCGAGTCCACACTGTACCGATCGGTACCGACCCGTACAAATTTGTCTGTACCGGAAACTGTTTCTTTAAGTAAGCACCCATAGCCACTACACGTGGGCAGCCTATTAAGAGCCCTCTTACAGTCCACTAGCGCCACCAATCGAAAAAATGTCATAACTCGTAAATAGAATCAAAAATACAAAATGTGGTCTATTATTACTGTAGAAAAGGCAATAACGTAATTTTATAACACTTGAAATATAGCTGTTTAGCTAAATCGTGCATTCAAAACATAAACGGCCGTTTTTGTTACAAATGCACGATTTAGCTAAACAGCTATATTTCAAGTGTTGACAATGTGTTATAAAATTACGTTATTGCCTTTTCTACAGTAATAATAGACCACATTTTGTATTTTTGATTCTATTTACGAGTTATGACATTTTTTCGATTAGCGGCGCTAGTGGACTGTAAGAGGGCTCTTAATAAACAAAAACACAGTTCTGTTTTAAGCGTTCACGGTTTAAAACTAAAATTATATTGTCACTTATGGGACAAACTAATACATAATCTCAGAAGATATCCCGTAAGTTACAATATAAGTTTAAAAACAAAGTTGATTCTATTGACAGGCGATAAACAGAAATAAAGATGATTCTATTGAATCTAGATTCGCTTTTCTAACTGTTTTCTCGAGACCGCATCGCATCGCTCCGTTCTCCGTGCAACATTTACCTTAGATATGTCACCGTAAAATTGTTAAACACATTAGATTGTCATTTCTCTAGCGAGATTGTAAACTCTCGAAATATTGTCAACTAAACATACTGTTTAAAATATTGTAAATTGTAAATGTTTTCTCGACACCGCGTCGTATCGCTCCGTTCTCCGTGCAGCATTTACCTTAGATATGTCACCGCATGATGAATGATGTCACCGTAAAATTGTTAAACAGATTAAATTGTAATTACTCTAGCGAGATTGTAATTTCTCGAAATATTGTCAACTGAACATACTGCTTAAAATACAACGCTTTATTTTTCGGTGGATTGTAATCTATCGAAGTGAAACTATAATATTGTGAAATGCATGCGACGGAAGTATCTCGACCGGCCGCCATAATCGGGACTTGGGGCAGCCTACGTTAGATTAGTTAGGTTCCTGTAAACCCTGCAGACAGAAATAGGGGTCGTGAGGGTTCCGTCGACTACGCTTTTATGGGAATTTAAAGTGTTTTGAGGTTAGGGCATATTAATCGATATTTCTTAGGAATGGTACACTATCTTTTCATGAGAGTGGTACCATGGGGCAAGGGGAACCCCGCCTTCCCTCCCCCTCCTGCTCCCGCGCGCGTTGACGTCCATCGCATATATTTCTCAATTTTACGGTTTCTCTTCGATAGATTACAATCTACTTAAAAAACTTGGGAATCCACATGCTTAGCAGTTGCCCTTGGGATCACTGGATCGACGAGGTAGTCAATCTCATCGGTACTAGTTAAAAAGTTATTTATTTTATTACGTTATTACCACACAATAACAATTTAAGTATAATTTTTTTAAATAATTTACGAGTGACATGCCCAGAATCACGATTGAACACAAAACGGGTCGTTAAAATATTGATCTATTCGGAAACGGTGTAAAATTATGTAAATTTTACCAACTAAATTATACAAGGTGGCGACGGTAATGCGTCAATAATATAGAAACACTGGTACTTAATACAAGTTTATAGGAATATTCTAAAACTGTTAAACAACAATCCTAAAATAGAATAAACTAGTTATTTTAATTAAAAATATAAAAAAAAACCGACTACCAATAATTATACGTACCTCTATGAATACAGGGTAAATTTTTGGAGTGGGCGTGGATCTACCAAATCTGAAACTATGAGAAATAACGAAAAAGGGTCAAAGAAGTCTCGAGCCCGATTTTGATGAAAACTAAAACTTTTTCATTGAATTTTTTGAATGTCAATATACCTCGCTAGGAATCATCATCATCATCATCATTTCAGCCGAAAGACGTCCACTGCTGGACATAGGCCTCCCCCAAGTGTCGCCACATTGACCGGTCCCGTGCGACTCGCATCCAGAGGAATGAAACCCGTTGATTATGCAAACAAACACACAGTATTTTATTACATTATTTCATAGCGTCTCTAGTAAGGGTCAAATTCTGAGAAGAAATTACATACCGCAGACTAAAAGAAGCAATAAATAAATAATAAATAACATTCATTTCCATAAAGTGCAAAATTAAATAAACAAAATCATTAATAATAAAATAAATTAACATCGAAATAAAAAAAATAATAAAAATATTATAAATATTTGACACATTAATAAAATAAGATAAAAATAAAACATTCAAATTACAAAAAAATAGACTAAGATATAATTATAATTAAAACATGAAAATAAATTACCATTAAAATTTAAAATTATAACATTCAAATAAGATTAAGATAAATTCAAATAAATTATCGTCAAAATTAAAAATTAACCCCTTGCTCAGTCTCTCCTTCTTCCTCTTTTAGACTACGCTGGTGTTTTCTTGATGCGACTGAGGATCTTTTTGATAAACTCGAACGTCTGCAGAATTTGTGTATACGCTTCATATTCGGGTTTTGTAAGTTCGACCATGTGTCGGAATTTCGGAAAAGTTGTTTCCCAGCAATATTTTTTGCGTAAAGTTACTTAGCTTGATGTACAGAATGCTTGGTGATGAGGCTTTGTGATGAGGTGGTTTACAGCCTGTATGTCACCGTAAAATTGTCAAGCACGTTATATTACAATATAACGTCTTTCTCTCTAGCGATATTGTAAACTCTCGAATTATTATCAACTGAACATACGGAAGTATCTCTGCCCCCATAATCAGGACTTGGGGCACCCCCTGTTAGGTTAGTTAGGTTCCTTTAAAGTTTAAAGGAAGTGCCGAGTGCAGGGTTTAAAGTTTAAACCCTGCACTCGGAAATAGGGGCCCGGCGAAGCGGGGCTCCGTCGACTACGCTTTTTAGGGGAATATAAAGTGTTTTAAGGTTAGGTTATATTAATCGGTATTTCTCAGAAATGGTACAGTATCTTTTCATGAGAGTGGTACCACTGGGCAAGAGGTACCTCCTTCCCTCCACACCGCATGAGTTGACTACCATCGCATGAATTTCAAGAAAAATAATGCGTTTTTTATTGTAATCAGTAGGTATGTTCGTTTAACAATAATTCGAGAGCTTACAATATACAGAGTGTCTCATTCAAATCGGTCAGTACGGGAAAGTCTGAAACTATAAGACATACGAAGATCTGTTCTGAGGAACCATGTCATTGATTTTAATAACAAGAAAAACTGCATTCATACATTTTAAAAAACATCTGTACTCCGTTCGGGAATCGAACCCGGTTATTTTGAAAAAAAAAACCTACACTATTTCTATTTAGATATCGATTGTGTAGATCTTAAGCAGTAAATTTCTGTATGAAACATGATGTCATATGACAATTTTAAATACCTGAACTTGTTAAATATTGTAAACGTGGTCAGTTCAAGCCCCTACTAAAATAAATTAAAATATGTGGAAACAATGCATTTTATTCATTTCAGACATCATGTTTTTCTTTATAATTTTTCTGTGCAATAAAGAATAAGAATAACAATTAAGATTATTCAGAACTAGCTTCTGCCAGCGGCTTCGCCCGCGTGAAGTTTCAAAATTGGGGTTGAGTGAGAATATTATAAACGTAAGAGTAAACAAATATAATAATAACAAATCTCCGAACTGCTAAGCTATCGGGAGTTACACGTGTTATTGTGAGTCAACTATAAAAGATAGACATATGCTGTCTTGGGATATTTTTTATATAATTTTATGTGGAATATTTCCGTTATACATGATTTCTATGTAGCTTTAACCATTAAGGCTGCACACGCGACGGAAGCTAAAAAAACCAAGTAACTTCTCCCGTTTTCCCAACATTTCCTTTCACTGCTCTGCTCCTATTAATGGTAGCGTGATGAAAAGTATACTATTACCTGCTCAGGAGTATGTAGAATAATTGTACCAAGTTTCGTTAAAATCCGTCGAGTAGTTTTTTTTTCTATAAATAACATACAGACAGACAGACAGACAGACAGACAGAAAGACAGACAGACAGACAAAAATATTATATATTTTCAGACAATAAAGCTGACAATCCGACAAGTCCGACATATGTCAAAAAGTGACAACTCGACAATTTTTCTGTTTAATAAAACTTCCAGGCGACAAAATTGTCATGGTGGAAAATTCACAAATATGTCGGACTTTTTTTTTTCTTGACATTTTTCTGTTTTATAAAACTTAATATGCGACAGCTGACAGGTGACAATTTGTCGTGAAAAACTTGTCAAATCTGCTTTATTAAACAGAAAATTGTCGTGACATGTTAACATATTTGTAGAATTGTCCGACAATTCTGACAGGCGCGTTACCCTCTGTCGCGAAATCATATTTTGAATTTTGAAGGTGTAAAAAAGTGTATTGAAAAAGTTTATTACAAAAAAATGGTAAGTACTTACATCGAGCAGTGAGAGTAGTGATGATGAATACTTGGAACAAATACAAACGAGGAGGCAACGACGATCATTTAAAAGCAGAATCAATTTCTCTTTCTCAATTACAGATTTCTGCTTTAAAGAAAAATTTCGGGTATGTAAATCTACCATAGAATATTTAAAAATTAAATTAAATTACATGTAATTTAATTTAATTTATTTTTTAATTAAATTTTAATTTGTCTTTATTGAAAATACCTAATGTTCTTAAGTTTTCGGCTATTTCCTTCCATTTATTTATTTTTACATCGTGGGTCAATTGGTCACTAAACTTCCCAAAAAGTATATTTTTACTTTCGTAAATAAGGCCCAAAATGGTATTAAGTTTTCTGTGCATTTCCATCTTACACGCGATCATAACACAATCGAAGTTGTACTAGTGATTGTTTTATTCTTGTACTTTGAAAATATCTTTTTCAATTTTACCCTCATCCAGCTTCATAAAACAAAATTCTTTCCAAATATATTATGTCAAAAGTCGACATAATTGTCACGACAATCCGACAATATTGTCACCGACAATTGTCAGAAATATTGTGACTGTGGTTTTTTGATAAGTCGAGTTTTATTAAACGTGTTTTTACATTAAAAATATGTCAAGATTTTACCTGTCGATTTTTGACATATTTGTCACGTTTATTAAACAGCTTAACCGCGACAATTCTACAATTTTGTCATTTTTTGACATATATGTCGGATTGTCAGCTTTATTGGATAGGGCCCAGGTAGTCGGCACCGACAAGTTACAACCTGTTTCTTTATAAGTGAGTGAATAGAATATTATGTTGAAATATTATACCTGCGCCGGTCGGTACCGACCCGTACAGATTTGTCTGTACCGGAAACCTGTTTCTTTATGTAAGCACCCACAGGGTTATAATTTCAAGGTTTTTTTTAACGAAGTTCCTTAACGCGGCCTACGGGTATTACGATTGAAATTCATAAATCACAATTCATAAATATTTGAGAGAAGACAACGACTTCCTTGTCTTTAATGTCGAATTATTATGATATAACATATTTTATCGGTTGATTTAATAATCACGAGGCAATTAAAAACCTATGCCTAACATTGTTGGATTATCAAATATACAGGGTGTATTTCATCTCATCACAAAGCCGTTAACCAAGCATTCTGTATATCAAACTAAGTAACTTTCCGCAAAAATATTGCTGGGAAACAACTTTTTTTTTTGAGGTTATGAATCATGTTTTGTGGTATAACTTCATGTAACGCACTTAAAATATTGTGCGGATGGATGGATTGAATAGTACGGTGGTCGTAGAGATATTTAAAGTAAAAATCATGCGATAAAAAGTGGTATTTAAAAAAAAATCTCCGTAACTAGGAAGTTCCCAGGTATAGTGTAAAACAAAAAAATGATCAGAATAACGAGGAGAACAAGTGCTTTTCGTATTCGTTAAGAGGTGTTTTACACCCTTTATTACCTGGATTCTTCTATAGGGTGAAATTAGTACATTGTAATACAAGGAGCTAAAATGACCCACTATAGACGAGGTTGTTTTACTACCGAGCTTTAGCGAGGGAGTAAATAGAAACCGAGTTATAATGGGATTTTAGCGCCGTGTGTTATACCGTACTTTTTACTACGATTGCGAGAAAATAAAAATTAAATGTACAATTTGTACTGTTGTTCAAAAATGAGATGTTTTTTCCCGGCAACATAGTTGTTCTTCACAGTGAACTCTCTGTGAAGACGAGTATAATATTGTGTGGTCTGTGGGGTAACCGTAGGAGATAAAAAGGAATCCTACTTATAATTAAAATAAATAATACAGAAAAAGTCATACAATTTCTCACCAATGCCTTTTTTATTTCTTCTGTAGCTGGAATGCAACGCACACATTCTCCCAAAGAGTTCGACGTTCGGTGCGTTTGGTTCCATTTTTTAAATAAAATGTTTTTTTTTAATGGAACGGTAAAAAGTCGATTCTTTATGAATTATGAATAAAGACTTATGCGTTTTCGAACACCGACTAAGAAAATTAAAAAAAAATATTTTTACCCCTAGGGCAATAAATGCAATTTTACGCCCGCTCTGGTAAAAAATACGAAGTTTATCATGTATCTACTTATTTATTTATAGTTTTAACAATCTTTAATATAGAGACAGAATACCGGGAGTATAGTTTCCGAACGCATTTACAAAAAGAAGCTGGATTCAAATTTTGATTGTTTTTTCTCTGTTATGCTGGCTACTATGATAATAAAGTTACTATTTAACACCTGAAGAACTGAAGAATGATGTGAAAAATGCAGAATTAAGTTTCCTGCCTGAGTCTCGCGAAAAGTATCTTAAGACTTACGATATTTTTAAGCAATGGACACTTGCAAAGGATGCAAAAACTTTTTCGAAGACTGTACTCTTGTCGTACTTTATAGAATTGTCACAATCTAGGCAATCATCTACAGTGTGGAGTACCTATTTACTCAATGTTATATAAACGCCACATTAAAAACAAAAGATGACGTGCACATCGAAACCTATCCTAAACTTATTGCATTTTTTACAAAACCAAAAGTCCAAAATATTTTTGTCCGCTAACATAAAAAAGTTTCTTAACGAAGCTCCGGACTGCCATTTCCTCGCTGCAAAAGTAAGTATTTATATGTGTAATGAAGTTTTGTTAAATATAACATACTGCCCATTTGTGAAGTTACCTACCGTAACAGGCCTTAGTACTACGCCGAAACTTAACATTATTTTTTACAACTCAATATATTTTCCTGTATTTTTACTCATGGAAGTACCCAATATTTTTATTGCAGGTTATCCTCATTATTGGAATAAATGGAGCATGCCGCAAGAACGAACTATTACCTAAATCTAACTGTTAATGCCATCGAAAAGCATTCAGACAAATTAATGTTAATCAACTTGCCGAATACAAAGACGAACATTGACAGGTCTTTTGTTATTCGCGACGAACATGTAAATATTATTGAGAAATATATAAAGCATTACGCCCCGCTAATACGAAAACAGATCGATTTTTGTTGCAGTATCATAATGGTAAGTGTTCGAGACAGTCTATGGGAGTCAACAAAATAGGCGGAACGCCGCGAGCAATAGCCACTTTTCTGAAACTGCAGGAACCTCAGCTTTACACTGGACATTGTTTTCGGCGAACTTTGGCCACGCTTTTGGCTGATTCAGGAGTCGACCTCACTACAATAAAACGACACGGCGGATGGTGGTCGTATTCAGTCGCGGAAGGATTCGATCCAAAATAAATCTAAAAATTTGTAAGCGTATTGTAGAGACCATAAGCTTGAAACAGACCTCAGATCCTTGGTCTCGTCCGTCTACTTCTAGAGTTATGAATACCGCCGCTGAGTCACCTACTTTCACTATCTTCCCGTCACAATCCACAAATAAAGAAGACGAAACTATAAGCGTGGAACAGACCTCAGATCCTTGGGCTCGCCCGTCTACTACCAGAGTTATGGATACCGCCGCTGAGTCACCTACTTTCACTATCCTCCCGTCACTTTCCACAAGTAAGGGAGCCGAAACCTCAGCGAATACTAAAACTCAAGTCGCTAACACGATAATATCGGTTCCAAACAAAACTATTACTTTTAATTTGAAAAACTGCAATCAAATTATTGCAGTTTTGCAAATTACTTTTAACTTTGTTTTGATTTTTTCTTATTGTTTAAATATATACGGTGGTTTATTTTTTACTGTATATTTTTTTTTACCTTTCGGTATATGTTCTCGCTGGTCAGGTGAAAATTTGTATGTGTCACTTGAGACCAAAGTTATTTGCATCTCGACGTGTCTTTGAAACCTTCGCTACACTCAGGATTCTAACCTAGAATCACTCAAAATAAACACTCGCAGCAAAAAACTCACTTTGCTCTCTTGTTGCATAAATAACTATAGGTAAATAGTTATTTGTGCAACAAGAGAGCAAAGTGAGTTTTTTTATTTACCTAGCTAGACCAATTTGTCACCCACGTACAACAATTTTCATTGAAATCGTTAGAACCGTTTTCGAGAACGTGAAAACAAAAACAAATATTGGTTATTTAACAGTATACGATATTTATTACTAATTTAGTAGTATACGATATATTTTATTGCTATATCAATAGTTAATGATCGAATTGAGTATATTATGGCGTCGTTTAGTCCCTCGTTATAAAATATATTATTAAACAGCTGTTTTTTTGTGAACATGCACCTTATTAGATTACGCCTGTAATCTTTGACTCGATAAAATTATGTGAAGTTAACGACTCGGGATTCAAAATAAACACTCGCAGCAAAAAACTCACTTAGCTCTCTTGTTGCACAAATAACTATTTACCTAGCCAGACCAATTTGTCACCCACGTACAACAATTTTCATTGAAATCGTTAGAACCGTTTTCGAGAACGTGAAGACAAAAACAAATATTGGTTATTTAACAGTTTACGATATTTATTGCATATTAAGTAGTATACGTAAATTTTATTGCTAAAACAATAGTTAATGTTCGAATAATGACGCAAAAGAATAATTATCTTTTTAAATTTGTTCATTTCAGTCACGGACGTTACATAAAAATAACAAATTTATAGCTTGGCTACCTACGAAGGTATGGGTCGGTCAGCGGTCATGTTGTGAGACACGTTTCGAACGAGTCGTGGCCTTCCAACTATGTAGAAAATTATTGCTATGAATAATTATCATCATAGTTTTTAAATAATAGTCCTAATCCGATCCGATGATAAAAGCTTAAAACTTCCTGTACTGTTATGACGCTGCCAACACCAAAATGCGCACACTGTCTATTTTTATCAGAGTAAACGAGTGGGTTCTCGTTACAGGGCGGCAAGGTTTTAGAAGATATATTAATGAATAAATATCAAAATATAAAATGTTAGCGGTTTAGATAATAATGTTATGTTGACTTCATGTATTTAATTTCAGACCCATAAGTACGTCAAAAAAAAAATTAAGACGATGATTTTTAAGACCACTCTTTTGCAATTATTTTCAACCAACTGATTTCGTCGATTATGTTACGAGAGTCTTTGAAAATCAAAATCAAAATCAAAGCATTTGTTTCAAGTAGGCCAATTACATGTTCTTTTGATTTGTCGAAACAAAGATGAAAATTAAATGTAGCTACAGTCCCAGTTACAAGACATAAAAACTGTGAAAGTACTGTAGTTGCCCATTCCCTGGCGTAGATTTCTATGGAGAAGAACGGGTAAGAAACTCCATGGATACTCTTTTAAATCAAATTATTGTTACAAAATCTTGGTTGCATCGTTCATGTTGAGATGGTATATTATGTGAGAACAATGTAGCAAGATGTGCACGTTAAAAGTGTCCATTGTGAAAACAAAATAATTTATTCAAATGAGCCATGGCAACTAAGAGCGAGTCATAACTGACAGCGCCCGTTCACGAACATGACGCATGGATCAGCACCATTCAGCTCAACCATTTTGAAGGGAACTAAATAGTCCGACACACGTGCCACCATCAACGAGACATTTGAGTGAACATGACATACTCTCAACCGCCAGGGCACATTTAAGTCAAGAAAATACGTAGGTTTCCAGTGAATGATAGCTTTCTAGTACACGGTATAGTACTCACACAACATGGGCTATGCGATTATATAATACTAAAGATATTGAATTTATACACTGCAAAGATAGTTTACAATCTTCAGCAGCTCCAACAATACCATTTAATTCTTTCAGTTTTTGCGCCCCTGTCCTTGTGGAGCAGAACCAGCATTGAGCCAAGCATTTTTATCAGCGATATAATCGCTCAGCTTGTAATATCCTGGCATACATAGTGTGCGTTTAATGCATGTTTTAAATTTCGTCGCATTCAGTTCAAGAATACTTTGTAGAATTTTATTATAGCATCTCAAACAGTACCCCATGAAAGATGAGTCTACTTTAACGAGTCTGAAGCCTGGCTGAACTAGTTGGTCCCTATTTCTAGTACTGTAATTTTGTCTGTCCCTCTTGTACCAGAGAGATGCAGTTTTTTTTATGACGTACATTATGTTTTCGTAGATGTATTGGCAATGAACCGTCATGATGCCAATATCCTTAAATAGTTCCCTTAAAGAATCGCGCCTACGAAGATTATATATGGCTCTGATGGCTCTTTTCTACAGAATAAATACAGACTCAATATCAGCAGCCCGTCCCCATAGCAAAATACCGTAAGACATTATACTATGAAAGTAACTAAAATATGAGACTAGTCTAGCGGTATCTACATCAGTAAATTGGCGGATTTTACTAATGGCATAATGCTGCACAGAGAATAACAGAGAATGGCTGGACCTAGTTGTAGCCGGCATGATGAAGGATAGACTTAGTTTTACCTGAAAACAATCGGCTCGTACTAGGTTTAACTAAGAGTAAGCCGCACTTCGGGTATTAGCCGTAACATATATACTAGAAAAAGGAAAGAACCCAATATTGAGCCTTGCGGAACCCTCATTTTTACTTTCAAACCCTGTGAATTAACACCATTTTTTGATGTGCTAATTCAATTAGTTTTTCTTAAAAAAACTGCTTAAATAACATCAAATTGGTCTTGTCAGCCTACTAAAGTGTTATCCGTTATCATTTGAATGTCACATGTTTATCCCCACATGCGATGTCACAAAGACATTGAACTGAGAAATTGTTAAATTAGTAGTACTAGCTGATCTGCGCAACTTTGTCTGCGCCACATAAAGAGAGCGGTTTAAGCCTGAGTTCTTGTCGCGCTGACGATGACGGTCGGTCACCTACGGTCGATCGTGGCGTCAGCGAGAACAAAATACGGCTGTCCAACTTGTGATAAACTTTTCAAATACGCCAAAGACTTTTTTCATTTTCTGTTTTTATTCGTTTCTAATTTGTTTACACTTGTTACCTATATTTTTATTTTGACCAGGTTTGATAAGAACCTGTTACAACGAATGACGCACAATCATTTGTGAAACACGTTGAATTGTCGACCACGTAATTTCCCACCCTAAGGTCAAATGTCAACCTGCCGCACAGTGGGCCCATACTGAAAATTAGTGGACATAGGCAACAAAATTCCCATATAGATGCGATTTTTTTTTATATGACTTGTTATGATATTTCTGACAACTTTTAAACTCGTCATTTTTTTTCTAAAGTTGATAGTTTGTCTGAAAAAAAAATATTGGTTGTCTGTAAAGTCGGTTTACGGACGATAGATTTACGTGATAACGTCATAATCATTATTTTATGTAATAAAACACGTGGAACGGTGGAACGTTACTATGGAACGTTACTATGGAACGTTACTATTTTTCATGAGTGTTGCTGGTATTATCAATTTATAAGACGTTATCACGTCAAAATGACGTGTAAAAGTGTTTGAGAAAACCTACTTGCTGAATAAATATACTTTTATCAATTCATTATTTATCATTTATCATTTATCATTTATCATTTATCATTTATCATTTATCATTTATCATTTATCATTTATCATTTATCATTTATAATTTATCATTTATCATTTATCATTTATCATTTATCATTTATCATTTATCATTTATCATTTATCATTTATCATTTATCATTTATCATTTATCATTTATCATTTATCATTTATCATTTATCATTTATCATTTATCATTTATCATTTATCATTTATCATTTATCATTTATCATTTATCATTTATCATTTATCATTTATCATTTATCATTTATCATTTATCATTTATCGTTTATCGTTTATCATTTATCATTTATCATTTATCATTTACCGTTTGAGATGTTACGTAACAAGGACACTTTTGAGTCGGCCTGTTTTAAAACTCCGCAAAAAACGTCATAATCATTATTTTATGTAATAAAACACGTGGAACGGTGGAACGTTACTATGGAACATGGAATGTTACTATTTTTCATGAGTGTTGCTGGTATTATCAATTTATAAGACGTTATCACGTCAAAATATTAGATTTTGTTGTATGGAGCGAATCACGTTTAATTTTTTTTCGTCAATTGTACGAATATGTTGGGTGTATGGCGTGAGCACATGATAGCTAGGGTCATTCTCTATCCACGAAAAAAAAATCAGCACCGGCCATCCGCGGCCGGACCAGTAATCATTCGGTAAAAAAAAAAATATTGTATGATTGCCATTTAAAATACATTCAAAGTATATTTTTTGTAAGTGCAGCCAATCAGAGACAAGAAATTTTCGGTGACTCGTTTGTTGTGCGCTTAGCCGAGCGCACAAACAAATGAGTCATCAATCACAATGCAGGTGCTACCGATAACATGCAAAAATAACCAAATCTCTACCAGAATTACTAATTGTATGTACCTATGTGCTATTAAAACTACTTACATAAAAAAAGGTCAAAACAGCCAAATTAGTCAAAAAAAATTCTTCGAATTTATTTTAAATGCCAAAAAAAATCATACAAGATAGGTATTTTTTTTTACCGAATCTTTTTCTTTTTTTTTTGGGTCAAGCCCGCCACACACGCCCAAACCACTGTAACTAATGAAAGCCAGAATCAAGTGGCGACCGCCAGAAAGGCGCCGAGACAATGAAGCTCGACGAAGTCCCAGAGAATGAATTTAATTGTCTTGGATCCCGCAACGAAATTAAACATTGCTAGGTGTCCTGCCCTACTCTATTTGAATTATCATCATCATTATTTCAGCCGAAAGACATCCACTGCTGGACATAGGCCTATCAAGTGTCGCCACATTGACTAGTCTCGTGCGACTCGCAGCCAGCGGATTTTTGAAATTTTTATCAGGTCATTTGAGTATTGCTCAGATACTCAAATGACCTGATAAAAATTTGGGTACCTATCCCAAATAAAGAAAAACATGCGTTGAATTGAGAACCTCTTCCAAAAAAATAATCTTGAGACATCCGACATTGGCGAAGTTAGTATCATTCTTATAAAACATATGAATACGGGTATTTATCGCGAATTTACCTTTAATTTCGGGATTAAATTAAAGGTAAATTCGCGATAAATACCCGTATTCATATGTTTTATAATGTGTTCTGATCGTGAAAGTTTAAAAAAGAAACTTTCATTCTTTCTCGGAAAAACATAACACCGCGATTCAGAAATTGGAGTCAAATGAACAACACCATTTATAGAGCAGTAAGTTAAACTGGTAAAACATATGCATGGAAAGCGGTCGAACAGACACACTACGGGCTATGTTGTTTTTTAAAGCAGGGTCATATTGACTATACTCTTCTTCTCTATATTGTAATTTTTATTCATTAGTACCATTTTGGTTCAATAGATGTAATTGCATGTATCCTTAGATCATGATGATAAGTTCTTATTAAATCTTTAAAGTCATATATCTTTTGATGGAGAGCACCATGACTACCATGAGTGTACAAAGAAACAAAAATCAAAATCTTCTATAATGGTATGCATAGTATTAACTTGTGCATTGAATCAAACCACATTGGTTTTATAATTCACACGTGATACTATAACAAAAGGGCTACGTAGAGACACACAGGCACTGAAGGGTTCTGTGTATCCTTTAACAGTTTAAGCACCATGTTTACAGATTTATTATTTGAAACAATTATTTAAGACCTTAAAAAGAACAAAATATGTACTTTGTTAAAAAAATTAAAACCGGGTGGGTTTCGAACGTGCGAACCAAAGATACTATCGGAAATCTTACAGCATTAAGCAAAATATATATGTTTTTCATGTCTTTACTGAGGCTTGAACTTCTGACTCTTTGTTTAAAATTCCAAACTTCATTACGATCCGATCAGCCGTTTTGTCGTGAAAAGGTAGCAAATAGACAGACAGAGTTACTTTCGCATTTATAATATTGGTATGGAGGTATGGGTGGTATGGATTTTGGTCCTTGAAAAACGGTTGCTCGAGATGTAAGAAATATGTTTCCTGTTTGTAGTAAAAATTCATTTTCACCTATATTTTAAGAGTTGGAAAAAAACTTTATAAAGTCGTAAAGGGTGTAAAACACCTCTTAACGAAGCCGAGAGGCACTTGTTCTCCCCGTCGAAGCCATTATTTTTTTTGTTCTACACCATACTTGGGAACCTTCTAGTTACGGAGATATGAAAGTTCAAAGTTCCAACTTTTCGACAAGTTTTTTTGTAAGATTTTTACTATCCAATCCATCCACGAGCAAAACGTTTTAAGTGCGTTACATTGAGTTCCGCCGCAAAACATGATTTTCAACCTCAAAAAAAAGTCGTTTCAAAAGCAAAATTTAGCGTAAAATGACATAGTTTGATGTACATAATGCTTGGTTTCGGCTTCGTGATGAGGTGGTTTGCACCCTGTATACTGAACAATGGCATACCTATAGAAAGTTCAACAACCTAAAAATGTGACATTGCATGTTTTTCCCCTCTACGCCATTTATTTGCGTTATTGTGAAAAACATTCTATACCTAATTATAGCTTTTGCACACCACATTTTTTGGGCATCAGTGCCCAAAAACAAAAACAAAAATGCGTGTCGTCGTCAGCGACGACACGCGTTTTTGTTTATTCATCCGTCCTCTGCGCGTTATCAAGACTTTTTAGACGTTTGTATCGATGCAAATCAACTGCAAATGTACCGCGCTTGTATAGATTCAAACGCACGCTTTCAGCGCGTTTGTGCCATTTGGTGCTGCGCGGTAGGAGGTGAAAATGGTGGTAATATTCATTTGGCGATCGCTTTCTACGCGATGCATCGCTACAAACCCGCTGTGAACGCACGTTTGCACCGATATAAGCGCAATGATCGTGTGCAAACAACGTAACAAACAACGTAGCCCGCGCTTGCTGAGCGTCCTAATTGCGGGATATGCGCGTCGCCATCGAATAAATGAAACGTGGTGTGCAAGGGCTCTTACTGACCATGTATTTAATAAGGCGTAGTTGACGTAGCCCCACTATGCGGGGCTCCTATTTCTGTCAGAAACGTCGGGGTGCCCCAAGTCCCGATCTCACTTCGCAAGCATCCTAAGGTCCGTGTTCACCAAAAAGATGACAGTCTGATTATCTAAAAACAGCTGTTTAAAACTGATTTTTGTATAGGAACGTGTCACAGTGACAGCTGTTTTTAGATAATCAGACTGTTATCTTTTCGGTGAACATGGACCTAAGTTGAGCCAAAACAAAAAGTTGAGTAAAAGGATGAGCTTAAGACGATTATTTAGCAGATTATGTTTTCAGAAACCGAGTTAGTACTTTTTTTTTAAGTTTGTTTAGGATATTTAGTTTATTATTTTTCGTAGAATTGTAATCTAAATAAGCTCATGTTTGTTTGTTAAATACACATTTTTACCGGTTACTTTTAAGTGGGTCTGTAGGAATATTTTTTTTTGTAATTCATTTAACCAAGATTAGAAGGTCACCGACCGTTGGAAGTTTATTTATTTTTCCGGAAGTTTTATTATTTACAATACGTGTGCAAATTCAAGTTTGGCAAGTTTTGGCCTTGCATAAATTGGGAAGACGACGCAACTGCGCGTCCACGTCACAAACTATAATAAATGCGAGTAGTACGCTTAATTCGTGTAACTAGTTTAGCCTAGACCAAACTAGTTTGTCCTGAAATCGGGTTTGGCCGGTAATCTTATATATTGTAATCACAGATTAAATACTTGCATTACAATGTATATGTTACGGCTAATACCCGAAGTGCGGCTGCACCTAGTTTTAGCCGGTTAGAACTAGGTGTAGCCACTTACTCTTGGTTAAACCTAATACGAGCCGATTGTTTTCGGGTAAAACTAGGTCTATCCTTCATCATGCCGGCTACAACTAGGTTCGGCCATTCCCTGTTGGATAAAACTAGGTCTATCCGATATCATTCCGGCTAGAACTAGGTCCAGACAATCCCTGTTGGATAAAACTTAGATGCGTGTCCCGCCAAGCCTTCCGCCCCGCATCACACTCATGACTCACCGCATCTGCAGCAGCGGCGCGGGGTGGAGGGCACAGCGAGGCACGCGCCTCTGTAGGATGTGAGCGCCAGGTGCTGCTGATCTACTGCAGGTCTACTAGCGAGTGTGACTCACAGCGTCTGCAGCAGCAGCGCGTGTCTTAGTTTTATCTAACAGGGATTGGCTGTACATAGTTGTAGCCGGCATGCTATCGGCAGAGCTTTTTTAGATATTAAAAAAACATCCAATAAAAAGAAACGTAGAGAGTTTTTTTATTCTTATAAATTACATTGTAATAATTAACACAAATTATTAGGAGTACAATTTTTAATATAATAGGAACAATCAGGAACATTTTTTTAACAACAGACAATAGTTGCATATTATAATTTAAAGAATGTTATTATAATTATAAATCACACTTTTATAAAGTAACAAAAACTATCCAGGCACCAGTTACTTGTTTCAACTTGTTTGCATCTAGTTTTATGCAACAGGGAATGGCTGGACCTAGTTGTAGCCGGCATGATGAAGGCTAGACCTAGTTTTACCCGAAGACAATCGGCTCGGACTAGGTTTAACCAAGAGTAAGTGGCTATACCTAGTTCTAACCGGCTAAAACTAGGTGTAGCCGCACTTCGGGTATTAGCCGTAACATATACACGTGCAGATAGATTCTTATGGTTGCGTTTTTGCCATGTATTACAGAATGGAAATACGCGACATGACAATTGCTGCCCGACGCTAGTTTTCAATTGGACCTGGATTATTGAGTTTCATATTACAACATACTACAATCATATACTCGCGCACACACAACTACATGCATATTATTCGTATTCATTTACAAGATTCTTTCTTTATACAGGATGGAATTTTTCAACCTCACTTGGATGGAAAGTACTAATAAATAATGGAGATAGCAAATTTCATACAAAGGAAACATTCCTTTAGTTTAAAAAAAAACAAATCACTCCTTAATGACGTATAATAATCCTTAAATAACATGACGAATTAAATGAAAGGAAAACTACGAAATCTAAAATAGATATAATTATAGATGTAGAATAGATATAACTAGATATAATTCCAATGAAATAAGATAATCACTTTACTCCAAGGTCCATCCGAAAAAAAAACGCGAAATTGCGAACTTTACTCGTTGAAATTGTATGTTTTCCGTCTGTTGCTTGAAATAACAATAACTTATTACAAATAGTTCGTATCCTCTACTTCAATATAGAACGAATTAAACATAGGTAACTTATCATTTACTTATTTAGTAATAGTCGTTCTCCTAATGAATGTTTTAGCAAAAACTCGCGGGAACTTTACCTCTAATTTGTAGATCTTATTGAATATAAAGACAATCATTTTTTTCATTTCACAAATATCCTATACTTTCATAATAATTGAATACTAAAATCAAAATCAAAGCATTTATTTCAAGTAGGCTAGTTACAGGCACTTTTGAATTGTCGAAACAAAAATGAACATTTAAAGTAGCTACAGTCCCAGTCACAGCATAAAAACTGTGAAAGTACTGTAGTTGCCCATTCCCTAGCGTAGATCTCTATGGAGAAGAACGGGCAAGAAACTCCATGGACACTGTGTTTTGTACTGTTTCGTTACATGCCTTTTTAAGTAAATTGTGCAATTATCGTAACGCCAAAATGTCAAAGAGCTCTTAATTACCAATTATCTTTGCACAAACACGTGCAAATTGAAATCTTCTTTCTTCAATTTTTCGGGACGAATCGGATGAAATTAATGATTTCATTCGGTAACTAGGAACTGCGCGCGTCTTCACCTGCATGAAGAGGGAAATTATCCCACGGGAACGGGATAAAAAACATTCTATGATCTAATGTAAGTTATGCTCTACATGTGTTCTGTCTCCCAGAGTTACTTCCGCATTTAATATTTTAGTTATGGAGGTAATGATTATTTAATTAATATAACACTCCACCCGCGTAGCGTATCTTTTTAATGGTGAAAGATTTTTTGAGTAGTTCTTGAGTTGAATCGTAACAAAAACACAAACAAAAAAACCAGCCAAGTGCGAGTCGGACTCGCCCATGAAGGGTTCCGTAACAATAAGTAACAATATAAAAGTTCTCGTAGCTCGTTGTAACCAACGTCATTAATAAAAACTACTAACTAGGTCTCATTCAAACCAATTTTCGGTGGAAGTTTACATGGTAGTGTACGTCATATATTTTTTTAGTTTTATCATTCTCTTATTTTAGAAGTTCCAGGGGGGGGGGGGGGGCAACAATTTTACCACTATGGAAATGTGTCTCACGCAAACTATTCAGTTTAATAAAAAAAAAAATTAGAAACCTCAATATAATTTTTGAAGACCTATCCATAGATAACACGTATACCCATACGTGTTATCTATGGATAGGTCTTCAAAAATGATGGTGATGGTGATGGTGTGATGAAATAAAAAAATATGAGTTACAGTTCTAAGTTAGTAGATATGGAGAACCCCCAAAATTTATTTTTTCAATTTTTGTGTGAAAATCTTAATGCGGTTCACAGAATACACCTACTTACCAAGTTTCAACAGCATAATTCTTATAATATTGGAAAAAACGTGGCTGTGACATACGGACGGACGGACAGACAGAGATGATGAATCCATAAGGGTTCCGTTTTTTGCCATTTGGCTACGGAGTCCTAAAAATCATTTTTTTTATCTCTATAACATTAGTATGGAATTAAAGATATAGATAACTTCACGCCTGGAATCCCTATAGAGCAAGCAGAGGTGGACCTAACAGTTCACACACATTTCGCCAGATATGTTTAAACCCACGTAATATTTAGCATCATCATTGCCATCAACCGGCGAAAAAAAAAAAAAATCAAATCCTCCGCGGGTGCTACTGAGAAATTCCTGGTGGAAAAACCCAATAACACCTATCCAGGTCCAGGAATCGAACCCAGGACTTGTCATGCTCAGCAGTCACGCTTTCGACCACCAGGCAGTATCATTTAATCAAAAAAGTATAATTGGCATTTAAACGAAAAAAATCAATACACTCGTACAGTCATGTCTAATAATACAGGGTGTAAACCACCTCATCACAAAGCCGTTAACCAAGCATTCTGTACATCAAACTAAGTAACTTTACGCAAAAATTATTGCTGGGAAACAACATTTTTTTTGTGGTTATAAATTACGTTTTGTCGTAGAACTCAATGTAACGCACTTAAAACATTGTGCTGGTGAGTGGATTGAATAGTACGGGGGTTGTGGAGGTGATAATAGTCAAATCTTCCAATAAAAACTTGTATTTAAAAATATCTTGTTATAAAGTTGTAACTTTGACCCCCAATATCTCCGTAACTAGAAGGTTCCCAGGTATGGTGTAGAACAAAAAAAATATTGCAATGATGGGGAGAACAAGTGCGTTTCGGCTTCGTGAAGAGGTGTTTTACACCCTTTATGTATACACTTTCCTTAATATTATAGCTATTTTCGCGAGAAGTAACTAAGAAATGGGATCTTTTTCAAAAAAATATGAGTTCCAGAATACTATGTACGTAATAACATTAACAAATTTTAATCGGTACATTAGGAGAAACACAAATGAAAAAAATCTTAAGTGTTTACATAATTATTACCTACTAGACGTGACTGTACAACCAAATACCCAAAACCACCAAACCAACCCAAATTCTTATTACAGTAGAATCTTTATATTACCAAATTTAAAGATAGTTTAGGAATAACACCTTAAAAATTCAAATTATATTCAACAAACTTACCACTAAGTTCATAAATAATCCCTGACGAACAATGAAACAAAACGAATAATAACAATTTTGCGAACATTTTGATGACGCACTTTATGCAGCACACGACATTTTCAAGAAGAAGTCAATGTTACACTAAGTTTCAGATTTAGTCTCCCTATCCACTTGTTTTGCTATTTGTCATTCATAAAAGAGGTCAGGCCGGTCTTCCAAAGAGCATTTGTATAGCCATTTATAAGTTTGACGTGTCTGTCTGTGTCTGTCTGTCTGTAGCATCGTAGCTCCCGAACGGATGTACCGATTTTTTCTTTTGTTTGAAAGATGAAATAATAGGAAGTGTTCTTAGCTTATTTGTAAAAATCTGTCCAAGATGGCCGCACAAGACGGCAGATTAAATAATTAAAATTCAATAAGGGCTTGACTACAAGACGCTTTACTAAATATCAAATCCAAGATGGCCGCCACCACAAAATGGTGAATTTTTTTTTTCTTTCTGTACAATATATTGTTTTAGACTCTCACAGTTTTTCACTACACTTAAAGTACTTACGGGATTATTTCCATGATTTTCTTGTGTTTTTACGAGCATCCGGTCTATCGACGCTGTTGCAAGCATCAAGATCGCGGGAAACACAAGAAAATCACGGATATAATTCCGTAAGTACCTGTAAGTCCCTCAATATAGGTATCAAATGAAAGGGCTTGACTAGATAGAATAATATACATACACTATTATGAAAGGAAATGAGGAATATTAATGTTTTTTTTTTATGGTCGATTGATATACAGCTTTTATGCGTGTCTGTTCAAATCAAAGTTGTGCTGAAGATTCCATCAGTAAATGGACTTTAACTTTGATAGCTCATATCTCGGAAACGTGACACTTTAGAACATTTTGTTTCTTACAAAACTTGTTTGTATTGATACCAGCTATCGATTTATATAGGTCTTATGCGTGGCCGCTACTTTGAATACAAAATCAAAATGGTGAAAAGAAATCTGGCCACACTTCATACAAAATTGTTCCAAGCCCTTTAGGAATTGTTGATTCAAGTTGAAAATTGTTCCAAGCCCTTTAGGAACTGTTGATTCAAGTTGAAAATTGTTCCAAGCCCTGTAGGAACTGTTGATTTAAATAGAAAATTGTTCCAAGCCCTTTAGGAACTGTTGATTCAAGTTGAAAATTGTTCCAAGCCCTTTAGGAACTGTTGATTTAAGTTGAAAATTGTTCCAAGCCCTTTAGGAACTGTTGATTTAAGTTGAAAATTGTTCCAAGCCCTTTAGGAACTGTTGATTCAAGTTGAAAATTGTTCCAAACCCTTTAGAAACTGTTGATTTAAGTTGAAAATTGGTTCAAGCCCTTTAGGAACTGTTGATTCGAGTTGAAAATTTATTTAAGCACATATATTTATTGAAAGCTATAGGTAATTTATTATATACCGTGACTTTTTAGTCGTCTTACAAAAGCGGTCAACTCAATGTACCCGACATAAAATACTTCTAGGCGCGATTATAATTTTTTAATCATTAAGTAATTTAGATAATAGGTACGAAGAAAAATAAATAATACATTAGAAATATGAAACACCCTTTTAAAAATGTTTACGCATCTAACTGTAGAGTATACCTACCTAGCGCACGAGTCGTGTAGATCATTCCAACACCATTTTCAACGAGACAAAACCACGCCTTGCGTCATAATAATGAATAAAAATGTTATTTTTAAATTGTTTAAATTTCATAAATACCTATTTTTTATTATGAACGTTTACTAGTCATTGGATACATGAACTGGACTGCCTTTGTAAGACGACTAGAAGGTCACGGTGTATAACATCGCATTACAACCAACAAGAGTGGAGCATCAATGGAAAATTTTGAACAAATGAGGACAAATCATTCCTTTTCGGAGCTTCCGTTGCGTGTGCTGCGTAAACGGTTAAAGTTACGCTACGACCACATAGATCGAAATTGTTCCTTTTAATAAATTCAGAAAAAAGTTCAGGATAGCATAATTATGTCTATCTTGTATAGTTGACTTCTCTCTAACCCTATCTCTCTCTCTCTTATATGACGCAGACGATGTTGCGCGGGTCAGCTGTCTTCTATATTAGTTGGTTGTCTTCTTCGTCTACGTTTCTGATCTTGTAATGGCTGTAGTCACAATGTAAAATTAATTACTTGATGAGAATTTGAGTTTAATACTACAACTTCTGTTAGTCGGAGGCAAAAATGTCAATGAAATAAACAAGTCACCAAGTGTTGAAAACTTCTGGACTGGACTGGCTGGATGGGCATTATTATAATTAATAGACAAAAAAGTTGATAAAAGGCTCCCAGGTAACAAAATATTGTAGTTGACTATCTACTTTGATATTTTGTGGTTCAAAACATGAAATCGAAAGCTTCACTCGATCAAAACAAAATCCGAACCGAATATTTCAATTATTTTTAATGGTTTTTCTGATTTTTCTTCAAGTTTGTGAAACTTGTACTTCCAAAAAAAATATCTAAGCAAAGTTAATAACATATAGAACAATTATTTGTGGTTACATTTTGGAAAAGAGTTTAATACACACATCAAAAGTGTCTAGGGATCAAGCATTTTTATGCGGATTTCTTGAGATTGAGATGTGGCTTTGTAATAAATTTATGATTTTATAAATTTATATGGATCCTTTTTGGTGCATTTCATCATTTGAATCAGGAACTGTGAATCAAATTCGAGTAAAAGATGAAAATCAGCTGTCAATATTTTCCCTATAAAAACATACAACGCATTGAAGACATTATTAGTGCTACTGTTTCCCTACTACTGATTAAAACCAACGTTATTATGGAGCGGCGACGTCATTTAAGCAGGGAAGAAATGCTCAGAGCCGTGGGAATGATAGAAGCTGGTTCCCGGCAACGTACTGTGGCTTTAGCTCTGAATACAAGTCAGAGTGTTATCAGTCGACTTTGGACACGTTACCGAAGCACTGGTACTGTGGCTGAGCGCCATGGAGGACGGTATCGCTGCACCACACGGAGACAAGACCGATATATTCAAATCTTAACTCGAAGAGCTCCAACAATAACCGCCATGATGTTAGCCGTGAGGCTTCATCACTCTTCAGGGAACTTAATTAGCGACCAAACAGTCAGAAACCGCTTGCATGAAGTGAACCTTCATTCCCGAAGACCGCTACGGGTACCACCTATAGTAATGCACAATCGTAGGATTCGATATCAATGGGCTCTTGAACACAGAAATTGGGCAGAAGAACAATGGCGTTTCGTGTGCTTTTCTGATGAGTCTCGTTTTGGTATGAGACCGGATACAAGACGTATACGACACTGGAGAACCCCTGGACGCCAACAGCGATTAAAATCCTGCCAGGAAGTCCATCCTTATAGTGGTGGAACCATCATGGTATGGGCGGGTATTTGGATCGGCGGAAGAACTGAGTTGATTTGGATCAGAGGCAACCTCAACGCTCAAATTTATGCTGAGACGATTGTATCAGACGTCATCGTTCCTCTACAAGTGCAAATCGGTCCCTTATTTCAGTTAATGCATGATAATGCACGACCGCACACCGCAAGAGTTGTAAGACAGACTCTCGCCGCAGCTAACATCAATGTCCTGCCCTGGCCTGCTCAGTCGCCAGACTTGAATCCGATTGAGCATGCATGGGATATGCTACAGAGAAGAGCTCTGCCGAATATGGAGGGTATCCAGTCGCAAGAAGACCTTTTTTTGTTGTTGCAACGAACATGGGCGGCCATTCCACAGCGTGATTTGGATGAACTCATTTTGAGTATGCCAAACCGATGTTCTTGTGTTGTTAGTGTTCGCGGTAGAAACACGGATTATTAATTGTTTAAGTTACCCAATAAAATTTTAAAGAAAACTGTTATTTCAGTCTTTTTTTCGAACTTTTGTGTTAGTGGTTCAAATGTCAAAAATCCCTTTATTAGGAAAATGGCAAATTTCTTTATTAATGCAAAGGTGACTTGGTTTATCGTTACTGTGACAAACGAAAACACTTTATTTGATGAATCCTTAAAGAAAATTTTAATTAATATCAATCAGGAGAAAAGTTATTGCAAAAATATATGTTGATCCCTAGACACTTTTGATGTGTGTAGTTTGGAAAAAAGAAAAAAATCCTTTTAATAACAATTTTTTAATAATACTTGCGTACGTGGATTCAGTCACCCGCCAAGCCTTGACGAGGTAAGACCTATGTCCCTTTTGCTGGCGTACGGCTGTCCCGCTGATTTATCGAATGATTTATTCATAGAACGAAGTAAAAAAAAAACATTTATTTCAGATCTGAGACCCATTAAGAAAAAAGATAGACACAAATACAAACACTTAAATTATACAAATGTCACACAAATACAAATAGTAGTTAGTAGTAGTGTAATTTAATTAAGTAGTACTTTTAGATTTTTTTGTAAGTTTTAGTGTTATTTAATTGTAATTATATATTTTTTTTTAGTTTGAGTGTGGTATATTAGTTTAGTTTTATTTTTAAACCGACTTCAAAAAGGAGGAGGTTACTCAATTCGACCGTATTTTTTTACGAGTGGTCGCGGACGCCTTTGTCGTATGAGCACCGATTTAAATGATTATTTTTTTGTTGAAATGGCGATATCTCAAGGGTGGTACCATGATAAGGAAATCAGGATCTGATGATGGCATCCAAGAGAAATTGAGGGATACCTTCAAAAAATGTAGTGGCAACTAGTGCGTTTGTATACTTTCATTACGTATTTGAAAGCACTACTATTTCATGAAGGTCTGAGGTCGATCTGATGATGGAACCGAAATATAGTCGAGCAATCGACTCGAAATAAAAGTCGAAATATAATATCGCAAAATTAGCAAATATACCGCCTATCGGCCTTTTGCTATCGTCCACTGGTGTACTGGTTATCGGCCACCTAACGGTCACGGTAGAAAAACGACTCATATTCTCATAGCTTAGCATAGGGTTTAAAATAGTGTGACAGTAAAAAAAAAATATTTCACAAAAGCGACATATTTTTACTCTCTTTTCTGACTTACGAATTCAATGTAGTAACAGATTAAAATCTCGACTCAAACAAATAGCTACTTTTGGCTTGAGCATCAATAAAAATCACTTAGACAATCATATAACGGCCGGAGATAAGTTTTATTTTTACTGGTTATCGGCCGCTAAACGTACGGTTCGGAACTAGGTTTTGTTTTTACTAGTTATCGGCCGCTTAACGTTTGCTATTTTTGAAGGCTATATCTTTGAAATTATGAGGTATACTGGTGGCCGGAATCTAGTTCTAAATTCCCAAAATTCTAGCTGTTCACAAATATTATGGAATCTATGTTGGTGAATATAAGGTTTCCGCAATAAAGGCAAAGATAAATGACGTTAATAAACCAGTTTTGCTACCACCCGGTCGGAAAGTAGTTTTTGATATTAATCGTTGACGTATTATCCGACCATCAAAAATATCACAAATTATGAAAAGTTTAATGAGTTTGGGCGCTTGAATATTGAAATTAAACATGCTAAATACACACAAACCAAATCAATCACCAATAAACCAACAGTAATAGTTAAAAACCTTCCTTTGAAAATCAAGACACATGCTAATTTTCCCTAAATTTGACCCGCTCTCACACACTAAATGTTGAAATTGTGAATGAGGGCTCAGTTCGCAAATTATGAGGACATGCCGTTGAATATATGAACCATGAAGTTCTTTAGGATCGGTGCAAAGGGGCCGAAAAGGGGTAGTGGCCGGTAAACCGGTATGTTTACCCTAGGTAGGTAGTTATTTTAGTCTTATTTTAAATACATTAACTTAAACAATCACGTGGGAAGGTGCATTGAAGGTACAATGTAACTTATCATTAAGTTAAGTGTGTCACTGTAATAACATGATATCACTTAAATGTAAACAAACCGATTAGTTATAGGTATCTAATATCTTATCTTTAAGTTACATATCTCTTTGTTCTATTTTTATGAACCGACTCTAATTTATCGTATTTACGACATTAGGTTCGTACCGTTCCGCCCACCGCACTGACGAGTCCGACGCACGCCGAACGAGAGTTATTGTTATTTTCAAACTGCCATCGCTTAGCACAGTAAAAGGTCTTTTAAATAACTTGTTTAATTTAGTAAGTACCTGTTTCATTTTTATAAGTATCAAATCTCCGGGTTTATACGAAATAGGATTAAATTTTCTATCATATACCAATTTCCTTTGACTTTTTCTTAAAATTAAATTATTCCTAACTTCATTAGGTATGAGCTAACTGTAACCTATATTTCAGTTCTAATACATAATTGTCTGGGTTGTATTGCGGTTCTACTACGTCAGTAAGATTACTAGGTAAGTTGCATGTTTTACTGAAAACTAAATCATACGGTGCGTAATTGGTTTCCGTATGGACGGTAGTGTTGTATGAAAAACACCAAAAATTCAACCATTCACTCCAGGTTTCTGGATGTCCATCAAAAAATAAAGAAAGGGCAACAATAACATTACTAATTAAGCAATTACAGACTACTGACTAAAAGTTTCTTAAAGAACCCGGGCGAATCAATTGTTGATGAAATTATTGAGCGTCTACGTATGTCACCGTGATAGATGCCTACGAAATAATTTTCTAAGATTTATCAAATCAAAGTTAAGGTCTAACGAAGTCTCTATAAAAATTCCTCATTATTATGAGCTCAATTGACTAGAATAATGATGAATGAGAAAAATAATCATGACTTACTTTTTTTCTTCCTGGATTGACTTCATGGCTTTTGGCTAAGATATACTTTTAAGGTGAACGCACACTTATCCGCGTCGAAACAATCGACCGCGCCGAAAGAATCGAATTTTAGAATAACTTGTATGAAATATTATTAAACCTAGCACACTTATCCGCGTCGAATCGTACGAATAAATGACGTCATACGTATGAGAATAAAATATTTCATGCTTTTTTATTTTAGTATCGATAAGTGTGTGTCCACCTTTAATGTCATCTCCAACAAAAAAAAAACATGACATTTTATTTGTCAACCTGCTTAATGACATGCGCTTTACCGCCATACGGTGAAAGGCCGTAACTAATATTTTTGCCAAAACTCAGTTAAACATTGATTCGAATTCAGCAAGAAATTCTGTATAAGTCGCCCGTAGCCACCAGATACACTTAGATAGAAGGGCGTTTGGCCTCAAAAACGATGTTTTCTACGAATAGTTTGCATACTTGTTGAAATCCGCATCTTCATTTGAGGCCTTATCGACCGTGAATAGCCTTAAATAGAGTTATGGCCTTCCATCACATACATCATTGTATTGTGTCACGAATTGTCTTTTCATAATAGGTACATAGAATAATAATAAAGTGTGTATTGTATTGTACGTAGTATAATGGGCTGGTATCTCTTTAGAGGAAAAAACCACGCTTGTTTTCGCGCCTGAAGGGGCCGAAGATGTCACACGGCGCGTATCATTCGAAAGTTCCTGAATGAAGTGAATATACATACGGGCGATGGACTGGTCGAGTCCAGATATGGACTGATATTGAACGCTTATGGGACGAGCTCAAGAGAAGGGTCCTGGGCAGAAATTCAGTCCCTTCAACCATAAAACGATTCAGCTGCAAAACAACCTAAGCAGCAGAAAGGGGGAAAGTAGAACCGTCGCTGTGATACCCTTCCGAGGAATCCGGTACAGCGCTGTCCAGCCAAGCAGAAGTGTGATGAGGACGGCTTCACCTTAGTTCAGAAGAAGAAGAAAAAGCCTACTTGTCGCAATCAATGCGGTACTGGACTGTCAGTATAAAATATGCTGCTGCGTCCAGCAATATCAACTACGACGTTGCTTTATGTGTCCCGACTGCATCACTCCACGAAAGTTGAGTAGGTCGTAGAGTACATGAAGATGAAGACCAGCTGGACCTTGAGGGTCGAGAAGTTGGAGTCGCATCACAACACCAACTTCAAGTCGTTTGCGAGTTCCGACACAATTTCTCGACACGTTTCTCAAGGAAGAGTTTTGGCCGAAGGTTGTTGTCTACCGACGTTTTCGCAGGCACGTGACACGACGCCGTCACTTCATTGTTCATAGTTTATAAGTTATATTTTGTATGTATTAGTATATTTCTAAGTTGTAATGTAATGTTGTGTATCTTATCTATGGGCCTTAAGATGCCTGAAAATGAAATGATTGATTGATAAAAGCATTGAAGGCCGCGTTAACAGACGGGTGGGACAGAATTCCTCAAGGCACCGTCAAAAACCTGATCAGATTAATGAAGAATCGAATGCAGGCTGTGATTTAGAGCTAGGGTAGGCAATAATAAGAATTGACAGAATAAATGACTTTATGGTTTTAACAGAGTTGTTTTATTTTTTAAATGACTAAGCACAACACATATCCCATTTTCTCTCGACTTTCACAGAATTGATTTTAAAAGTAAGTTTAGTATTCACCATGAAAAATAATAATAATAATAATACCAGCCTATTACTGTCCCACTGCAGGGCAAAGGCCTTTTCTCAACAGAGAAGGCACGAACATTGATCTCCACGCTTGCTCAAGACGGGTTGGCGACTTATTTATCAAAATATATCTCTAACTAAATGCCCTATAGATAGTTGACTAAGGTAATTAAATAAATATTCTTCTGATCATTTATTTAAGTAGGTAAGTACCTAATTATGTCTCGTGTGACCATGTGAGCCATGTGGCAGACCTACGGACGTCTGTTGGACTTAATATTCTAAATACGGAGTCCTTAAACTATTCTCCCACTATCCTTATATTCTTCTAAACTTCGCGTGGCGCAGCTAGTTGTAAATAAATGCATTTATATTAATGTATTTAAAGTGAGTTAAGGTATTTTTAGATTTATTTTTCGAATAGTCTGTTGTTAACAAGATATAACCTCTAAAACTTCAAACTGGAATATCTTTAAATCCTGACTTCCTAGAAAAATATGACCAAAGACAAAACTCTTCAGGAATTCAAACTCTATACTTTTATATAATTTTCATGGGCAGACGCTAAAATAAAATATCAACAAAAATTTGTTTGAGCTTTGACCGGTGTTCTTTATGGCAGTCTAATGCAAATATTATATCAAAATTAACAATTGTTTGTTATGGGTCTTCACTATCCTATGGATCGGCGGCGCCCGCTCACTCGCGTTTGTACGACAAGGTGACGTAGCAAAGAGCGGGAATAACTCTTCTAGGTACAACATAAAATAGATTATGAACAATCTCGGAGCAATCGATTTTATTATGCAACAAATCAATTAAGGCGGGATTTGCTTCAAAACATGATGCTTCATGTTTTGAAGCAAATCCCGCCTTAATTCCAACGTAAGAAGATTAAACCTGTTTATGGGCTTATTGTACCTATGAGCTACGATTCATATAGCATCTGAACTGCATTGAATTTAAAAACTTGCGCTGAAGTTTTTCCAAGGCGAGATTGTAGGTACTTATAAGGGTCCCATATCATACAAACATACTCAATTTGTGTCAGATTAAAGAATTAAATAAATAAGTACTTACATGAAAGTGGCTGGTAGCTTGAAATCTATAGATGATCTCATTACAAGATGATACATTTGCAATGCTTTGGAAATAATTTTATCATTGTGAAGAATAAGGTGGAGTTTACAGTCCAATAACATACCCAGGTCAGTGGTTACTTATCTGAGTCTCTCTAAGAAGCACGTTGCATAGAGAATAATTAATTAAAACTAACGAGAAGTCTGTAGGTATATAATTTTAAGTACATAAAATAACTTTCATTAGATTATAGTATATAAATAGAATCCTAAACGAATACATTAACTTTACGACCGGACTGTGCCCTGTGCATTTGACCTCTGAAATCTAAACACAAAAATAAACAAAGTGATTCATCTGTTATTGCTGTTGTTACATACAAGTACACGTGTACAATGTTACAAGGCCGTTTTTTTGGTTGAATGACATGGTGCAACGGGGATTTGAATAACTGCTATGATCTTAACTGACAGCATCTATAGCAGCAGATGAATTTGCTGCACGAAATCTGCGTTTTTGTTGCCACTGATGTACTTGGTTACCAGTTTTGTTTTAGGCGCTGCGCTGTTCACAACAAAATTCGCGCACACTCACACTGTCTATTTTTATCGGAGTAAACGAGAGCCCACTAGTAATAGTGGGCTCGGTCAGGTTTTAGAAGATAATAAATAAATAGTGAATTAAATAAAAGTTGGTATGGGGTACTGTATGTAAAATGTAACTCATTAGCGGTTTAGCTACGAATATGTTGACTTCATGTTTTTAATTGCAGACCTATACGTCAAAAGAATAAAGACATAGAACAGTTTAATGATGATTATAAGACAACTTTTTGTTATTATTTTATGTCGAGTCGATTTCGTCCAAATATGTATCGAGTCCGTCCACGGTCTTTGAAATATGATGAATATAATAGTACATTATGGTACAAGTGTGTAATGTTGGTGATTACCGCTGAGGCGCCATAGAGACCGAGCCGTCAGGCGAGGGTCTTAAGAGAGCCGAGGACGGCAATCATCAACACACACGTGTATCATACAACGTTTTTCAACGCACTTGAGAATAAAATAATACTAAAAAAACATTTTATTTAGTATATAATAGATATTAGTCCTTGAAGGTTTCAGGTAGTAAACTTTCCATTACGTTAAGGGCTGCACATCTTATATCGGGCGGTGTACAAAATAAATCATTTTCTTCATAACTAGTACTTGTAGACATTTGAATTAATAAATATTAACTATAATTTCAACACTGAAAACGAGTTGTGAATTTTTTTTCGCAATGGCGGGAATAATTAATTGCTATATTATATCTATAAATTAATAAATGCGCGCTCATTTAACAATGGCGATCGGCCATAGACTAAAAGAATGAGGTTTCTTTTTTTGGCTTTTCGCGGATAGCGTTTTAGCCACGTACGAAATAGGGAATTCAAAGTTCGTCCTTCGTCTTGTCCATGTTCATTTTTAGATGCACTCTTTCGGAAGCTCTACTGAGGTCATCGAGCATTGTATTGAGCTCCTCCATGGTCTCAGCCATGACCACAATATCGTCGGCAAACCGAAGGTGAGTGATGTACTCGCCATTGACGTTGATGCCTAGCCCTCTCCAGTTCAGAACCTTGAAGACATCCTTCAGTGCAGCGGTGAACAGTTTCGGAGATATGACGTCTCCCTGTCTTACACCTCGCTGCAGAAAGAAGGTCCTGAAGTCGGACTGATATGGTGGCGTTTTTGTACAAACACTTCAACACCTCGATGTACCGATAGTCAATTTGCCGTTGGAGAGACTGCAGTACAGCCCAGGTTTCGATTGAATCAAAGGCTTTTTCGTACGACGTGGCTTGAAGAACTTAGACCGGGTCGTATGGACAGTTTCCACGAACCCATCGTTGTATTCGTCCACTGCCTAGGCACTTGAAACGACTCTGGAGTTCGAGCTAAAAGGTCAGTCGAGACCTTTCTAGCCGGATATTGATGTTCAATGCGGTGATCGCTCCCGGTTTTCACCGAATTGATCACAGAGACATCATTGAACATTTGCTTCTTGGTTGACATGATGAAGTCAATCTCGTTTTTTGTTGCACCATCAACGCCTCTTCCAAAGTATTCCATATTTCACGGTCTTGGGCTATCTGTATCCACTGCGGCCCGTCTATTTTCTTAATATCGTCCTCCCAGCACGCGTGGGGTCTGCCTTTGTGACGTTTGTCGGGGGGGCCTTGCCATGATGTAATAGTTTTGGTCCGTCTGTGGTCCTTGAGTCGCACTACATGACCAGACCACTTCCACTTTAACCTTTGTGCATGGCTTAGAGCATCCATTGCTTTTGTTTTTGCCCATAAGTCTGTTTTGTACTTTTTTATTTTCATCATGCTCCGTTCCATTGCCCTTTGACATGTGATTATTTTGCTTTTAGTCTTGGTCGTGAACTTCCAGGTTTGTCATGCATATGTTAAGCATGGGATAAGGCATGAATCCATAACTTTCTTCTTTAGTTTTAAGGGCATTTCAATCTAAAATACTTCTTTAAAACTCCAGTAGTTATACCATGTGTTTTTGACTCTCCTTTCTACTTCTAATTCATTGCTATCTCTGTTGATCCTCTATGATCCTATTTGTTTACTTAAGCACTACTATTACTAACTACTACTACTATTACTATTTTATTTAAGCATACTTATTGAATCAAAATTTTCGACTCTTAAGGGGCTGGCGGAGTATGCGTATTTCATACAAACGTAATACCAAAATAATTTATAAATCAAACATATTCTTAAGGTTGTATTTATTTCGATTGGATTATAAAATATCTGTTCCCAAATGTATATTTGGGATCATAGATATTCTATAGAGAGAGAGAGAGAGAGATAGCTAGAGTTATTTTAATCTAATCCGTCTGATTTGATATAAGTACTGTAGAACAATAGATTTTAAAGTACCGAAAATATAATATTCGGACACCAGTAGCGTCGCACGTTCCCAGCAGACCTTGTGAGAAAATTGAAAATGAGGCGCTTTAATGCCTCATTTTGCAAACAGTCTGAAAATCTTGTTTTCGACTGAAATTGGTCAGTCGAGGCGAATATTTAATTTTTAATATTATATATATATATATATATATATATATATATATATATATATATTTAATATCATTTATACTGTTTAGGAATCTTAATAGATGCACATTGCGATTAGGTTTAAGTTAAGATGGTATTGGGTTGAGGCTGCCTAAGTATTACATTAACGCGATATACAAGGTGTCCAAAAAGAGTGTCGGGTATTTGTTTGTTCAATAAAAAAAAAACTACTAGTAATGAAGTATTTTTTTTATTGTTCATTATTAGAATACAAAATGGAAAATTATTTCGAAAAGATAATGTTATCCAAATGGTGACCGTTACGCTGCTGGCACTCTTCTAATCTGGAACGAAGATTGGTGATAACACGCTGACACATAGCCCTCGATAGTGCTGCCATTTCTGACCTGATGTTTTGTTTCAATTGCGTTAGGTTCGTCGGACCATTCTCGTAAACCTTACTTTTAAGGTATCCCCATACGAAATAGTCAAGTGGGCTAAGGTCGGGGCTTCTGGGAGGCCAGTTGATGTTACCTCTACGTGAAATAACTTTATTAGGGAATAATTCGTAAACAGCTTCAATTGATTGATTTGATGTATGGCAAGTGGCTCCGTCTTGTTGGAACCATGTTCTTGAATTAAAACCTTGAAACTCCTGCAACTCTGGGTTCAAAAAGTTTCGCAGCATATCGCAATAACGGTCGCTATTCACATTGAGCGCTCGGCCTCGTCGATCTTCATGAAAATAAGGACCAATTATGCCTTTAGCAGACATAGCGGCCCACACAACGACCTTTGGGCTGTGCAGGGGTCGTTCATGTTTCCGCCGCGGATTCTCCTCTGCCCAGTATCGACAATTCTGCTTATTAACATGACCATTCAGGTGAAAGTTGGCTTCGTCACTGAACAGTATGTTTTCAAAATTGTTGAATCGCTGCAGCATTTCGTTCGCAAAATTCAATCGATTTTCGTAGTCCGTATCCTTCAATTCTTGAACCAATTGAATTTTATACGCTTTTAAATGCAAATCTTTCTTTAAAATTGAATGCAAAGACGATTTTTTGATGTTCAATGCTTGGCTTCGCTTTCGGACGGATAAAGACGGATTTTGACGAACTGACGCCTTCACTTCTTCAATTGTTTCTTGGTCGCGGACTGAGCGTGGGCGACCAGAGTTTTGAATTTTTACCGTCGCACCAGTATTTTCAAACATCCTGATCCATTTTCTAATGGTATCGTCACTTGGTGCATTGCGTATACGATACTCCGCACGATACAAACGTTGAGCAGTCACTATTGAATCACCGTTACGGTAATACGCTCGTACGCAAAATGCGCGATGCGTCCCTGCGTACTGCTCCATTGCAACTAAAATTGCACAAAATGGCGGACTTGAAAATCCCCTCCCCGCGCTCCCCCGCCGCTTCGAGTCAACTTCAGCGCTGAAACAAATACCCGATACTCTTTTTGGACACCTTGTACTTTGGCAACCTGAAACGATTATGGTCTTGAGGTACTTTATTTGACAACACATACTAAGCTAACTACCTAATTATTTTTTATTCGGTAAACAGATGACGAAGGTCAGTCTCCTAGACTATTTAATTGAGTGCGCGAACAGAGAATGCGTGATCGCTGACTCGAGTCCACCGCTATTAGGCCGGGACTCTACCAAAGCAGAGACGAGACGACCGGAGAGGAAATGTTTTTAAACAACCAATAGAATTGTGAATTGTGAACACAGATGCAAAAACAACATGAAAATTGGTACAGGAGTTTTTGAGTTTATCGCGTGCAGACAGACAGACGCGACGGAGGACTTTGTTTAAAAAATGTAGTGATTACAGAGACTAGATATTCAAAGAGATTCTATATAATATAACATCACGCTAGTAATCCGCGAAGTTGTTCTTCTCAGCAATCCGGCTCGAAGGACCAAATCAAATCAAATCAAATCAAATCAAATCAAATCAAATCAAATCAAATCAAATCATTTAATCGTAAGATGTTCGGGTTTTCTCGTCGTTGACAGTGATACCCCGGTAGTTGTTGGAGGAAGGTAGTTAAATTATTAAATTACACCAATCCACTGTTATGTTCCATAGTTTAATTACGTTCAAGTTACGTATGTTTAGTTATCTGAGTCGCATCTGATGCAACAGTATTATTGATCAACCCGCTTGTGGCTAAGTTTTAGTGACGGCTGAGTTTATGAAATAATAAATAATTAATAAAGTACGTTCTAGCGTAATTAATTACGTGCGCGAAAACGTACTTTTGCTTTATGAGCATTATTGGCTCGTACAGATTAAGGAGGATACCTAATATCTAATGCTGGCACATTTTGACAGTTAGGTACGTTTAAGTCCTAATGAAGCGAGACCTAGAGAGATAATATTCACCCATAATAAGTATCTAATTATAGCTATTTACATAAGGAGTAGCACAGAATAATAACAATTCAAACCAGTAATACAACCCTCTCGGTTCATTTAATTCCAATGAATGACTTTCATGGCTATAATCATTTAGTGGGATTGGAAATTATTATTTTATCAAAATAAAGCCGCTGAACTGCAAAAAAAAAAGGTAATAAAATAATAATAAGAAGGTAATAATTCATTTATTTCAGGTAACAAAGACCCATATAAAGGGTGTAAAAAACCTATTAACGAAGCCGAAAGGTATTTGTTTTCCACGTCATTGCGATCATTTTTTTGTTGAACACCATACCTGGGAACCACGGAGATATCGGGGATTAAAATTGCAACTTTTTTTTAAATACAAGATTTTACTGTAAGAACACCTTTACGACCCCCGTACTATGCAATTCACCCATCTGCACAATGTTTTGAGTGCGATTCATGGAGTTCTACCACAAAACATGGTTTTTCACCCCAGCAACAAATCGTTTCCCTGCAATGATTTTTGCATAAAGTTTGATGTACAGAATGTTTGGTTGACGGCTACGTGATAAGGTTGTTTACCTTGTTACCTGTATAATCGAAACAAAAAACTTGGTTTACTCCCCAAAAAAGTACAACTATAACTTATTAATTAAAAACAAATAAAAAAATACCTACCTGATATTTCATGCCCTTGTGACAACCACTGACAACAAAAAAATTACGATATATGTTTTATAAGTTACTTTTAGATTAATCTCAAAAATCATAAAACACTATAATAACTTATTAACTAACGAAGGAGTTGAGATAAATAATAACATAAAACTGCGTAAGTGAATAAACCGCGGGAAAATCATAAAAAGCCAATAATTTCGCGTGCATTGTTGGGGCATTACGCTACATTGTTATTGCAGTTTTGCAGGCGTCAGCGGCATTGTAAGGGCGTGGACCCATGTCTACGGTGCGGCGCCGTTTGCCGTGCAACGGTACGGCACCGCCGCCGGCGGATGGCGCGGCGCCGCGCCACGTACACGCTCAGCACGTATACTAAAATTAGTTTTGGCTTGTTATGGACCGCGAAAGACGTATCCTGCTCCTGTTGCTGTTAAGACGACGACGAATGAAGAAAAAACAAAATCAAAGAAAATATTGGGAACATATTGGGTAATAGTGAGCACGTCGGTACACGACGCCGTGGCGCGGCACGGCGCCGCGCCATATGCCGGCGGCGGGCGGTGCCGTACCGTTGCACGGCAAACGGCGCCGCACCGTAGACATGGGTCCACGCCCTAACTTGAGGCAAACAAAGATAATGTCGAAATTACGGTTTTTCCTACTCCTCCGCTATACTTTCCGATTAATTTCGTTGTGGGATCCAAGACAGCTAAATTAATTCTCTGGGACTTCGACGAGCTTCATTGTATATTTTTTAAGTGGTTTGAGTCAATGAAACCGAGGGTATATCAAGTTGGCGTTTAGTCTCGAGGTGCAAACTATACTTTTCACTTTGAGTGCGAGCAATATGGTAAATTATAAACAAAAAACATTTGTTTCTTATTTCTCCAGTGCATAAAACTTTCAGAGTAATTCAACAACTCGTCCCACATGTCCACGGCCCATTTCAAGATTTAGATACATCTTCCGCGATTTTGGCGGCAAAAGATTATCTATTATGTCTTTTGCTCTTTGCTCGACGTCAAACTCTTCACTGCATAGGTATCTTCACTGTCGCTGAAAAAAAAACAATTCTATTAAAAAGCTAATAAATTCACTAAACAAACATTATGAAATTTCGCGGTCAGTTTTTTCTTCTAAGCCAGTCACACCTTCTTTGGGGAAAAACCATGAAACTTAAACTCCTAACATTTTCGTAATGAAGATGTATGGTCCACACTCCACAGATAATAGTATATTTACTGGCTGTTTGAGTTTGTCTATGCCACATGAAAGAAATTTAAAATGGAATTCCTTTTACCCTAGGGAGTAAAGTGGTCACTTTAGTCCCGCTTCGTAGGGCTATATTAGCGTACTTTTAGAGCATGACGAGTGAAAAATACGTTTGTTGGCTAAAATAATAAAAAGTAATCTATCTATATCTATCTTTCTATCTATCTTCTATCTATCTATCTATCTATATTATTAAAGCAGAAGAGTTTGTTTGTTTGGTTGAACGCGCTAATCTCAGGAACTCCTGGCTCGAATTGAAAAAACCTTTTTGTGTTGGATAGTCCATTTATCGAGGAAGGCTATAGGTTATATAACATCACGCTGTGACCAATAGGAGCGGAGCAGCAATAAGAAATGTTGCGAGCGGGAAATTCACGCGAATGAAGTCGCGGGCAGAAGCTAGTCTATCTATACAGGGTTATTTTTTGTTTACACTAAACCCGAAAAGGGGTCATTGTACTCATCATTTTGAACAACTTTTTCAATGGGACGAACCGTGAAATCGCGAAAAAAAAATCAGCTGTTCCCTACATTTATGTTCGCATAACTCGTCAAAATGTAGGGAACAGCTGATTTTTTTTTTCGCGATTTCAAGGTTCGTCCTTCGTTTACGCTACGATCATAATGAAACTTTGTACACATGTTCTTGGGGGTATTAGAAGTAACATAGGATACTGTTTTAGTAACAGGATCCGCGTACAAAGTTGCGAGCAGAAGCTAGTAGGCTATAATTTATCTTGGAAACCTGAACACCTGCTGCAGAACCGCAACAGACCAGCTAAACTATAAGAGATACAAAAATGTCACCATAACAAAAATTGTTCCACGTGATGAGCATTTTCTGTTGAGAAAATAAATTTGAAGATCTGGAACACCTGATGAGGAAGAGCCCAGCTACACCATAAGTCCATAACACATATAAGAATGACGTCTTAGCAAAAGTTGTTCAATCTGATAAGCACTCTCTGTTAACTTATAAAAATCGAAGATCTGGGACACCTGTTGTGGAACTCCAATAGCCCAGCTACACCATAACACATATAGAAATGACGTCTTAGCAAAAGTTGTTCAAGCTGATGAGCACTCTCTATTGACTTATAAAAATCAAAGATCTGGAAGACCTGTTGTGGAACTTCAAGAGCCCAACTACATCATAACACATATAGGAATGACGTCTTAACAAAAGTTGTTCGGTCTGATAGGCATTTCCTGTTAACTACTAAGAAACGAAGATCAGAAACTTCTGATGTGGAAATTATTGCGAAACTTTCACTAATTCCACTGTATAAATTAAATAACATAAGCTGGGAGTACCACCACGCGATGAAGGCGGTAACAGTTTAGGACTGATTTTCGATGACGAAAGTATATCATTGAAAATTTGACCCTCTGGCCAAACAAAACTCCCATTTATTATTTTATTTAAACTAATAAAATATGCCTTCGGGGTTATGTTATTTGAGTGTTTCATTTCCTTTTCCATTTATCTTCGTGACTCGGTAGCCTACCCGGTAACGCAGGGGAGCAGTCACTTAGATTTTAATTGATCAGGTATCTTTACAACAAAACTATAACCATGTTTAGAAAGAGGTCACATCTTTCCCAATGTTCCAAAGGAGCTAAAAGATTGAGGATTATAAGATCCCAAGAATCTACCGAAATGCGTCAGAAGAGACTTGATGCTGTTCGAAAACATCAGGCTGCAACTCGCTCCGTAGAAACCTATTCGGATCGCGAAGCACACCTGCGATCTCAGCGTATTTACGCATCTACATTCTGGTCTCTAGAGACCAGTGAAGAATAGACGCGCGACTGACCGTTGATCGTGAACGTCACGCATTGTTTCGTGAGTCGGTGACGTTCACGGATACAGAATCACGCTTGAGTTCTCAGCGTATTCGCACATCTCCTGAAAGGTCTTTTGAAACGAGTGATGAACACGTTGCGCGATGAACTGCTGATCGAGATTATCATACGTTGAACCGAACACCCACACAACAAAACATTCATAATCAGTTAGAAGGTGAGAGAGAAAGAATTGCTGGAGTACGGCATGAAGGGGCAGAAGAAGAGCGCAACAAACGTTTGAATTCTGATCGACTTCGACATTCTCTGAACAGAATGACGATATCATCTGAAGAATCAGATGTGTCTCAAGAAATAGCCGTACGGCATGGCGACCTTCCTTGGGTTGATAAGGAACGGAGTCCATTTACGTATACTCCTATGATTGAATACGAAACATATTCCGCCATCATCATGGTTCAAAATTGTACTTTTTGTGAAGCTGTTAAATGGCAAAAAGAAACAAACGGTATGTGTTGCTCAGGTGGGAAAGATCCTTTATTTTCCCGTCCCCGGGCTCTTAGAATTCGACATCGAACGTTTCAGATCTTTGATTTTTATAAATCAACTGGAAATGCCCATCACCGAAACAACTTTTGCTAAGACGTCATTCCTATATGTGTTATGGTGTAGCTGGGCTATTGGAGTTCCACAACAGGTATCCCAGATCTTCGATTTTTATAAGTCAACAGAGAGTGCTCATCAGATTGAACAACTTTTGCTAAGACGTCATTCCTATAATAATAATATGTGTTATGGTGTAGCTGGGCTCTTGGAGTTCCACATCAGGTGTTCCAGATTTTCAAATTTATTCTCTCAGCAGAAAATGCTCATCACGTGGAACAATTTTGCTATGTTGTCATATTTGTATCTCTTATAGTTAAGCTGGTCTGTTGCGGTTCAGCATCAGGTGTTCAAGTTTGCAAGATAAATAATTATAGCCTATAGCTGACCCACGCTACTTTGTCTACGTCACATAAGAGAGAAAACGAAAGGAAAAAAAAAACCCAGTTTTTGCAACATTTTTCATTCCTGCTCCGCTCCTAATGGTCGTAGCGTGACGTTATAGCCTAAAGCCTTCCTCGATAAATGGACTATCCAACACAAATACAATTTTTCAATTTGAACCAGTGGTTCCTGAGATTAGCGCGTTCAACCGTTCGTTTTTTTGTTTAGTTGTATATTAAGTATAGAAGTATAGATAATTAGGTATACGACATAAAAATATACTAATTACCAAGCAATCATTAAGTACACAGATAAATACCGAACAAAAGTAATAACAGTCAATGTTCATTTTGTACTAACAACATGAAATTGATGAAGAAATGATCATCATCAATGAACATAACTTTTTTTGAATACTTAACACTGCATTTTTTTTCAATTGTCTTCCTCAACTCTGCTCAAGATTTTGAGCGTTTTGTTGCAAATTGAATTACTCAAAACGAACTATAGGATATAACTTTTATGAAGAAAATGCACACTACCATCTATGAATTTTAAGAATAATTTAACTTCTAACCTCGCCAACATGATCTGAATAATTTCCAAAAAGTGTTAACAGTGTTAACTTGATTTGATTTTATGAAATCTCATAGATGGCGCTGCTTCAAAATTGTCTTTATACTACTTACATTCATTAAACTAAGTTTATCTGCCCAAATTACTTAAATGGCGCAGTTTTTATAGTGTACAGCTAGATAATAGCATTGCTTACTCAAAAACAACATTTGAATACTTATGCGTCGTTAGATTACCTACACGCTGTCACAGAATGTGTAAGAAAAATAAAGATTTACTGCTAGTCCCTCTTAGGTGATAGCGTGATGATAAATACATGCAGTACTTTTCGAGTTTAGCCCGGACATACATACAGACAAACAGACAAAAATTTTAAAAACTATATTTTTGGCTTCGATATCGATTGTAGATCACACCCCAAGTGTTCTTTTAAAAAAATATTCAATGTACAGTTTTGACTTCCCTACGATTTTATTATTATGTATAATTTTTTGTTTGCTACCAAAATCTTCACACAATACTGAAAACTATTGAGATTGCAGCGGACGCGATTTGGCGAAATCAATAATTTTTCGTCATCCAAAACCAATTTTAGATTGGGTATATAATTTTAATAATGACCAGAATTTTCGTGGAGCCCCTTTTTTTTTTTTTTGGATGGGAAATCATCAAATGACTTCTCCCACACTGGGCGGAGCGGGAGAGAGTGTCAGACTCTTACTGGCTAAAACCCATCCATGTTCCTTCCTCGCCCTTTATGTTCCGGGGCCGCGGTATCTCTTTCGAACAGGCCCGCAACCCCGGCAGGGTTCGTGGAGCCCCTGCAGAAGCTCCACGGAGCACACTTTGAGTAAGGCTGGTGTAGTGGTTGCAAGCATTAGCTTAGCTAAGATTCTCAGATCGGGCAAAGTGTTAAGGCGATTAGACGAGCTAAATTAGGAACTCTATTTGTGATGGTTCAAACTTCGTTTGAAAATCTGTTAGAATAAAGTTCTTTTTAGCATGCACTACAAAGTGGTGGTTAATAGCAATAGGCTAGCATCGCATGGGGTTTAGACATAATAAAGCCTTTATTTCCCAAAATAATAATTATACATAATTACAAAAACAGTTTTCATGCACATTAATATACTAATTCTTATTAAATACCTATTACATTTACATTTTTATACATTTACATATTATCACAGTAAAATTAAACATTTCAATTTGGTTTGATTTTTCTACAATACTATTTATTATTCTTAAATTAATTGCTTTTATAAAAATATTATTTATTTTTGTATTTTGATTTGATTTAATTTAATTTATACAATTATAATTATATTCAATTAACAAATTAAAATAATTTTAATAAATTAATCGTAATATTCAACATTCAATGTCAATCAATAAATAGATATATATATTTATTGATTAAATTACATTTTGCATGATATTTCAATAACACATTAGTGCACGTATATCATTGGGCTACCCATTTCTGGGCGTAGGCCTCCTCCAACTCTTTCCAGTGCTGTCTATCTTGTGCTTGGCGAGTCCATGTAGATCCGGCTACTTGGTGGATATCGTCACTCCAGCGTCGTCGAGGTCGGCCGCGTGGGCGTTTCGCTTCATAGGGATACCAATGTAGTATCTTTTCGCTCCATCTATTATCGGTAGCTCTAGCTGTATGCCCAGCCCATCGCCATTTCAGTCTGCTTGCTAGCTCGACGGCGTCTGTTATCTTTGTTATTGATCTAATGTCTGTGTTTTTCTTCCTATCCTTTAGCCTTATACCCAACATACTTCGTTCTGCAGCTCTTTGGAACACGTTGATTTTTTGTACGATGTCTTTTGTAAACGACCAAGTTTGACATCCGTACAGTAGTGTCGGCATAACAACAGTGTCCATCGCTTTCCTTTTAAGATGCATTGGTATTTTACTTTTAAATATTTCCTTCAGCGACCAGTACTTATTCCAAGCTTTCTTTATGCGGCGTTCTACTTCACGAGATGTTTGGTTTAGGAATGATATATTTTGCCCTAGGTATACATACTCATCCACATAACATATAGAATGAGATTCCGTTTGTATTGGTGTTTTTTCGCTATTTGTCATGGCAAATGTCTTCTGCTTGTTCATTTGTAGCCCACACTTTCTACTCTCAACGTCTAGGGTATTTAACATATATTCTAAGTCCTTGTGATTTTCAGATATTAAAACAATATCATCGGCGAAGCGTAAGTTACTTAGATATTCGCCGTTTAAGTTGATGCCTTTGTTTTCCCAGTCTAATTGTCTAAAGATATATTCCAATAGAGCAGTAAATAAGTTAGGTGAGATCGGGTCGCCTTGTTTCACGCCTCTTCGGATATCAAATGGCTCTCCTTTGCCTTCCAGCTTAACCACCGCCTTGCTGTTTTTATAGATTTCTTTCAGTATCTCTATGTATCGGTTCTCGACTCCCTGCGTCTGCAGTGCTAACCACAAAGGTTCGTGTTTTATGGAATCAAACGCTTTGCAGTAGTCTATAAACGCTACATAGAGTTTCTTGCCATATTCAGAAAACTTCTCGATAAGTTGTGTCAAGGTGAAGATGTGGTCTATGGTTGAGTATGTTCTTCTGAAGCCGGCTTGTTCTCGGGGTTGGTTGCTGTCTAACATCCTTGAGATTCGATTTAACAGTACTTTGGCAAACACTTTGTATACTGTTTGCTGTAAACTTATTGGTCTATAATTTCCTAAGTCTGCGGGATCGCCTTTTTTGTACAATAGAGTTATAATCGATATTCCCCATTCTTTTGGTACTTTGTTGAGCGTCAGCATGTCATTAAAAAGGGAGGTCAATATTGGTACTAGCGGGTCAATAATTGCTTTCAAAATATCGTTTGTTATTCCATCATCGCCTGGGCTTTTATCTGATTTCAGGTGTTGGATTGCACAGCGCACTTCACTTTCTATTATAGATGGTACGACACTTAGTGGTATGAGTGCCTCTTGTCTAGTACGCTGATGGCTTCCCTCATTTCCATAGAGCTCCTTGTAGAACTGTGTGGCAGCCCCGATAAGGCAATCCCTATTAGATGTTGTTTTGTTTTCTTTGTTTTTCAGAGACATAATCCACGGTTTAGATGTGTTCAATCTTACTTGTGCCCTTTTGACTGATGCTCTCTTTTGCAGCTCTTCTTCTATTACACTATAACGGTGTGCCTTGTAATCTCGTTGTATTTGTTTATTTACATGTCTGTAGAGTGCGCTGAGTTGTTTCTTCTCAGGACGTGTTTTGTTTTCTTTATTCTTCAGTCTGTTTCTTTCATTAATAAGTTTTTCAACATACGCTGATAGTGGAGCTATGGATTTGTTTTTTATTTTTGGTAGTGCTTTTACCGATTCCTTTATTATTTTTATTAGTTTTCCATACGCTAGTTCCATATCATCGCACTGGAAGTTACTTATATGGTTCGCAAATACATTTTTCAGTGACTCCAACTCTAGGGGGTTTAATTTAGATACTTTGCACCTGTAGTCTCTCCGTGACTTAGTTTTATTGCAGTTTTGTAACATGCTCACTCTAATTAATCTGTGATCTGTAGGGAAGGTGGTGTTTATAACCTGTACATTAGAGACATCTTTAATATTTTTGACTAGGATAAAGTCTATTTCATTTCGTACTTTTCCATTTGGTGATATCCAAGTCCATTTTTGTTTGGGATTTTTCTTAAAGTGTGAGTTTGCTATGTAGAGCTGGTTTTCAAAACAGAATTGCAGTAATATATCTCCTCGTTCGTTTCTATCTCCGAAACCCCATGGGCCCATAACTTTCTTATCTTCCGCCGTGGGTTTACCAATTTTGGAGTTAAAATCTCCCATAACTACTGTATCGTTTCCTGTATCTTCTAGTGCAAACTGTAGATGTTTATAGAATATTTCGAGGTCTTCTGAAGTTGCGCTCTCTGTTGGTGCATAGCATTGTATCAGATGCATTGTTCTGTTATTGAGGAATATATCTAACCGTATGACTCTATCCGATATACATCTGATATCTATTATATTAGTTTTCAGATCTTTATTAACTAGAAAACCGACGCCGTTTCTTCCACTTTTTTCGCCATAATATATCATGATGTAGCTTTCGGTTTCTAGTATTTCTTTTCCTTCTTTCTTCACTTCTGACAAGCCAATAACATCCCATTTGAACTTTGTTAAGCTATGTCGCAATTCTATAAGTCTTGTCTCGTTTACTAGTGATCTTACGTTCCATGAGCAAATATAAGTAGTATTTTGTTCTATTCTTGATTTTTTATATGTTTGGTTTTGATTTTTGTATGTTTCATTTTGATTCTTAAATCGGTTGGAGGGTTCTGGTCTAATCTTCCCGCGGGGACCAGCCGTATTGGGAGATATTGGTATAATTTTGGGTTCGCGATAGGTTATGAAAGAGTTTTCTTGGATGATACTTAAAAGAGAAGGTGGGGCATGACTCAGTTTTTTGGGGGTTCCTGGACATTACTTGTTGAGGCTCGAGCGATGGGATTGAACTGTGATGGGCGCAAGTAGCTTACTATGTTTTGCGATAGATATGTTTAGACATAACATACTTTAAATGTGAGTGCACTATTAGATATATCACCCATCGGGATAAACATACGATCACCAGTCACGTCGGTGGTCTCACTTTGCCCAGCCCAAGGCTTAGCAGTTTGAAACGAATTGCTAATATGATTTAAACAAGATTTTGTAACAATAATTTGATTTTAAAAAGTGTCCATGGAGTTTCTTGCCCGTTCTTCTCCATAGAGAGATCAACGCTAGGGAATGTGCAACTACAGTGCTTTATCAAGTTATTATGCCATGTGTTTGCGAAAGTGACGCAATGTTCCAATTGAAAGTTTCAATACTGGGTATTTTATCGTTATCTAGTGTATGTACGCTGTCTGTACATTCAGCATTTTAACCTCCAACGTGGTGCGGATTCGTAAATTACCCACGACCCGCCACAACATCCGTATTTCCATTATTCAAAGGCCACTAGCATTTTGTCACACACTTTTTACTTATTTTTTGCATTGTTTAGTTTTTAAATAATTATTTGCAACTTAGCTAATTAGGTAGGTGCTTTTTGTTCAAAAGGTCGTTATTTTTTAGTACATTCATTACTTTAAGGCGTTTTTCACACTACGCTCAACGTTGCGCTGAGGGCAGAGGCTGTGCCGGTACGCCGCGAAGAGATGGGCTTCCAGTAGTTAGGTTTCAATCAGTCACGCACTCTGATCACAGACATTGAAAGGAATAGACGTTGGAGTGGTACCTATCACTGTATTTCGAACGTTTCATATTCCGAATAACTCAACAGCGCAACTTTAAATCTCTAAAATTAATTTTTCGACATCAAAATCTATTTTCTAAATGCAACACACCGGATCCAGTATGTAATACATTGTCTTTTGTGTTAGGCGTCTCATATGGGGATGATAGCTTACAAATACGAGCCAATGCGACGTGAGATCCACTTTGCTTTGTACAAATACTTACCTGTCGGCGTCAGTGCGCGTCCTCGTGTGTGAAACGCCAAAATAATCGGGCAATAATTAAGTCGCTAAACTGTTTGCGCCTGTACCCCAGCATAAACAGATATAAAATACATGTCATTTAATTTTATTAATCGTCTATAACAACAATATAAAAGATACGTATTGCTCAGCAATTTTGGACAAAAGTTAGAAAGGTTTAAAGAAGTTGTATTTGTCACTACGTCTAAAGAACTTTTATCTGTATTCTAGTGCATATTATTAATATATATCTATCCCAAGCATTTACTCTACTCAATCTTTATTGCAGACTTGCCTAATTCTGATGACGTAGTAACGGCGACCTATGCAGACGACACCTTGCCAGTGACAAAGATTCGACTCAAAAATCCCAGAAATTACAAGTCCAGTTGAATAAAATTGATCTCTGGCTGAAGAAATGGAGAATACAACCTAGTATAACTAAATCAGTTCCAGTGACATTCACTCTTCGAAAGGGTGATTGTGCCCCAGTGTACATGGACAACAAACCACTGCCAAACAGTAACACAGTAACATACCTGGGGCTACATCTACACAGAAGGCTTACCTGGGCCAACCATATTAAGGCCAAGAAAAAGGCAGCTACCATTGAAATTAAAAGTATATTCTGACTCTTAGGAAGACAATCAAAATGATCCATTAGCAACAAAATACTTGTTTACAAAGCTATAGTTAAACCTATCTGGACTTACGGAATAGAACTCTGGGGATCAACTAGTCATTCCAATATCGAAATTTTGCAAAGGTTCCAAAATTTAGCCCTAAGAACAATCGCAGTAGCACCTTGGTTTGTCAGAAACATAGAAATACACAACCACTTAAAAATACCAACAGTGAAAGAAGGAATATGCGAAAAAAGCAAAACCTTCAAACAGAGACTGAGCAAACACAGCAATGTCGCAGACAAGGGGATAACGTCTTAATGCGTCGGTCAGATGACTCGACGGCTGTCTGACGCGACTGCAACGAGGGCACGTGGGTCACTAATAGGTTCTATCAGGAAGGTACTGAACGAGGATTGAGGGGAACCTACTGAATTATGAAACGGGGGGGGGGGGGGGGGTATGCGTAGTCTAAAAGTCGAATGGTTAAGTGATCTAGGGTTATACAACATGGGCACGCCACGGTAGTGGCGGTAAGTCCCCTCTTTGAGGAGTGGCTGGAGAGGCGCCACGGCGTCCTCACCTTCCACCTGACGCAGGTCCTCACCGGACACGGATGTTTCGGGAGGTACCTGCACCGAATCGGGCGGGAAGAAACGCCCGGGTGTTTCCACTGGGAGGATCGACCGGAGGACACGGTGGAGCACCCGGTGGAAGTCTGCCCTGCGTGGGTGGAGCACCGCCGTGTCCTCGTAGCGGCGATCGGCGGCGGCGACCTCTCGCGTCTGGGAAGCCGTCACCTCCTTCTGCGAAGCAGTCATACTGGCGAAAGAGGTGGCGGAACGAGAGAGGGAGAGATCCTCTCTTCCCGGCCGCCGCGGGAGACGCACCGGGCGTCGGGGGCCACGTGGTGGCTACCGGCCACCGTAGATGCGGGCCTGTGGACGGTTGGCTATGGGCTAGCTAGCCGTCCGGCCGTCTAACGACGACGACAGGCCGTATCGATGGCGAGTTCGTGTTCCACGCGCGCCTCAAAGAGATGTCAGCAAAAGGAGAGGGGCCCGCAAGGGCCGAAGCCTGCCGGGGTTGCGGGCCTGTTCGAAAGAGATACCGTGGCCTCGGAACGTAAAAGACGATGGGTTTTAGTCAGTAAAAGTCTGACACTCCCTCCCGCTACGCCCAGAGTGGGAGAAGTTATTAGATGATTTCCTATCCGAAAAAAATGGGTAAGTATCTGAACAGAAAAAGTTTTTTTTAGTGCAGTTTAATTCCACCCCTTACAAAGTTGGACTGACACTCAATTTCGCACTTAGGAAACTAAAAGAATAATGTATTATTAAATAAAGGTTAATTACATTTTAAGTTACGGTAAGTTACGAATATTTTACATTTTAGGCCCGGTATGAGTTTATTTTTCCCAGTTCTACTCTTTGTTAATAAACAACAGACACGGACAGAGCAGATTTACCCCTAAACCTCTAACTATGGTTAATTTTATTTATCCGTAGTCACTCTGGTACGACTACGGATAATTTAACCTGATCCGAAGTGCTACTAGTGTGACCACGGACAATTTAACCTGATCCATAGTCACACCATCGCACCATTGGTCTTTATGTATCTTTTATTTGGGTTGCTTTTTTATTTCCCTGTACGGGTATTATTTCTTTTAATATTTATACTGATAATAGAGTTTTACTATATGAAAGGGGTAGTAAGGGGAACTACCTTAAACGTTGCAGCCACACGAAAAAATAAACTATGCGTAATTCTTCCTGAAATTTAAATCCCCCTTCACTGTTTTTTTTTAATATACAGTTAGCAAGAAAATTCCCATAATACACAAAACATTTTTCTGATGCCAATTGATCCTGTTTCTAATACTGACAAGTAAAATGAATCGATACTGTTTCATATACTGATAAAAAAATTCAAACATATCATGAATGCACATAGTTATGTATTTAAAAACTCTAAATTTCGGAAACGGCTGCAACGATTTTCATAACATTTAGCATGCAGGGGCGATAAATCGATCAAGCTAGGTATCATTTTTAGAAAACGTCGTTTACCAAAAAACGAAACCGAGAAACGCTCGTTCATGCAGATATTACCTAGCTTTAATTCTGCCAATGGATCCACGTTTAAATACAGGACGTGGAGTCGCTCACAAATGGAAATGCACTTGTTTCACACGTGAAACCATGCCTTTACCAAGCTTGGATAATGCGCAATTAAAACTAAATACTTTTAGCATTACTTAGTGGGAATCTAAAATCTGTGTTTCTTTTTAACATAAACGCAACAGATTTTAGATTTAGATAATGTGTGGCATTGTACATACACACGATACACACTGTGTACACTTGAGCTCGAAAGATAGAGATGGTGGTAATATTTTATTTACTTTCGAAGTATATATGTTACCCGCCAAACCCAATTTCAGGACAAACTAGTTTGTCCTAGGCCAAACCAGTTTATCGACGCATCCGAGTCGATGGAGCCCCAGTCAACAAAGCCCCGCTTCGCGGGGCTCCAACTTCTATCGTTTGGTTTATGAAAAAATAACCACTTCCAACCTAATCTATACGTGTCAGGGTGTCCCAAGTCGGTGTAGTTTAGCCTAGACTAAATATTCCACAGAACTGTCCCCCGACTCCAATTAAAATGTTGTTTTTCTTTACTTTCCATTTTTATTTACTTATTTTTTACTTTATCGTTAATTTTTTAACATGGCTGGTGTGTTTTTTAGTTTTTTAATTTATTTATTTATTTCATACCTTTTAGTGATAAAATAATATATTGACCAACGACCAATGCGAAACTAGATTGCCTTAGATATTTTAGCTGGCGCTAAGATTTCTGAGGCCATGGAACTGTACTAAAATTTGGGTACTGTCGTGAGGCGTTGTTTTTTAATTATTATTCTTAATATTGAGACATTCTCGCCCTCATATTTTTCAGTCTCTTTTCACGTGAATTCGGCGATTCCATTTTTAAGTTTATTCGCCAATTGACGAGCTTTCTTGGTTTTCTTTGAAATAACCATTTGTCTAATAATTCGACTGTTAAACCAAGATAATAATAGAATTACTAAACAAACACTAAACTATACTGAATGTAATAATACCAAGTAGTGATACTACACTCGCGAGCAAAAGCATTCAATCACTTACTTAGAATTATTGATTTCGCGCAATATTGAGTACTTAATAACTAGTTATGAATAATGAAAATGATACCATTTTAAAGGTTAAAATGTTAACTGTAATATGATACCAAGCTACACCAGTAATTAAGGAGCTATCCCGGATTACGTGAAGAAGTATGGAAAAAGACATGTTTCAATTGTTTGATACGTTGCGATTTGCGGCCTATTTTGTTACCCCCTATAGAAGCACGCGTTATCGGTTTTTTTTTTTATCAATCGGCTTTCACACGTTGATGGTACACATCTCCGCTACTTTTGACCCTTTAACTTGCACGATAATGGATACTACACCTATAGAAGCAGCACAAATCACCGCTCTATTGCTAGAAGGGCTCAGCCAGCGGGCTGTCGCAAGTCAGCTCCACATAAGCCAGTCCTGTATTTCGAAAGTTTATTTAAACGCTTTCGGGAGACTGGTGGCTTTATCTCGAGACCAAGATCTGGACGGCGCCGGTGCACATCGGAGAGGGATGAACGTTTTATCGTGTCAACCTCTCTCCGAAATCGACATTTGACTGGTGTCGACGTCCAATAGTAGCTCCGAAATGTTCGTGGGGCAGCTGCCAGCGAGTGGACAGTTTGTCGAAGACTTAAGCAAGCTAAACAGGCCTGCCACAGGCCCGAAACTGACGGTAGATCACCGACGAGCACGCCGTCAATTTGCTCGCTACCATCTTGATTGGGAGGTTCAGCAATGGAGGCGAGTCCTGTTTCATACCGCTACATTTCCGATATTCTGTTAGAACATCTTCCTTATGCGGGATATATCGGTGATGACTTCCTCCTTATGCACGAGAACGCTTGTTGTCACACTTCCCGTGCCACACCTGACTAAGTCGTAGAAGTTGGTATCGCCACACTGAACTGGCTAGCGCTCAGCCCGGACCTGAATCCCATTGAGCACGTGTGGGATGAACTGAAGTGGAGGGTTTGTTTAAGAAGTCCTGCTCCTTCAAGTGTGAATGTGCTGAAATCGGCTTTGATAGAGGAGTGGGAAGGAATCCCGCAAGAATCGATTCAGAAGCTGATTAGGATAATGATGAACCGTCTTCGAGAAGTTATTAGGGCAAGGGAAGGGATTAGAAAATAGAGAAATTTAATTTTAAGGCCAAATAAATTTTTTTTAGTTATTTTTTGTTATTTTCTTCATTTATTATTTTTCCATTATCCTTATGTTTTCTTTACTCCTTCACTCAATCCTGGATAGCTCCTTAAATACTGGTGCATCGTTAATGCTATAGTACCTACATGTTGATGCATGGGTGCAATGAGTGCATGGCAACTCTCTATACCTACTAAGTCAATACCATGTGTCTGTTCGTTAAATAGGTAATTCAAGTATAATTATGTAATAATGAACGCCAATCCCGCCGACAAACTACGTAGTTTAAGAGATCCGCTTCACTACTGCGTCGGATGCGGGGCAGCGACAGCAGATGACCGCCTCATGGGGCATTTGTGCGCAGTGCACGGACTGTTGCTAGGTGGTTGTCGTTAATGTGTGTTTTAGTCTATTATACAAACAGGTTAAGGAATACAAACGAATGTATGGCTTCTACCTGAATTAAAAATAAATAAATAAAAAAACGATTTATTTATTATTTATCAAAGTTCAGATAAAAGGTTAACTTACAAGTTGTGACGTCATGCGAGATTTCAACGTGCTGCAGCTGTATAGTCATCACTTATCGTTTATTTGACAAGAACATATACGTGTTTCACATATTTTGATAATCTGACTAATGGACTAAACAGATTTTTTCCAGAAATGTACCCAATTTTTTACAGGTTTTTGAAATAACAAATGCACAACGATCACACAATAATCTAACCACTTGTCCTAAGAAAAACAAATAATGATACCAACAGGGTAGGGTAGCATGTAGTACTAACAAATTTTATTTTTTAAACATGCCATGTTGTCTAGGAAGGATTTCAATTGTTGAGGTATTTGTTATAGAAACGAATGAAAAGCTGATACCGTATTGTTTCGTTATTTATTTTTTTATAATCGACGAGTCCATACAATGAGCAACAAAATTATTAATTTACTTTATCTGTTCTATATTTTGTAATTTACTCAAAGAGTTCTGGAATATAGTTATAAGTAATCGAATTTTCAACAATAATAATAAAAATAACTTGGTGTTTCTTTATGAATCATGGTTACCCTATTATTTTTTATAAATTTATCTATGCTATGTTACCCGGGGTAATATAAGGATTCTAACGATACCACGCCCATCGCAATCAGTTTAGGCGTTTAGAAGTTATGGTGGAATAAAGAAACTCACAAACATACATACATACACAGAGTACTTATTACATTTTTCGATTTCGATTCTATTATAATTATATAACAGAATCAGAATACATTATAAAAATAAATATTATTAAACTGTGAGCATTTTAATGGTATTTCTAAAGGTTTACACTAAAATCACATAGATGGTATAAACAATTAACGTGGCACGGGACGTTATAAATCCACTTTACACTAAGTAGTTGACAATCCACTTAATTTTTGTGACATTTACCATTTCTGTTTATTTTGGTTTTCGTAAGTGTTTTTGCAGATTTTTCGCATATATTCCGGTTAGACAAGGCTTAACTAATTTAACCACTGTTATCTAGAGGTTAAAAGAAAGATTACAATGTACGTTTCATTTTTAAATGCTACAATTTATATGGGTGGCCTAATTTGCGATAAAAAAAGATCTCTTTTGAATTTCGCAGGCTACTCGAAGCTTTCACTTTAATAAACTTGTCAAATTAAGAACATTTAATACAAAAACTCGACTAAACCCGTTGGTCGACGGTCCGCCTGGTCGGATCCTACATTTTCAATGGAGGATGAAGAATTATACACCCTATTCTTCATACCCATAAGTGTCAGTATTCTTTGTGTGACGTTCAATGGTACAACAGTCGTATTCCCGACATACATAACGATAACTTTCGATCGCTGAACTAGGTAAGAATTGAAAAATTAAGTTCCAATAGCGATGCTTGCGAGAAACCTAACTTGGATGTAGAGACTCGCGATTCTCACAAGCATGGTTACTGCAACCGATTTTTTTCGTAAGTTATTAGCGATTAAAAGTTTGCAATTTTGATGGTATCTATGTCGAGACTGCCAAGGCTCTTCCGTTCTATTGTTTCTATTTTCCCTCATGAGTTTATGTGTATGTACGAGTAATAAGTAGGCAGATGGAATCATCACCTTGCATTACTGGCGAATGCTCTGGTAATGAGAGCAGCTTAATGTGGCAAACCTGGTTGAGTTAGGGAACTTAAGGCGCTTAGACGAGCTAAATTAGCAACTCTATTTGTGCTGGTTCAAACTTCGTTTGAATTACTGTTATAATAAAGTTGTAATCAGCTTGCACTACAATGTGGTTGTTACGTCAGCCACTGCCGGCCAAATAGCGCGGTTTTGATCGATTTACAAAAAACCTATTGATTGGATTAAAAAACTGAAACAGTATCATGCTAATATATTGCATGTAGAATTATTTGCCAAAAAATCAGAGTGATCGCTTGCATATTAGTATGTTTTTTATTGTTTGAAAGATATTTATAGAGATAAGTTAGTGATTTCTTTTTATCGAGCCAAATTAATTGTATTATGTTTTCTAAACAGTATCATGCTAGCATATATCCTGAAGAATATCATATATTTTCCGGTCTTGTTTATAGCAGTGAATCATATATTTTTAGTAATTATAAAACTCGCGTTTAGCTCATGTAATCGCCTTAAATGACAGAGGCACGGTTCGGGGTGGTCAGTTCTTATGGAGAAGTATTATTACGAATCTCCATGGTACTTCCTTGATAACCGGTCCGTACACGTACTTCTCAGAAGTGGACAATCGTCTTTACTTCAGTCCTTCAATAAACCTTGACTTGCCTACTCAGAAACGTAGAAATACAGGAACTTGTTCGCTGGTTGTTTTCTAAGTAGAGCGCACAACTACATCAATTATTGTTAAGGAGCTCCCACACCGGAGCATTTACCTTGCATGTAATGTAACAAACTAAGATTCGATTTTGAGCATTACGTTACAATAGACGCTCCCGATAAGGTAAGTTAAGTATTGGACGTTTTTATGTTAGAACTCCCTATTCAATTTATTTTGAGCATAAGGTTACAAATATTATACGCTCTCGGGAGTGCGTATTGGCCTATTATTTTACAATCTTAGATTTAGTTTTGAGCATTACGTTACAATAGTCAATCCGGATGTGCGAAAATTCGCCTGTAATGTTGCAATCCGTGATTTCATTTTCTTCAAGAAGCCGTCGACCAAGAATTCTGTACACCCAAGTAGTTTATAACTTAACGCAGAAATTATTGCTGGAAAACTACTTTTTTGGGTAAAAAGTCACATTTTACGATAAAACTCAATTGACTGTACTCAAAACATTGTGTTGATTGAATATTACGGGGGTCATGAAGGTATTCAAACAGTATTTAAAAAAAACTGGTGAAAATATTGGAACTTCAACCCCCAATATCTCCGTAACTAGAAGGTTCCCAGGTATGGTCCAGAACCAAATAATGATTGCAGTGATGAGGAGAACAAGGGTCTTTCGGCTTCGTTAATAGTCTACTTACGCCCTTTTCTGATGAGATCTGATGAAGAACTTCGGAGAGAGGCAACGGAACCCCTCAATAAATTATAGAAAATGGTCTAGGATGGCTGAAATCTCATGTCTGTCTATTGTTTATACCAGTTCATTTCATAGCATCACGCTGGTACGCTGTGAAGGGGTAAACACAATTAAATCACTAAAAAGTGAAAAAAATAAAAACTTATTTTCAAAAAATTAAAACCGACTTAAAAACACAAAAAAGTAAAAAATAACTTTAGCTTCTGAAGTCGGTGAGCTTTGTTTGATTTCGTTTTTTCACCGTGTTTTTCAAGTGATTTTTACTAATTGTACAGTTACAGTTCATCACTCACTGATGTAATGATTGAATCTGAACTGTTACATTACAGGCAAATGCGCCCGGTGAGGTTGCGCCTTTATAATACTTTATTAATTTGTATGGAAAAATATGCGACCTCAAATAGTCTAAGATCCCGCTATACAACGACCTTCACCGAGATGCTTATTTAATGAGACGTTTTTTTATGTTATTAAATATGCCAATAAATATATCCTTTATGGGTTGCCTAACAAATTTCAGTCCAGAGTATTTTTAATTAATAATATAATTTTTTTTTTTTTTTAAACATTGCACCGGTGTGATTATTAAATAAATTTGATACCAATCGAAAGTTTGAAGTCCATAGAATATGCAAACGTTAGGTTGCCTATTTTTTTCCGGTCACAACCACGGGTTGCTAGGTGTAAACAGGTAAATCTATACTAGCATTTTGCAACGGTCTGATTATTGAATCAAACTTAGATAAAATTAAAGATTATTTCATAAATAACACGGTGGTATAGGGTTGCCTGCGAAAAATCAGTCCCGAATTACGGTTGTCGAATTTTAAATAATAAAATATCGCTGCGAGTGAATGTGTGTGAGAGAGAGGTCCCAGACCAACCATCCCATGCGGTAGAAAAGGACGCAGCGTAGCAGCTGTTTATAGTCCGCCCGTTTAAAGAAGGAGAGTGCGCATGCTATTTGTGCTTGGAAATGAAAAGGATAGCGATAGACTCGTATATGCTGTGCATTATTTTGGAGTCATAGATATAGTATTATATAGATGGCGAGAAAGCGTGTCGCTGAAAGGGACAAAAAAAAAGTACTTCACTACGTTTAGGGTTACCCTGTTAGGAAAAATGTACCCCATAATTAGTGATAAAATTAGAAATAGGTACCTACACAAAGCCTGAAGTTTAGACCGATGAAATCTGTGTCATCGAAAGCGACAGAAAGAAAACCGGGGAAGGGCGAGTCGGAGTCGCACACCGAGGGTTCCGTATAAACTTACCAATGAAAACAGTACCCGCAAAAAAAATTTTGTGGAACTACAAATTTTCAGTTTTCGGATTTCTTGGAGATTATATGGGGGTTCTGATGAGAAATAAAAAACCGATGTGACTGCAATGTTTTATTCATAAACACACAAATTATTGCCCTTGAAAAAGCACTAACTTATTATAGATATTTCTGATTTTTGATTTTGGTTCAAAACATTGTTTAGTATCATGGTGAATGCGAATTTCGAAGTAATGCATTGCGATTGATTTAATGAGCAGAGTTCTGTGATGCCCTATAAAAGGCTGACTGACGAAATGGTCATTAATAAATATATTAATATTGGTACGCGTGCATTCCTTGAAACAAGATAATACAAGTTTTGGCATCAAATTTTTCACAAACAATATACCTTTGTGTGAACGAGTTCGGAATATCTTTTCTGCTATTTCACAGACTTTGCGCTTTTTCAAGGGCAATAATTTGTGTGTTTATGAATAAAACATTGCAGTCACATCGGTTTTTTATTAACCGACTTCTAAAAAAGGAGGAGGTTCTCAATTCGGATGTTTCTATTTTTTTTTTTTTTTTTTATGTTTGTTCGGGCATAACTCCGTCGCTTGCCAACCGATTTGGAAAATTCTTTTTTTGTTGGAAAGGGTATTCTTTCCAAATGGTCCCATAGCCACCAAGTCGTGATCTGATGATGGAATCTTGGCGAAATCGAGGGAACTCTTCAGATTTTATATGAAAACGTGTTGCGATTTTGGTATTTTCTACAACAAGTGAAGCATTTGCGTTTGATAAGAACCATTCTACCATCAGATCTGATGATGAAGCCAAGAGTCACGGAACTCCATAATGAGACAATGTACCATATTCGTGTTTGGGCTTGTCGCAATTGTAACGGTATGCACTTTCCATGTATCAATGTATCAGCACATGTGAACCACTAAAAAGTGAAAAATAAAAACTTTTTTGCAAAAAATAAAACCGACTTCAAAAAAAAACAAAAAAGTGAAAAATAACTTTAGCTTCTGAAGTCGGTGACAAAAAAACTAAAGCAATCAAACAAAGGTCACCGACTTCAGAAGCTAAAGTTATTTTTCACTTTTTTGTTTTTTTTTTTCTCATCAGAACCCCCATATAATCTCCAAGAAATCCGAAAACTGAAAATTTTTAGTTCCACAAATTTTTTTTTGCGGGAACTGTTTTCATTGGTAAGTTTATACGGAACCCTCGGTGTGCGACTCCGACTCGCCCTTCCCCGGTTTTCTTTCTGTCGCTTTCGATGACACAGATTTCATCGGTCTAAACTTCAGGCTTTGTGTAGGTACCTATTTCTAATTTTATCACTAATTATTGGGGTACATTTTTCCTAACAGGGTAACCCTAAACGTAGTGAAGTACTTTTATTTTGTCCCTTTCAGCGACACGCTTTCTCGCCATCTATATAATACTATATCTATGACTCCAAAATAATGCACAGCATATACGAGTCTATCGCTATCCTTTTCATTTCCAAGCACAAATAGCATGCGCACTCTCCTTCTTTAAACGGGCGGACTTTAAACAGCTGCTACGCTGAGTCCTTTTCTACCGCATGGGATGGTTGGTCTGGGACCTCTCTCTCACACACATTCACTCGCAGCGATATTTTATTATTTAAAATTCGACAACCGTAATTCGGGACTGATTTTTCGCAGGCAACCCTATACCACCGTGTTCCTTATGAAATATTCTTTCATTTTATCTAAGTTTGATTCAATAATCAGACCGTTGCAAAATGCTAGTATAGATTTACCTGTTTACACCTGGCAACCCGTGGTTGTGACCGGAAAAAAATAGGCAACCTAACGTTTGCATATTCTATGGGCTTCAAACTTTCGATTGGTATCAAATTTATTTAATAATCACACCGGTGCAGTGTTTAAAATTTTTTTTTTTTAAATTATTAATTAAAAATACTCTGGACTGAAATTTGTTAGGCAACCTATATAGGATATATTTATTGGCATATTTAATAACATAAAAAATACGTCTCATTAAATAAGCATCTCGGTGAAGGTCGTTGTATAGCGGGATCCTATACTAAAAATGATCGTGTTGCCTAACTACAGAATATATTATGAATTTATGACCATGGGATCTTTTTTATTCTAGAGGTTAATAATTTTGTTTTGCAAATTTTATTAAGATTTTACTGATAAATTAGACCGGATCTTAAATAAATAAAAAAATAATTTAAAAATTCTTAACGAGTTATGTAATGTATCGTGAAATGTAACGCGAATTCTATGTGTGAACGGCTCGACAAGTGTTACATACCTACATATTATTATAATTAAACTTCGTGATTATATAATCTCGACGTTTTTACTCTGTGCATATAATGCTCGCGCCTGCCTTCGCTGTGATCTTAAGGCTGTCAGTTTTAGCGCAAACACAAAAATAAAAAATAAACGAGCTTTGCGCTCGTAAAGCTCGTTTATATTTATTTAGCACTAGCTGACACACGCAACTTCGTCTGCGTCAATATTTCATAAACGGGGGAATGAATTTCCCCCGTTTATGCAATATTTTTTATTTATGCTCTGCCCCTATTGGTCGTAGCGTGATGTTATATAGCCTTCCTCGATAAATGGACTATCTATCACAAAAATACTTTTTCAATTCGAACCAGTAGTTCCTGAGATTAGCGCGTTCAAACACACAAACAAACAAACTCTTCAGCTTTATTCGCTACAACGTGTAACAAAAAGGGTATAGTCATATGAAAGGTGTGCTATAGACCATCAAACTAAACAACATTCTCTATGGGACCACCATCGTAATCGTAAAAAAATAATCAGCTGTTTCATACATTTGGTCGAGTAGGTATTGGAATTTAGTATGGGGCCGTTGACATTTTTTCACCCTTTCATATGACTATACCCTTTCTGTTACACGTTGTATACTTACACGATCCGCGTTGAGTTCGGGTGCCGTCAACTAGGGATTGCAATCCGGCGTCATTTTCAGTCCGGCCGGATACGACCGGATTCCCATCAATCCGGCCGGATCCGGTCGGATCCGGCCGGATTGATTACTCTTTCAGCTTCTACACTGGTCGGCTTTATTGTCAGCAAATAATCATGATGAACAGACAAGTATTCTCCTCGGACTCCATCGCGTTCAAATGTCGTCATTTTTTTTTTACTTTATCAAAATCTTTCTCTTTTTTAGTATGTACGCTATAACACGTGGCTTCTTGCTGGATTTGTAATTGTAATTCTTCCTGTAATGTCAAATCTTTCTTTAATGATGGTGAATCTAAGTTCTTTTCTACTATTTCTTCTATGTTTTCTTCAGAAGTATCTTCTTGAATAACTCTTTCTAAGATTTTTGTCATTTCTTTTCTTTGGCATAGTAAACTCATGCAACAGCTATATTATTTTCCCACAAATTGCTAAAACCGGATCCGGTCTTCGGATCCGGTATATTGGTACCGGATCCGGTAACCATTAAATGATGCCGGATCCGCCGGATTACCGGATCCGTTTTTCCGGATTGCAATCCCTACCGTCAACACTGTTGACCCAAAATTACACGTATTCTAACATTATCATTTGACGACCCGATTGGCGTAGTGGTAGTGACGCTGCCTTACGTTCTTAGGGTCCTGGGTTCGAATCCCGGTAGGAGCAAATGTTTGTGTGATGAGCACGGACATTTGTTTCCGAGTCATGGATGTTTATATGTATAATATGTATGTATTTACAAACAAAAAAGTATATATGTAGTATATCAACTATCTAGTGTCCACGACACAAGCTTTGCTTAGTGTGGCACTTGGTGGCGCTGTGTGTTAATGCCCAGCGATATTATTTATTTATTTATCACCGACATGGACCTCGTTGTTGCTTGGTATTGTCTCGTATTTTTTAATACAAAGAATAGAGGATTATAATCGTATGTTATGCTCTTTCTAAACCCGTTATAAACGGGTTTGATACGCTGTTGCAATGTTCTAATGGGCATAGCAGTCCGTGTCATGTTTTATTACGTTCTTGATACGTTCATAGCACGGTCATGTGTGGTACGGTCATGTGTGGTACGGTGAAGTGGGCACACTTCTATAGCTGCTAGACTTTCGTACTAATGCTATACTCGCTTCGGTGAACGAATGTTTTCGCTATTTCGTGGGGAAACCAAACCAGGGCTGGCATTCTCGACAGAGATAACGACAAAGTCGCTAACTTTCAATCGCTGATTACAAACGAATAAATTCGGTTGCAATAATTATGCTTACAAGCACCGCATAGCTAGGATGTAGATACTTTCATTACTGGCTAGCATCATTATTGCAACCGAATTTATTCGTTAGTAATCAGCGATTGAAAGTTAGCGACTTTGTCGTTATCTTTGTCGAGACTGCCGGCGCAGACCGGCATGTAAAGCCAATAAGTCAGTGGCCCATTGCATGGGCGGCATAAAAACTCTGACATCAGGTTCGGCACTAATCACATAAAAAGTAAAGAAAAAAACTGCAAAAATCCTCCCCCTTTTAACAACATTTTTCATTTATGCTCCGCTCCTATTGGTCATAGCGGGATGTTATATATCCTATAGCCTTCCTCGATAAATGGCCTATCTAACGCAGAAAGATGTTTACAATTCGAGGCGGCAGTTCCTAAGATTAGCGCGTTCAACCAAACAAACAAACTCTTCTGCTTCATAATATTATAAGTATAGATAACTTGATTAAAATGACAGCTGCCACTCATTAGCTTTGCTTATATCGAAATAAATAATAATTACATAGGCTTATTTAGGCAGTCAGTATTTTACGTCATATCAATCTGGTTGTTAATTATGGCTAATAAAAAATATATCTACTTAATCTATATTAATCTATACTAATATTAACGCTGAAGTTTGTTTGTTTGTGTGGTTGAACGCGCTAATCTCAAGAGTACTAGTTCGAATTGAAAAAAATCTTTTAGTTTTAGATAGCTTATTTATCGAGGATGGCTTTAGGTTATATAACATCACGCTACAACCAACAGCATTGCAGCATAAATTAAAATTGTTGTAAAAACTGGGAATAATCATTACTAAGGCTTGAATTCTTGTCGCGCTGATGGTCGGTCACAAGTCTCGTAAGACATTGTGTTCTGAACAAGGTGTTAGAGTAAATAATGTTGTCACTCAAACCAAAGATAGTTCACATAAATTACTAAGTATAGGTTTAAAAAAACGGAAACCGAAATTTACTTAAAAAAAAATTAAACAAATTATCCGATACTGTCTGCAAATTCATTGGCAATGCTTGACGTAATCGCCGCCCGTTCTACCTACCTACACATTACTCGTAACATAACCTGTGATTCAACTTTTCCTTCGTACTTTTTCTGGCTTAGAACAGGCAAAAATACCTTCCTCAGTCTGAATGTAAATTTAATTTGACAACAAAAAAAAATGAAAAAAATAGGTTTTTTTTGGCGTATTTCAATTTTTTATAAAGTACATCACAATTTAGACAGTCGTCTTTTGTTCTCGTTGACGTTACGGTCGACCGTAGGCGACCGACCGTCATCGTCAGCGCGACAAGAATTCAGGCTTAAACCGCTCTCTCGCTCTTATGTGACGCAGACAAAGTTGCGCAGATCAGTTAGTTATCTATAACCTCACGACAGCTGGTTTTTTTAATCTAGTTATTTTAAGAACTATAATATGTTTTATATATATATATATATATATTTTTAAATTATTATTTTAAATATTTTTTTAAAACTGTCATGTGACGATAGGTATTTTAGTTTCATAGTACCTGTTTACGCGTGCAGTTAAAGGTGCTATTGCTTGTCAAGATAATTTGCGTTGATTTGTCAAACTTGTATGAGTTTTTTTAGTTCCGTGTTTTTCCGCCTGCACAGACAAGTTGGTTAGTGTAGAGGACGAACACTGACTAAAAAATATATGATTCTGTTTAGTCCGAACTAGATACTAGTCAGTTAGATTTGCTTAGGCTTTGACTTAGTTCAGTTGTTTTTTTTACTTTACTTATTTTTATTTTTTATGTGTGTGTTTATTTGACATGAATATTTACTTGTGACTGTCATGACATTTAATGATTTGACATGAATACTTAGTTCAGTATTTTATTATTTTTTACTTTATTTTTGTTTATTTTATGTGTTGTATTTGACATCTCGTATTTTTATTGACATTAGTTTTTGTAAATTATTATTTATTTTATTTAGTAATTGTGAATGTGAGGACCTTGTGGGACACTTTTTGTTGTTTTTTTCCCACGACTGTCTGGCAGTTTGAGTACCATAAGCGACCTACCCAAATGTCCTTTCTTTCGTATTGTTCGTCGTTTCGTTGAGCTCCTTGAGTTAAAATTCGAGCTACACGATAACTGACAAATGCTTGCACTGACTGGACAGGTCCACTCAAATCTGTATGGTTCTTTCTTCAAAAGACCATCTCAGACACTAATCTGCATAGTTCTCATGTGAGTTGAACAAGATTGTCTGGACTTTGAAAGAGACTATGACCTCTGAGTTTGTTTCAGCTGTTTCTTCTCAGAGTAGTCAGGTACGAAACACCGGCCCCAGCTAGTTTTAAAAAAAAGGACGTGTAAAAGTGTTTGTGAAATCCAATTTGCAAAATAAATATCATTTGTCATTATTTAACAGATTATCGAAAAATATAGGATAAGTGGTTTTGTTATATCAATGAAATAAATATAGCATGAACCTCGTATTTATAGGCTTTAATAAACATAAAAACAAAGCGATATGTTACAGGAGCAATGGTTATGGATAATACACTGACGTGACACTATTGATCTGATAGAAATGTCAAAGGCAAGACACCTCTATGTTTGCAGACCACAGAGATTGTATTCGATGCAATGAGAATATCATCTCAATCAAGTTATTATAAAAATACGAAGATAAAACGCATTAACGATGGGGATGGAGGTGGGGGTAATGGGGGCTTGGGACGTCACTTTGTGGTAAAAATGTACCGAAATGTGACGTCATATTGTCGCAGATCAAGTTTTGTTTACGTGAAAAGAAAAAATATGTGTTCTATTTTTGGGAATCCATCTGACAAAATAGGTAATTACTTTTTACTTTTCTGTCATTTACCCTAGTGTTTGGAGCAAACAAAACATGTGAATTTCAGCTCATGGTAAAAACTATACTACACAGGACCTATGTATTGTCGATCGAGAAAGAGGTCAATCGTCGAATCCGACTCGGCTGGGCAGCGTTCGGGAAGCTGCGTAGTATCTTCGCGCCGAACTTACCGCAGTGTCTGAAGACGAAAGTCAATAACCAGTGTGTGTTGCCAGTGATTACATACAGAACCGAAACGTGGCTTAAAGTCACCCAAGGCCAATGGAGACTTGGAGATGGTTATGCTGGAAGTTTCCTTGCGTGATCGAATCAGAAATGAAGACATCCGCAAGAGAACCAAGGTCACCGACGTAGCCCGAAGAATTGCCAAACTTAAGTGATAGTGGGCAGGGCAAATTGCTCGCAGAACGGATGGCCGATGGGGCCGAAAAGTTCTGGAGTGGCGACTGCAAACCGGAAGACGATGCGTTGGAAGACCTCACACTAGGTGGGCCGATGACCTGGTAAATATTGTGGAAATCCGTTGGATGCGAGTCGCACGGGACCGGTCAATGTGGCGACGCTTGGGGGAGGCTTTTGTCTAGTCGTACGTCTTTCGGCTGAAATGATGATGATGGTGATGACATGTCTTCATGAGAGAAGGTATTTGCTCCACATTCGATCATCTGTTGGTCCAGTGGTCGCAAGTGCTACTGCTGAGCAAGAGATCCTGATTTCGATTCCGGGTCAGCCAGTGTTACTGGATTTATACTAGGTCAATAGGTCAGTTCTGCCTTCCCTGTTGTTTATGTTCAGTCATTTCATATAAAAGTCACTTGAAACTCTTCTCTCTTCTTTTGTAATTTATTTCAAGCTTTAATTTTAAATTATCGTCTTATCTGCCACGTGGTAACTACCACCGGTACCTACTAGTGCGTAACTTACATTCGATATATTGCTATTTGCTTTTTCTTTTCTTTCTATTTATCTTTCTATTTAGCCTCAATTTGTCTTAACATTACAATCCTTACAATAGAAATATTTAATTTAAAATTTCATCTCGTTCAATACATTCTATTCACCGACAGTATTTTGTTTAACAAAGCTGACCCGGAGCAAATTACTCGTACCTACTAAATTTTATATTCGTTTTTAATTTGTTTACACGTGTTATAATTTTATTATGACCAGGTTTGTTAAAAACCTGTTACAACGAATGACGCACAACCATTTGTGAAACACGTTGAATTGTCGACCACGTAATTTTCCACGCTGAGGTCAAATGTGAACCTACCGGGGTTGTGGGAGTGCTCGTAAGAGATACCCTGGCCCTGGAACACAAAACGATAAGTGAGAACATGGATGGGTTTTAGGGCCATGTTGATTTGTCGAACTTGTATGATTTATTTTAGTTCAGTGTTTTCCCGCCTGTCTGTACAACTTGTCTGTGCTGGCGGAAGCACAGACAAGTTGATATATCGGGAGCTCAACATAACAAATAATCACGGAAGATATCCCGTAAGTGACAATATAAGTAGCGTAAAATAGAGCTAAATACTGACTAAAAAATATAAAAGAATAAAAGAAAAAATATATAAGTTTGTTTAGTCCGTCGGTTAGATTATCGAAAAATATTGGATACGTGTTTTTTTTTGTTTTATCAAGTTGTTATTAAAATACGAAGATAAAACGCATTAACGATGGGGATGGAGGTGGGGGTGGTGGGGGCTTGTGATGTCATTATTTGGTAAAAATGTACCAAAATGTGACGTACCAGTTAACAGTTAAATAACCGAGTAATGTCCATGTTCACCGAAAAGATAACCGTCTGATTATTTAAAAACAGCTGTCACTGTGACATGTTCCCATACAAAAAAGCGTTTTAAACAGCTGTTTTAGATAATCAGACTGTCATCTTTTTGGTGAGCATGGACCTTAATCGGCCCACTAAACGTAAACAGTTGTTTTGACATGAGGCGGGAATTTTGGTGTTCACCACTATTGTTCTAGTTCGGTTTGGTCAACGAGCGTTTTAGGAATGAAATTCTGAAAACAGTCAAATATCGTGGGTAACTTAACACGCAAAAAACCGTACAAATGCGAAACATAGCTGAATGGCTAAAAAACATTTTTTAAGTAATTCAAAAGCCTTAGAATAGGTAACATAGAAATCGGTCTGCAGTTCTTAGGATCTATCTTTGAACCCTCCTTAAAGATTTGCAGCACTCGAACAGTTTTTACTGATCCGGGAATAGACCTTCATTAATGAAAAAATTTTTCGACAATTCAAAAGTGCCTGTTATTGGCTCACTTGAAATAAATGCTTTGATTTTGATTTTGAATGCATTCATTCTAAAATGATGCTAATGGAGTGGCTAATAAGTCAATGTTTTCATAAACTGATAGTTAAAAGAATGTCGTCATATCCAGCTGAGGGCTTGTTAACCATTTTTTAGGGTTCCGTAGTCAACTAGGAACCCTTATAGTTTCGCCATGTCTCTCTGTCCGTCCGTCTGTCCGTCCTCGCTTAATCTCTGTGACCGATAGCACTAGAAACCTGACATTTGGTACCAATATGTGTATCAATCACGCCGACAAAGTGGTAAAATAAAAATTGGAAAGAAAATGTTTTATTAGGGAAGCCCCCCTATATGTAAAGTGGGAAGTGTTTTTTTTTTTTAATTTCAACCCTAACGTGCGATATATTGCTGGAAAGGTATTTAAAAATGAATAGGGATTTACTAAAATCATTTTTTGATAATGTCAATAATTTCGGAAATAATCTCTCCAAAAGTAAAAAACAATGTGTCGGGCCCCCTCTAACTTTTGATCCATTAGTTTAAAAAATATGAAAAAAATCTGAAAAGTAGAACTTTATAAGGACTTTCTAGGAAAATCATTTTGAACTTGGATGGAAAAAACAACAGTTTTTGTAGAAAAAAGACAAAAAGTTGTACAAAATAATTTCTGGACTAAGTTTGTAGTATAATCATATTTGCAAGTATTTTTTTTAACTTCGTTTACATATTTTATAATCCTGAACGTATCTTTTTTCAAACAAAAAGACAATTATTAAAATCGGATTGGATTGAACGCTTATTGTGACGGCCGGGAAACTACGGAATCCTCACTGAGCGTAGCCCGACACGCTCTTGGCCGGTTTTTTAATGGAGAATGTGGTTGCTGCAGCGATAGAAAGTCGCCCACCGCGCTGATTCGGTGTTCTGGCTGCAATCACCCGGTTCCTTTCGATTTGTACTGATTGACTACGCGTGTCACGGTCACGTGCGAATAATTTTATGAAACTTGGGAGTGTTATATAACACGAAAAATATATTTTTTTAATTGTGCCTCCCGGTTTTTGCATTGCAGCATCGCCATTTTGTGTTCCCCCATTAATAATGAAGCTAATTATATACGATACTAGCTGACCCGCGCAACTTCGTCTGCGTGAAGAACCGCTCAACCGATTTTGTGCAAACTTCACATAAACCATGTACTAAATAGTCCGAACAAAGCCTAAACATTTGGTTTAGATAGGTGAGCCCGTTTTTGAGTTATAAAATTACAACGAAAAGTGGCATTGATTTTTAAATATATTGATAATGATTATTAATATAAATCATCCTGGAAGTCTTATCAGATCAGGTTTAGTATCGTCGGCTCTCTAACTATTAGGTATGACATAAAGTTTACACTTCATCTGAGTCCGACACAGATTGAAAACGATCCGAGTAATACTTTACGTTGTTGCTTTGAGTTACTCGGAGGAACTCGTGGCTAAATCATATCAGCCGCTCGGGTCGATCTTTAGGTTAAGCCGTGTTTGCCTAGGTTGGTATATGGATGGGTGACCACCCTTACATACCGAGTTTCCTCCGTGTCTCGAAAAGCACGTTAAGCTGTTGGTCCCGGCTGTCATAAGTCCATCTTTGACAGTCGTTACAGGTAGTCAGTGGCCCAAAAAGTCTGACACCAGGTATCTTATCAAGTGTTATCGTATTTCCCAGTATTTACTGCGTTGTGGAGGTTAGATAGGCCAACGCTCCATGTAAAATTTTAGGTATTCTGCTGCATCCGGTTAGACGAGTGGTTCCCAACCTTTCTTAGGCCAGGGACCACTTTGGTATGTCCATTGTTTAACAAAGACCATATGGTCCTAGATAAACATGGACACCGACAGGATTATAACTAGGGGAGTGAAACTTTAACTCACACTATACAAAAATTGGACAAAATCGATCAAATTGAGCTCAAAAAATTTAGCAATCATTTGGTATGAGATTCTAAAAAAAAATAGAATTTTGCCTCTGATAATATGTTCAATTAAGTTAGGTTGAGCTTGCATCTTCTGTGCAAAAAACTTCTGTGTTATAAAGTACGGATAACATTTTAATCTTTCGCGGACCGTAGTCGAGGCTTCTGCGGACCACCAGGGGTCCGCGGACCACAGGTTGGGAACCAGTGGGCTAGACAGATGATGTGGCTTTGAGTTACGTTCAGAAGGTGAAAAAAACTGGCGCATTTGACTCATTTTTTGGTTAACTAAACGTAAATTGTATCGTAGGATTTAAATAATATCTACATCACTAGATGCTTCTTCGTTGCCATGGAATCACATCCTATCCATCCGGCCATCGGCTCTGCGAGCAATTATGTGCCCTGCCCACTACCACTTAAGTTTTGCAATTCTTCGGGCTACATCAGTAACCTTGGTTCTCTTGCAGATGTCTTCATTTCTGATTCGATGACGCAAGTAAACAAAAACAAATAATAAAAATAAATTAAAAATTAAATTGGGCTCCCTTACTAATTTGATCCAAATTTTGTTAGAAGACCCAGAAAGTTTTTTACAGGGTTCAAAATTATCAAGATAGTTATTCTTTTTATTAATTATCGGATAATAGCATTGCGGATTCACTATTAAAATTTGATCTCTATAATTGTAGACTTGGAAATTATAATTTATTTAATTGTTCTTTGAAACTAGCATTGTGCAGTGGAAGCATGCTGGGCCCATAAAACTTTAGATTAAACAACGTGGTATACGCCAAACAGAAGAGTGACTTTAATATACAACAGATGGCAGCACCAGTATACATTATCTCAAAAGAGCAAATTAAGAAGAACTAAATAAAATTTGAAAAATAAACACTATTTGTGATTTTTATATTAAAATGGATGCTTACGTGATACATTGGCGTTAGAAATTGTTTTATTAGTTATTATTTTATGACTAGTTACCGTTTTACGAGGTCTGTTAGTGGCTTGTTTTACCACAATAAGCTTTGTTAGTAATAGTTTTAGTTAGATATTAGTATCTATAAATACAGGGTGTAAAACACCTCATCACAAAGCCGTTAACCAAGCATTCTGTACATCAAACTAAGTAACTTTACGCAAAAAATATTGCTGGGAAACCACTTTTTTTTGAGGTTATATATCATGTTTTGTGGTAGAACTCAATGTAACGCACTTAAAACATTATGCTGATGGATGGATTGAATAGTACGGGGGTCGTGGAGGTCTTCAAAGTTAAAATCATACAAACAAAACTTATATTTAAAAAACACTTGTCAAAAAGTTGTAACTTTGACTCCCCATTTCTCCGTAAGTAGATGGTTCCCAGGTATGGTGTATAATAAAAAAATGATCGCAATGATGGGGAGAACAATCGCCTTTTGGCTTCGCGAAGAGGTGTTTTACACCCTTAATATTACTCTATTATTAATATTACTACTCTGTGGTCATCTGTAGAAGTTCAATCTGCCCCTCTCCTTTGAATGTTTATTTCACTGAATAAAAATGACGACACTATCAAAAAATTGCAAATCTATTTAGTCCGTCAGTTAGAGAATTGAAGAATTATTGAACCGGTTTTTATTTTTTCTAAATCAATGAATATTGACAAAGATAAAACGCATCAAAACTCTGGAGTGGGACTCATGACGTCAAAACGCATTAAAAAGTAAACCAATTATACTGAGAATTTTAAAAGCATCGTATTTTCGTCAATTTTGGTTTACGTAACAAAAGTAAAAATACGGGTCCCATTGGCGTGGTGTTATGATGTGTCTGACGTAGGTAGACGCTGCTCAGTCCAACAATTAAATTATTATTTATGAACAACAATTTAGTATCGTGTACGTTAAGGTTCGTGTACACTAAATCGCGTTTTCGCATCGACACGACGACACGGCTTTGGTAAATGGGCACGACTACAAAGTATCAAAAAATTACAATTCTATTTAGTCCGTCAGTTAGAGTGTTGGAAAATAATGGACACGTATTTTTTGTTTTCGTAAATCAATGAATATTCACAAAGATAGAACGCATCAAAAATCGGGATTTCCCCGAAATAAAAATAAATAAATAAATTAAATGTAAGTATTGAGAATTTTAAAAGCGTCATATCTTTGTCAATTTTGATTTACGTAACAAAAGAAAAAATGCGGCTCAAATATTTTTTGATAATCTATGTAACTGACTGACTTATTAGTATTTTTTTAAGTCTACCCTAAAACTTTATACACTAGTATCTATTAGAAAAGAAAGAAAGAACAACAACCGACTGTAAAAAACAGATAATTTTTTTTTCAGCATTACGTCGTTGTCTGTCCGTCAAGATTTTTTTCACTTAAACGCGTGTTTTCACTTAAACGCTTACTTGCTAAAAGGCGTCACATACACGACACAATTCAACACTCCAACACAGCACAAGTTTGGCAATTCCTCAAATCACTTGGAATCGGCAAAGTTGCGAACGACAGCACGCCTAATTTTGACCTAAACACGATCAATTTACACTTTTCAAAATCACCCGTGACTCTGGATGACAGCGTTAAATCTTCCACTCTAAACAATCTCTATAATCTTCCTCTGCCATATAATTCTTTCTCTTTTCACCCAGTTACAGAAGGGGATATTAAGCGGGCCATTACGTCTATTTCTACAAAAGCGGTGGGTGATGATGGTCTTCAACTTCAAATGTTCCTTCCTATCCTTGATGACCTTATCCCTGTTATTTCACACATTATTAATTATTCCCTGTTTACCGGCTCCTTTCCTTCTGCGTGGAAGAAGGCCTACGTTTTGCCTCTTCCCAAAGTTTCAAATCCCTCTTCAGTATCCCAGTTTCGCCCAATTTCAATACTTCCAATCATGTCCAAAGTCCTTGAGAGTGTTGTTAATAGTCAATTGTCGCATTACCTTTCTTCTAATAGTCTGCTTAGTCCTTTTCAGTCTGGATTTCGCCCTGGTCATAGCACTGTTTCTGCCCTACTTAAAATTACTGACGACATCCGACTGGCCATGGAAAACCGACTCCTTACGGTGTTGGTTCTTTTGGACTTTAGCAGTGCATTTAATTCAGTTGACTTTGACATACTCTTAGGTATCCTTTCCTCTCTAAACATATCTCCTTCTGTGACTGCTTGGTTTGATTCATATCTTCGGGGTCGCTCGCAGTCGGTTCACCTGAATGAGGCTTGCTCTCATTGGTGCGATCTCTCGGCGGGTGTTCCTCAGGGTGGCGTCCTTTCTCCTCTTCTTTTCTCTGTGTTCATTAACGCTGTCACCAAGGTATTGACGTCACATTATCATCTCTATGCAGACGACCTGCAGCTTTATCGCCATTTTAAACTTGAAGAGCTTCCTGGAGCTATCGATGCCTTCAATAATGATCTTCAAAATATCAAAGAGTGGGCTAAAAGCTTTGGACTGTTAGTTAACCCAACAAAATCACAAGCTCTCATTATTGGTGGCAGATACTTCGTCAATTTACTAAATCATCAGCCCCTACCTCCTGTTATGTACGATGGTATCGCCATAGCCTACTCCAAGAAAGTAAAGGACCTAGGTGTATTCTTGGACTGCAACCTATCTTGGCATGGTCACATTGCTGAAGTAAGCAGGAGAATTTTTTGTTCGTATCGGTCTCTTAAGCGTCTTCAGAAATTCCTGCCTTTTCAAACTAAAATTACTCTTGCCCAGTCTCTTCTTCTACCTCTTCTAGACTATGCTGATATCTGTTTTCTTGATGCTACTGAGGAACTTCTGAATAAGCTCGAACGTCTGCAGAATCAGTGTATCCGCTTCATTTTCGGGCTTCGTAAGTACGACCATGTGTCGGAATTTCGGAAGCAGCTGAAGTGGCTACCTATTCGTCAGCGTCGAGATTGTCACATTCTTTCTTTTCTCTTTTCCATTCTTCATAATTCTAAGGCTCCTTCCTATCTGTGTGAACGCTTTCAGTATCTCGTACCTAGAGGTAAACCTTGTCGCTCATCATCATCTCTTCTCCTTCGTTTTCCTCCCCACTCCTCAAGTCGGTATGATGGATCATTCACTGTTCGTGCTGTGCGCCTTTGGAATTCACTTCCACACTCCTTGCGGGATAGCCCTTCGTTAGAGGTGTTCAAGAAGGGAATAAAGGACCATTTCATGTCTACATGATCAATATGTATGCATATAAGTATCGGATTTTATGGGTATGTATAATAAATATCTATGCTGTATGTATTGCATATGTTTTATTGTATGAATCTAGTTTTTTTTTTTTTAAGTTTAATTTATAATGTAATGTAAATGCACATACGTAAGTATATCCTCTTTTGCAAATCTCGCTTTCAAAATTAGGTTTGCTGTAAGAAAACCCAACTCTGGGTTAAGCTCGCCTTTGTACATAAGCTATATTATTGCAAGTTATATGTATATTTGTTGTTTTTTTGTGTGCAATAAAGAATAAGAATAAACGCAATTTTAAATTACTATATCAAATAATCTACGGTCCCTTGGAGCTGTAAAAAAGTTCACAGGTTTCTATGTAAACTTTGTTCATTCGCAAGTCAAATATAGTTTAAAATGAAGAAATTTGATTAGAAGCAAGGCACAAACGAGGACATAAACCAATTTCTTGTTTTGCCTTTTTTTAGTTTTATCGTTTTAGGGACATGACATGCGCAGAAAATTAGAACAAAAAGCATAACACACATTCAGAATATAGCAAAACAGAAATTAAACAAAAGAAAATAAATAAATTAAAAAATGAAAAAAAAACCCGACACTTGTACTAAAAGATAAATTTTTAATCGTTAGGTCCTAGGTATCAGCCATCACTCCACTTTCCTCATTTTATTTCGTTAGTAAGTATCCCTCATTCCCTTTCAATATAGTATACATTGTTGTCCTAGTCGGGGCCTTGTAATTGATACCTATTTTGAAGGGGTTGTGAAAAAAAAAAGTAAATCGCCGTTTCGTGGTGGCTGCCATCTTGGATTTTAAATTTATGTTGTGTTCTACTAGATTTTTTTTTTCCCGACTAATTAAAAAACATTTCCCGACTAATACACGTTTCAAACAAAAAAAAAACTAAATCAAAATAGGTTCATCAAACTTATAACACCCCATCGTTAAAACTACAGTTCACAGGATCATGACATGAAGACAACAATGTATTACAACATTATATTTTGTTTACACTAAACCCGAAAAGGGGTCATTGTACTCATTATTTTGAACAACTTTTCAAACCTTGAAATCGCGAAAAAAAAATCAGCTGTTCCCTACATTTATGTTCGCATAACTCGTCAAAATGTAGGGAACAGCTGATTTTATTTCGCGATTTCAAGATTCGTTCCATAGAAAATGTTGTTCAAAATGATGAGTACAATGACCCCTTTTCGGGTTTAGTGTAAACAAAAAATAATGTTGTATACGCAGCAATACACGTAGGTATACAATAATACAAAAAGCAACAGGCCGAATGCATAACCTTCTTATTTTAGAACTCGATTAAAAAGTGAAAAGACAGAATCAAAAATGCTACAGTTGTGAGTCGTGCGCGTCTCGTGTGCGCGGGGGTTTACACGATCAGCTGATATACCGGCTCCTAGCTTTGAGCATTAGAAATAATCGTCGAGGACCGATCCAAGAACTTGGTAGCTTAACTCGAACTGCGTCGGCTACAAAATAATTTATTTTCCTTTTCTTTAAGTTTTTTTTTAGACGATAGAGACGTGCATGTGGTTTAGATATTAAATATTTGTCTCTGGCGTACGTTCGTTCGGGTGACCAGTTCTTATCCAAGTGTTCATGGAGAATAATTGAGGAATCATGGAGAAGTTGATAGTGTTGCTGTGTTTATTACACGGTTGTTATGGAGTTATTTACAGGCTCAATGGTAAGCAATATTTTTTTTTTTTTTTGAGAGGTGTCAGAGATTTTTGCCGCCCTGGAGCCTCTCACTGGGCTTAACATACCGTCGAGACATACCTCTCAGGCGTGCTGTTTTTATTTCATCGTGACAGTAAATTATTTGAAAGTTTTTTGAATTTTTGTGTTGAATCTAATAAACCTGCTCTCTTCGTAAAAACGAAACGGTTTTATCGATTATGTAATTTACTAGCTAATGAATGCGGCTTGCTCTTGTACAAATTATACAGTAAAACTTTCCTCGAGAAGCACTCTACCTATTGGTGAAAACAGCATGAAAGCCGGTGAAAAAAACTACTGTTTTTGAGTTTATCGCGAACAGAGGGACGCGGAGAGGACTTTGTTTTAAAATATTATGTGGTGATAGTAATTATTGTTTCAAATATCTTAAAACGGGGCATAGACGCAGGGGTGTATCACACAAACCTTTAAAAGGATTTTAATGATGAATTAGTTTTATTTGTACAATTGTTAGTTATTTTCAATGTTTCTTTCAGTAGGTACAGCGCGGTTTATCTTACGAACGGCTAGAAACTTAACTAATTTCGGCGAACTAAAAGCGAAATATTGGGTGTACTGTTACCTCTATTACCTCTGCCTAACCTTTCGGGGGTTATGGATGAAGTATAATAATATTTTTTTTTTACTTTTTTTAATGTTTTTTATTGTTTTTTTTTTTAAGAAATATATAAATGAAATTGAAAACGAAATTAAAAAAAAAACAAAATGCTTCATAATACAATGTAAAAAATGTGTATATTCAATAAATAAAGGAAATAATAATATCGCTGGACATTACACACAGCACCATCTAGTGCCACAGTAAGCAAAGCTTGTGTCGTGGACACCAGATAGTTGATATACACTACTACATATACATACTTTTTGTTTGTATATACAAACTTAGGTACATAGAATACATATATCAACATCCATGACTCGGAAACAAATTACGTTTATTATTTCCACTACCTGGACGGTTTATTAAAAGATCGAAAGGGTCTAAAGGGACGTATAACGAAACCGAAACTGACTTGTTTTTCCAGTCATTCGTTTCATTGCAATCTTTTTTTCCACGTGTTTTAAGTATACAAGTTTTAAACTTTATTTATAACCTACTTTACTTTATCTCTACTAATACTCACGTGATTCCTGTACTGTTGAATGTTTTGATTGCTTTACATAGCGGTTCCATAAATAAATAAATACATATCGCTGGACATTACACACAGTGCCATCTAGTGCCACACTAAGTAAGGCTTGTGTCGTGGTCACCAGACAGTTGATATACTACACATATACTTACTTTTTGTTTGTAAATACATACTTATTATACATAAAAACATCCATGACTCGGAAACAAATGTCCATGCTCATCACACAAACATTTGCTCCTACCGGGATTCGAACCCGGGACCCTAAGAACGTAAGGCAACCTCACTACCGCTGCGCCATTCGGGTCCATCATCATCAGCTGCCTAAGTTATTCCAACTATGTTGGGGTCGGCTTTCAGTTCAACCGGATGCAGCTGAATACCAGTGTTTTACATGGAGCGGCTGCCTATCTGACCTCAACAATCCAGTTAGTGCTGGGTAATACGACACTCCCTGGTATACGACTGGTGGTCAGACTTTCTGACCACTGACAACCTGTGACTGTCAAAGAATCTACAAATGACAACCGGGACCAATGACTTGAAATGCTTTCCGAGACACGGAGATGTTGTAGAACTAGCTTTATAGAATTTTATGTTATTTGTCACTGGCAGCTATAAACTCTATGGTGTAGCTTTATGTTTGAGTTCGAGCGTTGGTTTGAAATATATTTGGAAGTAGATTTTGTTTGATTTGGAAAAAATAGTTGTAATAGAAAAATCAGAGGAAAATGTTGAGATAAGATGAAATGAGTTTAAAATTATAATGTATTAGTAGAAACTACGATGTTTTTATAGATATATATTTCAGATTAAAGGATTATTGGAGTGATCATGTAATTTTATTATACAAGACGGATTCCATCATGTAAATAAGAAACTTTACATCTTTTTGCGAGTTTTCAAGAGGAGAATCCTAGATATGTAATGGGTGATCATTAATTAGTCATATTATTATCCAAGGACCAACTACGTACGGCTAGCAGGCGCGTTTCCGTAAACACCAATATTTCGCACTAAAAATAAAAGTCGTTTATTAGCCAACCTTTACCCAGGGTTAGATGTTTTGATGTGAAGAATGCTTAGTCAACGGCTACGTATGGTTGAACAAGCTATTTTACATTGTAAAAAGTAAACCAAATAGCTTGATCGACCGTACATTATAGAAGTTTGGAGTCAAAAAAAGAATGCAAGTTGTTCCAATGTTAAAAAGAAGTCTTAACGTAAAATAAAAGATCCTTATTAATAGTTTAATCTTAGATATTATTAGATTACTATTTTTAGTTAGCCTCTAATAGTTTTTACCGTGGAGTTTATAAATAATCTAGGTTATTCCAATGACATTCAAGTCTGCGTATTTTTTGCGGACTTGATAAATAATTAAAAAATAATAAAATAAATAAATATCGCTGGACATTAACACACTGCGCCACCTAGTGCCACACTAAGCAAAGCTTGTGTCGTGGACACTAGATAGTTGATATACTACATATATACTATTTTGTTTGTAAATACATACTTATTATACATATAAACATCCATGACTCGGAAACAAATGTCCATGCTCATCACACAAACATTTGCTCCTACCGGAATTCGAACCCAGGACCCTAAGAACGTAAGGCAGCGTCACTACCACTACGCCAACCGACGTACTTGACTTTATTCGAAATAAATGATGAATAGATTTAGAAAGACGCCATACATCAACATTATTAAGTTCAAATTAACATAACAAACAACAACAACGCAACAATATGTTATGGGAGGCTAGCTCATTGCCATCAAGCAGGCACAAAACCAGATCACGTGGCTGCTATTGAGAATTTCCTAATAAAAATACTAAATATTACTTTGGCCGAGCTGCGAATCAAATCCAGGACCATAATTATGCTGAGAAGTCGCACTTTCCACCACTAGACTAACGAGACATTAATAATCATTATACTTTAGGATTATTTTATTAATTATGGGATTGACGTATCCGTGTGGGTCATCATCTTCATCATCATCCTATAATGTTCCCACTGCTGGGACACGGCCTCCTCTCAATGGGAGGGAATGGGCTATAATCTACCAAGCGGGCCCAGTGCGGATTGGTAGATGTCACATGTCTTCGAACTTTTTGGTTTTAGGACATGCCGGTGGGTAAAAACCCCTAATTAATAAAGAATAAAAAAAAAAATAGAGTCCGTGGCAAAATTATAACAGCCGCTCGGGTCGATCTTGCCTAGGTTAGTCAGTGGATGAGTGATCACCCTTCATACCGAGTTACCTGCGTACCTCGGAAAGCACGTTGAGCTGATTGTTTTTTCATCTTTGACAGTTGTTACAGGTAAGTGGCCCAAAAAGTTTGACAACCAGTCAATGGGCTTTTAACATAATTGGCGAAACATTTTTGAAAACCCTGAGAATGATAGAGGTTTTGATTTATATGTAATTAAATTATAGATTTCATAACATCTTTGTGGTCAAGGCGTCACAAATGTTTATCATTCTAGCAGTTTGACTGACCTTGGTTTAACTTACAATGTCAGGGGTCGCATTAAAGTAAGTTAATATGCATGCACGTTAAGGAAGGCCATTAAAGCCAAATTATATGGAAATCGATTCAGCCAATCACGAATGATTGAGTAATAAATAAACTAACATCAAAATCAATGATTCCCTCTAGATTAAGCAAAAACATAAGTAAGTAAGTATTCCTAATATTTATGTAAATAGGTAATAAGGTACGATGGGGTTGGCTTATCCGTATGGACAAAAACCCCTTTTAAAAACAAGATTTAAAAAAAAAAACTTCGAATTGGAGGTCATTGTGGGTATTTTCGAGAAACACAAAAAGTATCCCATGAGTATGAATACATTCCTAAAAGAAACCAAATAACTAATGGGATAATAAACAAGTCATATTAAATTAAAAAAAAGCGGCCAAGTGCGAGTCGGACACGCCCATGGAGGGTTCCGTAACAGCAAGTAACATATTATAAAAGTTCGTTGTAAATGAAAGGTAAATTCCGGTTTACGATTTATGACGTTTTTAAAAAAATACTTACTAGATCTCGTTCAAACTAACTTTCGTTGGTAGTTTACATAGTAATGTACATCATATATTTATTTTAGTTTTATCATTCTCTTATTTTAGAAGTTACGGGGGGGGGGGACACTTTTTAACACTTTGGAAGTGTCTCTCGCGCAAACCATTCAGTTTAGAAAGAAATGATGTTCGAAACCTCAATATCATTTTTAAAGACTTATTCGTATATATTCGTATATATTCATACCCCACACGTATGGGTTTGATGAAAAAAAAAAATAGTTTCAGTTCTATGTATGGGGAACCCCCTAAACTTATTGTTTTTTTTTCTATTTTTGTGTGAAAATCTTAATGCGGTTTACAGAATACATCTACTTACCAAGTTTCAACAGCATAGTTCTTATAGTTTCTGAAAAAAGTGGCTGTGACATACGGACGGACAGACAGACAGACAGACTTGACGAATCTATAAGGGTTCCGTTTTCGCCATTTTGCTACGGAACCCTAAAAACTGGCCAAGTGCGTGTCGGGCCACACGCAATATTGGGTTCGGTAGTACTCGTAGTAGCCCGTTATCAGAATATATTTTTATTTTGGGTTTTTGTTTTTTAATGCAAGTCTTTATCCGTTAGAAACAAGCAACTATTTCATTTTAGTCACTTTAAAGTATTATTTTCCTAAAAAGTTTATTAAATGCACTATCATCATGAATTTTTAAAAATTATTCATGCCTGCATTTATTTCTTAGGAAGGGTCCCTTCTTCTTAATATCTCGTAAATGAAACATTAAATCTAAAATAGAATTTGCAACCACGAAGTTATTAAAAGACTTATTCTATATTTTTTTTGTGTTTGCATACCTGGGTTCCTTCTCAAAGATATTGGGGGTCAAAATTCAAGTTTTTATTATATGTTTCAACTTAAAACACCTCCGCGGCCCTCGTACTATTCAGTCCATCCATCAGCCCAATGTTTCGAGTGCGTTATCTTGAGTTCTACCTGAAAACATGATTTTTCACCCCAAAAATGTTTGCGAAATGTTACTAAGTTTGATGTATGGTCGAACAAGGTAATTGATTTACACCGCACACTGGTGCGTGAAGTCATAGCTATGCACACAGACACTATTCAATTCCTAAAAGCTGGAATCGAATTCAAGTCACCCAGATTAATTCAAAGCCATGACAGGCGCTTACACCAATCAGCCATGGTAACTACATTCTTTGTATGTAAAATGTTGGACCGTTGTGTAGACTACGTATACCCAGACAATAATAAGTAGTAGCTGACATTGTTGGTTGGGTCGTACAGTGGCGGTTACCGATGTGTGAGTGAAATGTAAACTAAATAGCTTTGCCCAGTGTACAGAATGCTTGGTAGGCGGCTTCGTGATGAGGTAGTTTACATCCTGTATGCATACACCTCTACAAAAATGCAGTTTTCTAGCACTAATAGTCTCTGAGCCAAACCTTGGACGTATGGACGGACTTGACGAAACTATAAGGGTTCCTTATCAGTACTATGGAACCCGAGAAACCATCGACACGTAGGGTCATAATTTCAAGATATTTTTTTTCCTTTTATAAGGTTTCTCGTTTGTACTTTTTATTTAAAATTGTTGTTTAATGTTTTATAAAATGCTTTTTGTAGGGAATTTTTATTGTTTATATTTAATTTCTATTATTTTCTTGCGTTTTAAGATTCAGGTAGTTTAGTGTTTAATCAGCTTTTTAATCCGACAAATATCGAAATAAAAAGCAATAGTTATTTAAGTCCTAGGTACCAATCATCACTCCACTTTCCTCCTCAATATAAATAGTAATAATAAATAAATAATAAATATCGCTGGACATTTTAAACACAGCGCCAACTAGTGCCACACTAAGCAACGAGGCCTGTGTCGTAGACAGCAGATAGTAACTCGATAATAAACATCCATGACTCGGAAATAAATGTGCGTGCTCATCACACAAAAATTGCTTCTGCCAGGATTCAAACCCGGTACCCTTCACTACCACTACGCCATTCAGGTCGTCAGTGTATTATTATGTCAGTATGCATTAATCGGTTTTTTTTCAGGAATGGTGCATTATTATCTTTTCATTGGAGTGGTACCATGGGGTAAGGGAGTAACCTTTTCCTCCACACTGCGTGAGTTGAGTTCCGTCGCATACATTTCACAATATTACGGTTTCACTCCAACAAATTATAATCTACCGAATAATGATGCATGACGCATTATTTTGTAAGCAGTATGTTCAGTTGACAATATTTCGACAGTTTGCAATCTTGCTAGTTATATTACAATCTAACGACTAAAAATTTCACGAGAAAAGCGCTTCCACTAATTTTGCTAAATGCAATAAATGCTAATTTGCATTTCATTGCCCGTGAAGACCTTGATGCTGTGAAAAACCAAACGCCCGACTATAGCCTTGCGTTTGCGTCAATATGTTGACATTTAAGACTGGATTTAATTAAAAACCAATGAAAATAATCATTAACAATTTATTTAATAAAAATAACATAGCAAATGAAAATAGACGATCTGCACCAACCAAAACACATTTCGAACTGTACTAAGTTCAATTTACATTGCTCTCTTGACTAGGGTGAATCAAATTGGAGACCGACAAGGCCTAAGAAAGGGTGCCGAGTGCGCCACTCGGCACCCTTTCTTAGGCCCGGTTTCCACCAAAGCGGAGAGGACTAATCACAAGAAAGATGAGACACGCGATGCAGACTTCAATCAATGTGATTGGTTGGATCTTGCACATCTCCACTCCTATCTGCTTTGGTGGAAACCGGGCCTCAGGACGCGTCCCGCGTCTTCGTTTGTTTTACACACTGACCGCTCCGCAGCCAAATGCACCAATTTACATGGGCTTCATTCCCAATTGAATACTCGACGTTTGCTGTGAGATTTCTATGTATTAATCGCGAGAGATTTTTCGTGACATCATCAAAGATGTAGCGTTGTTTGCATGGGTTGTTGCAATTAGAAAGCCCAATGTCACAATACACGACCGGGGAGCATAACCTAGGACCCCAGTGATTGCTATCATTTGAGTCATTAGATGACTAGATCAGAAGGAAAATAACAAGACAATATTAGATAAGATTAATTGTAAAATTGTATCTCAATTAAAACGGGACTTTGGAACTGCAATGGTAGAAATAATTACTTACAGTTCATAAAAGGTGCTTTAGTTCAAAATGTTCAAGCACACCGTTATAAAAGTATACACTACAGAATAATGGGTTTGTTGTGGAATGGCTGTTGCAATTTTATCTGTCTCTGTAATCAAGATACAGGGTCAAATGCGTAGCAGGGTCATGTCTTAGTCATTTAAGAATAACGTCAAATAAGATTATGTAGCGGAATTTAAGTGTTAGGTTAGATAGATAGATAGAATACTCTATATTATGTACACCATAAAAAATATATACATACAATTTTAAACATTTTACAAGGGGTGACACAATGGGCGGTTTTATCGCTAAAAGCGATCTTTTAAAGACAACTTTTGGATGGATTTACAGGAGAAGGAGAGACAATACTGCAAGTAGCCTGTGGTGTACCATTTATATATCCTAAAATCCTAATAATATAATATAATATAAAATTTAATGTGAATGTAAGTTTGTTTGTTACGCTTTCACGCGAAAACTATTCAACCGATCATCATGAAACTTTGTTGTATTCTTGGAGGAACTTTTTATTATAAAAAAACTAACCCTCAGTCGCAGACGAAGTTGCGCGGGTCAGCTAGTATACAATAAATAAATACATACTGCACTTAAAGTACTTACGGGATTATATCCGTGATTTTCCTTAGGTTTAAATACATAAGTACTGCATATACATACCAAGTCCGACATATTACACTTATATAAATATATATATTATTTCATGAAACAAGAGCGAAAAAACTAAATTAACATACCTAATCAAAATTTTGCTCAAGGAGAGAGATACAGTTTTTTTTTATCATGCTTTTAAAAATTGGCAGAGATTAAGCACGCCTTATAGACACTGGCAAAGCTTTCCATTACCGTACTGCTTGAACTGTAAAAGGCTTATCATTGAAACTGGTGGAATGCATCGGCATCTCTAGTCTTAAGTTTTCTGATGACCTCAGATATCTATTATGTGTGTCATGAAGGAACTTGAAACGGTTTTTGAGATAAGAGGGAGTTGTAGGATTAAACATAATACTGTAAAGCTGAAACAGGATATGAGAATTCCGGCGAAGGCGTATAGGAAGCCATTTGAGCTTTGTACGAAATTCAGATATGTGATCATATTTGCGCAGGCCAAATATAAATGTTATGCAACAGTTTTGAAGTCGCTCAAGTTTATCTAGCTGTGCCTCAGTGAGATCGACATAACTGACATCAGCGTAGTCAAGAACGGGAAGTAAAAGAGATTGAGCCAGCGCAGTTTTAGTGGCTGTTGGAAGAAAGTTTCGCAATCGTCTCAGGGACTTGGCGGATGTGAATATTTTGCGACTTACTTCCTGCAGCCTGCAGAAAGATTTCTATCAATCCAAACCCCAAAGTTTTAGACCTTCTCACTTATGGGAATAGTAGTCCCATTAAATTTAACCTGGGGAAGCTGCAACCAGTTTATCTTGGAGGTCATACTTGAGCTGCCAACAACAATGACCTGAGTCTTCAACGGGTTAACCTGCAACCCATGTGCCTCACTCCACTCGCAGATTGAAACCATATCCTTTTTGATTGTATCAATCGCATCAGCCAAAGAAGATGCTGCTTGCCGGTAAATTTGCGATCGTCTGCATAAAGATGGTTAGAAGAAAGAAGTCTTGTGGAAATAGAATTTATAAAAATTGCGAAAGTAAAGGTTAGTTTTTTGTTAAGTTTGGCAGCTACTTCCAAGCGAAGTGAGCAGTGGTCACGGAACTTTGACAGACATCAATATTTTGCCATCCCAGCATGTCTTCTTCATCCATACTTATCTATTACATGTCATCTCCTCAGACACTTCCTTTCCTGTCAAATCATCGTTCAAACAGTCCATTTAGCCTTTCTTTGGTCTTCCTCTAGATTTAACTCACTGCATTTCTGCATGTCTTTTTCTGTCTATTTATACCTATATAACATTATATTAATATTTTTTTTATGAATACTTATGATATTAAATTCTTATACGAGTAAAAGGGCTGTGTCCGTAGTCCGGTTTGGAAACCAGTCCGCTCGGTTTAAGCACCTTTTAGTACAACTTTGTATAATGTTAATGATTGAGTAACTTTTTTTCTTTTTTTTTGGATAAGAAATCATCAAATGACTCCGCTGTGGGCGGAGCGGGAGGGAGTGTCAAACTTTTACTGACAAAAACCAATCCATGTTCCTTCCTCGCCCTTTATGTTCCGGGGCCACGGTATCTTTTTCGAGCGGTCCTTCCTTTCCTCCTTTTTGCTAACATATCTTTGAGACGCGCGTGGAACACGAACCCGTCGTCGACACGGCCTAAGATGGATGGACGACGGGCTAGCCCATAGCCAACCGTCCACAAGCCCGCAGCTACAATGGCCGGAGGCCACCACGTGGCCCCCGACGCCCGGTGCGTCTCCCGCAGCGAGTTTCTTATATGTCTCAGAAAGCACGTTAAACAGTTAGTCCCAGCGTTTATTTGTAGATCTTTGACAGTCGTTGCAGGGAGTCAGTGACACAAAAACTGTGACAACTAGTCTTACCAATGGGTATCGCAGTACCCAGTACTAATTGGGTTGTGCAGGTCGGGTAGGCAGTCGCTCCATGTAAAATACTAGTATTCAGCTGCATCCGGTTAGACTGGAAGCCGACCCCAACAAAAAAAAAAGCAACGCAGATGATGAAGGTGCGTTGAAGTCTTTTATAGTACAACTGCTACAAAAGACTTCAACGCACCTTCATCATCTGCGTTGTTTTTTTTTTTTTTGTTGGGGTCGGCTTCCATTCTAAGTTGATATTATAAAGTTCGCTGAAGGTGGTGAGTGACGGTCTGGTTTTATTAAGTTGCGAATCTGTTTAGAAGTTTATTTTTTGTGAAAGAATAACAAGCATACATCTATAGTCACAAACACACACGGACACATCATAAATCAGTATATTTCACCATATATCACACTTGTATACCAAATGGTATCGGATGGGAATTCATCAAATAACCCCTCCCGAAGGGAGTGGCAGAGTTTCACTGACTGACAATTATATTTAACAAATACTCAAACATGACGGTTGGGCTTTAGGAGCTGCTCAAATGTTAAGCAGCACTTAAATTTTGAGTGACGTTTCAGTATACGGGGATTAAAACCATCAATATTCCTTCTAATGCTTCAAGTAATTGCAAATGTAAAACTGCATTAGTAACAAAAAGTGTCCTTGGTATGGCTCCACGCATTTATAATAAAATTCCAAATGCCATAAAAGAATTAGATTTTACACAATTTAAGAAAAAAAAATGTTCTTCATTGGTAAATGCTATTATACTGTTGACGAATATTTAAATGACGAATTAATTTAGAATTACAAATATTGAGGTTAAACAAATTGAGACTAATTGACATTTTGGCAGTAAATTATCTTGACATGTATTATTCTGACATTGGTTTTTTTTTTTACATTTTAGTAATTCTTCATTTATATCCGATACTAATTAATAGAACTATGTACCTATTCAATTTTTTTTTTTTTTAATTTAATACCATAATGCATGATGTTCGTATATTATAGTGATAATTCTAATCCTCAGCTAATTAGCACAACATATTTGTACGCCTCCTGGCATAACATGGCGCTCTTTTCATCAAACACAAGATCTTTACTTTTTTTACCTATGTTAACAAATAAATTATGATTTGATTTGATTTGATTCTTAGCCCTTTGTTTTCCGAGACCACGGAATACGTGAACTAACCCTTTTTTTTTTTTTTTTTTTTAAGGATGGGAAATCATCAAATGACCCCCCCCACTCTGGGCGGAGCGGGAGGGAGTGTCAGACTCTTACTGACTAAAAACCATCCATGTTCCTTCCTCGCCTTTTACGTTCCGGGGCCGCGGTATCTCTTTCGAACAGGCCCGCAACCCCGGCAGGACGTGAACTAACCCTGACTCAGATAATTTTATACCGATATGCGATAGTTTGCCTCCGAGGGATCAGAACTACGTGACACGCGTTTTTACGTGCACCTTTCATTTGTATGGAAATATTAGTTCCAATTAAATTTGACAGCTCTAAATTACGTCCGTCTCTTTCTTGTTTTATTAGAAAAGTTTAGTTTGTGAACAACAGAATCGACACCAATGTGTCTCTCTGTGTCAAAACACACTCAAAAAACAGTTCCCCCGGGGTATTCAAATACACCCCGTATTTCCGCCCGGAATTACTCAAAAAGTGAATTCCAAGGAGTTGCATTGTTTTGTAACTTATGGTAATAGACATATTAAACACTAGCTTCTGCCAGCGGCTTCGCCCGCGTGAAGTTTCAAAATTGTCCCATGGGATCTTACTACCGGGATAAAAAGTATCCTATGTGTTAATCCAGGTTATAAACTGTCTGTGTGCAAAATTTCATCCAAATCCGTTCAGTAGTTTTTGCGTGAAAGAGTAACAAACATCCATACATCCATACTTACAAACTTTCGCATTTATAATATTAGTAGGATTAGCTGACCCGTGCCCACTTCGTTGGGCAACATCGCAGTTGCCATGTTTTCACTGTTTGGTTAGCGAGCCACTGCGAGCGCTCAGCGCTAGTCTCCCTATCCCTTGTTGCTGAGACGTGCCGCCTTAGATTTAAGAATTTTTCCTGATTAGAAAGACGCTGCGCACGTTCAGCGCTAGATTCTCGAGCACGGGCCTGCGATGTTCTCCAGCTTTGGTTAGCAAGCCGCTGTGAATGCTCGGAGCTAGATACCCAAGCGCGTCCTTGCGAAATATTTGGTCTATTCCTCGAGAGGCGCTGATGATTTTAAAGAGCAGACTCTTCCGTACGGCGTACTCGAGCTGCTCTTGTCTGGGATGTCTGACTGAAAAGTTGTGATTACCTTTTAGGCATGATCGACAATCGCTGAAACGGTCCACTATCCCAAAAACAGAAATAGGGTCATGGCGCCGGTTAGCGACCAGTTAGCTGGGTTGCCCATATCAGATGACGAAAAAAAAAGTGTTATCTACCCGCAAATAATCTAGTAAATATAATTTGGGTACAAAACATAAAATAAAATACATGCATACAAAAATATTTATAAAACGCTGAAAAACTGAAAATATAGCGAAAACGTCGGTTTACGACCATTTTTATTAGTTTATGACTACCAGTGAGCTGGTTGGCGACCACTACCTTATAGCACTCACGAATAATGTAGCTTTCTACCAGTGAAACAAGTTTTAATATTGGTTCATTACTTCCGGAGATTACCCCCTACATACAAACTTACAAACAATTTTACCTCTTTATATATAATATTAGTATAGATTAAACTGTTTTAAGATTTCACGGTTTAAAACTAAAGTTAAAATGACTAAACGACAATTTAATCACTACATGCTATAAAACAAAGTCCGCCGCCGTGGCTCTCTGTTCCCTATGTAAGGGTGCTTACATAAAGAAACAGGTTTCCGGTACAGACAAATCTGTACGGGTCGGTACCGACCGGCGCAGGTATAATATCCATACTAATATTATAAAGCAGAAGAGTTTGTTTATTTGTTTGGTTGAACGCGCTAATCTCAGGAACTACCGGCTCGAATTGAAAAATTCTTTTTGTGTTGGATAGTCCATTTATCGAGGAAGGCTATAGGTTATATAACATCACGCTATGACCAATAGGAGCGGATCAGCAATAAGAAATGTTGCAAAAAACGGGCGAAATTTTATTCCCTTTGTGAGCTCTTGCTCTCTTTAAGTGACGCAGACGAAGTTGTGTGGGTCAGCTAGTTTCAATATATTCTATTCACTCACTTATAAAGAAACAGGTTGCAACTTGTCGGTGCCGACTACCTGGACCGAGCCATACGGGTTTAGCATTTACTGGTGTCACTAAGGACAGATTCACCTATTTCTTTATGCGAGTCAACATTGTACCGATCGGTACCGACCCGTACAGATTTGTCTGTACCGGAAACCTGTTTCTTTAAGTAAGCACCCTATGCTTAGATCTTTAAAACTACGCAACGTATATTGATGCGGGTGTTTTTAATAGAGTAATTTGAGAGGAAGGTTGATGCGGGCGAAGCTGCGGGCATTAGCTAGCTAGTAACAAATAAATAATGACTTATGATTATCACAGAAGATATCCCGTAAGTGTCGTATTAAGTTTGTATTGTATTGTATTGTCACAACGGGCTGGTGTCTGCAACTTCGACAAAGCGCGTATTTTGCGTAGGTATAGGCTATAATCCACCACGCGGGTCCAGTGCGGTTTGGTAGATGTCACATGTCTTCGAATTTTTGGTTCTAGGACATGCCGGTTTCCTCACGATGTTTTCCTTCACCGTTTTGGGAGCAGTGGTGATGAAATAAATTACACAAATTAATGCGCCTGTCTGGGTTCGAACCCACAACTTACGCTTCATAAGTCGGGGCCGCCACCACCGCTGCATTTTAAGTTCATACATAAAGGGTGTAAAACACCTCTTCACGAAGCCGAAAGGCACTTGTTCTCCCCATCATTGCGATCATTTTTTTGTTCGACACCACACCTGGGAACCTTCTAGTTACGGAGATATGGGGGGTCATAGTTACAACCTGTATATTAAACATGTTATCTATTCTCCTCAGAATCGGATTACAAACGAATGCCGTCCAAGTACGTGATGGATCCGTTTGAGGAGTGTCACAAGGACCCCGACGGAATCTACTGCTTCGGGGAGTACGCGCTGGTGTCCGACACGCCCAGCCCACTGCTGGACATGATACGCGTAAGACAGCTACTTCTTTTTTGACGTGTCAATATTTTTCTATTTGTCATCTGGAAGCGTGCAGTACCAGTTGTCTATTTAAAGAAATATGTTCAAAACCAAATGGTTCTTTGATCTTATTACGTGGTTTTCTGTATTTACATAGATTAGTTGCATAATAATAAAAAGTATTTATTTCACAAAAACGTGGTACTTTGTACCGTGTACATTGTTTGAAAATAACAATTTCATTATGATACATAGTCCACTCTTTCTTTTAAACTAGGACTAGCCTGTATCTTAAAAATAAGACCGACTCCAAAAAGACACAAAACAGTGTAAAATAACTTTAGCTTCAATAAACGGTGACAAAAAACTAAATAAATCAATCAAACAAAGGTCACCGAGTTCTGAAACTTTAACGGTTTTATTTTTAAGATGCAGATTTTTCAGTTTTTAGTGGTTCATTTGTTCTTACCCCTTCACAGCGTAGCGGCGTGATGTTATGTTATGAACTGGTGACAACAATAGATAGACATGAGATTTCAGCGATCCCAGTCCATTTGCTATCATTCATTTAGGAGTTCCGTTACCTATCCTTCGTCAGATACTCACCAAATTGAAATGGGATCACTTTAAAAAAGTACTCTTCCAAAAACTACCCAAATCACATCAAGAGTGCCTATAAAATTTGAAGAGTTCTCTCAATTTCTCCAGGATCCCATCATTAGATCCCAACTTGATGATTATGGAAAGGATACCCTTTCAAACAAATAAAGAATAATTCAAATCGCTCCAGCCATCTTCGAGTAATCGGGGAACATACCAAAAATAAAAAATAAATAAAAAGGTTCCGACGAATTGAGAACCTCCTCCTTTTTGAAGTCGTTTAAAAAGATAGGGTTCAGCCTAATAGATTCTGTTAATATTGACAACCAGAACAAGTGCAGGCAGTGTCAATGATTTGTACTAACAGTTGTACAGAAATATTACATAAATAATAACAAAAACTAATCCCAAGTTACAAAAGGAGTGTGAATAAATAAATAAATAAATAAATATCGCTAGACATTAACACACAGCGCCACCTAGTGCCACACTAAGCAAAGCTTGTGTTGTGGACACTAGATAGTTGATATACTACATATATATCTTTTTTGTTTGTAAATACATACTTATTATACATATAAACATCCATTACTCGGAAACAAATGTCCATGTTCATCACACAAACATTTGCTCCTACCGGGATTCGAACCCAGGACCCTAAGAACGTAAGGCAGCTTCACTACCACTACGCCATTCGGATCGTCAATAATATAAATATAATATTATTAGAATATTAATATAATGCTTTATTTAAGTTAATTATTGTGTAAATTGTACACCGCAAATTATACTCGTTTGCATTATGCACATTTTGAAAACACGAGATCAAGGACAATGGAATTAAGTTCAGTTTTGATTAATTAATTACATCTTAATCTAAACAAGTTTTGATATTAAATACATGGTAAAAACCAGAATTGGGAAATGCGTCATAGCCGACATCTATCTACATATAAGTCGCAGTCATAACTTCAAATGAGTTGAAACTACTTTTGACCGCTTAAAATGATGAAGTACTTAAAAAAACCATTAGTAACTTTTAAGGGATAAGTTGCTTTTTGTAATCTAAACAATCTATCAAGCATATTCATATTCATTTATTTGCGTTCCACAAGCTATTTAAAACATGGTGTTAACAAAAAGGCTTAGAGCTAAGAGCCGTTGTAGACCCTCTCAGGGCACAGTAAAATCTAATTCTTACATGCTAAAAATTAAAATATACAACGAACCGAATATTTAGATAAACAAAACAAGAAAAAAGAAAGAAATAAAAATGACAAAATACTTAAACTTAGAAGTTAAAATGACAATCGTACACAGTAACACAGTCAAAAATCAAAATTAAATTATACATGAAAACAAAGGAAAAATAAAGGGTGTGAAACACATCTTAACGTAGTCGAAAGAACATCAACAGTCGTGTTCAGGAGAACAAAAAAATTAAAATAAAAAATGAACGGATGTCCTCATCATTGCGATCATTTTTATTTTTTTTAAGTTTTGATATTAAATGCATGGTAAATGATAAATGATATTTATTTTGCAAATTGGTTTTCACAAACACATTTACACGTCCTTATTTTTAAACTAGATGGGGCCGGTGTTTCGTACCTGACTACTCTGAGAAGAAACAGCCGAAACAAACTCAGAGGTCATAGTCTCTTTTAAAGTCCAAACAATCTTGTTCAACTTACATGAGAACTATGCAGATTAGTGTCTGAGATGGTCTTTTGAAGAAAGAACCATACAGATTTGAGTGAATTTGAGTTCCCAGTTCTGATAAAAACCAGAATTGGGAAATGCGTCATAACTGAGATCTATCAACATATAAGTCGCAGTCATAACTTCAAATGAGTTGGAATTACTTGAAAGTCACTTGTTCAGAAGATCAAAAAATTCTAAATAAAAAAGATTTTTTTTTGGTCTACACCGTACCTGGGAACCCTATAGTTACGGAGATATTGAGGCTCAAAGTTTATTTATTTATTTAACAATTTATACAAAAAAGAAGAGGTTTGTCTTCTTATTACAAGAAAGAAGAAAGGAACCGAAAATAGTACAAAGGTGATGCTTATTTCTAATGAAATCTCTTCCAGGTTATCTGCGACAGGATACTATATAAAAAGATGTAGACATAGTGTGTAAAAGAAGGAGAGAAAATGGAATACATAAAACAGATTAAATATCTTAAATATTATACAAAATTAGAATACAAACATAATCATACATACAAAAAAAAAACAAAAAAAAAACAAATATTCTTAATTTTTGCTAAATTTTCTTTTTATTACAAGTTTTTATTGTAAGATACGACCATTGTATTATTCAATCCATCCATCAGGACAATGTTTCGAGTGCGTAACTTTGATTTCTACTACAGAACATGATGTTGAAACTAAAAGTCGTTTCCCAGCACTATTTTTTGGGTAAAATTACTTAGTTTGATGTACAGAATGGTTTTGCGAAGAGCGCAGGCTCCTATTATGGTTGGCACAAATGTATTGAAAGTAGGGAGCAAGGTAACTAGGGGAAGTGGGAGAGACAAGAAAATAAAACAAGGTGGTTAACGCCCTTTGTTCCCTGCGCTGACGAATGGGCAACCACTTAAGGAGAGACCGATGCTCAGAGATATGATCGTAATATAATGATTTTTATTAAAAAAAAAACCTTATTTTTGAATAGATTTTCAACCGTTTAAAAGTCTTAAAAAGTGCCTCCACCTAAGAGCATTTCTCCGTAATTTATTTTATCAGCACTGTTCTCAAAACTGTGAAGAACAACATCGTGAGGAAACCGACATGTCCGTAGGCCAAAAAAAAATCGGAGACATTTATCGCACAAGGCCGCCGAGTGTCCCAGCAGTGGGAACATTATAGTCTGATTATGCTATCATTAGCTATAAAAGGCGTTGAACGGGCGCGGGCACGTGGGACGTGAAAAACCTCGCAGTATCCTTAGAAGACAAGGATATTGCGAGTTTTAGCGGAGGACGACGTAACGGGAATGACTGAAACCAGTTAAAACTGCTTATGATGTATTAAAAATGTTGACTGTAACATTCATACTTCGACCATGAAATCAAGTTTGACGCAACATCGGCGATTATTAACTAATAGCAAAATGTTATTATTATTATGTAAGATAAATACGCTGTCCTAGATATGTTAACATTGAATAAATAAGTTTACATCATCAAGGCGTATCGTATCGAACGTGATACCCATTATAAAAACCGGCCATCCGAAAGAACCGGCCCGCCTGTAATAATATGCACATTCAGAATCATGCTGAGTGCAACTTTTTATTTTTTGTCTTTTATTACAATGTTAATGTTGTTGTGTTATTTTTTTGTTGTTGTCTAAATGTTTGTGTTTGTCTTAATGCGTTGTTTATTAAATATATGTATTATAAAACTAAAGAAGACGGGTATTTATCGCGAATTTACATTTAATTTAATCCCGACGTTTCGACCGGATTGCACCAGCCGTGGTCGCGGGGAGACAAAAAATAAAAACATAAAACAAAAAAATAAATAAAAAAAAAAATATGTATGTTTAATAGATATTGTACGCACATCATGACCTTGCGACGAATAAATATTTTTTTTACCTTTCATAAAAAAATATGGGGATTCTGCCGTTTGGCGTTTGGGAAATTATGTTTTAGTAGGTATACCGGGTCAGACCGGGGAACCCCACATAGCCCTCTCATCCCCCGATGGGAGGGTATGAGTAATGCATTTTTATCCCAGCGACAAAAAAAAAAGGTTAAAACTTTGACCTACTAAATTATATAGAAAAAAAATGAAAACTGATGATACTAAATTTTTGGCTTATTTGATTTCGCGTAAAAATTGTTATTCCAACTGAAATATTATTTGACTAAATAAAAAATGTTAAAAGTTAGTTAGTTGCTAAACAAGGTATAGTTTAAACGTTCATTTCCCAAACATTAGGTTTGCGTTAAAATTTTTTGTGAATAGATTTTTTGCCAAGTAATAATTTGGCAAATGAACTTACGCGAAAATTTTTTCGGGGAGTGAAAATTTGTCAAATTCAAAGGTCTTTTGAAAATAATATTGAAGATTTTGTTAATATAATTTTTTATACTAAGTAGGTATGTATTTACAAACAAAAAGTAAGTATTATGTAGTTTATCAACTATCTGGTGTCCACGACACAAGCCTAGCTTAGTGTAGCAGTAGATGGCGCTATGTGTAATGTCCAGCGATATTTATTTATTTATTTTCATTGAATGTAGAGGAACCGATTACAAAAATTCTTTCATTAATGGAAAACATTTTCGTGGGACAATTCTGACCAACAATAATGAAGCGGACACAGCGCTAGTTATGTATAAGCTCAATAGGTATAAAGGGTGTAAAACACCTCTTCACGAAGCCGAAAGGCACTTGTAAACAAAAAAATAATCGCAATGATGGGGATCATTGCGATTATTTTTTTGTTTCACACCATACCTGGGAATCTTCTAGTTACGGAGATATGGGGGGTCAAAGTTACAACTTTTTGCCAAGTTTTTTTTGTATGATTTTGGCTTCTAACCCCTCCACGACCCCCGTACTATTCAATCCATCCATCAGCACAATGTTTTAAGTGCGTTACATTGAGTTTTACCACAAAACATGATTTATAACCTCAAAAAAAAAGTTGTTTCCCAGCAATAATTTTTGCGTAAAGTTACTTAGTTTGATGTACAGAATGCTTGATTAACGGCTTTGTGATGAGGTGGTTTACACCCTGTATTTGATATAATTTATGAGGTATTAGCTGACCCACGGAACTTCGTCTGCGTCATATAAAAGAGATTGTTTGATCGATTTAGTTTTTTATCACCGACTTCTGAAGTTAAAGTTATTTTTAATGTTTTTGTGTGAAGTCGGTTTTTTTTTGCAACAGATTTTTTTTTTTTTTCACTTTTTAGTAGTTCATAATTATGTGCTTACCCTTTCACAGCGTTTCTGTCGTTTTGTCTATACAATTTGCAGAGATCCCTCTATCTTACCAGGGTCTCATCATCAGTATCCTGACTTAATAATTATAGGACTACCTACTACCTACCTACCCTTACAAAAAAAATAAATAAAATCAAAATCAGTCCAGCCATCTTCGAGTAATCGGGGAACATTGAATTGAGAACCTCCTCCTTTTTGAAGTCGGTTAATAACGACGTTATGGTAGGTGACTCAAATATCCGGGTAGCCTCTAGAAGATTTGGCCGGGTATCGTAAATTTTCTCCTAAGAATTGAAGAATTTCGTTACTTTGTCATGGATCCCATAATCAGAACCTAACCAAACACTCATTAAACTACGCTTACAGTACACCCTTTCCAAATAAAATGAAAACAGTACATGTCTCGGTAATAGATTTATCCCCAATAAATGGAACTTAACGCACCTAACTGTCGAAATCTGGGAGTATTGTACACATCTGCGTACCCCTCAGACCATACAGGCGTGATGTTCTGTCATGATGTTGTATAAACAATAAAGATCCAAGCTATTGCAGCAATCACTGCAGATTTGTCGTCTAATTTTGAAGAGTTCCATTCAAATCTCCGAAGATCAGCATCAGCTCTTAACCAGACTAAATGGAAAGCACCAGCTTTCAAATAAAAAAATAATCATCTAAATCGGTTCACGCAGTCGAAAGTTATAAGGTAACAAACACAAAATAAATAAATATTCCTCGTTTTTGCAACATTTTTCATTCCTGCTCCGCTCCTTATGGCCGTAGCCTGATATTATATAGCCTAAAGCCTTCCTCGATAAATGGACTATTCAGCACAAGAGATTTTTTTCAATTTGAACCACTAGTTCATGAGATTAGCGCGTTCAACCAAACAAACAAACTCTTCTTATAATATTATATTCTGCTTTGTAATATTACTAGCTAACCCACGCAACTTCATCTGCGTCACATAAGAGAGAAAAACGAAAGGAAAAAAAAATCCCCGTTCTTGCAACATTTTTCATTCCTGCTCCGCTCCTAATGGTCGCAGCGTGATGTTAAATAGCCTAAAGCCTTCCTGGATAAAAGCACTATCCACCACAAAAATATTTTTTCAATTTGAACCAGTACTTCCTGAGATTAGCGCGTTCAACCAAACAAACAAACTCTTCTGCTTTATAATATTATAGTATAGATATAAATTAGTATAGATTTCCTGACGCGCGAAGTCAGATCAATCAAATTATTATGTAAATTATTGACATTCAGTGGTTGTGGCGGTCAAACTGGTGGAGTTCGTGGCCTTCGTGGACTTCGGACCGGACTGCGGAAACCTGATTTTGACAGATAAACATTTGTTTACAAATTAATATTATTATTTTTTCTTCTGCCCAAAGACTAAGACCGGTTGGTTTAGTTTTGTGACTGTCTTCTTACCACTTAAATCATATTTCCACGTCAAGTTTTTTTATAAAAGCTCTATGAAGGCTATGTAGTGATTCATTTTATTAATTGTCTTAAAATTATAAATTCGACGTTGTGTTTTTTATTTATTTTAATTCAAAATGTCCTCGAGACATTGTAAATTAGATCACAAAAAGTCTTGTTAACTTATTAAAAATATGTTGTAGAAAAAAGATATCGATTATATCATTATACATAGAAGCTATGAAACGGTCCTGATCTTTATTTTCAAAAGAGATGCCCCAAAATATATGGAGTCGCAGCCTGGTGCGCTAAACTCGAAAATGAGGAAATACACGTAACACAGTTCTCAACTTCGGTTTTAAAGAAATTTATTTCTCATAAGAACATACAGTCCGCTTATAATGTAATAGATACAAAGTAATAAGTATGATTATACAGTACAATACGATTTCCTCCAGAGTATTAGAAGTTACAATGTACATACATATTCCTTCAGCTTACTTTTAAATATGTTCACGTTATTGCACTCTTTACTATCGTCCGGTAATCCATTGAACAGGTTAACTCCTTCAAACAATATGGTCTTTCTATCGTAATTAGTGCGTATACGCTGATGATTTCAAGTTTGTTTTTATATCTGTTCCCCAGGTTATGTGACATAGTTTTTTTCTTTAGTTGTATGTTAGTACTTATGTATTTATACTTACGTTTTTGACTGTTATAATCCGAAATTTTAACATTCGTTCTTTCCAAACAACTGCATAGCCATTACGTGGAGACTTAGCATACCTTATAACTTGTAATTTGTAATAGGTATTTAAAGCTTTTCTGTAGATTTTTGTCTTTTCAATCTTTATTTACTTTTGTTATGTCAGATAATAACAATGACAAGCCTAGTTTTGTTTTTAATGTATTGCTGGAGCTAGGAGCTACGTTCTCCGAACCACATTATTCTTCTATGTTCTAGAACAATCTAAAAACTTATAATCGCGAGATGACGGCAAGCCGTTCGAGGAAAATGTAACGTTACTGTCACAATCTACTCAATCACTTTAACTTCGCTTTGTTTGTTTGTAAAATACAAGAATACCTCATCTCAGCCCACGTAACTAGATTGAAGTCAAGAGCAGGCCCATTTAATATTAAAAACCGGCCAAGTGCAAGTCGGACTCGCGCACGAAGGGTTCCGTATGATTATCTATACAACATTACACAAAACGGCAAAAAAATTACGTTTGTTGTATGGGAACCCCCCTAAAATATGCATTTTTTTTTAATTCAGCTATTATTTTGAAAGTGAATATACAACTAAATATACTTACTGTGAATATTTCAAGCTTCCAATTGTTACCGTTATTAATATCGAGCAAAAACGGCATAAAAAGATGAACAGTATATTTAAACCGTTTTATGACGACAGGCTGAGCCGACGGCGCGTTCATGTTCCACGCGCGCCTCAAAGAGATATCAGGAGAAAGGAAAGGGTCCACAAGGTTCGATGTCTGCCGGGGCTGCGGGACTGTTCGAAAGAGATACCGTGGCCCGGAACATAAACGGCGAGGAAGGAACATGGATGGGTTTTAGGCAGTAAAAGTCTAAGACTCCCTGAGCGGGAGGAGTCATTTAGGTAGTGATTTCCCATCCGAAAAAAAAGGCAGGTTTAAAGGTCTTATCAATAAACATTAGACGTCCCCAAAAACGATAAAGATGCTGTAAGCTTTTGAGGACCTCTTACAACTGCCTTCTGTTTCCGTCGTCAAACCTTCGATGAAAGTCATACTCCAGTTAGGTTTAAAGTTCTTATCAAATTGCGTGAAATGAGCCCAAACACTATAGTACTCTAGTCCCGAGACCCCATGGAGCCCTTTCGTTTCCATCATCAAAAACTTAATCAAACACTAACAAAAACTAAAAGTATGTATAAAACTATTTCAAAAAATCAACTTACCTATTTACTAAAAGTGAAAACTGGCTGGGAATTGAACTTGCGAACCCGGATTATTATTTTTGAAATCTAACCGCATTGAAAAAGACGAAATCGATCAACAAAAAGAGAACACTTTAGCACAGGCTCGAACTCGGAATCTACTGTTTACAGGGGGTCGCCGGTCGCCGACACCAACGGGTTACCAATTATGGGAACAATGGACCTTAAATAGCTGTTGGTTCTAACGATATTTCCGATGACAGTTCATGATAGTCCTTAGTTATCAAACAGTTGAAACTGTGTTTTTTTTTCCGCCGGGCTAAGGCCGGGCTAGACAAAATCTGTGGTAGCTCGACTAATATACATAATATCGATAAGATTTAGATTAGGTACTGGAGTTCTGTATGGACCCATGGAGAAAGTTGTTCAGTTTGATGGTCTGTAGCACACCCGTTCCTATGACTATACCCTTTCTGTTACACGTTAAATTGTATAAGATTGTAGCGGGACTGTTTGAAAGAGATACCGTTGCCCCGGAACCTAAAGGGCGAGGAAGGAACATGAGTACCCACTCATGTGTGTGTGTGTTTAGTCAGTAAAAGTCTGACACTCCCTCCCGCTCCACCCTGAGTAGGAGGAGTCATTCGATGGTAAGATTAATATACTTTTTAATTTTCAGGAATATTCAGATCACAATACGACCCATTTCAACCATACAAAAATATTCCGAGGCATCTGTGTCACGCAGAGTTGCACAAAATATAATCTGACAAATGCGAACATGTCGACGGTCCTGGAAGCATGCGTCAACGAGACAATTTACGACAAGTACCAACTGAAGACCAGAATAACACCCAGGTACTTTTAATTGTACACCATCTCAACATTAATTATGTAACCAAGACTTTCTAACAATAATTTTATTTAAAAGAGTATCCATGGAGTTTCTTGCCCGTTCTTCTCCATAGAGATCTACGCTAGGGAATGGCCAACTACAGTACTTTCACAGTTTTTATCTTGTGACTGGGACTGTAGCTACATGTAATATTCAACTTTGTTTCGACAATTCAAAAGTGCCTATAACTGACCTGCTTAAAATGAATGCTTTGATTTTGATTGATTTTTATTTTGATTGTGTTAAAGGGTCAGGTAGGCAGTCACTCTATGTAAAATACTGGTATTCAGCTGCATTTGGTTTGCTTTATAAATCTTTGTTTGTGCTCTCCATCTGGTAGAATTTACCATGCTGAACCAGTTGACGTCATTACGTCAAAGCCAGCTACTGCTGAAAACCAGCACTGTGCTACTGTTTCGAATGTTGTCAGAGCATTATACTGAGCAAATCAAATCAAATTATACAACATAATTTCTTTAAGCCACATCTTACGTTAATGATTACATATTTAACCATGAACAAGAACCGATTGATCGACGTGGATTCCTATTACATGACTGGCAAAATATGTTTTCACTTCTCATGCTCTAAAAGTACGCCGTAATAGCCCTACGAAGCGGGATTAAAGTGACCGTTTATTCCCTAGGGAGTAAAAAGTAATTTAAAAATAGAACGTTCTTTTACTCTGAAACATGGTCACAAAAGAGACTCATCAAAGGCTTTATTTAAATTTCGAATTGGCATGCAAATAGAAAGCGGTTTATTGAAAAAAAAAAACAAATGAACTCTTCAACGCGAGAAAAATGTATGGTTGTTTGTGTGCATCCTTAATTTTGAAAAGTATGTGCAATGCCTCTGTTGCTTGCCGCTGCAGTAATGTAAGGAAATACTATTTATCTGTGGAGTGTGGACCATCTTCATTGCGAAAATGTTGAGAGTTTGTGTTGTGTTTTAAATTGTTAATCTGTGACTGACCTGATAGAAGAAAAAACTGACCGCTCAGTTCAGAATTTTTGTCGAGTGTAAATTTGTTCGGTTTTAAATGACTATTTTTCTCGCACTCGAAGTGAAAAGAACAGTTTGCACCTCGAGACTAAACGCCAATCTAATATACCCTCGCTTTAATTGCCTCCCTCGCAAGCTCGGGAGGCAAACCACCTCGGGTATATAATGGCTTCGTTTATTCCCTCGTTATAAAATATACTATTACTTAGTGTTTTTGTGATGTTGAACTGAAAATGAGTTTTCTTTCTTTCTTTTCAGGCACTTTTGTAATCAGCCCCCAAAAGACATGCAACCAGAGACATTGGAAAAGGTGGTTGCCGCCGTTATCGGTCTGATATTACTAGTCAACCTCATCGGATCCCTTTATGAACCTTTTAATGGGGAGAGGACAGATGCTGGTAAGGATTTTTTTTAACCAATTGAATTACTTTGGTACTCCATCCATAAACAGTTCTGTTATTTTTATTTATTAATAGATCAACTCAAAAGGCCATGTTAAGGGTTAAATTGAAAATGTACTTACATTTAAAACTTAAACAAAATGTTTAAGAAAAAGTTGTTTGTTAATAGAAAATTCATTATCTTGTCTCAACTTCATTTAGTTGATTTATTTTTCTTTTTTTTATGCCAGTTACAAAATTTCTTCGATGTTTCTTCATACGTAAAAATTGGAGGAAGCTTACGGCTCCCGTTGCTGAAACTTCAGACCCTCGACTCAAACGATTGAAGTCGCTACACGGTATCAGGTGAGTTTAACTTTGGAGGCTCACCGCCCCTAAAATCAAAAAGTTCACCGATTTTAGCTAGCTGATTAGCTCTCCTAGCTTTATACTACTTTATCTATTTACAAACAAAAACTATTTATGTATTTCAACTATCTGGTGTCCACGACACAAGCCTCGTTACGTGTGGCACTAGGTGGTGCTGTGTGTAATGTCCATGTATTTATACTTACCGTAATTTAAAATCGTTCGTCTGCAATTATATAAAAGGAGATTGCTAGAAACAAAATGACTTGTTTCAATTGGAAGACGAGTTTTATCAGCCAACCAACCATTAGTATTTATTTTCAGATTAATATCAATTTGGTTCGTAATCATGGCACACTCAATCATCGCTTGTGTGGCGTTGATAGCTAACCCGGAATATGTGGAACAGGTGCGTAATTTTTTTTTAATAAGTTGCTGATGAATTCGGCTATTGCTGTCGATTCTGTTGTGCACACACTAAACTTAATTGAGGCTAAACCGAGGTAAAATTTACCTTTTTCTTTAATAGGGTAGACGATAAAAAAAATCTAGTTAGTCTGTCAGTTAGGAACGGTCGAACAAGCTATTTGGTTTACATTTTACAATGTAATTTACTGTAAACCATAGAAATAATAAAGAAGGAGATATGGCGTGGAGTTCAAAATATATAGAAAACCGATGAAGCCACAGTTGCCCCTCCATAACGCTAATATTGCACACACAGTTCTGTCAAAACAATACTACGAACAAATGCACACACGCGCCATCGATAACTCTGTCATTTAAATATAAACCTTATTTGTTAAACCACAGCGTACTTTTTCCGTATAATTTACTCACACTAAAACAATTATCATTGTGTGTTGTCGGGACACGGGGGCGGATACGACACAGTGTTTGACTAAATCGAAGAGTTATCGATAAATATATCGATAATTTTTATAAAGCTTTTGGAAATAAAGTAAATAAAAATAATATGAAACCTACAAACATTATTCAAAGAATAAACATATTTTAAAAACAATTAAAAATGAAATGACACAGTTACACGTAGTTCTAAATCAAAATCAAAGCATTCATTTCAATTAGGCCAGTTACAGGCACCTCTGAATTGTCAAAAACAAAAAGAAAAGTAAGCATAGAACCACATCGGCCTTCCAACCGGATCACAAGAGTTAATAAATTGAATAAAAATCTGAAATAGTAATATAACAATTCGCAGTCCACTTTCTTGTCGACAGACTTTGTCAAACCTCCACGAGCACAGCACTAGCTCGCGCTCAAATACGGCGGACCGGAGCAGCGGACGCACCATGTGACATGACGGCTTAATGATGTTTCGTTATGTCAGGTGTACATTGCTTGTTCAGTCACTCAGTGACAGACTAAGGTGGTTGTAAAAGAGCAATGTATTTAATGCAAACATAATACAGTCGGAGTAATATAAGAAAACATAAATAAAGTAGTACAAGTCAGATATATTTTAGAGATTATGGTTTTTCGTGATTTTTAAGACAAATATTGTAAAATACTTGTACTACCTTGTGCTAACTGATGCCATGACTTCTAAAGTTTTTGTCTTGGCTTCTATTTTTGCACGAAACCACCGAACAAGACGGCATAATCGTTTTTTTTACGAACGCGGTTGACAACACACTAACTCGCTGTTACGGCCATTTTTTCAATAGTCTGCGCGACGCGCTCATGTCCACGTGGTCACAGACACGCCCCCTTGCCACTTCTCCTGTTTTTAATATTTCTGTGCTGTAAACCAAATAGCTTGTTCGACCGTACATTATCAATAGTACATTGTTATTCCAGGGGTGAAAGTAACTTATTTAGTCCCGAGACGGAGTTTGGCGACCAAGCGTAGCGCGGGCGCTAATAGCTCGAGGGACTAAATAAGTCTTTAACCCGAGGTAGACAACAGTGTCTATCTCGGGTTCAAGACTTATTTAGTACACAGGCTTTTCATATTTAACAACCATCCGCAAATGGTGTTGTTTGCTGATGATACTTCTTTAATATTTAGGATAAACAGACGTGCCACAAATCTTGACGACGTAAATTTCGCCCTACTGCAGGTTCATAATTGGTTTACCGCTAATAATTTAGTACTAAATGGGAATAAAACTAAGTGCATAAGATTTGCTTTACCAAATGTCAAAAGTAGTGATTGTGACATAGTATTGAATCAAGAGAAACTTGAATTTGTCAATAAAACGGTTTTCTTGGGAATTACGCTCGACCACAGGCTACAATGGGGTCCTCATTTAACATCTCTTGTAGGCCGGCTGAGCTCAGCAGCGTATGCTGTTAGAAAAATCCGTCAATTTACTGATGTTGATACGGCGAGGATAGTCTATTTTAGTTATTTTCATAGTATTATGTCATACGGTATTTTACTATGGGGACGGGCTGCAGACATCGAGTCTATTTTTATTCTGCAGAAAAGAGCCATAAGAGCCATATATGAATTACGTAGACGCGATTCTCTAAGAGAACTGTTTAAGGAAATTAATATCATGACAGTACCTTGTCAATACATCTATGAAAACATCATATATGTTAGGAAAAATCTGCATTTATTCAGTAAAAGAGGTGACAGACACCACTATAATACTAGAAATAGGGACCAACTAGTTCAGCCAGGTTTCAGGCTTGCTAAAGTAGATTCATCTTTCATGGGGTACTGTTTAAAATGTTACAATAAAATACCTCCCCACATTTTACAACTGAGTGAGACGAAATTTAAATCTTGTGTAAAACGCACACTATGTAGGCAAGCATATTATAAGCTGGGAGATTACATTGAGGATAAAAATGCTTGGCTAAATGCTGGTCCTGCTCCGCAACCATAGGTGCAAACTTATTGGACAATATTATTGTGGTAGCTGCAGAAGATTGTAAAAATATTCTTGCATTGTATAGACTCCATCTCTTAGTATTGTATAATTGCATAGCACATGTGTGAGTACCATGTACTGTAAAGCTACCATTTGCATTTAGTTATCTTTCATTGACTTGAATATGCCTTGGTGGCTGAGAGAATGTCATGCTCGCTCAAATGTCTTGCTGATGGTGGCGGGTGGGTCGGGTCATTTAGTTCCCTTCAATATGGTTGAATTGAATAACGCTGATCCATGCGTCATGTTCGTGAACGGGCGCTGTCAGTCGGGACTGGTCATCTCTTAGCTGCCATGGATCATTTGAATTGCTTTATTTTATAAATTGTTGATTTATTTCTTTTTTTACTCTGGACGCTCTTATTGTGCACGTCTTTCTACATCGTTCTCACATATATGTATAATCTCAACATGAAAGATGTAACCAAGATTTTGTAACAACATTTTTGATTGAAAAGAGTGTCCATGGAGTTTCTTGCCCGTTCTTCTCCATAGAGATCTACGCTAGGGAATGGGTAACTACGGTACATTCTCAAGTTATTATGCCTTGTGTCTGTGACTGTAGCCTTTTTTTTTCGTTTTATCGACATTCAAAAGTGCCGTAATGGTCTAATTGAAATAAATGATTTGAGTTTGAGTTTGAGTTTGAATACAAGGAAACAAAAATACGAAATCACTCGAAAAAAAAATGAAGATCGGATTGCCGCTTTTCCGCCAATTTTGTTTTTTTTTCTGTGGCCGGCTAATCAGCCATCATTTTCACTATCGTCACTGAAAAAATTGTAAATATTTTGCCCAAATCTTTGTTATTTTAAAGAAATATTTGTAACTTAATTATTACTAAGTTATTTAAACAAATTATATTCTTTAATTAATACTGAATTTTATGTTATTTCAATTTTACATCGCACTGTAATTTACAGGCTGTATAGAAGACGGAACATGGTTCAATAGAAATGTGAAAAAATAGAACTAGTTTTTTTTTTTAATACTGTAGCTGTCAATTAAAAGCGATTCTCCCTAGGGCTGAAAATTATTACTTTCGGCCCGCTCCTCAAGCAAATTCAGACCTGCTTTCCGAGTATGAGTAAGGAAAAAATATTTTACCCGTATTTTTTCTTTTGTTATGTAAACCAAAATTGACGACGATACAACGCTTTTAAAATTCTCAATACGTCTCGCCTTGGTATAAATTTGAGTGAGTTCTGACGTCACGAGACCCATATTAAAAAAAAAAAAAAAACAAAAAACTTATGTACTCATTATTTTCCAACACTAACTGACGGACTCCACAAATTTGCATTTTTTTGCGTGAATGAGGAACAAACATCAATCCTCACAAAATCTCACGGTTATTATAGAAGTCAGATAAGATGTGCTCTTAATTGTCCTATTATGACATAACATTGGTAGAACCTATTCTATTCTATTTTAGCATTACCAGTGTTTCAAGGCCTAGACAAAATGGCAATGGCTTTCAAATTGTTTCGTATTTTAAAAATGTCTAAAAGCTTATCTTTTCGATAGCTAAGAGTGGTTTAAGACTAGCGTATGTTGCATATTCTATCATTTGGACAGCTTACACGCTTAAAAAAATCGAACGCGCGTACACGCGCTTCAGCTGTACGCGCGTATTTTGCGTGAGGCAAGCGGGCGCGCCCTTAGTCGATCGGATACATTATATTTATCATTCCTTTATCGTGAAGAATGTCACATTAGCCACGCCATTTTTTACAAACGTGTAAATGCATATAACTTAGACACTTGAAATTGTGGTCTCAATCAAAAACTTGAAAGTCCAGTTGTACTTGTATTTTTTCAGATGTACCACTTCGAGTCACTGAAAATAATATTCAGTGGGATGATAATCATGCAGACATTTCTCATGATGTCTGGATTCCTACTGGCCTACAACGCGCTACTGCAAGCTGAAAAGCACAGCATCACATGGTCGATGTTTCCGAAATTAATCATTTTGAGATGGTTGAGGTAATTACCAGTTCTATATAATTCACGAGGGCAGACTTATAGTTGTAAATCACTGCAAGGGATGAGAATGTTCTCAGCTTCTGGCTGGAGGCCTAACACTACACTACTACAAGGCTCCCACAGGTTACTACTTAAGCAGAAGCCTTATAGGTTGACCTGCGAGATGGTAAGATCATATTTGAATGATAGACAACAACATGTTCAGATAAATGGTGTTAACTCACAGGATTTAAAAATTAAAATCTGCATCTTTTTGGTGAAAGAGGTGACCGACACAATTACAGTACTAGAAATAGGGACCAACTAGTTCAGCCAGGCTTTAGACTCGCTAAAGTAGACTCATCTTTCATGGGGTACTGTTTGAGATGCTGTAATAAAATTCCACAAAGTATTCTTGAACTGAATGAGACGAAATTTCTGTGGCCCTAGTGAAAAGGGATTTAAGTCCAAAACTACAACTTTACAGGAGAGGCAAAAAACACACGGCGCGCTCAAATTGCGTGTTTGTTCTCGTGTGACATTTAAACCGCCAGCAAAAGTAATACATGTGATGTTTTTTATAGGTAAACAGAGTATGTTCTTTATTATTATTGAGTTATTTTTTATGTAAAGTTAATAGTTTTTAAGATAATGACTTATACCCTCCACAAAATAAATTCCTCGAGGGTTTAAAATAACTTATACCTCTTCACACATAAGTAAATTGAGAATTCGCTTATGTGAAAAGGAATACGCATTTGAATGAATTTTATGATAACCAAGTAATTAAATGAAATACTTAATAGCTCATTTTATAAGAAAATAGTGTTTAGCTGTGTACTTTAAGGCAACATTAAAAAAAATTGAAAATTATGAAAACAATATCTTGGCGTCTTTTTCACAAAAATTTTTATACGTGGCGTGTGGTACATGTAGACTTATATGAACTATTTTGTGCTACTTAAACCCATTTTTTAATGGAAATAAAACAAGCGGAATACAAAATTATGTTTATTTTTTTGAATTTCTTGCGTATTTGAACAATACCAAAAAAAATAAGAGAAACTCGCAGCTTAATCTGCAGAAAAATCACAAATTGAGATGAAAAAAAAAACCTGAAAATGTATAAATCTCTTCTTTTAATAAAGTAGGTACCTAAGAAGATCTTTTACAATGTTTGAAATTATAGGAACAGTTTAAAAAACATACTAAGAAACTAAAAAATTAAGAAAATCATTTAGAAGAGGATGCTGATCTTTGTTATCATTACTTATTAAATTAGTATAAAAAGATCTGACACTGGGATTTATAAGTGGGAGAAGACTCAGCAAGTCTTGTTTTTTCTCATTAGAAATTGCAATCGGCCCATCGTACAATTTGGGTATACATTCGGTTTCAAAAACACTTGGGAGCGGTGACTTTCCTCGTTTTCTTTGCAAATTCACTGTATTCCATTCATCTTCGCCATGCATTTTGTAATGAAGTTGAAGAAATTCTCCTTTTTTCAACCGACTTCCAAAAAGAGGAGGTTATCAATTCGTCTGTATGTTTTTTTTTTTTTTTTTTTTTTTGTTTGTTACCTCAGAACTTTCGACTGGGTGAACCGATTTTGATGATTCTTTTTTTATTTGAAAGCTGGTGCTTCTCGTTTGGTCCCATTTTAAATTCCTCAAGATCTGATGCTGATCTTCCGAGATATACAATGGAACTCTTCCAAAATAGACGGCAAATCTGCAGTAATTGCTGCAATCGCTTGTAGGTTCATTGTTCATACTACATCATGACGTAACATCACGCCTGTATACTCTGAGGGGGTACGCAGATGTGTCCAATACTCCAAGATTTCGAGAATGTTTGTTGCCTATGAACTTTCGACTGGGTAAAGCGATTTTGATGATTCTTTTTTTATTTGAAAGCTGGTGCTTTCCCTGTGGTCCCGCAATTTGGTTAAGATCTGACGCTGATCTTCGGAGATATAAATGGAACTCTTCAAAAATACACGGCAAAGCTGCAGTATTTGCTGCAATCGCTTGGTTGTTTATTGTTTATGTAACATAGTGACGTAACATCACGCCTGTATAGAATAGAATAGAATAATAGAATAGAATAATTTATTTATTTAAAAAGAAGGTATTACAAAAGTATACATTTAAGTGCAGTAGGGTTATTTTTAACAATTGTATAATTAGTGCTTATAATTAAACTACAATTACAATAAAACAGTTGCTGCCATTGCTGGTAACGAAATTGTCAAATACAAAATTGTTAGGTAGCGACCAACCTGATCTAGGTTTATTTAAACCTGTGTTTCAGGCCATCACTTTACAAAGCATAATTTAATTAGGACAATAAAAGTTTTCAAAATAAAATAAATCTAATAACAATTACAACAAAAATCAAACTGGTACAAAAACAATAAACATTACAACTAATTTTAGGAGATGTGTACAAATTAGATACGAGGGCATAACATAATCAAACTAGAACTTCTAGAAGTTTTTCCGTGTCCGTGTAACTAAGTGTCGCTAAATAATCTAATATAACAAAACTACATTTCCTATAACTTAGACAATAGACGCGCGCGCGCGTATGCTCTGAGGGAGTACGCAGAAGTGTACAATACACCCAGATTTCGACAGTTAGATGTGTTAAGTTCCATTTAATGGGATCCTGGAGAAATAGAGGGAATTCCTTAAATTTTATAGGCACAACAGAAGCAATTTGGGTAGTTTTAGGAAGAGTACGTTCTTGGAGTGACCCCTTTTCAATTTGGTAAATATCTGATGAAGAACTTCGGAAGATAGGCGACGGGAACTCCTCAATAAATGATAGCAAATGTACTGTAATATGTGAATATACATGTGTGTGTGATAGGATCGCTGAAATCTCATGTCTGTCTATTGTTTACACCAGCTCATAACAAAAATCACGCCGTTACGCTGTGAAAGGGTAAGCACATAATTATGAACCACTAAAAAGTGAAAAATGAAAAACTTTTTTGCAAAAAATAAAACCGACTTCACACAAAAAAGTGAAAAATAACTTCAGCTTCAGAAGTCGGTGACAAAAAAACTAAATCAATCAAACAAAGGTCACCCTCTACCAGCCATCCTAAAAAGAAAATAACTAACTTAAATAAAAATGCACAAAAACTATGTATTTAACCTACTTCATGAATCACTCTATCTATTAAAAATACATTAAAATCCGACGCGTATTTTTAAAGATTTATACCTACTATGAATAGATTTCCAAATAGTTACGTTCCTTAATACATTCTTGTAACGTAATTATTAGGTGTAAAAAGGTACAATTAGACTTGAACCTGTTAAAGTATACATTCACTACGATATAAATTACAAAAAATATGTGTAAAACGATCTAACTTACTCGTAGGTTCTGCTCAGTAGGATGCGCGAGCGACTGACGGGACACGGGCTCTATGCGCCCCCCACTCACCCGCACCACTCCTCCGCAGCGACGAGTTATATCGTTTCTCACGTAAAATGAAAGCTATTCGTAGGATACAACTAGAATTGTATTATATTACATTTATTAATTTCACAATAGCATAATGTGAATACTGATCTCAAAAGAGTTATACTTGATTTTTGACATTTATTTTGGTGAAAACATATTGATATCTAGTAATATCATTACTCACTAAGCCATTTAATAAGGACCATCTGTTGTTGTATTGGTAAACACCAATTTGATAAAAACGTAGGTAGTTTATGTTAATTTAGATTAAAAAACACAATTTTATTTTTTATTTTTCAGTTTAAAACAATACGAAAGTACTTGAATCCGAATTATGAAGATTTGTTTGTATTAGTTAAACCCATATGCACCAAATAACTTCTTTGTTTTTAGAGATAGCTTAGATCCGTTTACACCAAATGATAGAGCATTTCTTTCTGATCAATTTGGTATATTTAACTAATTTTCGACAAAATCGGACTTGTACCCCTTTTCACTAGGGCCACAGATTTAAAACATGCATTAAACGCACACTATGTCAACAAGCATATTACAAGTTGAGCGATTATATCGCTGATAAAAATGCTTGGCTTAATGCTGGTCCTGCTCCACATGGACAGGGGCGCAAAATATGATAGCATTAAATGGTATTGTTGGAGCCGCTGAAGATTGTACTTAACTATCTTTGCATTGTATAGATTCAATGTTAGTATTATATAATCGCATAGCCCACATTGTGTAAGTACTATGTTCTAGTAAGCTATCATTCACTGGTAACACACACACACATTCACGGCAGTTCTTGACTTGAATGTGCCCTGGCGGTTGAGAGTATGTCATGCTCTCTCAAATGTCTCGCTGATGGTGGCGCGTGTATCCATTTAGTTCCCTTCAAAATGGTTGAGCTGAATGGTGCTGATCCATGTGTCATGTTCGTGAACGGGTTGACTGGTCATCTCATAGTCGCCATGGTTTATTTGAATTAATTATTTTGTTTTTGAGTTGTATTTTATTTTTGTTTTGCTATGGACTCTTTTAACGTGCACATCTTGCTACATTGTTCTCACATAATATACCATCTCAACATGAATGATGTAACCAAGATTTTGTAACAATATTTTGATTTAAAAGAGTGTCCATGGAGTTTCTTGCCCGTTCTTCTCCATAGAGATCTACGCTAGGGAATGGGCAACTACAGTACTTTCACAGTTTTATGTCTTGTGACTGGGACTGTAGCTACTTTAAATGTTCATTTTTGTTTCGACAATTCAAAAGTGCCTGCAACTGGCCTACTTGAAATAAATGCTTTGATTTTGATTGATTTTGATTTTGAAAGTGAATTTGCTAGCTGCTAAATGTGGGTCCTGGGTTCATGCCCCGGATCATACAAAGTTTTAAACATTTTTAATATGACGTGTAAAATAGGTGTAGACACAGTTGGCATTTCCTGAGGGTAAAATAAGCTAATGCCATCGATAACACAATTTATTCATTTTTATTGTTTCAGCCAAAGCGACCGTCTTTTATTAACGGGTATCCAAAGATAATTATAATATTTTCTATTTACAGATTAACACCATCTTATGCGGTTGTATTGGCTCTGCATATCACCTGGTTCAAGTTCCTCACAGATGGTCCAATGTGGTGGGTAAGTAATACCCCAAAGCTTGTTATTATTGAATGAATCTCTATTTTATCCAACCAACCAACGAAAGAAAGATGCCCAGTTCAGTTTTCCAAGCAACCGTTTGCAACGTTCTACTAAATGAATAGCAAATACAGACGTAAACAGACTCACCACGATGCCGTCAAGTAAGCATTCTGTGCATCATACTTAGTAACTTTACGAAAACTCAATGTACCGCACTCAAAACTTCTGCCGGTGGATGGATTGAATAATACGGAGTCGCTGAATCTTACATTAAAAACATGTTTAAAAAAAACGAAATATTCAAACTTTGGCCCCCAATATCTCCGTAACTAGAAGGTTCCCAGGTATGGTGTAGAACAAAATAATGATCGCAATTACGAGGAGAACTAGTGCCTTTCGGCTTCATTAAGAGTCTATTTACACCCTTTATAGTAGTTTAAAAAGCTATCGAACACCAGGTTGGTCACCCTTTGTGAGAACGCAGTGAATATCTTTCGGCTAAAACGAAGATAATGGTGACAATGAAAATGAAATGTTAATTCCTATGTATATTTCTATTTGAAGGAGCTCGTCGGTAATGAAGCGGAAGACTGTAAGCAGAACTGGTTGGGGAACTTACTTTACATAAACAATTACAATGACGAGTCTCAGTGCATGCAGCATACGTGGTAAGTGTGGAGTGAAAAGTGTGTGTGTCGAGTCAGAAAATTGATCTAAGGGTCTAGGGATCTAGGGGTCTAAGTGCAACACGTAACTTTTCATCCCACCTCAGGGAGGAAATGAATAAACGCAAAAAAAATGCGAATTTGTTAATTCAGTTAATTCTGTTGGCGTCTAATAAACTTCCTCGTCGCTAGATTATGAGTGGTCATTTTAGGGTTTTCACCTGTATTCAAGTTGGATTCCTCTTTTTTAACATAAGGTGTTAACAATATGACGTGAAAAGAAAATGGCGCGCGCAAATCAAAATTTTTAAAAAAGTACACCAAGAAGGTTCAGAGTCTAAGGTTCAGAGTCTAAGGTTCAGAGTCTAAGGTTCAGAGTCCAATTAGTTAAATAAAAAAAAAATGTATGATCAATTAGGCACCATAGAGATAGAAGTAAATAGGTTTAATGATGTTTTGAATTCACATGCTTAGTGCACACTATGTTTTAAATTCAAATTTACTTTACCCTCAAGACGATAAAAACGACTTTTGCACTCAGATATCGAATAGCAAAAATACTCTTTCTGAGATGGGGGGATGAAAAACCTTTTAAAAAGTCACATTTTTGAAACATAAGTTACAGAGTTGTACTATGTTGTGTAAAAGCTTATGAATTTAGCAACTTCATCTGCCTAGCCTTTTCAAAACTATGTTGGAATGGTCTTTCAGCCTAACTGGATGCAGCTGAATACTAGTATTTCACATGGAGCGACTGCCTATCTGATCTCCACAACCCAGTTAATACGATACCACTTACAGTCTGACAACCAGTTTTACCAAGAATGGTTGTCACACTGTTTGTTCTACTGACTACCTGTAACAACTGCCAAAAATGGACAAATGACAGACGGGACTAACAGCTTAACGTGCTTTCCGAGGCACAGATCAACCTAGGCAAACACGGCTTAACCTATGGACGAGTGGCTGTAATTATTTTAGCCAGGGCTCCTCAATTTGGCAACATAATCGCTAAATAATCTTTGCAATCCAGGTACATAGCCGCCGACACCCAGCTGTACTATTATGGAGTGTTCCTGTTCCTGCTCCTCAAGACTCCGCGCTCCAGAAAGATCGTCCTCCCGATAATGATCGCGGTAGGGGCTATCATCCCTGGCATTGTCACCTACTACCGCGACCTGGACGGCTCTTTGATTGCGTCGCCTGAGTAAGTTGCAAATCTACTCAATAATTCTACTATTCAGGGTGTAAACAACCTCATCACGAAGCCGTCAACCAAGCATTCTGCATTTGCACATCAAACTAAGTAACTTACGCAAAAAAGATTGCTGGGAAAATACTTTTTCTTTTTGGGGTGAAAAGCATGTTTTGTGCTAGAACTCAATGTAACGTACTTAAAACATTGTACTGATGGATGGATTGAATATTACGGGGGTCGTGAAGGTATTCTTACAGTAAACACGTATTTTTAAAAAAATGCCTTTTGGCTTCTTTAAGGCTCTTTTACACCCTTTACACTGTCAATTTCTGTTTCCAGGGCGATCCATGGCATCTTCATGAACGAGCCGACGTTCCACTACGCGTACAGACGAGGCCACACCAACCTCGCTGGGTACACCATGGGCTTGGCAGCAGGCTACATTATATATCATTGCCAGAAGAAAGGCTTTGATGGGAAAAGGTTTCGGGTAAATAATACAACCTTTTTTTACTAACTTGCTTTGTTAGTAAGGTGGGTGGCCAATATAGCGACGCGAGCGATTCACCGCCGCGTCTGTGACTGAGTTGCGATGGTAGATTTATGAAAAACAAAGATCGCGTTGTTAATCGAGACTTAACTACTTACATACTTAACCAAAATATTAATAACCAAATCTGAAATTAGAAGTTCAGAAACGTACATGTCACCGTAAAATTGTCAAATACGTTATATTGTAATATCTCTAGCGATATTGTAAAGTCTCGAATTATTGTCAAATGAACATACTGATTACAACAAAACGCATTATTTTTCGTGAAATGCATGCGATGGTAGTCAACTCACGCGGTGTGGAGGGAAGGAGGGGTCCCCCTTGCCCAGTAGCACAACTCTCATGAAAAGATAATGCACCATTCCTGAGAAATACCGATTAATATAACATAACCTTAAAACACTTTATATTCCCCCTAAAAAGCTTAGTCAACGGAGCCCCGCTTCGCGGGGCCCCTATTTCCGAGTGCAGGGTTTAAAGGAACCTAACTAACCTAACGGGGGGGTGTCCAAATCCCGATTATGGGGGCAGAGATACTTCCGTATGTTCAGTTGACAATAATTCGAGACATTACAATATCGCGAGAAAAAACACGTTATATTATAATATAACGTTTTTGACAATTTAACGGTGACATAAATATATATAACCGGCACGAGTCGTAAGCACAACCTGACAACTACGCCATAGACAATATAAAATGGCGTCCCACTACTGCAAATCTGTGTTCACGACTCGTTCTGATTACTATACTAAGCGTTTAAGTTTCTTCTTTTTTTTATTTTTGCAAGCATCTGTGATTTACAACTACTGATGTTTTAATTTTTCAGAAATATCGCTACTTCGTTCCGCTTATCGTTCCGTTGGCAATGTGTCTCATCTACGCCTGCAGCTGGTTCTATGGAGACAGACCTCGCGCGTCAATCTGGGTTAGGACAGCCAGCGCTGTAGTGCTCAAACCGACGTTTGGGTTCATGGTGGCGTTCATAATATTTACATTCGTCTTCAAAATAGACGGTAAGGCCCCTTTATTCGTGAATTTAAAATATTACAGCGCCGCGTAAACCAATCTAAGGCCTGAAATCCTGTCACGCTGGCGGTCGTCGGTCGCGTACGTCTGCGAGAAAAACAATAGCAAATACTCGCCACTTACGTCAGCGTCGCAGTATGCTTATGTATGTCACCGTAAAAATGTCAAACACGTTATATCTCTAGCAATATTGTAAAATCTCGAAATATTGTCAAACGAACATACTGCTTACAACAAAACGCATTATTTTTCGTGAAATGCATGCGATGGTAGTCAACTCACGCGGTGTGGAGGGAAGGAGGGCCCCTGCCCAGTAGTACAACTCTCATGAAAAGATAATGAACCATTCCTGAGAAATATCGGATAATATAACATAACCTTTAAACAATTTATATTCCCCTAAAAAGCGTAGTCGATGGAGCCCCGCTTCGCAGGGCCCCTAACTAACCTAACGGTTGGGTGCCCCAAGGCTCGATTATGGGGGCAGAGATACTTCCGTATGTTCAGTTGACAAAAATTCGAGAGTTTACAATATTATCGCTAGAGAGAAACACGTTGTATTGTAATTTAACGTGTTTACTTGTTCGTGCGACCGACGCACGTGACTGACGTTAGCGCGACAGGCGTACAGGCCTAAACCGCGTTCAAGGACTGCTGACAGCGTCAATATTACCTGCGCTACAATAATATCGGTATCATTATTGTTGTATCGTCATATTGTGTTACCAGAATGCTCATTGCATAGTCCGGTATAGCAGACGACAACCTCATTAAGTTGAACTGCGAAAAACCATTTCGAAAAAAAAAATGCTGATGGTTAGCATGACCTGAAGAATCTGTTATATTTGTTATTTTGCAGCCTTTTGTTGATATGAGTATATAGATCCAATATGTCTATCCAACTTTGCGTCGGAATAACTCTCAGTCAAAGGCGCGTTTTTGCCTTTCCGTGTTTCTGCGTCCTGCGATATTGCGATAATGCGTCCCTATTTCTATCGCGGCAGTCTTTAACAGCCGTCCGGGCGTCCCAATACATAATGTATTAAAAACAGAAGTCACAATATCGCAAGATGCAGAAGCGCGGAAACGCATAAACGCAAAAACGCACCTGTGTTTGCCTAAAAGGATTCAAACCTTGATTATTGTTTTCAATAATGCATCAATGTAAATCAGAGTGATTGCCTCGTTGGTTTAGTGGTCGCATACGCTAACCTTGAGTTCGATTCCCAGGTTGGGCAGTGTTGTTTGGTTTTATCTAACATGGGGGTTTAAAGATAATTGACGAAATGTTAGGTCAGTGTATACGAAACGGGGCACTACTTTTAGCTGCGACCAATTTCGAGGTAGCGCTCGCCGGCCGCTACCACGGCACCACTCGCTTCGCTCTCTCGGCTCGCGCGTAGTTGGTCATAGTTCTAACCTAAACAAACGTACGTGGTCGGAGTTTTAACGACAAACGGTTAGTCGGAGACAAAAAATACCAAGACACTTTTAGCCTTATAATTAGGTTACTCGACACGGTCTAGCGCGAGTCAAGATTTTTATGTTCAAGTGTGTAAATATGCGTGATTGTATCTACCACCAGACTTATGTCGGCGCATCGTGGAGTGGCGCGGATGGATAGTCCCGAGCCGGCTGTCGTACTGTGGCTACTTGCTACACGTCGCCTTTGTCAGGAACTACATCGCCTGGCAAACTACTACCTTCCAAACAAGCTTGGAATGGATGGTGTGTATTGAGTAAACTTACTACTTACTCAACAAAATAATTACACACAGCTTTTTTAGATTTTTTATAAAATTCTTTAATCTTTGACTGGTGAAAACTTGTCAAAACTACTTTCAACCGTTGAAAACTATTTGGATTTTTGATTTAATTCTTGAACTAAAACAACGTATTTTAATGCAGAAAACGCTTTTTAACTTCACAAGGATTTTAAACTTATATTGTCAGTTACGGAATATTTTCCGTGACAAATAATCACGGATGATATCCCGTAAGTGACAATAGAGTTCCTTGCCCGTTCTTCTCCATAGAGATCCACGCTAGGGAATGGGCAACTACTACAGTACTTTTACAAGTTATTATGCCTTGTGGCTGTAGCTTTGCTTTTTTGTATTTTTGACATTCGAAAGTGCCGTAATGGTCTAATTGAAATAAATGATTTAAGTTTTTTTAGTGTTCATATTATAAGGATTTTGACTGACTCCAGTCAAAAGTGGTTTTGACCGTAACATTTACGCGCAGAACTTTTAAAGTGATTGTTTTCTACTGTTTTGATTAATATTTTACGTTTTCACGTACATACTATTTTGAAAGCTAGCAATACTGTAGCTAAATAGCTCTCATCTCAAACGAGGAGATGGTTTTTAAATATGCTGGGTGCACACATTTCATTGCTCGTGACTGTGATCTCATCGATTTTCTGTACTAGTTCACACACGCTGTTTTCCTTCACTATTTTGAGAGTACTGATGAATTAATTCATACAAAGTGGAGGAAATGGATAGAGGGAATTAATGACTCGAAATGGCATTTCTAAAGTTTATCTTAGACATCTCTGCCTCCACAGACGCCTTGATCAAGCTTGATCATTGCTAGTACTTTCTTTATTTATGAGAAGAAGCTTTCGTCCAGCCGTGGGACAGTCATTGGCTCCTATGTAAAGGAAATGGAGTCTTCAAGTTCTTTTTTTTTCAACAGATGGTAGTGTTCACCGGGATTTTTGTACTTTCGTTCATCACTGCTGTACCACTTTGGCTGATGGTGGAAGCTCCCGTAGGCAACTTGATTCGAGAGTATATCATGAAATCGAAGACGGGCAAAGAAAAAACTGATGACGACAAACAAAATGGTGAGCAAGAAGACAATAAATAAAAAGACGTGTGGCACTCGGGGACTGCCGCGGTAAAGCTATTAAGTACATTTGTTTTTACGGGGGGTGTTAGGTTATTTCGTTACGGAATTTCTGGATTCGATCTCCACGCTCAAGGGCCGCGATAGAAGCTATGCAATAGCTTAAAACTTTAAGCGAAGCTGATAAAATTGCGATCGAAAAAAAATTACTTTGCTAAAAGCGATAGTTACTATGGGTTGGTTTACTATGGGACACACTCGTATACAGGGTGTAAACCACCTCATCACGAAGCCGTCAATCAAGCATTATGTACATCAAACTGAGTAACTTTACGCAAAAATTATTGCTGGGAAACAACTTTTTTTTTTGGGGGGAGAAATCGTGTTTTTTGGTAGAACTCAATGTAACGCACTTAAAACATTGTGCTAATGGATGGATTGAATAGTACGGGGGTCGTGGAGGTGTAAAAATCTCACCAAAAAAACTAGTATTTAAAAAAAAAAACTTGAATGTCAAAACATTGTAACTTTGATTCCCCATATCTCCGTAACTAGAAGGTTCCCATGTATGGTGTAGAACAAAAAAATGATCGCAGTGATGGGGAGAACAAGTGCCTTTCGGCTTCGTGAAACGGTGTTTTACACCCTTTATAATAACGAAATCAGTATTATTTATAAGATCAGTTTTATAAGGAAACGGTATTTTGGGATTTAGATGGTAAGTATATTTAAAAGATTAACCATGGAATTTCTTGCCGGTTCTTCTCCATGGAATCGACCAACGCGAACCGTGCACCGTTTTGACGTTTTAAAAGTGCCCATCCCAGGCCTATGTGAAATAAAATATTTAGATTTTTATTCAAAGAACAAGTTTTTTGCTTTTCCCGATAGTATTAATTTAATGTTACTAAATGTGAATTTTACTAATTAAACTGCACGCGCTCAGACGGCCCCGTCAGATTTTTAAAAAGAAAACTTCTAGAATTTTTTGTGTGAACATAAATCGTGAAATTCGTGTGGCCGTCACCTAACACTTCGTAGCACTCGTAGCCGATCTGCTACGCCGTAGCACCACTAGTAGTGCGCGGGGCACATTCCCTAGCAGTGCTACGACCAATTCACAAGTTATATAGTTTTTACTTCTATTGGCAGTGTCCTAAAACTGCCCTGAATGTTTTTTTGCGATGTAATCGATCTGAGCTGCAACTATATCTATCGCACTCTACGGGGGCAGGCTTCACGCAGTGCGACGGAAATATTTTGTTCAAATACCACTTTTTCACAAATTTTTGGCAAGCCCTGTTCTCTCTTAATTACACACACTGACTGTTGTTGAGCGACATTAAGAGATAATGCTGATCACGTTCAGTTTAATCAGTGAAATTCGCTTTCAGAGAATAGTTTCTAACTTCTTTACCTAGTCCCGCCCAGCAGCCAAAAACTTCCAAACACCATGTGTAATATTTTTTTTCTGTTTTAGAACCAATTGAACAAATAAATGGGAGCTCCTCGAGAGCGGTGACGGGGCAGTCGTCCTCGCAGACATCACGGCGACGACTGACTGGCCGATAGCACGTGCACATTTCACAATCAATTTTTGTCATAGGTAAAAAGGGTAAAAATGAAACTACATGTAAGAAAAATCTCAAAAAAAAAAATATTTTAAGAAATGCTGCAACGATAGAATTAAAAGGCAACTGGTATGGTAAATGGAGCAAGCAATAAATGAGATATTCTTCAAATGATTTTATTTAAACTTTAGTAGTCTCTCCCCCTCTCTCCTCCCCCCTGCTCCTCCCCTGACCGAGGACAGCCCGCACCAGGCCGGAGGCAGGAGACTCCACGCACACGAACAGGATGCAAGCACACCAGTATGTGAGGAATATGGTGCCGGCTAGAACTATCATCTGGGAAGGGAAACATTGTTTTAATGTTAACGGTCTAGTCAGATGGCACGGAGAAAAATTTACTGACATTGAAAATAGAAGTGTATTCCCATAAATTGAAGTAGCAAATTGTATAAACATTCCAATCAATTCCGGTCTATCTGAACAGACTTTAAGGCCGTTTTCAAATGTCTTTTTCACTCCTCTTGCTCGAAAAGACCGTCATAATAGCGTACCAGAGCGACCGTAAAATTGCATATTATGCCCTAGGGAAAAAAGTTTTCTTTTTCTAATTTTCGTCGTCGGTGTTCGAAAACGCAAAGAAAAAAACAACAGAAAAACGGTCAGTTTAATGTAGTTTTTGGCGTGTAGTGTAGAATTGTACATACCACGTTGTAGTCCGTCATGTGTATGAGCTGCGTCTGCGCCCCGACCAGTCCTCTCTGGAACAGTGTGTGCAGCAGGAAGGCGCTGTACGACACGCGACCCATCCACGTCCAGCCGCGCCACTCTATCATGCCGCGGTACGTTGCTGAAGTTAAAACATTCTCTTAAATCCAATACCCGACAATACATATACCCGATATAACAATAGGCATTACTATTTAGCCCGTCAGTTAGATTATTCAAAAATAATGGACACGTATTTTTTTGGTTTATGTAAATCAATGAATATTGACATAGATAAAACGCATCAAAACTCGGGAGTCCCCCGTGACGTCAGAACTAGCTAAAAATTATACGTAGGCGTGACGTATTGAGAATTTTTAAAGCGTCGTATAGTCGTCAATTTTGGATTATCGAACAAAAGAAGAAATACAGGTCAAATAATTGTTGATAATCTAACAGTCGGACTAATTATTTTTTCGTCGTCTTCTCTATTGCACTTCTTATACAACGGCCATTCCGTCATTTTTTTTTTTTTTCAACAGTTGTCCAGATCGATGGCCTGAAGCACCCTCTAAGGGGCATTGCGTTTATTCTGTAGCAGCCTGTGTGGTGTAAACCACCTCATCACGAAGCCTTCAACCAAGTATTCTGTACATCAAACTAAGTAATTTTACGCAAAAAATATTGCTAGGAAATTACTTTTTACAAACAAAAAAAAAAGTATATATGTAGTATATCAACTATCTGGTGTCCACGATACAAGCCTTGCTTAGTGTGGCACTAGATGGCGCTGTGTGTGAATATCCAGCGATATATATTTTTTTTTGTGTCATCAGACATCACGTTTTGTGGCAGAACTCAATGGAACGCACTCAAAACACTATGCTGATGGAAGGATTGGCTTCGCAATGAGGTGGTTTACATCCTGTGTGCTTTAGTCCGCAGTATTAGCTAATTAAACCGCTAAGAAACACTTACACTCAATCTTAAACACGCAGCCCAGTATGATGATGACGACGAGCAGCTGGAACAGCGGCTTGTAGAAGCACGCGTACAGCACGCGGTACAGTAGCGGAGCCCGCCCGGAGTCCGAGTAGAACAGGCCTCCCGACAGGATCACCGCCACGCCCAGCGGGAACGACAGCCACTGCACCCAGCGGTACTTCTGGGGAGGGAGTGGTCAAACTTACAGTAATGGATTATGAGAAAATTTCAGATGAATATCTTGTTTGACGACCCGAATGGTGCAGTGATAGTGAGGCTGCCTTACGTTCTTAGGGTCCTGGGTTCGAATCCCGGTAGGAGCAAATGTTTGTGTGATGAGCATGGACATTTGTTTCCGTGTCATAGATGTTTATATGTATAATAACTATGTATTTACAAACAAAAAAGGTATGTATGTAGTATATCAACTATCTGGTGTCCACGACATGAGCCTAGCGGCACTAGATGGCGCTGTGTGTTAATGTTCACCAATATTTTTTTATTATTATTATAGCTGGGAATAACAAAAATAGCACAATACGATATAATAAATAACACCATTTATAAAATAATATATCTTTCAAACATAAATTAATGACGTAAACCAAACGGGAAACCCAAATTTTAATTTGGTTAGAAAATGTCGATTGGCATGCATACAGTGTCCAGGTCCTTGTCTCTCTGCAGTTGGTGGGCGAGGTAGCCTTCAGCCTTAGGAACAGGGTGTAGCGTTCCTCATCTCTCGGAGAGGAGGATCTTCCCAACGAGTACAGCCGTGATGCCGATCATATAGCAGATAACTTTGAACCCACCTTGTAGTGGTCGATGTCCTTGCTGGTCTGGAAGTGGTAGGCGAGGAAGCCCCCCGCCAGGCCGAGGATGTAGGTGGACATGTTGGTGTGACCGCGGGCGTACAGCAGACGGAATGTGTCGTCTGTGGCGTACAGGTTGCGATATGATCTGCAAACCACCGAGTAGAAGACGGTCTATAATATATATGTCACCGTAAAATTGTCAAACACGTTATATTACAATATAACGTGTTTTTTCTCGCGATATTGTAATGTCTCGAATTATTGTCAACTGAACATACGGAAGTATCTCTGCCCCCATAATCGGGACTTGGGGCACCCCCCCGTTAAGTTAGTTAGGTTCCTTTAAACCCTGCACTCGGAAATTGGGGCTCCGTCGACTACGCTTTTTAGGGGGAATATAAAATGTTTTAAGGTTAATATGTTATATTAATCGGTATTTCTCAGGAATGGTGCATTATCTTCCATGAGAGTTGTGCCACTGGGCAAGGGGGACCCCTCCTTCCTTCCACACCGCGTAAGTTGACTACCATCGCATGCATTTCACGAAAAATAATGCGTTTTGTTGTAAGCAGTATGTTCATTTGACAATAATTCGAGACTTTACAATATCGCTAGAGATATTACAATATAGGTAACAAATATTTGACAATTTTACGGTGACATATACAAGCGAAGATTATTTTGTAGAACAAGGCCAATAACGTCCCTCCGTTATAAAGAACGTATTCCATTTGATTAAGTAGTGAGAAATGTTGTTATTGTAGTTCTTTCTTCTGTTTTTATTTGATGAAAAATATGTTGGTGGATGGAGAGGGAGAAGAAGGTGGTGAATGAATTGTGTGAAGAATGATATGAAAGAAGAAAGTGTAAATGATTGCGTGACGGTTGACTTGGAAGAAAAAAAGGTGTTACGCTATCCCTTAGTACCCGTAACATAAGACAAAAACAGAAATACGATAATGATAATAATATATTATGAAGACTATGTACGATCAACACAATCTAAACACTAGCTCCCACGATACAGCCTAAATAGTTTCAACCTTCAGATGACGTCGAAAAAATTAATGGAAACATGAGTTTTTTCGACATCCTGCATCTTCAACTTAACTGTACTTCGCGTTCTTGACAGTTTGTAGAAGTAAGCTTTTACTGTTCATTAAAGTTTCTAAGTTTAAGCAGTTGTTAGGTACAAATAAATTCTCTTGGCAGAAGTCGTGATCCACTTACTCAGGTGACTGTATGACCACTGCATCCAAGTCCTGGAAGTATGTATGTCCAGCGACGATGGCCAGAGCGATCACAAACAGTACAGACAGCAGTATGGCGCGGGTCCTACACTTGCGAGCTACCATGCACACCAACAGACCTAAGCAGAAGAGTTGGGTGTCGGATGCTAGGTACCTGCGAATGGAATAAATGGGAAGTGACATCATAGTTGAAGGCATTGCATCTCTGGATAAAGTTTTCTTGATCATAAATTCAGTCACGATAGGAGCAGCTGAAACCAAATGTTGATTAAGAGAATTACAAATAAATAAACAAACAGTTCTCGTATTTGACGACCCGATTGGCATAGTGGTAGTGACGCTGCCTTACGTTCTTAGGGTCCTGGGTTCGAATCCCGGTAGGAGCAAATGTTTGTGTGATGAGCACGGACATTTGTTTCCGAGTCATGGATGTTTATATCTATAACTAGCTTCTGCCAGCGGCTTCGCCCGCGTGAAGTTTGATTATTGTCCCATGGAATCTTACTGCCGGGATAAAAAGTATCCTATGTTTTAATCCAGGTTATAAACTATCTGTGTGCAAAATTTCATCCAAATCCGTTCAGTAGTTGTCGCGTGAAAGCGCAACAAACAAACTTACATTCACATTTATTCTCCGAACTGCTAAGCTATCGGGAGTTACACGTGTTATTGTGAGTCAACTATAAAAGATAGACATATGCTGTCTTGGGATATTTTTTATATAATTTTATGTGAAATATTTCCGTTATACATGATTTCTATGTAGCTTTAACCATTAAGGCTGCACACGCGACGGAAGCTAAAAAAACCAAGTAACTTCTCCCGTTTTCCCAACATTTCCTTTCACTGCTCTGCTCCTATTAATGGTAGCGTGATGAAAAGTATACTATTACCTGCTCAGGAGTATGTAGAATAATTGTACCAAGATCCGTTAAAATCCATCGAGTAGTTTTTTTTTCTATAAATAACATACAGACAGACAGACAGACAGACAGACAAAAATTTTACTGATTGCATTTTTGGCATCAGTATCGATCACTAATCACCCCCCGATAGTTATTTTGTAAATATATTTCATGTACAGAATTGACCTCTCTACAGATTTATTATAAGTATAGAAGATAAGTATGTATTTACAAACAAAAAAGTATATCTGTAGTATATCAACTATCTAGTGACCACGACACAAGCTTTGCTTAGTGTGGCACTAGGTGGCGCTGTGTGTTAATATGTCCAGCGATATTTTATTTATTTATTTATTTACTTCTCAGTTAAACGAAAGTGGCTCAAGGTATCTTTCGATACAAAAACCTCAATTTAATGGATCTCTCTACAAATAACAAAATAATTAAACATTTCCTAAGTCCAGATTTTGGGGACTCAATTGCAGTTGGGGTGTTTAGTCTGAACGAACCAAAATGAATGAACTGCGGTTGTAGACAAAAATTGTACCTATGAGACGTATTAATTGGTCTAGATTGAACTCAGGACCCCTTGTTTTCTCGCCGAAGGCATAGCTTTACTACACTTAAAGTACTTACGGGACAATATCCGTGATTTTCTTCTGGTTCTATGAGCTCCCGATATTTCGACGCTGTTGCAAGCATCATGATCGCGGGAATAGAACCAAAATAAAATTACAGATATTATCCCTACGTACTTTAAGTGTAGTGAAAAACCGTGGAAGTCTAAAACAGTATATGTATAATTATACTTTCGGAAAGAGAACACGGGTGGCAATTCTTTCTCTTAGATTTTTTCATTCGACAATTGGAGTAAAAGGGAAAGTTGAAATAAAAGCAAATACGTTGTGTCCGTGAGGATTGAGGAGCCACTTTTTTGTAGCGTTATGAAATTATTGTACTTACGAGTATTTAGTAGTAAGTTTAAAAAATTGTAGGATCGATCCTCGATTTTGTAGTACAATACTTCAAAAGTTATATATGAACATAAAGGTGGCACCTCAATCTAGATGTTTGGATTGAGGAGCCACGTCAGAACTTCGGACAACATGGATTCATATTTATCATAATTTGGTATGTTTTTGTAGCATTTGAGAGTAATTAGTAGACAAAGTCTGAACACGGTTGTATCAAAATTAAAAAAGTTACCATACATTATAAAAGTGGCTCCTCAGACCATACAAACACTCGTCATTTTTCAAAGAAGTAGTTGTTCAATTAATGCGCAAATACGTTAGGTATCTCACCAGGTCTGCGGTTGACAAAAGGCGTCATCATACACGTAGTTGTTGATATACAGCAACTGCGCCCACCAGTACTGACGACACGCGTCCGCTTCAGAGGTGACCACCATCTGCCACAGCGGGCCGCTGTGCAGGTGCCGCATCCAGGTCGATATCGAGAACAGGATGAGGGCGTATGTTGGAGTTAGTCTGGAAAAGGGCGAAACACATAAATGTACTTGGAGGTCAGAGGAGGCCAGAAACTGTTGTTATAGGACGCGTCATCATCATTATCATTATCGTCATCATTCCATCCGTCATGTCCATTTACTCGTCCCGTGCGATTCGCATCCAACGGATTCCCGCAACCTTCACCAGGTCCTCGGTCCACCTAGTAGCAGGTTTTGCAACGCGACGTCTTAAAGGAACGCGTATCAATCCAATAAATAATAAATTGTAAAGAAGTGTCATTCGAGTGTATATAGATTTTTAGACAAAAAATAACCTGCAACCTACTCTCAGATGTATCCAATAAAAATACAGAAAAGAAAAGCGTAAAAATTAGTCAATCCGTTTCGAAGGAGCTTGTGTACATTGCGGTACAAGATTTTATAGTAGAGATTATTTTGCACCTAAATACGTGACTCCGACTAGTAAAACAACATATATATAATAGTACCTCAGCCATCTTAAAATAATCCCTTTCGGAAAGTGTACCCAGCTGACGTTATGCTTCTCGGTGTAGATCTGGAAGTTATACGCGAGAAGGAAGCTGGACATCACGAAAAACGTATGCGTGACCAGGCTGCCGTTGAACAGAATCTGTTTCAGAGGATCTTCATACGACTGGAACATACACAAGTGAAAATAACATTAATTGTTTGCAACCAACATGAAAAAGAGTACCTACAGATTAAGTCAGGACTGTTTTAAGTATACCTACATGTGAATGGATTGATAGCCGGATAAAAAAATATAAAAATAAGGTGATTCATTCATTTTACTATCAGGCAGTTTGTTGCGCCCATAGATATAAAATACACAAAAATACTAAACTAAAAAATATTGTAAACCCTATGAATATATAACTATACACGCATCATTGTCGGCGCCGGCGTCGTGTTTCGCTGCGTGGTGTCGCGTAACCGTCTTCGGAAACGTCGATACGAGTATACGACACCCTTCGGCCAAAAGGCCCCCTCAGGCAGGTCTGTAGATTGGTGGGTTGGAACTCATACCATGAATGACTTAAAGTTGATATTATTGTGATGTGGTGTTAAGGTTGTGTTGTTAATGATACGATAGAGAATGAAGAGAATACCGCAAGTAAATACAGGAAATTGGTTACTATTATCACAAGAACGGGAGATTAATATAAACAAGGAGTCACTTGCTGCATTCACCGTTTGGCTTCTGAGTACCTATAACCCTAGCAGTACACGGTGATGAAGAATATGATAAGACAAGGGAGATATACTAAAATAGAGTGAGTAGCTATTAACTATTAATGTAAACTCTAGCACATGACAAGAGAGTCTTAAATGATAGGGTTTAAATAGATTATCAAAATAAAATCTAGCCGGGCGAAAAACTTTTCCTGTAATAAAACTTCACTCCTATAATCCCCAAAGTATTAGGCAGAGGTGTACCAATAGTACACTCACATTTCACGTTATGTTCAAGTCCCATGTAATAAAGGGCGGGCCTAAGGCGATTAACACACGGCACCGCGCACCGCCGCGGTTGGCGGTGAAGCGGATCTCATGTCGCATTGATCTCTATTAAATCCGTCGATGCCTAACACACGTACACCGCCTGACCGCGCTTTCGAGCGGTGCTCTCACCGCCACCGCCCCTCCGCGCTGACGATCGCGCGGTAAGGCGGCGCCTCACACACGGGGCGCCGCATAACCGCGCGGACCATTGTGGGTGCAGGACGTGTTGCAATTTAAAAATTGATCTGCTTATGTCCTGTTCTGCTTAAAAATGGATGAACCCAATATCTTATTTTTTTTCTTTCTACGCCATAAAAGCCAGATTACTGCCACCACTTCAGCGTTCATTGTTGCCAGTGTCTGTGATCAAACTGGTCAAATCCGCGTTAAATCCAACCGCGCGGACAGGCGCGTAAACCGCCTTACCGCGCGGGGTACCGCTACGAAATCCGCTTTACCGCCACCGCCCTCCGCCTCGGTGCGCGGTGCCGTGTGTTAAACGCCTAAGGCCATCAATCGGACACAAATCCAGACTGTGGCTGCTTCCGAAAAAATCCTGATGAAAAACCCTCATAGTATTATGCCTGACCTGGGAATCGGAGCCAGGTCCTCATGATCTGCAGTTGCGTTTGCAACTGACCTAGAGAAACGAAGCAGTCACAACAACTTATTAAAACATGCACACAACCAGGGGCCAGGCGCCCATTCGAATAAATTCGTCACTCAAACACGATTTCATTTAATCTGCTAAATTCGCAATGGTCGATCATTGGTCGGTCAATGGTCTCTTAATAAAATTGTATTTTAATGGCATTGACGTACTGCCAATATTATAAAACCTTAGTACAAATGGTTTTCGACATCTACTACCAAGTGCGTACATTTATTCATGCCAGATTTCATGTACAAGATTATGACATTCTATGACATTTCTTTCAATAGAGTGTCAGTGGTTGACCATTGAGAAGTCATAATGGCGGCATTATATTAGTAGATTACAAAATTTGGCAAAGCTTGACAGAACCATTGTGAAATCAATGATCAACTATTCTGACAATAACTGAAATGGAAAACAATCATTATAAATAATGGTACGAAGATCGTCAGATTCAAGGTTCGCTATTCTGAACGTGCACATTTTAAACACAAATGTTAACGGAACGAAGGAGCCTGGAACTCACGACACAGAGAATTCTAGTGTGAGTTTCAGAAATCAATGCATTGAATGTACCTTTCAGAAAAATAAATTATTAATCTTATTTTTACATTAAGTCGCAGACAAATGGTTTAATTAACCATTCAATTAAACGCCTTACCTCTTTACTTAAACAAAAAACCTAAATAACCTAACGTCTGGGTGCTCGCTTTCAAAACACTTTATTTTCGCCTAAAAAGCGTAGTAGACTTAGCCCCAATTCGAGGGGCTCCTATTTCTGTCCGCAGGGTTTAAAGGAACTTAACTCACCTAACATCGGGGTGCCCCAAGTCCTGAACTTAAATGTTGTTTTTAATCAGTCCGCTAGTTAAACAGTCGCTGTTTAGTAAAGAGGCTAGGCGGTTAATTGAACAGCTAATTAAACCATTTAGCTGCGACACATGCATAATTATAGGGTAAACAACCTATCTTTACATAAATTACACAATTATAAGTAGTTTCCTCGTTTAACTTAGAATTATTTTTTAATCACTTCATGTATTTGTTCACTACCTATTTTTCTTGAAGCAATTATATCGTTACCTTTTATTCTACGTTGATAATGAAATTTTCAAAGTATTGTCTCGCTAACTCATACTAAAAATTGCGTCCTTACGTTGACGCACAAACGCTTACCACGTCAGCGTCAGTACATTCTAAACCCATACATACAGGGTGTAAACGGACTCTTCAGGAAGCCGTCAACCAAACATTCTACTGTGTTTTTTGCTGGGAAATGACTTTTTTTCTGGATGAGAAATCAGACTTTTCGGTAGGACTCAATGTAACGCACTTAAAACATTGTGCTGATGGATGGATTGAATATTCAGGTCGTGAAGGTGTTTAAAATTCAATTTTGACCTAAAAAAATTTGATAAAAATAAAAAATGTTGACCCCTAACTCCATAGCAAGAAGGTTTCCAGGTATGGTCTAAGACTAAAAAATGATCGCAATGACGGGGAAAACAAGTGTATTTTTGGCTTCGATGAGTTTTTACACACCCTTTTATAAATGGTTCAAGTGAACAGCAGATATTTTTGAATTTTCGAAGAACAGATTTTTTTTTTCTTTTTCCAGCATTTTACCTATTGTCTTTTTCAAACTTTCACAATCAGAACACATTATAAAACATATGGAAACGACTACTTGTCGCGTCGGGCTTATAGTTAACGTAAAATTGACATTAAATACACGTCTTCACATGTCTTATAATGTTTATACTACACCTGCTTGGAAAGTACCTTGATACTTTATCAAATTTACGGTAGAAAGTACGTCATTGCATATCGAACAAATATGCGGGGAGAAAACGCATCTGAGCGGGAGAGAAAAGTGTATGAAAATCCATTTCTTACGTGGTTTTTCTTTTTTAATTTTGGGTAAGACTATGCGCCGGTAACCTAAATATCAAAAGCCAAAAAGTTTTTACATTGAGTTTTTATCTCCAAGTTCGCAAAATAACACTGGCCACTAGCTGTGTGTTGGATGGTGTCGGGCTGGCAGTGCGACCCTGCGGCGGCAGGATAAACAATTTGAAAAAAGAACATCTGAAAATTGCAGACGCCATTGGCGCCATTTTCAATTTGTGTGTTGTTTGAGGATTCAGTTTGCGTAGAATTTATTTTTTTTCCTCGTAGGTGTAGTATAAAGCACTATGTATCACTCGAGAGAAAGTGCGATTCCCGATCTCGGGTGTATTAAAGCCCACGCCTACGGCTCGGGATTCAAACGACACCCTCGACGGTAATCGGTCACTTTCTCCTCTCGGTGAACAATGTACTATTACCTATTGCATAAAAACCAATGAATTCAAATTAAACGTCAGGAACAATTTACTCACCGTTTCGATGTAAAGTGGGTTGTTCACATAGGAAAACGACATTATTAGAGTTGTGTGTGAGAAGATAACACAGATCATCGTCATGCTCCTGAAAACACATAAATAAACGAGGTGATTTATAAGAAATTTGGGTCAGTGGATACGAAACAGGGCACAATTTTTTACTACGACCAATTTTTGATAGCTGGTCACAGTTCTAACCAAACGGAATCTATGTTATCGGATTGAACGAAATCTCTTCGATATCGTTGTTAAAACAAAAGGTTAGTCGGAGACAAAAACACCAAGACACTTTTTAACGTATGTTTTACGATAGAAGCGAGAAAATAAACGATTTGCGAAAATAACACATTTTTGGTTATTATTTTTCTCAGTGACCCGTTACATATGCTCTAGCCGAAGTTTGGATCAATCATCAGGTCACGAGACTAGCATAATCGACAGCTGTCCATACTGCTAAGACACAAGCTTCCTCTCCGTGTGTGTTTTAGATCGAAGCGAGTGTATGTCACTTAACTACGCTTGTTTAATTTTAGGACATACTGGTTTCCTCACAATGTTGTCTTTCAAAGTTTTAAGAGCAGTGGTTATGAAATAAATAACACAAAGTGAAGTGCCTACCTGGGTATAAACACATAAACAATCCTTTTTTTTTTTTTAGGATGGGAAATCATCAAATGACTTCTCCCACTCTGGGCGGAGCGGGAGGGAGTGTCAGACTCTTACTGACTAAAACCCATCCATGTTCCTTCCTCGCCCTTTATGTTCCGGGGCCGCGGTATCTCTTTCGAACAGGCCCGCAACCCCGGAACAGGCCCGCAACCCCGGACATAAACAATCCTAACAATTTGTTTATTCCTCACACAATCCATACATCGTTTCTTTAGTATTCCTCTCCCTCTCCATCCATCGAGATTCATCCATCACTCTTTGAGTCACGTGACATGCGACACACTAACCACCGAAGAACTAATTTATTTTTCGATGATGTTTCAAAGTGGAAGTGGAATGGTGTTCCTTATCTGGAATGTTATAGTTACCTTAATCCATAAAATGATTTCAGTCTTTCTAGCCGGGGCTCCTGCCCGCTATTACTTGGTGCAATAAGCCTGCCCCAATTTCTGCGTATTGAGAACGCCAATAAATATGGATTCCCTGAAAAAAAAACATTTGCTTTTCCAGGGGTTTCATAACACCGAAAAAGTAACACTAAAAAAGGATTGGTCAATTTATTTTGTTGATTTTTTGTCAATACAAAATGTATCTATTGAACTCCTCAATTTAATTTCACTATTAATAATTTACTGATCCTATTTCGAGTTTTCCAATTATATATTGTAGAATCCATTAAAACAAACCCTCTTTGAAACCAACCTGTTTTGTCCTCCTTCTTGTACTTAAGAACATCGTACAGGCTTCCGGCAATGTTGAGCACGACTATAATTAAATAAACCACAGCCATTACTTTATCACTATTATCTATTGGTACTGTCTCCCCTTTCTTATTACAATACTGTATATTAGCTAATTTCCCTTCGAGTCTATACTGGGAGTAGAGAGAATTATTGAGGCATTCCTCAAGGGTCTCTCTTAAGCCATGTGTTGTGTTTTTTTTGGAAACTTTTAGAAAATCTTTGCAGGTTCTTGATACACAAACTCCTCGGTGTATTTGCGTATGGTTGAAGTGTTTCAGTTTGTGGTCTGAGTAACCCTGAAAGAAAAATAAACCTTAGAATTAATCACGGGGATGGGATATCTTAAGTGCTCGAGTAAAGTTTTTTAGACAGAATTAGGTAGTCACGGTGTGATTGTTTCTGTTTGCATTATACGATATCAAATCCTATACAAAGTAACAAAATATAGTCTAGTCGTATAAAGATCAGTGAACTTTTATAGAAGATGTTGTGGTAGTTGTAGTAATGACAGTAGTAATAATAAAACACTACTCGTTACCAGATAATCATTTTACTGTTTTATAATATTATGAAACTGTAACATTAACAAATTGCTGTACAATTAAGTATCATTGCAATGTAGGTTAGCAGATCTCTGACACCAGTAGACTAGGATATGAGCTTGTAAATCATAATCAACCGTTATTACTACGACAACCGTGACTGTATTCATTATGTCGTTTACAACGATTTCGTGTATCTTAAGAAGCGTTATATGTATTCGTCATGGTATTCAGAGCTACGAGTGACTTGACTTTGGCTGAGAACTGGACTTTGGACTTCCCCGACGTCGAACAGCTGATGACATCTAATTAGATATAATAAGAAGTAACCATTCACTATTTTCAACTAGACGTAGCATGGTACGTTTGGCGCAGTGGCTATCTTATTAGCATCCGACGAGCGGTTGTACTCGAGTTCGAATCCCACTATTCACATCTTGATTTTTAACATTGTTTACGATTTATAATTTTTCTACAAAAACTTTATAACAAAATGAGTTACTTTGAGAACGTTACTCTGCGCACTCGGCGAATTTCCGAACCTGCAATAGAAACATTTGAGGAATGCAGTAATTCAACAATAGAGGGCGACACAAATGATAGCGTACCTAATATTGTTATGGATGACGAGAATGAAGAACTCAAACGTCAAATCTGTGAACTTAATATCCAGTTACAGGCGGCACATGAGGAGATAAATAATCTTTCCATTGAGAACACAGATTTAAGGAAGACGATGGAAGTAATGAATGGTAAATATAAAATTTTAGAAAAAGCGACTAAGAAATTAGCTAGCGAGACAGTAACACCAAATAGGAAAACGAAACTGCACACACCTCTCAAACGGACAATACAAAAATCACTCAACTACGGGTCTCCCGAGCTATTCACCTCCACTCAAGTCACCACTCAAGTTACTCCTAAGAATAAACCGGAACAATCAATGATACAAAGGAGAACGATAACGACCGTTCAGGAAAAGAGCAAGCTCTGCATTATAAGTAGCAACCGAACGAATAAAATATTACCAATTGCGGAAAATACTTTTCCATGTCACCAAACATGTCATTTTCTTTTACCAAATTGTGGCATAAAAAGCTTATTATGTAACATTAGCACTAAACTATCTGGTTATACTATGAAGGACAATTGCATTATATTTATTGGTGAAGATGATTTCCTAAAAACGAATAATTATTTTGAACTAATAACGATAATACGTGAAAGTTTATCAGCTATAAAGCATACAAATATAATATTATGTTTACCTACCTATAAATTTGGTTATTACTGCGGAATGTATAATTTTAGAATAGAAATGTTTAATAATTTATTATATCAAGACACACAAATTGACAATTATGTTACATTATTTGATTCTAATTTAGACTTACTATGCGACTATTCAATGTTTCAAAGAAAAAGTTGTCGAATTAACAATTATGCCGTTTCAAATATTTTTTCAAATCTTAAATATTATATTTCAACTGATAGTAATTTAAATATTCAGAAACCAGCGAACGAGCCAGCGTCACAAAAAGATCTTTTGTATTGCGACTCACCTCTTTCCTTTAATTCTTGTACTACTGATGTTCTCGACCAAAACTTTTTTCGTGTATAATTCATTATGTGTATTGCATCAAAACATTAATGGGCTGTTACATAAGGCTGATGTAATGACAGAACACTTAGATACGCTCTTAAAGAATGGGAAATGTGTAAATATTTTATGCTTTACGGAACACAATATGAAGCAAGGTGACCTTGACCTTCTGAATATACCAAATTTTGTTTTGGCTGCAAGCTTCACTAGACTAAAGCGAAATGGTGGCTCATGCATATTAGTTAATAACCACATTAATTTCAAAGAAGTAGAATCTGTAAAAAAGTTAAACATTCCCAATGTGTTTGAATGCTGTGCAGTGGAATTAACTGACGATAACGTTATAATTTTGTGTATTTACCGAGTTCCAAACCCAACTAAGGTACACCTTTTCTTTGAGAACTTTGCGAACATATTGCAACAGTTTTGTTATAAAAGTAACCAAAAAATAATAGTCTGCGGCGACTTCAATATTGATGTTCTTCAAAATAACAAAAAATCTACAATGTTTAAGCAACTTTTGAAGGAATTTAATCTGAAACTAGAAATAAATGAACCTACGCGTCCCAGTAGTGGTACATGCCTAGACAATTTCCTCCACAAATTAACAGGCTGCAAAAGTGAGGTTTTGGAGCTGGGTGTGTCTGACCACACAGCCCAACTTATGAAATTTCCGGTACAACAAAAGTGTATTTTACCATATTTTTATGTATATAAACGGGATTACAGCATGGAAAATATAAACCTTTTTAGGAAACATATCGCCAGTCTAAGTTTCTCCGAAGCTTATGAATCTGATGACGTCAACAAATGTTTTAATTCTTTTTTTGAACTGTTTAAATTAATATATGATCTCTGTTTCCCAATTGTCAGACGCAAAATTTCTACAGTTACTAAGCCTAAGTGGATCACACGCGGAGTCAAGCGTTGCAGTAGAACTAGACGATCTTTATTGTGGAAATATAGACTGTCTCGAGACAGTGATTCAAAAATGGCATTCAAAACTTTCTCGAAAAGATATCAAAATGTTATCAAACAAACACAGAAAGCACAGAATTCTTATTTTATTGGAACAAGCACCAACAAGTCAAAGGCAATTTGGAAGGTTATTAAATCTATAAAACCTAACATTCCAAAAAATAGCATAAATGCCATTAATGTAAATGGCAATCTCATAACAAAACCCAAAGAGATAGCACAACAATTTAATGACTATTTCGTATCCTCAGTCCAACCGAATACTCAACATTCAAAATCAAATGTTTTTAGCACACCAGGACCGGTTAAATCCATGTTTATGTCACCAACGGTACCAAGTGACATTATTACAATTATAAATTCTCTTAAAAACACAAACAGTACAGGCTATGACGATATTAAAACCAAAGTGGTCAAATCAGTTGCTCTTTTAATAGCCCCCATATTAAGTGACATTATAAATAAAAGTATTCAAAAAGGCATTTTTCCCGATAAATTAAAGACTTCAATAATAAAGCCATTACACAAAAAAGACGACAAAACAAAAGTTACCAATTATAGGCCAGTTGCACTGATACCAATATTTTCTAAAATTTTTGAGAAAGTATTTTATAACAGCATTAATAGTTATTTAGAGGCGAATGATATTTTTTGTAATGAACAAATGGGCTTTCGGAAAAATAGAACCATTAATATGGCTATTTATAGGTTTTTGGAAAGAATACATCATAACATGGATAACAGAAAACCTGTAATGGCGATGTTTATGGATATGACCAGGGCATTTGACTATGTAGACCATAAAATGCTATTAACAAAGCTCGAAAGATATGGCATCAGAGGTAACGTGCTTAATCTGATAAAATCTTATTTGGAGAATAGAAGTCAGATTACACAAATTAGCAAAATAAATATGAAGACCAAAACTGAGGTAGTCTACTCCTCTAGCTCTAGATTATTGTCATGTGGTGTGCCGCAGGGTTCTGTGCTGGGACCATTACTTTTTATCTGCTATATTAATGACTTTCCCCAAGTAATCGAAAATCAAATGTCACTATTTGCCGACGACAGCACTGTTATTTATGATTCTGGCACTACGAAAGAAATCGAAGAACATGTAAACAATAGCCTTATTCCAATTATCGACTGGTTAAATGCTAATAATCTTAAAATAAATCTAGCCAAAACTAAAGTTATGAATTTTAAAATAAGACATCCCTTAGTCAATAAGACATTTAAAATAAGATACAATAAATAGAACAATCACAGTTACAAGTAAACTATAAGGGGAGTGAAATACTTGAGTCTAGTGTTACAAAATTTCTTGGACTGTATATTGACAATGACATGACATGGAGGACTCAAATTGAAAGTATTTGTGGAAAGCTGAGGAGTTTTTCATATGCTCTTTATATGCTGGGTAAAGTTGCCAATAAGACTGCTCTACTAGCAGCCTATCATGGTTATGTCGCCTCAGCTCTGCGGTATGGCCTCATATTCTGGGGTAATGCCCCTAAGGTTCAAGAAGTACTTGTGGCACAGAAAAAATGTATCCGAGCTATTTGTAAAATAAAACAAACTGAGTCGTGTAAGCCACATTTTCGTGAGCTAAAAATATTAACTTTACCGTCACTGTATATTTATGAAGCCTGTATTTTTATAAAACACAACACTAATTTATATAGATTTGTAGAAAGTAAACGCCGTGCAAAAAAGTTACCAGGACAAGTTGTCTCAAGTGTGAACATTAACGAATTTAAAAGAAATTTATTCAAATTGTTAAATGACAAGGTGTATTATTCTGTTGACGATTATTTAAATGACAAATTTTAATTTTAATTAATTTTAATTATTTCCAAAGTTAATCTATTTTTTTTTTTTTTTTTTTTTTTTTTGCTATGTGAAAATGATAAATTATTTTGTTATTCTTATTTTTGTATTAATTCATTTTTGGCATTGACATTATTTGTACTTTTGTTCCTTTTACTTTAATTAATTTGACATCTTATCTAATTTGATCTATAATTATTTGTGATTGAACTTTTGAATAGTTAATGTAATGTTGTTTTTTTTTTGTATGATGATCCTTTGATATTTTGTATTTTGTATGCCTTTGGGCGGGACACAGCTCGGATCTTATTTATTATAACATCTTCTGTATGTACCCTGTGTTCACGAAATAAATGAATTTGAATTTGAATTTGAATTTGACATAGCAGTCATTGAAACTTCAGAGAAATAGTATACTGTTTTTTTTTACACATAAAAATGAATCCCTATTTGCCTTGGTCACGCCATCACGTGTCAACGGCTGGACCGATTCCACTAATTCTTTCTTTGTTTATTCGTTATTGTGAGGAAAAAAAAATAGTAGGTAGGTAGTAGTAGGTAGGTAGCAGTAGGTAGGTAGTAGTAGGTAGTAGTAGGTAGGTAGTAGTAGGTAGGTAGGTAGTAGTAGGTAGGTAGTAGTAGGTAGGTAGTAGTAGGTAGGTAGTAGTAGGTAGGTAGTAGTAGGTAGGTAGTAGTAGGTAGGTAGTAGTAGGTAGGTAGTAGTAGGTAGGTAGTAGTAGGTAGGTAGTAGTAGGTAGGTAGTAGTAGATAGGTAGTAGTAGGTAGGTTAGGTTAGGTTAGTATAGTTGGTAGGTAATAGGTGATGGGACAACATCTGTCGGGTCGGCTAGTTTAAAATAATTATGCGGGTACAAAGTGTCTACTTTATTGGTTCAGTAGCTGCAAGCGTTACTGCCGAGATTAATAACATCCTGAGATAAAATATCCTCATGTCAGGTATAACCAACATTTCGAAAGTATGTTAAAGAGCCAAGTTATAGGGTGAGATCTTAGTGCCACTAAACCAGCCTTCAGGTTATTAATGAGAAATTCCCGATGGGAAATGCAATAATACTTCAATCTGGAGTCGAACACCAGAACTCACGTTGGCATTAGTGATGTGTAACCACTAGGCTAACTTGACTTATGTAACAGATTGAAACTTAATACGTTCGACTCAATTACGTATTTATTGCATTTAATATGATGTGAACATTGTATACTGATTGATTGCGAGCCCTTCGCCTATTGATCTGTTAGTTGTATAATTTTACAACGTGTTATTGAAGACTATAAAACCCTAGGTAAACCAATTCGCAACATTTAATCGGGACAATTATTAAGATAAGTACCTTTGTGCTCTTCTTTCTTAATGTAATGTTCTACTAAGTATTTTGTGTGTACATAAATAAATAAGTTTTATTCAACAAATTGCCAGATGTTATGAAAAATGATACAATTAAAAATTTTAAAAAGAAATTAGTGGCCTTCCTAACAGAAAAATGTTATAATTCGATTAATGATTTTTAATGGACAAAACTTTTTTAATTATCAATGTGTTTAATAAATATAATTAACATTATCTTGAACATGTGTACCTAATACTTTATATAAGTTATAATGTAATTTATTATGGTGTTACATTTTAATTTTAATTTGTCATTTTTTCAATAAGTATTATTAATGTATATGTATAATTGCATTAATTCTAACTGTGACATTTTAATAATTTGTAACTCTATTTTTATATTTATTTTTGTTTTTAGATTCTTAACAATTTTTAGAATTTTTTGCGTGCCTATTTTCAGGCAGAATGTACATGGCTCACTCCATTCTATTTCACCTGTATTTTAATGTAACCTACATTCATGGCAAATAAATTATTTGATTTGATTTGAACATAATTTACTCTCTTTGAAAGAGGTTGAGGAGCTCGTGGCTAAATAGTAACACCCGCTCGGGATTCATCTTTAGGTTAAGCTGGGTTAGTAGGTACCATGACGAATTTCCTCCGTGCTTCGAAAAGCACGCCAAGCCATCCAGTTGCAGGGGTTGGCATCCAGATTACCAGGAAACAGCTGAATATCAGTATTTTACATAGAGGGACTGCCTCTCTGACGTCCACAACCATAGTTATTGAATACGATACCCCTAGGTAACGTTAGGGTAACGTTGTTTGTTTTTTTTTTTTTATTATTATTCAAAAAAACATTATTTACATTATCATACATCACTTACATACCACACAAACCATCGTGGGTTTTCCAGTGGTATGCCAGACACGGCCACTCGGTGCCACAACATGAAATTAATTACTGTTATTTAGTATCTAATTAATAGGTAGGACGCGCGAGATTCGGGCGCAGGTGAGGCATACGGTGGGGCGCAAACGCCCCCCCCCCCCCCCAGGACACCCCTCACCCCGCCGCAGACGGGCGATGCGGGGCGCGCGACGGCGGGGGAGCGCGCGCCATCCCCATACCACACACCCGGACCGCACGCGCACCGCAAGTATAGTTTAGGAAATTATCTATACATATAATAAAATCGTTGAGACCAAAAAATCTGTACATTGAAGATTAAAAAAAAAAACCGATCAGGGTGACTTAAAATAAGTAACTGAACATATTAAAACCATTTTTAAAATTCGTGTTTGTTTGTTTCTTTGACCGCGCATCACGTCAAAACTGCTGGACGGATTTTGATGAAAACTTCACTAATCTATTTAAATATACTCAGAATAACATTTAGGCTATAGAAATTATGGAAAATGTTGGAAAAAGGGGGTGAAAAGAGGGGGGTAAAGTTTGTATGAAAAAAAATTTTTAGATTGTTCTAGAATCATGAAACTCAGAGTAAATACTTATTTTAAAAAATAAAGAAATACCTGCTTCAGCGTTTTTTATAGAATTTTATCCAGAGACGTAAACAAGAGGGTTTTATGTTTAAAATTAATTAACTTCATACACCTATAGAACAAAATCCAATTAAGTGTAAAACTTTAAAAGTTACTGTAAATACTTCAAATCTAATACATGTACATATCATTTCACAATTTTCTTGAAATTTGATTTTTGAAGTGAATACGCCCAAAATAGCGGGACTCAAGAAAATCGGCTTTCCTCGGTATAAGTAGTTGGTAATACAGGGTGGAAACGGTAAAAGGGGGCTAAGAGGAGCTACAGCTACATGAAAATGGTCTTAGAAACAATCCATAAATTTTACGCTAAATTTTGATCCCCATTCACAGATTTAATTAAAAAATAAAGTGCAGTTAGCAAGAAAATTTCCATTTTTACATAAAACAATTTTTTTGATGCCAATAATGATAAACCTTAACCGCTGCAGTTACATGAAAATGGGCTACATGAAAATGGTCTTAGGAAACCATCCGTGAGTTTTCGTGAAATTTTGATCCCCATTCACAGATTTAAAAAAAACTACAGTTAGCAAGAAAATTGCTATTTTACACAAAACATTTTTTGATGCCAATCGATCCTGTTTCTAATACTCAATGGTTAAGAAAGTTCCCCTTTCTGCCCCATTAATCGTTTCCACCCTGTATTTACAAATAAAATAATACTACGAAGAAAATGTAGACTATACGAATGTACATCAGACATAAAGCCGGAAAAGTTACAAATAAAAAATGCTTTGTCCTGAAGGACTGTCTGATGGATCGGATCAACGCACAGCCTAAACCGCATATTGTAAAAACCTGAAACCTGGAGGGTGAATTTATTATATGACGTAGACATACGATAAGAAAGGATTTTCTGAAATTATACCCATAGGGGGGTGAAAAGAGGGGGCAAAGTTTGTATGGGAAAACGTGATTCCTTGATCCAATCTACTTCAAATTTTGCTATCAACAATATTAACAGAATTGATAGACGGGTTTCGTATTGCACGTATATTGATTTCAATGCATACTTATCTCCTAAGATACACCATTTTAAATAACTCCGCAGCAAAATAATGATCATGTACCGGGCGCGCATTTTCATTATGCGGAAGGATGTGTGTGATGTGCTCTTTGAAAATTGTATTATAGGTGCTTACGACCCACTCTCTGTAACCCGCTCTTTCTCTTACGTGACGCAGACGAAGTTGCGCGGGTCAGCTAGTTTAATTAATATTATTACAAAGTATAAAAAAAAAAATACTGAAAGAGACACTTCCTAGACCACGCCAAGGTTAGGGTCCCGGGTTTGAATTCCGGTAGTTTGTGTGATGAGCATGGACATTTGTTTTTGTAATAAGATAAATGTGCTAAAAAAAGTATGTAAGTAGTAAATCAACTATCTGGTGTCTACGAAACAAGCCTCGTTGCTTAGTGTGGCACTAGATGGCGCTCTGTGTAAAGTCCAGCGATATTCATTATATGTATAATTATTTATTATATTTTGGCCACATGCCACAATTTCCTGGTTCTTCTTTATATGGTGTGGCTTGTTAGAAGTAAACACACGTGTGGCAATAACAACCTTCGCAGAAAGGTAAGTACGTCGGTTTTCCCATTCTTGTTGATTATAGTGGAAATAGTGTGGCACGTAAACGACTCTAATTGCTTACATGGAACGATTATATTAGTGCCCGCTGTGACTCTCCGCGGTAAGTCATAGTGTGCGTGATCGATAATAATGTTGAAGAGAAGATAGTACGATTAGTTAAAAGAAAGAAAGAAAAAGCATTAATTATCAGTATTTAAAACTCAGGTACTAATATAAATTAAACAAATTAAAAAATATATATATATGTCACCGTAAAATTGTCAAATACGTTATATTGTAATATCTCTGGCGATATTGTAAAATCTCGAAATATTGTCAAATGAACATACTGCTTACAACAAAACGCATTATTTTTCGTGATATGAATGCGATGGAAGTCAACTTACGGTGTGGAGGGAAGGAGGGGTCCCCCATGCCCAGTGGTACAACTCTCATGAAAAGATATTGTACCATTCCTGAGAAATACCGATTATTATAACCTAACCTTAAAACACTTTACATTCCCCTAAAAAGCGTAGTCGACGGAGCCCCGCTTCCGAGTGCAGGGTTTAAAGGTTCCTTTAAACCCTGCACTCTCCCCCTCCGGCTCCCTTCCTAACTAACCTAACGGGGGAGTGCCCCAAGTCCCGATTATGGGGGTAGAGATACTTCCGTATGATCAGTTGACAATAATTCGAGAGTTTACAATATCGCTAGAGAGAAACACGTTATATTGTAATATAACGCGTTTGACAATTTCACGGTGACATATATAAAAAATTAAAAGAACGAAACTTGTCCGTAGCCAAAAGGCTCTTATCTCAGCAAGGTGCTGTAACATTAAAAAAACGTCACAGCGCTGGTACCCTGATAGGGCCCAAAGTGAACGTGATGCCACGGTCAGGCCAGATACGGATAAAAATAAAAATAAAGTGTTGACGAATAAACAATACAAATAAATTAATGTGTGAAGTATAAATAAATATGAAGAAAATGATAATAACACCTACACCCACGTAATAAATACTCGCTTGTTGTTTTAATCACTGAATACAAGTTATTTATCAACTTCCATGCTGAAGGCATGTTGGCGGCATATCCACTGAATGCGTACGAATCTATACTTCTATATACTATATAATATTATAAAGCTGAAGAGTTTGTTTGTTTGTTTGTTTGAACGCGCTAATCTCAGGAACTACTGGTTGGAATTGAAAAAATCTTTTTGTGTTGGATAGTCCATTTATCGAGGAAGGTTATAGGCTATATATCATCACGCTATGACCAATAGGAGCGGAACATAAATGAAAAATGTTGCAAAAACGGGGAAAATTTATTCCTTTTGTGAGCTTTTTCTCTCATTATGTGACGCAGACGAAGTTGCGTGGGTCAGCTACTTGTGTAATATTTACTTATCATCGTCATCTGCCTAGCCTTATCCCAACTACATATGTTGGGGTCGGCTTCCAGTCTAACCAGATGCTGCTGGATACCAGTATTTTACATGGAGTGACTGCCTATCTGACTTTCACAACCCAGTTAGTACTGGGGAATACGTAACCCTTGGTAAGACTGGTTGTCTGATTTTTTGGGCCACTGCCAAAGATCTACATAATAATATGACAGCCGGGACCAACAGCATAACTTGCTTTCCGAGGCACAGAGCAACCTAGGCAAGCACTGCTTAAGGGGCCGGCGGAGCAAGCGTTTTTCATACAAACGTAATACCAAAATGATATGAAAATCAAACATTTTCTTAAGGTAGTGTGTACATATTTCGATTGTATTCCGATTGAAAGCCGAGATATGAGGAATTTAAAACTTCTATATAAAAATTATTTTCTCATAACTCTTGTTTAAATCACATTGTACATTCAAAATATGTGTTTGGGAACCTATATATTCTGTAATCCAATCAAAATAAATACACACTACTTTAAGAATATGTTTGATTTACAAATTATTATGGTACCTATTACGTTTGTATGAAATTCGCACGCTCCGCAGGCCTCTTAACCTAATAAAGGTCGACCCGAGCGGTTGTTATTATTTAGCCACGAGCTTCTCTAAGTGTCTATAAATAAATAAATAAAATTACGTAAATTAGTAGGTAACTAAATAAAATGGAGCTAAAACAATAGCTGGGAAACGTTTATGATTAACAAAAAATACATCTGCGTTACAAAATATTAATTAATTAATATTATAAAGCTGAAGAGTTTGTTTATTTGTTTGAACGCGCTAATCTCAGGAACTAGGTACTGGTTTGAATTTAAAAAATATATTTATGTTGGATAGTCCATTTATCGAGGAAGGCTTTAGGCAATAGGAGCGGAGCATAAATGAAAAATGTTGCAAAAACGGCGGTAATTTATTCCCTTTGTGAGCTTTTTCTCTCATCCTGCCCGGGTTATGGGCCTGTTTGAAAGAGATACCGCGGCCCGTAACATAAGGCGCGGGTCATATACAAGTGGCGTATAGCGGTGGCGCGGCGCTGGCGCGGCTGCGGGTGCGCGGGGGGTGAGGAAATGGCGCCACTTCCTCGCCACTTCCTCGCCCTCTCGCGCACCCGCGCCACCGCCATACGCCATACGCCACTCGTGTTTGTCCCGCGCCTAAAGAGCAAGGAAGGAACACGGATGGGTTTTATTTAGTCAGTAAAAGTCTGACACTCCCTCCCGCTCCGCCCAGAGTGGGAGAAGTTAAACGATGAATTCCCATCCTAAAAAAAACAGCTTTTTCTCTCATGCGTGACGCAGACGAAGTTGCGTGGGTCAGCTAGTAATAAATATGATTGGCAAACAAAGGACCAATTATTAATTAAAGAAACTACAAAACAGCACTATTTCAGGAAATGATAATAAAGGAAATAAAAACATTGATACTTTTTAATTACTTTTGTCTTAATTAAGTGTACCTGTCAACAAACGATTAAAACAATAGATAAGAATTATCATTAGGACTATCATAAAGATATCATGTTAATTGACACCCCTCTTTTTTTTCTGGTGGGAAATCATCAAATGACTTCATCCCACTCAAGAAACGGGAAAATACTCATCACACTTTTACTGACTTTAGCCATCGATCACTTAAAGCCCATCCAAGTTCCTACCTCGCCCTTTATGTTCCGGGGCCACGGTATCTCTTTCAAACAGTTCCGCAGGCTTCGGCACTTGCGGGCCACTCCATTATGCTAAATAAATAAATAAAATAAATAAATAAAATAAATAAATAAAATAAATGAATAAATAAATAAATCATTTATTAGGGACCAAACATTTTGTACATTTTATGTACCCACCAAACTGCGTAACAGTTTGTCGGCGGGATAAGCGCTCGTCTTAATACATTTTGGTTCAAATAGTAATTGTAAGAATTATTAAGCAGCAATAGAAGTAACACACTCTACAACACGCTACAACGAATAGGAACGGAGCATAATTAAATGATACCTCAGAACTTTCGACTGCATGAACCGATTTTGATGATTCTTTTTGATGTATAACTAGCTTATAGTTACGGCATTGCTTTTAAAATTCTCAATACGTCACGCATAGGTATAAGTTTTAGCCAGTTCTGACGTCACGAGCCCCAAATCTCGAGTTTTGATGCGTTTTATCTTTGTCAATATTCATTGATTCACAAAAACAAAAATACGTGTACATTATTTTCCAATAATCTAACTGACGGACTAAATAGATTTGCATTTTTTTGGTACTGTCGTCATGCCTTATGAACATAAAGGGCAAGGAAGGAACATGGAACAGGTTTTAGTCAGTAAAAGTCTGACACTCCTTCCCGCTCCTACCAGAGTGGGAAAAGTTATTTGATGATTACCCATCCAAAAAAAAAAACAAGTGGTTTATGTAAAGCTGCACATAAACTCCAAGTCGCTTAATTTTGCTAGGTAGTCACCGTCACCGCTTCAAAGCTAAAACATTAGGAAGGCAAGAAGTCAGATAGACATTTGATGGACTGCCTCATCTAAATTCGACGTTCCTAAAGTGCTGCTGACTGCCGGGGCGGCTCATTCGGCGGAGAAACGTTTGTCGGAGGTAAGTTTGAGTAAATGTCTTTTGATATTATTACCTGTATCATCTTCATGAGATCGGCATTGGAACCTTCATGTAAATTGACGTCCACTATACAGTATGTGCCTCCTTCTTCCGCCATACATGCTTCGTAATCGTCCAGTCCGTACAGAGGCGGCATTTTGTTGTATTCGGTCACTGTAATGAAGGAATAGATATCAAGTTTACGCAAATAAAAAGTCGGAGTAGCTAGAAGCTACTGTGACACACTTCGCGCATTCGCTGGATTATATTAATGCAGTTAACTGCGTGAGCAAAACACTTTTGAACTTTTAAAAATGATACTATAAGTACAATCACGTACAACCATGCAATCTCAAAATCGTTTTTTTTTTTATCAAGAATCTTCCCTATTTGGAAGGATGATTGAGTCTTGGATGATGTCATGAAAGACAATTTTTTTGATAATAGAAACAAAACAGTCTATCATCATATAGGTATGTCATACATCATCATTTGCCTATCTTTTTTCAACTATGTTGGGGTCGGCTTCCAGTCTAACCGGATGCAGCTGAATACCAGTATTTTACGTGAAGCGAATTCCTATCTGACTTCCACAACCCAGGTAATACTAGGTAATACGATACCACTTGGTAAGACTGGTTGTCAGACTTCTTTGACTTTTCTTTGTATGAGGCCGTTGATTATTTTTTCGCGATTACGATGGTGCATGGTCCCATAGAGAGAGCTGTTCAGTTTCATAGCCTATAGCCATACCCTTTCATATGATTATACCCTTTCTGTTACACGTTGAATAAAAAAAGTAGAAGAAAGAAGAATAGGGTTGGAAGTCCAACTACAGTCGCTAACCCAACAAAGAAAGTATTTTGCTTTGTATTCTTTGCAACTAAGTAGTATAGGTAGTCGTTAAGTCTGACTCTCTCTCTCTTTTCTCTTCTTCAACCTTTGGCCAACCAATGCTAAATGTAGGTCTTCGTCGGTCTTCCAAATCTCTTCACTTTTGGCAGTTTAGTCTTTTTAACCCCCGACGCAAAAACGACGGGGTGTTATAAGCTTCACGTGTCTGTGTGTGCGTGTGTGTGTGTGGCAGTGCCGGGGGTTTCAATTTTTTAAATTTATTATAAATTGTCAGTCTGACCATAATAATATTTAACAACTTAGTTTCTATGTAGTAAGATAGAAGTAACAATTAAGCATAAAATATACTCAATTACTGCTTATACAAGTTAATTAATGTTTACCGTATATTAATGTCGTTTCTATAATTGAGAAGCATTACCTTATAAATATAATTACACCGTAGTGCATATTGTATAAAGGTAAGTGTAGACTAGAGCATTTACATTTAACATAACATCACAAAGGCATTTTTTTTTTCGGGCGAAGCGGGAGTGATTTTCAGACTTTTACTGACTAAAACCCATCCATGTTCTTTCCTCGCCCTTTTGGTTCCGGGGCTCAGCTTTGCTCGAACAGTCCCGCAGCCACGGCAGGCTTCGGCTCTTGCCCTTGTTTCTTGCTGACATCTCTTTGAGGCGCGCGTGGAACACAAAGTCCGTCGTCAAGGCCTGTCGTCATAAGACGGACGGACGCGCGGCGAGCTAGCCCATAGCTCACCGTCCACAGGCCCTACGGTGCGTCTGTCACGGTGGCTGGGACTAGAGATTCTCTTCCTAACACAAAGGCTAAGGCTTAGGTGTGGGTGTTACTATTAGGTACACCTATAAATAGTAACACCCACATATTTTCACCAGTTATATTTATGTCCCTTGTTATAGCGGACGAGCTCATTGCCGTCAACCGGGCTGCAACTGGCAGATTTCTGATCCCAACAACATTGACCGACTTGGCAATCAAACCCAGAGTCTTCTGTTCAGCCGCGGCCGTCGCGCTTGCAATCAGTACACCAAAAAAGCTCTAAATAAATAAAGAAAATGCTCCTAGGAAATCTTGACTCGTCGTGAGCATTACTTCGAACATCGGTGTGCATTATAGGTATCAATTGAGCTTTTGCTTGAATTGTGTCATTAAAATGCTCTAGTGTATTTACCTTAAGTATGTAGACAGACAATCAATTAAATCGTAGGTATGTCTGCAATAAATACTCGTATAGCTAATTAATTTAAATTGCTTTTTCTATGAAGTCCTGGGTGCAAATTACAATTAATTCACCTCGTGTGAGTTTAATCATAAACCCGAGATGTAGACTTGTGACAATCACTTTCGAATAGTTTCGTGTTCTATAATGACTTTCAACAACATTTACAAAACTTTTTCGGTAGCTTAACGTCATTTTTGACAGTTTCGCTATGAAAATCACTTTCTCGAGGCCCGCTTGAGAATATGTTATGTCTCGAAAAAAATGTTTAAACCGAGATATAAATGAGTATGGAACTTATGTTACTCATAAACGGTGTAAAGACCAATCACATAACTGTCAACTACGCATTCTGTACATAAAACAAACATACATTGAGCAAACCAAAAGCAATCTTTTGTTCAAAGTAAAACAGTGTATAATTACACCCATTTACTCAACATAGGTTATAATGATCAAGCCTAATGAAGATTTTAAACAAGTTTTTGTTTAATATGGCCGAGGGAAGAGAAAGCATAATTATGAAAATAGGATGGAATTTTTTTTAGACTTCACTCGCAGGATTTCAGACTCCTCATGAAATAAAAATTACAAATCACAGACATCGTTGTCTTTTGAGTCGAATTTTAGATGATAAAAAATACTTCAATAATTTGAGTGATCTAACCTCCAAGAATAAAACACAAGCAATTTTCGTCTTTATTTGATTTGTTAATGACACTGCGACTTCTCTGTAGTTGCAGTTAATACCTACCTATTCAATAACATAGCGATAAAACCAACAAGGTTTATAGCAAGTGGACATTAAACAGTTAAAATGGACATGGACATAAAATGTAACTAACTAATATACATAACGATGTAATTATACGAGAAAAAATAATACCTTAGGTAATACCTTAGGCCTTGAAAAAAAAACGTGCAAAGGAAAATCGGGCTGAAGAACAACATAACTATGGGCATAGTTATGTTGATTTTCATTTTTTTTTTTTGTGTAATTGGGCAATTACACAAACATTAATAGTGTATTAGCAGTGTAGATTTTATTTAGGAAATGGGACGAATGTCAGCCTGTGTACAGTTATTACTTGCGCATATAGTTTTAATAAATAAGTAAATAAGAAAGTTGCTTTCTAGAATAATGTCCAACATATAATGTAAGTTCTTTGGATCCTCCGCAGCACCGACATTAAGAGCCAAGGGAAAACCGCAGACGATAGTATAAAGGCTCTTGTTCATGCCTGGTTTAAACCGAGTCCGATATTGGTCCGGTTGACCGTCATGTATCAATCACTTCATCAAGCATCAGCCACGGTCAAACAGATGACACGGTCAATTCATCATCACGTCATGCCCTGTTTGGCCGTGGCTAAGTCTTGAGCGCATGCAAACAAAAGCACTTATCTAACCGGCTGGGAACCGGGTTCCTACGTGAAAACCGGTCGTAAAAAAGTGCCCTTTCAGACAGTTTTCACTGAGACTAGCTAGAAGCATAACGCGGTCTGGTCGATTATCGACAATCGGCTAATCGCCCGATAGTTCAAATTCCAACAGTCTAGTAATATTTGCGTATTCATTTAGGTGCATCGCTTATTCCTAGTAATAATAGCCATTGAAATGAAAAGACACGCTAATTTGTGCATAATTATGCATGTGTCAAAAATGTCCGTCTACAATTTGTATGTGCTAATAAGATGTCTAGCCAGTGTTTAATTTGTAAAACGGATATGACTCATCATTTTACTGTTTTATGAATTAATAAAGTGCAATAATTTGGTAGAATGATGAGCTGGTGAAGGTTGCCTCCGATCCGCTGGATACGAGTTGTCACTTGAGTGAAACCTATGTCCTACAGTGGAAATATTTCGACTGAAATGATGATGATGATGAATAATTTGGTAGTTTTAACTATTACAAAAGGTGGAAATACGAGTGGAACTAGGAAAGGCTGAATTGATAGATCGAAGTCGGTAGAATACGTACGGTTAATAAAATACGAGTACTAAGCCAATAAAAGTGCCCTACACGGGAATCCGCCTCACGGCCTTGCAACCTACACTCCGTCATTCAGGTCATCTCACAATTACTTTACGCTTTACTCATTTTCCTGTCCATTCCGTTTTGTTTTGAACTTGAACTGCAGATCAATGTTATTCCGTGTGAACTATTCTATCACGTAGTTCATCTCCGCGAAAAACCTCCTTCGAGCGATTAATCTTTTTAATTTGACGTAAAAAGCGTTTAGAACCTTTTTAGGTAAATGCTTGTAGATGTAAGGTACTTTGCGTGAATACAAATATACAAACTTCAAGGTGCTGCGTGCAGAAAGTAAGTCTTGTGATCCGGGACTGATTATGTAAAGTTACTGTGGATGAATGCCGAAGTACCACTTAATATCTGTTAAACCACAATATTTTGCATAACAATGATATTGTGTTGAACTTGGAAGAGGTTTAATCCGCAAACATTGGGCCATTTGTTTGCGGTCGCAGATGTTTTGATGTTCTACTTATCTACTACTTAGTTAAATCTCAACGAGATGTGTTGTGGTACTAGTACATTTAGGCTATTTGAAAACCTATAATTTTTAAGCCGTGGAATTACCTCCTAAATAGATTCGATTGCTTAGAGCACCGCGCCTTAGGATTAAATATCCATTAGCGAACAACGATTTGGAAGTTCATATTTTTTTGTGTAGACAGTACACATTAATAGTTAGCTTTTTAGTTTTTTTTTCAATAAGCGGACGTCCACGGTCTATGGTATTTAATTATTTTAAGTTTCTATACAAATTATAAAATAGCACACCATATGCACATTTTTAGGTTGGTTATATTGTCATGGTAGACGTCAAAGTTGACATTTCACGTAACGTTGATAGTAGAAATGTCTTTTATTTAATTGCATGTCATGTTTTTTCATACATACAATACATACATATTATATTTAAACCATTCAGAAGTAGGAGCCCCACAAAACGGAGCTCCGTCAATCGGGCCTCCGTCGACTGCACCATGTTGAGCAGCTATAAAAAAATCGTTTTGAGGTTAGGTTACTATAATTGGGTTTTCTCAAGAACAGTGCGTCGCCTTTGCATAGGAGTGGTGCTAGGGCACAGAGGGCACATCTCCCTCCCTCCTCCTACCAAACGCTACTAAACATTTTGCCCTTTCCATTCTATAAACTAAATAGCGCTATTCTAACCTCAAAACTTCAACCATGAATATCTTCCATAACCATGGGACTCCGCGGGGCGAGGGTGGTACAGGGGGTACCCAATATGCAAGGTTAAAATATTTTTGTTAATTGTTATAACACTTATAACCAACGACAATACGATGTTCCGCCGTGCATGTTGGCTTTGCTGTAGGTACACAATTACAAGACCATTTTTGAGAAGTACAATTAACGAAGATACGTCATAACTAATTACCTTTGTTCTTAATTTGATCGTATCGAGTATGTGATGTGCATTTTAATTTAAATCTAAATAGGAAGACTACAACAACCCGACAACTAACTCACAGCTAATAATAAGTACTCAATTTTTATTTTGAAATAGCGTGGGAACGAGTTATTGTTTTCGATTCCCCTAATGTTTGTTTTTTTTTGTTATAAAAATAGATAAAAGAAGCAAAGTCTCATTGTCATTTGTTTTGTTTCATCTCAAGATTTTCATAGTAACTACTGGTTTTTCCCGGAAAGGGTTTGTATAGTAGAGGATATCTTTAGCAGGTGCCTTTTTTGGTATATTTTAAAAAGGTTTTCTGTTTCACTACTAGTGAACATGAACTTACTTAAAGAAACTGTCTATCCGTCTGGCTGTTACCTTTCACGCTTTAATAATACATGGCGCGCGGATTGAATATAAGGAAACTGGATAAACGGGGTTGGAGGGACACCGACGCAAAACGCTTACCATGGGTTCAATACATCACTCATAAAAAAAAGGAAATTCATTTTTTCATCGGTAATTCTGGGTGTTCATTACATATTGACAACCGACTTCTAAAAAGAGGAGGATCTCAATTCGTCTGTTTTTTTGTGTTTGTTACCTCAGAACTTTCGACTGGGTGAATCGATTTTGATAATTCTTCTTTCATTTGAAACCTGGTGCTTTTCGTGTGGTTCTATTTCAATTTGGTTAAGATCTGACGCTGATCTTCGGAGATATAAATGGAACTCTACAAAAATACACGGCAAAACTGCAGTAATTGCTGCAATCGCTTCGTTTATTGTTTATACAACATCATGACGTAACATCACGCCTGTATGCTCTGAGGGAGTACGCAGAAGTATACAATACACCCAGATTTCGACCGTTAGACGTGTAAAGTTCCATTTAATGGGATCCCGGAGAAATAGAGGTAACTCCTTAAATTTATAGGCACACCAGAAGTTTTTTAGGTAGTTTAAGGGAAAGTACTTTCTCGGAGTGATCCCATTTCAATTTAACAAAGATTTGGTGACTTCGGAAGATAGGCAACTGAACTCTTTAATAAATGATACCAAATATACTGGGATCGCTGAAGACTCACGGCTGTTTATTGTTTACACCAGTTCGTAACAAAAAATCACACCGATACGCTGTGAAAGGGTAAAAAAACAATATTTTTTTCAAAAAATACACGAGTAAGCGGCTCTCATTAGCATAGCTTCTCATGGCGGAAAAAGCTCTTCCCAAAACAGTAATAAAATATTCCAAAGTGAGCCATAATAAAACGCCTGAAAGCCGTATGAGATTGTTTTTCTATGATTCTTTGGGCCTAGACAGTGAAATTCAATCAAAGCGTCGTGCGAAAATGTAAAATGCGTAGTCCGCGTGGAGTACTCAATTATGAAATCAGAGGTTATTATGTACTTGAAATAAAACCACCGATGATTCCTCGGTGGATACTGAATTGGCCTAGATATCTACCAAAAAGTTTATGTAGGTATCAACTAATTACTAAACTTTCAACTAGACTAGTTGGAAACTGTCGAAATACAAAACGTTACAAAATCAATTAGGTATCAGTGTTTTGCCTTGTTCGATTTATGTTTTAAAATATGGTTAAAGAAGTTAAGAAAAACTTATGATGAAAATACATGCCTTTGACTTACCATTCAAACTGTAGATTACAGCTGTAGATCTCCCAAAGAAGACAAACAAGACCAAAAATAATTGAAACATTTTAAAGAAACTTTTTCTTGCACTCCAAATTAAAATTACTTATATTAAGATGCTACCCTGTACCTCACCTTTTGAATAAAAGCTATAAAAGTGAATAAAATATCAAAATAAATAAAACATTTAGCTTCATTCATTAATTAAATTCAAAAAGAATCACTGCGTCCCGCCATTTTTCTTGTAACTTTTTTTACAACTGCCGAAAATGGCAAAGGATATGAACATACAGCCTAGGCAAAACCAAATTGACGTCGAAACTTTTTGGTGTTTTTCTCACAGACACTAAGGCAGATATAATTAACGAAGATTTAATTATTAATATGATTATTTATGTGTAATGTATCTGCCACGTGTAGCTACCGCGAGTATGAGGGAACGATAGTGAGGCGGTCATTTGAGCAGTGTGATATCCTTGTTTGATCTACATAATCCAAGCTAGGCCATGTGACGTCGATCTATAATGGTATATTGTCTGTTTGTTTATCGCTTTTCTTTAACTAGCTTCAACATTAAAACGAACTCACTCCTAAATAATTCAAAAGTTTTATTTATTTATTCATATAACAATTCGCATTGTGTTTGAAATAAGTAGTACATTCATTAAAATATTACAGCTAAAAACAATAAATTATTAATATTAAAACAGTAAATTTCACTAAAAATAAAAACAATAACATGCAATAAATATTATGTCAATAGATTGTAAATAGTAATTAATATTATCGTGTCAAATTTTATAAATATATTCTATAAAAAGCCAAAAATCGAACAATGTCTTGAATAAGTAAATATTGAATGTCAAAAGTGTAAATTACTAAATATAAAAACTATTTACCATCACTAGTCACCAGGTCAGATATTGAATATAAACATTTATTTAACAGGAATGCTTTAAGTTTCGCCTTGAATAGAGTACCTTTGTAAATCAAGGATCTCAAATCAATAGGTAACTTGTTAAATAATTCCACTGCTTGATATTTAGAGCAATGTTTAGCAATATTAAGTTTCGGAGCAATTTTATTTTTTATTACATTTCTCCTAGTTTTCTCTCTAAGTTCACGTTCCTCTTGTGATTCGTGCTCGTGTATATATTTCGCAAAGTGGCTGAGTAGTACTAAAACATATAAACTTGGTACTCTTAAAATGCCTAATTTTTTAAAATACTCTTTGCATGACTCTCGTTGTGGGATTCTGACAATTGTTCTTAATGCACGTTTCTGTAGTATGAATGCTCTTTGGCAATTATACCCGTAACTACTTCCCCAAAACATAATGCTGTATCGCAATCTGGATTCTACCAATGCATAGTATACAGATTTTAGTTGCTTTAGATTAATATCGTCCCTGAGGCTTCTTAGAGCGTAACAAGCTGAAGATATTGAGGAATCAATGGTGGTGAGCTCTTTTTTCCAATTTAATAGAGAATCTATATAAACTCCTAAAAATTTAACTTCGTTCACCAGTTCAATTTTTTCATTACTGAGCTTGACATCTATACTATCTTTGTTACGTGACGTTGTTTTATACAACATAACATTGGTTTTGCTTGGGTTTATTATTAAATAATTTGCTGTAAACCAAATATAAAGATTTTTTAAACATTTATTTACGTTTTCTGTCAACTCATTTAAATTTGGCGCCCCGATTATGGCGTTAGTATCATCTGCAAACATTACAATTCCTGCGTCAGGTTGGGCATTATGCATAAAATTTAGTAAATCATTTGTGAAAATTAAATATAATATTGGTCCTAAGATTGAGCCTTGAGGCACACCGCGGCTTATTTTGGTCATTTTTGACTTATATATAACTTCTTTCACACACTTTGCGTCACTATTGTTTGAGTTAGTGTCTTTTATTTCTACGTACATTCTACGGTTTTTTAAATAAGAAGTCAAAAGTTTTAACGCTTTTCCTCTAACGCCATAATGCTCTAGTTTAGCCAGCAGTAGCTCGTGATCTACTGTATCAAACGCAGAACTCAAATCAATAAATAAGCCGGCTACTTTCATTTTGTTATTCAATTTAGCAATAATGTCATTGACAAGACTATCTATCGCATCCGAGGTCCCTATCCCCTTTTGGTATCCAAATTGTTTAAAGTTAAGTACTCTATTTAAATGTAAGTGGGTCATTAATCTAGTTTTGATAACTTTTTCAAAAATTTTTGATAAAATTGGCAGTAAGGATATTGGCCGGTAGTTTTTGGCATCCGTTCTTGTACCCTTTTTGTGTAGCGGAACGACCTTTGCCAATTTAAGTTGTTCGGGAAAAACAGACTCTTCAATACATTTATTAATGAACTCAGATAAAGGATACGCTAATGTTTCGATATTTTCCTTTATCACCGATATTGGCACATCATCGTGTCCACATGATGCTTTGTTTGTCATCTTACGTACAATTTTTGCTATTTCCTGAGGTGTTGTCATATTAAATGTCATCTCGCTTTCTACTCTCATTGTTGAGTTTCTTAAGAAGGACATCGCTCTTTCTTCTTCTGCTTTTAAGAGTGATGATATCAACAAAAGTATCAGCTATTTCTTGCGAATCTGTAACCACCTTGTTGTCAATATTTAGAACTAGTTTTCTTCTAACTTTTTGCTTTCTTTTTGTCTGATTATTTACAACTTTCCATGTCTCTTTTAATATATATAAGTGTGAATAGTTTAGTTGAAATAAATGCTTTTTAGTTTGATTTTGAGCTTGATGTAAGTCGTTGAATGTCTTTGTAGGTGTAAAGAAAAGGGCAATTTCTAAGATCAAAAACGATTTTTATACATTGGGTAAGGTTGTGAAGTTTAAATAGGTAGACTTGTGCGTTGGAAGACCTCCCACAAGGTGGGCCGATGACCTTGAAGGGTGCTGGAATCCGTTGGATGCGAGTCGCATGGGACCAGTCCATGTGGCGACACTTGGGGGAGTCCTATGTCCAGCAGTGGACGTCTTTCGGCTGAAATGATGATGAAATGAATTAAGTTCATCCGGTTAGACTGATAACTGCCCGAGAAAAAATTTCTTACCTACAGTTTATACAAATATGTTTCATCTTCCTAGTTATAGTAAAAATGACTAGTAAAACTTAGTCCACGCACAATTATTTAGATTAATATTTTTATTCCCAAGCGTATCCAAGTTACAACGCTAGTTTTTTCTCATAAATATAATAATAGCACTAACACGCGTACTTCATACATACTCAGTAGGTACAAGGAAACAAGAAAAAAATGCGGTTTGATGCCTTCCTTTGTTTATGGGTCTGGTTGTACGAGTATTATGTGGGCCATTTACAGAGATATCTGCATCTAGTTGTCGTAATTAACTGCATCGTAGGCTTCGCGGAAATCTGCCGGGGTAGCGGGAATGTTCGAAAGAGATACCGTGGCCCCGGAACGTAAAGGGCGAGGAAGGAACATGGATGGGTTTTAATCAGTAAAAATCTGACACGCCCCCCCGCTCCCTCCCACTCCGCCCAGAGTGGATAAGAAATCATTTGATGATTTCCCATCCGAAAAAAAGGCTTCGGGGAAGTATAATTACTGATTTGTGTTGTTAAACTATAAAGGGTGTAAAGAAACCCTTAACAAAGTCCAAAGGCATTGGTTCTCCCTATCATTGCGATCATTTTTTTGTTCTGACCATACCTGGGAACCTTCTATAATATTATAGTTATAGTAACGGAAACATTGGCGGATAGAGTTCAAACGTTTTCACATTTTTGAACACTACTTTTTAAGGTTAAACTTTACTTGAGTTGGAGTTACCTCCACGATCCGTTTACTATTCAAAGCACGTTAAGCACTAAGTTTTGACTGCGTACGTGTAGGGTGAAAAATCACATTTTATGAAATATAATTTACCACCTAAAAAGAACGTTTCCCAGCAATAAATTTGGCGTAGGGTTACTTAGTTTGATGTACAGAATGCTTGGTTGACGGCTTCATGATGAGTCTGTGTACAGCCTGTATGTAGATTGTCACGTCTCGTTGGTCTAGTGGTCGCAACCGTGACTGCTGGGCAAGAGGGTTTTCCTCCTACTCTGGGCGAAGCGGGAGGGAGTGTCAGACTTTTACTGACTAAAACCCATCCATGTTCCTTCCTCGCCCTTTATGTTCCGGGGCCACGGTATCTCTTTCGAACAGTCCCGCAGCCCCGGCTGACATCGGCCATAGTGGACCCCTTCCTTATGCTGACATCTCTTTGAGGTGCGCGTGGAACACGAACTCGCCGTCGACACGGCCTGGCGTCATAAAACGGACGGACGGGGAGCTAGCCCATAACTCAGCATCCACAGGCCGCGCCTACGGTGGCCGGGGGCCAACACGTGGCCCCCGACGCCGTCTCCCGCGGCGGCTGGGGCGAGAGGTTCTCTCCCTCTCGCGTTCCACCACCTCCTTCGCTAGCATGACTGCTTCGCAGAAGGAGGTGACGGCTTCCCATTCCGTCTCGGTCCGGACCATGGATTGAACCAGGGTCAGACGCGAGAGGTCGCCGCCGCCGTGAACCGCTACGAGGACACGCGGGACAAGAGGGGTCCTGGGTCGGGTAAAATGTTATTGGGTAGTAGCCGCAGATACCGAATAAGTGGCCGTTTGATGGCAATAGGCTCGCCTCCTATTACATGGGACTTGACATAATGTAACAAATGTGGATCTACCATTTGGTTCACCTCTGCCTCTTCGGGGATGTTTTGTATGTGTCACATCATCATCATCATCAGCCTATAATGTTCCCACTGCTGGAACACGGCCTCCTCTCAATGAGAGGGAATGGGTAATCTACCACGCGGGCCCAGTGCGGATTGGTAGATGTCACATGCCTTCGAATTTTTGGTTCTAGGACATGCCGGTTTCCTCACGATGTTTTCCTTCACCGTTTTGAGAGCAGCGGTGATGAAGTAAATTACACAAAGTAATGCACCTGCCTGGGTTCGACTTCGAACCTACGACTTGCTGTTCGTAAGTCGGGGCCGCCACCCGCCACTACTGGGCCACCGCTGCTCATGTGTCACAGTCAAAACTTTAAAAAAATCAGGAGCTCAACAAACATTTTTAATAAAAAAAGGCGTAACGGTTTTGACTAAAACCAGTTAAAACCGCTTTTGACTGTAATACAGTTGTTCTGGTTTATCGTACCTAAGGCATGTACCTATTGAAATGATCAAAACCTGTAAACTGTTTTTCCAGGAGTACAAAATTTTAACTCTCAAGTATTTGTCAAGACCAATAAAACATTATTTACACTAGCCTCAGAAGTGAGTAATAGGCAGCAACGTGAAAAATTTCGCCTCTTTGTTCGCCGAACATATTATTATACCGCTTAAAATGCACAAAAGTGTGTTTCATAAGGCTTTTCAATAAATTACCTAAAGAAATAAGGGCAATGAATACCCGAAATTATTATTAATTATTATTTAAGAATAGCCTAAAGAGCCTTTTAGTTAATAAATGCTACTATAATTTATACTAATTCATAACCGATATTTTTTCCCAACTTAAGACCTTACAGTGACATCAAGCAATAACAATAATTATGAGGTATCTTTAAATATTGTAACAATTCCAGATGTAAATGACATTGAAATAATAACTAATCTGTATGACATTGAATTAATTGAATATCTCAATATTTTGTTTGTTTTTATTTATTTTTATTTACTTTTAAATTAATTTATCTTTTATTGTATTTTATGAATGTATCATTTTGCATGCCGTAGGTACGGTAGAATCACTTGAAACATGTACATTTTTATAACACCATTGTAACAGTGTTTTCTGCAAAAATAAATGATTTGATTTGATTGATTTGAAATTATTTCACCAATATAAAAGAAATTTCATAAGTGACACAACGGATAATTCTATCAACATACACAAACGACTGAGTGAGCAGGTAGGGTAGCTAGTACCTAAACACTCAAAATTAGAACGCCTGTTTACCTGTTGTAGTTACCTGCGTAAAGTAAGTACCTGGAAATATACAGTTAGCAATATTTACAACCGGCGTGCGATTGCGGTGCGCGTGCTACGCATCCATCATGCAAAATGTTTAAGAAAACGGACAGGAGGACTATTGTTTAAGTCGAATTTGGCCTACACATCATAAGAAAACTCTGATAAGGCAATACACAACTCCAAATCGAACGTTAAAAATTTAAATATTTTACTGGCTGGATATAAATCTAGTCAAATGGCCACAAGTAAATAATTTCTCTTGGATGCGTCCGGTGCATGTTTCACTAGCGCCATCTAGTCGCCTTCTATCGCAGCTGCAATATGGCTGCCGTCATGTTCTATCACCACCAGAAGTGTGTACTCGTATGTACTTACGGGATATCTTTCGTGGTTTTCATTTATTGTGAGCTTCTGATATTTCGACGCTGTAGCAAATACATGATCGCGGAATGACTCTTCTTGAGAATGGGGAAAAGTATTGCTGCGTTAGATGATATAGCTGATTCCTTGGCAAAAAAAGGCCCGCTCTCTGATCATGGAAAGTTTTTTTAATTTGGTTTTGATTTTGAAAGGCTGTGGGTCACTCGGACCCCATAGCCCTTGTATTTCAATCTCAAACGGCTCAAACACAACCTTGTTTTAATGATGCCTTAAAATATCGGAAGATATGCTCTGGATAATTTAAAATAAATCGAGACACATTTTCTTCATAAACATTTAATTTTATTAAACTTAGGTACTTAAATGACATTATATTTTGGAGTAAAATGAGGTAAATATTTTTAAAATATGGAACTTACAATAATTATTTTGTTTCTACATATAAACGGTAACGCTTAAAACAATACACACCAAATCTTTACGATCCCTAACCATAATAATCTTAAAAATAAATTAGATTGGAATAAATGAGAATATAATAATAATTAATGAGGTAACATGAAAAATGGAATATCAAAATTATTTTCAACGCCTTGAAATACGGCTTGTCTTGAAATAGAGAACAGTTGAGCTGAAAAGAAGATTTTATTTCTTGGCTACAAATTTTTGCCAGATTCGTGTAGTCGCTGCTGGTCATGGCTTCGACATGGAATATTGTTTTCGATTAAATCAATCCCCAGATAGGTTTACTCTTCGTTACTTACAACATCTAGTTTAATTTAATCACATTTGAGTTTCGTATCGTGGAATCGTTGTGTCTATACGGCCGATCAATTTCTCATCTATCAAACTTTACTAAATTATTTTTGTGTAAGCCGAAAAAGAGCTTTCATAATTATCTAGCCATATTACTTATGAGGAATATTAAGAAAAAAAAGTCTTATAATCGGACCATATTCGTTTTCAACCGACTTCCAAAAAGAGGAGGTTATCAATTCGTCTGCATATTTTTTTTTTGTGTTTGTTACCTCAGAACTTTTGACTGGGTGAACCGATTTTGATGTCAATTTTTTTATTTAAAAGCTGGTGCTTCCCGTGTGGTCCCATTTGAATTAACATAATATCTGATGGTGATCTTCGGAGATATACAATGGAACTCTTCAAAAATGTACGACAAATCTGCAGTGATTGCTGTTATCGCTTGTAGGTTTATTGTTTATACTACATCATGACGTAACATCACGCCTGTATGGTCTGAGAGGGTACGCAGATGTGTACAATACTCCCAGATTTCGACAGTTATGTGTATTAAGTTCCATTTATTGGGGATAAGCCTATTACCGTGACATGTATTGTTTTTATTTTATTTTATTGGCCAGGATGTACTTGAAGGGCAGTTAGATGAAAATTTTGTTAAGTTCTGATTATGGGATCCATGACAAAGAAACGGAACACTTAAATTCTTAGGAGCAAATTAACGATACACGGCCAAATCTTTTAAAAGCTATCCGAATATTTGAGTCGCCTACCAAAACGTCGTTATAAACCGATTTCAAAAAGGAGGAGGTTCTCAATTCAATGTTCCCCGATTACTCGAAGATGACTGGACCGATTTTGTTTTTTAATTGTTTGAAAGGGTATACTTCCTAGAAGGTCTCATAATCATCAAGTCGGGATCCTGATACTGGGATCCTGAAGAAATAAAGGGAACTCTTCAAATTTTATAGGCACACCAGAAGCGATTTGGGTAGTTTTAGAAAGAGTACTTTCTGGGAGTGATCCCATTTCAATTTGGTAAAAATCTGATGAAGAACTTCGGAGACAGGCAAGGGAACTCCTCAATAAATGGTAGCAAATGTACTGGGATTGCTGAAATCTCATATCTGTCTATTGTTTACACCAGTTCTTAACAAAAAATCACGCCGGTATGCTGTAAAAGTACCTTTTACTTTTTTCCAAAAAATAAAACCGACTTCTCACAAAAAAGTGAAATGTAACTTTAGCTTCAGAAGTCGCTGACCTTTGTTTAATCGATTTACTTAGTTTTTTTTTTGTTATCGTTTTGTCACCAACTTCTGGAGATTTGTTAAAAATAATTTCGATCGATTGCTACCGAAAACATTTTTGACTTTTCGTTAACTGAAGTCAATCGAATATATTTTAGACTTAACTTAACACTTCACGCCAACGACCTTGCGAGTCGTTTTTTAATGTGTTTTATTCGTAGATTATTTCACACTTTGATCCAGATATTTCGGCCGTCTGATACACGATTACTTGCACTTTACTGCATCCAATTAAATCACAGAGACATGACATAGACAGTATGGTGCAATGGTGCAACATCATGTCATTTGAGTTATATTAGATTTTAAACACAAATTATACCATAATGAAGGCCCTAAAAATGTGACAAGCAACAGTCACCATCATGTGAAACATGTTTCAAGTTGGGTTGTATTTATCGATTAATCTCTCTTGGGGGCGACGCGCGGGCGTCAGTGTATCGCTGACCACTCTCACGCACGGGTAGACACTATTGCTATGCTCCTCCCACACGCTCAAGGTCGTTGGCGTGAAGTAGACCCTTAAAGTGGTAGCGTCAGGGTAGCTTTTACGACGACTGCTTTTAACCATATCTAGTGCTACCGTGTGTTCCGGTCCTATATGACTCCCCACTTCGCACAATCACTGACGAGGTCGCTGTACCGCTCCGCGAACAGCTGGCTGGGAGAGATGGCGAAGTCTTTCACCCCCTGGACTTCGCTCATATGGGGAGCCTGTTCTGCTTCCACCAGTACCAGGGGTAGGACTACCATGGCAAAGCACAGGGCTGGACCCGACATCTGAAACCATTTTAGGAGTGTTGAGAAAGGAGTACTTATATTGACCTACCAATCGGCATTTGGCCCGCGTGGTGGATTATAGCCCCTTCCGTCTCATAAAGAAGAGGCCTGTTTGTTTCCCAGCATATTAATAGGCTGATTATAACCTGGACTGGCAGACCTCACCTAGGAAACCTATTGGGGGTTAAAAGCTCCAACTTATTCATAAGTTTTATTTATATATGTTTTTATTAAAAGATTTTACGTAAATCACCTTCAATACTCAATACTCAATACTCAAATCTTTATTGCATTCTATATGTATTACATAGATGGTGTTATCACAATAATATAAAATCAATATGGACCCTGTCGGGCACAGCAACATTAGGAGAGAGGAAGAGCAATTCAATAATATTAGGTACTATAAATTATTAGATTTATATAAATTATGATTAAATATGTTTATATATTTTAAAATTATTAGGTCTGTGTATTAGGTGTAATGAATTATGTATAACGATTTCTTTATTGTAGATAATTATTTTGCAATTATTAGAACTATGTTTTATTATTATTATATTATATTACTGTTTATTATTAAATTATATACTATTATTTAATTATATATTTGGTTTCCTACATTTAACGCGATTGAATAATTTTATTTTGCAAACGATTTGTCATCTATAAACTCCTTTACTGAGTAGTATGCCTTGGATTCCAGAAATTGTTTTAATTTATTAATAAATACATTTATTTTGTCTACTTCTCGAATGTCATTTGGCAATTTATTATAAATTTTTGTGGACATAACTAAAGAGCCGGTTGAGTGCATTTTAAGTCGGGATTGGGGTATGATTATTTTGTCCACTGCCCCCGTACTATTCAATTTATTCCCCGTACTATCAATATATGTTTGGTTGACGGTTTCGTAAAGGGTTTGTTTACACCATATATAGGATGACTGGTAATTAGTGTACGATACTTTAACACGTGATTGTACTCATGGTAACTGTTGGTACTGAACAGCTGATTTTTTTTCGCGATTTCGTGTTTGATCCCATAGTAAAAGTTTGCATAGCATCTGTGGCTATAGAGTGACTTGATTGTGTACTTAGGCTCGACTAGTCGTACTTGCACCGCTGCGCGCTGTGTCAGTCTTAAATTCTAATGCTCGACCGTCACACAGTTTTAAGTAACATGACATCATCCTGTTATGCAAATAAGTTAATTCTAGACTTTTGTTCTAGAATAGTTATTTCAAGGTAAGTGTTTAGAAACATGTTTTACATACAACACATTTGCATATAACAAGATTAGTTTCCGAGATCTAAAAAAACTGAAATTAATGCTGGACCATTTACACGAACGTCGCATTTTCGATTGAAAAATCATTTGAGTTAACATCATTTTTACTCCAGGCATTTGTGTAAGGCCTCAGGAATCAAAATGGTAGCTTTCATTTTAAACTTCGTTCAAAAGAATTACTAAAAATCATTCTAAATCAATCTTGCCAGGGGATAATGTATAACCCAGTACTAAATGGTTTCTGGAGGTCGGATAGGCAGTCGCTGCTTGTAAAATACTGGTATTCTGCTGCATACGATTAGACTGGAAGCCGACCCCAACATTACAGAAAAAGCTAGACAGATAATGACTCTAAACCAAACAACTTACCTCTTTGTACTCTTTGTCAAACGTCTCCCGAGGGTATACCTCATTGACATCAATCCCAAGCCTGTCCAGCGCGACGGTCAGTTGTTCGAAGTAGTGGTCGATGAGTTGGTGGTGGTGCTCCTGTCTGAACTCCCGGTCTGTACCCAGGAACTCAAAGTAAAGCAGGTCGGTGACAAGGGTGCCTGCGTGGACCGTCTGGTAGTCCACCACTATTGGGTCTAGGCGGCTATCCTGGAAAATATCAAAGAAAAGAGTTAAATAAATAAATTATTTATGCAAGGCATGGCCTATTGTATTAGTGAGGAACTCGCGGCTAAATACTAACAGCTGCTCGTGTTGATCTTAAGGTTAACCCGTGCTTGCCTAGGTTGGTCGGTGGATGGGTGACTTACATGTCCAGTTTCCCAAGGCATTGCTGCTGCTTTCTTTCTTTCTTTCTTTAAAATTCTGGGTATTCAGCTGCAGCCGGTGAGACCGGAAGCCGACCCCAACATAATTGGAAAGGCTAAGCAGATGTGTCCGTGGCTTAAGCCCCCAGTGGTCGAGGCATCTGTGGCCGGTGCCCCCGATTCGTTGTCCATAGTGTTAGTAAAAAATAGTGAGGAAAACAAATGAGAGTCGTCGGACAAACTGTAATAGGGTTTTTGGATCAGAAACTTCTCGGTACCATGTTATGTTATGTCATGTTATGTTAGATTTCATTGAAATTGAATCTAGTTTTCGGTGACAGTGTCGCGAGTCACACGATTTGCGTTCACCCAAAAAGTGCTCAACGGGACTAAAGATTTTAACTTCAAAACTCAGATTAATGATTGTAGGTATCTCTAAATCTAAAAATGTCTCCCATTTAACACGATTCCACCAACCGTATATCACCATAAATAAAGCAATTATATTCTTATCAGATAACTGCTAAAACCACTTGTTGATCGAGAGTAAAGTCAAACAACTACTTAGTAATTATCATGTATGCGCTAATAATATATTTGCAGGATTCTATTGTTTCCATACAATAAGACAATAGAAAATTGCAAGGTATTATGATTGAATTGCTACAATGTTCTCTCAATAAACGTCGTCTTAATTTGTCATCATGGATGTAAGGCCCGGGTTCCACCAAAGCGGAGACGAGCGTGCGGAAAGAAAAAAAAAGCGTTTATGCAGGACAAAACACATATACGAGTAAACAAAATGGTCAAATATCATTCATTATATAAAAAGTAAACTTAACCTCTTTTAAGCCGTAATTATAGACACAATTAAAAAGCCATTGTGCCTTGTGTGGATCCACGTTCCGTGGAATACGAAGGGTTAAAGAGAAAACTAATAAAAAAAAAATATAAAACCGATTTAAAAAAAAAACAAATAAAGTGAAAAATAACTTAAGCTTCAGAAGTGGGTGTCCTTTGTATGATTGAGTTAACTTTTTGTCACCGACTTCAGAAGCTAAAGTTATTTTTCACTTTATTTGTTTTTTTTTTTAATTCGGTTTTATTTTTTGCAAAAAGTTTTTATTTCCTCTTTTTAGTGGTTCACATGTGCTTGGTACACATGGAAAGTGCAGACCGTTACAATTATAACAAGCCCAAACACGACTACGATACATTGTCTCATTATTGAGTTCCGTGACTCTTGGCTTGGTTGTAGAAAATACCAAAATTGCTGTAGGTTATCCTGTAAAATTTAAAGAGTTCGCTCGATTTCGCCAAGATGCCATCATTAGCACATTCATCACACATTGCACATTCTTCATTGGACTTGCTGACTATGGGACCATTTGGAAAGGATAACAAAAAAAGATTTTTTGAAATTGGTTGGCAAGCGAAGGAGTTATACGCGAACAAACATAAAAACAAAAAAAAAAATAGAAACATCCGCATTGAGAATCTCCTCCTTTTTTAGAAGTCGATTAAAAAGAGCCGAAATTGGTCCTATACGAGGTCAAAAGGCTCATAATTATCTCAGCATATGCTCAGCATGGTGCTGTAACATTAAAATAAAACGTCAGAGCGTTGATATTCTGATAGGGCTCAAACTTACGGTTCACATCACGTCTCTCGTCTCACCCGTTATTGGTTGAGTCTTGCACATCTCCTTTTCTCTCCACTAATCTCCGCTGTGGTGGAAACCCGGCCTAAAAATACCCTTGCACCCGAAAGGCAAGTTGTTCTCCCCGTCACCGCGATCATATTTTAGTTCTGGACCATACCTGGGAACCCGTTAGTTACGGAGATATAGGGGTTAAAAGTTCCAACTTTTTCACAAGTTCATTTTTAAATAATAGTATATTTTATAACGAGGGATTAAACAAAGCCATTATATACCCGAGGTGGTTTGACTCCCGAGCTTGCGAGGGAGGCAATGAAAGCGAGGGTATATTCGATTGGCGTTTAGTCTCGAGGTGCAAACTGTACTTTTCACTTCGAGTGCTAGAAAAATAGTCATTTAAAACCGAACAAATTTACACTCGACAAAAATTCAGACCTGAGCGGTCAATTTTTTCTACACACAACACAACACAAACTCTCAACATTTTCGCAATGAAGATGATCCACACTCCACAGATAATTAGTATTTACTTACATTACTGCAGCGGCTAGCAACAGAGGCATTGCAAATACTTTTAAAAATCAACGATGTACACAAACAACCATAATTTTTTCTCGCGTTGAAGAGTTCATTTGTTTTTTTTTTTCAATAAACCGCTTTCTATTTGCAAGCTAATTCTAAATTTAAATAAAACCTTTGATGAGTCTCTTTTGTGACCATGTTTCAGAGTAAAAGATCGTTCTATTTTTTAATTACTTTTTACTCCCTAGGGAATAAACGGTCACTTTAATCCCGCTTCGTAGGGCTATAATAGCGTACTTTTAGAGCATGAGAAGTGAAAAAGTCTTTAATGTTTTTACTCTAAATACTCGTACCTCCATGACCTCCTTCCTATTTATGCTTGATACTGTGCCCAGTTAATGTAAATTACCTCGCCCCCTTTCATAGACCTTATGAAATAACTAGCGTTTGCTAGTTGTATGGATCACATGGTCCTAATTTGGGGGCCATTCCCCTTCAATATAGACCTTGATCCTATCCCTTCTCATCTATTTTCATGCTGGCAACATCCGTAATATTAACAACGACATAACAGCTTTCGCTGCTGTGTTGTATGAATCAGAATGTTGCGCCACAAAAAGGATGAATGAAAGGCATCTGCATGTCGCAGAGTGCGGATAAAGTAAGGAATGAGTATATTAGAAGTAGTCTGAAAGTGGCGCCGGTGACTGAAAAGTTGTGTGGTAATCGATTGTCGTGGTATGGGGCATGTGATGCGGAAGAATGAGGAAAATGTCGTGAAAAAGTTTTGAGTATGAGTGTGGATAGGTATTTGAGTAGAGGAAGACCAAAGAAACGATGGATGGACTGTGTTAAGACGGATATGGTAAGAAAGGAAGTGTCTGATGAGATAGCGAAAAATAGAGGAGTATGGAAGAAGAAGACATGCTGCGCCGACCCCAAATAAATTGGGATAAGGGCAAGAGTATGATGATAACAGCTTTCGTACCTCACAGTACACACACATTTCGTTCAGTTATTTATCGAGCCTATTGCCACCAACTATCACGAATTCAGACTCCGTGGCTGCTACTGAGAAACTCAATAACATTATGCCCGTACCGAGAATCGAACTCGGAACCTGAGAACTTATTGCTCAGCAGCTCAGCTTCCGATCACTAGACTAACGCAGCAGTTATTTATTTTCAACTGACTTCCAGAAAGAGGAGGTTCTCAGTTCAACTGTTTTTCTTTTTGTGTTTGTTACCTCTTATCTTTCGACTGCGTGAACCGATTTTGATGATTCTTTTTCTATTTGAAAGCTGTTGCTTTCCGTGTCGTCCCATTTCGGTGACAAAATATCTAAATCAGTCAAACAACGGTCACCGACTTCTGAAGCTAAAGTTAATTTTCACTTTTTTCGTGTTTTTTGAAGTTGGTCTGATATTTTGCATAAAAGGTTTTATGTCATAAACTATTTTATTAAAAAATAATATCAGCTGTTCAGTACATTAGGCGAACATGAATGTACCGAACAGCTGGTTTTTTTTCCGAGATTTCAGTTTTGGTCCCAGTAAAAGTTGTTTGTTATCATGAGCACAATCACGTGTTTAAATATCGTACACGAATTACCAGTCACCCCATATAATAAGTGTTATTTATTTTAATATAGCGTCGTTACTATTTTATCATGTTGAAATCACGAAACAGTAATTTAGTATTATTTTATTTACTTGGAACATCAAATTCAAATTATGTTACACGTTTTATTTGTCAAGGTTGTTTACGTTTTTATTACGATCACAATCATCATCATCAAACCAGATAGGCAGTCGCTCCACGTAAAATATTGGTATTCACATACATCTGGTTAGACGGAAGCTGACCCCAAAATAGTTGGGAAATAGCTAGGCAGATATTGTTCTCACATACTCGTAATATACCATCTCAACATGAATGATGTAACCAAGATTTTTAACAATAATTTGATTTAAAAGAGTGTCCATGGAGTTGGTTACTCGTTCTTCTCCATAGAGATCTACGCTAGGGAATGGACAACTAAGTTCTTTCACAGTTTTTTGTTTTGTGACTAATGTTCATCTTTGTTCCGACAGTTCAAAAGTGCCTGTAACTGGCCTACTTGAAATAAATGCTGTGATTTTGCAGACGATGATAATCTTGTCTTACCGAGTACGAGACTGATTGCCAGACTTTCAGGTCACTGACTGGTTATGTGTAACCAAGCACGCACAATGGACCACCTTAAAGACTAAGGGCCAGTATCACCGGTTCCAGATAAAGTGTCGGTTAGTTATCTGATAGTTAATACTATCTACCACTTAAAGGCTGGTTATAACTAATACTTTATCTACCAGATATCGCTATTCGACATCTGTGAAACCAAAAGTGTTAGTTTATCTGGCAGATAAGTTCCTAATAGGCTAACCGACACTTTATCCGCAACCGGTGAAACTGGCCCTAAGTGCGGAAACCTAAACCCCATGATAGATAGATGAGTAACCATGGTCAAAGTTAATTTAATTTACATCTACATCAATTGTTATTATTTACTGATTTGCTCAGTTTAAAACTAACTAGAATACCTACTCCATATTAGAATCCGAAACATAGCACATATAAATAGTTCAAAATGTGTAATTGACTTGTCTTCAAGAATCGATATGTAATAGTAACCATAGATAGTACACTTTATTTATAATACAAGATAGATGCGCAACTCTGATTTTCGTTTTTGAAAATGTGTACCGCAACTGTTAGGTGGCACTGTTAGTTTACGTCCAACCAAATAAATACAAAAAATTGTACTTGACTCCGGGTTCGAACTTGGAAACTATAATTTACAAGGCAACCGCTGTCACCGCTAGGCTACGGTACTCCCTTGATTGTCCTAAAATTGTTTGTCCAAAAATCATTATCCATAACACGTTTGCTATAAACTTCAATAACCATAATGTTCAAAACACCGAAATTATATCTTACATAACTAACTTTACTTCTAATACTATTTGGTCATAATATCGAATACTATAATAATTGAATCTCCTAATTTTACATGACATAAAGTCGTATGTCCTAAGTATTGTATCACATAATGTGTATGATTCCGAATGGTCATTTATACATTGTTAGTCGCAAAAAAAAATCCCTAAGAGTTAGGTTTTAGTGACAGAAACGAATTGCTGTAAATCCGACTCCACGCAGTCTTGTCTGCCCTACCCCAAGAGTGTTATTTAAAATAGGCGCGGAGGGGCGAGGCGGGCCGCGAGTTGAGGAGCAGGTGGTTGTAATACTCCCCGCCGCGGCTGAGCCGAAGCTGCGGTGGTGAGCGTTAAACCCATCTGCGACGATAAGCTCGCGTGAGGCCGCCGGAGCCCCGCAGCACCGGAGCCGTGACAGAAACCATGCCTGCAGCATGATGCTTGCTCGTTTGCATGCTACACGCTTGCTTGCATGCTTGCTTGCTGCATGCTTGCCTGTTTCATGCTTGCTTGCTGTATGCTTGCCGCATGTTTGCTACATGCGTGCTGCATGCTTGCTTGCATTACATGCTTGCTACATGCGTGTTGCATGCTTGCTGCATGCTAGCTTGCATTGCATGCTTGCTTGCTACATGCTTGCTTGCTTGCTGTATGCTTGCTACATGTATGCCGCATGCTTGCTGCATGCTTGTTTGCATTGCAGGTCAACGCAAATTTACCTAGAATAGGACTTATGACTTTTATTGAAAACGATTTTATGTCTTTTGTATATTATTGATTGTAATACTTATGACAAACGGATGTAGGGCTTATTATATTTAGGCGTTTCAACTTTATGGCATATGATATTATGTGATTTAAAGTTCGGCTAAATTATCATTCGGAAGAATGATGATTATAACAAAAACAATTATGTAATTTTAGATTATGGATTAAAAGCTATCTACTTCACTGAGAAATTGTCCAAAATAGCTGTTCTCTTTATAACAGTTGTAAAACAGTCAAACAGTTGAAAAGTTTGTGTCGTAAAAACCCAGAGAAGCAGCACCATCTGTGAAAATATTGTTTGACTCCAATGTATGGAAGTTTCCCCCTGATAGTAACTTACTTTTTCCTTTTATCCACAACACTGTAAAATTGTGAATCCAGTGTCTACTACTCAACTTATTAATTTACGAGTACCTACCTTCTTCAAAAGTAATTCTTCTATTTAGTTTTAAGATTACCTAATAATTCTAATATAAAGTGAATTGTATTCTTTTTGAGAAATAAATATCTTAATCCATAATGCTCAATGACAGCCCGACCGACGCACCAAGCAACGGCTTATTTTTGAAATTCTTTATCTTTTAGCCTCGTAACATATTTAACCGAATTTGTTTTGTGCTTCCTTGAGCCACGTATTATTTGACAAACATCCAAAAAAAATCTGACGTTCAATCGAACCCAACATAAATGAAACCATGCGTATCATAAACACGTAGATTGCGTAAAGGTTGAGCAACTTTAAACCTTATCTCGCTGAGATTGCTTACAAAACAAACCGGTAAAAAGTTTCGGTCAAAGGCACTTTCCGTTCGTTTGCAATGTCCCAGATCTATTGTGCGACGTCGACTAGAAACTCAATGGACTCCTCGGCCTTGGTGCTACGTTTATTGGGACCGCAATCATCTGGTGTCAGGGCCATTGTAAGATTAACTAGCGCCCCGTCCGCGCGTCCGCGACCTCAGGCGATGGTGTTGCAAGCAACACGCGCGTTCGACAGGGCCCGTATAACCCAAAATCGTGATTTTTAAACCCGTCTCGTGTTAATATAACTAAAGCATTCACCTTGGGATTAATAAATGGCAAAGTTGAGGACTGCTTCTAAGGTTCATACGTTTCGGAAACACGATTCCATAAAATTTTCTCGATAGAAAACTACCTCAAAGTTACCTCTAAAATAAATTTCAAAACCAAGTATTCAATTAAAAACGTTAAATTAGGTCGTGAAACTTTACATGATAGTCGAAAACTATATAACGCAGTGTTCATACGTTTTCTTTTTTTTTTAAACGATTTATTTCTATCGTAATAGCCTCTTTTCTAAAATTTCAAGCTTTTTAACCAGTCACAGCTAGGACCGCCCTGCCCCCCGGCCCTCGCTAGGACCCCGATGCACCAATTGTCAGTGCGGCTTCGGCCTTCAGACGTGGGGGCTGTATTTCTTTGTTTTCAGAAAACCCGATGGACACCGATTTATGTTCTAAAGAAATTACTTATTTATGAAACATGAAATTTAGATAAAAAAATAAAGCACCCGTGTTTTTATTTTTCTAAAATATTGTAGTTTTCATTGATAAAATAATTTTTGAAATGGTTTGAAATCGATATCTTATGTCAACGTCAAAAATGTCGCTAGGTAAACGTGCCTGTTATCGAGAGAGATATTTGTATTAAAAAATTTATTTTTCACAAGAAAATCATTTTATTAAAAATTATAATAAAGTAGCACGCGACTTATCCGTGCAAAGGGGTTTGAACTATTGGGCGGGATTTTCTTTTGCCATTTTGTTTTTTTTTTAAAGTAGCGGCTACGCACAAAACCTATTACCACCTAACCAATACAAATAAGTTATGTACGAGACAAAAACTTCTAAATCGTCACGTTTCCGAGATTTAAGCTATCAAAGGTGTGCTGGTAGCAATCACAATGCCATATATTTCGGAAACTTGACGTTTTAGAACATCTTGTCTCAACAATACTTGTTTGTATTGAAGCCAGCTATCGATTTATTACGTGGTTTATGCGCCTAATCAAACCAAAGTTGTGCTGAAGATTCCATCAGTGAATTGACTTTAACTCTGATAGCTCATATCTCGGAAACATGACACTTTAGGACATCCTGTCTCACGCAAAACTTGTTTGTATTGATACTAGCTATCGATTCATATAGGTCGTATGTGTGCCCGCTACTTTGAAAAAAAAATCAAAATGGCGGAAAAATGTTCCAAGCCCTTTCGCACTTTTGCCTGAGAACTTAAACTTTTGAAAAATTTACCATTATGATCTTTATCACTAACCCGAATTGTTTTAGTCAAGTTTATAAATCGAAGGAATTACATTTTTCGTCCAAATTGTAGTCACACTCACACCCCTCCACATCCTGCGTGGTGCACCACAGTCCTCACTTGGTGTAATGAATTTTTTGAACCCTTATGTATCCAATGTTGTAAATGAATTTAAAATGAAGATGATACTCGTAGATATGAAACTGAAATACCAAACTGTAAACACAGATTAATTTAGATTTGGCCGGATTTTTTAATAGTAGCAGCCACGTTTAGGATTTTTATGAATCGATAGCTGGTATAAAACAACTAAACAACTTTGTATTAGGTAAAATCTTATAAAGTGTCACGTTTCCGTGATAATGAGCTATCAAAGTTTAAGTGCATTCACCGATGGAATCTTCAGCGTAACTTTGATTTGATCAAACACGCATAAAACGTCTATCAATCGACAGCTAGCATCAATGCAAACAAATTTTGCCCAAATTAAAACGTTCCTAACTGTCATATTTCCGAGATGAGAGCTATCGAAGTTAAAATACAATCACTGAAAACACACATCAAACATCGTCTGATCAACTTTGATTTGATCAGAAACCCATAAAGCATTTATTAATCGATAGTTGGCATCACAACAAACAAGTTTTTTCTGAGATAAAATCTTCACACTGACACTGTAGTGTCACGTTTCCGTGATCTAAGCTATCAAAATTCTGCTAGCAGCGACCACAACGCCAAATAGTGCCTTCCGCCTGACGCAGGTCTTCAACGGACACGGTGGTTTCGGGAAGTTTCTGCACCGAACCGAGCGGGAGGAAACGCTCCGGTGTCACCACTGCGAGGATCGACCGGCGGACGGAGTGGAGCACACAGTGGATGTTTGCCCCGCTTGGGCGGATCACCGCCGTGTCCTCGTAGCGGCAATCGGGGGCGGCGACCACTCGCGTCCGGTCCTGGTCCAATCCATGGTCTGGAGCGAGCCGGAATGGGAAGCCGTCACCTCCTTCTGCGAAGCAGTCATGCTAGCGAAGGAGGTGGTGGAACGTGAGTGAGAGAAAACCTCACGTCCCAGCCGCCGCAAGAAACACACCGGGCGTTGCGGGCCACGTGGTGACCCCCGGCCACCGTAGGCGCGGGCCTGTGTGACGCTGTAGAAGATTTTGTCTCAGAAAAAACTTGTTTGTATTGACACCAGCTATCGATGAATATATGTATTATGCGTGGCCGTAATTTAAATTAATAAAACACAAAATGGCGGAAGAAAATCCGGCTAAAAAATTCAAAATTCATTCGAGTGTCGCATAATTATGTTTTTATGTTAAACAAGAACAAAATCTTGCTGTTGAAAAATTGTCGATAGAAATCTCTTTTTACGCTAGTATCAAGAAATGTAGAGTGAAAAACGCCTCGCATGTTAATTCAACGTACACCACGCTTTTCTATATTAGTTTAAAGTGCTCGGAATCGCAAAGGAGTTGTGTCGTTTTTATAAAGTTTCCAAAATATTAGTTTCCTCGTGTTGACTTGTCAGTAATATTGCAGTACGTCTGTCTAATGCCTGTAGCACACCTCCGCTGCGAAAGAACAACTGCGAAACCGCTGCGCAAGTTTCGCTGTGCGACAGTACTTCACTTACGCGAAACCTAAAACTATGTAGAACAGTAATCGAAAGAAAATGTCGTCGCATTCGGAATCAGAGGAGGAAGTAATCTTACTGTGGTCAACAACTTTTAAAAGGCGTAGTACCTGCCTGGGTGCATGATATAGCAACAATGTTTATTTTTTTATTTTCTTGTGTTGTTTTTGTGGTCAGGGTGATTTACTCGTATTAAGTACGAAACTGGTCTATCATGTTAGAAAGAGACAACATCATAGTCAGTTTTGTACGTTGGATCAGGGAATTTCGCTCCTGTTTCGCCGCCAAAGAACTCACAACTCACAGCGAAACTATTGTGGTTTCGCCCTTTGAGTTTCGCAGCGGAGGTGTGCTACAGGCATAAATGTTTAAAAACAGAATTGAATTTAGGTTTCATTATGATTAAGCGAGGGGAGGTAAGGAGCTATTGGCTAAATAATAACAGCGGCTTGGGTCAATCTTAAGATTAAGCCGTGCTTGCCTAGGTTTGTCCTTATGTGGGTGACCACCTATTACATACCGAGTTTCCTACGTGCCTCGGAAATCTGCTGTCTGTCATATGTAGATTTTTGACAGTCTTTACAGGTAGTCAGTGGACCGAAATTCTGTCAGCCAGTCTTATTAAGAGGTATTGTAAACCCAGTATTAACTGGGTTGTGGAGGGCAGATAGGCAATTGCTCCGTATAAAATACTTTTATTCAGTTGACTCCACATATTTGGAAAAGACCAGGCAGGTGATGAATATTTAATAATAATAATAGCGCTTCTACCGGGCTCTTCATGGGCCCGATGTAGATTTTATAGCGTCCGTGTCCTGGCTACGTTTTGGTGACCTCTTTGGGGAAACTGAAGGTTTTGTCTGTGCGATTATGGACGAAGTTATGTTGACGAACAACTACCGGAAATATATTATGAAGGACGGGACGGTTGACGTGTGTCGGGCATGTCACCTTCCGGGTGAGTCCATCAGACATATTATTTCTGGTTGTTCTCGTCTGGCTAACGGCGAGTATTTGCACAGGCACAATCAAGTAGCCAGGATTATTCACCAGCAACTTGCCTTGAAATTTAATCTTGTGGAATTAGAGGTACCGTACTGCAAGTATGTGCCCGACCCAGTTCTCGTGAAAGACCATGTTACGTTGTACTGGGATCAGTCTATCATTACTGACAGGACTATTGTCGCCAATAAGCCTGACATAGTGGTGATAGACCGATCAGCGTGCCGCGTAATGATAATCGATGTTACCATTCCGCAGCTGAGAAAGAGAAACAAATAAAATATCTCGACTTGGCGCACGTGTGTGTGGAATATGGACTCGGTTACCATTGTGCCGATTGCCGTGTCGGCCAATGGCTTGATAGCCAAGAGCCTCGACGAACATCTGTCGAAGCTTTCTTTAGGCGGTTGGATCAAGGGCCTGATACAGAAGGCAGTACTCCTCGATACGGCTCGCATTGTGAGGAGGTTCCTGTCTCTGCAACCCTAACCACCGGTGACTTGGACCCTGCTCCCGACACACGTGCGGAGCCCAATTTTTTATATTTTTAAATGTTTTTATATGTTTTTTAAGAAATACTTAAAAATTTATAAAGTAAGATGATAAATGAATAAAGGAGATAATAATAAAATTTATTTTAGACCATCGAGTCCATATTTAAAACATTACAATTTTTATTGTTTATACATAAAACACACACATTATTATATTTGCCATCGTTCCATCAATAGTGTAGTTCACCCTAAAAAAAATCTTCTTGATAGTGTGAGCGAGATAGAACTATCTAGCCTGAGGAAGCGGGGGCAAAATTTGAATTTTAGCTGTCATTCTGTGCGCCCTTAAGGTCCATGTTCACCAAAAAGATGACAGTCTGATCATCTTAAAAAAGCTGTTTAAAACACATTTTTGTATGGGAACATTTCACAGTGACAGCTGTTTTTAGATAATCAGACTGTTATCTTTTCGGTGAACATGGACCTAAGCCGACTACAAGATCTAAACGCGAGTTTTATATTGCCTGAAAGCAATTAACAAAATCAGAAATATATTGATGAGCGCCACACTAAGCAAAGCTTGTGTCGTGGTCACTAGGTAGTTGATAATAATATACTACATATATACTTTTTTGTTTGTAATACATACTTATTATACATATAAACATCCATGACTCGGAAACAAATGTCCATGCTCATCACACAAACATTTACTCCTACCGGGATTCGAACCCAGGACCCCAAGAACATAAGGCAGCGTCACTACCACTACACCATTCGAGTCGTCTAAAGTGTGCTATATGATAAAAGTATGCTATCTGGTATGGTAGGTACCTACTAGTATGATAGTATTTTGAATACAGAATACAATTAATTAATTTTGTATATCAACTATGGTGTCCACGACACAAGCCTTGCTTAGTGTAGCACTAGGTGGCGCTGTGTGTTAATGTCCAGCGATATTTGTTTGTTTATTATTATTTAATTTTCCTCGATTCCCTATTCAAAAAGTCACGATCTTATCCCTTAAAATTTCTTTTAACGAGTAAAAACCGAAATAAAATACATGCGATCATTCTGATTATTTTGGCAAATAATTCGACAAGCAACATAATTATTAGCATAGCAATAGTGTTTTATTTTTTTAACCCAATCAATAGATTTTTTGTAAATCGATCGAAACCACAAATTTTGCACTATTCGGCCGGCAGTGACTGACGTAACAACCACTTTGTTGTGCATTCTGGGTAAAACGATACCCCTGGTAAGACAGCAGTCATCAACAACATAGGAGATGTCATATCATTGCATTGACATAAGCTATCGAAACACTTTTAGAAAATAGAATGAAAGCAATATTTTATTTTGTTTCCTTCATAATGGCTGTCTGCACCTAACAAACGTGGGAAACCTTTCCGTGCGCATCCAGTTAGCTGTGCGACTTTATCTTTGATCTCTAATTTAGCAAATTCAATTTATTATGACTCATTTGGAGTCTGTTAATAGACTAAGGACGCTTCTCGTTTATTCATTGTCTCTTTAAATTGGTTATGGTCCATGTGTCTATGGCCTTGGCCAAATTATTGGATAATTTTTGATACTTCATTAAATCAACCTTGTAACGGCAGACTTGCTTAACATTTTGCAATTACAGTTACTTATGTATTGTAATAATGGCAAAAATGGTAACCCTTACTTAGAACTAAAAGATGACAAATTAATGTAATCTGTTAAATTTAAAATTATTAAATAATATCTTGAACTAAATGAAACCAAATTTAAAACTTGCATTAAACGCACTCTGTGTAAGCAAGCATATTACAAACTGGACGATTATATCGCTGATAAAAATGCTTAGCTCAATGCCGGTCCTGCTCCACAAGGACAGGGGCGCATAAATGGATAGCATTAAATGGTATTGTTGGAGCTGCTGAAGATTGTACAACTATCTTTGCATTGTATAAATTCAATATCTTTAGTATTATATAACCTCATATCCCATATTGTGTGAGTGCCATGTACTAGAATGCTATCATTCGCAGGAAACCTACGTTTTTATTTTTTGACTTGAATGTGCCCTGGCGGTTAAGAGTATGTCATGCTCACTCAAATGTCCCGCTGATGGTGGCGCGTGTGTCGGGTCATTTAGTTCCCTTCAAAATGGTTGAGTTGAATGGTGCTGATACATGCGTCATGTTCGTGAACGGGCGCTGTCGGTTGGGACTGGTTAGCTCTTGGTTGCCACGGCTTCTGTTTTTATTTTTTAACTAATTATTTTATTTTTGAATTGTTTTTGTTAGTTTTAACTATGGACACTTTTATCTTGCACATCTTGCTACATGGTTCTCACATAATGCACCATCTCAACAGGAATGATGTAACCAAGATTTTGTAACAACATTATGATTTAAAAGAGTGTCCATGGAGTTTCTTGCCCGTTCTTCTCCATAGAGATCTACGCTAGGGAATGGGCAACTACAGTACTTTCACAGTTTTTATGTCTTGTGACTGGGACTGTAGCTACATTTTATTATCATCTTTGTTTCGACAATTCAAAAGCGCCTGCAACTGGCCTACTTGAAATAAATGCTTTGATTTTGATTTTAGCCCTGTTATAGTGTATATTTATAGCCCTAATGTATAGTGGTTCTGGTTGCAACTGCATGGTGCACGGCGAAATGTACATGTACTATAATAAACCCACATACATGCAGTCTTCAGTTCCGATTGCTAGATTAAAAAAAAATATGATGAAAATAACTTAGCTCGACGAGTAAAACCAAATTGTAAGTTAGACGCGTTTCGTAGTGAGATTATTAATCACATCACAAATAATTACAAAGGAAATAAAAAAAGGCTATAGTATGTGCCAGTTAAGATCGCAAAAGCGGTCATTGATCCCACAAATAAGCCTGTTCAAGTCTTGAACCGTCATCTAAAGTGATCTTCAACATTTTACGACGATACACATTTTAAAAAGATACGTGCTTCATTTGTTTTGGTTCGCACGAAGATATAAAAGGTCAATGACCGCTGTAACGCTCTCTAAATATAACTACGAGACCAAGCGAACACATTGTCCCCATTACCGAAATAATAACCGGAATATCAGTTTCTCTTTCTATCATGTTACTGTAGAAAGGGAGACAAGACCGTGTTTAGTTTGTTCAGAATGATTAACAAATTATGTAACTTATGCTTGTAGTTATTTGAAGACACGCTTTTGCTGTATGCTATTACCAACTTGAGAAAGGTCAATAACCGGAAACCAGGCAATGATAAGATGCTTGTTATTTTCATAATTATTAAGTGTAATAATAGCTTAACTTTACTATTCATTATGCATGACGACAGTATCTAAAAACAGCAAATTTATTTGTTATTTAGAGTATTGTAAAGTAACGGACACGCTTTTTTTGTTTTTGTAAATCAATGAATATTGACAAAAAATTGTATGGCCTACTGGTTGTAGTTTTGGGTCCAGTCGCAAAATTGCAATTTAATGTGTAAATAATGAAGGATTCCAATCATGTCCAAAGTCCTTGAGAGTGTTGTTAATAGTCAATTGTCGCATTACCTTTCTTTTAATAGTCTGCTTAGTCCTTTTCAGTCTGGATTTCGTCCTGGTCATAGCACTGTTTCTGCCTTACTTAAAATTACTGACGACATCCGACTGGCCATGGAAAACCGACTCCTTACGGTGTTGGTTCTTTTGGACTTTAGCAGTGCGTTTAATTCAGTTGACTTTGACATACTCTTAGGTATCCTTTCCTCTCTAAACATGTCTCCTTCTGTGACTGCTTGGTTTGATTCATATCTTCGGGGTCGCTCGCAGTCGGTTCACCTGAATGAGGCTTGCTCTCAATGGTGCGATCTTTCTGCGGGTGTTCCTCAGGGTGGCGTCCTTTCTCCTCTTCTTTTCTCTGTGTTCATTAACGCTGTCACCAAGGTATTGACGTCACATTATCATCTCTATGCAGACGACCTGCAGCTTTATCGCCATTTTAAACTTGAAGAGCTTCCTGGAGCTATCGATGCCATCAATGATGATCTTCAAAATATCAAAGAGTGGGCTAAAAGCTTTGGACTGTTAGTTAACCCAACAAAATCACAAGCTCTCATTATTGGTGGCAGATACTTCGTCAATTTACTCAATCATCAGCCCCTCCCTCCTGTTATGTACGATGGTATCGCCATAGCCTACTCCAAGAAAGTAAAGGACCTAGGGGTATTCTTGGACTGCAACCTATCTTGGCATGGTCACATTGCTGAAGTAAGCAGGAGAATTTTTTGTTCGTATCGGTCTCTTAAGCGTCTTCAAAAATTCCTGCCATTTCAAACTAAAATTACTCTTGCCCAGTCTCTTCTTCTACCTCTTCTAGACTATGCTGATATCTGTTTTCTTGATGCGACTGAGGAACTTCTGGATAAACTCGAACGTCTGCAGAATCTGTGTATCCGCTTCATTTTCGGGCTTCGTAAGTACGACCATGTGTCGGAATTTCGGAAGCAGCTGAAGTGGCTACCTATTCGTCAGCGTCGAGATTGTCACATTCTTTCTTTTCTCTTTTCCATTCTTCATAATTCTAAGGCTCCTTCCTATCTTCGTGAACGCTTTCAGTATCTCGTACCTAGAGGTAAACCTTGTCGCTCATCATCATCTCTTCTCCTTCGTTTTCCTCCCCACTCCTCAAGTCGGTATGATGGATCATTCACTGTTCGTGCTGTGCGCCTTTGGAATTCACTTCCACACTCCTTGCGGGATAGCCCGTCGTTAGAGGTGTTCAAGAAGGGAATAAAGGACCATTTCCTGTCTACTTGATCAATATGTATGTATATAAGTATCGGATTTTATAGGTATGTATAATATATATCTATGCTGTATTTATTACATATATTTTATTGTATGAATGTAGTTTTTTTTTTAAGTTTATTTAGAATGTAATGTTAATGCACATACGTAAGTATATCCTCTTTTGCAAATCTCGCTTTCAAAAATTAGGTTTGCTGTAAGAAAACCCAACTCTGGGTTAAGCTCGCCTTTGTACATAAGCTATATTATTGCAAGTTACATGTATATTTGATGTTTTTTTTGTGTGCAATAAAGAATAAGAATAAGAATAAGAATAGGATTATCTATCTTTATCACCATCTTCACTTCATTCACAGTTTATCAGCAACAGTAAGTGTAATGTACGGAGTTATGTAGTGATGACCTGGTGCAGGTTGCGGGAATCCGTTGGATGCGAGTCCCACGAGACCGGTCAATGTGGCGATAATTGGGGGAGGCCTATGTCCAGCTGTGGATGTCTTTCGGCTGAAATGATGATGAGGTTAGTGTCTACCATGGGCAGTGTCAGTTAATGTACGTACGGCTTCACTTGACTTATGTCCGACTCGTCTCCGAAAAACAAAAGATCATGATTCCCAACTTTTTAAATATTAACCAAATCGTCGTCGATGCTATAGTATCGGCAAAAGAACAAACTATAATATTCATTAACCCCTGACGCAAAAACGTCGGGGTGTGTTACAAGTTTGACGACGCACGTGTCTGTGGCATAGTAGCGCCCGAAGGGATGAACCGATTTTGATTTTGTTTTTTTGTTTGAAAGGTGAATTAGTCGGGACTGTTTACACTGTGCTACAAAATGACGGATAACATATTTATTCAACAACTCCCTCAATATGGGTATCAAATGAAAGGGTTTGACTAGTAGAATTCTATGCACTAAGATAAATTAATAACCTAACCTTATTCCTTTCTTCTTTTCTGTATGTAGTGTGTACATAAATTGTTAAATAAATTTAATAACCCAAAATAGCCTCCACCACAAAATGGCGAATTCACGAATTATTTTCTATTTAACTTTTAGGTATATTGTGTCGGGGATTAATTTTTAATTTCATTTTACTTGTTTTTATCACAAGGTGGGTGGGTAAGGAACATTTACATAAGTTTTACAGGGTGCGTGCCATTTGATATAATAGCAGAATGTATAACGTACACGTCACCTAATTTCATTGAATATACTTTTTGTTTAGTATAGCGATGAAATTAAATAATGAATTATTGATATAATTTCAGTTTATCTAATTTTATATGGCTTAATTAACATTTCCTATAATGCACTTTTAAACTAATATAAATTTAGTAAAATATTAAGTTAGTATAATATTCAAAATCTATAATAACGTTAATTACAATTTTGAAACGTCTACTTTCGTGTGTCCCACGACTCGAGTGCCATATCCCCTCTATTGTTGGAGAATCATCTGGGTTAGGTTAGGTTAGAACAGTGACCATTAGCGCGCATTACTTATTCATTACAGAATTTTAGCTGAAAGTAAGTAAATATGAAAATTAGGTCAGATAAACGTTATTTTAAAACAGCATTATACAAATTGTAAATTATTTGAAATGAACGTTATACTACGTCATATTAGAGTAAAAGAAGTTTATATTACATTTAACATTAGATCAAATAAAATTAGGTTATTTGTTTTTATAGCATATGTAAATTATATGGTGTAAACGTTATTTCTAGTGAAAATATACTATCTGTTATTATGGCATTTATTACACATCCGTTTTATAACAGGGAAACTATCATGCGTGCATTATCAAAGCCATAAACTATTTAAAGCATGTGTGACAAACATCCCAAACTTTTTAGTAGTTTTTACGTGCGAGACTAACAAACATACTCACAAACTTTTGTATTCATAATAGAGTAGTCAGTCTACGATGATGGCACGACTATCAACGTCATTTATCTTCATTGTTATATGGATAACTAAATAACTTATTAAAAATCTTATAAATTATGTATTATTCATCATGCCTTAACGGTCTCCTGTCTTGTCTATAAGACATCGTTAATCGAGACAAACATACAATTAATCAAACTAGCTAAATCATTCATAGCATGTTGTACATAGGATGAATATGAATAAACAGGAAGTCGAACACTGGCTGTTAATAATATGTTTAGCAGTTACTGTGCATAAAAAAAAACAAGAATATTGAAGGAATAAAACTGACCAAGCGCGGGTAGGACTCGCGCAAGAAGGATTCCGTACCATTGTAATAGCAGAGCCATCTTATTTTTAAATTATTAGTTATTATAGCGACAAAAAAATACACATTCTGTGAATATGTCGATTATCTAACTGCTACAGATTATGAGAAACAGCCTGCTCACAAAAAGAAATGGATGGACGGACGGACAGCGAAGGATTATTAAGTTCTCGTTGATCACGCTTCGAGCCCTTAGGGGGTGGGATCTGCTCACGAGAGGTTTTCTCCATGTAACTCCTCCTTGATGAGTGTTACATAAAAAAAAATACATGTTGCTTATCAGACTGTAAACTTTAATTTGGCTACAATTGAAGTATGTAATTCTAATCTTTATTTTAAAAAATGTTCAAAGTAAAGCCTTTTTTCTTTGAAATTTCGTAACTACAGTTACGAAACAGCATTAAGTTTTAGTTTTATTTTTTTCACACAAATATTTGTCGCTTTTTTCTTCACAAAGTGTACAATTGGAATTTTGATCTAATGATTTTTATGGCAACAGTTAAATAAAAACCACTCATTTCGCACTATTCGTTTCGCAGTGACTGACGTTACAACCACTTTGTAGTGCAAGCTGATTAGAACTTTATTGTAACAGTTTCAACAGCATAGTTCTTATAGTTTCGGAAAAAAGTGCCTGTGACATACGGACGTACAGACAGACAGACAGACATGACGAATCTATAGGTAAGGGTTCCATTTTTTGCCATTTGGCAACGGAACCCTAAAAACCATACGGCCCGCAGTGACTGTCGTGACAACCACTTTGTAGTGCAAGCGGATTAGAACTTTATTCTAACAGTATTTCAAACGTAATATTATAGAGGAAAATTGCAAGTTCATATAAATAATTGAATGCACTTCATTTAAGTGCCAGGTAGATGCACAAGATAAGCATCGCCTCAGTTCCTTAGATAACAGACGTAAATTCTGTTTACCAACTTGAGATACGGCATAGGCATAGCTAGTTGAGATTGAAGGTCAATTATAAGTGGTTTTCAGACAACGTAATCCGTAAAATTAAACGCAGTAAATATACCATATAGTTACGGAGATATTGCGGGGTTCAAAGTTCCAATTTCATAACCCGTTCACTACTCAATGCGTCCATCACGTGTTAAATGAGTTGAGTTTTTCCGTAAAATACTCGTATGATATTTCACAACAAAACAAAAGTACCTAGTTTAGTCTAATCAGAGCAGAGCTAATCAGTTAGATGTAAATAATGAATGGTTGACGGCTTCGTGGTCCCGGGTGTAGGTAAAGTTACCTTTGCAATGCAGGGTGACCCTGCATTGCAAAGTTAACTATCATCATCTGCCAAGCCTTTATGTTGAGGTCGGCTTCGAGTCTTACCGGATGTAGCTGAATACCAGTATTTTACATGAAGCGACTGCCTATCTGACCTCCACAACCCAGTCAGTACCGGGTAATACGATACCTCTTGGTAAGACTGGTTGTCAGACTTTTTGGGCGACTGACTACCTAACGACTGTCAAAAGTCTACAAATGACAGCCGGACCCAACAACGGCTTGGAAAGAGGAAACTCGGTATGTTATGAGTGGTCACCCATCCACAGACCAACCTAGGCATACACGGCTTAACCTAAAGATCGCCCCAAGTGGCTGTTATTATTTAGCCACGAGCTCCTCTTTTGCATTATAAAGTTAACCAAAACATGATAATTATTAAACTATTATGCCAAACCACTTCTGCGTCACTAATTTAATTTTAGATATAGCATTAATGACTATTCCGACTCAAGGTTTTGGGGACAATAACAGACATCAAATAGTCGGAAGCGTTAATATATAAAACACGGACGATACTCGAATGTTAAGAAGTAATACTATGCTACTAGCGGTACCCACAGTAGTAAAAATGTTATTGCAAATGCGATTGAGTACTTCACCTTGACAATTAAATAGCACAAACGCTTTTATCAATGGTTCTTTTTTTTCCTTATTTGCTAAATAGTCACAAAAAATTACTTACCAGTCGACGAAATAATAAGTTGCTGACCCTGTAGTCTCCGTGACATAGCACTGTAGTACCCAATGGAGCCTTGAACTTGTAGAACGTATCTCGGCTGTCATCAGCTCCTAATAACTTTTCCAACCTCTCCTTGTGTTCTTCTTTAGCAACATTAACAGCTGATGCAACCATTTTATTCCAAGTATCCTTCAATTGGGGGTTTTCCGATTCATCCCTTTGCTGCGTTTTTACTTCCTCAGCGTCTTTTTCGAATTGTTCAGGATCTTCCTTTTGATACGCAAATGACAAAGCATGGAATCTGGCTAAGTATTCTATCGCGCAGGCGGCATGCTCCCAGTCTATAGGCTTGAACCTGCTATACGTGTCGAAGCCCTTGGCCCTCAGGTCTTCCATAACAACAGTTTCTTCACCTTCAGCTGACTCGCCTCCGAAGAACTTGGGGAACTCGAACCGGTGCTCCGAACTGAGTTCGTGTTCATCTTGAATCCTCTCGTACACTTTAACAAGGTCGGCGTATACAAATTGTTCAGTTTTATATAGGAAATCTATGTTCAAAATTTTGCGAAGCACTCCACTGACATTAGCCACCTTTGCGAATAGTTTCAACGTGTCTTGGTCTGGTGCTGCGACATTTACGGAGAATAGAGCTGACGTATAGTTAGCTCCACCACTTGTGAGTTCTTTCAACGATATTTTTGCATGTTTGTACTGTAATTGTTCGATGATTTTGTCGAGTACTTTGCGTAGTATATTCTCCGCGTCCGTCATTGTGAGCGACTGATTCACGACTGGCCAAGTAGTGATCTATGTTCCGCGGTTCAGAGATACACATACAACCTAATTGTTGAACTTGCTTAATGTTTACAACATCGATATTAAGGCTGTTTGATAGATCTTTAAATATTGAGCGAGTGGAAAGACCACAGTCACTTTCTGTTTAAGTAAGTGCTATTTTATGAGTTCATGTTTGTAAATAAGATTACTTTTTATATATTTGCGACTAAAACTGTTTCGTTTTGCAATAAAAAAGGAATATTTTACCTACTCCCTACTTATTTTTCTATACATACAAAAAAAACTTGGGAATGTAGTTAGTAGTACATTGTAATAAAAGGGGCTAGAATGACCCATCATATACGAGGTAGTTTTACTACCGAGCTTTAGCGAGGTAGTAAATAAGAACCGAGTTATAATGAGATTTTAGCGCCGGTTGTTACTCCATACATTTCACTACGATTGCGAGAAAATAAAATAAGCATATTTAATATAAACTCAAACTCAAATTCTTTATTTTGCATTCCTGTGTACATTCGGACGTAGTTAAGCAGAAAGGACCTAACCCACAGTTTGGTCGAAATTGAGTTAAGTATGCCATCGTACTCCTGAGGGTCGAATCTATCATACAGTGAAGACTTTATTTTCGAAATGTATATGGAAACAATTTTTTTTACTACCCCGACTCATCCCACATGTATGAAGAGCACAAAAAAATAATTTGCTGAACGAACCCAACCTGCTTGAATTGTTTCTGAGTAATGCAATTACTATGTACGTATTCTTAAAGATAATTTTTCAGATAAAACTCAAACAGTTTGGGTCCTTTCTGAGAATAACATTTTGCCTAACAATTTAATCTTTGAAAATCACTGAAACGACTTAAACAATTTGGGTCGTTTCTGTGTTTTAGATTTACTGTTAACAAACTTCTGTTTTTGTTTATTAGAAACGACTCAAAACACTTAGGCTATTTCAGAAAAACGGTTTTATATGAAACATCCATACAATTCTTAATAACCTAAATTGACTCAAGAAGGTTAAGTCGTTTATAAGAAAAAGATTTAGCGATTGACTCATACACTTATATTTTAACTGAAACGACTTTCGTATTTATAATTTGTAACAAGTGCATATGTTAAAAATATACTAGTATTAAATTTTAAAAATTATCCACGACTAAAGGCGGGGAAGTAATAAAAACAAAATAATTGGACGTAGTTACGCAGAAAGGACCTTATCCACATCAAGTCACTTTTTAGTAATGGGCGTTTGAAGTTTCAGCTGTAATTGCTCTAAGAGGAACATTCTTTTTTTTCAAAATGTATTTTTTTATTCTAGTAGTCTAATATTGTAATTGTTAACGTAATTTAAACTTATTTTTTTTTAGTGGGATTTCAGATATTAAGCAAAGTGTGGGTTGAGTCCTTACAAAGAAAAGCAATTAAAAAAAAAAGTCGTAATTTGTTTTAATTCCTCAGAAAAAACTCAAGCCACAAAATAATTTATTAAAAATTAAATTAAATAATTATGAGGAATTAATGTATTCAATCAGCTTCATTATGTTCTCTTTGACATAGAAAAAAATAAAATAAACTTAAAAATGGTACAGTCATGGGCATAGAGAACTTCATTATTCTTCCTCCAAATCAAAATCCAATTTTAGTCCATATCCATCTACATCTTAGTTTATGTCCGTTCCTGTGAGGTTATTATAAAACGCGTGGCAATCTTCGGGTATCAAATTATACATAGATTTGAGATCTGCTAGCTTTGCTTCGGCAATAGCCTTTTCTTGAGGCCACCGGACTTCGAAATCTTCTTCTGAAAATTTGATCAAAACACCTTTGATCTTTTTCGATACATCTAAGGTTTGAATCTTTCCACTGTCTGATATCAGGGTAATTAAGTAGGGATCATCTTTTTTCAAAAATAATTTATTTTGTAATCAGCCTGTTAATTTTATTTTATTTAACGATTTATAACTTTCTTCTCAATTTTCTTACTGCTTAAAAATCTTTACTTTTCATTCTAGTTACGTGAAGAGGGTTTTTCGTTTTAGCGATGTTCAAGATATTTATGTATTCTTCTGCAGTATAAACTCTTTCATGATTCTTTAGCTCACAGTCTATTTTACTAAACTCTATGTCGTTCGGGAGAAAATAATGTCCAACTCTAAATATTTAAACGTGATTGTTTTTAGGCTCGCATGTCTATTCAGTACAGTTTTCAACACTATTTTAATGTTTCTATTTTATCCCCTACAGGAATCGATCCAAAGAACTAAGTTTTCTACACCAAAAACCTGTTGAAAACCGTTGAAAACTGTATTGAATAGACATTCGAGCCTAAAAACAATCACGTTTAAATATTTAGAGTTGGACATTATTTTCTCCCTAACGACACAGACTTTAGTAAAATAGAATGTGAGCTAAAGAATCATGAAAGAGTTTATACTGCAGAAAAATGTATAAAAATCATGAACTTCGCTAAAAATAAAAACCCTCTTCACGTAACTAGAATGAAAAGTCAAGATTTTTTAAGCAGTAAGAAAATTGAGAAGAAAGTTATAAATCGTAAAATATGTATAAATAAAAATAAAATTATCTGGCTGATTACAAAATAAATTATTCTGAAAAAAGATGATCCCTACTTAATTACCATGATATCAGACAGTGGAGAGATTCAAACCTTAGATGTATCGAAAAAGATCAAAGGTGTTTTGATCAAATTGTCAGAAGAAGATTTCGAAGGTCTGTGGCCTCAAGAAAAGGCTATTGCCGAAGCAAAGCTAGCAGATCTCAAATCTATGTATAATTTGATACCCGAAGATTGCCACGCGTTTTATAATAACCTCACAGGAACGGACATAAACTAAGATGTAGATGGATATGGACTAAAATTGGATTTTGATTTGGAGGAAGAATAATGAAGTTCTCTATGCCCATGTCTGTACCGTTTTTAAGTTTATTTTATTTTTTTCTATGTCAAAGAGAACATAATGAAGCTGATTGAATACATTATTTTTTCATAATTATTTAAGTTTATTTTTAATAAATTATTTTGTGGCTTGAGTTTTTTCTGCTGAATTAAAACAAATTACGACTTCTTTAAAAATTGCTTTTCTTTGTAAGGACTCAGCCCACATTTTGCTTAAATATCTCAAATCCTACTGAAAAAAATAATGTTTTTATTACTTTAACAATTACAGTATTAGACTACTAGAATAAAAAAAATACATTTTAAAAAAAAGAATGTTCCTCTTAGAGCAATTACAGCTGAAACTTCAAACGCCCATTACTAAAAATTGACTTGATGTGGATTAGGTCCTTTCTGCTTAACTACGTCCATTCAGTTGTTCAGCGGGGTTACCACAACGTCCAAATGCGATTCAATTTAGGTTTGAGCTGTCATTTTCTGACAGTTTTTCTATGGAACTGACAGCTTGCGACTCAGTTTAGGACCTGAATTGAATCGCATTTAGAGGTTGTGGTAGCCCAGCAGTTGTGTGTATTGAGACGCCTGCGGAGCATGCGTCGTTCATGCAAACGTTATACCAAAATAATTTGTAAATAAAACATATTCTTAAGGTAGTGTCTATTTATTTCGATCGGATCACAGAATATCTAGGCTCCCAATATACATTTTGAATGGACACTGATTAAACAAGAGTTATGAGAAAAATAAGTTTTCTAAAAGTAATTTTAAATTCGTCATATCTCGTCTTTACATCATTGTCCTTTCAAAATATATATTTGGGAACATAGAAATTCTGTTAGCCAATCGAAATGAATACACACTACCTTAAGAATATGTATGATTTACAAATGATTTTGGTATTACCTACGTTTGTATGAACGCGCCGGGCCCTTAACAACTATCTGACACGCGCAATTTCTCTTTTGTTAGTGGGACAAATGTACTTACTACTTGAGCACCTAAGTATTCCAGTTTTCAAGTTGAGAATAACATGACCGAAATCATTAAAGTCAATCATCATTAAGGCATGCCTTGTGAAATTCTTAGAGCAGCAAATCTACATATTATATCTTATAATTCTATTGAATCAGGAGCTGGTTAGAAGTAAGTTAAAATTCTACCAAATTACTAAAAGCTACCAGGCAGCCTCAACTATGTATGTTCTTGGCCCTTTTTCTTAGAACTGCAACTCACTCATGTAAGAGGTTGAATCGCACGTTAAAGTGCGTCCGATGAAATTGAAATTAAAATTGAGCGTCAGAACTCATGCCAAAGCGTCGTCTATCTTCGCAAATTGATTATGAAAACAGAATGCAAAAGCACTTGTCTCAAAGGAGTGAGATGGACTTAGTATTAGCCTTTCTAGGTTGATTAGCTCAAATTTTGCAAATAAAAAATTACGAATAATGACATTTAGAGTATAAATAATATTGAGTGCGATAGCCGTATCTCCGCCCCCAACACGACACCTCATCATCATCATCAGCCACTATTGTTTCCCACTGCTGGGACACGGCCGCCTCTCAAGTAGAGGGAATGGGCTGTAATGCACCACGCGGGCCCAGTGCGAATTTGTAGATGTCACATGTCTTCGATTTTTTTTGGGTTCCGTTGCCAAAAGGCAAAAAACGGAACCCGTATAAATTCATCATAACTGTCTGTCTGTCTGTCCGGCCATATGTCACAGCTACTTTTTTCCGAAATTATGAGAACTACGCTGTTGAAACTTGGTAAGTAGATGTATTCTGTAAACCGAATTAAGATTTTCACACAAGAATAGAAAAAAAAAAACAATTAATTTTGGGGGTCCCCATACTTAGAACCGAAACTCAATTTTTTTTTCATCAAACCCATACGTGTGGGGTATTTATGGATAGGTCACTAAAAATGATAATGAGGTTTCAAAAATCATTTTTTTCTAAACTGAATAGTTTGAGCAAGTCTACCCTTCCAAAGTGGAAAAATGTGTGAAAGCTGTAACTTCTAAAATACGAGAATGATAAAATAAAAAAATACATGATGTATATAAACTGCCACCGAAAATTGGTTTGAACTAGATCTAGTGAGTAGTTTTTTTTTTAATACGACATCTTTCACATTATGTTACACGCTGCTGCGGAACCCTTCATGTGCGAGTCCGACTTGCACTTCTTTTGGTTCTAGGACATGCCGGTTTCCTAACGATGTTTTCCTTCACTGCAAAACTGATGGATCAGAAAGTAAGTATCTTTATATTTTGTTTAGTGCAAAATTACAGGAAGCGGTTTTTATCACCGAATTTAGTGTCGCGAGCCAAAAATTGTTCTCCTTCGACGAAATCATATGCCGACGGTATTTCAATTTCATGTATAGTTTGCGGTTCTTTAGGCTTATATTTCATCCTAACATTATGAATTACTTGCCTCAAAGCAGTTTTATTCGGCAGATCAGATACACTTGCACTGGGAACAGCTTTCAAATTAGCCTGAATGATCTGTACAGCTAGATGTCATCGAAGTTGTAACCGCACTTTAATTTGTTTTTAAATGATATTGATTGCAACAATGAAGCGTTAGGAGCATGAGAGTGTTCAGTTACATTTTTAAATATGGGGTGGCCATTACATGTACAAAGTGTGGTCGTCATAGTTCCTACGTGAACTCTGCTTCCTTTGCTTAGGCACACGACACCAACAACATTTTTCTGCCTTACGTTCTTAGGGTCCCGGGTTCGAATCCCGGTAGGAGCAAATGTTTGTGTGATAAGCATGGACATTTGTTTCCGAGTCATAGATGTTTATATGTCTAAGAAGTATGTACTTACAAACAAAAAAGTATAAATGTAGCGGGTTTTTATACATCAATGTATGTAGCATATCAACTATGGTGTCAACGACACAAGCCCTGCTTAGTGTGGCACTAGATGGCGCTGTGTATTGTCCAGCGATATATGTAAGCTTTGTACACTGTATGTTGAGTACGATTATATGTTAATTAATCACAGTTTAAACTCGCTGTGGAAAATATGGCAGGTGAGTTTTCTAGACACGTTTGCAGATAAAAGTTGGTCCTCTGTAATGTATGCACTGAGTTTCAAACATTTAAATGGCTCTCTGCTGGAATATGCATTGAAAAAACAGAGACTGTTACTAGAGTATATTGTGATATAGATACCAGAACTCTCAGTTAAGTAAACTACACACATCAAAAGTGTCTAGGGATCAACATATATTTTTGCAATAACTTTTCTCCTGATTGATATTAATTAAAATTTTCTTTAAGGATTCATCAAATAAAGTATTTTCGTTTGTCACAGTAACGATAAACCAAGTCACCTTTGCATTAATAAAGAAATTTGCCATTTTCCTAATAAAGGGATTTTTGACATTTGAACCACTAACACAAAAGTTCGAAAAAAAGACTGAAATGACAGTTTTCTTTAAAATTTTATTGGGTAACTTAAACAATTAATAATCCGTGTTTCTACCGCGAACACTAACAACACAAGAACATCGGTTTGGCATACTCAAAATGAGTTCATCCAAATCACGCTGTGGAATGGCCGCCCATGTTCGTTGCAACAACAAAAAAAGGTCTTCTTGCGACTGGATACCCTCCATATTCGGCAGAGCTCTTCTCTGTAGCATATCCCATGCATGCTCAATCGGATTCAAGTCTGGCGACTGAGCAGGCCAGGGCAGGACATTGATGTTAGCTGCGGCGAGAGTCTGTCTTACAACTCTTGCGGTGTGCGGTCGTGCATTATCATGCATTAACTGAAATAAGGGACCGATTTGCACTTGTAGAGGAACGATGACGTCTGATACAATCGTCTTAGCATAAATTTGAGCGTTGAGGTTGCCTCTGATCCAAATCAACTCAGTTCTTCCGCCGATCCAAATACCCGCCCATACCATGATGGTTCCACCACTATAAGGATGGACTTCCTGGCAGGATTTTAATCGCTGTTGGCGTCCAGGGGTTCTCCAGTGTCGTATACGTCTTGTATCCGGTCTCATACCAAAACGAGACTCATCAGAAAAGCACACGAAACGCCATTGTTCTTCTGCCCAATTTCTGTGTTCAAGAGCCCATTGATATCGAATCCTACGATTGTGCATTACTATAGGTGGTACCCGTAGCGGTCTTCGGGAATGAAGGTTCACTTCATGCAAGCGGTTTCTGACTGTTTGGTCGCTTATTAAGTTCCCTGAAGAGTGATGAAGCCTCACGGCTAACATCATGGCGGTTATTGTTGGAGCTCTTCGAGTTAAGATTTGAATGTATCGGTCTTGTATCTGTGTGGTGCAGCGATACCGTCCTCCATGGCGCTCAGCCACGGTACCAGTGCTTCGGTAACGTGTCCAAAGTCGACTGATAACACTCTGACTTGTATTCAGAGCTAAAGCCACAGTACGTTGCCGGGAACCGGCTTCTATCATTCCCACGGCTCTGAGCATTTCTTCCCTGCTTAAATGACGTCGCCGCTCCATAATAACGTTGGTTTTAATCAGTAGTAGGGAAACAGTAGCACTAATAATGTCTTCAATGCGTTGTATGTTTTTATAGGGAAAATATTGACAGCTGATTTTCATCTTTTACTCGAATTTGATTCACAGTTCCTGATTCAAATTATGAAATGCACCAAAAAGGATCCATATAAATTTATAAAATCATAAATTTATTACAAAGCCACATCTCAATCTCAAGAAATCCGCATAAAAATGCTTGATCCCTAGACACTTTTGATGTGTGTATGTAGATAGACAAGAGGTGACAGACCCAACTCTCCCGTTAAGTGCCCTACGGATGCATGAAAATCAGAATAAAAGTGTACAAAAATATTTCACTGAGAAGAAAAACTCTACTAAAACAGAAGCGGAATGAAAAAAAAAACGCCCTGTTACAAGATGGGAAAGAAAAACAGATTTCACTCTGAAGATATGTGCTGGTTCAAAGAAGACAAGAAGAGTATGACAGTGTAAAACACTGTAAAAACTTGATATTGGAGATTGATGAATTTCAGGATACAAAAAACTACATAATATTCCCCCACTAATAGAAGTTGAGGTTATACTGAATATGCACAGGTATTTATGACTCTGGCTCGAACATAACCTTAATTAATAAAAGTTATAAATTCAAAGAAAAATTATTTTGAAAATAATTTCAACACAATCGGTGGTGGGGGAAAAACAACAGATTTAATATCATTATATGGAAAAATACTGAATATTGAATAGAAAATAAATGCGTTTATCTGCAAGGATAAAAACTTCATGCATGATTTGCTTTTGGGACTGGATACAATAAAGCGATTTGGATTGACCCATGATGAGAATTTAAACATCCAACTCCAGAAAAATGCCAACCCAAGTGCAAATAAATATATCATCGCATCTGACGGCAAAAAATATGGTAATCAAGAAATTGAAACCAGAGAGAAATATGTATTAATGAAATAAATTTCAATGAATAAATTTGATATAGATACTACTTACTTGGATCATGACCAAAGAATGAAAATTAGTACATTATTAAATGATTATAAACACATATTTGCCAAAGATAAATACGACGTAGGCCAAGTGAAAAACTATGAAGGATTTATAGACCTACAAATAGAGTAATGTTGCTCAAAAAGACCATATAGATGCTCCTTAGATGACAAGGAAGAAATCGAGAAGCAAATTGGACATTTGTTAAAGAATAAATTAATTAAAGAATCTTATAGTCCATTCGCAGCACCAGTAACATTGGCGTTCAAACGGGATGAAGGAAAAAGGTCAAGATTATATATCGACTTTAGAGATCTTAATAAGATTATTACCCCACAGCCACAGCCGTTTCCTAGATCTAATGGTAAAAACGATAAACTGTAAGTATTTTACTACTCTTGATATTATTTCTGCTTTTTGGTCTATACCAATGAGGATAAGTGACAGAGAAAAGACAGGCTTTGTTACACAAGACGGTCATTATCAGTGGACTTGCCTTCCTTTTGGGCTGAAAACATCTCCGGCAATTTTCCAAAGAATCCTGACTAATGTTATAAGAAAACATAACCTGTCAAATTTTGTTGATGATATTAAGTTTTTCTCAAAAACTTTTAATGAACATTAAAAGGTAATACATTAACACCTTTGAAAGACAACCTCAGATCTATAGCAGAATTTCCAGCACCACAAAACAAGAAACAAATAAAACAATTTCTAGGTAAAGTAATTCCTAATAACTCTTGACCCAATTCACAATTTACTTAGAAAAAACATAAATTTCAATTGGTCAGCTGATTGTGAAAAAGCTTTCCAAACAATAAAAAATATTTTATGTTCTGCTCCAATTCTGGCTATTTTCGACCGAGATGCGACAACTTTTATATACACTGATGCAAGTATAAAAGGTATTGGTGCAATACTAAAACAGACACAAAACTGTACTTTTCAAAGAAGTTGAATGAATCACAAAAAAGAAGAAAAAAGCTATATTTTTAGAATGCTTAGCAATAAAAGAAAGTTTATAGTTTTGGCAACACTGGCTAATAGGAAAATCATTCACAATTTATACGGACCACAAGCTGCTAGAAAATTTAAACATGAAATAGAACAGATGATGAACTGGGAGACATGACTCATTACGCAAATAAATATACTATTAATATTATTATTACCTCTTTTATTCATTTATCATCTTACTTTATACATTTTTAAATATTTCTCAAAAAACATATAAAAATATAAAAAATAGGGCTCCGCCGGTGTCGGGAGCAGGGTCCAAGTCACCGGTGGTTAGGGTTGCAGAGACAGGAACCTCCTCACAATGCGAGCCGTATCGAGGAGTAGAAACAATACAGAAGCAGACTGCTTAAGCAGAAATCCTGTGTATGAAAGCCACGAAAATGAAGAAGAAAACTTGAAAACAGTAAATATTTGAAGGATTGAGGAAATATTGGACGACCAGAACAAAAGGAAAAGTACTTCATGTTAATTTTCGTTTTACTGTTAATCATGTTATATTTCATTTTGTTGTTTCATGTTTTTAATTTTATTTAATTTAAATTTAATTTATTGTAATTTCGTTTAATTTTAGTTATTTTATTTAATTTTAAGTTTACATTGATTCCAAGTTCTGTTTTGTTTTTGTTTTTATACAGATTTAATTGTCATTTATCATTTTGTTGTAATTTTGTTTCAATTTTGTTTTTTGTTTTAATTTCAATTTTGATTTTGATTTTTAATTAAGATTTTATTTAGATTTTAAATTCGAATTTGGTTTTGATTTCCATTTAATTTTGATTTCATTTCTATTTTAATTTTGAATTTAATTTTGATTTTTATTTAATTTTGATTGTTATTTTAATTTCGTTTTTTTTGTAATTTGCATTTTGAAAATGATTTTAATGTGGATTTAATTATGTATTTAAAAACTATAGCTGAGTGTGAGTACATAGGTACTCATCTGATTCTCAATAGACACTCAACGACAAGTAAGTAGTGCATGATGTGCTTACCTGTAAGAGGTTGATACACTTGTCTATGATTCTATATAATGTATCTTGTATCTTTGAAGCAGTGTATTCAATTGTTGGTGAGCCAAATAAATAAATAAATAAAATCCAAACATAAAGAACAAACATAGTGTTATTAGAGAGAATGGTATATATTACAAATGGAACAACAAGCAAAAATTATCATTTTGTCCGAAGACTACTGTAAGATATTAATTAAAAAGGTGCATGAGCATTTCTGTCATGTAGGAATAAATCAGATTGAGTCAAAACTTTCTATACAGCACCAAACCTACAAGATAATATAAAATTGATTTGCCGTCAATGTGAAGTTTGTATAAAAATAAATCTAGATTAAATAGACATTATGGACTCATGACAAAATTTGGACCGGCACAGAAACCTTTGCAGATCATGTACATAGACACAGTAGGAGGATTTGGAATATCTACATTTGTTGATGGATCATTTCACACGTTATGCATACATTTCATGCTCCAAGACACAACTGACAAAGAACATTATAAAATTGGTAGATCAAGTAATCAAGGATAACGAAGTGGAGATATTGCTCTCCGATCAATATCCAGCCCTGAATTCAAAAGAGTTTAAAAAATATTTAAAGGACCACTCTGTTAATTTAATTTTTACAGCAGTGGATGCTCCTTTTTCAAATGGTCATAATGAGAGGTTAAACCAGACGCAGGTAAATAGGATTAGATGCCCTGAATAGCAAAGAAAAAAACACAGCTTAGACAACCGTGGCAATGGATCGTGTGAAAGCCTACAACTCAACAAACCACACAGTGACAGGTTATTCGCCTCTATATCTGTTAAGTGGAGAACCAACCGATGTACTGCAAATGGACCTAAACAAAAAAGAAATGGAACCCGGAGAACTGGAAAAAGATCGACATATAGCATTGCTGAGATCAAAAAAAATCACATGAATTAAACAAAGCCATTTTCGACAAAAATAGAATAGATTACAAGTTTCAAACAGGTGATATGATTTACATCTGTCTGTTATAAGTTAAACAGATCTAAAATAGATGAAATTAGAATTGGTCCTTTTGAGATCGAAGAAATGATATCAGATTTACTATGTAGAATCAACACTGGAAAGTATACAAAGTCCTTGGGATTGTACCATTTGTGACAAAGCTCCCCCCTTTGATTACTCAAATTAAATTACCCAGTTAATTTGCACTTTTGAGGGGGGGAGATGTAAGTTTTGTACACTGTATGTTGTGTACGTAGCCTGATGTACGAGTATATGTACGCCGCCTAATGAGTCTGACGTTGCACACGAAGAATGACAATGACAGCACACTCGAGATAGAGAATTAAAGCCTGCTCATGAAGTGATTTATTTCTAATTGTCTATAAAAGTAATAAGGAAAAGAAGTAAAGTTCATAAAATAGCTAGTTCAACTTAGTAAAGTAATCCAATGTCGACTATTGGAAGTAAAAAACCTTTAATTGTCGATTTTTCTGTTTTTAGGTTAGTAGGTAGTCACGAGTAAATATTTGATCACCATTAATTTGAGTATTTTAATTTCTTAATAACATCAAACTTTTCTGTTTTTAGATAAATCAAATTGTGCGTTATTTACTCCCGTATCATCTTACATATTACATATATATTTTTATTTCTTTATTTGTCATTCATATCCACTAATCTATACATATAATAAAATCGTTGAGACCAAAAAATCTGTACATTGAAGATTTAAAAACAAAAACCGACCAGGGTGACTTAAAATAAGTAACTGAACATATTAAAACCATTTTTAAAATTCGTGTTTGTTTGTTTGTTTGTTTGTTTGACCGCGCATCACGTAAAAACTGCTGGACGGATTTTGATGAAAACTTCACTAATCTATTTAGATAAACTCAGAATAACATTTAGGCTATAGAAATTATGAAAAATGTTGGAAAAAAGGGGTGAAAAGGGGGGGTAAAGTTTGTATGAAAAAAAAAATTAGATTGTTCTAGAATCATGAAACTCAGAGTAAATACTTATTATTAAAAATAAAGAAATACCTGTTTCAGCGTTTTTATAAAATTTTATCCAGAGACGTAAAAAAGAGGGTTTTGTGTTTAAAATTAATTAACTTCATACACCTATAAAACAAAATCCAATGAAGTGTAAACCTTTAAAAGTTGCTGTAAATACTTCAAATCTAATATAGGTAAATATGATTTCTCAATTTTCTTGAAATTTGATTTTTGAAGTGAATACGCCCAAAATAGCGGAACTCAAGAAAACCGGTTTTCTCGGTATAAGTAATTGGTTATTACCAATTACTTACAAAAATAAAATACAGGGTTGAAGCGGTAAACGGGGCAGTAAGGGGAGCTACAGCTACACGAAAATGGTCTTAGAAACAATTCATAATTTTTTCGCTAAATTTTGATCCCCATTCACAGATTTAAAAAAAAGTACGGTTAGCAAGAAAATTGTTACTTTACACGAAATATTTTGTGATGCCAATCAATCCTGTTTCTAATACTCAACGGTTAAGGAAACTCCCCTTTCTGCCCCGTTAATCGTTTCCACCCTGTATTTACAAATAAAAAAATACTACGAAGAAAATGTAGACCATACGAATGTAAGATCGCTTTTAGCGATAAGACCGCCCATTGTGTCACCCCTTGTAAAGTGTTTAAAATGTTTGTATTTATATTTTTATGGTGTACATAATAAAGAGTATTCTATTCTATTCTATTCTATGTACATCAGACGTAAAGCCAGAAAGGTTACAAATACAAACAAGTACAGATCCTACTATCTACAAATAAAAAATGTTTTGTCCTGAAGGACTGTCTGATGGATCAACGCACAGCCTAAACCGCAGATTGTAGAAACCTGAAACTTGGAGGGTGATTTTTTTATATGACGTAGGCATACGATGAGCAAGGATTTTCTGAAATTATACCCCTTAAAGCCTCGGCCAAACCTGCGCGTCAGTAAAGCGGGACGCGGGACGCGATGCGGGAGCGTCTGCAAAGCGAAACTGACGTGCATACCTGCGCGACTGCTGCGGCGCGAATCGCCAACTTCATTAATTGATGAACAATCACTGAAGACGCGCGACTTTATCTGGTGTAACTACTAAATTGTTGTGGTGATGACATCCTGGTACTTAACATCAGAGTCTGACTCTGATGAGGAAGACCTTTTATTGCTTGCTCTTGCGGAACAAACAACACGGTAAGTATTGTATTTAGTGATTGAGTAAGAGCTCACAGACGAGCGACAGTGTGTCGGCGACAGTTCGCGACACTTGTCGGCGACGGTCGCCAACTGTCGCTGACCGTCGCCGACCAGTGTCGCGAACTGTTGCTGACAAACTGTCGCTCGTCTGTAAGAGCCCTAAGCCACAAATTAATGTGTGGCGAAGGCCAGGATCGTCTACGTTACTACTACTACTACTCGTTAAACGTATGGTGTTGTATGCGACCGTTTAAGCCACACGCGACGCGCAACGCCCCACGTGTGCATAAACGAGCCCTAGGGGCGTTTGCACAAATAACTTAGGGCACTTTCACATATAAGGCGCAGACAGCGGCTTACTATGTGCCATCAGTAAGCGCACAATACTATTTTGATTAGACCTTTCACACCTAGCGCATAATTGGCAGTTACGCTTGATGTGAAAGCTCTATTCAAAAAAGAGCATGGCGCGCTTAATGACGGCTCATAGTGAGCCGCTGACTGTGCCTTATAATGTGAAAGCGCCCTAAGTATTATCACAAAGTATTCTTATATTTTAACTTAATTATTATTACTTACAGGAAAAGGTTATGGGTACACGATATTAACAAGGAAAGAAAAAAATATGGGGAATACCATACCCTAATGAGAGATTTACGAAACAGCCCACAACGGTTTTTTATCTATTTCAGAATGCCAGAAGCATGTTTCGATGAAATTTTAGAATTGATTAAAGAAGACATAACAAAACAAGATACAAAATACCGCGAAGCTATTTCTGCAGAGGAACGGTTAGCAATAACTTTAAGGTTAGTACCTATGTTTTGCATCTGCTCACACCCAATTTTGCAAAATCTCTATAACCAAAATTATTTCTGACATATAAATGACATAGGTTAAAGAAAAAAGACTAAGATTTAATCATTCAGAGGTTTAATTATTTAAAATTATGAAGTCAATATAATATGAAAATCAGATTTAAGCCGAGAATGTTTTTAAATATTTCGCTGCAGTAGAATCACCATCAGCATTTACTGCCTCTTCATTCAAACCGTGCAGTTCATGTTCAAGAGTTGTAACCACAGCCTCGGCTGTTGTCTCGTCTGAATTATTATTATGAATAATCGGTTGTAAATTAACTGTTGAACTTGTATTAGGAGTGTTGGAATAATCGGCGTAATTAGAAAAGTTTAAAGTTGCCGTAGCCGCAGATGATGTCATTTCTGTGTTACTGTTATTAATTAAGTCCAAAATATTTGGTGCACTTGTATTGTAAGTATTAGAATAATTGCCATCATCGGAAAAGATTGAAGGAGTCGATGAATTAGTGTAAGTGTGCGAGACACGTGTGCTTTCATCGATCTCTGCTAATTCTTGTTCTGCTATGATTTGAGCTAGTTTCATTTTTATAATAGTCTGTCTACGGAGCGACAATCTCTTAACACTCTTTGCATATCCAATAAATATATGTTCCAAATCGTCCATTTGTGATTGTGATCTCTTTTGTGATTTCCTTTCAAAATATTCTAGCACTTGGTTGACTGGCGTGACTTTATTGTTATTTTTTTGCGTAAGAGTGTTAGATCCAGGCGGAGTATTTGAAATAGGTGCATTTCGTGCAGCAATGATCTCAGCCTGTGATGCAGAAGTTTGTGTTACCGGTTGTGATTCATTATTCTCAACTGCAATATTTTGGGCATCGTCGGTTTGATCAATGCTTTCGTTTTCAGAGGGATCATTAATATTATCTATTGTTTTAGCAAAAGTTAAATGTGGTTTTAGAAATTTCATTTGTTCGGCCCACTGCCACTGGCCGTAGTTTTTCTTTGCTGCTTGTCCTGTAGTGGTTTTCGTACTTTTAAGATATTTTGCGAATGTATCACGGAGATTTTTCCACTTTTTTTTCGCAGCATCACCTGGAATTTTAATATAATATATTTATATTTAATTATTTTATGGTATTTCTCTCTTGATGTATATATGTGTGTGTGTGTGTGTGTGTGTGTGTGTGTGGTGTGTTTGTGTGTGTGGTGTGTGTGTGTGTGGTGTGTTTGTGTGTGTGGTGTGTGTGTGTGTGTGTGTGTGTGTGCACGCGTATGGGATGTGTGGAGGAGGTGTTGATGTGAGTGTCTATTATAATAATTTGTTTTATTATTCAGATTTCTTGCAACCGGCGATAGCTACAAAACCATTTCTCACAGCTACAGGGTTGGATTTTCTACAGTAGCACACATAGTAAAACAAGTATGTTACTATATTTGCTCGAGACTACAATCCACTTACATGCCCGTGCCTACACGACAAATTTGGGAAGCATCGGCTAACATGTTCCACGAACGGTGGCAGTTCCCAAATTGCGTGGGTAGTATTGACGGCAAGCATGTTACCATTAAAAGTCCTCCAAACAGTGGATCTAACTATTTCTGTTATTTGAAGAAGTTTTCCATAGTACTTCTGGCAATAGTTGGACCAGACTATAAGTTCATTGGTGTGGACATTGGAGGATATGGAAAAAATAGTGATGGAGGAATACTTGAAGAATCATCAATGGGACAAAAGTTGTCAAACAATTCGCTAAATATTCCGCCACCTAAACCTCTTCTCGAGCAAAATATACCTACGCCTCATGTTTTAATTGGAGATGAAGCATTTGCCTTGAAAACATATTTGATGAGACCTTTTCCAAGGCGGTCAGCAAGGGAGGACAATAGTAAAGACAATTACAATTATCGACTTTGCAGAGCAAGACGTGTCGTAGAAAACGCTTTTGGTATTCTAGCAAAAAAATGGAGGATATATGATAGACCCTTAGAAATAGATGTTGAAACTTCTAAACTTGTTGTAAAAACAACTTGCATTTTACATAACTACTTGATTTGTAAAAAGGCAGATACTTTTTTGCATTTATTACCATCTCCTACGACTACGGTCTTTGTGAACTTTGATGTCGATGTAAGAAGAGCAGCTAACGTTCCTTTCCAAATACGTGACCGTTTTGTAAACTACTTTAATAATAATAATATGAATAATAATGCTGTGTAAAAAAAATATAAGACGTGGATTATTGCGATTTCCTAAACATTTTCGTAGCCGTTTGCAAACGGGCTATTTATACCTACAATATGCCTCTGCGACATGTATACCCAGTTCAAGTTCTTGCGAACGTGAGCGACGTTGCCATTTCGTGCAGCGTACCTACGCGCAGAGACTTTGGTTGATTGTTTATCAATGAATTTAGAAAGAATTGTGCTTCCTTGTTTCAGCCTCCCCCGTCCTCATATAATTATAATCGGATATTATATACATATTATAGAGAATATACTATAAAATTAGTAATGAAATGTGTTTTATTTACTTACCATCCATTTTAAACACCGGACCGATCAAATCCCATATTTTATCCTTTTTAACCGACTTCCAAAAAGGAGGAGGTTCTCTATTCGACTGTATGTATTTTTTTTTTTATGTATGTTCACCGATTACTCGAAGACGCCTGAATCGATTTGAAAAATTCTTTTTTGTTTGAAAGGGTATACTTCCAAGTTGGTCCCATAGCCACCAAATTGGGATCTGATGATGGAATCTTGGCGAAATCGAGGGAACTCTTCAAATTTTATCTGAAAACGTGTTGCGATTTTGGTATTTTCTACAGCAAGTGAAGCATTTGCGTTTGATAAGAACCATTCTACCATCAGATCTGATGATGAAGCCAAGAGTCACGGAACTCCATAATGAGACAATGTACCATAGTCGTGTTTGGGCTTGTTGTAATTGTAACGGTATGCACTTTCCATGTATCAAGCACCTGTGAACCACTAAAAAGTGAAAAATAAAAACTTTTTTGCAAAAAATAAAACCGACTTCAAAAAAAACAAAAAAGTGAAAAATAACTTTAGCTTCTGAAGTCGGTGACAAAATAACTAAAGCAATCAAACAAAGGTCACCGACTTCAGAAGCTAAAGTTATTTTTCACTTTTTTGTTTTTTTTTAAGTCGGTTTTATTTTTTGCAAAAAAGTTTTTTTCGTAAATTCTTATAGTGTGGATTTTTCAAATCATATAAAATAGGATATTCTCTTACTTTTTCTATAAACAACTCTGTAGTATCTCCTGTTGTAGTCATTGTGGAATTAAATAACAAACAAACTCGCTCACAACACACGTCTGACCACTGGACGCGTGCGTCCCGCTCTGCCGACGCGGCCCGGCGGCCGTGCCGCGATGCGGTCGCGTAGGTATGCAAAGCGCCATTAGATGTTATGGGTAGCGTCCGTCGCGCGGTAGACGCTCCCGCTTCGCAGTCGCTTTGGTCGCGCAGGTTTGGCCTCAGCTTAGGGGGTGAAAAGAGGGGGGCATAATTTGTATGGGAAAATGTGATTCCTTGGTCCAATCTACTTCAAATTTTGCAATCAACAATATTAACAGAACTGATGGACGCTTTTCGTATTGCACGTAAATTGATTTCAATGCATATCTCCTAAGATACACCGTTTTAAATAACTTCGCAGCAAAATAATGATCATGTACCGGGCGTGCATTTTCATTATGCGGAAGGATGTGTGTGATGTGCTCTTTGAAAATTGTATTATAGGTGCTTACGACCCACTCTCTGTAACCCTCTTTTTCTCTTATGTAACGCAGACGAAGTTGCGCGGGTCAGCTAGTAATTAGTAAGTATGTCATTTAGGCGCTTCGATTTTTCTATGATAATATTGAATTCTTATATAATACTAAACGACGAACACTATACAAATGCAATTATATTTAATTATATTTCTTGTCATTACAAATTTTAGTCTATCCACATTAGGGTGTCCCTTAAATGGGTCAATTTTTTTTTCCAGATATCGAAATGCATACCCAGGTAGTCTAAGAAGAATTAAGTTCTTTTCAACTGACTTCCAAAAAGAGGAGGTTCTCAATAAAATTCGTCTGTATTTTTTTTTGTTTTTTTTTTATGTGTTACCTCAGAACTTTCAACTGAGTGAACCGATTTTGATGATTCTTTTTTATTTGAAAGCTAGTGCTTGTCGTTTGGTCCCATTTTAATTTGCTGAAGATCTTCCGAGATATACAATGGAACTCTTCAAAATAGACGGCAAATCTGCAGTAATTGCTGCAATCGCTTGTAGGTTCATTGTTCATACTACATCATGACGTAACATCACGCCTGTATGCTCTAAGGGGTACGCAGATGTGTACAATACTCCCAGATTTCGACAATGTTTGTTGCCTCTGAACTTTCGACTGGGTAAACCGATTTTGATGATTATTTTTTTATTTGAAAGCTGGTGCTTTCCGTGTGGTCCCATTTCAATTTAGTTAAGATCTGATGCTAATCTTCGGAGATATAAATGGAACTCTTCAAAAATACACGGCAAAGCTGCAGTAATTGCTGCAATCGCTTGGTTGTTTTTACATAGTGACGAAACATCACGCCTGTTTGATCTGAGGGAGTACGCAGAAGTATACAATTCACCTAGATTTCGACAATTAGGTGTGTTAAGTTCCATTTAATGTGATCCTGGAGAAATAGAGGGAATTCCTTAAATTTTATAGGCACACCAGAAGCGATTTCGGTAGTTTTTGGAAGAGTACGTCCTTGGAGTGATCCCATTTCAATTTGGTAAAGATCTGATGAAGAACTTCGGAAGATAGGCGACGGGAACTCCTCAATAAATGATAGCAAATGTACTGGGATCCCTGAAATCTCATGTCTCTCTATTGTTTACACCAGTTCATAACAAAAAATCACGCCGTTACGCTGTGAAAGTGTAAGCACATATGAACCAATAAAATTCACACTCAAAAAAACGACTATATTTTTTGAAAAAAAGTTTTTAGACTACCAAGACTTACTCAAATACAAATTTTATCTTCCTATGTCAACATTAACCCGTGCCGACAGAACTGTGAAGATTTAGAAATTCACTGTCTTTAACGCTTATCGTTGAAAAGCTAAATGAAATGAAAGGTTTTTAAGTTACAGTGTAATATGATAGTTTCACAGGTTATTATATTATTATAACTAAAACTAAACCTATATTTACATTTAAAAGACAAAACTGAAAACTAATAAATGGCGTCAAAAAATTCGTCTTCATCGCTGCCACCTGGTAGTGTACCCAGCCGGTAGGCTGGCAGCACTGTCACGTAGAACGGCAATGCTTAATCGCTAGCCGAAATAAAAGCCAGCCTCTGGATCACGGGAAGTGTCAACGAGGCGCTTAGAGATATCTTTCGCAAGGACGTGACCGCTCGGACCCCACGGCCCGAGTTTCAACCCCAAACGGGTCAAACATATAATTGCAGATGAGGCTACTATATTTCCGCCGCTTGAGGTTCTCTGCTTGTGCAGCGGTGGCGCCAGCACAACACGCAGTTCTCCTTTCAATAGATGCTGTTGTGCCACAGCCCATTATTTGTACTTTGTCCTCGAGGTTTCAGTCATAAAGTGCGGTTGAAACAGCGTTAGCTTGATCTTGACAGGAAGAGCTCTCCACTTTGGGGACAGCTAAAAGTTGTTCCTTTTCTACGAACTCTCTACTTGTTTTATAGCTTCTTAATGCCACTGCCATTTTTCAGCTTTAAAACAATGTTAATCACAAGACTTACTGAGAACAAATGACAAATACAGCGAGTACGCGCACCTATTTTCGCATAATTTGTATGAACATGTTTCGATGCAAGTCGGCACGGGTTATCGTTCTTCAAATGAAGTAAAAATTGATTTTTGAGAGGAACAAATGAACAAAACTAAGAGGTATGCGTTAAAAAATAAAAACTTTGAAAAACAAGGGATACCCTAGTACATACATTACATTAGTGTACCTACGTGCTGTTTCATGTTTGTTTTTTAAAGAAATAAAATATTTATGAAAAATAAATATAGGTAACAATCAAACTTGGCTCTGATTCCCCATCTTAATGATTTTATCGAGGAAACCTTAAATTCTGTCCATCTTGTACTTTGTTGGAAAATGTAGAAACAAAAAGCCAGAGGCAGCTTAATTTTATCGCTGCCGCAATAAAAGAAAATAATATATTTCGCATAAAACACCCGTGAACTGTAGAACTATAAATTGCTTTCAACTGTAGTGTAGGTCCCGTATTTGCGTTTTAACTAAAATAAATAAATTCATTGAGTTCCACACTTTTTAATTGAATAATAAAATGTTTTTTATGATACCACTAAAATCTATAAATAATCCGACTTAAAGGCAGACACAACGATTCTCGGTGATCAAATTGTCTATGTAATCATTTTAGAATGCCCCACTTGACAAAGTCATCGACGATTCCATTCAGCCTCTCCACGTGCAGGTCGCTGGTCTTTTCAACTTTGAATGAGGTAAACTGAAGGGACTCATCGAGTTCTGGTGTGTCCTTGCTGTCCATTGTCAACACCGGTAAGGATAATACTGCAAACGACAGCCCAAATGGCAGTTTCTGTAATAAAAGGAAATTAAATGTAGATTTTGACAAGCTTTGATCAGATACAGTGGCCTGACAGGATTTTCAACGACAGTCTAGGCAGAAGAAATCTAAGTAACAATCGAATAATACTCGTAGGTAGAAAATGTTGTTATTACCTGTATTTTGTCAAAGATTTCACTACAGCAGTCATCAAGTATTTCATAAATGTATATCAATTATGTTATTCTTACGCCCAGCGAGTTCTTAGAAAATGCCGATGATCCTTTTGGTCCCCTATTTACCCTCTTGAGGAAAGTTTCCAAGAAACATGATACAATAAACTTTTTGTTCACATTAAGAGGCCTGCGGAGCATGCAACTTTCATACAAACGTAATACCAAAACAATTTCTAAATCAAACATAATTGTTCAGGTAGTATGTATTTATTTTGATTGTATTACAGAATATATAGGTTCCCAAACACATGTTTTGAATGCACACTGATTTAAACAAGAGTTATTACATAAACAAATTTTCTATCGAAATTTGAAATTCCTCATATCTCGTCTTTACATCATTGTCCTTTCAAATATATATTTGGGAACATAGATATTCTATAATGCAATGAAATAAATACACACTACCTTAAGAATATGGTTAATTTTCATATTATTTTGGTATTACGTTTGTATGAAATACGCATGCTCTACCGCTGGCCCCTTAATATTTAGAAAATCCTACATTAGTGCTAACCCGCGTTTAACATATTATATGCATACAATGTTGTTGTTCCATTTAGGGACCCCGTAAACTTATTTATTTAATTATTTTTTCTTCAATAACACGTACATTTAATTATTGTATTGTATTGTATAACGGGCTGGTGTCCACAATTCCACGTCACGGCGCGTATTTTGCGTACGGGTGGGAACTTCACTCGATCCATCCCAACTCCCCAAGGAAGGCCAGTAGCGCTGTGGTAGCGCCCCGATGTTGCTGGCAGTCTTGCGGAGAGTACCTGGATGACCGAAGTACTTTGCCCTGTATGTTACATTTAATTAATTAAGATATAAAGATCGTTACCTCCTTCATTTCATAGTTGAAGTCTTCCCTGGAGAATGTCTCCTCAGGGTCGAGGTTCAGTCTCTTCATGGCGGCACTAAGCTGCATGAAGTAGTGGTCGAGCAGTTTCTCGTGGTATTTGGCGCGGAACTCCTCGTCGGAGCCTGTGAAGATGAAGTAGAGCAGGTCAGCGGCCGGGCTCCCTCCCAGCAGGGTTTGAAGGTCCAAGATTTTGATGTCCATCTTGCCGTCCTGGAACAAGAAGATAAAATAACATTAAGTTTAGCTCCAATCCATTAAAATAATAATTAATTCTTTAAATTAAATTATCGAATTACGAAACCACAAAAATATCGTCAAAAACACGATTCATTTTTATGGGTGGGCTTCATAAACTAACATACAACATAAATCTAAATTTAGACATACCTTTCGCACTCTGTGCAACAAGTTGCTTCCTCTAAAGTCTCCATGTCTTATAACAGGCCTACCAATAGCGCCGGTCAATGTAAATAGATGCCACGTCTTATCCTCCATAAACTTGTCTAATGCATCTCTGTACTCAGGCTTGATATTGTTCAACGCAACGTTTACCATTTTCTTCAACATGTCTGTAATATTTTCAGATTCTTTCCAATCCTGATCCAAAACAGTCAGAGTCTTTTCAAATTCCTCTGGGCTCTTTTTACTAAATGCGAAGGACAGTGCGTGCATCTTTGCCAAATCTGTAACTGCTGAAGAAGCGTACTCCCAATCATAAGATTGGAATCTATTGTGAGGACCATATCCAACCGCCAATAAGTCTTCAAGGATCAATATTTCTTGGTTTTTGCTAGCATCAAAGCCGTAACACTTGGCGAAGAACAGTCTGTGCTCCTTGGGCACTCCATTTTCTTCCTCTAAGGACTCGTAAATTTTTACCAGTTTCATATAAGCGAACAGTTCAGTGTCGTAAATATCCATAGGCATCTCGCTGCGCATTGCTTCTCCTGCTGCAGCGACTTTTGCGAATAAATGAAGATCTTCTTTATTTTCTTCTCTTATGATCACTGTAAATAGTTTCGACGAGTAGTTCGCTCCTTCGCTTTAAATTTGACATTGGTTCTTGAGAACTTATTAGAGCATGGGTACGGTCCTTTTTTTTTTTTTTTTTTTTTGGTTCTTGAGAACTTATTAGAGCATGGGTACGGTCCTTTTTTTTTTTTTTTTTTTTTTTCGGTCCTCACAACAGATTCCAATCTATTAATTGAGAGTACGCTTCTTCAACGGTTGCAGACTTGGCGAAGATGCACGCGCTGTCCTTCGCGTTTAGTAAACAACACCCAGAAGAATACGAGAAGGTTTTGGCTGAAATAAAAGTTAGAAGAATATGGGAGTATGTACGAATTGCTGCAGAAAATGTTAATCGTAGCGCTGGAGAATGTCAAACCCGAAAATAAAGCGGGGTTGCAGAAGTTTATGAAAAACCAAAAGAATCCATTCAGGATTTACGCTCCCATACGTAGTACTGTCATAGCACATGGAGACTTCAGAGGAGATAACCTGCTACACAGAGTGCGAGAGGTTGGTTAATTTTATCCAACTCTATTTTTAATTTTATATGTAAAAACAATAAAAGGCGTTGGGTGGGTCTTACACGGCCGTCCTTGTAGTTTTCGACCGATTTTAAACTGAACGTTCTTATCGTAGCTTCACAATAATAAACCAAAATTTTTATTCCAGGACGGCAAGGTGGACATTAAGATTGTGGACTTACAGGGTCTGCAGGGAGGCAGCCCGGTCGCCGACCTGATCTACTTCATCTTCACCGGCTCCGACGAGGAGTTCCGCGCTAAGTACTACGAGAAACTGCTTGACCACTACTATACGGAGCTCAGTGCTGCCATGAAGAGGCTGAACCTCGACCCTGAGGAGACGTTCTCCAGGGAAGACTTTGACTACGAAATGAAGGAGGTACAAATGATCCCATCTTCATTTCTTAGTGATTAAGTTTACCCCTTAATAAGGGCGAAGTAGTATATTTTATACGAGGGACTAAACGAAGCCATATTACACCCGAGGTGGTGTCTCCCGAGCCTGCGAGAGAGTCAATGAAACCGAGGGTATACTAAGTCGGCGTTTAGTCTCGAGGTACTTTTCTCTTTGAATGCAAGAAAAATTGACAATTTAGTAATTATAAAAACATTTTAAATGTTCTTCGTCCATAAAACTTCACATGTTACTTAACATTTGATTTGGTTTGATTGATTTGAAAACCGAACAAAACACTTCACAAAAAATCTGACATTTTCGCGGTCAGTTTTGTCTTCCAAACCAGTCACAGATATTTAAAACACGCCACCTTCTATGAAAAACCATACGAAAAACTATCAACATTTTTGCAATGAAGATGTTCCACACTCCACAATAAAAGTACATATTTTACTGGCTGTTTGAGTTTGTCTATTTACATGAAGAAAATTAATAAACTAATTACTTTTCACTCCCTAGAGATTAAAGTGGTCAGTTTAGTCCCACTTCGTATTGGCGTACTTTTAGAGGATGAGAAGTGAAAAAGAACTTTATACATCGCGGGTGAGCCCTAGTGAAGGAATTTTTGTAAATTAATTTTGGAAAGAGGTTCGATGGTGGATGAAACGTATGAAAATGAGTCGTATTAGAACTTTAGTTTAAAGGGGGAAATTTTTCAATGCCAGCTCAGTACAAGAAAGTATTCGAAATACTGGAGATAGCAAACTTTACTGAAACGAAACATTCCTTTATTTTTAAAAAGAAACAAATATGCATTCACAGATTTTCGAAAATTCGCTTGCCACACTCGGGAATCGAGTCGAGTAAAATTCGAAAAATTAACATCCAATACTTTTTTTAATCAATCGATAGGGGCAATCATATGAATCAAATTTCTCTAACAAACTTGATACATTTAATGAAAGGAAAACCATGAATAAAAGTGCTCTATCTCATTGAATTTATCCCATTTTTAAAACTGTTTTTTAGATTTCATGGTTTTCCCGATTGACGCTATCGAGTGATGTCAAAAAGATACAGAATGTTATATACCGAATTTTAGACGATCCCTCCCAGGTTCGATGCCGGAATGAGGCAAGAGAATTTTCGAAATTCTGTGAATGCAGATTTGTTTTATATCACTATCACTCCATTTTATAAAACGAAGTCCCCTGCCGCGTCTGTCTGCCCCTTATTATGTTTAGATATTTAAAACTACGCAACGTATTTTGATGCGGGATTTATTAATTGATAGAGTAATTCAAGAGGATGGTTTTAGCATAATTTGTAAAGCCGGCGATGCCGCGGGCATCAGCTAGTTTTGTCTTGTCCTATGATTGAAATTTGCTATTTCCAGTATTTCGAGTACTTTCCCTCCGGGTGGCATTGAAAAATTCCACCCTGTATGAGGAAGGTCCCGTTAAATACATGGTAAATTTTTTTTTAAGCAAAAATAAACACTGATTAATGTGGAAGAAATCTAATGCGATTTCTTCATCTAGTTAGTTTTCATCTGGTAACCCTAGTTGTGTTATCAGACGCAAACTAATAGTTGGTAATTCAATCAGAACAAAATTAACTGATCAAATCTTGTCAAAAACTACTTTAAATTTCCTTTACGTTACAGAAACTGCCATTTGGGCTGTCTTTGGCAATTTTCGGCTTACCGATACTCACAATGGACAACAAGGATACACCAGAAGTGAATGAGTCCTTTCAGATTTCCTCGTTCAAAGTTAAGAAGACCAGCGACCTGTATGTGGAGAGACTGAACGGAGTCGTCGATGACTTTGTCAAGTGGGGCATTCTCAAATGATTGCATGGACAATTTGACTACAGAGAAACGATTTCTCTTCTCTCTCGATCTTTTACAATGAGAGAACGATACTGTACATTATACAGCTAGGTATTATGTCAATTATATTGGTAAAGCGGTGTAAGTTAATTTTATAATTCAATTAAAAACTGTGTTTTTCTTTCAATAATAGTGATAACCAGTGACCGGAGTAGGTAGATTGATATTTGGTACTTGTATCATAAATGCACACAGAAAGAATGACATGTATGAGCCACTTTCCCGGAAAGTAATTCCGGTATTGATCGATTATTATTTTGTTATTTTAATTTTTTATTGATTATACATCACATATTTATATTTGCTCGTTTATACTTTATTTTTTATTCCTAACCGTTTCTGACAGTGGCATCATTTTGGCCCTAACAGACTACCAGCGCTGTGACGTTTTTTTTTTAAATGTTACAGCACCATGCTGAGATAGGAGCCTTTTGGTCTAGTACAGGCCAAATTCTGTTTTGTATTTTGTTTTTGTTTTTCTCATGATTTTGTTATCATTATTATTATTTTTTCTCTCACTTTGTTCACTTTATACTAGTGTACATTTTAACATTTTTTTTATGTTTTGTCCTATCGGGCTAATAAATGCTTTTCTTTCATCCTTCTTTCTTTCTTTCTATTTCTGGATTCAATTAAATATTGTTAATGCTGGTAGTGATATTATTACAAATCAATTCAAAATTTAAAGGAAGGTATCAAAACTAAATTAATTTATTATCTAAGTGTAGAATAATAAAAACAATCGAATTCCGATCGAAGCATTAATATTTTTCTTTGGTTTTAGTCTTTTTATGGCCATCCATATTAATGTATACGTCGCCGCAGGAGTCTCTATCTGCTGAGGTTTAATCTAATTAATAACACTTGTAAACTATTCCATGATAATATTGATGAACCTGCCATCTCTGCTTTGGCAGTTGGCATTAACAATTATTTACAAAAATCATTATTCGATTGACAGAAGGGTTAAGCGCCGTCTATTGGCATTTGTATTAACTAATACTTAAATAGATCTCCGAGTGACAATTTAAGAGATTAATTAAACAAGTTTAGCTGGAACTATAGTTACAATTAAGATAGCTAATATTTTTATAACTATTGGGATTTTACCAATTTGTCATAACTCTTTCGTGGACTACGGTTTCTTTGTTTGTATGGCAACACTCCACTTGTTGTGGATGTCGCCATACAAACGCGCTAAGAACAATTTTAATGGTCAATAAGTCAATTTATAATTTTAAACTATAACTAAATCAGTTTTTCTAAAACTGACCACAAACCAAAAAGTAACAAGATTATTTACAAAGCAATCTATTAGTGGAAGACTTATTCTTTGTATTAATTTGACCTGTCTTTGGTTTTGCCGGAAATGGTTTTATAACAAGTGTAAAAAGTAATAAAGCTAGTAATTAAGCTTAAACTTAATAACACCTTTGCATTTGTGAATAAGTATTGTGTAATTATTACAATAATAAACTGTGAAGTATTCTAATATTGTTTGTAAGTTTTAATGAACTTACAATGTAATTAATTACTGTACTGAGTGAGTGAGTAACTTCCGGTCACTCTAACGCGACTCTAGACGCGTTGAAGACGCAGTGTCTCGTTGAGTAAAACAATTGAATTATTAAGTAAATAATAATGGCTTTTGAAGTGAACATTACAAGTTTGTGTAAATGAGAAATGTAATATTGGTTGATAAGAGTGTAAGGAGTTTCTTTGTCCGTTCTTCTCCTTATTAACAATATTGGCGAACGGGCTGCTCGACTCAGAATGTTTATTATGCCTGTACCTAAATGGTTTCTTAGAAATAAACGTTTGGAGTTTGAGTAAAATGTGGTGTGTGATTTCAACTACCCCTCTACCTATCTACCTACAATGAAGAAACACATCGCACGGCGATGTGATGGTTATAGACTGCAAGACAATAAGTATGGCGGCGGGCAGCGAATGGCGCCAATATTCGAGGACTGTTGCTCTCCAGGGATTCCCTGTCGTGATAATTATGTACGTTTCGGATCAATGACCCCAATTAAATCTACCTATTCTGATCAATGGTGATAACACAAAAGGTGAAGATATTGCAGAATCCAAATGTAAATATAATTATGTGTTTAACTAGCTGACCCACGCAACTTCATCTGCCACACATAAGAGAGAAAATCGAAAGGAAAGAAAATCCCCGTTTTTGCAACATTTTTCAATCCTGCTCCGCTCCTAATGGTCATAGCGTGATGTTATATAGCCTAAGGCCTTCCTCGATAAATAGACTATCCAACACAAAAAGATGTTTTCAATTCCAACCAGTAGTTCCTGAGATTACCGCGTTCAAACAAACAAACAAACAAACTCTTCAGCTTTATAATATTAGTATAGATTACACAACACTCTTGTTTATTTATAAAGGTGGACGCACACCTATCCGCGCCGAACGTGCCAAAAGTATTGACCGTGCCGAACTCCATGGACACAGTTTATAAATCAAAATAAATTTACAAAACCATAGTAACATCATTTTTATGTTTTGGTGGTACATTATGTGAGATTGATTTGTAAAAATGTCCATAGAAAAAGTAATTATTATAAAATAAAGTAAAATAAGCCATGGCAAATAAGAGAGAAGCATTGACCCAGATTAAGTTAGATAAGTACAGTAGGTATATACGTGTACGTATATGTTCTAACGTATTATATCACACTTATAATTCAAGCTCAAGTCTATTTTATCTCATGCGGGTATAACTTTTTTAATCTACTGATTTTTTCTCCGATCTATTGCTAAAACTTTAATTTTTCTACTGATTTCTTCAAATTCCATCTGGCAACACTGGTCGAATCGCGCGCATCAGCCGCACCGAATCTGATGACGTCATCCGAATTTGTCTCGGATTTCTGGCCCCTTATTCACAACCATTCGACTCGCTTCCGATTCGGAAAGTCGTATGTCTATCTCGGTCGTTTTCGTAATGCCAGAAGAAGACCGATATACGAGTTGTCGAATCGGAAACGAGTCGAACGTTTCTGAATACGGGGTCTGGGGTCTGGTCGATTCGGACGATTCGACGCGGATAGGTGTGCGAAGTTTCATAGGATTTCATACAACTAATTCTAAAATTCGATGCGTTCGGTGCGGTCGATTCCTTCGGGGCGGATAAGTGTGCCTTTAATCTCATTTTAGTGTATGGTAGCCGGTCATCCTATGAAGTTGTAGTCTGCTTAACAAGACTAAGTGCCCTGGCCTTGAGCGTGTCTAATTTTTTGTGTATTTTTATCTAAATAAGCATTGTTATTTTAAACGAATTCCTTTATTAAGTATATCAGTGTGACTGTTCCTAAATTACCCTAGGCTGATTAAATTTTCGTTTTTCCTAAATCATACTATTTATTAGTATTTATAGTCAGCTTCTCCCTAAGGAGAAGGGATCGCGCCCCGCCCCGCGCGATCCGGTAGGACTCGTCTCCAGGCTGGTCACCTTCCCCTGACTATGATAAATGAATTCCTTAACATATAGCAGTCCAATGCCTTTTTTTTTTTTTTAAGGATGGGAAATCATCAAATGACCCCTCCCACTCTGGGCGGAGCGGGAGGGAGTGTCAGACTCTTACTGACTAAAAACCATCCATGTTCCTTCCTCGCCTTTTACGTTCCGAGGCCGCGGTATCTCTTTCGAACAGGCCCGCAACCCCGGCAGGCTTCGGCCCTTGCGGGCCCCTCTCAGCAGTCCAATGCCTCAGATCAATATTAGATCAAGGACAGGATTGAAAGATATAGTAAATCAGACAATGGAATTCATAGTTATTGAAGTGTATTGAATGTGGTTTCAAAAGTTTAAAACATAACTAAGAGATGCTAAGTATTCTTATGGCAACCAATAGTTTTTGTTAGTAACCCTTACGCTAGCGTAATAGGTAATTGGTCAGTCGTGACTCACACGATACTTCACATCTTCACATATTGTACTCAGAGTAACACTTCCATAAGTGACGCAGGCGGCTTCTCAGCGGCAAACGTCGGCATCATGCTCCTAGTGAGCATTGTCCCTAGCAGTTTTTTCGAACTGGTGAACGTGACAAGGCGGCTTTTCAGCGGCAGAATGTCAATCATCATGCTAACCAGTAGTCATGGTCCCTAACAGTCCGAAGACTGGTTATAATATAGATGTGGTATCAAACCATTCCAATCCCACCCCATGGATCATGTGCTCGTTTTGTACAGCTAGTGCATCTGCTAGACACGTGCTTGTGTCAGGCTGACCGAATCATGTGTCAGAGATAAGAACTATTATTCTCGAATCACTATATGGTTGCCCATAATAGAATTGAGGATCAAACTCAAAACGCAAGTTGGCTGAATTGATGGTTAGAGCTATTGAATATATAATTCAAGAATTACCAGATGATAGAGTTGATAAATCAAAACTCAAGGACCATTTTGCAATAGAGTTGGAGATCTACTCTATTGAAATTCTATAGACAGCCCCCAAATCACCCATACCCTCACCACTTCCTAGTGCCTTGGAGAAGAGGAGAAGAAGTGGTGGAACAAACTCCTCAACAACACATGTCTGTTTAGTTTTAAGAACTTTAATAACACCATCAGCCTAGGATAATTATTGTAATAGGACTCACCCAGTCGCTCACCAACAAACACACACACATACTAGATTAGTCTCAACTAACTAGGCTCTCAACCCGCATGTATTTAACTTATTCAATCACCCGACAACTCACTGGCACTCGACTCGACCTAGCCCCTTGGTACTAACCAAGTCCTAACTTAGCTCAAATGGCTTATCGTCTCAACCCTCTAGCGGTCTCAAACCGACTGTCTTCAGCCTACCTCCTTCTGGCCCTCGTCCCCCGCCTTTTTAGCAAAATCCCACGGCTCGTCCCTTTTTTGTGAATCTTTCAATTGTTTGAAGTGATCGTCCTGGTTTTACCCAATGACCAGACTTTATTACAAACACGTGTGCTTATCTATTATGAGTCGCTCGTAGAAATAGGATATTTTTAAGTTTCTAAAGAATCATTTGAGAAGCTTGTCAGCGATACCCACTAAAATAAGGGATTTATGAGCTTAAAAGTTTTTACGTTTTGTCCTTCAATGCCAAATGTAGAAAGTTAATAGCTTTGTAAGTGTTTGGCTCCGTGTGTTGATTTTAAAATAAATATTAAGAAAGTATTTGCTTAATAATTGTATCGACCAGTCACATCAGCATTATCATTTTAAACATGTAGATGCAGTAGCGATGCGTAGCAACTGGGCCTATCCCAGTTGTAAACGTCCTTTTGTGCCTATTGGCCTTGTTTCGTTCTGTCTCCTGCTGATATGGAGGGAAGTGGAAATGACGGTATTTTCCTACTCCTCCGCTATACTTTCTGTTTAATTTCGTTGCGGGATCTAAGACAGTTAAATTCATTCTCTGGGACTTCGTCGAGCTTCGTTATCTCGGCGCTTTTCTGGTGGTTGCCACTGTTGATTCTGGCTTACAGTGGTTTGGGCGCATGTAGAGGGATTGAGCCACAAAAAAAAAGATATAATTGCTATCATAAAAAAATATTTTAAAATATTTTACCTGAACGAAATCAAATGGCAATAAGTAGGTACTGATATTCAGAATTGTGTTAATATACTTCTGTTATTTATAAAATTACAAAATAACTGAGATAAATATTATGTTCCATTTTTGTCGGGCCTGGGTAAATTTTATATGGGTCGTGACCGTTCTTCTTTCCAAGCATGTTTGAGAAAATGAACATTATTCATATACAGCAATTTTTGGGGTACTGGCAATCAAACCTCTGCGCGAATACCCTCAGGATGTCGCTGGAGCTGGAACATCCATGACTCGGAAACAAATGTCCATGCTCAACACACAAACATTTGCTCCTACCGGGATTCGAACCCAGTACCCTAAGAACGTAAGGCAGCGTCACTACCACTACGCCATTCGAGTCGTCAATGCCGAACTTAAGTGGCAGTGGGCAAGGTACAAGGTTTTGTGATAGAACTCAATGTAACGCACTCAAAACATTGTGCTGATGTATGGATTTTTTATGTGTTTAAAGTAAAATCATACAATAAAAACTTGAATTTAAAAAAAAATGTAACTTTGAACCCCAATATCTCCGTAACTAGAAGGTACACAGATATTATTATTGTGTATAACAAAAAAATGATCGCAATGATGGAGAAAACAAGTGAGGTTTTTACACCTTTATTATTTCTCAAATCTGTTGACGGACAACGACTTTACTTTAATTGACTTGAATTTAACCTTGTAATGAAAGATTAGATAGACGTAAATATCTTTTATTTATCATATCTCAAAATGCATATATAATTGAGATACAGACTTTTTCTTTCAGTGTATATGGAAAGTTTAACCATGGCAAACGCGGAAGAAACGCTACGAGCGTCACTAAATAAAATCGCTAAAGAACAGAAATATGAAAACCCTGAAATAATTACAAATGAAGTATCAAGCGGAGGAGCGAACTACACGTCGAAACTATTTACAGTCATCATAAGAGAAGACAATAAAGAAGATCTTCATTTATTTGCAAAAGTCGCAACAATGGGCGAAGGTTTTCGCAAAGAATTTCCAATGGAAACATACAAAAATGAAGTATTTGCTTACACAAGGTTGGCGAAAATCTACGCGTCTTTGGAAGAAGAAAATGGAGTGCCTGAGGAGCACAGACTACACTTCACCAAGCTCTACGGCTTCGATCCCACCACCTACCAGGAGACATTGGTTCTTGAGAACTTATTAGAGCATGGGTACGGTCCTCACAACAGATTCCAATCTATTAATTGGGAGTACGCTTCGTCAGCAGTTGCAGACTTGGCGAAGATGCACGCGCTGTCCTTCGCGTTCAGTAAATACTACCCAGAAGAATACGAGAAGGTTATGATAGGAATTAAAATGGAATTCGAAGAATACGGGGGTATGTACGAAGTGCTGCAGAGAATGACAATCGTAGCGTTGGAGAATGTCAAACCCAAGAATAAAGCGGTTTTACAAAAGTTTATGAAAAATCAAAAGAATCCGTTTACAGGGTACACCCCCATTCGCAGTACTGTCATAATACATGGAGACTTTAGAGGAGATAACTTGCTACACAGAGTGCGAGAGGTTAGTTTAATTCAATATTTTCTTTTTATATTTTAGAAATATATCGAATAGCGCAGGGTGGGACTATGACCAGTTTTAATTCATCATCATTCATTATCACTTCAACCGAAAGACGTCTACTGCTACAGCAGAAGCATAGGCTGCATAGGCCCCCAAGTATCGCCACATTGACGGGTCCCATGCGACTCGCATCCAACAGATACCCGCAAACTTCACCAGGTAATCGGTCTACCTAGCGGGAGGTCTTTAAAGGCATTGTCTTCCTGTCCTGCCCACTGCCATTTAAGTGTGGAATTTCTTTGGGCTACGTCGTTAGCCTTGGTCCTCTTATAAATGTCTTTATTTCTGATTCGATCATGCAAGTAAACTTCAAGCATAGCTTATTGTGAGCTACGTTTCATTCCAATCACTAGCAGCACACACGGGTGCAACTTTGGTCTTGAGACACTAAGACAAGTTGGACGGTAGGTGACCGCGCAGCTTCCCGGCTGAGTCGGAACGACGCTTGACCTCTTTCTTGAAGTTAGACCTACCTAACTGAACCGTTTGTCCTAAGTACGTCTAGTTTTTATTGTCTCCAACTTCGAGTGTAATGTCTCCGATCTTCATAGGAGTGGGTTTTACATGGGCATTCAACATAACCTTGGCTATGTCCATGTTCGTTTTAAAAGCCACTCTTTCAGAAGCTCTACTGAGGTCATCGAGCCTTGTACTGAGGTCCTTCAACTATATCGTCGGCAAATCGAAGGTGAGTGATGTACTCGACATTGACGTTGATTCCTAACCCTCTTCAGACGAGAACCTTGAAGACATTCTCCAGTGCAGCGGTGAATAGTTTCGGAGGTATGACATCTCTCTGTCTCACATCTCGCTGTAGAAGGATATGTTCCGAGGCTTGGTCCTGAAGTCAGACTGACATGGTGCCGTTTTTTGTAGAAACACTTCGACAACTTAATGTACCGGTATTCGATTTGACACCCTTGGAGAGACTGCAGTACAGCCCAGGTCTCGATCGAATCGAAGGCTTTCTCATAGTCCAGAAACAGAGAGGCAGGTTATATTCTTCGGTCTTCTGTATAACCTGCCGCAGCGTATGTATGTGGACCACGGTGCTGAAGCCTTGTCGGCAAACGGCTTGTTCGGGTGGCTGAAAATCATCAAACTAGCGCGCGAGGCGATTCGTGATGACTCTTGAAAACAACTTGTAGACATGGCTTAGAAGTGAGATGGGCCTATAATTCTTCAACCGGGCATTGTCACCCTTCTTGAAGAAGACTACCACCACACCCCTGCACCATGCCTGTGGCGATTTCCCCTCGATTGTGACGGAATTTAAATTAACTCTCTTAATGTAGCTTTACAATAATATTGTCGAAATGTTTACTCCAGGATGGTAAAGTGGATATCAAGATCGTGGATCTGCAGACCTTGCAGGGAGGCAGCCCGGTCGCCGACCTGATCTACTTCATCTTCACCGGTTCCGACGAGGAGTTCCGTGCTAAGTACTACGAGAAACTGATCGACCACTACTACACGCAGTTCAGTGCTGCCATGAAGAGGCTAAACCTCGACCCTGAGGAGACGTACTCCAGGGAAGATTTCGACTATGAAGTGTCAGAGGTAACGATCTTCATATCTTCTTGATTTAGGTCACCCTCTACTAAGAGCAAGAAATTTTGAAAAGTGGACACCATGATACAATGAACTTTTACCTATAAACAAAAGTTTTATGGCGACTCATTTTCATACGTTTCATCCCCTTTAATGAAAATTCCACCAAAATTGGAGGATGAAACGTATGAAAATGAGTCGCATTAGAACTTCTGTTTATAGGTGAAAGTTCATTGTAACATGGTGTTTGGAAATATTCCCTAGGAGGATAAATGGAGGATAAAATAGGAATTTTTCTGAGAAGTCTGGGAGTAAGGGCAATAGAATATCAAATAGTTGATGACAGTTGTAATACAGGAAACGTCAACATTTTCTACCTACGAGTAGTTATTGATTAAATAACTAGGGTAACCAGATGCAAACTAACAGAATAAATTTAACACACAATTATTTTACAGATTCAAGTTAGTTAAATTAGATTTCTTCTGCTTAGTCTGCCGTAGGAAATCCGGTCGGGCCCCTGTAAGACTGTAACTGATTAAAGCGTGTCAAATTCTACATTAAATTTCCTTAACATTACAGAAACTGCCATTTGGGCTATCTATGGCAGTTTTCACCTTACCGGTGATCACAATGGACAGCAAGGACACACCAGATGTCAATGAGTCCTTTCAGCCCACCTCATTCAAAGTTGAGAAGATCAGCGACCTGTACGTGGAGAGGCTGAACGGAATCGTCGATGACTTTGTCAAGTGGGGCATTCTGAAATGATAACATAGACAATTTGACCACAGAGAAGCGCTTGCCGAAAATCGAAGAACGATAAATGTACCACTATTTTTGTCAATTGTAGTGGTATCATAAACTTATTTTATAATTAAATTAAAAAGTGTGGAAAACTCAATGTATTTATTTATATTGTATTGTATTGTGTTGTACAACGGGCTAGTGTCCGCAACTCCACGTCAAAGCGCGTATTTCGCGTATGGGCTATAATCCACCACGCGGGCCCAGTGCGGTTTCGTAGATGTCACATGTCTTCGAATTTTTGGTTCTAGGACATGCCGGTTTCCTCTTGATGTTTACCTTCACCGTTTTTGAGAGCAGTGGTACTGAAATAAATTACACTATTATAAGTAATACGCCTACCTGGGTTCGAACCCTCGACTTACTGTTCGTAAGTCGGGGCCGCCACCACTGGGCCCCCGCTGCTCTCATTTATTTTAGTAATAACGCCTATATGAAGTCATTAAAAAACAGGACACTAGTTGAAAGCATTGTATAATTTTACCCGTTCACTTCTATATTTTATTGCGGCAGTGGTAAGATGAAGCTGCCATTGGCTTTTGTTACCACATTTTATTGCGGAAGTGGTAAAATTAAGCTGCCAATGGTTTTTTTGTTTCAACATTTTATTGCGGCAGAGGCAAAATGAATCTGCCATTGTTTTTTTTTTCTTCAAAATTTTATAGCAGCAGGTGGTAAGATGAAGCTGCCACTGGCTTTTAATAATAATAATACAGCAACGCTCCACACGACCTAGTACACAATCCGGCCAACGCATGAAATGCATGAACGAATGCAATGAAACAATAATTAGAATATACTTACTGCCACACATGTAGAAATAAATAAAACAGCATTAGAAAAAAGTTACACGAGGAATTCATAAATAAATGTCCAGAATTGGCGCATATGACAGAGCAAAGACTGTCTGATCAAGTGAGAGCGATTATAAATGTTAAATATATACTAGTAGTTTTTCTAGACCTCAAAAAAGCCTTCGACACAGTCTCGGTCCCCATACTTACGGTTTATATAGCTGGCATCAATACAAACAAGTTTAGTACGAAACAAAACGTTCCAAAGTGTCACGTTTTTGAGATATGACGAATCAAAGTTTAAGTAAATTTATTGAGCATCTTCTGCACAACTTTGATTTAATGATGTTGGCAGCTATCGATTGATACACGTTTTATGCGTGCCTGATCAAATCAAAGGTGTGCTAAATTTAGGGCACGCCACGATAGTGGCGGTAATAGGGATTGCAATCCGGAAAACCGGATTCGGTAATCCGGCGGATCCGGCATCATTTAATGGTTACCGGATCCGGTACCAATATACCGGATCCGAGGACCGGATCCGGTGCTAGACGTTTGTGGGAAAATAGTATAGCTGTTGCATGAAATGACGACATTTGAAAGCGATGGAGTCCGAGGAGAATACTTGTCTGCTATTCATGATTATTTGCTGACAATAAAGCCGACAAGTGTAGAAGCTGAAAGGGCCTTTTCGGCCGCAGGCTATATTTGCAGCTCTATTAGAAGTCGTTTAGCTGATGACACAATTAACAATATTTGTTTTCTACGATCTTATTTTCAAAATCAATATTGATTTTCTTTTAATACATATATTTTTTTACAATTATTACTTAAAATAATTATCTATCGTAAGTTGATTAAACTAAAGAGTTCTAAACTCATTATTGTGATAATTTTTGCCATTCATTCGTTCGACAGATTCATCAAATCATGTATGGTATCTGTCATAATCATAAATGCCTATAAGACTTGTTTGTTAGCATTCTCAAATACTTTATTAATGATTTTGATCTCATTTCAGTTAATTACGTAAGGTTAATTGTATCTATTAGATATTATAGTTACTTGATAATTAATATTGTTACTTATAAATTGATCTATCTGTGAAAGTGAAATTTAGAAAGACTGAGCTACTCGTTACGTCGTAAAATTATTACTAGTTACCTACTCTACTAAATTTTAATTGTTTTCTTGTTGTAGGAAATAAAGTCGATTTTATATTTTTGTGATTTATTTTTTATAAACTACCGACATGTAAGTGCAGTGACACTTGATTAACTCACTTATTTTGTACTAAAAAGCGAAAATCGTCTTGATTTAATTAATCCGGCCGGATCCGACCGGATCCGGCCGGATTGATGGGAATCCGGTCGTATCCGGCCGGACTGAAAATTACGCCGGATTGCAATCACTAGGCGGTAAGTCCCCTCTTTGAGGAGTGGCTGGAGAGGCGCCACGGCGTCCTCACCTTCCGCCTGACGCAGGTCCTCACCGGACACGGATGTTTCGGGAGGTACCTGCACCGAATCGGGCGGGAGGAAACGCCCGGGTGTCTCCACTGCGAGGATCGACCGGAGGACACGGTGGAGCACACGGTGGAAGTCTGCCCTGCGTGGGCGGGATCCGCCGTGTCCTCGTGGCGGCGATCGGCGGCGGCGACCTCTCGCGTCCGGCCCTGGTTCAATCCATGGTCCGGAGCGAGACGGAATGGGAAGCCGTCGCCTCCTTCTGCGAAGCAGTCATGCTAGCGAAGGAGGTGGCGGAACGAGAGAGGGAGAGATCCTCTCTTCCCGGCCGCCGCGGGAGACGCAACGGGCGTCGGGGGCCACGTGGTGGCTACCGGCCACCGTGGATGCGGGCCTGTGGACGGCTGGCTATGGGCTAGCTAGCCGTCCGGCCGTCTAACGACGACGACAGGCCGTGTCGACGGCGCGTTCGTGTTCCACGCGCGCCTCAAAGAGATGTCAGCAAAAGGAGAGGGGCCCGCAAGGGCCGAAGCCTGCCGGGGTTGCGGGCCTGTTCGAAAGAGATACCGCGGCCCCGGAACGTAAAAGGCGAGGAAGGAACATGGATGGTTTTTAGTCAGTAAGAGTCTGACACTCCCTCCCCTCCCGCTCCGCCCAGAGTGAGGGGGGTCATTTGATGATTTCCAATCCTTAAAAAAAAAAAAAAAAAAAAGGTGTGCTAACTTTGCTATCAGTGATTGCATTTTAACTTTGATAACTCATATCTCGGAAACGCGACACTTTTGAACGTTTTGTATACAAATAAAACATTTTCTTTTTATATACATGACAATCGCAATCGGAATCGCCGTCGAGGTAGACCGCGGCGAAGGTGGTGTGACGATCTGATCTTGTTTGCGGGGCGAACATGGCCAGATACCGCACAGGATAGAGAGGTTTGGAAGGAAAAAGGGGAGGCCTTTGCCCAGCAGTGGGACACACGATAGGCTAGGAAAAAAAAAAAAAAATACATGACAAATGTTTAAAAGAAGTTAAAAACCAGGTAGCTTCAGAACTAAGTAATAGTAACACTAACACACATAAGATTCAAGACATAGATCATTATCACTCGAACACACAAACCCAAGACGGCTCATAACTGTTGGGAATATAACTACTTAAAGGAGTTTGTATGTATAAACTCTGTTGTCTAGAATAAGTTTCATCTTCGTCCGATTGTTTGCCTGTGCGCAGCACAATACATTTTGGAATCTTTTAATATGTTTTTATTGAGTAGCTCACGGAAACCAACATGGTAGCAGAGCGTTATGGTTTAAATTCGCTATTTTAATTATTAAGGCTGTTTTGAACGGACATTTAAAAGAAACTGTTTTTATGGAGCAACCAGAGGGTACAAGATTAAAGGCCAAAAAGATAAAGTTTACAAGTTGAATAAGGCCATAATTATACGGACTGAAGCAAGCTTCGAAGTCTTGGTATGAAAAAATAAATGAAGTTTTGACGAGTAATATGCGTTTAATTGTGATAGGTGGCAATGTCTGTGGAGAATTGTATTAGAAATGGGAGTACCCGAACATCTCGTCATTCTTATCGCAAACCTCTATCAGGATGGAAGCACAGTTGTGAAGGTGAACAATGTTCTGTCGAAACCTTTTAAGCCGCAAAAAAGAGTTATTCAGGGATGTATCTTGTCGCCGATTCTCTTAAACATATTCGTCGAATATATAATGAGGCGAGCCTAAGATGGTTGGGAGGGTGGAATATCCATTGGCGGCAGGAAAATCAGCCACCTAAGATACGCAGATGATACCACTCTATTCGCATCGTCGGAGCAAGAACTAGCTCAGCTCCTCTCTAGAGTGGAGAAAGAGAGTGAAGAAGTTGGCCTTTCCATAAATAAGTCGAAGACCACAGTGCTGATGGTGGATAGGTCTGGTTCGCTGATTCGCTCCAACGAACTTAAAGACCTGGAATTCGTTGAGCAGTTCGTGTACCTTGGCTCTCTTGTCAGTAACGATGGGAGGCTGTGGAAGAGAAATTGCCAGAAGAATCCAGATGTAACAACAATGCCTGAACTCGCTCGAATATGGAAAGATCGCAATATATCCCGCAAAACAAAAGTGAGGATGGTGCGTGCGCTGGTATTTTCAATTTTCTCTTACGGCGCGGAATACTGGACAATAAGAAAGAACGAAAGGGCAAAAATTGACGCTTTTGGAGGCAAATACTGCGAATTCCATGGACTACACGACAGACCAACTTGTCCATTCTTAAGGAGCTCCAAATAACCACAAGACTATCCGCTGTTTGTTTCCAGCGAATTTTCAAGTATTATTTTTTTGTTCGGAGTTAAGGCACCCTCATAAATTGTAGTATTTAATAATTAAACGTACATTGAGTTGTTCCTTATAACCTCTAGATTACAGTGGTTAAATTAGTTAAGCCTTGTCTAACCGGAATAAATGCGAAAAATCTGCAAAAACACTTAAAAAAACCAAAATAAATAGAAAAAGTAAATGTCAAAATAATGAAGTGGTCTGTCAACCACTAAAAAAAGGTTCCGTGCCACGTTGATTGTTTAAACTATCTATGCGATTTTAGTGTAAACATTTAAATATAGCAATTAAAATGCTCACAGTTTAATAATTTTTATATTCTATTCTGATTCTAATATAAATAGCAGATATGATTATCAATGGGTAAGTACAACTCAAAAACATAATATCTACAATTAAATAATAATACATAGGACGAACTCAATTGGAATTTGAATCAGAATTTATGATTCTCTTCAGGACTTTCGCACAGATGTGTGAAATAAGTCAATTTCATCATCGTATTTTTTCTAAACAGTACATTCGAGACAACGAGCAATGCTATCTTAAATTAGTATTGCATTTTGGCACGCAGAACAACCTCCTATTGGATTTTCTTGGTAGTTTTCGTGGCACAAGGAAGGATACTCTGCCGAGCAACTCGGGACAGTTTAAAGAGCCCAATACTATTTTTTTAAGAGAGATCAAATCGAACATATTTCTACGTTTTTCTAACGAAACAATCTTAAAATACTTTAGCCGTTTTGAGCGTATTACAGTGATGAGTCAAATGCCATAAAAACCTTTTGCGAAATCGTTCAATACGCTTGATGTGCACATTGTATTTAGGGGACCAGACAAGACTACAATATTCTGGGTGACTTCTGACTAGGGAGTTATACATATTTTTTTTTCGTTATGATATTCTTGAAAGATTTAGACTCCCTCATGACAAAACCAAGTATCTTAGTTGCTTTTAGTATAACTTGGTCAACATGCTCAACAAATCTTAGCTTTCTATCAAACTGAACGCCCTAGTCTCGTATAGATTCAACTTCTTCTTGGTGTTGACCGTTAATGTTGTATACTGTGGAAACAACATTACTTTTCTTTGTAAATTTGATATGCTTTCATTTCCCAATATTTAAGGACATCTTATTGTGTACACACCACTCACTTAGTCTGTCCAAATCACACTGAAATTGAACCGAAGCAGCAGGCTTTCTTATATGTTTTATATCTTTAAGATATATTTTTAAATTCTGGAAGCACTTGAATATCGGTGGTCCCAAATGAGATCCTTGGGGAATTCCGGAAGTGGCAATGTATGAATCAGAGCTGCAGTCATTCCACACAACCTTGAACGTCCGTTCCGACAGATAGTACTTGAACTTATCTACAAGTAACCCACGATCGACCGTGTCGAAAGCCTTGCTGAAGCCAGTGTAGACGCGTCTACCTGTATACGCGCATCAACGGCATCAATGATAGTTTCAGCATAAGTCACCAAATTTGTAGTCGTCGATTTACCCTTTATAAACCCATATTGGTCATCTATTATCTATTGTGACAAATGTCCGTACAGTAAAGGACAAATTAGTGCTTCAAAAACTTTAGTCAGTACAGAAAGAATGCCTATGGGCCTATAGTTGGTCACAACAGAACGATCGCCGCTCTTGAAAATGGGCACGATCCTAGTTTCCTTCCATATGCACACAGTACAGTATACAGTACAGTAGTTCATCAGGGAAATTGTTGAGGAAGGTACAGTCGGTATAAAATACCTATGTACTGATGAAATGGTGGCATACGCTTTAACGAAACCGTTGGCAAAGGAAAAACACGATAAGTTTGAATGTCATTTATTTCTATCATTAAATAAATGATATGATGGTTCTGAGCAGTAGATAAGATATACCTACGTGCAGAAGCAAAATTTGTTTTAGATCCGTATCACATAGTTTTTGAATATTAACTGTTTATAAGATAAGATAAGATAAGATTTATTTGCTCAAACATGTGCACACATACAATAATATACAAATAAGTGTATGGATAACATAGCGAAAATTAAAAAAAAAAAAAAAACAAATTGCGGAAATTTTATAAATTCATACTTTTGCTATGTTTTTGGCTGTTGCAATGTTTTATTATTTTTAGACAGCAGATGTGTCTATACTTAGATTATTTATTGTGTTCCATGTGTGTAATGTGATTTACATAAGTTAATATTGGTTCAAGGGCTAGTGTTGGAAATATACTTCAAGGAGTTTGTACGTATGTCCCATTATGAACTCTGTTGTCTAGAATAAGTTTCGTAGACAGGTGTTACTCTTCATCTGATCGTTAATTTGCCTGTGCGGAGTGGAATTCATTTTGGAATCTTATATTTCAAAATATATATTTGGGAACCTAGTTGTCCTGTAATAGGTACGATCGAAATAACACACACTACCTAAAGAATATGTTTGATTTTACATATTATTTTGCTGTTACGTTTGTATGTACTACGCATGCTCCGCGGGCCTTTTGAAACTTTCTTCTTCAAATACTTTATCTCTGCACGATGGTCAATGTTCTCCATTTATTATTAAATGATCAACGTAATACATGCAAAGCAATGCGGATGCAAATAAAGAAATTACGAAAACATTCATGAATAATGTACCTAGCTTCAAAATAACTTCAAAATACGAACTTTTCAAATGCCCCAGTATCAAAACGTTTTTCAGTACACTTTTTTTCGTCAACCTAAGTACCATGATACCGACCAATGATACCAACCTAAGTACGATGTATCTAAGTACCATGACCTCCACAAAACATTATTGTTTAACTCCTGCTTAGTGCAAGGAAAGAACGAACGATTCATACGATTTGTGCAGATTTGTCTATTCATTGGTGAAAAAAACAAATAGTAGTTAATATGAACTGTACAGTATAACGCTATCTTTTTCAGAGATCAGCGGTTCGAATCGTATTCCGCAGTCAACGTCTTGAAGCAAAATATAACTTTTCGTCTGCGTCACATAAGAGAGAGAGAGGGTTAGAGAGAGTGTAAGCCAACCTTAAAAGATAGACATTTATGCTATCGCGGACTTTATTTTTGAACTTTTAAGACAAGTAATTCTGTCTTACATGATTGTTGCATAACTTTACGCCCACACAGTTGAAGCTCTCAAAAGGAATATTTTTTCCAGTATTTGCAACATTTTGCATTGATGCTCCGCTCCTACTGGTTGTAGCGTGATATTATATACGTGAGACTATCTAACACTAATAGATGTTTTTAACTCGACCCAGTAGTTCCAGAAATTAGCGCGTTCAAGCAACCAAACAAACAAACTCTTCAGCTTTATAATATTACGTATTGATTCAAGTAGGTAACAATTTAATTTCTCGGAAATATTTGCATTAATCGCTAAAATATGCTACTGTTAGCGATGACTAGTTAAGAAATTAATTTTAGAAATAATAGGTTACAATTGTATAATTTGAAAATGATATTTAGATGAATCATTGATTTATAAGTAATTATTTACAGTCAGTCGGTTAAGTCAAATGATTTAAATTAGTTAGCAGATCTGTATGAATTAATTGTATATTAATAATGATTTAATTAATGTTGTATTTTATTATAACTTATTTAAAAGTCAGTTTGTTCCGAGTGCTTGGAAGTGTTGGTCACAGGCGAGCTACCTTAACCACGTGGTTATAAGCTGTGAAGCTAAAAGTGTGTGAAAGTGATAAATATTTAATACAAGTGTTGAGTCTATATTGTAAGTTGATATTGTTACGAAAGTCAAATATTATACTGGTGATTGAAAGTACAGCGGGAGTTTTATTACATATCCGAAGTGGTAAGTACACGCCCAATTATTATCATGTTCAATGTGTAATCAAAAATGAGTAATGTGATGAAATATTTTTTTTTGTGTTTTTTTTGAAAATAAAAAAAAAATATAAATAGGGTAGTTTAAAAAAATATATATATATGTTCATCGCTTTGTTACCATTGGGTTTCGGGGTTGCATAGGGGGGTCAAAATTTGGTTATTTTTGTGCTACGACGCACCGTTTACGAGATACCCTCAATCGTATTATTTTTTATTTTTGATAGAATTGTAATGACGCTTATATTTCTGAGTTCAAGACAATGCCACTCTGCAATGATGAGCCTCGACACCTGCGTACGCCTGCTCCACGGAGTCAATCGCGTCGCGTAGATGTGGCATCGAGAGGAAGTACTGCTATGGAAAGCCGCCGTAGCAGCCATCGCCAACGAGGTCGCAGCCAGCAGCGCAACCGCCAGCGAAGCAGCAACCGCCAGCAAAGCAGCAGCCGCCAGCGAAGCAGCAACCGACATCGAGGCCGCAGCCGCCAGCGCAGCAGCAGCCGGCATCGAGGTCGCAGCTGGCAGCGCAGCAGCAGCCAGCAGCGAGGCCGCAGCCATCCCAGCAGCCAGCAGCGAAGCCGCAGCCGCCTTCGCAGCCGAGGCTGCTCTCGAGAACAAAGCCTGAGGAGTGTCCTGCAGCAGGAGAAGGAACTGGAACGAGAGCGCGAGCGTTTGGAACGAGAGCGCGAGCGTTTGCGCAAACTGGATAGCAAGGTACGTAAGGCTCGTAGCTTATTAACATCTAACCAACGACGTCATTGTGATGGTCGTTCTCGCCTGTCATCTCTCCGGCGAGATCGTTCGCCATCACAAAGTGACTGTCAAAAGAGAACTCGCGGTGATGTAGCTGATGCAGCCGATACATCACAACCGATAGGTTCCACTAGCTTAGAATTTTCTGCTAGGGACTTGATGAATATGTTAAGCACAATTAAAGATTTGACGTCTCAACCACCAACGACAGCTGGGTCTGCATTAAAACGCAGCGATCACAACAACATTTTGCCGGAATTTAATCCATCATTAAAAAACCAACGAGTAGACATATGGTTAAAAAAGGTGAATGAATGCTCATCTGTTTATGGCTGGGACGACAAAACTATTGTGCACTTTGCAATGCAGAAACTGCAAGGGTTGGCCAAAATTTGGTATGAGAGCCTGAACACAATTTTGTTTACTTGGCCAGAATGGCAGGAGAAATTGTTAAGTGCATTCCCTTTCGAGCAAAACTATGGCCAATCCTTGGAGGATATGCTTAAGAGGAAAAGCAAATACAATGAACCCATTGAAGTATACTTCTATGAGAAGTTAGGCCTTTTAAATCAATGTGACATAACTGGTAAACGAGCCACTGAGTGCATTATCCACGGCATTACTGATAAAACTACTAAATCTAGTGCCCTCGCGTTACGTTGTGATCATCCCGATCAATTGTTGAAATTTTTGATGAGCAATAAGGAAAGTCCAGTATTCTCTGAACAGCGAGCTAATGATCCTAGACAAAAATCAGGCCCCGATTCTGTTGCCGCCACTGGTAGTAACAGACCGAACAATAACAGCCTATTTTGCTTTAACTGTAAAGAAAAAGGACACCCATACCTAAAATGTCCTAAGCCCTTGATAAATTGCTCTAAATGTAAAAGAGTAGGTCATACTGCGGAGGGCTGTATTTCTAGATCAGAGGTAGGCAACAAAAACAAATTTGACCATCAATAAAACCATGTGTATATCGGCTGCCCAACCGAACTCTTAGTTTAATAAGAAGGTCGTGGTCATCGTCTTAACAAAGTCTCGCTTTTGAGGGAATACCTGCTTCCGGAGTTGGGCCTTCGCCACGACAGTGTTAAAACTATGTTGAAAGGTTTTGGCAACAATTTAGGGCAGTCCAGTGGTAAACTAGACGTTAACCTTTGTGTAGACGGCATTTGTGCTAGGGTCCGTTGGTGCGTCGTTGATGACGGATTTTTGGAGGTGCCTATGTTAATTGGTCAATCTTATACTGAACAGGTTCACATTGTTGCGTATAAAAGTGCCACTGGACTTAAGTTTCTTGACATTTATAATGAGATCCCATTTTCGTAAGAAGATGATATTGGTAATGAGTACGTAATATAATACAGTACGTGTCAGAACAACGAACAATGTGAACCTGAGCGGAAAGGCAACGGTTAGTGTCTGTCGAACCTGCTCGTAACGGCTACGTGTTGTTGGACAGCGGAGCAGTAGGTAGACCTAATGAACAGTGTGTAGTGACAGGTGGCATATATCTAGTCAAGGATTGTGCTATCAACATCTGCATTACTCCGGTATCTCGATCAAGTATCTTACATCTTACAGAAGGGTGCCACGATAGCGCGGGCTACATTGTCAGAGTTGTTAGTCGAATCATTTCTCCATCTTCGGGAATATCCAAAGAGCCTTCCGAAACTTTTGATTTTAGTCAGGTTTGCGTAGGGTCATCTGTCAGTAATACTGATAAGGATAGAGCATTGTTTTGCAGAATTGAAGTTAACAATGAGACTCCTATCGTATATCGTCCGTCCCGGCTATCTCCTAACGATAGGATTAAAATGGCGATATGGTCGATGATATGTTGGAAGCTGGCGTAATCAGGGAATCGGTATCGGAATATGCAAGTCCTATTATCCTTGTGCGCAAGAAGGATGTAACTTGGTCTTGGGAAAAAGAGCAGGAAGAAGTTTTAGTACTTTGCAGCAGAGGTTAGTTGAGAGGCCAGTGTTAGCAATATATTATGACCCTTCTGCTTGGGCTGAGACTGAATTGCACACTGATGCAAGTAGGATTGGCATGGGTGGCATTTTATTGCAACGTTCCTCTAGTGGTGAACCATTTCGTCCTGTGGCCTTTTACAGTCGTCAGACATCTCCGGAAGAAAGAAACTTCCATTCCTGCCAGCTGAAAACTCTTGACGTTATTTGTTCCCTAAAGAAAATTTCGGGTCTATTTGTTAGGACAAGACTTCAAACTCGTTTCAGACTTTACTGTAACACGTTGCGTACAGCTTTTAGTAAGCGGGTTTTGATCCCTCGCATCGCTAGGTGGTGGTGCAAGAATTTAACTGTTTCATAGAATATCGACCAGGACCTAAGATGCTGCATGTAGACGCACTGACCAGAAATCCGGTTTCTAATGACGGCCAAAGTAAGAAACTCCTAACGTCGTACATTGGTCCATATGGCGTAGTTTCTGTATTGGGAAATGATCGTTATGAGTTGGCTGCAATTCCCGGGCTAAGCGGTAGAAAAAAAAAAAACGTAAGACAACCGTAGCTGCTAATCGAAGGCGTCCATGGGTTCATGTAGCTGCCTTAGAACTTAATGAAAGTAATTCTGATGATGAAAATCTTACGAATAACGATCATGAAGAATGTTAAGTCAATCTGATAAGCGATGACTGATTTGATGGGAGAATAATAGCTTTAAGTGTTTCATTGTGATGTAGTAAACTACCTTGATTATTTAATTATTTATATTTAATGAGGAGTCACTTTAATTTATTAAATGAAATCTGTAAAATCTAATGGTACTCGCCTTGTTCCTATGAATATGATTTAATGTGATTTTTATGTACAAATGTTATTTTGTGGATTATGCAGAATTGGTAGTAACTTGAGCTGTTTAATGGTTTTGGAGTCATCGTCGTGAGAATGGATGGGTTCACGATTACGATGCCTTCAAAAAAGTTAAATGAAAGGCTGTACGTGAGAATGGAAGGGTTCACGTACAGCTAAAGGGGTGGATTGGTTGCCAATCGGACATGAGAATGGAAGGGTTCATGCTTCGTTGCCAAACGATTCATCCTCCTGTTGATACTGCGAGAATGGAAGGGTTCGCAGTGTCACAGGTGTAGTGTAGCTCGTAAGAATGGATGGGTTTACGAGCTACTGAAATTGAGTAATTATTGAACCATGGGATTGGTTGATTATTACTAAACCATGGGATTGGTTGATTATTAAACCATGGGATTGGTTGATTATTGAACCATGGGATTGGTTGATTATTGAACCATGGGATTGGTCGATTATTGAACCATGGGATTGGTTTTAGTGTTCTTTTGATACGTGTATGGGGACATACACCTCATCAGGATGGACGAGTGTTAGCGATGACTAGTTAAAGAAAGAAGAAGTAGAAATTAATTTTAGAAATAATAGGTTACAATTGTATAATTTGAAAATGATATTTAGATGAATCATTGATTTATAAGTAATTATTTACAGTCAGTCGGTTAAGTCAAATGATTTAAATTAGTTAGCAGATCTGTATGAATTAATTGTATATTAATAATGATTTAATTAATGTTGTATTTTATTATAACTTATTTAAAAGTCAGTTTGTTCCGAGTGCTTGGAAGTGTTGGTCACAGGCGAGCTACCTTAACCACGTGGTTATAAGCTGTGAAGCTAAAAGTGTGTGAAAGTGATAAATATTTAATACAAGTGTTGAGTCTATATTGTAAGTTGATATTGTTACGAAAGTCAAATATTATACTGGTGATTGAAAGTACAGCGGGAGTTTTATTACACTACTTATGTTTTTCCAAACAAGGGCTTCCCTCGATAGCCCTTTTTTACGGATGGGAAATGATCAAATACCTTCTCCCACTCTGCGCGGAGCGGGATGAGTGTCAGACTTTTACTGACTAAAACCCATCCATGTTCCTTCCTCGCCCTTTATGTTTTAGAGCAACGGTTTCTCTTTCGAACAGTCCCGCAGCCCTCTGCTGACTAAAATAATTAAATTCATTGAATTTTCCAAACTTTTTATTTTAATTACAATATAAGTTTATGATACCACTTCAATTTACAAAATAGTGTGTCAAATTGTCAATGCATTCATTTAAGAATGCCCCACTTGACAAAGTCATCGACGACTCCGTTCAGCCTCTTCACGTACAGGTCACTGGTCTTCTCAACTTTAAATGAGGTAATCTCAAAGGAATCATTGACTTCTGGTGTGTCTTTGCTATCCATTGTCAACACCGGTAAGGATAAAACTGCTATAGACAGCCCAAATGGCAGTTTCTGTAATATAAAGGAAATTAAATGAAGAATTTGACAAGCTTTGATAAGTAACAATGGTCCGACAGGAATTCCGATATAAGTATGTCAGACTAAGCAAAATAAATCTAAGTACCAACTGCGTGCATTTGGTAACTCTAGTTGTTTACTCGTAGGTAAAACACGACGTTATTTCCTCTTGTTTCGAATAGTTTTGTCTACAAAAGTTGTCAACTATTTGGTATGCTTTTCAATTCTGTTGTTCTTACGCCCAGAGTTCTTAGAAAAATGCCTATGGTCCTGTTTATCCCCCATATTTACCATGTTAAGAAATATTTCCAAGAACAATGAAAACGATGAAATTTTACCAATAAACAGAAGTTCTAATTTGACTTATTTCAAAACGTTAGTTAGATCCTCTATCAAACCCTTTTTAAATAGAGTTTTCAAAAAATCCTTCATTAGTGCTCACCCGCGTTATTTAAAGAACTTTCTTGTTTTATTAGGGGTGAACTTAATTAATAAGATATGAAGGTCGTTACCTCCTCCATTTCGTAGTCGAAGTCTTCCCTGGAGAAAGTTTCCTTAGGATCGACGTCCAGCCTCTTCATTGATGCACTGAGCTGCGTGTAGTAGTGGTTGATAAGTTTCTCGTAGTACTTGCCACGGAACTCCTCATCAGAGCCGGTGAAGATGAAGTAGATCAGGTCGGCGACCGGGCTGCCTCCCTGCAGGGTCTGCAGATCCACGATCTTGATATCCACTTTACTATCCTGGAGTAAACATTTTGACAATGTGATTGTAAAGCTACATTAAAGAGAGTTCATTTAAAAACAAAACGAGAGTTCATTTGTTTTGATGTATAATAAGTATGTATTTACAAACATGTGTAATGTCCAGCGATATGTTATGTTATGTTGTTATGTTATTATGGGCTCATTATATGTATTTAATTATTACTTTTATGTTTACTACTTTATTTTATTGACATGATTTGTATAATTTGTTGACATTTATTTTATTATTATTTGCTTTTTTTAATTTTGAGATCTTTTACTTTTTGACATGTATCATTTTGAGATTTTATTATTAGTTGCAATTTGTTTTATTTTTTTTTTACAGACACGAGGAAAATCACTTGTATGTTTTTGTAATGTTAGCTTGGACATTTAGTATTTTCCATTAATTTCAATTCCAGTGACTGAAATGATATATTTAAAAACCTCAATTTTCCAATTTTAAACATATGCACGCCATGTATGTGGCAAAACATGTCTGAACGATTTTCTGTATTTACTTTATCCTACATGCACTTTTTTATTACTGTATGTGACACATGTTTTGAGCAAATAAAATATATCTTATCTTATCTTATCTTATCTTATGTATTTATTTAAATTCCGTCATACTCAAGGGGAAAACGCCTCAGGCATGATGGTGCAGGGATGTGGTGGTACTTTTCTTCAAGAAGAGGGTGACAGTGCCCGGCTAGGCGCGGCTGAAGAATTATAGGCCCATCACACCTCTGTGCCATGTCTACAAGTTGTTTTCAGGAGTGATCACGAATCGCCTCACGCGCAGGTTTATCGATTTTCAGCCTCAGCCTCAGTCCAGTCTACGAACAAGCCGTGTTCCGAAAAGGCTTCAGCACCTTGGACCACACACACACGTTGCAGCAGGTTATACAGACCGAAGAGTATAAGTGTATGTGTGTCTGAGTGTATTTAGTGCTTATTGCTTATTTTTAATTCCCTTAATTTGTATTATTATCGTGCTTGCTGTTTTATGATCCTAAGTTTTCTACTATCATCTCTGTGTCTACTCGTGAGAACTGTAATTGCCTCTGTGTCGCTGATTCAATTGTTACTCACTTATTTTAGCCGTTGCTTTTCCTTTTAATAAATAAAAAACCTGCTTTTTCTGTTTTCGTTTGTGGACCATGAGAAACCCTTCGATTCCATCGAGGCCTGGGCTGTACTGCAGTCTCTTTAACAGAGCCAAATCGTATACTGGTACATCGAGGCGTTGAAGTGTTTGTACCAAAACTCCACCATGTCAGTCTTACTTCAAGACCAAGCCTCGAAACCTATCCGTCTGCAGCGAGGTGTGAGACAGGGAGACGTCATATCTCCGAAACTGTTCACCGATGCACTGAAGGATGTATTCAAGGTTCTGGTCAACGTCAATGGTGAGTACATCACTGACCTTTGGTTTGCCGACGATATAGTGGTCATGGCTGAGACCACGAAGGACCTCAGTATAATGCTCGATGATCTCAGTAGAGCTTCTGAACGAGTGGGTATTAAAATAAACATGGACAAAGCCAAGGTCATGTTGAATGCCCATGTAAAACCCACTCCTATCAAGATCGGAAACATTACACTCGAAGTTGGAGACGATACGAACAAGACGGACTTGGGACAAATGGTCCAGTTAGGTAGGTCTAACTTTAAGAAAGAGGTCAAGCATCGTTCCGACTCAGCCGGGAAGCTGAGCGGTAACCTATCGTCCAACTTGTTGTAGTGTCTCAAGACAAAAGTTGCGCCCGTGTGTGCCGCTAGTGATTGCATACGGGAACGAAACGTAGCTCACAATAGGCCTTCCTTATGAGCAGGCTTAAAGTCACCCAAGGGGCAATGAAGAGGGCTATACTCGGAGTTTCCATGCGTGATCGAATCAGAAATAAAGACACCCGCAAGAGAACCAAGGTTAACGACGTAGCCCGAAGAAATGCCAAACTTAAGTGGCAGTGGGCAGAATACATTGCTTGCAGAACGTATGGCCGATTGGACCGAAAAGTTTTGAACTGGTGACACTTGCGGGAGGCCTATCTCCAGCAGAGGACGTCTTTCGGTTCAAAACCTCCAACTGAGTGGACTGATGACCTGGTGAAGGTTGCGGGAAATTGTTGTATGCGAGTCGCGTAGGACTGGTCAATGTGGTGACACTTGCGGGAGGCCTATCTCCAGCAGAGGACGTCTTTCGACTGAAATGACCATGAATGTTGATGATTTAAAAACCGATCACAGACCTCGCGCTTTTTGATAGATTTTTAAAATATTAAAGAAAATATTGAGTAATACTAACCTTTTGCACTCTGTGTAGCAAGTTATCTCCTCTGAAGTCTCCATGTATTATGACAGTACTGCGAATGGGTCTGTACACTGTAAATGGGTTCTTTTGATTTTTTTTGTTTTCCATAAACTTTTTTAAAACCGTTTTATTCTCGGGTTTGACATTCTCCAACGCTACGATTGTCATTCTCTGCAGCAATTCGTACATACTCCCATATTCTTCCAATTCCATTTTAATTTCTGTCATAACCTTCTCAAATTCTTCTGGGTAGTGTTTACTAAACGCGAAGGACAGCGCGTGCATCTTCGCCAAGTCTGCAACTGCTGAAGAAGCGTACTCCCAATTAAAAGATTGGAATCTGTTGTGAGGTCCATACCCGTGCGCCAATAAGTTCTCAAGAACCAATGTCTCCTGGTAGGTGGTGGGATCGAAGCCGTAGAGCTTAGTGAAGTGTAGTCTGTGCTCCTCAGGCACTCCGTGTATTTCCTCTAAAGACGCGTAGATTTTTGCCCACCTTGTGTAAGCAAATACTTCATTTTTGAATGGATCCACAGGAAAGTCTTTGCGAAAAGCTTCTCCCATTGTTGCGACTTTTGCGAATAAATGAAGATCTTCTTTATTTTCTTCTCTTATGATCACTGTAAATAGTTTCGACGTGTAGTTTGCTCCTCCGCTTGATACTTCATTTGTAATTATTTCAGGGTTTTCATATTTTTGTTCTTTAGCGATTTTATTTAATAACGGTCGCAGTGTTTCTTCCGCGTTTGCCATGGTTGAAATTTGATTGTACACTGAAGTGAATGGTTATCGAGATAAGATAAATATAAGTTATCTTTAAAAACAAAAATTGTTATCTATCATTGGTGCCACGTGTGTCGGATCATTTCCTTTTCTTTAAAACGGTTGAGCTGAATGGTGCTGTGTCGTGTTCGAGAACGAGCGCTGAGAGTAAGGAGCGGTCATTTCATATCTGCCTTGGTTAATACTACTTTTGAATAATTATTGATTGTATTTTTTTACTCTGAGCTCTCAACTTGCACGACTTAATACATCTTTCTCACATATGTATACACCTATGAATAGTCTCAATATGAAAGTAACCTTGATTATGTAACAGTCTATGGAATTTCGTGCTCATTCTTCTGCATAGAGATCGATGCTTTGGAATGGGCTACATACCTTGAAATAATAATGCTTGTAATGTCTACAGTTTTTAATACATAGTAATATTATACCACAGTATTTTTTTGTTTTATTGCAAGTTGTGTACTTTCATCATCATTTACTTATCAGCAGTTATTACGGCACAATGACACGCACGTTACTTTCATTTCGTATGTATGCACCACAAGTGTATTTTATGAGATTTTCTCCCAGGTATTTTGAAACAGGGATACCCAAGTACCTACTCAGCCTATGCTGATAAACAATGACTAAACATTAATTTAATTAATGGTTAGTCATTGTTTATCAGCATATTTAAGAAATATTAAATACACATTATGAAATCGATGTAAAATCGAAAAATAACATACATTATCAGTTTAATTGCCGATTTCGTAGACGATAATACAGATGGCCTCGTGCCGAACTTAGATAAAGAGAAGATAGATAGAGTGCTCTTTATTATAATTATACACCATACATCTTGCAGGTAGAATTACAATGCATTTACAACTTTTAAGTAGAGTGGTGACACAATGGTGTCGATTCTGTTGTGCACAAACTTAACTTAATTTAGACTATTGCTATCTAATATAATAAAAGGCAGTGCGAGAAAAGGACGACTATAGCTATGCACTAAGTTAGAGATGTAAAACTAGTTTATGCCTTGCGCTTGACCGTGTTTTTAGTCGACATGTTTTTACGTGCACCCTTCATTTGTATGGAAATATTAGTTCGAATTAAATTTGACAGCTCTAAATTACGTCCGTCTCTTTCTCGTTTTATTAGTGAGAATAGGATAGTAATAGCCTAAATTAAGTTTAGTTTGTGCACAACAGAATCGACACCAATATCGCTCAAAGTGATATTTTCGAGACATCCCTGTAGGGATTTAAGGGAGAAAAAGAGACATTTAGGTAATGCGTGGTGTACCTTTATTAAATCTAATTTATAAAATTAGGTTTACATAATCTGACTCTCGGAAACAGCTCCAACGATTTTAATGAAATTTATAATGCAGGGGGTTTCAGGGGCGATAAATCGATCTAGCTAGGTTCCATTTTTAGAAACGTGGTTTACAGATTTTCAATACCTACATACTTAAATATGTCTGAAAGCATAAAAACGGTGAAAAAAGACCCTTAACGAAAGCGACATGGCACTTGTTTTATATTTTTGTTGCAGTGCCATACCTGGGAAACTTCAATTTACGGAGATATTGTAGGTCAAAGTTCCAAATTTGCCAAAAAATCTTTTCGAATACTACTTTTTAAGCTAATAATAATTGTGCACGCCATAGTGTGCACCCGCCGAATATAATAAAAGACGACGCGGCGAATCTCTATCTACGGGGCGACTCACTTGGCAACACTGCGCTACGAGTCACCTGGCAACACTGCGCGCCGCCCGTCATATAGACAATATCCGCAAGAATCGGCGCTTGCAAGCGTCCGCCTTGTGAAAACTTATAACTTAATACTTGTAAATGCAAGAATAACAATAAAAGTTGATTCAAGAAGAGGGTTTTAATGTAGTCCCCTTCAATAATCTTACTTAAAATACTTTCCATGACGCGTTTACTATTATCTATTGTTATATTACAATGTATACCTACATTAGCACAATGTTATGAGCGCGTGACATCGAGTTTTACCGTAAAACATGATTTTTCACCCCAAAAAAAAATTTTGGGGGCATAGACCGATATGAAGGGGTTAGTAGAGCGTGAACGTGTTTTAACTACATACATTTTACAATGGTTTATCCCTCAATAGCATCGGCAATTCATGGGCCGTATCTTGAAGTAATATTTTGCGTGCATTTATTGTTGACTACAGGTATACAAATACATTGTGCAATAAATCATTATTGCACAATGTATTTGTATACCTGTAGTCAACAATAATATATATAGGCTGATTTTGGTATCCTAGGTACATCAGTACCTAGGATACCAAAATCAGCCTATCTGCAGAAAAGTAAAGTCATTGTTTGTCAGCAGATGTACAAAATAATGAATAATCATTATGAAATCGAAGTATTAATAGTGAAAGACCCATTTATTATCATCGATTTAATTGGGGATTTATTTCACAATACGACAGATAGGCACGCGCCAAAACTTATTGAAAGTTTATTTGTAGTTATATTTTATCAAATATTTATAAGAAAAATGCTGTCAAACTACATAGCATACATACATAGCATCGTTTGACGATTTTTTTCTTTTCTACAAAAGGACAAAAATCAGTTCTCACCATTTAGTTACGGGTTTAGATTAATAATAAACTGACACTAATTAATGATAACAAGTTTCAACAGCATAGTTCTTATAGTTTCGGAAAAAAAGTGGCTGTGACATACGGACGGACAGACATGACGAATCTGGGTTCAGTTTTTTGCCATTTGGCAACGGAACCCTAAAAACCGAATATCACTTTGCTCGCCCCGAGAATCGAAGTCTTTGCTACTAACGTCTGTAATAAGATAACAAGGTATTATTGGCACGTGGCAACATTTGTTATCGTGTTTGTTTCTTGTTCAGGCACGGGCCTAATTACTCTCTAGTCATGAAATAATATAACCTATAATAAATGGGTATTTTATCAACATCGTTTGGTTAGATAAGCATCCATACCTTGAAAGATGTCATGTTTATTAAAGAAATTAAAATTACTATTTATGCCACAAGAGATAAGTCTACACATATATAAGAGATAATAAAGATAAATTACAAAAAAAAACTTGTAATTTTGATCCCCCAACCCCTTAAACTAGGGGATAAAAGTTTGTATGAAATTTCCGCCATTTTAACGCTAGAAGTCTCAAAATGAGCTATGGGTCCGAAATCCTGGAGTCCTGGCGTCCCAGATGTGCAAGAAAAACACCCAAAAAAATGTCACAAGCAACTTAAAAAATAAATGATATCCCACCAAAATCATTTCCATGTAAAATTTGCTTGGCCGTTTCATTAGTAGCGCTTATCAAAGGCCCCTAGCCTTTGATAAGCTTACCAACTATATTGTGTAACAGAAACATAATGAACGGCAGATACATTTTCACCGAATGCCCATGTGATGTAGCGAAACGGCAAAGCTACATTATTCAGACTAAAGTGAAGAGTTTGTAAAGTTAGACCTTGTAGAGTTAGAAGCTTGGCTCTACATGACATCTGATAACTTTTTGACAGTGCGGCATTTTCACCAGAATCGAATGTTCAACTTTACTAAAATATTTAGGTGCTACGTACTAAAGGACTTTAAATTATCTTATCGTCTTTATCATTCATTATAAAAGGAAATTACTAATCACTGCTAACTTCAGTGTATTTTGGGAGTCGTAACCATGGAGCAAAAGCAAGAATCGCTGCGGAAATTATTGAACAAAATCGCTAAAGAACATAAATATGAGAACCATGAAATAATCATAAATGAAATCACAAGCGGAGGAGCAAACTACACGTCGACACTATTTACAGTGATCATAAGAGAAGAAAATAAAGAAGATCTTCATTTGTTTGCAAAAATCTCTGCATTCGGAGAAGAATTACGAAAAGAAATGCCTTCAAATTTCTATGACACTGAACGATTTGCTTATACGAAACTCGTAAAAATGTACGCGTCCTTGGAAGAAGAAAACGGAGTACCTGAGGAGCACCGACTGTTCTTCACCAAGTGTTATGGTTTTGATATCAGCAAGAACCAGGATATATTGGTCCTAGAGAATTTATTGCCACTTGGATATGGTACTCATGACAGATTCGCTTCTTTTGATTGGAAGTACGCCTCTACCGCAGTTTCAGACTTGGCGAAGATGCACGCACTGTCCTTCGCGTTTAGTAAAAGTAACCCTAAAGAATTCGAAAAGGATTCGGCAGCTTTGAAATATATTTGGAAAGAATCTGAAAATATGGATAACGTGGTGAAGAACATGGTAAACCTTGCGTTAGAAAATGTGAATCCCGAGAACAAAGATGCTTTAGAAAAGTTCGTGGAGAATAAGCCGCATGCATTTCAAATGACTAGCCCTATTCGTAAAACTGTAATAATACATGGAGACTTTAGAGGGAATAACTTGCTGCACAGAGTGCGAGAGGTAAGTTTTTATGTCTAAGTAGCTATACCCATGCGTTGCATGCGTTGGAATGCATTTTTTCCTACCTACTTCTACTACCTACCTACTACTGCAAAGACTATATACTCTATGTACTACTACCTTCCTACTACTACTTACCTACTACTACCTACCACTACTACCTACCACTACTACCTACCACTACTACCTACCACTACTACCTACCTACTACTACCTACCTACTACTACCTACCTACTACTACCTACCTACTACTACCTACCTACTACTACCTACCTACTACTACCTACCTACTACTACCTACCTACTACTACCTACCTACTACTACCTACCTACTACTACCTACCTACTACTACCTACCTACTACATACTACCTATCTACTACTACCCTCTGGTCCGCTGTATCCGCGCTACCGGGACGGGATTGCCCGCAGCCTACCGCGTCAGGGTCGCGAGTGATTTCGTGTAATTTGACACTGTTGATAAAAACACTTGACGATCGCAAACTACAAGACTTAGACCAAAACAAAATTTACAGTGAATAGCTGAATAGTTAAGGAATCTATTTAACCAAAAACCAAGAAATATAATATTAATTTAATACTCTAAAATAAATGTAGAGTTTCAAAAACAGTCACGAAAACGGCTATTTCGCGATTAAAATATTTATTTTACGAAAAACTATTAAATCCTTATCAATAAAAACAATCTTATTGGAAACTAGATTATATTTCCTTTCCAATAAGACCAAAATCTTAGTAACGCGTTAATTAGAAACCAGTTAGAATCTAAATGGAACGTGGAAACTCATTGTTTGTGTGATGCGGCCGGCGCCCGCGCACGTTTTCAAAACTCAAATATTTACGTAACTTTAACTCTAAGAAACCTCTTTTTGTTGTTTATAAAATTAAACAATATTCTCACCATACTAAATAATTAGTATTTATCCGTTATTTCACATGTTTTAATCACATAAAATTATATATTCAATGTTTACACACAGCACTATAGGTGTACATACCTATCACTTTTTCACAGGCAAATTACTGCAACTTTGAGATTCGGAAACTAAAATGCTTATCATAATATTGTAGCACGGTTCTTCACCTTCATTATGTATAATACTACACTAAAATACGACTATTTCGATAATAAAACAATTTATGCGCAGACGCAACACGGGAAAAAATAGCCGGATTTGTTAACACTAAAGTGTTTATTTTATTTTGATGTCTGTCGATGGATTTGGGCACAAATAATCGAGTATAGAGTTGGGAAATATTGTTGAGAATGTAGTGTAGACTATTAATGCATGGCCAAAGTAAGTACAGTCGAGTTTTAATGCATTTTTTGAAGGCGGGAATTTAAAATGCGACTGGCTACCTAATACGTCCTACCTAACTACATCTCACCGTTGAAACCTTTCCTGAACTTTCACAAATAATTCAAAACCAAAATGAGCCAAATCGGTCCAGCCGATCTCGAATTTTAGCGACACTAACAAACAGCAATTCAAAATTTCACCGTAAAATTGTCAAATACGTTATATTGTAATATCTCTAACGATATTGTAAAAACTCGAAATATTGTCAAATGAACATACTGCTTACAACAAAACGCATTATTTTTCATGAAATGCAAGGTATGGTAGTCAACTCACGTGGTGTGGAGGGAAGGAGGAGTGCCCCTTGCCCAGGGAACTCTCATGAAAAGATATTGTACCATTCCTGAGAAATACCGATTATTATAACCTAACCTTAAAACACTTTACATTCCCTTAAAAAGCGTAGTCGACGGAGCCCCGCTTCGCGGAGCTCCTATTTCCGAGTGCAGGGATTAAAGGAACCTAACTAACCTAACGGGGGGGGGGTGCCCCAAGTCCTGATTATGGATTATGGGGGCAAAGATACTTCCGCATGTTCAGTTGAAAATATTTCGAGAGTTTACAATATCGCTAGAGAGACACACGTTATATTGCAATATAACGTATTTGACAATTTTACGGTGACAGATACATATAGAAACTAGAAAATCAACAAGACGTCCCAATAAAGCACAATCACTTACGAGAGATACAAGAACACTTAGATCCATGTTCAACAAAAAGATGACGGAAGATTATCTAAAAACACATTTTTGAATGGGAACATGTTACATTGACAGCTGGTTTTAGATAACCAGACTGTTATCTTCTCGGTGAACATGGACCTAAGTGATAGTGCTTTATTGGGGCGTTTGCACTTGCATTGCAATTACGACTTATACCAAGGCGCGTACCATAATAGAATTGTCTTACGACAAAAGAAAAGGATCAATTTGATTTCGTGAACTTCTAACATTTGCAGTTGAAATGAAATGTATCGCAACGCTCACTGTCTTTTCTAACAACAGGACGGCAAGTTGGAAATCAAGATCTTAGACCTTCAAACCCTACAACCAGGCAGCCCCGCGTGTGACCTGCTCTACTTCATCTTCACCGGCTCCGACGAGGAGTTCCGCGCTAAGTACTACGAGAAACTTCTCGACCACTACTACACGGAGCTCAGTGCTGCCATGAAGAGGCTGAACCTTGACCCTGAGGAGACGTACTCCAGGGAAGACTTCGACTATGAACTTAAGGAGGTAACGATCGCTTTATATTTGTACAGTTTATTATCATAAGCCTGACACTATGTATGTGTAAATTTTCTCATCACCGTCACAGATAAATTTGCAATTTTTCCAAACCGTTGTAAATAATATGCTAATATGAGATCGGGCCCAAGCGATCCAAGTAGCGTCGGTGAACGAGACCTATATTTTCTTAAAGCTCATGTAAAGAGCATCACTTTTTGTTATGGCGTCGAAAAAATTCCTCCATGGAAAAAAAGTTATTGACCATTTAAAATGAACTATGTAATAAACGATTGGGTTAATTACTTTTTTTTTTGGCTTTTGTGATTCAGACAGACATAATTTAAAAGCTTGCAAGAAGAGGCTAAGGTTTGTTTGTGTTAAGGTCACAAGCAAATCGGCGCCAGGAGAAAAATGTTATAGTCCATGTACAATTTGCTAAAACATAATCTTCTAATTCAAGAGATGTAATGAGCGTCGGTGATTCAGACATACATCATTTTAAACCTTAGCAAACGGATCGTTTTCAGCTCATTATAACTAATGCGACCAAAAGTGAAATCCGGCGGTGAAATCGGTACGATGAACATGTCTGCTTACCCCTCTAAGGATTATAGTCCTGAAGATTTCGTCCCCAGAACTTAGCAAACAGATCGTTTTGAACTCATAATAACTAATGCGACCAATTGTGGAATCTGGCGTACGATGAACATGTCTGCTTACCCCTCTAAGGATTGTAGTCGTGAAGGTTACGCTTATGTTTATCGGTACTTAAGTGATGAGGGTTTCATACTTCTTATACTGATGATATAATAATAGGAAATGAAGAGTTTGATTACCAAAAAGGAGAATTTTTTAACTTTTTATTTCGCGATTTCCATGAACATTGGTAATTGAAAAGCATCAAACACGACAAGTCATTTGAGTATCCTAGACCAGAGTCTATAGAAGTCTGCTCGTTCTCCAAATTTATCTTTCGAAATACTTACTAGTCTTACACTATACATGGTGTAAACGCAACCTCATCACGAAGCCGTCAACCAAGCACTCTTTACATCAAAGTAACTTTATTCAATTTTGTTTGCTGGGAAACGTTTTTTTTTTTGGTAAAACTATTGTGCAGTTTTTACAATCTGTTTGAGAGATTTTACTGGCAGGTTTTGTGTGTCTGGATAAATGTGTATGTGTGTGATATAATATGTAGTGTCTGAGGATGGAAAAGTTCGTTCCTGCTGTCCCCAAGAAGGCTGATTGAACACCATCTACCTCCCTTCTAGCAGGGGGGCTAAAGCTCGGCTCCAGGCTTGCACGGCACACCACAGAGTCTAGGGTGGGTTTCCAGGGAAAGCACGGCTGACCCAGGTTCAATAGGTCCCGGAAAAAGCACACTACACGGCAGTGAATCCACAAATACAATAAAGTTGTTAAATGTCTAAAGATGAGGTTCTTCTTCTTCTTCGTGTCGATGATTCCCATCGTTGTTTTATTAAATTTGTTTCGACCAGAACTCAGCCACGTCAACGGCGCTGGTGGTGATGATATGGTGATTCAAGATGAGGTTGATTGATACTATACGATCACATAAAAAAACATCCGTTCAGTTCGACGCGCGAATGCTACCTGGCTCACGAGCGGCTCGCCGCTGGTGATGAGTTCAATGGTGAAAATCTACCCTCAATTCAACAGCATAGATATCGAACAAATATGTTATTGGTAGAACTCAAACTGATGGATGGATTGTATAGTACGGGAATAAATCTTACAATAAAAACTTGTTAAAAAAAGTTGTAAATTTGACCCACAAGGTCTCCGTAACGAGAAGGTTCCAGGTTTGGCGTAGACCAAAAAAATGAGCGCTATGATGGGGAGAACAAGTGCAGTCTTCGGATTCGTTCATGTGTTTTACACCCTCTATGTACACAAACTACCTCCCATGCATGTCTACTACATGGGCAACTACAGTACTTTCACAGTTTTTATGTCTTGTGACTGGGACTGTAGCTACATTTAATTTTCATCTTTGTTTCGACAATTCAAAAGTGCCTGTTATTGGCCTACTTGAAATAAATGCTTTGATTTTAATTTTTTGATTTTTTGATTGACTATTTGTGTGAACTACTTGTGAGTGTTCTAGTATTCCGATGTGTGCTAGCCGAAGGTGTTAGCGGAAAACTAACGTTTTTTTTTCTTTCCAGAAAATGCCGTATGGGCTTATGATAGCAGTGTTTCTGTTACCTATAGTGACAGTTGACAGCGAGAACGCGCCCGAAATAAACGAGTCTGCCGAACCCTCCGCCTTTAGCGTTATTAAAACTGGTGACCTCTATCCAGAGAGACTAAATGGAGTCGTCAATGACTTTGTCAAGTGGGGCATTCTCAAATAATAGCACGTATGTTTTAACCATAGAGAGAATCTGACTATTCAAGTCAGAGAATAAAAAGATAGGTTACCAATTGAAAGCTACTTTTATAAATTATTTTTGTATATTAAGTAGATATAATAAAACTAATTATAATTTAATAAAAGTTCATACAAAATGACTTGAATATATGTATATTTTTTTTAAATCATGAATTCAAACGGCTTGGAAGTTTTAGTATGAAGCCTGGCCGGCGGACCAACCTTCCGACATTTTTATTATCACCAAAGTTGCGGCCACGAATAACACCAATACAGGGTGTAAACAACCTCATCACGACGCCGTCAACCAAGCATTCTATACATCAAACTAAGTAACTTTACGCAACAATTATCGCTGGGAATAGTACAGAGTTACCCTCTCGAGACGGGGTTTGGCGCCCAAGCGTAGCGCGGGCGCTAATAGTTCGAGGGACTAAATAAGTCTTAAACCCGAGGTAGACATAATATATTTTATTTTTTGAGGTTTAACACAGTACTTTTCATTACGAAAATAATATTAAAATCGGATTGCCGCTTTCCCACCTGTTTTGTTTTTTTTTTTTTCTGTGGCCGGCTATTTTACAGCCTTTATTTTTCACATTCGTCACTGCAAAATAGTAATATTTTGCCCAAATCTATGTTATTTTAAAGAAACGTTTGTAGCTAAATTATTACTAAGTTATTTACAAAAAATATATTCTTTAATTAATACTGTATTTTATGTTATATCAATTTTATATCGTGCTGTAATTTCGAGGATGTATAGAAGTCGGAACATGGTGCAATAGAAATGTGAAAATAGAAGTCGTTTTTTTTTAATGATTTGACAGCTGTCAGTTGAAAGCGATGCTCCCTAGGGCTGAAAAGTGTTACTTTCAACCCGCGCCTCAGGCAACTTCAGACCTACTTTCCAAGTATGAGTAATGAAAATATATTTTTTTGGTGTGAAATAGTACATTGTTACTTTCACCTAGGGGTAACTTATTTAGTCCCGAGACGGGGTTTGGCGCCCAAGCGTTCGATGGACTAAATAAATCTTAAACCCGAGGTAAACATAATATATTTTATTCCTCATAAGTCATAATTTTCTATACTATTGCACCTACTGGTTTATCTCTGCATCACCCTAAGGTAGACTGGTAGAAAATGCCCAAGGCATTAAGTCCACCTTTGTACACATTATGTGCATAAAGTTTAAATAAATAAACACTCTGCTTTTTATTCCGAATTCAAGGAAAATAACAATAAAACACGAACAACTCGAAAAAAAATTAAGATCGAATTGACGGTTTCCCGCCTATTTTGTTATTTTTTCTTTGGCCGGCTATTCAGGCTTTATTTTTCAATTTCGTCACTGAAAAAATGGTAACTATTTTGCCCAAATCTATGTTATTTTAAAGAAATATTTGCAATCAAATTATAATTAAGTTATTTAAAAAAGAATACATTCTTTAATTAATACAGAATTTTATGCGCGCTGTAATTTAGAGGCTGAGTCGGAACATGGACCAATAAAAAGGTGAAAATAGAACTACTTAGTTTTTTTTTTTATAATTTGACAGTTGTCAGTTGAAAGCGATTCTTCATAGGGCTGAAAAGTATTACTTTCAACCCGCTCTTCAGGCAACAGGCAACAGGCAACTTCAGACCTACTTTCCGAATATGAGTAATGAAAAATCATTTTTTGAATGGTAGACCTCAATGTAACGCGCTGAAAACATTGTGGTGATGGGGGGTGGATTGAATAGTACAGGGTTCGGTGAGGTGTTTATAATAAAAATATGATAATAAAAAAAAACCATTTCAAAAAGTTGGAACTTTGACCCCCAATATCTCCGTAACTAGTGAGGAACTAAACACTGATCGCGATGACGCTGACGGGGAGAACAAGTGCTTTCCGGCTTCGTTAAGAGGTCTTTTTACATCCTTTAAATCGATAGCTGGTAATATACGAACCCAGTTTTTTTTTGTGGCAACTTGTTCAAAGGCCTGAACTCCTGTAGTTTAGTATAAGTAAGGTTATGTCACAGTCACGATAAAAGAGCTGATTTCGTTACTTAAACGATCTTTAAGCACAAATGTATGTTATATTCAGTTGAGAATGATTGAAAAGTCATATGATGATTTAATATCAATTACTTGCAGCCATATAACTATTTTTTGTGTGACATATATTTATATGTCACCGTAAAATTATAAGAGTTTACAATATCGCTAGAGAGATTACAATATATCGTGTTTGACATTTTACTGTGACATATATAACAGAAATTAATTTATCGAATAGCCAGAATAAATAAAAAACACATTTTAATGTAGTAGGTACATGGTTTATTCATCTTATATTATTAACCGCTCAATACCCACCAAATCGTTACCCTTTAATATATACGAAATGGATAATCACTTAGGTATTTCAACTGTAAATTAACATTTTATTTATTAATTAAGTGCACTAAAATGTAAACAAGTGACAAAAGTGCGTCCAAATACTTTGAGTGAGTTACCATATATCAAATTATTACATTTTGACCCACCATTTTCCATCTTCTTTACAACGGAGTATTTCAATCCCTATTAAACTCCCTTAGGGGTTAAATACTGTTAAATGATAAAACGTCTGTATATAGTCAAATGTCACCTTAAATTAAATGGAAAATAATGTATATCTACGCAAATTATGCATGTAGACAAAATAAACGTTTGTGATCAGTTATATTGGCAATTCAGTTCATGACTAGGCAGACGACTCACAGTACCTTGATAAGATAATAGTAAATTGTTACTGAGACTGGAGACTTCCTTTTGACCCTCGTCAAAAGGAAGTCTCCACTGCGAGGATCGACCGGAGGACACGGTGGAGCACACGGTGGAAGTCTGCCCTGCGTGGGCGGAGCTCCGCCGTGTCCTCGTGGCGGCGATCGGCGGCGGCGACCTCTCGCGTCCGGCCCTGGTTCAATCCATGGTCCGGAGCGAGACGGAATGGGAAGCCGTCGCCTCCTTCTGCGAAGCAGTCATGCTAGCGAAGGAGTTGGCGGAACGAGAGAGGGAGAGATCCTTTCTTCCCGGCCGCCGCGGGAGACGCAACGGGCGTCGGGGGCCACGTGGTGGCTACCGGCCACCGTAGATGCGGGCCTGTGGACGGCTGGCTATGGGCTAACGACGACGACAGGCCGTGTCGACGGCGCGTTCGTGTTCCACGCGCGCCTCAAAGAGATGTCAGCAAAAGGAGAGGGGCCCGCAAGGGCCGAAGCCTGCCGGGGTTGCGGGCCTGTTCGAAAGAGATACCGTGGCCCCGGAACGTAAAAGGCGAGGAAGGAACATGGATGGTTTTTAGTCAGTAAGAGTCTGACACTCCCTCCCGCTCCGCCCAGAGTGGGGGGGGTCATTTGATGATTTCCCATACTTAAAAATAAAAAAAGGGTCAAAAGGAATCAATTCCCATACGAGGTATTTAGACGCCCGAGTGCAGCGAGGGCGGCTATAGTCCGAGTAGGAATGGACGTCTTTCACCCGAGGTAAGCATACTACTTTTCATTTCGAATATAAAGAAAGTAAGAAATAGCAGTTTTATTTTCTTACTAGCTGACCTACGCAACTTCGTCTGCGTCACATAGGCATACGAGAGAAAAAGCTCACAAAAGGAATAAATTTTCCCCGTTTTTGCAAGATTTTTCATTTATGCTCCGCTCCTATTGGTCGTAGCGTGATGTTATATACCTTCCTCGATAAATGGGCTGTCCAACACTAATAGCATGCATGCTTCAATAGTGTACTTTCCCATTGTAAGTCATCTTCTAATGCGCCTCGTCATTGTTATGAAAATATTTTGTTACGCGAGTTATTTTAATTCAGTTATATTTCCCAAGATATTCATCTAAATGAAATGGTGTAAATGGCAATTCGGTCACAATTAAACGCTAAAGATGACTAACGTATTTATTTTGATAAATATTAATACTATGTCTGTAAAAACACCTTCGCAAATGAAGCATTATTTATGACGAAATTTTAAAATCATAAAAATGGTTATTGTGGGTCAATCTTCAAAGATAGACATATGCTGTCGCGGCCTTTTTTTTAGAACTTTTTAAGAGCAATAATTCCTTAGTACATAATTTTCATGTAACTTGTTTTTTTTTTATTCACACTGACTGTTTATACACTCACTTAGATTTTCTGCAACCGATTGCCTAACAAAATTGTGTTCCATTTTTTAAATTTATTCCCGCCCTAGGGAGGCAAGCAATTACTATAAGTCTTACCCGCCCAAGGGTGGGAAGTAGCGTTTTCCACCCGCTATTCGGATCAAACAAACACTTCTTTCCGAGTATGAGAAATGAAAAAGCAATAGCCACATGGTACGAGTAATATTGTTATGTTATCTTGTAAGAAAAATACTGAATTAACGTACACGTTCCTAAATGCGTTGCGTTTATCTTACCCCTACGTACCCATCTGCCTATTATGACCTGATTACACAATCTACCTGACCAATTCTTAGATAAGGTATACAATGTACTTTCCACTCTGTATAAACAAATAAACTGATTAATAATTTGGTAAGGTTTCATCATACCTACATTCTGAATTAATTATGCTCGCTAACAGTGATTCGACACTAACACAATAGTCTATTATTAGTATGATACCTACTAAATGCTGATTGATTTTTATTATGATACGAGTTAAATGTTGAAGTAATGACAAAAGAGCACTCGTTTATTTTTAACAACACTATTTCATTTTTCATAATTGCAACGAATGATAGCAATTTGTTTAAAAACCTGCGAGCCGTGTTGGTTACTAAAAATTTCCTCACAAGTCTTAAAAAATATCGTTTGGTACTCGTGAGCTTTTATCAAAACAATCTCGGCCCCATAGTCTTGAGTATAATGATAAGCGTCGATCACTTCGAATTGCTGCTACGTTTTTAATGGAACATTCTCTTATCACCTGTTACATAATTATAATCAAAAACAAAAAACAAATTCACCTTATCTCTATGTCCTGGTATATTTACTTAGTATAATATTATAAATGCAAAAGTATTTATGTTTGTTTATTTGTTACGTTTCCACTCCTAAACCATTGAACCGCCAATCCTGAAAGAACCATGAAATAATTTGGTCTGGACTTTTTTTTGGCGTCAAAAGTTACTGTGTTCCCCGTCATTGCGATCTTTTTTCTTATTCTACGCCATACCTAGGAACCTTCTTGTTACGGAGATATTGGGGGTGAAAGTTCCAACTCTATGACAAGTTTATTTAGTGTGAGATTTTTACTTAAAACACCTCTACAACCCCAGTAGATACATCAGCACAATGTTTTAAGTAAATTCAGTACACAGTTCTACCACAAAACAAATTTAACACCCCAAAAAAAAACGTTTCCCAGCAATCATTCCTGCGTCAAGATACTTAATTTGTTGTACAGAATACGGCTTCGTGATGAGGTTGTTTACACCCTGTATATTAACACATTTTAAACGTTGTCAAGTGTACAGAAACGGGCATTGGGGATAAAAAGAGTACCTTCGAGATAATAACAATCTTATTATAACAGATGGCGTCACGTGTCTTTCGAATCATGTTTGAATTATATTATTACATCAGAGTGCAACCCGAATTTATTGTGAAAAACTAAATTAACGCTAGCGAAGCCGCGGGCAAAACCTAGTAAATAATAATATATACTAATACTTTTACAGTAGGGAACAGAACAATGCTTGTCATTGTTAATCATCAAAATAACGCTTATCTAGTTTATCTTATCTTTTATAAAATAATTATATAAATAAACTACTAATACACTGTTTACATCAGTACATTTTGCCTGTTTGAAAGTCGTGACCATGGAGCACAAGCACGAATCGATGCGGAAATTATTAATCAAAATAGCTAAAGAACAAAAATATGGAAACCCTGAAATAATTATTAATGAACTATCTAGCGGAGGAGCTAACTACACGTCGAAACTATTTACAGTGATCATAAGAGAAGAAAATAGAGAAGATCTTCATTTATTTGCAAAAGTCGCAACAATGGGAGAATCATTCCGCAGTGCATTGCCTATAGATGGCTACAAAGGTGAACAATTTGCATACACAAAATGGGCGAAAATCTACGCGTCATTGGAAGAAGAAAACGGTGTGCCTGAGGAGCACAGACTACACTTCACCAAGCTCTACGGCTTCGATCCCACCACCTACCAGGAGACATTGGTTCTTGAGAACTTATTGGCGCATGGGTATGGTCCTCACAACAGATTCCAATCTATTAATTGGGAGTACGCTTCTGCAACAGTTGCAGACATGGCGAAGATGCACGCGCTATCCTTCGCGTTTAGTAAACACTACCCAGAAGAATTCGAGAAGCTTTTGCCAGAATTAAAAATCGAATGGGAAGAGTTTGGAGCTATGTATGATATGCTGCAGAAATCGACAATCCCTGCGTTGAAATATGTCAAACCGGAGTATAAAGAAGCTTTACAGAAGTTTTTGGAACCCATAACGAATCCAATGAAATTGTACGGCCCCATCCGCAGTAATGTCATAATACATGGAGACTTCAGAGGAGATAATTTGCTACACAGAGTGCGAGAGGTTAGTTAGGTTAGTTTATTGCACAAAACATCACGGCATGAGCAAATACCTCTAATTCACAGCCAGTTCTTTCATTAAATGACAAGTTTTTGATTTTGCGGCTTTGCAATAATTGACGAATTAAGCGTATGTTTCTATTTATCTCTAGAATGGCAAGGTGGACATCAAGATCGTAGACCTACAGAGTCTACATATCGGCAGCCCGGTGTGCGACCTGCTCTACTTCATCTTCACCGGCTCCGACGAGGAGTTCCGCGCTAAGTACTACGAGAAACTGATCGACCACTACTACACGGAGCTCAGTGCCGCCATGAAGAGGCTTAACCTCGACCCTGAGGAGACGTTCTCCAGAGAAGACTTCGACTATGAAATGAAGGAGGTAACGATCTGCTATTTAATAAACATCACAATGAATTTATATTTTAATCACTTTGGAAGGATTTTCATACGTAACCCAGAAACGGCTTGAGTATTTATTGATTAAAACGGGATGAAAATTAGTGTGGAAGTTCGTCATTTCCGAAGTTGGAATCTTGAAAGTCAATACTAAATTAGAACTTCTAAAGTTTATTTATCAAAAACATTCAAATATGAGCGATAGACGGGACAAAGACGAAGAAATTGTAATCCAAATACTTGTTACTACTTAGCAACAAATCGTTCTGTCTAGTGGCATATGCCTGCTGATCAGGTAGCATTCATGAATCAAGATTGAAAATGTTCGGGACCAAATTGTATGACGTTATTCGCAATGTCCGCTCTATACGTATTGCAAATCTGTTTAGTCCGTCTGTTACATTATTGGAAAATAATGCACATGTATTTTTTGTTTTTGTAAATCATTGAATATTGAAAAAGATAAAACGCATCTAAACTCGGGAGTAGGGGCTCATGACGTCATAACGCGCTAAAAATTATACCAAGGCGTGAAGTACTGAGAATTTTAAAAGCGTCGTATCTTGTCGTGGTTTATGTAACAAAAGAAAAAATACTGTAACTGTCGGACAAATTACTATTTTTTTGTCGTCTCCGCTATTATTGAGATTGAGATTGAGTCCTTTTTCAACTGACTTCCGAAAAGAGGAGGTTATCAATTCGTCTGTATTTTTTTTTTTGTGTTTGTTATCTCAGAACTTTCGACTGGGTGAACCGATTTTGATGATTCTTTTTTTATTTGAAAGCTGGTGCTTGTCGTTTGGTCCCATTTTAATTTGCTGAAGATCTGATGCTGATCTTCCGAGATATACAATGAAACTCTTCAAAAATAGACGGCAAATCTGCAGTAATTGCTGCAATCGCTTGAAGGTTCATTGTTCATACTACATCATGACGTAACATCACGCCTGTATGCTCTGAGCCCCCTCAGAGCAGATGTGTACAATACTCCCAGATTTCGACAATGTTTGTTGCCTCTGAACTTTCGACTGGGTTAACCGATTTTGATGATTCTTTTTTTATTTGAAAGCTAGTGCATTCCGTGTGGCCCCATTTCAATTTGGTTAAGATCTGCCGCTGATCTTCGGAGATATAAATGGAACTCTTCACAAATACATGGCAAAGCTGCAGTAATTGCTGCAATCGCTTGGTTGTTTATGTAACATAGTGACGTAACATCACGCCTGTATGCTCGAGTACGCAGAAGTGTACAATACACCCAGATTTCGACAGTTAGATGTCTTAAGTTCCATTTAATGGGATCCTGGAGAAATAGAGAGAATTCCTTAAATTTTATAGGCACACCAGAACCGATTTGGGTAGTTTTAGGAAGAGTACGTTCTTGGAGTGATCCCATTTCAATTTGGTAAAGATCTGATGAAGAACTTCGGAAGATAGGCGACAGGAACTCCTCAATAAATTATAGCAAATGTACTGGGATCCCTGAAATCTCACGTCTCTCTATTGTTTACACCATTTCATAACAAAAAATCACGCTGCTACGCTGTGAAAGGGTAAGCACATATGAACCACTAAAAAGTCAAAAATAAAAACTTTTTTGCAAAAAATATTAACCGACTTCACACAAAAAAAGTGAAAAATAACTTTAGCTTCAGAAGTCGGTGACAAAAAAACTAAATCAATCAAACAAAGGTCACCGACTTCTGAAGCTAAAGTTATTTTTCACTTTTTTTGTGTGAAGTCGGTTATTTATTCGTAGGTACGTGAGTTTGTCTCAACGAAGTTGGGGATACAATATCTCATAGTTGGAACCATGTTAACGTGTATTAAGGTTACATTCAAAATTACAAAAAAGTAAATTAACCTTTGTAATTAATATTTTTCCAGAAACTGGCGCTTGGGCTCGTTATGGCAGTGATGTTTTTACCCGTTATCACAATTGACAGTAAGGACGCGCCTGAAGTTAACGAGTCTCTCACTATGGACACATTTAACCTTGAGAAGACCAGCGCGCTTTACGTGGAGAGATTGAACGGAGTCGTCAATGATTATGTCAAGTGGGGCATTCTCAAATAATTGCATGGACATTTTATCCATAAAAATACGTTGTGTTTGTATTTTATAGTCGGAGAATAAAAAGTTAGAGAAAATTGAGATCAGATTTTAATTGTAATTTGACAACTAGGTAGTTAGTATTTGAATTTAAAACGACTGTTTAAGAATGATATCTACTATTATTACTATTATGATCATTTTTTCCGTTCTGCTGCTGCTGCACACCACAGAGTATATAATCACTGTGAAGAGACGGGACTTCATACTAGCCATTGGAATCCATTTACAGGCTTAGATAATAAACCTCAATCTAAGTTTACAGGGCATGCCAACACCAACAGATACCACAAAGATGTCAAACAACAGGAGCACAGAGTATACATATAATCACTACGTTTAAACAGGAGTGCAAACCTAATGAACCAAATAGTGCACATTTTTGAATCTTCTCTTGAATAGTGTTGCTTGTTCGAAAAATAAATGAGTGTTACTAAAACAAAAATGTCATAATTATTTTGTACACCGTCTTGAAATGCAATCGTAGCGTAATCAAAACAGTGCGATAAATGTTATGAAAAATAGTACTTTTCGAGGTTTGGTGCCGATACTGACTGATCTGGAGGTCTACTCTCTAACGGTAAGCGTACACTAAAACCGATTTTGTCGGCCGATGGCGGACAGAACTACTCGGACGAGTAACTCGGACGTTCAACAGAATACACTGCAGACAATAACGGCCGTTTTCGGTGGAACTTATAAAGTCTAAACTGTGCAACTACAGAGTACAGACGTGTTTATAAAAATGGAGGATTTCAAAAAATCCGAACACGTACGGACTCGTCAGTTGATCGTCCGTTTTCGGACGTCATCGGACGACGTCGGTAGTAGCAGTATATGCACTCTCTTTCATTTACTTACGTTTGATTTGATCGGCCGAGTTCGGCCGATGACGCCCGAGCATACTTCGGCCGATGACGGATTCGGTGTATCCGAGCCGTAAAACCGCCGAGCCGTAAGTCTGTCAACGGACGAACGGGTCCGTCCGTAAGCAGTCCGTCGCAATGGAGTAAACACTTAACGTAACAACTTTACTACTTTACTTTACTATACCAGCTTCAAAAACACCATTTGACGATGATGTTTTTGACTCTCAATATATACGTTGACCGCGGCCATGACTTCCACATTTGTAGAAAAATGTTTTACCTTTTTTTTTTTTTTTTTTTTTTTTTTAAGGATGGGAAATCATCAAATGACCCCCCCCACTCTGGGCGGAGCGGGAGGGAGTGTCAGACTCTTACTGACTAAAAACCATCCATGTTCCTTCCTCGCCTTTTACGTTCCGGGGCCGCGGTATCTCTTTCGAACAGGCCCGCAACCCCGGCAGGCTTCGGCCCTTGCGGGCCCCTCTCCTTTTGCTGACATCTCTTTGAGGCGCGCGTGGAACACGAACGCGCCGTCGACACGGCCTGTCGTCGTCGTTAGACGGCCGGACGGCTAGCTAGCCCATAGCCAGCCGTCCACAGGCCCGCATCTACAGTGGCCGGTAGCCACCACGTGGCCCCCGACGCCCGTTGCGTCTCCCGCGGCGGCCGGGAAGAGAGAATCTCTCCCTCTCTCGTTCCGCCACCTCCTTCGCTAGCATGACTGCTTCGCAGAAGGAGGTGACGGCTTCCCATTCCGTCTCGCTCCGGACCATGGATTGAACCAGGGCCGGACGCGAGAGGTCGCCGCCGCCGATCGCCGCCACGAGGACACGGCGGAGCTCCGCCCACGCAGGGCAGACTTCCACCGTGTGCTCCACCATGTCCTCCGGTCGATCTTCGCAGTGGAGACACCCGGGCGATTCCTCCCGCCCGATTCGGTGCAGGTACCTCCCGAAACATCCGTGTCCGGTGAGGACCTGCGTCAGGCGAAAGGTGAGGACGCCGTGGCGCCTCTCCAGCCACTCCTCAAAGAGGGGACTTACCGCCACTATCGTGGCGTGCCCTGCACGGGGTTGCGACAGTCGCTCTCTCCATGTCGCCATGAGATCGCGCCGGAGGTCAGTCCGCTGAGCGGCAATTTGCCGCGGCAGCGGAGTTTCCCCCCGGCGTAGTACCTCCGCGCGCCACTCATGCAGGCGCGCGAGGACTATCGCCTCCAGATCCCACGGCGGCAATCCGGCAAGCAGGCCCGCCGCCTCGCGAGAGATCGTGCGGTACCCACGGACCATCTTTACGGCCACCACTTTTTGGGGCGCGTTCAGATGATGAGCGGCACGCCGCTTCAGGGAACGCGCCCACACTGGGGCCCCGTAGAGGGCCATGGACCGCACGACTCCCGCGTAGAGCCTGCGGCAGGAGGCGTTCGGCCCCCCAAGGTTGGGCAGGAGCCGCCTGAAGGCAGCCCCTGTCCGTTCCAGCCTGGGGGCCAAACGTCGGAAATGCTCCACGAAGTTCCACCGGCTGTCGAGGACGAGTCCTAGGTACTTCAACGTCGACTCGACGCCGATGGATACCCCTCCTACCGTCAGTGTAGATCCCGACGGTGGCGCATTCCGAGGCCCATGAAAGCACATGGCCTCGGACTTGTGCAGCGCCACCTCGAGACCCAGTTGCCGGATCCTCTCTACGACTATCGCAACCCCGCGTGTCATATTGTCGGCCGCCGCCTCGTGCGACCTCCCATGTGCCAGCACCAGGGTGTCGTCTGCGTAGCAGACGACGCTGACACCGCTGGGGAGGTCCGCACGCAGCACCCAGTCGTAACCGATGTTCCACAGGGGCGGTCCCAGAACCGATCCCTGTGGGACACCGCACGACATCTCTCGCCGGTTCCAATCTCCGCAGCGACTGGGGTAGATGACGGCCCTGTCCGTCAAATAGTCCCCGACCACACGACGGAGGTAGGTCGGCACCCGGTGATACCGGAGTGCCTCCCTGATGCAGCTCCAGGGCAGGGAGTTGAAAGCGTTGGCGATGTCGAGAGACACCGCCAAAACAACCCCGCCCCGGGATATCGCATCCAAAATGTTTGACCTTTTAAGTGGTTTTTAAGCTTCGGGAGTAGATAAAAGTCAGGTGCTGCTATATTGTTCTCGCATAATTTACCATCTCAACATGAATGATGTAACCAAGATTTTGTAACAATGATTTTGATTTAAAAGAGTGTCCATGGAGTTTTTTTGCCCGTTCTTCTCCATTGTGATCTACGCTAGGCACTACAGTACTTTCACAGTTTTTATGTCTTTTTGACTTGGACTGTACCTATATTTAATTTACATCTTTGTTTCGACAGTTCAAAAGTGCCTGTAATTAGCCTACTGGAAATAAATGCTTTGATTTTGATTTAACATTTCTATAGAAAATGTATTCTTTTAATAACTCTTTAATTAATAAATAAATTTAAATCAGTGTCCATTCAAAATATTTATTTGGGAACCTAGTTGTACTGTTATCCGATCGAATTATTAATATATTTTAGAATCCAGAAGTGAAGATGTTTAAAATACAATAACGAGGTACCTAAAGTAACGAATACAACCAATTATTCTAACTAGTAACAAAATATCAATTGCTGAAACAATCCAAAATCGCTAGAAATCATACCGAATTCAATAAACACGTAATTATTTAGAAAAATAGCGAGTAAGTACACAAAATAAGAAAATATAAATCTAACAGCTTTGAGCGATATTCCTCACGAGTCTCTCGACTAGAGACCATTGCAAGACGTCTGTCTAGTACTCCTTTCCATAGAAGTAACCTGTGCTACATACAACCTCATTTCCTCATAATACCACGCAAAACCTCATTTCTTCCTAACTAAATAATAATTATTTTGCATTATGTCCATATTCTTCAATTGTTTGACGTCTCAGTCATGGCATACATGAGAACGGCTATTTGTAGCTAATGTCAACGAAGTAAATAAGCGGTTTCATGACCACTCTGTAAACTACGGGGTTGTAAATACAAACCCCAACATTGTTTTCACTTATTGTATTTTATATATATTTTTTTTTTTGATGCTGTTATATTTTTATATATTTTTTTTTATTTAAATTGTTTGCATTTCTATATTTTTTTCGTTAAATATTTTTCCAGAAACAAGTAAAAGAAGTATGGATGAATAATACATGTTGCGCCCACCAAATAAATTGAGATAAAGGCGTATGAAGATTTATGAAGATGAAATAAATAATTCTCTAAAATTAATAATAAACTGGCTCAACGTTAATAATCTTATAATAAACCTCAATAAAACAAATATAACGCATTACTATAAAAAAATTCTTCCTTTAAATTTAAAAATTAATTATAAAGGACAAACTGTTGATAGCGTTAATGTGGCTTAATTCCAGGATATATTGATTGATAGTCAATTAACTTGGAAACCGCAGGCTGAAGAAATCTGCAAAAGATTAAGCACGTCTGCGTATGTTCTCTTCAATCTGTCCAAGAAAGTTAACATTGATACATCAATGATTGCATATCACGGTTTGGTGGTCTCTGTTCTAAGGTTTGGTGTAGTATTCTGGGGTAATTGTTCCGAAAGGGAGTCTATATTTAAAGCCAAAAAGCGATGCATAAGATCCATTTTCAATCTCAAGATTACAGATAGTTGTACTCCTTTTTACATTCTCGAAGTATCTATGTTCGTTAGAATTTACCAGCATCTATTTCCTACAATAAAAGATACGAGGATGCGAACTATTTTAAATATTAACATAAAAAACCTTTAAAAATATAAAAAATTGTAGCCCTCCGGTATCGGGAACAGGGTCCAAGCTACCGGCGGTCAGGGCTCCAGAGAGAGGAACCTCCTAACAATACGGGCCGTGTCCAGGAGTACCGCTTTCCGAATCAAGCCCTTGATCCAGCTGCCTAACGAGAGCCTCCTCAGGTGTTGGTCGACGCTCTTGGCAATTAAGCCATGCGCTGACACGACTATCGGCACAATGATTGCTGAGTCTACTTCCCACATGTCGAAAACCTCGCGAGCCAAGTCAAGATACTTGATTTGTTTATCTTTCTCGGCTTTCACGAGGTTCTCATCATGCGGGACCGTTATGTCAACACTGCGCGCCGCTCTGATCGATCCATCACCACTATATCAGGTCTATTAGCTATAACAGTCCTCTCAGTGATGATGGATTGATCCCAGTACAGTGTGATACTGCCACTAACGAGACCTGGGTCGGGCACAAACCTATAGTAGGGCACTTCCGATTCCACAAGATTGTATTTTAGAGCAAGTTGCTGATGGATAATACTGACTACAAGGTTGTGTCTATGCAAGTACTCTCCGTTAGCTAGACTAGAAAATCCGGAAATAATGTGACGGATTGATTCGCCTGGACGGTGGCATGCCCGACATATGTCAACCGTACCGTCCTTCACAATAAATCTCCGGTAGTTATTCGTCGTCATTACTTCATCCATAATTGCACAGACAAAACCTTCGGTTTTTCCGAAGAGGTCCCCGGAACGTAACCAGGACACGGACGCTAGAAAATCTACATCGGGCCCATGAAGAGCCCGGTAAAAGCGCCCGTGAAGCTCCTTGCTCTGCCGTTCTTTCCTGCGGTCATCAGTAGTAAGTATTATAGGTTTGCGCCAGTTCTCTTGTGACGGATGGGGTGTTCGTGGGGAAGGTTAATTAAAACCACGAAACCTTGTCAACATAAAAAAAATATAATTACAACAATTAACACGGGTGTGGGAAGGTCTATGGTCACTATGTTCTCCAAGCCCGCCTGGGGGTTAGCGCGGTACTCTCCTGGCTCAGCCCGGTGCGACGAAGACCGTAGCGGTGTGCCACGCTGGTGACGCCAGGAAGGGTGACGGTCGGCAGGTGTTCGCGCCGACCCGAAGATGTCGGTAGCGGCCACGCAGGTAAAAAAAAAAGGTACCCGACGCTGGCCCGCTGATAGCCAGTAAGCCGGTACTATCGTACAGCTATCCGTAATCTGGTTCTCAGCCGGAAGATGTCAGCCGGAACCTTGGATGTCAGCCGGAACTTTGGACCCTGGAAAAAACGTCCAGCGTGTCACGAGATGGCTGATGGTCATCTCCGCTGATTGTGACACCAAGGCGTAAGCAAAGCGGGGAGTACCCATGCGCCATGCAGGTGATGTGTGGTAGTCACAATCAGTACGGAGTTTACAAGGTAGTGATGGAAGGCACGACATGAGTTGTACATTTTGAGTGTCATGAAGGAAAACACAATGTCAAAATACACTCAGCTGAAGGCTACATGTTTTTACTAAATTAAAGTGCAAAGCAAAAAGAATGATGAAGGGTGGATTCACATCTCGAATCCACGTAGCTAGATGGTGCAAGGAAAATAAGAAAACGATTACTGTTCAACAACTTACCCAGTATTGGGGTTATAAAATCACTTATTTTAGGTTATGTCGTTAAAGAAACGAGTTAAACTGCCTGCTTCAAGCCGAATATTCTAGATCACGTATGAGGTCACGGTGGATAAAATGCCGGTGAACGCGTCTGATTTTCGGTAGCAGAAAAAAGAGCTGGTCATCGGGACGATGACCTATATACCCGCGCCCACGCATAGACAAGTCCACACTCACTAGTGCGGATACACGGAACGCGGTGCGCATTTCACTGAAACGCAGCTAATTTAGTCGTTTAGTAACGAGAAAGCCCTAATGATTTTACATAATCTGTGGCGTTTGTTTTGACATTTGACTAGATTGTAAGCGTTGAATCTGTCTATGTAAACAAAGTAACGATAGAAACTTTTTTGAGTTTCTACTACGTTACACTCTTTAGCCAATGAGAGCAGGGTGAGGCCCTTGTCCATCGCGACCACATCTCGATGCATCCCCACGTCGGCTTCTAGGAAATAATCCCTGAGACTGCATATCTCGCGATTGTGGAGAGTCTTAGCAGACATACCCAAATACTTATAGGTTTCAGTTGCTGAAAGGGATCTAAGATTTATGGAATCTGAGAGCTGGGTTCCCACAGACTCCACAATCTCCCCTCGCTTTACATGCATGACCGCACACTTGTCCACACCAAATTCCATCCTGATGGCGCTACTGAAGGTATCAGTTACTTTCAGTAGCTCCATCAGTTGAAAATCGTTTGGGGCATAGAGTTTCAAGTCATCCATGTAAAGGAGGTGAGATATAACCCGACCATCTTTCCTCAACTGATAGCCTAAACCTGTATCCTCCAGCAGTGTGCTAAGAGGATTACTATTATTATTATTGTATGGTGATGAGGATGATTTCTTCAAAAAGTATTATGGTGAACTAAAGCCTGATACATTCACGTGTTCTTGGTGTGCAGGAACAGAGCTGTGCTATTCACCGTAATCAACAATCCATACGCACTTTACGCAGTTTATATTTACAACTATGTTATTGGCCTCCTTTCGTGCACTTTGAGAACTAAAGACCTGATGGCTATGTCATGATTTTCAAATAAAACTATAATCTGTTGTGATTTATCAAAAATAAACATAAAATATTAATAGGACTTGATGTGACCAAAGAGTTCATAAAAACTCTTTGGTCATGCTTTTGAATCAGTTGCCGCCAATAATAAAAAAAAGAAATAAAAATGTTATTCGATTTTTGAGGTTGAAAAAAACAAAAGCTTCTTCTCAAGAAACTATTCTTTGATTTATATAGATTTGATATTATTTTAAGCTTGATGAGGATAAATACCAAGTTGTACCTATTCTAAGTAACAGTACACATTTATAAATACAAATATTGTTAATATTGGAAAATGAGTTTCTTTACATTTCAGAAGTGGGATAAACCAAAAGGGTATGTAAAACTTTTATATGAATTGCTTGATAATAATTTGATAAAAACTGTTACTCTGACTTTTGAAGAATTTACCATGAGGCATATATGAGAATGATTACCTACAATATTTTATACACAATGCTATTTTTATTTTTTTGCTAATAGTATATCTATGGCTATTATGCTTGCTATGCTATTATAAAATCTTCTACATAGGGATTTAAATGAGTAACATAACATTTGTACATGTTTAATTGTGATTCTTTACAGGCATCCTGAGGTAACTGTCAGTTGTTTATTATTCTTGATTTAATTATTGCCATGATAATTTGTTAAATGATTACCCTGTGAACTAGGTTTGTTCACGGGGTCTATTTAAATGAGTAACATAACATTTGTACATGTTTAATTGTGATTCTTTACAGGCATCCTGAGGTAACTGTGAGTTGTTTATTATTCTTGATTTAATTATTGCCACGATAATTTGTTAAATGATTACCCTGTGAACTAGGTTTGTTCACGGGGTCTATTTAAATGAGTAACATAACATTTGTACATGTTTAATTGTGATTCTTTACAGGCATCCTGAGGTAACTGTGAGTTGTTTATTATTCTTGATTTAATTATTGCCACGATAATTTGTTAAATGATTACCCTGTGAACTAGGTTTGTTCATGGGGTCTATGTTATGTGACTTGGCTAAATTCAGTGGGTATGTTTCCTACTGGATACTGAGCGAGTCACTGGTTGTTGATTAAATGACTTATTAGTGGCATGCTATGTGACTTGGCTAAATTGAGAGGGTATGTTTCCCGCTGGATACTGAGTGATTCACTGGTTGTTGATTTTATGACTTATGAGTGACTTTTGACTTATGACTTGGATTATGTTACGGGGCGTACCAAGTGATTTCACTGGATTTCTGGATTTCTGAGTGGGTATGGTTCCTGCTGGTTTCTTGAGTGAATCACTGGTCGTCGGATAATGTTACGGGGCGTACCTAGTGACTTCACTGGATTTTTGAGTGGGTATGCTTCCTACTGGTTTGTGGAGTGAGTCACTGGTCGTCGGTTTATGTTAGGGGGCGCACCTAGTGACTTCACTGGATTTTTGAGTGGGTATGCTTCCTACTGGTTTGTGGAGTGAGTCACTGGTCGTCTTTCTATGTTAGGGGGCGCACTTGTGATTTCACTTAATTTTTGAGTGGGTGAGGTTCCTGCTGGTTCGTTGAGTGAGTCACAAGTCGTCGGTTTTAGCTAGGGGGCGTACTTGTGATTTCACTTGATTTTGGAGCGGGTGAGGTTCCTGCTGGTGCGTTGAGTGAGTCACAGGTCGTCGGTTTTGGTTAGGGGGCGTACTTGTGATTTCACTTGATTTTTGAGTGGGTGAGGTTCCCGCTGGTGCGTTGAGTGAGTCACAGGTCGTCGGTTTTGGTTAGGGGGCGTACTTGTGATTTCACTTGATTTTTGAGTGGGTGAGGTTCCCGCTGGTGCGTTGAGTGAGTCACAGGACGTCGGTTTTGGTTAGGGGGCGTACTTGTGATTTCACTTGATTTTTGAGTGGGTGAGGTTCCCGCTGGTGCGTTGAGTGAGTCACAGGTCGTCGGTTTTGGTTAGAGGGCGTACTTGTGATTTCACTTGATTTTTGAGTGGGTGAGGTTCCCGCTGGTGCGTTGAGTGAGTCACAGGACGTCGGTTTTGGTTAGGGGGCGTACTTGTGATTTCACTTGATTTTTGAGTGGGTGAGGTTCCCGCTGGTGCGTTGAGTGAGTCACAGGTCGTCGGTTTTGGTTAGGGGGCGTACTTGTGATTTCACTTGATTTTTGAGTGGGTGAGGTTCCTGCTGGTGCGTTGAGTGAGTCACAAGTCGTCGGTTTTGGTTAGTGGGCGTACTTGGTGATTTCACTGGATTTCGGAGTGGGTATGTTTCCTACTGGTTGTTGGGTGAATCACTAGTCGTCGGATAAACTATCGTGAATGCCTAGTAGCTTGAGCTAGCCAGTACCTATGTTGCTACTATTGATAACCTGAATTGATTGATCTGATAACAGACTTTATGATAACTGTGATGTGATATTCAACTTTATTTTCTTAAGTGATGATCTTAACCATCTCAACATGCTAAACTATCTAGCAACCAGAAAATAATGTCAAACAGGCGTAGCATTGTTGGGGAACTTGACTATTAGGCTATTTAAATGACAAAACTGCAGATGTATTTAAAAAAAAAATGCAAAAGAACTAAAATAAATAAACAGTACTGGAACAGTGAACAGAACAGTACTACTGACATTAGTAACAATGACAGATAGAATGGATATAATCATTTTGGAATAGACTCTGGGCTTTTGTCCCATCCAAATAGATTAAACTTAATGATGTGTTGCCTGAAGCATAGATAAATGCTTATGAAACAAATATTTTTTTTTATTGTTTTATATTGTTTCATTAATGATTATTGAATGATAACTATGCTTGTTGTGATGGGTCATTATTTGGCATTTTTATGAAAATATTTTGGACGGATTACTCCTCAAGTAATGTACAATGTTTCAGTGAGCTGTGACGATGATGTCTGATGTTGAGCCTGGTACCCCGCCGGTCACGCGTCTGAGGTGCCGGCGAAAATCTAATAAAATGAACGCTCGGCGAAGAAGCCCATCGTTATCTTATACAAGTGAAGAGGCTGACCCAAGAAAGATACGTAACCGTGCACATGAGTTTTCTGCTAAAGGTATCCTCAAAACTCAAACGATTGTAAGCTGATTGAAAAAGGTCAATGAATGCGCTGTCATATAAGGATGGTATGGTATAAGAAACAAACAGTCACATTACGAAAATTGCTGGTCTTCCAAAGCGATGGTTTGCATCATTACCAACGGTTGTCTTCACTTGGGTTGAGTGGCAGACTAAACTCAAACAAAAGCTTTCCTTAGTGAATAAAGTTACGGACGTCTGGTAGAAGAGATGTTAAATCGTACTTACTTCACATGATGATGAAAGTCTTCGTGAATATTTTTACGATGAATTAGGATTATTAAGTAGATGTGAAATTACCAGTAAAACGAAAGCTGTTGTTTGTGTTGTAATTTGTATGCGGTATAAGCGACCGTTCGATTAGGAATGGGGCACAAGCTCAGAATAGTATGGATGCGAAGATTTACTTAACTATCTTGCATCTCAGAGACCTCAACCGCAGTTTAATAATAATTTACGTGAACGTACAAAGCAAAAGTCAGGCTTTAGTAATACCGGCGGAAGTTCAAATGGTGCTGTCGCCAATTTAATTACTTGTTACAACTATAGTTCGAAAGGTCATTCGTATTTCAAATGCCCAAAGCCAGGATAATGAATACAAATTAAAATCATTTGTACCTTTGAATTCAAAATCGAACCAAATAGAAAAACCATACTAAAAAGGTATACAATGTATATAACTACTAAAAATAGTTCTAACACTAAGTTAACTCCAAATATTTTAAAACCGTTGCAATGATAAACCTTTGGAAGCATTAATTGATTTTGGTAGTGAGTGTACACACACTCACTAAATGACTGACACTAAAAATGTTATTGGATTCCTAATTCATTGTAATGGCGCGGCGGGGTGCGCTGGGGCGGCTGCTGCAAGTGCTGAGATCCTCAAACGGCACAAATACAATAACTTGATGTGGTCATGTTTTTGAGCCGTTTGGGGTTGAAACACTAGGGCCTTGAGGTCCGATTGCAAACCTAGTACGGACATCGTCAAACGCTTGGTTGACTCCACTCGTGACCAGAGAGCTGTCTATTTCCTGGTCAGTGAATAAGCATTGAAATGCGGTAATCATCACCAACATTATTATTTCAGCCGATAGACGTCCGTGTGTGTAAGACCGATGCAGGATTACTTAATTTAGTTGAACTTTGACAACGTTTCGATGATTTTACAAGACTAATGCATTTGTTAGGTACGACGAATTGATGTATTCGTTGACTAGAGACTTTCGAATGCAGACATCACTCTTTGGACAGAGTTTTACAAAAGCCCAAGCTAAGCTCCTTCTGCCGTGCCGTTTCGAAAAGGTATTTTAAAACTTCACATTACATAAAGAAGTGAAGTCTTTAAAACCAGTATATCAAAACCAGTTATATTTAAAATCCTTAAACCTGAAATCAGGGATGTAGACACATTCGTAACAACTAGTATGTTGTAAAATATATTAAATCGGAGCGCTTTGTAATGGTCCTTTACAAATAAAATTTGTAAATATATATATATATATATATATATATATATATATAAATTATCAATATATATATATAAATTATCAATATATATATATATTGATAATTGATATATTTTGATAATTAATAATTTATATAATAATATATATATTGAGGCATGTTTAGAGTGCGCCTATAACAAGGACAACGCGGCAATAAAAAAAAGTACAAAATACCGTTTTACACGAGCTATGGATCCATCCACATTTTATCTAATCAAATCAAACAATTTATTCGCATAATATGGGTAAATAAATGGTAAATAATTGTTACATTTCAAATCTAACAATAAGGATCCTCATATAAACCATTTCTGGTATACGAAATATAAAATAAAAGCTTAAAATAACAAACAAAATGGGTGATATGACTAAACATACTAAATTCAATGTCTATTATTGCACTACAAGGAATAGTAACTTAGTGAGGTATTATAATAATTTTCTATTCTTATAACTAAGGTATTCCTGGGTAGTGTACAAACATTTTGTGACTAACCAAGAGTATATTTTTTTTTTTCAGAATAAACTAAGGGGTCTTTTAGTTCATTAGGTAATTTGTTAAATAATTTAATAGACATGGGGTAACAGTTTCTTCTATACAGATCAGTTTTTATGTTTGGCAAAGGGAAGCTATTGGGATAACGGGTATTAAAATTACAATGTTCACCAAACGATTTGTATAGGTACTGATGTGTTTTGACGAAAATACAAGACTCAAATATATACATGGACGATTCTGTTAACAAATTTAGCTTTTGGAACAACGGTTTGCATGACGTTAGTGCATCCACATTACAAAGTGCACGAATGCACTGTTTTTGCGCCAGGAATATTCTATTAAATACTACTGAGCCGCCCCATAATATAATACCAATATACCTACCATATCGTAGGTTGGAGGCTACATATCCATGATATGCTTGTAAAGCTGTTTTTTGGCTGGATATACGTGTAAGATGCCAAAGAGCGTAAACATACCTGTTTATTTTTTACAGATTTTATCTATGTGTAATTTCCATGAGATCTGACTATCTAATGACATCCCTAGGAAAACGATACTATCGGATTGTGCTATGATATTGTTTTTGTATGATATTGTTAGTTGTTAGTTTGTGATTATTTTGTTTTCTATTGTAAAATTGAATTATTCTGGTCTTATCTATATTAACTTTTAAATTATTGGACTCAAGGGTTGTAGACATCCCTAGGAAAACGATACTATCGGATTGTGCTATGATATTGTTAGTTGTTAGTTTGTGATTATTTTGTTTTCTATTGTAAAATTGAATTATTCTGGTCTTATCTATATTAACTTTTAAATTATTGGACTCAAGGGTTGTAGACGGTTTTACAAAGTCGGTATCTATGTCTTCGTACGAGCGGCTAAAGATATGAAAACAAAAACCACGGTTAAGGTCTTGTAGAAAATATTTTACAACTTCGGTGTTCCGACTAAGATTGTGTCTGACTGTGGCACAAGATTTACGAGATTTTAAAACCTTTTGTAATATACATGGTATTAGACATAATTTAAACGCAGTAGCTTGTCCCAGAGCTAAAAAGGCAGCGAGATTTAACCAAACCATCTTAAATTCAATGTCATCTCAAAAATGTTTCAAGCCATGAACGCGATTGGGACAAGTGTTCGAGAAATATTCAATGGGGCATTAATAACAATGTTAATGCCTCAAAATAGAAGACAGCGACAGAAGCTATGTTTGGGATTCAATTACGCGATGTTTTGTCGAATAAGCTTAACGCCTATAACAGTTTAAGTATTCATTTAGAGTTGCAACCAGTCAGAAAACAAATAAGTGATAATATAAAAAATAGGCATGATGCAAATCGAATGCCAGATCTAAGTAACTACGAGGTCGGTGATTTAGTTAAAATTTCTCGAATAATTTTGATAATGATTAGGAAAGTACCTGAGCTTCTGTCAAAGTTTATAGGTGCATATAAGCCTATAAAGTTCTACAGATGTCCCTAGTTTAACTAAGAATGGCAAACCGTATAAAACTTATTGCAGCTGATAGAATCCGACCATGGGTACACTTAAAAACTTTGGAAATGTATAGCTTCGATATCAGTAGCTCTGAAGTTGCTGGCAAAAGTAACTCTGAGTAAAACTAAGTTAAAATATTTCCTTGTTGTCTGTTTAATTACAAAATATTTTCTTTGTTTTTGTCCAAGCTCTGCGCTCTGTGCTTTGTCTTTGTTGTTGTTTGTACAAGCTCTAGTACGTAAAAATTTATTAGATTTATAGTAATTTATTAATTTTAAACATTGAATAAGTAATTGCAACTTATTTTAGTTTTAAATTTCATAATGGACATTAGGTATATTTTTTTTTATTTGACAAAAATGTGTGTGTTATCTTTAGTTTTATTTTGTATAAAACCTTTGACCGTATTTGTTTTGTGTGTATTTGTCTATGATTGTTAGATTTCCAAGTGTAAGATAGAGAGATAAGAACTCATCTAGTTAAATATGTTGTCAACAAAGACTATTTATAATACTCTATGGTTTTCAAGCTTTAAAATTTCATATCCTTTTTTATAATGCCTAGAAAAGTGTGTGTTTCGTTAGTATTTTCATTGTAATTGTAATTGTTAACATTTATGAATGTCATGATTTTCAAATAATTTTATTTCTGAGATTGTTGTGTGCCAGGAGGCTACACTGTGTCGGATGGCCGAATGTCATGATTTTCAAATAAAACTATAATCTGTTGTGATTTATCAAAAATAAACATAAAATATTAATAGGACTTGATGTGACCAAAGAGTTCATAAAAACTCTTTGGTCATGCTTTTGAATCAGTTGCCGCCAATAATAAAAAAAAGAAATAAAAATGTTATTCGATTTTTGAGGTTGAAAAAAACAAAAGCTTCTTCTCAAGAAACTATTCTTTGATTTATATAGATTTGATATTATTTTAAGCTTGATGAGGATAAATACCAAGTTGTACCTATTCTAAGTAACAGTACACCTTTATAAATACAAATATTGTTAATATTGGAAAATGAGTTTCTTTACAGCTAATTCACGTAATTTTATGACACATCGATGTAGTTGTAGTGCAGCTGCAGTTAAGTTTAAGTTCGAGTGACAAACGGTATTCTTGTAATCTTTGAATTGCGCGTAAGCTGCGCGTGAACTGCACGTCAGCTGAACGTCAACCAAACTCAACCAATCTACTTATGGTGTGGCCATATGAGAGAAAAAATAGTACTTACTAAATAATCGAAAAGAATCGATTACATTTCAATAAAAATTACGTTATTTTAATATTAAAATAATACCCTAGTTGCGATTTTAGTGCTTTATCTTACTATATAGACAAATTATAATTATTTAATTCACAATTTAACTCATATTTTACTAAAATTAGGCTGAATGATGCTTTGTCATTGCCCCATGATGACGAAACCAAACCTGTCAAAATAACAGACCCGCCAATGATGAGAAAATTCAAAAACAAGACAGTGTAAATCACAGGAAAACTCAAAAGATTTATACTTTAATAGACTGTAAGCATGATATGGTATATGGATATGGTATTATAATAAAATTATGTATAAGAATGTAACTAGATAAACGATGAAGTAGCAGTATAAATATATTAAATTTCATAGTTTTATGATAATATTGAGGGAATTACTAAGTATTAGAGAAACATTATGTATATTTCTAGGATCACACATTTATTTTATAACGGTCATTTTGCCAGGCGGGGCACACTTCACACAGGACAATTAGTCATATTCCATAGACTAGCCATAGGCAGAATACACACTTAACACCCCACCTCGATTAATAGTGCTTTTATTAACAAATCAAACACTGTTAATCGCTCACAAATATTCACAGTAAAACTTGAAATCAAATTAACATTCCGCTTACATTGTCAAAACAAAAAAATATATATTATGGTGACACTAATATTATCCAAGAAAAACAAAATCATGGTCACCTTATCAAACAATAATTATCATGAAACATTTTACAGGATAGAAACCATTTACCTACCTGCTTTCATGAATACTATCATAGACTTAACACCCTCACACATGGTGCTTGTCTACCTATGTTAAATAATACCTACCATAGTTTAATATTTACGATATAGGTACCGTAGTCACCTATTCTTTACAATAAATATTTAACCATTCACAAATTTGTCTAAATCTATCAACTGCTAATGTTTTTGTAAAAATATCGGCTAAATTCTTTTCTGTATTAACATATTCAATTCTTAGTTCCTTTTTGAATATCAAATCTTTTATAAAATGAAATTTTATGTCGATATGTTTGGTTCTCTTGTTATTCTCAAATGTTTTCGATATGTCAATAGCTCCTTTATTGTCCATGTAGAGAACACACTGCACATTTTTGTTTCTATTGAAACTCGTGCTTAGTCCCTTTATATTGATATTATCGCACGCACTTGTGGCTCCAGCGACATACTCCGCCTCTGCTGTCGACAACGCTACGCAGTTTTGTTTTCTTGAAAACCATGCTACAACATGCCCATTGTATAAAGTAACAGAACCGCTGATACTTTTTCGATCGACGTGATTACCTGCCCAATCAGAATCAGAGTAGGTTTCAATCACATTTTTCTTATTGTTCTTGATATAGGTCAATCCACTTGTTTTTGTTTCTTTTAAATATCGCAGCACTCGTTTTGCTTGCATCCAAAGATTTAAAGTTGGTTTATCTAGGTACTGACTCAGAAATGTTGTACTAAATGCTATATCCGGTCTTGATACCGTCGCTAAAAACATTAAACCTCCAATCAACTCTCTGTAAGGTACATCAACACTCTTACTATCAGTATTTGCTTGAAAACCTTTCGTCATAGGACACTTTGTTCCGTTTGCCTCAGTCATATTAAACTTTTCCAACATTTTATCTATTTGTCTTTCCTGAGTTATCTTTAGAGTATTTCCATTTCTCTGTATTTCCATTCCAAGAAACTTTTTAACTTCACCAAAATCTTTTGCATTAAATTCTTTCTTTAGCTCTTCCTTTACGTACTCTATCTCTTTTTTACATCCTGTTACCAAAATATCATCTACAAATACTATCATCCAACATGTGTCATTATAATACATGCAAAAATCGTATTTTGATCTGTTTAGTCCAATTCTGAGAATAAATTTATTTAATCTATCATTCCAGCATTTCGGACTCTCTTTTAATCCGTACAAGCTTCTATTCAGCTTTAGAACTTTACTTTTCTCTTTACATTTTACTCCTTTTGGTATCTTTAGATATACATCTGTTTCTAATATTCCATTTAGGAATGCTGTTGGGATGTCCAATTGATGGATTTCAAAATCATTTTGTACTGCATGTGATAAGAAAGTACGGACTGTGCTCATTCTTGCGACAGGGGAATAGTTCACAGTAAAAACATCATCTCTTTGTAGAAAACCTCTCGCAACCAGTCTCGCCTTTTTTAGGTTATTATCTTTCTTCACAAAAATCCATTTAGCATCTATTGCTTCTTTTCCATTTGGTAAATCAGTTATTGACCATGTTTTCATATCTTCTAATGCTTTCAGCTCTTTATCAATTGCTTCACTCCAGCCCAATTTAATAGCTTCATTATAACTTTTAGGAACATTTTCCATATCTGCGCTATAAGCATATTGTGTCTCATATTCTTGTAGTTCTTTTGGTTTAACTACTTTTCTTCCACTTCTTGTATATATTTCTTGTACTTTTTCTTTCACGTGTTCAGTTGCATCATCAAATTTATCATCATCGTCATCACTGTCTTGAGTATTTTCAGACATAGTAGGACGTTCTCTAACTCTTAGTCCTGATGTACTTGGTCTGTTTCCTTCTTCATCTATTTCTCTATAAACCACTGATCTTTCATTGTCTCTTTCTATTTCTCTAATTCTATCATATCTTACATTCGTTTCATCAAAATGTACATCTCTCGAGATTTTAATTTCATTCTTCTCTGGATCCCACAATCTGTATCCATTTGGACTATACCCAATAAATCTCATAGCTCTCGCTCTTTCATCAAATTTTGATTTCCTTGGTAATATAACCATCCATGCTTTCGATCCAAATACTTTCATATTTGATATATGATTTTTACCATAATACAACTCTGCTGGAGTTTTAAAGAAGATGGATCAAAATTGCCCCACGTCCTATAACAATGTGACATATCTCAAAAAAATGATAAAAATGTAAAAAAAAATATGGCATTCTTCCTAAGTTCATTTTTTTACACCGTCATAGGAAAAAAATGCTATGAAAATAGTTCAGGCGCTGGTATGAAAACATCGTTCGTATGAGTATTTATGGACCGATTTAAAAAAATCCTTTTTTGTTTGAAGGGTACCCCTAAGATAATCCCACTGCCATAAACTCAGTTCTCCGGTCTCCAGGATCTTGGAGAAATGAACGTAAAATCTCAAAAATAAGCTCATTTTTTTCAATTAAGGTAGTTTTTAGTACATTACATTTATTTTGTTCAATTAAACATCAACTGACGATTATCTCCTTATTCACCTGATTATGAAAACGAGTACAAAAGCTTGAGCTTGAATGTTTGAATACTATACTATACTTTTTGACGATCCGAATGGCGTAGTGGTAGTGACGCTGCCTTACGTTCTTAGGGTCCTGGGTTCAAATCCCGGTAGGAGCAAATGTTTGTGTGATGAGCATGGACATTTGTTTCCAAGTCAAGGATGTTTATATGTATAACAAGTATGTATTTACAAACAAAAAAGTATATATGTAGTATATCAACTATCTAGTGTCCACGATACAAGCTTTGCTTAGTATGGCACTAGGTGGCGCTGTGTGTTAATGTCCAGTGATATTGATTTATTTATATATTATAAAGAATTCAATAATTACTTTGAATACTATATAATAATAATTTATTGGGCAACTAAGACCCTTGTATAAGATACATTAAATATCATTTAACAACAATAACAAACTAATACATATTTCTAACCTTATACTATAACTATACACGCTGCTTTGTCGGCGTCGTGTTTCGTTGCGTGGTGTCGCGTAACCGTCCTCGGAAGCGACGATATACACCCTTCGGGCAAAAGCAGGTCCTCTTTTAAGCAGGTCTGTAGATGTTGGTTTAGAACTCGAACCACAAATAACCTAAAGTTGAAGTTGTGGCGCGATTCCAACCTTTCGACCCGCAGAATGAAGTTGGTCTTCACATTCAAGTACTACACGACTGTGATGCAGATGAAGTGATGCAGACGTGAAATGTACAGCAGTTTCGTAGGCACAGCAGCGCGCAGCAGCAAGTTGGGTCCACTCGGTGCGGTACCGCATAGGTTACGAGAACAGGGCCTCTTCTTCTTCCTTTCTACTTTAGTGAAGCCCTCCTCATCAACCTGGCTCGTTCTTGCCACGGAGCATCGGACAGCAGTCAGGTCAGGTTTTTCCTTTTCTGGTTTGTCTAGGCTGCGACGCATCAGATCAGCAAAAGTGAAACAACATTATTCACTTGCATTTCCTTAGCTTGCTTGCCGCGTCGCGTCGCTATCGTTATTCGTCTCTCTCATTTGTGTTATTGTAAGTGAAAAAACCTCTGTCGACCACTCCCTCACGTTACCACTGTCGTTTCTGTCTCATCATAATGCAATAAGTAAAAAATAACAACAAGAGAGTGAAAAACGAATAATGTGAAGTACAAAAATGAGCTTATTTTTGCGATTTTACTTTCATTTCTCCGGAATCCTGGAGACCAGGGGCCTGACTTTATGACCGTGGGACTACCTTGGGGGTACCCCTTCAAACAAAAAAATATTTTTTTAAATCGGTCCATAAATACTTATACGAAAGAATTTTTCATTCCAGCGCCTACACTATTTTTAAAGCAATTTTTCCATATGAAGGTGTAAAAAAATGAAGTTAGGGAGTATGCCATATTTTTTTATACATTTTTATCTTTTTTTTGAGATATGTCACTTTGTTATAGGACGTGGGGTAATTTTGTATGGATTGTGATCCGTCTTCTTTGATAGCTGCTGATGGACATCTATTTATTTGATACATTGCACATTTTACTGCCTCTCCTCATAACTCTCTAGGAAAGTTGGATTCCATCATTAATGCCCTTGCTTTATTATATACTGTCCGGTTCATCCTTTCTGATACTCCGTTCATCTGTGGACTGTATGGGTTTGTGTATTCCATTTTTATCCCATGATTTATTGCAAATTCGTTTATTATTCTATTCTTAAATTCTCCACCATTATCACATCTAATTCTCTTTACTCTGTTTTCTTTCTGTGTTTCCAAATATCTTACATAATCTATTAAGTTTTGTGTTGCTTCATGTTTATACTTTAACAGATATACGACTCCAAAATGAGTAAAATCGTCTATTATTACTTGGTAGTATCTTTCGTCATTTAGGCTTGGTATGTTTACAGGACCTGAAATATCAGTGTGTAAAAGTTCGCACACTTTTTCTGATCGTGGCATTTCAACTCTAAGAAACGGTAATCTACATGACTTTGCTTGTATGCACACATCGCATCTCTTATCACTATTCGGCAAATTTAAAGTGATCAACCCATTTCTATTCAAATGCCCTAGTCGTCGATGCCATAAATTGGTTTCGTTTCTTGTTATATAACATTCATTCTCAGTTTTAATTTTAAATTGTATTTTATATAATTTTCCATCTTTTTGTCCATATAATCTCATGTTGTTTTGTATAATCTTTACCACATTGCCTTGAAATATCACATTACAATTTCTTTCAACCAGTTTACTTACCGACAGTAAGTTCTGTGAGAGATTTGATACAATTAAGGCTTCAATACTTGAGCTTCTGGCTTTTCCATCCGTTTCTATAATTTCTCTCTCCTTGGCTTCCAAATATTCGCCATTCGCTACTTTTATTTTTACTGGTTTTGTCAGTGTAGTTATTTCAGTCATAAATTTTCTGTATTTTTCTTGTATCATATTATCCGAGGCTCCCGAGTCTACTATGAACTCAATTACGTTTGACTCTAACTCATTGCATTCGTTTGTTAAATTGGTTTCATCGTATGCAGTGAACATATACTTAGACATATTTGCATGTTCTCTCTCATCTCTTTTTCCTCTTCTATTAAAATTTCCCCTTATGTACCTACCTCTTTGGTGGTTACTTCTGCATTGATATGCTTTATGACCTCTTTTCTTACATTTATAACATACTACATTATTTTCAGTTGTAAAACTTGTTTCTGTGTTTGTATTGTTATTTTCATTTATACTTTTTTGTTTCATTTCAGCATCTAATAATCTTGCTTTTACAAAATCAATTGTTATTTCTTTCTCTGTTGACATAGTTTCCAACGACGTTATTACATTTTCGTAATCATCTGGTAGTGTTAATAATAAATGACACACTTTATCGGACTCAGACATTTTTTCGCCGATCTCAATTTCTGCTATTATATCATCGAACCTTAGATAGTGGTCTTGGAGTTTAGTGTCTTTTTGACATTTTAAATTTAGCAGTCTTTTCTTTAGTTGCAGTTTGTTAAAAACTGATTTTCTCTCAAAAATTGCTTCCAAGCACTTCATCATATCTAATGAATTTTCACATTTTTTTATATAAGCAATGTACTTATCTGATACACATTGTACGATGATCGATCTCGCCTTCACATCCAGTGTACTCTGTAGGGGATAGGGTGGCAAGATGGGGTACTTAAGCTTTAAAGGTCAATAATATAAAAATTACACAGTGAAACAATCATATTTATTTTTTAATTAACAACTAATTATTATTATTCCAATATTTGGTGTCATTAGGAACTTTTGGTAACACATTTAAGAGAAAAAAAATAATATAAATAAAAGGTGTTTTGCCTCGTCTTGCCCCATGGTGCTGGTAAGATCAACCGACCATGTACGGAACTAGGGGGGTTGCTGGAGGGATATCTTCAAAAATACTCGAACAAGAGATAAAAATATATAATTCGGTGTTAACTATACCAAAGGTGACACTTTCATTGATTTTACTCGTCATTCAAATTACTCACGTCTTATTCGTTCCGTAGCGTATATGTTAAGGTTTATTAAATCATGTAGGAAACAATATCCGAAAACTAAATTTTTGTCTCAAGATGAGTTACAAGATGCGCTCAATGTTATTATTATTAAAAGTCAGTCTGACTCATTCTCTGAGTATGAATTGCTTTTAAACAAAAAGAGATTACCTGTAAAGAGCGCCCTTCTAAAGTTCAATGTTTATTTAGATGATAAAAACATAATCCGGCTCGAAGGACCATGTACGGAACTAGTCGTCAGGGTCGCGGATGTAGGCTAGTAAAGGTGTATGTCGCAATTTTTATATGTTTTACGACCAAAGCCATCCATTTGGAGCTCGTTGGCGATTTAACAAGTAATAGTTATTTGCTAGCTTTATATCGATTTGTTGCTCGAAGAGGTAAACCCGTTGACATTTTTTCCGATAACGGTACCTCATTTGTCGGTGCGTACAACGACCTTTCAAACTTCTTAAAACAAAATAGTTTGTCCTTGGGTGAAAGTGCAGCAAACGATGGAATAAGGTTCCATTTTATCCCTGCGTACACCCCGCACTTCGGTGGCCTCTGGGAGGCGGGTGTCAAGTCAACAAAGTACCACCTTCGAAGAGTGTTGGGAAATTGTAATTTGACTTTTGAGGAGCTGTACACCGCACTAACTAAAATTGAAGCCATATTGAACTCTCGTCCACTGACGCCGTTGTCTTCAGATCCAGCTGATTATACACCGCTTACACCGGGTCACTTTCTCGTTGGGCGGCCTCTTACTTCCTTGCCGCAAGCTGACTATCAAGATCGCTCTGCTAACCATCTGTCTCGCTTCCAACGGATAGAACAACTCCGCCAACATTTTTGGAGCAGATGGAGCAAGGAGTATGTAGCAGAATTACAGCTGCGGACCAAATGGCGCTCCTGCAAGGATGGGTTAAAGCTGAACTCCTTAGTCGTGATTAAAGAGGATAATCTTCCTCCGTTGAAGTGGAGACTTGGCAGAATTGTGGCTGTTCACCCAGGAACAGATGGCATCGCTCGTGTAGCTGACATCCAGACGTCCACTGGCGTCATACGGAGGGCGTTTAACCGAATCTGTCCACTACCTGTGACTTCGGAATCTGGTTGAAAACGTTGCTTTCAACGCCCGGGGGCATGTTCGAGCGCCTGATAGATTCGCCATAGCAGCAACTTGCGCTTGTCACTTTAACTTAATTCTAGTAATTTTATGTATGCATCGTCATTGTCACTTGCTGTACTTAACTGGTGAAGTTAACACCGAATTATATATTTTTATCTCTTGTTCGAGTATTTTTGAAGATATCCCTCCAGCAACCCCCCTAGTTCCGTACAGGGTACCCCCCTGAGGTAAGATGGGGTGATAAGAATAATCACAGAGAAAGATGATTATTTGAGTTGGCAGTACTCGCAGATATGGGTGGCTTCGTCATCATCGTCATCAATTCCTGTGCAGCTATTATGAGCCCATTTTCCACATAATGAGCATGATATCCACCCTTCAATGGATAAGGAATGCACTTCCTCACAATACATTCATGGTGTGTCCTCCTCTTCTTCACTTTCATCTTCAGATGATGAGAGTCTTCGTCGCTTTGCTGTTTTCTTAGATTTTTTATTTTCAGCTTTTGTAGTAGTTTTCTTCTGAAGATGGGGTACCCGTTACCCCATCTTACCTGCAGAGTGATTAAAAAAAAAAAAAATGAAAAAAAAAAACCGCCAATAATCTTAAGAAAACACAATGCGTACCTTATTATAGGTAAGTTTAAGCGTCAATCACAGCAACACCTCACCAGCTAACGTGATTTAACAAACCTCAGTCACGTGTCAAACCAGGAGAAAATATGTTAAACAATTTGCAGTAAAACAGTTTTTTTTTTGTTTTTTCGACACTGCGTACTTGTGAACCACGAGCCACCGGGCGACTGACAAGCAACATGGCGGCGCGTCGAACGATGAATGGACGAGCGTGATTGGTCAATTTGAACTGTGAATTTCGCTGGGTACCCCGTCTTACCCGCTACCCCGTCTTACCTCCTTCTCCCCTACTTCCGATGATTTTATAGCTTCTACGACACCTTTTTCTTCTAATAATAAATTCAGTCGAAATTTCCATGTTTGAAAATTCACTCCCTCTTTCAGAAATGGCGTAGCCTCGTATTTTCTCATGTCCATTTTTCCTTTTCTTTTGTTTTCTTTGACAGTTCAAAATTTTCTTCGTATTTTTCAATTTCAATTTATTTTTCCATATTTCATATTATAAATTATCACAAATGAAGCCCATAACCTTTTATGATAATATTGAGGGAATTACTAAGTATTAGAGAAACATTATGTATATTTCTAGGATCACACATTTATTTTATAACGGTCATTTTGCCAGGCGGGGCACACTTCACACAGGACAATTAGTCATATTCCATAGACTAGCCACAGGCAGAATACACACTTAACACATAGTGTTTCATCCTGATTCCTCAATAGATATGACTTCACGCAAAAGAGTTTCCCTGCGGCAAATGGAACTGCTGGTGGAATATCTAGAGGGTCACAGGGGCCTTGCCCGTGGCAGACTTCGATCAAGGGAGGGGAGTGCCCTCACATCGCGCCTTTGGGCAGAGTGCGCAAATATATTAAATGCCAAGGGAGACGGTGATCAAAGAACTCTCAAAGAGTGGAGTAAGGTCTGTTAGATTCTATCAATATTGTACCTACGTGTATTGGTACATTCTACTTGGGTAAATAACCAGTTTTGTAATATTTTTAGTGGTATACTGACTATAAGTGCCGCTTACTCAACCGCATCAAGCAGATTCGGCATAACCAAAGGGGTACAGGTGGAGGGCCATGCGTAGTACTTCAATATCCCCTTTGGATGAGAGAATCGCCGCTCTGCTTGATGCAGGCACGGAAGCTGTAGGGAGGAGTGGCACGCCCCAAAATGTGGTGCAAATCAATCCCTTGTCGGTGAGTTATAGAACACCTTTCTTGTCCATACTATATTCATGCTTTGCAGTCATAGTGAATGATTTTTTCTTTTTGCTTTGCTAGCCTGCACCCCACGCAGTTTCTCCGTTGCCTGCTCTGCCCGATAATTTACCAGTTCCAATTCCCTCATTTGCTGAATTACTGTCAGACGGTATAGAACCTGCACCTATACCCAACAATAGTATATTATGTGAGTTTCAATTTATGTCAAGCACTATTAACATTTTATAATAGCTGTGCTATTACTAACCAGTTAATATTCATGTTATTTATTTTTTCAGAGATGAAGATAATATTATTGTTGATGGTACACCCGCTATGACACAGACATCACGCATGTTACTGAAAGGTGTAACGGGTCTTTTAAGCCTGTTACATGAAAGCGGATTTATTTCTTTAAAATTATTTTTTTTGTGTAGTGGTCACACTGATTTTTCTTAGCTGTGGAGTTTGTCTTTGACAACTGTCACTTTCCGACTGAGAGTTTTGGAAGAATGGCGGTGATCTAGATCGCTCGATAATAAATCCGTATAATCGGGTTACAGGACACCGGAAATTATTCCGAAATGTGTTAGCTGCCGGTAGTCTTCCATGATTCCCCCTAGGATTCCGTTTTATTTCAATGGTAAGCGAGTTCTTCGTATTTTCCAATACAAATTCAAAATTGTGTTTGCGTGGTGTCCGACGCTCATCGATGCAAATATTACATTGTTTCAGGAATCATACCCTTAATAGATAATCTGGATGTCCTGCATGAGGAGGACAATCATTTGAATTTTGAAGGAAACAGTAAGTGGTATATTTGATAGATTTTCTCGGAAGGCGTGCGACGCCATATTTTTGGTAATAGCGTCACCTAACAAAATTGTTCGTATTTGCAGCCCAATGAGGTGTTTCCTTTACCTTCTACAAATTAAAACTTTGGACGCGCGGCTCCTACCAACTCACCTGGGACGCACGCCTGAGTGGAGGACCCATGAGATGAGCATCGTGTGTGGTGGGCTGGTTATTCTGGCCTTGGTATAATTTTAACTGTATTATTCAAAAAGTGCAATAATGATCTGACCCTCTTTCTTAGTTTTAAATACTCTTTTCTTTAGGAAGGAATCTTCAATTGTTTTAGTTTTAAGCCCAGCAGCCTACGGGCAAATAAAGTTAGATTTTTCTTATAACTTTGTTCGACTTTTATTGATGCCCCCCGCTAGCAGATTAAAGGTTTTTAATGCCTGCTGCCTGAACAATCCGTAAGCATGGTGTGTGCTCTGGCGCCCGAGGTTCATTTTTAAACTTATTTTTTTGAGCACACACACACTATTCATATTTTATTTTAACCCAGTAGCTTCACAACACAGGGAAAACATCTAGCATCAATATCAATATATATTTTTCTATTTTTTATTATTACAAAGGTAATTATAGAAATTTGTCACATTAGGAAATAAATAACAGTCTGATATCCATAATATAATATTTTTATTTTATTTCAGTGCGCAAGAGGCTTCTGCAGCTAGACAGTGTCGACACCAATGCATCTCTCTACTGTATTGCGGGCCGAGACTTGCAGCTTATAGTAATGCTCTTCAGGGGAGCCTGGTATTGCGTTCAACACTGGGGTCATCATAATCTTCCTCAATGCATAACCGCTGTCACCTGGAAGAATAATTATTAAAATAAAAATATAATTCAAAATATTTAATGTAAGCATAATTAAATGAATGATTATACTTTTTTAGTATGTATTAATAAGGAAGGACATTCACCAAGCAAATATATTTAATCTTCAGCATATTTTTGGTTGAGATAGGCCTGTAATGGGTGATCACGCCATACTGACGAATCATGGGTTGCCCCAGGTTTACTGGGGTCAACACATAAAATGTTGAGATCTGCATCACATATCTAAAACAATAATTTTCAAATGTAGATACAGGTTTTTTTATGACATAATATTAATAGCTACCTAAGTATTGCTTGTTTTTTAAAGTAGATTCATTTTGATTACATACAATCATCACATTCAGGGAATGATATCCTTTTCTATTAAAATAGCGTTCTTCATGTTGGTTGGGTCTTATAATGGCAACATGGGTGCCATCAATACAGCCAATTACCCCTGGCAACTTGAACTTTCTATAAAAACTGAAATAAAAAACAGATATTTTGTTAATAGATAAAAATAAATTAAACTAACAATAACTCTAAAAGTAAGATTCCATAAATATTTATTTTACCATCTTTTTACTTCATCACGGGCTTCCCTTGTCATGGGAAACTTAACATAGTCGGTAAATAAGTTTCTCATGTTCAGGGCTTTTGTGACTTGCCGGATCGCTCTCGACACAGTGGGCTGTGATACTCCATGGCACCTGCTTTGGCCAACCAGAGTCTGATATGATCCAGTTGCCAAGAAAGCTAGTGTTATGAGAACCTGAAAGTCACCTAATTTTTAGACTACCTATTGTAAAATAGGTATAATGTATTTTGCATTATTTAATTCCAATACTAATTGTACCTCACGGTTTCATAGCGTAATGTTAAATGGCCTATAACCTTCAAGTAACTTTGAATTGACTACTTATTAGTTCTAGTGATTAGCCCGTTCAAACTAACAAACTCTTCAGCTTGATTAAATTACAATAGATTACAATAGTAGTATGGTTCGACTAACCTTTGCCTGTACACTCAAACCATCTTTCCTTCTCTCCTTCGGAATATATGTTGATAATTTCGCTATCAATTGTCGAGTCAAGCTTTTGCTCAGACGATAGGTTTTCTGGAATTCTCGATCAGAAATATGGAATGGATCCACAGAAAACCTGTGTCTTCTCAAAGCTTGACGACGTTCGACTTCATCAACTTCGGCAGCGAGGGATAAAATTCTCAATCCAAGTTGGAAACTCATTATTCACTAAAAAGGTAAAAAACATTTAGGATTTCATTGAAAATGACTTGTGGTTAATTGTCTAAATACATTAATCAATTTAAAACACTTACATCTTCAAAAAATACAATTTGATGCCAACAAAAGTAAATAAAGAGGAACTTATGTTGTGCGTAAACAAAACTGCACGTTGATCGAATTTAAACTTCTAAGCTGTCATTTTGACACGTCAAATGAATAGTAGAATACCGATCATGTTTCGTTCCAAAGTACGCACCAAAGACGCGCAACAGTAGAATACCGTTATTGCGCTCGCGTGACGCGAACTTGACGCGAGCGTGTCTGACAGCAGTAGAAAATACGAAAAGCGTTGTTTTGATCGAAACTTAACTGCAGCTGCACTGCAACCGCACGTCTTTAGTTACGTGAATTAGCCTACTGGACTCAATGGAGTATGATTGTCATCGAAGGTCTGACGATGAAGACAGTGGGCAATTGTAAGAGGTCCGCAAGAGTTTACAGCATCTATATCGTGTTTAGGCTTGATGATCATCCAGTGTCTAAGAATGAAAACGTAAAGCTATAGAGGGTGACAAACATAAGAAGCATAAAATATTTTAGCTATTAATGCAAATATTTCCGAGAAAGTAAATTGTTAGCTACTTGAAACTATTCTAATATTATAAAGCTGAAGAGTTTGTTTTTTTTTTGTTGAACGCGCTAATTTCAGGAACTACTCGTGGTCTCCAGGAAATCATCAAATGACTTCTCCCACTCTGGGCGGAGCGGCAGGGAGTGTCAGACTTTTACTGACTAAAACCCATCCATGTTCCTTCCTCGCCCTTTATGTTCCGGGGCCGCAGTATCTCTTTCGAACAGGCTGACATCAAACATCGCGCAAGTGACCTCTGGTGTGCCTCAAGGGTCCATACTTGGTCCGCTTATGTTTATCTTATATACAACATTATTTTTTGTTTACACTAAACCCGAAAAGGGGTCATTGTACTCATCATTTTGAACAACTTTTTCTATGGGACGAACCTTGAAATCGCGAAAAAAAAATCAACTGTTCCCTACATTTATGTTCGCATAACTCGTCAAACATTTAATTTTTTTTTGCGATTTCAAGGTTCGTCCCATAGAAAAAGTTGTTCAAAATGACCCCTTTTCGGGTTTAGTGTAAACAAAAAATAATGTTGTATAAATGACATCAGCCAATATTTTCTTAATACTAAGTTTTTATTATATGCCGACGACCTCAAGGTATATAGAGCCATACGACAACAAAATGATTGCCTTCTGCTACAGCAAGATTTGGACAGACTATCCTGTTATTGTCAGGAAAATAAGTTGCAACTAAGTGTACCCAAATGCAACTTCTTAAAGTTCACAAAAAATAAAACCAAAATAAACTATACATACACGTTATGCAATGCCCCCCTACTTCACATATTACTGTAACCTCCTGACATGTTTACGTGTACTAATTTAAGAAAAATGTCCTTGATTCCAAAGAAAAATGTCCAGTCGAAACGATGGAAATCCATGATTGTGTCTTCGAATTGTTACCCCATGCTACATATTCTCAAGATCTACCTGGCTCCTGACTTTCATCTACTCCCAAAGCTTACAAACCACTAAAAAGGTCATTTTTTTTTTACAAATGTGGTGGTCACGTCTGCGGTCGACGCATATTTTGAAGCTAGTATAGAAGCCCTCCCGGGCTGATGGATAAAGTGTTTAGAACTTGAGGGAGAATAGTTGTAAACCAATAATATATCTATCTTTTCATTTATTTCCCGGTAAGTATAAGTGGACATTTGTTATTGCAGTTCTCGGCTCAGTAACATTTCTCCACTGGTATAAAAATGTACTATACTAAAATTATCATAATGAGCTTAAAACATAACTTTCCTACAACAACACTGTTTTGTCAAACGTCATGGTAGGGATCAGATCAGTTAGTTTCGGCACCAAACTTCGCAAAATACAATAAATTTTTCAACAACATTTAATTTACTGTTTTGATTGCGCTACGATTGTATTTCAATTCGGTGTACAAAATAATAATAATTATGATATTTTCGGTTTAGTAAAACTCATTTATTTTTCGAACAAGCAACACTATTAAAGACAAGATTCAGAAGTGAGCAGCAGAACGGAAAGGTTGCTCAAAATAGTTATTTATTTATTTATTTAAAGGCTTTGGAAGATTTACACCTAAATACAATAGTGATAAGTAACAGAATGATAATCTGACAGCCAATTACAAGTCTTCACGTCTAGAGCTTGTCTGGTATAAACATTACTGTGGAACAAAATATACACACTGCCAAATAATGCCAAAAAATAAAGAAGAATAAAAACATGCAAATACATAGATCATCACCCAATATATGAAAAATAAAACCGACTTCAAAAAAAAAAACAAAAAAGTGAAAAATAACTTTAGCTTATGAAGTCGGTGACCTTTGTTTCATTGCTTTAGTTTTTTTGTCACCGACTTCAGAAGCTAAAGTTATTTTTCACTTTTTTGTTTTTTTTTTTGAAGTCGGTTTTATTTTTTGCAAAAAAGTTTTTATTTTTCACTTTTTAGTGGTTCACATGTGCTTGACATACATGAAAAGTGCATACCGTTACAATTACAACAAGCCCAAACACGACTAGGGTACATTGTTTCATTATGGAGTTCCGTGACTCTTGGCTTCATCATCAGATCTGATGGTAGAATGGTTCTTATCAAACGCAAATGCTTCACTTGTTGTAGAAAATACCAAAATCGCAACACGTTTTCATATAAAATTTGAAGAGTTCCCTCGATTTCGCCAAGATTCCATCATCAGATCCCGACTTGGTGGCTATGGGACCATTTGGGAAGAATATCCTTTCCAACAAAAAAAAAAAATTCCAAATCGGTTGGCAAGCGACGGAGTTATGCCCGTTAACAAGCCCAAACACGACTAGGGTACATTGTTTCATTATGGAGTTCCGTGACTCTTGGCTTCATCATCAGATCTGATGGTAGAATGGTTCTTATCAAACGCAAATGCTTCACTTGTTGTAGAAAATACCAAAATCGCAACACGTTTTCATATAAAATTTGAAGAGTTAACATACCTAACTGTCGAAATATGGGTATACTGTACACATCTGCGTACCCCCTCAGAGCATACAGGCGTGATGTTATGTTACGATGTTGTGTAAACAATAAACATCCAAGCAATTGCAGCAATCACGACAGATTTGCTGTCTATTATTGAAGAGTTCCGTTCCATATCTCCGAAGTTCGTGATCAGATCATGACAATATTTCTATGGGACCAACTTGGAAGTATACCCTTTCAAACAAAAAAAGAATTTTTCAAATCGGTTCAGGCGTCTTCGAGTAATCGGTGAACATACATAAAAAAAAAAATACATACAGTCGAATAGAGAACCTCCTCCTTTTTGGAAGTCGGTTAAAAAATAATAATAATAATTTGCTACAGGCTATTTTATATCATAGGACCAAGATGTTAAAATACAATTAAGAAAAAATAAAATAGAGTAATAATAAAAATAATGTCTTAAGAAATGTATGCTTTAAAGAAATCCATTGTTAAGCACCTTTTTGCCGACATCACACTTATTTCAGAAATATCAAAGTCGAACTGTTTAATAATAATAATAATAAACTATAATACTTACTACTGATGACCGCAGGAAAGAATGGCAGGGCAAGGAGCTTCACGGGCGCTTTTATCGGGCTCTTCATGGGCCCGATGTAGATTTTCTAGCGTCCGTGTCCTGGTTACGTTCCGGGGACCTCTTCGGAGAAACCGAAGGTTTTGTCTGTGCAATTATGGATGAAGTTATGATGACGAATAACTACCGGAGATTTATTGTGAAGGACGGTACGGTTGACATATGTCGGGCATGCCACCGTCCAGGCGAATCAATCCGTCACATTATCTCCGGATGTTCTCGTCTAGCTAACGGAGAGTACTTGCATAGACACAACCTTGTAGCCAGGATTATCCATCAGCAACTTGCTCTAAAATACAATCTTGTGGAATCGGAAGTGCCCTACTATAGGTATGTGCCCGACCCAGTTCTCGTTAATGGCAGTATCACACTGTACTGGGATCAATCCATCATCACTGACAGAACTGTTATAGCTAATAGACCTGATATAGTGGTGATGGATCGATCAGAGCGGCGCGCAATGATTGTTGACATAACGGTCCCGCATGATGACAACCTCGTGAAAGCCGAGAAAGATAAACAAATCAAGTATCTTGACTTGGCTCGCGAGGTTGTCGACATGTGGGAAGTGGACTCAGCAATCATTGTGCCGATAGTCGTGTCAGCGCATGGCTTAATTGCCAAGAGCCTCGACCAACACCTGAGGATGCTCTCGTTAGGCAGCTGGATCAAGGGCTTGATTCAGAAAGCGGTACTCCTGGACACGGCCCGTCTTGTTAGGAGGTTCCTCTCTCTGGAGCCCTGACCGCCGGTAGCTTGGACCCTGTTCCCGATACCGGTGGGCTACAATTTTTTATATTTTTAAATGTTTTTTATATATTTTTTATATCAATATTTAAAAATGTAAAAAATTTGTTGAAAAATTGAATAAAGGGAATAATAATAATAATATATGTTTATTTTCTCATCACAAACGTTACATTGAACATGAATTATATAATCTAAGAACACAGGGTAAACATTTGTGAGAGACTGGTGCCCGAAATAGGTATACAATACCTGTGTTACGGGTCACCAGCTGTTTGCACACTATTTGTTCTAATAGTATCATTCTTAAACAGTCATTTTTAAATTCAAATACTACCTACCTAGTTGTCAAATTACAATTAAAATCTGATCTCAATTTACTCTAACTTTTCATTCTCCGACTATTAATAATAATAACAAACACAATAGTGTCGATTCTGTTGTGCACAAACTAACCTTAATTTAGGCTATTACTATCTTTTTCTCACTAATAAAACGAAAAAGAGACGGACGTAGTTTAGAGCTGTCAAATTTAATTCGAACTAATATTTCCATACAAATGAAGGGTGCACGTAAAAACATGTCGATTAAAAACACGGTGAAGTGCAAGGCATAAACTAGTTTGACATCTCTAACTTAGTGCATAGCTATAACCGTCCTATTCTCGCATTGCCTTTTAGTAAAAGATAGCAATAGTCTAAATTAAGTTTAGTTTGAGCACAACAGAATCGACACCAAAATGTCTTTTTATGGACAAAATGTTCATGCAATTATTTGAGAATGCCCCACTTGACATAATCATTGACGACTCCGTTCAGTCTCTCCACGTAAAGTGTACTGGGCTTCTCAACGCTAAATGAGTCCATATCGAGAGACTCGTTGACTTCGGGCGCATCCTGGCTGTCAATTGTGACCATGGGTAACAACATCACTGCCATAACGAGCCCAAACGGCAGTTTCTGGAAAAGTAATTAATTACAAAGATTAGTTTACTTTTAGGGTTCCATACGCCTGATAAGGAACCCTGAAAGTTTCGTCAAGTCCGTCTGTCCCTTCGCCGAGTTTTTGCTAAGAGAAGAGTTTTAGTACTAGAAAGCTGTAATTTTACTATAACAGATCAATAAAAAGAGTAACTGAAGGGTGTAAAAAACCGCTTAGCGAAGCCGAAAAGCACTTGCAAAGTCATTGCGATCCTTTTTTTCTACATCATACCTTCTAGTTACAGAGATATTGGGAGCCAAAGGTTCAACTTTTTGATAGGATTCTTTTTATATACAAGTTTTATTGTAAGATTTTTACTTTTAACACCTTACGACCCTCGTACTATTCAATCCATCATAGACACTTACTGTGCGGATGCACAGTAAGTGTGTATTGAATTCAACGACAAAACATTTTTCATCCCAAAAAAAAAGTCGGTTCCCAGCAATAAATTTTGCGTAAAGTAACTTAGTTTGATGTACGAAATGCTTGCTTGACGGCTTCGTGATGAGGTTGTTTACACCTTGTTTTAATTTTGCCAACAAAACGGTTAAAAAAATTATGGTAAATATTTTTATAGGGAGTTACATGTGAAATGGGGATGAATGTTTTTCGTCGTATAGGTCTTCTAAAATGACTTAGGGGTTGCTAAAACAATTTTTTCCTTTGACGACCCGAATGGCGCAGCGGCAGTGAAGCTGCCTTACGTTCTTAGGGTCCTGGGTTCGAATCCCGGTAGAAGCAATATTTGTGTGATGGACATTTGTTTCCTAGTCATGGATGTTTATACATATGTCACCGTAAAATTGTCAAATACGTTATATTACAATACATCGTGTTTCTCTCTAGCGATATTGTAAACTCTCGAAATATTGTCAACTGAACATACGGAAGTATCTCTGCCCCCATAATCGGGCACCCCTTTAAAAAAAAGAGAGTAAAAAGTGTTTATACTCCCCTAACCTAACGGGATTAAATAGCAGATCGTTACCTCCTTCATTTCATAGTCGAAGTCTTCCCTGGAGAACGTCACCTCAGGGTCGAGGTTAAGCCTCTTCATGGCAGCACTGAGCTGCGTGTAGTAGTGGTCGATCAGTTTCTCGTAGTACTTAGCGCGGAACTCCTCGTCGGAGCCAGTGAAGATGAAGTACAGCAGGTCGCACACCGGGCTGCCGATATGTAGACCTTGTAAGTCCACGATCTTGATGTCCACCTTGCCATTCTGGAATAATAGAAACATACGCTAAATTTGACAATTATTGCAAGCCACAAAATCAAAAACTTGTCATTTAAAGAAAGAACAGGCTGTGAATTGGAGGTATTTGCTTATGTTGTGGTGTTTTGTGTAATAAACTTACCTCTCGCACTCTGTGTAGCAAGTTATCTCCTCTGAAGTCTGCATGTATTATGACATTACTGCGGATGGGGGAGTACATCTTCATTGGATTCTTCATGGGTTCCAAAAACTTCCGTAAAGCTTCTCTATACTCGGGCTTGACAGTTTTCAACGCAAGGATTTTCATTCTCTGCAGCACATCATACATACCTCCAAACTCTTCCCATTCGATTTTTAAATCTGGCAAAAGCTTCTCGAATTCTTCTGGGTAGTGTTTACTAAACGCAAAGGACAGCGCGTGCATCTTCGCCAAGTCTGCAACTGCTGAAGAACCGTACTCCCAATTAAAAGATTGGAATCTGTTGTGAGGACCGTACCCATGCGCCAATAAGTTCTCAAGAACCAATGTCTCCTGGTAGGTGGTGGGATCGAAGCCGTAGAGCTTGGTGAAGTGTAGTCTGTGCTCCTCAGGCACACCATTTTCTTCTTCCAATGACGCGTAGATTTTCGCCCATTTTGTGTAAGCAAATTGTTCACCTTTGTAAGCATCTATAGGCACTGCACTGCGAAATGATTCTCCCATTGTTGCGACTTTTGCAAATAAATGAAGGTCTTCTTTTTTTTCTTCTCTTATGATCACTGTAAATAGTTTCGACGTGTAGTTAGCTCCTCCGCTTGAAAGTTCATTTATAATTATTTCAGGTTTTTCATATTTTTGTTCTTTAGCAATTTTGATTAATAATGTCCGCATCAATTCGTGCTTGTGCTCCATGGTCACGACTTTCAAACAGGCAAAGTGTACTAAACAGCGTATTTTAGTTTATTTATATAATTATTTTATCAAAGATAAAATAAACTTGATAAGCGTTATTTTGATGATTAACAATGACAAGCATTGCTCGGTTCACTACTGTTAAAATATTTATTATGAAATCTACAGGGTGTAAACCACCTCATCACAAAGCCGTTTACTAAGCATTCTGTACATCAAACTAAGTAACTTTACGCAAAAAATTATTGCTAGGAAACAACTTTTTGTTTTGAGGTTATAAATCATGTTTTGTGGTTAAACTCAAATGTACGTACTGAAAACATTGTCCTGATGGATGGATTGAATAGTACGGGGGTCGTGAAGTTAAAACTTTACAAAAAAAACTTGTATTTAAAAAAAACTTGTCAAAAAAGTTGTAACTTTGACCCCCCATATCTCCGTAGCTAGAAGGTTCCCACGTATGGTGAAGAACAAAAAAATCATCGCAGTGATGGGGAGAACAAATGCCTTTCGGCTTCGTGAAGAGGTGTTTTACACCATACATGCATATGCATTTGTGTAGATAAACATATTTTCCATTTAATTTAAGGTGACATTTGACTAGAGACGTTTTATCATTTACGAGTATTTAACCCCTAAGTGAGTTAAATAGGAGTTGTCCGTTTTAAAATTAGGATCTTCATGTCTATAAGCTGACAATTAAAAAATATTGGCTGACAATTAAATTTATACTTGAGTCAGCGTTTTACATTATTCTACTACCCCTTCTTTCTTTTCGTATGGGAATCATCAAATGACTTCTCCCACTATGGGCAGAGCGGCAAAGAGTGTCAGACTTTTACTGACTAAAACCCATCCATGTTCTTTCCCCGCCCTTTATGTTTTGGGGCCACAATATCTCTTTCGAACAGTCCCATGCAGCTGGCACTTGCAGACCCTTTCCTTTCTGTAGACATATCTTTGAGGCGCGCGTGAAACACGAACGCGCTGTCGACACGGCCTGTGGTCATAAGACGGACGGACGGCGAGCTAACCCATAACTCATCGTCCATAGGCTCGCGTCTACCATGGTCGAGTCCTACCACCTGGCCCAGAACGCCCGGTACGTCTCCCGCAGCCGCTGGGATGAGAGGTTCTCTCCCTCTCGCGTTCCACCACCTTCTTTGCGAGCATGACTGCTTCGCAGAAGGCTTCCCATTCTGTCTCGGTTCGGACCATGGATTGAGCCAGGGCCGCACGCGAGAGGACGCCGCCTTGAGGACATAGCGGTGCCCTGCCTACGCGGGGCAAACCTCCACCGTGCGCTCCACCGTGGCCACCGATCGATCCTCACAATGGAAATACCCGAGCGTTTCCTCCAGCTCGATTCGATGCAGGAACCTCCCAAACAGCCGTGTCTGGTTAGGACCTGCGTGAGGTGGAAGGTGAGGACGCCGTGGCGCCTGTCAAGCTACAATTTTTTTTTTTTTCGGCTGCCATCATTTGGGGCGCGTCCGTTCAGGTAATGGTCGGCTCGCCACCTCATTTATGGCATATGGCAATAGCAAATAAATCAAATCGGGGTGTGTAATATATACTATAATAACAGAAAGTATATTTTCACTTGAAATAACGTTCACATAATACAATTTTCATGTGCTATAAAACCAGATAACCTAATTTCATGTGATTTAATGTAACATGTCATATACAGTTCTTTTACTCAAATAACATTTAGTATAACGTTAATTAAAAATAATCCACAATTTGTATAATGCTTTTTTAATATAACGTTTAATTGACCTAACATTTATTTGACCTAATTTTCAAATTTATTCATTTTCAGGCAAAATTTTGTAATGAACAAGTAATGCGCGCTAATGGTCACTGTTCTAACCTAACCTAACCCAGATGATTCACCAGCAATAGAGAGGATCTTACATGATTGCACGCTATTATAATTATGTTATTCCCAATTTCCCACCGTCAAGCTGTTTTCGTCAGCTTTCTTTATTTTTATTTTGGAAAATGGACTTTGTCGCACGAAACAGTAGTCTGTGAGCTAATCTGCGGACAGACAGACAGACAAACTTTAAGAAGAAAGAAACTATAAGAGTTCCGTATCTGTTGGTATTTCCTAATTAATTTCACAGTTGATAACAGAAATTGATAGTCACCGTTATTCAACAAAACTATTTTATTAATCACTTATCTTATCTTCGACAGAATTATAAAAAGAAATAACTGTTAACATCAGTTTTGGTTTGAGAGTGTGACAGTTATAAGCATGGAGCAGAAAGAAGAATTGCTGCGGCAATTATTGAACAAAATCGCTACAGAACATAAATATGAAGATTATGAATTAATCATAAATGAAATTTCAAGCGGAGGAGCGAACTACTCGTCGAAACTATTTACAGTGATCATAAGAGAAGAAAATAAAGAAGAACTTCATTTATTCGCAAAAGTCGCTGCAGCAGGAGAAGCAATGCGCAGCGAGATGCCTATGGATATTTACGACACTGAACTGTTCGCTTATACGAAACTGGTAAAAATTTACGAGTCTTTAGAGGAAGAAAACGGAGTGCCCGAGGAGCAAAGACTGTACTTCACTAAGTGTTACGGTTTCGATGCTAGCAGAAACCAGGAAATATTGATCCTTGAGAACTTATTGGCGGTTGGATATGGCCCTCACGACAGATTCCAATCTTATGATTGGGAGTACGCTTCATCAGCAGTTGCAGATTTAGCGAAGCTGCACGCACTTTCCTTCGCATTTAGTAAAAAGAGCCCAGAGGAATTTGAGAAGACTCTGACTATTTTGAAAATGGATCCGAACGGACCTAAGAATATGGTCGAAATGTTGAAGAAAATGCTAATCGTTGCGTTGAACAATGTCAAACCTGAGTACAGAGAGACATTAGAAAAGTTTATGGAGGATAAGACGTGGTATCCATTTACAATTACTGGCGCTATTGGCAGGCCTGCCATAACACATGGAGACTATAGAGGAAGCAACTTATGTCACAGAGTGCGAGAGGTTTGTTTTTGTTCTTAATTTTGCATGTTTGGTCCACACGAGGTTAACACATATAAAGAGGAAGGTTTTAGTATATAATTTTACGCGGGCGAAGCCGCGGGCATCAGCATAGTTTTTTCTGTCTCTTTAAAGTGCAAACAAACTGTACGGAACAGTAGTAGTAGTATCACAGGATGACGAGGAAACTACAAATTTTGGTCTTGCTTTCATTTATTTTAAGGGGTTGGAGCTAAACTCAACGTTTTTTTGTTGCACCAGGATGGCAAGGTGGACATCAAAATCTTGGATCTTCAAACTCTTGTCGGAGGCAGCCCGGTGTGCGACCTGTTGTACTTCATCTTCACTGGCTCCGACGAGGAGTTCCGCGCTAAGTACTACGAGAAACTTCTCGACCACTACTACACGCAGCTCAGTGCTGCCATGAAGAGGCTGAACCTCGACCCTGAGGAGACGTTCTCCAGGGAAGACTTCGACTATGAAATGACGGAGGTAACTTCAATTTTTTTTCGTATGATTTGTTCTTAATATTCGATTACTGTGCGCAGTGTAACCAGTTACAATACTCTGCAAGATTTAGTTTTGAATCTTTTAATTAGATTAATCTAAATAGTTCGTCGATTGTCCTACCCATAGAATACCGTCAGGTTTGTAAATACGGTGAAACTAACTTCCTCTAATAATATTTTTTCCAGAAAATGCCGTATGGGCTCATGGTAGCCGTGTTCGTTCTACCTTTAGTGACAGTTGACAGCGAGGACGCGCCTGAAGTCAACGAGTCTTCGGACTTCTCTAATTTCGTCTTTGACAAGACCAGTAACCGCTACGCTGAGAGACTGAATGGAATCGTCAACGACTTTGTCAAGTGGGGCATCCTGAAATTATAAAAAGAAAGACTTAAGATAGACACTTAAGTCTTTCTTGCTTCTCACTTGAGTTTATGACTTGGAACAATAAAATTTTTGTCATAAAAAGGCCGTAAAAAATGCGACAAGCATCATGTGAAATATTAGTAAATATGTGAAAGTATTTCGTTGTTTTTTTTTCAATAATCTTGTTGCGCGTTGACGCGGGGGCTGTTGCGGGCGACGGGTGACAGTGTATCGCTGACCACTCTCACGCACAGGTAAACTCTATTGCTAAGCTCTTCCCACTCGCTCAAGACGCAAGACGCTCGTTGGCGTGAAATGAAAAGGGTAAATATGAAGGACTAGCGCAACTTCGTCTGCGAGTGAGGGTTAGTTTTTTTTATAAAAAGTATCCTATGTTACTTCTAATACCTCCAAGAATATCTGTACCAAGTTTCATGATGATCGGTTGAGTAGTTTTCGCGTGAAAGCGTAACAAACAAACTTACATTCACATTTATAATATTACTAGCTGACCCGCGCAACTTCGTCTGCGTAAGACGAACCAACAGTTCTTAAAATTAGCGCGTTCAAACAAACTAACAAACAAACTCTGCAGCTTTATAATATTAGTACAGATTGAAATCAGTAACAATTTATTTTTTCTCGAATAGGTTTACATGAAGCGCCAAAATATTCAACTTATGTTTTTCCAAATAAGGACTCTTCCCTCGACAGCCTTACGTTTCTATCCTTGGACACTCGACAATATCATACTCCAGCTTGGTCGAAAGTTCTGATCAAGAGGCATGATATGAGCTGAGACACGTTAACGCTGCTTCAAACTGTTGCGGACCTCTCGCATCTGCCTTCCTTTTCCAAAGTCGGACCTTCAATGGTAGTCATACTCCAGGCAGGTCAACACAATACGATGTAGATGCTGTAAACTCTTGAAAACTTATCGCAAAATATTTTCGCTATTTCTAAAGTTCTCATCAAGGTGCATTAAGTGAGCCCAATGACGATATAGCTGCTGTTAACTGTTGAGGATCTCTTGCTACTACCTTCAGTCTCCATTGTTAGACCATCGACGACAGTCATGCTCCAGCTAGGTTTAAAGTTCTTATCAAGATGCACGAAATGAGCCTTAAACACGATAGAGCAGATTTGAAGTGTTGCGGACCTCTTGTGACTGCCTTTCGTCTCCATCGTCAAACTTCCGATAATACTTATACTCTAGCTAGGTCTCAAGTTTATATCAAGGTGCATGAAATGAGCCGACACACGATATAGCTGCTGTAACTGATCACAGTCATACTTCAGACAGGTCTAAAGTTGTCAAAAAGGTTTATGAAATAAGCCCCAAAACGATCTTCTTCTTTATCGTGTGGTTAGTGTCTAACCTGTTGTCAGAGTTTTTATGCCGCCCAAGGTCCTCTGTCTTGGCTTTACATGCCGTCGAGAAATAACTCACAGGCATGCTGTGGTTTTCTCACGATGTCTTTCTTCACCGAAGCAAGCGATCTTTCCTTCCTTATCGTGTTGTTGCCTAACCTGGTGTCAGAGTTTTTATGCTGCCCATGGGCTTCTGACTTGGCTTAACATGCCAAGCTTTGCCATGCTTTTGTCTCTCAGGCATGTTGGTTTCCTCAAGATGTTTCAGCAAGCGATGATTATACAATACGCGCATGAATTCGAACACAACTATTTTCAATTATAAATGGGACAAATTTTGCTAAACACGCTTTACAATCTAAATAATCATGAAAATCGGACTTCTCTGGAAAAAGTTATGGGTCATCATCATCATCATCCATAGTCCGACTTCACCGACTGCTGGGTACAGGCCTCTCTTTGTTTGTGTCAAGCTCCACGCTCTTGTGCCAGTCTCATCCAGGATATTCCCGCAATGGCAACAATATCGTCTGCTTATCTCACCGCTGGACGACCAAAACATCTGTTTGGATTTCTATGCCACTTGGTCACAGCTTTACTCCACCTGACATTAACGCGCCTTGCTAGGTGTAAATTATCATCATTCATCATTATTTCAGCCGAAAGACGTCCACTGCTGGACATAGGCCTATCAAGTGTCGCCACATTGACCGGTCTCGTGCGACTTCATCATTTGGTCATTTGAGTATTGCTCAGCCATAATATAGGTACCTACGTAAAGAAAAACAGGCGTTGAATTGAGAACTTCTTCCAAAAAACCAAACTTGAGACATATCTGACACGGGAGAAGTCATTCCCAGAGTGGGAGAAGTCATTTGATGATTTCATATCCTAAAAAAAAATATCATAGTATATTCATATACCTAGTATCAATCTTTCACGGAAAATCATAACACCGTGATTCAGAAAATGGAGTCAAATGAACAACGCCATTTATAGAGCACGAAGTTAAACTGCTAAAACATATGCATGGAAAGCGGTCGAACGGACACTCTACTGGCTTTGTAGATTCTTAAAGCAGGGTCATGTTGACTATTCTCTTCTTCTCTATCTTGTGATTTTTATTCATTAGTACCATTTTGGTTCCACAGATGTCATTGCATGTATCCTTAGATCTTGATGATAAGTTCTCCCTAAAAACTTTAAAGTCATATATCTTTTGATGGAGAGCACCGATTGGAAAGAAACAAAAATCAGAACTTTCTCTAAGTAACAATAATAATTTGTGCATTAAATCAAACCACATTGGTTTTATAATTTACACGTAAAAGGGCTACGTAGAGACACACAGACACAGACAAAAATTTAAGAAATAGTAGAAAAAGGGTTCTGGTTGTAATCCTTTAACAGTTTAAGCGCCATGTTTACAGATTTATTATTTGAAATAAATGATTCCCAAACTGTCGTTTAAGTGTTAAAAAAATTATGTATAAAACAATGATTTTGAAATATGTAAGGTTTAAAAAAAAACAAAATACTTTGTTACAAAAAGTGAAAACCGGCTGGTTTTTGAACGTGCGAACCAAAGTTACTATCGGAAATCTTACAGCATTACACGAAATCAAAAAGTGTTTTATGTCTGTACTGAGGCTTGACCTTGCGACTCACTGTTCGAAAGGCGGTTGCCGTCACCGACGGGCTATTTATTCTTGTGACAATTTGTGTAAAATAGTTATACTATTACAATGCATGTAATGACAGTTGTCAGTTGTCAAACAGTTGAAAACTATAGACGAAATGCAATATTGCTCACCCCCGTAAGTAATTAGCGTGATAATATATAGCCTATGTCCTTCCCTGGGTTGAAATACATCTCCTTGCCAAATTTCATTACGATCCGATCAGCCGTTTTGTCGTGAAAAGGTAGCAGACAGACAGACAAACAGAGTTACTTTCGCATTTATATAATGGTATATATATATAGCCTATGTCCTTCCCTGGTTTGAAATACATCTCCTTGCCAAATTTCATTACGATCCGATCAGCCGTTTTGTCGTGAAAAGGTAGCAGACAGACAGACAAACAGAGTTACTTTCGCATTTATATAATGGTATGGACTAGCTGACCCGCGACTTCGTCTGCGAGTGAGGGTTAGTTTTTTTATTTTAATTAAAAATATCCTTAGTTACTTCTAATACCTCCAAGAATATGTGTACAAAATTTCATGATGATCGGTTTAGTAGTTTTCGCATGAAAGCGTAACAAACAAACTTACATTCACATTTATTTAATAGTAGGGATAGGGATTACTAGCTGACCCGCGCAACTTCGTCTGCGTAAGACGAAACAACAGTTTCTAAAATTAGCGCGTTCAACCAACCAAACAAACAAACTCTGCAGCTTTATAATATTAGTACAGAGTACAGATTCAAGTAAGTAACCATTTATTTTTTCTCGAATAGGTTTACATTCATCGCCAAAATATTCTACATATGTTTTTCCAAATAAGAGCTCTTCCCTCGACTGCCTTACGTTTCTATCCTTGGGCACTCGACGATCATATTACAGCTAGGCCGAAAGTTCTCATCAAGTGGCATGACATGAGCCGCGACACGATAAAGCTGCTTCAAACTGCTGCGGACCTCTCGCATCTGCCTTCCTTCTCCAAAGTCAGACCTTCGATGGAAGTCATACTCCAGCTATTTCTAAAGGCAACCAGGCAGGTCAACACAACACGATGTAGATGCTGTCAACTCTTGACGACCTATTGCAAATTATTTTCGTCTCCAAGACTCCATCATGAGACCTTCGATGACAGTCATAGTCCAGCTATTTCTAAAGTTCTCATCAAATTGCATTAAGAGAGCCCAATGACGATATAGCTGCTGTAAACTGTTCAGGATCTCTTGCAACTGCCTTCAGTCTCCATCGTTAGACTATCGATGCCTGTCATACTCCAGCTAGGTTTAAAGTTCTCATCAAGGTGCAAGAAATGAGCCTTAAACACGATAGAGCAGATTTGAAGTGTTGCGGACCTCTCGTGACTGCATTTCATCTCTACTCATACTCCAGCTAGGTCTAAAGTTTAAATCAAGGTGCATGATGTGAGCCGACACACGATATAGCTGCTGTAAACTGTTTCGGACCTCTTGTGTCCGTCTCCATCGCTAGACCTTCGATCACTGTCAAACTTTAGCCAGGTCTAAAGTTGTGAAAAAGGTTTATGAAATAAGCCCCAACACGATCTTCTTCTTTATCGTGTGGTTAGTGCCTAACCTGTTGTCAGAGTTTCTATGCCGCCCAAGGTCCTCTGTCTTGGCTTTACATGCCGTCGAGAAATAACTCTCAGGCATGCTGTGGTTTTCTCACGATGTCTTTCTTCACCGAAGCAAGCGATCTTTCCTCCCGTATCGTGTGGTTACTTGCCTAACCTGGTGTCAGAGTTTTTATGCCGCCCATGGGTCTCTGACTTGGCTTAACATGCCGTCCAGAAAATATCTCTCAGGCATGCTGGTTTCCTCACGATTTTTCAGAAAACGATGATTATACAATACGTATATGAATCCGAAAAATCAGAAGACAAATCAGAAATAAGAAGACTTTGATTCGAACTCGACTCAAACTCAAAACTCAAACTCAAATCATTTATTTCAACTAGACCATTACGGCACTTTTGAAGGTCGATAGAACTAATAGGCATAATAACTTGAGAATGTACTGTGGTTGCCCATTCCCTAGCGTAGATCTCTATGGAGAAGAACGGGCAAGAAACTCCATGGACACTCTTTTCAATCAAAAATGTTGTTACAAAATCTTGGTCACATCTTTCAGGTTGAGATTATACATATTTATGTGAGAACGATGTAGAAAAACGTGCACAATAAGAGCGTCCAGAGTAAAAAAAGAAATAAATCAACAATTTATAAAATAAAGCAATTCAAATGATCCATGGCAGCTAAGAGATGACCAGTCCCGACTGACAGCGCACGTTCACGAACATGACGCATGGATCAGCGCCATTCAATTCAACCATATTGAAGGGAACTAAATGACCCGACCCACCCGCCACCATCAGCAAGACATTTAAGCGAGCATGACATTCTCTCAGCCACCAAGGCATATTCAAGTCAATAAAGATAACTCAATGCAAATGGTAACTTTACAGTACATGGTACTCACACATGTGCTATGCAATTATACAATACTAAGAGATGGAATCTTTACAATGCAAGAATTTTTTTACAATCTTCTGCAGCTACCTCAATAACATTGTCCAATAAGTTTGCACCTATGGTTGCGGAGCAGGAAAAGCATTTAGCCAAGCATTTTTATCCTCAATGTAATCTTCCAGCTTATAATATGCTTGCCTACATAGTGTGCGTTTTACAGAAGATTTAAATTTCGTCTCATTCAGTTGAAGAATGTGAAATATTAAAGAAGTATCATCAGCAAACAACAGCATTTGCATTTGATGGTTGTTAAATAAATTTTTTATTTTTCACTTTTTAGTGGTTCACATGTGCTTACCCCTTCACAGCGTACCGGCGTGATTTTAGGTTATGAACTGGTGTAAACAATAGACAGATATGAGATTTCGGCAATCCCAGTACATTTGCTATCATTTATTGAGGAGTTCCGTTGCATATCTCCAAAGTTCTTCATCAGATCTTCATCAAATTGAATTGGGGTCACTTCGAGAAAGTACAATTCCTAAAACTACCCAAACCGTTTCTAGTGTGCCTATAAAATGTGAAGAATTCTCTCTATTTCTCCAGAATCTCATCATCAGCTACTGATTTGATGATTATGAGACCACACAGGAAGCACCAGCTTTCAAATAAAATAAGAACGATCAAAATCGGTTCACCCAGTAGAAAGTACTGAGGTAACAAATATTTTCGAAATCGGGTGTATTTTACACATGTTCGTACCCCCTCAGAGCATACAGGCGTGATGTTACGTCATAATATAGTATAAACAATGAACCTACAAGCGATGGCAGCAATCACTGCAGATTTGCTGTGTATTTTTGAAGAGTTCCGTTGTATATCTCCGAAGATCAGCATCAGGTCTTCAGCAAACTAAAATGGGACCAAACGGGAAGCACCAGCTTTCAAACAAAAAAAGAACCATCAAAATCGGTTCACCCAGTCGAGAGTACTGAGGTAATAAACACAAAAAAAAAAAAAAAAAATACAGACGAATTGATAACCTCCTCTTTTTGGAAGTCGGTTGAAAAGAGGAAGGGACCCAATAAAAAACGAATGAATGCTTGCTTACCGTGGCACCTACTTTTCTCATTATATCACTAACACTCAATCCGTCTTCATACAATGATATAATCCTATGTCCTTCATGCCCTTTTATATGATGCGTCAAATATTTAATCTATCAGTTCTTGGTTAAATAACAGATGCACTCAACGCTAACAGTGCGACAAAAGCGCATCAAGTCAATATAAATAATGCCCTAAAGATAAAAATATCAATCTACCTTCCGATTTTAATATATTATAGCCGACTGGGCAAAAGCAATCATTGAGTTATGATTTTGTATCGCATCAGCTACTTTTCAACATTGACATAAATTCACAAGCATTCAAAGATAATCATATTTATTAAATTATGGTTTTGTATCACGTCAGCTACTTTTGAACATTGACATAAATTCCACTAACATGCAAAGATAATAATATTTATTGAATTATGGTTTTGTATCACATCAGCTACTTTTAAATATTTGACAGAAGTTTAAATAGTAATGTTTTTCAATTATATGATTTTTAATAAACTTATGCTTTTTTCGGGGTTGAGGAGCAGGTGGTTGTAACACTCCCCGCCGCCGAAGCTGCGGTGGTGAGCGTTAAATCCATCTGCGACGATAAGCTTGCGTGAAGCCGCCGGAGCCCCGCAGCGCCGGAGCCGTGACAGAAACCATGCCTGCTGCATGATGCTTGCTCTACTGTATGCTTGCTTGCATGCTGTACGCTTGCTTGCATGCTTGCTTGTTGCATGCTTGCTTGCTGCATGCTTGCTTGCTTGCTGTGTGCTTGCCGCATGCTTGCTACATGCGTGTTGCTTGCTTGCATAACATGCTTGCTTGCTTGCATAACATGCTTGCTTGCTTGCCGCATGCTTGCTACATGCGTGCCACATGCTTGCTGCATGATTGCTTGCATTGCAGGTCAACGCCTACATACGATTAAACATTTACTTAGAATAAGACTTATGACTTTTATTGAAAACGATTTTATGTCTTTTGTAAATTATTGATTGTAATTCTTATGACAAACGGATTTAGGGCTTATTATAAGGAAGATATCACTGACTGTGTTTCTGAGTTGCTAAAGTTAAGTTGTAATAAAATCATATTGTGTACTTTTCCATATTTTGAAAATTTAAGTAGTAGGAAAAACGATTATATACATATGTTGAATAAACATGTACATTTTTTAGTAGGTCACTATAGTGACAGGCTTATGTATCTGGATATCAACACTATAGTTGGTAATCTTAAGTCATCACGGGGTAAGGTGTATCTACCTATTGGATGTAGACACAAAATAGCTCGGCTATTAGCTTATAGTATTCACACAGACATAAATAGTATGTCTAAGTTTAGTTATATTATTAACACTGCGACAATTAGTAATTCTACTAATGTACAGGTGACTGGCACAAATGTATATAGCACTAGTGCTATAAATGTTTACACACATTTTACTGGGGAAGATCCATCTGTCACCATGGAAAATTCTCAATTAGGGTTTATTAATGATAGGGTCTTGTTGTCTGAGGATGGCACGGGTGTCTCCGGCCTCACTCCAAATTTTAATATGAATTTAAACTAGAACGTGAGACAACAGAAGGTACCATTAACAATATTTTTGTTAATCCTACCAACAGCAAGGTATCTTCTTGCACTCCATTAGTTAGTAAAAAAGGGCCTCAGCAGAACACCTTAAAATTATTCCACCAAAATATCCAAGGCATTTCTTCCAAATTATTAGAAATTGAATTGTTTTTAGAAAATAGTAAGTTTGACATTATTTGTTTTACTGAACATTGGCTAAAGGATTACCAAATGCTTATTAATTATGAGAACTATATGGTGGGTAGCTGCTTTAACCGTAAAACTATGCTTCGTGGAGGTTCCCTAATATTAATAAAAAATAGTTTTAAATATAAGCAACGTGATGACATAGTAGGTCTCTCGGTTGAACATTGTGTCGAACTGTCCTGTGTTGAGCTAGATAAGCATATAATTGTGTGTGTGTGTACAGACCCCCAAACTATCAAAACTTTTCCATATTTGAATCTATAATGGAAGATGTCCTGGCAAAACTTGCAGCCAGTAATAAATCTAAAATAATTTGTGGTGATTTCAATATCAATATTTTAGAAGAAAATTCAAATAGCAGTCGGTTATTAAATCTTTTTAAGTCATTTGACTTGACTAACGTGTTTATTGAACCCACTAGAATCACAACTTCTTCTGCTACTTGTATAGATAATGTTTTCTGCGATTGTGATTACTTAGATAAAGCCATAATAAATTGTTTGCCGTCTGACCATAGCGGACAAACTGTAACTTTTAGGTGTAAAACTCCAATGCAAAAAGTTCAGATTAAATTTAGACCTATAACTTCTTGCAAATTAAAGAGGTATAATACTTCCCTACAGAACAAGTTAAGTGTAATGAGCCAAGAGGATATTAATATAAATCAATTGTATGATCGTATCTTTTCATTAGTTCACACGGAATTCAACAAAACTTTTGAAAAGAAGACAAAGAGTATTTGCCCTACATTTATATTTAGTGATTGGGCAACTAGAGGTATCAGAAAAAGTAGGGAAAGGCTATTTGAGCTTTACAGCCTTAAGCCTTTTATAAACACTGAAACTTTTAGCAAGTATGTTGCTACGTATTCAAAGATTTTTAGAAATACTTGCAAGGTTGCTAAAGCCCTGCACATTAGCAACAAGATCAAAACAGCAGAAAATAAAATAAAGACCGTTTGGAAAGTTATAAATAACGAGACCAACAGAAAGAAAATACGTAATAATACTTTTACATTAAATACAGCATGTGGTCTTAAAAGCTCTAATCAGGAAGTAGCTCAAGAATTTGTTAATTTTTTTACCGAAACCGAATAAACTACGGAGGCTCTTAATTCCTCACCTGAAGCCTCAATTGGCTTATTAAAGGCGAATGTGTCTGGCTGCCTGGCTGAATTTAAATTTAAACACATTAACCCCATGACAGTTATTAAAGCTTTCCGGCAAATTAAAATCAAACTGACTGAAGATTTATGGGGAATGTCTATCAAAGTTTGCACATCTATACTTGAGACCATAGCCCCGTACTTAGCTTTAATTTTTAATTTATGTGTAGACCAAGGAGTTTTTCCTGATTTAATGAAATACAGTAAAGTCATACCTCTTTTCAAATCCGGGGACAGCAAAGATGCCAATAATTATAAAGGGTGTAAAACACCTCTTAACGAAAACGAAAGGCACTTGTTCTTCTCGTCATTTTGATCATTTTTTTGTTCGACACTATACCTGGGAACCTTCTAGTTACGGAGATATTGGGGGTCAAAGTTGCAAGATATTTACAAGTTTTTTTTTTAATGCCACTTTTTATCGCATGATTTTTACTTTAAATATCTCTACGACCCCCGTACTATTTAATCCATCCATCCGCACAATGTTTTGAGTGTGTTACATTGAGTTATACCACAAAACATGATTGATAACCTCAAAAAAAAAGTTGTTTCCCAGCAATATTTTTTGCGTAAAGTTACTTAGTTTGTTATACAGAATGCTTGGTTAACGGCTTTGTGATGAGGTGAAATACACCCTGTAGACCAGTATCCGTGTTACCGGTTTTTAGCAAGGTTTTTGAAAAAGTAATGCTTAATCAAATGCTCTATCATTTTAACACCAACAGAATCTTCCATGATCAACAGTATGGTTTCACCAAGGGACGTTGTACAACTGACGCCGGTGTAACCCTATTAAAGCACATATTTGCTGCGTGGGAAGAGTCCCAATACGCAATAGGAATTTTCTGTGACCTCTCCAAAGCTTTTGATTGCGTAAATCACGACACATTACTTTTGAAACTGGAGCATTACGGACTGGGTAAACTTGCACTTAGCCTGCTAAAATCTTATTTGAGCGATAGAAAACAACATGTTCAAATAAACGGTGTTAATTCACAGGGTTTGAATGTAAAAATGGGGGTTCCACAAGGCTCAATATTGGGTCCTTTCCTTTTTCTAGTCTATATAAATGATCTACCCTATTTGTTGAAACACCAATCTCAAAATATGTGGTGTTGTTTGCTGATGACACTTCTCTAATTTTTAAGATAAATAGACGGGCCAAAAATCTAGATGACGTGAATGATGCCCTAGTTCAGGTCCAAAATTGGTTCACAGCAAACAATTTGGTATTAAATGAAAAAAAAACTAAATGCATAAGATTTTCATTACCGAATGTTAAAAGTAGTGATTGTGAGATAATATTGAATAAAGAGAAACTTGAATTCGTAGATAAAACGGTGTTCCTGGGGCTTACGCTTGATTCAAGGCTACAATGGGGTTCTCATTTAACATCTCTTGCGGGGCGCTTAAGTTCAGCAGCATATGCCATTAGAAAAATCCGTCAATTCACTGATGTGGATACCGCTAGACTGGTCTATTTTAGTTACTTCCATAGTATAATGTCTTACGGTATTTTGCTATGGGGACGGGCTGCTGATATTGAGTCTATATTTATTCTGCAGAAAAGAGCCATCAGAGCCATATACAATCTTCGTAGGCGCGATTCTCTAAGGGAACTATTTAAGGATATTGGCATCATGACGGTTCATTGCCAATACATCTACGAAAACATAATGTACGTCAGAAAAAATCTGCATCTTTTCGGTAAAAGAGGCGACAGACACAATTACAGTACTAGAAATAGGGATCAACTAGTTCAGCCAGGCTTTAGACTCGCTAAAGTAGACTCATCTTTCATGGGGTACTGTTTGAGATGCTATAATAAAATTCCACAAAGTATTCTTGAACTGAATGAGACGAAATTTAAAACATGTATTAAACGCACACTATGTAAGCAAGCATATTACAAGTTGAGCGATTATATCGCTGATAAAAATGCTTGGCTCAATGCTGGTCCTGCTCCACAAGGACAGGGGCGCAAAACTTGATAGCATTAAACGGTATTGTTGGAGCTGCCGAAGATTGTACAACTATCTTTGCATTGTATAGATTCATTGTTAGTATTATAAAGGGTGTAAAACACCTCTTAACGAATACGAAAGGCACTTGTTCTACTCGTCATTCTGATCATTTTTTTGTTCTACACTATACCTGGGAACCTTCTAGTTACGGAGATATTGGGGGTCAAAGTTTCAAGATTTTGACAAGCTTTTTTTTAAATACCACTTTTTATCGCATGATTTTTACTTTAAATATTTCTACGACCCCCGTACTATACAATCCATCCATCCGCGCAATGTTTTGAGTGCGTTACATTGAGTTATACCACAAAACATGATTTATAACCTCAAAAAAAAAAGTGGTTTCCCAGCAATATTTTTTGCGTAAAGTTACTTGGTTTGATATACAGAATGCTTGGTTAACGGCTTTGTGATGAGGTGAAATACACCCTGTATAATCGCATAGCCCATATTGTGTGAGTACTATGTACTAGAAAGCTATCATTCACTGGAAACCTACTTTAGTTTTTGACTTGAATGTGCCCTGGCGGTTGAGAGTATGTCATGCTCACTCAAATGTCTCGCTGATGGTGGCGCGTGTGTCGGACCATTTAGCTCCCTTCAAAGTGGTTGAGCTGAATGGTGCTGATCCATGCGTCATGTTCGTGAACGGGTGCTGTCAGTTGTGACTGGTCATCTCTTAGTTGCCATGGCTTATTTGAAAGAATTATTTTGTTTTTACTATGGACACTTTTAACGTGAACATCTTGCTACATTGTTCTCACATAATCTACCATCTCAACATGAATGATGTAACCAAGATTTTGTAACAATAATTTGATTTAAAAGAGTGTCCATGGAGTTTCTTGCCCGTTCTTCTCCATAGAGATCTACGTTAGGGAATGGGCAACTACAGTACATTCACAGTTTTTATGTCTTGTGACTGGGACTGTAGCTACATTTAATTTTCATCTTTGTTTCGACAATTCAAAAGTGCCTGTTATTGGCCTACTTGAAATAAATGCTTTGATTTTGATTTTGATTTTATATTTAGAGATTTCTACTTTATGGCATATAAGATTATGTGATTTAAAGTTCGGGTAAATTATCATACGGACGAATGATGATTATGACAAAAAAAAAATGTCATTTTAGATTATGGATTAAAAAGTTAGGTAATACGATAGAGATCGATAGGCATCTGTACTAGCAGTAAATGTTTGGTATAATTTACAATCACATACTTTTGAATCACTTCGACGCCACACAGTTCTGACGCGAACTCCGTTCATTAATATTGAATTTCAAAATTTTGAGTTTTGCTGTTGACTGTACCTACGCTACGATTGTATTTATTAGATGGTGGGCAAATAATATGACAATTTGTTTAAGTAAAACTCATTTATTTTTCGAACAAGCAACACTATTAAAGACGAGATCCAAAAGTGTGTAGCAGAACGGAAAGGTTGATCAAAATAGTAATAATAGTATCATTCTTAAACAGTCATTTTCAATTCAAATTCCTACGTAGTTGTCAAATTACAATTTAAATCTGATCTCCATTTTCTCTAACTTTTCTTTCTTTATGGACAATATGTTCATGCAATTATTTAAGAATGCCCCACTTGACATAATCATTGACGACTCCGTTCAGTCTCTCCACGTAAAGTGTACTGGTCTTCTCAAGGGTAAATGTGTCCATATCGAGAGACTCGTTAACTTCGGGCGCATCCTTACTGTCAATTGTGATCACGGGTAACAACATCACTGCCATAACGAGCCCAACTGCCAGTTTCTGGAAAAGTAATTATTTACAAAGGTTAGTTTACTTTTATGTTTCCGTAGTCCAGATAAGGAACCCTTAAAGTTTCATCATGTCCGTCTGTCCCTCCGAGGTTCCGCCAACAGAATGAAAAAATAAGATAATGCAAAAAATATAGGTGGGGATGATTTTTTTTTCGTCGTCTTCTTTGAATAGGTCTTTTAGAACAATTTAGAGGTTGCTAACACTATTTTTCGTTTGAATGCTCCATTTACGAAATATTAAACAAGTGCAAATATTTGTTCCGGCAGAGCGTCCTCCCCCTCTAAAGGCTAAACTGCTGACTTGACTTTCATGAACTAGGAAAATTATAGCAATTAAGATAACTTTATTAGTTAAGCAGTAATAGTCGTTGAAATTTGGTGTTTGATAATTTTGTACCAAATACAAAATCCTTAGAATAAATCGTTCTATATTGTGTTAACAGGCTACTACGGAACCCTATACTGCGCGTGACCGGACACGCACTTGACTGGTTTTATGTAAATTATTTCATGATAATGCTTGAATGTAACATTTATTTTGACACGCTTTACACACGTTTGCAAGGTTCCCACTTTGATATATTGTATCCCTAACATCGTTGAAACTTTTTCAGAACAACTCACATACGATTTAAATAAAACGATAAATACTTATAATTAGGTATCGAGCGGACATTGAGAATAACGTCATACAATTTGATCCCCAACATTTTCGGCTTTGACCCACGTACACTACCTGACCAGCCACCTGATATGCCACTAGACAGAACGATTTGTTGCTAAGTAGTAACAAATATTTGAAATACGATTTTCTACGTCTTGTCCCGTCAATCACTCATATTTGAATAATAAACCAAGTCCAAAGTCAACCACCAAGACCAAGTCATAAGTCCTAATTTTGTATTGACTTCCACGACTCCAACTTCAGAAATGACGAACTTCCATACCAATATTCATCCTCAACTCAAGCCCTATTTGGGTTAATATTCGACTCCTACCAAAGTGATTACAAATACCTACTCTTTGACGTTGTCCTGTCCTACCTACCTACTACCTACTACTACTACTCGTATTTAATTACTACTACCTAACTACCTACTCCAGCCCTTTTTATTAGTTTAATATTCGAAAATCCTTCCAAAGTGATTTTAAAACTCTTTGATAATTTATTAAATAGCAGATCGTTACCTCCTTCATTTCATAGTCGAAGTCTTCCCTGGAGAATGTCACCTCAGGGTCGACGTTCAGCCTCTTCATGGCAGCACTGAGCTGCGTGTAGTAGTGGTCGATCAGTTTCTCGTAGTACTTAGCGCGGAACTCCTCGTCGGAGCCGGTGAAGATGAAGTAGAGCAGGTCGCACACCGGGCTGCCGATATGTAGTCCTTGTAAGTCCACGATCTTGATGTCCACCTTGCCATTCTGGAGTTATTATAGAAACATACGCTTACACTACACGCTTTAAATCGAAAAGTTGTAATCTAAAGAAAGAATTGGAGGCTGGCTGTGAATTGGAGGTATTTGCTTATGTTGTGGTGTTTTGTGTAATAAACTAACCTCTCGCACTCTGTGTAGCAAGTTATCTCCTCTGAAGTCTGCATGTATTATGACATTACTGCGGATGGGGGAGTATAGCCTAAATGGATTCTTCTGGGGTTCCAAAAACATCCGTAAAGCTTCTCTGTACTCGGGCTTGACATTATTCAACGCAAGGTTTGTCATTTTCTGCAGCATATCATACATAGGTCCAAACTCTTCCCATTCGATTTTTAAATCTGGCAAAAGCTTCTCGAATTCTTCTGGGTAGTGTTTACTAAACGCGAAGGACAGCGCATGCATCTTCGCCAAGTCTGCAACTGCTGAAGAACCGTACTCCCAATTAATAGATTGGAATCTGTTGTGAGGACCGTACCCATGCGCCAATAAGTTCTCAAGAACCAACGTCTCCTGGTAGGTGGTGGGATCGAAGCCGTAGAGCTTGGTGAAGTGTAGTCTGTGCTCCTCAGGCACACCATTTTCTTCTTCCAATGACGCGTAGATTTTCGCCCATTTTGTGTAAGCAAATTGTTCACCTTTGTAAGCATCTATAGGCATTGCACTGCGAAATGATTCTCCCATTGTTGCGACTTTTGCAAATAAATGAAGGTCTTCTTTTTTTTCCTCTCTAACGATCACTGTAAACAGTTTCGACGTGTAGTTCGCTCCTCCGCTTGAAAGTTCATTTATAATTATTTCAGGGTTTTCATGTTTTTGCTCTTTAGCTATTTTGATTAATAATTTCCGCAGCGATTCGTGCTTGTGCTCCATGGTTACGACTTTCAAACTGCAAAACGTACTGATGTAAACAGTGTTTCATAAGTTTCTTTTTATAATTATTTTATCAAAGATAAAATAAATTAGATAAGCGTTATTTTGATGATTAACAATGACAAGCGTTGTTCTGTTCCCTACTGTAAAAGTATTAGTATTTATTATTACTTAGGTACTAGGTTTTGCCCGCGGCTTCGCTCGCGTTAATTAAGAATTTTACATCATTCGAAAGACAAGTGGCGCCATCTGTTGTATTAAGGTTGTTATTATTGTTTTCCTTGGTAACCGTAATCTTTTTCTTTGCCCTATACCCTTTTTTGTAAAACTGAAAAAGTCCGAAAATTTTGATTTTTTTTAAATTTGGTTCATATACAGGGTGTAAACAAACTCATCACGAAGCCGTCAATCTAGAATACTGTAAAACAAAAGTAACTTGACGTAAAAATTATTGCTGGGAAACGACTTTTTTTGAGGTGAGAAATCATGTTTTGTGGTAGAACTCAATGTAACGCACTTAAAACATTGTGCTGATGGATTTAATAGTACGGGGGTTGTAGAGGTGATTAAAGTAAAAAAAATGCATTAAAAAACTTGTCATAAAGTTGGAACTTAGACCCCCAATATCGCCGCAACTAGAAGCTTCTTAGGTATGGTAAAGAACAAAAACATAATCGCAATGTAGGGGAAAACAAGTGCAATTCGGCTTCGTTAAGAGGTGCTTTACACCCTATGAATGAGCTCTTTGGACGCCAAAAAAACTCCAGACCAAATTATTCCGTTGCTCTTTCAGGATTGGCGATTCGATGACGTTCAATGATCTAGGAGTGGAAACGTAACAAACAAACAAACATAAGTACCTACTTTCGCATTTATAATATTATACTTAGTAAGAATACCAGGACATGGAGATAAGGCAATTTCATGTTTATTGTTTTTGGTTATACCTACGCAACAATTGATAAGAGAATATGCCGTTAAAAACGTAGCAGCAATTCAACGTGATCGAAGTTTATCATTATACTCGAGACTATGGGGCCGAGATTGTTTTGATTGTTTTAAAACTTTTAATTGGCCTTACTTTTTAATTTTAATAGTATGTAAATTTTAGCTGTAAGTTTTCCTGAAACTGTAAAATAAAATAAATAATAAAAAAAAAAAAACTGGCATGACGCCCATACACAGACACAATTTAAAAAAATACAAATATACAAATTTCATAATAACAACAGAATAACAACAGCAACAGAATAACAAATTACATTACAATGCGTGAAAATATCAAACTAAAATGGAAAATGAAATGGAAAAAATAAAAATTACAATATCATTATACTCATTAAAGTTGCACTCAAAATAAAATAAATTAAAAATTAAAAGTTAAAAATTAAAAATTGTTAGCAGGAATATTGACAGCCATATAGGTACAAAGAAATAATTAGCTTCATAAATGGCTCTCAATATTCCATTGTCTCATCGGCTCATGAAGGAGGCCCTCGCTTTTCATAATACCGGCATAAAAATCATCTAGTATTCTCAACTCTCTCTCAAACATGCCCAACGCACTACACCTCTACGGTACACCTGAATGCGTTGTTATATTGCACACGTAAGGTATTATAAGCGCGTTGAGTGTGTATGTTACTGTAAGACCCCGAAGTACGGTAAATCTTAAGATTTCCCAGTAAATTCTAAGATTTACCAGCATGAGTAGGTAAATGTCCGAATTTAATAAAAAAGAGACAATATTTCGGGCTTTTACCAGCAGAGTTTGGGAAATGCTAAGATTTACCAATGATGGTTGGTTAATGTTGGTTATGGGAATAAAATAATGACTATTTCTTAATCGTTTATTTTAATTATCGGTCAGTCAAAGCTTTACATAGTTTTAATTATATTTATGACTAGCGGACGTCACGCGGTTTCACACGCGTAATTCCCGTTCCCGTGGGAGTACGGGGATAAAATATATCCTATGTTACTCGTGGATAATGTAGCTTTCGAATGGTGGAAGAATTTTAAAAAACGGTCCAGTAGTTTTTAAGCCTATTCATTACAACCAAACAAACAAACAAACAAAGTTTTCCTCTTTATAATATTAGTGTAGATGATACAGTTTTAATGTTATTATTTTTTATTACTTTTATTATCATGTGTGTTTCTGAACCATTTATTTATTATTAATTATCAGTCGCATCATTATAATTTGACTTATGTTTCTTTAGGCAACGTTGGCAAAGTCTCAAATAGGTCTTAATAGCCTCAACTGTGTTAAAATTTTATACTTGCGGTTACATTCCATGATCATCCTTGTCCTTCCACCGTGTCCAACAGTAACGTGTATTTCTTCGAGAGCGTTAAACAAGTCTTCGTAACAAATGTAGGTAATGCCTGATTTCACCATTTTTTTCTTTTATTATATTCAATTTCTATTTAAACGAGCAAAACGATCGAATGAAGCGCGTGGAGGCGAGCGCGCTTTTTTGGGGGGCTGCAGAGTGCTCGCGAGTACGCCACAGTGATCTGACACGTTTCGATTTGTCAATTTTTTTACATTTACCGCTTCTCTGGGGTAAATCTTAAGATTTACCGAGTGTATGTTGGTACATGTCCAAAATTAACGATGATCATAGAACATTTCGGACATTTACCACTGAACCTGGTAAAACTTAGGTTTTACTGGGAAATTTTAAGATTTACTGCACTTCGGGCTTTTACAGTAACATGTAGGTACAGTACGCATTGAACAGAGTGACTTTAACTTGATTTGTGCATTTTGCAAATCGCCTAACAAGCATATTACTTTTCGCTGCCAACATTCTCCTCATATCCGATATGTTACCTTTTTTATCTTTAACGAGTGGAATTACTACAGTTTTCATAAAACTTTTCGGCAAGCAACTGTGCCTAAGAAATAAGTCGTACAGCACAGATAGTTTTTCAACTAACTGAGGACCTCCTTGAATAATGTGATCCAGCGTCAGACCATCGTGCCCCGGCGACTTACCGCGTTTCATTCCACGCACACAATCCCACACCATATCTGGTGTTACCGCGACACTCAGCTGATTAACCGCCGGCGCACAATAGCCGACACCTGCATCACACGGTTCACTAACGAAACCTGTTTTAAATTAAACTTATATTGTCACTTACGGGATATCTTCCGTGATTACTTGTAATGATGAGCTCCCAATATTTCGACGCTGTTGCAAGCGCCATGACAAAGAAAGAAAGAGGGTAGACAGATTTGTCTGCTCGTAACAATTTAATTTCCATCCACCCGCATACTCCAGTCTACCCGCGATCATGGCGCTTGCAACAGCGCTGCAGCGTCGAAATATCGGGAGCTCATCATTACAAATAATCAAGGAAGACATCCCGTAAGTGACAATATAAGTTTAGTTTTAAACCGTGAAAGCCTAAAACACTGTTTTAAATTGCGCGACAAACTCCTAAACAAATTGCTTTCTGTCCTTGCAATAATGACGAATAAAAAAATATTTTATGAAATATTGTTGTTAAATAAACGAGTGATCATTTGTCATCACTTCAACATTAAACTCGTATCATAATAAAAATCAATCAGCATTTAGTATCATACTAATAATAGACCATTTGCGATAGTGTCGAATCACTGTTATCCAGCGTAATTAATTCAGAATGTATGATGAAATCTTACCTAATCAATGTGTATCCGTTCTCTTTCCAAATCGGCATCATCCTTTAAGTCAATAACTATGCGCTCGAAGTGCTTACAATCTAGAACTTTCAAGAGCTAAACCTTTTAACATAACCGACGGCATATTATGTACTGGTTATACTTTGCCCTATAAACAGAAGTAGTTTACTTTATCTATACAGTGTGGACTTTTTCAATAGTAATAGTAATAGTATATTTGTTCGCATTAAACATGGTATACAAAGATGTTACAAATTTAAATACCACAAACATGTTTAGCTAGGATAAGACCAAAGCATGCAAATTTTTTTAGACAGTGAAACAAAGGTGCACAGTTATCAAACACTGCACAGTATATTTGGAATATCAAAAAGTTTTAAACATAAATTCTTTTAAGCTGTAAAAACTATTTTCAAGTAGCCATTTATAAAATTTAATTTTAAATACCCACCACCTATATGGCTATTACGTATCTCCGGTGACAGTCAGAAATGATACTAACTGGGCTCAGTGTCCATCAATTAACTGTCAAAAGCTAGTTTCGTATTATGTATGTCCAGTCGCGATCCAATAAGATTCAGGATTTAAGATTCTTTATTTGCATGAAATATGGTGGGGTACATGAAGATCTTATGAATTAAAAGATTTCACATATTTAGCTGACTTCTTTCAGCATGCAAACTTAAAAATTAAAATATCTAACACATTGTACTCGTAATGAACGTAGTTAAAAATTTAACAATCATCTAAGACGAGGCAGACTGGCATCTTTGACACTTAAAAACTCGTGTGTAGAACAAAGTAATAAAATTAGAAAAAAATCGGGTTGTAAGAGTGATCCCTCTAATTATAGACCTGTATCTGTGCTCCCAGCATTGAGTAAAATTTATGAAAAAATCATGCTGGACCAGATGTTATCTCACTTTAACTCAAATGTGATTCTGCACTGTCAGCAGTTTGGATTCACGAAGGGCAGGTCGACAACGGGCGCGGGAGTAAAACTCATCACTTACTTTTTGGAATCCTGGGAGAAATCTTAGGATGCCATTGCCATTTTCTGTGATCTCTCTAAAGCGTTTGACTTCGTGGACCACAAAACACCGATGCGTAAATTACACCACTACGGAATTCGTGGTCAAGCTGCTGATCTGGTTCTTTCTTATTTATCAAACAGGCAGCAAAAAGTAAGTGTAAATGGGGTGACGTCCTCCGGGTCTCTAGTCAAGATAGGCGTGCCCCAAGGTTCAATTCTCGGTCCTTTCCTATTTATTGTGTACATTGATGATCTCCCTTATATGATGGCTAAATTATCATATATAATTTTATTCACTGATAACACCTCGCTAATTTTTAAAATAAATAGAAAAGATACACATGTCCTAGATGTTAACTGCTAATAATCTCTTATGGAATTAAAAAAAAAATCAAAATAATTTATTATCTCTTCACAAACATGAAATATAATTCATATGTATAGAGCTATATAAATGCAAGCAAAACTAAATGTTTAAAGTTCTCCTTACCAAATGTACCACAACGTGATCTTAATTTAAATCTTGACGGCAATAAACTTGATGTTATAGCGGTAACTGTATTCTTAGGGATTACTATCGATTCAAAATTGCAGTGGGGCGCGCACATTAGAACTCTTTCGGTTAGGTTAAGCTCAGCTGCACATGCAGTCAGGAAAATAAGGCAGTTAACGGATGTAGCCACAGCTAGGTTAGTTTACTATGCCTATTTCCACAGTATTATGTCTTACGGCATCCTGCTGTGAGGGTCAGCAGCAGACGTTGACTCCATTTTTATGCTACAAAAAAGGGCAGTCCGCGCGATTTATAAAATTGGTCTCCGCGAGTCACTCAGAGAAAAATTCAAAGAGGTCGATATACTAACTTTGCTGTCACTTTATATCTTTGAATGTATTTCATACGTCCGCAAAAATCCAGGGCTTTTCAAAATTAGAAGCGACATCCACAATAAAAATACACGCAGTAAACACGAAATTGTAATACCTAAATTCAGATTAACAAAAACTAGCAAGTCTTTTATTATAAACGTATACTGTTGTATTTTTATTACAAGTTGCCAAAGTCAGTTATACAACTGACCGATGGAAAGTTCAAAAACTATATTAAACGTGTCCTTATGAAAAAAGCATATTACAAAATCAAGGACTACGTAAAAAACAAAGAAGTTTGGCTATAATTCCCTCTGCGCACGCTTCCCTGGTAGCTCATAAACGACACAGATTTGTGGATGTCTCTAACTATTCTCAATCTCATCATTCTTTTTCTTTTGATTCAGATTATTTCAGTACTTTTCAAATCATTTTTTCTCATAGTTTGCTCAGAATAGTTACAGCACTGATGAGAATATTTGTGTCACTTGTTTAATTTATTTCTTTAAATTAAATATTCTTTTTTTTAATTTACTTACCTTTGTATAGATGCTTTTTTACCTATTATTTATGAATATAGAAGGAAGAAGAATAATAGTGATAAGAAGAATATATTAGTGAACATTGAAGGCCTTTTAGATTCCCGGATGCTGTTTAACTTTTGTTAAATATTCCTTTTGTTTTACATTTTTTGTATAGCAAGCAACAACCTATTGTCGGGCCTACGCTGTCCCCCATACTTTAGTACTAATGCTGTAATGAAACATAATAATATTGTAATACCAAATGATTTGAAAAGAGTAACCATGGAGTTTCTTGCCGGTTCTTCTCCACGGAATCGACCAACGCGAACCACCTTTTTCGACGTTTTATAAGTGCCCATCTAGGTCAATGTGAAATAAAATATTTTGATTTTTATTTTGATTTTGATTTAGGAGGAGTAAGGTAGCAGGAATATCTTAATATATTTCTTAAATTTATTGTGGCTACTTAAAATTGAACATTTAGTTATGTTATCGTCCCCAGTTCTCTCCAATCTATGGTGATGGTGGGCTGCTCACACTCCAGTCCGATACACCATCAATCAGCTCGTTGAACAGGTTATTGGTGTCAGTGATATCTTCGCTGGCTTTCAGAGAACCCTATGGAGGTAATGGTGTTGTGTGCCTTGCACATTTCCGCTTCTAGTTCAGATGTTCGTTTCAGTCATGAGTGTCATGACATTGCTGAAAACCTGAAACTAGTTTACGGTGATGGTGATGCTGGCCCAGTATATCCATGTGCTGGGTGTGAAGTTCTGTAAGCTGGCTCTTGAGATGAGTGCTTTTGTTCACTTTTGACTCAATTTCAACTTCACTTTCTTCTAGTTCCCGCGGTAGTTTGCTGCACTTATTTCTAGATGAATCCAGCTCCCTCAGCGCTGCTTTCAATTTGTCACTCATGTCACGAACGTAGCTGCGCAGTTCATCATATTGCCTGATGACACCTGAAATGTGACAAGGAACCGTTGAGTATGTTAAGTTAAGATAATTACTATGAAAAAAAAAGTCAGAGTTTTAAAGTTAGACTGAAGTAAAGAAAAAAAAAATGAAGTTGGTAAATCAAATTTAAAATAGGTACAAAATTACTATGTTTTTTTTCTTATTCCTTAATTTTTCATTTTAACTTTAAAACTCTAACTTTTTTATACATTCTAAAACTTATTACAATTAAGTAATCCTTTGAGTAAAGCCTATTTTGACACTTATTTTGATTGCTAAGGTTTAAGTTTGTACTTTACTTTTGAACTAAATTGTTTAGGTCCTATAATAATTAAAGAAGTTACTTCATAAGTAAACACGCACACTATGTAGGCAAGCATATTATAATTTGGGGGATTACATTAATGATAAAAATGCTTGGCTCAATGCTGGTCCTGCGCCACAACCATAGGCAAACTAACTAAAAAAAAAAAATTTAAAATTTAAAATTTAAAATTTAAAACTATTTATTTCAAAGAAAAAGCACATTATTTGGTTAAGCACACATCGCTTAATCTTAATTATGAAAGATTATGTGCGAGTGAGGCGTCTCGCTTGTTTACGTTATAATAAATGTTGATATAACTAAAATGATTAACTTATTATTTTGTTTGTGAAAGATCTGGAGGAACTTTGAATTGATCTACTGTAAGGTAATATTTTATTAGTCGTTTTCTTTGGAAATTTGTCTTTGATTTTAATTTATGAATTAGTTGCTTAGGGAGTTTATTCAATAGGTTAGGTAACAAGTACCTCCAGGTCCTTCTTCCATATTCATTGTTACATTTCGGCAGATTATATAATGGTAGGTACTCTAGACATCTTAAGTTATTGGGTCTTATTTTTTTACTTAATTTATCAATTTCGTTAGCATATTGTGATATTATAGCTAGTTTTACTTTGTCGAAGACATTTATTATTTTACAATATTCAAATAATTGTTGATAGTTGTCTTTAAATTCAAGCTTTATTTTGTAAGGAACTATAATTTTTAACATCCTAATTTGTATGTCATATATTTTTTGTAAGTATGATTTATATGTTCTGCCATAGCTAGCTATACCATATCCTATAATTGAATCTGCTAGTGCCAAATAAATTAGTCTTTTGGTTCTATATGGTAATTTATGCCTCAGTATGCTTAATTTTGCCAGTATTGACCTGAGTTTGTTACAAACATAATCAACATGGGGACCCCAATTAAATTTGTTATCAATTTTAAGACCTAGATAAAAGTGTTCCTTTACTACTTCAAGTTGGTTACAATTACACACTGGTGGACACTGGTGCATGCACTCATGATTGTGGGCCACGACTTTCGGTATGCTATTTACTTTAATGTATGGTGAGTGAATATGTAATAGTTTAGTTTTCTGATAGTTAAGTGATAATCCGACATCGTGTGCCCACTTACATAGAGTGTTAAATTCTTTTTGCATCAGGTTTTCTGCAGTTTCAAGGTTTCGGTTTGCTACAATTAAACATGTATCATCAGCAAACTGGTATACAGAGCCATTCTGAAATATTTTACACATGTCGTTTACGTAGATAAGGTATTCTGTGGGCCCTAAAATTGAACCTTGCGCCGTTCCGCATAAGGTTGGTATTTCGTCGCTTAGTTGCCCTGCTATATTTACTGTGTTGAATCTGTTTGAATGATAGTTTTGGAACCATTTCAGCAGTGGGCCCTGAATACCATTCTGCTGCATTTTTTCAAAAAGCGTTTTGTAATCAAGCACATCAAATGCTTTGCTAAAATCAACCATAATAACCAGAACATGTTTTTTTTCCTCCAGATAATTACAAATTTCATCAGTGAACAATGACAGTAATTGTGAAGTACTTTTATTTTTTTGGAAGCCAAATTGTTTTTCGTGGATTATTTCATTTCCTGAAAGAAAGTCGTTTATTGATTTACCAAGGTATCTTTCTATTATTTTGTCAATGCAAGAAAGTATAGTAACAGGTCTGTAATTGTTAGTATCTGTGTATTTGCCTTTTTTATGTATAGGTCGTACTATACCTATTTTAAGTTTATCTGGATAAGTACGGCTAGATAAACAGGCATTTACCAAGTGAGTGAGGACGGGCGTTATTTCATTGGATATATATTTTATATCTCTTGCTCGTATTTGATCAATGCCCGGGCTTTTTCGGTCATCAATTGATTTTAATATTTTTTGTAAGGTTTCTTCATTTATTTTGTTAATATGTATAGTAACCTTAGGTTCATTTATATACGACTCTCTATCAAGCAATGGCTCCTCACAATTACATTTAACTTTTTTCACATTCGACTCAAAATCACACGCGAATTTGTTGGCTAATAATTTAGGGTTAAGTCTAAATGATTTTATTAAAATATCGTCCACTGCTTTCATGATTCTGCCAGTAAGCCTGTTGATAATAGACCATATTTTTTTTGAATTTTTGTAGTTGTTTATTATTTCTTTTTTAATAGAATTATTTTTGGCTTTATTCATTAATTTATTTGTTTTATTTCTATACCTATTATAAATCTGCCTATTTTTTTTGTTGTTTACATCTTTTTTCCAAATATCTAATAATTCTTTCTTTTTGTTAGACATATAATTTAATTTGTCACTTATCCATTTACATTGACTTCTTTTGTTTACCTTAATTTTAACATTTTCCCGACACTTATTATACACAGACTCGAACCTAATACTTATGTAATTGTAGATTTCGTTGGGATCAGTCATAACATAGACAGGTGACCAGTCAATACTTAACAGTTCTTCTTTTAATTTAGTGTCATTCAATTTACTAATCGTTTGGTATTGACTCGTCGCCTGGACACCTGTTATTGCTAAACCGGTTATAAAGTGATCCGCCAATGCATATTGAACAACTGCTGATCTTATATATAATTGTTTGTTATACCCTAGAATTGGTTTACAATCGTCGCGGACAAATATATGATCAATACATGTGTACAGGACCGCTCAGTTGAGCCTGGTTCTGCGACGTGTCGCTGATGGCGGGCGTGAATCGTCGACTAGGACATTATTTGTGGGGCTGAAGATCCCTTGCTTGCAGGGGTGTAGGCAGAAGAGTATAAGCGGGGGAGGGCACCGGGATTCCTTCTTCTAAATAAAGACTTGGATTTTCATACTGCTTCTTTATTGATGTTCTTCGTACAATGCTGATTTTTGGAATGCCCGACCACCGAAAATGCTCCTTTTTTATAGGCCATATTTTGCACACGGCACTAATCGCCACGCCCCCTGACCAATCAGAGCGCAGGTGCTCTTTTGTATGGGAAACCTAAACTCATGCATTTTCATGTGGTAGGACACCCCTTACAATGTTTATTTACTATTCTATACATAAATATTGCTTAACTCTATTTATTACATAAGTTTCAGTCTTATAATCTTAATTTTACACATAAAAATAATCAATTTTATAAAAACGGCTCTCGTTACAGTAACGTGTTCTAGTACTTAAGCTTTTATTGCCGATGGTACAAGTGGCGCCTCTAGTGGCTGGGATGAACAATCATTTACTTACAATATTCTAATCATGAGATTGCTAATTAGTCCTATGACTTAGTTGACTAATTAGACTTATATTCTTATAGGGAAAAAATAAATACACATTCTGACACAGTTTTGACTCTTATAGGTCTACGGACTAGGTAATTAAACGCAAAGAAAAAATATGATTTATTTCAAGTTATATACAAACACTATCTTATTGCTAAACACTTATTATTGAACACTTATGTACCTAGGTTATACCTGTGTCGTGCACATTCTCCCGCCGTCGCGAGGCCGCGACTCCGTTGGTAGTACGACGATCTTCCTGGTAGGGCGACGCAGGATGTGGCCGCTGCTGGTGGTGACGTCCACGACTCGAACCTCCCCGTCGGTTCCCGGGTACAGCTGGCTGATGATTCCTCGTGGCCATGTGTTCCGTGGCAGGTTGCTGTCGCAGATGATGACTAGGTCACCCACTTTAGGTTGGCTGCCTGTGCTGGTTGGCTCCCGCCGCTGCTGAAGTAGTGGCAAGTACTCCTTGACCCATCTTCTCCAGAACATGTCGGCCAACACCTGGGCTCGCTTCCATTGCTGGCGAGCTGTGACGTCGCTTTCTTCGAAGTGGCCGGGCACCGGGACGTGGGAATTAGGCCCGATGAGTATGTGGTTCGGCGTCAAGGCTTCTGGCTCTTGGGGGTCGACAGAGACGTGGGTCAGGGGTCGTGAGTTGACCGTGTTCTCGACTTCGACCAGCAGCGTGGACAGCGTCTCGTCGCTCGGGTATCGCTCGTTCAATGTGACGCGCAGGGCTTCTTTTACTGACCGTACCATTCTCTCCCATGTTCCTCCCATGAATGGTGCTGAGGGTGGAATATATCTCCACTTGATGGGGTGGCACGCGGTCTCGTGGTGCATGGCTTCGAGTGCGGCTTCGCAGAGTTCCTTCTCTGCTGCTTTGAAGCATGTGGCGTTGTCGCTCCACATTTCCTTGGGGCAGCCTCGTCTGGCCATGAATCTTCTTAGTGCCGATATCGCTGAGTCGGCGCTCAGCGAGTGTGCGATCTCTATGTGGATCGCCCTGGAGGTCATGCAGGTGAAGAGCGCGCCGTACCTTTTCTCGTGGTGGCGAGCGACTGTTACTTCGATTGGGCCGAAGTAGTCGAGTCCAGTGAATGTGAACGGTCGCGCGTGGTGTGCCAGGCGTGCAGCTGGTAGGTCGCCCGTGAGAGGAACAGCTGGTCGCGCCTTCTTGATGCGGCACGGTAGGCAGCTCTTTATTGTGTTTCTTACTGCCGGACGTAGTTTCAATATCCACAGTCGTTGTCGTAACTCGTTCACGATCATTTCCACACCGCCGTGATGTAGTTTTTCATGTACATAAGCTATGTACAGGCGAGTGTAGGTTTGTTTACCTTCCAATATGGGAGGATTGGAGGTATCTTCTTGTATGTTTTGCGCTGCGTTCACTCGTCCTCTCAGGCGTATGATGCCCTCTTCGTCGATGTACACGCTGAGCTGACATAGACGATCGTTGTTGCTAGGTGGATGACCTCTGGTTATGCGGTCGATCTCAGCTGTGAAGCTCTCCTTTTGACTTGCTTTTATCCACAGGTTTTCCGCCCTTGTTAGGTACGAGGCGGGTATCTCGTGGTAGCGAACGGTGGCGCGGGGCGAGTCGTTTGTCACTCGCGCTGGGGTTGATTTTTTCTTTGTTTTTCGCCAGTCGGGGTCGTTGACCTTTGTTTTCATCGTGCGTTTTCTTGCAGCTGCGACTATACTTTTGCGGGGTCGGCAGAGTTCGATGAATTGTAACACTCTTGCTGTTGTTCTTATGAGTCGAAGCCACTTGGAGAACTTTTCTATGTGAGGGAGAGGGCTCTGACCTGGGCTGCTCTCCAGCTGTTGTAGGTTGCATTTTTCTTTTTCTTCTCCGGTGTCGTATTTCACCGTTTTTTCTTCCTGGGGCCACTGGGATTCGGGGTTTCGCAGGAATGAGGGTCCTTGAAACCATCTGTGAGTGGCAGTGAAGTTGTCTGGCGTCTCTCGCGTTGCGTCGTCAGCTACGTTGTCTTTTGTTGATAGCCATCGCCACTCGTTTTTCTTTGTTGTTTCTTCTATTTCGGCGAGGCGATGGGCCACGAATGACTTGTAGGTGCGTGGCTCTGATCGGATCCACACTAGTGCTGTGCGTGAGTCGCTCCAGTACGTCTGACTTGCGACCTCGTACTCGTGCTCTCTTCTGACGGTTTGTGCGAGGCGGGCGCCCAGCAAGGCGGCTTGTAGTTCGAGCCTGGGCATGGACACTGGTTTTAGTGGTGTCACACGGCTCTTGGCTGCCGCTAGGGCTACGTGCACGCTGCCGTCGGCTCTTTCTGTTCTCCAGTACGTGGCGGCGGCGTAGGCTTGCTCGCTCGCGTCGACGAAGGTGTGCAGCTGTCGTGAGATGCTGGGTTCGACGTCATAACACCGTGGGACTCTCAGCTGTTTGATTGTGCTGAGTGACGTCATCCAATTTTTCCATCTTTCTTCCAGCTCTGTTGGTATGGGGTCATCCCAGTCGGTTTTGTAGCTCCAGGTGTCTTGGAATATTCTCTTGGCTGGAGTGGTGATTGGCGATATCAGCCCCAGTGGGTCGAAGAGCGCCATTATAATGCTGAGGGCCTCTCGTTTTGTTGGAGAGCGCTGGTTTTCTCCGACTTCTGCCGGTATCTTGATCGTGTTTGTGTTGAACCCGATGTGATCTTCTTTCACGTACCAGAGTAGCCCGAGCGTTTTCTCGGTTTCGGTGCCACCTAGGCTCACTGTGGCTGACTTGTTTTGTTCTGGTGGGTTGAATTCTTCTATGGTTCTCACGTCGTTTGATGTCCACCCATCTAGCACGAACCCTGCCTTCTTGTGTATGAAATCGACTGTTTTTGTTGTTTCCCTCGCTTCCGTGATAGTGGGGAAGCTTTGTAGGTAGTCGTCCATGTAGTGGTTCTTCTGTATTGCTGCTGCTGCCGCTGGGTAAGTGGATGCAAACTCGCTCGCATTCTTGTTTTTTATGTAGAGAGCGGTGCATGGTGATGACGTGGATCCGAATATGACCGACGTCATGCGATATTCTTCCGGTTTGCCCTCCCGCCGTTCGCCTCTCCACAGGAATCTGAGAGCGTCTCTGTCTTCTTGTCTGATCTTCACCTGCATAAACATTTCTTTGATGTCTCCACTGACTGCGTATGCGTATTGTCTGAATCGCATAATCACTCCAGGGAGGGACTGTAGGAGGTCCGGCCCTGGGTATAGCATGTCGTTGAGACACATGCCGGTGCCCTTGGCAGACGCGTCGTGAACCAGTCGAGGCGGCTTGTGTGGTTTCGCTCGGTTGATGACCGGGAAGTGGGGCAAGTACCAGGTCTTTCCCTCTGGTGCTGGGACGGGTGCTCGTTCTGCATAACCGGATTTGAATAGGTTATTTATTCTTTCTTCGTATTTTATCTTCAGATCTTGATCTTTGTCTAGTTTTTTCTCTAGGGAACGCAGGCGCCGCTCAGCTTCGTTATAGTTATTTGGTATGTAGAAGTTCTTTTCTTTCCACAGCAGACCGGTTTCAAATCTTCCGTCGGGCAGTCTCTTGCTCGTTTCTTCCAATATCTGTATGGCTCTCTGTTCAGGATCTTCTTTTGGTTTCTTCGGTTCGATGCACAAGGATTCAAGTTTGAAATAATCCTTGATTTTGTTAAAAAGTAATTGAACGTATGTTCATATTTATAATCTGCATATTAAGAATGTTTTTTACTCTATGCTACTGTCTGTCACTGTCACAAAAACTGTCTGTGTTCTCGGGCCATGTAATTGTTTTTGCCCCATTCAGCTTTTAATTCAAATCACATTTTATTTAAATAATCACTGTATTTTTCACCCAATATTTATGATTAAATATATGGAAAGTGATCCAGCTGTTTGAATCAACGAACTTATCGATCCACGCTGACCTCCCAACAGGTTATGCCCCCAGGAGAAAACACGCTGTGAGTACTGCGCAAATTTCAAGAATCAAAACGATTAAAAACATATTACCAAGTGATTTACAATGTCGAGCGAGGGCGCGCAAGGGCCTCATGCTGCCTACTCATTCGACAAGCTGGACGGTGTGGCGAGCTACCACAATTGGAAATTCCAAATGAAAATGGCTCTAATTATGGAAGGGCTGTGGCCATGTATTGAGATAATTGAGGGAGAGGTAATAACTCCTGCCAAAGACCAAAGAGCGTTGGCACGAATCTGCCTATCTGTGAGAAGCAACTGCATCCAGTACCTCAGGTCAGTCACCACCGCAAAACAGGCATGGGACAAGCTGAAGGACGTTTTTGAGGACAAAGGGTTGTACCGAAGGGTCCTGCTGCTCCGGAAGCTACATAGATCGAATTACAACGACTACAGTTCCATGGGAGAATATATCGACGGGGTGATGACACTTGTACAGCAGCTTGCTGACATCGGCCGTGTCATCGAAGACAAGGAAGTAGCAGAATTACTACTGAGTGGGCTGCCGCAGGAGTTTGATGTGCTTGTTTCGAGTCTGGAGACCGCAAATGTCCTGGAAAATCTGACAAGCGAAGCAGTGCGAGCGCGTCTTCTACAGGAGGAGTTCCGCAAACAGAGCGACAACGGAGTCTCCGTACCCAGCGAGTCGTCCTTCGTGGTTTGTCACTACTGCAAGAAGCCGGGCCACGTAAAATCGAAGTGTTTTAAGCTTAAGCGTGATAACAAAAATAAAGGCAATAAAAAGCCAGTGCAAGCCTCCGCGCAAAGTGAAACATTTTTGGTGTGTGCCTTAGCTGAGTGTATAAATAGTGCAAACTGGTTAATTGACTCGGGTTGCACATCACATATGTGTAATAACAAGAACCTCTTTACGTCTATGAACACTAGTTTCACAAGTGAGGTTACTGTGGCTGATAATAATGTATTGCAATGCAAAGGGAAAGGTCATGTAACTGTTTCTTTTGATAAGTGTTCTAGAACCATAGAAAATGTCCTCTATGTTCCTAATCTCTCGGCCAATTTATTATCTGTAAGCAAATTAACTGATAAAGGATATTCTGTGATATTTAACAATGATAAATGTCATATTAAGAACAAAAACAAAGTATTAGCCTCTGCATCTCATATAGATGGTCTTTATAGGTTAGATTGTTCTGTGCCTAACTCTTCTTGTTCTCAGAGTAGTTTTGCGTCCTCATGCACCCTGCCAGGTAAAGTACAGGAGCAGGAGAGTGCTTTAGCAGCTGGTTCGGTGCCAGTGGATGTCTGGCACAAGCGGCTGGGACACCTGAGTCTTCGTGGTATGTGTGCACTTCGTGATAATCTTGCTGAAGGTGTAAAATTTCACAGCAGTCAGTTTGGAGATTGTATTCCGTGCATCATGGGAAAGCAAACAGTGAAGACCTTTCCTAAGGGTAGTACCAAGCGAGCTCAACGACTGTTGGAGTTAGTACACTCTGACGTCTTTGGTCCCATGTCCGAGCCTAGTTGGGGAGGAGCACGTTATCTGGTGACGTTCACCGATGACTACTCGCGGAAGACATATGGTTTCTTAATGAAGAACAAAGAGGAGGTAATGTCATGTTTTATCAAGTTTAAGCTTTTAGTGGAGAAACAGACTGAATGTTTGATTAAATGTTTACGGTCAGACAATGGCGGTGAATACTGCAGTGCAAAATTCACCAATTATTTATCTAGTCAAGGGATAGTCCACCAAACCACTATACCGTACAGTCCGCAGCAAAATGGTGTCGCAGAGCGATTAAATAGGACTTTAGTTGAAAAAGCGAGGACAATGCTTTCTGACTCTGGCCTAGGACCGCGCTATTGGGGTGAAGCTGTAATGACAGCGATTTATTTGAAAAATAGGTCCCCTACTGCTGCGTTGCCTGGCACCACCCCTGAGGAAGTTTGGACTGGTTCCAAAGTGAACCTTAGTCACTTAAGGGTGTTTGGATGTCGAGTATTTTCTCTTGTACCTGAAAGTAAACGTAGTGGTAAATTTAGTGAAAAATCTAAAGAATTTATTTTTGTAGGCTATTGTGATTATTCGAAAGGCTACAGATTGGTGGACCCCTGCAATCCTAAAAGGATAATTAAATCTAGAAATGTTTATTTTATTGAATTGACAAATAATGATAATTCTAATATAAAATATAATAATAATAATTTTATTAATTTGGACATGAATAATAATTCTAGTAGAAATAATGATAATATTGTTGGCATTAATCAGATTTTTTCTCAAATTTCAGACACTCCAGTGCAGGAGCCCTCTGTTGGTATTGAGGCCACCAGTCAGAGTGATTCTCTTGCTGGGGAGAGAAGCGAGTCTCCAAGCGTGGGGAAAAGCCGGTCTCCAGTGGAGGAGAAAAGTCAGTCTCCTGCTATAGAGAGAGGTCAGTCTCCTGCTGTGGAGAGAAGCCAGCTCTCTGATGAGTCTGACAGCTCGTTGTGCAATGACACAGAGGACACCGAGTTCATTCCTGAGATGGCTGCCAGTGGTCGTCCAGTGAGGACAACAAGAGGTATTCGACCCAAGAGGTATGATGACTATCTTTCTGATAGTTCTTTTCTCTCTCATACACCATGTTTTGATGAGCCCCAGTCTTATGATGATGCAATGGCTGGTACTAATAAGACTGAATGGGAGTCCGCGATGAAAGAGGAATATAATTCTTTGATTAAGAACGGGGTTTGGACGCTTGTAGACAGACCATTGAATAGAAATGTTATAAAGTCGAAGTGGGTTTTCAAGGTCAAACAAGACGCGTCAGGAAATTTTGATAAATTTAAGGCACGTTTAGTTGCACGAGGATTTAGTCAGAAACCTGGTGTGGATTTCGATAAGACGTTTTCACCCGTAGTTCGACATTCAACTTTGCGTATTTTATTCAATTTAGCTAATGAAAAAGATATGGACATTGACCATATAGATATCACTACTGCGTTTCTGAATGGATCCCTACAGGAGGAAATCTATATGGAGCAGCCTCCTGGATTTGAAATAGATGATAAAAAAGTATGTATGTTACAAAAAAGCATCTATGGTTTAAAACAAGCAAGTAGAGTATGGAATGAGACTGTACACAATTTGTTAACTAGTCATGGATATTCACAAACACATTGTGAGCCATGTGTTTATGTAAAAAGAAATAATACTAAGTCTACAATTTTGGCATTATATGTAGATGATTTTTATATATTTAGTAACTGTAATTTAGAAAAAGAAGCTCTCATTTCATTGTTAAAGAATAATTTTGAGATCAAAAACTTGGGATCTATCAAAAACTGTCTTGGCATCAGTGTGCATAGAGATAGAGATAGAGGTACTATTATTTTAAAACAATCAGAGTACATTAAAAGACTCCTTGTTCGTTTTGGCATGTTAGAATGTAAAGGTGTCTCTACACCAATGTCTGTAAATGATAAATTTGAAAAACCTCTTGAAAATAATGAGTGTAAATTCAATTATAGAGAACTGATTGGAGGCCTTATGTACTTAAGTGTATGCACTAGACCTGATATTTCATTCAGTGTGAGTATGTTGAGCCAATTTAATAATAATTATGATCAAAGTCATTGGTTGGCTGCCAAAAGGATCCTTCGTTATTTGAAAAATACTTTAAATTATGGTTTGATTTTTACTAAATGTAAAAATGATAATTTAGAGGTGTTTGCTGATGCTGACTGGGCGAATGATCCTGTTGACAGAAGATCTTATTCAGGATTTGTAATTAAGATTGGTAACAATACTGTCAATTGGGAAAGCAGAAAACAACGTTGTGTTGCATTATCTAGCACCGAAGCCGAATACTTGGCTATAGGCGATGCATGTAAAGATGTATTATTCATAAAAAGTTTTTGTCATGAAATAACAGGTTGTAAAATTAAATGTAAGGTGCGTAATGATAATTTAAGTGCAATTAAGCTCTTGGAGAGTAGAGAGTGTCACAAGAAGACAAAACACATCGATGTTCGATATCATTTTGTGAAAGATTTAGCGTACAATGGTTGTATCCATGTAACTTATCTTCCTACAGACAGAATGATAGCAGACATTCTGACTAAGGCTCTGCCATGTAGTAAACATAAAGGTTTTATGTATGACTTAAATGTAAGAAATGTTTAATAGAGTTGAGCATGTATCTCTATCCTATGTAAGTGTTTGAATGTAAATGTTTTTGTTTTAATGATAATATGCAGCTTAAGGGGAAGTGTTAAAAAGTAATTGAACGTATGTTCATATTTATAATCTGCATATTAAGAATGTTTTTTACTCTATGCTACTGTCTGTCACTGTCACAAAAACTGTCTGTGTTCTCGGGCCATGTAATTGTTTTTGCCCCATTCAGCTTTTAATTCAAATCACATTTTATTTAAATAATCACTGTATTTTTCACCCAATATTTATGATTAAATATATGGAAAGTGATCCAGCTGTTTGAATCAACGAACTTATCGATCCACGCTGACCTCCCAACAGATTTTCTCTTCAATCGAAGGCTCCTCTTCTTGGTTTTTTAGTTTTCCACAGAAAGCTACAGTGGCTGATAGTGAGCTGTGACAGCCATGCAGCACCCAACCGAGTTGCGTGAGGGAGGCAACTGGCTGGTTGCGACGTCCGGTGCGTAGTTTTCTTGACACTATGAGGTGCCAGTTATCTTGACCAATTAACAGCTTGGGCGAGGCGTGTTCGTATGTGATCTGATCTTTGATGTCGTTCAGATGCTCGCAGTCTTCCAGGTGGCGGTCGTACACTGTCTCTGGCGTGAAGTTCAATCTCTCAACAGTGCGCGCGGCTTCTATCTTGTATTCTTCCTCTGCGTATTTTCCCTTTATGGCGAGGTTGATGACCTTGCTGGTGTCGTGTCTCATCTCGTTTGCGATGCCTTGGATCCACATAGTGTTGGTGGGTCCGTCGGCTCCGATGACGTCAGCTATCGATGCGTCGACCAGTGTGACTGTGCTGCCTTCGTCTAGTAATGCGTATGTCTCGATGCTGGAGTGCGGCCCCTTTATTATGACGGGCGCAATCTTGAGGTAGGCGCGTCGATGGTCACATGGCTTGGCTGTTGACGTGACTTCTACCGCTGGCGCTGCCGTTTCTTTCTTCGTGGCGTCGCCCGTTGAGTCTTGATTCTTCTCATGATGAAGCAGCTTATGGTGTCTCATGGGGCACCCATGTTTCCCACATGGCGGAGCTCTGCATTGGATGCGGCGATGTTTACTACGTAGGCAGCGGTAGCAGATGTTATTCTTCTTTGCTACCTCCCATCTTGCGTTGGTGTCGAGAGCGACGAACTGCTGGCAGTCAGGTAGTTTGTGGTTTTGTTTACACTGCGGGCAGTTGTCGTCCGATGAAGATCTCTTCTCCGCGGCGAAGGTGCGTTCTGTTCTTTTATTCTTGCGCTCTTTTCCCGTAGTGTCGTCGCTGGTCATCTCTGGTAGCGCGTAGGCGCCACACTTGTCCGCTTCTTCGTTTAGGAACATGGAGACTTTCTTCAACTCTGGTATATCTCCTTTTTTCAGCGCGGCGTAGTCGTACCACTTGTTTTTCAGTATAGGCGTGAGTTTTTCGTTGACTATTCGCGCCATTTCAGGACTGTGTAGGTATTGAGGTTTCTTCAGCGCTTCGATGGTGCCCACTATGTTCGTCACTCGACCGGCGAAGATGCACAGATCTCTTGGGCTGTCTGTGACCCGGTTCAGTGACTTGAGCTTCTCTATTTCGACGTGGATGAGTGCTTCTGGTCTTCCGAATCTTCTCTGTAGGGCATCGATGACGATCTCTGGATCTGGTTGGCTCACTATTAGACAGCCAACCGCTTCTTTCGCTGTTCCCCGTAGACTACGACGTATTCGCGCCAAGTTTTCTGTTCTCGTGAAGTATTTCAATGTTTCTTCGTATGCCGCCTTGAAGCCGAGCCAGTCTGCGCAGCTTCCGTTGAATAGCGGTAGTTCTTGAATGTATTTTGGCGGTTCCCTTGTGCTTCGTACCGCTTGAGAGAGAGCGGCGGCGAGGGTTGACACGTCTATTAATGGTTGACGTGATTCTTCTTTTGTTGGTGTCACTTCGACGGGATCTTCCTGCTTCTTCTCCGCCTCTTGTGATGACTGTGGGTGGCCCGCTTCAGGTTCTTTCAGCCACGTGTTGATGCGGACTGAAGCTAGGTCGTCTTCCCCTTCCTCGTCGTCTTCTGAGGTGTCTTCTTCTGCTTGAAGTCGCTGGACCCGTACTTGTTGTAACTCCATCTCGGCTCTTGTTCGCTCGAGTTTTAATTCAGCGAGTTTTTCTTTCGCTTTGAGCTCCGCTAGTTTCTTTTTGTGTGAAACTACGGAACAGCGTGATCGGTTGCCCTTTTTTCATAACGTGTGCTGCGATGTCTTTTCTTGATGGGACGCGGCACTCGTATCTTCTGTTCCCGACGTGGTGGCGGTCGAACCGTTTGTTCCGCTGCTGGTGCCCGACGTGTCGGTAGCGGTGTTCGGCGCGTCACTCGTCGAGGGGTTGCCTGATGCGGCCTCTTCTATGGCCGTGGGTGTTCTCAGCTCTTCCAGCCGGCGTTTCGTTCGTTCTCCGTCTTGACTGCGTGTTAGAACCATTTTTCTTGATGCTGGCTGACGATCCGGCTGCGAAGGACCAATAATGTACAGGACCGCTCAGTTGAGCCTGGTTCTGCGACGTGTCGCTGATGGCGGGCGTGAATCGTCGACTAGGAGATTATTTGTGGGGCTGAAGATCCCTTGCTTGCAGGGGTGTAGGCAGAAGAGTATAAGCGGGGGAGGGCACCGGGATTCCTTCTTCTAAATAAAGACTTGGATTTTCATACTGCTTCTTTATTGATGTTCTTCGTACAATGCTGATTTTTGGAATGCCCGACCACCGAAAATGCTCCTTTTTTATAGGCCATATTTTGCACACGGCACTAATCGCCACGCCCCCTGACCAATCAGAGCGCAGGTGCTCTTTTGTATGGGAAACCTAAACTCATGCATTTTCATGTGGTAGGACACCCCTTACAATGTTTATTTACTATTCTATACATAAATATTGCTTAACTCTATTTATTACATAAGTTTCAGTCTTATAATCTTAATTTTACACATAAAAATAATCAATTTTATAAAAACGGCTCTCGTTACAGTAACGTGTTCTAGTACTTAAGCTTTTATTGCCGATGGTACAAGTGGCGCCTCTAGTGGCTGGGATGAACAATCATTTACTTACAATATTCTAATCATGAGATTGCTAATTAGTCCTATGACTTAGTTGACTAATTAGACTTATATTCTTATAGGGAAAAAATAAATACACATTCTGACACAGTTTTGACTCTTATAGGTCTACGGACTAGGTAATTAAACGCAAAGAAAAAATATGATTTATTTCAAGTTATATACAAACACTATCTTATTGCTAAACACTTATTATTGAACACTTATGTACCTAGGTTATACCTGTGTCGTGCACAACATGTTCTAGATATGCCTTTGGTACTCTTAGCTATTCTAGTAAAGTTTTTAATACAACACTCAAACCCCAACTCACATAGATTGTTCATATATTTATTTGTAACGGGATTAGTATCTTTAATATTTATGTTAGTGTCTCCTACTAGTATACAATTGGAATTTCCTTGTAAGTTAGATAAAACCTGCGCCAGTTCACATACAAATTTACACTTATTTATACACGGGGGCTTGTACACTGCACATAATGTTGTTTTGTGGCCGTTATATGTTTCAACCTCGCCAATTATACTCTCGAAACTATAAGTAGGTACGTCTGATTCCAGGAATGTTATAGTTTTATGCGCATACACAATTATGCCTCCTCCTTTACGATGTTTACGTAGCTCCGTGTACATTGAGTAATCCTTCAGATGAAATAGATTTTTTGTTGAGTCTTTTAAGTTTGCTTCCGTGATAACAATTAAATGTATAATAACTGGACTAGTGGATACTAAAAATTCAAGGTGGGTGTGGTTTTTTACCATTGATCCTATATTTGTGTGCAATAACAATAACTCATTATTTTCTGGGGGAATATCTTTTGTAAAATCGTGCCATGACATATGTTCCGTCTCAATTATCGATAAATCACTGTTATCCATAACACAGTGGAAAGGTTATGTCATGGTGTTAATGATATTGAAAAATTTTACTCAATAGTAATTCGAGTGAGTTTTAAGGAACAGTCATACCTGCAGCATTTTGCAATTCGTTTGCAATTTTTTCTATGTCGGCGGCCGAACGAACTGTGTAGACTTTCTTTTCGTTCTCCTGTTTACGTACCAGCACGCTCCCATTTTTGCACCACACAAATTTGCACAGTTGTTGATTTTTTAACATTGTTTTAGCTTTCCACAGAAGAAATGCTGTTGTTGGGGTCAATGACTCTCGTATGTAAACCTTTTCATTACTTCCACTGCCCACGTCTTGTTCACTGAGGTTTTTTGTTTTCGAAGCTGCTAGCCAGTATTCACGGTTGTTGTCCCGTAACGACACAATGATTGGCGTTTGCGACAACGCCCCGTCACTGCCATTACCACGGGCAGGTTTCTTTTTACGCAGGACTCGGGTTATACTTTCAGGGTTCTGATTCAATAATTTGCAGACTGTTTTAGCAATCTGAAAAACATCTTCATTTTCCTTCTCCGTTATACCACAAATCTCAACGTCATTGAATGACTGCATTTGCTCAATTTTGTTGATTTTTTGTTCCAGTACCTCATTCTGAAGTTCCAGGTTTTTACACTTGTTTTTAATATCCGTGCATTGGTTTTCGATAATCTTGATTTTACTTTGGTGATCAATCATTTTTTTCTCAAAGTCATCGATTTTTCCCGTAGCGAAATGTAGGGTACTCTGCAGTTCTTCGGTTATAATTTTTCGGATTTCTTTTCTAAATATTAATAGTTGGTTCTTGTCTTTTTCGAGTAATCCCTCATAATCCGATTCCTCATCATCAATCTCGGGCTCGGGATCAGGTAATATGCAAGAGATGCGTTTCGGTTTTGTACCTCCGGCGCATGCGCGACATTTCCAATCAACGGAATCCGTTAGCGATAACGCACTCAGTTGCTCATTGGTTATGGAGGCACACGATCCGTGAATCCACTTATTGCACTTACTACACTGGACTCCAGGCGTTTTTTTGTTAATCACTTTATTGCATTTTGCACACTTCACCATTTTTACAACGCGTGCGCACGATTTGCAACAACCAAGTAGTCGGTAATTATACTGTGACGCGGCCTTCCGCTAGCGTAGTGCGCGCGAGACTGACATACGGACGGACAGACTGAGACAGACGAAGTTTCTTGCCCGTTCTTCTCCATAGAGATCTACGCTAGGGAATGGGCAACTACAGTACTTTCTCAAGTTATTATGCCTTGTGACTGTGACTGTAGCTTTGATTTAATTTGTAATTTGACATTCAAAAGTGCCGTAATGGTCTAGTTGAAATAAATGCTTTGAGTTTGAGTTTGAGTTTGACACACGCAACAACACAGTTTACAATAACAATGTCACGTGTCATATAAACCACTTGATATAAAATGTTCCGTAAAACCAAGTATTGTAACACTCAAAGGGCCGCTACTCAACTTAGCCACTTTATAGTCCATAAAAAATAGAGTGGCCAAGTCACTGTAAAGTGATATCCCAGTGTGACACATAATACCAATACCATGACATTTTTGGTTATCATCAAAGTTCGGTGTATAACCGAAGCTCGATAGTCACTGGATATCAGAAAGATAAGTAATAGCCCTGCTGGAGAGAAAGTACTCTAAATACTGGAGATAGCAAATTTTACCAAAAAGAATATTTCCTTTATTTTTTAAAAGAAACAAATCTGCATGCACAGATTTTCGAAAATTTGCTTGCCACACTCGGGAATCGAACCACCGACTAAAATTCGAAAAAATATCAATACTTTTTTGACCTGTTCTTTTTGACTTCAATCGATAAATTTGACAAACATGATAAATTTAATTAAAAGAAAACCGTGAAATTTAAGTTACAAATTCAATGGCATAAGATAAAGTACTTTTACTCATAGGTCTATCCGATTACCTATTTTCAAATTCAAATTCATTTATGTTTTGTCGCAGGTATTTTAGGAGGTACATAATTGAAATTATCTTTGACGTCATTCATTGATTAAAATGACGAATCTAATAACCATTTAGATAGGAAGATCGATTAGCAATCTGCACAAAAAAACACGTGCATATTGCAATTTCTTTCTTCAATTACACATACTCGTATAGGTCCACCCTTTGATTAAAAGTGCTTTAATCTTGTTGTATTTATCCCATTGAATTTATTACCTCCGATTTCATGGTTTTCTTTTAATTTAGTTTATCATGTTTCTTAGAAAGATTTGACATATAAAGGGTGTAAAACACCTCTTCACGAAGCCGAAAGGCACTTGTTTTCCCCGTCATTGCGATTATTTTTTTGTTCTACACCATACCTACCTTCTAGTTACGGAGATATGGGGGGTCAAAGTTATAACTATTTGACAATTTTTTTTTAAGATTTTGTCTTTTAACACCTCCACGACCACCGCACTATTCAGTCCATCCATCAGCACAACGTTTTAAGTACGTTACACTGAGTTCTACCACAAAACATGATTTATAACCTCAGAAAAAAAAGGTGTTTCCCAGAAATCATTTTTGCGTAAAGTTACTTAGTTTGATGTACAGAATGCTTGGTTAACGGCTCTGTGATGAGGTGGTTTACACCCTGTATGAATGACCCTATCGTTTGATTTATTTCGTTCTCGCTGACGTCCGACCGACCGACCGACCGTCAGCGTGACAAGAATTCAGGCCTTTGAACAGGTTGCCAGAAACAAAACTTGTTCGTTTATTACCAGCTATCGATTTAAATAGGTGTTATTCGTGGCCGCATATTAGGAAATTAAAAAAGGTCGGAAGATAGGCGACCAGGCTTCATACAAAAAATCTTCCAAGTCCTTTGGATCAAAGTATTAAAAAAAAACAGTCTTTGTACTATTATAATAAATATATTCAAAGCCGTTTTGTATAAACTTTTATTAAATTATACTTAATTGGTTTTGTCATTTACAAAAAAATATTTTAAATAAAAACTTTTTGGCAAAAAAGTTTTTATTTGTCACTTTTCAGTGGTTCACATGTGCTTAACCCGGTCCGGCGTGATGTTATGTTATGAACTGGTGTAAAGAATAGACGATAGTTAGAAATTCTGCCACAGATTGCAGATGCTTTAACTATAAGCCGGAGATTCATTTATCATCATAGAATTCGACTACGACAATTACTTGAAAATTAAGACGTTACGGTAGGTGACTCAAATATCCGGATAGCCTATAAAAGATCCGGCCAGAAATCGTTCATTTGCTCCTAAGAATTGAAGAGTTCCGTTGCTTTGTCATGGATCCCATAATCAGAACCTAACCAAACCCTCATCAAACTACCTCTTGAAATACATCCTTTCCTATAAAAAAAACACAAGATGTCATGGTAATTAGCTTATCCCCAATCAATGGAACATAACACACTTAACTATTGAAAACTGGGTGTATTTTACACATCTTCGTACCCCCTCAGAGCATACAGGCGTGACGTTACGTCATGATGTTGTATCAAGAAACATCTTAGCGATTGCAGCAATCAGTGCAAATTTGTCGTCTATTTTTGTAGAGTTCCACTGTATATCTCCGAAGATCAGCATCAGATCTTCACCACGGCAAGTACCAGCATTCAAATAAAAAAAGAATCACCTAAATCGGTTTACCCAGTCAAAAGTCAACACACAAAAAAGTACAGTCGAATTAAAACCTTCTATTTTAAATCGGTTGAAAATTAGCTTCAGTTAGTTACCATTTTTTTTATTTCCAACTCTAAAAGACTGGTTATTCTCTCCATGGTTATTATTTGAGAATGCCCCACTTGACAAAGTCATTAACGACTCCGTTTAGTCTCTCTGGGTAGAGGTCACCAGTTTTATTAACGGTAAAGGCGGAGGGTTCGGCAGACTCGTTTATTTCGGGCGCGTTCTCGCTGTCAACTGTCACTATAGGTAACATAAACACTGCTACCATTAGTCCATACGGTAATTTCTGGAAAAAAAAATAAAAAAGTTAGTTTTCCGCTAGCTCACACCGGAATACCAGACCACTCGCACACAAGTAGCAAACATGCAAGGGAGGAAGTTTAAATTGTGTATGTACATAGAAGGTGAAAAAACCTCTGCACGAATCCGAAAGACTGCACTACTTCTCCCCATCATTGCGATATTTTTTTGGTCTACACCATGGACCTGGGAACCTTCTTGTTACGGAGATATTGGGGGACAAAGTTCCAACTTTTTGACAAGTTTTGGTTTAATACAAGTTTTTATTGCAAGATTTTTACTTTAAACACCTCCACGACCCTCGTATTATTCATATATCCATATATAGCACAATGTTTTGATTGCGTTACATTGAGTTCTACCACAGAACATTTTTTTCACCCCAAAAAAAGTCGTTTCTCAACAAACATTTTTGCGTAATGTTACTTAGTTTGGTGTACAGAATGCTGGGTTGACGGCTTCGTGATGAGGTGGTTTACACGCTGTATATGTTAATACTAATAAATATTTCAAAAGATAAACATATGAAAAAAATACACACTCCCTTAGTGGCAGGCTTATCATAATAAACTATACGAATATAAAGCGACCGTTACCTCCTTCATTTCATAGTCGAAATCCTCCCTGGAGAACGTCTCCTCAGGGTTGAGGTTCAGTCTCTTCAAGGCGGCACTGAGCTGCGTGTAGTAGTGGTCGAGCAGTTTCTCGTAGTACTTAGCGCGGAACTCCTCGTCGGAGCCGGTGAAGATGAAGTAGAGCAGGTCACACGCGGGGCTGCCTGGTTGTAGGGTTTGAAGGTCTAAGATCTTGATTTCCAACTTTCCGTCCTGTTATTAGAGACAGTAAGCATTGCACGTTGCATAAATTTACATTGCATAAGCATTGCACATACATTTAATTTCAACTACAAGCAAATGTCAGAAGTTCACGAATTCAAATTGAAGGTTTTCTTTTGTCGAAAGACTATTTATTCTGTTACGGTACGCGCATTATCATCGCGTGAATGTACAAATTAGGGATTGTGAATGCAATGCAAGTGGAAACATCCCAATAAAGCACAATCACTTACGAGTTATATTGCTTTATTGGGATAATGGGATGTTTGTTTGTTGCTCATTGGGACGTCTTGACGTGTTTGTACGATGAACACTTCGGTCGATTTTCTAGTTTCTAAATGAATCTAGCAAAATAGAAACTGATGACAAATCGTTTGAAACCACTCAAACGGGTCAACAATCACATCTCATAGAATTTATAGATCAATACATACACCTACCTTAGACAAATGATTTCTCCTACAACTGATACGTCCAAAGAAGTTCACAATAGGGTTAATGTAGCGTGGAAGCGTTGCTGGTCCCTAAAAGAAATCACAAAAAATCAGTCAACACCAGTCACGTAAAAAAGCAAAGTATTTAACTCCTGTAAACTCTACTCCTACCATGACCTACGGTTGCCAAACATGAACTTTAACTAAACAAAACGCTAAGAAATTACAAACATGCCAAACACAACATGGAAAGAAGTATGCTCAATGTTAAAATAAAGGTCAATTTAAACCTTAAAGTCATTAGAGGGAAGACAAAAATAGAGGACGTATCACGCAAGATAAAAAGGCTGAAATGGAAATGGGCGGGTCACCTAATAAGAGACCAAAAGCAAAAATGGGTTAAATTAGAAGCTGAGTGAAGCCAAGGGAAGGCAATAGGAACAGAGGACGGCCGACACGAAGGTGGGACGACGATCTCAAAGCGATAGCGGGGTCAATGTGGAAGAGGCAAACCCAAAATCAGGAAACGTGGAAGAATATGTATGTCTTGTTTTAATTAATGATTTAATTGTATATTTGACTGCGGATAATGTAGGGCATGCTGTGCTTTTCTGTAAGTGATGAGGCGCTTAGATTTAAGTTTGTAATGTACAAATTATACTGTAACAGTGTACTCGTTATTGAAAAGCCGAATAAATAAAAAATAAATAAAAGTAAGTAAATAAATAAATATTGGGGAGACCTATGCTACGGCAAAACAATCTTCGGAAACCGATGACTATAAGTAAATGTGTAACTACATTATAAGATTGTTCATTTCTATTCTATTCTACTATATATGTATCAACCAAACGTATGAATAAATATTAGGCATAAAACTTACCTCTCGCACTCTGTGCAGCAAGTTACTCCCTCTAAAGTCTCCATGTATTATTACAGTTTTACGAACAGGGCCCGTCATTTTAAATGGAGGCGGCTTGTTCTCCACAAACTTTTCTAAAGCATCTCTGTTCTCGGCATTAACATTTTGTAACGCAAGGCTTTTCATGTTCTTCGCCACGTTATCCATATTTTCAGATTCTTTCCAAATATATTTCAAAGCTGCCGAATCCTTTTCGAATTCGTCTGGGTTACTTTTACTAAACGCGAAGGACAGTGCGTGCATCTTCGCCAAGTCTGTAACTGCGGTAGATGCGTACTTCCAATCAAAGGAAGCGAATCTGTCATGAGTACCATATCCAAGTGCCAATAAATTCTCTAGGACCAATATATCCTGGTTCTTGCTGACATCAAAACCATAACACTTGGTGAAGAACAGTCGGTGCTCCTCAGGTACTCCGTTTTCTTCTTCCAAGGACGCGTAAATTTTTACGAGTTTCTTATAAGCAAACCGTTCAGTGTCATAGAAATCTACAGGCATTTCTTTGCGTAATTCTTCACCAAATGCAGAGATTTTTGCAAACAAATGAAGATCTTCTTTCTTTTCTTCTCTTATGATCACTGTATATAGTGTCGACGTGTAGTTTGCTCCTCCACTTGATACTTCATTTATGATTATTTCATGGTTCTCATATTTATATTCTTTAGCGATTTTGTTCAATAATTTCCGCAGCGATTCTTGCTTTTGCTCCATGGTTACGACTCTCAAAATGCACTGAAGTCAGTAGTGAGAAGTAAGTTTCCTTTTATAATGAATGATAAAGACGATAAAATATTTTAAAAGTCATTTAGTGCTTGCACTTAAATATTTTAAGTGGAACATTTGATTCATGTAAAAAACTGTAATTCATTGTAAGATAAGGTAGGATTAGATAATATTTTATTTGCTTAAAAATGTGCCATACATACAAGAAAATATATGCATGCAAGATAGTAACACGAACAACATATTGAACATTATTAGGTACAATATGTTTGCCACATGATGTGCCACATGAAATGTCCAGAAGTGTTATTAATTTCATTCTCATAACATAACAAAAAAATAAGTAATTTGAGTGAAACACAATAATCATGTCAGCAATAAAAATTAAATAAATTAGTTAAAGCTAAATTAATAAAAAATGTATATTAAATCAAAATATGTATAATTATATCACCGTAAAATTGTCAAACATGTTAGATGGTAATCTCTCCAGCGATATTGCAAACTCTCGAAATATTGTCAACCGAACATACGGAAGTATTTCTGCCCCCATAATCGGGACTTGGGGATATGCTTCGGGCACCAACTTTTTGTATTTAAGAAATAACACTATCAGATAGATAGTGATAGTGTTCAGAATTAAGGGAATTAAGGGTTATGTGGGGTTCCAAATTTGTTTTTGCTAGAAGGTGGTCTAAACGGTTTTCTAATCTGGTTGGAAGTAGGTGGGTAGGTGATAGTCCGTGAGAGGCGTTTAGGATGAGATAGTCCAAGCTACGGTCGTTTCTGTTATCTTGCCTGATGTCTGCGTATATTAATGTGCAGAATCTTCATGTTATTATAAATTGAATATTTCACGCAGTCTTCTGGGTTAATTAAGAATGAATTTTCGAGGTGAAGCCTGTCTGGGTCATCATTAATGTTATTTATAGTAGCCATTGAGATTGAGATAGAATTTAAGTTATTTCTATGTTTATTGTTGCTAGTTTCGCTACAGGTTCCTAACAGTACCACTAAAATATCAGAGATGATTATAAGTATAGTAGTCAATTATTTTTGAGAAAATCGGTATTAATGCAATCGGCCTGTAGTATTCCATTAGTATCCTGTCTTGTTTTTTAAACAATGGCTTTATTACCGTTTTTTTTATGCGTCTGGAAGAAACTTTTTTACAAAAAATAAAACCGAAGTCTGAAGTCGGTGACCTTTGTTTGATTGATTTAATTTTTTTGTCACCGACTTCAGAAGCTAAAGTTATTTTTCACTTTTTCATTTTTGTTTTGAAGTCGGTTTTATTTTTTGCAAAAAAGTTTTAATTTTTTATTTTTTAGTGGTTCACATTGTGCTTGGTACACATGAAAGTGCATACCGTTACAATTACAACAAGTCCAAGCACGACTAGGATACATTGTCTCATTATGGAGTTCCGTGACTCTTGGCTTCATCTTCAGATCTTATGGTAGAGTGGTTCTTATCGAACGCAAATGCTTCACTTGTTGTATAAAATACCAAAATCGCCGTACGTTATCCTATAAAATTTGAAGATTTCCCTCGCATTCCCCAAGATTCCATCATCAGATCCCGACTTGATGACTATGGGACCATTCGGAAAGTATATTCTTTCCAACAAAAAAAAAATAAATCAAATCGGTTGCCTAGCGACGGAGATATGCGCGAAAAAACATAAAAAAAAAAAACAAAAAAAAATAGAAACATCCGAATTGAGAACCTCTTTCTTTTTTAGAAGTCGGTTAAAAATACCTTCACTAATACACAAATTTACAATATATATGACTGAGCTGACTTATTTCATCAACAACTGTTTTTAGTATTTTGTACTCGAAGGGAGAGAACCTTTCGCCCCAGCCGCCGTATTTAAAATCAGTGTATTTTTTTTTTGGAAAACGTTGATCTCCCCCTCTCGCGTTCCGCCACCTCCTTCGCTAGCATAACCGCTTCGTAGAAGGAAGTGACGACTTCCCATTCCGTCTCGCTCCGGACCATGAATTGAACCAGGACCGGACGCCAGAGGTCGCCGCCGCCGATCGCCGCTGCGAGGACACGGCGGTGCTCCACCCACGCGGGGCAAACCTCCACCGTGTCCTCCGGTCGATCCTCGAAATGGAAATACCCACCCCCCTACCCCTTGTAATGGGGCGTTTCCTCACTCCCGATTCGGTGCACGAACCTTCCGACCCCAAAACCCCCTGCATACTAAATTTCAAGAAATCGTTGGAGTCGTTTCCGAGATTCAGATTGTACAAATATAGTTATGTACAATTAGATTTAATAAAGGTACAACACGCATTACCTATATGTCTCTTTTTCTCCCTTAAATCCATATATGGATGTGTCGAAAATATCACTTTAAGCGACATGTGTCACCACCGTACTTTGCAAGTGCTTTGTAATGCTACCTGCAAGTTGTATGGTGTCAGTTCGGCACGAGACTATCTGTATTATCCTCTACAGAATTTAATTTTAATTAAACTAAACTGATAATGTATGTTATTTTTCCATTTTACATCGATTTCATAATGTATATATATTATTTCTTAAATATGCTGATAAACAATGACTATACATCAATTCAGATAGGCTGAGTACTTAAGTATCCCTGTTTCAAAATATATGGGAAAAAATCTTATAAAAATACACCTGTGCTGTATGCATACAAAATGAATGTAACGTGCATGCCATTGTGCCGTAATAACTGCTGATAACTAAATGATGATGAAAGTACACCACTTGCAATTAAACAAAGAAAACTGAGTACAATATTATTGTAGGTTAAAAACTGTAGACATAAAACTCAAACTTAAAGCATATATTTCAATTAGACCATTACACTCTCAAGGTATGTACTGTAGATGCCCATTCCAAAGCGTATGTATGGAGAAATGGGCAAGAAACTCCATGGACACTCTTTTCAATCACAATATTGTAACAAAATCTTGGTTACATCATTCATGTTGAGATTATACATAGGTTGCAAGTTAATAGTGTTCAGAATGTAGAATCAATATATTCAAAAATATAGAATAAACCTAGGCATATATTAGATGACCACTTCCTACTGTCAGGGCACGTTCTCGAACACGACGCATGGATCAGCACCATTCAGCTCAACCATTTTGAAGAAAAGGAAATGATCCGACACGCTGTCCACCAATGAAAGATAACAATTTATGTTTTATAGATAACTTTTATTTATCTTATCTCGACATTTCCATGTACATAAAATAAAGACACAAACCATTCACATCAGTGTACATTAAAATTCCAACCATGGCAAACGCGGAAGAAATGCTGCGACCGTTATTAAATAAAATCGCTAAAGAACAGAAATATGAAAACCCTGAAATAATAAAAAATGAAGTATCAAGCGGAGGAGCGAACTACTCGTCGAAACTATTTACAGTGATCATAAGAGAAGACAATAAAGAGGATCTTCATTTATTTGCGAAATTTGCAGCCACGGGAGAAGCATTTCGCAAAGATCTTCCTATGGATGGATATAAAAATGAAATATTTGCTTACACCAGGTGGGCGAAAATATACGCGTCCTTGGAGGAAATACACGGTGTGCCTGAGGAGCACAGACTACACTTCACCAAGCTCTACGGCTTCGATCCCACCACCTACCAGGAGACATTGGTTCTTGAGAACTTATTGGCGAATGGGTACGGTACTCACAACAGATTCCAATCTATTAATTGGGAGTACGCTTCTTCAGCAGTTGCAGACTTGGCGAAGATGCACGCGCTATCCTTCGCGTTTAGTAAACAACACCCAGAAGAATTTAAAAAGGTTTTGGCTGAAATAGAAATTAATTGGGATCGGTTTGGAGGCCTGCTTGATATGCTGCAGAAAATGACAAACCTTGCGTTGAATAATGTCAAGCCCGAGTACAGAGAAGCTTTACAGAAATTTACGGAAACTCAGAAGAATCCAATGAAGCTTTACGCCCCCATCCGCAGTACTGTCATAGCACATGGAGACTTTAGAGGAGATAACTTGCTACACAGAGTGCGAGAGGTTAGTTTATTACAGAGGGACATATTATTTAAATAATTCGATAGTTTATAGAATACCTAGTCATGCTATAAAATGCCAAGCTCGTCTAGGTAATTTTTTAAATATTTTATCTAGGGTTAATCATTCACATAGCCTGCCCAGATACAATTATACCTAGACATTGTGTGGAATGTCTTGAGAAAATTATGTAAAGTATAAAATGAACGAACTACCGAATATAAATGAAAAATTAAATTAATATGGCTTACCGAAATACTATACCTACATTTTGTTTCCTAATTCCAGGATGGCAAAGTAGATATCAAGATCGTGGATCTGCAGACCCTGCAGGGAGGCAGCCCGGTCGCCGACCTGATCTACTTCATCTTCACCGGTTCCGACGAGGAGTTCCGTGCTAAGTACTACGAGAAACTGATCGACCACTACTACACGGAGCTCAGTGCCGCCATGAAGAGGCTGAACCTCGACCCTGAGGAGACGTTCTCCAGGGAAGACTTCAACTATGAAATGAAGGAGGTAATATTTCTACATATCATAGTACTGTCGAACAAGAAAAGAACATACAGGTAGTTTTTGGGGACTGTTGATAGAAGTGAAAACTAAGTAATCTATATCTGCTACGGGTTGTGCCCCGCGCACGCCTAAGTGGTGCTACGCCGTAGAGGATCGGCTACGAGTGCTACGAAGCGTTAGGTGACGGTCACGCGAGTTCTATGATTTCTGTTCACCCAAAAAGTGCTCAACGCGCCTAAAGAAGTTTTCAGTTCAATAAATCTTAATTATTGGTACTTGTTTTTTACAGAAATTGCCGTACGGGCTCACTGCGGCCGTGTTCAGCTTACCTGTGATCACAATTGACAGTAAAGACGCGCCTGAAGTCAACGAGTCCTTCGACTTTGGTTCATTCAAAGTTGAGAAAACCAGTCCACTTTATGCGGAGAGGCTGAACGGAGTAATCAATGACTTTGTCAAGTGGGGCATTCTGAAATAATTGAATGGACAATCGTATTTGCTTAGAAGGCATGGCGGACACAATGTCTGTCTTTCGCAGTCAGAGGATGAAGAGTGTATTGTAAACATGATAATTTAAAATGTTTACTGCTCAATAGTGTTAAAGGCTGTGTTAAAGTGAGTGAATGTACTTAATTATATCGCTTGTAACAAAAGAAACGAATATTGCACTATTCATGTAAACGTTTAACAATTACTCAATACAAATAATGAACATGGTAAAAATGTTTGGTTTTTTTATAATTTAATTTGATACCGTTTAAAATAACTTCATGAATATGTCTATCACGTGTTTCTCTAGAATTTACATTAATCCAGCAGGATCGGAATTGCCTAACACACTTCCTGAGTTTGATTTTTAATTATTTTCATAGATAGTGCTGCCATCTGCACTGTGTATAGTTATAGTATTATGTTAAGGACACCAACTTTTCAACTATCATGACAAGAACAGCTATTTTAGACTACTTGTAGGTGAAGTAGATAGCCAAGAATTAGTTTTTGTATTTATTTGGTTGAACAAAAATTAACAGCGCCATCTAACAATTTAGGTACACAGTTTTAAAAACAAAACCGGAGTTACGTCTATATATATAGTGTGCGGTGTAGTGCGCGAGGTCCCTTATTAGTCAGTTCAGTCTAAAAACTTCAAACCTACCGTATTAATGTGTAAACATAATTTATCTACCCAAATATCATAAACCCTCTCTAATGCGTTCAAAAACCATAGGCAATGACCAGCATTACCAACCTGCAGAAATGAACGGTACTGTAATGAACTCATAACGCAACTGTAAACAGTTGCGTTATGAGTTTTAAATTTGGAACAGGTGTCAAATTCAAGTGAGTGTGCTATTCTAGTACCACCTACATTCAATCAGATATCGATAAAAAAAAAAAAAAAAAAAAAAAACCCCAATTCAGTATGATTCTAATTATAAATCGCGCGACATTTTCGATCTCGAGTGACACAAGAATAGTGACTTTGTTCGTTTGCCTATGATTTAAAAAAAAATTACAGATATCCGAAACGCCGCCATTTCGAGCTGTCATTAATTTGTTCGTTAGCTTTTTATTTCTAGTAACCCATTCTTTATTTCTGTCGAAAATGAGTGATAGTGACTCAGAAATTGACATGAATACTCCGCCAGATATCGTAAATGCAGCGACGAATGCAACTAATAACCTGTTGGCACAAAAATCAAGGGCCAAGTAACAATGCAGGTCATTTCCCTGTGGTTCCTGAACCCATCATAGAGCCCTTATGATATTTGGGTAGATAAAGTAGTGTATGCAACTATACATAATTAGGCATTACAACACTCGTGTGATGCTATTAAGAAACTCGCCTTCGGCTCGTTTCTTAAACCCACACTCGTGTTGTAATGCCCTTCATTATGCACAGTTGCATAAACTACTATTGTACGCCTTGTAAGGCGGCACATAGTGAGACTTTACTTATTTTTATAACACCATGTACCTACTTTTACCTACATGTCCCAAAAAAACATATTTGAATTTTAATTTGACTCCATTTAGTCCCCGTCTTCGGCCCGAGCTGTCACGCCCTGCCTCGAGCCTAATTAGCACTCGCACCAAAATATATTTTTACTTCAAAATTATATAATTATGTAAATCTATAGCAACGGCACAAGCTTCATCTTCTTATCAGCCAGTAGTTTATTCTTTGCCGCTTGCAATAACGCGTATGTTTGGACATAAATAAATTGTCGCACGAAATCATTTGTAAATGAAAATATTGCGGAAATAGTTAATAATAGTTTGAAATGAACAGGATACTTTCGAACCCGATAGGTGGCGCCCTCAGAAGAAAGGGCGTTTCACATTTTCAAGTAATCTTCACTATCTATTAAAATTTCATGCATATTTTCAATTCACTAAATTCAAAAACACAGATCATAACAGAAGCATTTCTAATAAACTTCTGAGCAATGTGATCGACATAGTAGCCTAGATTTTGACAGCACAGAGTACTTTTATATATAGGAATTGACAGTGTGCAGTGGTAGCGGTACCGAGCGCGTAAAACGTAAAAGGAAGAGGGTAAATCGTTTTTCTGCTGATAAACACCCACCCGCAATAACTTCAGTTCATCCGCAATACGGTAGACGACAAAAAAAACATCTAATTAGTCCGTCGTATTTCCAGAAAATATTGGACACGTATTTTTTTTTTTCACATTAACAAAAAAATAAGACGATACAGTGCGTCAAAACTCGTGTGATGTCACATTTGAGTACATTTTTACCGAAAAGTTATGTCATAATCCCCCACTCATGATGTTTGACGCGTTTTATCTTAGTATTTTTTAATTAATTAACAATAATAATAATAAATATCTTTATTTCCCAAAATACACACAGAGATTGAACTAACAGTTTACAATTTGATAAAACATAAAACGCGTAGGTATTCAATATTTTTGATAATACCTAAACAGAATCATATTTTTTTCAGTTAGTCGTCATCACTTTTATGGCACCAACGTTGCTAAATTAATATCGGGAACTCATAACAAATACATAGTCAAAACTGGCCAAGTGCTAGTCGAACTCGCACACACAGTGTTCCGTAGTGCCAAACAATATAATAACAATATTTTCAACGCTTATTCACATGTAAATATACTCTCACCAGCAAAACTGTGTTTGTTTTTCATACATTGTTTTCAACCCTCAGTTACATGTATGCCCTATTTTTTTTATAATTTCACATCACTTTGGTGAAGCAGTTTGTACATGTCACCGTAAAATTGTCAAAAACGTAATATTACAATACGTGTTTACAATATAACGTGTTTCTCTCTAGCGATATTGTAAACTCTCGAAATATTGTCAACTGAACATACGGAAGTAACTCTGCCCCTATAATCGGGACTTGGGGCACACCCCCGTTAGGTTAGTTAGGTTCCTTTAAACCCTGCACTCGTGTTTTAAGGTTAGGTTATGTGAATCGGTATTTCTCAGGAATGGTACATTATCTTTTCATGAGAGTGGTACCACTGGGCAAGGGGGACCCCCCCTTCCCTCCACACCGCGTGAGTTGATAACCATCGCATGCATTTCGCGAAAAATAATGCGTTTTATTGTATGCAGTATGTTCGTTTCACAATATTTCGAGATATAAGTAGAAGACAACTAAAAGACTCTTGATTTTTTTAACTTTGTGGTGCCAACACCAACAGTCTCGGATCAAAGTAGCTGTGATAGATAGACAAACCAACAGACAGACGCAGACGGACAGAGCGAAACTATAAGGGTTCCGTTTTAGCCATCTTGCTACGGAACCCTAAAAATGTGGTAAATTTACCGATTTTAGTGATTATAATGATAGTGATGTCAGTTTCAAAACTTGCATAATTATTATACGGTGAAACTATCGCAACAAATATCAGTTATTTCGTGTGTCATTATTATTTTTACCGTTGGCAACATATAACGTATTGAGTTAGCAACTGATTTATTATATCTGAAGGTAAACTTACTTAAAAAGTTGATACACATACTCGTATTTAAGTATAACTTAATAAATACCCTCAACACATTTTAGATTGACGAAACCTCTCTGAAAGTTAGACGACTCAAAGTGGTGCTCTAGAGCACATCAGTTTCCTGGTTCATATTTCAAAAATCAATCAATTGTTTGTAAAATCACACTGTTTGATCTGTTTAAACTACGTGTTAACGAAAATCAAATATCGTAAAATCAGTATTTTATTCTCTTATAAATTAATCTTACCAAATCACGTACTAAATCTAAATATGGCAAACGTACCAGAACATCTGCGCCAATTAATGAAGAAAATCGCTTCAGAACTAAAATATGAAAAACCTGAAATACTTATTGATGCATTTTCAAGTGGCGGAGCCAACTACACGTCGAAACTATTTACAGTGATAATAAGAGAAGAAAATAAAGAAGATCTTCATTTATTTGCGAAAGTCGCAGCAACGGGAGAAAGTTTTCGCAATGACATGCCTGTGGATCTTTACAAAACTGAACTATTTTCATACCTACAATTAGCGAAAATCTACGAGTCTTTGCAGGAAGCAAACGGAGTGCCTGAGGAGCACAGACTATACTTTACAAAGGTCTACGGCTACAGTCCTACCACCAAAAAGGAGATATTGGTACTTGAGAACTTATTGGCGCATGGGTATCATACTCACAACAGATTCCAGTCTATAGATTGGGAGTTCGCTACTGCGGCAGTTGCAGACTTGGCGAAGCTGCACGCTCTGTCCTTCGCTTTTAGTAAGCAACGTCCAGATGAATGTAAGAAATGTTTGGACTCTTTACAAAACCAATGGGAAGAATCTATAAGCGCGAGCTCCATGTTTACTGGAGCAAGAATCAGTGCGTTGCAGAATGTCAAGCCCGAGTACAGGGACGCATTGGCAAAGTATTTTGGCAAGCCGAGGAATCCAATTATTTCCATGAACACGACAGCGCGCACTACCATCATTACTCATGGAGACTTCAGAGGAAATAATTTGTTGCACAGAAAGCGAGAGGTAAGCCATCAGTCATATGTAATACATAATTAAGTTCCCTTTAAGCCTTCTTAATGTGACGCATTCGAAGTGCAAATCATGCATGATCCACGAACCTAAAGAGAAGCTTTTAAACAGTAAAGATACATTTCCGGGCTCATTTTATTTATCGTAATTGGGAATATGCCTGTAATACTCTTCACTTAAATCAATAAAATACACTTTTATCAACCCAAGAAAAGTTTCTACTGTTTGTCGCTCAAAAATAATATTGAACCCCTGCAATGTTCTGTGACAATTCAAACGTCTCTGACTGAGCGGCCTTGATGTGACGTCTTCTACCTCAATCTGCCGTGTTTACGTCAAATTTTTTGGCCTTAATAAAGTAATTTCACTAATTGTATATGCTTTATTAAAGCAAAATTTGCGATAACGATATTATAATAAAATCTAAGTGAAAATTTAACTACTTTGACACATAGACTTTGACCTCATTACCGCCGTTATCAAGGAAATGGAACGGAACGCACAATCAAAACACGTCGTGTGTTTTGATTGTGCGTTCCGTTTCACCAAAAACTGGTAGATTAAACAGTAATTAGTAAAATAACTGATGTTTTAGAAACTTAAATAAGTGTACCACAATGTTTTTATAAGCCACAAGGCATTTGTAATGATTAAAAAGAGTTTTGTATTTCTTGCATATTCCCTTTTGCAATTTTGAACTTGCTACAAGAACCTTTGATTTAGCGGTCATTTTGTATAATTTACTAACGTATAACTGTAACGTGTAACGGTCAAATAAGCAGTCGCTCCATGTAAAATACTGGTATCCAGCTGCTTCCGGTTAGACTGGAAGCTGACCCCAGCGTAGTTGGGAAAGGCAGATGATGATGACTTAGTTAGGTGTACATAATTCTTGGTTGATGGATTCGCGAGGGGTCCGTTGTTTTTTCAATTTGGCGATTCAGATTCACTATCACTATCATCACTACATATTATAAAACAAAGTCTCCCGCCGCGTCTGTCTGTCCCTATGTATGCTTAGATCTTTAAAACTACGCAACGGATTTTGATGCGGGTTTTTTAATAGATATAGTGATTCAAGAGGAAGGTTTTTGTATATAATTTTACGCGGCCGAAGCCGCAGGTATCGGTAATAAAATAGGGATCCTTCTTCCTCGAAACTTTTTAACAAAAAGCAAAAAATTACCGCAACAATTTGTCCCTATTCACAACAACAACGTCAACGGGCACGCCTGCAGGGTAGGCAGAAACCTCGTTACAATTCTCAAACAAACAAACGGCCAACGCCAGCTGCACCTAGTTGGACACCGTCATCGAAACCAACTCTAATGCGGGTAGACTAACTACTTTGAACTAGTTTAATATAACCGACGACCCTGCCGCTTGAATTCACAAAGAGGATTTATAAATTACCTTCACAAAAATACAGTCGATCCAACGGTTATAGGTTCGACGCGGCAACGCGTCGTATAATTATGGTTGAACATCTATTAAGGCATATTCTTTATCTAAAAAATCTATTTTTCGTAAACCAGTTATTTGTGCACGACAAACAGATATTTTCCTTTTCTTCAATTCTTCCCTACAAACAAAAACAGAGAACAGTTTGTGACGTCATTACTGCAAGGTGACAGGTCCAGCTGAAACCTTGCTGCAGTGGTTTAAAACGCACAATCATAGACAGGATGCTGTTGACGCTGCCCCGACTTTATGGACCAAGTATGCGCACCGTTTCCGCATCACTGTGTATCACTGTGTATCAATTTTAAAAAAACATTGTTCCATGCACTGCAGTATCGGGGCAAGCCCATCAGCACCCTAGATTCTTAGAATTGTATTGGACGCGAAGGGCACTATATAATTTGAGTATAATGACCCTACAGACTGTACTTTGTTCTTTTATCTATGTATATTTAAAATATTGTTATCTGCTATTATACATCGATATCTATAAATTCTCATTAGGTGTATTTATTTAGAACGGATATCTGCTGAGAAACAATGACTTGACAATAACCTAAATAGCGCAATGCGCAACGGTAGTGACGCTGCCTTACGTTCTTAGGGTCCCGGGTTCGAATCCCGGTAGGAGTAAATGTTTGTGTGATGCGCATGGACATTTGTTTCCGAGTCATGTATGTTTATATGTATAACTAGCGGACGTCACGCGGTTTCACACGCGTAATTCCCGTTCCCGTGGGAGTACGGGGATAAAATATATCCTATGTTACTCGTGGATAATGTAGCTTTCGAATGGTGGAAGAATTTTTTAAAACGGTCCAGTAGTTTTTAAGCCTATTCGTTACAACCAAACAAACAAACAAACAAAGTTTTCCTCTTTATAATATTAGTGTAGATAAGTATGTATTTACAAACAAAAAGTAAATATGTAGTATATCAACAGTCTGGTGTTCACGACACAAGCCTTGCTTAGTGTGGCACTAGATGGCGCTGTGTGTAATGTCCAGCAATATTAGCAATATTTATTTTTATTTGATTTTAGTTACTATTTGTGGGTGGTGTATATTTTAGCTGGTTATTTATGATTATAATGGTTTCCTTATTTATGTTGCTAACAACTTAAATGAGGAGCTCGTGGAAAAATAAGAATTGCTCGGGTCGATGTTTAGGTAAAGACGTGCTTTTCTAGGTTGGTCTGTGGATGGGTGGACCACCCTAACTTATCGAGCTTCCTCCGTGCCTCGGAAAATACGATAAGCTCTTGGTCCCGGCTGTCATTTGTCATTATAGGTAGTAAGGTCCAAGTTCACCAAAAAGATGACGCTCTGATGATCTAAAACAGCTGTTTTAAAACACATTTTTGTATAGGATCATGTCACAGTGACAGCTGTTTATTGATAATCAGACTGTTATATTTTTGGTGAACATGGGCCTCAGTGGCCCAACAAGTTGACAACCAAGTGGTATCGTATTTCCTATATAACTTATAACTTTTCAATAAGATTTACACCATTTTAGAGAGCTGATAAGACAAGGATATTTTTCTAGTATTTTTTTACATCTGGCGTAGTATTATTTTTTTTCGCTATACAACATATTTTTATGACGGAATAGCAAAAATTACAAAAAAAATATTTCATTACTGATTAATGCTAAAGGTTTGGGATTTATTGAACTTTTAGTTATTCTGGTCTGCTGCGTCATCAGATAAGACAATAACGTAAATGTCAGTACATTTGCGCCGTAACTCATTTCTAAATTGACTTTAAATGATTTAATCTGGGATTTTTCATAAAAATACTAAAAGTCGACCTAACTCAAAAACCACTGAATTTCGGTAGAACATTTGGTGGCTTAACTTCTTGCATGATCGTAACCCTACTATAACGTCCTGCAAGGAATACATCGAATTACCAGTAACCCTGTAGTTAGTTGCTAGACAGATGATGATGTTAAATGCATATTAAGGTTGGTATGTTTGTTCGTTATTATCTTAATCACTATTGGACCAAGGGCTGTTACACATAAACTTTTGTAGTTATGTTTAAGCCATAACACGGTCACGTGATGAATCGACCTACCTCTGAAAAATACCTTATACGTTGAGAACTCGGATCCCATGTGAAAGTATATGTATGTATGTAGTTTAATATAGGATTTCACATATTATTTGTTTTATCAGAACACCCTGCAAAAGCACCAGCGTTTGCGGAATTGCGTTTGAGCTCTTGGAAACTAATTTCAATTCCTCGTACTATTCTCTACTGTATTACGGTTACAACTATTGTGAAATGCTATGAATTGAGTGTTTGATATCACTCACAGTAGATTAGGCAGATTTACTAGATGGTATCGTTAAGCAACACTGTTTTATCAGTTTATCAAACGAAACACGACTAATTTACCACAGTTATCATTGAAAATCCAACGATGGCGGACAACACGGACGAGTCGCTGCAGCTATTTTTAAACAAAATCGCCAAAGAACAAAACTATGAAAATCCAGAAATTATTATAAACGAAATATCAAGCGGAGGAGCGAATTACACATCGAAACTATTTACTGTGATCATTAGAGAAGAAAATAAAGAAGATCTTCATTTATTTGCAAAAGTCGCAGCCCTAGGGGAAAAGTTTCGCAATGAAGCGGCTATTCCGGTTTACATAACTGAACACTTTTTTTATACTGAACTGGCAAAAATCTACGCGTCCTTAGAAGAAGAAAACAAAGTGCCCGAAGAGCACAGACTGTTCTTCACCAAGTTCTACGGCTTCGATCCTACGTTGTACCAAGAGACATTCATTCTGGAGAACTTGTTGACGCACGGTTATGGGCCTTACGATAGATTTCATTCCATAACTTGGGATTATGCTGCAGCAGCAGTTAGAGAATTGGCGAAAATGATTGCATTATCATTTGCGTTTAGTAAGAAATACCCCGAAGAATTTGAGAAGACTTTGGATAGGCTAAATATGGATTGGTCCGGAGCAGAGAGTATGTTGCAGAACAGTGTCGAGACAGCTCTTAAAACTGTCAGACCTGAATACAAAAAAACATTACAAAACTTTTTTAACGAGAATATGACTGTAGCTTCGGTTTACAAGATCGTTCGTAAAACAGCCTTGGTACATTCAGACTACAGAGGAAACAACTTGCTGCATAAAGTGCGAGAGGTAAGTGCTTATACTGTAATCTGTACGAATTGTATGGATATTTTTTCTTGAAAATTCTTCCATAACCAGCAAAATTACATTGTTCCTAAGTTAGTTTAGGGTTTCGTATCTCAAAAGGAAAATTGAATCTTTTTTGGATCATTTCCTTATCCGTTAGTCTATTTGTTTGCTAGCGATCACCGGACAAAAAAGTAGGAATCGATCAGGATACTGAAAACTCTGGCACATACAAACAAATATGGGTATAATATGGTTCACAACTGTAACAAATATGTTTTAATCGGAGTTAAATCATCAATATTGTTGTACTATAAGTTCTAATTATCCTATTTAATATGTATTACACGAAATTTCTATATTTGTGACAACTTCTTACTTAGGCAGTTTCGCAAGTTTTGCATTCGAATAAAGCCAATTTTAGTTTGTAAGAACATCAGACAAAACAAATAAGGAACTTAATAGTTTATTTAGTTATTACTAAAAGTCACCAACAGCTTCACAGAATATCTTAAGAGGGCCCGCGGAGCATGCGTGTAATGTAAAGGACAATGATTTAAAGACGAGATATGAGGAATTTATTTCTTATTTTTCTCATAACTCTTGTTTAAATCATGGTCTATTCAAAATATAAATTTGGGAAGCTAGATATTCTGCATTCCGATCGAAATAAATACAGTGTGTATTTATTTCGATTTCTCACATAGAGAAAATCTGATGTAAACTGCTATCAGTCTCAGGAGCCCTTCACAGCATAAATAAATTTCTTCCACAGAAAGTTCGATACATAATTTATAATTCTTTAGTTAAACCACATATAGACTACCTAATATAAATCTGGGGAACCGCAGCTAAATCTAACCTAGAAATATTACAAATATTCACAAAACAGATTAATCAAAATATTATTTAATTACAATTTTAGAACATCAAATCAGAAAATATATAAAGATAAAAAAATAATGAACATTTCACAAACATATACGTGTATACTCATACGTAAAATATTACATAAAGTGATTCATTCAACACTAAATTTCACCAAAAAATATCAAGTACAAAAAGTTTAACTTCGAAATCAGAATCACTTAGTAACGCGTCCTCCCAGAATAGTTAATTACGATAAAATGAATATTGAATTTGAAGGTGTGAACATGTAGGTATAATATAATACCGATGGATATTAAAGAAGCTAACAATTTGTTTTGTTTTAAAAAAATGCTGAAATCTTACATATTGAGCAAATAAAAAAATAAAAACTTTGTTGGCATGTACTGCCACATCTAGTACAACAACTTACTTTTAGTTTAGATCCGTGTTTGTTTGGTTAGTGATTAGCCACTAAATAAATTTGTGTTTTGTTGTTGTGATCGCTTACCCTCATATTTTGTTATTTTTTGACATTGAACGTAGATTATGTACGCTCATAAACGTTGATAAATTAAGTTTCTCAGTAAGTGAATTATTGGTAATTCTTGATGAGGAATAATGAATGGCCTCTGTACTTTGTGCTTGAAGTGTTAAATAAATAAAATAAAGTTCTTAAACCAGAATCCCGGTAGAAGCAAATATTTGTGTGATGAGCATGGACATTTGTTTCCGAGTCATGAATGTTTATAATATGTACAATAAGTATGTATTTACAAACAAAAACTATAAATGTAGTATATCAACTGTCTGGTGACCACGACACAAACCTTGCTTAGTGCGGCACTAGATGACGCTGTGTGTAATGTCCAGGGATATAAATATATAAAGAATAGGAAACGTCGTAAAGGAAACGTGTAGTCTTGGCCTCCTACAGTAATATTATAAACAGGTAAAATTTGTTTTTGTAAGATAGGAGGTAATCTCTGACAGAAACTACATATAAATAAATACAAAACAATATCCGTAAAATATAAAAATATATATATATATATAAATTGAGCTTGGCGCCTTTAATAATAATCGGATTAGCTCCAAAGCTCTTAAGCAAGTAGTTTGTTCTACTTGGGTTGTATATTGTGTTTCGAGACATGATAAAATCAGAGATACGAACAGGATCTACGACATAAACGTATTTCATGAAAACCATTTTAAAGAATTATCTTTGATATTCATAATAGCCACCTAGGTAGGTACTTATTGTAGGTAGATACTGCATTTCGTTATCAGTTCAAAATTCCAAATTTCATCGTTATCAGCGAATAAATCGTCAGAAAATTAAAAACTGTGCTACTATTTCTGTAAGCAATCAAGTCTAACTATTCTATTATTCTTCACCCAATTTTAAGAAAATAATTCCCTACCCTTATAAGCAATCATTTGGCTACATGTAAATATTTTCAACATTACTATTTAAACCTCGAATCATTGACCTTCTTTACTTTTTATGTAGTTAAGGATCATAATGGCGGTCATTGCCCTTTATATAATATCTCTTCGTACGAACCAAAACAAATGAACCATGTATCGATGTTCATTTGAAAAAAAAAATTGAATATCACGATATCTAAAAACAGCTGTTTAAAACACATTATTGTAAGGAAACATGTCACAGTGACAGCTGTTTTAAGATAATCAGACTGTCATCTTTTCGGTAAACATGGACCTTAGTTAAGAACTTTAACAAACGTAGGAGGGTCAATGATCGCTATTGCAGTTTTAACTGACAGCAACTATAGGTACGGCCGGTATGCACTCAAACGCGAATGACAAATATCAGCTTGCAGATGATGAAGAGTTCAATTCTAATTTATCCAGTATTGGAATTGAATAATACTCGTAAAACGATCGCACCAACAATTTAAGCATCACGACAATAAAGATCGCTTTGATTAGAACGTGGCCTCATGTAAAAGAGCGTGACTGTCACTTTAGGTTAGCACGTGACCTAACAAAATCAATCAATCAACGTGTAAAATAACATGATAAAATCAAAGATAACAACTAGAGCTACGTCATGAGCTTTATCTAAAGATGTATATCTATATATTATTATATATAATACCTATAGATTATTATAATCATGCTATCTCCGGTAGGTTAATTAATCGGTACTTACCAATACGGATTATTATTATGCAACAGTAGGTAAGTACACTAGTATTTCATTAGATTTTTTGGTCTCAACGATTTTGTTATATGTATAGATTGACATTTAAAATTCTACGGGTAGTTTATTAAAAAGTTTTATTGATTGATAGCATGCAGCATGACTGACTACTTTCAAATGTGGATGTATTTTATATTGTAAGTCCTAACGTCTTGTAGCTTCTCGCTAATTTCTGTCCTCAAGTGTCTCATAATCCCATAGTTTTTTCATAAGGTACGAAGAGTACCTGGCAGGAAAACTGTACACATCTTGCTAGATAGAAGTATTCATTAATTATTGCATGTGAATGTACTAGAATATATGAAATAAGTTATAAAGCGGGACTACATTCAACTCCCTCCATAATACAATATAATAATAATTTTATTTCTACAACTTCAAGACACATTACATCAGTGCGGTCTCAACCCCTGAACTAGGACAACCTGTATGACAGGGGTTGAGGTTTTGCCGGTTACATGGATCTGAGTTTGGAAGCTTAGACAGTGCTTACTGCAACTACTGTAAGAAAATAACTAAAACCAAATATCTGTTGTATAGAGTTGGACAACTGTAAAGCGAACAAAAAAAAATAAGATTAAATGACAATAACTAGCAGATAAAAAAAATAGAAGGAAGATAAGATAAAACAAAATAAGGGCACATTTTCATTTGCATACATACTTATTCAATTGCAATGATATAAAACAAATAACTCGATAAAGAAAGGTGACGTCGTGAATGTTCTTACGATACTTATTTCCAACAACACGGCTTCATATCAGAGCATCATAATATTTACGTCAGTATACACTCAGCCGCGAACCATGGCGCACACGGAACAAACGCTGCGTGAACTACTAAACAAAATCGCAACAGAACAAAATTATGAAAACCCCGAAATAATCATAAATGAAATATTCAGTGGAGGAGCCAACTACACGTCAAAACTATTTACAGTGATCATGAGACAGGAAAATAAAGAAGATCTACATTTATTTGCAAAAGTCGCAACGATTGGAGATAAGTTTCGCAGTGAGGTGCCTGTCATGGTGTTTGACACTGAACGTTTCGCATATACGAAACTGGCAAAAATTTACGAGTCCTTAGAGGAAGAAAATGGAGTGCCGGAGGAGCACAGACTGTTCTTCACCAAGTGTTACGGCTTCGACGACCGCAAGTACCAAGAAACAGTGGTCATGGAAAATTTACTGGCGCAAGGGTACGTACCCAACGACAGATTCCATTCCTTCGACTGGGCGTACGCTTCTTCAGTTGTTAGAGAATTGGCGAAGATGCACGCACTGTCTTTCGCATTTAGTAAAAAACACCCAGAGGAATTTGAAAAGACTTTGGCTGTCATAAAAATAGAATGGAAAAAAGGAGCCATGGATGGCATGATGCAGAGCTCGACAGATACTGCGTTGAAGCACGTCAAGCCTGAGAATGTCGATGCACTGCGGAAGTTTTTAGAACAGGAGCATTTTAAGAAAGACTTTATTGTGAATATGAGCACTCCCGTGCGTGCTACAGTGATCATCCATGCAGACTTCAGGGGAAGTAACTTGTTGCATAGAGTACGAGAGGTAAGATTTATCATAAAGATTACTTAATACTTATATCTTATCTTATTCCATGCCTCGGTGTCGGTGTCAGTAATTTTCAATAGAGTTCCTCGAAAACTGGTTCTTTTCGCACTACGATTAGTTTTAAAATGCAGTGTGTTTCACACACGTGCGTTTTTGTTATTTTTTCTACACGTGTGCAGAAAGTAAAATTGCCACAGATAACTATACCTATACTTAGTCCAACTTGGATCAATGCCTATAGTCAGAGGAATGTTTTTTTTAATTTCGGCAAAGCGATCTACGTCTTTAAACATTTTTTTAATATTCAATTTGTGTTTATAAATTCGATATCATAGATAAAAATAATTATATAAAACTAATATTTACTTTTATAAAAAATTAACGTTTATTTGTGATATAATACTTTTTATATTAGGCTGTATAACGGCTTCATACCTTTGCTTTTCCTTCAACATGGTGAAAGCAAAGCGCGGAAAAAAAATAAGATAATAATTCATGACACAGATATTTTCCATTTTTTATTTTATTTCTTCAAAAGTGTATTGAAAAACGTCGTTTGATACACGTGGACATTGTTATTGCAGTTCTCGGCTCAGGACCACTACTCGCCTACGGCTCGTGTGTTAATACTGCCTCGAACGGCAATAACAAACTTTCCCCACTTGTATCAAAATGTACTATTGTCAGTTCTCAGTAGTACATCTTTAAACTATGACAATGTAGACTCGAATGTGTTCCAATATTAGGTACATCTAGCCAAAGATTAAAAATTGGCAGCCAGAACTTGGCAATCATATACATACCGTCCAACGTAATTAATTACGTTTGTCAGCTCTATTCAAAATTGTATGATGACTCCCTCAAATCAAATCAAATCATTTATTCATTGCAAACATGGGTAATAGGTACCTACATAGGCAAGAAACGCTACGAAATGTTCGAAATAACACAATCTTGAAAAACTTCTTTTTCTAGACTTTTTTACAACATCGATGGTCTCGTAGAATGAAATGCTTTCTTTTATGAATGTCATTTGACATAATGACTAATGTTGGATGATGATATTAATCGGTTGTCGTGGTATGGGCATGTGATGCGCAGGAATTATCAAAACATCGTGAGTAAAGTTTAAGTATGAATGTTAGAACCGTTAGATTGTAATCTATCTAGCGGGATTGTAAACAGTCGAAATATTGTTACTGAACATACTCCTTAAAATATGACGCATTATTTTTCAGTAGGTAGATTATAATCTGTCGAAGTGAAACTGTAAAATTGTGAAATGAATGCGACGGAACTCACCTTGTGCGCTGTGGAGGGGACCAGGGAGAGGGAGTCAACCTTACCCCCTGGTACCACTCCCATGAAAATATAATGCACCATTCCTGAGAAATAACGATTAATGTAACCTAACCTCAATACAATACTCTTAATATTCGCCTAAAAAGATAGAAAGAAAATTATGTATTACCCATATTTGCAAAATAAACTTCTTTCTATTCTATTCTATAGATGTATTGAACATGTCGTGTCATTGAACAGTCTGAACCTAAAATAAATAGAAATGTAAATATAGCAGCGACAAAAACGCGGTCACAAATGTTATTAATAGACTTCTCAGCGTTGCGTGTGAGCCTGCCTATTCATTCTCTTATTGATTCAGAATGAATGCAAGTCACCGGGAAATTGGTTAGACACATGAGAAGTTCCTAGATGGAGCAACGTTTTAAAAAAAATTATGAGAAATACAAAACTTTTATGGATTTAATATGATGAGAGCTAATCGTACCTAATGTCCCTACCTCATTTGGTCTACAAACCACAGAACATACAAATAATACCTATATACAACGTGTAACAAAAAGGGTACAGTCATATGAAAGGGTGTGCTATAGACCATCAAACTAAACAACTTTCTCTATGGGACCAACATTGTAATCGTAAAAAAATAATCAGCTGTTTCATACATTTGGTCGAGTAGGTATTGGAATTTAGTATGGTATGGCCGTTGAAAATTTTATCGCGATTACGATGGTGGTTCCATGGAGAAAGTTGTTCAGTTTGTTGGGCTGTAGCACACCCTTTCATATGACTATACCTTTTCTGTTACACGTTGTATAAAGGGTAATTGTCAATTAGTATACGATACTTAGATCCATGGTCACCAAAAAGATAACGGTCTGATTATCTAAACACAGCTGTTTAAAACACATTTTTGTAGGGAACATGTCCCTTAAACAGCTGTTTTAGATAATCAGGCTGTTATCTTTTAGGTGAACATGGACCTTAAACACGTGATTGTGCTCATGATAACAAACAACTTATAATACTATGGGACCAAAGCTAAAATCGCGAAAAAAATCAGCTGTTCACATTAGTTAGGCGAACATGAATGTACTGAACAGCTAACTGATTTAACAGAGATAACTGAGTTAACTCACACACACATACACACGCATACACACACACAACACACACGCATACAAATCGTTGAATCTGCATTTTTTCTCACATATATGTATAATCTCAACAAGAAAGATGTAACCAAGATTTTGTAACAACATTTTGGGCAACTACAGTACATTCTCAAGTTATTATGCCTTGTGTCTGTGACTGTAGCCTTTTTTTTTCGTTTTATCGACATTCAAAAGTGCCGTAATGGTCTAGTTGAAATAAATGATTTGAGTTTGAGTTTGAGTTTTATCTTGTTTGAATGTGCATTGTTACCAAGTTTTTGTTTATAGTTACTTTTAATTATATTTTCCTTGTTCTTACTTTAATTTACAAATTTTATCTTTAGTTTAATCTCGTTAATAATCGTCGTGTACGTCCGAATAATTTAATGATGTGCAACTCGGATCCCCAAGATACAGACTAACGTCTAGTTTGGGGATCACCGTTAAACCTAACAAATATGTACTTGATTATTATTAAATCATTTGAGTTTCAATTTGAACTGAGATGAACATGTTTGTAACGCGGGTTTGTTATATACTGTAAACAATAACTAATAAATAATTGATTAATGATATTTGTACACAAACAAGTTACCATAGATATGTTTGTTTGTTCACCCAAATGTACAAATATTGAATAATGACAGATGACGAGAAATTGATTATTTTTTATTTTTAAACCCTATTTCATTTAATTTTTCTGCATTCTAATCACTTTATCTTCGAAAGCCTAAAAGAACTATCGTCACTGTAAATATTTTGATATCGTTGAATGTGCGCTACGCATTACATCCACTTATGACAAGTGGCGCGAGAGATTGTTTGAGTGACACTTTATCGTAATGTTACCCTTCTTCCTTCCTCTTTAACTCTTTATCTAGGATCACGGTCATCTGGCACACAAATACATAACATGACTATAGGTGGGCGTCAAACAAATTCTTTTTGAACAAGTTCACCTTAATAACACAAATGTTCACGAATTATAGCTATTTAAACTTGTTTTATTTTTCATGTAAACAAAATACGATCCTAATCGCATGATACGGTATCAATTAAAAAATTAAGATAACATACTACTCGCGAGTTCGCGACGCGATGCTGGCCCAGCGCGTGTTGAATCAGTTCACTGTCAGCTGTGGTCGCGCACTCGTGTCTGTTTCAACAAAAAATCTTAGTGTTACGAACAGTGTTAAAAAAACAATTTGTCAACATTTCAATACTCAACATGGAAGACATCCCTGCACATTTTAATGACCTACTTCACAAAATTGCCCAAGAACAAAACTTTGTCAATTACGATTTGGATGTTAAACCAATCTCGAGCGGTGGGGCTAACTATACGTCTACATTGTACATCATTACTATCTCGGAGGGATCCAATGTACTAAACTTGTTCGGTAAGATCGCAGCAATAGGCGAGAAGATGAGAGCTCAAATGGCGAAGGTATATGACACAGAGCGATACTGCTACACAAAACTCGTCAAACTTTACGAAAAGATACAAGACGATAACCAAATTCCAGACGAACATAAATTGACTTTCTCCAAATTTTACGGATGTAACGATAAATTATTCGAGGAGACGATAGTACTTGAGAATCTAGAAATGGCCGGGTACAATGCTTATGACAGATTTAAGTCGATAGATTGGCCATACGCGAGCTCAGCAGTGGAACAGTTAGCGAAGATGCACGCGGTCTCATTCGCTCACTGGAAATATTACCCAGATGACTTCAGCAAAGTTATGGACGAATTTATGTTTGACTGGAACATGGAGGAAGAGGCAATGAAGGGGTATATGAATGGAATGGTAACTCGAGCTGCTAAACTTATTGATGAGAAGAACAGTGACAAGTTGCTGAGGTTTTTCGAGGAGTCTTTCCAGTCGGTGGAGGAGTTCAAAGCGGCTTTCAAGTCGAGCCGGCGAGTAGTGCTGGGACACGGTGACTATAGACCGAGTAACTTAATGCATAAGCATCTTGACGTAAGTTTATTTCGTTACATAGACCAGGTACAACTTTCTTTGCGTTCTTGTTACGGGTCACAAACCTGCAGTTTTCAGCCTCAGATAGTAATTAATATTCTAATAAGTAGGAATTAAGTGTTTGCTTTTATGTTTTTATAAATTTTGTGCCGAAATGTTTCATAACACTAATTGGTAATGTTTTTCTAATCAAACATTACCCATCTATCAATGGATTGAACTTCATAACAATCGATGTAGGTATGTGTAACCTCAGGTGATAAGGCGCTTTGAACCCGTGGACCGTGACAATCAAAATAAATTTACTTTGATAGTGTTTATTCCGTAATTTGGAATAAACACAAACAATTATCTTATCGCCTTTTCTTCATAACAATTAAACTTTAATCTTTTTAATGTAAACTTTAAAATCAATCGATTTACTCATGATCCTTAATCCATCATTTCACGATAGACATGCTATACCGAGGGCCTGGAAGCTCGAAGTTTAGCGCAAAAGTTCCGTAAATAACTTGGGTATGTGCAGCGATAGGGAAGGGTTTTTAACCTCTTGTATGCAGTAATTATAGACACAACTAAAAAAACATTGTGTCTTGTGTAGATATACGAAGGGTTAAAGGCCATCCCATAAGCAAGGGCTGAAAGTCTCGCTTGGTATGTACTGCAGATCAAAATAAAGATTCTTTTGTGATTGGCGGTTTGTATTAAGTATATATGTTATGGACCTAGTGATAAATTGAGCATTATACATAATGCCCGGTCATTATGAAAAGTGCCCAATATGAGAGTGCAATTTGATAAGAATTATTCAAATAATCAAATTGACTGGGCATTATACATATTGTCCATCACCTTTTGGGCAGAGTAATACAAGCATATTTAATGACTATTTTTTTATTGTTATTGTCATTTAACTTAAAATAAACTAAATATTGAACCATTTCAATTAATCAGGCTCACTATTTGGATTAATTATCAAGGACTTCTACATTAAGAATCCACTAGTTTTTGTGTTAATGTCACCGTAAAATTGTCAAATACGTTATATTGTAATGTCTCTAGCGATATTGTAAAATCTCGAAATATTGTCAAATGAACATACTGCTTACAACAAAACGCATTATTTTTCGCGACATGCATGCGATGGTAGTCAACTTAAGCGGTGTGGAGGGAAGGAGGGGTGCCCCTTGCCCAGTGGTACAACTCTCATTAAAAGATATTGTACCTGAGCAAAAGCGATTATAATAACCGAACCTTAAAACACTTTATACTCCCTTAAAAAGCGTAGTCGACGGAGCCCCGCTTCGCGGGGCCCCTATTTCCGAGTGCAGGGTTTAAAGGAACCTAACTAACCTAACGGGGGGTGCCCCAAGTCCCGATTATGGTGGCAGATCTATGTTCAGTTGACAATAAATCGAGAGTTTACAATATCGCTAGAGAGAAACACGTTATATTGTAACATAACGTGTTTGACAATTTTACGGTGACATTAACACTGAGTTACGAATGTAAAACCCACCCGCGTCCGCCCGCATTCGCTTACAATGCAAAACTAAACAAAAAAATATAGTGCTTGAAGTCAGTCGCACGAGTCGCACGCTAAATGGCGGTCTCAGATTGGTCAAAGCGTGACACGCCATGCGTGCTCCCTCACCCCCGCCCTCACACCGCGTCAAATTTAGCTTTATTATCAAATTGCCCAATTATCATGTAGCAATATAATAATGACCGTGCAATATGATAAATAATGAGGTTAGGATAGTTTTAATCATTTAGCCCGATAGAGCTGGACATTATTCATAATGCTCGTGCATTATGTATAATGCCCGCATTAATCACCTGGTCCATAACATATATAATGATATGAAAAGTACCCACAACTGCCGACGTAAATAAAGATAACGTGTTTGCTAACTAATTTACGTTCATTTGTTTCAGAATTACTTTGTAACACACAACATAATTATGAGACTTTATAATATTTGTTTGTTAGAAATCCTGCTTTGCTATGTTTTATCTACATATTTTTATGAGTCTATTATACTACATATAATCATAGTATTGTCTTCTAATCATCGTTCTCTGCTGATGTAGGAAATAAACAGAGACGCAATTGTTGCACCGCAGGATAACATTAAACATTTATCACTTCTTTATCAACTCCCATATTATCTTAAAAATAAACGAGATGATTGTTTAACAAGAAGCTCACTCAGATACGCTTCTCAGTGGCACGTAGGTACGAAGAAAATATAATGAAATACAACGACACGTTTAAGATATTTAGTTATTTATTTGGTAATTGTTCATTATTTATTTCGCTATTGTTAATGACATTAAAGAGAATATACTGTCGACCGGAATGGCGTAGTGGTAGTGAGGCTGCCTTACGTTCTTAGGGTCTTGCCATGGGTTCGCATCCCGGTAGGAGCAAATGATTGTGTGATGAGCATGGACATTTGTTTCCGAGTCATGGATGTTTATATGCATAATAAGTATGTATTTACAAACAAAAAGTATTACTATATGTAGTAGAACTACCTGGTGCAACTCGAATAGATCAACTACCTGGTCGCCACGACACAAGCCTTGCTTAGTGTGGTACTAGATGGCGCTGGTATTCAGCTGCATCCTGTTAGTCTGCCAGCCGACATAGTCTGGAAAAGGCAACTGATCTCCATCACAACTTAGCACTGTCTTGGCTACGACATTAAGCTGTGATTGTCAATATAAAATCCAAGCTGCTTTGAAAGTAACGAGCAAATCTTCAATTTTTTTTTTCCTGTTTCCAGGATGGCAAAGTGGAGATCAAGATCGTGGATCTGCAGACCCTGCAGGGAGGCAGCCCGGTCACTGATCTGATCTACTTCATCTTCACCGGCTCCGACGAGGAGTTCCGTGCTAAGTACTACGAGAAACTGCTTGACCACTACTACACGGAGCTCAGTGCTTCAATGAAGAGACTGAACCTCGACCCTGAGGAGGTGTTCTCCAGGAAAGACTTTGAATACGAAATGCAAGAGGTAAGAAACTCAAATACTTAAACTTACTTAAATATTGTTCAGAGACAGAGGCAATAGCATTGTTTAGACGTCAGCAATATGTCATTCCCTTCACAACGAAAAAAAGAAAGTAACATAAAAAGTTCTACGAAAAGCCTACGTCGTAGCACACGTGTAGGGGCGCGCTACGCCGTAGCACACTGCGTAGTGCATAGCAAGAAAGGAAAGAGCTCCTGTTGTATGAGGGTTTTCTGCTTTATATGAACTACGTAAATAGTGTCACTACACTATTTACGTAGTTCGTGTTTTATGATATCCGATTTCTTGTTCTTGTATATTTTTTGTGCAAAAGACTACTACGTAACTATACTTTTTTATTCCAAGAGTTCAAGGTATTTCCTTATCAAAAACACGCCAATCCGCTATTTATAAATTCGATACTAATATATCAAAACATGAGTATATAGGAGTGAGTGCTGAACAATTGGGTACTGGCTTGGATTCTCATGTCGTGCAAATTAATCGTGTTATCTATTATGAATTCATTAGTAACCTCAGAGTTGGTACCACTTCTGGGTCATTGATGTTACGAGGGACTAAGATCAGCAGATGACTGTACGCCTGCAATGAATGGGTAGAAAGATAAGAAAGTCATGTCAGGTAGCTACATTCAAAAACACAGGTGTTTATTTATATAGCATTTATCAGTTTATAATTGCGTATTTTGTGTTGAAGCTGATATGTAAATACAGGGTGATTGGAAGATGGGTGCAAAGCTTTAAGGTGAAGATAGTATAGACAATTTAGGACCATTTAAGCCATGGTTGTCTTAGACGAAGTCTTACCAAATTTTTTTAAACAAATTTTTAAGTTTTTTTTCGGAAATTCTCAAAATTTAATGTAAACTGCATAATTATGGCCAAATTGAATGATAAATGAATTCATTTTTTATTTATTTAATTAAAGTAATGTGTAAGCAACCAAGCAAAACATGTTTTAGGCTTCTGTGTCATTAGACATTTTTTTTACAGATATTTAAAGCTCAGAAAAAATAAAAAATTTGTACAATACGTCTTTTAAACCTTATTTAAAAAAAAAACGGAGGGTGCTTTTTTTGTTCAAACCTTTTTGAAGACATGCTTGATAATCGCTCTTTCTTTTGAGGTATCATTTATGCGGATATCTTACAAATTATTGAAATTAGGACCTATAAACCAAATCGAGGGAGAAATTTTAAATTTTAGGCAGTCTAACAAAACACAAAATTTTTGCTTAAAAGAATACTTTATGTGCTCGAAATGATAACATTGTTCAATTCTAAGAATTTTTGGCACATGCAGGAACCAATTGAGGGGAACCCATTGAGGGGATTCTCTAAACAATGGCCACCGAGCGCGGTGCGACGGCATTTCCAGGTAGAACGCCCAATGAATAGCAAAAAGCGATAAAGAGTTGGTTTTTACAGCAAAATGGTCTTAGTTACTGAGGCAACAAAGTCGTTTTTCTTTAGTCAGGGTCAGTCGGTCTGTGATGAAGCCGTTACATCTTTTACTTATTAGTCAAACTACTGCCCTTGTGAGTGGACGTTGTCGTGTTGATTCACAATTTACCGTGTTCAGTTGTAGCCCTTTGCGTTCCTGCACGTGTTGTTTGCGTTAGTTTTGAACTTTTTTGTTTCACCGTGTCCAGTCGTAGCCTCGCGCTCCTGCACGTGTTGATTTTTGACTTAATTGTGTTGAGTTGACGTTTAGTGCGCTCCTACGCCGTTTTTCTTAATTGTTAAGTGACTATGGCTACTTTTTCCAATCAAGAATATGCGGATATCGTATTTATGTACGGTAGAGCAGACGGCAATGGATCTTTGGCGCGACGGATGTATCAAGAGCGCTATCCGAATCGCAGGATACCGAATGTCCGAGTGTTTTACAACACGTTTCGTCGTCTTGCCCAAGATGGGTTTCACCGCGTGGAACCTGGAGTCAACCCGGGCAGACACGAAACTGCCGTCGACGAAGACATTTTAGCAGCATTTCAAGCGGATCCTACTACCAGTACGAGAGCAGTAGCTCGAAATTTAAACATTTCTCAATGGAAGGTGTGGCATACAATGCACCAAAATGATAAGTATCCGTTCCATGGCAGGAGTGTGCAAGGTCTAGTAGAGCAAGATCCTCAAAGAAGAATTCAGTTCTGCCGTTTCCTCCTCAACAGAGACATCGAAGATGCGTGGTTTCTGAAATCAATCTTGTGGACGGATGAAAGTAAATTTTCAAGGGAAGGTATTACAAACTTTCACAACATCCATGAATGGGCCGACGTAGACAACAATCCACATTTTAAGAAGCAGGTGTCATTTCAGATGAAATTCTCTGTGAATGTATGGGCTGGAATAATTGGCAGAACACTGATTGGGCCCCACTTTTTGCCTGATCCATTGAATGGCGAAAATTATTTGCAATTACTGCAAATTGATTTACCACTGCTGGTAGAGGAATCAGGTGTCCCGATCTTCGAAAGAGACCGAACAGTCATCTTTCAGCAAGACGGCTGTCCAGCGCATTGAACTTTAAATGTAAGGGAACACCTCAACAATTGCTTTCCTGATAGCTGGATCGGCAGGGATGGACCCATCCCTTGGCCCGCTCGCTCCCCAGATCTGACCCCGTTGGACTTTTTCGTGTGGGGCCGGGCCAAGGAACTGGTGTATAACAACAAAGAAATTAACACTAGAGAAGAATTGATACAAAGAATAAATTCAGCGTTTGAGACAATGAAGCAGGAGATGATGTTGAAAATAACGACTACAGAAGTTAGAAGACGGGGCCGTGCTTGTATTAGGAATCACGGCCGTCATTTTGAACATGAAAAATAAATAATTTTAATTCAAATGTTGTTTTAATTAGTCTGCCTAAAATAAAAAAAATTCTCCCTCAAATTGGTTTGTAGGCCCTAATTTCAATAATTTGTAAGATATCCGCATAAATGATACCTCAAAAGAAAGAGCGATTATCAAGCATGTCTTCAAAAAGGTTTGAACAAAAAAAGCACCCTCCGTTTTTTTTTTGAATAAGGTTTAAAAGACGTATTGTACAATTTTTTTATTTTTTCTGATCTTTAAATGTCTGTAAAAAAAATGTCTAATGACACAGAAGCCTAAAACATGTTTTGCTTGGTTGCTTACACATTACTTTAATTAAATAAATAAAAAATGAATTCATTTATCATTCAATTTGGCCATAATTATGCAGTTTACATTAAATTTTGAGAATTTCCGAAAAAAAACTTAAAAATTTGGTTAAAAATATTTGGTAAGACTTCGTCTAAGACAACCATGGCTTAAATGGTTCTAAATTGTCTGTACTATCTTCGCCTTAAAGCTTTGCACCCATCTTCCAATCACCCTGTATAACACGATGCCCGATTATAAAAACCCACCTGATAACGTATTTATCAATGATTTTAGTAATCTAACTTACTGATAAAATGATAATGGATTAGCAATGTTCTTGCTATTCATAGTCTGTTTATTAGGTAGACATCAGGTGGTTATATACAGGGTGTAAACCACCTCATAGCAAAGCCTTCAACCAAGCATTCTGTTCATCAAACTAAGTAACTGAATCTAAAAAATATTGTTTTTGGGGTAAAACATCATGTCTTGTGGTAGAACTCATTGTAACGCACTCAAAACATAATGCTGATGGATCATTCATTCATTAATTCATCGATTAAATAGTACGGGAATCGTGGAGGAGTTTAGAGTAAGAATCTTACAATAAAAACTTCTCAAAATGTTCTGGCGTAGAACAAAGTAATGATCGTAACGACGGGGAGAACAAGTGCCTTCCAGCTTCCCCGGCCTTTAACCGGGCATAATACTTAATAACACCTTACCCGACCTGGGAATCAAACCCAGGAGCCACCTCGTGCTCAGCTGGGCACACCCAGGAACTTGCCACCACTATACCAACGAGGCAAGTCAAGTTTTATAATGACCACATCATCTTCCTACCCTTTTTCCATGTTACTTATTTATTTATTTATTCAAAAATACATTTTTAAGCTAACAGTTTTATACCAAAACGCTTAAAAGCATCTTTTATTTACAATAATTGAGAAAGCAAAATGAAAATTTAATGTCAAGTGGTGTTGTACAGACAGGACACTGTCGGGCTAATAAATGCTTTTTCTTTCTTTCTTTCTTGCATAACATTTTATTATTATTTTTTCAAAACATTTTATGATTTCTTTATATTATTTTATTAGTGAGATTATTACACATAAAAAAAGGTAAAATTGTGATTATAACACTAGTTTAGAGTAAACATAATGAGAGAATAAAAAAATAACGAAATCATAAGAAGTTTTTCTTACTTTAAACAAAATACAAAACAGAATTTGTCCTGTACAAGACCAAAAGGCTCCTATCTCAGCATGGTGCTGTAACATTTAAAAGAAAAACGTTACAGCGCTGATATTCTGATAGGGCCCAAAGCTCTGAATAAGGAATCCTACCTCCATGTCCCAAAGTCATGCCACAGTCAGATACGGCTAAGAATAATGTCATATACGGTTTGACTGGTAGCCGACCGAAAAGGTTGGGCAGATAATTCCGAAGGGAAACTAATACACTAGTGTTACTTAAACATGTCAGTGGAATTCAATAATAAAACAGACTTGATTAAAATTAAATTAAAAAAAAGAAAATTCGCCTAATTGGGAAAATTGAACTTGTGGTCGGTTCAACACGTTTTTTCTTAAATTCTTCTCTATCAGCCGCCACACTATCATTTACTCCTCTATCTTTCATATATCATTCCTCACTCAAGTTACGTAATGATATCCATACAATAATATTTATGTTGGTACGTGTGTGTTTTACTACCGCGAAAGAGATAAAGTCCAGTGACGGATTAAGACTACTTGATGCCCTAAGCAATCCACGCCTGTGGGGCCCCCTATCCGAATGTCAACTAGATTCGCCAAAAGGTCTAGTAGTAGTCTAGGTCAGACTCTTTTTTTTTTTTTTGTTGCCGGTGTGGAAAATCCTCGATGGATGTCCTCCGCCCTGGGGACTTTTTTTTTTGGCGTGGCCTTTCTCTCCGTATGGGAAATCGTCATATCATCCCACTCTGTGCGGAGCGGGAGGGAGTGTCAGATTTTTAGTGACTAAATCCCGTCCATGTTCCTTCCTCAATTCGTCAATAGTAGGTTAAGTTCTATGGGGCTGCGGGACTGTTGGGGCTTTTTTTTTTCGGATGGAACCATCAAATGACTTCTCCCACTCTGGGCGGTGTCAGACTTTTACTGCCTAATAAAATAAATAATAAAGAAACGCGCCGTCGACACGGCCTGTCGTTAAAAGACGGATGGACGGCAAGCTGGCCATAGCTCACCGTCCAAAAGCCCATTCCTACGGTGGCCGGTGCGGTGACGCCCGGTGCGTCTCCCGCGGCGGCTGGGGCGAGAGGTTCTCTCCCTCTGGCGTTCCACCACCTCCTTTGCCAGCAAGACTGCTTCGCAGAAGGAGGTGACGGCTTCCCATTCCGTCTCGCTCCAGACCATGGATTGAACCAGGGCCGGACGCGAGAGGTTGCCGCCGCCGATCGCCGCTACGAGGACGGTTGTGCTCCGCCCACGCGGGGCAAACCTCCACGGTGCAGTGCGCCACCGTGTCCTCCGGTCAATCCTCGCAATGGAAACACCTCCTCAAAGAGGGGACTTATCGCCACTATCGTGGCGTGCACGCTGCACGCTGCACCCTGCACGGGGTTGCGACATGGCAGTCACTCTCTCCATGTCGCAATGAGATCACGCCGGAGATTTGTCCACTGAGCGACAGTTTGCCGCGGCAGCGGAGTTTCAGCGGGGGTACGCCCCCGGGGGGAAACTCGCCTCCGCACGCCATTCCTGCAGGCTGGCGAGGACTAGCGCCTCCAGATTCCATGGCGGCAATCCGGAAAAGAGGCTCGTCGCCTCGCCGGAGACGTGATGCCCTTTTTTTCTTTTTTCGGATGGGAAATCATTCAAGGAGGTGACGGCTGCCCATTCCGTCTCGCTCCGGGCCATTGATTGAACCAGGGCCGGACGCGAGAGGTCGCCGCCGCCGATCGCCGCTACGAAGACACGGCATTGCTCCCCCCACGCGGGGCAGACCTCCACCTTGTCCTCCGGTCGACCCTCGCAGTGGAATCACCCGGGCGTTTCCTCCCGCCCGATTCGATGCAGGAACCTCCCGAAACATCCGTGTCCAGTGAAGACCTGCGTCAGGCGGAAGGTAAGGACGCCGTGGTGCCTCTCAAGCCACTCCTCAAAGAGGGGACTTGGCGTGCCCTGCACGAGGTTGCGACAGTCGCTCTCTCCATGTCGCCATGAGATCGCGCCGGAGGGCCGCTGAGCGGCGATTTGCCACGGCAGCGGAGTTTCCCCCCGGCGTAGTACCTCCGCGCGCCATTCGTGCAGGCGCGCGAGGACTATCGCCTCCAGATCCCATGGCGGCACTCCGGCAAGCAGGCCTGCCGCCGCCTCGCGGGCGATCGTGCGGTATCCACGGTACTTCACGGCTACCACCTTTTGGGGCGCGTTCAGATAATGGGCGGCTCGCCGCCTCAAGGAACGCGAAAAATATGGAATGCTTCACGATTTTGCGTGTCATCCTTGCGCAGGGGCCATGCTAATCTTTTCTGTATGAGACGTGATGCCCTAAGGACGGATTTTCTTCTGTGCTTCTTCTGGTGCCCCCCCAGGCGTGATGCCCTAGGCAATTGCTTAATTTGATTAAGGGTTAATCCGTCACTGATAAAGTCGCATTTTATAACAAAATTTATCAATAGCTAAGTATTACTTGTCGTATAACGTTATCTAAAACGTAATAATTTCACACACAAATAAAAAACGTCGAGTCGAATAAACAATTACCTGGTAATAGTAGTTTCCTGGTAGTTATTATCTGCATACAAGATTATTTTAAAAAACAAATACTTAAATGTATGGTTTATTTTAAATCTGGTTATCTACATTCTGAAATATTACTATGAAGTTTATCTGTAACCTGCTTACATTATCAGCTACCTGCAGGTACCAAAAATTATATCATTAATAACCTGCCCCGATGGTTACCGGATAACATCTTAAGCGCGACATCTGACAATGTTTTTAAAGCTAAACTCAAAGGCTGGCTAACCGACCAGGCATTATATGACCTAAAAAAAGGGTGTTAGAGATTTTTTTATGATTATTATGCATTGTTTGTTCATTCTTAATTTATTTATTTTAATTTATGAATGTATTTTATGATATTTTTTTATGTGTTTTTATTAATTTTTAATAAGTTTACTTATGTGTAGGATTTTATAATGTGATTATGATTTGTGTTTTTACTTGTTATTCTCATATTATATATATTAGTCTATGCTTGTTATAAAACTGACCTGTAATTCCAGATAATTATTAATAAATAAACTAAACTAAACTAAACTGGTATAGTAGTAGTTACTTTGGATCAAAGGCCCTGGATGGGATGAGATTCCCCAGTAGGGCAAAACTAGCGAAATGTAGGTTTGTAGGTTTCTGTGCAACAAGTAACGCCTCTGCTTAACCTTTCGGGATAACAGGGTTGAGGTAAGGTGACGTAATATGTCTACCATTACCTATTAAATTCTGCGTCTATTATATAAGTAACTAGCTGACCCACGCAACTTCGTCTGCGTCACATAAGAGGGAAAAAGCTACCTACCTTCTACTACTTTTTTTTTCATAAGAACCTTCTCCTGACAATAACGAACACAACAAAAAAAGAATCAGCCAAATCGGTCAAGCCGTTTTCATGCTATGTCGTGACAACGAAAAACGGGTTTCATTTTTATATAATAGAAGATATAGAAGATAGATAGATGCATGATAATGTGTACCAAAACTAGTTCTGTACACGGGTGTTATTACGAGTGAACTGCCGCCAACCATCAAGGTCGTCTCATAATGATCAACGTGTGGCTTCCGGCAACACACTGATGGTTTAATGACGTGCCCAGTAAATTATACTTTAGATTTAACATTCCGCCGCTGTAATTCAAGGGGGATCTAGGCATAGGTAACTAGGTACAGCCGGCACCACAGTGTAACATGGATTTGGATTTGAGCAGGCTTAGATACCACTGATGTGAGAGCCAACATTTAGGCAAATAAGTGCAAATCCCACGAAGTCGCAGCCCTAGCGCCACAAATCAGACAAACTCTGACAGCGGACTGCTATTGAGAAATGCACAGCATTCCCGTGCTATATCCTAGGCGTAACAGATGGCTTTAATATATATAAAAAAATCGACCCTACCGAAAAACGAAGCCCGACTGAATCGAATCTGACGTTGTTACGATCTTCGGAGATATACAACGGAACTCTTCAAAAATACACAGCAAATCTGCAGTGATTGCTGCAATCGCTTGTAGGTTCATTGTTTATACTATATCATGACGTAACATCACGCCTGTATGCTCTGAGGGAGTACGCAGATGTGTAAAATACACCCAGATTTCGAAAGTGTTTAACTGTTTATTACTTTCGACTGGGTGAACCAATTTTGATGGTTCTTTTTTAATTTGAAAGCTGAAGCTTCCTGTATGGTCTCATAATCATCAAATCATTGATTAATTAAGAAATAAAGTTAGTTCAAATTCAACAGCAAAAATAATTAAGACAAAAGAAACAAATAAAATGTCAGATCAAATCAATTAATGTCAAAGGCACAAAACAAAATAAAATTAAAAAAACGACTTTAGTGGATGGCAGATATCGTGTAGGTAGTTACTTTGCGCAATTACTGTTAATACACCGATACGATTTTAGTCTCGGATGTAGGTAGATTCGGGTCCAAAATACGAGTGGGTTATTCTATATGTCTAAAAACTCATGAACTTGTTGACAAAACCGATTCAAATAGAAGTAATATTTTATAATAATTTCGCGGAAAAAGGTCGGGAACAGAACAGCTAGTTAACAATAAAAACATAAATACAAACTTTTGCTTTCTTGTTCAAAAGAATATTACACATATAGAATATCGCTAGCCTCCACACTAGAAAACTATGTTACTTCATCTGTCTAGATTTGATCAACCTTGATGGCTTATCAAGATAGAGAGAGAAGTAGGTAGCTTCTATTTAAATTATGTCATCTGACCGCTGCGGTTACGCCGATCTACGCAGTTATAATTAAACACCAACAAGCGTTGCGTTAGGGTTTGTGTTTACATGTAAATTCTGCATCATGCATGATGACGTAATGCTTGGTCAGCCTCATTATGTTACTTACTATGCAAGCAACAAACAAAGGTGTAGGTAGCCACTAGCAACCTATGCAAAATAGATTCTACGAGCGTATTGCGCAGTTCAAAGTAAGGCTTGGATTATTCTTAACGGCGAAACTGCTGAACAAGAGATCCGAGGTTCGACTCTTATTCGTTCACAAAATGAGCTAATTATCCCTGACTATCATTAGTTATTCAGTAAACAACCTCATCACGAAGCCGTCAACCTAGTCAACCTACTAGGTCTATACATCAAATTAAATAACTTTACGCAAAAATAAGTGCAAGGAAACGAGTTTTTCTTTTTTGGGGTATAAAATCATGTTTTGTGGTAGAACTCAATGCAACGCACTCATAACATTACGCTAATGGGTTGATTAAATAGTACGGAGGTCGTGGAGGTGTTTAAAGTAAAAAAATTACATCAAAATCTTATATTGGTTTACAAAAAAAACTTGTAAAAGTTGGAACTTTGATCCCCGATATCTGGTAGGTATGATGTTTTATTCTACATCATTTTCCCCGGAAAACAAGAGTAAGTTAAGAGGTTTTTAACGGAATGTTTTAAATAAAGGGCGAAGTAAAGGATACTTAATAAATTCTCGTGGGATAATGTTCGTCCATAACGCGAGTATATTAAGAATTCGATTTTATTAATGAATTAAACTTATTCTGTATTTTTGGAATTCTTGTCTATAGGTACCCAACAGTGGGTTATTCCGGGCTGATCTGATGATTTTTGAAATGCCAATCTAATTTTATACCCATGTACAGCAGGCGCCCTAGGTTACCGAATTAATTAATTAACAAATAAATTCTAATCATACTTACCATTTAATTTTCTTATTCCAGAAACTACCCGTTGGTCTCACCCTCGCAGTGTTCGCCCTGCCCGTGGTGACGGTCGACACCGAGAACGCGCCCCAAGTCAACGAGGACATGGAACTGTCCAACTTCTCAGTTGAGAATACCAGTGACCTGTACGCCGAGAGGCTGAACGGGGTCGTCAATGACTACGTCAAGTGGGGCATCCTCAAGTAATAGCCAAGTCTTTACTTGCCCCAAAATAGACTGACCGATTTAAAGGTACAGGAACGGGACCAACAGTTTAATCATTTTAATTTTTACTTGACTTTCACTTTAACGTGAATTTTACTTTTTACTTGAATTTTACTTTTTACTTGAATTTTACTTTTTACTTGAATTTTACTTTTTACTTGAATTTTACTTTTAGTTATAGTTTGAATTTTACTTTTTAGTTATAATTTGACTTTTTACTTTATTGCATGCATTAATTGATAGTTTTATACATTTAAAAATTAATTAATACAATGCCAGGTTTATGATTATATTATGTTTTAAATCAATTTACGGAGTAAAAACTGAACTAAATTACACACACTTCAATCTCAATCTGAATGAAATTTTACAATTACTATAAATAAAATAAAACATGGGAATGGGATACACATTAGCTAATCCTTGGCTGTGTAATTTGCTAGAAAGATAATATTGTCATTCCCTTGATTTTGACGAACTTTGGGTAGGTCACAGTGGCCTACAGAAGGGATTTTAACATAATGATGAATTATTATTAGCTATTACGAACTTGAGACAATCCGGCTCATGCCTTAGCGCATTGCACATTTAAGAATGTGGTGCGCAGGAGCAGACAAAGTTGCAAGACTGCGCTGACTTGACAGCATAATGCTTGACGGCTAAAACCTGGTATTGGTATAACAAAAAATCTTGTTTCCTAGATATAATTTTGACTTACTTTATTTTACTTTTCTTTATTTTATTAGTGAATAGTACAAACGTGATTGGATATGATTTATGCTGTTCTTTTTATTATGAATTGTATTGATTATTTTGAAGAACATGTATTTAAGTAATGAATGATAAATGACATGAGTAAATGAAATGATAATGATAAATCTAATTGAATTTGCCTATGTAGTACAATTTCGTAAACTAGTAGATTAAACAATAATTATATGTGTTTGTCATAAGCTTATCATTGAACAGTATTAAATCAATTTGAGTACAATATGAACAATTCGTTTTAGTAAAAACATTCCCCTGAGAGGTCTACAAAACTGGCCAATCAACTATGGTACGAAGGTTACTTTACGTATGTGTGTAAACTATTGTTTTGTGTCAGCTCTAGTATGTTCACATTATTTTAATGAGTAATACTTCATCTAAAACATGCCGTTTCGTTCGACGTCTACCTACTTCTTACGTAAATTGCAGCAATTTGCGAGATACGAACAAATTTAAAGGTGGATGCACGAACAAGTCACCGTTTGTGCATAAATTCTACGCATAAATCTAGCTTGCCTACCCTTTTTTCTTTTTTTTTTTAGGATGGGAAATCATCAAATGACTTCTCCCACTCTGGGCGGAGCGGGAGGGAGTGTCAGACTCTTACTGACTAAAACCCATCCATGTTCCTTCCTCGCCCTTTATGTTCCGGGGCCGCGGTATCTCTTTCGAACAGGCCCGCAACCCCGATCTAGCTTACCTACCCTGCGTTAGAATCTTCAGTTACCTATTACAAAAATAAAACCACTGTTTTCTACAAATGTTCAACCAACACGGTCCATACGAGTATGTAGGATGCAACACTTATTGTTCACGAAGTTTGTAAATGAGGGTCTCAGCGTCAACATTTAGCGTCGAGTGTTTGATTGGATTAGACCAGTCTTCTCCAGCAGGTAGGAATGGGTGAACATGTGTAGGTATTGGTGCCGATTCTCTTGTACACCGAACTAACTTAAACTAAATCTAAAATTTCTTAATTTTAGTTAGTTGGTTTCGGTAAGTTATTCTGAAAACAAAATTCTCTAATTTTAATTTTAGATTTGACACATTTAAAATCGAGTTTGACAATCGCTAAATTCAATAGACCATAGATTAAGATTTGTCGGAGATTAAAATAAAAACTGAATGAAAGTGAACGAAATGATCTGAATTGCAAAAAAAAACCCTAGTGAAATCAAACAATTATTTAAAATTGTTTATCAAAGATCATTAATGAAAGACAGGGACTATTGTAACGGCGTAAAACATTATTGTTGTTAAATATTTATTTTTCAGTTTTTATTATCTGTGACCATAATAATCCTGCTAGGGTTGGAAATCGGAAATGACAACATTTTGGCGACACTTTTCGGTTTTCAATATGATTAAAACCTATAATTTTATTATAATCGACAAAACTGCCGTATTTAAAAATCTATGAGGTAGCATGATTTGTCCTGTTATTTATTTCTGTCTAGTTTCAGTTTATTAAAGCTTGTTAATAAATAAAAATTTGATCTTAAAAAATTATGTTCGGTTTTGTAGTTGAAAATAACCGGTATTTTCGTCGGCGTTTGGAAGGAAAGCCCTATCTTTGTTTTGTTTGTCATGTCAGATGTCACATGTCAATAGACATGGGAAAAATGTATCATTGAAAAGAAAAGATTGATATGTATCTTTCGATCACTGGGATATGTATCACTCTTTTATATCTTTGTATCCTTTAGAATCCGCGCATCACACGTAGCGATATTGTACTGTTGCTCACTTGCTCAGCGCGGCTCGCTTCGCACAATTCAATCCAATGAATCAGTACGAACTACGAGCAATAGATTGGTTTAGGTACGTTACGTATCTTTCTGTTCTGATTTATTGAATAAAATATTCACTCCCGATCCCGAGTTTAAACTAAAGTACATAAATCCAACTGATTATTTTGTTTAATTTTGTAAATTGCTTAACCCTTTTTTTCCATCTTGATCTCAAAAACGATAGATTTATGACTGAAATTAGTTTGTCTATTTAAATAAAACTTTAGGCACTTGAAGGAAAGTGCACAACAAAATCAAACCAGTATAATAATTAAAATTTTGTGCTGACGTATTTCAGTTTATAATGGTCAGTCAACTCATTATCTCGGTCTAGCGAAAGCGAGACAGATCATTCTAAACAGGGAGGTGCGAAAGAGACGTCTAGACTTTTCGAAGAGAGCCGAGTCGCCGGCCACTAGGTAGGTGTGCCACACACAATACACATCACTCAGATACAAAAAGACGACGATTGAACAAGTTGTAAAAGATACACTGATACATTCGGATTCAAAGAGATATAAAGAGTGATTGAGTGAAACGGAATGATACATATCTTTTGTATCTATCTCTCCTGAGTTACCCATCTCTACATGTCAATAATATTATTAATTTGGTGGTCGGTTAACATAATTAATTAACAAATAAATACTCTTTGATGTTCGATTCGTTTAACCAATCTCTGTATTCACGAGTAGTAGTAAAGTAACGTATACTTGTGTACACTATACTAGTATATACTCTAAAAGGAAAAACAAGAAGAAAATCAAGCTGATCCCAAAGTTTACTTTATTTATTGGATCTTTACTTTGTTTATTGGATTTAAGGCCAATGTCAGTAGCGAGCTGAACAAATTGGAGCAGTGGCAACCATGTAAGTTGTTTCAGTGAGATGAAATGTTAAATACTGGATTGGATAAGTACTTGCATAATTTTCATGTATTCTAAACTTATTTAATTTCAACAGATTTGGAGTGTGTGGGTGACAAAAGTGAAAACAAAGGCAAGAAAGGCGAGGGATTCCATCAGGGCTACTAGTGGAAGACCAGCAGGGGCAGATCTCAATGACATTCAACGCATGTTATCCAGAAACATGTATTAAATATGCGGTTTCAATTTTGTGAAATCGCTACTCTTTTTTGTTAAGGTTTAAGGAGAAAATAAATATTTTAACATTAAAGAAATAAAATGTTTCATTTAATTAAAAGAATTGACAAGTGATTGCTGATTTTTCCTCGCTTCAGCAAGGAAATCTGTGCAGGTATCCTCCGCAATAGCACTCTCCTCACTATGCTCGGTGACATTGATATCTTCTTCATCTGCAAAGATACACTTAATTAGATTTCTTATTTTGCAAACAAATAAAACAGAATTACATATAAATCAAATCAAACACTTACAATCAAATGTTTCCAATTGTACAGGGTGCAACATGCCAGAATAATTTTTGTAGCATTTTCTGGTTCTGTTCATTAGGCGCCCATTACACATTTCCACCACATTTCTTGCCCTTGAGTGGCACTCAATATATGACACCACGATGGGAATCATGAGCCATGACTGTAGTGGGTATCTGTTCCTAAAATAAATAAAACTTTATATGTACTTAGTTAATAGATATACCCAATAGGTATAAAGTTTACTAGTGACCTACGGCGAAGCCACTGAGATCTTTCCCCACATACTATTCACTAACTCATTTCTTTAATAAGTAATGACTAGGTGTAAAGTATCACATAATAAAAGTCACTATGACAAAAAACAAAATACATACAAGGAACTGTAATTCTTACTGAATTACAGTTCCTTGTATGTATGCAGTAATACAAGCACACATACAAGCAAGCAAACAAGGAACTGTAATTCTTACTGAATTACAGTTCCTTGTATGTATGCAGTAATTAACTTGTTTTAGCAAGTGAATTATTGCATACATATAATATACATATAGGACACAAAACCGTTCTAACCTTTAGGTGATTGGGGATAAATCCTTCATCCAAACAAGGATTCAGCTTATCCACCAAATAAGTGTCCCCGATCTAGGTGTCTTTTTATTGAATTTCTTCTCTACCATTTTGAATGGGTTGGATTAGTCTTATTATCTTTCCAATTGAATCCTCGCTTGATAGTTTCTAAAACATAGTTATTTCTTATTAGACACCTATTTTATTACACAAAACCTGGAAGTGGCTTTGATTATGAGAAGTGTATGTAATGTAGCATGTGCATTAGATGTTTAATACGCAAATCCCAGTCAGTGGGTCGCCTTAGGGGCGGATTTCCCTTGTAAGTTTTCATGAATGCATTTCGTATTGTATCATAATAAAATAACACTAAATTTACCTTTCTGCCAAATCGACAACGGCTGCAATCACATAAGCTTCCATTCTGAACTCAAACACATCCAAACTTTCAAGAAAAACGAGGAGAAATCTGCTTTGTAAATTTTAGTTCATGACAACTAATTTTAATCTACACCTTTTTAGTCTCGATTAAAAATAGTCTGATTTAGTTTGACAATCAAAGTTTTAAGTGAAAAACGTCAATTTCAGAATAGCGAAATTGCCATTTTCACTAAATTGAATAATTTAGTGCTGTCAAACTATAATTGATTTAAGTTATGTCATTTTAATCAATTTCAGAATAGGAAACGTCGTTTGACAGGAATAAACTAAATTTTAGTGATTTTTAGTCTAGTTTAGAGAAATTTGTGACAAGAGAATCGGCACCATTGTATACTTAGTTGAGAAATAAAAAGTGTTATGTAATGTAGTTTATATTTATTCTGCCAAGGACGATGTTCAATACGAGGTGGTGCCGCCAGTACAACATTGTTTGACGACCGATTGGCGTAGTGGTAGTGACGCTGCCTTACGTTCTTAGGATCCTGGGTTCGAATCCCGGTAGGAGCAAATGTTTGTGTGATGAGCATGGACATTTGTTTCCGAGTCATGGATGTTTATATGTATTATAAGTATATATTAACAACCTAAAAAAAAAGTATATATGTAGTATATCAACTATCTAGTGTCCACGACACAAGCTTTGCTTAGTGTGGCACTAGGTGGCGCTGTGTGTTAATGCCCAGCGATATTTATTTATTTATTTTGAGGCAAGTGGAGCTGAGTGGCAGTCATCATCATCATCATAATGTTCCCACTGCTGGGACTCGGCGTCCTCTCAAAGAGAGGGAATGGGCTATAATCCACCACGCGAGCCCAGTGCAGATTGGTAGGTATGTCTTTGAATATTTTATTCTAGGACATGCCAGTTTCCTCGCGACGTTTTCCTTCCTTTGAGAGCAGTGGTGATGAAAGAAATTACACAAAGTAATGCGCTTGGCTGGGTTCGAACCCACGACACTGTTCGTAAGTTGTGCCTCCACCACTGGGCCACAAATCCTCTTTCCACCATTTTGTTCAAATACTTTTATCAATACATAGATAGGTAAGCGATAGAACATATTATACCTGATAATATGTTCTATCGCTTTGATATCTTGACCTGAGTATGTTTAGACAGTTCTACAATATTTGAAACGAGCGAATATTTTTCTTCAAAAACAATGGCACACGTACTATGTTGATTGATACAATCCGGAACAATACAATGAGAAGTGTTAATGGTGTGCGACTATAACCAGCTGCTTTAAGGCTTAAAACTGTTCTCGGAGAACATTTTTTATGTCTTTGCTGGCAGAGCAGAACTGGGAGGTTCCGTGACAAAGCGACTGATAAATGGTTTTTTCATTACTCATGCTCGGAAAGTAGGTCTGAAGTCGCCTGAGGAGCGGGCTGAAAGTAATACTTTTCAGCCCTAGGGAGAATCGCTTTCAACTGACAGCTGTCACATTATTTAAATGAATCTAGTTATATTTTCACATTTCTATTGAACCCTGTTCCGACTTCTATACAGCCTGTAAATTATAGCGCGATGAAAAATTGAAATAACATAGAATTCAGTATTAATTCAAGAATATATTTAAAAAAAAACTTAGTTATAATTTAGTAACAAATATTTCTTTAAAATAACATAGATTTGGGAAAAATATTTACTATTTTTTCAGTGACGATAGTGATAATAAAGGCTATTAGCCACAGAAGCTATTAGCGCCCGCGCTACCCTTGGGCGCCAAACCCCGACTCGGGCCTAATTAAGTTACTTTCACCCCTAGGATAACAATGTACTATTATTATTCAAAATCCAAACGAATAAACTAAAGCCAAACTTTTTTATTGTGAACGTAGTCCTTGCTGAATGTTCTCACAATCAGTGCTGGCATATTTACTTATACGCTCCTCGAAGAATCTGGATCCACCTTCCGCAGGTGGTTGTCGATGAGCTCTTACCCAACAAGTATTACAGGCTTGGGAGTTAGAAGACATCTGTAATTGAAGGCACAATTAGTTTTTAACACAATTATAGTGACTTTTTAGTAATTTAAAATATTTACCCAGGACTTAGTATTGATTAAACTTTATCTTGATGTTTTGTGTAGAATTGATGTTTTGATGGCAGAATATTTATTGGCTTATTTGGATTTGGCGGAAGCAGACCGACATTTGTGTTCTAAGAAGTGATCGGAGCACATAGAGTTGCCATTCTGTCAGAACTTCGCAGTCAGAGTACCATTCCGTAGTTGGATACCTGTAGTGGGAGTGTCAAGGTATCACCAGCATACATATACTCGTAGATGCTACAGTTGGTGAGGCACATTTGGCAAAGTGGAAGTGCAAGTATGTTCCCTTGAGGGACGCCGTTACATGTTCGAATTTTAATGTAATTTTTGAACATTTCAAGTAATTTTTAGGTATTCCATGTACATCAATGAGTTCCAGTTTAACGATAAATATGTGATACGAGAGCCAAATTTTACAATAGGCATCTTTTCTTCTCAGTTTTTGTTACTTTTACTTTATTTTTCTGGTGCTATTTTGTAAATAAGTAAATCCGATTTACTGAAAAGGCTGCATTTGCGCTAAGAATTTCAGGGCCAGCTTCCAACGAAAAATTATAGATGACGCTGTGCTGTGCAATTGCCTTTTTAACCGATTTCAAAAAGGTTGTCAATTCGTCGGAACCTATTTTTTTATGTATGTTCCCCGATTAGTCGGAGATGGCTGGAGTGATTTGAATTATTCTGTTTTTGTTTGAAAGGGTATACTTCCCTGGTGGTCCCATAATCATCAAGTCGGAAATTGAGAGAACTCTTCAAATTTTGTAGGCACACTTAATGTGATTTAGGTTGTTTTTGGAAGAGTACTTTCTTGAAGTGATCCCATTTCAATATGGTGAAGAACTGATGAAGAACTTCGGAGATAGGCAACGGAACTCCTTAATAAATGATAGCAAATGGACTGGGATTGCTGAAATCTCATGTCTATATTTTAAGGCCGATATTTTAAGGCCCTGCGACAGGGTGAACAATTAAAATATCGGCCCTGCATGCATACACACAAAATGATTGGCAGTGTCCCTGGAGGCAGAGCCCTGCATGCAGTGCTGTGAGAAGGCGCCTTTACCTATCCAGTATTTTATTTTTAAAATAAAACCGACTCCAAAAAACACAAAAAAGTGAAAAATACTGCTTACCCCTCACAGCGTAGCGGCGTGATGTTATGTTATGAACTGGTGTAAACAATAGATAGACATGAGATTTCAGCAACCTCTGTTGGTGTTTTATTTGTTCTTTTCTTACTTGCTTGACAGTCATTTAAATGAAACGCAAGTGGAGTATTACATTCTGCTTGATATAATGTGGATATTTCAAAATCCAATTCAATCAATTTATTTATCAACAAAATGGCATTGTTCTCAATGATTTTTGTACTCTACCACAATGCTGTCATATTTAACCCAATGGTTGACTGGTAGAGAATGCCTTGTGGCATTAAGTCCGCATATGTACCACTCTTGTACATGATGTTTAAATAAATAAATAAAATATTTTGTACTGTAGGTACCTTGTGGGACCAACCGATCTATGTTCCTTCCTCTCCCTTTACGTTCCGGGGCCATGTTATCTCTTCCGAATAGTCCCGCAGATTTGTATTGTACCCGGGTGTTTGAGTGACACTTTATCGTAATGTTACCCTTCTTTCTTCCTCTTTGATTAACTCTTTATCTAGAATCACTCAAGCCTTGCTTAGTTTGGCAAGCCTTGCTTAGTGTGGCACTAGATGGCGCTGTGTGTAATGTCCAGCGATATTTATTATCACTTTCATCTAGCACACAAATACATAATATGACATATGACTGTAGGCGGGCGTCAAGCAAAATTCTTTTTAGTAAGTTTAAGGTCTTAACTCTTGTTCGCAAACTGCGTAGATAAACGCGACATACCTAGGTACTTGTTTTATTTATCATCCAAATAAAAATACGATCAGAAATCGAAATTCGATCTGGGGTATCGTATCAATACAACCCAGTTAGTACTGGGGACTAACTGGGTTGTGGAGGTCAGATAGGCTAGAAGCCGACCCCAACATAGTTGTAAAAAGGCTAGGCAGATGATGATGAAAAACACGATCCTAATCGCATGATACGGTATCATTCATAATTTAAGATAACATAGTACTCACAACACGACGCTAGCCCAGCGCATATCGAATTAGTTCACTGTCAGCAGTGGTCGCGCACCCGTGCCTGTTTCAACAAAAATACTTGCCACGAACAGTGTTTAGTCCTAAATACTATTTTATAAACATTTCAAAACTCAACATGGAAGATATCCCTGCACATTTTAATGACCTACTTCACAAAATTGCCAAAGAACAAAACTTTGTCAATTACAATTTAGATGTTAAACCAATCTCGAGCGGTGGAGCTAACTATACGTGTAATCTGTACATCATCACCATCTCAGAAGGATCCAAGGTACTGAACTTGTTCGGTAAAATCGCAGCCATAGGCGAGAAGATGAGAACTCAAATGGAGAAGGTATATGACACAGAGCGATACTGCTACACACAACTCGTCAAACTTTACGAAAAGATAGAAAATAATAATCAAGTGCCAGACGAACATAGGATGGCATTCTCCAAATTTTACGGATGCAACGACAAATTGTTCGAGGAGACGATAGTGCTTGAGAATCTAGAAATGGCCGGGTACAATGCTTATGAGAGATTAAAGTCGATAGATTGGCCATACGCGAGCTCAGCAGTGGAACAGTTGGCGAAGATGCACGCGGTCTCATTTGCTCACTGGAAATATTACCCAGATGACTTCAGCAAAACTATAGAGGATTTTATGTTTGACTGGAAGATGGACCCTGAGGAAATGTTGAAGTATGCAATGCATATGGTAACTCGGGCTATTGAGCTTATTGATGAGAAGAACAGCGACAAATTGCTGAGGTTTTTCGAAGAGTTTTTCGAGACTTTCCAGACGCCGGAGGAGTACAACGTGGCTTACAAGTCGAGCAGAAGACTAGTGCTGGGACACGGGGACTATAAACCAAGTAACTTAATGCATAAGCATCTTGAAGTAAGTTGATTTGTGTCGTTATTTTGCATTACATACAACTAATCGTTTTACCTTCTTGTTACGATCCTCAAACCTGAAATTTCAAGCCACTGACAGTTATTAAACTCCGTACCTATCTATGAATCTATATTCTTTGTGGGAAATTTATAGGAATATTCCGTTACTCTACTACAGCAGAGGTTAAGGTAAATGCGAGGAAGCGTATGTCGGAAACTTCATACTAAGCTGAGATGACAATAAATTGTAATTTTATTATTCTAGACTAGAGTTAATGACGGGAACCGTAAAATAACTTCTCCAAAATTCAAAGTTATGTGAGGCAAGACTAATTAAGAGACGACGCAGTTGACCGGCCGAGCGATTGCCTGCTGATCTCAGTGACGGATTAACCCTTAATCAAATTAAGCAATTGCCTAGGGCATCACGCCTGGGGGGGCACCAGAAGAAGCACAGAAGAAAATCCGTCCTTAGGGCATCACGTCTCATACAGAAAAGATTAGCATGGCCCCTGCGCAAGGATGACACGCAAAATCGTGAAGCATTCCATATTTTTCGCGTTCCTTGAGGCGGCGAGCCGCCCATTATCTGAACGCGCCCCAAAAGGTGGTAGCCGTGAAGTACCGTGGATACCGCACGATCGCCCGCGAGGCGGCGGCAGGCCTGCTTGCCGGAGTGCCGCCATGGGATCTGGAGGCGATAGTCCTCGCGCGCCTGCACGAATGGCGCGCGGAGGTACTACGCCGGGGGGAAACTCCGCTGCCGTGGCAAATCGCCGCTCAGCGGCCCTCCGGCGCGATCTCATGGCGACATGGAGAGAGCGACTGTCGCAACCTCGTGCAGGGCACGCCAAGTCCCCTCTTTGAGGAGTGGCTTGAGAGGCACCACGGCGTCCTTACCTTCCGCCTGACGCAGGTCTTCACTGGACACGGATGTTTCGGGAGGTTCCTGCATCGAATCGGGCGGGAGGAAACGCCCGGGTGATTCCACTGCGAGGGTCGACCGGAGGACAAGGTGGAGGTCTGCCCCGCGTGGGGGGAGCAATGCCGTGTCTTCGTAGCGGCGATCGGCGGCGGCGACCTCTCGCGTCCGGCCCTGGTTCAATCAATGGCCCGGAGCGAGACGGAATGGGCAGCCGTCACCTCCTTGAATGATTTCCCATCCGAAAAAAGAAAAAAAGGGCATCACGTCTCCGGCGAGGCGACGAGCCTCTTTTCCGGATTGCCGCCATGGAATCTGGAGGCGCTAGTCCTCGCCAGCCTGCAGGAATGGCGTGCGGAGGCGAGTTTCCCCCCGGGGGCGTACCCCCGCTGAAACTCCGCTGCCGCGGCAAACTGTCGCTCAGTGGACAAATCTCCGGCGTGATCTCATTGCGACATGGAGAGAGTGACTGCCATGTCGCAACCCCGTGCAGGGTGCAGCGTGCAGCGTGCACGCCACGATAGTGGCGATAAGTCCCCTCTTTGAGGAGGTGTTTCCATTGCGAGGATTGACCGGAGGACACGGTGGCGCACTGCACCGTGGAGGTTTGCCCCGCGTGGGCGGAGCACAACCGTCCTCGTAGCGGCGATCGGCGGCGGCAACCTCTCGCGTCCGGCCCTGGTTCAATCCATGGTCTGGAGCGAGACGGAATGGGAAGCCGTCACCTCCTTCTGCGAAGCAGTCTTGCTGGCAAAGGAGGTGGTGGAACGCCAGAGGGAGAGAACCTCTCGCCCCAGCCGCCGCGGGAGACGCACCGGGCGTCACCGCACCGGCCACCGTAGGAATGGGCTTTTGGACGGTGAGCTATGGCCAGCTTGCCGTCCATCCGTCTTTTAACGACAGGCCGTGTCGACGGCGCGTTTCTTTATTATTTATTTTATTAGGCAGTAAAAGTCTGACACCGCCCAGAGTGGGAGAAGTCATTTGATGGTTCCATCCGAAAAAAAAAAGCCCCAACAGTCCCGCAGCCCCATAGAACTTAACCTACTATTGACGAATTGAGGAAGGAACATGGACGGGATTTAGTCACTAAAAATCTGACACTCCCTCCCGCTCCGCACAGAGTGGGATGATATGACGATTTCCCATACGGAGAGAAAGGCCACGCCAAAAAAAAAAGTCCCCAGGGCGGAGGACATCCATCGAGGATTTTCCACACCGGCAACAAAAAAAAAAAAAAGAGTCTGACCTAGACTACTACTAGACCTTTTGGCGAATCTAGTTGACATTCGGATAGGGGGCCCCACAGGCGTGGATTGCTTAGGGCATCAAGTAGTCTTAATCCGTCACTGGCTGAGCTGCGTGCCGCGGATGCGATTCCCGCACGGAACAAATATTTGTATGACCTATAAAGCTTCCTCCACTTACGAACAGCAAATCGTGGGTTCGAAGTTCGAACCCTACCAGGCGCATTACTTTATGTAATTTTTGTCGTCACGACTGCTCCCAAAACGGTGAAGGAGAACATCGTGAGGAAACCGGTCTTAAAACCAAAAATTCCAAAACAAGTGACATGTAGGTACCAACCCGTAATGAGCCCGCGTGGTGGATTATAACCCTTTTGTTTATTATAAGCCAATAATTATGCTACAAATGTTTGTTCCTGGTCTGAGTGTTAGAGCATGTTAGTTTAAAAGGGTGGGAAAATGATAAAATAATACTGTTACTAAAACCAGCTGTCTATGCGAAATAAATATAGAATCTATACCTAGTCCAGTCAGCAGGTAAAAATTAGGGGCCTTATCTAGACGCAATTCCGAAGTTAATTAAAGTATGGGATATTGTTCCGACATAGTGTGGGGTGTGGGATCTGAGTTTTGACCTCGAGGAACCCGTGCAAACTCGGTGGGGAGCAAAACACTTGAAATTTTCGAACTGATTTCGGTTTTTCACTAATATCTTCCAAACTGTGCATTTTCCAGGAAAACGTGGAAACATAAAGTTGTAGGGCATTAAAATTTCTATTATTTTCATCTCTCTCAATATCTCAATAAGTTAAAAAAAAATACACCATTAGGTACTTATGAGATACAGCAGTTTAAAGAAGGAACAAATTTCTCAAAACCGAAAAAAACACTTTCATATATATGTCACCGTAAAATTGACAAACACGTTAGATTTTAACCTTTTGACCACCACAGCATAAACGCTCGCGCGTGCCCTCCACACCAAGCCACAGTTGTATCTACTATTTTGTCACGTATTTGTGTCGTTTGGCGTACAGGGCACGCACTAATTGCTTGTCACGTATGCGTCACGTGATATTGTAAACTCTCGAAATATTTTCAACTGAACATACGGAAGTATCTCTGCCCCCATAACCGGAACTTGCCCCCCCCCCCCCCCCCCCCCGTTAAGTTAGTTACGTTCCTTTAAACCCTGCAATCGGAAATAGGGGCCCAGCGAAGCGGGGCTCCGTCGACTACGCTTTTTAGGGGAATATAAAGTGTTTTAAGGTTAGGTTTTATAAATCGGTATTTCTCAGGAATGGTATATTATCTTTTCATGAGAGTGGTACCATTGGACAAGGGGAACCTCTCGTCCTTCCCTCCACACCGCGTGAGTTGACTACCATCGCATGCATTTCAAGAAAAATAATGCGTTTTATTGTAAGCTGTATGTTTATTTGACAATATTTCGAGAGTTTACTATCTCTCTAGTTATTTTACAATCTAACGTGTTTGCAATTTTACGGTGACATAGACACCACCCTGGGACAATATATCAAAATATCAATTGTGTCCAGGTAAAATGTATCTGTCGACTGGACTACTAGTACTTAGACGAGCCAAATTAGCAACTCTATTTGTGGTGGTTCAAACTTCGTTTGAAATGCTGTTAGAATAAAGTTCTAATCAGCTTGCACTACAACGTGGTTGTTACGTCAGCCACTGCGGGCCAAATAGCGCGAAATGAGTGGTTTCTATCGATTTACAAAAAAAGCTATTGATTGGATTAAAAAACTGAAACAGTATCATGCTAATATATTGCTTGTAGAATTATTTGCCAAAAAATCAGAATGATTGCATGCATATTAGTATGTTTTTTATTGTTTGAAAGATATTTTTAGAGATAGGTAAGTTCGTGATTTATTTTTATCAAGCCAAATTAATTGTATTATGTTTTCAAAACAGTATCATGCTAGCATATATCCTGAAGAATATCATATATTTTTCTGGTCTTGTTTATAGCTGTGAATCTTATACTTTTAGTAATTATAAAACTCGCGTTTAGCTCGTGTAATCGCCCCTGCATATTAACCAAGTACTTTAATTTTGTATAGGTAGGTACGGTTTTCCTAAAAATGATGCAATAAGCAAAAGTGTTGCCAAAACGTTAATAATGACATTAATGGGTAACTGCCTAATCCCTTTGATTAGATATCTATAAAAAACATCAAACTTGTTGACAATCGATGTATGAGTAACCTCAGCTGTTGATAAGGAACATAGACCGTGACAATAAAAACTAAAAATAAATTAATCTGTCCTCTCATCTATCTTGTCGGTTATCTTCATTACAATCAGCCTACACTTTCGTTGCCAAGCATCCAGCATATGCCTGCCGGAGAACTGTTCGAAAGAGATAAGGTGGCCCCGGAACATAAAGGCCGAGGAAGAAACATTGATAAGTTTTAGTCGGTAAAAGTCAGACACTCCCTGCCACTCCGCCCAGAGTGGGACCACACCAGATACACCAGCATATGGGTGGAACAATAAGTCGTTCGTGTGCCCACAACCCGCCTCCAAGTCGTCGATATACGTTCTGAGGACCCGACTACTGAGCCCAAATCTATATAGGTTTTGGGAAGATACTTTGGTGTGCTAACTTACTGTGATCGTTGGAGGCTACATAGGCTTTAATAAATTATGTGTAATGTTTTTGTCAATCGGGTTAGCTGGCAACAACTGGATGAGAGTAGCCGGGAATCGAGGGGCGTGCGATTGAAGAGTTCTATGTCCAGCAGTCGACTGGTGATGAAGTTCTGAATAATTATTATTATTCATTATTAACGTCGTTCTCATCACTGTCCTCAGGATCAGATTGAGGTTAAGAGTAGGCCGACTAATAACCATGAGTTGCACCTGAATACTTGTATTTATTTACTGTCTGTGAACCACGACCGAATCGTTCTGACGATTGTTTAACTATTGCGTCTACTTCGCCAACAAATGAAGGTATAAAGCATCTGCCTAACTGACATCAGCAAACAAGATATTTGGTTACTTATACGACAACACTTGGCTACGCTGTCACACTTTAGTTCTTCTGAGTACGTTTTGTCAATACAAAGTGGATCCAAGCTGTTTTGAATGTAACGAGCAAATCCCAACATTTTTTTCCTTATTCCAGGATGGCAAAGTAGATATCAAGATCGTGGATCTGCAGACCCTGCAGGGATACAGCCCGGTCAATGATCTTATCTATTTCATCATCACCGGCTCCGACGAGGAGTTCCGCGCTAAGTACTACGAGAAACTGCTCGACCACTACTACACGGAGCTCAGTGCTGCTATGAAGAGGCTGAACCTTGATCCTGAGGAGGTGTACTCTAGGGAAGACTTTGAGTTCGAAATGAAGGAGGTAAGAAACTGAAATACTCTTGTGTACAGGGAAACTAGTGGCCATTATTATTTAACATCTATAAATGTACATTTTCTACACAACATTATCAACAAGAAAATGTCGTAAAAAGTTCTACGGAAAGCCTACGTCGTAGCATGCTGCGTAGTGCGTAGCAAGAGTACCTTCTGTCGTTTGATTTTTGTTTTTTTGTGTAGTAGGTATTATATGATATCCGATTTCTTCTATATTTTTTTAACAGAAATAAATTTAATTTATTTACTTTTAATCCCAAGAGTTCAAGATACTTCCTTTAGCAAAACTACGCCAATCTGCTTTTACTACGCATGCTATAAAAAAGACACTACATTTATCAAAACATGTAACAGTGATACACGCGACTTCTGAGCTGGCTAGGTTTCTTAAGACGTGTAAATGAATCGGGTTTTCTGTAAGAGTTGTACTACTTCTGGGTCGTTTGTGTTAGAATGCACTAACATCAGCTGATGACGTGAGTACACCTGCAGCAATGAATGTGTAGAAAGATAGGGACTTCATGTCTGGTCATTCATGCTTAATTTCAGATACAGTTAATTGCTTAATAACTGTTTAAAATTGCGTATGTTGCAGCTGTTGTGCAAATTGTTTATCAATGATTAAGTAATCTTATTTACCTACTGATAAAGGTACAATAGATCAATAATGTTCGTTGACTAACAGATTATAGATTAACATTGCTATTTATAATCTGTTTGTTTGGTAGATATCAGGTGGTTTTGTAGATACAATAATCGTTCCATTATAATGGGTGTGAAGTGCGTGGAAAGGTTTCTATTTGCGTGACACGAAGATGTACGTGTCGCAGAGATATCGTAGAACACGCCGTATTAAATAATAGCGCGCTGGATTATAAAACGTCGCCGTTCTGTAATGTGGCGTCTTCACGTTCAGCCGGATTACATTCCGGCTGAAATAAAGTACGTCGCATTGAATGAGCACTTCGCGTCCGTCAAAGCGGCGTAAACGTGCCGCCCAAATACAAACAGGCGCGTCGCCGATACACCGCTTTGAAAGCGAGCGAAGCGAGCTCGGTGGGGCTTAGGGCACCCGAAGTTAGGTTATGTTAGTTTACTTTAAACCCTGCAGACAGAAATAGGAGCCCTGCGTACCGCGGCTACGTCGACTACGCCTCATTTTCGGAATTTTCAGTATTTTATTCGGTTGTTTCTTCTTGCTGACAATACAGCTAAACGTTGGACGCCGCTTTGTCGAACGTATCCCAACCACAATCAGAGTGAACGTGACGACGATGCCGCATTACGTTTTACAATCCGACGCGCCGTTATGTAATACGGCGTGTTATACGAATGGGCTGCGACAAATGGATAAAATACGTGCTTGCTTGCTTAATAGTCTATATAATTCCAGCATTTTGTAGCTAGATTTACCAGTAATAAATGGATATTAACTGTCGTATAATTGCAACATAAAAACTACCTTGCAACACCTTCCCAACTTCAAAATGTCTACTATGCCCGTTTTGGAACGCAGCGTAGTGTTACGAACTCTATCTTGTCCTTTTGAGAGCCAGAATACTGCGATCCATTGCCGCCCCCCCCCCCCTGCAGCTCTGTAGATAAATGACCCAGGTCTGGGTACCACAGGCTAGGACGTGCAGGACGAACATATCGATTTGCACTTCAGGAAGATCATTACGTTTTCATGGACCAATAGCTATATTCCAGGCGTTTCCGACTCGACTCGGCCATATATTTCCCTTTCTTGCCCATTTTTTGAATGTTGATTATTAACTGGCCCCTTATGAACAATAGTTTCTTAATACTTACGATTTATTATAATTGTTTCCAGAAACTGAAGTTCGGTCTCATCCTAGCAGTGTTCGCGTTACCCGTTTTGACAGTTGACAGCGAGAACGCGCCCAAAGTTGACGAGTCTCTAGAAATCACCAAATTGTCAGTCATGAAAACCAGTGAACTGTACGCCGAGAGGCTGAACGGAATTGTCAATGACTATGCCAAGTGGGGCATTCTTAAGTAATCGCAGAGAAATAATAATTTGACCTTAGCATTTAAGCGATTCTCACGGACGGTGGCATGTCCGACATGTCAACCGTGCCATCTTTCACAATGTTTTATTAATTATTACGAATTTTAGACTATTGGGCTCAAGCCCAAGCGCTCCCACACACTTCAGAATGTGGTGCGCAAGAGTAGACAAAGTCGCAAGCCGTTGCGCTCACTTGACAGAACAAAAAGTATATATATGTAGTTTATCAACTGTCTGGTGACCACGAAACAAGCCCTGCTTAGTGTGGCACTAGATGGCACTGTGTGTAATGTCCAGCGATATTTATTTATTTATGTAGTGAATATTACAAATTTAATTGTATTGATGTAAGCTGTTATTTTTATGAATTATAGTGATTATTTTGTAGATCATTTATTTATTAAAGAAATGCAGTAATAAGTAGTAATAGATCTTCTTTGACTACATGGTAATGTTTATTTTAACTTAAACAAAGGGACTGGTTTCAGTTTAAAGGTTGCTAAATAAAACGGGATTTTGTAATATTTTTTTCCTTTTTTTATTATTTCAGGAATTGTTTGTTTCATATTAATATAATATCATAGTTTCATACAGTGAATACATGTCAGCGGGTAATGACGAATGCACGACCTGGTACCGAACAACTGCCTCTCATACATACAGCTCAGAATACAACAAATATACATTACAATATTTTTTTGATCAACGTCATGGCCTCTTTCCAACATTTACGCGCCATTTACTAATAGACAAGACAACATTTTAATTTTCAAAATAAGAACACCTAAGTATTGAAAAGCGGCCAGTGTGACCAGTACAAACATTTCAAAAACTTCCATAGCGCGGCAGTAGAAACAGAAATGTCGCAACAAAACACAGCCAAAGAGATGATACAAAGTAGCATTAGGTCGTGTTATTAGTGCATCTACCGTCTACTTCACAATCAACTTCGCTACCTCGGAGTAACGACAGTGGATCAATAATTATTTGGTCGTACACGCTATATTAATACAAACGTACACAACTTTTACTTTATATTTATTAACATTTATTTAATTTATTATAATCAATATAAGTTACCTATGTAGTAGAATTTTCTATTCTTGCGTTTTACTAGAACAAGGTGCATTAAACAATTACATATTTATGTTATAAGCACATTGTTGAACAGTATTAAATCAGTTTCGAGTACAAAACGAAAATTTGTTTTAGTAAAAATGCAGTCGTTTTACAACAGCGCCAACTAAACCGAAGACGCACCGATTATCTAGACTTACAGGCGATATGTGGCTCAACCAGTAACAACATCAGTTAAACGTTCCCTGAAAGGTCTACGAAACTGGCCAATCAGCTAGTACGTAAGTGTGTTCCCGTATAATGAGTATACCTTACTTTAACATGCCGTTTCGTTCGACGTCTACTTCTTGCATAAATCGCAGCAATTCGCAAGATATGAACAAATCTAAAGGCCTTTACTCGTATGTTTGTCAAAACAATCAGTACACTACGCTACGAGTGATCAGTTTGACAAGCGAGCGAAAGGCCTCGATATTGGATACAATATAAATACGACACTAAATCACAAGAATTTGATTATTTATAAGATAGTTATTGTACCTTCAGAACAATCCTTTATACATCCCCCGAATAAAGAAAACGTGATATGAGACATTGTACTATTATAATAACTTGTTTAGCATTTGTTTGCATTATACAGGGTGTAAACCACCTAATCACATTGTTCTGATGGATGGATTGAATAGTACGGGGGTCGTGGAGGTGTTAAAATTTTACAAAAAAAACTTGTATTTAAAATAAAACTTATCAAAAAGTTGTAACTTTGACCCCCCATATCTCCGTAACTAGAAGGTTCCCAGGTATGGTGTAGACCTAAAAAATGATCGCAAGGATGGGGAGAACAAGTGCCTTTCGGCTTCGTTAAGAGGTGTTTTACACCCTATATACTTCAGTTGCTAGCACAATAATAACGAACCGAACACTCAGAGTTAACACATTATTGTCAATGTCTGGTTGTTCTGCTCTTAAAGATATGAATTTAATGACGATCACCGATACGAGCGACGCAAACATTTTATAGAAACATTTAACAAAAAATAACGTTCATAAAGACTATAGTTTAAATTATTTGTAACAGATAACAAGAGTTTTACACAATGATACTCACATCCGCGTCGCCTACACCGCAACGTAGCACATAACATCGCACTGTTGCCCAGAAATTATAGGAATACGTGTTTCACAGAAACAGCCAGAAAAATATCAATAGAAAACATACTTATATATTCGTTGCACATACAAAAAGCTGTGTATAAGATGCTAATCAATAATTACGACAGCGTACACCGAGCTTACGAAAGATATAACTGCATACGCGTTATAATAATATAGTTACAATAGTTTACAACAACGATGGGAGATAGTTCAACGTTCGGGGCGTCCTACGTGTTCAGGGTCCTATAACAACATGTCTCCCTCGTCCTACACTACCGCCCGCTACTCGAGTCAACAGAACTGCCTCCAGACATGACGTGGTCTCAGCAACCTTCCCTATATCGTGACGATTATATGTTTGTCTAAACTAACAAGCTAAGGCGCGCGGTCCCGGATAATACTGAGCGGTTTCAGCAATGAGCAGTCCTTTACGATAATGGAGATCAAATGGTGTTTAGATCTAAATGTTTTGTGAACTAATTCTATACAAACCCAGGACAACATGAACTGAACGTGGGCAGACTGTGGTGGATACTTGTTGCTATCGAGGGCTTTGTCCCGCGCACCGTCACTACCGACTTAAGCTTACATTAACCTGTATTTTTTTATCAAATTTACTTCATTTTTATTTTAGCTTTAAATACACATATACACTTCAACGTTGAGATTTAAAGATTAGTTTATTTTTATCGGCTATCACTGAAAGGTACATACATTATAATGTATATTTGATAACAGACAAGGGTCGATCGAACTGCGCGGACATCGAACATGAACATACACAAATATATTTGGTACAACAAATAATTGACTACGACCAAAATATATATTTCTTTTAAGACCCAACAACGCAATAGTATTTTGCAAAAATCATCTGTAGCTATAAATATTCACATCTACATTCCAAATATAATTATGTATGTATATGATAAATATATCTACACATTATATGATCTAGTCGCGTGCGAGTGGTCCGCGCGGTCCACCGAGCCACAAACAACAGCGCCTAAGAAAGAGATAACAACTTTAGGATAATACCCATAAACACATCGGTATTCAATAGTTACATGTTTAGTTTACAATTACATACATCATTAATTTATTATTCTAGACTATGTCTGCTTGCGGAGACATTTAAATGAAGTCATAAGTGTTCGAACGCGGTTTAGCTTTTTTTTACTTTTTTTTGACAAATGTCTCGGCAAGCGAGTGTACTATCATAGTTATTGTTCCGGAGGCGGCACCCGCGGCCGTGCGCACTCAAGCGAAGACGATGCTCTACACAGCAAAGTCATTGGTTATATAAGCTAATTAAAAAACTACCATTTTGGTAGAAATATTTTTTTTTGGTTTGCAACCCCACGAACTCGCCTGATGAACTCCGCGCGTTAATAATGAAGCTAAAGAACTTTTTTCGTATTTTTTTGTAAATTTCGATTTTATGAACATGATAATTTGACAATGACTCCATAATATTTAAATACAATTAAATGTTTGTTAACATTTGCACTCGCAAGGAAGCTACAAAGATAAGTAGAGTTAGAGAAAGGCACTACCGAAGAGAACATGCGCTGAATACAAATTGTAAGATAACTTATTTTTGTATTGAACCGATCATACCACTGTACACAATTACGTTCAGAAGTGTATCATTCAACTCTTGAGTATTCATAGTTTTAATATTAATTATTCGATTTTTTTGTAAATAGAACCTCACGATTCGTATTGAGTATGTTGCGACATTCGTATTATATTTATTTCTATAATATTACAATATTTAAAACAAGCATTTTGCCGGTGTCGACCAACCCGCCCACCATTCTTTTCACTTACACGATTTCGCTCACAAATTGGATTACAATGGGAAAGCTTATCGCAAAACGAACCTGACCAATGAAATCAAGCTATACAACGTGTAACAGAAGGGATATAGTCATATGAAAGGGTGTGCTACAGACCATCAAACTGAACAACTATCTCCATGGAACCACCATCGTAATCGCGAAAAAAAATGTCAACGGCTCCATACTAAATTCCAATACCTACTCGACCAAATGTATGAAACAGCTGATTATTATTTTAAGATTACGATGGTGGTCCCATAAAGAAAGTTGTTCAGTTTGATGGTCTATAGCACACCCTTTCATATGACTATACCCTTTCTGTTACACGTTATATAAGCTTAGAACTAGTTACCGTTCCCCCATTCCCACGGAACGAACCATGTAAGTAGAAAGGTCATGGTGACTTGTAAATAAGCCGCGACCGTACATACCCGCATACATAGTGTATACTGCCAACATAATTAGAAATGATAATTATTTAACATAACATATTAACAGACGCTCAGAACTCGCACAATCCGGTTGTACTTGACCACACATATCCGCACACATTGGAATTTTTACACACACAACACATACACACTTCCTTCTATACAAAACGAGCAATGTATGTGACATTGATTTTTTTCTCACTTTTTTTTTTAAACTTAGCTTATTTTCTTGTTACATTAAAAATAAATTCAGTCAGACTTAAACAAGCATGCAGACAATTGGTACGTTTTTTTATATATAAAATATTTAAATTAAATAATTTAATTGTTTTCAAAATCAATGTCACAGACATACGACAGTAATAATAATAACTAATCTATTTATACAAAATAAACAATAAGATTAACGCTGAATAAAATTACAACGTGATTATTAATATACAAGTACCGGCAGGGTATTTAAAACTGGGCCTTTGGCGACAACCGTTGAACACAGAAATGCTGATAACAAACAGTTTCAATGCTCATACATTTTTGCTCTCAATTTGAAAGTTCTGTGAGATTTAGTTTCTTCTGTGAGCCTTTTACCGTTGCACCGTAATCAAGATTTCTGGTAAGCGGCGATTAGTTGCCAATATAAAGCCAGTCTCACAAACTGAGACATGCAGTGACGACATTTTACAAGAAATTGTTGCATTTCTGAGATACGATCATTTTCGAATTATGAGGTCGACGATAATATTCTTTTGATCATTTAATTAACTTTCAAGCATCATTTCACGTTAGTATGAAATTATATTCGAGCCTTTTATTATCGAATACATTCAATTTATGGGTAAAAGTTAAAAACATTTAGTTTTTTTTTATTTGGCTTTTAGGCTTTATTACTATCACATTTCAAATGAGAGAAGTCTTTCGGGGAAATAAATAGCAGACCTTATAGTTACAGTTATAAGAACCAGTTTCGGGTGGCACGTTTCTATTATACGATGGGACCATTAATAGTTACTTTACGTGCGCGAAAGAGACAGATATACATATTTTTGCCTCTTTCTAGCACAAAGGGAATACATTTGAACATTCTATACTCATAATAAATCTCATATATGATACACTTGCGAGAAAATAACCTACTCCGTTTAAGACCTTTATTATTTGACGAGTAAAGTTATTTTGCTCGCCAATGTACATTTACAGACAACCATCAAGGTTATTATGAATATTGCCGGTACGTGTACGGCCAATTTCACCACTCAAACTGATCACGATCAGTATATCATAACCTCGTTCAAGTGCAGTCAGCGTCCATATGTCATGATCACACTGGCTGTCTAGAACGTAGTTTAGATGTCCAATGTTAACCGAGCAATACACATAATGAGTCTGTAATGCAATATTATTTATAACAAACTATACAATATAGTGAGGAAGCTATTAGGCCTCGATTGCAGACAACAATATATTACAGTTTAACATTTAAATTATTTATAATTAAGAATTTCATCACCATCTTCTGAATCAGTTATTTCAGGAATTGTCAGTTAGACGCATTATGCATTCTTTAACCATCCATCTTTAAAACTACGCCATTTTCTTTACACGCTAAGCCTAATCTTCGTGATATGATCCGTCTTATCTTTCGATGTTTTAAGATTAAGTAAAACCGTTCCTGACAGTTTGTGGACGCGGTTCCAGGCCCCGGACTCTTGCAGATAATGTACTGGAGTATCTGTATTTGTCAGTATGCGGGCACCGGATGCCCGCATTATGTCCGTGCCGGTTCCACATAGCCTTCATTTGAGCATTCTGCGTTCTAACCAGTCAATGGCTAAAATAACCGATTCACAAACAACAGCGGTAGTTAATATACACGCCCAGACACCGCGTTTTGATCGAGCCCCAAAAACATGCAATATTCAAATTGACTAGTGAAACAATTTGTATTTATTTTGTTGTTTAATAGTTGATTTGCACAGTCTGATGTTAAAAGTAAGATTTTTGTCATTAGTTTTTTTTATGTACGGACAAACCGAGGTTTCGTTTTAATAATAATTAAGTTTTGTTGTTTCAGTTGACTAGTTAATTTTAAAATATATTAAAAGTATGTTTGGCAAGCTTAGTTTTATATTCCATGCTTATGAGCAGCTTCCGTTTACTGACTGTATTACAAACCAACCATTTTTTAGGCTCCTGTACATAATGGTGCTAGCAGCACATCGCCGAATACCTAACGTGTAGAATAAATACTTATATCGATCGTATGGTGCCAATATTAAATAACGCAACAGTGGAAATTCAATGAGCCACTTCATCGTATGCTTGCCATGTCTTTTTTCTATGTAATGGCCCCAGGTTCTTGAAAATTTGTAAAACTGCTATCAAATGACAGCAATTTCCTTTTCCAAAAACCATTTGGTTTTGATAAATATGTATCGCATAAACCATTATATACAGAAACCGTATGTTAATATTTTACAACGAGTTAGATATGCAATATAATTTTTTTAACATATTTTACATAAATACCAACTCCGCGCCTTAAATGGAATGCTGAACGATCTAACTAAATATAACGAGCGAAATATCAAATGTATTTACATTTTTTTAGTTCCTTTAAGATGGCGGACGTACCTTGTGTGTGATGCTTTTATTATTCAAGTCAGTTATAAAGTTTCATAAAGCAATCACATTTATTATAATTCCATATGGGCCGACACACACGATTTAGCCCATTTGTCTCGGCCCATAGTGTAAAATTCACTAAAGTATGCGATCAGCATATTTAAATGGCGTTCTAGAGCACACTGACAGCTTTTCAACGCAGTTTAATGTGTACTAAGTGTTGTGCCCTGATTTTTTTGTTTAATTTGTGATTGCTATACACACCGACATGTACTATTATTAGACAAACGGCTCGCCATAAACAGGAACTTATCGTTATTTCGAATATAATAGTGTCTCCTAGTGAGATTACCTCCGTAACCGGCGCGTGTAGCACGCATCACATGTGACGTCACAGTTCCGTAAGAACGCTGCCGACCGCTAGCTTGACTTCACTGCTATTACCAACATAATCATTATAAATACTCCTTTTTATTTACACTCGCCCGAAAAACAACCGTGGACGAATTAGGGAAATGCAATAAGCTTAGGTCGCTCGGTCACAGAGCGGGGTCACAGCGCGGGGTCACTTCTCCTGGCGCGAGATGGCGAGCGCCAGCTGCAGCTCGGCGTCCTCCTGGCGGCGCCGCGCTTCCAGCTCGGCCTGCGCCCTCCGGGACTCCGCCGCGGCCCACGCCCACTGCTGCTCCTCCGTCGGCAGCGCCTCCGAGTGAGAAGCTTCCAGACCCTTCGCCTTCTTGTCCTTCTGCTTCGTCCGCCCGATCCCGCCTATCGTGTGCACCAACGACTTCGCGTACTTCACGGGCCGCGGGGATTTCTCCTTCTTCGAAGGTAAAGTGTGAGTCGACGTCGGCCACGTCTCGTTTAAATTCTTATTGGAGTCCGTGCCGGCCCAGTCGGCGGCCCAGTTGTCCGACTTGCTGGCGAAGTTGTCCGATTTACCGGTCCAGTTGTCCGATTTGTTGGCCCAGTTGTCGGTTTTCCAGTCGGAGGTGTTGGAGTTGGTGTTTCGCTTGGCGGTATCGTCGGACGTCCACGCGTCGACTTTCTGTGGTTGGTTCTGTGACTTCTGTGGTTTGGCCCACGCGTCGTCGGTCGCCCAGTTGTCGTTGGGCCAGGCGGCCCACGTGTCGCTGGCGGTGTTATTGTTGGTGGTGTGCGGCGGGGCGGGCTTGGCCGGCTTGAAGTCCGAGCGGCCGGAGAACGGGTCGTAAGCTACAGGCGGCGCGGACACTCGTCCGCTGCGCTTCTCGGGTAACGTAAAGCTTCCGTTAAGAGTGCTAGAAGCGAAGAAGTCGTCGGTCTCGAAGCCGGCGACGGAGGTGGGGCGAGGTTGGCGCGAGTCGGTCGCGTCGGCGAAGGGGTCTTCGATATTGAAGGGGTCCTCGTACCGGTAGTCCTTGAAGGGGTCGTCGGCAAAGTCCATGGCCGGGCGGTCGGTCTGGAGGCGAGAGTGTGAGTGAGAGGGAGCTTGTGGCTAGGCGCGAGAGGGAAAGGGACAGAGTACGCACGTGAGCCTGCCGCCGCCGCGTCCGCTTAGCGCTGCAAGTGGGGAACAAGCACGGGCTGTGTTAGCACGGTTAGTGGAACGTGGTACATGACAACTGAACTGAACACATAGCGCCATTGGACTAACTCATCAACACGCTCACTTTGTCTTATTCTTTCAATTATAAAGAACATTTTAAATGCTTTTATGAATCTTTACAATTGTATGGAGTATCTGTGTCTAATGACAATAATGCTATTAAATACCAATACGAAAAACTACTGTAAAGTTCCATCATTACAAGGAAAAAAAATGTCCTGCGAAACATAATTTTTACTATAAAATAACTTTAACTTCTCAATGGCATTATGTACTCATTAAAATATTATCATTATAGGTATATACAGGTAGAGTTATATCGGTTAAAGAAACGAAATGAACCAAAGAAAATATATAAATGAACCAATAAGAAACAGGAGTGGATGTGATCGTGTACAGGGTGCGACATTACAAGCGAACACTTACTTGCTATATACCATTACCTACTACTAAATATAAGAAAAAAAAATCTTCTCAATAAATATGTAATAGTATTGAGTTTTAAATGAATATTAATATAATAAAGCTGCAAGATTTTTATGTTTGGACGCGGTAATCTCTAAATATACCCGTCGAATTTGAAAAAATATAATTGCAATTGAAAGTTCAATATTTGAGGAAGATCACACTACGGCCCTTAGAGGCCGGGCAGGAAGAGAAAATCCGGGTAAAACCGGGGGAACGACTACTAGATTATAGCGAATATAACCACTATTCTGCTACTGTATGAAAAGGATATTTACGTAAAAAAAACATGCTTTGTTAACCAAAAGAATCTAGTAGGGAAATTCAACCCTATTTCCATTACTCAGATACGTTCTTTTAGATAAGGTAATAGTGAGTACAATCATCATCTGTCCGCTTCCAGTCTAACCGGTGCATCTGGCCCCGTATTCACAACGCTTCGAATGAATTTACGGTTCCACAAGTCGTATGTCTATCCTTTTTTGGCATAACGAAAACGAGCGAGATAGATATACGACTTCCCGAATCGAAACGCTGTGAATACGGGGCCTGAATAGCAGTATTTTACGTGGAGCGACTGCCTATCTGACCGTGTCATACTCAATGAGCCACAAACTCAAAACAGTGGCAGTATTGCAATAGGCTAGTTTCCACCATCAATAAATTGCAAATCTATTTAGTCCGTCAGTTAGAGTATTGGAAAATAATGGACACGTATTTTTTGTTTTTGTAAATCAACGAATATTGACAAAGATAAAACGCATCAAAACTCACTTAGGATGATACCAAACAGTGACGTATTGGGAATTTTAAAAGCGTCGTATCTTCGTCAATTTTGGTTTATGTGACAAAAGAAAAAATACGGGTCCAATATTTTTTGATATTCTAAGTTTTTTTCAGTTAACAAGCCTATTATTCAGTTAAGAAATCCCATCACCTAATCTTTCTCATCGACTTTAATCCAGCAATACACACATCTACAAAAAAATACAGGGTGCGACGACAATACGACAATTAAAATAGTTAAATTCAAAATCAGAAAAGAAAAAAAAAACACATGGGCTTAGACGGGCACTTATAAAAAGCCGAAAAAGGTGCACGGTTCGCGTTGGGCGTTTGCTATGGAGAAGAACCAGTTTCCGACGCTTACTCTTTTCTGAATACAAAAATCCAATCGAATATATCCAGTAATTTGGAGAAATTAGAAAATGAAAAATTATGTCCTGTGATTCAGCATCGGGATTATTACTAATCACACTTTTTTTCACACATTCGTTCTTTTAAATTTTATTTCCAGAGACGAATTATTGCAAATAATACCAGAAATTATCAAAGTATTCTATTTCGTTAATAGTTTTATCTACCCAAATATCATAAACCCTCTCTAATGCGTTCAAAAACCATAGGCAATGACCAGCATTACCAACCTGCAGAAATGAACGGTACTGTAATGAACTCATAACGCAACTGTAAACAGTTGCGTTATGAGTTTTAAATTTGGAACAGGTGTCAAATTCAAGTGAGTGTGCTATTCTAGTACCACCTACATTAAATCAGATATCGATAAAAAAAAAAACCCCAATTCAGTATGATTCTAATTATAAATCGCACGACATTTTCGATCTCGAGTGACACAAGAATAGTGACTTTGTTCGTTTGCCTATGATTTTAAAAAAAATGACAGATATCCGAAACGCCGCCATTTCGAGCTGTCATTTGTTCGTTAGCTTTTTATTTCCAGTAACCCATTCTTTATTTCTGTCGAAAATGAGTGATAGTGACTCAGAAATTGACATGAATACTCCGCCAGATATCGTAAATGCAGCGACGAATGCAACTAATAACCTGTTGGCACAAAAATCAAGGGCCAAGTAACAATGCAGGTCATTTCCCTATGGTTCCTGAACCCATCATAGAGCCCTTATGATATTTGGGTAGATAAAGTAGTGTATGCAACTATACATAATTAGGCATTACAACACTCGTGTGATGCTATTAAGAAACTCGCCTTCGGCTCGTTTCTTAAACCCACACTCGTGTTGTAATGCCCTTCATTATGCACAGTTGCATAAACTACTATTATCTACCCAAATATCATAAACCCTCTCTAATGCGTTCAAAAACCATAGGCAATGACCAGCATTACCAACCTGCAGAAATAAACGGAACTGTAATGAACTCATAACGCAACTGAAAACAGTTGCGTTATGAGTTTTAAATTTGGAACAGGTGTCAAATTCAAGTGAGTGTGCTATTCTACTACCACCTACATTAAATCAGATTTCGATAAAAAAAAACCCCAATTCAGTATGATTTTAATTATAAATCGCACGACATTTTGATCTCGAGTGACACAAGAATAGTGACTTTGTTCGTTTGCCTATGATTTAAAAAAAAATGACAGATATCCGAAACGCCGCCATTTCGAGGTGTCATTTGTTCGTTAGCTTTTTATTTCCAGTAATCCAGTTACGAGTAGACAAATTTTCTGATAAGTTCTTTATTTCTGTCGAAAATGAGTGATGGTGACTCAGAAATTGACATGAATACTCCGCCAGATATCGTAAATGCAGCGACGAATGCAACTAATAACCTATTGGCACAAAAATCAAGGGCCAAGTAACAATGCAGGTCATTTCCCTATGGTTCCTGAACCCATCATAGAGCCCTTATGATATTTGGGTAGATAAAGTAGTGTATAGTTGCATAATTAGGCATTACAACACTCGTGTGATGCTATTAAGAAACTCGCCTTCGGCTCGTTTCTTAAACCCACACTCGTGTTGTAATGCCCTTCATTATGCACAGTTGCATAAACTACTATTATACTTTTAGTTTTTTCTATGAGAGGATTTATTTAACATTCCCCTGAACTAGTAGTACCAGTGTTTTCATTTATAGCCGTATTGTCGCCACCACCGTTGTATAAGCATAAAAAAAATAAAACATGCAATAAAAAACATGATAATTGTATTTAGTCGTTGCATTTCACGAACCCGTCACTGGAATTTGACCCTTACGTCAGTGACATAATGATCGTGATTAGCATCGACTATAGGTAATGAGTGGGGTACAGTTGAGGTAAAAAGCGTGTGAAGCGTGTAGCGGCAACCAAACGAACGTGGATCGGGCGAGAATGGCATTCCACGTGAACAGAGAAAGTAAAATAAATAAAACTCCCTTTTACGGGCCAGCATTTTAAACACTTTCTGGTATTTTAACTTGTATCTATGAGGATTTGATAGTATGTCAAAAATAAATAGTTATCATTTCTGTTAGGGATTATCCCTTTTGTACAATCTTTAGAACAATAAATCTTGTAGTAAATATATTGGCAAACCGGATTTCTTAGCAAATTGCACGAACAAAACAAAACCTGACAATTATTTTTAATAGAGAGGAATGTCATAATCCATTAAAATCGTTACAATCAAACACAACAAACACATTGCAAAATTAAAGTGAGCAAAATATGTGCAAAAAAGCCGAACACTTAAAATCGTTTCAAAATCCCAGAAAGCGAGAGTGACATTTTATAAAAACATAAAAAGCAAAGGAAACATCGATAAAATGCCATTCTCTTGAATTAACGTGAGTGCAAATAAACCTCCTTTACGTACGCATTTTACTTTCTCTGCAGCGTAAATAAAATAAAACAAAAGATTTAGCTTTCGACGAGGCTATCCTTCGCCCATGCGCCTACTTACTGGGACGGGGGTAAATAAAATCATCAAATAATCAGAAAATCAACACAATCTGAAAACAAATCATTAGCTTAAAATATGGGGAAGTATTGGAGTTTTAAATCTTGGGAGGAACTTGGCTGAAATTGTTGTTTTGCGGTTAGTTTCAAGTAACTGTAATAAGAGGTGTATTTTTATTAGGTTATTTTTCAGCCAAGTTTAAAAAACAAAATCAATGTGTTGTATTTATATAAAGTTAATGCTTTTTGACATTGATTTTGTTTCATAACTTTGTTTTCATTATATTTAAAAAGAGTTGTAATAATTGATCAAAAGACGAAAAAAAAACTATTAAAAAATTTATAAAAAGAGAAGTTTTATATAGAAATGTTGATTGAAAATGGAATAGTTCTATTACATTTACAACATTGTTATTTAGGTGGGAGTACATAGTGCGGTCCTTTGCAATGGTCAAGCGAGTCGTTCGCCTCGCTGTCAACTTTTATTGCGAAATTGATATCAGAGATATAGAAAGTTAAGCATGACCTGTAGAATCACCCGCTTGCAGATTTCAAAGAAATGAAAAAGTTTTCATTTAAAGGAATAAGTTTTTTTGGTTGGGCTGCAGTATTAGAAGTATTCCGTTGTGTTGTAGTAGTTGGTATGCGTACCTTCCCGGGCGGGTTGGGTCGTGGCGGCGCGGGGCGGGGGGGCGGCACCTTGTGTTGCTTGGGGGGCAGCGCGGGGGTGGGGGTGCGGCGCGAGGGGGCGTGCAGCACCGCGAACGGGTCCTCTGCGAATCCGTCCTGAGCGACATACAACATTCTATACCCGATGTACTCCTGTAACGGTACTCCCGTCTACGACTACCAGGTACACCACAATGACGACGCGTACTAACGGTATCTAACTTATCTAAATATACGTATAGTCCTTCACTTACATACAACAAACGTTTGCTAGACGAGCGTCGGCCAGACCGAGGTCTTTATGAGGGGCAGCTGATTATTTTTGGATGATTCATGATACATGTAGAAAGCTGCTCTGTTTGGTGATCCTTGAGATAATAAATGACCACACCTTCCAGATACAACAAATATTTATATGAATTATACCTAAAGTGTTGCACAAGGTATCATCAACACACAAAAAGAAAAAAATAACACAATTGACATATATAATGGGAAATATCATAACAAAATACACAAACAAGAACATCCTTTATTGGCACAAATAAAAAAATATATAGAAAGCAAAACATAAAACAATCGTAGTGACAGATACATATTTGTTAATAAAATACATAGATATCTAATTAAGTTGATAAAATAGATAACATATACATACACAAATATAAAATAATACTACGACATACAAGTAGAGTGTAGAGAGAAAGAGAAAAAGAGAGAGTTCTCATATAAATACAATGGCAGACACAGAGAGAGATAGAGCAACACTCACGTCTTCATTCTGTTTGGCCGTGTTGTCGTGCGAACCGAACGCGTCGCCCGCGAACGGGTCCGCGTTCGACGCGAACGGATCCGTTGTGAAGCCGTCCTGCAACACAAAATTTAAAAAAATCTAATCAAATTAAAGCATTCATTTTAAGTAGGCCAGTTACAGGCACTCATGAATCGTCGAAACAAAGATGCAAATTATATGTCGCTACAGTCCCAGTCACAAGACATAAAAACTGTGAAAGTACTGTAGTTGCCCATTCCCTAGCGTAGATCTCTATGGAAAAGAACGAGCAAGAAACTCCATGGACACTTTTTTAAATCATAAACACAAAATCTTGTTAACACAATTCAAGAAAATCACAGATATAATCTCGTAAGTACTTTAACCTCTTGTGTGCCGTAATTAGAGACACAATTAAAAAGCCATTGTGTCTTGTGTAGATCTACGTTCCGGCAAACGAAAGGTTAAGTGTTGTAAAAAACCGTGAAAGTCTAAGGCCCGTATTACAGAACATCGCTCAAAACTCAAGCGTTGCTTAAAACTAGTTTCAACCAATCAAATGGCTTGAATCTAGTTTTAAGTAATGCTTGAGTATTGAGCGATGTTCTGTAATACGAGCCTAAAACAGTACATCATTCATGTTGAGATGAGGAATATTATGTGAGAACTATGTAGCAAGTTGTGCACGTTAAAAGTGTCCAATGAAAACAAAACAAAAATATACAATTCCTAAATAAAATAAATACACAACGGATTCACTAAGTGCTTGTTTTTAAGAACACAAATTTATGTTAACCTTATAATATGGCAGCCATAAAGCGCATATTCATACCAGAAGGGTTTATTCGATTGAACTGCTTAAGTTATAGATAAATGAGCCAGCGACAAATATATATAGCAGTTATATCGACCTGTGCGTGTTGCGGCGTGTGTTGCGGCGCGAAGGGGTCCCTGCTGGGCGCCGCGGCTTGGAAGCCCGACGACGAGAACCCGGCGCCTGAAGCAAAGCCGTTGCTTTTCGCGAATGGCTCGTCTTCCTAGATAACATAAAAACACTACATTGGATATCACAATGTAACGGATCTGCCTACTCTTCCCCAACTATCGGGGTCAGTTTCCAGTCTAACCGGATGCAATAGAATACCAGTATTTTAGATGGAGCGACTGCCTATCGGATCTCCACAACCCGGTTGGTGGATGTCACGATGCATCTTGGTTTTCAGATTGTCGATTACCCGCTACGACCGTCGAATATCTACAATCAGGTGTTGGGTTCAAACTTGAGAGCTACGACTTGGCACTCTGACGCTCACTCCACTAGGCTATTACTAGTATGGAAGGAAGTGAATATTATGTTTTTTGTTCAGTCCTTCGCTATTCTTTACTCTTTGACTTACAAGTCTGGCGTTCAGGAGTTACAATGGTATCTTCAAAGGTTCCACCGGCATGTCATACTATTACCGCAGCCGCTTGTTCAGTATGATCGAGTTCTAGGTACAGAAGTGTTCGGTATACATACGAGTGCATCGTTAGGCGTGGCCCCGCGCACCACTCGCTCCAGATGTTCCTGAGTGAAGTTCGGCGCCAGCGTGAGGTAATGTTGTCCGGCCGAGCCTGCAGCCGACAGCGCCTCCGCCGCCGAGCTGATGAGACGGTACTGCTCTTCTAAGTGGGAGATCTTTATGTTGGCCTGGGAACAAACGTGGATGAAGGGGCGAACTTATTATTTGTCACAACCTCGTCGAAACTTACCCGCCGTCCGGACGGCGTGTAACAGTGGTGCCTTATAGAATTTATAGGAACCAATGCGGATGCGGGCTTCAACTGTAGATAAATATCGCTGGACATTACACGCACAGCCATCTAGTGCTACACTAAGCAACGAGGCTTGCATCGTAGACCCCAGATAGTTGATATACTACGCAGGTACTTAATTTATTGTAAATGCGTACATAATATAAACTACGACCCGGAAACAATGGCCTTGCTCATCACACAAACATTTGCTCCTATTAGGATTCAAACCCGGAATTTTAAGAACGTAAGACAGCTGCCACTGCGCCATTCGGGTCGTTAATGCCAAGATAGTGCGGTAAGTAGTGTGTGGCCGCTTTTTGCAGTTGAAGTGCGTGTCCAACGGAATTTAGCAATATATAATGTCGATGAATAAATATTTATTACAATTAACTATATGAAAAACAAGTTAGTAGTAAACATTGCTTTCAAACTACGTTCATTATTTTTACATTGGCCAATTTGAAGTAATTTTTTTGAAAGCACTCCCTCAATATAATGGGCGTACCTGACTGACGGCGAGCACAGTACGGCTGTGCTGCGCGGTGACGGCGTCGGCCTCGGCCTCGGCCTCCGCCACGTCGGCCTGCAGCGCGCGCTCCTTCTCCCGCAGTGTGTGCACGGCCGCGCGCCGCGCCGCCACCTCCGCCTCCGTCTCGTGAGCCGCCGCCTCCTGCGCCGACACCTGCGACCGGAGCTTCTCTACCTGCAAGTATCAATTCATATTGTGTTACAATAACTATAAAAAAATTGCTAATCTATTTAGTCAGAGTATAGGAAAATAATGTAATTTTAAATACATATTTCTGTATTTGTAAATCAATGAATATTGGCAAAGATAAAACGCACTCAAACTCGGGAGTGGGGGTTCGTGACGTCAGAACTCACTAAAAATTATACCTAGGCGTGACGTATTGAGAATTTTAAAAGCGTTGCATCTTCGTCAATCTTGGTTTATGTTACAAAAGAAAAAATACGGGTCCAATGTTGGTTGATCATCTAACTGACCGACTATTTTTTTTACATTTACCGCTTTGTATGTTTCGTCTATAGCGTTGTCAGTTGTGATTCCCCTGATGAGAAATCACTTTTAGTTTGACGATATGTCGCCATCGGCAGTTCCTATTCCAATTTCATTGCAAGCTGAGCTGCTTACACAAAAATATAACACAAGTACAATGTAACAAGGGATAGTTACCTGTGTTTTGAGATCATTTAACCTCTTTTGTGCTTCACCTTTTTGGTTTTCTAACTGTTTTAGGGTCGCCGATAATGTGTCCAACTCGCTCTGAAAACAAGACATCGCACTGATATTATTATCACTTCATCTTTATAAATATTAATAAAAATCTATACTAAAGTAAAAATTGTCTGAGAAGGTTCATTATACTCAGCCGGGTAAGTTTCACCAGGCCCGATGGCAAGATGGTCGGTTACTAACATGAATGCTTTTGGTAACAGTACATCCTACAGCATATCTTGGAAGACGCGTCGTAACAGGTCGTGATCCTCAACATTGATGGAAGTTTCTCCATTTTTTTGTTGTGCAATAGGAATAGTTGGTGACATGGTTAGCACTCACAGCACACGAGTTTTTGGTGGAACAATGACTCCTGGAAAGGACATTATGTATTAGGCGAGGCTGCAGATCCGGTTCCTCCGCACGTAGGTCATACCTGCAAGCTATCCGCCTCCCCAGTCTTCACAGTGAGGTCCCGCTGCTTGGTGGCGAGCTCGGCCTCCAAGGCGAGTCGCTCCCGAGCCAGGGCGTCCACCTCGCGCGCTATCGCTTCCATCTCGGGTGTGGGCTGCGGGCCTAAGGTTTGTACTGGTTCTAACTTCTGAAAGATAAACATACAAATATAGGTTAGTAAGTGGTTGTTAAACGAAGCAAAAGGAGTATGTGAGGATTCTAGCAGGTGGTGATTACTATGTAGTATTGGCCTACCTCCATGGGGACAAGTCGCCAAATTATGTATTAGTAAGAAGTCCGGTAAGAGAGCTGCGGTGGCCCAGTGGTGGCGGCCCCGACTTACGAACAGTAAGTCGTGTGTTCGAACCCAGACAGGCGTATACTACTTTGTGTAATTAACTTCATCACCACTGCCCTCAAAACGGTGAAGGAAAACATCGTGAACACGGCATGTCCTAGAACCAAACATTCGAAGACATGCGCCACCTACCAATCCGCACTAGGCCCGCGTGGTGGATTATAGTCCATTCCCTCTCATTGAGAGTAGGCCGTGTCCCAGCAGTAGGAACATTATAGGATTATGATGAAGAAGTCCTCCTAACCATTTTCTCTTGCCCAAGTGAGGAAGAGATTCAAAATCATAATAACGGTCAGTGTTACTCTTGAATGAGAACACAGTTCGAAATTAGAATTCTAGAACGAAATTCAAATAAAAACAAAACACACAAGCCGAATCTGTCAAGAAGGACGATTTTCAAAAATGGTAGACTTGAAATGTTTGGTTATTTTAGTTTTAGCGATAATAAATTGTACTACATGTGAATTAAATCATAACATTCACAAGAGAGTGAGTGAGATTAACAATCGAAGTAGAGAAATGTATGGACAAGTTCGAAGAGGTCGTTTTAAAAAGGATTTTGTGTTGGAGAACCTTATGTATCCAAGTAAGTGATCTTAAAACTTTCTCTTTTGCTAAAAGCAGACTTATTAACAATTCACAACAAACAATCATATTTTACATGCCCTCTTAGCACATCGAAGTAATTATATTACACAGTTCTGTCTGTACAAAAAAAAACCCAATTATCAAGAAAAACAACTATTTTCTTTTGTCACAACTTATAGGAAAGTCAGTTGGTTCAGATTCCGCTAAAATTGTTAACTTTCATTCGACCCCCATAAAGTTATTTGCCATAATCTGCCGCGAGATGGGGCTAGGTGATTTGCGTGGTCGCCGATTGTTCCGTTTTCAGAACGCTCTGTCGCGGAGACTCTTATAGTAAACGACCTCATTCACCCAAAACATCCCTCGTCCTCAGGAGGCAACAAACGCAAGCTATCGGCGATATCCCAAGTTTGGCGCGAATACTACGACTGCTTAGCGGCGCAAATGGACTTGGTGAAAGAAGACCACGTATCGCAGAACAACCTCATTATCATGGTGTTCCAAGGGGCGACCGCGCGGGTGCCTTGCAAGCTGTGCCTGGAGCCAGGAGGGCTGGATCATTTTACGTGGCTGTATGCAAATGTAAGAGGGACTCATCTAGTTTATACCTTCCCGTTTTTGTATGGCTTTCCCAGCTTTTTTGTGCCAAAATTTTGATGATGAATTTATCAGAAGTTGTCAACCAAGCATTCTGTACATCAAACTAAGTAACTTTCTGCAAAAGTTGTTGCTTGACTTTTTTTTTGGGGTGAAAAATCATGTTTTGTGGTAGAACTCAATGAACCGCACTCAAAACATAGTGCTGCTGGATGTTTTAAATAGTACGGAGGTCGTAGAGGTGTTTAAAGTAAAAACCTTACAATAAAAAACTTGTATTTCAGTAAAAAAACTTGTCAATTGTTGGAACTTTGACCCCAATATCTCTCTCTGTAACTGGGAGGTATGGTGTAGAACAAAAAAAATATCCCAATGACGGGGAGAACTGTTGCTCGGCTTCGTTCGTGTCTATACCCTGTATCAGAATAAGCAAGTGTAGTACTGCTTAAATAGCACAGAACAACATCACAATCATGGTGTTCCAAGGGGGCGACCGTTACGCTTTGCCGGGAGGATGGCAAGATTAAGAGTAAGAGATATTTCTAGTTTAAAATCTCATAAGATTCGTTGAAATAGGTATGATCTCCTTCTCAATTATTTGTCAATTTTTGTACAAAGACTTCAAAACAGTGAAAATAAACTTCATCGCGAGGTACACGGCATTTTGCAGACCCAAAAATTGGAAGATACTCGTATGTAACATCCACCTAAGGCTATTACCTGATGGGTCCTAGCCGTGGGATGGGAACATTACAGACTAGCTACAAAAACATTGGCATAAAGTATCATGCTCTAGCCCGCAGCGACAACCGACACCGGAAACTTCAAGGTCAAACAAGAGAGCGACCGTGTCTCGCAACAGCATGGTGTGATGACGATCTACAACGTCATGCCGGAGGACGAGGACGTGATCCAGTGTTGGCAGGGCGCCGGGGGCGGCGGCCTGGTCTTCATAGAGGTGGTCGACAAGGAGCCCTATACTGTTGTAAGTTCTAAGTCAAAGCAATTAGTTCAAGTAGGCTAGTTACAGGCACTTTTGAACTGTCGAAACAAACATGAACATTAAATGTAGCTACAGCCCCAGTGACAAAAAAAAAAACAGTCAAAGTACTGTGGTTGTTCATTTGGATCCGCAGAAAAACTCCCAAAACGGCGTATGTCCAGCACGACTGCAAATACATATACACCGTGTTCCTGAGGTTATACATTAACTTCGGCATGTTATTCAGACCATTAAATTGAGCATTTATTCCTTTTTTTTAATATTTTTTTTCTTTTTACTTTTTTTACATTTTTTTTTACTTTTAGTGGCAATAAGTAAAAACATATCGTGTTAATCTTGGATTACAAACTCATTTTATCACAACACAACACAAAATGCCTCTAACTTAGGTTATTTTGTTCACAAGTGTACTTTAACATTGCGATATGAAATTCAATTTGATAGTTTTGGTTGCACAAAGTGGCAACATCTCACAAAAGACTCTTTCTCACAGCACAACATAATTAAATTGGTTAAACTTGAATTAGCAATAACTTAAAAACTATGTCATTTAAACTACTACTTCCTTTGTACGATATGTTTAACAAGACCTATATTATTCAAAATTAATGTATATCCTCAGGAACACGGTGTATATCGTAGAAATGCTCCTACGAATTTGCGGCCTATTAAAGCTGATGATTCAGGGTAGCCGGCTAAACTCAATTTCTCTTTTGCAATTTTTGCAGGCCAGTGCTAGGTTGTATTTTGATTAAAATATTTTTCGTGACTGTAAGACGTATGTAGTTACAGAATTATAATCATCAGAATCATCAATACAACCCTACAAGTTCATAAAGGTCGAGGAACGACTCTGATCTTGAAAAATTCGTTCCTCGACCTTCGGGGGCTACCCTTTTTATTCGGATGGGAAATCATCAATTGACCCCCACACTCTGGGCGGAGCGAAAAGGAGTGTCAGACTTTTACTGACTAAAAACCATCCATGCTCCTTCCTCGCCCTTTATGTTCCGGGGCCGCGGTGTGTTTTTCGGGCGCTACCCTGACGCTTTCACCTGATAAGACGCCTTTTAAGGACATCATCATCAGCCTATAATGTTCCCACTGCTGGGACACACTGCTGGGGAATGGGCCATAATCTACCACGCGGGCCCAGTGCGGATTGGTAGATGTCACATGTCTTCGATTTTTTTATTCTAGGACATGCCGGTTTCCTCACGATGTTTGCCTTCACCGTTTTGAGAACAGTGGTGATGAAATAATTTTTTTTATTTATTCAGAAATACATTTTAAGCTAACAGTTTTTTACCAAAACGCTTAAAAGCTAACAATAATCATGATTACAAATAGGATTCTTTAGCATTTACAATAATTAAGAAAGCAAATAAAAAAATAAAATTACATGTCAAGTGGAATAATATCACTAATAAAATATCAAAAGAAGTCATAAAATGTCATAAGAAAATGTTATGTCATATTGGGCAGATAATGCCGAAGTCAAAACTAAAATACTAGTGTTACAACATGTCAGTGAAATTCAGTAATATAACAGTCACGATTAAAATAAAATAAAATAAGAGATAATTACAAATCAATTGCATAAAAATGATATAACATCTTTCCTTAAAGTGCCAATAGTATCCACAAATATGTCGGCATTTGGGCTGCTGTCAAGGAAACGATTAATGAGGCCAATTGCTCTTGCGGTTGGGCTGTTATTCACTTGATGGTTGCGCCATTCCGGTGGGCATGTAAGTAGTTGGTGCCGCCGCCGTCCTATGCCACGCATGTATTGCTGCGGTACATACAGATGGATATGCTCCCTTACCGATGGATTATCTATACTATTGTTAATTAACAAGTAGTAGTGCAGAATATGCATTAATTTGCGCCTGAGCTGCAAAGTATCCAGTCCGACCATTCCTGACACAAATAAGGAGGGATACAAAAATGGGTAGTATCCGTAGGTGCGTTTATATATATAACGGCAAAATTTCCTCTGGATTTTTTCAACCATCAGTGCATATAACTTCTCCGTAGGATCCCAGACAATTGCATTATACTCCAATTTACTGCGCACATATGCATTGTAGAGCAGCTTTATAACTTTGACGCTTTTAAATTGGGAAGAAGTTCTGATGATGAAACCCAGTGCCTTATTGGCATCTTTGCACACCTCCTTAATGTGTTCGTGGAAATTAAAACCACTGTCTAAGGTTAGTCCCAGGTCCCGTACTGCTGAGACACGTTCAAATTAAAGTAATGCGCCTGTCTGGGTTTGAACCCACGACTTACTGTTCGTAAGTCGGGGCCGCCACCACTGGGCCACCGCTGCTCATTTAAGGACATACACAGATTTTATTGTCATGAGATTGAAATATAGAGCGCATTAAAAAATAAGTAACCCAAGATTTGACAATCAGCTACAAGTCATTAATCTTTTCAACAGGTGAAACCGCCTGAATCACGAGGGCCTCAAGCTGTCGCCCCCGAAATATACCAAAACGTGATGGTGTTCAGTCAGTGGTCTCTATGGAGCGAGTGTAGTGTGTGCGGCAAGGTGGGCAGGAGGCATCGGCACGGGATGTGCTATGTCAAGCTGGAGCAAGACCTGGTGAGTATAAGACTATAACCTAGGACCAAGGATGACGAAACGAGGTGACCAATCAGTCACCAACACCGTTGACGAGGGAGGATCCAGCGCCCTGAAGTGTGTGTCTGGTGGAGTTAGTAATGCCTTCTGTCCATAGGATGTTCTTGGGTTTTCTGTTTAAAAGTTTAAATGTTGGCAACGTTGCAAATAGTTGTCAAATATTTACCTATTTTCATTAATTCGGCAATATTACTGTATTTATGTCGCCGTAAAATTGTCAAACACGTTGGATTGTAATTCTCTCTAGCGAGATTGTAAACTCTTGAAATATTGTCAACTCAACATACTGTTTACAATATAACGCTTTATTTTTCGGTTGATTGTAATCTATCGAAGTGAAACCGTAATATTGTGAAATGCATGCAACGAAAGTATCTCTGCCGCCATAACCGGGACTTGGGGCACCCCCACGTTAGGTTAGTTAGGTTCCTTTAAACTCTGCAGACAGAATAATGTAAGCAGTATTGTACGCAGATATACATAAGAAATATGGCTAACTAGTGAACTAGAATTTTATTATGAAAGGCAATAATTAGATTTTCACTTCTCATGCTCTAAAAGTACGCCATTATAGCCCTACGAAGCGGGATTAAAGTGACACGTTATTCCCTAGGGAGTAAAAAGTAATTTAAAAATGGAACGATCTTTTACTCTGAAACATGGTCACAAAAGAGTAACTTGTCAAAGGTTTTATTTAAATTTCGAATTGGCTTGCAAATAGATAGCGGTATATTGAAAAAAAAAAACAAATGAACTCTTCAACGCGGGAAAATTGATGGTTGTTTGTGTGCATCGTTGATTTTGAAAAAGTATGTGGAATGCCTCTGATGCTAGCCGCTGCAGTACTGTAGGTACTACAATTATCTGTAGAGTGTGGATCATCTTCATTGCGAGAATGTTGTGTTGTGTTTTAAATTGTTAATCTGTGACTGACCTGATAGAAGAAAATCTGACCGCTCAGTTCAGAATTTTAGTCGAGTGTAAAATTGTTCCGTTTTAAATGACTATTTTTCTCGCACTCGGAGTGGAAAGTACAGTTTGCACCTCGAGACTAAACGCCAATTTAATATACCCTCGCTTTCATTGCCTCCCTCGCAAGCTCGGGAGTCAAACCACCTCGGATATTTTCTCGCACTCGAAGTGGAAAGTACAGTTTGCACCTCGAGACTAAACGCCAATTTAATATACCCTCGCTTTCATTGCCTCCCTCGCAAACTCGGGAGTCAAACCACCTCGGATATATAATGGCTTCGTTTAGTCCCTCGTTATAAAATATACTATTAGATGTAAAAAAAAGTATTCGGAAACTGTAGAAGTGCCTTTTCTACACATAAAACGGTTCCAACATCAAATTCAGTGTTTTAATTGCAATTCACTATTAATATTCTAGTTTGCTAGTTAGCCATATTTCTTATTTCCAAACAGTAACATTGCCAAACTAATTAATACATGTAAATATTTGACAACTTTTTGGATACGCGCTCTTAATAGCCAGGAAACAAAGGGAAACAATTCCTCCATTGAAAAGGAAGGATCTTTAAACCAGAATTTTGTTATGTCTGGTAGACTACCGTCTATCAGTCGGTGTTGGGTTTTCTGTAAACTGTGTACAGTTGTACAGATGTACGGTAATATCTGCTATTGTGATACCAAACTTTGTGACGCCGATGTGTAGAAGTCGTTACGAAATATGACTATGGAATTGCATTTCGTCTGCAGTAATGAAAAGTACAATTTATCACGATACAATACGATGTATTGTCATCACGGCTCAGGTTTTTAATACCTAAACCGTTTACTTGTCTGCCTCGTACAATACAAGTGCCTAATTATTTGAAACAGAAACCTGTTACAATTGGCCTGGCCATAAAGATAACGTTCAAACTGGATTGTTATGACTGCTATCAATTACTTTTCAACAATGTGACTTTATTTTATTTAGAAACCTTTAAATGGTGTTCCAAAACAAAATCAAAAGTCTTCGAATTATTTGATGTACTCCTTACCGTACCTAAGTAGGGCTTGCATAACCCACATGAAACAAAATACAGGATTTTCAACATCAGTGAGCGAGACAACACTATTCAAATGTCAAACAAAAAACCAGATACTTTTTTAGACATGGTATGGAGATGTTAACATTTAAATCTTTGACTTGTTTGTTCTTATAGATTAGAAGGTACATCCAGGACTCTGTTAAAACGACAAGTAATTACAAATTATTTGAATTGGACAACAAAATCATCGAGTTGTTTCAAAGTAAGTCACTTCCCCATGTTGTAGAAAGTTGATATAACGCATGCAAACGCTATCGAAAACTACATCAGCTATAATAATCATCCTATAACGTGCCCACAGCTGGGACTAAGGGCTTCTTTCTGTGAGAGTGAATGAGACATAATCCACTTATGCGGGCCCAGTGCAGGTTTGATTGCCACGAATTTTCGGTTCTAGGACATGCCGGCTGGTTTATCCTCACGATGTTTTCTTTGACCGGTTTGAAAGCTAGATCAGGCATTCATTTAACCTTTTGACCGCCATTGTCACATATACGTGACAAGCAAGAGCGTGTATGTCAAACGACACAAATATGTAACAAAATGGTAGGTGAAATTGTGCCTTGTCGTGGAGGGCACGCGCGTGCGTGCTCTATAGTTGCAAAAGGTTAAATCCATAGTTGTACCAAGCATTTCTTAGGAACGTTTCGTGAAAAGTTTGATGAAGGTCAAGCCTCGAGACATTACAAACTCGGGATATACAGGATAAACCATTTACGCACTTTAAAACAAAAAAAAAAGTTTAACTTAAAAATAGAGTAACAAAAATACCTTAAAAACGGGTTTAATTTATTCTCACCATTTTTCAATGTTAAAAATACTTGAAACTACACATCACCAGCGCACCGACTTTGCAACTAAATTGTGCAACCTATAATATTGTTTGTTAGTCGTCAGCCAAAGAGGCGGGAAATCGATTTAACGGCTTTTCAGTTCAGCTCATTGTAAAAAATATATATTTATTTATTATTGTACTAAATACGATAACAAACGTTAAATTTCCAAACTGAACGATAACGTTTGTATAGTGGAGAATTATTTATTAAACCATTAGTAGGTTAATATGCGCTGTACCGTTTTAATCAAAAGGAAAATTGTGTCTGTAAAGCGCTAACTGCACATTTTATGATCCTAAACAATATATTTTTAACAAATGGAATACCTCAAAAATAAATTAATATCGCTGGACATTACACACAGTGCCATCTAGTGCCACACTAAGCAACGAAGCTTGTGTGTACCTTTGAGTGTGTATCACAAAAAAACTACTGTTTAATACATTTTGATAGTTAAGGTTTTGTTTAGAACAGCATTATTTTTAAAAACCGTCAATTTGAACGGAGGGCGTGTCTAATTTATAGGTCCAAAATCCTTGGTTCGTTTGTGTTTCGTGACCTTAAAGGCGCCCCTCACCAAGACATTCGCATGTAATGAAAAAATCAGATTCTATTGTTTCTGTACAAAATCAGGTGAACGCCACGCGATGTAGGAGCACCTTTACATCGATTAAATTATCCATAGAATAAACATCAAATATGATGTTGTAAAAGCATTTACTAAGTTGTAACTAAAACTTCTACTAAATCCATTTATTTAATAATTATAAAAATCTTTTTAGTGTTTCCTAAAGGTTTGCCCTGTCGATCGCAATACATGCCACAGATAATGAAAGATCTCGATATTATCCGGCAACGACCAAGTGAGATCATGATTGGCTTGTGTAAGGTATGTAACGTCAGATATACACCACATCTACACTAATATCTCTTTTTATGAGGATAAGTTTGTAGTATAGGAGGTCATCTTCGGAAATCATTTCGCAATAATCTACTTTATCTCTAAGCTATTGACACTCGGGGCGCTACAGAACGATACAGCATCACCTGTCTGGCATGAATGCTGAAATAGACCTTTTTGGCGCAGCCGTGAGGCACATAGCACAAACTATGTATTTTTGTCCTCTTTGTAAGTTTTTTTAAAATATTATTGTGTGTGTGCTTTTAATGTACTGAAGTCAAATAAACATTTTTTCTTCCTTTCTTTCTTTCTATCTCTTGGGATAATTTCCAACCTAAACTACAAAGAAGGACAAACTACACAGATCTTTTTAATTGTATGGGCATTTAGAAACTATATACCTACCTATAAATACCTTGCTACGATCCTTTCTTAGTTATCAGTTCATATTATTTTGAAAGAACAAATTAACTGCATAGTGTAATTTTCAGGTTTGCGTGATTCGTTTTATTTATCTAAAGAAAGAAGTTTTCCTGTTGTGGTATCTTTTAACACACATTATCCGCTTATTCTGCAATAGAATCGGACGCCAGTTTGTTTTTTAGTATCATCTAACCATCATCTTCTGATTTCTAATTTATACAAGGTGCCATGCGAAGACACAAAACGCAAAAAGAATAAAGCAACACAGGGGAGTGATGGCCAAAATGGAACACTTATTTACCCGATCACAAGGGAGCTACCTAAGCAGCCGCGCCTCCCCGCTCGGGACATCATATTCGCAGACTTTGGGCAACGGGTTGTGATTCGATGTCCAGGGTAAAATTTAATATATTTTACACAAATTTCTTTTTTATAGCATAAATATTTTTAGCTTTAATCACCTCAAAATCATTTAATGATCAAGTGATAGACAGAGACAGCACTAACCAACAGCTGACGTCTTGGTACATCAGTTACTTTAAACGCCTCAGTTGAACGCAGAGCTTACGGATGTGCTAGGGCTGCGTCTAGGCCGCTTGCCTCGAGAAATTACTCAAAAACAAGCAGTGACTGTATTACAGGTTAACCTTTAAATTATGTCTATTTTGTAAGTCGATTTTTACAAACACTTTTACACGTCATTTTTTTAAACTAGAGGAGAGGTGAGGCTTTCAGGAAGGCAGGGGTATATGCTCTTGCCCCACACCTCAGGCCCCGAATGCATTCAAGTCACGCGCTTATATTTATCTATCGTCAGAACAACACTACGTGACGTGCCGATGACATGGCGCGTCGGCACCAAGACGCTGGTACCGCGTGACGTGGACAAGGGCAGCGCCGGCAGAGTGTATATCAACTGCAGGGACCATCTCGTGTTCACCGCCACACTCTACACAGACGACAACGCGTACAGGTACACTACTACTCCCTTGTTACGCTCGGGATTCTACTTTAGAATCTTTCGCTGCTCCCGGGATTTAACTTGGTTCTTCGGATTAACTTCCCTTTTTTTTCAAGTTGTTGCATGATGTAGTTATACCTATTTCATGAGATTACAGTTGCTGGCAAAGAGAAAAGTTAGCGGGTACAGTGAAGCTGATCGTGCGGGCGGGCGTGCAGGCGCGCTGGCGCCGACACGGCATACTGTCGGGCGCCGCGCTAGTAGCTGCGCTGGCGCTCTACTCTATACTGCACTGTACCGCATGAACTAGCCAGCTCACTAGCACGCCAGTGCGATACAACAACAGAACCTGGCGGGTACAGTGAAGCTGACCTTGTCGCTCCTGCGCCGGCGCGACAACGCGAAAATTGTTCGGCGACAATTCAGCGTTTCGATATTATTATAAATATAATGCAGGCTCAAAATTATATTAGTATACACAAACAATGTCTTTATTTGTAGTGTAAACTTAAAAAACATTTTTTTACCATTACCGCTTGAAAAAGGGGCATACACTCGTATCTCTCGCCCCACTTAAGATTTTTATCTAGAATCCTTCACTGGTCTCGGGATCCAAGTTAGTTGGTGTACAATAGGTAGCGGGGTAGTACTCACGTGTTGCGGCGGCGGGATCATGTCGTGCGTGAGCTGCGCGGGCGGCGCCACACCGCGCAGTGCGCGCTGCACGAGCCACATGGCGAGCGCGAACTGACCGCACGACAGCTTGCCGATACCCTCCATGTGTACAATAGGTAGCGGGGTAGTACTCACGTGTTGCGGCGGCGGGATCATGTCGTGCGTGTGCTGCGCGGGCGGCGCCACACCGCGCAGTGCGCGCTGCACGAGCCACATGGCGAGCGCGAACTGACCGCACGACAGCTTGCCGATACCCTCCATGTGTACAATAGGTAGCGGGGTAGTACTCACGTGTTGCGGCGGCGGGATCATGTCGTGCGTGAGCTGCGCGGGCGGCGCCACACCGCGCAGTGCGCGCTGCACGAGCCACATGGCGAGCGCGAACTGACCGCACGACAGCTTGCCGATACCCTCCATGTGTACAATAGGTAGCGGGGTAGTACTCACGTGTTGCGGCGGCGGGATCATGTCGTGCGTGAGCTGCGCGGGCGGCGCCACACCGCGCAGTGCGCGCTGCACGAGCCACATGGCGAGCGCGAACTGACCGCACGACAGCTTGCCGATACCCTCCATGTGTACAATAGGTAGCGGGGTAGTACTCACGTGTTGCGGCGGCGGGATCATGTCGTGCGTGAGCTGCGCGGGCGGCGCCACACCGCGCAGTGCGCGCTGCACGAGCCACATGGCGAGCGCGAACTGACCGCACGACAGCTTGCCGATACCCTCCATGTGTACAATAGGTAGCGGGGTAGTACTCACGTGTTGCGGCGGCGGGATCATGTCGTGCGTGAGCTGCGCGGGCGGCGCCACACCGCGCAGTGCGCGCTGCACGAGCCACATGGCGAGCGCGAACTGACCGCACGACAGCTTGCCGATACCCTCCATGTGTACAATAGGTAGCGGGGTAGTACTCACGTGTTGCGGCGGCGGGATCATGTCGTGCGTGAGCTGCGCGGGCGGCGCCACACCGCGCAGTGCGCGCTGCACGAGCCACATGGCGAGCGCGAACTGACCGCACGACAGCTTGCCGATACCCTCCATGTGTACAATAGGTAGCGGGGTAGTACTCACGTGTTGCGGCGGCGGGATCATGTCGTGCGTGAGCTGCGCGGGCGGCGCCACACCGCGCAGTGCGCGCTGCACGAGCCACATGGCGAGCGCGAACTGACCGCACGACAGCTTGCCGATACCCTCCATGTGTACAATAGGTAGCGGGGTAGTACTCACGTGTTGCGGCGGCGGGATCATGTCGTGCGTGAGCTGCGCGGGCGGCGCCACACCGCGCAGTGCGCGCTGCACGAGCCACATGGCGAGCGCGAACTGACCGCACGACAGCTTGCCGATACCCTCCATGTGTACAATAGGTAGCGGGGTAGTACTCACGTGTTGCGGCGGCGGGATCATGTCGTGCGTGAGCTGCGCGGGCGGCGCCACACCGCGCAGTGCGCGCTGCACGAGCCACATGGCGAGCGCGAACTGACCGCACGACAGCTTGCCGATACCCTCCATGTGTACAATAGGTAGCGGGGTAGTACTCACGTGTTGCGGCGGCGGGATCATGTCGTGCGTGAGCTGCGCGGGCGGCGCCACACCGCGCAGTGCGCGCTGCACGAGCCACATGGCGAGCGCGAACTGACCGCACGACAGCTTGCCGATACCCTCCATGTGTACAATAGGTAGCGGGGTAGTACTCACGTGTTGCGGCGGCGGGATCATGTCGTGCGTGAGCTGCGCGGGCGGCGCCACACCGCGCAGTGCGCGCTGCACGAGCCACATGGCGAGCGCGAACTGACCGCACGACAGCTTGCCGATACCCTCCATGTGTACAATAGGTAGCGGGGTAGTACTCACGTGTTGCGGCGGCGGGATCATGTCGTGCGTGAGCTGCGCGGGCGGCGCCACACCGCGCAGTGCGCGCTGCACGAGCCACATGGCGAGCGCGAACTGACCGCACGACAGCTTGCCGATACCCTCCATGTGTACAATAGGTAGCGGGGTAGTACTCACGTGTTGCGGCGGCGGGATCATGTCGTGCGTGAGCTGCGCGGGCGGCGCCACACCGCGCAGTGCGCGCTGCACGAGCCACATGGCGAGCGCGAACTGACCGCACGACAGCTTGCCGATACCCTCCATGTGTACAATAGGTAGCGGGGTAGTACTCACGTGTTGCGGCGGCGGGATCATGTCGTGCGTGAGCTGCGCGGGCGGCGCCACACCGCGCAGTGCGCGCTGCACGAGCCACATGGCGAGCGCGAACTGACCGCACGACAGCTTGCCGATACCCTCCATGTGTACAATAGGTAGCGGGGTAGTACTCACGTGTTGCGGCGGCGGGATCATGTCGTGCGTGAGCTGCGCGGGCGGCGCCACACCGCGCAGTGCGCGCTGCACGAGCCACATGGCGAGCGCGAACTGACCGCACGACAGCTTGCCGATACCCTCCATGTGTACAATAGGTAGCGGGGTAGTACTCACGTGTTGCGGCGGCGGGATCATGTCGTGCGTGAGCTGCGCGGGCGGCGCCACACCGCGCAGTGCGCGCTGCACGAGCCACATGGCGAGCGCGAACTGACCGCACGACAGCTTGCCGATACCCTCCATGTGTACAATAGGTAGCGGGGTAGTACTCACGTGTTGCGGCGGCGGGATCATGTCGTGCGTGAGCTGCGCGGGCGGCGCCACACCGCGCAGTGCGCGCTGCACGAGCCACATGGCGAGCGCGAACTGACCGCACGACAGCTTGCCGATACCCTCCATGTGTACAATAGGTAGCGGGGTAGTACTCACGTGTTGCGGCGGCGGGATCATGTCGTGCGTGAGCTGCGCGGGCGGCGCCACACCGCGCAGTGCGCGCTGCACGAGCCACATGGCGAGCGCGAACTGACCGCACGACAGCTTGCCGATACCCTCCATGTGTACAATAGGTAGCGGGGTAGTACTCACGTGTTGCGGCGGCGGGATCATGTCGTGCGTGAGCTGCGCGGGCGGCGCCACACCGCGCAGTGCGCGCTGCACGAGCCACATGGCGAGCGCGAACTGACCGCACGACAGCTTGCCGATACCCTCCATGTGTACAATAGGTAGCGGGGTAGTACTCACGTGTTGCGGCGGCGGGATCATGTCGTGCGTGAGCTGCGCGGGCGGCGCCACACCGCGCAGTGCGCGCTGCACGAGCCACATGGCGAGCGCGAACTGACCGCACGACAGCTTGCCGATACCCTCCATGTGTACAATAGGTAGCGGGGTAGTACTCACGTGTTGCGGCGGCGGGATCATGTCGTGCGTGAGCTGCGCGGGCGGCGCCACACCGCGCAGTGCGCGCTGCACGAGCCACATGGCGAGCGCGAACTGACCGCACGACAGCTTGCCGATACCCTCCATGTGTACAATAGGTAGCGGGGTAGTACTCACGTGTTGCGGCGGCGGGATCATGTCGTGCGTGAGCTGCGCGGGCGGCGCCACACCGCGCAGTGCGCGCTGCACGAGCCACATGGCGAGCGCGAACTGACCGCACGACAGCTTGCCGATACCCTCCATGTGTACAATAGGTAGCGGGGTAGTACTCACGTGTTGCGGCGGCGGGATCATGTCGTGCGTGAGCTGCGCGGGCGGCGCCACACCGCGCAGTGCGCGCTGCACGAGCCACATGGCGAGCGCGAACTGACCGCACGACAGCTTGCCGATACCCTCCATGTGTACAATAGGTAGCGGGGTAGTACTCACGTGTTGCGGCGGCGGGATCATGTCGTGCGTGAGCTGCGCGGGCGGCGCCACACCGCGCAGTGCGCGCTGCACGAGCCACATGGCGAGCGCGAACTGACCGCACGACAGCTTGCCGATACCCTCCATGTGTACAATAGGTAGCGGGGTAGTACTCACGTGTTGCGGCGGCGGGATCATGTCGTGCGTGAGCTGCGCGGGCGGCGCCACACCGCGCAGTGCGCGCTGCACGAGCCACATGGCGAGCGCGAACTGACCGCACGACAGCTTGCCGATACCCTCCATGTGTACAATAGGTAGCGGGGTAGTACTCACGTGTTGCGGCGGCGGGATCATGTCGTGCGTGAGCTGCGCGGGCGGCGCCACACCGCGCAGTGCGCGCTGCACGAGCCACATGGCGAGCGCGAACTGACCGCACGACAGCTTGCCGATACCCTCCATGTGTACAATAGGTAGCGGGGTAGTACTCACGTGTTGCGGCGGCGGGATCATGTCGTGCGTGAGCTGCGCGGGCGGCGCCACACCGCGCAGTGCGCGCTGCACGAGCCACATGGCGAGCGCGAACTGACCGCACGACAGCTTGCCGATACCCTCCATGTGTACAATAGGTAGCGGGGTAGTACTCACGTGTTGCGGCGGCGGGATCATGTCGTGCGTGAGCTGCGCGGGCGGCGCCACACCGCGCAGTGCGCGCTGCACGAGCCACATGGCGAGCGCGAACTGACCGCACGACAGCTTGCCGATACCCTCCATGTGTACAATAGGTAGCGGGGTAGTACTCACGTGTTGCGGCGGCGGGATCATGTCGTGCGTGAGCTGCGCGGGCGGCGCCACACCGCGCAGTGCGCGCTGCACGAGCCACATGGCGAGCGCGAACTGACCGCACGACAGCTTGCCGATACCCTCCATGTGTACAATAGGTAGCGGGGTAGTACTCACGTGTTGCGGCGGCGGGATCATGTCGTGCGTGAGCTGCGCGGGCGGCGCCACACCGCGCAGTGCGCGCTGCACGAGCCACATGGCGAGCGCGAACTGACCGCACGACAGCTTGCCGATACCCTCCATGTGTACAATAGGTAGCGGGGTAGTACTCACGTGTTGCGGCGGCGGGATCATGTCGTGCGTGAGCTGCGCGGGCGGCGCCACACCGCGCAGTGCGCGCTGCACGAGCCACATGGCGAGCGCGAACTGACCGCACGACAGCTTGCCGATACCCTCCATGTGTACAATAGGTAGCGGGGTAGTACTCACGTGTTGCGGCGGCGGGATCATGTCGTGCGTGAGCTGCGCGGGCGGCGCCACACCGCGCAGTGCGCGCTGCACGAGCCACATGGCGAGCGCGAACTGACCGCACGACAGCTTGCCGATACCCTCCATGTGTACAATAGGTAGCGGGGTAGTACTCACGTGTTGCGGCGGCGGGATCATGTCGTGCGTGAGCTGCGCGGGCGGCGCCACACCGCGCAGTGCGCGCTGCACGAGCCACATGGCGAGCGCGAACTGACCGCACGACAGCTTGCCGATACCCTCCATGTGTACAATAGGTAGCGGGGTAGTACTCACGTGTTGCGGCGGCGGGATCATGTCGTGCGTGAGCTGCGCGGGCGGCGCCACACCGCGCAGTGCGCGCTGCACGAGCCACATGGCGAGCGCGAACTGACCGCACGACAGCTTGCCGATACCCTCCATGTGTACAATAGGTAGCGGGGTAGTACTCACGTGTTGCGGCGGCGGGATCATGTCGTGCGTGAGCTGCGCGGGCGGCGCCACACCGCGCAGTGCGCGCTGCACGAGCCACATGGCGAGCGCGAACTGACCGCACGACAGCTTGCCGATACCCTCCATGTGTACAATAGGTAGCGGGGTAGTACTCACGTGTTGCGGCGGCGGGATCATGTCGTGCGTGAGCTGCGCGGGCGGCGCCACACCGCGCAGTGCGCGCTGCACGAGCCACATGGCGAGCGCGAACTGACCGCACGACAGCTTGCCGATACCCTCCATGTGTACAATAGGTAGCGGGGTAGTACTCACGTGTTGCGGCGGCGGGATCATGTCGTGCGTGAGCTGCGCGGGCGGCGCCACACCGCGCAGTGCGCGCTGCACGAGCCACATGGCGAGCGCGAACTGACCGCACGACAGCTTGCCGATACCCTCCATGTGTACAATAGGTAGCGGGGTAGTACTCACGTGTTGCGGCGGCGGGATCATGTCGTGCGTGAGCTGCGCGGGCGGCGCCACACCGCGCAGTGCGCGCTGCACGAGCCACATGGCGAGCGCGAACTGACCGCACGACAGCTTGCCGATACCCTCCATGTGTACAATAGGTAGCGGGGTAGTACTCACGTGTTGCGGCGGCGGGATCATGTCGTGCGTGAGCTGCGCGGGCGGCGCCACACCGCGCAGTGCGCGCTGCACGAGCCACATGGCGAGCGCGAACTGACCGCACGACAGCTTGCCGATACCCTCCATGTGTACAATAGGTAGCGGGGTAGTACTCACGTGTTGCGGCGGCGGGATCATGTCGTGCGTGAGCTGCGCGGGCGTCGCCACACCGCGCAGTGCGCGCTGCACGAGCCACATGGCGAGCGCGAACTGACCGCACGACAGCTTGCCGATACCCTCCATGTGTACAATAGGTAGCGGGGTAGTACTCACGTGTTGCGGCGGCGGGATCATGTCGTGCGTGAGCTGCGCGGGCGGCGCCACACCGCGCAGTGCGCGCTGCACGAGCCACATGGCGAGCGCGAACTGACCGCACGACAGCTTGCCGATACCCTCCATGTCGCACAGCGCCCTGACGGGAAATTACTTATTGTCAACACAAAGCGAACCCATCTTTTGACTTTTTAGGCGATATTAACCATAAAGTTCGGTACCCGGCCCCGAATGGAGCCCGATTCGGGACCGGGCACTCAAACCTACGCTGGCTCGGTACTGGCCCCGAATGGGGCCGGCGGTTAAGACATACGACATCCTAATTTTTACGTAAATATTTAATATTCTGATTATGAAACACTATGAGTGTGCGTTACTTAAGAGAGTTGGAGAAAAAGATAATATGTTAAAGCCATTCTAAGTTCTGTATTTAGCGCGCAACGTTGTTTATTTACCATAATAGAATCCAAATGCGTAAATACGTTCATCGCCATTTTGACGGCAGTGCTAGCCGACGCTAAAAATCATAAAAAATGGGGTTTTCGGGTATCCAAGCTCCACTATGTTGAGAATTAATAAGTCGTCATAAAATATGTGACGAATTCATCCATAGTTCAATTTAAGTAAGCAGTGGTAATGATATATTTTGATATACAAAGTCGAAGTTTCGCGCCAATCTTGTTTGTTTACATTTTATTTTTCACATTTTAACACACAGACACGTTTAGATTCGACAACAGATATGACAAATATCATTTCAAATATTACAAACAACATGAGAATACCCAGATCTTAGCGTTAATTTACTAATATAGGACCAATAACACGTAATATTCATTACCACTACTTAATTTTGTATTCGAAAATAGACGACCATTTTTTTTTCTTTTTTTTATATTTGTGATGTGCGAAAGCGATTATTCAAATCGATTCTTTTTTTGAAAAAAAAAACGATTCACTCGAGTAATTTATTTACGGAATTCAGCAAATGGATTGATGGAAAGTAAAACCATCTTGTTTACATTTATTATAATATTGTTTTAAGCTGTAATTAGGTAATCTTAATAGTTTTTCGTACATTGTACCAAACCGACAATAAACAGCAATTTAGATTGATCAATTTGCGCCGATTTTTAACCCTATCGAAATTTAAATTAAGAATGTACTCGCTGTTTAAAATTAAAGTGTACATAAATCTGGGTAATTTATTGTGATTTCTTTTTCGTTGGTTGGTTATAGTGCGCCAGGGATCTTGGTATCCACTGATCTTTTAGGTGTGGTGAAAATTGGTTAGGTTTCTACCATGATAATTGTATTTGGTAAACAAAATGGGGAATAGTATGATTGGGTTACTGTATTCGGTTGGATTAGTTATTGGGATACACCATTTTATTTTCAAATACTTTTTTGGACACTCTTCTCTATTGCATTGGTGGGCAAAGGCCTTCCCATTACTTTCTAGTTTTATTTATTTCTCGCCTTTTCCGAAGATTAATTTTAATCGCCAATTTTTAATTAATTTTGAAAGAGAGGCCGAGGGGACGATCTCGTTGCTGAATAATAACGGCCGCTCGGGTCGACGTTTAGGTTAAGCCTTGCTTGCCTAGGTTGGTCTATGGATGGGTGACCACCCATTATATACCGAGTTTCCTCTGTGCCTCTGAAAGCACGTTAAGCAGTTGGTCCCGACTGTCATTTGTAGTTCTTTGACAGTCGTTACAGGTAGTCAGCGACCCAATAGGTTAGACAACCAGTCTTATCAAGGTGTATCGTATCACCCAGTACCAACTGGGTTGTAGAGGTCAGATAGGCAGTCGCTCCATGTAAAGTACTGGTATTCAGTTAGACTGGAAGTCGACCCCATCATATTCATAGTTGGGAAAAGGCAAGGTAGATTAATGATTATGAAGTTTCATTTGATTTTTAACAACGGTTTTAGAATCCATATCATATTTATTTATCATTAAATTTTTTTCGATCCTTGGCACACTATAAAGGGTGTAAAACACCTCTTAACGAATACGAAAGGCACTTGTTCTCCTCGTCATTCTGATCATTTTTTTGTTCTACACCATACCTGGGAACCTTCTAGTTACGGAGATATTGGGGGTCAAAGTTGCAAGAATTTTACAAGTTTTTTTTTAAATACCACTTTTTGTTGCATGTTTTTTACTTAAAATATCTCTACGACCTCCGTACTATCCAATCCATCCATCCGCACAATGTTTTGAACGCATAACATTGAGTTATACCACAAAACATGATTTATAACCTCAAAAAAAAAGTTGGTTCCCAGCAATATTTTTTGCGGAAAGTAACTTAGTTTGATATACAGAATGCTTGGTTAACGGCTTTGTGATGAGGTGAAATACACCCTGTATGTATATCCAACCTTCAGACATTATAAAACGAAATTCGCAATAATTGAATAAGGTAAATAAAAATACTTTATAAACGTGAATGTACCTATGTGTTGTGTTTGGTCACAATTTACATTCCTAATTAAAATTTTGAATTAAAAACTTCGACGCGAATTTATCCAAAGGAGTTCGTACAGTTGAAAATTAATCATTCATTTTCTGATTTATCTTTGCTTAAACTGTGAGACTTTATTTTTTGCCACACGGTGCTAGTTCGGCAACAACGTTTCTCCAAATTCTCCAATCCATAAGTTTTTAAAGGAAAAATTATCATCAAAATATTGACTTGAAGCGAGAATTTCGTTATTTGTTTATAGTTTAGAGAGTTCTGTGTTTATTAATTATTAATAAGTCAACCAAAAGCAACGAATAATATTAGTACATGATATCATGAAAAAAGTAGTAAGAAGGATTCATTTCATAATTTTAATATAATTATTTGAAATTATACCAAGGAGTTTTCATTGCGACTCAAAACTTATTTTCCAAACTTAATTTGATTGCGAGTATCGATTAGGCTGAATGCAACATTTTAATCGTAATGATGAAACCGGGTTTACGGTCAACACTACGAAGTGATACGTCATGTGGTAAGTTGGATGCAACATTGTTTTTTTTAGTTAATTTTGTCAAGTTTTTGATCGTCATTTTTACGAAATGATGTATGAATAATGGCAAAAATAAAAACGCAGATAGAAGGTTACTGCTTTTATTTAGCTTTTTCCAGATTGTTTAGGAAACGAGAAGCTGGCCTATATACATTATTTTCAGCGCATCTACGTTACCTAGTTTTTGCAAGGGTGCAGTACTATGTGTTTTAACATATTTGGCAATACACTGACGCCGTTTTACCGACCTAAACACGTTACTGGAGATATTTACCACAAAAGTATGGTATGAAACAGCTTCCTAGACATATTTTTCATAAAAAAATCGAATGCTGAAAGTTCACGAAAATTCTGTAAATTTTTGACAAATTCGCATCACCCCGCCGATTCAGCTGATGTGTCATGTGTCAAAATCTTGTCGTGCATAGTGGTTAAACAAATGAATTGTAGTTATAATTGTTTAGGGGACAAGACACCGCATCGGATTATTAGTTTTCGTTGTACAGACATAAAGCTCTTTCTAACAAATGTTCAATTTAATTCGGTGACAATAAATTGAGTGTGGTCGGTGAGTTCCACACACAGACTTGTGAACTCACAACACAGACACTGTATTATCTAAATATCACAAACTAAAATGGTATCTGATTCTTCATTCACGCAACCATTTTTTTTTTTAAGAAATTGTCAATTTCTTAATTTAGCATCTCTATCTTCGAACATTAGTCAAGCTTGGCATTTTTTCGATTTAACTCATGTAACCAATAAGTACAACACTATTACTTTTTTTTGGCACTAACCAATAAAGTGTAGCAAATCCTCACCATATATGCGCTAGAGTCTGCTGCGGCAGGCCAGAATCCAGGAACATGTGCTTGATCTCCATCCCGGACACGAACCCGTCCCGGTCCGTGTCCGCGGCCGCGAACTGCACGTCGAACTGCGCCTTCTCCTGCTCCGTCACCACCCACGAGCTGACGGACGAGCTGCTACTCATCACGCCCGACATGGACGGCTGGGGAGCTGTAGCTGTGGGCGGCTGGGGATGTGCAATTTTAAATATATATATTTATATAGTTTAATAATACAACGACTATACGATTTTAATGATATTACTACTTTATTTTAAGCGATAAAAGGTAGGCAAATATCTGTCATTTGTTTCTAATGTTTTTCAATGAGCTAGAATGCAGGTACAACAACTTTGAGATAAAACCTATTTCATAATAATATGGGTTCTAAAATAATATTTTGTAACAACATTCGTAATGCTAAGAGAATTACTTTTAAAATTTGCCAAGTGTATAAATTTCGTTTTATGTTGTTTATTTTTATTGTGACTGTGCCTGAATCATAATAATGTTACAGTAACGATAGCAGTTACTCGTAACTCAGTAGACATGCGTTGCTTTGTTTATTGATACTAACCTAACAGGTTTCTGTCGAAGTTAAACTATAGTCCAGCCAGTGAAAGCAATACTCACACTAGACAAGTCCAGCAGTCCTTCCAACAGCGAGGCATTACTCTGTGGGGGCTGCGGCCTGGGGGGCGGCGGGCGGGACTGCGGGGACGGGGGGCGGGACACGGGGCGCGAGGGGGGCCGGGACGGGGGCCGCGAGGGGGGCCGCGCGGGGCGGGCGCCGGGGCCGCGCAGCTCCGGGGGCAGCGTCGTGGGGACCGCGTGCTTCTCCAGCGCTTTGTATACTAGGTGCATGGCCTGGAACAAAATATACTTAAGCGTTCTTCGAGGTACTCAACAGAAAAGCTCAATAGTAGTAGTAGAAAATACGTCAAGTATTCTGTCCACGACCGCTACTGACCGAAGTGAAACGAAACTGACCAGGTCACGCGTCAGTATTGGACGAGTGCCCAAACACACGAACACCGTGACAGCTCAGGTTAATACCCTTTGTCTCATCATTCACGCATCATGTCAATAACTCATTGTACAACAGTTGTACAATCTTACTTCCTCTAATAATAATATTCTGAAATGAAAGTTTGGATTTGAAAAATGAAAATGAAAACGACTCTTATTAAATCTTACTACAACTAATTTTGGAACTACAATAAATTTGAATAGACTCAATAGATTTGGTCCGAATGGAGATGCACACTGTGGAACTAATGGCGCTAGCATAGCTGGTTCCTAGCATCGTCATTGGTTGAAAATTAAGGAAAGTCATTTCATATTTCAAAATACCTTGACCTCATTGGTCAGATTGAGACCAGCTATGGTGGCGCCATCTACAATTAGCTTTTAACGGTCTTCCCCATTAGGCACACATAGATTTAGTTTGACTTAGATTACTATACATATTTACCGTAGAATAATTTTAACTACTACAAGAACGACACTTGCTGAAACATCCAGTGTTTAGAGAAACTACAATTCAACAGGCATCTTAATTTAGACTGAAAATCAACCCCAACATAGTTGCATAGTAAAAATGCTAGTCAGATAATAAAATATGTTAAGAAGATCATCATGAGTACTGACCACCATGAACTCGTGCCTGTCCAGCATGCCGTCCTTGTCCTGGTCGGCGAGGTCCCAGATCTTGCCCAGCGTCTCGATGGGCAGCTTCGACTCCATCAGCATGCCTTTCACCTGGAACATCAACATGTTGGCCGTTCGAGAAGAATGCTCAGATTCAAAACGTGGTTCGAGTGCCACTCACCGTTAAGTTTCGTGGTGTACAGTCAGCAAAACAGTTAGGTTTACAGGCTAGCAATCTTCTTCCTAATTTTATAAATGGAAAAGGGTTATAATCAATCTGTTTGCTATTTCATCCAAATCCTTTTAGTAGTTTCTGCGTGAAAGTATAACAAAAATCTATCTTTACAGACTTTTACATTTATAATAGTTATGACTATTATAGAAGATTGCTAGCCTGCATACCTATCTGTTTTGCTGACTATACCTGGTATTATGAAAGTATCATCAGAAGTCGTATAGCCTTGGCTTCAGAATTCCGATCAAATACATAGTTGGGCCAAAACTGGTTAAATGGCCGTGGGCTAGGTCCCTAAAGTATAAAATGATTCTTCTTTGCTAAATCAAGTGGTATTTTGATATTTCAAAGTTTACTCTATCCATTGTCTAGATGAGATAAATTCAAGGAGCCAACGAATCGATTGACTAACACAGACAGCTGTGTTGGGGAGTTTGTTGCCTTTGGGCGTTTTGGTTCTGTACTTAATTTGAATAATATATAGGTATAGGTCACCTTGTTCCCCCCGATGAGTCCGTTGTTGGGCTGCAGCGAGTCGAACAGCTGGCTGTACTTGTCGCGCTCGGCCGGCTTCATGCTCCAGTCGCTGAGCGGCAACAGCGGCGCGGGAGACGGCGCGGCCGGCCGGCCCGGCGGCGCCGCGCTCACTGGCGGGACCTTGGGCAGCTCGCCCTGGGGACAGAGGACACGTCCTTAAACAACCCGGGATAAACTATCGCGAAGCGAGTTACAAATGTTGGCATTAATGGACTGTAGTGTCTACCACTCATGTCAAATCGTACAAGGACTTTTGGCGCATGGTAAAATTTGGGATCAACACCACCATTTTATTTTTTCAATACAATTTCACTAAATAATAATTGCAGCGAAATGGAACGATACCGTAACGATACACGCTATTATTGCGAAATTCGATGTGCCGCAATTTTTTTGATGATTTTAATCACGCATGCCAGTGCTGAACGAATGATTTATCAACCTTAATTTCTATCACACGATGTGCCCAAAAAATCACAACGAGTGATACTGGCACATTCACTGTAACCATCAGATCGGAAGTTTCCTACCAAAGAAATATGAGGCTCTTTCCACCTACTCGGTAAAGTTCCATTTAAGGAGGATGCTTCAAAGCAGCCCGCGAAATTCAAATTTCTTCAATTTGCAGTTTATGTTGATAAACATATCGGTTGCGACTGTAAGACGTATGTAGTCACAGAATTATAATCATCAAAATCATCAATACAACCCTCCAAGTTCATAAGAGTCGAAGAATTCTGTGACTACATACGTCTTACAGTTTCGACCGATATGTTTATCAACATACATTTTAACACTGCCCTGCAAATTGCAAAAAACCTAAGAAATTTGAATTTCGCGGGCTACTTTGAAGCATGCTGAAGCTTAAATGGAACTTTTGCATCAAAACTAACCAGCATATTGTTTCTTTTCAACCGACTTCCAAAAAGAGGAGGTTATCAATTCGTCTGTATTTTTTTTTTTTTTTTTTTTTTTTTTGTGTTTGTTACCTCAGTACTCTCTACTGGGTGAACCGATTTTGATGGTTCTTTTTTTGTTTGAAAGCTGGTGCTTCCCGTTTGGTCCCATTTTAGTTTGCTGAAGATCTGATGCTGATCTTCGGAGATATACAACGGAACTCTTCAAAAATACACAGCAAATCTGCAGTGATTGCTGCCATTGCTTGTAGGTTCATTGTTTATACTATATTATGACATATCATCACGCCTGTATGCTCTGAGGGGGTACGCACATGTGTAAAATACACGCGATTTCGAAAATATTTGTTACCTCAGTACTTTCTACTGGGTGAACCGATTTTGATCGTTCTTATTTTATTTGAAAGCTGGTGCTTCCTGTGTGGTCTCATAATCATCAAATCAGTAGCTGATGATGGGATTCTGGAGAAATAGAGAGAATTCTTCACATTTCATAGGCACACTAGAAGCGGTTTGGGTAGTTTTAGGAATTATACTTTCTCAAAGTGATCCCAATTCAATTTGATGAAGATCTGATGAAGAACTTCGGACATATCGCAACGGAACTCCTCAATAAATGATAGCAAATGTACTGGGATTGCCGAAATCTCATATCTGTCTATTGTTTACACTAGTTCATAACCTAAAATCACGCCGGTACGCTGTGAAGGGGTAAGCACATGTGAACCACTAAAAAGTGAAAAATAAAAACTTTTTTACAAAAACTAAAACCGACTTCAGAGAAAACAAAAAAGTGAAAAATAACTTCAGATAAAACGCTTCAGAAGTCGGTGATAAAAAAACTAAATCAATCAAACAAAGGTCACCGACTTCTGAAGCGTTTTATCTGAAGTTATTTTTCACTTTTTTGTTTTCTCTGAAGTCGGTTTTAGTTTTTGTAAAAAAGTTTTTTCTGTTGTCATCTTTGTGTTTACTGTATTGCTAAATTTACCCACTGTTGTTGAAAGTGTTATTTCTGCACTGATAATGTAATTTTATTTTTGTTATATTTTTCTTATTGCATGCTGTGTCTATCGCATCATATTGTACACTATGCTTGTATCACCATATTGCTTGTATTATTTGGATAAACCGTGTAACAATTGTAGATAGGCCAATAAATAAATAAATAAGGTAAACGAAATAATAGAATAACTCACAACTTTGGGTGGCGGCGTCTCGGAGTGTATGTTGCTCATGTTGATGTCCTTACCAGCCTGCGCCAGCGCAACCAGCTTCAGTGCCACGAACAGCCCCGACTGCGCACGAAACGTTACAAAGTTAATTAGTTAACTTACCAAAAACATACCAATGAGGTAAAACAAAAAAGTCACTTATAGCGATAATGAGCTGATTTTACATTAGTCAAATAACTTTTATCTGAAGAATAGATATGAGACATTTCCTGAAAGATTAAAATAGTATTTCGTCTACAAAAGCCGTAAAACTTGAAAATTTTTTATGGCTAACATATACAGACTACGTTGCATAATTTGTAAACATGTGAAGATCCTTAGATCGAACATCGTATTGTTGGGTTTTCCAATCAGGAATTTCCCAGTAGATGTCCGGAGTCCGGAACTGTATCCGGTTGACGGCATTGGGCTCGCCCCGACTCTGGCGAAATGTGGGTGTGCTAGGTACAGGTTCAACTCTGACTAACCCTTCAGGGAACACAGACGTTACGATGTTTTATGACGATATTGTACAACACCTATAGAATAGGTTGGCGATCACTGATCAAGTCAAAGTCCTTAATGTTTACCACGGTTTTAGCACACTACACCAACACAGCGTGTACCATAAAGGTGTGATAATATAATTATGAGGCATGATTCAGACTATCAAACTGAATAAGTTTTTCTATGAGACCACCATCGAAGTCGGGAAAAAATAACAGCTGCCCAGTACAAAACTTCATTTAATAAATGAAGTTTTGTTGTTACACGATCAAGATGAATACGACAGGTGTTTTTTTTTCGCGATTTCGGTGGTGCCCCCATGGAGAAAGTTGTTTAGTTTGATAGTTTGAATCACTCCCTCAAATATGACTAAACGTTTCTGGCTCACACTGTATAGCCCACACAGCACTACAATGCACTAGCTATGAAGTTGAACTTAAAGAGAAATTTTCGGGATTTATTATCGCGAAATTGCTATAGAAACTGTGAGGAAATATTAGAACGGTGAAAAATAATACCGTCAGTACTATATAAAATGACTAGCGGACGTCACGCGGTTTCACACGCGTAATTCCCGTTCCCGTGGGAGTACGGGGATAAAATATATCCTATGTTACTCGTGGATAATGTAGCTTTCGAATGGTGGAACAATTTTTAAAAACGGTCCAGTAGTTTTTAAGCCTATTCATTACAACCAAACAAACAAACAAACAAAGATTTCCTCTTTATAATATTAGTGTAGATTATAGTCTAAGTGTTAAAAATAATGAGGATGTGACTATATTTAATTAAAATAATAATATTAATACAAAACGCGAGCTAACCTATTGCAAATTATTTTATGCAATTATTTCCTTTGAACGCCCTTTTCGTAAGCAACCCACCTTGCAGCACAGAGCTTTGACTAAACATCGAGACTTCTTCGTTATTAATATTATTGTAGGCTCAATTTTTGATCACATATAAACTTCCAGAACAAAGAATCATAATCATGAATCTTTCTTCTAATCTCATCAACAATATAATAGAGAAAGGTGTCTGAGGTATAATGTAAAGTTTAAGTTTAAAAATTCTAAGTCATAGTGAAAACCACATCATTCCCTTGATACAAGTTATTTTGTAACTTAGTAAGGGTGCCGGTTGCAACACCTACCTATTTTGTTAACTAGCTATAACTCAAGTGCTCATAAAATGTTATTATTTTATTTTGTGTTAACATTGTTATTTGAAATAAAAATTATTATAAAAAAAAAAAAAAAAAAAAAAAAAAAAAGGCAGTTTTGCAGTTTTAGAGGAACAACGCTATGACACAGACACGAAACCCCTTCTTTAACTTATAGGTAAGCCTGACTATTATAATTGAAACTTATCGCAGAAATTAAATTGAATTGAAAATCAATATGCAAACTACACACATATTTTATTTTTTTCTTAGAACATCCTATTTTTACGGTGTCATACAATATATTTAAAGGTCACAGCCGTGAATCAACTGAGTATAGCACACAAGCTGTCAATGGTCTAATTCTAGCACCCTGTATGATATCACACATCGGTTGTTCCACCCAAAGTTAAAAAGCTAGGCTTTATTTAGTCTAGATATTTATAAGCAACTAGCCTTTTCCTGTTGAAATTGGAAATAGTCCTATGAAATCTAATTACCAGGATAAAAATAATCCTATGTTCTCTAACGCAGATTTCAATAAAAATATTCAGCGTTGAAACGGTTACAGACATAGATTCATGAATAATAAATAAGCATGCAAGTAATATCATCCCAATCTATAGGCCAGTTTAACAGAACCTAAGGTTTTTTTAAAACACAGCATAAATCACTGAACCTGATACGAGAAAGTATCCCTGGCTTGACATGGCGATTATCATAAGTTAAATTATATACTTATGTAAAAAAATCTTTACCTACACTTATGACGACTGTTTTTATAAGGGGGGCAGATCACAGATACGTAAGCATACACCTAACAACACTATATACAACACACTTTATCACCAAACTCACAATCAATCACTTTCAAGACGAAACACACACACCTTAACAAAACGATCTTAAGCACACATCACTATTACATAATACTAATTAACAATGAAAGAAACAGCAGAATATTGGTTGCAAGCGGTAATTCCGCCATACATGTCACAGTGCGACGTACACACGAGACAGATAAGGAATTATCGTCACAATTGTAGTTAAACACATCCTCCGCAGTGCTTCGTCAATGTTTGATGTTTCATCATTGAGGCTTTCAGTTTTTGCATGATAAGACTTTTCTGTATCTTTCGAGATGGAATGTAAGAATAACAGACACGATCGTCTTGAAAATTAATTATTTAAAGCGAATTTTATTTTTTTCATACAGCTGTCTCTGTTGTCATCTCATCTCAGCTGATGAGTTTACTGTGAGACTAATGTATACTGGGTGATTTTTTAAACTTGGGCAATACTGGCACAGGACCCGTGGAGAATGGCACAAGAAAAAAAATGACAGATACCTTACAGTGGGTGATCCGGCTAAGGATGATGATGGCAATACTTAAAGGGCGTGTAGTACTCATGAAAACAGACAACTTTTACTAAGGGACCAACTATAAAATCGCGAAAAATAAATCTGCTGCTCGATACATTATTAGCCTAACTCAAGAACATTTAAGTGTCAGCATTTTTTTTTTGTCAGTCTTCATAGTTAGTCCCATAGCAAAGAGCATTTCATTCCCAGAGTATTGTCCACATTTATCCTATTACCCTACGAAGTCCTCTGCTGGCCATAGAGCTCTCTCAAGCGTTGGCATAGCGACCGAGTAGCAGTTTTACAATTCTATGCACCATTAACAAACCCGCAGTCGCATTATAAACCTCGAGAAATCAGTATCATTGCCCTCACAGATTTCATAAAATCGATATCTGAAGGCCGCGGGCGCCCGCAGAAGAAATCGCAATTTACAAAAGTCTACATTTGCGCCGTTCGACTCGATCGTAACTCAAACACGCCAAGTAAACAACACAACACAGCCTGCTGAAATAACAACCATGTTTTCACATTTCTTTTTCATGCCTTACTAGTGTAACAACAAGTTCCTAACTAAAAAGTGGACATAATACGGTGTGAGTCCCCAAACACTCGTCCCACATTTCGATACAAAGAGTCTCGCCGGGGGGCACATCCTTAAAAGAGGACAGTCTCCGCAAACGAGGACGGATGGTAACCCTAAGATAAGGGTACATAAGATAAAAGCGTTTCGCGTACCAAGTCAAGAAGTTATACATTTTTTACGAAAGCACTTTGGAGATGACCCTTGTGCTATATCCTTTTTGTTTTAAAACAATGAGATTATGTTATAACTAATACCTCTGTTACCGTTGAACCCGCGCCCTTTCGATCGCCATTAGCCGTTGGGCTACGGTGACCTTCGGTTGTTGAGGTGACTTTCGCGATATCGTGACTGAGCTAGTTTAGTTTCATATTTTTAAGTTGAAGTAGAAATGGAAACTTTAACGATTGTAATTCAAATAGGTATTGAATCGCCTGCAGTTAATATCTGCAAGGTAAATGAACTGGAAAAAAATATTATAAGCAGTCTTATAAAATACCGAGATTTTTTCTTTCTATAAGCAAATGCGAAGATTTTTCGTAAGGCTGATGATAAAGGGCTAACTATCTGTATTTATTGTAGCTTTTTTCCCGTATCTAGATGTCCTCAATGAACGACGACTAGTAAAGAAGTGTAGAACGAGTAAAATTAAATTAAATAAAACCCCCGACACAATGTAAGTAATAAAAGTTAATAGAACACAATTCGTTAATTCGCCATTTGTGGTGGCGGCCATCTTGGATCTTTAATTTATCATAGTGTATAGTATTCTACAAGTAACGCTCTTTCATTTGATACCCATATTGAGGAAGTTGTTGAATAAATAAATATGCAATCCGCCATTTTGTGGCGGCAGCCATCTTGGACTGATTTTTATCAAACATAGTTAAGAACACTCCCGGCTAATTCACCATTCAAACAAAAAAAACTAAAACCAAATCGGTTCATCCGTTCGGGCGATACAATGCCACAGACAGACACACACACACAGACACGTCAAACTTATAACACTCCGTCGTTTTTGCGTCGGGGGTAAAAAAACGAACCATAACGACTCAAATAAATTAGGATAAGACTAGGAGAACAGCGACTCACACAGAAATCAAATGATTTCCCCGACACAATAATCTTATATCTCTTCCAATTCACATCTTTTCAGGCGTGTAAACTTTACAAACAAAAACCTTCGTCGAAACTGAAAAGTCCCCCTATAAGTATTGCCACAAATATCCAATGTCTATGTCGTTGTTTCACGAATGCCCGCCACTAATTACTTACATGCTGCCAGCCCAGGGCCCCAGAGTACGCTGAGTGCAATTTTATGTACGGCTGTATCTACCGCCCTTAGGGAATAGTCTGGGTAAAGAATTAATACGAAAGACTTTACCTACTGAAAGAGGTCGTGAAGTTACAGAAGGTAGGTCTTGAAACAGTTACTAGCTAGGCGATTACGATTTTGATAGTCTAAATTATGTAAAGGCGAAAATACTGAAACGAATTTACGATATACTTCGGTAAAAACAGTAAACGTATTTAGGTAAGTACAGTGCCCTGTGTTACTTGACCTCTCTTACCTCGAATAGGGAAGGGGGATCAGGTGATGCTGGGCACTGATTACGAACATAAAGAAAACGATTTACCTGTTGTTAAGTATTATAGAATAACAATGTAACTCCTTTTTACGAAAAGTCGCCATTTTCGTGCTAATATGCCCGCAACCTTACCTAGCGGCTAGCGAAGCAGCGAGATTCACAAAGAAATCTTCACGCTTCACTGAACAGGGTGCATGGTGTTAACATAAAAGAAAATATCTCCTACCTACAGGAAGTAACCTAGATCCGCCATATTAAAAGAAGACAGGCTCGATTTCCCTGTTTCCTATAAAAATACGCCTGTGAGGGACAGCGGTAGACTCACTATCAAAGCCAGAATCAACAGTGGCGACCACCAGACAACCGCCGAGACAATGAAGCTGGACGAAGTTCCAAAGAAACAATTAAACAAAAATCTACTTCTTCTTGAACTTCATGGAACTCATTCTCACGCTAGCTCATTTCTAACATCCTCTGCACCGTGTAATTCTAGCTGCACCAACATTGGACTGGACTGTAAGAAGGTCTCTATAAAAATGTAATTCATGGGCATTTCTTAAATTAAAATGAGCATCAAACTCATTTGCAAGTTTATCTAAACGGATTTCAAATAGAAATATGCTACTGTAGTCGTGCACTTTTCTGACATCACATAAAAATCCACACACAGTAATATAACGTAAGTTACATAGGTAATTTATCTTAACTACTTGCTCTTTGAGCTGAAAACATATTAATGATCCGTGGGTCGAGTGACAACATTAGGTCGCTTAGATTAACTCTCTAGACCAAATCATTTTTTACTATTAGATAGCGTCAACCATGTATAACCATAAACACGAGATGCCAAAAGAACATTCTAGCATGCATACTGTCCCACTGCTGGCCAAAGGCCTCCCCTTTCTGTTTCCATATCTCTCTGTCTTGTGCGATCTCCGGCCATGTTAGCCCTGCAAACGTGATCGGATTACTCAGATCAGGTTATTTTTTTAGCTAGTTTTAGTAATGCGTTTTAATGCACCATGCCTCAAAGGGTAGGAATATGTGTCAAACAAATGTCAGCATATTTCGTCAGCCATAAGATGTCGTATGTAACATGAAGGTCCACGTTACCGTCAGTAGGGAAAGCTATTGCCATCCACCAGCATTGATTTAGACTCCGGGCTCTACTAAGAACTTGGCCACAGCACATCCTGTTAATAATTTTCCAGAACCGGGGAATCCAGATTTATTTTAACCATTTGTCAAATGAAGCCCAGAATTACGTCGCAGGCGAGCTTTAACACAGAAAAGAGTTCGATTTCCGTCGTGTCGTGTCGGCACCATTAAAAGTCATTCATCTTTATAAAATGGAACAATTCAAACTCAGTTCAGTACTGGCTAGTCTCCGACTCGGTCTAGACGCTTGCGTAACCCTAGCCTGCGCCAAGTAAGCTCGTCTTAGTGCCTATAAACTGAATACCCATTTAGTACAACAACGGTGACGACATTTCTCTGTAAAACTACGCATAACGGAGTGGCCACACTTAACGACCCTAAATCGGCTTAAGCTGGTCCCATCCCACGTAACACACAATAATATCGCATTTAGTTCGGCATGGTGTCGAACAGCGTCGAACTAACCGGAATTAAGCGAATGATGTCTTTTTCGCGTTTGTTACATGGACATTTTCTTTTGACCGTGTTGACCCGATTTCACATGGATAAGTGTAGTCAGGACCTTACTAAGTTGTCTCGGACTACGTTCGGAAAGAGCCACTTGGTTCACCTGAAAAGTTTAAGGACGGGACAAAAAACGAATGATTAGCATTTTTGAGGAACTTTAGGAGTACTCAGAAAAGCGCTGACAAAGGTTTCGACATTCAGATCACGCAGAATATTTCACGAAACGAGAGACCGATTTTTCGCTTTTTACACCACGCTTCGACGCCACGTCGAAGTGTGGTCACTCCCTTATTGAAATTCGATATTAATTGGCGTACCGCATGTTTGCCTATTTTTTGGCGCACCGTACCATTATTCTAATGTTATCGTACCCAAAGGGTGGCAACGTGACCCAATTACTAAGCTTACGCTACGCCTTATGTCTGTCTTTTTAACCGTAAAAGGTAGTCAGCTAAAAATAACAGAGAACACAAGGTTACATGTTGGTGTTCCTAGACATCATTTTCATCATCACCTGCCTAGTCCTTTCCCAACAATGGATGACTTCTCCCAACTTGTGGTCGGGTTCCAGTCTAACCGGATGCAGCTGAATACCACTTTTTTACTTTTCTGGCATCCACAACCCCAATACTCCGTGGTAACACGATACCCCTTGCTAAAACTGGTTTTTAGGCTTTCAGACTTCTGACTACCTATAATCATAGCAAATACTAAATATCTTAGTTCGAAGTATAAAACAACTGCAAACTTTAAAAATAAACCCCTCCCCGCCTCCACATCCAAAGTTAGTGAAACTAAACGACAGTTTGATAAATCGAAACTTGCACGCAATACCTGCTTTGACTTGAAATTTTCTAACATCGATTGGGTTATGGAGTGTGTGGAGAATTGAGACCAACAATACACCCTAGTGCGCACGGGCGGTGGATTTTTGAACGCGACCATTATGTTATGCTAACAAAACTGCTAAGTAATAAAACAGCTAAATAAACATTACGTGGGTTAAACCTGTTTTAATCCAAAAATCCTTGCCGTGTCAGTATAAGTACGATACCATGTTGCACGATAAATAAAATTGACACAAAAACAATGAAGCAAGCTAGGGTTGGCTTTGAGCATGAAAACAATGATTCCTTCTTTCGGTCATGTCATGACTCTTGAGTACATTATAACAGACAAATCGACATTTTCTTTTTTTTTGGGATCTCGCTGGTCATCCTAAGAGCCTAGTTTCTGCTTAACTGAACTATTCTGTGGATGCCTTGAATGTAAGGCTTCAAGCCAAGGGCGAATAAGTTATGAACTAAGCGAATGCGTGCTAAGAGCACCCCGCTCTGTGAAGTACAAGGCTCGGCTTAAGGTGTCGCTGGGGAAGGGCAGCAAAGGTACAAGCTGGATCTGAATGAGAGTAACGGGCCCTAGCATGCATTTAAATGGTTTTTTTGCTCTTTGTACCTGGTCGAACCTATTAACTCGTCTTCTGCCTAGACTTTTCCCAACTATGTTAGGGTCGGTTTCCAGTCTAACGGATGCAGCTGGATGGATGGCTGGCTAGATTTACATGGAGCGACTGCTTATCTGACCTCCATAACCTAGTTAGTACTGGGTAATACGATACCCCTTGGTAAGGCCGGGACCAACTGCTTAACGTGCTTTCCGGGGCACGAAGCAAACCCTGTACGTAATGGGTGGTCACCAATCCCCAGACCAACCTAGGCAAGCACGGCTTCACCTAAAGATAGACCCGAGCGGATGTTATCATTTAGCCACGAGCTCCTCCCGAGCCAAACTATTGCAACAAAAAAAATTGTGTCGCACGTTTTCCCTGATTTCCAATAAATGAGTAGACGTTATTACATAAAGATTGGCAATTTTAAAATTAATTTAGTGTTTTTGTGCGCATTGTTAGTGGTAAGAAGCTATTTCGTAATAGGTAATTGAGAAATTCTTAATTAAAAAACCTGAATAGCACACGCATGAAAGAAATGATGGCGATCAGATCATCTTACCAAGGTTGTCGTGAGGCTGAAGAACTGCGATCTTAACGAATTCTAAAGTAATAATGTTTTTGCAATAATGAATACTCATTATAATGCAAAAAATCTATCATCATTACATCATCAGTCCAGACGTCGACTGTGGAAGAAGTCCCCGGGCATCACCACAACAACCGATTGCCCAGTCCGCCACCAGCGAAATTAGCTTCGTATACGAAAACGTATGATGCCGTATAATCACTACATATTATAAAACAAAATGCCCCGCCGCGTCTGTCTATTTGTGATTGATATTCATTCTGTTTTTACCAGTGGATAGAGTGGTTCTCGAGGAAGGTTTTAGTATATAATATAACCGACATCCACGCGGGCGAGCATTAGCATTAGCTAAGTAAAGTATTAAACATTACATTATATAATATCACGTCAGAAACACATGTAAGGTTAGGCAGAAGTGTACTGCTGTACCTATACTACAGCCGCATTTCGAAATACCAGGCACAAATGCCGCAAAATGTCACTGACTTTTTGGTATTTAACTCCCAAAATCAAGAATCATCACCTGGCCATCTAATGCTACTTGATAAGACAAGAACGTTATCAGTATGATTGGTACATCTCATTGTGTTAACACATTGTTACATTCATATCATTCTGTGCAAACATTTTGATGCCTTTGTCTATTCTGAGAGACAATGTCATATTTTGTAAATGTTTCTTTTTGTAGGAACACTTTGTTTTCTGTTTTAGATGAACAGAAATGTAAGTTCATCTAAGAACTAAATCTTTATTTTTTACCCGACTGCGCGACGCAAAGGAGGGTAATGTGTTTCAGTGTTTATCAGTCTATGTATGTATGTTTGTTTCTATATGGCGTTCTAGAGATCAAATGCATAGGCCGATTTTGATAATTCTTACGTCAATTGATTCGTCTTAACCTTGCGAGTGTCACTAAAGACATGACAGTAATCAAAATTCACCACAGCGACAACCAGACGCCATATTGTCAAAATGAAAAAAAAGTCGATGAACTATGTCAAGTGGGGCGTCGTTGAACAGGTATTTTAAAATAATCTTTAGGTTCCTTTTATCATTTTTCATTTTATTTTATAAGGATAAGAATAATTTTGGATATAGAACGATTTCAAGTTGTTTAACAAAACAATCGTTCCCGCTAATTTTCTTTCGTATAGATTTAAGTTTTTATTCGTAACTAAAAAGTATAAAATTAAAATTTAAAGAAAAAAAATAAATCCGACTGCGTAAAAACTAATTTAAAAAAATACGTGAAAAAATAAAAGAACGACTCACAGTCGGGGCCCATTCAAATTTTACCAATCAAATCTTCCCAAGGGGACCTGGGCTTGTTTCTTTCTTTTTAGTTTTTATTTAAGTTAATTTTTTCACGTATTTTTTTTAAATTAGTTTTTACGCAGTCGGGTTTTTTGTTTTTATTTATTAACTACTTAACCCTTATTTACCTACCTTCATAGTTTTCCTTTTTAAATTTTGGAGCAGTAAAATATTTTTTGATTAAAATGCTCCTTACTGAGCCTCACTTATTTCAATTCACACATTGTATAGGACAATAGTGTATAAACCCAGTCCCTGTAGTATCTAATTTTGTTACTTATCTAAACACAAAAGAATGCAGTACAGTATTTATAACCTCTATAAGCTTTTGGGCATAGATGGTAAAAAAATCCCAACTATGCTACAGATTAGGGTTTGTTTCACTTGACACCTAGTTAACATCTAGTGGATAAATTCATTTATAGAAACTTGATGCAACATGAAAAGATAATAAGGCAAACTTATTATCTTGACGACCCGAATGGCGTAGTGGTAGTGATGCTACCTTACGTTCTTAGGGTCCTGGGTGTCGAATCCCGTAGGAGCAAATGTTTGTGTGATGAGCATGGAAATTTGTTTCCGAGTCATGGATGTTTATATGTATAATAAGTATGTAATTATAAACATAAAAGTATATAATATGTATTATATCAACCTTTGCTTAGTGTGGCACTAGGTGGCGCTGTGTGTTAATGTCCAGCGATATTTATTTATAAACTTAGGTCCATGTTCATCAAAAAGATTACGGTCTGATTATCTGATGAACATGGACTTTAATACCTAATGCAAATATACCCATAAACTATGAAACAGGAGGTCTGTCAAGTTAAACATTAAATGATAAAAGCTACAACTCACTTTATCAAGATAGCCTTTGCCGGTGGGGTCGGACAGGTCCCATATCTTGCTGAGCACCACATCGCTGAGCCGGGACTTCTTGAGGAAGCGAGCGGCATCCAGGGCTTGGATTGTACCAGCACCATTGGGATCCACCTGCAAGGGTTTAAGAGTCACTTCCAAAGTATTCCAACAGAAGATCTATTATACATAACATAAGCCCTGTAATCACCACCAAGTTAGTTAGTATACCTTATAGTATTGCCCGTTATGTTTTTAAATAAGTTCCGGATGTTATAGGAGTCCAACCTATTGCCATCAACCAGACACAAATCAACACTCCATGGCTGATACTGACAAATTCCCAACTTGTGAAATGAACTCAAGACCTCACATTTGCATTCAGCTAAAGTCTGGTTGTGGAGCACGAAGAAATTCGTACAATGACCTCTTTACCTACTGACAGTGGTCACAAACATTTTTCTATGAAGTGCGGTTTACATGAAATATTAAAAGCAGAAAGAAAATTTACCAACAAATTAAATAAATTATTGTTATTATGTAAATTATTTATTTAAATGTTACGGTATATTAAGTATAAGTTATAAAAAATTTGTAAGTCCGAGTGTCGAAGGACAATGATTAGTATAAACTGTTTAAAAAATTGTTCTCATGTAAGTGAAATGTAAATTTCTTAATGAGAAATAAATGTCTTTAACCAGAAAACTCGAGTTACAATTACTAATTCGGCAGAAATAAAAATAACTTATGTCTGGATTTTTTGTCGTGACTCAAGGCTAACCAAAAACCCACATGCAAACAAGAACAAACCTTACAGTGTTAGGTGAAAGCCACATCCATCCACACCGTTTATCTGTGTTCCACAGATACTTGTTTACATGTATCGAACGAACATTTTACCCACATTGATTTGTAATTTATCAAAATGTTTATAAAATCGATGTCTAATTTTACTTTCTTTTGTTCATTTTAAGTGACTAGTATTCATATTCTCACAACTTTTTGAGGTTTAAGATCATTTATTCTCATTTTCTTCTTCTTCACTTAATAGTGAAATCTTATGAGAATAAATGATCTTAAACCTCAAAAGGTTTACAATTCCTGAGGATGGCGGCCATTGCATCTGTGCGAACGATACATAATATATTTACGGGGGAGTGACAGAGACAGGTAATAACAGGTCATTGTACGAATTTCTTCGTGCTCCGCTACCGGACTTTATCAACCAAGTGACCACTCAATCAGAGGCAGTAATTACACAAAATAAGCTTTGGCACCCTTTTAATGTTTTCACTCGCTAGACAAGGTAAAAATAGTGAAATTAGGAAGAGATCTATGTAAAGTAATAGACCACAATTGATGTGGTCAGATTGATTCCCATCATGAAGTCCTACCCACAGAAAACATACTGACTTTCCTGAGCAGGTTCATTAATGATTATGGGATCACTAGGAATTATGACAAGCAATTTACTCAAATAAAATAAACTTATTATAACGAAAAGGTAAAAGAAACAAGAACAAAGGACTTCAATTAGTCTCATTAGTATTAACAGGGTTGCTAGTGTTGTACAGCTGACTTACAACCATACTCGGCATAAATCTAAGATGTGTGAAAGGTTTATAATGTTGCACAACTAGATGGCACAATGCCAGAACATTGCATGCACTTGACGACCATAAACCTTTCTCATTTTAAGTTTTAACAGCCTTCTATGCTAGCACAGCACAGGGGTTACAACTGACAGGCTAGAAACCTATAGTAGGTATTTAGTTAAACAAAAAATGATTTGATTTGAACAATTCCTGCGTCACACGGTTGCAATGTTCTAATGCAGTGACTTTCAAAACATCAACATGTTTGAAGATGATGAAGAAGATGGTTTAATCAAGATTTTTTTAACTTATTGTTGTTTAAGGCTGATGCTTCAAAATTCAAATATTCTTATGTTTTTTGCAATTGGCTGTTTTAAGTTATTGAAAATATTGTTCGCAACTGGACGTTGGTATGTAGGTAGTTACAGAATTATGAGCATTAAAATCATCAATACAACTATCCAACTTCATAATATTTATAGATAAAAAATGTTGATGTTTTTTTTTTTTTTTTTAAAAAAAGGTTGTTGTTGCTTAACTTGTTTTTTTAAATTTTGCATGCTATGTGTTATCTTAGCTAAACATGCTTGTGCCTCAATTTGTATATAACACCCTTGTATACCATGTTTTACGCAAATAAATATTCTATTCTAATAGTAGAGGAATTGCTTGTACTGTACAACAGGCTGGTGTCCCCAACTCACGTCAAAGCGCGTATTTTGCGTATGGGCTATAATCCCCGCGGCCCAGTGCGGTTTGGCAGATGTCACATGTCTCCGTATTTTGTGATTCACTGTTTTGAGAGCAGCAGTGATGAAATAAATTTACACACAGTAATGCGTCTACCTGGGTTCTACGACTTACTTTTCGTAACTTGGGGCCGCTACCAGTGGGTGCTTTGCCGGAATTGCTTTTTCAAGGTCAAAATCGTTCTAAGACCTTTATGAACTTAGAGGGTTGTATTGATAATTTTGATGATTATAATTCTGTATCTAAATACTTCCTACAGTCCCGAACAATATTTTAATCAACATATAACCTAGCACTGGCCTGCAAGTAGCAAAAAACATAAGAAAATTTGAATTTTGCAGGCTGCCCAACACTTTCTCCTTAAATTTTGAATAAAATTTCTCAAGGACGGTTTAGCCCCTAGTATGCTGTTACTACAGACACAACTAAAAGCCATTGTGTCTTGTGTAGATCTACATCCAGGCTACAAAGAGTTAAGTCATTAATTAACATTACTTTTTAATGTATAGAAGAATGTAACAGTCAACAGAAGCAATTGTAAGAGACAGATGAAAAGGCACCAAAAATATTGTAGTTTCTGCTTAGAATAGTACTTAGTTTAGGGCTTTAACTGTCATAATAAAGTATAATTTATTATTATGGTCAAAGACGTTACCACAAAACATTTGGTAATTCGTTCATGTGATTAATAAGGCAGTTGTGAATATTTTTTGTTCTATATGGTGTAATTACTGTATAAAGGTGTAGTGTGAGGATAAATAAATAGCACTAATCACTAAAAACACAAAACTACATCATTTCAAGTTTCTGTAACTTTTGTAAGGGAAGTATCTAGATTTGACTGGACCTTGACCTATATTGGGCATGGTTTGCAACTGAGAAAATCATTTTGATGAATATCAAGTCTTTCAACCAGATTATACACAGTCCTTTATGAGAAACACTAGGTATCATCATTATCACAATTGATATTGCTTCAATTAATCTAGGAAAATAAACTGTCAATCAAATTCATTATCAGAGTATTTGCTTATCACTTTAGAGGTATAATTGGTGAACCTTATTCAACTCTTCACATCTTAAACTTCTACATTTCTTATCCACTAAACCACATACTATTATAAATCAAAATTCTCATTCTCCATTATGCATTCCTTTTTAAATAAAGTGTGGACTGTTTAACAATTTATTTTCACCAAGCTAAAATATTGATTGCAATTAAACTTAAATATAGTGTAATTGTAGTCTTTCCTCAGTATGGAATAAGAGTTACTTTTCTTTACATACTTTTTATTTGCCCTATTAGACATTGGCCTAGAACTTCACTTTACTGGGCACTTTTAATTGAAAATAATACGCAAATGATGCTAGCTAAGTGTGAATGTTCGCAAACAGCCCATAATTGTATTGAAACATAGTAATTAAGTTAATTATTAAAATTAACGAGGATTCTAAGAAAAAGTGATATGTGCTCACCTGATGATAGTATGCTTCGTATATAGCGCTGTGGGTCCCTGCCACCTGTAACCGGTCAAGCCCCATGTTCAGAACGTAAAACTCGCTAGAAATTATTACTTTAAGAACTTATTTTGAACGGCTATGGGTGTGACATTTCAATACTCTTCACATTTCCAACGTTCGTAGTAAAACGGATACGATTACGTGGTCTTGTAACACGTTACGTGCAATTAAATGACATGGAACACCAATTATAATCTCTGCACTGTAAATTGAAACAGACTATTTGTCTAAACAGGCGGCTAAACTATTGAAATTCTATTAATTTTTGAGCAGCGTAATCCGTTCACGGTACACTAAACTTTGACGTCAAAAAATTTAATGTTTTCACGTTCGATACTGAAGTCGCACTGCACCAAACTGTAGATATACTAATAAATTTTACTTTAAAGCGAAAAATTACATGGTTTTAACCATAAGAACTATTTAAATCTCATATAATTCTACCTGAGTAGGAGAAGGCAAGGCAGCCATTTTTTACATCTCCTCGTCGACCAATCAATAAGCGGCCATAGACTAAGAAATTTTTGACATTTGCGGTGCGAGGGCTGGGAAAAATTCTGTAGTTCTATTGTAAATGGATTTGTTTATGGCATAAATTGAACTTTCGTTTCGAATAAAATGGGTTTTATCGATTTACATAAAATAAAAGAAAACCAGATTCAAACAGTGTGTATTCATAAAAATAAGAGAACTCACATTATACTTCAAAACTAATATTACCAGTAATAACTCTACTTCTTAAGAATTTCAACCATACTTTTCAAGCGTTCTATGCCACGCGTATTTATTTCAAAACAAGAAAGTTGATTTAACATTCTCAACCACTTTTTTACGTTTTCATGTCGTTCCAAGAATGGAACTAATATTTCAAGAGAGCTTACTGTAGTTCCACAGCAAACGTCGCATAATCGCATCTGTAAAACATTTTTTTTAACTTTTAATCTATCGTATTAAATAAGTAGGTGTATACCTACCTAAAACATATTTGTAACATACGTGCTGTTTTTATCTCACTTACCTTATCACCTGTTAGCCACTTTTGATTCCGTAATTTCAATTCTAAATAGTCCAATGCAGTATACCAATTGTTAATTTTTATTTCATCAGCTGGCCATTTACCAGCAAAAAGTTCACTCTGAAAATGATTCAAACAAATGATTTCTTAGAGCCTTATCACACTAGCGAGTAGTGAACGAGTGGAAAGCGGGGCGAGTGCACAGCGAGCTCGCTACGAGTTCGTAACATGTGCGCGGCGAACACGCCGCAGGTGAGCAGCGAGTTAGCGGTGAGTGATCCGCGTTTTGTACAATCATTCATTTTGTTTTTTTTGCGGCGCACACGTGGCGAACTCACGGCGAGCTCGCTACGCACTCGCCAGTGTGATAAGACTCTTAGTGGAAATATCTTAGTTACTTAAACTGTCGTTAAAATCGGCGTCGTCGCGCGTCGGCCAAAGGATCAAGACAAAAGTAAAGGATATAAAATTTCGCTCACAAATATAGCACTATCGATTGGAAAGAGAATGCCAGTATCAAAGTACAGCCATTCATCAATCTTCGTATTTAGCATAATATCTTCAGGGTACAAATCTTGATTGTGGCTATTTCTGCAGAAATACAACGCTATGGCGTGGCTGTCGCAAATGATGTGCCCGTTAACTGACAGCGCTGGCACTTTCTGAAGAGGGTTTATCTGTAATTAATAAGCAAAGAGAGAATTAAGTACCTATTTATTACTTTTTATTAAAGAGAGATATCCCTGGGAGGAAAAGAACCATTTATGTGCCTCGATATCCTTTCCTCCTTAAATACGCAAACACTACCTTTTTATAGAAATGGGATCGGTTTTCCGCTTTGAATAAATCGATGTTATGGAACTCCAGCTCTATGTTCAAGAGAGATGCAGTCATCATGGCAAACCTCACTGGCGGTGATGCTTCATCTCCGTAAAGAACCGGCTTCTTCGTAACAGACGTGTTTCTATTGAAAGGAAAGTTGTTAAAATACTTGTTCCTAATTATTTATTTCACAGTTCATGTCTAAAATTCACACTGTCATTTTCTGAGGTCCCGATATTTCGTAGTTGTTGCGAGCGCCATGAGAAGAATGCTGGAGGATGGTGGATGGTAAATAGATTGTTACGTGCAGACAAATCTGTCTAACTTGTCTTTTCAGTATACTTCCTCGAAAACTGGTTCTTTTCGCACTACGATTAGGTCCAAAATGCAGTGTATTTCACACACGTGCGTTTTTCATTTTTTTTCCACACATGTGCGGAAAGCAAAATTGCCACAGATGTACTTAGTCCGGGTAAAATAAAAAAAAACGGCGTTAACATTTTTCGAATATTCAAATTGTGTTAATAAATTCAATATCATAGTTAAACGTGATTCTTTAATACTAGATATTTACTTTTATAAACAAATAAACATTTATGTGTGTTCTAAATTCAAAAATATATAAAAATCTATTTTTTATCGGCTTCATACCTTTGGTTCACCTTCAACTTAAAAAAAAATCATTGTCTCGTATAATAATAATTCATGACACAAATATTTTACATTCGTTTATTTTATTTCTTTAAAAGTGTATTTAAAAACGTCGTTTGATACACGTGGACAATTGTTATTGCAGTGCTCGGCTTAATACCGCCTATAAAAAAAATCTTTTTCCACTTGTATTAAAATGCACAATAACCTACCATCCACCCGCATTCTCCAGACATCGCGAGATCATGCAGCTTGCAACAGCCTCGAAATGTAGGGGTTCAAATCGATGGATATCACTAAAACATCCATAAGTGAAGTTAAGTTGCACCTACCTAATTATCCTGAGATGTGTTCAAATATATACATATAATTAGGTTATCAGAACGAGCAGAACACAAGACAAACGGGTAGAAAAACAAGGCATATAAATAGGTACATTAATACCTAAAACAATGTATAAATATTAGAGAATAGTTAATTAAACAGTTATTACCTTATTAGTTTCGTTATGCTTTCGTTTCGCACAATTTGAAAATATTTAAAACGAGAGTTACCACGAAACAACGCCATTTTTGCACAGTTATTCACCACCACAACTAAACACCCGTTCGGTGAGAAACCCAAAGGAATAGTGGCGGGGGCAAGTGTAAAAACGAGTAAATAAAACTTGTAAATTAGTACGGTCGATAACGCACACCGATCAAATTCAAGATCCTGTTACTTCTTCCATTATGCATAGCCAAGCCCCTTGTTATTGTCTCAAGTTCAAACCATGAACAACCAAATAATAAATACAAGTCAAACATTTTTTTTTTCAACGTATCAACGTATGTTTATACTTTTTTCCGTGATCCATCACGATCGATACATAGGATTACATGGGATCGTTCTTCGACCGCAATGAGATAGATATTCAATAACATCATTGTTATACCTGTATATGACATGGCTTAACGACTGTTGTTGTTGAAGTCGCGGGCAGAAGCTAGTTAAGAAGCTAGTAGTTAGGTTAAAGAGGCGTGGGGAGGATATACCCCCCTACCTTTTTTTTTTTTTTTAAGGATGGGAAATCATCAAATGACCCCCCCCCCCCCACTCTGGGCGGAGCGGGAGGGAGTGTCAGACTCTTACTGAATAAAAACAATCCATGTTCCTTCCTCGCCTTTTACGTTCCGGGGCCGCGGTATCTCTTTCGAGCAGGCCCGCAACCCCGGCAACATCCTGCATTTTTCAGCCCATACTAGTAATCTGTGCCCATACGCGTCCGATCGCGCACCCGACCATCTTACGGTATTCTGCTGTTTACTGTACCAGTACCGCAGCAAGGATATAATCTCCTGTGGCACACCTGTTTCACATTTTAGCTTCTACCACAGCTTTTCATAACAAACCAGGTCAAATGCTTTTGCCATGCAATATGTTCAAATAAATGGTGTTAATTCACAGGGCTTAAAAGTAAAAATGGGGGTTCCGCAAGGCTCAATATTGGGTCCTTTCCTCTTTTTAGTGTATATAAATGATCTATATTTCATCTAGATTTCATTATATAGGTATAATGAAAAACCAACCTCAAAATATGGTATTATTTGCCGATGACACTTACTTAATTTTTAAGATAAATAGACGAGCCCAAAATCTAGATGACGCGAATAATGCCTTACTTCAAGTCCATAATTGGTTTACAGCAAACAATTTAGTTCTAAATGAAAAAAAAAACGAAATGCATAAGATTTGCTTTACCGAACGTTAAAAGTAGCGATTGTGATATAGTATTGAATAAGGAGAAACTTGAATTCGTAGATAAAACGGTTTTCCTGGGGATTACGCTTGATTCAAGGCTACAATGGGTTTCTCATTTAACATCTCTAGCGGGGCGGCTAAGTTCAACGGCGTATGCTATTAGAAAAATCCGTCAATTTACTGATGTAGATACCGCTAGATTGGTCTATTTTAGTTACTTTCATAGTATAATGTCTTATGGCATTTTGTCATGGGGACGGGCTGCAGACATTGAGTCTATATTCATTCTGCAAAAAAGAGCCATTAGAGCCATATACAATCTTCGTAGGCGCGATTCTCTAAGGGACTGTTTAAAAAAAATTAACATCATGACTGTACATTGTCAATACATCTACGAAAACATAACATAATAGCGGGTGAGTATGTCATGCTCACTCAAATGTCCCGCTGATGGTGGCGCGTGTGTCGGGTCATTTAGTTCCCTTCAAAATGGTTGAGTTGAATGGTGCTGATACATGCGTCATGTTCGTGAACAGGCGCTGTCGGTTGGGACTGGTCAGCTCTTGGTTGCCACGGCTTGTTTTTCTTTTTTGAACTAATTATTTGATTTTTGAATTGCTTTTGTTTGTTTTTACTATGGACACTTTTATCGTGCACATCTTGCTACATTGTTCTCACATAATGCACCATCTCAACATGAATATTGTAACCATGAATTTGTAACAAAAACATGATTTAAAAGAGTGTCCATGGAGTTTCTTGCCCGTTCTTCTCCATAGAGATCTACGCTAGGTAATGGGCAACTACAGTACTTCCACAGTTTTTTTGTCTTGTGACTGGGATTGGAGCTACATTAATTTTTATCTTTGTTTCGACAATTCAAAAGCGCCTGTACTTGAAATAAATGCTTTGATTTTGATTTTGCCAGATCTAGAAAACATTGTGTTTCTGACCGTATAGTGCTGAACAGTTTGCTTGAGACAGAGGATAGCACTCTCAGTTAACAACCTGGGTCTGAACCCAAATTGTGCGTCATGCAAGTGGAGGTGCTTTTTCTAAAGCTGGATAGTTTGCTTGACCGGCGTCAGCACCTTAGCTATGACAGTCGCAAGCGAGATCGGCCTGTAGTTAGACAGATCCGATGAGTCACCCGTCCTAGCACTACAACTGTGTGCATTAAATCATCGGGTAAATAAATCATGACCAACACACAAGTTAAAATTAATAGTGCAAGGACTCTTAGCAGGTATACGCCCGCGTACTTCAGGTGCTCGATGGCGATGCCAAGACTATCGTGACCTGGGGATTGCCTCTCACCATCTTCTTTATAATTTGGGCCACATGCTTGGAGAATCTAACGTTAACATGCCCAGGGCGATTCTCAGCTGCGAGCAACTGAAACGCGGACCGAGTGGTGATACCACACTTAAATGCCGCTGAAAGACACAGGCTATGTACCGCAGCTCGTGCACACCACAGCTCTATATGGTCTGTGCACACCAACAACAACACACGCTAGAGAGCCCGACCTTGAATTCAGTTTATGGGTATTTTTCCAAAAATTACAAAACTTTTTATTCCCATGATGTTCCGCAATTATGTCCATCTTTAATCCACTATTATAACAGGAAAAAATTCTGTAAAATATTAGAGCCTACATTCTTTCAACCTTAATTTTATTTTCATTAAAAGACTGGCTGGTTTTTCGTTTTATTTCCTCGACAGTTCCCTGAAAAAATTAGTAGGCAAGTCATACGTCAATACAGAATGAATTAATTACTAATTAAAGTTTGTATCTTACATCAAAATTGCAAGTTATTTTATACTTAAATTCATGGGGGCCACGGCAAGTAGAATTACAGACGCAGGAATAAAGTAAGCTTTTTCTCTTCATTTTTTTTGCTGAGCAGCTTATGATCATCGTCAAGATGTTTTAACTCGAATCTTCACTCTGAATTCTGCATTTAGATTTTTAAAATAATCTATCCCTCATTTAAAATTAACGGTATCTTTGTTGTCTTACTGTTACTGTTCATCTGTAGGAAACAATAACAGAGTATCGGTCGAATGTAGCCATCAGCATTGGGTTGGATCCTACATATTTCTTTAGTGTGCTGTTTAATTCTCTACAACTTGCTTACGTTCTATTAAAGCGTTGTCTAACACAGATTCTGCCAAGCGGTGACATGCTCTGCCGCGGAGCCACCATCTTAGAAATCGATCAATTATATCTTAAAATGATGTTCTTCAAACGTACATCGTGTACGCATATCGTTGTCGGCTGTACGCGCATTAACTAATGATAAAATAAACATGAAGCCCCTTCGTACACCAGGCTACTCAAATTGTAGAAACTCGACGGTTTTAGTCTTCAAGCTACTGTCGCCATATACTCGTAAACACATTGAAGTTCGTACACGAGCCGCGTCGCCGACATTCATCCCGCGACTGGCGTCGTACTAGTCGCGCACTACTTGCCGGACGAGATCATCGCTACATAAGTCGCAGCAATTTCCAAGATAACATTTAGATTTTTGACATTTTGGGAAAAGTGTGAACTGCTTAGCGACTGAATAGGCAATTCGCGTCTTGCGATTCAATGTCGTATGTACGGATCGTGCGCTACTCGATACTCGCGATTTGATACTAATCCTTCCTACTAATATTATAAATGCGAAAGTTTGTAAGTATGGATGTATGTATGGATGTTTGTTACTCTTTCACGCAAAAAATACTGAACGGATATGGATGAAATTTTGCACACAGATGGTTTATAACCTGGATTAACACATAGGATACTTTTTATCCCGGTAGTAAGATCCCGTGGGACAATTTCAAACATCACGCGGGCGAAGCCGCTGGCAGAAGCTAGTGTGGTATACAACATCAGTATCGAAGATTTGCGTAGCCTTTGTGTACGAAGGGGGTAATTGTGGTTCTACTGGGGATCATACTCCCTAGCAGAGCCACACAAAACACGTACTCAGGAAAGATAAACGCTACGTTTTTTTCATGAAAACTGTTGCACGAGTAGTGTCTATTGCGTATGTTCATGCTCATCACACAAACAGTTGCTCCTACCGGAATTCGAACCCGGGACCCTAAGAACTTGCAGGCAGCACTTGAAGGCAGCCTCGCTAACGCTGCGCCATTCGGGTCGTCGAATAATGGCAAGTGCCTCATGAATACACAGTGATATACACAGTGCACAAGTGCTTCTAGCGTAGTTTTATTTAAAGTTCTTTTTGACTTTCTTTGACTTCTGAAGCTTGACCTTTGTATTTCACTTTTTTTGTGTTTTTTTAAGTCGATTTTGACACAATTTGAATTTTATCATAATTATGTCGTCTGTAAGGGGCCGTTTCCAGGATTCTTTCGCTCGTGTAGGCGGCCGCCTAGGCCCTAGGTATATGAGGGCCAAAATTGCATTGAAATAAATAAATGTTGTTGTTGTTGTTTTTTTTTTGTCATGGTATTCACCTGGATGGTTTTTTCAATAACTTCACAGGTTTTTTAAGACTACCTGCTCTGTTGTTTAATTAAAATGTAAAAAAAACAAAATCATCGAAAACTACAATTGAAAATAGGTTGAATACAATTAATTATTAGATAGGCAGTTGCTCCATGTAAAATACTGGTATTCAGCTGCATCTGGTTAGACTGGAAGCCGACCTCGACATAGATGGGAAAAGGCTAGGTGACAATTTAATTGCACATTGGAAAGGTAAATATATCTAATAATATGTATTATGTAATAAATAACATGCTAATTTTGTTTGTTCATAATATTTATAATGGTGCGCCTAATAACCACGGCTACAAAACATTTTGCTGACACGAAATAACCAGGCGCTTTCTATGAAAATTTTAGTAAAGTTAAAATAAATAAAACCACTCCCTAATTATGTTATTTTTCAACACGTACGCAATAAACACTACTCGTAAAACAGTTTTCATGAAAACGTTTATCTTTCCTGAGTACGTGTTGCTCTGCTAGGGATTATGCTCCCAAGCAGAGCCACAATCAGTGTCTATTTTATCAGTTCTTAATGCACGTACAGCGATCTCGATATACGTACACGATGTACGTTTTACGAACATCATTTTAAGATATAAATGAACGATTTTTAAGATGGTGGGTCCGCGTCAGGGCGTGACACGCCAAACGAGAGTATTCTGATGACAACATTTTTAGTCAGTCAGTCATGGTCATCACCTCCCTTCCTTTCTTCCATGTTTTTCGCGGTCGGCGTAACGTTATTTCTTCCATTCTCCTATTATCAACCGTGAGTCCATCACAGTGAATAATTTAAATAATAAATTATGCTAATGCACTCTCTTCAATCAATCACAGGCATTGTACATTATGGAAAGCGGACAGAAGTCCCGCCTGTCGAGCTGTGATGATGGCGTTAGACTCCATGAATCTTAGTATCACGGAGGTGGATGTGAACATAGACAAGGGAGAACATAGATCGCCGGAGATGAACCGCGTAAGATACTCGATTAGTTTTTCTAGGCTTTTATTTGATTGCGGATCTGTTGCTGTTACTGCTGGCCTGCATCATCCCACTGCTGGACAAAGGTCTCTCCCCATGATTTTCAGTTGTTTCGATCTAGAGCTAATGTTGGTCACTGGTCATTGGTTTTATCCAGCTACTTGCGGATGAATGAGGAAAATGTCATGTGGAAATTTTTGAGTATATGAATGTGGATGGGTGTGAGAGTACACCCATCCACATTCATTTAGAGGTCATTCTGTCACACTGTGGGACTCTTACAAACTGTGCCGTTACTTCGCGTTTTTGTGTCACGTAACTTCAAATCACATCACATTCATGTATGTACTTGAGAGTATTTTAATAAATGCCACGGAAGCATGGAAGTCATAATAGTATTTATTTTGTTTACCATATAGCGAAAAAAAAATAAACTTACCGACATTTATTCTCGTTTTTGCAGCTAAATCCTTTACAAACATTACCAGTTTTCAAGGACCGTGAACTCGTGTTATGCGATAGGTGAGTCTAGCAATCCATTTTTATTGATTTTAGTTTTTAATAATTGATTGAGATATTATTTTCAGCACGAAGTGGATCAAATGAATTCCGTACCTTACCAACTTATCTATACTCTATATTTACTTTTACTAATATTATAAAGAGGTCAAAGTTTGTACGTAGGAACTACTGATCCTATTCCGAAAATACTTTCAGTAACAGGAAGCTACATTAACCCCGAGTGATATAATGCTCCATATTAACCGTGTTTACTGTTTTGTGTTACAATGGGACCAAACCCTAAATTGCGAAAAATAAATCAGCAGTTCGTTATTTTTTTTTTTTATTCTCTCATTATGTTTACTTTAAAACTAGTGTTATAATCACAATTTTACCATTTTATTATTATTATTTTTTTATTTATGTGTTGTCCTGTCGGGCTAATAAATGCGTTTTCTTTCTTTTTTCTTTCTTTCAGTTCCATACATTTTGTCAAATTAATAGACTTTTTTCGCGATTTAGGGTTCGGTCCCATTGTAAAAGTTGTTTATAATGAAGAGTGCAATGACCGGTCGAAGTTTATGGATATCGTCCGGAAACACACTGTATTGGGAACGAAGTCGCGAGCTAAAGCTAGTATACAGTAGAAATGCTTGTTATTTTTGTATGATTATTTCAAACGGTTACTCTGCTTTTCCTTTTGCTTACAGTCATGCGATTTGTACGTACTTGGCGGGTCGATACTGCGACTCGGGCCGTTTCTTGCCGAAAGATCCTGGAGGGCGTTCTTTAATGGACCAATATTTACATTACAACAGTTCAATAATGTATCCGCGATATCGCGCAGCTGCAGTAAGTTCAGGTTTAATCAATACTCTCCTAAACAATATTCTTTTCAATACTCTTCCTCGAAAACTGGTTCTTTTTGCACTACGATTAGGTTCAAAATGTAGTGTATTTCACACACGTGCGTTTTTCATGTTTTTCCCACACATGTGCAGAAAGGAAAATTGCCACAGATAACTATACCTATACTTAGTCCAAACTGGTAAATGCATAATTAAACGAAACATTTTTTGAATATTCAAATCGTGTTTATAAATTCAATATCATAGAAAAACACGATTCTTTAAAACCAATATTTTCTTAGACGAATTAAAATTGATTTGTGTTCTAAATTCAAAAATATATAAAAACAAACTATTTTTATATTAGGCTGTATAACAGCTTCATACCTTTGCTTCTCCTTCAACCTGGCGAAAGCAAAGCACGAAAAAAAACATTAAATCATAGTCTCGTAATGTCATGCATGACACAAATATTTTACAGTCGCTTATTTTATTTCTTCAAAAGTGTATTGAAAATCGTAGTTTGATACACGTGGACATTAAATGTCTGTGCATTGCAGCCGAGAACTGCAATAACAAATTTTGTTATTGCAGTTCTCGGCTTAAAAACACCCTCGCCTACGGCTCGTGTGTTAATACCGCCTTGAACTACAGTAACGAAATTTCTCCACTTGTATCAAAATGTACTATTTAACTACTTACTGGAAGTTGCACAAAAATAGAAAAATTAAGTAAACTATAAGGTTCTCATCCTTGAAAACTTTCTACTTGTCACGCATAAGGCGTATGGCTTGCTGAGAAACCATCAACCAAAATTAAATCTTCTTGATTTAATTTTTGATCACGTTATTTGGCAGTGTGCGATGCAATCTTTTTATTTCATCAGGCGTTTAATTTTATTTACCACAAAATACAGTTTTAATTTCTTTTTCCAGTATCCAATCCTATATGAAAACTGTAATTTTGTAATGCCAGATCAAGTAGTCAAAATTGAATCCGCCTACGGAGATCTAGAGAGCATGTTGAGTGAGCGAAGTTGGTTTGGTGGCAGCTGGGCGAATCTGGGCGACATTGCATTTGCTGCCACTGTCAGTACGCTCAACGTTATGGTTCCTGTTGATAAAGACAAGTAAGTAAAACTGAAACAATAGGATCGATATCTAATGGACTATAGTGATAAAATTGTTTAAAAATACGCTTCCCGTACTTTTTTTCTTTCAGATTCCCCAGGCTTTCGGACTGGCTGTATCGTGTATCAGAAGAACTGTTTTTTATAACTGCCAATAGAAAAGGACTTAGCGAGTTCTCGAGAAGAATAGGCGAGTTAGCACTTGTAGAAAGGTCGTAATGTTTTAAATCATGGGACATTTTTTTACGAACAATGTGTTTGTCAACATTAGATTCCGGCTCTATTCTTGATGATACAGAATTCAAGTGTCCGAGAAGTTCTGTATCGCGACGGGAAGGACAACTAGTGCAACATAGTCCCGATGATGCCAAGCCTTGAGGAAGTGTCAGAAACAAGACTGCTGAAAAAAACCTAATGGGTCTGTCTCATCGATGGCTGAACAAACACAGGTTATACAGGTAAAATATCTGCAGACAAAAAAAGGTGAAATTATTTAACTTATGTACCGTTTTAATTTTGCAATGATTACGTTTATTATGTGTTATTATGTTATAGCACAAAAGTTTGTAAACTAAGTACTTTTAAAGGAAATAAAATTATTATAAATTGTTTATAAACAAAAAAAAAATAGAAGCAGGCTTCCCATTTTCCTTCCCTTGAGCCTAAGACAATCAAACTTGTATTTTTTTTCTATGCTTATTCGAAATAAATAAGTGATAAGACTCGTGGGCTTTTGATTTTTAAATATCGCTGGACATTACACACAGCGCCATTTAGTGTCACAGTAAGCAAGGCTTGTGTCGTAGACACCAGATAGTTGAAAAACTACGTACACTTTTTTTGTTTGTAAATACATACTTATTAAACATATAAACATCCATGAATGGGAGGGGGAAAGTTGAGAATAAACCGGGATCATAACCACAGGAAAGTACGTAGGTAATTATAACACAGGGATTACATTAAACAGTTCACATGGTTGTTTCAATGTTAGTCGTCGTGCCCAGACGCCGAGTGACGACTTATAAAAAAAACTCACGAGCCTCGGCCGCACGGTTCGGCCTCACAAGCCACGCGGCCCTAGTGGGGACGCCGCTTTACAGACGCGAACGATATTCTCATCAACATCTGTACAACTTCAATACTAACGACATTATAATAAAAACTTTTTTGCAAAAAATATAACCGACTTCACACAAAAAAGTGAAAAATTTTTCTTCTTCAATTTCAGAAGTCGGTGACCTTTGTTTGATTGATTTAGTTTTTTTGTCACCGACTTCTGAAGCTAAAGTTATTTTTCACTTTTTTGTGTGAAGTCGGTTTTATTTTTTGCAAAAAAGTTTTTATTTTTCACTTTTTTGTGGTTCATATGTGCTTACCCTGTCACAGCGTAACAGCGTGATTTTTGTTATGAACTGGTGTAAACAATAGACAGACATGAGATATCAGCGATCCCAGTACATTTGCTATCATTTATTGAGGAGTTCCCGTCGCCTATCTTCCGAAGTTCTTCATCAGATATTTACCAAATTGAAAAGGGGTCACTCCACGAACGTACTCTTCCTAAAACTCCCAAATCGCTTCTGGTGTGCCTATAAAATTTAAGGAATTCCCTCTATTTCTCCAGGATCCCATTAAATGGAACTTAACACATCTAACTGTCGAAATCTTGGTGTATTGTACACTTCTGCGTACTCCCTCAGAGCATACAGGCGTGATGTTACGTCACTATGTTACATAAACAATAAACAACCAAGCGATTGCAGCAATTACTGCAGCTTTGCCGTGTATTTTTGAAGAGTTCCATTTATGTCTCCGAAGATCAGCGTCAGATCTTAACCAAATTGAAATGGGACCACAGGGAAACCTCCAGCTTTCAAATAAAAAAATAATCATCAAAATCGGTTTATCCAGTCGAAAGTTCAGAGGCAACAAACATTGTCGAAATCTGGGAGTATTGGACACATCTGCGTACCTCCTCAGAGCATACAGGCGTGATGTTACGTCATGATGTTGTATGAACAATAAACCTACAAGCGATTGCAGCAATTACTGCAGATTTGCCGTCTATTTTTGAAGAGTTCCATTGTATATCTCAGAAGATCAGCATCAGATCTTCAACAAATTAAAATGGGACCAAACGAGAAGCACCAGCTTTCAAATAAAAAAAGAATCATCAAAATCGGTTCACCCTCTCGAAAGTTCTGAGGTAACAAACAAAAAAAAAAAAAAAAAACATACAGACGAATTGATAACCTCTTTTTGGAAGTCGGTTGATAAAATATGACCTATATTAAACACTAGCTTCTGCCCTCGACTTCGTTCGCGTGAATTTCCCGCTTGCAACATTTCTTATTACTGCTCTGCTCCTATTGGTCATAGCGTGATGTTATATAGCCTATAGCCTTTCTCGATAAATAGACTATCCAACGCAAAAAGAATTTTTCAATTCGAACCGGTAGTTCCTGAGATTAGCGCGTTCAACCAAACAAACAAACAAACAAACTCTTCTGCTTTATAATATTGGTATAGAAGTATAGATAGTATAGATTATAGAAATCGATTCAGTAAACAATTCTGAACAAACTAATTGGAAGTTTTACATTTACTAAAGAAGCATACAAAATTTCAATCCACTGAAAAATAATGAGTTAAATTGTAAGCAGTATGTTCGGTAGTTTAAAATCTCGCTAGATAGATTGGAATCTAACGTGTTTTATAATTTTACGGTTTATAACATATATAGATTTTGAATGGTTCAGATAATGTTAATTTTGATAGTATTTTTATTTATGAGTTTCTGTGCGTTCAGTTTTCTTCGATTGATTTGGGATTTTGCTAAAATATACTGTATTGCACCCAGTGGCGTAGCGTGGGTGTCAGCCGCCCGGGGCGGAAACAATTTTGCCGCCCTTTTATTTAGGTATTTCAATTTGATGTATACTATACATAACATACTTAGATTAGTTCTAGAGAATTTTTGGTAAGATATAGAATAGGAAATTTTCAAAGAATTCTTGAAATATGCATTACATCTACAACAATGAACAAAGAAACAGACCAAATTATAGTTGAATGGATACACGCATGTCACACTATTACTCTACAAAATGAATTTGTCGTATTTGAAGTTATTCGTTATCGAAAAAAAAATATTCCAGAAGAAATTAATTTAAAAAAAGAAAATTCGCGAGCGGCGAAATTTTTTTTTAACTTTCTACTCCACTTGTCTAGGAACTCAAAAAAAGTCCCATGAAAATCCGCCCACTATAAACTTCGTTCAATCATATGAGTATTTTTTTGTTAAATTGCACTCGGCTACATGTGAAATGAATGGACGACTGACAATCCAATCAATAACTCGTGGATCCCTCGAATTTGTCACAGAATAAGTAAATGTAAAATTCCGTGTTCTTTTCAATCGGTCCAAATTTGTAGTTACGATAAAAATTTAAATGGGTCAAATATATTTATTATTTATTGTGAAATTTTGCCGCCCCCTAAAAAGTGCCGCCTGGGGCGGGCCGCACCCCCGCCCCCCCTACGCTACGCCACTGATTGCACCCACACACATATATCTATTTCACGACGAACGCCAGCTCCATTTAGCCCAAAAAAATATGTTTTACACCGAGTCTTGCTCAGCGCTTTCTGTTGTTTCTCCGTGGAAGCTGGTCTTACCCATTACCCGTAAACATTTTTAAGAAAGAGGTATTTTCACCAGAATGTTTACCAACAATGCAACAACGCCCGCCAATTTATAATGTACTAGCAGACCCACGCAACTTCGTCTGCGTCACATAAGAGAGAAAAACAAAAGGAACAAAAAACCCCCGTTTTAGCAACATTTTTCATTCCTGCTCCGCTTCTAATAATTGTAGCGTGATGTTATATAGCCTAAAGCCTTCCTCGATAAATGGACTATCCAACACAAAAATATTTTTTCAATTCGAGCCGGTAGTTCCTGAGATTAGCGCGTTCAACCAAACAAACAAACAAACAAACTCTTCTGCTTTATAATATTAATATATATATATATATAATATGTATAATATATATATATATATATATATATATATATATATATATATATATATATATATATATATATATATATATATATACATATATATATATAGTATAGATTTAGTGTCATTGTCATTAAAGTGCCAAAAGATCTCTGTAGCACTGTACTAATCCCAGGACAATCGCCAAGCAATTCCTTCACTTCAGTGGAATGCACAGACTGTGGAATGGAATTTCATAGAGTAGTGAATCTGGAATTTTTATTTCACTTCACTAAACTTGCTGTGCGTTCCGAGATAGACTGTAAACGCTATGAGCGTCCATAAACCCGTTCCGAGTTACCGCGAGCGCGATCATAAGCGCGATATCGATGTTCCTTGAGTCGTCATAGATGACGTCATGACACGCGCCATGTTGCTATTACAACGACCATGCCCCAAAGAAATATCACCGTGAGCGCTGTCAAATGACCTAAATGACAGATCCTAGCTGTCATAATCGTGAAATTTAAAACGGAACGCAAAATATTGCTGTGAGCGTTGTTCGAACTATATCGTATCTCGGAATGCACGGTTGTTCGTTGTTCAGTTCGGTGAGTTCTGTCACTGCAGCGTTGCCAGACCGTACCAAAAAGTACGGTTTTCCGTACTATTCATCACACAATCGTACCACAACCGTACCTCAGTGTAAACCGTACCTTTTTCGTGCCTTTTCTATACTAGTGATTTATTTTTCACTACAAAGGGTAAAAAAAATATATACAAACTCGTAAAATATTTATAAACTCGTGTTAACTTAAATTATTAATTACGATTACAGTCTATCGAGAAAGTAATAGAAAATAATGAGACTCATACTTTCTTCAACTTTCTGTCACATTTGACACTAAAATAATTGGACACAAATTACTTAAATCGAATTTTCTCAGTTCCTAACAAACAACTTGTTTTCGCTGTAGAATATGAGTAGACTAAAGCATGTATATTTTTCAAAATTCTAGCAAAACCGTAAGGGTCGGAATACTTCTACAAGAACTAGATCAGTTTTTTTCTTCGAGTTGCGATTGATTCGAACTTTGATTTATAAATTGTTTTTAGACCTAAAAATATCAAATTACATCTAAAATTTTTTACTGGTATTATAATTCAAGTAAACAAAATTATTCTTATTTCGTTTCAAGTTTCTGACAGGTATGTAAACAACAGAATTTTGCACACTTATTTAAAAACAATAAAATAAAACAACACTTTTTGTTCCTTTAAATACAGTGTGTAAACCACCTCATCACAAAGCCGTTAACCAAGCATTCTGTACATCAAACTAAGTAACTACGCAAAAATTATTGCACTTTTTAATTTGAGGTTATAAATTATGTATTGTGGTAGAACTCAATGTAACGCACTTAAAACACTGTGCTGATGGATGCATTGGGTCGTGGAGGTGTTAAAAGTCGAAATTTGACAAAAAAGAACTTTTTTAAAAGTTGTAACTTTGACCCCCCATATCTCCGTAACTAAGAGGTTCCCGGGTACCTATGGTGTAGAACAAAAAAATGATCGCAATGATGGGGAGAACAAGTGCCTTTCGGCTTTGTGAAGAGGTGTTTTACACCCTTTATGAACAATAACATCGCTTCATATCTGAACTTCCTCATCACATAAAAAAAACATTGCATCATTAACGAATTTAGTGACTTTACTTCATTTTCTAATTGATTTACAAATGAATTTTTCGATATTGGCAATCGGTAAAAATGTTCTGCTTTACCATATCCCTTTGAATGTTCGATTCCCTATAGCTTATTTTCCAACCTATGGTCGCAGAAAAAAAACGACATAGAATACTTTTACTTTAATATATATTTATTGTATTTCATATAATTATAGGTATAGTATTTTATATATCCTTGTAGTTTATCGTAGTTTTAATAAAATTATTCGTGAAGTTTCAGGAATGACACCTACCACTGCTTGTCTCTGCATCACCTAAAGGTTGACTGGTAGAGAATGCCATTGGCATTAAGTCCGCCTTTGTACTTTGTGCTTGAAGTGTTAAATAAATAAATAAATATCCCGCCCCAACCGTACCTTGAAGTTAAAAACCGTACCTTTCCAGAAAGCCGGCCGTACTTTTTTGGGAAATCATACTGGCAAGTGGCAACACTGTCTGTCAGTGCTATCACGTCATGTCATGCGTGTCTGTCATTGTATTTTTTTCGACTCAACCAATTTTATTTATTTGTTGTGGAGGAGGGATGAATGAGTGAGGAGAGCTCGACGCAATTCATTATGTAGATTATCAAACATTGCCGTCCATTGTTCACGCGGAGTTCACAGGGAAAACATAAAAAGTTCATCACGGATTCTCACGGAATGCGAAGAAAGTCGACGTGAAAGGTTTGTGCAGTGTTATGAATGGTGGTGTCGATCTGAGGCTGGTGCCGTCACCATGCCACTCGTGTCGTGTTAACACACAATAAACTGGTATTACGTTACTCTAACGTAATTCCGTGTTTACTCGGTGTGTTGTATTTAGGTGACATTATTTGGAAAGTCCGGAGGATACTTTCTACCGTCGCGCAACAGTGATGGCCGGGTTCCAGGCGAGCGACACAATGCCTAAGTTCGGGCACGTGACGGACCTGCGCGAGCAGTGGCTCGTGCGCTCCGACGGGGCGCTGGCGCACCGCCTGCAGGACCGTGAGATCTCCTCGCACCTCTGCGAGAACAGATACCGCAACCAACAGATCCGCGAGGACTTCCCCATCGCTTTGAGCGAGCAGCGCGACATCGAGCACGAAGTGCAGCTGCGCGAGCTCACGCGCCGCCGCCAGGCCGACATCGACGCAGAGATCGCGCGTGAGATGGCCGAGATCAACCTGCGCCGGCAGCGTCGTCAGCGCGGCACCGACATGCTGCAACAGCCCAGCTCCTCCCGCGCCGCGCCCCCCGCTCCCCCGCCTGTTGCTACCGTGCTCAGTGAGGATCTCAATCCTGTAGAGCTAGGTCTCTCTCCAGCTGAACTTGAAGATATGCGAAGACGATTGGAACAGGAAGAAAAAGATGCAAGACTTGCTAGAGAACTGAGTCATGAGGACAACAACCAGGATGCCCTGCTGGCTGACATGAGATGTGCAGTAGAAGCTCAGGATGGTGAACTAGCGAGATTGTTGCAAGAAAGAGAATATAAGAAACTACAAAGAGCCAAGGAAAAGGCAAGGCAAAAGGCCCTACTTAAGAAACAGCAAAGAATGGCAGCCCAACAACAAGCACCGCAGCTTGATAGTGAACCTCCCACTCCACAGGCAACACTATGCGATGCATACTGCAATCCTCGAGATATGATCCGTGAAAACCGACTCAGACTGTGCAAATCAGTTGACTCCGATTTGCATTATGTTGAACCATTTGAAAAAGAATCCATTCAATCCAAAACCAGTGCCTTGCAGTCCTTGGAGATGTCAAACCAGTATTATGCTCAACAATCTGAAGCTGGAACTTCAGGCAGCAATTTATCTCATGCTCACTCAAGATCCTTTGATGATAAAAGGGCCCCAAGTAACCACAGTTCCATGCAACACCGCCAGCCGCCTCCTCCACCAACAAGTAGCAAGAAACCTCGTTTCCCGGACCCAGTGAGCATCAGGCCGGCATCACACTACCCTACCGACCACATGGTGCCAGAAAGCATCCCGCCGCCTAACATACCCCACAGCTACAGTGAGAACAACAACTTGTACAGCTCCACATACCCTCCTGATGTAACTCCTCCACACATGGGACAAGATCGACATGACACCAGTAAGAGACTGTCTGTAATATCTGATATTACTGCTGAAGGTCTTGCTAAGAAGAAGAGCAAGCAAGCTGATATTAGCAAGAAAAGAAAAGGATGCAAAATACAGTGAAAGAGTTTGTCAGTGCATTTGTGAGAAAGAAGTGGTTGGCCTTTCAAAGATTAGTGAGTTAATTGATCTGCTGAGCTATGCAGTTCTAATAAGAGAAGTGATCTGAGTGGTAGCTGGCTTCTTTGTGTTCGAATATTATGGGATTATTGTGAATCCAGCTCATAATGTTATTTTATTTTTCTAGCGTTAATGATTGAAAACAACAAGTTTGAAGATATTTCTCCAATGATTTTTAACATTTTATATTATAAGGCAATTTTTATAAAGAATTTTAGATGTTTTTTTCTTAGAATTAATGATTATTTATTCTTTTACTCTAAACTCTGCAATATCATTCTGATTTAAGTCAAGCTAACTGCTATGCACTACTATCAGTAGTCAATGGAAAAGTAATTACCAATCTCTAAGTACTATAGTCATTACTGAAGATAATCTTAAGTAGTTCCCTCTCCTGTATGCTCATTATTATGCCTCAAGTGTTTTGATAATACTTGTACTGCCTCTCTAGATAAACTTATTCCAAGTGAAGGTTTATGCACAAAATTATCTAAGAGTACATATAATATCTGAAAGATTAACGTCTTAGAAACAAAATTTGAAGTTTTTCAGTAGTATATAAATAAGTTCTGATTGAAACTACCTAAATATCCATTAAATTTTGAAGGACATTTTCCATATTCCTGCTATGTTAAAATTCACATCAAATTGGTGCTGGCTAATGAATCACTTCAGATTCCAATAAGGTGAATCACAGTTGTATAGTTTGGATGATATTGCAGAGCTCTTGCAGAAAGTACCTGCAGAAACCAATGAGCCATTTAAGCTAAGGTCAGTGTGTGCCTTTGTCTAGAAATTTAAGTATGTTTAAAAAAAACATTCCTTTTTTTTATTTGTTGCCTAGTTGCACAAATATTGTTTATAATATATATTTCAGCAACTGCTGTTTCTCTATAATAAGATATCATAATTTTAGAAATTATATGAAAAAGAAGACTCAAAAATGTAATTTACAAATTATGTCATTTTAAATAGGTACGGTACCTTTACAAGTAGGTATATGTACACCTACATTTTGCTCAAAATGATGAATGATTGGCAAACATAATATTTATACTAAACTTTAATATGTATTTGTTAGGCCTGAATGCTTGTCACGCCTGTAGAGTATACTTCTATACTAATATTATAAAGCAGAAGAGTTTGTTTGTTTGAACGCGCTAATCTTAGGAACTACCGACTCGAATTGAAAAAATCTTTTTGTGTTGGGTAGTCCATTTATCGAGGAAAGCTTTAGGCTATTTAACGTAACACTACAATTATTAGGAGCGGAGCTGGAACGAAAAATGTTGCAAAAACAGGGATTATTTCCTTTCGTTTTTCTCTCATAAGTGACGCAGACGAAGTTGCGTGGGTCAACTAGTGTTCTTTATAGCACATTATTGCGACGCTGAAGTCAAGACCAACCGTCAGTTAGCGCGGCAAGAATTCAGACCTTATAGTGTTTGTAACAAGAATGTGTTTGTATTTAGCATTAATAGAAGTCTAAAATAAGTTTTACATAATGAAAGTAGCATTGGTGAACAGTTTTGTTTTATAATTTTGTTAATTTGGCGAAAATTACCTCAAATTCCTACTTAATCTCTGCTAAATTCTAAGACTGATTTTAAATGACCATAAATATATTACAATAATAATTTCGGTGCCCATTTGGTGCTCTAAGAAAAAGATTTTTCTCAAATTATTCGTATTATTTTAATTTCCTTCTCATAAATATTTTTGTTTTTAGGTTAAGAGATTATTCGCGTTTATGCAAAAGTGCGTTAGAAAATATAATTGCTTTCACAGTGACTTTCTCTAGCATAACGATGAGTATTCAAAGCACGTTCTGAGTGACATCACATAGAATAAAGGTCATTCACACCCTCACATAATGGTTCTTATTGGACAATAGTTAATAATATCATAAGTTTAAACATTCATATTCCGCCGGTTATAAACTTATAAGTAACTTATAAGACCAGCCTATAAGTACTTACTTAACTTATTTCTGGATTAAGTATCATGTTTTCTTGATAGTTTGATGTCATCCCATCCAAGAATGTGTTTTGGAATCTTATAGTGCTATCAAGCAGTGTGAAATATTTAGGTACAGTCACATTAAAAAAAAAATCGTATCATGTAGGGTACAGGTACGCACGGCGACCAATCGACCTATAACAACCAGTGTATGCGGACCCCTCATTGTATTGGAAAGCGATACACGATAGCGAGGCCATGATATACTGGAAATGTAGATCTTTATGTGTCGCCGTCTGTACATACAGCATTAATCAAAAGCGGTTATCTCGGAAAGATTAGTTTGAAATTTTAAAACAATAATTCTAGTATTTTAAAATCCATTGAAACTTAAACGAGAAAATCGCTTTTCAATTTGTTGCTGTTTGCTGTATTGCGTAAATGTTTAAGATATTTGTAAGATACTTATAAACGTTAAATCATCTTATCTCTGTATTACTGGTGCCTTATAAGATTTGATACTAATATCAAATATGTTATTTCATATTATACTTATTAGACTAATTCGTACCTATATCAAATGTTTTAAAATCAGTTAAACAATGGCAACTATCAACGTTTCTAAAGAATCTCATTTATTTTTCAAACAACGCTACGATATTATAGAAAAAAGCTTTCATATTCACAAAATTATAACGTTTATAAGTTAAATAATAATTTTAACATAATAGGTAGATAAATGTACTTAAGAGTAAGCTTTAATCGCAATGTATGGCCTTAATGGTGCCTTAATGGAACTGAACCAAACTCAAATATTTATAATCTTTTTTAATGTTAATATTAATGAGTAACACATAGACTAATGGACATTGTTGCAGTCAGATGAGGCATGTATTCGTTGCAACTTCTTTCAGAATAATACAGTCACTGTACAAAAATTAAAGCCTTCCACGGTCAAGTCAGCGCCATTTCCTAGACATTGAAACTATACACTTGTAGCTAACGACGCGATTTCTCTGAAAGATTATTAGCAATAGATACGAAAACTAAACTACAATTATGTTTAGAAATTCCCGACTTCAATTATTTTCACGATCAATGAATAAACGCCTTCAACTACAGATACGCAAAGCAGTATCTTGAATGTAAGCTAATACTAGATATAACTTGGTTTACTTATCTGAATAGACGAAAATGGTTGCTAATTTATATTATTACAAATTTTCTGTCTTTTTCGAAAACATTGGTCATAGAAAACTCGCAAGTTCGCAACTATTAAAAACCACGATACATTTTATATTTTTTTAATGGCATTTATTTGGATTTCAGTCAATGTATGTTTACTATTATTTTTTATCTGAATAAACTTGTCCTCTGTTTCGTAACAGGATATGTGGTGTTATTTCATAGCTAATCGCCTCGTAATGGCAGTGGGCGGATGAGATGGTTGTTGCCAACGAATTTTATGTGCCTATCTGTCGAATGCATGGATGTTTCGCCTACATTCAGCTTTTTATATGTATATTTTTTTAAACCTTTCAAGTGGTAGGTACAACCACAAACTTCCTGTGCCTCTTGACTCGCGTTTTTGTCTTGAAATCCACTTGCAACCGGAGTAAGAAATTAATTTTGTTTCCCCGAAATTTCTTATTTACTCTTATTTGCGAAATTCTCGTTTTTTACAGATTTCAGAGCAGGTTAACAACCTACCGATCTAAATAACTAGATTATTATTCTGCAGGTGTTAAAATAACACCTGCCATAATCAGATAATTCCACAATACTTATTCATAATAGAACATCCTGATAAACGAATGTTTTCAATTTCATGTCGTTTCTATTCCGAGTGTATTCGCTCTGATGCATGCCATGTCTCACATGGCTGGCACACTCCGCGCATGCCCAAAACTAGAAACATAAAGGAATATTGAAATGCAGTCCGACACAAATGCATACACCATCGCTTACTGTATCCGACTATTGGAAAATGGAACGCCCCTTAACTTCCTTAAGATTTTTTATCGAGACTAATAATAAAGCGGCGCGCGGCGCCAGCTCAATCATTATGGCTTCCGAAGTTCCGACTTGTTCATCAAGTAGTGAATATTGTTGCTCCTATCATCTCAAACGCGTCTAAAACAGTGATTTTTTTATTTTGTGTTGAAGTACAATCATCAAGCAGAACTGTTGTGTCCCGGTTTCGAGACCATGAGTTCCGTTGCTATAAACAGGGGTGCCTACCTACCTAGGGCCAGATGACCAGCATCGATCAGTAACTATCTTAGGTACTACCTATCTGCTTTTGGTTGTGGAGTTGCCGACACCAGCCCGTTAAATGCAATATAACTAGTCTAGCAGTTTTGACTAGGTACTGGTCCCCACACATTCGAAATAATCGTTCTACTATAGTTGAAAAGTCAGTGCTGCTGTTTCGTTATCCATCTTTCCCACGTTTCAAAGAGTTCCAAGTAAAATCAGACAAAGGAGAGTGGAGACAAACGGTCTATTTCATAATATTAGTAACGCCGACCTGAGTGACCTCTGAGAAAAAAGTCTTATTTGATTCGTTATGTCACATTAAGAGACCGGAGAAAGTTATTTTCTGACTTAGCTAAAACTTGCTGCCAACTATGCCTACTTATGTACGTACTTATGTACTTTTATAAATGGTGATGAGATTTTACAGGCCGAGTCATCGTATTAGGAGTTGTGTAAGCTCTACATGAACGCAGCTTAAAGGCAGCCATATTTATTTAAATGTCATTTGAAGTTGTCATCTGTCTTTTTCACTGATTTTGACAACAACTTATCTGCTCACGGCTCTCTGCAGTCTCTGCCCTTTTTATGTTTTGTGTCGTCTCAATTATTGTCCAATTTAATCTTAATTCATCATATTGAATATACAATGGACGTGTAATATCAGCTCGTATTTTGATAAATAAAAGTCTGGATATACTGTCGAAGTGTTTATTTGGTTGATCACGCCTGACACGCCATTCCATTGCCATATCACAACGTCTGCGTCAACAGGTTATGGCCCCAGTGAAAAAGAAAGGCTTGCAACGAGGGATCTACGCATAATCATCGTTGTATGTATCACCAAAAATCACTGTCGACCAGATTTATTGTCAAAGAAGAAATATGGCAACGCAACCAGCGATACACATCAATAATCAAGTGGAGAAGCTGAGTGGTATCTCGTCTTATTCGAACTGGAAGTTTTCATTGAAGATGTTACTCACTTTAGAAGGTTTGTGGGATTGCGTGATCGGCACTGATACTGACGCCGTGCGTGATAGCCGCGCCTTGGCGCGTATTTGCCTGGCACTACAACCCAACTTGTACCAAATAGTTCGATCAGCGTCAAAAGCTAAAGAAGCATGGGAGAAGCTAGCTCATACATTCGAGGACAAAGGTCTATATCGCCGTGTTCTGCTACTTAGACAGTTACATCGAGTTGACTACAGTAAGTTTAGCAGCATGACTGAATATATTGAAAATGTCACCGGATTAGTCCAGCAACTCTCTGACATTGGAAAAATTATAGATGACGGTGAGGTGGCTGAAATTCTACTTAGCGGCTTACCGCAGGAATTTGACACACTAGTCTCCGGTCTTGAAACTGCCAATTTAACTAGCTCGCTGACTTCTGAACTAGTGAGAACGAGATTGCTTCAAGAGGAACACAGAAGAAATGGAAAATGTGATAATGATGCTTCAGCTTTTCATGTAAAGAAGAACAAACTTTTCAAGTGTGATTACTGCCGAAAACCAGGACATACAGCGAAGCGATGCTTTAAGAAAAAGAGGGATGAGAAGAAGAAAGAAGAACAGCATACCTTTTATGCATCGGCTTACATCGCTCACCATAATGATGTCATCATCGACAGCGGGGCCTCGGCTCACATGATCAATGATGCTAGGTTAGTAAGAAATTTTAAAAGTTGTAATAATAACTCAATTTCTATAGCAAATGGTGGTCAATTAGAAATGTCTGGCATTGGCAATTTAGTTTTGTCTACTGACAAAAATAATATCACTTTAGAAAATGTTTTAGTTGTTCCCAATCTGTCAACGAATTTATTGTCTGTAAGTAAAATGTGTGACAATGGTTTTACAGTAGTTTTTGATAAAAATGGGTGTCATGTTTATAATGAGATAAGTTCTTTAACTGGCAACCAAATTTTAGCTGCTACAAATGTGAATGGTTTGTATAAGATACAGCAGTGCAAGCCGCATGTGTTGGGACATTCCATGCTGGTGCATCCTAGGCAGCAGCCAGAGAGTGTCAATACTGCATTGGTGTCTGCGACAGTCTGGCATAAGCGTTTAGGCCATATTGGCCAGAAAGGTATGAATAGCCTACGGGGTGGTGGTAAATGTTGTGGTGTCGTTTTTCAGGATGACGACTCGCCAAACAAGTGTGTTCCCTGCTTAACTGGAAAGATGCATACAAAGCCTTATCCGAAGCTTGTGGGAAGCCAATCTACCGTGCCACTCCAGCTTGTGCATTCCGACGTCTGTGGGCCCATTCAAGTCAGCAGTTGGGGCGGTGCCCGTTATCTTTTGACTCTGACGGATGATTGCACTAGAAAAACCTTCGGTTATTTAATGAAAACAAAATCCGAGGTGAGTTCACATATTGTTAACTTTAAAAATATGGTTGAAAAACAAACAGGTTTGCAACTTAAAATTTTAAGAACCGATAACGGTACTGAATACTGTAATAGAACGTTGACTGATTTTCTTAAAAGGGAAGGGATAATACATCAAACATCGGTGCCTTACTGTCCACAACAGAATGGAGTTGCGGAGCGCGTCAATAGGACGATTTTTGAGAAAGCTAGGGCCATGTTACATGACGCGGGTCTGTCTGAACGTTTCTGGGGAGAAGCAGTAATGACTGCTATATACCTGAAGAACAAGTCTCCTACCAGCGCGTTGTCAGATGATATCCCTGAGAGTAAGTGGACTGGACAGCCAGTCGATCTCAGTCATTTGCGCGTATTTGGCTGTGTAGCATTTTCTCATATTCCTGATGTAAAACGTCGTAAACTTGACGCTAAAGCTAAACCATATATCTTTGTTGGCTATGGTGAGACTTTTAAGGGCTACCGTCTCCTTGATCCATATAATCCTAAAAAGGTTGTGTATTCACGAAATGTAACATTTTTAGAAGATGAATTTATTGGAAGACTTCACTTTAAAACACAAAGCAAGAATAATGATTTTATCTCTCATGAATGCATTGTAAATAATAATAATTATACAAATATTGATAATGAAATTTTAAATATTGACTGTGATAATAATAATGCAAATGAAATGAATGATAAAATTATTAATAATGTCTGTGAAAATATTTGTCATAAGTCTACTACGGAATCACCTATTTCAGGATCTGAGAGTGACCTAACACCTTCAGTGTGGTCTCCCTTGTCGGACCTGGTCTACGGTACTGGTGACGAAGGTGATGAGGATGATGTCTGTAAGGACACTATGTCTTCTATGCCTGCTGCCACACTTGAAGGAAATGGTAATAATGGTGATGAGGATAACGTCTGCAGGGATGCTGTGTCTTCTCTGCCTGATGCCACACTTCGAGGAGGAGAGGTTGACCATGTGCAAAGTGTTGCTTCTGGCTCGCGTCCCGTACGTACTAATAGAGGTAAAATTCCGCTTAAATATAATGATTATGACTTATCGGCGATGCTAATTGAGCAGAGTTTGGCAAATGAGCCTAATACATACGAGCAAGCTACAAAGTCTACTGACTGTGAGCAGTGGCTTCACGCCATGAAATGTGAGTATGATTCATTAATTAAGAACAATGTTTGGACATTAGTCGATCGACCAGAAAGTGAAAACATTGTAAAGTGCAAGTGGGTCTACAAAAGGAAACACGATGCCACAGGTAAACTAGATAAGTATAAAGCTAGATTGGTTGCCCGTGGATTTAGTCAACAAGAAGGTATAGACTACAATGACACTTTTTCACCTGTTGTCAGACATTCCACATTGAGAATTTTATTTTCCATTGCAACAGAAATGAATTTGCAGATGGACCATGTTGATGTTACCACGGCTTTCCTAAATAGTGATCTGGATGAGATTATATATATGGAGCAGCCAGAAGGTTTTTGTTCAGATAAAAGTAAAGTTTGTAAGCTGAATAAAAGTATATATGGTCTCAAACAGGCTAGCCGTATGTGGAATTTAAAAATAAATAATGTTTTAATTAATAATGGATATACTCAAAGTAAGTGCGAACCGTGCGTATATATAAAGAAAAATGATAAAGATTATATAATAATTGCTCTGTATGTCGATGACTGTTATATATTTCATAATGGATGTATTAGGAATGTTTTATCATTATTGAAAGAAAACTTTGAAATACGTCATCTAGGCCAATTAAAAAATTGTTTAGGCATGAATGTCACTAGATATAATAATACAATAGTGCTAGATCAGTCTAATTATATAAAATGTTTGCTAGCTAAATTTAATATGAGTGACTGCAAGCCAGTACTTACACCGTTACCTGTAAATTGTAAGTTAGAAAAGTCTAATGGGAAGGGTCTTGATGATGAGTTATACAAATACAGACAACTGTTGGGATGTTTAATGTATTTGAGTGTGTGCTCACGCCCGGACATTTCTTATGCTTGTAGTCAACTTAGTCAATACAGTGTATGTTTCGACACGAGTCATTGGCGCGCAGCAAAGCGAGTACTTCGTTATTTAGCAGGGACGATCAACTATGGTCTTCATTTTACAAAAGGTACTAATTTTAATATCAGTGCTTATGCAGTCTCTGCCCTTTTATGTTTTGTGTCGTCTCAATTATTCTCCAATTTAATCTTAATTCATCATATCGAATATACAATGGACGTGTAATATCAGCTTGTATTTTGATAAATAAAAGTCTGGATATACTGTCGAAGTGTTTATTTGGTTGATCACGCCTGACACGCCATTCCATTGCCATATCACAACGTCTGCGTCAACACATCGCCTACTATAATAGCGAGGGTATCTACTAAGAACATGGTCATTATTCATAAGTTTTATAAACAATATAGTTTAAAACTTTAAAAGGTACCTTTGATCACAAGATTGAGATGGATTAATCTTTGAATATTATATTTCTCATCACCAACAATGTGTCGATCGGCCTTGGCGTACGCTATAACACAATACACCGTGTATGGAATAAATACATAACAAGTATATTGTACGAGCACCTGCCGGCCAGTGACCTTGGGCCGGCCTCTAAATGCTCCGCTTCGGAAATGCACAACAGCTAGGTAGTAATTCTTGTAATGACGACTCGTTAACGGGCCCTTGACCTTACGGGGATTTTCCAACCTATTTATAGCCTGCTTAAAATATTAATTATTGACGGCCGACTAGTGCAAAATCGAAAATAAATAATAGGTAGGTAGGTACTTACTACCTACCCGTTTCTATAACAGGCGTATAATTAGAGTATCATGAGGAGCAATTTGCTTACCTACTGATAGCAAAATTTGCTTGAATTATAGTTATAAAGTTATTTGAGAGAAACACATTTTGCTGGAGTAACGTTTGAAACGTTATTCTAGCAAAATCGATTTTCAAAAATTCGTTTAGCCAGGAACCAAACACATGAATGAAGCATTTGTTGCGTAGTAAATGTTAGTAAATAGCAAAATTTGTGTGTGATATGGTTCTCGAGTTATTTAAGATTTTGGGATACCCCAGATCTTGAAAACGGCTCAACGCAGAAGATTGCAAAAAATACCAACAAGAGACCTTAATTTGCTTAAATTAGTTTAAACATTAGTTTGTGATTTGGTCGTCGTAAACCAATGGAATTATATGGTTTCAAAAATCAGATAAAAACAGATTTGCAAGTAAACCAAAACAGAACCAAATAAACAGCTGTAAAAGATATCCATGGTAGGCTTATAACGTCAGGAAATTAGATTTTGTAACTTGTCAAATAGTTGTAACTTTGACCCCCCATTTCTCCGTAACTAGAAGGTTCCCAGGTATGGTGTAGAACAAAAAAATGATCGCAATGATGGGGAGAACAAGTGCCTTTTGGCTTCGTGATGAGGTGTTTTACACCCTAAAAGTAAAAAAACCGAAATTCCAAAATGATCTACGATTTGTCACTCATACATAACACAGAGCATCTATAACGCTGACTGAATGACGGATGATGGTCGCAAAAACGATTTAATGAAGACCATGGTACAATCACAAGTCACGAATCGTCTCGCGCGCAGGTTTGACGATTTCCAGCCACCCGAACAAGCCGGTTTCCGAAAAGGCTTTAGCACCGTGGACCACATACATACGCTTCGGCAGGTTATACAGAAGACCGAAGAGTATAACTTGCCTCTCTGCTTAGCGTTTGTGGACTACGAAAAAGCCTTTGATTCGATCGAAACCTGGGCTGTACTGCAGTCTCTCCAACGGTATCAAATTGACTATCGGTACATCGAGGTGTTGAAGTGTTTGTACAAAAACGCCACCATGTCAGTCCGACTTTAGGACCAAGCCTCGGAACCTATCCTTCTGCAGCGAGGTGTAAGACAGGGAGACGTCATATCTCCGAAACTGTTCACCGCTGCACTGGAGGATGTCTTCAAGGTTCTGGACTGGAGAGGGCTAGGCATCAACGTCAATGGCGAGTACATCACTCACCTTCGGTTTGCCGACGATATTGTGGTCATGGCTGAGACCATGGAGGACCTCAGTACAATGCTCGATGACCTCAGTAGAGCCTCCAAAAGAGTGGGTCTAAAAATGAACATGGACAAGACGAAGGTCATGTTGAATGCCCATGTCACACCCATTCCTATCAAGATCGGAGACTCTACACTCGAAATTGTAGACGATTATGTATACCTAGGACAAACGGTCCAGTTAGGTAGGTCTAACTTCGAGAAAGAGGTCAATCGTCGAATCCGACTCGGCTGGGCAGCGTTCGGGAAGCTGCGCGGTATCTTCTCGTCCAACTTACCGCAGTGTCTCAAGACGAAAGTCTATGACCAGTGTGTGTTGCCAGTGACTACATACGGGACCGAAACGTGGTCGCTCACAATGGGCCTTATCAAAAGGCTTAAAGTCACCCAAAGGGCAATGGAGAGGGCTATGCTCGGAGTTTCGTTGCGTGATCGAATCAGAAATGAAGACATCCGCAAGAGAACCAGGGTCACCGACGTAGCCCGAAGAATTGCTAAACTTAAGTGGTAGTGGGCAGGGCACATTGCTCGCAGAACGGATGCCGGAGGCCGAAAAGTTCTGGAGTGGCGACCGCGAACCGGAAGACGATGCGTTGGAAGACCTCCCACTAGGTAGACCGATGACCTGGTAAAGGTTGCGGGAATCCGGTAGATGCGAGTAGCAAGGGACCGGTCAATGTGGCGACACTTGGGGGAGGCCTATGTCCAGCAGTGGACGTCTTTCGGCTGAGATGATGATGATGATGGTACAATAATATACTTAAGACCATGATGAATACATAAGAATTTAAAAGTGGCCTGTACCTTATTTCCATACATTGAGTGACATTTTTGGATGTACCTAAACACTAATAACTTTTCTGTTTAACAAGACCATCTTTGACAAGCCCTTTAGTATTTGAGCTGCCTACTACCTACCTACTTAATTAAAAATTAGTGATGTATACACCTACCTTACTATAAAAATATATTACAATATAGAAAACACTGTTAGCAAAGTAGTAGTACCAACAGCTTCTGAACTGCAATCAACCAATTCAATTATGATTATTATATGTTCCCATTTCCCACACTATTCATCAGAGTTAAGCAAGCGAGCTGCCTCGTTGGCTACCATGGCCTGTAGGTGTAGCATCGGTGTCAATGCTCGTCAATCATCCTGTGATTTTGTGTAGCTGTGGTGAAGCTACTACGCTATGTAGGTGGGTAGGGTATTCCCGTATTCACTAGGCTGCCTGTCCTGAAACAGTTAAGTTTTTGCGGTAAATCAATGGACGATTTCATTGATTTACTGCGAAAGCTTCTGACTATAACAGACTGCTCTAATGCCCTAGTCCGTCACATGTACCGAACTTGGGGCTTGCAGCATCATAAATAACTTTGGCTGCTGCTGGGACATATTATGCCTCTTCTGTTAGAAGTAGCAGGTCATTTTATCCACCACGTCACCCCTAGAGCAATTAACATTTTACTCTATGCCAGCGGTCGGCAATCTTTTGGCAGGCAAAGGCCACAAGGTTACAAAATAAAATAAAGGCAAGCCGCACTTGTGACAGAAGCCCAATATGACCAATATATACGTAGGTTCAAAAATGAATAGCGCGTTCTTGAGGTTGTACTAGTCGCGGGTTCGAACCCAGGGCCGTCTTTAACTATTTTTTGCGGCGGAGAACCGTAATTTGAAATTAAATACAGAAAAACATTTTTTATGATATAATATGTGTGGAAATGGTTATTTGATGTGACCACATGCCCAAATCTGGAAGCTGTGTATTTCGGCTATAATGCGTTGAATGTTAGCTTCCAAGTGCTCATTGCATATGATTTCGTCAAAGGTTCAAAAACGATGTTAATCAGAAGTTACAGTCAACAGCAAGCAGTACAAGGACATGAAAACTGTCGTGACAATTCGTGTGACAATTGAAAGGCATTCATGTTGCAGAACTTGCAGACTTGTGGTTTCAAACTTTTAAGTCGGTCAAAGTGGGAAAAATGCAATGCATTTTTAACCGCTTCAGTGCCAAGGAAGGTTTCATAATCTCCTATAAGTATAGCAAACAAACAATAATGGCATAAAATGATCAGTAAAAAAATACGAGTAGGTAAAAAAACTTTTTAAGTTAAACGGTATTATGTTAAACATACATTGCAATGTTTAAGATAAATGTACTAAAAACCAAAAAATAATAAAATAGATACAGTCGTGGGAATTATAAACATAGACTAGACTAAAATAAAACCGTGGGGCACGTCAATTGTCTACAATCGTTGATTAAAATGTTTGTTTTGTAATGTTACACTATAATTAGGCAGTTGTTCAACCGACAACGATGGACGTGTGATAAGAAGGGCTAGAATGTGGAAACAAGCTAGCAAGCTCGATTATAAGCGAGTTTTAGGGTTTCATAGTGGTCAGCGAGTAGGTAGTACTTTTATCATATGTTTTGTCGATTAAAGACAAACTACGAGCAGTGAAACGATTCCTCGCCAGCCAGCAGTGTGAATGTCCAACGATAAACTAGTTGAAACATTTCTTTTATTTACATGGAGTGTATAACTATTGGAATTTCCATGAGCAAGAAAATAGTAAGTAATTTCCTCACCGTCTGCGGGCCAACTGCCTAACGACGAATTAAACGATTCTTCTATCGCACATTGAGTCGATAATTTGTAGACAATTGACGTGCCCCACGGTTTTATTTTAGTCTAGTCTATGCATATGTTTATAATTCCCACGACTGTATCTATTTTATTATTTTTTGGTTTTTAGTAGGTACATTTATCTTTTAAACATTGCAATGTATGTTTAACATAAATCCGTTTAACTTAAAAAGTTTTTTTACCTATTTTTATTTTCTAGTTTTTAGTTTTTATTTCGCATTCTGTTTAATTCATTTAGTGCTTCATTATTGCAAGGTTTCTTTAACTTGGGTGCAGTGGCGGCGCAAGACTTAAATTTAGTGTGGGCAAGGTACATTTAGCGAGGCCCTCGGATGGTGCAAAACGAAAGGAAAATAAAAAATCACTTCAAATTGATCAGTTTTGTTATAAAGAAACAAATCTAAGTTTTTACTAATACTTCTTTGTAACTTTAATAAAAAAAGAAAAATAACTTTTCGAAAAAATAGAAATTTTCTACTTTTGGTTTTACTGAACTCCATAGTGATCTCCAATGACTAAACTTCGAAAATTCACAACAGGCCAAGTGCGTGTCGCGCCACGCGCAGTGTAGGGTTCCGTAGTAGCCCGTTGTCACATGATAATTGATTGTTACTGTTTTTAGTTTTTTTATTTTAGATTTTGTTTTTCAATGCACTCTTCACCCGTTATAAACAAGCAACTAATTCATCTTAGCCACTTTAGACTTTTCAAGGATTTATTCTAAGAAAGGGGGGGCCTACTGTGCGGTCCATGGCCCTCTACGGGGCCCCAGTGTGGGCGCGTTCGTTGAAGCGGCGAGCCGCTCACCATTTGAACGCGCCCCAAAAAGTGGTGGCCGTAAAGATGGTCCGTGGGTACCGCACGATCTCTCGCGAGGCGGCGGGCCTGCTTGCCGGATTGCCGCCGTGGGATCTGGAGGCGATAGTCCTCGCGCGCCTGCATGAGTGGCGCGCGGAGGTACTACGCCGGGGGGAAACTCCGCTGCCGCGGCAAATTGCCGCTCAGCGGACTGACCTCCGGCGCGATCTCATGGCGACATGGAGAGAGCGACTGTCGCAACCCCGTGCAGGGCACGCCACGATAGTGGCGGTAAGTCCCCTCTTTGAGGAGTGGCTGGAGAGGCGCCACGGCGTCCTCACCTTCCGCCTGACGCAGGTCCTCACCGGACACGGATGTTTCGGGAGGTACCTGCACCGAATCGGGCGGGAGGAATCGCCCGGGTGTCTCCACTGCGAGGATCGACCGGACGACACGGTGGAGCACACGGTGGAAGTCTGCCCTGCGTGGGCGGAGCTCCGCCGTGTCCTCGTGGCGGCGATCGGCGGCGGCGACCTCTCGCGTCCGGCCCTGGTTCAATCCATGGTCCGGAGCGAGACGGAATGGGAAGCCGTCGCCTCCTTCTGCGAAGCAGTCATGCTAGCGAAGGAGGTGGCGGAACGAGAGAGGGAGAGATCCTCTCTTCCCGGCCGCCGCGGGAGACGCAACGGGCGTCGGGGGCCACGTGGTGGCTACCGGCCACCGTAGATGCGGGCCTGTGGACGGCTGGCTATGGGCTAGCTAGCCGTCCGGCCGTCTAACGACGACGACAGGCCGTGTCGACGGCGCGTTCGTGTTCCACGCGCGCCTCAAAGAGATGTCAGCAAAAAGAGAGGGGCCCGCAAGGGCCGAAGCCTGCCGGGGTTGCGGGCCTGTTCGAAAGAGATACCGCGGCCCCGGAACATGAAAGGCGAGGAAGGAACATGGATGGTTTTTAGTCAGTAAGAGTCTGAGACTCCCTCCCGCTCCGCCCAGAGTGGGGGGGTCATTTGAAGGGGGGCCTACTGGAACAATTAATATTTGTACTTTGAAGTTTAAGGTCAGGGTGGCCCGCGAAATTCAAATGTTCTTACGTTTTTTGCAATTTGCAGAGCAATGCTAAGTTGTATGTTGATGAAAATATCGTTTGCGACTTTATGACATAATTATGTAGTTACAGGATTATAATCGTCAAAATCATTAATACAATCCTCCAAGTTCACAAAGGTCAAATCAAATTTAAAAAAAAATCAAATCAAATCATTTATTTTTTGCAAACATAGTACATAGAGTTTCTGTTTTAATAAGTCCTCCACATGTTGCCGTCATTTGGGCATGCAAATAATTAATTGGTTAACAATAAAATTATAAATTGAAGTTATGTGGCATGTCAATGGAAAAATGAATGGAACATACAATAAAAAATGTCAAGAATGGTCAAAGTCATTTAAACAAAAATTAATACAAATGTCAACCTGTTCAAAGTAATTTAAAAAAAAAACTACAAACACTAAAACTTTGACAGACTTTGAAAAATTGGATTTGATTTATGATTTTGATGATGATAATTCTGTAACTACGACTCTTTTCTAAATCAGGTATCACCCTCGAATATCTAATAATTAAACACGTGTTATCCTTTTAAAAATATGTAACACTATTATTTAAGTAACATGAAGTGCGACTGCGTCTGCATGCGGTAGCTGCTTGAATGAATGAGTGAGCCCGCGAAAAAAATGGAAGTCGAGTGCAAATACTAACAGAAAAGTCGCAGATAAAAATATTTTGAATGGTCCGGAGCGAGACGGAATGGGAAGCCGTAACCTCTTTCTGCGAAGCAGTCATGCTAGCGAAGGAAGTGGTGAAACGCGAAAGGGAGAGAACCTCTCGTCCCAGCCGCCGCCGCGGGAGACGCACCGGACGTGCACCGTAGGCGCGGGCCTGTGGACGGTGAGCTATGAGCTAGCTCGACGTCCGTTCGTCTTATGATGACAGACCGTGTCTACGGCGCGCGAGTGTTTCACGCCCGCTTCAAAGCGATGTCAGCAATGGAAGGGGTCCGCAAGGGCCGATGCCTGCCGGGGCTGCGGCACTGTTCCAAAGAGAAACCGAGGCCCTGGTACACAAAGGGCTAAGAAGGAACATAGATGGGTTTTAGTCAGTAAAAATCTGACACTCCATGAGTCATTTCATGATTTCCCATCCGAAAAAAAGAAAAATATTATATAAATAGTAGTTATCTTTATCATCGTTGTCAAACATCGATGTACGGGGAAATTAGGTACGAACCACCGAACTATCCTAAATGCATGGATTTGGAATGTACTCTAACTTCATACTGAACCTTGTGGCGTGTACTTTTGGATTTCCGTACTTTTAATATTTTTTTTCGGCTGTGAGGCGCGAGGCCCTTTGCACCGCGAGGCCGTGGGCGGTGGCCCACACCGCCCACGCCTTACGCCGCCTCTGCTTGGGTGGTGTACCGCTAACGACGTATCATTTTTAGCCACCCTAACGCCACACAGTCCTCAATAAGATACAAAATCTTGACTTGGGTGGTGGATTCAGGCTGGATTAATCAGATACCTAAATTACAGATTCAATTTCTAAATTTAAATCTTATTATTATACTTACGCCATTTAGTGGCTGCGCCCATCTTAAATATTGAGGTTGTATAGTGCACTGTATTCTTCTTGTCAAGCCCTTTTATTTGATACCCATATTGGTGGGATTGATAAAAAATTGTTATCAGCCATTTGGTAGCGGCGGCCATCTTAGATTTCAATTTTGCATAGTAAATTGTATTCTACTGGTTGAGCACTTTCATTTAATACCCATATTGATGGGATTGATAAAACCTACGTTATCCGCCATTTTGTAGCGGCCGCCATCTTGGATTTCAATTTTTTATAGTATATTGTATTCTGCTTGTTGAGCCCTTTCATTTGATACCCATATTGATGGGATTGATAAAACCTACGTTATCCGCCATTTTGTAGCGGCCGCCATCTTGAATTTATTTTTTTTATAGTATATTGTATTCTGCTTGTTGAGCCCTTTTATTTGATACCCATATTGATGGGATTAATAAAACATAAATTATCCGCCATTTTGTAGCGGCGGCCATCTTGAATTTATAATGATAACGAATAAACATAATTGTATTGTCATCAAAATCCAAAGCGTATACAAAATTTCAGATTAATCGGTTGACAGGAAGAGGGTGAAATTTGAATTACTAAATTTGACCCAAGAATAAAACAAACGGGGTGAGCTAAATAAAACCGTTTAATAAAGCCAATGACACGGACATAATAACCTTTTTTCTATGTTCGAAAATTTTAGTGTCCAGCCAGGCACGTATACAGGGGGGGGGTAGTTGGGATTTATCCCCCCCCCCCAAAATTTGATTACAAATAAATGGGATCATAAGCGAAAACGAAGCTCATGAATTATATCATAGTGATTACAGCGGTTTTTACACAGTCAAGCGTGCTCAGACATATTACTTGTGAACTTTGCATTCATACGCTTTTCTTTATAAGCTTTTTTTTTTTAGGAGTATTTCTTCAATATAGGATAAAAGAAAACCTAACAAATTCGAGGTGAAAGCAACAAAATTTTCAAGCTCACTGCGCTCGCTTTTCGAATCCTACTTTTTTTTAAATTGATGGGCCTTTCTGGATAGATCGGTCAAGTTACTCCTTGAATCTAACTTAATTTATTCGAGTCGGAGTGCAAAAAAATTCGAGCTGTTTTCATGGAAATTTTATTTTCAATGTTTATCCCCCCCGAACCAAATGTCTGGATACGTTGTGTCCAGCCCAGCGGTCCTGCCTGGGTCAAGTTAACTTTCGACACCCTCTAGCTTGGACAGTTAAGTACAGGGATTTGGAGGCCCTGGGTAAATATCCAGAGTGCCCAGTGGAAAAGATGGTCCTGCCACGAACTTACTGGTGGGTGTGGGCAAAAAGCACGCTCTCACCTGGCATCGAGTCCTACAGAGTGAGTTCAGAAAATGCACGATAAATTTTATTCATAGTAAAAGACGCGCATAAAAACCTTTGGAAAATCGAGTTTTATGAAAAAACCACTACACTACACCACTACAAATAAAATTGACTGAATTCGATAATTATTGTGCTCTGTCGGTACCTACCGTTTTTTATGGGACACTTCTTTTATTAAGTAAGTACTAATTTAAAGTTAAGATTTGCGACTCTTGTCTTTTAATGGATTTTTATTTTACTACTAGTTTCTGCCCGCGACTTCGTTCGCGTGAAGTTTAAATATCGCAACGCATCGCCTGCTCAACGGAAGCTTTTTCCCGCTTGCAACATTTCTTTTGCTACTCCGCTCCTATTGGTCATAGCGTGATGTTATATAGCTTATAGCGTTCCTTGATAAATGTACTACCCAACGCAAAAATCATTGTTCAATTCGAGCCGGTAGTTCCTGAGATTAGTGCGTTCAACCAAACAAAAAAACTCTTCTGCTTTATAATATTAGATTAGATAGATTCTGTTTCCGCACAAACAAAATTAATAATGAGGGAAAACGATATCGGGCTTGTGGACGGTTAGCTATGGGCTAGCTAGCCGTCCGTCCGTCTAATGACAACAGGCCGTGTCGACGGCGCGTTCGTGTTCCACGCGCGATGTCAGCACAGTGAAGGGGCCCGTAAGGGCCGAAGCCTGCCGGGGTTGCGGGCCTGTTCGAAAGAGATACCGAGGACCCGGAACGTAAAGGGCGAGGAAGGAACATGGATGGGTTTTAGTCAGTAAAAGTCTGACACTCCCTCCCGCGCCGCCCAGAGCGGGAGAAGTCATTTGATAATTTCCAATCCTAAAAAAAAAGGGAAAACGATATCATGTTTACCATTTGTACGAACGAATAAACTGTTAGATTTACAGTTTAACCCACAAATTACATTGTAAAATATAAACCAAATTGCTTGTTCGACCGTACAGTGTCAAAAAGTAGTAATAATTAAATTTCTATGGAAAAAATGTTGAATAGTGTCACGCTAAGGCTGGATCCAAAATATACGGTCGATAGCGGTTCGTTCAGTAAACTTATTTACAAAACGTTCGCGGGCCGCGTGTTGCCGACCGCTGCTCTATGCTACTCGTATCTGTGGACCCGGTGCATTTTTAATTGGATGTGCTATTTATTACCGGTTTCTTCACGATGCTCCTTCATTGTTTTGAGAACCTGTCAGACTTCAAACTCACGACCTACAATACCAGGACGGCCGTTATCACAGAGCCAGGACTGAGTTACCCATGCATCATAATTGGGGCTGGGCAGGATTCAAATAAAATTCATGTAAAAATTTCAAATTGACTATATTCATCATCACAATAAACAAATAAATATAAAAATATGACACAAGATGATCGTTTGTCGTGTCTTTGAACGGACATGTTGCCATACAAACATTACTTATGGCGGGAAAAGTGCTCTAAGCATGGAAAAGGGTTTCATGTGGGTAGGTACAAAGACTACACTTCTACATAACACATTTCTGTGAATCGTATGAAAATACAACTGCTTAGAAAACTAAGCCACTGTGTAGAGTAATATTTATCGCATCAGTTTATGTACTAGGTATGTGCTTAGTATTTTGATGAACGATTTTAATTACAATTTCTTTGAGAACAATCGTTATCTTCATCAGATCTTAATTGGCAAGCTATCCATAATTCTTTGCCTATTAATTACCGATCATTCAACATAAAACGTTACAAGTCACACGAAACAATGAGCAGGTAAACTTCGTAACAACATACATTTTTTTGTAAATAGATGAGACTAAAATAATAATCGATTCCTATAACTTACGAACGTTCTAAACGTAACGAGAGCCGTTTTCAACTGATTTCAAAGGCAGGTACATTTATCAAGCGTTTTATGTAGTTTTAACAATTGTGTAAAGAAAGGTGCGTTCCCAGATTTCTCAGTGACGCGACAGGCATGCTTATTGTGGTACACAGGCAGGGTACTAAGTGACCGTGTCATTTGCGAGCAGGCGACCGCGACGAACACGCAAACCACAACTAGACGCCGGTGATTAACATTGCAATACAGAATATTTGCTACTTATCAACATAGCTGTATAGGTAGGATGTGTTGTAGAGAGAAATGTTGCTCACAATTATTGTGATTTTAAGTTCGATCAATGAACGGATCTGCTACGTTTTTAGGAATTATAAATATAAAGGAGCTACCTTTTAACCGCCACACACAATTCATAGAAAATTGCAAGCCAAGCTTTGTATTAAAATATCCAATACATAGATTTTGTCTTCTAAATTGAATATCACAAACCATCTAGGTACATACGACTAAGTAAAATAATAGAAGTGATATGAATTTGAGTATTTTATAACACAGAACCTTAATTTGTAGCGGTACAAAGATAAAAGAACCGATTGTAGTTATTGATTGATTGAAACAAAAATGTAGGGTACCTTGAGTAATCAAAACATGCATTACAATTTCTTTGAAAAGAAAACAGTAATTTATTTCATAATTACTAATTCATGAAGCATTAATTACAATATTCTCTATAGTTTTCTCAATAAACGTCTTTGTCACAAGCCAACAGTGTAACTTTACCAATGTAAATATAATTTACAATACCCATATTTATCTACTTTGGTCATTAACTTGGTGGCAGATGGTAAACAATTTGATACAGAACTAGCAGTGTCGTATGTTATTTCGCGAGGTTGGCGGCTTGCTTCTTTGCTTTAACTAATTCAACTAACTCCTTGTATCGTTTCATGCAGTCTTTTTTCGTACGGTTCGGTATACAGTCGGCGATCTTGTCCCAGCGCTCCGGCGTGCTCACCGGGAACGTCTTGATGGCTTGTTCCAGCAGCTCTTGTTCAGTTTTCGTCCATGCTTTGTCGTCTGGTTTGGCAACCTCTTCAGGTTTCGGCGGAGCCGTTCCATTAACAATTTTCACAGGATTATCACTCTTTGATATTCCAGTTTCATCAATGTGATTATATCCTTTCTTTTTTTCTTTTTCAAACTGGTCAAATGCTTCTTCATTGGCTGCTTTTTTTAGACTACTTTTTGAGAAATCTGCACTTTGCAAGTCTTTAGCTTTGTTTAAAACGTCTTTTGCTATAAATCGTCTGTCATCAACGAATGTGCCGTGTTGGTTTAAGAAGTTAGCGACTACTTCCCACCTCTGGTTGGTGCCTGCTGGGAACAGGTTGACAGCTTTAATGAGCAGTTGTGTCATCTCAACACTCCATTCAATTGGCTGTTTGAGTGCAGATTCTTTTTTAGCTTTGTGTTCTTCCACCCTCCTGTTATCAAATATAGCCTTTCTTTCTGCTTCTAATTTATCCTCTGTTTCTTTGACAGTTCTAACGAAAGCATCTCTACCTTTGCTCTCAAGTTCTTTTACAAAGTCTTGTATTTCTACCACCTTCAACATTTCACAGATTTTTTCAACAGCAGCCATATGAGTGACGGTTTCATCTTCATTGTTGGAGTAATAGTTGTTGGCTTTGCAGATGTCTCTGAGCGCCTTCTTCTCCTTGCGCAGGCTCTTTTTCTGCTGCTCGCGCTCGGCGCGAGCCACCTCGATGCGCGCGCGCTCCGCTTCGTCAGCCTTCTGCTTGGCTAGTTGAGCTTCTTTCACGACGCGCTCTTCTTCAGCTTTCTTTGCTTGTACTGCATCCTGGAATTGAAACAGTATGATTGAGCTTGTATTTTAAATTCTATTTGTTTATTGAGTTCACATGTCTTTCACTGAAGTGTACACCCCAATAGGTCCTCACAATGGTTTATTGTAGGAAGGGGAGGGGGAGGACTTCTTTAGCATTCAATTAATTGATGTATTATTTATCCAATGAATATTCTGGTATATTGATACCCAATATACCAGAATATTCATGTATTGACATATTATAATATCAATTCAATTCAAATCAATCATCAATATAATAAATAAAATTATTAATGAATTTCAGATAATTAATCATTTATGTTCCACTGGTTTTAACTCTTCCTTTGTTCATTTCTCATTTTGTTTAGCACAAGCTGTCTACAAGTACACTTGGTGCCTCATCAAGCTATACATTTCTAGTAACTATACATAAAATCTATTCCCCACAGATTTCCCCCACAGTGAGCGATCCACATAAACTGGTTTTGTATAGCTTGACCATCATCATGTTTTTTTTATTCCACAAATAATATTGGGTTCACTTTTACATGATAGTATTTTATTTGATGAATGGTTTCATAGTTTACATACAACACAACATTGTATAGAATAAATGGCAGAAGGAATTCACTGTATGTCTAACAAAAAATGTCAATACTGGTTAATAGGAAGAGCCTTTACCAGTCTAGATAAAATGAATTGATGAAATACTCGAATGACTAGGAATCTAGAATTCTAGATCAGTGATGGGCAAAGTACGGCCTGCAAAAGCTTTCAATCCGGCCTGCCAATGCCCACGGTAGATATATTTGACGGTTCAGAACTGTAAGGTAGATACTACTTGGTAGAATAATAGAGGCACAGGTATAGGAGTCAGCTAGACTAGCTGCGTAGTTCATGTGTAGCTGGTCGTGGCCACGGGACGCAAAAAAATGTAGTGAAGTGAGAGATGCTTACAAATAAACACCTTTTCAGTCTGCCGAAAGTAACTTACTAACAGTTGTGAACCTGCACTCAAAAATATTATCATAAGGAATTTCATTTGTTTCACCTGCCTACTATGGCAGGGCCTAATAATAGTTAAATTGTATATTTTAAAGTGTCTGATGCTGTAATGTTTATATGTATAATTATGATTAAAAGTTTCAACACAAAATACTTTTTTTCTATAATTCTGGTCCTAGCATAAAATTTCTGGCCCCCCAGAAAGTTTGCCCACCACATTTTGCTAATTGGGCCGTAAAGCTAGTTTTTCAGTACAATGGGATACAAGCCAACTGTTACATGTTCATCACTCATCAGCCAGCCTAACTATTATTTTAATGTTATTTCTAAAACTTTTGTCACTGGAAAATATGTTCAAATAAAAATTTAAGTTGAATGCCAATTTTTCATCACCTTTCAAGTTACTTGTATTATTCAATTATTGTTGCAGATATATGAACATAGGCATAGTGAAAGGTGAGGCCTGAGTTTATGTATAATTACCTGTCTAGCTCGTTTAGCAGCTAACTTCTTATCTTTGTCCTCCTGCTTAAACCGCTGGATCCTAGGGTCGCTGGCATATGCCAGATCGACCAGGCTTCGTATCCTGGCCATCTCCTCTTTCTTCAGCTTGGCCCGTGCAGCCTTGTTCTGTTTCTCGATCCACCGTCGCTCCTCCCGGTCAGCGCCCCTCTCCTTCTCCTCCTCGTCAAGATAGGAGAACTCGCGCCAAGACTCAAACTCATACCAAAAAGCATAAAACCGTTCCACCTGTTCCCGGGTACTATTCTCATCACCTAATAAAGGCACATTTCGCTTCTCAGACCATCTAGCATTGGACTCAAAATGTTTAGTAAAAGATTTATAGAAGCCATCTCTCTTGATATCATTTTGTGAAGGTACAGTGTCGTCGATGGTAGGGTCTATGGAGTCGTAGGACCTGCGCTTGACAGGCGTGCCCAAGATCTCGTAGGCCTTGGTGATGCACGTGAAGTAGTCGTCGTCGCTGCGAATCTCTTCGCCCTGCGCCTTGCGCTTGTCGGGGTGGTGCTTCAACACTTTCTGCCGGTAAGCACGTTTTATGTCGTCATCGGTGGCTTTGTTTCGCAAGTTCTTCATACCTAGAACGGCATAGTGATCTTGCATCTTCCAATCTTTGGGATCCAAGCTCCGCAGGTACTCGACGTCATCGTCGAAGATAACTTCTTCGGCCTTTTCATTAGACTTGAGCGTTTGGAACAATGCGTCGCCACCATGGCACTTCACATTGTAATATCTAAGGAAAGCCGCGCCAGCGCACTCCACTCTTCTCTTCACGAAAGGGCAGGGGATCGCCACCACCCTGCCACTTTCACCGGAATCTCCGTCCGTCATTTTAAAAACGTTTTATTTGTTAAATACGGAGCAAGCACTAACATAACCTAAAAACAAGGTAAACACCTTGTAACTTAACTGGACTCTGTAACTCAGTTTTTGTAGTCACTTTTCAACTAATACACTACAAAAGACATTTAGCTAAGTTATTACATTTATAACTATTACACCAAACGTACATTTTACAAGTTAAAACGCGCCTTGAAACCAAAGACTACAATATATATAATCTTGAAACCAAAGACGTCGTCCGACATTTGATGAATGAAAATTGACGAATGAGCGAATGAAATGAATGTAAAAATTGAATAGTGACGTGAATAAAAAGAAAAATGTCAAGGTTATGGGATATACAGCCTACAATTTTATTTTATTATATTAGAAAAACAGCGATTGAATACAACATTTCAAAATATAAAGCAAACCAAATTATTGCAGATTCAGAAGGTATATCACGCATTCACAACATGCACGCAAGGTTAACATCCTTTCACAAATTCACACAAGATGGCGTTAGTTAGCGTGTAACAGAACCGGCCCCTTATTCACAACCATTCGACTCGCTTCCGATTCGGAAAGTCGTATATCTGTCTTCTTCTGGCATTACGAAAACAACAGAGATAGACATACGACTTTCCGAATCGGAAGCGAGTCGAATGGTTGTGAATAAGGGGCCTGGTCACCATAAAAATGAGAGGTTTTCTTTTTGACAATAAAAAAAAATAGTTTCCGTGAACTCGATAGATGGCGTTTATCCGACTACGTTCCTGGGTGCCGTATCCATAGGTAGGTAGGTGGTACCTAACGCTTGAAAAAACACACGTTACACGCTCGTTGACTGACACTTGGGTGTTGCCATCAATTATAGTTTTGTGTTTACAGTCTGGTAAAAGATTGTAAAAACTAAGAAAATCAGAGCCGATAATCGGGGTACTGACATCTACGGTAACAAAATTCCATTTAAAATCTCTACGCAAGCCCAAGTTCAAATTAAAATTAATGCTACCATAAGTTTTTATGGTACTCCCATTGGCAGCACTAAGGAAGTATAAAAAGACAAGTAGGATATCTTCATATAAACGCACCGCGCTCGGCTTGTATGTGTGCGTCATACTATCTTTACGTCGCCGCACGCACACTCTAACAAAATCTCGACCCGTGTCTTACTGCCACCAGTCGAGGCTTCCACACCGCACAAAGTTCGCGCGTCACGGCTTAAAGGCATACGTAAACAAATTAAAAATGGGTGATTATCGCAGGAGAACCTATTGCTGTATGTATGGGTGTCTAAAAATAACAGGAAAGGTTAGCAAGCTGAGATACCTAGTTATTTTTATGTTGAATTAGTCTTCTATTAGACAGACGAAGTAGGCAGGTCTACTTTCCCACTAGAATGTTAGGTAGGTACTTGATCTGACAATAGATTCCCGTTGAGTTATGCCGATTTATACCTACCTAAAATACTGAGAAGTAACTAAATCCGTACTTAAAGTTAAAAAATAGGTAATTTAAAATGATTGACGAATAGGGTAGACGACAAAAGAAATCTAATTAGGTAGTCCGTCAGTTAGATTATTAACAAATATTTAACCCGTAGGTACTTTTTCTTTTGTTACACAAACCAAAACTTACGAACGTGACGTACCTAGTATAATTTGAATGAGTTCTGACGTCACGAGCCCGCACTCCCGAGTTTTGCTGCGTTTTATATTAGTATTGACCATTGATTTACAAAACCAAAAAAGTACGTGTCCATTATTTTCTAATAGGTACCTACTTACGGACGGTGTCGGCGACGAGACTCTTTCTCCACACCAGGGTGCAAGTAATGGCCATACGTAAAATGCATCGTGAGTCGTTTTAGTTTTGAATCAAAATTTTGTGTTTTGAAAACTTGTGATAATAATTTTATGTCGTAAATAAGTTTTTTTTTTATGGTATCTTATTGGAATATTCATAGTATTATGATGAATTAGCATCATCACAAGTTTATAGTCCAATAAGACCAAGAAAAATGTAATTTAAAGTTTTGTGTCACATATTTACGTACAGTCAGCAAAACAGTTAGGTTTACAGGCTAGCAATCTTCTTACTACTATTATAAGTGGAAAAGGGTTATTATCAATCTGTTTACAATTTTATCCAAATCCTTTCAGTAGTTTCTGTGTGAAAGAATAATAAAAAATCAATCTTTACAGACTTTTACATTTATAATAGTCGTAAGAAGATTGCTAGCCTGCATACCGAACTGTTTTGTTGACTGTACCTAACTTGAAAAGGTGATTTTTTGTTAATTAAGATATGACGTTGAAATTAGTGTAAAAACGTTGGACTTGGCTTAAAACCGATATCCATGCAAAAATCACGTAAATCGGTCCAGTAGTTTAGGAAATATAAGGTAAAACAAATAGTAAACATTGTGTTCATCGTAAATTTCACACTCTTTGTTGTACAATATTTTTTGAAAATAGTCTAAAAGACAGTTCATCAGAACAATGTTTTGAATGCGTTACATTGCGTTACAATCGTTTGAAAGATAGACCCATCCAAAACGTCCCACCCCCGCTCTAAATTAAAAAAAAAATATGCTGTAGATCTCAATGAAAACCAGACAACACATTTCTAGGCACTGAATTTAAATGTAGCTAAAAGTGACAACCCTGAGACAGCCAAGTACGGTAGGTAATTACACTCGAGAGCAATGAATCCGGGTCACTTAAAGAATCCTAAAAATCTCGGAAACTAAAAATGCTAGGTTAATGCAATAAATTGTATTTAATAGACAATGTAATACTCCTTAAATGAAGGTATTAAAACTTCTTAGTTATTGTAAAGTTATATCATAAAAAATCAAATTTGAAAAAGGGCCACTTTCGAAGATGGAACTACGAAATTACAGCATTTGGTTTTGCTTTTGTTTGTAATCTGTCATATATGTGGGTACATAAACCATGTTGATAGTGCTCTATATTCATTATTCAAGCTGAAATTATGTCGCTTACGCCTGAAGAATGCACCAGAATACTTACAATGCTGGAAACCGGCCGGAGTCAGCGCGATACAGCCAGGACTGTCGGTGTGTCGCTGTCAACAGTACAAAGAGTTCTCCGACGTTACGAAGAAACTGGTTCTAACCTACGCAGACCAGGAACGGGCAGAACCAGGTGTACCACAGCACGAGAAGACCGATACTTGGTGAACACCATGCTTCGAAATCGCTTTCTCACAGGAACTGAACTCACAAATCAGTTTCGACGCCTCGGAGGAAGTAACCCAAGTGCATGGACAGTAAGACGTCGGCTTGCTGAATCTAACTTAAAACCCCTTAGACCTGCAAACGGCCCTAAACTGGAGCGTGGGCATCGTATTTCAAGACTAAGATATGCCCAGAGCCACGTAAATTGGAGTATTGAAGATTGGTCAAAAGTTATGTTCTCCGACGAATCAAAATTTATGCTCTACAAGCACGATGGAAGACACAGAGTGTATCGAAGACCAGGGGAAAGATTCAAGCAAGCATGCATCGAAGAAAAAGTAGCCTACGGTGGTGGGTCTGTACTTGTGTGGGCCGGAATTTCTTCTGAAAGTCGCACAGAGCTGGTGATCATAGAAAACGGCTCTTTAACTAGCGTAAGATATGTGGAAGAAATCCTCAATGATCACGTTGGTCCATTTATGGTCAATTTAGGTGAGGATGCTATATTTATGCATGACAATGCCCGACCTCATACAGGTAGGATTGTGAATGACTACCTTCAAGAGATGAACATTACTCGTATGGAGTGGCCAGCGCGCAGCCCGGATATCAACCCGATCGAGCATGCTTGGGACGAGCTAGGCAGATGCGTAAAACAACGAAACCCTCCCCCAATCACGCTTCGTGAGCTCAAAATTGCTCTCACAGAGGAATGGGAGAATATTCCCCAAAATCGTATAAGGAACTTGGTGTACAGCATGCCAAACCGCGTAAACGCAGTAATGGAAGCACGAGGAGGCAATACGAAGTATTAAAATTCAAGAAAATCGTAATAAAGTTCAAAAATTTCATGTTTCCTATTTTTGTTTTAAGGAGAGATCAGCAGTTTTTTTCTTCATGTAATTTTGTGTTAATAAAATGTATGGTGACTCATATTTTTTTTACTTTCATTTAAGGAGTATTACATAGTCTATTAAATACAATTTATTGCATTAACCTATCATTTTTAGTTTCCGAGATTTTTAACATTCTTTAAGTGACCCGGATTCATTGCTCTCGAGTGTATAACGCGGATTGAGCTGTAGATGCACTACTGCTCCTGTTTTTATACTGTGACTAAGGTCATAGTTACTACTTTTAAAATGCCCGCTGAGGAGTCGCCGAGGAAAACAGCAAATATAATCAACCAGAAAGAAGAACAGGCAAAAAAAACCCAGACCCGACAGAAAAGTAACATACCTCAGTTTTTTTGTTATTATTTAAATAATCATATTATATAGTTTTTATATTCGAAATCAATGGCTAACACCAAAATATTGCCTCATGTTTTTGTTCTAAAAAAGTACAAAATGCCTACGTATCTACACAATTCGTAAATATATGTAACTAAATGACGTAGAAAAGTAAGTAGTTATGGGATGTATTAAAAAAAAAAATGTTCGTATAGGAAGTTATTTGTGTGTATGTATAAAAACGGTCGGTGATTAATGAACTTTTTAGTTCTCTAATCACCGATATAAGCTCGAACTGGCGTCAACGAATTAGTGGAATAATCCGATCTGAATCATCGAATATGACGATTTTAATTAATCCTAAGTTGAGAGCGAATCCAGAAGGGCATGCTCTGACCCCAGTACCAGAGGCAAAAAGGAACGGGGTGGAATTTTTTAGTCAGTAAGAGTCTGACACGCCCTCTCGCTCCACCCAAGGGCGAGAGATGTCATTAGATGATTTTAAACCACCTTAAAAAAAAATCCTAAGTTGAATGTTGTACTAGGAGTTCAAAAATTATATAATACAGCTGTATCTCCAGGTCTCCTGGATACATCCCATAACTATTTATCGTCATTTAGTTACATACATTACGAATTGTGTAGCTAAGTAGGCATTTTGTATTTTTTTAGTGTAAACCCTGAACAAAAGCATAAGGCAATATTTTGGTGTTAGCCATTGATTTCGAATATAAAAACTATATAATATGATTATATAAATAATAACAAAAAAACTGAGATATGTCACTTTTCTGTCGGATCTGGTTTTTTTTTATATGGGACGTGACCGTTCTTCTTTGTTGTTTGTATACCGGTCAGTTATGAATAAGCGTCGACTAGGGGACTGGCGATCGGTGCTCGTCTCTACCGGTCGCTGTTTTCGTTTCCCGAGGGATGCAGTTTCTCCCAATTGCAGGGTGGTATACATTTAACAGCTTTTCTGTCGAAGCGGTTGTGGTACTAGCAGATCGAGCGACCCTGTTGTGATCGAGAGCCCGTTCGCGTTCCAGTCACGTGACCGCTCTGTCCATAGAGCTCTACCGTGTTGCCAACTCTCGAGTGCCGAAAAGATACCATAGACGCCACAAGTCTATCAACTAAATCAACACCTCCCATGTTTCGGTTGTATTCTTTAAACTAAAAGAAATATGTTTGTGTAACTTATATTTTAGTTTTTCTTTATATTTCAATCTACATAATTAATATAATAATTGTGACTTCGCTTCAACTTGCCACATAGACACTCGGTCCATGTAACTCATAATAAACGCGTGTTCGCGTTGGCTATTATACCTTTTGACACTAACTTGTTCGATTGGATCTAAACACATTTCAACTCCTCTCCTTTTAATCATGCACATTTTGACGTTCATACTTTTTGCCACATAGACAGCCGGTCCGTTTAAACATTTTGACCCCTGCACATTCCAACCGTTTAACATTTTGTCATGTTGACTACCCAGTCCCTGAATGGATAATTTCAGGAAATAGGTAGTGGTTCGAGTTAAAGAAATATTTTAGTGTTGGACAGCCCGTTTATCAAGGAAGGCCAACATCACCAATAGGAGCGGAGCATCAATGAAAAAAATCCCAAAAACAAAGATTTATTCCTTTTTCTTTGCTTCCGTTGCAAGCGCTGCATAACGCGGTTAAAGTTACACTACAATCACATACGAAGGAATTGTTCCTCTTATTCCTGTAGCACACCTCCGCTGCGAAACTCAAAGGGCGAAACCGCAATAGTTTCGCTGTGAGTGAAAAACTTATACACGCAGTGAGAAATAGACCAGTTTTGTACTTACTTAATCACCCTGACCACAAAAACAACACAAGGAAATAAAAAAAATAAAATTGTTGCTATCATACACCCAGGTACTTTTCACCCAGGCCTTTTAAAAGTTGTTGACCACAGTAAGATTAGTTCCTCCTCTGATTCCGAAAGCGACGATATTATCTTTCGATTGTTATTTCTCAACTATTCTAGTTTTAGGTCTCGCTAATAGTTTCGCGTAAGTGAAGTACTGTCGCACAGCGAAACTATTGTTAGTGGCAAAAAAAAAAAAAAGAATCCTTTTAGTTTATTTCATTAAAAGTGTATTGGAACGTCGTTTGATACCGTATCAAAATGTACTATTTCTGTTGATGTTTAGGAGTCTATACATATAACAAAATCGTTGAGACCAAAAAATCTGTACATTGAAGAATTAAAAAAAAAACAATCAGGGTGACTTAAAATAAGTAACTGAACATATTAAAAACATTTTTAAGATTCGTGTTTGTTTGTTTGTTTGACCGCGCATCACGTAAAAACTGCTGGACGGATTTTGATGAAAACTTCACTAATCTATTTAGATAAACTCAGAATAACATTTAGGCTATAGAAATTATGGAATTTTTTTGAAAAAGGGAGGGGGGGAAAGTCTGTATGAAAAAAAATTTTTAGATTGTTCTAAATTCATGAAACTAAGAGTCAATACTTATTATTAAAAATAAAGAAATACCTGTTTCAGCATTTTTTTTTAAATCATCTAGAGACGTAAAAAAACTTTTTAAGTTAAACGGTTTTATGTTAAACACTAGCTGACCCGCGCAACTTCGTCTGCGTCACATAAGGGAAAGAGAGGGTTACAGAGAGTGGGTCGTAAGCACCTATAATACAATTTTCAAAGAGCACATCACACACATCCTTCCACATAATGAAAATGCGCGCCCGGTACATGATCATTATTTTGCTGCGGAGTTATTTAAAACGGTGTATCTCCTAAGATATGCATTGAAGTCAATTTACGTACCCAAGGGCAATTTTGTTCAAAATCAAATACTTGTGATTAACAACGTATTTATTTGAATAAGAATAAATTACCATGTTTACAAAGACAGCTTTACATCTTCATACTTAGACAGTCGATGACAGTCATACACCAGCTAGGTCTGCAGTTCTCATCAAGGTGCATTAAATGAGCCGCAACACGATATAGCTGCTGTAAACCGTTGCGGACCTCTTACAACTGCTTACCATTTAAAACTTCAAACTCTACGTCCCTACGCTATGACGCCGTGTCTTAAAGTGCACAACCTCTTCAAAGCTTAGAAACCTTCAAATGCGGTATTAATATTTTACGGTGACTTTCGAGACATTCCAATTTTAAAGAGTATTTGCAATTTTGCACCAAATTTTAATGTGAGTTCAACCCGTTTGGAATAATATTGGGTTTTGAAACATGTATCAAAATAACTTGTAGTTTATGTCAAAATCTCGAAGGAGTATTGATATTGTTACATCGGACCTACTAGAACATTCGAGAAAGCCAGTGATTATAGTGTGTGTACGTTAGAAGTTCGAGAGCATTCTATTATTATTAGTTTTAAAGTTAGGTAGGTACAAACTCGCGACCTATTTGTAAAAAGACATTAGAATTTCGACCGTACGCCTAGGGCATAAGGTTCATATTTGCTTGTTTTGTACAAGTAGGTTATACCTACTTGTTACCTACTTGTGGTTTGTTTTTTATTACCTAGTACCTATCTACCTGCTATTTTTTGTTAGTGTTTTTTTTATGACCCTCTCGAATGTTCGTGGTTATTCTGGTGTGTCTGTTGGCGAGTATAAATAGAGCGCTCAGGGCCGCGACCGGCAGTCTTGTTTTGGCTACAGTACGAAGCGAATCGAAGTGACTTTAAGTGCGATATCTATGCGAATAGTGATCAGTAGTGTATTTGTGATGAAGTTTAAGTTGCTTTGTGATTAATAAAGTTATTGTGTTGTTTAATCGGTAGTAATTAATTTATCTCATACCCAGCTCGTAACAAATTGGTGTCAGAAGTGAGAGATAAATTATGCCAATCCTACCAAAGGACGACACGGACGGTATCCGTACCAGAGCGACAGCAGGATATGGACCAAAGGCGGTTTGGGGATTCTCCGACACAGACACCGGGTGGTGTCCAGCCTACGTCACAGCCAGTCGCTGGCCCATCCGGAGTTTCTCCAGCAGCAGTGGCGCCAGACTTGTCAGCTTTAATGGCACTGCTACAGGATCAAGCTCGCCGTCAAGAGGAGCAGGCTCGCCAGTTACAGGAGCAATTGCAACGAGACAAAGAGGAGCAGGCTCGCCGTCAAGAGGAGCAGGCTCGCCAGTTACAGGAGCAATTGCAACGAGACAAAGAGGAGCAGGCTCGCCGTCAAGAGGAGCAGGCTCGCCGTCAAGAGGAGCAAGCTCGCCGTCAAGAGGAGCAGGCTCGCCGGTTGGAAGAGCAGTTGCAGCAAGACAAAGAGGAACAAGCCCGCCGCCAAGACGAGCAGATGATCCTCATAAAGGATCTTCATGCGACTTTCGGCAAGGACCTGAAAGTGATGAAAGATCAGGTCCACCAGCACGAAAATCGCATCTCGGAGGCCGAAGTTAAGATTGCTGGGGTGCAGAAGGCTTTGAGCGAACTGAAGACTGAAGGCAGGACTGTAACTTCGGTGATTGCTGCACCATCTTCGCGTGGTTTTAAAGTGCCTCCATTCGACGGCACATCTTCGTGGTCGGCTTACAAAATACAGTTTGAGGCCGTCAAGAAGGCGAATGGATGGACAAAACCACAAGCCATGACCGCGCTCACCTTGGGCCTCCGAGACCAGGCCCTAACTATTCTGGAGGCGCTTGGCAAGGACGTTACCTACGAGCAGCTACTGGAGGCGTTGGAGTCCAGATACGGCGACGCGCACCTGGAGCACGTATTCCGTGCCAAGTTGAAGGACCGTGTTCAACGTAGTGCCGAGAACCTACAGCAGTGGGCTCTGGAAGTTGAGAAGCTGGTTCGAAAAGCATACCGGTCTGCCCCGGCACTGATCGATGGAAATCTGGTACAGGCGTTCGTTGATGGAATACGTGACTTAGAAGTTAGAGCTGCCGTGAGACTTGGGCATCATGAAACATTGAAGGACGCCTTAGCCCATGCCTTGGAAGTAGAGGCAGTGAGGCAAGACCACCGAACACACTACGTCAGGGAGGTTGTAGCATCACCTGTACAAGGGCGTGCGCAAGGTTACAGCCCTAGCTGCTACACAGCTAGAGAAAGGGATCATCTTCGGCCAAGCTGTCCAAAGCAAGTTGTAACATCACCTGAACGCCAGCGTCCGCGACGATACAGCCCTAGGTGTTACACTTGTGGAGAAAGGGGTCACCTTCGGTCGAACTGTAAAAAGCGAAGCGCACCTAGAGAAGATCAATCTCAGCAGGGAAAAGCGGCTAAGAAGACTGGTCAGCAACAGTGGAGAAACGTCAACAACACAGACGAACTGTCAAGAAGACCATTGCCTGAAGATTGTAAGCGTAGTTCCAGACAGGAGTCTAAGGAAGTGGTGCCTGTGAGGATGCTAAGAACGGATCTTAGCGATGAATGGAAGGTAACTATACAGGAGGCTCAGCACAATGACTCGGACATCAAACCGATCTTCGAGTGGATTAAAGCTGGTGTTTCTAAACCCAAGTGGAGTGATGTGGCTGCGATGAGTTCCATCACGAAGAGTTATTGGGCGCAATGGAACAGCTTGGTGATCCAGGATGGAGTCTTGTGCCGTAAATGAGAAAACGCTAGAGGGGACAGCTGTCATCTACAAATGGTGGTTCCGAAAGCTAAGGTACCGGATGTTCTACGGCTCTACCATGATGGATGTTCTGGAGGACATATGGGAGTAAAAAGGACTCTACTAAAAATTCGAGAACGCTTTTACTGGATCCATTGTCGTGATGATGTGGAGGACTGGTGCCGCAAATGTACCAGTTGTGCGGCCGTGAAAGGACCCCAGACACGCAGCAGAGGTGCATTAAAAGTGTTCAACGTTGGAGCCCCTTGGGAACGGATAGCACTAGACGTTGCGGGACCATTTCCAGTAAGTGAGAGCGGAAACAGGTACTTCCTGGTGGTCATGGATTACTTTACAAAGTGGCCAGAAGTCTTCGCCATTCCTAACCAAGAAGCTACAACTGTCGCAGATAAATTGGTTCAGGAAGTCTTCTGTCGTTTTGGGGTACCCTTAGAAATACACAGCGATCAAGGAAGAAATTTTGAATCGCAAGTATTTCAAGAGACTTGTCGGTTAATGGGTACCCATAAAACCAGAACCACCTGTTACCACCCACAATCCGATGGAATGGTAGAACGATTCAACCAAACGTTGGAGAGATATCTGGCGAAAGTTGTGGAAAGCCGGCAAAGGGATTGGGACAAGCACATACAGCCGTTTCTTCTGTCTTACCGAAGTGCAGTCCACGAAAGTACGACCGTGACACCAGCCTTCGCGAACTTCGGAAGGGGATTACGGTTACCTGCTGATTTAATCACTGGAACTCCCCCTGATGCTCCATGTAGCGTAACAGATTACGCGAATGACTTGCGTAATAAGTTGAACGATGTTTATGAGCATATCCGACAATCCAGCCAACAGATGTCTGAGAAGATGAAGACCCGTTATGATCGGAAGGCAAACGGTAGGGGCTTCGACGAGGGTTCACTGGTGTGGTTGCATAACCCAGTCCGGAGCAAGGGGAAGTCTCCGAAGTTGCAAGCAAAATGGGATGGACCATACCGAGTCGTGACTAGGATCAACGATGTCACCTACCGAATACAGAAGGGTCCACGAGGTGCGCCTAAGATTGTGCATGTAGACCGGTTGGCGCGATACTACGGGACTAATTATGCTCGGGACGAGCATGTCTAAGGAGGGGGCAGTGTTACATCGGACCTACTAGAACATTCGAGAAAGCCAGTGATTATAGTGTGTGTACGTTAGAAGTTCGAGAGCATTCTATTATTATTAGTTTTAAAGTTAGGTAGGTACAAACTCGCGACCTATTTGTAAAAAGACATTAGAATTTCGACCGTACGCCTAGGGCATAAGGTTCATATTTGCTTGTTTTGTACAAGTAGGTTATACCTACTTGTTACCTACTTGTGTTTTGTTTTTTATTACCTAGTACCTATCTACCTGCTATTTTTTGTTAGTGTTTTTTTTATGACCCTCTCGAATGTTCGTGGTTATTCTGGTGTGTCTGTTGGCGAGTATAAATAGAGCGCTCAGGGCCGCGACCGGCAGTCTTGTTTTGGCTACAGTACGAAGCGAATCGAAGTGACTTTAAGTGCGATATCTAAGCGAATAGTGATCAGTAGTGTATTTGTGATGAAGTTTAAGTTGCTTTGTGATTAATAAAGTTATTGTGTTGTTTAATCGGTAGTAATTAATTTATCTCATACCCAGCTCGTAACAATATCAAAAAAAATATCGAAACAAATCACCGCCAAAATAACTTTCTACCCCTTTTTAACCCCGTTAGGGGATGAATTTCAATGCAATATGAAACGCGTCCATCAATTCTGTTAATATTGTTGATTGCAAAGTTTGAAGTAGATTGGACCAAGGAATCACGTTTTCCCATACAATCTTTGCCCTCCCCCCCCTTTTCACCCTCTTAGGGGTATAATTTCAAAATTCTTTCTTATCGTATGCCTACGTTATACAGAAAATACACCCTCCAAGTTTCAGGTTTCTACAATCTGCGATTTAGGCTGTGCGTTGATCCATCAGACAGTCCTTCAGAACAAAGCATTTTTTAAACGGTTTTATTTAGCTCACCCCGTTTGTTTTATTCTTGGGTCAAATTTAGTAATTCAAATTTCACCTTCTTCCTGTCAACCGATTAATCTGAAATTTTGTATACACTTTGGATTTTAGTGACAATACAATCATGTTTATTCATTATCATTATAAATTCAAGATGGCCGCCGCTACAAAATGGCGGATAATTTATGTTTTATTAATCCCATCAATATGGGTATCAAATGAAAGGGCTTAACAAGCAAAATACAATATACTATAAAAAAAAAAAATTCAAGATGGCGGCCGCTACAAAATGGCGGATAACGTAGGTTTTATCAATCCCATCAATATGAGTATCAAATGAAAGGGCTCAACAAGCAGAATACAATATACTATAAAAATTGAAATCCAAGATGGCGGCCGCTACAAAATGGCGGATAACGTGCCCCACGGTTTTATTTTAGTCTAGTCTATGCATATGTTTATAATTCCCACGACTGTATCTATTTTATTATTTTTTGGTTTTTAGTACATTTATCTTAAACATTGCAATGTATGTTTAACATAAAACCGTTTAACTTAAAAAGTTTTTTTACCTATTTTTATTTTCTAGTTTTTAGTTTTTATTTCGCATTCTGCTTGGGTGGTGTACCGCTAACGACGTATCATTTTTAGCCACCCTAACGCCACACAGTCCTCAATATGATACAAAATCTTGACTTTGGGTGGTGGATTCAGGCTGGATTAATCAGATACCTAAATTACAGATTCAATTTCTAAATTTAAATCTTATTATTATACGCCATTTAGTGGCTGCGCCCATCTTAAATATTGAGGTTGTATAGTACACTGTATTCTTCTTGTCAAGCCCTTTTATTTGATACCCATATTGGTGGGATTGATAAAAAAATGTTATCAGCCATTTGGTAGCGGCGGCCATCTTAGATTTCAATTTTGCATAGTAAATTGTATTCTACTGGTTGAGCACTTTCATTTAATACCCATATTGATGGGATTGATAAAACCTACGTTATCCGCCATTTTGTAGCGGCCGCCATCTTGGATTTCAATTTTTATAGTATATTGTATTCTGCTTGTTGAGCCCTTTCATTTGATACCCATATTGATGGGATTGATAAAACCTACGTTATCCGCCATTTTGTAGCGGCCACCATCTTGAATTTAATTTTTTTATAGTATATTGTATATTGCTTGTTGAGCCCTTTCATTTGATACCCATATTGATGGGATTAATAAAACATAAATTATCCGCCATTTTGTAGCGGCGGCCATCTTGAATTTATAATGATAATGAATAAACATAATTGTATTGTCACCAAAATCCAAAGTGTATACAAAATTTCAGATTAATCGTTTGACAGGAAGAGGGTGAAATTTGAATTACTAAATAGCATGTGTCAAAGTGAAATGTAGTTTAAATCAAACGCTCTGAATCATAGATATATAGCTCAATGCTCTGAATATTGATATCAACTTCGAAGCAAATCAACGCCATGGCAATAATAATTGTTTTTTAACCCTTTTTTAACCTCATCAATTCTGTTAAAAAGGTTTATGCAAAATTTCAAGTAGGTTGGACTAATCACGTTGTCTCTTAGAAACTTTGCCCCCCTTTTTTAGCCCCCCTTCCACCCCTCCTCCTTTTTTTTCAATCTTCGAAAATTCCTCTATACTGGATGCCTACATCATGTAAAGAACACGCCCTGCTGGTTTCAGGTCTCAACGATCAGCGGTTTAGGTTGTGCGTTGATCAATGAGTCACTAAAGCTAAATCGTCAGTCACTAAATCGCTATTATGTGCATCAATATTCACCTCAAAAATCAAATTTCAAGGAAACTGAGAAATTGTATTTATCTGTACCTATTAGATTTGAAGTATATGTTGCAACATTTAAAGGTTTACACTTAAATGGATTTTATTCTATAGGTGTGTGAAGTTAATTAATTTTAAACAGAAAACCCTCTTTTTAAAAATGCTGAAACAGGTACTTATATCGTTATTTTTAATAATAAATATTTAATCTGAGTTTCATGATTCTAGAACAATTTAATTTTTTTTATACAAACTTTACCTCCCCTTATCACCCCCTTTTTCCAAAATTTTCCATAATTTCTATAGCCTAAATGTTATTCTGAGTTTATTTAAATAGATTAGTGAAGTTTTCATCAAAATCCGTCCAGCAGTTTTTACGTGATGCGCGGACAAACAAACAATTAAACAAAAATTTTAAAATTGGTTTTAATATGTTCAGTTACTTATTTTAAAACTTAAGAAGACGGGTATTTACCGCGAATTTACCTTTAATTTAATCCCGACGTTTCGACAGGATTGCACCAGCCGTGGTCCGGTCGAAACGTCGGAATTAAATTAAAGGTAAATTCGCGATAAATACCCGTCTTCTTAAGTTTTATTATGTGTTCTGATCGTGAAAGTTTAAAAAAGACAATTACCTACTTATTTTAAGTCACCCTGGTCGGTTTGTTTTAAATCTTCAATGTACAGATTTTTTGGTCTCAACGATTTTATTATATGTATAGATTATAGGAAGGATATAGGATTACCAAACTTGACAAAACTTGTCAATTATGAAATTAATGATAGACTATTCTGAGACTATTGCAATAGTAGACTTGAGGCCCAGATCGTTGCCGTGTCGACGGCGCGTTCGTGTTCCACGCGCGCCTGAAAAAGATGTCAGTAAAGTGAAGGGGCCCGCAAGGGCCGGAGGCTGCAGGGGTTGCGGGCCTGTTCGAAAATGATACCGTGGCCCGGAACATAAGGGGCGAGGAAGGAACATGGATGGAAAAAAGGCCCAGATCGTTGCATCAAAATACTATGAAATGAGTACTCATTATATTTTTTTAGAACATAATTTATTTTTAAATTTGCCGTGTCCAACAGGACCTCCAGGGCCCTCAGGCACATTTTTAATCAGATAATAAAATACATGAGAAGACAACTGAACACTGTCACAATCCAAAACGGACACTATAGGCGTGTTTCTTACAATGTTGCAAACAGTTTGAAATCAATATCAACATCGTAACTGTAATAATCGTCTTCCGATAATTGTTTGAGACACAATTCTAAGATGCGTTCCAGTCCATATGCAAGTTGTTCCAATGTATACACATTTAATGGGGGAACATGAACGAATAGAGTGGTACCTCGGGTGCTCTGGCCTTTACAGAGAGATGTGTAGTAAATGTATTCGCATACAAACCTGTAACAAAATATATAAAAATTATCAGATGGTTCATTCAATTGCGAATAATTCAAACGAGAATCTCACAGAAGAAATTCAGACTAGAGGGGTTTAATACACTTGTATCATATCTTGATAATTTGACAACGTTAGTTGCGCTTCCAGCATATCATCATCACCATTTAAGGTGAAAGCCGTTCACTGCTAGACATAGACCTCTCCCAAGTGTTGCCACATTGTCCGGTCCCGGGCGACTCTCATCCAGCGGATCCTCGCAACCTTCACTAGGTCTTCGGCCCAGCACATGCAGCAATGGATTACGAATTTCATTCAAGTTCTTAAGAGTGAAGTGTGTTCCACACTTGGGCTGCTAACATCCCAGACTCTTGTCTACTTGTCTGTTCAAAAGGCCAGGTTGAGTCCAGTGACCTGCTACGACTTTTTATGATGTAGTTATCTTCCGTAAAGACAATACTAATAAAATCTCTTTTCAAAATAGTAATTAAACGGTTGATGGTTCGATCGGTGCATAATAACATCCAAAAAGACTGACCTTTGAGCATCATCTGATGGTTTAGCGCGTAGCTTGGGGTCTCGGAGAATACGTTTACAATTATTGAACTCCGTGCAGATTCTATCGACATCCAGGGTGGTAAAGATGACGTCAGGTCCATCACATGCGTTGCTGCAGCCGTCGGGGAACTGTCCATCATTATCACGAAATTCACAGTAACCCTTTTGACGAGCCATCTTTTCTAACACAAAGCTTGTAACTGCCTCATTTAAACCAACATGGATGGTCAACTGAAAATAATTAAAGAAGTTTGAGTTAAGATGTTAATATCGGTTATGAAAACGAAGGAATGCTAATTAGAAATATTAAAATAAATAATCTGCGTTCTTGTACTCACATGAGGTTGATAGTAGTGCCACATCTGTGGGACAATCTCATCCACTTCTTTGTATATCACACCAATTTCTTTTCGGAAGAGAGTAATGTCGTACTTATTTTCTATCTCTCTACCGTCCATAAATTTAACTCCTTCCCAACTTGGATTAATTTTACCGCCTTCAAAAGGACTAAATCCGGTCATCACAACTCTTCTGCGATCAGCCGAAAACACAAAAACCATTTTGTTTTTTTTTGTTGAAATTAGTGAATTAGAAAGATAAAAGCACTCGCTTCCTGTGACACCTCGATGCGAAGTGAATACTGTCCTAACATCCCCCTCGCTTTTATAATCGTTTCTCTGACGTCAACTGAAATAATATCCTTTAAAAGTAAAATTGTAGTGGGAAAGTAATTAAGGAAAATAGATTGGGCCTTATGATAGAAAAATATACTACAAATTCATGTATTCAGGTAATTTACACTCATTGCCATTCATCGCAATAAAATAGTACATTATACCTCTCTATAAATTTGTTGTAAATACTCGTAATTAAATAGCGCTCTCGCGATTTTGGCGGCAAAGAAACTGTTTTCTGCAATTTGCACCTTATTAAAAATATCAGTTGGAGTAGACTCCATATTAACATCTGATTCCTCGCTTGAACTCATAGTATTATTTTGCAGTTCACCTCGAATATGTTAGATTCAAGGCGTAATTTGGTAGATCTATGTATAAAAGAGTGTATAGCGAGTTTGAAAATTTTTGCACCCACCTCGAATTTGATAGCTTACATCTATTGGTATTTTTTTTTAAATAGAAGTAGGGCTAATTCTGCCTATTAATAAATAAAAGTTTATGAATGCAAAGGACAATAAGATGAGCACGCTCTAATTTATTGGGATATTTTCGGATTTCGGTTAATTTGTTCAAATATGCAGAAACCGGAATATAACTGCGAGCGAGCGAAGCGAGCTCTACAATTTTTGATATCTACAACCTAATTAGCGCACACCCTCAGACACTTAGTATTTATGTTATAATCATAATACATGCACTGAATCTTTAATTAACCAAGTTTAAGCATTAATTATTGATTAAATTAGTTATCCGAAATCCGGAAGAATGTTGTGGTAACAGTACTGCACGGACACAAACGCAAATCCACGAACGCACACATACGTAAGTTTTGCTAGCAAAAAACTACTAGCCTATATAGTAGGGAGAACGAGTTCGTCGCTCGACACAACTGTATAAAGGGTTAAAGGGTGTAAAACACCTCTTAACGAATCTGAAATCTTGCCCATGCTGCCTCACTGGATACAGCTGCACACATAGGTGTAAGTCGTATCTGTGTTTTTATTTATGTGTGTTTCTTATTTTTACTTTTTTTTTACTAACATTTTGGGTTTACCGGCGCCGACACGAAACGTCTAAATTGAAAGCGCCCTAAACACGATATAGCTGTTGTAAACTCTTGCGGATCTGTTGCAAGGCCAACTGCCTTCCATCTTCATTGAAGGCAGTTGGCCGTGCAACAACATACTTTTGGTGACAATTTTGAAACCAAAATGTTTTAATCCTCTATTTCAAATTTCTAACTCTACGTCCCTAGGCGGTCGTGTCTTGAAAGTGCATAACCTCTAAAGCTTTGAAATCTTCAAATATAATAGGGTGATTTTCGAGACAATCCAATTTGATTAGCTGTAATGGTAGATGTATGTTGATAAATAAATAAATTTTAGAGTATTATTAGAACCAAGGTTTTATGTGAGTTCAACCTTTTTTTAAATAAAATCGGATTGAGTTTTCGAACATGTGGCAAAATAAAATGTAGCTTAAATCAAAAGCTCTGAGTATTGATATCAACTTCGAAGCAAATCACCGCCATGTCTAAAATAGTTGTATACCGTTTTTTAACCCCGTCAGGGGTTAACTTCAATAATATTTTTATTATTACTATTTTTAAATTTTTATGTTCATTTGTGATTTGTATTTATCTCGTGTCTCTTTATGTGTAATTTTTAATATGGGGAAACCTGAAATAAATGGATTTTATTATAATTATTATTATTTAATAAAATACGAAACACGTCTTCCATCAATTCTGTTAAAAAGGTTTATGCAAAATTTCAAGTAGATGGGACCAAGAAATCACATTGTTTCATACAAACTTTGCCCCCCTTTTTTACCCCCTTAGGGGTACATTTTCCCGGGGTTGCGGGCCTATTCGAAAGAAATACCGCGGCCCCGGAACATAAAGGGCGAGGAAGGAACATGGATGGGTTTTAGTCAGTAAACGTCTGACACTCCCTCCCGCTCCGCCCAGAGTGGGAGAAGTCATTTGATGATATGCCATCCTAAAAAAAAAGGGGTACATTTTCAGAAAATTCTTTAAAGGTCGTAGCACACTTGACAAGCACCGCACCCAGCGCACGGCTGTTGGCCAGCGTTGTCTTGAATTTAGGCTACGGCGCGCTTACCACGCGTCGTCAGCGAGGCGTAAGCACGTAGTCTGTGCGCTGGCTGTGATAGTCCGGGAGATGGTGTTACAATTTTGAGTGTTTTTACGCCGATCGTTTGCCATCTGGTTCAATAGATCTCGAATGACTGATAAGTGAACCCAGCGTCAGCTGAGGCACCCGAGGTGGGTGTGGGATTGGGAGGTTACGAAGGGAGGTGGTTGGTGGTGGTGGTGAGGTGGTGGAAAAAAAAACAGACACACATTATACTGAGCTTAAAAATATGAGCTGCATGGTGGAAGGGCATAAACTGTATAAATATGTGTCTGCCGCTCGCATAAACTTGTAAAAGAAATACGTGAAATAAAGTTATAGTACGGCTGGATAAAATTTAACAAAAAGTGATTGTTTAAATAATCAAACGTACGAAATCGAATCAGCTGTATGGCTTTACAAGTTTCGGAAAATGAAAGATTGTCAACCAAACATACTGCTTAGAATTTAAAGCATAATTATCTCATTTTTAATCACGAGTGTCGTTTTTATGGTTTTTGGTGAGGTTGAGGTTAAAGTTAACTACGTCAAGTATTAACGTGACCAAATAATTATGTAATCTGGAAGTTCTATTGAACAAGTTTCAGTGTAATGGGCTCTCTATCTAAATATGTAACTGTACGTTGTTTTGCGGGCAACTCGGAGTCGGCACGCAGCCAGCGCGCGGACGGCGCGCTGTAAGCACGCGGTCCCCGAGTCGCTCGCGAGTCGAGTCATATGGTAGAGGAGGCAAGCGCGCTGACCACCCGCCGTAAGCTTTTTCATATCCATGGACATTATAAAATAGGCCAAGCGACACACGATTTAGTGACTACCCACAACTCTATTCAGCTTTAGCCCATAAAAAACAACAACGATTTGAATAGAGCTGAATGGTAATTGCTTGGTTGGAGCGGTGCCGCGCCGGTGCGGTGCTTGTCAAGTGAGCCACGACCTTAAAACTACCCAAACGCATCAAGTGTGTCTATAGAAGAGTTCTTTCTATTTCTCCAGGATCCCATCATCAGATCCTGACTTGATGATTATGGAACCACCTGGGAAGTGTAACCTTTCAAATAAAAGAACAATAATTCAAATCAGTCCAGCCATCTTTGAGTAATCGGGGAACATACATAAAAAATAAAAAAATATAAAAGGTTCCGACGACATGAGAACCTCCTCCTTTTTGAAGTCGGTTAAAAATGGTTTTAATTTGTTCAGTTACTTATTTCAAGTCACCTGGTTGGTTTTTTTTAATCTTCAATGTACAGAATTTTGGTCTCAAGGATTTTATAAAATGTATAGATTGAGACAAAGTTCAATCTGAAACTATTAGAAGTGTGAAACTGTATATGGAACTGCATCATCCATTAAAAGGACAATGTTTACACAAGTGGCCAAAATAGAACCGAACCTATCCGAGGTGCCTGTTCGAGAAAAACTAGTCGGCTTAGCCTACTTGATTTTAGTCAAAAATTCTGTAGAGGTGACGAGGATCCAATTTTTAGTAAGGCATACAGGAAATTGCACCGGTTCGACTGAAGTAGTCTATTCACCAGTTCCTACCTACGCGCTACGCACTGACGGGTTATTTATTATTTCAGGAAATATGTGGACTGATTTGTTCCCATCAAACCACATTACGTCAGTGCTTACGACAAATATTTAAAAATGGTCCTGTGACCGAGCAACAACAAAAATATAGTCATTACGTACGAAGTGACATCAAACACGTAATACTAGGGAAAATTAAACAATTATAGGCAATACAGATACCCATCAGTACTTATATAACTTCTGGTTGGACACAATGGGTTCCTAATTCAGAACCAAAATTGGGTTTGAAAATTAAGAAAAAATCGGCCAAGAGCGAGTCGTACAACGCTCGGTAGCGAAGAACTCAGGATGAATAATTACGCAAGTTGTATGCGTGACGCGTTGCACGCTCCAAAGCTTAGATCATGCCAAATTGAAATGCGTTCTTTTTTCTACAGGTTTCTCGACCGTTGCAGTCCCAACCCGTTCTCAAGCGATTGGTTCCAGTGGCGCGCGGCGCCCGGCGCCCGGTGAGTGTTGTGGCTTTCCACGCGCTTCCTTACCGCAGCGTCGCCTCCTTTGCGATCGATCATCAATTCTTTAAAAAAGGAACCGACGAAATCCTCTCGACCTGGACTGAGCTCTGACCGTAAGGGAAAGGTTATTCCCGCCAACCTGATATACCTAGTGAGAAATATCTTCGCGTCATTCGCGTGATACTGGTTGTGTCACCCGGACGGTACATCGTGTAGGTACAAGAATAAAGGCTTCTTTCTGGGCCCCAGAGGCATCTCTAGTCCTTGTGGCACCCGTGTGCAACCAGTACCCTGGCGCCCATAGACGATGTGGCGCCCTCTAGTCTAGTAGGAGCGGGGACAAAATGGAAAACGAACAGTTATATTTTCAAACGGAAATTCGGATGCAATTTTTTTTTTCACTTCTCATGCTCTGAAGGTAGGTACGCCATTATAGGCCTACGAAGCGGGATTAAAGTGACCGTTTATTGCCTAAGGAGTAAAAAGTAATTTAAAAAAGGAACGATATTTTACTCTGAAACATGGTCACAAAAGAGTAAATTTTATGTATTTTCTCCGTTGTTCTCCTCTTTGGAAGCAGCCACAACTTTTGGACAAAATTGATCAAATTATTCGCAACACTTTAACATCCATTCTTAATGTGGCCCTGGACGACCGAGCGTGGCTGCAAGCCACACTACCAATTCGTTTTGGTGGTCTCGGCGTCCGCAAAATTTCTAGTATAAGCTTACCGGCGTTCCTGTCTTCTGTCCACAGCACTGAAAAGCTAACCAGGAAAATTTTAAGTCTTTCCTTGGTTGACTCGGAAGTGCCGTGCTTGACCGACGCAGAGGACGCCTGGAAAGTGACTTGCCCGGACACGGATCGGCCCGAGAACCCGTTTTCCCAGAGACAGTGGGATGAGCCGCTCTGCAGGTTGGTACGGAATAAACTTATTAATACGTCTACCAATACTGCTGAGCGTGCCCGCCTGCTGGCTGTGGGTGAGTGGGAGTCGGGTCTCTGGCTTCAGGCACTACCGTCACCTAATATAGGCACTTTGTTAGGTGACACGACCTTCCGGCTCGCTACTTGTTTGCGTTTGGGCGCTCCTTGTGGGGCTCCACATCGCTGTCAATGTGGTGAAGCAGTTGACTGCCTCGGACACCATGGCCTTTCTTGCATTAAGAGTGCAGGTCGGATAGCGCGACACGCCAGCATTAATGATCTCATCCGTCATGCTCTTGCCACCGCCGGGGTGCCAGCTGTGTTAGAACCAACTGGCTTGGCGCGCGTCGATGGCAAGAGACCAGATGGTATCACCATAATGCCATGGAAGTTGGGTAGGCCTTTGGTGTGGGACGCAACTTGCGTCGACACCCTTGCGCCATCTCATCTTCCTAGCACGGTGTGCTGCGCTGGGGCGGCTGCTGCAGGTGCTGAAAACCTCAAACGGCGCAAATACAATAATTTAATTGGTAATTATGTGTTTGAGCCGTTTGGGGTCGAAACACTAGGGCCATGGGGTCCGAGTGCCCACCTAGTATTTCGGGAAATCGCCAAACGGTTGGTCGACTCTTCACGTGACCAGAGGGCGGGACTATTTTTTGGCCAAAGAATCAACATTGCCATCCAACGTGGCAATGCTGCCAGCCTTCTGGGCACTTTTCCTGTTGGCAGCGATGTGGACGAATTTTTCGATGCCCCCCTTTTTTGATATTTGTACAGTGCCGACCAAAAGTCGATAGGCAATCTCACAAAGCAATAGCTTGACGTTTAGTTTGACTTACGACCTTCTACTTTCAACAAAATAGATATTGTCAGCAACTAGTTGTAGTTCATAATTTCAATGCCAATATCTAAGACATGATGGCCTAGCGGTTGGGCCCGTCCAGAATTAAGAGTGAATCAGTAAGCCGTGAGTTCAAATCCCGCACAGTTACTTTTAGACTTTTTGTAAGTTTTTACTCTACAGAAATATTATATTCTTTAACTTGTTTGCTTTGTTCACACATTTCGTAAAGTCAGGGAGGTAGATAGAAAAATAAGTCAAGAATTTTGTTAGATTTCTGTGAGGTAGACATGAATTTTATGAATATTTTAACTTGATCGGAATGAACTTTGTCGTTTGGTTGTAGTCATAATACACAATATAATGTGGTAGTTGATGGTCAGTGACGTGTGGTTTAATAGATAGCGATATTGTTGTTGGTGTGATTCTTAAAATGCGGGCAAATATTAATATTAAGGCCAGGGCGACTATTATCGCGAATTATCCGCGCTTCATAAAAGTGGCCTTAATAGAACTGAAGTATGTATTATAATTGTGAGTATTATAATTATTTATGAATTGTAACTTAAACATTAAAAATTAAAAACGAATGGGTATTATAAATTGTTCATTTATTTGGTGACCTGTGGTTTACTTAATTCGTTGTTTTTTTTTCAAACTATCATGCAAGATAAATAATTAGTGTTTATTATTGGATTTATAAATGCAGAGTGAATGAAGTCACTTTAGTATTTATTACAGCTGCCTAACATCATTTTTTTTGTTTAGAGAAATGCAGTAAGTCTCTGGATCAAAAGGTATGAGGAAGAAGGGAGCCTTGCAAGTAGACAGCGAAGTGGAAGGTCGTCGCTTATTAGCGAAGCGCAGCGACAACATATCGTGGGCGAGTATGAAACCAATGGTTTCACACCTACGACACACTCGGAGTCACCGCAAACTGTTCGCCGTGCCGTCCACGCTGAAGGCTTGCATCACAAAAGATCAGCTAAAATGCCCTTCTTGACAGAAAGACATAAAGAAGAACGATTACGTTTCGCACGGGAATATTTAGACTTTGACTGAATTACTTCCATTTTGTTCCGGTTTGCGGTCGCCACTCCAGAACATTTCGACCCCATCGGCCATCCGTTCTGCGAGCAATGTGCCCTGCCCACTGCCACTTAAGTTTAGCAATTCTTCGGGCTACGTCGGTGACCTTGGTTCTCTTGCGGATGTCTTCATTTCTGATGCGATCACGCAAGTAAACTCCGAGCATAGCCCTCTCCATTGCCCTTTGGGTGACTTTAAGCCGCATACGTCTATTTGACTGCATTGAAAATAATGGGGGTTATACAAAATATTAATCCCTAATGTTCTAGTTTTAATTAGACGTGTTAGAAAATGTTTAGCGATATTAATAATTCCTAAATTGAGGTTTAGTTTCAATCTTCTTTTCTTCAGGAAAATGAACACTTAAACTATAACCTCAATATGAGTTACATTTATTGTGACGTCACATAAAAAACATATTCACGAAGTATAAATTATGTATTAGTTTTCAGTAAGCAAGCTCTGTTGAATACGGATAGATAGAAGTGGGTATCAACAATTATATTTGTGTGATTAGAATATCCTTGTTATGTTAATAAAAATGACTTCAAAGTGGGTATACAGATACACAAAAAAATCTTATGAACGGTTACAAGAGAACTTTTTATATCTAGGTAGGAATGTGACGTTACAAATCTTATTAAAGTTGTTAATTATATGAATAAATGAAACGAACAAAACAATTTTTGTTATCTGTCAGCACGACTTTTTTTTCCACCTTCCAACACCGAAAAAATATTACACAATCACATAAATAGTTATGATGGGTTATTAACTTATATTTAAATCTTTATAAAAATAAATAATGAGCATGAACCCATTTCAAAATAAATACCTAAGTAAATAGTTTTTGCATAAAATACAAATATTAATAAAAGTGGTTACAAAAAAAACCCATATAATGTAAACGGGATTTGAACTCAAGACACGTTGATCGTGAACCCACTGCTTAACCTAAACAGCTATCAACACCTGGTAGATATGGTCGAATTTTAGCTATCCAATGCAAATACGATCATGCGTTTGCTGCGTGTATAACAAAAGAGACGGTAATATATATCTTTTTGTTTCGTGGAGAGCGACGCGACAGCTTGCGACAGTAGGCGACTCTGTAGCTGTGGTGTGCGTAGGTACTGTATTGACACAGCTTACACATACAGCTGCACGGACGCTCGACCGTGCGTTCACAGCAATATGATCCTTCGCGTGCCTGTGAACTTATGAACGCTTACTGTACTGTGGTGAATAAGAAAAAAACAACTCGTATATAAGCGAGCGCTGCCTTCAGCGCCCCCCTTCTGTTCGAGAGCTGTCAGACCGTCAATATGTCATCGTAGCGTCCGACATTTATTTTTCCCAATTTTATTTCTGTTTAGCTAATTGCTTAATTTATTTAATTAATAACTGTAGCTGTAAGATTTTTCTTTTTAAAAAGTAACTTGCCATCTAATTTACAACATCAGAAGTGGGATTCGATTCAATTTCTGTTTTTGTTGATTGGGTTTGTGCCTAAATAAAAAATGTCGGATCGCTCTCGTAGTCGTCGCCATAGCCGTGAGCTAGGCCGGCGACATAGCAGACGTTGGGTTGGTACGCAGACTCCGGAGATTGACCTACAGCGGGAATTGAAGCAGGCTCAATCGACTGGAAAGTTGGACTCCTGTATGCGTGGTCCCTACCGCATCATGAAGACGCTGCCACAAGGGCGCTACGAGCTCCAGTTCTTGGCCGGCTCGTATGGGAAGTACACGCAGGCGGCTGCGGAGTACATGATCCCTTGGCGCGGAGAGTGGACTCCTGAAGTATGTGCTGCTTACTTCGATGGTGAGTGCTTTATGCCTCTCTTATATATGAAGCTTCATATGTGTTTGTGTTTTATTCTTGTGTGTTCCCTGAGGCGTGTGTCTCCAAGCGCATGGGTTTGTTCCCTGACTGAAGCGTGTGTCTTCAAGAGCATGGGTTTGTTCCCTGAGGCGTGTGTCTCCAAGCGCATGGGTTTGTTCCCGAGCGCGCGTGGGCGCGCTGCTGGGGCAGGACGCTCTGCTGGCGCTGGATGCGCTGCTGGTGCTGGACGCTGTGCTGGCGCTTGATGCGCTGCTGGTGCTGGACGCTCTGCTGGCGCTGGTTGCGCTGCTGGAGTTAAACGCACTGCTGGCGCTGCTTGCGCTGCTGGTGCAGGACGCACTGCTGGCGTAGGACGCGCTACGTTGCTGGCGCAGGAGTCGCTGCGTTGCTGGCGCAGAACGCGCTGCTGGCGCAGGACGCGTTGCTTGCGCAGGACTCGCTGCGGTTGCTGGCAAAGAAATAGCTGTATTGCTGGCGCAGAACTCGCTGTATTGCTGGCGCAGAACTCGCTGCGTTGCTGGCGCAGAACTCGCTGCGTTGCTGGCGCAGGGTGCGCTGCTGGCGCAGGGTGCGCTGCTGGCGCAGGGTGCGCTGCTGGCGCAGGATGCGCTGCTGGCGCAGGGTGCGCTGCTGGCGCAGGGTGCGCTGCTGGCGCAGGGTGCGCTGCTGGCGCAGGGTGCGCTGCTGGCGCAGGGCGTGGTGCTGGTGCAGGCGCGCTGCTGGCGTAGGATACACTGGTGCAGCACGTGCGCCTGTCGCTACTGGTGCAACACGTGCGCCTGTCGCTGCTGGTGCAGTACGCGCTGGTTGTGGTATACTGTTGGAAATCTAGACTTTGTGTGTTGGGACAAGCTTCACGTAGTGCCTCTATCCTGAACAAATCTAGACCTTGTGTGTTGTGACAAGCTTCACGTAGTGCCTCTATCCTAAACAAATCTAGACCTTGTGTGGTGGGATAAGCTTCACGTAGTGCCTCTATCCTGACCAAATTGAGTTACGAGTATGCTTTACAGCTAGCCTCTGACTCCGCTAAGCCTTACCCGTTAATTTATCGAGACAAGCTTCACGTCGTGCCTCTATCTCGATGGCTTAATGTGTGCCTGACCACAATCAATGATGTGCGCATGCATAATGCGTAGCGTTGTGCATGGAGCACATGGTTCTCTATCCTATATAGATGCAGACCATGGAGATGAGGAGTCTACACTTGTCACGGACGAGTCAATCTCGCCAGTCAGCCAGTTTGTCTCCCAACCACAACCCAGTACCTCCGGGACCCAGGCTGAAGCGCCGCGGCATCTCATCGAGTCCGAGCCACTGCAGCATCTCATCGAGCCTGAGCCACTACAGCTTCAGGCTGAGCCTGAGCCACTGCAGCATCACACTGAGCCTGAGCCACTGCAGCATCACACCGAGCCTGAGCGTCTGCAGCTTCACATCGAGCCTGAAGAGCCTCCAGCAGACATAGCCTCCTTGTCTATGCTGGAGACCGACCACCAGAGCTGAAGACATCATGATGGAGCCCCGGGACGGTCTCCTGTCAGGAGAGGCCGTGTGGTGAATAAGAAAAAAACAACTCGTATATAAGCGAGCGCTGCCTTCAGCGCCCCCCTTCTGTTCGAGAGCTGTCAGACCGTCAATATGTCATCGTAGCGTCCGACATTTATTTTTCCCAATTTTATTTCTGTTTAGCTAATTGCTTAATTTATTTAATTAATAACTGTAGCTGTAAGATTTTTCTTTTTAAAAAGTAACTTGCCATCTAATTTACAACAGTACATATTTTTTCTTCCTATTATAATGTTAGTGTGTATATATTGTAAATAATGATTACTCTAATAAAATCTAACCGTCCAGGTTTTATTTAAATTTCAAATTGGCTTGCAAATAGAAAGCGGTTTATTGAAAAAAAAAAAAACAATGAACTCTTCAACAACAAAAATTTATGGTTGTTTGTGTGCATCGTTGATTTTGAAAAGTATGTGCAATAATGTAGGTAAGTACTATTTATCTGTGGACTGTGGATCATCTTCATTGCATTTTTTTTTAAATTGCGAAAATGTTGAGAGTTTGTGTTGTGTTTTAAATTGTTAATCTGTGACTGACCTGATAGAAGAAAAAACTGACCGATTAGTTCAGAATTTTTGTCGAGTGTAAATTTGATCGGTTTTAAAATGACTATTTTGCTCGCACTCGAAGTGAAAAGTACAGTTTGCACCTCGAGACTAAACGCCAATTTAATGTTACCCTCGCTTTCATTGCCTCCCTCGCAAGCTCGGGAGTCTAACCACTTCGGGTATATTATAATGGCTTCGTTTATTACCTCGTTATGAAATATACTATTTAAAAATTCTTATATCCCCTTCCGGGTTATACTTATAAGAATAAAAAAAAACCCAACTTTGTAGTTCTTTCAAAAATATTTAATTTAAAAAATCTTATAGTTACATAACAAACATGACGCTCGTACACACAAATATGCATGCCCAGAGAAATAGCTGCAACTTGGACTAAGTATTATTTATTACTAGCTTCTACCCGCGACTTCGTCCGCGAGGAATTCGTATATCGCGATTCCCCCGGGATCTGTGCACTTTTCCGGGATAAAAAGTAGGTACCCTATGTCCTTCCCCAGGACTCAAGCTATCCTATTATCTCCATACCAAAATTCATCCAAATCGGTTCAGCGGTCGAGTCGTGAAAGCGTAACACACAGACAGACAGACAGAAAGACAGACAGTTACTTTCGCATTTATAAACGTCGCGGTATCTACATTAGGCAAGCAAACGGAATAAATAAATAAAATAAAAAAGTAATTCGTTGTTCAAAGGTTACGTACACGCAGAGCTCTGTCACTCCGTGTGTGAAGCATGAGATTACTACCTACCGCAGTGGGGCTGTGCGCTGTGGTTTTCAAAAACCATTTAAACATTATTTACAAAACGACGAAAACGCATCTTTAAGGTGGAAGCACACTTATCCGCGCCGAAGGAATCGACCGCGCGGAAAGAATTGTTTCTCATACGTATGACGTCATCTATTCGTCCAATTCGACGCGGATAAGTGTGCGAGGTTTTATAGGATTTCATACAATCATCATCATCATCATCATCATCAGCCTATAATGTTCCCACGGCTGGGACACGGCCTCCTCTCAATGAGAGGGAAAGGGCTATAATCTACCACGCGGGCCCAGTGCGGATTGGTAGATGTCACATGTCTTCGAATTTTTGGTTCTAGGACATGCCGGTTTCCTCACGATGTTTTCCTTCACCGTTTTTCAGAGCAGCGGTGATGACATAAATTACACAAAGTAATGCACCTGTCTGGGTTCGAACCCACGACTAACTGTTCGTTAGTCGGGGCCGCCACCACTGGGCCAGCCGCGCTGCTCTCAATTTCATACAAGGATTTCATACAAGTAATTCGAAAATTCGATTCTTTCGGCGCGGTTGATTCCTTCGCCGCGGAAGTATTATAATATCTGTAACCTAGTTACATAGAATAAGAATAATGTTGAATACGGTATAAGGACAGTATAAAGCCCGTATTACAACAAATTATATGGCCAGAAAGGACGTTTCTGATGAGATCATAATGAATAGGGATAAGGGGAGGAGATTTTTTGAAAAAGTTGCGGACACCAGCTAGTTGTAAATAAATTCTCCTTTACTCTATAGACGATATTATTATAGTTCCTCGGACTTTCTCACCTCCATTATTTATAGATTCAACTTACTCACTATGACTCACGAACTCATGAATCACACAACTATTAAACTGAAGAGAACTTAGTAAAGTGACCATATGTGTACTGTTATTAAAGCTAAATAATTCTGATATTGAAAATTGGATAACTCAGTAATTTCCTCCTATGATTTTACGTTTAATGATGCAACCACATTGCAGTTACTTTTTGTAGAACAGCGTTTCAAAGTGTTACTGAACAACATCCGAAAACATAAACACCGTAAACCGGGGCTATTTGGGTTTTGGGGGTTATTTAGGAAGGTCCAGAAATCGAACTAAAATATCGATAATTGTCGGCTGGTGTGTGGTACAAGTTTTTTACAAACTCCAGCAACACTTTGATTGGCTGTTATTCAGAAATTCCTGATGAAAAAACCCAATTTAATATTTTGGTTTCTATGGTACCAAATAGCCCCCAAAAACTCAAATAGCCCCGTTTTACTATTTATTGTTAGAATGTTTGCTTATCTTCTCTTCATTCTTTAATCAATTGCAAATGTGCGTATCCGTCATCGCCTGTTCAAACGAAAGTTACCTACTCTTTATATTTTTGTTAATTTATGTTATTGTTGGTCCGAACGCGATGAGTAGTGTTACCGTACGTAGTGTCGTTCTACATAAGTTAACTGTGTGGTGTGGAATATTTAATTTCAGTTGACGTCAGCAAAACAATTATAAAAGCGAGGGGGATACTAGGTCAGTATTCACTTCGCATCGAGTTGTCACAGGAAGCGAGTGCTTTTCTAATTCGCCAAAAAACCCAAAATGGTTTTAATATTTTCGACTGATCGCAAAAGAGTCGTGATGACAGGATTTAGTAATTTTCAAGACGATGAAAGTAATCCTAGTTGGGAAGGAGTTAAATGCATGAATGGTAAAGAGATTGAAAATAAACACGACATTACTTTCTTCCGAAAAGAAATATCTGTGAACTACGAAAAAGTTGATACACAGATGTGGCAGTATTATCAACCTCATGTGAGTATAATAAAGCAGTTCATTTAAACTTTCTCGTTTCAACGTAATACCAGGTACCATCTTTTTCATAAAACGACATTTACCAAAACCTCTTCAATTATTTTCAGTTGACTATCCATGTTGGTTTAAATAAAGCAGATCAAAGCTTTGTGTTACATAAGATGGCTAATGATGATGACGAACACTATGGACCTGAAATTGTCTCTACCACCCTGAACGTCGATCAAATCTGCACGGAGTTTAATAATTGTAAACAAATGCTCCGAAATCCCAAGCTACGCGCTGAATCATCAAATGATCCTGCAAAGTGAGTACCTATTTCAGATTTTATTACGTACCGATCGAACCATTAACCATTTAATTGCAATTTTTAAGGGAGATTTGATAAGTATTGTTTTTACGGAAGCTAAGCACATCAAAAAAAGTCGTAGCAGGTCACTGGACTTTACCTGGCCTTTTGAACAGAAAAGTAGACAAAAGTCTGGGATGTGTGGATCACACTTTAAAATACTCTTATAAACTTGAATGAAATTCGTAATCCATTGCTGCATGTACTGGACAAATGACCTGGTGAAGGTTGCGCGGAAATCAGCTGGAGAAGAGTCACACGAGTTGCTGGACGGTGCTGCTTCCTCTCTAGTCTGAATTTCTTCTGTGAGCATATCTTTTCGGCTTACCTTGCCTAGAGTCTAAGAGCACAGGAATTTATTGAATCATCTGATAATTTCTATAATTTTGTTACAGGTATCTGGCCGAATATATTTATTACATTTCTCCCGGCCGCGCCAGTAGCACCCGAAGCCCCACTCTATTCGTTCACGTGCCCTTTAATAAGTATACATCTCTACAACTTGCATATGGACTGGAACACATCTTAGAATTGTGTCTCAAACAATTATCTGAAGACGATTTGTACACCTAGTTACGAATGTTACGATGTTGATATGGATTACAAAACTATTTAAGTGTATTAAGCCTGCCTATTATGTCCGTTTTGAATTGTGACAGTGTTCAGTTGGACACGGTAACTTTTTAAAATAAATTATATTCTAAAAAGTATAATGACTACTGATTTCATACTGTCACTGTGACATGTTCCCATACAAAAAGGTGTCTTAAAGAACTGTTTTAAGATAATCAGACCGTCATCTTTTTGATGAACATGGACCTTAATGACACAAGTTCACTGTTCGTGACACGGACGCACCCCGCTCCCAGCTAGCCGCACGATATAGAACATAATATAGAAAGTTTTTATTTCAGACCGGAGTCCATACGGTAGTGTTAGGTCCATGTTCACCGAAAAGATGATTATCTAAAAACAGCTGTCACTGTGACATGTTCGGTGTTCCCATACAAAAATATGTTTTAAACAGCTGTTTTAAGATAATCAGAGCGTCATCTGTTTGGTGAACATGGACCTTAGTAGGTTACAGGCAGTTATGTAAATATACAATCTAAATTCAGCACGGAGTCGTATCCACCTCCGCAACAATTTATTTATTTATTTATTTATTTATTTATTTATTTATTACAAAATCCACAGCTCTTTACAATTCAAAATCTAAACTATTTAAACAAATCTTACAGCCAATTAAGGATTTACAATTTAATATCTATACTTAGCTAAGAATACAGCGTGTGAAAGTCAATCACCACAACAATCCTGAAAAATGGCTAAGAACTTCAATATGAAATACAAGACCAAATTATTATACACGACAACAAGACGTACGATGATACACCTGTATTCCTGTCTGAGCATTTGACCGCTATGGATTCTCGCTTATTTTTCCTTGCCCGAGATTTGAAAAAATCCGGCGCTTATAAATATTGCTGGACTGCATAATAATATGGCAAAGTACTCGTAAAGCAGGATGACCAGGCTCTGACCTTAATCATTGGAAGTGAAGCACAAGTACAGCAGCTAATGCAGAAAGTATGACTATCTGCTGTTTATTACTTGTTTGAAATATTAGGTAACATTATGACTATTATTTGATCGGTGTCTCTCTTGTTAAGTGTCTTTTTGATTATATTCCCACCGAATATTTACTGTCATTTCACACTATGTAATCTTAATGCACTAGTTACAAGATATTTTTTTGCATGTTATGTAAGTTTAAGTACTCACACAAACACTCACTCCCATAAATTCCTCACCCTATTTAATACTAACTCATACATAAATTTATCATACATGACTCAAACACAGGTCACTAAATACACACACCCGCCTCAAAAACTGCATAAGGAAATATATCATAACATATTGTTACGAGCTGGGTATGAGATAAATTAATTACTACCGAATAAACAACATAATAACTTTATTAAGCACAAAACAACTTAAACTTAATCACAAATACACTACTGATCACTATTCGCTTAGATATCGCACTTCAAGTTCACTTCGATTTGCTTCGCTGTGTAGCTAAAACAAGACTGCCGGTCGCGGCCCTGAGCGCTCTATTTATACTCGCCAACAGACACACCAGAATAACCACGAACATTCGAGAGGGTCATATAAAAAACACTAACAAAAAAATAGCAGGTAGATAGGTACTAGGTAGGTAGGTAATTATTATTACTAGCTACTTGTACAAACAAATATGAACCGTATGCCCTAGGCGTACGGTCGAAATTCTAATGTCTTTGTATAAATAGGTCGCGAGTTTGTACCTACCTAACTTTAAAACTACTAATAATAGAATGCTCTCGAACTTCTAACGTACACACACTGTAATCACTGGCTTTCTCGAATGTTCTAGTAGGTCCGATGTAACACTGCCCCCTCCTTAGACATGCTCGTCCCGAGCATCATTAGCCCCGTAGTATCGCGCCAACCGGTCTACATGCACTATCTTAGGCGCACCTCGTGGACCCTTCCGTATTCGGTAGGTGACATCGTTGATCCTAGTCACGACTCGGTATGGCCCATCCCATTTTGCTTGTAACTTCGGAGACTTCCCTTTGCTCCGCACTGGGTTATGCAACCACACCAGTGAACCCTCGTCGAAACCCCTACCGTTGGCTTTCCGGTCATAACGGGTCTTCATCTTCGCAGACATCTGTTGGCCGGACTGTCGGATATGCTCATAAACATCGTTCAACTTATTACGCAAGTCATTCGCGTAATCTGTTACGCTACATGGAGCATCAGGGGGAGTTCCAGTGATTAAATCAGCAGGTAACCGTAGTTCCCTTCCAAAGTTCGCGAAGGCTGGTGTCACAGTCGTACTTTCGTGGACTGCACTTCGGTAAGACAGAAGAAACGGCTGTATGTGCTTGTCCCAATCCCTTTGCCGGCTTTCCACAACTTTCGCTAGATATCTCTCCAACGTTTGGTTGAATCGTTCCACCATTCCATCGGATTGTGGGTGGTAAGAGGTGGTTCTGGTTTTATGGGTACCCATCAATCGACAAGTCTCTTGAAATACTTGCGATTCAAAATTTCTTCCTTGATCGCTGTGTATTTCTAAGGGTACCCCAAAACGACAGAAGACTTCCTGAACCAATTTATCTGCGACAGTTGTAGCTTCTTGGTTAGGAATAGCGAAGACTTCTGGCCACTTTGTAAAGTAATCCATGACCACCAGGAAGTACCTGTTTCCGCTCTCGCTTACTGGAAATGGTCCCGCAACGTCTAGTGCTATCCGTTCCCAAGGGGCTCCAACGTTGTACACTTTTAATGCACCTCTGCTGCGTGTCTGGGGTCCTTTCACGGCCGCACAACTGGTACATTTGCGGCACCAGTCCTCGACATCATCACGACAATGGATCCAGTAAAAGCGTTCGCGAATTTTTAGTAGAGTCCTCTTTACTCCCATATGTCCTCCAGAACATTCATCATGGTAGAGCCGTAGAACATCCGGTACCTTATCTTTAGGAACAACCATTTGTAGATGACAGCTGTCCCCTCTAGCGTTTTCCCATTTACGGCACAAGACTCCATCCTGGATCACCAAGCTGTTCCATTGCGCCCAATAACTCTTCGTGATGGAACTCATCGCTGCCACATCACTCCACCTGGGTTTAGGAGCACCAGCTTTGATCCACTCGAAGATTGGTTTGATGTCCGAGTCATTTTGCTGAGCTTTCTGTAGGGTCTCTTTCCATTCATCGCTGAGATCCGTTCTAAGCATCCTCACGGGCACTACTTCCTTAGTCTCTTGCCTGGCACAGTGCTTACAGTCTTCAGGGCAAGGTCTTCTTGACAAGGCGTCTGCGTTACCGTGAGTTCTCCCACTGCGATGTTCAGTTACGAAATCAAACTCTTGTAGTAGTTCTATCCATCTCGCCACTTGACCTTCTGGATTCTTGAACTGTAATAGCCACTTCAGTGCAGCATGGTCAGTTTGTAATTGGAATTTACGTCCCAGCAAATATTTACTGAAGTGCTGCACTGTCTTTACTACAGCGAGTAGCTCCCGTCTTGTAACGCAGTCATTTCTTTCTGGTTTAGATAAAGACTTGCTGAAGTAAGCTATTACAACCTCCCGGTCTCCTTTCCGTTGAGACAGCACGCCCCCAATTCCAGTATTACTGGCATCCGTGTCAACTATGAAGTCGTTTTCAGTGTCAGGATATCCCAAAATAGGTGTGTTGCACAGACGTTTCTTTAATTCCTGAAATGCGACGTCGCAGTCCTCGTCCCAACAGAATTGCCTCTTTTCCTCAGTGAGTTTGTGCAGAGGTTTGGCAATGTCGGCAAAATTCTTGACAAATCTTCGATAGTAGGAGCACAAACCCAGGAATGCTCTGACCTGTGTCTTGTCTTTCGGAACTGGCCAATCCTTAACGGTGACTACTTTTTCTGGGTCTGTTTGAACACCTTCTCCCGAAACTATGTGTCCTAAGAAGTTCACTTGCTGTCTGAAAAACGAGCACTTTTTCGAACTTGAGATTTGCTGTTTGGATTTTCGACAGCACTCGGTTGAGGTTTTTAAGGTGATCTTCAAATGTACGGCCCACGATGATTATGTCGTCTAGATAGACAAGACATGCGTCTCCAATCAATCCGGCGAGTACTTGCTCCATCAGCCTTTCAAACGTCGCAGGAGCGTTGCACAAACCGAATGGCATAACTTTAAACTGCCATAGCCCTTTTCCTGTTGAGAATACAGTTTTCTCCTTGTCCTTGGGGTCTATTTCTACTTGCCAGTAGCCACTCTTCAGATCAAGTGTGGTAAACCACTTCATACCAGTCAGCGTATCCAGTGTGTCATCGATCCTAGGCAGCGGGTAGCTGTCCTTTTTCGTGACGTCGTTACGTCGTCGATAGTCCACACAGAAGCGCATACTGCCGTCCTTTTTCTTTACCAGGACCACAGGAGAACACCATGGACTCGATGAAGGCTCTATAACACCGTCCTTCACCATTCCCTCAATCATGGTGTCTACCTCTTTTTCTCGTGCAACTGGCAGTCTTCTTGGTCGCTGACGGATTGGTAACTCGTTACCCGTATTAATCTGGTGCTGAACAAGTCCAGTTCTCCCTATTGCAGCATCATTCGAAGAGAAAATGTTGGCGTACTGAAGTAACATCTTCTTAGCCTTGTCCATTTCTTCTATAGTTAAATCGCAGTTTTCCAAAAGCGTTGACACGTCAAATTTTGAACTGCGAATTTCATTTCCGGTAGGGACATCTTGCAATTGACGCATCCAAGCTACTTCCTCGCAAGTGCCGATCAAGGTGCCCTTCTTAATCACTTGCTCCTGGTCACTTGGATTCAGTATGCGTACTGCTGAGACGTTGGTGGCCTTGACCAGAGTTCGTGCCATCTTCCATGGGAAGTCATTGTTCACCCTTTCTATCAGAACACTCCGACCTTTGTTTCCAGAATTCCGTGGCAAACAAATTAGCACAACCGTTTCTGATCTGCGAGGAAGAACAATCTTCTTCAAGCAGTACACTTTCCCTGACGGTGCACCTTCCATGAAGACTTCCTCTGAACCACATTTCAGTACTCCTTGATCAATGTCGATCTCACAACGATATTTCCGCATGAAGTCCAAGCCCAAGATGCAATCGTCCACTATGTCAGCCACGATGACATTCTGCTTGTAAAAACTGTCATCCAATTTTAACTCCACCTCCTTCTTGCCTCGGACGGTAATGTGCTGACCGGTAGCTGTTAGTAACTGTATACGGTCGTGTTTGTTGAAGTAGTCCCCAAGAAACCGACTTGCTAGTTTGGAATTGACGACCGTGTCAGAAGCTCCAGTATCCAACGTCAGTTTGCATGGTGTTCCATTGACTTCGCCTTTGATGGTCAGGCTGTTCCCGTCATGTGCTTGCGAGATCAAGATTCTCGGGGCTCTTTCAATACCAGCCAGCACCCGCCCCCCAGTCCTGGCATTTACTCGTTTCCCTGCTGTGGCTGGGCAGTCACTTCAGCCACCCTTCCCTGCTTATCTTCTCTCGGGATGTTGCGCTTAGGACAACTTGACCGAAGATGACCCCTTTCTCCACAAGTGTAGCACCTAGGACTATACCCTTGTGGGCGGTCGCGTACAGGTGATGCTACAACCTCCCTGACGCGGTGCGTTCGGTGGTCTTGCCTCACTGCCTCTACTTCTAAGGCATGGGCCAAGGCGTCCTTCAAGGTCTCATGATGCCCAAGTCTCACGGCAGCTCTAACTTCTTAGTCACGTATTCCATCAACGAACGCCTGTACCAGATTTCCATCAATCAGCGCAGGGGCAGACTGGTAGGCTTTCCGAACGAGCTTTTCAACTTCCAGAGCCCACTGCTGTAGGTTCTCGGCACTTCGTTGAAAACGGTCCTTCAACTTGGCGCGGAATACGTGCTCCAGGTGCGCGTCGCCGTATCTGGACTCCAACGCCTCCAGTAGCTGCTCGTAGGTAACGTCCTTGCCGAGCGCCTCCAAAATAGTCAGGGCCTGGTCTCGGAGGCCCAAGGTGAGCGCGGTCATGGCTTGTGGTTTTGTCCATCCATTAGCCTTCATGACGGCCTCAAACTGTATTTTGTAAGCCGACCACGAGGATGTGCCGTCGAACGGAGGCACTTTAAAACCACGCGAAGAAGGTGTAGCAACCACCGAAGCTACAGTTCCACCTTCAGTCTTCAGTTCGCTCAAAGCCTTCTGCACCCCAGCAATCTTAACTTCGGCCTCCGAGATGCGATTCTCGTGCTGGTGGACCTGATCTTTCATCACTTTCAGGTCCTTGCCAAAAGTTGCATGAAGATCCTTTATGAGGATCATCTGCTCGTCTTGGCGGCGGACTTGCTCCTCCTGGCGGCGGGCTTGTTCCTCTTTGTCTTGCTGCAACTGCTCTTCCAACCGGCGAGCCTGCTCCTCTTGACGGCGAGCCTGCTCCTCCTTGTCTCGCTGCAGTTGCTCCCATAACTGGCGTCCCTGTTCCTGCAGAAGCGCCATTAAAGTAGACAAGTCTGGCGCCACTGATGCTGAAGAAACTCCAGATGGGCCAGCGACTGGCTCTGACGTAGGCTGGACACCACCCGGTGTCTGTGTCGGAGAATCTCCAAACCGCCTTTGGTCCATATCTTGCTGTCGCTGGCTTCTGGTACGGATACCATCCGTGTCGTCCTTTGGTAGAATTGGCATAATTTATCTCTCACTTCTGACACCAATTTGTTACGAGCTGGGTATGAGATAAATTAATTACTACCGAATAAACAACACAATAACTTTATTAAGCACTAAACAACTTAAACTTAATCACAAATACACTACTGATCACTATTCGCTTAGATATCGCACTTCAAGTTCACTTCGATTTGCTTCGCTGTGTAGCTAAAACAAGACTGCCGGTCGCGGCCCTGAGCGCTCTATTTATACTCGCCAACAGACACACCAGAATAACCACGAACATTCGAGAGGGTCATATAAAAAACACTAACAAAAAAATAGCAGGTAGATAGGTACTAGGTAGGTAGGTAATTATTATTACTAGCTACTTGTACAAACAAATATGAACCGTATGCCCTAGGCGTACGGTCGAAATTCTAATGTCTTTGTATAAATAGGTCGCGAGTTTGTACCTACCTAACTTTAAAACTAATAATAATAGAATGCTCTCGAACTTCTAACGTACACACACTGTAATCACTGGCTTTCTCGAATGTTCTAGTAGGTCCGATGTAACAATATTTTATATAATAAACGAAATAGTAATATGCGCAACAATTATAGCAATACCACACAAACAATTACACTCAACTTCTATTTACTATGTTCGAGCTGCGACTACAATTCTACTTAAAAATATTTGGTATGAGTAACACAGTACAAACAGTTAATGAACTAGATAAAATTGAAATCTCGAGTTCAATTGAATGCCACCCTTCGAATCTTTCTAATCATATTTGTATTAAGAAAAATGATCCAATTATAATTTCACAGAACATTAGGAGCATATTTTGCAATATTGATGATTTTGTTGTTACGTTATCTTCACTAAAACTTGAAACAGATTTGATAATCTTAACGGAATGTAGATTAAATATTAATAAACCAAAACCATAGCTGGCCAATTATCAGTCTTATCCCACAGCCCGCCAATATAATCAAAATGATGGGGTAGTTGTATACGCAAAAAAATCATTAAAACCAAAAATTGTAAACTGTTGCGGACCTCTCTTACAACTGCTTACCTTTTAAAATTTCAACTCTACGTCCCTACGCTATGACGCCGTGTCTTAATGTCCACAACCACTTTAAAGCTTAGAAACCTTCAAATGTGGTATTAATATTTTACGGTGACTTTTGAGACATTCCAAATTTAAAGAGTATTTGCAATTTTGCACCAAAGTTTTATGTGAGTTCAACCTTTTTGGAATAAAATCGGATTGGGTTTTGTTTGAAACATATGTATCAAAATAACTTGTAGTTTAAATCAGAATCTCGAAGGAGTATTGATATCAAATTCGAAACAAATCACCGCCAAAATAACTTTCTACCCCTTTTTAACCCCGTCCTTTTTAATCAATTCTGTTAATATTGTTGATTGCAAAGTTTGAAGTAGATTGGACCAAGGAATCACATTTTCCCATACCTTCTTTGCTCCCCTCTTTTCACCCCCTTAGGGGTATAATTTCAAAATTCTTTCTTATCGTATGCCTACGTCATTTAAAAAATACACCCTCCAAGTTTCATGTTTCTACAACCTGCGGTTTAGGCTGTGCGTTGATCCATCAGATAGTCCTTCTGGACAATGCATTATACCGATTTTCTTGAGTTCCGCTATTTTGGGCGTATTCACTTCTAAATCAAATTTCAAGAAAATTGAGAAATTAAATTTACCTGTATTAGATTTGAAGTATTTACAGCAACTTTTAAAGGTTTCCACTTCAATGGATTTTATTCTATAGGTGTATGAAGTTAATTAATTTTAAACACAAACCTCTCTATCTTTTACGTCTATGAATAAATTTAAAAAAAATCTGAAACAAGTATTTCTTTATTTTTAATAATAAGTATTTACTCTTAGTTTCATGAATCTAGAACAATCAAAAATTTTTTTTTCGTACAAACTTTACCCCCCTTTTCACCCCCTTTTTCCAAAATTTTCCATAATTTCTATAGCCTAAATGTTATTCTGAGTTTATTTAAATAGATTAGTGAAGTTTTCATCAAAATCCGTCCAACAATTTTTTCGTGATGCGCGATCAAACAAACAAACAAAAAATTTTTAAAATGGTTTTAATATGTTCAGTTACTTATTTTAAGTCGCCCTGGTTTTTTTTTAATCTTCTATGTAAAGATAATAGTACAATAAGAAAAATTCCCAACAACAAACACATCATCAAACCGTGGGTAGCCTCGGGAATAGTCCGCGTAATAAATTACAAAAAAACTCACGGGCTGACCCACAGAACGAAATTCTGAAAATCACAAATATAGCCGATATAGAAACCACTGCAACAACCTTATTAAAAAAATTAAAACAAAGTACGAAAGAGATTTGCTGGCTAACTCAGTTGCCAACACAAAATTATTATGGAAAAATATAAAATCAATTACTTATACCAATAAAACAAAAAAACAAAGTACAGAATTACTAAATATCATAGCTTTTTCGTGAATATCGGAAAAGAATTAGCTCAACAAATAAAACCTAGAAATATAAAACAGATCAGATGTCTAACAAAATAATTTACATACACAAATAAATTCATTCGTGCTATTAAATACTGACACAGAGGAATTAGAGAGAATCATAAGGAACTTGAAGCCGGATAGTGCCCCTGGTTGGGATGGTATTTCTACAAAATTTCAAAAATACTGTAATAAAGAACTCGCCCTGTTACTGCCCATCTAGCTAACCTCTGTTTCAAAACGGAGTATTCCCAGGCCCCCTGAAACAATCTATTATTACTCCAGTCCACAAGGGAGGGAACGGAAGAACGATGTCAATAATTATAGACCTATCTCGGTGCTGCCAGCTCTGTCCAAAGTGATAGAAAAACTAACCAACACTAGATTAGTAAATTATTTAAATAAATTTAAACTTATATCTTCATAACAATTTGCCTTTAGGCAGGGAGTTTCCACCGAGGATGCAGTTGGTGCCCTCACCTCGCTAGTAACCGATCATTTAGACAGAGGGAAGAAATGCTTGACGGTATTTCTAGACCTAAAAAAAGCGTTTGAGACCGTTTGCGTTCCCACCCTTGTGACCAAACTGGAGAAACTTGGAATAAGGGGAACTCCTCTCAATTTTTTTATAGACTATCTCACAAACAGGAAACAGGGTAAAGATTGGGGGGTATATTAGTGATGATAGTGATGTGTCGTTCGGAGTGCCGCAGGGTTGTGTTCTGGGTCCCACATTATTTCTACCCTACATTAACGAGCTATGTAACCTAAAGTGGAAAACGCAAATATATTCTCGTACGCCGATGACACTGCTGCTGTCTTCCATGGGCACAGTTGGTACGATGTTAAAATTAAAACAGAGACAGGAATGTTCCAAATGGCGACTTGGCTCGATAATAACCTTCTCACGTTAAATACTGCGAAAACCAATTTTATATGCTTCTCCATATATAAAAATACACAACCAGATGGAGTATTCAACATTAAAGTACATACACTCTTGTGATAAAGGTAACAATAACAACTGCGCTTGTCTCTTAATTAAAAAAGTTCTGGAAACAAAATATCGAGGTGTAATTATTATTGATCACAGATTGTCATGGTACTCTCATATTGAACATGTCACAGGAAGAATTAGAAAATTAGGGTGGATTTTTAAAACATTGAGATATATTACGCCGATAAATATAAATAAGAAATCAGGCTCACACAGAAATTTATTTAATTAAATATATATCTCTAGCACAATCTGTTATAGCTTACTGTATCACAATACGGGGCGGTGCAGCAAAATCGAAGTTTATATAATGTTGAACGAGGACAACGTGCTGTAATAAAAATAATGTATTTAAAAAAAAATACATACCCTACTGAAAGCCTCTATCAAGATAGTGGACTGCTTTCTGTAAGAAAGCTATAAATTTTAAATAACGTTCTTATAAAACATAAGAATCTATCATATGACAAAACTGCAATATCGAAAAGACGGAAAGATCTCATAGCACAGTTTCCTCAAACTAAAACAAAATTTGCTGCCATTCAGTACAAATAAGCTTTCATGTCAACTTTATAATAGAATAAATAAATATATACATGTACACAATAAACAATTACACGAGTGCCAAAAAATTCTAACAATCTGGATAAAGGCACTAAATTACGCAGACACTGAGGCACTATTGCAACACATAAAATGAAACACTGACACACACCAAGGCTCCAATCACCAACTAATGTAAAAGTTTTTGGTTATAAAATAAAGATTTTGTATTTTGTATTTGTATTTGTATGTGCTAGTATGACAGTGTTTTGAAAACATAATACAATTAATTTTACTACACACGATAGAAAAAATACACGAACTTGTCTCTAAAATATTCTTTTAACGCGTAAAAACCATACTAAAAATACAAGCAATCATTCTGATTTTGGCAAATAATTCTACAAGTAACATATTAGCATGATAGTGTTTTCATTTTTTTAGTTAAATCAATAGAGTTTTTGTAAATCGATCGAACCCACTCATTTCGCACTATTCGTCCCGCAGTGACTGACGTAACAACCACTTTGTAGTGCAAGCTGATTAGAACTTGATTCTAACAGTTTTGCAAATGAAGTTTGAACCACTACAAATCGAATTGCTAATTTAGCACATGTGGTCGCCTTTTTTTTTTTTTTTTTTAGGATGGGAAATCATCAAATGACTTCTCCCACTCTGGGCGGAGCGGGAGGGAGTGTCAGACTCTTACTGACTAAAACCCATCCATGTTCCTTCCTCGCCCTTTATGTTCCAGGGCCGCGTTATCTCTTTCGAACAGGCCCGCAACCCCGCATCGGGCGGGCGGATGCGGAGCCTGCGATGCCTGGCGTACAGGCGCCGCGCTTCAACACACGCCTCGCGTAGAGACGTTATTTCGCGCGACCACCAGTACACCTGACGTCGGGCGCTTCCTGGCCGGACTCGGGGCATTGCCACGTCACAAATGTCGGACATGGCCTCCTGGAACCACTCTGCCTCGCTATTAACGTCGGCAGGCCTGTCCGGTGATGTCACCCAGGCCTGCACGATCGAGGCTTCCAGGAGGAGCTCCCGGTCCAACTGCTTCAGCGCCCAACGCGGACCACTCGGGGCCTGTTGGACCGGCGCGCTCGAGGACTGGGTGGAGACGTCAAACCGGATGTACCGGTGGTCGGAATATGTCTCCACCCCCTCCATGACACGCCAGTCAACGACACGCGGCGACAGAGCGGGGCTAGTGAACGAGATGTCCACCACCGACTCGCCCCGCATCCGCACACACGTGGGAACAGAACCCCGATTAAGGACGTCCAGGCCCTTCTCCAGGGCCCAGTCCTTCACCATCCTTCCCCGCACATCTGTACAACGAGAACCCCAAGCCAAGTTCTTGGCATTGAAGTCCCCGAGGACAAGCACGGGGAGGGAATGGTTTCCGACGACGACACTCAACTCTGCGAGATAGTTGTGGAACTCGGCGAGAGTTCGGCTCGGGGAGAAGTAAACTCCCACCACGTCGATCTCCCCGAACCGTGCTGCTACGCACCCCCGACCCCTCCTGACATTTTCAAGGGTCGGGGTACCAGCGGCGGCCGATGAAACTATGGTCACTGAGCCGTCAAGGTCCGCCACCCAGTCTTCCCTGGGCAGGACAAAGTACGGCTCAGCGACCACAGCGATGTGAATCGACCACTGCGCCATGCTCTGAAGCAACAGGTTCTGAGCACAGGCGCAGTGGTTGATGTTCGCCTGGAGGAGGCGTAATGGCGCCGTTACTGGCATTCCATTGTCGCCTCCTCCCTACCGGCCTCCTGTGAGGGCCCCTCTACGGGCGAACTTGCCGTGCCCTGGACGGCAGCAGCGGTGACAGCGGCAGCGGCTGTGGCGGTCGCGGCAGCGGCGGTGGCGACGGTGGCGTTGGCGGAGGTGGCGGAGGGCCTTCCCCTACCTCTGGCTCTGGGCTTGGCGGGAGCAACGCAGGTCTTACTCCCAGCCCGGTGATCGGCCGGCTTGCGAGCCGCCGCACACGAAGGGCAGTGCGGCGCAGCGCTGCAAGTCGCCGACACGTGCCCGGGCTGACCGCAGCGGAAACAGAGGCCACTGCGGTCAACCTCCGAGGCGCATTGCACTGACACGTGGTGACCCACGTGGCAGCGATAGCACCTCAGAGGTCTGGGCTCCAGCAGTTTCACCTGCGCTGATACCCAGCTCACCAAAAGCCTTCGGCCCTCCACAATACTTTTCGCCGCCGTCACGGGGCAGATCACCGTAATGGTTCGCATTCCCGTAGGGTCCGGCCGTAGGGTGCCCGCCTTGATCTGCTCGGTAGAGCACCCCCCGGACCTAGCGACGGCGGCCACCACCTCCTCCACGGTAACCGAGTCGTCCAGACCCATGACGCGTAAGTCTGCGCATCTGACGGGTCTGGACACCCGGGCCTCGTCCGCGTTTAGGGACGCTCTCAGCTTTTCAGCCACAGCGTCAGCGGACGAGCCGCTGGTTTCACCAGGGATCTCCAACATACGAGCCCCCGTTGCGGTGACTTTAAGCCGGAGGCCCCCGGTGATCCCAAGCTCCCCGAGATCCACCGTCTCCTTTGCTTTCGCCAGCAGATCGCGGTAGGTCACGCCCTTCTTTGCCGCCTCCGGCTGTAGTGTGATCACTATTACAGCTGCGGTCTTCGGGGCGCGAAGCCTAGCCGCGACCTTTCGCGCCTTGTTTTGGCGTTGCCGCTCCTTTTTGCGGGCCTTTTTGGCCGCCTTTCGCCCCCTCTGCTTCTCCCCGACAAGCTGCATTTGCACCGAGGGGGGGGCGCAGGACAATCCCCTCCAGGACGGAGAACCGCGCCTCGAAGGCAGCCAGTTCTTTTCGCACCAGGTTCAGGACCTGGTTCTCCACTGGTATGGGCTGGCTTGGCGTCTGGGCCCCCCACTTTGAGGTGCCACGCGGGGGCTGGGCTGGCGTAGGCTGGCTAGGTCCGCCTGGAGCTTCGCATTCTCCTTTTGGAGAAGCTCCATGGCGGCCGTCAGGCGGGCCACATCGGCCCGCAGTTTGGCCAACTCGTCTCCCTCTGCCGAGGGAGGCGGAGGCCCCGAAAAATTGGCCTCCGCTGCCGCCATGATGGAGGCGGAAGCCGCGGGTATGGCCCTGAGTTTCGACGATGTCTTTACTTTCAGGGCCACCTTCTTTATGGCGGCTTCCACCTCCTTGGTGAACCTGGCCTTACGCTCCGCCTCGGAGCCGCCAGGTGCACCCGCCTCGCTGCCAGACCCTTGGGCTGCTGTCATGCCCGGCTGGCGCCCCTCCTCGGCCGGTCTTGCCGACCTCTCGGAGGCAGAGGGCCCCCCCCTCTTGCCTCGGATCCCCCCGCGCTTGCTGGTAGGGATCTTGCGAGCAGAGGCCATCCGCCCCTCCTCAGAGGACGACGACCGGTCGCCGTCCTGCCTGGGCCGCTTGCGGAAGAACTTATTGTTCTCCGCAGCAGCCCCGGCCCTCTCGCGGCGGGAGCTCCCTGAGCCTCCCGCAGCGCTTGCCTCACTCGATGCGGCGTCGGACTCCGACCCCGCATCCCTCCTCACCTCTCCTTCTCCGTTTTTGCCGTTGCCGGCGGTTTTTGTTTTGTTTATTTTTTTTTCCATACCTATCTGTTCCCACGAGTAATAAAGGAATGGTTCGTCCACCCAGGCAGAGCCTTGTACCTGGGTAAGCCCAATACTGTAGGGTGTGGCCGGTGCCCTACAGGGGAGGCGCTAACGACTGGACACCCTCCAACCATTCATCCTCTCGCCGCGCCTCAAAACTTAGGATTGGGTGGTTTTTTATCTCAGAGGTAGCCTTCCTCTGGGCCAGGCGGTTAAGCCAAGCCCTCGACGGTGGCATTAGGCATGCCTCCGTTCGCTGTCCGGCCAACCCGGCTCAGCGAACCCGCCGAAAGTTGTCTCTTCTGGGAATGCTCCCAGAGGAGAGACAACGAATGCCGCGTTGGTGCGCCTGCACCTCGGCGGCATGGTCACGTCCTCCGCTGTGCCCTCTGCTTAACAGAGGGTCACGCGGAGGATTGGTCCAAATTGGACCCCGCTCGTGATGCCAGACTCATTAGCCGCGGCAGTGCCAATCCCAAGGAATGAGAATTTATTCTCATTCCAAGAGGAGGGACACTGCCGCGCCCTGGGTGCACCGGCCCAGCGGCTGCTGTTTCCTCCAGACATATTGAGAGGAACCAGCAGCCGCCAGGCACACGTGGAGGACTTCTGGCATCGCACCCCACATGTGGTCGCCTTAAGCATGCACATTATTTTACTCTTTTACACAATATAATTTAAACAAATATCTCAGAAGTCAGCGCAAAAAAAAGCTGACCCTCCCCCCGAACCGCATGCCATTGCACCAAACTAGATGGACCAGCCTGGCCGTTAACTTCATTGTAAAAGAATTGAAAAAAAAAATGTGTTGCAAACTGTGTTAAACGTTGTGCTGTACGTTGTGTTGAATGTTGCAAACTTGCGTCCAAATGTTAGGTAATCTACTTACCTATAGACTAAGGTTTTGGCCAGGCCCTCGTTCTCATAAGTGACGCAGACAAAGTTGTGCGGGTCAGCTAGTGCAGTAGCATAAACTCATCATCTGACTAGTCCAGTGCAGTGTAACTGGAAAACGCTATAAAAATAGATGGCGCGACTGCCTATCTGACCTCCACAACCCAGTTCGTACTGGTACTTCTTAATAAGACTTGTTTTCAGTTTTTCGGGCAAAATCAAAATCAAAATCAAAATCAATCAAAATCAAAGCATTTATTTCAAGTAGGCCAATAACAGGCACTTTTGAATTGTCGAAACAAAGATGAAAATTAAATGTAGCTACAGTCCCAGTCACAAGACATAAAAACTGTGAAAGTACTGTAGTTGCCCATTCCCTAGCGTAGATCTCTATGGAGAAGAACGGGCAAGAAACTCCATGGACACTCTTTTAAATCAAATTATTGTTACAAAATCTTGGTTACATCATTCATGTTGAGATGGTAGATTATGTGAGAACAATGTAGCAAGTTAAAAGTGTCCATAGTAAAAACAAAATAATTCTTTCAAATAAGCCATGGCAACTAAGAGATGACCAGTCACAACTGACAGCACCCGTTCACGAACATGACGCATGGATCAGCACCATTCAGCTCAACCACTTTGAAGGGAGCTAAATGGTCCGACACACGCGCCACCATCAGCGAGACATTTGAGTGAGCATGACATACTCTCAACCGCCAGGGCACATTCAAGTCAAAAACTAAAGTAGGTTTCCAGTGAATGATAGCTTTCTAGTACATAGTACTCACACAATATGGGCTATGCGATTATATAATACTAACATTGAATCTATACAATGCAAAGATAGTTGTACAATCTTCAGCAGCTCCAACAATACCATTTAATGCTATCAAGTTTTGCGCCCCTGTCCTTGTGGAGCAGGACCAGCATTGAGCCAAGCATTTTTATCAGCGATATAATCGCTCAACTTGTAATATGCTTACTTACATAGTGTGCGTTTAATACATGTTTTAAATTTCGTCTCATTCAGTTCAAGAATACTTTGTGGAATTTTATTATAGCATCTCAAACAGTACCCCATGAAAGATGAGTCTACTTTAGCGAGTCTAAAGCCTGGCTGAACTAGTTGGTCCCTATTTCTAGTACTGTAATTGTGTCTGTCGCCTCTTTTACCGAAAAGATGCAGATTTTTTCTGACGCACATTATGTTTTCGTAGATGTATTGGCAATGAACCGTCATGATGCCAATATCCTTAAATAGTTCCCTTAGAGAATCGCGCCTACGAAGATTGTATATGGCTCTGATGGCTCTTTTCTGCAGAATAAATATAGACTCAATATCAGCAGCCCGTCCCCATAGGGGGATTGCATTTTTGCCGATCGTAGTGAACAGACGTATCGAACAATTATTGCAATAAACAAATAATCACTTGCGAAATTGTGACCTAGTTACAAATAGCCAGTACTAACGCATACTTGTACAGTATATTTGTGAAAGGTATATTACTAGAAGAAATGACCGGTGATTAACAGGAACAATATATCCTGGTTCATAATGGAGGACAGTCCATTCAACCGGAGTAGTAAATGTGTTCGCTCTCCGCCTTCTACACCTGTGCCCGGCGCCTGTGCACCTCTGCCCGTGATCGTACCCACCTCTACCCCTGTGCCCGTTGCCGTACCCGCCTCTACCCCTCAAGCGCCTATCCAAAGGAAAGATGCCCCTGAAGTTGCCTCGACACCAGAAATCCAGTCCTGGATGGCTAATATTGAACAGAACCTGAACGAGGTGTGCGCTATTGCAAGTGAGGGAAAGCTTAATGTGGAGCAGAAAACGAATATCATCAAGTTAACCCGGAAGATTAGTTACGGAACCTCGCAGATGGCTGTCATGTACCAGTCCGCCAAAGCCAAAGTCCTCCAATCGAGCTACGTCATTAGAACTCTGGAAAACCAACTCGATCTTTCGCAACAGCTCAAGAGCCTTAAGATGAGTATAGAAGATTCGACGAAACCTGCCGAGGGACCTTCTTTTGCTGACATGGTAAAGAAAGGTGCCAACAATTTTATCCAGCCAAGTCACGTAAGTTCTGTAGCCATCTATCCTAGTGACAAATTGAAGACCAGTGATGAAACAAAAACCCTTGTCCAGAAAATTATCTGCCCTGAAGAAATGAAGCTCCACGTGAGAGGCCTGCGCAAGACGAAGAACGGCGGTGTTATCATCAGCACGGAGACGAAGGACGACATTGAGAAGCTGAAACAGTCGGTGCAGCTTACCAGATCAGGCCTAACAGTCGACGAGCCCCATAAAAGACAGCCAAGGGTTGTGATCATTGGAGTGCCGACATCCATGCAGGAAAATGAGGTTTTTACTTGTGTGTACAATCAGAATCTAGCCGAAAAACTTCAGGATTGCACGCTTGAGACGTTTTTAAGCCTCATTAAATTAAGTCATAAATCTGGCAAGAAAGACTCTGAAACATGTAACTATATTGTTGAGGTATCTGCAGTCATACGCAAAGCCCTGATATCGCAAGACCGAGTTTTTGTAAATTGGTCATCATGCCCTGTTCGAGACTTTACTTTGGTCACACGATGCTATAAGTGTCAGCAGTATGGACATGCGGCCAAGTCATGTAGACAGACGTCGTATACCTGCGGTCACTGTGGTGATCAGGGTCACTCAGTTAAAGAATGTCCAAAAAAGGCTAATGAACCAAAATGCGCTACTTGCTTGCATTTCAAAAAACCAGACAAGCATACCACAGGTGCTGCTGACTGCCCGGCGAAACTAATGGCTGAAAAAAGGTACATCAATTCTGTAGATTATGGAGGCGCCTAAGAGCGCCGTTTATTAGTTATTTTTCTGACTTTTTTATTTTTATTGTTTTTATTTTTTTATTTTTATAATTTAGCATTATGATAAGTAGTTTAATTAGTGATTTAGATAATTTCTCTGTATCGGAGTCCAAAGTTTGTGAAGCTGAAAACTGCAAACAATATCTATCCGGCTACAAATCTCCACTAACCATATTAACGCAAAATATTCGCAGTGTTTTTAAGAATTTTGATAGCTTTGGAACATTTCAGCAACGGCTAAACATTAATTGTGACGTTATTGTGTTAACCGAATGCTGGCTTGCTAAACAATATAACATACCACTAATCCCGGGATATAATATGTATAGAAGTACCATAAATTACAACCAAAATGATGGTGTGATAGTTTATGCAAGAAATCATCTGAACGTATCAGTTGAAGAACCTGATATGTACGACTGTAACAGATTGTTAGTTAAAATTGGCTCAGATTTTGCGATATTAGCAGTATATCGACCTCCGTCTTTTAGAAACACTACCAATTTTACTGACTCTCTGAATAAGACCTTGCAGAACCTGTCATCCATCAAAAACACGATTGTAATAGGGGACATTAATATCAATATTCTTCCAGGAAGTACTGATGCCTCTGCTCAGGACTACCTTAACCTATGCGCCTTTCATGGCCTGCTCCCAGCGCACAGCTTTCCTACACATCACAGTGGCTCCTGTTTGGATCATATTATGCTTAAATCAAATTTCCCTTCGCTTGCACTAGTTGTCAACTCAACAATAACCGATCACAATGCTGCCCTACTAACCCTAAATTGTAAATTACCTAAACAAGGCACTCGCAAAATTTCAAAATTAAATATAAATAGACTTGATGAAGATTTACGCGTCATCGATTTTGATCCAGTTTATAATTCCGCTGATCCGCAGTTTTGTATGTTGTTTGTTATTGAAAACTTACGTAATGCAATTCAGAAAAACACAGTTGTATCGCAGTTGAGCAACAAAAATCACAACATAAAACCATGGATCACGTCAGGTCTTATTCGCTGTATGAAACATAGGGATAAACTGCATATGAAAGCAAAATCAAATCCAGAAAACGGTTTATTGCAACTTTCGTACAAAAGATATCGAAATTTCTGTAACGATCTTCTTAGAAAAATTAAAAGCAACTACGACAAAATGGTTTTGGAAAAGGCGGGAACAAATAGTAAAAAGATCTGGAAATATATAAAAGACGTAACGTATACTACAAAACAATATGAGTCATCTTCAAGTTTATTACAAGCACACTCGTCACCAGTGGAATCCGCTAACATAGCAAATAATTTCTTTGTTAATGTGGGTAAGTGCCTGGCGGAAAAAAATCTGGGTCAATCCCAAAACCTGACGAGCACTCCATTAACTTCTAACACTGCTTTATCATCCTTCGTGCTACTAGATACTGACGAGACTGAGGTAGAAAGTATAATCATGACCTTGAAAGAAGACTGTGCCGTTGGCTGGGACAACATTTCGAATAAAATTATTAAAAGATTCAAGGACATTTTGATACCACCGCTGACTTATATTTTCCGCATTTGTTTGTCTTCAGGTCAATTCCCAGAGTGTCTCAAAAAAGCTGTAATTATCCCTGTCTATAAATCAGGTAGCAAAGAGCAAGTGACAAATTATAGACCTATTTCTTTACTACCTTCTTTGTCGAAAATATTGGAGAAAATAATAAACAAAAGGTTGTTGAAATATTTGGAAGATAAATCTATTCTGTCTGAAAGGCAGTTTGGATTTAGACCTAAAGTTTCAACCGCCGATGCAGTACATCATCTGACTGACTATCTAGCGCATGAACTTGACAAGGGTAACCACACAGTAGGAATTTTCCTGGACCTTGCCAAAGCTTTTGACACAGTTTCCATTCCAACCCTATTGCGCAAGCTTGAGATCATGGGTGTAAGAGGCGCTCAACTAAAAATATTCCAAAGTTATTTAGAAGATCGTTCCCAGTGCGTAAAGATTGGCGATGTCCTCAGCGCTGTTAAAAAAAACACATGTTTTGGTGTTCCCCAGGGAAGTATTCTAGGGCCTACCTTGTTTTTGATCTACATAAATGACCTTTGCAATCTAAAGCTAGAGCACGGCACTATCATAACTTACGCTGACGATACTGCCTTACTTTTTTCTGCTGAATCAGAAAATGAAGTCTACAAGCTTGCGCAACACGGATTTAATATTGTTAATAAATGGCTTCAAAATAACTCACTAACTTTAAATGCAGAGAAGACAAATTACATTAAGTTTTCGATGCGCAAGCAGATATCCAATATTCCCTCAGAGTTGCATGCTCATTGTTGCCCAGTCCCGGCTGATAGCCAGTGTAAGTGTCCTAATATTAAGAAAACTAATAAAATAAAATACCTGGGTATTATAATAGATGAAACCCTTTCCTTCAAACAACATATGGAAGCTCTTAATAATAGAATTCGTAAGCTAATATTCGTATTCAAAAAGCTGCGATTTATTACAGATCCAAAAATAATTAGGCAAGTATATTTTGCTCTTTGTCAGTCAATTCTGACCTATTGCATTACCTCATGGGGTGGGGCGAATAAAACTTTGTTATTGCCCATTGAAAGAGCTCAAAGAGCTATTCTCAAGGTGGCTTCTTGCCGCCCTTTCCTTTTCCCCACTAACCTCCTGTATAAATCTTGCGAAGTACTAACAGTTCGACAGTTATTTATTATGAGCACTGTACTAAAACAACACGCAGCACTTCCATACAGCACTGAATTTACAAAAAAAAGACGGAAAGATATAGTTTGCCCTCAAAAAAGTACAAAACATGCTTTCACGGGCAAGTTTTATATGTTCCTCGGACCGCTACTCTATAACAGGCTAAATGAAAAAGTAAACTTCTATTCTTTAAATGGCAATAATTGCAAGAAAATCCTTATGAAAGCTCTTCAAACTATGTCCTATGAAGATACGGAGAATTTATTACTTGTGCTAAAGTAAACATTGTTCATAGAATTGTTATTTTTTAAACTAGTTAACTAAGTTAAGATAGTATTATTCTATATACCTTTTCATATTAGTACCGATAATCTTATTATCATATGTGATTATTAAATCAATTAATTTTACCTCAAATTGCCTGAAACACAGGATTACCTAGTTCAGGCTCAAAACATAGTGTGAACTTGACATAGATTTAAGAAAAACTGTAAACGTTTACCTTATATTTTTTGAATAAATTTTATTATTATTATTATTATTATTATTATTATTATTATTATAGCAAAATACCGTAAGACATTATACTATGGAAGTAACTAAAATAGACCAGTCTAGCGGTATCCACATCAGTGAATTGACGGATTTTTCTAATGGCATATGCTGCTGAACTTAAGCGCCCCGCAAGAGATGTTAAATGAGAACCCCATTGTAGCCTTGAATCAAGCGTAAGCCCCAGGAAAACCGTTTTATCTACGAATTCGAGTTTCTCTTTATTCAACATTATCTCACAATCACTACTTTTAACATTCGGTAATGAAAATCTTATGCATTTAGTTTTTTTTTCATTTAATACCAAATTGTTTGCTGTGAACCAATTTTGGACCTGAAGTAGGGCATCATTCACGTCATCTAGATTATTGGCCCGTCTATTTATCTTAAAAATTAGAGAAGTGTCATCAGCAAACAACACCATATTTTGAGATTGGTGTTTCAACAAATAGGGTAGATCATTTATATAGACTAGAAAAAGGAAAGGACCCAATATTGAGCCTTGCGTAACCCCCATTTTTACATTCAAACCCTGTGAATTAACACCGTTTATTTGAACATGTTGTTTTCTATCGCTCAAATAAGATTTTAGCAGGCTAAGTGCAAGTTTACCCAGTCCGTAATGCTCCAGTTTCAAAAGTAATGTGTCGTGATTTACGCAATCAAAAGCTTTGGAGAGGTCACAGAAAATTCCTATTGCGACTTGGGACTCTTCCCACGCAGCAAATATGTGCTTTAATAGGGTTACACCGGCGTCAGTTGTACAACGTCCCTTGGTGAAACCATACTGTTGATCATGGAAGATTCTGTTGGTGTTAAAATGATAGAGCATTCGATTAAGCATTACTTTTTCAAAAACCTTGCTAAAAACCGGTAACACGGATACAGGTCTATAATTATTGGCATCTTTGCTGTCCCCGGATTTGAAAAGAGGTATGACTTTACTGTATTTCATTAAATCAGGGAAAACTCCTTGGTCTACACATAAATTAAAAATTAAAGCTAAGTACGGGGCTATGGTCTCAAGTATAGATGTGCAAACTTTGATAGACATTCCCCATAAATCTTCAGTCAGTTTGATTTTAATTTGCCGGAAAGCTTTAATAACTGTCATGGGGTTAATGTGTTTAAATTTAAATTCAGCCAGGCAGCCAGACACATTCGCCTTTAATAAGCCAATTGAGGCTTCAGGTGAGGAATTAAGAGCCTCCGTAGTTTTTATTGGTATTTCGGTAAAAAAATTAACAAATTCTTGAGCTACTTCCTGATTAGAGCTTTTAAGACCACATGCTGTATCTAATGTAAAAGTATTATTACGTATTTTCTTTCTGTTGGTCTCGTTATTTATAACTTTCCAAACGGTCTTTATTTTATTTTCTGCTGTTTTGATCTTGTTGCTAATGTGCAGGGCTTTAGCAACCTTGCAAGTATTTCTAAAAATCTTTGAATACGTAGCAACATACTTGCTAAAAGTTTCAGTGTTTATAAAAGGCTTAAGGCTGTAAAGCTCAAATAGCCTTTCCCTACTTTTTCTGATACCTCTAGTTGCCCAATCACTAAATATAAATTTAGGGCAAATACTCTTTGTCTTCTATGTCATCACGTTGCTTATATTTAAAATTATTTTTTATTAATATTAGGGAACCTCCACGAAGCATAGTTTTACGGTTAAAGCAGCTACCCACCATATAGTTCTCATAATTAATAAGCATTTGGTAATCCTTTAGCCAATGTTCAGTAAAACAAATAATGTCAAACTTACTATTTTCTAAAAACAATTCAATTTCTAATAATTTGGAAGAAATGCCTTGGATATTTTGGTGGAATAATTTTAAGGTGTTCTGCTGAGGCCCTTTTTTACTAACTAATGGAGTGCAAGAAGATACCTTGCTGTTGCTACCAACAGCAAGGGGATTAACAAAAATATTGTTAATGGTACCTTCTGTTGTCTCACTTTCTAGTTTAAATTCATATTAAAATGTGGAGTGAGGCCGGAGACACCCGTGCCATCCTCAGACAACAAGACCCTATCACTAATAAACCCTAATTGAGAATTTTCCATGGTGACAGATGGATCTTCCCCAGTAAAATGTGTGTAAACATTTATAGCACTAGTGCTATATACATTTGTGCCACTGACTTACCTCTAAAATGAAAATAACATGAAATAAAAATAGTTTTTATTTTACTCTGACCTTAAACATAAACAAGTAATACTACATCAACTTAAAACTAATCAGCTACCAGGTCAGGCTGTCTTGCGACATAGGCCTCCTCTTTTTCCCTCCAATTATTCCTGTCCAGAGCAGTTCTTCGCCAGCCCTTTGGCAGATCATCCTCCTACCTTTTCATCTGTCTTCCTCGATGTCTTTTTCCATTTCTTGGGTACCATTCTGTGACCTTTTTGGTCTATTTTTCCGTCTTGGTTCTCATCATATGACCTGTCCATTTCCATTTGAGTGTTCTGGTTTTTACTCTAACGTCTGCCACTTTAGTGATGTTCCTTATTTTCAACCGACTTCCAAAAAGAGGAGGTTCTCAATTCGTCTGTATTTTTTTTTTTGTTTTTGTTACCTCAGAACTTTCGACTGGGTGAACCGATTTTGATGGTTCTTTTTTTGTTTGAAAGCTGGTGCTTCCCGTATGGTCCCATTTTAATTTGCTGAAGACCTGATGCTGATCTTCGGAGATATGCAACGGAACTCTTCAAAAATACACAGCAAATCTTCAGTGATTGCTGCAATCGCTTGTAGGTTCATTGTTTATACTATATCATGACGTAACATCACGCCTGTATGCTCTGAGGGGGTACACACATGTGTAAAATACACCCAGATTTCGAAAATGTTTGTTATCTCAGTACTTTCGACTGGGTGAACCGATTTTGATGGTTCTTTTTTTATTTGAAAGCTGGTCCTTGCTGTGTGGTCTCATAATCATCAAATCAGTATCTGATGATGGAATTCTGGAGAAATAGAGAGAATTCTTCACATTTTATAGGCACACTAGAAGCTATTTGGGTAGTTTTAGGAAGTGACTTTCTCGAAGTGATCCCATTACAATTTGATGAAGAACTTCGGAGATACGCAACGGAACTCCTCAATAAATGATAGCAAATGTACTGGGATTGCCGAAATCTCATATCTGTCTATTGTTTACACCAGTTCATAACCTAAAATCACCCCGGTACGCTGTGAAGGGGTAAGCACATGTGAACCACTAAAAAGTGAAAAATAAAAACGCTTCAGAAGTCGGTGAAAAAAAATCAAAATCAATCAAACAAAGTTCACCGATTTCTGAAGTGTTTTTTCTGAAGTTATTTTTCTCTGAAGTCGGTTTTATTTTAAAAAAAAAAAAAATATCGTAGCCTTCTATTTCGTCGTAGACTTACCTCTAACGACTGTCAAATATCTACAAATGACAGCCGAGCGAACGATTTAACCATATAATTGATATGGCCATTTATCCACGAGCTTCTCTCGTCGGCCGTAGTATAAGTTCTGTACTTATTAAAAATAATAAAAACATAATCGACGTCAGCGTGCACACTGACGTCGATGTCAATGTCTTTCTACTGAGGTTGAGGTAGTTTCACAAGGTACTGATCAAGTGGTTCAGGGAGACCGGAGACTCCTCATCAAGGTGGCGGTGCTTCTGGCCACCAGTGACATGAAGTGTTTAGTTGATTGTCCACTACGATTTTTATATCTATGCCTCGCGAGTGCGAGGTTTTAAATAATGCCCGGGTAGCCCGCGACATTCAAATTTCTTTACGTTTTGAGCGTGTTTCATTGTGTCTTACTCGGGATTTTTAGTCCACTCTTCTATGTACCTGGCATCGAAACACTTTCAGAGCTAATAAAAATAAAAAACTATTAAAAAAGTTACCCATAGCACGTCGCACTGACGTTTGTCATTCGTTTTAGAGTTAGTTTCGCAAAATAATTCCTAAATTGGGGCTTATGATTAGGGAAGGGAGGGAAGTTTACATAAATCTCTTCGGATGGAACGTCTTGTACAATTACGGTCAAACTTCACTTCAGGTAAGTTTGTTTAACCATCAATTGTACTTCGACGTTCCATCCTCGAGATTTATGTTTACCATGTAGATGTTTAGAACACGTATTTTGCGAAAAAAGAAATAACGTTTATTATTGAATTCTTATAATAAACTCAAGTTTAAATAAAAAACAGCTCAACAAAACTTAATTAATATCGTAAATTGCCTCTGCAAAAGCGTTATCATCTTCAACTATAAGTGGTATGTTATAAAATCGGCTGAATACCAAGGAATTACCAGTCCATCCTGCAGTTTTCTTTATGACTTCAATGGAGAGGCCTTTCCTTTTAGCTGCGGAGGTTGAAGCATGTCTTACGCTATGCGCTGAAAAAATTGATGTATCAATACCGCTATTAAATAGCGTATTTTTTATCCAGCGGCTAATGGTAGAACTAGTCGCATTATGAATCGGGTTTTTAAAGGTTAATAATAATCTCTCAGTTTTAGGTTTGTCTCTGTGAATTTTGGTCATTTCCAAATACGATAATAACGTTTTTGCAGGACATATCTGAACTTTATTTGAAAAGAAAGGTATAATCAACCGTGGTGGTCGTCGCCCTGGAGCTGAAGTTTTAATCAAATCGTCGATAACAATTTCAATATTAGAAGTATTAAATTTAATGTTTTCTATACGGATTAAAGATAACGTCTGTACTCGTTGTGCTGTTGACAATGCGAGCAGAGTTACTAATTTTTTGGTCATCAGTTCCAGGGCAAGTTCTTCGTTTGGGTATAAATTACTTAAATGATCCAGAACAATATTAGGATCCCATGTTACTGAGTACTTAGGGAGGCTAGGTTTCGTCCTGTATACACCTTTAAAAAATCTTGTAACTAGGTCGGCCCCGCTAAATTGTTTACCGTAAATTATGGCTAGGGCTGCCCGATAAGTATTTAAGGTAGAATAACTAGCAGCATTTTTTGACAACTGTTCTGTAAGAAATTGTAGCAACGTAGGTATCGGGGCTTTAAAATAATCAATCTTATTGCTATGACAATAACCCCACCATTTTTTAAAAGCAACATTATATTGTTTAAGCGAGGACGGTGACAGTGATGAAATCATTACATTAATAGTAATTGTCTTTGAAACGCTTCCCTGATAATTTGAATGCAACCAGGATAAGTTTCTTGCAAAGGGGATGTTGAGTCCTCGTGAGCTACTTGCGTGCTGGCCTGTACGACGGTCTTGCCGCTGTCTGACTGTGGTAGCGATGCGATGTCGGTGGTTGAGTTGGTCGTTTCGGAAGGGGGTTCGAAGTCCGCGGCCTGTGCCCACCCTGACTGGCAGCTCGTTGACCTTGTTGTCTGGGTGGGCCTCTCCAGTTTCCCTGGTTAGTGTATTTCCTAGGTCCTGGCGTTTGCGGGCCGATGTTAGTTGGATTCCTTATTTGCAAGCCTGATCTCTCAGCTGCTTTGGTTGCGTTGATCTTTTCGGCCAAATTCTCTCCGAAAAGGTACGAGTCTCTTTTAACATCCTGGGTCATTGTCCAGAATTTCTTATCAAGAGTTGGTATGATTAGCATTCTTCGATTTACGGTATTTTCGTAGTGAAGGTCTAAAAGAATTTGGCCAACCTCTGAGAGTTTCTTAACCATCTCTAGTTTGTCAACGTTTTTACCTTCCATCAACGACGTCATCAGGTCAGTTAACCCTGCAATACCCACACCTAAGTGATTTTGGGCTCGTTCAAGACGTTTATCTCTATTTCTGGAGGACTCGGTCATTACTGATGCAATTTCTCGATTAAGTAAAGGGGCCTTTAATATTTGAAAATTTTCCGGTATCAGAATTGTTGATAAAAGCTCCTTTTTATGACACCGAAAAAAGTCAAGCAATCATTTTTGCGTACTCTAAGAATTACTAAGCTTGGTGTAAGTACATGTTACTTGGTTGAGGCTGGGCTCCCGTCGTACCGTATGCACCATTAACCTGCACCATCAATGGTGCAAATGAGACTAATTCGTTTCATTTGGACCACAACTTACTTCACAATACTTTCCTTGTCATCTATCTATACATATACGTAATAAAGAAACTAACTGACTGACTGAGTGACTGACATGTACAGCCCAAACCGCTGGGTCTACAGATTCCAAATTTGGCAAGTAGGTTCCTTATGTGGTCTAGGGGTGCACAAAGAAAGGATGGTTCGTGAAGGGACTTCGTATATTAAAGAATTAACATTTACGTGATGATCATTATCTTTATTCTCTGCCCTTACGATCATTTATTGAGGGGCGGCACAATATGACGTCTTCCATACCGGTAAAATGGGGGGAATAGGGATCCAGGGGTGAATAGAAACAAAACTTTGGAAGGGGTTTTATCGCTGAACTTATATTGTATATTGCCAACAAGGTACCTTTATAATTAAGTATAATTTAGTTAACACAATAGCGTACTTGTTGGTACCATATCATGTGAATTCAACTTTAAAATCCATTCCAAAGTTTTGCCCTATTCCCCCCATTTTACGATACTACTCTTTCAGTCGCAATCTAGTAGGTACGTTTTGATAAAGATTAAAACTGTAAGTAGGCCCTCTGGTTTCGGGTAGTGCGTGTCATGTAGGTGATGCAGGTGAGTCGGTGTGATTCTCAACGAGTAGCCTACACGGAGCCCCGATGAAGGTACCGTGATAACCGTGAGTACTTGTCACGAGGAGGAGCTTGCAGTATGAGATCGTCACAAACAGAAATGCTTTCAAATAAAGAGTCGGTATACTTTAAAAAACGGGCCAAGTGCGAGTCGGACTCGCCCATGAAGGGTTCCGTAGCAGATTGAATGCAAGGTAAATTGCTGTTTACGATCTAAGACGTATTAAAAAAAAAACTACTTAATAGATCTCGTTCAAACCAATTTTCGGTGGAAGTTTACATGGTAATGTACATCATATATTTTTTTTAGTTTTATCATTCTCTAATTTTAGAAGTTACAGGGGGGGGCACATATTTAACCACTTTGGAAGTGTCTCTTGCGCAAACTATTCAGTTTAGAAAAAAAATATGTTAAATCCATTTTTGAAGACCTATCCATAGATACCCCACACGTATGGGTTTGAAATTTTGGTTAATGAAAATTAATTGTTAACTTTTAGTTCTAAGTATGGGGAACCCCCAAAATTTATTATAATTTTTAATTCTTGTGTGAAAATCTTAATGCGGTTTACAGAATACATCTACCTACCAAGTCCCAACAGCATAGTTTTTATAGTTTCGAAAATAAGTGACTGTGACATACGGACGGACAGACAGACAGAAATGACGAATCTATAAGGGTTCCGTTTTTGACCTTTGGCTACGGAACCCTAATAAAAACGCTACGAGAAATTATATATTTATTTTATTTTACACTCTTCGGGAAACTTACAGCTAATATAAACAATATTCTTAAACTCTACGGATTTGAAGGCCATTTACAAGTTTCCGCAGATAAAAAGAAAATAAGAAGATAAATATAAGAAGCGGTGAATTAGCGTCCCACAGATGAGGGCCGTGATATATTTTTAATCAGACAATACTCGTACAATACAGTTCATAAATCAACTGATCACTAAATAGATACTAACAATTATGATAACAATTTACACTTTGTACCTACAATAATTAAAATTCTATACAAATCCTTGGTCAGTGCTGCATTGCTAGTGTCGTCGACAGCGTCGTGATCTGATGCTTGCTCGCACCACGCAGACTACCAAGGTAGGTTGTGACTTGTATGATTGTAAACCTTTGCTTCAAGAGTTCCTCTGAGCCTGGGAACTGGCAGTAGTGATCCCTCTAGCTTTCATTGACATTCTCTTACTGAAAATGTTCTTAAGCATTTTACGAAAACTAGTCTTGTTAGCTGACAACAAATTATTGTTTAAAGTTTGTGTTTGTTCAACAAAATGATACGAATAATCTTCCAATTGATAACTGCAATGACTGTCGCCGTCGTCTGTCAACTGTTCAAGACATAGTTCTAAGATACGTTCCAGTCCTTGTGCAATTTGTTCTGATGTATACTTAGACGGGACATGAACGAATAGAGTGGGGCTACGGCCCACGGCGAGTGATGTGTAATAAATGTATTCGCAAAGATACCTGTAACAAAAAAAAACATTTATTGATATACTGTCAGCCCGCGGGGAGAGAGAGAGCAGGAACGGAGAGAGTAGTTGGGAGCCTCTCCCCAAGACTTCCAGTTTTTCCAATCCACAGAATAGATAATACGCTAGGCGCCCCGCCATCTTCTACGAGGTGTCAGGGTTCCATTGTGTAGCTATTTCGACCCAAAACTCATTGGGCATGCAGAAGTGGCCAGCCCAGTCCCACGACTCAGTGGCTTTTAGAGTTGAGCAACTTCAGTAATTTATGTTTAGGAGCACAGTGTGGCGGTGTGGTACTGCGCTACGTTGCCCGTTAGCTTGAACTAGACTAAGATATGTAGACGTATAAAAACTTTTTTGCAAAAAATATAACCGACTTCACACAAAAAAGTGAAAAAATAACTTTAGCTTCAGAAGTCGGTGACCTTTGTTTGATTGATTTAGTTTTTTTGTCACCGACTTCTGAAGCTAAAGTTATTTTTCACTTTTTAGTGGTTTATATGTGCCTACCCTTTCACAGCGTAACGGCGTGATTTTTTGTTATGAAGTGGTGTAAACAATAGAGAGACATGAGATTTCAGCGATCCCAGTACATTTGCTATCATTTATTGAGGAGTTCCCGTCGCCTATCTTCCGAAGTTCTTCATTAGATCTTTACCAAATTGAAATGGGATCACTCTAAAAACGTACTCTTCCTAAAACTACCCAAATCGCTTCTGGTGTGCTTATAAAATTTAAGGAATTCCCTCTATATCTCCAGGATCCCATTAAATGGAACTTAACACATCTAACTGTCGAAACCTGGGTGTATTGTACACTTTTGCGTACTCCCTCAGAGCATACAGGCGTGATGTTACGTCACTATGTTACATAAACAATAAACAACCAAGCGATTGTAGCAATTACTGCAGCTTTGCTGTGTATTTTTTAAGAGTTCCATTTATATCTCCGAAGATCAGCGTTAGATCTTAACCAAATTGAAATGGGACCACACGGAAAGCACCAGCTTTCAAATAAAAAAAAGAATCATCAAAATCGGTTCACCCAGTCGAAAGTTCAATAACAAAAAAAAAAAAAAAAAAACAGACGAATTGAAAACCTATGTGCACAATTTTTCGCTCAAGTGTCAAAGGAGTCAGCATGTTCTGTTCGCCTTGTGACTTCGTTGTTTCATCCAGGAAAAGATAATTTTACATAACATAACAACGTTATAGAAAGCGAGTATATTGCCCTCAAACAGACATAAATCAGACTTCGTGGAGAATATCCTGATGGAGAAACACAATAACTCTTTACCCGACTTGAATTAGGGACGTCATGCTCACCAGTCGCGATTAACCACTACACCAATGAAGCAGTCCAGTAAAACATTTTCGAAAATCAAAATCAAAGTATTTAGTTCAAGTAGGCCAATAACAGGCACTTTTGAATTATCGTAACAAAGATGACATTTAAATGTAGCTACAGCCCCAGTCACAAGACATAAAAACTGTGCAAGTACTGTAGTTGCCCATTCCCTAGCGTAGATCTCTATGGAGAAGAACGAAAAATGTAACCTGTTAAAAACCACTACCTACATAATTATTATAAAACAAAGTCTTCCGACGCGTCTGTCTGTCGGTTCGCGATAAACTCAAATGCTTCCATCGATTTTCATGCTGTTTTTACCAGTGGTTCTTGAGGAAGGTTTTAGTATTTAATTTGTACGTTGGTGAAGTTGTGAGCATCAGCTAGTAGGTACATAATAAAATAATACGTAGTAAAATCTTAAATACTCACTTTTTGGCATCATCTGACGATTCAGCGCGTAGCTTGGGGTCTGGGAGCTTTCGTTTACAATTATTGAACTCCGTGCAGATCTTATCGACGTCTAGGGTGGTGGTGACGACGTCAGGACCGTCAAATGCGTTGCGATACTTGTCGGGATGCTGATTGTCATTATCAAGTGCCTTGTAATTATGCTTATTAGCCTTCTTTTCTAATGTAAAGCTTTCCACTGCTTCATTTAAACCAACATGGATAGTCAACTGAAAAAAATTAAAAGTGTTTTTGTAAACTTTGGTTGCAAACAGATAGAATACATTTTTAAAGTACTGACAATCGGTACAGCAACGCGCGAACATTATGACATCTGACATTTCGGAAGACCTTACTCTACACGAGCGCCCCTAGCGGAAAATTCATGCGGAAGTTCCCATCTCTTATTATTCAAAACACAGTACCTGTCTAAAATATCTAAAATAGCCCTATGCAAGCTAATGCGCTTGTTCATAAAGATTCAATTACTGTTCATGGCATTAAGTCATTATGAGAAAGCTTAATTATAGTGAATAAGGTGCTTGATTGTACTTACATGAGGTTGATAAAACTGCCACATCTGTGGGACGACCATGTCCACTTCCCTGTATTTCACATCAATTTCTTTTCGAAACAGAGTCAGGTCGTGCTTATTTTCAATCGCTCTAGCGTTTATGGATTTCACTCCTTCCCAGCTTGGATTAATTTTACCGCCTTGAAAAGGTCTAAAACCCGTCATCACAACTCTTTTTCGATCAGCCGAAAACATTAACACCATTTTGTGTGTTTTTTAATCCGTTCGTGGATTAGAAGACAAACACTCGATTCCTTTGACCCTTCGACGTCAAGTGAGTACTGCTCTAGTAACCTTCGTACTTAAATAGATACTCTGACATCATCATGAAATATTTTCCTTGTAAGTTGTAACGCCAGATCACGCAGCAGTTAGGCACTTTGTCTTCCCTTCATCTATACAACATTAGTTTTTGTTTATACTAAACCCGAAAAGGGGTCATTGTACTCATCATTTTGAACAACTTTTTCTATGGGACGAACCTTGAAATCGCGAAAAAAAAATCAGCTGTTCCCTACATTTATGTTCGCATAACTCGTCAAAATGTAGGGAACAGCCTTTTTTTTTTTACGCACAACATAGCGATTTAATGACTGACGATTTAGCTTTAGTGACCCATGGATCAACGCACAGCCTAAACCGCTGATCGTAGTGACCTGAAACTAGCAGGGTGAACACCCTGCATTATATTGATGGAAGAAAGTTTTTGGCCGCAGGATGTGGTGTTCCGTCGTTTCCGCGGACAGATTCCACAAGAACGCACAAAAGATCGTGCAAGTGAAGTGCATCATCGTGTACTAACATAGTTTTTAAGTTACTATATACAGGGTGTATTTCACCTCATCACAAAGCCGTTAACCAAGCATTCTGTATATCAAACTAAGTAACTTTCCGCAAAAAATATTGCTGGGAAACAACTTTTTTTTTTGAGGTTATAAATCATGTTTTGTGGTATAACTCAACGTAACACACTCAAAACATTGTGCGGATGGATGGATTGAATAGTACGGGGGTCGTAGAGATATTTAAAGTAAAAATCATGCGATAAAAAGTGGTATTTAAAAAAAAGCTTGTCAAAATCTTGCAACTTTGACCCCCAATATCTCCGTAACTAGAAGGTTCCCAGGTATAGTGTAGAACAAAAAAATTATCAGTATGACGAGTAGAACACGTGCCTTTCGTATTCGTTAAGAGGTGTTTTACACCCTTTATACTAACAAAAAATGTTATTAGTATGTATATTTAGGTTAAGGTATTTATGTATGGGTCTTTGTTACCTGAAATAAATGGTTTATTATTATTATTATTATTATATGATGTAGGCATCCGATATGAAAGAATTTTCCAAGATTGTATCCTTAGGGGGGTAAAAAGGGGGGCGAAGTGTGATTCCTTGATCCAATCTACTTGAAATTTTGCATAAACCTTTTTAGCGGAATTGATGGAAGACGTGTTTCGTATTTGATTGAAATTAACCCCTGACGGGGTTAAAAAACGGTAGACAATTATTTTGGACATGGCGGTGATTTGCTTCGAAGTTGATATCAATACTCAAAGCTTTTGATTTAAACTACATTTTATTTTGACATCTGTTTGAAAACTCAATCTGATTTTATTCAAAAAAGGTTGAACTCACGTAAAACCTTGGTACTAATACTCTAAAATTGGAACGTCTCGGAAGTCACCGTAAGTATTGTATTTGAAGATTTCAAAGCTTTAGAGGTTATGCACTTTTAAGAGACGGTGTCATAGGGACTACTAGGGACGTAGTGTTAGAGAAATGGAGGATTAAAACATTTTGGTTTCAAAATTGTCACCAAAGGTATGTCAATGAAGATGGAAAGCAGTTGGCCTTGCAAAAGATCCGCAAGAGCAGGTTTACAACAGCTATATCGTGTTTATAGCGCCTTCAATTTTCACTATTTATACGAAATAGATACGACTTACACCTATGTGTGCAGCCGTATCCTGTGAGCCAGCATGGGCCAGCTGTCGAGGGAAGCCCTTATTTGGAAAACCATAAGTAGAATAAATGAGCGATTAACGCAAAGATTTCCGAGAAATTAAATTGTTACCTACTTGAATGTACACTAATATTATTAAAGCTGAAGAGTTTGTTTGTTTGGTTTGACGCGCTAATTTCAGGAAATAGTGGTTCGAGTTAAAAACATATTTTAGTGTTGGACAGCCTCTTTATCAAGGAAGGCTCACATTACCAATAGGAGCGGAGCAACAATGAAACATTTCCCAAAAACAAAGATTTTTTCCTTTTTCTTTGCTTCCGTTGCAAGCGCTGCATAACGCGGTTAAAGTTACACAGTAAACACGTACGAAGGCATTGTTCCTCTTAAGCATTTAAAAAAAATGTCCGCGATAGTTTGTCTATTTTTTAAGGTTGACGCCCGTGTGAAATTTGAAAATGTCCCCATGGGATGTTGCTACCGGGATAGAAAGTATCCTATGTTTAATTCAGAGTATAATTCTATCATGTGCAAAGTTTCATCGAAATCCGATTGCGTGAATGACTCACACTTTCTCGAACCCTCACTCGCAGACAAAGTTGCGCGGGTCAGCTAGTTTATAATAAGCTTCCAAATTCAATTTTATAAGGACATAAAATAGCTACCTTCGAAAATAAATTTAAAAAGGAATAATCTACCTAAAATAGTCTCCAAAATACCTTAAGTATACAGGGTGTAAACCACCTCATGACAAAGCCCGTTAACCAAGCATTCTGTACATCAAACTAAGTAACTTTACGCAAAGATTATTGCTGGGAAACAACTTGTTTTTAAAGTTATAAATCATGTTTGGTGGTAGACTCAATGTAACGCACTTAGAACACTGTGCTGATGAATAGTACGGGGGTCGTGGAGGTGTTTAAAGTCAAAATATTCAAAAAAAAATCTTGTATTTCAAAAAAAGTTGTAACTTTGACCCCCCATAACTCCGTAACTAGAAGGTTCCCAGGTACGATGTGGAACAAAAAAATGATCGCAATGATGGGGAGAACAAGAGCCTTTCGGCTTTGTGAAGAGTTGTTCTACACCCTTTATTATAATCGTATTACACTCAAGGAATTCTTTGACATTGAACGACTTTTCGACGCACTGTTTCGTCTTCAATTTTTGTTTACGTGAAAAAAGAAAACAAATTGTCCAATATTTTTTGGAAATCTACTGACGTAGGTACTCGTAGACCAAGTAGTACTAATTGGACTTTTTTGTCGTCTCGCTATTGTAGTAATTATTGCTCTTCTTGTAGGTATGTACCTACGTATCTACTAAGTAAACAAAATTCAAAACAACATAATTTAACATGAAATGCATGTTTATAAGCACGTATATAATAATAAGCTTGTGGTTTAGAGGTTTCTCAGAGGAAACTGATAGTGTTTCGCAGAATCCTTTGGGATTACCTAAAGAGGTAGGTACCTAAAGTAACTAAACTAATTATTATTGAAATAAACAGGTAAGAATCATTATCAATATAGTGCGAGGAAACAAATTTCATAAACAAGTGAGGGAAACTAACTTTGTTTTGCGTCCACTTTGTAGGGTTTATACTTAACTTGTGTGGTGAATGTGATGCTAACAGTAAATTATTACTTATGCTTATCTACATAAATGTATATGTCACCGTAAAATTGTCAAACACTATTATTATATATACTATTACAATATATTACAAATTACAATATATGTTGTAAGCAGTATGTTCATTTGACAATAATTCGAGACTTTACAATATCGCTAGAGATATTACAATATAACGTATTTGACAAACAATATCTTAAACCTACCTGTACCGGTTTTCAAACATCTTCACGAGAATGAGACAGTAACAGAGCAGAGAGCATTACTTCAAAGGCTTGGCAAACAAGTAGAGCAACTGAAGGCCGCAACATCAGAAGACATCCTGTCAGATCGTGCAACATACCACGATGTCCACCAATACGTTGTCATCTACCTATTAGCGGCCGCAGCAACACTCGTGGGCGTAATATACGCTTACAACCACCTACGCAAGCATTGGGCAAGTCGACCGAAGCCAGAAGCTCCATCTGTTCCTAACCCGATACCCCGAAGAAGGTCGACAGCGAGCATCGTGAACAACTCCTTATGTGACGTCACAGACGACACTTGCGCAACGCACCTTCTTTATTATATCTATGGCACGCGCACTAAGCAACGTCGCCTATTGCGCGTTGTGAGTTACCATAATAACTTATAACTTTGTTTCTATTTAACTTTAACATTTTAACATTATTTTCATTCAATTTAAGTTAACTTTGTGAGTGGACAATATGTACGAGCTACGCTGTACATGCCACTAACTTGTCCTACTTAAAGTGAAACATTGCAGTTTATTTAAGCCAACATTAATTGTACATTAATAAAATAAAAATAAAAAATATCGCTGGACATTAACTCACAGCGCCACCTAGTGCCACACTAAGCAAAGCTTGTGTCGTGGACACTAGATAGTTGATATCTATATGTCACCGTAAAATTGTCAAACACGTTATATTACAATATAACGTTTTTTCTCGCGATATTGTAATGTCTCGAATTATTGTCAACTGAACATACGGAAGTATCTCTGCCCCCATAATCGGGACTTGGGGCACCCCCCCGTTAGGTTAGTTAGGTTCCTTTAAACCCTGCACTCGGAAATAGGGGCCCCGCGAAGCGGGGCTCTGTCGACTACGCTTTTTAGGGGGAATATAAAGTGTTTTAGGGTTATGTTATATTAATCGGTATTTCTCAGGAATGGTGCATTATCTTTTCATTAAAGTTGTGCCACTGGGCAAGGGGGACCCCTCCTTCCCTCCACACCGCGTAAGTTGACTACCACCGCATGCATTTCACGAAAAATAATGCGTTTTGTTGTAAGCAGTATGTTCATTTGACAATAATTATTCGAGACTTTACAATATCGCTAGAGATATTACAATATACCGATCAGGGTGACTTAGAATAAGTAACTGAACATATTAAAACCATTTTTAAAATTCGTGTTTGTTTGTTTGTTTGTTTGACCGCGCATCACGTAAAAACTGCTGGACGGATTTTGATGAAAACTTCACTAATCTATTTAAATAAACTCAAAATAACATTTAGGCTATAGAAATTATGGAAAAAATAGAAAAAAGGGGGTGTCAAGGGGGGGTAAAGTTGGTATGAAAAAAAAATTTTAGATTGTTCTAGATTCATGAAACGTAGAGTAAATACTTATTATTAAAAATAAAGAAATACCTGTTTCAGCATTAAAAAAAAAAACAAACAGAGATGTACAAAAGAGGGTGTTGTGTTACCTATAGAATAAAATTCATTGAAGTGGAAACCTTTAAAAGTTGCTGTAAGTAAATACTTCAAATCTAATACAGTTAAATTTAATTTCTCAATTTTCTTGAATTTGAGTTTTGAAGTGAATACGCCCAAAATAACGGAACTCAAGAAAATCGGCTTTCCTCGGTATAAGTAGTTGGTAATACAGAGTGGAAACGGTAAACGGGGCAGTAAGGGGAGCTGCAGCTACACAAAAATGGTCTAAGGTAAGAATCTGTAATTTTTTCACAAAATGTTTATCCCCATTCACAGATTTAATTAAAAAATAAATTACAGTTAGCAAGAAAACTGCTATTTTACATAAAACATTTTTTTGTTGCCTATCATTATTTTTTATTTTACATAAGACATAAAGCCGGAAAAGTTACAAATACATTACAAACAAATACAAATCCTACTATCTACAAATAAAAAATGCTTTGTCCTGAACGACTATCTAAATAAAGAAATACCTGTTTCAAAATTTAAAAAAAAACATCAGCATGATGGATCAACGCACAGCCTAAACCGCAGATTGTAGAAACCTGAAACTTGGAAGATGTATTTTTTGTATAACGTAGGTATACGATAAGAAAGAGTTTTGAAATTATACCCCTAAGGGGGTGAAATGGGGGGGCAAAGATTGTATGGGAAAATGTGATTCTTTGGTCGCCCATCTACACCAAACTTTGCAACCAACAATATTAACAGAATTGATGGACGCGTTTCATATTGCATTGAAATTTATCCCCTAACTGGGTTAAAAAGGGGTAGAATTTATTTTAGCGGTGATTTGTTTCGAATTTGATATCAATACTCCTTCGAGATTTTGATATAAACTAAAACCCATTCCGATTTTATTCCAAAAAGGTTGAACTCACATAAAAATTTGGTCCAAAATTAGAATGTCTCGAAAGTCACCGTAAAATATTAATACCGCATTTGAAGGTTTCTGAGCTTTGAAGAGGTTGTGCACTTTAAGACACGGCGTCATAGCGTAAGGGGCGTAGAGTTTGAAATTTTATATGGTAAGCAATGGGTAAGCAGTTGTAAGAGGTCCACAACGGTTAAAAGCAGCTATATCGTGTTGCGGGTCATTTAATGTACCTTGATGAGAACTGCAGACCTAGCTGGAGTATGACTCTCATCGAGTGTCTAAGTTTGAAGATGTAAAGCTGTCAATGGAAGCCTTTAAAGCTGTTTTTGTAAACATGATAATTTATTCTTATTCAAATAAATATAAGTAAGTGTTAATCACAAGTATTTGATTTTGAACAAAATTGCCCTTGGGTACGTAAATTGACTTCAATGCATATTTTAGGAGATACACCGTTTTAAATAACTCCGCAGCAAAATAGTGATCATGTACCGGGCGCGCATTTTCATTATGCGGAAGGATGTGTGTGATGGGGCCCGCAAGGGCCGGAGCCTGCCGGGGTTGCGGGCCTGTTCGAAAGAGATACCGCGGCCCTGGAACGTAAAGGGCGAGGAAGGAACATGTATGGGTTTTAGTCAGTAAGAGTCTGACACTCTTTCCCGCTCCGCCCAGAGTGGGAGAAGTTATCTGATGATTTCCCATCCCAAAAAAAAAAAAAAAATGTGTGTGATGAGCTCTTTGAAAATTGTATTATAGTTGCTTACGACCCACTCTCTGTAACCCTCTCTCTCTCTTATGTGACGCAGACAAAGTTGTGCGGGTCAGCTAATACTACATATATACTTTTTTGTTTGTAAATACATACTTATTATATATATAAACATCCATGACTCGGAAACAAAATGCCCGTGCTCATCACACAAACATTTGCTCCTACCGGGATTCGAACCCAGGACCCTAAGAACGTAAGGCAGCGTCACTACCTCTACGCCAATCGGGTCGTCAAACAATATTCAATATAAAGTAATTCGTCATTATTACTTTATAACATGTTATTTTTAGTAGCAATTAAACCTTTAAACCAATCGGTTGTCTACTCAATCAATATAACATTCCTATACTCAACATCAACATAACATTTTCACTGTTGGGAGTTACGCCCTAACATTGTACTACTTTATGTAACTTTTGTAAGGGATAGGAACTGTTAATCCTATATACAGGTTATTCTATAACCTAGCTACGAAAGCAGAACTTCACCCACCAGATTGTGATTGACATTGTACAAACCTATATGTATAACTCTGTGTATGCCTCATGTACTACAATCTCCTTTTTATGAAATAATTTATTGTTATTATTATTATTTATTATTATTTACTTCTACCTCTATGGTGCCGAATTTATCATACATTTTTTTTTAATTTTTACCTTTTTTATTTGTTTGTCATACCTATCGTTAGCCTTAGGTAGGTTAAAAACAAGGAATCCAACATGAAAACAAGTGAAAAACCTAAAATGACCACTCATTATCTAGCGACGAGGAAGTTTATTTGATGCGAACAGAATTAACTGAATTGGTTAATAATGCGCAATTTTTTTGCGTTTATTCATTTCCTCGCTGAGGTGGGATGAAAAGTTACGTGTTGCACTCGAGTACAAAGATTTTTCACCTTGTGCTCATTTGATTCCTTCGCTAACGCTCAAGATTCTAAGTTTTAAATCACTCGCTGCGCTCGTGACTTAATTTTAGAATATTTCGCTTGCTCGGTCATCAAAATTGAGCACGTGGTTAAAAAACAACTTTGCACTCTTGTATAACATATAACTATTATTTTTCACTTTTTGTTCACATGCGCTTACCCCTTCACAGCGTACTGACGTGACGTTATGTTACGAACTGGTGTAAACAACAGACAGACATGAGATTTCAGCAATCCCATTCCTTTTGCTATCATTTATTGAGGAGTTCCATTGCCTATCTCCGAAGTTTTTCATCAGATCTTTACCAAATTGAAGTGGGACCACTCCGAGAAAGTACTCCTCAGAAAACTACCCAAATCGCTTCATGTGTGATTATAAAATTTGAAGAGTTCCCTCGATTTCACCAAGATTCCATCATCAGATTATTATTATACCTGGTGACTATTTTCGAAAAAAATATCAGCTGTTCAGTATATTAGGCGAACATAAATGTACTGAACAGCTGGTTACTTTTTCGTGATTTCATGTTTGGTGCCATAGTAAAAGTTGTTTGTTATCATGAGCACAATCACGTGTTAAATAATCGTACACTAATTGCCAGCCACCCTTATACATTTTCACGACCCCCGTAGGTACTAATCAACCCATCCATCAGCAAAATGTTTTAGTGCGTTGCATCAAGTTCTGCCACAAACTGGATCTTTCACCCCCAAATGATGAGTCTGTTCAGACTACTTCAGACCCCGTAGACTTTATTGCACTGACCAACAGCGGCAGCAGCTGTTGGCCTCGTTCTTTTAACTAAAACTGGGTAAATAAATAGGAACTAGGTACAAATCAAAATAATAATGTAGGTACATATTATTTGGGTTTCCTCAGGAACGTGTGTGTTGTTGTTCTGTTTTGTTTGAATACCTACATCTCGGATTTTTCCTGTTTATGCTTTACTTTAATTACGCACTTAGTAATGATGCATGATATCAAACTGGTCTACATACTAACTAATTTTAACGTCGGGATGCTTCAGGTCCCGATTGTGGCAAAGATACTTCCGTTCCGTCGTCGCATGCATTTCTCAATTTTACGGTTTCACTTCGATAGATTATAATCTACTTATCGAAAAATAATGGGTTCAATTGTAAACAGTATGTTCGGTTGACAAACTTTCGAGAGCTTGCTAGATAGATTACAATCTTACGGGTTTTATAATTTAACGGCGACATATACATGTACACTAGCTGACCCACACAATTTCGTCTGCGTCACATTTAATAAGAGAGAAAAGCGAAAATATTAATTAATATAATATAAAGATAAAATCAACCGAATAACGATACAAACTCGCAGTTCCAATCTAAAAAAACGTCCGTCGACATTTCAATTTCCCCGCTTCCGGGAATCCCTATTTTTTTTAAGTCTTCCACGCTGCGTTCCGTTATTCATTTCATACCGCGGTGAAATGTTCTTCATTATTTTCAGTAATTATGCATTATGTCTTAGCATTTAATTAGCTTATGCGTAGATTTTCTTTAAGAATTTTTTAGTAAGTCACTAAAGCTATTGAATTAAGAATCAATTACTTTGTTTTGATTTACAAACAACAACGAAAAGGCAATCCACAATGGCACAATCAGAAATACCAACATTACGCAGCAATCAGAAGAGAAATCAGCTGACTGGAGCGATAACAAACAAACAACTGTCACACGTCAAACATAAGACAATCTGTGTGACTGTGTCAAACATACAACACAAATCCATTTACTAGTCGCGAAACTGAATTCCTTTATACAAAAACAAAAGTTTTTAAAGTTTTATTTAAATAAGCTGAAAACAATGATCGACGAGCTCGATTTTTGGTTCAAGCCGATTGTCCTAGTGACGGGTTTTGGTCCATATCTGAATCACCCAGTGAATGCCAGCTGGGAGGCAGTGAAGATTATGAACAAAAATGAAATTGAAAAGAAACACAATGTGGAGCTGGTCCAGATAGAGTTGCCTGTGACGTATGAAAACGTGGACGAGTTCGTGCCGGCGCTGTGGGAGACGCATACGCCCAAGGTGAGGTTCCATTAACGAAAACTGTTTTTGTTGCGCTTACAACTTTTAAAACTAGATTGTACAAGAAAAATACCTAAAAAAAATGGTTCAGTGAGTCGTCTTTTAAAAGATTAACTTTATGTACCATATTACCTAACAATTATTGGCCTTATAAAATTATACCTATAAATATACATTGCGTTGAATATACGAGTGGGGTAAACATGCCGTTTACCTACTCACTATTTCAATAAAATTAAAATGTTTTGATCCCACCAATTCGTTTTCCTTATGGAATGCCTCAAGTCTATATTCCCTGCTTTATATCTTCTAAGCTATACATCTTTGTGATGAACATTTCATAATGTACTTATTTACTTTCTGTAATTAGGTGGAAAACCACAAATTAATTATTTGTTCTACATTGGCACCCATTGTAGCAGGTCAATGAATTGTTTCCTCATTCTGTTAACAAGCCCACTACTAGTTTACCCAGACTTCGGCAGATCCCTTGATGCACTGTGTTCCTTCTATGAAGATTTTTCCTGCTAACCATAGTAACCGCAAATCACAACTATGTCACAATTCTGCTTGTAATGTGTTACTTAATTTGAATTGTAAAATAAACCTGACCAGCAGTCTTTTACCTGCATATAGCAAAGGCAAAACGAAGGGTTATTTATAGAGTATAATGTGTTGCTAGTAACTGAGTAAGAGAGGTCAGTCAGTTCCATGAATAATACTGGCTTTCAGTACCAACCTTGTACTATTTCTGGATAAGTTTATCACCTGGCTTGGCTTTTTAAAATGTTGATTGTTTCCATTCCACAGCTGATGATTCATGTGGGAATGTCAAGCAAGGGTCAGTGCCTGCAGCTGGAGTCGCAAGCCCACAGGAAAGGCTACATGAAAATGGACTACTTCGACAAACTCCCTGCTAACTGTGCGTGTTTGGCGGAGGGAGCCATCCGGTTACATACCAAGCTGGATGTAGAACAAATCTGCAAGGAGTTCAATGGTGACAACACGTCTGATGAGAAGTATAGGGCTGAAGTTTCTAAGGATGCTGGCAGGTATGATCTGACTTCTCTTTTTAGTCTTCTTCTTCAGATAAATAAAATATTGCATGAGGATAAATGTAACCAATTTATCCAATATTTATTGGAATTTTCTATAAAAGTACAATTTTCAGTGTTCTGTATTATCAATGAGAAAATCCCATGACATGGGTTTTAGTATGATATACTATGAACCTGGGGTAAATGTTCCTCCTATCCTTTCCACCCCTTATTGCTAGACGAGCCTTCTGGAATATTGCCTTGCGCTATTTTGATATTGAAAAAGTGCTGATTCCTTGACTAATTTAGCTAAATGGATTTTTAATGTCATATATTATCATCTTGCTGACCTAAAAATAAATTTCCTAAGTATATGAAGACATAATATAATATTTTTTTCTGTTACAAACAAACTCATGATCCAAAGTCTTTGTGCTATACAATAGTACAATGCACTGATTAGATAAAAGATGTTATTTACTTATTTATCACAGTATCTCGGAGTGCTGTCAGATACAAAATTGCACAATAGCTCAAGTACTGATATCTAAACTATTGTTCATGATTTGTGATGCATTGTCTCGCAGATTACCTAATCAAATTTTCCTCGTCATGACCTGTTGTAACCTGGCTAGCTGAGTAGTAGGTATATCCATATTTAGCCTGACATGTTTTACTTCCCAGCTAAAAGAGGGCCAGTTTATTGGCACTGTAAACTACCAACATTTTGCAACCTAGGGATTAAAAGCGTGAAAAGAAAATACTTAGATTGGCAAGGAAAACTTGGGATGCAAAAGCTAGCGAAGCAACCTCAGGACTTGGAGCACACTGAGCGACTCCAGACAAGTTAGGTTCGAAGGAGGTGGTGGGGTTTTGAGAGCAAGCGAAGCGAACTAACACCCTGCCAACTCTTTCGTGTTAGGTTACTTTAAACCCTGCAGACAGAATTAGGAGCTCCACGAAGCGGGGCTACGTGGACTACGCCTACAACATATTGATATTTAACTAAATATCGCTGGATATTAACAAACAGCGCCATCTAGTGCCACACTAAGCAAGGCTTGTGTAGTGGACACCATACAGTTGATATACTATATATATATCTGTTTTGTTTGTAAATACATACTTATTATACACTAGCTGTACCCGGCATGCGTTGCAATGCATTTTTTCCTACCTACCTACTACCTACCTACCTACCTGTCTACTTCTCACCGTTTAAACCTTCCCTGGACTACGACAAACATTTTAAAACCAAAATCAGCTCAATCGGCCCAGCCGTTCTCGAGTTTTAATCAGACTAACGAACAACAATTCATTTTTATTTATATAGATACATATAAACATCCATGACTCGGAAACAAATGTCCATGCTCATCACACAAACATTTGCTCCTACCGGGATTCGAACCCAGGACCCTAAGAACGTAAGGCAGCCTCACTACCGCTGCGCCATTCGGGTCGTCAAACTTGACGTTGATTTTGAGGAGCTCGGAGCTAAAAAATAATAACAGACATTTAGATAGATCTTCAGGTTAAGCCACGCTTACTTGCTTCTGTTGGTCCATGGATAGTTTCCTCCATGCCTCGGAAAGCACGTTAAGCCTTTGATCCCCACTGTCATTTGTAGATCTTTGACAGTCGTAACAGTAGTCAGTGGCACGAAAGTCTGACTACCAATCTTACCAAGGGGTAAATGTATTACTCAGTACTAGCTGGGTTCTGGAGATCAGAAAGGCAGTCGCTCTATGTAATTAATAAATAAGAACAACTACAGTATCTATGCACTCCTATTTTCCTTTCTGCTAACTCTGCTTTAAATGTCATAGCAGGCTGTTCCTAATTGCATTGATTTTATATCGTAGTAATACGTATTTCCCATATCGTTACCCCATCTACATCGTTATCATTCATCATTGGTCAATGACATCAATGAAAGCAGTAGGTACCTACATAATTATTTATTTGTAGGTAATTTCCTAATAAATATGCATTCGTTCCTAGTTTCCTGTATGTGTTATCCTTTTGGATAAAGCTTTTGACGTCAGTCATGCGCGACTTTATGCAGCCCGGGGCCGACCTGCAATAGGGAGGACGACAACAAAATCTAATTAGTGCGTCATATAGATTTCACATATTTTGTGACGTAAACAAAAATTAAAAACGAATTAGTGCGTCGAAAACTCGTGTGACGTCACAAACCCCACTTGTCAATGCGTTTTTTTAAAGTAATTGATAAAACACAAATCCAATGTTTTTCGATAGGTAATCTAACTGACAGACTAAACAGAATCATATATTGTTTAGTCAGTCGTCATCTTTATTCCCGCCCTTTTTTCTGGAATTGTAGCAAAAATTTTTTTTCATTCCGAACATTTTATTTTTACAATGTATTCCCGTTGACAACAGTAATTATCTGATCTACTTAATAATGAATGACCTGAAGTTGCTCCACTCGCTGCCGCCCCCTGAAACGCGGCGCCCGGTGCTTTGGAGCCCGTTGTTGCCCCCCCCCCCCCCCCCCCCGATGACGCTATGCCGCTGATTGACTTGATGACAAGCTTTGCGAATTATTATTGGTTACGGTAACCAAAAAGTTCTGGAGTGGCGACCGTGAACCGGAAGACGATGCGTTGGACCTCCCACTAGGTGGACAGATGACCTGGTTGCGGGAATCCGTTGGATGTGAGTCGCAAGGGTCCGGTCAATGTGGCGACACTTGGGGGAGGGCTATGTCCAGCAGTGGACGTCTTTCGGCTGAAATGATGATGGTAGCGACATGGTAACCGGTCGTTACCAACCACTAACTGAAATAGGGTAGGTAAATGCATGAAACCCAAAACAGATTGTGATTCATATATGAATAATCGGCGGACAACCGAAAAATTTCCTTTTATTGAAATGTATAAAGCCAATCAGTCGCTCGTTTCTCTAGGATACTCTGTGATGTAGCAGTTGCTATAAGGTAAACCGCACGCCAGTATTTGTACCTAATTTAACTTCAAAACCGCCTTTACTGCTACGTAATAATGATATTTAGCTAATTCTTGCACAGGTCGGTCTATGGATCGGTGACGATAAATTACCTAAAGGGATCCTTCCGAGCGTCGGAAGCGAGTCTCACCTGCCATTTGTATATCTTTTACAAACGTTACAGGTAATCAGAAGCCCGAAATTCGGACAGCTTTACCGAGTTGTATCCCGAATAGTATAACAAGGTTGTGGAGATCAGATAGGCAGTCGCCCCATATAAAATACTAGCATTTAACTGCATCTTGACACTGACCCGACCCCAGTATAGTCGAAAAATACCAAATAGATGATACATACCATTTATTTCACAGATACCTTTGCGAGTACACGTACTACACATCACTGAGCATAGACAACACTCGCACGCTCTTCGTGCACGTTCCAGTCATGGACATCTACTCTCCGGAGGAGACGGCGCGCGGCCTGGAGCGCATCCTCTCACTCTGTTTAGCACAGATCAACGGCAAGGCGGATGCCACTGAGGGCAATGAGGACACGAAGGTGGATGATAGTGTTGTCAGTAACGAAGTATAGTGTAGGTTTAGTTAGCTCTTTTGGCGTGTGACAATTTCCACAGACAAATGTAGTCTAGTCTGTCATTCGCGCCAAAATAACCACGAAAGCAAATACTCTTTCAATGTTCACGGTTGACCAGTCTGACCACGTGAGAAGTAATTTTTGTCGGTGTGTAGGTACTTTAATACACACATACGTATATTATTTTCTGGGTAAGAATTAAACTTACAATAATTTATCGTTATAAACTTATATTGTCACTTAGGGGATATCTTCCGTGATTATTTATTGTTTTGAGCTCAGATTAATTACTTAATTAGCAAGACTTACACTAGGAGCTTACTTAGTTCCACAAAATAAACTATTTCTATGCTGGGGCCACATTGGCATTTTTACTACGCCAAAATACCGCATGCGTGAATTGCGATTTGGTTGGACGCTGTGTTGTGGACAGGAACATCGCCGAATGCCTAAACAACCGGTACAAATATTCATCCGATAATGTGGCCCCAGGATTATACTTATAATATTATTCCCATGTAAATATGTAATAAAGAATGTATTATATAATATGTATTTAGTGGTATCTAGATGTCGCTATGAGTCATATTTTTATATTTATACACCCATTCTAGTATACTGTTATTATTTACATCTGTAAAACATTCGTATTAATTTATGTGTCATGACGCACAGGAAACATAAAATATGTTATATTATTTACTCGTGTATACCAATTAATATTAAGAATGATTGACGTAAGTTCTATATATTATACAGTACATAAATATATCTTTAGGTACCTAGGTACATAATTGTACAATGAATTCCAAAGTACCTAGTAAAGATTGTAAGAGCTGTTAAATAGTTTTAAGATAAATAACATACATTGTAAATTACAATAACGTATTTCATTATGAAATGGCGCAGGAAAATCTTCATACCTAGTTTGTTTTTCAACTAGACAGGTCAAGGAAACCGAGCTGATAAGAGAGGGGTACCGAGTAGAACGGGGTGAATCGTGAAAAACTTTAAAATATGAATTTTACCTTGAAATAATATGCTATGTTTCCATCAAGGACGCTGAATAATTAAGTAAGAACTTAAATTATAAAATTGAGTATGTATGTACTTCTTGGTAACTTAATCTGATAGTAATATTCATTCAAAGTTAAAATCCCTCTCCTGACCCAGGCCCCTTATTCTTATCTATCTTTTTTTGGCATAACGAAAACGAGCGAGATAGACATACGACTTCCCAAATCGAATAGAAGCATTGTGAATACGGGGCTTAGTGAAGATTGAGGGAATCCGTTGGATGCGAGTCGCACGGGATCGGTCAATGTGGCGACACTCGGGGGAGGGTCCAGCGATGGACGTCTTTCGGCTGAAATAAGGATGATAATAATCACTTTTTTATTTTTTGATTCACCCCCTTTTATTTATAATAGACGGTATCGAGTTAATGACTTGGGGCCGCAAACCGGGATCCCGTATACCGAAAATACCGGGATCCCGAATCAAAAGGAAGCCTTCACAATACCGGTATTGTATTTTTGAATACCGGGATTTACGATATTTTCAGTATTCATCGCAGAATGATGCATATCTTAAATCCTCCCATGCGAGTGGTGACACCGCTGTCGCATTGCCTATACGAGCTCTAACGGGTTGCTGCACTGAGTGCAGTAACCTTACTTGTTACCGCAACCGACACAGTATTCCTTATTTGCGTCGTTTACTTTAAACAAAGTCGCTAAAAACGTACTACGACGAGTTAATTACGGTTAGTGTGTGATGCAATAACTGAAGTGAAGTGGACCTGACAGAGCCCCGATGGAGCAACTAAAAATGAGATTAACTTCATCATAATGTCAACCAAGAATCAATGTTCAATGATGTATCTGTGATCAATTCGGTGAAAACCGGGGGCGATCACCGCATGGTAAGAGGCGCTCCGTCTAGCACAGATCAAGATCCAACCCCGAGAGCTTTCAGCTGGAACTCGGGAATCGTTTTGATTGCCTGAAAGCTCAATGGACGAATACAACGATGGGTATGTGGAAACTGTCCATACGACCGGGTCTAAGTTCTTCAAGACACGTCGTACAGATCAGAACAAGACGCTCTCCAATCACACTTTCAAGCTCACGAAGGAGCGACGTAAGATGATCCAACCGTCTTCAGACGCGGCTTGAAAATAACGGGAACTCAATAGACGGATTGGAGCAGCCTCCGCCGTTTTAATACCGAGCGTAATGAAAATGCGAATGAGCGGAATAAAGGCTTCAAGGTATTTAAAAGAGATCTAGAAATCAAGCAGAGCCAGCTCACGAAACTGTACCAACAATGGCAGGATCTTATCCGCAAAACCATAGTTTCTGAGGGAGATCGAGAGCTTCTATGGGCCGTTGTACATGTCAACCAGTGAACGGGTAGTAGATCTAGCTAACGGCCCAAGAGCTAGACTGACCCGAAACTCCCGAAGACATCCAAAACAACAAGGTATAGGAAGTCGGGTGGAAAGCCGGTACTTAAGCGATTTTCAGCCTCCCGAACAAGCCGTTTCCGAAAAGGCTTTAGCACCGTGGAGCATAAATACATACGCTGCAGCAAGTTATACAGAAGACCGAAGACTTGCCTTTCTGTTTAGCATTTGTGGACAATGATTCGATCGAGACTTGGGCTGTACTGCAGCTTTCTAACGGTGCCAAATAGAAAAACAGCGAGGTGTTGAAGTGTTTGTACAAAAACGCCACTTCAGGACCAACCCTCGGAACATATCCTTCTGCAGCGAGGTGTGAGAAAGAGAGAAGTCATAACTCCGAAACTGTTCACCGCTGCTCTGGAGGATGTCTTCAAGGTTTGGACTAGAGAGGGCTAGCCAACAACGATAATTGCGACTACATCACTCACCTTCGGTTTGCCGACGATATAGTGGTCATGGCTGAGACCGTGGTGGACCTTAGTACAATGCTCGATGACCTCAGTTTAAGGCAAGAAAAATGATGATTACTAGTGTTACTACAAACTACAGAATATGATTGTTATTATTTGTGAATGACCTTTTTGCCTTTAGGATAAGATTCAGATTTAGATTAAATTAAACCAAGAATGTTGATAACTTAATTCAGTTTTTGTTTAATATGGCTTTGTTTTAATATTTTTATGTACGTTGTAACTAACCCTTGCAATGCTTCAATTTCGATAGGAGGGAGATACCTACTTGTTTTCTTTGATTAAAAGTTGATTTTCTCTTCAGTGCTCTTTTATTGTTTGACTACATAAACTTAAATTCCTTTTAAATTAGATGATCCTAATGACTTTAACAGAAAAACTAAAAAAATAAATATAATTTCTCTCAATGTCGAAAATACCGGAATCCCGGTATTCTCCTATATTCAACACAGAGAATACCGGTTTCGAAAACAGGCACCGGTATTGCGACCCCTTAAACCTTTGTGTCCTCAAAATGTTACTTTTACTGCCATTCATTTTTTCCCTCTCATTGAGAGGAGGCCGTGTCCCAGCAGTGGGAACATTATAGGCTGATGATGATGATGACTGCCATTACTGCCAACCAGTAATATGGTATAGTATGGTAGGTATAGGTATATTATGAGTCCTGAAATTCAACAGTTAATTATTTCGATACCGTCCCAATTTCGAAAAGGATATCTTATAAATAACCAAGATGACTTATGTTGCTATTTTAATGATCTGAAGAAATTACTAAACTGTACCTACCAAGATTTGATACAGGTTATAATTAAGACCAGAGCCACTAATTACTACAATAATACACATTCATTTTCCTCTTTTTCTTATTAGGTGACGAGAGATCGGTGTGAAAACTCTGAACGTAAATAAAGCTGACTACAGATTGAATACCTATGTTTAAGCCCGTAAGCTCGATTTACATTGGTCAAGTGTTTAGCGAAGTAGACGAGTACAGTCAGGACAGTTGTTACATACAAGTTAACCAATAAGCCAGCAGCGTCCCACCACCCACTGTGGAATTATCAGGAAAACATCGTTAGAAGAAAACCAAAGCATGACTGAGATATTTCTCGACGGCATGTAAAGCCAAGTCTCAGGCCCATGGGCGGCATAAAAACTCTGACAGCAGTTTTTAGTTACGCACTAACCACAACGAGAAAGAAGCGAATCAATTTGGCTCGTATAACGCGTGGCGGTTTGATAAATTAATAGGTAATAGTGTGCATTTAAATCCCGTCAGGTTTTGCGAATATCATATGAATAGAATATTTCTACTTTTTCATACTTTCGTAGTAAAATTAAAAACCCATAACAATTTAAAATATTCTACAAAGAAAGTGTAAAACATGGCGTTATTTTAAACCAAATATTCAAATTTTTAAGAATTGTACGACTTATCTAAAATCTCCAACAAGATTTATTTACGTTAATATTGAGATGGAGACAACATAGATATGCAATTACAGCGGACATCGAGAAAATGTTCAGACAAATCTATTGTCATGACGATGATCTACAATATCAAAAAATCATTTGGCGCGACTCACCTCAAGATAAATTACGTGAATATGAGCTAACAACAGTCACATATGGCACCAAATCTGCACCATTTCTCGCCATGATGACTCTAAAGCAAATCGCAAAAGATGAACGCTCTAAGTATCCTGTTGCGGCCGCAGTTGTTGAAACCTGTTTCTACATGGATGACTTGTTGGCTGGACATCATAGCATCGAAGAAGCTAAGCAATTAAAATCTGATCTTATCAAATTACTTAGATCAGGCGGATTTAATTTGAGAAAGTGGTCGTCTAATAAATTAGAGATATTAGATGACGTCACCGCAAACACAGCGCAATCATTTGAATTCAAACATCAAGAGTCAACTAAAACATTGGGGTTGCGTTGGCACCCACTGGACGATCAATTCAAGTTCGAAGTGAAGATTGACACAAAATCGACAGCTCCAGCTACCAAAAGGACCTTATTGTCAGATATATCCAAAATATTTGACCCACTAGGCTGGCTGGCTCCTGTCTCGACCAAGCTGAAACTTTTATTCCAAAATGTCTGGTCACTAACACTCCAATGGGACGACAAAGTACCAGCACACATCAACGAGCAATGGCAAAAGATCAAGAAAGATCTACCAGAAATAGAACATATCAATGTACCGCGATGGCTACAAACACAGCAAAACACAGAAATTGAACTTCATGGTTTCTGTGACGCATCCACAAAAGCGTATGCTTGCGTGATTTATTGCAGGATCATCAAACAGAACAATCAGAACAATCACACTCCTGTGACCATAATAGCAGGAAAATCAAAACTTGTTCCTGTCAATAAAGCGATATCATTACCAAGATTAGAGCTTAGCGCAGCACATTTATTATCACTTCTGATGAAAGTAGTACATAATACTTTACAGAACTACAATATCAAGATATACGGATGGTCAGATTCAACAGCAGTCCTGGGCTGGCTTCAGGGAGACCCTAATCGCTGGAAGCCATTTGTAGCAAATAGAGTAAAACAAGTCACTGAAGTAATCCCAATCAAGAACTGGCACTATGTGAAGTCAGCTGAAAATCCAGCTGATTGTGCTAGCCGAGGATGTTCAACAGAGCAGTTAAAAGAACATTCACTATGGTGGCATGGTCCAACATGGCTATCATCATTTCAAGAAAATGAACATAAACAACAAACTTATGTTACGCAAGACGAAATGAAAAAATCAGTACAAACAAGCGTCATTCAACAAAAAGATGACATTGCTCAAAAAATATTAAATAAATGCAGCAATTTCAACAGAGCAACCCGAGTACTAGCTTGGACTTTGCGCGCAATAACACGTAATCAGCACAAACCAAAGTTTTTAACAATCGGCGAAATGAAGAAATCAAGACATTTCATCATCAAGCAAGTACAACAATCAGAATTCAGAGAAGATATCATCAGTCTTCAGAAACAAAAACAAGTCAGCGCAAAAAGTAAGCTGTTGAAATTGAACCCATTCCTGGATCAAGAAGGCTTACTGAGAGTTGGCGGGAGGATCGCTAATGCGAATATCAGTCAAAATATGAGACATCCACTCATAATACCTAAAAACTCTCATCTCAGTAACTTGCTTATTGACCAAGGACATCAGATGACGTATCATGGCGGAGCTCAAATCACGCAAGCTTGGCTTCGTCAACAATATTGGATTCAAGGCGGAAATCGAGCAGTCAAGAAACGCCTTAGAAACTGTGTCAAGTGCAGACGCCACGATCCAATCAAACAAGAACAGTTAATGGGAGACTTACCTGCAGCACGCAGCAATCCAGCACGACCTTTCTATCACTCAGGGGTTGACTACACTGGCTTTGTCTACGTTAAAACAAACGAAGGCCGAGGAGTAAAGACGACAAAAGGATACATTGCTGTGTTCGTTTGCATGGCCACAAAAGCTGTGCACCTGGAATTAGTCTCAGATCTGAGCTCCTCAGCATTTTTATCAGCATTACGCCGAATGTCAGCAAGAAGAGGCACCCCAAAACATATATACAGCGACAATGGTACAAATTTCGTAGGAGCAAGCAGAATTCTAAATGAAGAATTCATCAACATTCAAAAAGTGTTAGATGTCGAATTTTACGAAGCAATCACAGACATGGAGATCAATTGGCACTTCAACGCCCCATCCTGGCCAAGCGCGGGAGGTTTATGGGAAGCAGCTGTGAAGAGCTTAAAGTACCACCTAAAGAGAGTGATTGGCGAACAAAGGCTGACGTTTGAAGAATATTCAACAGTGCTAGCACAAATCGAAGCATGTTTGAACACACGACCATTGTGCGCTCTAAGTGAAGATCCAGAAGATTTGGATTACCTCACGCCATCCCACTTTCTAGCAAGCGGACCAACCTTGACGTTAATCGAAACGGAAAAAGATTTACGTACGAGATGGCAACTCACCCAAAAAATCATGGATGACTTATGGAAAAGGTGGAAAACGGAATACTTAAGTCAAATGTCAGTTCGTAGCAAGTGGCGGCAACCGCACACAAACTTAAAGATTAACGACATTGTCATCATACACGACGTACAGTTGCCATCAGGAAAGTGGCCAATGGGAAGAATCACGCAACTTCATCCCGGAAAAGATGGGTACGTCCGGGTGGTTACCATTCGGACAAAAAATGGGTCAATGAAAAGACCAATATCAAAGTTATCATTACTGCCTATAAATGAAAATCAATCAGAAGAGCAAGAACATCAAAAATCCGGCTCGAAGGACCATTAAGATGTACGGTTAGGGACCTTACACCTTGAGTTGATGCTGATTGATACACTGATAACTGATTGATTGATATTTATTGATAAAAGTATGATTGCATGATAAATGAGTTCACGCGGTATGAATGCTATTCGTGTACTAAATTAGCCGGCCCGGCGCAGGTAAAATGCTGACATATTGATATGAAAACTGTGCTGTGCTTGCACTGTACACGCGCCGAAAGATTTTTTTCTCATACGAATGACGTTATCGATTCGGACGATTCGACGCGGATAGGTGTGCGAGGTTTCATAGAATTTCATACAAGTAATTCTAAAATTCGATTCTTTCGGCGCGGTCGATTCCTTCGGCGCGGATAGGTGTGCGTCCACCTTTAATCATAATTAATCTTTTAAAACTATGATTTACTGGACAGAGATAGCCTGCGTCTGGTGGCGGGGACCATCACTGGACAGTCTGGACACTGCTCACTGAATAAACACTTTCACACCCTAGGAATCACTGACAGTCCCCTGTGCAGAGCGTGCATGGAGGCGGAGGAGACGGTGGCGTATGTGCTCCTTGAGTGTACAGGCGATACCAACATTTGCGAGGAGATCCTGGGAACGCTAAGATCACTTGCGGATGTTCTGAGAAGACCGGGAAGTTTGATCTGCTTCTGGAGGGAGGTGGGCTGGTTGGAGTAACCGGCCACCATGGCTCACGCACAATGGTCCACTTCAAGGACTAAGTGTGGAAACCTAAACCCCATGATAGATACTATAGATAGAACCTGATTTACATAAAAAAATGTATTTTAGTTACATCAGAAAAGCGCCTGAAAAAAAAGTATCATTTTAAAAGCCATGAAGTATCATTTTATGACAAACTTTTTCTTCAGGCGCTATTCAAGATGTAAATATAATCTATCTAGATATAGCCATGCTGACATCAGAATGGCTGGTCATTTTGAAATCCCTTTATTTTTTTCCAAGTTAGGTAGCAATTATTGATCAATAGCTTAACGCGGTCCGACACAGACAACCAGCAATTCCGACGTTCACAAATTAGGTCCCTTCATTAGGTAGGTATATGAAAAAATAGCGGGACCACATGTAGCATATTTTAAAATGTTATGGGTGTAGAATTTTACTACGAAAGTATGTTAGTAGAAATATTGTATATTATATCCTATTCACATGATATTCGCATAACCGGCGTAGTCCCGTCATTTTGACGTTCATAATTTCCCGAGGTTTCTGATAACCACCCACAGGCCACCAACTGATTTTGGTGGCCTGATACCTAGTGTATGTTTTTTAGTAGTAGACATAGGTCATGTCACCACGTCACGCAAATAATATAGGCACACGACTCCATACAAGAATGTTGGTATAGTGGCAAGTTACGTGCTAGATTAAGTTACTGTAGAAACTGCGCCTGATATTCATATCCCGATTGCCAACCACAATTAAACAGAGCAGCTTGGTGTGTTAGTGGAAAACAGCATACATTTTCAATTGGAGCAAATTGGTTCCAACTCTAACAACTTGTTTTGAGTTAAATTGCCACAGGTGGTTGTAAAATGCTTAAGAGGGAAAGAGCGTAGTGAAATAGTTCAAAATAAAACCATTGAATGTAGATAATAAACACGTCATTTATTGGTCTAATCCTCCTCCTCGTCCGCAGCGGCGCCACCGCCCTGTCCCTTGCGCAGGTTCTTCCTCTTGACGCGACCGGGCCGTCCGCCGCCGAACGGTGACTTCAGCGAGAAGTCGATGTGTTTGCCGCTGTCCAGGCGCACGATGAACGATGGAATGTTCACCACTTGCTTGCGGACACTGTGGACAATTAAGTGTTAGGAGTTTTACTAGTTTTGTTGTTACTTTTATAAATGTTTAATAAATTGTTTCTTGATTACCATTTAAACAAATAACTAGTGATCTAGTTTGAAAGAACTCGAGTCGTGGAACGAGGTATTTTAAACTGGGCTTATGCAGACAGACAGAATCAGTAATGGTCTGCTGCACCATAACATGTTTTACTCAAAGCATCCTTAAAAGCTTGCCGAACAGATAACATGTTACAAAACAAACAGCAGACGATTGGCATAATTTTACAGAATCAAATAGATCAAAAGTTGTATGACTGGTTAGCCTGCAGTGGTATGTCTAGCAACACGAAAAGGATATGGATACCTTACCTGTGTAAGCTCAAATGAGCTAATAAATATTTCAAGACATTGACCTCAACTGGGTTGAGAATCAAGTGGTCTATTTAGAATAAGATTCAAAAGCCAGGCAGCTTGCAGCCGCAGAGACTGAGTTCACCTGTGTTTGAGGGTAAGGTTATGTGATGTTTAGGATAATTTAAGGAAGAGAACACACTTATTAACAGCCTGAACCATAATGCACAAGTGAAGAAAACACAATTTGTCTCGTTTGGTTTGGACGACGCGTCTCGACATCATGATAAGCTAAATGTGGTTGCTTTGAGCCGATTCAGATCAATAATTGTGGTCACACGACAAATAATGAACTACAACATAAGATTTATCTTCAACCATTATAGAAAACCTTAGTTATTAATGAATTTCAACAACAAATGAGATCTTACCGGATATGCCTCTGTCTGATGAGAATTCGGGCATGATGGATGGACTTTGCAAGACCAGCCTTGAAGACTTGGGTCTGCAGACGGCGCTCCAAGAAGTCCTCAATCTTAAGACCGAGCACGTAATCAAGCTTCATCTGTTTCTCGTCCAATACTCCGATCCTGACGAGACGACGCAAGAGTGCGTTACCTGAACACAACGATGAGATAAGTATATGCGTACAGCAGATTTACAGTGGGATGTTGTTGGAGATTGTCAGAGTAATAGAAATCAACAATTTTTCTTCTGATAAGAGGTTGCCAGATTTTTTCATCATAATAAAAATATAATTTGCTGTTTGAATGCTTATACAATGTTTTAATGAAACCAGTAGTTATTGCAGTCAGGTGGAATAGAAAACAGAGATTTTTAGAGGTTCGTCTTGGGGGGCATTCAAATCAAGCATGGTTGACATGAACCACTCCACCTCTAATACAATCCACTGCCCAAACGTTGGTCAGTGGGTCGTCTTAGTTTGGTTTACTGCTAGGCCTAAAACACATTTATTAATGACTTGACATGACCTTCAACACACATAGTTTAGGTTAACCGCATGTATACTGCCAGTTTCAGTTGTATCTCATTTATATCAGTGTACATTCCTGCTTACAAAAGGCTCAACACATTTTTATCAAGTTTTCAAGTTAGGCGTTAAGTTTTATCCCTCACCTTCGAACAGCCTCTTGGGGTCCTTCTCCTCCAGGGTCAGCAACTCACGGGCAGCCTTACGGATGCGAGCGAGCGTGTACTTGACACGCCACACCTCACGCTTGTTGCGCAGACCATACTCGCCGATGATTTTTAGCTCCTGGTCGAGACGCGCCTTCTCGAAGGGCCGGCGCGGCGTGACATAGGTCTTGGAGAATACCGACGGTACTCTGTTGTTCACCATCTTGGCGAGCTGGAAGGTTTAGGCGGGAGTTTTAGATTGGATGGTCGGTTATATTAATGCATTGAGAGCACAACATGAAACACTAACGGTGGCAGAAGCAAGTAAGTCTTGCTTGTCTAAATTACCAGTAAGTAGTAAAGTTACCACGAGGCGAGGCCAATATCAAGCCATGTGTAGTAAAAATAGTGCACAGTTGTATTAAAACCACGATTTATTGGGTAAATCGTACAATCGACTGCCACCGTAACCATAATTTAGAGGAGAGTTTGTCGCCACAAACCGTTGCAAGTGCTAATCAATCTAAGATTGAAGTGCTATGTTTCAAACTAAGATTTTAGTGCACTTGGGAATCATTGCTCGGGGCATTACTATAGCCTAAGGGTCCACTCATGACGATTTATGAAGAAATCGAAATGATCTACTCGAAGGCATTGTAGGTTAAGTTCACAAATCCACTTTCATCACGAAAATCGTGCAAAACTAGTCAAATTTAATTACATTTTACGTATTTATATAACAGAATAGATAGATTTTATCACTTATTTCATAGAGTTCACGAATAAAACACAATCTCTGTCAATCTCAAAATAACCACCTTGTTCCGCAAACACGGCTCGCCGAAAAGAGAGTTGTCAAAAAGAGCGAATAGATAGACTACAGCTGACAGCTGAACTTTTAAGTCAACAGTTGTTGCCAGTCTCAATAAAATTAATTTTTACACAAACCTCAATAATATTCTACACGATTTTATGGAGCCTTTTTTTCGATGATAAAAATATTCTTTCAATTATTAACCCATTACCGCCCTCTGTACCTGCACAGGTACAACTACTTAATCGATAAATTATGTATTTTATTTGTGGTAAGTGTTGAAGGTAGTTTGAAATTACAAATCTAGATGACACTAGTTACCACATAATAAATAAAAATAGGCGGTGGCGCGAAAACAAATATCACTTATTTTGTAATAAAATACGGAGTCCAGACACGACATACAAGGTAAGATTATTTTCTTGGTTTTTATCAAAAATAGTGAAATATTTCAACTTCTTTTTTTATTTTTATGGAGACTATTTATTTGTGTTGGTAATAATAACATAAGAATGAAAGTTTATTACAAAACTTGTAAAGTAGGGTTTGTTTCATTTGTTGTACACAGGCGGGTACAGCGGGCAGATTCGTACTAGCATTTCGTTTTGTTTACAGTATCTACACTATCTACACTAATATTATAAAGAGGAAAACTTTGTTTGTTTGGTTGTAATGAATAGGCTTAAAAACTACTGGACCGTTTTAAAAAATTCTTTCACCATTCGAAAGCTACATTATCCACGAGTAACATAGGATATATTTTATCCCCGTACTCCCACGGGAACGGGAATTACGCGGGTGAAACCGCGTGACGTCCGCTAGTTACTTATAAGTTGAAATGGCCAATCGGAACGTATTTACCAGCTATAAGAGACTGGAGGAAGCCTTGGAATCAATTTTGGCTGATGAAAGCAATGATGAAGATTACGATATGGTATTAGTGCCACCAGATCCGGCTGTGGTGAGTGATGAGGAAGAAGGTAATGAAGATAATTTGGCGGCTTCAAGTTTCCCTAAGGACGTTCCAGGGACTATTGAGGTAGGTCGGCGTCGTCCTGACTACGATCTTTCGGAATGGAGCGACAGTGATGATGAGCCGCTAAGACCTATGCCTGCAAAACGTGCCAAAAAATGTGATGCAGATTTACCTGTATGGAGGAAAACTCAGCCAACCTATAGTTCTACTTATGAAATTACCGATATCGTACAAAAGAGACAAAAATACGTTGTTGAAAGCTATAGCAGACTGCAATGCCGTAATGTTGTTTGAAAAAATATTTGATAACAACTAACAGTGTCTTGTACGCTAATCAAAATAATATGTACTGATACTGACCGGTTACCATGAATTGCCATCAGAACGTGCTTACTGGAGTTTGGATGAAGACCTTGGTGTTCCATTGATTGCTAATTGTATGTCACGCAATAGGTTTTTGGAGACAAAAAGAAATCTTCATTTTGTGGATAACGGTCTTATTTACGTCCAACGAAAACTAAGAGCCGTCCGTCATCCTCAGCGGCACTAGGAGGTCGGGACAATAATGCTCATAATCCTGAACGGATGGAAAATCCACTGCGATGTGTCACCAAAGAATTCGCTGGCGTTGCGAAATATGTTTGAAAACGCTATGTGTTGAACGACCTTGTTTCAAACAATTTCACTCCTAAAGCGCCCACTGTACACGGCTGAGTACACCCCTAAAACTTGATATGTAATTTTTTTTTTTTGATTTTGTCTTCTTATATAGCATATTTTATCCCTTAAGGACTAATAAATAGAAAAACAATAGAAAAATATACTGCAGTTTCATTTTGGTTTATTAGGTATTTGGTATATTTTCATATTGTAGTATTCATAGAGCATCATGTGACATTGTTATTAAAGACGTCGCGCTTTTCAATTGGCGGAAAATTCAAATTTTGACAGTAAACTAAACGATTGACGAAGTGATTATATACTCTGTGGTACACTCGTGAAGTTTTGATCTGAAACCGTATTCGTCCCGCGTATTAAACGTAGTGATACAATACTCTGTGCCGCGTATGAATGACGAGAAGACGAGAACCTCGTGAAAAATAAAGTATCTTGGCATGGCGAGGTTGGGTGTGGGATATGCACTCGGCGATCATTGTGCCGATATTTGTTTCAGCCAAAGCTTCCACCAATACCTGAAGAGGCTCTCCAAAGACTACAATATGGGCTCTCGTTAGACAGCTGGATCAAGTGCTTGATTCAGAAAGCGGTACTACTCCTGACCCCATATTCACAACGCTTCGATTCGGGAACTCGTATGTCTATCTCGCTCGTTTTCGTTATGCCAAAACAGGATGGACATACGACTTGTCGAATCGAAATTGTTGCGAAGTGAGCGTTTGTGAATACGGGGGCTGGACACGGCTCGTATTGTTAGGAGGTTACTTTCTCTGGAACCTTGATCGGCGGGTAGCTTGGACCATGTTCCCGATACTGGCGGGCTTAAATTTTTCTGTCATATAAATGCAGATGAATTTATTCGGTTTACTAAAAGCTAGCAAAGACAACGACCGAATAAAATACTGAAAATTCCTAAAATAAGACGTTTTCAACGTAACCCCGCAGCAACCCAACCAAACCTAACGTCGGGTGCCCTAAGTACCGAGCTCGCTTTTAAAGCGGCGCGGCGGTGTATCGATGATGCGCCCGTTTGCATTTGCCCGGCACGTTTAGGCCGCTTTGACGAACGCGAAGTGCTCATTTAATGCCGTATACATTATTTCAGCCGAATAGGGAATATGCAAGAAATACTAAACTCTGTTTATTTATAAATCCGCCCTAAGACGACCCACTGAACAAAATGTAAAAAAACATTATGGTACACTAGTTTCTAAAACGTCACTTATTTTACAATTTAAAAATAAGTGACGTTGCATGTCACATGTTTTTGGTAAAACGGAACGCACTCTCAAAACACGCCGTCCTCACCTCAATAACGGCGGTAGTGACATCAAAATCTATGTTTAAAAAAAAAACTTTTATTTGAAATGTAGGTGAAGTTTTACTAAGATTTAATTATATTATCATTATCGCAATTGTTGCTTGAATAAACAATAATTAAAATTAAGAACACAAAAATTGATGTAAACAAGGTAGATTGTAATAAATTATGACATGGCCGCAACAATCACGGACGTTTGAGCTGTCATAGAAAACTGCAGGAGTTTAATATTATTTTTGAGCGACAAGCAGTAGTTGAAATTAACTTTTAATACTTTTCTTGGGTTGAGAATAGTGTATTTTATTGATTCAAGTGAAGAAAAAATTACACGCATATATTCCCTATGTACCTCTTGTAATCCGGAATGAAAACTAAATATAGGTCTAATAAATCACAACTCGTTGCTTTTGTGGTACAAAATGTTTACTTCACTTTTAATTACAATTTATATCTCATGTCACCCATCGACCGACCGCTGAGCCCGCCAAAAGATGGCTATCGCGACAGGTGGCGCTACCACTTGAATCAAATATTGATCTATTTTACAAAGTAATAATGTTATTTAAATTTACAAATAAAGAAAGACTAATTATTAATTAAATGTGTCGTAATTTAAGCGCATGCTTTAAATAGTAATCTCCATATTTCTCATTTCCTTACAGGAAGAACGTGAAGACGTCGCATTACATACAACAACAGCGACGTTTTGCAATACGGCGCGCCTTTATGTAATACAGCGTGATCTACGATATGGCTTTACACCGTAAATAAAAAGCAAGACATAGTATAAAATATATTTATTTACACTGGAATTAACAGTTATAATAAAGACTTATTAAAACTTCTTGAATTTCATGAAGTTTTTGTACTTTTTAGGATTCAATCCGTACGCCTTTAGACGTTCATCGGACAGATTAAGCATAGGGTTCATGGGCTGGGTTACTTTATTCTTGTTCTTAAACTTATCGTTTTGTTTAAAATTCTTCTTGATATCTTTTTTATTACCTTTCTTTTTCTTTTGGTTCGGCTGGTCTCCTGTGTTCGTATCTGCTTTGCGTTTCAAGTTTTTATTATTATTCGTTTTTACTACGGAACTATTTTCTGATAATGAATTGTTGTCTAGTTTTTTATTTTTCTTTTTAGGAGTTTCTGTTGTACTGTCATTGACTCCATTATTTTCTGTACTCAGTTGACTAGGTTCAGCATGATCTATCACTTCAACAACAAAACCATCTGATTTATGTTTCTTCTTCTTCTTCTTTTGTTTTTCTTCTCCACCCTCTGTTGTATTTGTTGCTTCTTCATCATTTTGAGTAATATTTAATTCTTCTAATGTTGTTTTATTTTTATCTTTCTTTTTCTTTTTCGGACTCTCAGCGACATCGCACCTTGTGCCTTGTACTTCTGCATCTTGACCAGCTGTTTCTTCTGGCTGATCTTGTTCAGTTTCCTCTGTAATGGTATCCTCTGTGCTTTTCAGTTTGTTCTTTTTCTTCTTCTTCTTTTTTTTCTTCTTTGTTTCTTCTATTGGTACAACTATATCTGGGTCTCTGAAAAGAATAAATAATGTTAAGTTAGCTGGCTGTTGCTATTATGTTATGCATTGAAATTGATATGAATGTAATGTTATTTTACAAATTAATTTTCTGAATGAAAAACAATATTTTGTAGGTATTTTATCAGTACAGGTTTCAGTAGAATTCCCAGTGAATATATTTTTATCGTAAGCCTGAATTTTCTTTTTGTAAGGCAAGCCAGTCATCATTCACGTCTCCCTATCTCAAGATAGGTATTTTGGACTAGTCTTTACGCAAGGAGTCATTAAACCATCTTCGCCTGGGCCTGTCACGAATTCGCGATGTATCAGTTCAGTTCAGTACTTTCTCAAGTTATTATGCCTTGTGACTGCAGCTATATTGGGCTTACTAGACGTCGACATGCGGCAGATGTGTCCACCCCAATTCCACTCCAGTCAATTTATTATTAACAGCAAAACATAAACCAAATGAGACTCACTCTGGTAGGTCCTTGAACAGACTGGGCAGTATCTTCTTCTTGAGGCGCACGTCGGCGGCCTTCTGGTTGTAGTTCCTCGCGTCTCCGAGCTCCGCGGTCGCCGCGCGGTGGCGGAGAATCTTCTTCAGCGGCACCCACTGCGTCAGCTCCTTGTCGTCCGCTAGGAGGATCTGGAAAATAGCTTGTTGATGATAGATTCATATTATAATTATTTGCATTGATGAACTCAGTTTTGTATTGTGAGTCAGAATCAGAATGAATCAGATCTTGATTTCTTTTGAATGTAGGTACAGGTTTAAGATGTTGTACATAAATTAATGAGATCAGGATCAGGTCGGGACTTTGTGTACACTTTGGTTGGTGCATAATGAGATAAGATTATTACAGGGTTATTCTGGTTATCATCATAACTTCCGGTTCGCCATTGCCAATTCACAATCATACCAACCCTAGGGAGGGTTGAATATTTAAGTTTTGTGATCGTGGATAAAGAAACCTAACTAAAATCGTCTTGGCGTGGCCTTATCATGGTCGTAATTAGGGCTCGGATAAATATGTAAACACATATTTTGTTATTTGAATCATTTTAATTCATTATTTGGTTTTCTCCGTAAATTATAATGTTTTAAGCTGGGAAATGAGGATTTTAGAATCCATATTTTTTCATATTTCAAGGTTAACGCCATATTTTTGGAATGTAATTACATTACTCCATATGTCCTATCTTTAATAATTCAACTAGCAAAAACTGCATAATTTTTGCTTCCATAGCGCCGTGTCGCGGAAGTAAATTGTCGTTGCACGGCATACACGGATGTAGGTAGAGTCGTGCGGGACTCGTGCGCTATTTTTCTATCCATGCAAATAAGGTCTGTCCTCGAAAAAAATAAAGGATTTACGATGCTACAAAAAATAAAAACATTCTCAGTGGAACACCAAACGGCAATGCAGAGGAGGCATATTCGCCTACAGAGTTGTGCTAATCTAAGTCTGCACTAGATACTTCCTGTGACGTAGAGAGGTGATTCAGTCAATATAAAGCGTTTTTGCGATCAAAAAAAGAAACATAGTTTTCCCTTTGTTTAATTTATCATGTTTGTTAAAGTGATTTGAACCATATGATTGCCCCTATCGATTGATGTGAAAAAGGACAGGATGTTAATTTTTCAAATTTTTTCGGTTTGATTCCCGAGTGTGTCAAGTGAATTTTCGAAAATCTGTGAATGCAGATTTGTTTCTTTTTAAAAATAAAGGAATGTTTTCTTTGAATAAAATTTGCTATCTTCAGTATTTAGAGTACTTACTTTCCTTCCAGGTGGCATTGATAAATTTCACCCTGTATAATGTATTACACTCTTTAAACAAAAACCACCTTACCTCTTCCACAGTAAGTCCATAATCGCAAGGCACGACCTCCCGGTACTTGAACCTGGTCGGCAAATCTCCACCAATCACATCTTCGCAGTCCATTTTATAGTATTCTTCCATGTACTGGTCATAAGTCTTATCAGCTACTGTGGGTACAAACTTGGGTTTCTCAGAGGACAGTAACTCGGCCAGTTTCGACTTTTTCTTTCTGTTTCTTCGTTTTTTGCCCAAAGTCTTCTTTACTTCTTCTAGAAGATTCACGCGAGCCTTCTTTGGGTCGTAGTCGGCGTCCATCTGATGAAAAAGGTTTTATTGTATGAATTGAAATGATTTTGTATAATTTAATAAGCCTCAGCTTTAAGTAGATTTGTTGATTAAATTGAAAACTTGAATAACGGAAAATAAACTCGGTATATTCTTGGTTTTTTTATTTAAATGACAGTATTTTATATTTTGTTGGCCCAAAAGTTAGTCATTGGTGCAGCACAGAACCCATATTCACAACGCTTCGATTCGGTAAGTCGTATGTCTATCTCGCTTGTTTTCGTTATGCCAAAAAGGGATAGACATACGACTTACGTTTGTGAATACGGGGGCAGGAGTCACTTGGGCTGCATGTAGTGAATTAACAAGAAGTGTATAAAACATACTTACATTGAAGTCCTCATCTTCACAATGTGGCCCCTCATCATCGCCCTGCTGATCAGCTTCGTCGTCATCATCATCATCCTCTTCCGGCTGGTACTTATCCCAGTTCTCTGTAATATAAATTAAAAACGAATTCAAAATTACATACAAATTGAGTCGTCAATAAGTCGTCCTTGGCTCCACGGATATTTAATACAATTTTTGGAATTCATTCTTAAATTTGGCAAACATTGCAATAATATTTGAAGTCCATATAGTGTGTGCCAGTGCTCCTCGCACGAATTTGCTGAAAGCAAAAGGAATGGCAGGGTGCAAGGGTTGGTTGTCTATGCTAAGGGGAGGCCTACACCCAGCATTAAAGATAAACAATAAGTTCTCTTCATTTAATCACTCACCGATCTCCAATTCCTCATCCAGATCTGGGAAGACAGGCTTCTGGTCGTCGGCGTCGCCGTAGTACTGCTCGTCGAATATCTCCTTCATTCGCTTATCGTGATCTTCAGGGTCAAACTCGCTTTCTAGGTCTGATTCCTGAAATTAGAGAATTGAGATTAGTATAGCAAAGATTCCGCAGCATGAAAGGTTTAAACGCTGAAAAGCCCTGTGCACCTCAGGCGATGCTACTTGCGTGTATAGTTGCCGCCAGTTATGATCGCAATATCGATAATTACCCTTTACATAATATCTCTTCATGCGAACAAAAACAAATGAATTATGTATCGTTATTCTTTAGTAAAATGTAGAAGATCACGATAGATGACGCTTCAGGACTTGAACAGGCTAATTTTTGAATTTCGTAGTTTAGAACTACTACTACTTTAATAAAAGTAGGTGATTCTTCGACCGCTATTGCGATCTTACTGGCAGGTACTGTAGCGACAAGCGCCTATTTTACTTGATTTAGGTCCAAAATCGCGTACCGGCGACTTTTGAAATGCTCTAATTGGTGTGAAATCTCTATATTTTCTCGTAGTTAAATAGTTTATCTTTATCAGACAATAAGTTTTTATGTAAAAGTTTCAACAGTGTAAACGCAGTTAGAACTGAAGTAACATACAACTAAAAAATTCAAGTGTTACAACGTACCTTGAACGCTAGCTCGTCATTGCCGGTGACCTCCTTGATCTTGGCGATCTTCTCCTGTATCTCCTTGAGCTTGAGCGCCTTCATCCTGGCGATCTCCTCCATCTTCCTCTGCTTCTCCTCCTCCTTGCGCGAGCGCACCTCCACGCGCTTCTTGGAGCGCCGGTCGTCTTTCGGCCGGATGTAGTTCATTGTGCGCGGGAATCGTTTGAGCTAGAAAGGGATTGATAGTTTTAGCTGGTATTATTATACAGATAATGTAATTCTTCTATAATGACCCCTGTTTGCAGATCGACTGGCCACTACGCAGGTGTTTATACAATATTCTAGGGTAGTCTATCTTTGCCCAGCTACGGATAGTAGAAGTCCTAATTATAATAGGCTTGCATACTGAACAAATCTAAGTAGTCCATCAGTTACATTATCAAAAAATATTAGACACGTAATTTTTCTTTTTTTACGTAAACTAAAATTGACGAAGATACGATGTAACGCCGTGGTACAATTTTTAGTGCACTGTGATGTCACGAGCCCCCACTCCCGAGTTTTGATGTGTTTAATCTTTGTCCATTATTTTCCAATACTCTAACTGACGATCAGACTAAATAGAATTGTAATTTATTGATGGTGGAAACTAGCCTATTAGCATGGCAGTAGTTATTAAGTCTAAAGACGATGATTGCAGTAAGAATATTTCATATAGTTCCCAAAAATATGTGCTTTTCATCTTGACACATAATCAACATGACAATAATAACTCACATACTCCTGATCAGGTTCCTCAAACCTGAAGTTGTATGCCCTCTCGAACTTGCCCTGCTCCTCCACTCGTTCCTCATCAGCTTCCAACTCCTCGTCATCCCTGATCTTGTCCTCAGCTTCACCAATGTCTCCATCTTGAAGGTAGCTGTAGACGAAACATAATAGAACTGATATTATGATATAGACAGTATTATAACAAGGAAAACCGTGAAAGGAAGTCTCTGTACTGTTTTGAGGATCATAAAGAAATTTATCACGATACCTGGTCACAAACTAAAGGAAACTTGGACTTGGAACTTGGTCTAAACTTAAGGAATTTAATACATTTCTAAGTAACAACATTATGGTTGTGTTGCAAAGGAGGTCACTTATAAAAATCCGAAATCCTGTGAAAGCTTAAAACAGGGCCCAGATAATTAAATTACAAGGACCTACAATTTTAATTCACAAAAAGTTTATTCTTCTATGATTAATTAGGGTTACTTACGGCTTATTTAAAATATAGTCTCTGAGGAAAGCTTCTCCCTCATTCAGCTTGGGGTCTGACCAGAGAGCCTTCAGTGGCGCCAGGTCCTTCTCTACCTCATCACCTATGTGCTCCGCCTGGCCTATCAGGTACTCCTTTAGTTTGCCCTCCTACAACAAAAACATGTTATGATAAAAAAGATTTTTTTAAATTCCACATTTTTACAACAAACTAATATTTCAATTCCTAAACTATGAAAATGATCAAAAAGTCCTGGTGATGTGCCCAAGAGACTAGCCATGTTGTATGGTAACCATAAGCCTCTGCTTTAGGTTAAAGCAAATGCAAATAAGACAAACTCAAAGTTTTATTTTTGGATATTTCTGCCTGGTGCCCAGTACATAATATGTTACTGCTGGTGGCCGTTGCTGGTGCACAGTAACATACATATATGTTAAGGAAAAAATATTGAGCCATCCGCCATAAGGAAGAAATATTGAGCCATCAATGATCCATATCAATCTGTCCCATTGCTGATCAAAGGTCCTCCCATGTGTTTCTTAGAACTTTCTTAAAATTAAAAGAGGTTTTAAAACTTGCAGGCACAGCCCATGGCTTAAGCTGGCAGGCAGAAGGGACCTATGTCCACATGACAGCACACATAAAATATTAATGAATACATCTTAATTTACAGAGTGTAAAATTCAAACCTTTGTCTCAGATGTTTTCCTTTCCTTCTTAGTATGCTCTACAATCTCAGCTTTCTTCTCAATGCTGAAGATGTTCCCATCATCATCATCATCATCGTCATCACTGTCAGCAAATGTCAGCTGTTTTGTCTTGGTCTCTATCTCTGGAATCAATTATTTTTACTAAGACATTTTATTTTATGTTATGTCAGTTCTGATCATGTCTAGAGGTTGGATATGCGCTTGAATTATTTTGTGTCATAGAAAATTGATTAAATAATGCTAAAAACCCAAGTTTAGTTCTTATTTATTTATTTACTATTACACACAAAATACTTAATAGGAAATTACATTAAGAAAGAAGAGCAGAAAGGTATGGCTTATTTTATGTTACTAAAATTATAATAAAGTATGATGATGATTTGATAAAGCATTGTGATACTAAGAAGCACCATCAAACATCATTGACGAATAATTATGCAAAATTATTATTGTCATTTTGCTCTGTTATTAAAACTGAGCTCTTGCTGTTTACCTGGCTCCTTTTTCTCGCTGCCATCAAAGAACTTGAACTCAGGGTCATAAATCCTTGGGTCCTTAGTCTTCAGCAGCGCCAGTGTCTTGAGGAACTGCGTCTCCATCTCGTCGGTAACCTCTGGGGGTGCGTCACTCTCATCCTCACTGTCTGTTGATATTGACCCATCAGCATTCGGCTTGGAGCCATACTTCTGTTCCACTGGAAATCAAAATACAATCAGTTGACAATCAAAAAGTTTTGATAAGTTTATTTCAAGCTGGCTTTGCTTGCTTGCTTGGACTGATAAAAAGTAAAATTAAAAATATGCTTACGTTTATGAAGTTCTTCCTTTTCCCGCCACTTGTCGTACTTCTTAGCATAGTCATTCTCAGTTTTAAGCGCAACATCCTCGTCTGATTCTTCGTCGAATAGCGTTGGTTTAGGCATTTTGATTTATTAATTCATTTTTATTCTTTCATCTAACCAAAAATCCACACTCCGCAGTTCGCATGCTTTCGTGTTTTTGGACATCTGTCACGTGTCAAAACTGTCAAATTAAATTATCAATGTCAAATATGTCAATGCCATCATTTAAGATTCGCTTCGTTCTAAGCAGATGAACGCAGGCTCGGATGAGGCAAATTAAATGCGTATTGTACAAATTCTTGACAATGTGTAAAAGCATTAAGTAATATAACAGGGTAAACGCCTGGCTAGCCCACCAAAATCAAAATCAAAAAATCAAAATATTTTATTTCACATAGGCCTGGATGGGCACTTATAAAACGTCGAAGATGCACGGTTCGCGTTGGTCGATTCCATGGAGAAGAACCGGCAAGAAACTCCATGGTTACTCTTTTCAAATCATTTGGTATTACAATATTATTGTTTCATTACAGCATTCGTACTAAAGTATGGGGGGACAGCGTAGGCCCGACAATAGGTCGTTGCTTGCTATACAAAAAATGTAAAACAAAAGAAATATTTAACAAAAGTTAAACAGCATCCGGGAATCTAAAAGGCCTTCAATGTTCACTCATTCACAAATAATAGGTAAAAAAGCATCTATACAAAGGTAAGTAAATAAAAAATATAATATTTAAAAAAAAATAATTAAAGAACTAAATTAAACAAGTGACACAAATATTGTCATCAGTGCTGTAACTATTCTGAGCAAAATATGAGAAAAAATGATTTGAAAACTATTGTAATAATCTGAATCAAAAGAAAAAGAATAATGAGATTGAGAATAGTTAGAGACATCCACAAATCTGTGCCGTTTATGAGCTACCAGGGAAGCCGCATGCGCAGAAGGAATCATAGCCAAACTTCTTTGTCATCAACGTAGTCCTTGATTTTGTAATATGCTTTTTTCATAAGGACACGTTTAATATGGTTCTTGAACTTTCCATCGGTCAGTTCTATAACTGACTTTGGCAACTTGTTATAAAAGCGTATACTGTTTATAATAAAAGACTTGCTAGTTTTTGTTAATCTGAATTTAGGTATTACAATTTCATGTTTACTGCGTGTATTTTTATTGTGGAAGTCGCTTCTAATTTTGAAAAGCCCTCGATTTTTGCGGACATATAAAATACATTCAAAGATATAAAGTGAAGGCAGAGTTAATATATCGATCTCTTTGAATTTTTGCCTGAGTGACTCGCGAGGACCCATTTTATAAATCGCGCGGACTGCCCTTTTTTGTAGTATAAAAATGGAGTCAACGTCAGCTGCTGATCCCCACAGCAGGATGCCGTAAGACATAATACTGTGGAAATAAGCATAGTAAACTAACCTAGCTGTGGCTACATCCGTTAACTGCCTTATTTTCCTAACTGCATATGCAGCTGAGCTTAACCTACCTGAGAGAGTTCTAATGTGCGCGCCCCACTGTAATTTTGAATCTATAGTAATCCCTAAGAATACAGTTTCCGCTATAACATCAAGTTTATTGCCGTCAAGATTTAAATTAAGATCACGTTGTGGTACATTTGGTAAGGAGAATTTTAAACACTTAGTTTTGCTTGCATTCAATAAAAGATTATTAGCAGCGAACCATTTCGAGAGAACGGTTAGACTTTCGTTAACATGTTGGACAAGCGTATCTTTTCTATTTATTTTAAAAATTAGCGAGGTGTCATCAGCAAATAAAATTATATCTGATAATTTGGCCATCATATAAGGGAGATCATTAATGTACACAAGAAATAGGAAAGGACCGAGAATTGAACCTTGGGGCACGCCTATCTTGACTAGAGACCCGGAGGACGTCGCCCCATTTACATTTACTTTTTGCTGCCTGTTTGATAGATAAGAAAGAACTAGATCAGCAGCTTGACCACGAATTCCGTAGTGGTGTAATTTACACATCAGTGTGTTGTGGTCCACGCAGTCAAACGCTTTAGAGAGATCACAGAAAATGCCAATGGCATCTTGGGACTTCTCCCAGGATTCCAAAATGTGAGTGATAAGTTTAACTCCCGCGTCCGTTGTCGACCTGCCCTTCGTGAATCCAAACTGCTGACTGTGCAAAATCCCATTTGAGTTAAAGTGAGATAACATCTGGTCCAGCATGATTTTTTCATATATTTTACTCAACGCTGGAAGCACAGATATAGGTCTATAATTAGAGGGATCACTCTTACAACCAGATTTGAAAATTGGTACTACTTTACTATGTTTCATTAGATCAGGACCAAATTCGTTTCTTACGTTTTTTGCAATTTGCTGGTCAGTGACAGGCAGGTGGTATGTTGAACAAAATGCGTATTTCTAATATTTGAATTGCGCGTGCCACCCTGGCGCTTTCCCCTTATTAACGCTTGAATAAAATCGACACAAAAGCAGGTGTAACTTATTTGTTAACAATGTAACTGTTAACAAATAAGTTACACCTGATTTTGAAAACAAGTGCAAAATGGAGCGTAAAACGAAACGAGCAAAAATATTAATGTCAGAGAGGTCACTAAAAACTATGGTAGAAATGGTATTTTTAAATTATGATGACCTTTTGATGATACTTTTTGATGATACTTTTTGTAGCGGTTTGTAATTATTATCACCAAATTTTTATAAGTTTCGTTAGTTACATATCGATTATCACCATCAACAAGACGAGTTTAATTATTGTGGATAAAAGTAGTAGTAAACTACTTTAAAATATGGCAATACTTTTATAACCTGTAACCTACCGGTTATCGCAATTGTTTTGCTTGCATGAAAATAGTATTTTATGCCAAAATAAGAGTAAATAAATGATTGATTAGCATCGCATTGTCATTTTGAACTATTAATCATGACTACTAACCCGAGGAAAGGCACCGATCCGGTGCCAATGGAAGAGAGCGACCAGCTGACGATAAGGCCCTTGTAAATATTATTTTGATGACATGTTTATCGGTATTGTATTTAGCGGTAAGCCTTCGAACTTCGAAGCTTGCTTAGAGCTTGGCTTTGAATATCTGACAGAAAAATTATCCTTAATGCGTAATTAATTAAAGTCAATGCAGCCAAGCCTTTTTCACAACTAGAAAAACTTTGGGATGGTTTAATATTTCTTGAATTATGGACATTTTTCTTTTTTTTCTAGGGGTGCTGGTCAGGAAGTAGGCAGGTCGTGCATTATGCTGGAGTTTAAAGGGAAGAAAATCATGGTCTGTGCATTTTTTTACCATATCGCTTGAATTGTTTGTAAATAACATTATGTATAACTATGTTCTATGAATGAATTATTATTATAGTAAATAAATTTTACTTCCAGCTCTCTGCAGTTGAATAATGTATTTTAATCATACAGATTATTGTCAAGGATTGTCATAAATGCTTCCCTAAACTTGATACCAATGATGGACAAATGAAATTTAGCCCAGTCAATGGTTGTGTCGTTCTTAGCGTGCCGTAACCGAAGGGTCACCGACAGGACACTATTACTAACCCTCCACTGTCCATGCGTCTATCTGTCTGTCAGCATGCTGTTTCTCAGATCCTGGGTAGATAATGGGTAGTCACAAAATGTGTATTTCTGTTGCCACCATGTTAACAAAAAAATTAAGGTGGCTCACCTACTACAACAGTAGGCAATTAATTGGGTTTTTTCATTGCACAATAACAAGCAATCATCATAATAATACTATTATATAAATTAAGTAATTGATATTGATTTGTAGCTGGACTGTGGCATACACCCAGGGTTATCAGGGATGGATGCTTTACCCTTTGTGGATCTCATAGAGGCTGATGAAGTGGATCTCTTACTAATATCACAGTGAGTATACCAGAAATTGTTTGAAAAGGATATTCTGAGTGGCTACCCACCGACAAGATACATCACTTTTTTTATTGGTAGACAATAGACTACCTAATCACCAGGGAACCAAGAAGTGTGGCAGAAGAATGTGGAGGCTTATACCCAACAGTGGGTGATTCCATCATCTGCATAGCCTTTTCCCAACTATCGCTTTTAGCGATAAGACCGTCCATTGTGTTACCCCTTGTAAAATGTTTAAAACTATTGTATTTTAATTTTACAATTTTACTATGTTGGGGTCAGCTTCCAGTCTAATCGGATGCAGCTGAATACCAGTATTTTACATGGAGCAACTGCCTATCTGACTTCCACAACCCAGTTAATACTGGGAAGCCACCACTTGGTAAGACTGGTGTCAGACTTTTGGGGCCACTGACTACCTGTAACAACTGTCAAAGATGAACAAATGACAGCTGGGACCAACGGCTTAACGTGCTTTCCGAGGCACAGAGGAAACTCACTATGTAAGGGTTGTCACCCATCCACAGACCAACCTAGGCAAGCATGGCTTAACCTACAGATCGACCCGAGCGGCTGATATTATTTAGCCACGAGCTCGTTTAACAGTGGGTGATTCTGGGGTGAAATGATGATGGTGAGTCTACCTGATTGACCTGGACCTGAGTGTTCAATGTCCCGGTACTGGGTTTCTCCATCAAGTAGTTCCAAATAGCAGCACCAAGCCTGGAGTACCCTATGTAAAATAGTGTACTACATATTATTGAAATCTTTATGACTGTTCTCCTAGTTTCCACCTGGACCACAGCGGCGCTCTACCCTGGTTCCTCACGAAGACGTCATTCAAAGGCCGAGTGTTCATGACACACGCCACTAAAGCCATCTACAGGTGGCTTGTGTCAGATTATATTAAAGTCAGGTAAGTGATTTTCTTTTAGTTGACTGCCTAGGTTGAACCCAGGAGCTCATATCTAGTGGCCCCATTAGCGCTTGGGGCCACTAGATATGAGCTCCTGGGTTCGATTCCTGGCTAGGAGAAACTGTTATTGTGAATTTACCCTGGTTGATGGCAATAAGTTTGCCCCCTATAACTTGGGACTTAAACATAACTGGCGAAATGTGGGAATACTATGAGGTTCACCTCTTTCTGTCCTGCTTTCTGGGAGTACAGCTGTGATGTTTTGGTTTATGGATTCATAAATCAAAGAAAAAAAAAATAATTTGAAAAGAAAATTATGCTATTTCACCATAACTAACATTTAAAACAATAATTTATTGCAAGTCTCTGGTTAATTAAATGCCATCAGCTTATTTAACTGAATTATTAATGGTCGTAAGCAGCCTTCAGCTTAGAACTTATGGTTGGAATGTTGGAAATCCAGCAGCTCACTCATGGTCCTTACGCCATTTCTTCGGCGGAGTAAGAATGTGTCCCATCCCATGCTTTGTTCGACGGCGTTCGACGGTACAACAACAACACGGACGACAACGGACAATACTCTTATTGTATAGACCAGAGGTTCTCAAACATTTTTTCCTGGTAGACCACTTTGAATTTGTTTTGGTGTCGGTGGACCCCCTGTAGCATTTTCTTTCAAGCTCGTGAACTAAAAAAGAAAAGCAAGACATTTGCAATATATTTTTTTCGCACTATCTGTTAGGATTGCATGAGGATCGTTGTTCCCAAGATATTTTTTTGGCAAAAATCCGAAAATTGTAATCTTCTGGCTTCGAAATGTTTTTTTTTATGACTTAACACGACCATTTTCACCGAAACACAAACCTGTCATCACCGGAACATTTGATCTTTATTACTTTTTCTAGTACCTAGCTTAATATCTGGCTACATTGATCAAGCTAAGCCAACATTTTTGTTCTTTGGCATCGAACCCAGGTAAAATTTCGTGGACCCCCACTTACAGCTTGTGAACCCCCACATTTTCTTCAAGCCAATGTAGACCCCCGATGGGTCTCCCGTAGACCCTTGGGGGTCCACCTGGACCACTTTGGGAATCACTGGTATAGACAAACCGTCGAACGCCGTCGATCAAAGAGTAGTGAGCTTGAAGAGCACCGTCGTACTTACCAGTGGTTTTTCGACGGTCCAATTCTCAAACCACAGTAAACTCAAATACAAAATTCAAACTACAATTATTATTCTCGTCCCCAGCAACATATCAACAGAACAGATGCTGTACACTGAATCGGACCTGGAAGGCTCCATGGACCGTATCGAGACCATCAACTTCCATGAGGAGAAGGATGTCCGAGGTGTGCGCTTCTGGGCATACAATGCTGGACATGTGCTCGGAGCTGCCATGTTCATGATTGAGATCGCTGGAGTTAAGGTTTGCCAGTTACCATAGATCTTTTTTACAGAAGCACTACCTTTCTAATTCCTGTGTGTCGATAAATTTGAAATACCATTCGAGACATTGAGGAGCTGATAGGTCTAAAGCATCTGGCACTAAACTGAGTGTCGCAAATCCAACAGCATTTCTTTTCACCGTTTATTTTCTTTGTCAGGTATTGTACACAGGAGATTTTTCGAGACAAGAGGACAGACATTTAATGGCAGCTGAGATACCTACAGTTCATCCCGATGTTTTAATTACGGTAAGATATTCCCTAAAATTATTTTTATTGTTTTATTTCTCGCGACTTCATTGACGTGAATTTCATATTAATGAATGGAAGGATGTACTGAATGTGTGGTAACTGTTTGTACGTTGATGTCCTGAGAAACGGGATTTTTCGACGGAAGAATAAAAAAAATACAAATTATTTTTCAAAATCAGTCATTTGGTCGATTCCTGATGTCTTTGGAATCCGTGCTCCCAATAAGGCATGAATTTAACACCTACTTGTAATGAATCCCCAGGAGTCAACATACGGCACCCACATCCACGAGAAGCGCGAGGAACGAGAGAGTCGGTTCACAGGACTAGTGAGTGAGATCGTGCAGCGAGGGGGGCGCTGTCTCATACCGGTGTTCGCGTTGGGGAGGGCACAGGAACTACTGCTCATTCTCGGTACGTATGGCAGAGGATTTAGAATAATATGTAACATTTAAACTGTCCTCCACAAACTGATAGAGTGAATTTAGTATAGTATCTCTTACGCAATATATTGTTTCCGTAGCAAAACGCACGTAGCGAACGGCAAGCGCGACGAAGAGTTCGGTGAACAGGAAGGGAACAGCTGATCTCACGTGACGCTCTTTAGAGTTTTTCAACATCCATAGTTGTTTATTTTATTTAAGCCGTATTATTTTTATAAATGGAGTGTGGAATTAAAGGAATAGTTTCCGAAAAAACAATTTAAAAAATGAAAATTTTCCGAAGTAATTTCCGATGGAATATGATTCAGAGTAAGGAGCTAAATGCACCCTGTCTGTTTACTTAGAACTGTTCTTTACATCCTATATGTATTTGCGCCAAGTTCCCGTTTTTATGTGTCTAGTAAGTGTAATCAAATGGGCCGTTGGCTTGTTTTCCATTTTATAAACTATAATTCCTTACCAACAGATGAATACTGGTCCCTCCACCCCGAGCTGCAAGACATCCCGATCTACTACGCGTCGTCTCTAGCCAAGAAATGTATGGCGGTATACCAGACATACGTGAACGCCATGAACGATCGCATCCGGCGGCAGATCGCCATCAACAACCCCTTCGTGTTCCGACACATCTCCAACTTGAAGGTATGTGTCGATGGATTAATCTAGATTGGTGATGGTATGCTCTTCTTCGTCTTAGGGTGTTGTTAGCAATCTAAATTGTGCAGCCCAGAACATGAACATCAGTTCCTGTAGTCAACAAACACCAGGACACGCATGCAGGACACGCAGGACCGATATTATCGTTTGTGAAACAGCACCACTGCTATGATGTAACACCATATGTACGAAAACACTACTGAACAATACTTACTACTAGTGCATAGCATCACAAATAAATATTTCAAATTGAGTCAACGTTTCCATTTTCTTTCGTGGCTAAATTATAATGACAAAGCAAGATAAATGTCAACTGTAACCACATATATATACCTAGAGTAGGTATAGGTATGGTTGCAGTTCTTACTCATATGTTTTATGGAAGGGACATTATTTTGCCGTGTTTAAAATTAAAAACAAAATGTTTAAAAGAAACACGAATATAACTTTATTATTCAATAGCCTGGCTCTCCCCGATCTCAAACACATCAATTTCAGGCTTAACCTTATCGTACAAATGTGGGAACGCGCCGTTAGCACTATACTTCTTCCTCACTTCTTCATACAGTGACAAATCAAACATTACTTCGAATTCCTCGCGGGTCATAAAGATATCCGCATATAAGAACGAATATCCTCCAACTTCCCTCGTGAACTCCTCCATTTTCCTCATAGCCGTCACAGGGTTATAAGGTTTCTTTTCCTTTACCTTTCCAGGGACCCCATAGACTCCCAAATCGTTGTACATTGCGTAGTTAGTTCCTGGAACTAGGTACTTCGCATCAGGTCTTTTGAGCTGACCTGATGAGGGACCGTGATCAATGATTTTGCAAGGATAGACTAGTAGAGGAAATTTCTCGAATAGAACGCTCGCTATCTCAATCTGCCTTTCTAATTCTTTGATAGGTAAGACGATGTCTTGAAATACTTGTTTTGTGAATGTGTAGGCTCTTACTCCAGGAGTTGTGGTGAACTTTAAGAAGGCTGGCTTTGGGGGCAGGAGCCATCCGAACAAGTAACGGAATAGCGTGTCGTTTCCGAACGATAACATGTCTTCGACTACCCAGAATATAGCTCTGTTGTGTCTTAGTAAGTAGTCTCTTAGAGGGATCAACTCCTCAGATTCTCCCTTCTGTAAAAACGTTTCCACGTGTTTGTAGAACCAGGGTTTGTACCATTTCGAGCAACTGTTTACTGTTATACTGGGGTCGTAATCAGCATAATCCCCGACCATAATAACAGCTTCATCCTTACTGTAAATAGTTCCTTCAATGTAATCAGGAAACACCTTCGGCTTAGCTTCGTTAGTCCCGGATAATTCCCGAATCATATCACAGTACTTCTTCTGTCCTTTGACGGGAATGTACTTGATTTTGATGTAAGGTTTTATTTTGACGATCTTGAGGGTCAAGGCGACCAGGAAGCCAAGACTGCCATGGCACCAAGGTAGGGCTTTGTACAAGTCTGAATGCTCGTTGTCAGCCGTGGCCGTTACTAGTGAACCGTCGCCCAAGACTACTTCGTAACTCGTGATGGTTTCGTGGTAAAGGCCGGCCTTGTGGGAGTGGGTTGACATGCCGGTGCCGAATGCGAGACCTGGAACAAATTTTCAAGTGTAACCATGATTGGAAAGTAGGATGATTTTATCAAGTGGCCGGGACTGATCTGTGTATTTCGTTAGCAATTCGAAACACCTGTGTCGAGTCTAATCTGTAGCGTCCAATAGAGTGTAATCTATTAACAACTTTACTTTAAAAGTTACAATATAAAACTTCGATTTTAAATTCGTGTGACAAGGAACAGCATAAAAAAAAATAGGGGGAAATATGCGTCACATCTATAGCGCTGGTTCATTACTCGCCAATGTGGCAAGGACGTTTGGGCAGTCGTTTAAAAACTCACCTCCCAAAGTAGCATCAGTGAGCTCAATAGTCACCGCCAACGAATACCCCTTCGGTATCAGGAACTCTGTGATATCTCCTATCGTAGCCATAGGCTCCACTCTCACGGTCATGGCCTGTTCATCCAGCTCCAGGATGTCGTACAGGGGGATGGGCACCTGGTGATGTAGATGCTTCTGGAAAAACGTGGTGGAGAGGGACAGCCAGTTCGGCCGGGAGGTGCAGAGGAGGCGACGGTCTTTTGGGGGCAGCTTGTTCCATTGTTGTACCTGAAATTAACAAAAAAGAAAAACTGTGGCATACAAGAATATTTGATTCAGCATTACACCGAGCACGTGAAGCACTGCTGGTTCAGTGTTACAGGCTCCGATTTACGTGCTTTGGTTTCGAACCCAGGCAGATTTTACTTTCAATAATATCACAACTGGTTTCCCACACTGAATCTGTGACTTGTATTAAGTAGAGGGTAGGGTTAAGTGCGTCCCAGCAGTAGGAACGTTATAGTCTGGTATTGTATTACCTGGCTCTGTATCAGTCTGACCGCGCTGTCATGGCGCTGTGGGTCACTGGTGAGCCACCGCACATACGCGCGTATCCTCAGCAGCACGGTGAACAGGAAGCTGGCTGGGAGACAGAACACGGCCACCACGAACTCTCGGTGGTCTTCCAGCCATTGGATCAGCCGGTTCTTGAAGGAGTCGGGCAGCATTACTGGAACAATCGTAAAGTATTTGGCTAGATTTTGACAGGTTTAGTAGAGTTCGGAAAGTATCCCTAAATCGTTCTTCCTGGATAAAAACTACTGGGTCGTATCCCAGGTCATGACCTATCCATGTGTCAATATTTATCCAAATCTGTTTAACATTTTAGGCGTGACGCACAGGGTTTTGGAATGAAAAGAATGCTGTTATTTTTATTTGGCGCCGAATTTCACCAAGGACAACACCCAAATATAAATATAACCTATTTGTTAAACACGGTCTTTAACTAAATTCATTTAAGTACTATTGATATACTGTTTAATGTAAAAAAAAAAACTCATTAGCTTTCTTGTAAACATAGCTACTTAAATTAAACACCCAAAGTATCTCTAATTCTTGATTAAAATCTATTAATAGAATACAATGGTTGTATACTGCTCATCTGATTCTTTAATCCTTACGACTTTTAGTTTTAACTGCGCGGAAATTGTTGTTTCATAAATTAATAACATTTGTCAGTCAAAAATATAATGGTTGTAGGCACATACTGTTTTTCTCTCACAATAAATTATAATAACTAATAAGATATCTGGAAGCCGGCCGCTCCGAGCGAGGAACGTCACAACACTGGCTACAGATTAAAAATTAACATGTTTCGTTATACCACTGATAGTGTAATATCAATGTTATCTCATATTAATACCATAATCTGAAGAATATTTTAATTATTACCGAGTCTCATGTACCTAGGCATTTACAATAAAAATGTAACCCGGCCTACCTACTACGTATTACACAAGCATTTTATGTAGCGCCGTACTTTGAACCAACTAAATCCATACCACAGAATAGATAATAGTGCTACTATCCATACATAACACAACAACACGCCTGTAACCCTTGAAGGGTTCGGCACAGGCGTAGCTTATTAGCTAAGCACATTAAGTAAGCACATTTCGCCAGTTAACTTCATTCATACTAATACAATAAATGGAAAATGTTATGTTACCTTTTCACGCCTTTAACGGCAACGGCAGATCGGTTTTAGATAACTCACCTCGGTTGGCTATGTGCCAACAAATTATCTTATGCGGATATTATTTATCCCATCCCGGTAGTATCTCCCCATAGGCTCTTTTCAAGCAAAAGGTAGGGTATTGTCATTCGGGCCTGTGGACGGCTGGCTATGGGCTAGCTAGCCGTCCGGCCGTCTAACGACGACGACAGGCCGTGTCGACGGCGCGTTCGTGTTCCACGCGCGTCTCAAAGAGATGTCAGCAAAAGGAGAGGGGCCCGCAAGGGCCGAAGCCTGCCGGGGTTGCGGGCCTGTTCGAAAGAGATACCGCGGCCCCGGAACGTAAAAGGCGAGGAAGGAACATGGATGGTTTTTAGTCAGTAAGAGTCTGACACTCCCTCCCGCTCCGCCCAGAGTGGGGGGGGGTCATTTGATGATTTCCCATCCTTAAAAAAAAAAAAAAAAAGGGTATTGTCATTAGGTACCATTTTGTCTAAAACGCCAGATTTTTTAAAAAGTATGTTCGCTCGTACATAGGCATGCTGAATATTAGGATTTGAAAAAAAAAGAATCATGATTCAATATCACGAGCTATGTATGCAAGCCGTAAAGTAAACGATCTTGACCTTGTACTCTAATATCAATCAGTATTTCGTTGCTGCTGATTTAAAAACTCACAACTGTTTTATGCCAGGCGAATGTAAACTCCATTTTTATAGCGATAAATGTTAAATTGTAATGTCTGAAACTTGTTGAGGATAGTACAGATAGTTGCTATGTAACACAGGTGTCTTGATTGTATCTATAAGCTGCGATAAGCTTTGTCTACAATAATGTTATGTTGAATCATTGTAAGCGAATCTAATCTTTTCACAAATCAACAATTCTCATGACATGACTCCTTCTGTCCAAAGTGTTAGGAGAATCTGTCGCATGGCTTTCTAAAAATCAGACCTATTTTACACAAAACACTCCTTTTTTTAGATGGTGCTTGAATCTTTTTCATCATCATTTTAACCTGGAATAATCCACCAAAAAAAAAACCAGCAGCGAAAACGAGACAGTTTCTTCTGCCGTGCTTACTCTACTATGGGTTCCTAAAATAGTTAGGATACCATCAAAATTCGAAACGCTTCGTGTTGCTGGCAACATTATGGGTAGGGAAGAAATACCCAGGAACTGGTAGCTCTTCACAAATATTTCATTCAGTATCCAAAAATGCTCCATCTACGTCATGTTTTTAAATCTTACAGGGTATAGACCACTTCGAAGACATAGGGCCGTGCGTGATCATGGCCTCCCCCGGTATGATGCAGTCCGGTCTGTCCCGGGAGCTATTCGAGTCGTGGTGCACCGACCCCAACAATGGAGTTATTATTGCTGGTGAGTTATCCTTTACTTGTTATCCATAGCAAGGACGCATAAGAATAATAAGGACGAAAGATTTGTCCATTAATCTGGATCTGAGAAGACATGTCATGTCAGTAGCTTTGTGCAAGAAACTTTTGTTTACAGGTGTGTAGGCATTGAACAGCCGCTCTGTTGCAACCAGTATTTGACCGAATCTTTAGGAGATTAGCCCGAACCAATGATGATCATGACTTTTCCTTTCCATCTTACGCACACATTTGGATAGGGTTTCCTACACATTTGTTGTAATACGCAGCGCGGCATTGCCCAAATGACCGACAAATATCTCAATATTACTAAGATCCATTCTTCTCCCCAGGTTACTGCGTAGAAGGCACGCTAGCTAAGACGATCCTGTCGGAGCCGGAAGAGATTACGTCGATGTCGGGACAGAAGCTGCCGCTCAAGATGTCCGTGGACTACATCTCGTTCTCCGCACACACCGACTACCAGCAGACCTCCGAGTTTATTAACATTCTCAAGCCGCCGCACGTGGTATGTTCAACATTACGGTTCTTGGGAGCTGTACAGGGTGCTAGATTAAACGAGGGACCTGTTTTAAGCTCCCTTAGTTCAAAGTATTGTTATAAGTTTAGCCAGGGTGCACACCGCACGTTTAAGAATATTTTCTTTTTGAAAATCGAACGTCTAAGAATGTTAAATTGTACCTCAAAACAACCAAACTATGTACGTTTTTCCAATGTTAGTGATAAATAGTACCAGTAGCACTAGATGTGAGTAGAACATGTGTAACTGGTGTCCCTCGTGCAGGTGCTGGTGCACGGCGAACAGAACGAGATGTCGCGCCTGAAGGCGGCACTACAGCGCGAACATCGCGGTCGGCTACAGATCCACACTCCGCGCAACACGCAGCAACTGTTCCTCACCTTCCGCGGGGACAAGACTGCCAAGGTTAACCTGATTCCACATCATCGTCTGCCTGCCTTCGAGGCTTCCATTTTAACCGGATGCAGCTGAATACCACTATTTTACAAACCTCTAGATGCTATCGGAATAGAATTTGTGGGAAATTATATGAAGGAAGGTAATCCTTCATATAATTGCCCACAAATTATATGAAGGATTACCTTTCTTCATATAATTGCCCACAAATTATATGAAGGATTACCTTCCTTCATATAATTGCCCACAAATTCTATTCCATTTTTGCTTTAGAGACCCTCTCCAACTCTATCAATCGACGTTTATATTCATCACTCTTTTATTCTTACGCCTGTCACCCCTCCTCACGCATACTATATAGAATCAAGTTCTTGTTACGTTAGTTAGTTCAGTCTCCTCCCCCCTTTAAAACAGTAAGAAGTGGTGACAGACGGGTGTTTAGATCTTCCTACGTGATGTTGATGTTCAATCTGTACAGGTCATGGGATCATTAGCGATGGAAAAACCCGAGCCCGGCACAGAGCTGCAGGGCATCCTAGTGAAGAGAAACTTCAACTACCACATACTGGCACCTTCAGATCTTAACAGTAAGTTTTGCTTACTAATCAAATGATTATTTACTTTGATCATATCGTTTTATTTTAGAGTTTTAGACAATTGAATGTCATGGAGGTTTTACAGTCAACAACATTCATTACACAATTGGATCAGTGTAACAAATCCTACAAAGACAGACTTTTAAGTTGATACCTTAAAACTCAAAGTTTGTGATACATTTTGTCCATTACTTCAACCTTTTGACGCGCCTAATAGTGCGTTAATTTTTTGAATATCTGTTACATATCACAGTCATTGTTAATTCGTGATCAAGAAGTCTGAAATGAATTTTCCCCTTCTAGAATACACCGAACTAAGTCAAAGCGAAGTGACGCAGCGTCAGTCTATCCACTACAGCGGGTCGGTGGGTCTACTGCGACACGTGGTCATGCAGCTCGCGGGCGCCATCGAGTTCCAGAGTGAGACCAAGTGGAGGGTCTACTCCTGCGTCGATCTCATCGTCGAGAACAACATGATCACTCTAGAGGTAGGCGCACTCAATATTTTCCATAAAATTTACAGACAGACTTTTGTCCTTGTCTTTTTTAAACTTTCACGATCAGAACACATTATAAAACATATGAAAACGGGCTTAAATTAAAGGTAAATTCGCGATAAATACCCGTTTTCATATGTTTTATAAGACTTTTGTTCTTATAACTTGGCGTTACATCAGAAACTTATTAGACGCAACCCGCTACGGATTTAGGTCCGGTTAATTATTATTTTTTTTTTTTTATTAGCCTGTGCTGTCCCACTGCTGGGCAAAGGCCTCCCCCAATTCCTTCCATGTGCTTTTTTCCTGTGTCGCCTCGGACCAACCCTCGTGATGCGCGTCCAAATCGTCTCGCCACCTTTTCCTGGGTCGGCCTCGGCGGCGCTGTCCGTCTTCCGGCAACCATCGTGTGGAGACCTTTGCCCAGCGGTCATCGCACATGCGACTGACGTGACCCGCCCAATCCCATTTTAGCCTAGCAGCCTTCATGCCAACGTCCACTATGCCCGTTTTGGAACGCAGCGTGGTGTTTCGAACCCTATCTTGTCTTTTGACACCCAAAATGCTGCGTTCCATTGCTCTTTGGCAAACTCCAAGGCGGAGCTTCTGAGATTCGGTGAGCGACCAGGTCTGAGCACCGTAGGTTAGGACGGGCAGGATGCACATGTCAATGAGTTTTCGCTTCAGGGAGATTGGAAGATCACCCTTCATTAGCGTCTTCATGGACCAGTAGCTTTTCCAGGCATTTTCGACTCGGCGATCGATTTATCTTTCTTGCCTGTTTTCGAAAGATACTAACTGGCCCAAGTACTCGTATATATACTCATCGACATACTGTATTTCCTGCCCATCTACCTCGACCCTACGCTTAGTGCTGTTGGACATGAGCTGGGTTTTGGAACGATTCATTACGAGTCCCACCCTGAAGCTGGCTGTGCTCAGTTCTTGGAGCATGGTCTGTAATTCCAAGGCTGTGGGGGCAAAAAGGACTATGTCGTCAGCAAATCGGAGGTTTGTTAATCTCTTATTACCGACTGTAATGCCTTTGGTTGTCCATGAGGCTGCTAGCGATCTAAATATCTCCTCAAGAGTGCTCGTAAACAACTTCGGAGAGAGCGGGTAACCCTGTTTAACACGTTATTGAAAAACTAGCGCGAAATCCGGCTTGCTCTGGTGGCTGATGTTTATCCAGTTTCCCGTCTATGCGATTGTGAATCACTTTAATAAAGGTCTTGTAAATGTGGGATGTTAAACTGATTGGACGGTAATTGCCAATGTCACTCTTGTCGCCTTTTTTAAACAGAAGAACTATGTTGGATTTACACGGTTAAAAATAACAAGCTTTTATATCGTTTCTGGCGAAATTTGGGTTTGCCATACATTTGCCTTATTCAGTCAGTCAATCTTCCCGTTGACCTCCCAGGGTAGGCTAGTGGGGTCAACGAAACGACAGTTTAGATTTTTCCTGTTGATCAGCCGGAATATACCAGTAATAGTATTTTGGTTAGAGCAGTATTAGAGCAGTTGTTGTAATGTTGTAATGTAATGTTGCAGTGGGCGGCGGGGCCGGTGTCGGACATGTACGCGGACGCGCTGGTGGCGGGGATCCTGTCGGCGTCCGCGCTCACCGCGCCCCGACATCTGCCGCTCGCGCCCAAGCTCGACCGGATGCACTTCAAGGTACCTACTTCATTCACATCCTTACTGCCCACTCCTAGCAACAACTACTAACTACAATCAAGATTAAAGGATGAGCGGCTAATTTAAAAAAAAAAGTACTGATATTATTCCGTTTCCTTCATTTCGACAGCAAAAAAGTCGTATGTTTTTTATCGAATGTTAAATGCTTTTATTTACTGTTCCTATTTTAAGGGCTTAAAAGCAGAACAAAATGTAATTAAAATGAGATTATTTCCAGGAGTGCGTGATAGAGATGCTACAAGAGATGTTCGGTGAAGACGCCGTGCCCAAGATGTTCAAGGGAGAGAAGTTGTACGTCACTGTGGACGACAAGCGAGCTGACATCGATCTGCTCAATATGGTCAGTACACTATACATGAAATTGGTAATATGATATGTAAAGTATGGTTACTACCTACGCAGAGAGACGAACGGAGATGGAAGATTCGACAAAATAATTTCCCATCTCTACACACCGCTCCGGGACCCTACATTACGAGAGAGACGCGTCGACCATTTCAACTAATGTAATTGGCTAATTCTAGTGTGTTTTCTTTCCGTTTTGGTGGAAACTGGGCCTATGAAAAGCAGTTTTAGAATGTATGTCGATAGATGGAAAGTAGAATACCCGACAATTTTTGTTACCATCTGCCAAAAATAATATGATATCCGAAATAGTAATTAATGCGTAGTCTTCGTACATACAGTCCTCGGTTAACTCACAACACTTTTCTTAGGTCCATGTTCACCGAAAAGATAAGTCTGATTATCTAAAAACAGCTGTCACTGTGACATGTTCCCATACAAAAATATGTTTTAAACAGCTGTTTTAGATAATCAGAGCGTCATCTTTTTGGTGAACATGGACCTTAGTCGATTTCATTCAAAGCTCTCTGTTCCGTTTTTAAGGAAACTCGTTTAACTTGCAGGAAGTAAAGTGCCCCGAAGACGAGACGTTGGAGCGTGTGGTGCAGTCCGCTGTCACCAAACTGTACGCCGCGCTCGCACCCGTCCGCGCACCTCCGCCGCCCACCGGCTGACGAGACCTTCTGTACCATGTCTCCAACGTACTGGCAGTGGGATAACTTTGATAGACTGTGTTAATAATTATAAGTTGAAATAAAGTACATTGTGGACAATATATTAACAGGTTTTTTACTAGTAAATGCTAAGTGTGAACTTAAAATATATTTTTGGCAGGTCACTTTCACTAGATTATGTATATTTTTGAAATACATATAGTTTTTACAACTATTGATATATTACTGAAATTTAAAAATCTATTCATTCCAATATTTTCAACTTAAATGGTATATAACTCAGTGTCTATTTAATATGACTGTTATAAATACTTTTTACTATATGAATAAATTAAATGATGTGTGAATGGATACATGTTTATAGAATAAACTTTTATACTAAGTAGACAAGCTTTTCTTTTCGCTTCCAACCATTAAAACAAGAGTTTCATATAAAAAATAAGTTTATTTACAAGGAAACAGCGCATAGCGCTATAACAAGACATGAACAAGACATTTTGCGCACACATAACTCCTAAGCTACATCGACACTTAAAATAAAATAAAAGAACTCGTACTTGAATGAGGCGCGAATCACAGTATAATTGAGTTTTCTGGCGCCAAATGTAAGCCCTTTTTCACTATAGCACACTTAACTAGTGCATACACAATAAAAATACTCTCATTGAGCTTTTATAAACTACATTATCGCATTATAGGAATACTTCAATGCGGAATGCATGGCGCATCATTATACTATTACTTGTAGCTAGTTTGTAGCCGATAGCAGAATTTGTCATCAGGCTACACTTATTTGATTGTTTGCTCCAACAACAATGGTTTCAACAACACACTGACTGCATACTCAGATGTGCCTCTTGCTGGGAGACAGGCCTCACTGTGACACTGACCAGGGAGTGGGCCGCAATACAATTGACTGATCAGAGTGATTTAATCAGCCTTAGAAACTAGGTAATGCCTCCTCACTCTTATTTCTACCGTAACATTGATATTTATGACAATATCGATTCGATTGACATCTGTGATATATTGTAGTGTTCCCTAGGAGCTCTTGGAGTACCGCTTCCAGAACTTCTTGACGTCGTCGTGTCCGTGTCGTGTGACGACCATCGTGCGCGAGCGCTCACTCTGCCACGTGAGCACGGACTGCGCGCGCGCATAGTCGCGCAGTACTACGAAGTCGGCCTGCAACCAAACCATCATCATCAACATTCAACATCTACGTTAACTAGTTCCTTATTGTGAGGGATACTACGACCAGACCGGACTTGTGTCTACTGAGCTAATGCTCTCCGTTCGAGCGGGGAGCAAGCCGAAATATCTTGTTAATAGGCATAAGCAGGGGCGGATTCCCTAAAGGCCGAGTAGGCCGCAAAATCTGGTACACATTTTTTTTAGTAGTTGCCCTATCTTTTTTTTTTAAATTAAATTTAATTTCTAGTTTATTGAATTTTTCATGTTTTACAGCTCATAGGGAGGCGGCAATTTTTCATAGGCCTAGGTCGCCAACGTATCAAATCCGTCCCTGAGCTAAACTCAAGAGGTGTGGAGGCGAGTTGGGGACGCGGAAGTAGTGATCCAACGTAGTTCCGAATCCACCACATTTCGTATTCTTTTTCTAGTAGTACTCAGCAGCACAAGGGATCTAAAATGACCGCTTTAGCAGAACTTTAAATGAATCACGTTAAAAAAAATCTTTTTTTTTACGTTTATAACAAGAAAGTCCATTTTAGGTATTTTATTTTTTTAAGGTGATTCATATCATGTTCTGCTAAAGCGGCCATTTTAGGCGCGCAGAGCATCACTACCTCCTCGGGCGACATCCTAGCACAACTGACAAGTGTGGACGGCCATGTTTCAGAAACAGTGTTTACGGTAAACTTGGTGATAAACACATCGACTGTTTCGCAAAAATGTTGCCTAGTGAATACGGGGCTTCACTCTGCGATTAAACTTGAACTTATCACTACGCGTATTATTTTATTGCAGTGTCTAGACTTCCCAGTGTTCGCGAATCCCAGAATACTTCAGGTTTTTTTTATTTTTGTTCTTAACTCGCGGAGAATTACGATATCGCAATTTAGAATTTTGATTGTAGAAGGACTACATTGGTGCCACAGACAATGCTACAGTTAGTACTGTACGTTTAATGTTAGCGGCTACAAGTGGTACCTGTGACAAGAACTGGTTGTAGACGACGCCCTCGGTGTATGTGAAACGGTTCCTCTCGGTCTCCCACAACTTGATCTGGTCCACCACAGTGGGAGGCAGACTACTGGACGTGCGGATACCGCCCGTCTCGGACTTTAACATCTGCAATGTTGCATTGATATAAGTAAACTTGAGATTGGTGAGGACCGTAGGAATAACACTGTTAATATATTGTACAACGGGTTGGTGCCCGCAACTCCACGTCAAAGCGCGTATTTTGCGTATGGGCTAAATCCACCATCAAAATCAAAGCATTTATTTCAAGGAGGCCAATTACAGGCACTTTTGAATTGTCGAAACAAAGATGACATTTAAATGAAGCTACAGTCCCAGTCACAAGACATAAAAATTGTGAAAATACTGTAGTTGCCCATTCCCTAGCGTAGATCTCTATGGAGAAGAACGGGCAAGAAACTCCATGGACACTCTTTTAAATCAAAGTATTGTTACAAAATCTTGGTTACATCATTCATGTTGAGATGGTAAATTATGTGAGAACAATGTAGCAAGATGTGCACGTTAAAAGTGTCCATAGTAAAAATAAAATAATTCATTAAAATAAGCCATGGCAACTAAGAGATGACCAGTCACAACTGACAGCACCCGTTCACGAACATGACGCATGGATCAGCACCATTCAGCTCAACCATTTTGAAGGGAGCTAAATGGTCCGACACACGCGCCACCATCAGCGAGACATTTGAGTGAGCATGACATACTCTCAACCGCCAGGGCACATTCAAGTCAAATGCGGGCCCAGTGTGGGTTGGTAGATTTTTTTTTTTTTTTTTATTTTATTTTAAAGAAGGCTTACAGACTAATTAAGAAAATGTTATATATAAGTGTAATATTATCAAATCGCTAATTACAGTAGATGTCACATGTCTTCAAATTTTTTGGTTCTAGGACATGCCGATTTCCTCGCGATGTTTTCCTTCACCGTTCTTGAGAGTAGTGGTCATGAAAAAAATTACACAAAGTAATGCGCCTGCCTAGGCGCAGGCCTAGGTCCGACAGTAAGTCGAGGCCGCCATCACTGGGCCACCGCTGCTCTCAATAACACTGTTACTAAAATACATCCGAGAACAGATAAAATAAATAAATATCGCTGGACATTACACACAGCGCCATCTAGTGCCACACTAAACAACGAGGCTTATGTCGTGGACAACAGATAGTTGATATACTACATACATAGATACATGTAAGATTGAGAAGTGTAAACTAAATCCTTCCTGGTCTATCAGAATAATTTCAAATTCAATAACAAAAAAGTTGAACTTTATCATAAGGTCCAGTTGACAACCAGCGGTGATCTTCCAAATTTAATTAGGTATGAGAAAACAAAATAAAACTTTATAATTAACTTTTGTTAGAAATGCAGTAATTTGAGTAATAACTTGAACAACAACAAACAATAGAACCTATCGAGGACATGTAGGTTACCTGTGGATGCGAGTGCTGTTCCAGATAGTGTATGATCTGTTCAGCTGTGATGCCGCCGCGCAGAGCTTGTCGGACCGACTCGCGCGTCAGCACTCCCACCACCAAGTTCGGGAACCTGGAATATAATCATGGATAAAATAACACGAAAGTATCACTTGTTACTGTTTTATAGAATGATTCATTCAGTAAACAATTTTTTTTCATTGCCATTTAGGTTTCTATAGTACATAATTATTCTGTATTTCTAATTGAATAATAAAAAAATAATCTATAGTTCAAACTTAAACAGCTGTCCCATCACTGGCAGCAAATTATCGACTATTTTTTCGATTAAGAAACCTACAAAAGATGTAGATTCTCACCGTCACGGTCGGCGATGACTCACTAAAACAGACCACTCGTTTTTGTTTATTAGTTCTATTCGCTGGGGCTGCTTATAAACTAGTATCAGTAGTAACTAACCGGTACATGAGCTCAGTGAAGAGTCCCAGCAGCGCCACCTGCAGGTTGGTCTGCGTGTAGGCGTACACGCGGTAGTTAGTCTCCAGCATGATGTATCCCTGCGCCTGCGCCGGCCCGCACACCGGCGAACTTATAAACTAGTATCAGTAGTAACTAACCGGTACATGAGCTCAGTGAAGAGTCCCAGCAGCGCCACCTGCAGGTTGGTCTGCGTGTAGGCGTACACGCGGTAGTTAGTCTCCAGCATGATGTAGCCCTGCGCCTGCGCCGGCCCGCACACCGGCGAACTTATAAACTAGTATCAGTAGTAACTAACCGGTACATGAGCTCAGTGAAGAGTCCCAGCAGCGCCACCTGCAGGTTGGTCTGCGTGTAGGCGTACACGCGGTAGTTAGTCTCCAGCATGATGTAGCCCTGCGCCTGCGCCGGCCCGCACACCGGCGAACTTATAAACTAGTATCAGTAGTAACTAACCGGTACATGAGCTCAGTGAAGAGTCCCAGCAGCGCCACCTGCAGGTTGGTCTGCGTGTAGGCGTACACGCGGTAGTTAGTCTCCAGCATGATGTAGCCCTGCGCCTGCGCCGGCCCGCACACCGGCGAACTTATAAACTAGTATCAGTAGTAACTAACCGGTACATGAGCTCAGTGAAGAGTCCCAGCAACGCCACCTGCAGGTTGGTCTGCGTGTAGGCGTACACGCGGTAGTTAGTCTCCAGCATGATGTAGCCCTGCGCCTGCGCCGGCCCGGACACTGGGGCGGCGCTGCCGGCGCGGACGGCCGCTATGTTCAGCGCCAGTCGCGTCGGGTAGAAGCGACCCGCCTTGCGCTGGAAACAGATGACTGGTTACCCCGACATCTGTCAGAATGCCGCACAGGCATTTTCCTCCATACGTTAGTTTTGACATGAATTACGTTATGAAAGTTGTTCCTATCTCGCTTAAACTTGCACAGGGTGTAGCAGAAAGAACAAGACAGAAGAAGGAGAAGAAGTAGGAGAAGTCATTTGATGATTTCCCATCCTAAAAAAAAAAAAACAAAAAAAAGGTGTAAGTAGACCATGACCGATACAAGGATATTAGCCCCTACCCTACTCACAATCAGTCAGTCAGTTTATTAAAAAATATTGCTCCATGTCCATGCTTCCGATCAGAGTTTATTTTAAAATTAAGTATTTGTTAGATTTCGCTTTTATGCTGCTAACAATTTTATAAGAGTTCAAAATCAAAAATCAAAATCAAAATATTTTATTTCACATAGGCCTGAATGGGCACTTATAAAACGTCGAAAAAGGTGCACGGTTCGCGTTGGTCGATTCCATGGAGAAGAACCGGCAAGAAACTCCATGGTTACTCTTTTCAAATCATTTGGTATTACAATTGTTCACGGATGGGCCGGGTAGGGTTAACACAAATAAAACACACCATGTACTCGGAACGAAGACAATATATTTTTTGGTATCAAAACTACTTATACCTCGCGAGTGAAGCTAACGATAGCTTGCATTTAAACCGGTTAACGCCATCTATGAGACAAAAAGTAAACCTTCATACAAAAACTAGTTTTATCTCAGTTATGACGTTAACATACCGCCCACCAAGGACCTAGTCCTTTCAAACCGCCCACCATGGCATAACTGAGACTAAATTATGGACAAGTTTAGCATTTTACAAAAATCCTTGGTGTGAGATCACAATGTTCTAATTATCTTAACATAAATACCAAAAAAAATACAAATTTATACATATATCTAATTTTATGTGCTTACTTTTACATTTTCCTTAAAAAAGTATTTGAGTGGACTGTATATAAAACAACAAAATAAACTTCAAAACACAATCAATCTATTACATATATTCATTCATCGTTGACAGCCAAAACACATAGCCTAGAAGTTGAGCGTTTGACTCGGGAGTCCTTGCAACGAAGGGTAACTACGCGCACTAAATTAACCTTGCTAGGGTGTAATTCAACTACCTTCCCGTATAATCACTTGGCAGGTGGTAAATTGTCTTTTACATCACCAACCTTCAGATCGCGCGTACGTTAGTCCACATATGTGTCGTTGGAAAAAACATAAATAAATACTCCTGAGACCATCATTTCCAGAAAGATGGAATCATCCTTCGTGTCAATTGCCAACCTCACAAGCTGCTGACTGTCACGTGCTCATAGTCATAATCTGGCGCTGTTACTAGTGACTGACCAACTACGAAATGGCCTGGCGTCAATGGATTAGGATGGTGTCCGCAATTTTAAAGGTTGCGCATCAGTCTGGCAAACTGTCAGTAGATCATCCATACAAAAGTCTGTCCTAACCCTACTAGCAGCGTATGGGTACGATTGACCTTCATTGCTAGCGGTTTGCTTCAATGCCTGGACTGCCAGGTAAAGTGCACTAGATCCAGCAAATGAACGAACAACTCTCAAAAGAATGAACGTCATGACGCCATAAAATCCTTTGAAAGTCCATTTGATCATCAGCTACTTAAACTTGGCGATATGTTTTTATGGTATCGGCTGTCAAGCATACCGGATGTTGACGCCACCGCATAACTGAATGACATAAATCAGCCAGTAAGAGTAGTCCTACCATTAAGGTGTCGTTTAAGGAAACACCATCGGATCCCTTGAAAAACGCACCAAATACCACTCTTACTTTGTGATCGACTTATCTTCGCAGATTGTAGCATGATACAGTAAGTAAACAGCGCCAACTTCATTTTCGTCTATTTCATTAGGAAGTTCTTCCAAATGACCTTAGTATTTTGTATTTTCATAAGGAATCTCTTCCTTATGACCTTTTTGTATTTTCATAAGGAATCTCTTCCTTATGACCTATTTTGAATTTCCATTTGGAATCTCTTCCAAATGGCCTAATGTCCTTTTCATAAGGAATCTGTTCCTTATGACCTAATTTGAATTTCCATTTGGAATCTCTTCCAAATGACCTTATTTGTATTTTCATAAAGAATCTCTTCCTTATGACCTATTTAGAATTTCCATTTGGAATCTCTTCCAAATGGCCTAATGTCTTTTTCATACGGAATCTCATCCTTATGACCTATTTTGTCTTTTCCATTTGGAATCTCTTCCAAATGGCCTAGTGTCTTTTTCATAAGGAATCTCTTCCTTATGACCTATTTTTAATTTCCATTTGGAATCTCTTCCAAATGACCTTATGTCTTTTTCATAAGAAATGTCTTCCTTACCATTCCATTCCATTTCCAAATGACCATTTCCATTGTGTTGCAGGGACTTTTCTGGATCGAAAAAGCAGTTTTACAATGTAGCGACCATCTGCTTCCATGTGGTAGCAGCAAAGTAATCTTCACATGCTTGCTCTTCAGGGCTAAGAATTGTCTTTTCAGAGCATGATGGCCCTGCCTTTAATTCCCAATACTTTTTAGGATTTCTTCGACCTTAGAGTGCATGCTTAGAATTACATTGAGAATAAATTTCACTCCATCTTCATCGCTGACTTCTCCCAATATGATCCAGCCAAGTAAGTCTTTTGAGCCAATGCTTTACCCTTAAGGTCCATGATTAAGCCTTTTTTTAAGACTTTGGCACAGGCTCCCGACCCTAACAAAATGTCAATTTTGTTAGGTTTATTGAAATTTGGATAAGCCAACTGATTAATACTATTAACTCTGGCAAATCCACCAATTTGAATTTCCTTTCAGGTAAAATAGAAGTTACCTTACTCAGCCCATTAGCTTTCTTTTGCAGAGTGAAGTCAGAGTCTCACAAAGACTGAATGTTATCTTTAAACATACATTTTGACGTTAGATTTGTCTGACCTCCCCCTACACCTGATATAGACGTTTTAACGGCTATCTTTTTAAGCTTCAATAACTGAACCGCAGATTCCGTAATAAAGGAAGTTTGTGAACCCTGGTCTAACAGAGCTCTCAAAACTTGTGGATACCCAGTTTTAAATCTAGCCTTAATAACGGGTGTAGCCAATATGACTTGACTATCAAGACTTCTTGCAAAATGGGTCGAAATATGAGGTTCAGGTTCTTCGTTCTGTGGTGTTTCTTTTTGCAATGGCGTCACAGAAGAGGTCGCCTTTGCATCTGAATCCGTTTTTAGATGCAAGAGAGTATGATGCTTTCTATTGCACGTTTTACATTTGGAGCTTACTCTACAATTAAAATTAAGATGACTTGAGCGAAGGCAATTAAAACACAAACCATGAGATTTAACTATTTTACGACGCTGATCGACGGTCTCCTGAGCAAACTTTTTACAATAACACAAGAGATGCTCCTCAAAACAGTGTGGGCATGATATTTTTGAGACTACGTGAAATGCTTTGATACTATTTTTGGCCTTGCAACTTTTAGGTTCTATAAATTCAAAGGCCCGAAAACGTTTATCCAAAAAGTTTCGAAAATCATTGAAGGTGGGATAGTGATACTGCTCCACGATAGTGGCGGTAAGTCCCCTCTTTGAGGAGTGGCTGGAGAGGCGCCACGGCGTCCTCACCTTCCGCCTGACGCAGGTCCTCACCGGACACGGATGTTTCGGGAGGTACCTGCACCGAATCGGGCGGGAGGAATCGCCCGGGTGTCTCCACTGCGAGGATCGACCGGAGGACACGGTGGAGCACACGGTGGAAGTCTGCCCTGCGTGGGCGGAGCTCCGCCGTGTCCTCGTGGCGGCGATCGGCGGCGGCGACCTCTCGCGTCCGGCCCTGGTTCAATCCATGGTCCGGAGCGAGACGGAATGGGAAGCCGTCGCCTCCTTCTGCGAAGCAGTTATGCTAGCGAAGGAGGTGGCGGAACGAGAGAGGGAGAGATCCTCTCTTCCCGGCCGCCGCGGGAGACGCAACGGGCGTCGGGGGCCACGTGGTGGCTACCGGCCACCGTAGATGCGGGCCTGTGGACGGCTGGCTATGGGCAATAGCTGGCCGTCCGGCCGTCTAACGACGACGACAGGCCGTGTCGACGGCGCGTTCGTGTTCCACGCGCGCCTCAAAGAGTGTCAGCAAAAAGAGAGGGGCCCGCAAGGGCCGAAGCCTGCCGGGGTTGCGGGCCTGTTCGAAAGAGATACCGCGGCCCCGGAACATAAAAGGCGAGGAAGGAACATGGATGGTTTTTAGTCAGTAAGAGTCTGACACTCCCTCCCGCTCCGCCCAGAGTGGGGGGGGTCATTTGATGATTTCCCATCCTTAAAAAAAAAAAAAAAAAAAAAAAGGGGTGCAGGTGAACGCTTGGGATGTTATTATTATTTATTTGATTAGCTTCAAGTTGGACGTTGAGACTCGGAAGCAGTGGGAATTGCAGGTAAGTCAATCTTACGAGTCTTGCGACGAATTTCCCACCTTCAATGATTTTCGAAACTTTTTGGATAAACGTTTTCGGGCCTTTGAATTTATAGAACCTAAAAGTTGCAAGGCCAAAAATAGTATCAAAGCATTTCACGTAGTCTCAAAAATATCATGCCCACACTGTTTTGAGGAGCATCTCTTGTGTTATTGTAAAAAGTTTGCTCAGGAGACCGTCGATCAGCGTCGTAAAATAGTTAAATCTCATGGTTTGTGTTTTAATTGCCTTCGCTCAAGTCATCTTAATTTTAATTGTAGAGTAAGCTCCAAATGTAAAACGTGCAATAGAAAGCATCATACTCTCTTGCATCTAAAAACGGATTCAGATGCAAAGGCGACCTCTTCTGTGACGCCATTGCAAAAAGAAACACCACAGAACGAAGAACCTGAACCTCATATTTCGACCCATTTTGCAAGAAGTCTTGATAGTCAAGTCATATTGGCTACACCCGTTATTAAGGCTAGATTTAAAACTGGGTATCCACAAGTTTTGAGAGCTCTGTTAGACCAGGGTTCACAAACTTCCTTTATTACGGAATCTGCGGTTCAGTTATTGAAGCTTAAAAAGATAGCCGTTAAAACGTCTATATCAGGTGTAGGGGGAGGTCAGACAAATCTAACGTCAAAATGTATGTTTAAAGATAACATTCAGTCTTTGTGAGACTCTGACTTCACTCTGCAAAAGAAAGCTAATGGGCTGAGTAAGGTAACTTCTATTTTACCTGAAAGGAAATTCAAATTGGTGGATTTGCCAGAGTTAATAGTATTAATCAGTTGGCTTATCCAAATTTCAATAAACCTAACAAAATTGACATTTTGTTAGGGTCGGGAGCCTGTGCCAAAGTCTTAAAAAAAGGCTTAATCATGGACCTTAAGGGTAAAGCATTGGCTCAAAAGACTTACTTGGCTGGATCATATTGGGAGAAGTCAGCGATGAAGATGGAGTGAAATTTATTCTCAATGTAATTCTAAGCATGCACTCTAAGGTCGAAGAAATCCTAAAAAGTATTGGGAATTAAAGGCAGGGCCATCATGCTCTGAAAAGACAATTCTTAGCCCTGAAGAGCAAGCATGTGAAGATTACTTTGCTGCTACCACATGGAAGCAGATGGTCGCTACATTGTAAAACTGCTTTTTCGATCCAGAAAAGTCCCTGCAACACAATGGAAATGGTCATTTGGAAATGGAATGGAATGGTAAGGAAGACATTTCTTATGAAAAAGACATGCACATAGTCAACGTAGACCTGTCAGGTTACATAGAAGACATGTATCGAGTAGGAAAAAAAGGCACAAATAGTAGACCACTTGTAATAGAATTGCTCAGCAAAAGAATGACCAGGTACATCGTCAGCAGCAACCAGTGCTTTCAGGGAACTGGACTGGGTGTTTCAGAGTTTTTAGATGCGAAATCACGAAAAGAAAGGGCTCAAATGAGAGAAGAATTAGTTAAAGCTAGACAAAACGGACATTACGCAATAATAAGACACAACCAATTATACATAGATGGAAAACCTGCTCACAAAAAATACCACAACACCAAACCACCACAACATGTAGATTCAACATACGAAGAAAACGAGATGAAAACGTTGAGCTCCACTGACCTATCTCACCAAACGGACACGGTGAACGAATCTGTGAACCATACATTTCGCAAACAAAGACCTACCATTTAAAATATTATTCCAGAATTTCCAAAGTCTTAACAACAAGCAACACTTACTTGACGCTTTCATTACCCAAAATTCTAATTACAAAGCATTATGTATCTCGGAAACTTGGCTCTCAGAAGAAAAATTGGAACTAACTAAAATTAATGGCTACAAATTTGCATCATCGTACTGTCGCAGTTCCCGCACAGGCGGCGGTGTCTGTATCCTGCTCCAAGAACATATAGACTGCATAGACAAAAGTGATATAACTGATAAATCCATAGAATATGTATTAGAGTTATGTGCTACTGAATTGCCTAAAGAAAACTTATTAATTATAACTATGTATTGGAATAGAAGAGAGGAAGAAGTATTTCACCAGCAACTTAAAGTAATTCTAAAATATATAAACAACAAATATTCTAAACTAAATATAATTATAGGAGGCGACTTCAATATAAACATATTATCAGATAATCTTAAATCAAACCAATTCATAAATCTAATGCAGGAATATAAATTTACCCAACATATAAAAAAACCGACACGTGTAACGCCAAACACAAGTACGTGTTTGGATTTAATATTTACAAATTTTGAATTCAACGACATGTACACAACTGTAGAAGAACTTGGTTTTTCAGACCATAATAGTACCATCCTACATTTGAACTTGCCTAAACAAACAAAAAAAATCGCCTGGCACGTGAAGAAAAGATTTTATAGCCACAATAATATATTAAAATTTAAGTCTAAATTACAGGAAATAAATTGGAACGATCTCATAACATCAGAAAAAGATATTGACAGTAATTATGAAGCATTTAATGACACACTCATTACCATATTGAATGAATGTATGCCATTAATAAAAATTAAATTGAAACCAAAATATAAAAAAATCTGGCTCACGCTAGGCATAAAAAACTCTTGTAAAAATAAAAGATTACTAAAAATACTAACAACTAAAACAAACAACCCGATATTAACTAGACATTATAAAAAATATGAAAAAATTCTAAAGAAGATAGTAACGACAGCAAAAAAATTACACTTTAAAAATAAAATGACTAAATCTAATAATAAGGTTAAAACAATGTGGAGCATAGTAAATGAACGTACAAACAAAAAAATTGCGAGTGAGAAATGTAACATTACCCTACAAACGAACAATAGTTTAACTTCTGAACCCCAGGAGGTTGCAAATATATTTAATGATTTTTTTGCTTCTATCGGGGAAGCTACAAACAGCTCAACCGGCAAATCGAAAATATGTCCTGCTGTACATTCTACAGAGAATTCAATCTTCCTCAGCCCAATTGATCCCTACGAGGTAAACACATTACTAAAGAATTTAAAAAATAAAAAAAGTCACGGTGTTGATGAACTCCCACCGACCTTATTAATAAAATGTGCAGATGAATTAACCTTGCCATTTTATAAACTACTTAATCAATCATTTGAGGAAGGAGCTTTCCCCAATCTTTTAAAAAAAGCTCTCATAAAACCTATCCACAAAAAGAATTCCAAAACTGTTCCGAATAATTACCGCCCCATTGCCATCTTACCAACAGCTTCCAAAATATTTGAAAAAGCCATGTGTAATCGTGTATATGCGTTCTGTGAAAAATATCATTTATTTAATGAATGCCAAAACGGTTTCCGAAAAAACCGTTCCACTTCCTTGGCCGTCTACAAATATATTCAAAAAGCCCTTGACATAATAAATGAAAAAAAGTACGCGATAGGACTCTTGCTTGATATGACTAAGGCATATGATAAAGTAAAATTCGAAATATTATTAAATAAACTGTATAATATAGGACTACGCGGGAAATGTTATGACTGGTTTGTATCTTATTTGAAACACAGGGAACAAATAGTTGAAATTGAACATTACAACGATAGCAGAAAGGAAATAGAACTAATCAGATCAAATAGCAAACAAATCACAGCCTCAATCCCACAAGGAAGCGTAATGGGGTGTTTCTTATTTCTTGTTTACGTAAATGACCTTCCTAATAATATAAATGAGCATTGTGTCCTGTTTGCGGATGACATTTCCGTGCTTACTTCATGCGAAAATGACACCAATGTAAATGACAAACTAAATTCCATACTCGAAAATACAATAAACTGGATGTCTGAACACAACCTAGAAATTAACTACACTAAAACTAAAATAATTTCATTCCACCCTCGTCAAAAAGTACCACTCAATATAAATTTTAGCTACAAAAATAATAAATTAGAATTAGTTGATAAATTCACCCTACTAGGACTAAACATTGATACGCATGTAAACTGGAAGTCACACATTCAGAGAATACGAGCAAAAATATCAAAATTTTCATACGCCCTCCGCGAGATTAAAAAAACAACAGACCTCAATACTGCACTAGTAACCTACTACGCATACGCCTACGCATGGCTGAAGTACGGTGTCATCTTATGGGGCAACAGCACTGACGCGCCCACGCTGTTTACCCTACAAAAGAAACTAATAAGAATATTAGTAAATATTGAGGTTACCGATAGCTGTAAATCCCACTTCCAGGAACTAAAGATTTTATCCCTACCCTGTCTCTATATATTTGAAGTTTGTAAGTTCGTGCGTAAGTACCCAGGATTCTTTACCAAAAGAGAGGATATACAATCGAAAATTATGTTAAGACATAAAAATAGGCTAAACTTACCAAAATCGCGACTAAAAATGCATTCCAATAGTACCTTGGTCATGTGTATAAAAATTTATAATAAACTACTCAAAACAAAATAGGGCCCACCTCGAATCAGTCACTATTTTGGTCAAAATAAAGTTATCTTAGTAGTTGTTGACAAAGTTATGCATTGAACCGTCAAGCTGACATGTTTAGGAACCCTTATCAATGTTTATTTCGACAACATTCATATTGGTTTCAAGAGGGTAGCTAAAAAAGTGAAGTACTCGAAAAAATCGTCGAATGCACAAATTCTCAGTCACTTAAGTTTTCAGTCTACACTAAACAGTGTTGTGGAATACTCACGTTTTTAACAATTTTGTTTGGTTTCTGTGTTAGTTGTGATCACTATGCCTGGTCCTCGCCGTCATATGGACATGGAAACCGCTGCAAGAGCAGTATCCTTGCTTCAAGAGGGACAGTCTCAGAGGTCTGTGGCTATCCACCTCGGTGTTTCGCGACGAGCAATCCGAAATGTTTGGGAACGGTATCAGGAGACCGGAAGTGTAGCTAGGAGACCTGGCACAGGAAGAGTTAGGGCTACGACTACCCAGGAAGACCGATATCTAAGGTTAACCGCACGACGGGAGCGTACTGTTACCGCTCGGACCTTACAAACTCGACTATGGCAATCCACAGGGACGAGAGTCAGCGACCAAACCATTCGGAATCGGCTTCACGAAGATGGACAACGCTCTAGAGTACGCGCTATTGGACTGAAACTAATGAGGGCTCATCGTGCAGCACGATTAAGGTACGCCTGGGAACATTTGGAATGGACCATGGATAACTGGAGGAATGTGCTTTTTACGGACGAGTCTAAAGTGAAGTTTTACAGTGATGACAGACGGATACGCGTGTGGAGAAGAGAAGGGGAACGTTTTTCTGAACCATGCGTCCATGGAACAGACCGATGTGGGGGTCCCAGTGTTATGGTATGGGGTGGAATTAGCTTACACGGCAAAACAGAGCTGGTAATTCTCAATGAAGGTACCGTAACCGCCGCCAGTTACATCGAGCGAGTAATCCGGCCACATGTCATCCCGTTTTTACAAAGAGTGGGCAATAATTTTGTCTTTATGCATGACAACGCTCGCGCACACACAGCCCGCACCACACAAAGAGCCCTTTCTGAAGCCAATATCACCGTTTTGCCATGGCCAGCCATGAGTCCCGACCTCAACCCAATAGAACATTTATGGGATCAACTCAAAAGAAGCCTGAAAGAAAACTACAGTGATGTTAACAGCCAGCAGGAGCTCATTAACGCCCTGAAAGTCTTTTGGGAACAAATACCGCATACAAACGTGACTCACTTGATTGAAAGTGTACCAGATAGGCTCAGAGAGTGCATACGGAGCAGAGGAGGACCCACTCGTTATTAAAAAATAACAAGCACCATAATTTTTTTCAGAAGACGTGTGCTTTACAAGATCATGTTGATCCTTTATTTTGTGTAATTTTTCCTAAAAACTGTTATTTGTGTTTTTATTAAAGGAAATAAACAAATGATTCAATTGTTTATTTTTACACTATTCCTGAATGCCCACTTGACACTTGTACATTCATAAAAACTGAACAATTACGTTCAATTTTAAGTTAAGGCAAAAAAACATGGTGGGCCCTATTTAGTTTTGAGTAGTTTAGGTTACCCGCAGAAATTCAGAATTCAGATAAATTTAACATTTTTATAAATAAACTGAAGCTTTTCCTTCTAGACAAATGCTACTATAGTATAGGCGAATACTTAAATGATAAATTATGATTTACTATCTAATTATTTCTATAAATACATTTTTAATATCTAATAAATAAACATAAGAGCGTCCATAAAATAATTAATACACAAAATAATGAGAAATTAATAAAACAATAATAAATAATTTAAATAATTTAAAAAATAAATGGTATTATATTCGAAAAAATAAATCTATATAATTTATGAAACAATAATAATAATTATAACTGTTAAATTAATTAATTCTGCATTAGTAAAACAGCATCATTTATAAAGTGCAAAAAAAGGCCAGTATTCTTCCTCCTCTCTCCTACTAAATCTGTGCTGTGCCCGACAGGGTCCATAATTGTGACTATATTTTTTTTTCTTCCATCTTTAAACATTATGGTACGCAATAAAGAATTGAGAATTGAATTGAGAATTGACATAAGGTCATTTGGAAGAGATTCCAAATGGAAATTAAAAATAGGTCATAAGGAAGAGATTCCTTATGAAAAAGACACTAGGCCATTTGGAAGAGATTCCAAATGGAAAAGACAAAATAGGTCATAAGGATGAGATTCCGTATGAAAAAGACATTAGGCCATTTGGAAGAGATTCCAAATGGAAATTCTAAATAGGTCATAAGGAAGAGATTCTTTATGAAAATACAAATAAGGTCATTTGGAAGAGATTCCAAATGGAAATTCAAATTAGGTCATAAGGAACAGATTCCTTATGAAAAGGACATTAGGCCATTTGGAAGAGATTCCAAATGGAAATTCAAAATAGGTCATAAGGAAGAGATTCCTTATGAAAATACAAAAAGGTCATAAGGAAGAGATTCCTTATGAAAATACAAAATACTAAGGTCATTTGGAAGAACTTCCTAATGAAATAGACGAAAATGAAGTTGGCGCTGTTTACTTACTGTATCATGCTACAATCTGCGAAGATAAGTCGATCACAAAGTAAGAGTGGTATTTGGTGCGTTTTTCAAGGGATCCGATGGTGTTTCCTTAAACGACACCTTAATGGTAGGACTACTCTTACTGGCTGATTTATGTCATTCAGTTATGCGGTGGCGTCAACATCCGGTATGCTTGACAGCCGATACCATAAAAACATATCGCCAAGTTTAAGTAGCTGATGATCAAATGGACTTTCAAAGGATTTTATGGCGTCATGACGTTCATTCTTTTGAGAGTTGTTCGTTCATTTGCTGGATCTAGTGCACTTTACCTGGCAGTCCAGGCATTGAAGCAAACCGCTAGCAATGAAGGTCAATCGTACCCATACGCTGCTAGTAGGGTTAGGACAGACTTTTGTATGGATGATCTACTGACAGTTTGCCAGACTGATGCGCAACCTTTAAAATTGCGGACACCATCCTAATCCATTGACGCCAGGCCATTTCGTAGTTGGTCAGTCACTAGTAACAGCGCCAGATTATGACTATGAGCACGTGACAGTCAGCAGCTTGTGAGGTTGGCAATTGACACGAAGGATGATTCCATCTTTCTGGAAATGATGGTCTCAGGAGTATTTATTTATGTTTTTTCCAACGACACATATGTGGACTAACGTACGCGCGATCTGAAGGTTGGTGATGTAAAAGACAATTTACCACCTGCCAAGTGATTATACGGGAAGGTAGTTGAATTACACCCTAGCAAGGTTAATTTAGTGCGCGTAGTTACCCTTCGTTGCAAGGACTCCCGAGTCAAACGCTCAACTTCTAGGCTATGTGTTTTGGCTGTCAACGATGAATGAATATATGTAATAGATTGATTGTGTTTTGAAGTTTATTTTGTTGTTTTATATACAGTCCACTCAAATACTTTTTTAAGGAAAATGTAAAAGTAAGCACATAAAATTAGATATATGTATAAATTTGTATTTTTTTTGGTATTTATGTTAAGATAATTAGAACATTGTGATCTCACACCAAGGATTTTTGTAAAATGCTAAACTTGTCCATAATTTAGTCTCAGTTATGCCATGGTGGGCGGTTTGAAAGGACTAGGTCCTTGGTGGGCGGTATGTTAACGTCATAACTGAGATAAAACTAGTTTTTGTATGAAGGTTTACTTTTTGTCTCATAGATGGCGTTAACCGGTTTAAATGCAAGCTATCGTTAGCTTCACTCGCGAGGTATAAGTAGTTTTGATACCAAAAAATATATTGTCTTCGTTCCGAGTACATGGTGTGTTTTATTTGTGTTAACCCTACCCGGCCCATCCGTGAACAATTGTAATACCAAATGATTTGAAAAGAGTAACCATGGAGTTTCTTGCCGGTTCTTCTCCATGGAATCGACCAACGCGAACCGTGCACCTTTTTCGACGTTTTATAAGTGCCCATCCAGGCCTATGTGAAATAAAATATTTTGATTTTGATTTTTGATTTTGAACTCTTATAAAATTGTTAGCAGCATAAAAGCGAAATCTAACAAATACTTAATTTTAAAATAAACTCTGATCGGAAGCATGGACATGGAGCAATATTTTTTAATAAACTGACTGACTGATTGTGAGTAGGGTAGGGGCTAATATCCTTGTATCGGTCATGGTCTACTTACACCTTTTTTTTGTTTTTTTTTTTTTAGGATGGGAAATCATCAAATGACTTCTCCCACTCTGGGTGGAGCGGGAGGGAGTGTCAGACTTTTACTGACTAAAACCCATCCATGTTCCTTCTTCGCCCTTTATGTTCCGGGGCCGCGGTATCTCTTTCGAACAGGCCCGCAACCCCGGGTCTACTTACACCTGTGTTAGATTCTTTTGTGATAAAAAATACGATTACATGTCTAATTTATTATAATTATTTGCAATATCATTTAATAATATTGAAATCAAATTTCTCATATTTACAAGTTTTTCCACAATATGAAACAGAATATTAGTGAATCGCAACTTATACGAAAAATACGAAACGATTAAAACCAAATATCTATTATTATTTCAATATTATTAATAAATATCGGCACTAGAGGTGCGCACCTCTAGTGCAGAGGCGAGCAAATGAAAAAAGTCGTGCCAGCTACGCCACTGTCTTCTTCAGGAGACAAGTAACTACGTCATGAATGAACATAGTGCTGTGATGGTATTGACTTGGTTTTATCGATTGTTGTTTTGAATTGTGGATTTAACGCCGAAACTGTGACACATATCATTATTATATCTGTCTTATAGGACAAAGCGGAATGAAATAAAACTCCTGTAGTATACTAGTTCCGGTATTGACCTTTTATTAAAAACATTCTCTAGTTTAAAAAATAAATAGTTAGTGCTCTATCGATATAATTTCGAACTTACTACTATTTTGTAGGTATTAAAGGTTGAATTCATAGCTTGGCGCAGAGGGCACGCTTTTTCGTTTTAGACGTGGCGGTCAAAAGGTTAATCAGACGCGCCGATAGCGCATGCGCATTTTTTGGACAATTCAATAGGGAAAAAATCCGCTTGTCGGATCATGGGATATACTATTTTACCGACGCGAACATTGTCGTAGGCAGAAAATAAAAGAAGAATAAATCATCATCTTCCTGCCCTTGTCTCATTTTATTTGGAGTCGGCGCAACACGTTTTCTTCTTCCATTCTCCCCTGTCAGACGTCACGGCATCATTTACTCCTTTCTCTTTCATATCAGTCTTTACACAATCCATCCATCTTTTCTTTGGCCTTCCTCTCCCCCTCCATCCATCAATACTTATGTCCATCACTCTTTTAGTCACATGCGTTTCATCCCTCCTCATTACATGTCCTTAGCAAGCCAAACGACTTCCTTTCAATTTTTCAGTAACAGGTGCCACTTTCAAACTTCCTCTAATATATTCATTTCTTACTTTATCCATTCTTGTCACTCCACACATCCACCTCAACATTCTCATCTTCGCTACATGCAATCGTTTTTCATCCATCTTCTTCACAGCCCAGCATTCTGATCCATACAATACGACAGGTCTAATCACGGACTTGTAGATTTTCCCCTTTAACTTGAGGGGCATCCGTGGGTCGCAAGTTGTTCCAGTGACCTGTCGCCATTTCATCCATCCTGAGTTGATCCGGTGCGTTACGTCCCGGTCTACTTCGCCATTTCCTTGAATAAGCGACCCAAGGTACCGAAAAAGAAGAATAAATGCAAGTAAAATATAGTTCAAACAGTAACTAACCTTCCTTTGATAAACAAGTCCAAACTCTCTCAAATGTTGCAGAAACACCAACATGTTATTACTCATACCTTCTGTACTGTAGTCCTGCAAATTAAACCAACAATTACATCCAGTACTTAATACACAGATATTAGTCCAAGACCTCATAAAAGTTTAGTCCGTTTATTTTCACTTCTGATGCTCTAAAAGTTTGTCTTTAAGTCGGGCGTAGGCACCATAAAGTCGCGTTATGCTCTACTGTCTAGACTTCTAGAGCATAAAGTAAAATCTTCGTCGAAGACCTTCAACTTCATAGAAACACCTCTTTATTTTAATTCGTTAAGTTAGTATTCTAAGAACAAGGCAATGACAAACTTCATGAAATAAACTTTAATTTTTTATTTCATCCATTTACATTTTCTGTTTCATTTCCTCGCAATCGAAGTGAAAAGTAGAGTGTACAACTCGTCCATAAAATCAATTTTACACTCAACTTTATAAATCATCTCGTTTTATGCACTAGATAGATACGAATATGAGCTAGATTAATGATAGCTAGTGGTTACCTTGCCTAGAGTACTAAAGCTAAGCTGGTACAGGAAGGCGAGGCACTCCGCCGCGCTCAGACTTCGCTTCTCAGCCGTGTGTAAGTAGTGTTGCAGGAATAACCAGACCTGGTACATAATCATTATTATTAACAAATGTTGTTTTAAAACTTTGCTACAATTTTAGTACTGCGTACATTATACAGGGTGTATTTCACCTCATCACAAAGCCGTTAACCAAGCATTCTGTATATCAAACTGAGTAACTTTACGCAAAAGATATTGCTGGGAAACAACTTTTTTTTTTGAGGTTATAAATCATGTTTTGTGGTATAACTCAATATAACACACTCAAAACATTGTGCGGATGGATGGATCAAATAGTACGGGGGTCGTGGAGATATTTAAAGTAATAATCATGCGATAAAAAGTGGTATATAAAAAAAAACTTGTTAAATCTTGCAACTTTGACCCCCAATATCTCCGTAACTAGAAGGTTCCCAGGTATAGTGTAGAACAAAAAAATGATCAGAATGACGAGGAGAACAAGTGATTTTCGTATTCGTTAAGAGGTGTTTTACACCCTTTATTGAATGAATGGGAAATCAACGCGACTTACTTGTTTCGCTGTACTTAGGAGTAAGAACTGAAAACCGGCGCGAGTAATCACAGCTGAACCATCTTCTGCATCTCTGAAAAAGAAGAAATTTAAAATAACTATCAACATTATTGCTTTGTTATTTACATGTAGCTAATTCGACAATGGTCCTACCTGGTCATCAGCCCTGCATGTAGCAGGATCCTAACAGCATCAGCACTGATACCCTCGGTCTGCGCACTGCCCACCATATAGTGAAGCACGCACTCCCATCTCTCCAGTGCATAGGCATCGAGGAACGCCACATCTCGGGCCTTACCGTCTGGTTCTAGTGAGGATGACATACTCCAAGGACGGCCTCTGGGAAGGTTATATTGTAGGATTTAGTTCCTGGACACAATTTGGTAGGTTCAGTGGTGAGTAGCCAAATAACAAATCGATACAATTCAGAAATAGATTGATACTATACATGGAAAAAAAATGAGTTTAAAAATGATATTTATTTTGTTTAACAGGGTTAACTGGTTAAGTCGACCTAGATCCGTTAAGGGGTTGAAGTGTGCATCATTTCTAACTGATTTGACTATCAAACATCAGACCCCAAACTGAACCGTTTAAAAAAAAATACGTATTAAGTTTATTCATAAAATTGACGATTTTTTTGTCTATTCTCCAATTATTTTGTAATTTGTGCCTCTAATTTATTTGATTAATCAATTTTAGTGAAGAAGTTAAGTTGTTTCATTATTCTCAACACGAAAATCGTAGGTCGTACTCGTACATTGGAAGTAAGAAAAAGGATTCCATTCGTAAAAAGTTTTTTTCTTTCAGAAATATTTAAAAAAAGTGTACCAAATGATAATATCATAATGTCATAGTGAGTAAAGCCATTAATAAACTATGGCAGTTTTTATTTAAGGTTAATATTTTGTTGTAGGTAAAAATTTTGTTATGTTTTTAGCAATTTGCAGGCCAGTGCTAGGCTGTATGTTGATGAAAATATTGTTTGTGACTGTAAGACTTATAAGTCTTACGAAACTATATTATAGTTACTACTTAGGAACTGCTTTTCCAAAGTCAAAATCGTTCCTAGACCTTTATCAATTTATAGGGTTATATTGATGAATTTGATGATTATAATTCTGTAACTACAATCGCCTTACAGTCGCAAAGTCTACCCTGGAGCCTTAAGTAAACAGTTAATCTCACCCTCCAAGCAGTGCAACTTTGAGGTTCTTCTTGAAAGACAGAGCCAGCATCCAGCCCGGCATGCCACCGGGGATGGGTGCCTCCTGCCATACTGATAGCTCAGATAGGGCTTCACATGACTTGGCTTGCTCTCTGCAATTGAAATAATTGTGTTATAATTTTGTGTGCAATTAATAATAATGATACGGACATAGAAATAAAGCAAGAAATAATGTTCAAACTTAAGAGACTAATAAAAGGTACAGGTACTAGGACAATTTAAGTGAAATTGCTGGGACCCCTTCCATTAATTTAACTTAAATTGGCCTAGTGTGCCTTACAAGGACATACGCTAATCTTATTGATGATGTTCTACAGGAATGTGAGTTGTATAGTAGTGGTGGGTCCTTGTCGAATTTAAGACTCAACCGTTTTCCCTACGACGAAAACGATTGCAGAAAACGGTCATTGATACAACTGGTTTAAAGACAGCTCAAAGGAAGAAACTTATGCAATGTCGGCGTCGTCGAGAGTTGTTTGTTGAAATGCGTTTTCGTAGAGTAAAATAAAGATTATTGTAAGGACTGTTTTGTAAGCGAATGCGGAACGACCCGACGAGTGACTCTCGTGACAGAGATAGTTGAATCATTGCGTTCTCAACTGTTTTTTCATAGGTGTAAAATAAAATATAGCACCAAGTACTTTGAACGCTGGCTTGTGCAACGAAGACTGTTTGAACTCAGGACATAAAACAGTTTCATTGTAGTGGAACAGCAATGGTCTTTGAAAACAGTTTGTTGTCGCAACGCCCACCACTAGTGTATAGTACTCACCACCAGCATGACTGTGTATGTGGTCAGATGTATGAATATGGTCTAAGTTAAAAAACTAAAGGATCGTAGCTAGCCAGTATTTTGTAGCTTCATCCTACTCCTTGCGTTGATGGCACAACATCATGTATGCATCATAAGTAATAATAATGTGAAATGCACTCACTTGGCAAAAGCCTGTGAGACCCAGGATGTGACCACAGCCTGTGGCACTGGTTGCTCCACGAACAGCAGTCTGATCACAAAGTGTCGGGCCAACTCCGGCAATTCCCTGAAAAATGGGTTTTTGTTCATTAAAAAATAATGAAGTTGTTCAGAGAATAATTTTAGACTTTTAGAATAATCAAATAGGCATGAACATTTCTCTTAATGTTTATTTTTATAATAGTTAACCTCAAATGTCAACTTGAGCACTCAAGGAACATGTCCCGACTTGTTACTTTAGTTTTGACATACCGGTAAACAGCTAAACATATTGTAGGATAATTGTATAAAGTCTCTAGAAACTGAGCTGAACGACTTTTGAGATATTCGTGAAGATCTTTGCATTGTAAAGTTGGCGACGGATTTAAGTTTATGGAAGACTTTGATTTTGAGGATTCCGACATCCTGATCCACTTGTTTTATATTACACTGCTAAAAAAAACATCAGCTGCATTAATTTTTTCACAATTTATTTAAACAACAACATTAAAAATATTTGCAGAATCCAGAAAATATAAATATTTGGTGCCAATGCCAATATTTGACATGACACAATCACACACTTTAGGTGCATTCCGAGATAGGAAGTAATCACTCACAGCGCTCACATCAATATTCTGCGTTCCGATTTAGTTTTCACGATTGTGACAGCTAAGATCTGTCATTAGGTCATTTGACAGCGCTCAAATATCACCATATTTATTTGGGGCATGGTCGGTGTAATCGTAAGATGGCCCGTGTCATGACGTCATCTATGAAGATTCAAAGAACACGGAAATCGCGCTTACGGAAATTTGGAATCGTTTACAGCCAATCTCGGAACGCGGCCTTTGACAGACAACTTGAACTTTTTTCACTACCAATTAACTGAACTGGAACCAAGTATTTTTAGTTATCCACTAATTTTAAAGGTTCATTTCATTCATTCAAAATGACAGTTAGCAAGGGACAACTCTAGTTGCGTTCCAATATTGTTTGCAATGTGCATACATATTAAGCATAGTTTTGTTTTATCATGAAGATTGAAATTAGGCAAAAGCAATCAAGTAAGTTAAAAAAACTACTGTTGAACTTGATGGAAAATTTTGCTCTCTCGATTTTGATTATTGTAAAATATTATTTTAGGTGACCAGACCCCGTATTCACAAACGTTCGACTGGTTTCCGATTCGACAACTCGTATATCTGTCTTCTTTCTGGCATTACGAAAACGACCGAGATAGACATACGACTTCCCGAATCGGAAGCGAATCGAAGCGTGGTGAATACGGGGGCAGGTCTCAAAAAAAGCATGATTATTAGCTTGTAACGTTCCCATTAAACGTACACTATCTCCTCTTTTGAGAAGGAGTTATCCAATATTTAGTAGTTTTACAGGCCCACTGCGGTTTAAAATAAAGTAAGAAAGATATCGTCAATTCCCTTCGTCTTCGGCGAGCGAAGGGTTCCAAGTTCCAATCCTCGATATCCAACTTTCCAATGAACTAATAATTCTAATAAGAGTGTTAACTCATTCGATTCAAGTTAGATGTATTATTTTAGCTAATTAGCCCGGTCCACAGAGTACTTTTATGCCCGGTCACTTGCTGCAGAAGTGCAGTTTTCAGTAAGATAATAAATTTCAAAGAAAAAATAAAGGCATTGCACTTTTCATTCATAGATCTACTGATTGCATTCTTAACACATTCCCGATGTAAGTTTGTCGACACAAAAGCAAGCACGTAGGTTTCGAGCAAACGTTAATGTTTGCATAATATTCTGTTTGTAAAGAAAGACTAAAGTTTGCTGCAAGTTCTCGCCAACCTGTTTCACATATGTACTTACAAGTAGGTAGCAGTTTTTCTTGATGGTGAGGTCTCTTTGTGTGTACCTTTACATCATTAGCTGTTAAAATGCAATGAAACAATAAGGTCTAAATTCAACTATATCTCACCTCTACAACTAAAATCAAAAGAGAAATAATACCTACCTATTATTTGAAATAAAAAAATAATAATCTTAAAACAGAGCCATGAAAATCATAAAACAGTCAGAATAATTTAGTTAACTTTCTTAATTAAATAAGCTTCCATAATATGTAGGTAACTGTTTATGCACAATGTTTAATTACAGAGCAAAACATAAAGTTGCAAATGCAGTCGTACTCGGTCTTATTCTACGTCCTATTGTATCTACCTATTTAATTAGTGTAGACATGCCTACCTTGCCACACAAGTATTCGTTCTATTCCATCATAGTTTTATACAGGTACCCTGCTATTTACTTAAGTTACTTGTAAATACCTACACAACAATATTCATAAAGTTACTAAAACTTTTTTAAAGTACTCCATAAATTCTTGACAAATATAACTTGATAAAATAATTTTCTTATTCAAGGATCCACGAATAATGTTCCTTGAGGAGTTGAGGATCGGAATCGCTGAGAAAAAGAAATACCTTGTTCATAATCCCATACAAAGAAAAAATAAAAAGGTTTACTCACTCACACAGGTAGGCGGGTGACGCATACGAGTGTAATTTCCCCGTGCACGCACACGGCCGCACACAGGCGCGCGCCGTCGAGTTCCCCGCATTTCATTCTCGTCGGCAGATGGCGGATGCAGTGGACGCCCTCCGTCCCGTCAGTCGCGCATAGACAACTCACCGAGCGTAGTGTGCCTGCGATTCTCTCAGCACCATTTTGTGTATATCTTTTCGAACGGGACATTGTGTGTATGTGCTCCGTGAATAATCGTGAACCACGACTATCAGAGTTTCGAGCAGTGTTCAGTGTTTCACTTTCGACATGCCCGTCGAGGGATCGATGCGATATCTCGGGCGCCCGTAGAAACCGCGCCTCCGTCATGAGCGAGTGATCGTCGACGTAAAAAAAAGTTAACACAGGAAACATGTCTGGGCGGACCGCCGACGCGGATGCGAGCGAAGGGTTCCAGTTCGAAATTCGAATGCGGTCATGTCATCGCCTCTCGGATTTCTCATAAGTCACCGTCCAATGTCAAAATCGTGCACGTACCGCGAGCGCCGACCCTCCGGATCGTGCGGAAAATGCAATCGTTGGTAGTTTGGTGGGCGGTGGTGTCGGCCGCCTGGGCGCTGGCGGGCGCCTGCTCGAGCTCCATCTCCAAGCGGCCGGCCAGGCCTGCTCGCCCGCAGCGCCCGCACCCGCAGCCGCAGCCGCAGCCGCGGATCAACGTTACCTTCCCCATATTCAAGTGCGAGCCCGACTACTCGGAGTACTACTGCCTCAACGGGGGCGCGTGCTTCACCGTGGTGATATCGGACAGCCCGATCTACAACTGCGAGTGCCGGAGCGGGTTCGTGGGGCAGCGCTGCGAGTTCAAGGACCTGGACGACTCGTACGTGTTTACGAGTCGGCAGCTCATGATGGAGACAGCGTCGATTGCGGGCGGCGCGACCGTCGCCGTGTTCCTCGCCATTCTAGTCTGCTTCGGCGCGTGGGTGCGGCTGCACCGGCGCGGCAAGACGCCGCCCTTCTCGGAGGAGCGCGGCCAGGTGCAGCTGGTGGCCGTGGCGGTGCCGCGCGGCCGCGTCGCGCTGTGCAAGGCGCCGCCCGCGCCGCCAGACCTGCCCCACTAGCTCCTCTCTTGTGGACAATCGCCGGACATTGCGTCCCTTGTTTATATTGTATGTCGTGTACATATTATAGATAGATTATGTGTTAAGTTATGTGGAGAGAACGGAAGATATAAGGAGAAATTTATGTGATAATTATTTTACGAAGTTTATAATTTATTCGGAAGTAATTTCTTTTGTATATACCTCTCGGATCCGTTCCATGGTGGGTTCCATTTCACAGAGTTGAAATTTCAGTCTCCTCCCCTGGTGTTCGTTTTGTGGATTGTAATCTGTATTATTCTGTTCACGTTCAGTGTGTATCGGATGTGTGAGATCGAACAACGACCATGTACCTAATGCTACTCGCTTCAAGTAGAGCTGTTATATGTTATATTGTTGTTTGCACTGTATCTGCTGATACAAAAGGCTGAGTTGCTATCCTGCACTGAATAGATCAATTCCCTGTCTGACTCTTTTGATAATCAAAACAGTACATACGAGAATTGGTCTGTTAGGTGCAGGAGAGAGGTGTGTGCAGCGCACACACCGCATGTTATTGTTTGTTGAGGTAGCGAAGAGTACCAGTGACGTGCGCAGGGCTCCGCTGGCGCCCTCGCACGCTACGACGCTATACTTAGATAATTGTGAATCAATGTTAATTGTATTTATTAATATTCCATTCTATACAAATAGAATTTGTGATGAATTTATTGTACGCTTGTGCGAGGCAGCGAGTAGCGCAGTTGGTTCCTATTGCCGTTCCGGGCCGAGTGCCCGCACATTCCATCTCGCGGATAGAGTATTTTACTGGTGTCAGTATTATTTTGTAATACAAGTCTTAAGCCGGCAGCTTTATTTTTTAATTTATACCTGTTATCCCGCTGGGATAGTGCTGTATTATATTTGTTTAAAGGCTGAGTATGTGCCGTCGATGAGGAAGGCTTTTTTTTGTAAATATAGCCCGTGTAGGTATTTATTAGATATTTATGATCGTTTATTTATTGACTGCTTTATTTAGTTAATCTCGATGATCAGTGCATCCAAGGCGCCTAACTAAGCGGTTAACGGTTGTATTTTCATTTCACCCTGCTAAGCATGGCCTCGCGTAATGTATATTCAATTGTAATCTCATTATGAATCTCCATTATGTCTAGTATTTTGTAAAAATTGAAACATAACATTGGATGGTGTATAAAATACAGTACCGAAGCAGTGCCAGCCGTCCACAACACCACTGCTGTGTTGTTGCTGTATATTTGATTGTTTATATTCAATAAATTATTATTCATCATTCATGCCACTAGAATTAATGTTTCCTTACTGTAAACAAAGTTGCAATGTTTTAGATCATTGATGTATTAAAAAAAACTACACTAATTTAGTAGTGACAATCAAAAGTACAGCAATTCTTTAAAAGTCTGTATGTTGCTCTCTGTCTTGTTAACTATTTATGCCAATGAGACGGTGGCACTGCCAGAGGTACGCAAAAAAATAGCAAATTGTTAATAGGCTGTGAGATCACAGAGCTGAGCAGGGCGCGGCGGCCGGGCGCTTGTTTTACCCTAGACCCGCGTACCATTTCTATGGCAGTTTCATGTGTTTGACGTATGTTGTGTTTCGTCCAGCCGCCGGGACTCTGCTCCAAAAACTAATAAATTGTCCCACATTCGATAAGCTAGTGTGGTAACAGTAACGGTGGAGTGAAACGTGGAGTCCCATGTACATTGATTCATATGAGATGTTTATATGAACATTCCAAAGTATTTGTAAAATATTACCTACAACACTAATAATTTCGAAGTATCTGTTAAGACGCTACTTGTTAATTATACAATTTTCTATTGATCATTTGTTAAAGAAAATTATATGAAACTAAATCCTTAACAATATCTTTCATTTTACAATGTGCTGCCCGATCTAGTGCTTCTAACAGAGCATTGTTTATAACGCAAGCGGGAGATGTTGCTGTGTTGAGAACAACAGCCGCCGCACCTTTTGCTAATTATTGTAATCTTGAACTAGTTTCCAATAACGTGAAATAGCAACATTCATAACATTCGGCACAGTTCTGGACCAATTTTTGTGAACAAAGCTCTCGAGCATGTACGATTATTGATTAGATAAGTGTTCATTAGTTGTGCAATGATCTGGTAATTATCTCGAGTACCTAGTGAGGCCAGTTGGGCACGTCACATGCCGCCCACGCCAGTAATCGCTTTTCGTATACTTGTGCAATAAACACCTGTCCGCAATCATATCAGTTCGAAAATAATAGCTATATCTGTATACTGTGAAATTGAATAATGGTCCATCGATTTCAGTTATGTATATTGTAGCACGCAAACGAAAGTCTATCAGACGGTAACACTCGCAGAGTGCGCTCTGTTTCATCACGTCTGGATCCCGTAAAGAATAACTTACGTGATCCGATCCGTACGCCATAAAAGACCTTTGTAAATGTAAAGGCGCAATGCGACGGCACTCCATTGAGCGTGTCTGGGAGCATAATTTTTATGAATACCCGAGCGGACCGGTCCGCCACCGGCGACGCATGCATCGAGTTCATTGAATGAGTGCCCGTTCGTTTGTTGACATTCCCCGAAAACCTGCCCCGCCCGGAATAGCTGTGTATCACAGGCTCCCGATGGATGGACAACGACAGAAATAGACGCCGCTCCCGAGTAGATTAAATGCCGTTTTTGGTGTTCAATACGTATAGTATAGAGCTTACGTATTTTTTGTGCAGGAAGTGGACGGATTACGAATGTCTAGTTGGCTAAAGTGTGTCACCTTAGGCCGTTTGTGAAGCATTTCTACCGGGTTTAGTCACAATTTTCGATTATTGTGAATGATTTCACATGAATTTCCATGAACGATTGTGTTCCGAAATGAAATCAATTTACGAAGAATCACGTTTAATATTTCTGTGTCATTGGTTCTCTAAAGTCTCCAAAACTAGGACTCTCGACAATAGTATCTATCATCAGTACTTAATTGACCTCACCTCTAGAAGAGGTGGCTAACTGACTTTACCCCTAACCCCACTACTTCAATCCCAGTTCTAAATAAGTGTTTTTAACGAAACCATAACGCATATAAACAGAATATTATGTTAAAATTACGTCGTCTGTACATCATGTACATGGTTTGATCAAATCAACTCCCAAAAAATAATGTAGGCAGGTGACGAGTCGAAAACTAGTGCATGACTGGATGGATAGCCATAAAGTGCACGATTTTATTAGGGCATCGCTTTTTGGCAATGATGCTGATACTCAGTTTTAGTCTAAAACTGTCTAAATCAGTCTTTATTTTAATAGCGACAACACAATGGAATGATTAATAGAAATGTATGTAATTTATGATCAATTTCTATCACTAGATAGTAACGTCGAAATTAAACGAAAGTAGATACAAAACAACAATTAGACAAAGCTAGACAGCGGACGTCAGCAAAACACTGTGAATGAAAACATCAAGTCAAGGCAAAGCGAGACAATCGACGAACACATACTACTATGCCGCGCGCGCCGCCGCGCCGGTCGCGGCCAGGGCAGGCTGAGCCGCGCTGCCCGTGCTTACAGACGGTGCGTCGTCGCTCGACCCACGCTCGCTTCGTTTATGGCTGTCGGCCGGTGGCCATTGCGTCCAATTATCGTGCCTACGTGTTACGGCCCACTTGTCATTACCTTGCTTCGCGAAAATCTTCCTGCGACATGTATGGAGCCTGTGTGCCCATTCGTCGCAGTCGCACGAGTCGTCTTGATTTCGGAGGAAACAATGACATTCATTTGGCCGCTGTGCTCTGGGAATAAAAGAATTAGTAGCTAAAGGCTGCATAGTGTGCAACTGATACTGGAAAAATACAGTCACGCACGTTAGTTAATTTTTATGTGAAATAAATTCGTAGGTCTTTAAACACCCTCAAAAAGTGCACCGGTGACCGCACATCTACGAACGGGGAGCCCTGGAAACTTTACTGATTGTGGTGATTACAAACAGTTGTTAGCATGACCTCTCTACTACCCTCCTAATTCCTGTAGGTACTACTACTTTCTCCACATGAGTAGTTGGAAGGTCTAGGCGCTCTGAGACGCTCTTCAAACGTCTATATTAAAAGCTTTCATAAAAGTGATTCCTGAATGGTTTTCTATTTGTTGATGTCCATCACCGTGCTTGCGATGTCTCGATCATATTGCCTCATAGTTATCAAAATCTGCTCGATTCCCCACCTTAACAGTCTTGACGAAAAGTTTGATAGAGTGATGACAATCATTGTTAATGTAAATGCTATGCTAGTTCAGCATAGCATTTACATTAACAATGATTGTTTTGGCAGCTGATCAAGTCATATATCATCATACCAGTTTCCCTATCCAAAATAAAGAAACGTGGTTACGTTTCTCGGTTATCAAATGCTTAGAACATTCATTTCAGCCTTTCAGATCAACTTTATTTCCAGTAGCGAAAACTCGAAACTCCCCTATCCTAGGCATCTTTCCAGCTGGAACCAACCACACACGTTCACAAAATTTCATAGAAATCGGTTTGGTGGTTTCGGAGATGAGCGTGTACGAACATAGTGACACGAGATTTTTATAAATAACTGGCTTCGCACGGGTGCAATGTGTCTACATTAAGTAGTGATTCAAGAGGAAGATTTATGTCTATAAATCTTCCTCTTGAATCACTAGCTCTATCTATTGCTGAAAACTGCATTAAAATCCGTTGCGTAGTTTTAAAGAACTAAGCGTACAGACAGTGGGAGCGACTTTGTTTGCCTGATTATCTAAAAACAGCTGTCACTGTGACATGTTCCCATACAAAAATGTGTTTTAAACAGCTGTTTTAGATAATCAGAGCGTCATCTTTTTGGTGAACATGGACCTAAGTATGTAAAGAAGACGATTAGGGCCTGTATACTTAATTAAGTTAGTCCCACTCACTAAATTACAACTAACGTAAATCCAATTCATTCATACCCAGTACTATGAATGGGAATAACAGGAAAACAGGTATCAGCTGTTATGGTAACTGAAGGAAAACTGAATATACTAACTACTGACCACATGTTGTGACGTGCTATACAAACCATAACAAAACGTAGGTACTGTAGGTACTCATCAGGGAATGACCATGTTCAGGACTTGGTAATTCCTGCAACCTACAAGGGAATTCGTGGATCGTTACGACAGCGTTTCTTGGCCTGCCTCGGTGACGACGCCCGTTTTCAGGGCGCTACTGTGTGATGAATATGATTCTTCTGGCCCATATTGTCTTGCTTGACCCAAACTATTTTCTTTTTTGTTTATTTTTTCGGATGACATCAAACCGTCAAATGACTCCTCCTGCTCTAGGCAGAGCGGGAGAGAATGTCAGAATTTGAGTGACTAAAATCATCCATGTTCCCTTCTCGCCCTTTATGTTGGAGATATGTGACCCACCACTGGGTGGGCATTCTAACCTCGCAGGCTTATCGCCAACATCGGCGATGCCTGTCTTGGAGCGTATGATGGCGTATGCATTCGAACCTTGAGTTTGTACTTGTGACCGTGGCCACCGATTGACTACCACTGAATAATCGCATTTGGAGTATTACGGAGTTCGTCCTCGATACTTACCTAACTACAGAAAAGCTTTAGGATCTCCACAAATAAAAGTTCTTTTCTGCACTTCGCAGATGGCTTATCTCTGCAGAGCTTTTTATAATATGTTAAGTAAGCGTTGAACTAGTCATATAATCACATAACACTTATGACACAACATCATCAGCCCATAATGTTCCCACCGCTGGGCCAGACATATAAACGTCCTCTCTGGAAGATGGGATGGGCCATAATTCACCGGGCGTCCCACTGCGGGTTCGTGGTTGTCATGTTGTTCATTGAATGATTGCAAAATATCTTATCACAAACTATGACTTCATACGATGAAGTGACTACAGAGTTATGAATTTACCCTCACTCCAAGTATGATAGGTAACTTTGTACAAACGTCGGTACTGCGTACGGGAAAACCCTGGTTGAATTTCCCAAAAAAATATTCTGATTGGCTTTTAGGGTAATACTTAATTAAATTATAGGTTCATACTTGATTTAACTAAGTATACACTTAAGTTTTCCAGGATTCCCAGGGACCTGCAAAACGGAACTATCAGCGTGCAGTTACGCCTTTTCGTTTCTATCATTGTCCAATTGATCTTTGCACCAATCACTTCGCTTGGTTCAAAGATCGCTGGCTATTAATTGATTATGTTGCGGGGGTTAAATGGCTGTTAGCTCTGGGAAAATACTGATTTCAGCTACCTCGCATGCGGATTTCAGTAAATGAAACTGGAAAGTTGGATAGATTAATTTTTAATGAATTTGTTTTTTACAAAGTGTTGAACATTTTCACTAGCACGACGTAACATCTAAATGCAGGTCCAAATATGAGCATTATGTAATCTGTTGGAGTTTCTAAGTACGCACATAGTGCACTATAGGGGTCGCTTAATCTTAATATAAATGAGCAGCAGAGGCGGAGGGTATTTTTTATATTTTTTGCAGTCACTTTGGCTCGAAATGAAATGGCTTGCCATGAATTAAGTTATTATTATGTTGCGCGACTATCACCGGTCGATCTACAAAACCAGTACATTAAAAACCCATTAAAATCAATCTCTAGAATAAAACAAAGTAGTAAAATAATGATTTATGTTCCTATTTGAAGTCGTATTAGTGAATAGTACGTCAGATACCTAATCCCCAGATCTAGAATTAATTTTATTCAATAATCTTTATACCGATGGTTTTTAATAGCGATTTGTGTCTGTGGATATGGAGTGTGTACGTAATTGACACCTTATTTGATAAGTTTGGAAGATCGCTCGATCGTCGTCTGGTCGTAGGTAGGTAGACTGTCGTTAAGTGGAGCTTATCTGTTAATCTCGGGGATCGTCTTTCAGATGTGTACCTAGTAGTTTTGTCATTGGTAGATCACTTGCATTTAACTTGAAATATGAGGGAAATTCTGTGGCTGACGAGAAAACTGTTCCTTCAGGAAAACGGAAAACTATTTTATTCCCTTGAATTTTCTTTTTCGTTTGACTAATATGGATTTTTTCGTTTAATTTGCTGAGCATTTTTGGTCGGTTTTCTCTTTGTTACCATTTGTAGCCTGAGTCTTCACATATAAGTAATATAAGTACAAAAGGGCAAAATAGTTTGGTGGAGAAATTCGTCGTAAGATCCCAGCTGTCTCAACTCGACCCACGTGCTTAGCTTTTTTGCTAAAATTATCCCCAGACCATCAGGTCTTCCGAAATTCAATACTGATTAAAACTTTCATCGATTGAAAATCATCACTCAAAAACTCAATGCACAGTATTGCACAGGCCAAGAGTTTACAAAAAAAAACCACTTCTTTTTATCACCTGTGCGCATCATACATTATGTTCAACAGCCAGCAACTTTAAAAAGTATCGATACTTTTTAAATTTTTTGACACTTTGAAGGACCACAGATAATATCACCTGTGCTGTCAGTGCCCGGTACGTCAGAAGCCCGGCTTCCACTCGAGTGCTCTTCCTGCGCCAGATGGAGGCACGTGCGACGCGGCTTGCGTAAAAAACGCACGCGTCGGGTCATAGATTAAGTTAATGTTAATTATAATGATGGTAATTAGGGTGTGGGTGGGGATGCTGGATTTTGAATTATTTTGGTGCTCACCTGCATTGAGTTAGTATCGAACAGGAATCTAAAGCTTAGTTATTCTAAATTAAGTCTGACTGTGAGAGGCCCGTGTTTTATAGAACTAACCTGATTGTGATTGGTCGACAAAACGGGCGTTGACGGATTCAAACCCAAAGACGATCCATAAAGTTCTTGACTTCTTGTGAGAAGAACATTAAGCGACAACTTACGGGATTATCCTCGAGCTGGTTAAAAGTTAGTTACCTAATTAGCCACAGACGATGGAGCACCAAGTTTGCTCTGGTTGCTAACCACAAAGCCCTAATAAGCCCTAAATTAAAGCCTTCCCCAGGTAGACGGTCGTGCCAGGTCATCGTGTGGGTCTGGTACGCAGAAGAGCCCAACACTCTCTCAAAGCAACAGTTTTCACAATCGTGCGCAAAGATAAACAGTTGATGTAACCGTAAAATTACTTCATTTCAAATTTAAGTGAAAAGTTTACGAAATATTGCAATATTTGTAACTTTCATTTTCGGATTATTATAGAGAGCGCAACGATCAGCTTTGAAAGGGAATGGTAACCCAAACCTATTTCTTTTGGTACGTTGATTAACCAGGATTTCTTTATTCAGGAAGCCAGTGAAAGTAGTTTCTAAATAAGTACGTGCCTCAACCATTGTCTCAACTTAGTCCCTGTTTTATTATAATACCACCTTAGTGTTTAATTAATTAGTAAAAGATTTAAAATTGCTACTTCTATAAGTACCTCTAAATTTAAATCCTGTAGTGAAAACCCATAGTTTACTCCACGGAAAAATCTGTCGCATCTCCGATAATAACGAGCTGTGTATATCGCGAATCAAGTTCCTAAAACCAGTTGCGCACTAGGGGTGGGCTGAAAAACACAATGCACGTGTCACCTGCCTCTTATCACGTCATTGTCTCCAGGGGCTTACAGCGACATCTTGATTGGCTGTATAACGAGCGATCTGTACTTCAAAAAGATTACGCTTAAAAAGCTAACCTCAATTTTGTTTAGGTTAGAGTTCAAAATGGCTGCCTTGGTGATAGCTATATTTTGTGGTAATATTAATGAGTTATGTTTCTTTTGTTTTAGGGGCTTGAATTATCGATGTACCGGTTATCGGTGTACTTTTATTGAGTAGTTAATCAATAGTTAAGAGATGGTAAGGAACCCGGTGGTCTTTGTTGGTTATCGAAGTGTCATCTTATTCACGTAGGTAGCATTAATAGCTGGTTTTTACATCCACAGATAGGAGGAGGTTTCTCTAGTCATTAGCTCGAGGGCCGTTGCCAGGAATCCAGTTTAGGGAGGGGGGGGGGGGAGAATTTCGAGATATTCTCGGGAGTAGTCGTTTTAGTATTTCTGCCCCATATTTCGGAAGGGAGTTTGGTCCCCTAGAACCCTAAACCCTGCCTACGGCCCTGAGTGAGTCTCTAGCTGTGTTATAAAATGTAATTAGTTATAAGTAACAATTAAGTTAAGTATTAATTAGGGCGCCTTTACTGAATTGGTTAGCTGTAATTGTAGATAAATCTCCTGCTCATCCCAGAACACTACCAACGTCACTAACATAATCTCTCATCTGACCGAAAGGTAATATACAGCATTTGTTTCTTTAAATCTACGTCAAATCAGTATTATCTTGTGATCGCTTACAAAACAGTTGTGCACAGTTATCACAATGTAATTGGGCTGAGAAGATCCGTTTCGACTTGCCTTCATGATAGTCAGACATGTGGAAAACACTATATCATCCACATCTTGAACTACTGTCTCTTCTTGGGGGTTATTTCCCGCATAAGCATGAACATCCTATAATTTCCCCACTGCTGGGACACACGGCCTCGTCGCTATGGGAAGGAATGGGCTATAATCCAGCACGCGGGCCCAGTGCGGGTTGGTAGATGTCACACGTCTTCGAAGTTTTGGTTCTGGGACGTGTAGTTTTCCTCACGATGTTTTCCTTCAACGTTTTTGATAAAAGTGGTGATGAAATAAATTACACAAAGTTATTCTCCTGCCTGGGTTTAAGGGACTTACTGTTCGTAAGTCGGAACCGCCACTTACGTATAGGAAGCAGCGCAAAATTTCAGCGACCCTAAACCTAATGAAAGTAAACTGATACTTTGCACTTGGAAAGCACACACCACATTTTTACTGTAGTCACCAACCTCTTTTCAGCGTGATCAGTGATCATCATAGTCATTCCGATGTAGAAGAAAGAAAGAAAGAAGAAAGAAAGAAAGAAGAAAGAAAGAAAGAAGAAAGAAAGAAAGAAGAAAGAAAGAAAGAAGAAAGAAAGAAAAAGCATTTATTAGCCCACACAGGACAAACACATTAAAATTAACAGTACTTATAAAAATTACACAGAAAAAAAAAACAAATATTTACGGTGCAGATCCTGGACTGTAGAAGACGATGCACAGTGGTCAGTGATGCATAGTTTTTTGAATATAGTCGGAGCTAAAGCCATCTTGATAGTTCTCCATACAAATTCACTAAATTAAAAGACTTCAGCTACCATGCAGGGTCCTGTATCAACTATTATCAATGCAGTGTATGCCTTCTGTATCTCGCTATGTCACGTAGTTAGGTAAGCAGGATCGTGGGAAGCATTGCGGTGGCGGAAGGAAGGCGCCTGGGCCGCCGTAATTTGTGCCTTGAGGACTGACTTATATGTCTGGATACTGTCGCTGTATTGTACTATTGATTGTTAACATTCTATTGTTTTATCAACTTATCAATCGTTTTAAGTTTTTGGCTGGACTTAGAAATAAAAAGGTTGCTCTTGCTCCTGTTAACCGTGAGTTCATCATTTGAGTTGTATTGAAAAGTTGAAGGTAGCGTTAGCAGAAGTTTAGTTTAAGTACCCATTAAAAAGAACTGATTAAGAATGGATTTATGGAAAATTACTGTATTTACATAATAAAGTAGGTAGTGGTAATTAAGCGAAATCATCGTATTATAAAAGATCGTAAAAATTATTTTGTACAGATGTCTGTACAAAATAATTTTACACTTTTGCAACGTTATATAGTTCTAGTTGTAGCATGCGCTACAACTAGAACTATATATCGTTACAAAAATAAAAACTAAAAGTAAGTAAGTCCCCTACTTATTATACAACGACGACAATAGGCGTCCAACTCCTCAGCATCGCTGTCTTCCGGAAACGTGCCCAGAAGTCTGGCAGCATGGCCACGTTGAATTGCAATGCTATTTCTTTGACCAAAGAAAGAGCCATAGTTAAGTTTGGCGTAAAAAGTGCAATTGCATATTTTGTTGAAAAAAGAACACTGCTACCAATTCTACAATCCAGTTCTGGGTAAGTAATAAGATATCCCTTAGTAAGACCGTCTGTCAGACATCGAACTTTTCGCTAACTCTAACTACTTAACGTATTGACCTATCTTTACCACATATCCACAATGTAATTGGGCACTAATAAACTGTAATTCAATCTCACCCGTCAAGGGTCATGCCATGCTTCAGTCAGTCTGGGTACTAATTAACAAATTCCTAGATTATCGTGTAATAACAGGCGGCGCGGCGTCGATCGCTGCCGTTGGAATATATTAATTCGACATATTTGCTTAATTCCCAGATAATCCCAGTGTTATCTGTTTAATTGAACATGCGGTGCCACACTCGGTCACAACGCAGGAAAGTTAAGAAGATACACTCAACCATATTAATGAAACTCATGAAAATAAGCGGGTGACCTAGGTCACAGAACATATAAATGTTCTGTGACCTAGGTCACCCGTCAATTGAGTAAATAGTGAATAACGAAGACCAGTCTACTACGCTCTCGACGCTTTTCAGGATCTGGAATCTACTCAGTTATCAGATGTGAAGGAGTCAAGGAATAAAAGTTTGCATCCACTTTGTGGTTTCTTGCATGGATCTGCTAATTCTCTTACATAGATCCTTGTAAAGTCAAGAATAGAGAAAGGATTAACTGCCAGCATGTAAGCGAAGCTAAGTATCACGTAAAGTCAATGTTAAACAGGCTCAATCGGTGCTTGCAATTGTGATGCCGATTTGATTGGTCTCCTAGGATATCAGAAAAGATAAAACATTGAACCTGCTGGCCGTCGTTGACTAGTGCCTCCTCTGCTGGTCGCGTGACCGCCGGTATCGCCGCATCTCTGCCGATACCCATCACGGTGTCAATTATAAGACCGGATGGCTCGCCGGTCGTGTTGCTTTCACCACCGCTCATACCCTGATCTATGGACAATCATTTCATACTGATGGGTTTCGCAAAACGAACAGATTTAAAAGATAGTGTAATTATGGAGGAACGAGGAACTAAGGCGGTGTTGTCTCACGTCGCGATGTCTAACGAACCGTCAATGGTTAACGTCACGAAGTCTTTTTAACTTACGAAGAGTACTGACCAAGAGGTGGTAAAATTTGCATAAGAGAAGAGTCTTTCTAAATTTTGAATCCCGAATTCTATCGATTGTATATGAATACAATTGGTTTTGAATAGAGGATCCAATCAATAATAAATACTGACTATTATGACTCGTAGACAATAAGCCATTTACGGCATTTTTCGTGTCTATTGACGATTTACCACGAACTTTTAGCGAAACAATAGAACTGTGACCGCAGCAATGTCCAACACCAACTTGTCTACCAAAACACTTGTATTATATTCAGTTCTGAATACTTGCGGCCGAATGCGAGCATATTTGACACGGAGACAATAGCGATTGACCCATGCGTCACAATGCATGACCGGCGTCGCAGGCACGAGAAGACTCGTGTTTGTTTGTACGGCTACAATCATCCACTATTGTCTAGCGTAACGTAAACAATGTTCAACTAAACGATTTTAACAGTTTGCCTGGAGGAATGATCGCGCAAACTACTACTGGATTTAAAGAAATTTATCAACTGACAATAATTTAATAAATTACACAAACATATTATATCAAATTCTGAATAGACCAGCTGAGTAGACCATAATGACTGGAGTCCGCTGAAACAGCTATTTGGAAAAGTCACTTAGTGACCTTACTATAAAAGCAGCCAACTTTAAAACGACCTAAAAGATAAAGTAGTCTACGTCATGCCAAATCCCTGATTTATGTCATCTACTAGACCAGGAACAGTATATTGATGACCTTGAATACCAGTTTACTTCCAACAAAAATTATGTCAATTCCTGGCACAGGATGACCGAAAATCTAGATAAGTTTCACAGACCAAAGTCATTATAGTGTTGTACGAGCGGCCATTTTTCCTAATGCGCTTATTATGCTAACTGCCGCCAACGGGTTTGTCCTAATCTAGATACTAATGCCTTCCGGTTTTACCGTTGCCACTGCAAGGGACTTGCCGCAACTTTGGGAGATTCAGATGTATTTGGAGATAGCTCTTGGCTACTTAGAAAGTGAACTCTCTACGAAAAGAAAACATCGATGAATTTTGCCAAACACTATTAATTACCCATAGGAACTCATTTACACAATGAGCCAACTTTAGAAGAGTGCGCTATTTTTGTAACCACAATATTTTTGGTGACTGCCAAAAATAGCTTATTGACTGGACTATCAATAATGACTTTACAATATGGAGAAAAGTCAAGACACGTGTAAGATTTAGAAAGATGGATGGCTGTAAGCCTAAGACTCGCCAAACCACGATGTATTTTTCTCGATTTCCGAATGGAAAAGCATGATTCGTTTGTCAATTATCGTTGTCTCACTCACACTGTTCGTTCAAGTTTGGACATGTTTTGGGACATGTGCTATGAACGACATGCCGATGTTCGTATGAATGGACAATGGTTTGGAATGTGAGGCAGCCTTGATCAAAAGATGGCAGTTCTTCGAAATTACTATGTGATTTGAGTGCTAAACTGAAAGATGAAAATGAAGATGAACATGGATATTACGTCCTGTTATGAATGATTGGGATGCTAAAGGCTTAAATGAAAAATTCGTAGAAAATACTTATGTTATAATGATACCTTAAAATTAGAAACGGGCGGGCTCAAAAGCAGACCTCAAAAATTGCGGGGATGGGTCTATAAAACTAATGATCTACAAGTTCTCCATTCATAAATTGTCCTCGAATGCCACTCAGTTCCTAATTATAGAATTTTTGGGACATCCTACCGCGAGGACATGTCCACACATTCCGGTTGCACAAACTGATAAGGTCTGGGGTCAGGCTGTCTGCCGCTCTTAATTAGTTGCTTAGCTCATAGACGGTCTATATATAAATATCACATCTACATAGTCCCCCGTTTTGGACACCTCGTCTTGATTTGCTTCTCTATTGTTTTAATTCTCGCCCACTAAGCTCTTGGTTTAATACCTTAAACGAAGCATTTATAATTGGTGTTCTGAAATCTTTGAATTCTTTTGATGATGACATGTTTCTGACTTGATTCTATAATGTTCTAAAAATAGAAAAGAAAATTGGCAACGCTTTTTTTGGTCCTTTGGGAACGGGATAGGCCTGGCGTCTCAGCAGAAATGGCAGAATACCCGCCCGCAAGTGCCCGCTTGTCCAAGCAGAATTAACTAGAACATTAAGAAATCATAACAAGACGAATCCAAAGTGTTACAAATGAAATGCAATATTCACTAAATCCCATTACGAAACCGTACAATCACAAAAGTTCCTAGTAGCTAAGTATAACACTTCTGGAACATCTCCAGAATTTTTACAACTTCTGACTGTACCGTACCGCGTACGTGTCTCGACATCTGTGAATGTCTCAATCGCATGAATGGTTTTATCAGTATTAACTCTGTATTATTAATATACCTACGACAGCGTGCAGCGTGGGCTCGACCCCAGAAGGTATGGTGACGTCACCGGCAGCCCACTTGGCAATATCGGGCTCGAATGACGTCCGTGACGTGTGTACTTCGCCTTTATGGCCCAAAAATCAACTCTTCCCCGCGTCATTGAGTGTTTTTTTCACTAAAGTCTATTTACCTTAAATATAAGTGTGTCTGGCCTGACTAGACCAGGTGTGCGACCCAGAACTATTTGATGAAATAAATAAAAATAAAAAATCGCTGGACATCAACACACAGCGCCACCTAGTGCCACACTAAGCAAAGCTTGTGTCGTGGACACTAGATAGTTGATATACTACATATTATATACTTTTTTGTTTGTAAATACATACTTATTATACATAAACATACATGACTCGGAAACCATGCTCATCACACAAACATTTGCTCCTACCGGGATTCGAACCCGGGACCCTAAGAACGTAAGGCAGCCTCACTACCACTGCGCCATTCGGGGTTTCGGGTGGTGTTTCGGGTGTTTCGGGTTTCGGGTGTTTAAATGAATTGCCAGTACCTATGGCAATTGTAAAAATGCTTGTTTTTCTTTAATAGTTGAAGTTTTCACAGGACCACCGATGCAGATAGACGAGGTAATATAAAGTATGGTGTAACCAGCTATACAGTATTGTATGTGTTGCGTAAGTTATAATGATGGATAAAAACTAGGCCATCTGATCCTTCAGTGCGATCTGCTGGCGAACTACTGCATACAACAATACGTTGTGAAAACTAACTCGCCATACACATTGCACCAATCAGAGTTCACATAACATCATCAACATAACATTTGATTGGTCAGGTAAAATTGGTATAAAAAAAATGGTCCTTGTAGTCGCGATTTAAAATCGTCCAATTGCCGTTTCCCCAATTTTCTCGTGCCAAAAATTTAATCGTGATTCAGTGAGAAGTGGCAGTAGTAGGCAAATCAGTCGTTTCCTGCTTAAAGCAATTGGTAATGGCGGCATTTCCCGCGCAAAAGTGACGCTTGGTGAGTGATGGCCGCCAACGGCGCGCGGCGGTCTCTTACGTGATAGATTAATTAAAGCTGTCATGTGGTCACATTAAATATTTAGCTGTGGATTGATGGGGACATCGGTGAAAGAGCGTGTAATGTCAGCCGACGATTGATGTAATGTTATCGTAATTTTATTTGGCATAATATTGCTGTTGTCATTGCTAGTTTGATTTTATTCATCTAACTGCTGTACAGCTTTCGTATGTCTTTTGATGACTGTGGCAATAAATTGTGGAGGAAATGGATGAATAATCAACCCTTTTTTCGCTTTAGTGAATTTCTTAGTTAAAAGTAACGGTGCAATGTGTTTAACTTATAGCTTCGACCTGTTTTTAATATTTCTGTGGCTTCGACCTATTTATCAGAAAAGACAAACTTTCTTTTTAATAGATCAGCAACTTTGCTACGAGTTTTCATCATCATGTTATCATCAACACGGTCTCCCTAGACATAAACAACAGCACTGCCATGGATGAGTATTTACCGCCAAGTTTTGCAAGTGGCCGGATGACTTCACGCGGCGGAAGGTGTGGGCGCGCTCCTGGCGCGGGCGCGATGGCGCTAGGACGTCCAGTCCGGATACTAGCGAATTAACTAGCTTCGCTCGTGGATGAGGTGGAATTCTCTAAATGTCGGATGTTTAAAATTTTGTCAGTCAGATTGTATTTTGATGTGGATTGTTGACTGTGTCTGCTGATATTTTGGTACTCGTTAGTGATTCATGAGTTTACTTAAGATTACGGTACGTTAGTTTTCCCCGACGGGTGCATTAAAAGCTTGTACCTGAGTACATCACATTTCCTATCTTATTATAGAGAAATTCCTGATCGAAAAACTGACTTGGGAATCGAGCCTGATGCTCAGTAGTAGTGATTGCTATTACTAGATCAACGAGTTAGGCATAAATTTACATACCTGTAGATCCCTAATTTCTGGTGCTGTAGTCCTACAGTGCTGGTCACTAAGATTGATGAATTTCGATTATCAAAAATCCCATTAAACTGTGTTACTAATCTCGGGTTGACTAGCTGGGCCAGGAAGGTTTTCAAGGATGTTCAGTAATGTGTTGTGATACTCTAACTAGTCTTCAAGTAGGTTCTTCCTATATTCCTAGAACTGCTTGTAAAGTGAAGGAAATGTGTTATCATTTAGTTAAAGATGACGTGTTACTATTGTCACTGAACTACTTTGTCAATGTGTGACTGCTTATATTATTTACGTTGTGAATCATATCGTTATTGTAGGATACTGATATAGGTACAAGGGGATTTTCTTTTTTGAACTCTAACAAGGAAAGCTTACGTGTCCTTATCATGTTAAGTTGATATTGACTAATTTTCATGTCGCAATTGAGTAAATTATTAGAAAACTTTGTTTTTTTTTTAGAAGCAATCGCACCCACGCTTGTTTCTTTATAGGGTTGTGGAGTAAGTCACGGACTTACGTGTCTGCACTAGTAACACTTATTGTAATTATGTTGCAATCAGCTGACTGAAGGTGTCCAATAGATTACCGTGACACTTTTGTCCATTGGTCTTTTGGGGCGACGGAGAGTCTTATCACGAAAATTAAGGTCTGTCATTTCTTTGGATAAGTATAGGTTCCGCAAACACTATAAGCAAGCGGCAGCGGCAAGGGTGTTGTTGCACCACCTGGTTGAAGTCTATATCCAGAAATGGAATGGATTGGCTGATTAAACTTGGTTTATTGCTGCAATTTCCCTAGTGCGGATTCAAGAGCATATGCTCACGTTGTAGGTGAACAAACAATGACTATAGGTAACATGTCCTTTGAGTATTGTGGAAATCCATATAATAACATGTCATGAGCGTTGGTGGCATAGACATTGATGGTGACAAAGTGACAAGTACAACCACAAATATTATGAGGTTGTTGTAGGAAAATAATAGGTACAAACATACACTTGTTTATTTCTTCAACTTCTGTTGTTTTAAACCAATCTTACTTTAGAAAAAATCAATTGGAAAGTCATTTGTATTGGTTTTTCGAATTTCTCAGTAGCAACCACGGAGTACGGATTTGCGCCCAGTTGATGGCAATAGGCAGACCCCCAAAAACACGGGACCAAAACATAACTGACGAAATGTAGTTGTACTATTAGATACATCTCTGCGGGGGTTTGAGGCGTGATGTTATGTTGTGTTGTACCTGACTTTAGTCATTAGGGGCGAGGTCGCCCTTATCAATTAATAGAATAGTCAGGGAAAAGGTGCGTGAACTGAACCAATGGAATTATAATATTATCCTCTGGTGTCCTGTATTTAGCACGTGCCTAGTGCTTAGTCTAGACTATAGTAGGCGACCTGCCTAATGCCTAATGTGGGTCAAGTGGGCCTCGACGAGGCGAGTACAGTGTACCCACGTAGTTGATCCAATACTTCGTGAAAATAAGGCTTATGAATAGGAAGGTGGTTTTGCTAGGATATAAGGTGTCAAGATGTAGGTAACTTATCTAAGTTGAGTTTGAAAAACGAAAGATTGCCTATTCTGATTTCGTGAACTCGTTTGTGAACTCTAGAACACAAGGACCATTTTTTTTGTTGTGACAAAGATAGTATTTTAATGAGACACTAATTACGGCTAATTAAACTTCAAATATTTGCGATTTTTCTAAATTCCTACTGGTCTTTGTTAGCTTGAAATCACAAACTGAGTTGAATGAACGTTCTGAAATTAGAATGAAGATTACAAACAAAAACTTAATTTTCTCACGGGAATGACAAGTTATTTTTTCGCAAAAACTATTTTACAATTGAAAAAATCTTTACAGATTCCGTAATGAACAATGCACATTACCCAACTAGGCTGTAAACCTCTACAGGTGTCAATACCTTTGTGTCATAAAATAAAAATCCTTTTTTACATAGACAAAAAAAAGTTAGTCTAGTTCGTTCGCACGGTGCACCTTCATTGCTTCATTCATATAAAGGTTCATTCATAAATAAGACAATCGATGTTTGTAAGAAACGACTTTGTACTCTTTTGAACATCCTCCTACTACTATAATCTGCGGAACAGAATATTCATTCATGTTAATGCCTTCCCTTTTACGGTAGTGTACTAAAATGTGGTTATTTGAAATAGAATGACTGATCGGATACTGAAAAGGCACTACGCATAGTGTAGTCGGTATTTTTTTTGGGTTTCCGAATCACTATGACACGTCATGTGAGGGAAAAATTTGAATTAAGAATTTCGAAAGACTGAATGACAATTTGCAATATGACTTATGTTAATTCTACTTTTAAAATACTTACATAATAATCATCGAAGTTGCATCAGTTTTTTACAGATGAAGTTTGTGTGAATTTTAATTAGCGATTCATTGATATCTTATGGATATAGTGAATAATTTGATACACATAGATGCGTGAATCATGCAGATTATTACCATGGCGTAATAAGATTAGGGGCTGAGTAGAGATGATGCTTTCGCTTAGTGATTGATCCGTTCAGTTCAGTTACTCATTCACAAAACTAAGTTTTTCTATGACGTATCGCAAATATTGGCTTGGATTCGTCATGACAGATTACCATACTGCTGAAAATAGAAGATTACAGTCTGTTCTGTAATACGTGTTCGGTAAACGGTTACACATATCTGTTGTTTGTCTTTCGTGAGTTTGGTTGTTGGCACAAGCTTACGTATTCATCAATAAATCTTATTTATGGCTACAATTAGGTTCCAGCCAGAGAGTGAATGAGTAAATTTAGTTCTACTAGATTCTTCATCACATCTGGCTCTAATAAAGTTATTCTTTAAAAAAACATTTTCCTGAACAACCCTTTTCGATTTTTTAGACGCTTTACAAGAGCTCATGAGCGAATTATAACAGCGACCCGGGTCGATGTTAAGTATAGCGCTTGCTAAGGTCTGATGATGGTTGACTTTCCAAAATATACAAGATTTACTAACCTAGACCTAGACTAACCTAAATCTTTATATAAGTTATATTTATGATAACTAGTAGATAAGTAGTTTTATGATAAGTTATATTAATTATGCCTATGTGGAGGCTTGTAAATGGCTTTTCGTTGATTGCCTTACTATATGTTTGTATTATTAGCTGTAAGCCAACCAAAACTAAACTAAACACAATAAAAAAAAATAAAGAATAAAAAAAAATATACCGAGTTAAGGTACTCCGTGCCTTGGTCCTGATTCAGAATAACTGGATCATGGAGGTCAGATACCTAGGTACCTAGTCGCTTCAGTTAGTTAGACTTGAAGCCGATTCCAGCACATTTGGGAAAAAGGCTAGGTTGATGTTGAGACAGGAGTTGTACAAGTAACCATTGGAGTGCGCGCCCTTGCCGCCGTGCTTTTCAAATAGCGCGCCCTGTCACTGTAGTATTAAGATTAGCCAGGCCGTTGACGCAATGGAAAATTCATGGAAATGATGAAAGTTGGAAACAACAATGAGATACGAACATTCCTGGTCAGTTTTCCGATTTGTCACGAGTTTCCCACGGTTGGCACACTCGGCAAGTCGGCACGCGTTATCTCGGGCGGCCGCGGCCGGGCGGTCCCGCAACACAAACAAAAGGATTGTCTCACATTAACAGCTAATCTAACAACGTCACACCTAAATAGTTGTATGTTTACGTAACGTAGTACCTATTTATAGAACTGTCACTGTCAAATCATGGCTGATTGACGTCTTGACTCAATGATTGGATGAAAGATCAAGATCAGTCTTGCTACTGGTGAACACGGGGGTTGATTCACAGATCAGGCAAAGTATTAGTATTGAGTTGATGGCTTGGCTGAATCCCCCATGTATATGAAAATAGGTTCACACTTAATAGCTTCAGAATTACAGAGGCAATAAAAATGTGTTGCTGTAAACAAGATTATCACAGCTGGGAATGGTTAAAGCGGATTAGTATGAATCATTAAGAAGAATGTTACGGCGAATTGTTATCAGGTGAATGCTGTTAAAAAAAATGTTACAAAACAAAAATAAAAATCTGTGCGTAAATCCAGAGACAAAAGACGATTAGGTACCTTTTAAACAAGTCTGCCGCCCTTTCTTATTCTTATCTGCGCTTCTTTAGTACGGTAATTACCTGTAGCTTATCTACCGTAATCTATATTTAACAGGTCCCTTTGCACGTGTTCACTTTTTAAACTAATTGTTCTGTTTATCTTAATTGACAATGCTATTGATCCTGACATCTGTTCAGGATATAGGCTGAATATGTTTTTGTAGTGGGATTCAATTTACTTTGAAACGGCAAAGGACAAAAGCTGTTCTGCCTAACTGTATCTATAATATTATGAAGGTGTAAAACATCTGTATGTAATTAACATTTATGGTTGTTATAATTTACCTGTCTCCAGATCATCAGGAACAAGCCGTTCTCTCTGCTTTTAAAAGGCCATTTTCCTTAACTTACTGTTTGGTTTCGATAGGTTGCTATCTTTGTATGTTTGACATTTTGCTAACAGAGGATTAGAAACAAAACTTCACAGAAAATGTTCTGTGATTTTTCTATGAATCAAGTGACAGGTAGGTGACGCGGATAGGATATTTCAAGCTAACTTTGTTTACTGAAACACCGATAGCTGCGAGAAGTGGCATATACAAGAGCTAAACGCGAATATTATAATGCCTGAAAGTATATGATTCACTGCAATAAACAAAACCAGAAAAATGTATGATATTCTTCAGGATATATGCTAGTATGATAGTGTTTTGAAAACATAATACAATTAATATTACTCGGCAAAAAAAAATCACAGACTTAACTCTAAAAATTTCTTAAACCGTAAGTAGGTACTAAAATACATGCGATCATTCTGATTTATTGGCAAATAATTCTACAAGCAACATATTAGCATCATGGTGTTTAATGTTCTTACTTCAATCGATGGATTTATGTAAATCGATCGAAACCACTAATTTCGCACTGTTTGGCCCGCAGCGCGCAGTGACTGACGTTACAACCACATTGTAGTGCAAGCTGATTAGAACTTCATTCTAACAGTATTTACCACAAATAGAATTGCTAATTCAGCTCCTGTAGTCCCCCTATCTAACAGGTACACGTAAGTACTGTTATAGAAAACGGGCAAGATTAATGTCCTACATTGACAGGAATTTCAGAAGTTGGGTGTGTCTATCAAAGCTGTGTTGAAAAAGTCTTGCACATTTATAGTAAACTGTAAGGAAACTAGTTACGTAGGTAATGTTTATGTAATAATTTAGAGAGTCGAATGAAATTTCAGTAGGTATATAGTTTGTTGTTTCCTTTTAGTTGTTTGTTAGGAATGGACCAGTTTCCCCATACTGTGGTCTGTTCAGATTTGTGCTACTAATAGGAAGGTTTAGTAACTTTAAATTACAGCGTGCATTGGATGTATTGAGTACCTACAATATTTACATCGGTAGGTACCTATTATGTTTGATAGTTTGTGGTTTTTCATATTAAAATGGTAGGTAAATGATATCAACTATTAATTCACCATTACGTTATTATTGTACGAGGAAACTCATAGTAAAATCCTAAGTAAATTAAATACCTACTTACATAATGTTCTGGAAATCCCCAGTGCTAAGCTGTCAAAGCGTTTCAAAATGCTCGGTTAATTAAAAACAATATTTTATTGAAACGTTCTCGGTTCTTAATAAACTGTCATTCATATAAGTACATTTCGCGTCAGTTAAAAAAAAAAACACATCTAAATCACCACACTCAATGGTGCCGATTCTCTTGTCACAAATTTCTCTAAACTAGACTAAAAATCACTAAAATTTAGTTTATTCCTGTCAAACGACGTTTCCTATTCTGAAATTGATTAAAATGACATAACTTAAATCAATTATAGTTTGACAGCACTAAGTTATTCAATTTAGTGAAAATGGCTATTTCGCTATTGTGAAATTGACGTTTTTCACCTAAAACTTTGATTGTCAAACTAAATCAGACTATTTTTAATCGAGACTAAAAAGGTCTGGAATAAAATTAGTTGTCACGAACTAAAATTTACAAAGCAGATTTCTCTCGTTTTTCTTGAAAGTTTGGATGTGTTTGAGTTCAGAATGGAAGCTTATGTGATTGCAGCCGTTGTCGATTCGGCAGAAAGGTAAATTTTGTGTTATTTTATTATGATACAATACGAAATGCATTCATGAAAACTTACAAGGGAAATCCGCCCCTAAGACGACCCACTGACCGGGATTTGCGTACTAAACATCTAATGCACATGCTACATTACATACACTTCTCATAATCAAAGCCACTTCCAGGTTTTGTGTAATAAATGTGTCTAATAAGAAATAACTATATTTTAGAAACTATCAAGAGAGGATTCAATTGGAAAGATAATAAGACCAATCCAACCCATTACAAATGGTAGAGAAGAAATTCAATAAAAAGACACCTAGATCGGGGGCATTTTTTTTTGTTGGATAAGCTGAATCCTCGTTTGGATGAGGGATTTATCCCCAATCACTTAAAGGTTAGAACGGTTTTGTGTCCTATATATTATATGTACCTATGCAGTAATTCACTTGCTAAAACAAGTTAATTACTGCATACATAATTCGTAATTCTTACTGAATTACAGTTCCTGGATTTAGTTTTTTGTCATAGTGACTTTTATTACGTGATACATTACACCTAGTCATTACTTATTAAAGAAATGAATAAGTGAATAGTATGTGAGGAAAGATCTCAGTGGCTTCTCCGTAGGTCACTAGTAAACTTTATACCTATGGGGTATATCTATTAACTAAATACATATAAAGTTTTATTTATTTTAGGAACGGATACCCACTACAGTCATGGCTGATGATTCCCATCGTGGTGCCAAATATTGAGTGCCACTCAAGGGCAAGAAATGTGGTGGAAATGTGTAATGGGTGCCTAATGAACAGAACCAGAAAATGCTACAAAAATTATTTTGGCATGTTGCACCCTGTACAATTGGAAACATTTGATTGTAAGTGTTTGATTTGATTTATATGTAATTCTGTTTTATTTGTTTGCAAAATAAGAAATCTAATTAAGTGTATCTTTGCAGATGAAGAAGATATCAATGTCACCGAGCATGGCGAGGAGAGTGCTATTGCGGAGGATACCTGCACAGATTTCCTTGCTGAAGCGAGGAAAAATCAGCAATCACTTGTCATTAAATGTTCTTTTAATTAAATGAAACATTTTATTTCTTTAATGTTAAAATATTTATTTTCTCCTTAAACCTTAACAAAAAAAAGTAGCGATTTCACAAAAATGAAACCGCATTTTTAATAAATGTTACTGGATAACATGCGTTGAATGTCATTGAGAGCTGCCCCTGCCGGTCCTCCACTAGTAGCCCTGATGGAATCCCTCTTCTTTCTTGCCTTTGTTTTCACTTTAGTCATCCATACATTCCAAATCTGTTGAAATTAAATAAGTTTAGAATACATGAAAATTATGCATGTACTTATCCAATCCAGTATAACATTTCATCTCACAGAAACAACTTACTCTTGCCACTGCTTGGCCTATAATCCAATACTTTGGGATCAGCTTGATTTTCTTCTTGTTATTCTTTTTAGAGTATATACTAGTATAGTGTACACAAGTATACGTTACTTTAATACTACTCGGGAATACAGAGATTAGTTAAACGAATCGAACATCAAGGAGTATTTATTTGTTAATTATGTTAGCCGAGCACCAAATTAATAATATTATTGATGTGACATCTGATATGACAAACAAAACAAAGATAAGGCTTTCCTTCCAAACGCCGACGAAAATACCGGTTATTTTCAACTACAAAACCGAACATATTTTTTTAAGATCAAATTTTTATTTGTTAACAAGCTTTAATAAACTGAAATAAATAACAGGACAAATCAGGCTACATCATAGATTATTAAATACGGCAGTTTTTTCGATTATAATAAAATTATAGGTTTTAATCATACTGAAAACCGAAAAGTTTCGCCAAAATTTTAAGTCATTTCCGATTTCCAACCCTAGCAGGATTACTATGGTCACAGATAATAAAAACTGAAAAATAAATATTTAACAACAATAATGTTTTACGCCGTTATAATACTCCCTGTATTTCATTAATGATTATTGATAAACAATTTTAAATATATTGTTTGATTTCACTAGGGTTTTTTTTTTGCAATTCAGATCATTTCGTTCACTTTCATTCAGTTTTTATTTAAATCTCCGACAAATCTTAGTCTATGGTCTATTCAATTAAGCGAGTGTCAAACTCGATTTTAATTGTGTCAAATCTAAAACTAAGTTTAGAGAATTTTGTTTTCAGAATAACTTACCGAAACCAACTAACTAAAATTAAGAAATTTTAGTTTTAGTTTAAGTTAGTTCGGTGTACAAGAGAATCGGCACCAATGTCAACTAAAATTACTTAAAGTAGGTAGGTATCGTACAAACCTTTTTCAAGCCGTCTGTAACCATGTACCTAATTGGTATAGTATTAGTGCATTTTGATACAAGTGGAGAATGCACTTAGTGGAGAAAGTTTGTTATTGTAGTTCAAGGCGGTATTAACACACGAGCCGTAAGGCGAGGGTGTTTTTGAGCCGAGAACTGCAATACCTAACAAACTTTTGAAGAAATACAATAAAAGAATGTAAGTACTTACTTACTTAAAATATTCGTGTCATGAATTATTACAAGACTATGATTTAATATTTTTTACCGCGCTTTGCTTTTGCCAGGTTGTAGGAGAAGCAAAGGTATGAAGTTATTATACAGCCTAAAATAAAAAATTGTTTTTTTTTTTATATATTTTGAATTTTGAACACCAATAAATGTTAATTTGTTTATAAAAGAAAATATTAGTTTAAAAGAATCATGTTTATCTATGATATTGAATTTATAAACACAATTTGAATATTCAAAAAATGATTGCCGCCGTAAAGACGTAGATCGCTTATCCGAAATAAAAAAAAACAATCACTTTTGATTCATAGTCAGATGTGAATGTTTTTTAAAATTAGGTATGCATTGACCAGTTTGGACTAAGTATAGTTATCTTATCAGGAAATTTTGCTTTCTGCACATGTGTGGAAAAAAACATGAAAAACGCACACGTGTGGAATACACTGCATTTTGAACCTAATCGTAGTGCGAAAAGGACCAGTTTTCGAGGAAGTGTATTGAAAACAGTGTGTTTTGAAAAGAGAAATTCCTAAACTAGGATTAGTAGGTGCAGGGGAGGTTGGAGGAAGAACCTGACCGTCGATACCATCCTACTTACTACACACCTTATTTTGTTTTTACATTTCGAAAGCCTCAAATGAATGTGGATGGGTATTTGAGTAGAGGAGGACCAAAGAAACGATGGATGGACTGTGTTACGAAGGATATGGTAAGAAAAGAAGTGTCTGATGAGATGACGAAAAATAGAGGAGTATGGAAGAAGAAGACATGCTGCGCCGACCCCAAATAAATTGGGATAAGGGCAAGAGAATGATGATGATGATTATGATTTCGAAAGCCTCAAATTTGAATCGCCTTTTGAATTATAGTGTTTGTTACATTATTTTTGGTGTTAAGGCAACTACATGAGCCAAACGCGAGTTTTATAGTGCCTAAAAGTATATAATTCACTGCAACAAACAAAACCAGAAAAATATATGATATTCTTCAGGGTATATGCTAGTATGATAGTGTTTTGAAATACAGTAAACTGTCCTCGATAAAAAAATCACGAACTGAACCCTAAAAAAATCTTTTAACGAGTAAAAAACATACTAAAATACATGCGATTATTCTAATTTTTAGGCAAATCATTCTTCAAGCAATATATTACCATGATAGTGTTTTATTTTTTTAGTGCAATCCATTTAGATAGATTTTTTGTTAATCGATCGAAACCCCTCATTTCGCATTATTCGGCCCGCAGTGACTGATGTAACAACTTTGTGCAAGCTGATTAGAACTTTATTCTAACAATGTTACAGGCGAAGTTTAAACCACCACAAATAGAGTTGCTAATTTAGCTCATGCAATCGTCTTAAAGCTTTTACCTATATTGTTTCAAAAGAATAAGATACCAGTTTATTTATTATGTGTAAGTTGGTGTTTGGCCTACTGTATAATGTCGAAGGTAACCATAACTTATTATAATTTGATATTAATTAACCGTCAATTACTTTAAAGGTTTTTACGATTAAATCATTTGACGTAGCATATAATGTCCATTTATGGCAAAATTGTGGTAAATGTCACTCGGCATAGATAAGGCGCGTACTTGCGATGCGTCAGCGTAGACATTACAACGCAGATCTTTTTATTATTATGATGTATTAGAAAATGACACACTTGGCAGTTATCATTGTGTACTTGTGATGATGTACTTTGTTCATAAGACGTAGTAGAAATGTAGGTTTAATGGTAGACTGATTGTATTGTATTTTATATCGGTCTGGTGTCCAAAACTCCAGCGCGTATTTTGCGTACGGATGAGAAGTTAATTACTCGATCCAGTCCTGTTTTCCAAGAAGTTCGGCAAAGTCTTGGCGTGACTACAGTGTAATAGGTACCTTTTGAGGATTTACCTACGTTTGTTTACCTGTGTGAAATAAACACTTCCTTAGACCGGAAGGCTTTCAGTTTTCAGGAAATGTTCAGCTCCTTTTCTGCTTTTTATCTTCCTACTGGAGTTATAAGGGTTCCGATTTATGTTTGGTAATCGGTATTGCATTTTTTTATTTTATTTAGCCTGTATTGTCCCACTGCTGGGCTAAGGCCTCCCCCAATTCCTTCCATGTACTCTTTTCCTGTGCCGCCTCGGACCAACCCTCGTGATGCGCGTCCAAATCGTCTCGCCACCTTTTTCTGGATCGGCCTCGGCGGCGCCGCCGTCCGTCTTCTGGCAACCATCGTGTTGAGACCTTTGCCCAGCGGTCTTCGTGCATGCGGCTGACGTGACCCGCCCAATCCCATTTTAGCCTGGCAGCCATCATGCCAACGTCCACTTTGCCCGTTTTGGAACGCAGCGTGGAGTTTCGAACCCTATCTTGTCTTTTGACGTCTTTTGGTGCTCTCTATTGATTTATTAAAAGCAAACGTTTCAGCCTGTCCAAATGAATTTAAATTTCAGCATATAAACCCCACGACAGTCATAAAAGCTTTTAAACAAATCAAGATCAAATTAACCGAAGACCTATGGGGTATGTCTATTAAAGCTTGTACCTCAATTATTGAAACTGTAGCACCGTATTTAGCCTCAATATTTAATTTGTGCGTGGATCAAGGAGTCTTCCCGGATCTAATGAAATTCAGTAAGGTAATACCGCTTTTTAAATCCGGGGACAGTAAAGACACCAATAACTATAGGCCAGTATCCGTGTTGCCTGTTTTCAGCAAGGTGTTTGAAAAGATAATGCTCAATCAAATGCTTTGCCATTTTAACACCAATAAAATATTACACGAACAACAGTATGGTTTCACCAAGGGACGTTGTACAACTGACGCCGGTGTTACTTTATTAAAACACATATTTACTGCGTGGGAAGAGGCACAAGATGCCATAGGAATCTTTTGTGACCTTTCGAAGGCATTTGATTGCGTAAATCACGAAACCCTCATTTTGAAACTTAAGCATTATGGTTTAGGTAAACTTGCGCTTAGTTTAGTAAAGTCGTATTTGAATGATAGACATCAGCAAGTACAAATAAATGGTGTCAATTCTACGGGTTTAAAAGTAAAAATGGGTGTACCACAAGGTTCGATTCTGGGTCCCTTCCTCTTTTTAGTTTATATTAATGACCTACCCCATTTATTTAACATCCACCCGCATATGGTGTTGTTTGCTGACGATACTTCGTTAATATTTAGGATAAACAGACGTGCCACTAATTTTGACGATTTAAATAATGCCCTACTGCAGGTCCATAACTGGTTTACCGCTAACAATTTAGTACTCAATGGGAAAAAAACTAAGTGCATTCGATTTGCCCTACCAAATGTCAAAAGTAGTGATTGTGACATAATGTTGAATCAAGAGAAACTAGAATTCGTCGATAAAACAGTTTTCTTGGGAATCACGCTCGATTCAAAGCTACAATGGGGTCCTCATTTAACATCTCTTACAGGACGGCTGAGCTCAGCTGCATATGCTGTTAGAAAGATCCGTCAATTTACTGATATTGATACCGCGAGGCTAGTCTATTTCAGTTATTTTCATAGTATTATGTCATACGGTATTTTACTGTGGGGACGTGCGGCAGACATCGAGTCTATATTCATTCTGCAGAAAAGAGCAATCAGAGCCATATACGAATTACGTAGACGCGACTCTCTGAGAGAACTGTTTAAGGAAATTAACATCTTGACAGTACCTTGCCAATACATCTATGAAAACATCATGTACGTTAGGAAAAATCTGCATTTATTCAGTAAAAGAGGTGACAGACACCACTATAATACTAGAAATAGGGACCAACTCGTTCAGCCAGGTTTCAGGCTTGCTAAAGTAGATTCATCTTTCATGGGGTACTGTTTAAAATGTTACAATAAAATACCTCCTCACATTCTACAACTGAATGAGACGAAATTTAAATCTTGTATAAAACGCACACTATGTAGGCAAGCATATTATAATTTGGGGGATTACATTAATGATAAAAATGCTTGGCTCAATGCTGGTCCTGCTCCACAACCATAGGCAAACTAACTGATTCCCAGGTTACGTTATTGTGGAAGCTGCAGAAGATTGTAAAATATCCTTGCATTGTATAGATTCCATCTCGTAGTATTATATAACTGCATAGCACATTTGTGTGAGTTCTATGTACTGTAAAGCCACCATTTACATTTAGTTATCTTTTTCTTTTTTTTGACTTGAATATGCCTTGGCGGCTGAGAGATTGTCATGCTCACTCAAATGTCTCGCTGATGGTGGCGGGTGTGTCGGGTCATTTAGCTCCCTTCAATATGGTCGAGTTGAATGGCGCCGATACATGCGTCATGTTCGTGAACGGGCGCTGTCAGTTGGGACTGGTCATCTCTTAGCTGCCATGGTTAATTTTAATTTCTTTTTTTTTTACACTGTTGATTTAATCTTTTCTCTGGACGCTCTTAATGTGCACGTCTGTCTACATCGTTCTCACATATATGTATAATCACACATGAATGATGTAACCAAGATTTTGTAACAATATATTGATTTAAAAAGAGTGTCCATGGAGTTTCTTGCCCGTTCTTCTCCATAGAGATCTACGCTAGGGAATGGGCAACTACAGTACTTTCTCAAGTTATTATGCCTTGTGACTGTGACTGTAGCTTTGATTTAATTTGTAATTTGACATTCAAAAGTGCCGTAATGGTCTAGTTGAAATAAATGCTTTGAGTTTGAGTTTGAGTTTGACACCCAAAATGCTACGTCACTTCACTACATAGTATAAAACAAAGTCGCCTTTTCTGTCCCTATATCCCTATGTGCGCTTAAATCTTTAAAACTACACAACGGATTTTGATGCGGTTTTTTCCAATAGATAGAGTGATTCAAGAGGAAGGTTTATATGTATAATACATGCATCATATACTAAGGCAACATTGCTAATTTTAGAGGTTTCTAACGTGATGTCATAAATTAACCTATTTTTTTGGGCTTATTTAGCAATTTAGCAAATACGCTGCCTAAACCCTACGAGTTAGATCAAATTAATGTACTACAGTATTGTACACCATAAAAAGGTCTACAAAAAAGTCCGCGATGGTGTATGTTTATCTTTTAGGGATAACCCACATTAACCATTTTTATTGTTTACTTTTTACGTGAAAAAATGGCTTATTTACGAAGCTATTTTAAGCAATACGGCATTAATCCTTATCAAATTAAGTACCTTATATACAGTGTGCAATTCATATAGATCAGTATGGTTCCTTACAGCATGTAAATTAAACAAATATTTTCGGAGATATTACAAATTTAAAATTTGCGTTTGCGGCGGGCGGTACCGGTCGGACGGGGCAGTGCGGGGAGGCCTGTAATATATTTGTTCCTGTAATATATTAATTGTTGTAAAAATAAAATAAATACCTAGGTAAAAATGTAAAAAGTTAATAAGTAAAAATGTGTAATGTAATAAAAATTGTATGAATTTAGATATTCCAAAGATAGCAGGAAATCTTCATAGGTATAGGGAAAGAGGAATTGTTTTACTCCAAATTTAACGTGTGCAGGCCAAGGGCAGTAATGAATGAATCAAAAATACTGGATCGATTTTAATCATGTTTTCATTGAGTGACATAGGCATATACATATATTTTATGCCCGTGCAAAGTCGGAGCGGGCCGCTATGTTTTTATATACAACGTTCATAGTTTTTCTGTAGTGTATTTAATTTAGTATCAGCATTGCACCCGTGCGAAGCCGGGGCGGGTCGCTAGTATACATAAAATATCATATTCCCATGTCTTCTATGTGAAGTCTCGGCTGGAATACCTTGCTGCTGGTTGGCAGGCAGTAGACGTTACAGAGCTTTAGATATGTATGTTAAAGGCTGAAGAGATTTTCTTTTTGCCCAAGTTGCGAGTTCAAGTGAGTCTTAAAATTATAGTTAGCGCTGCATCGGTTTCACAATATGTTGCTGGCTAAAAAGTGCAATCAGGTACTTATCTGATTGCACTTTTTAGCCAGCAACACGTTTATGAATGGAAATTGACGAGCAACGATTCAAGCCAATCTCGGAATCCTCATATTTCCATGTTAGGGAATGCGTCGCTAAGTGAAAAACTCATGACGTAAGAATCATTTGCGTCACCTTAGAGGAAGTGACCGACGACAGGTTTACGTCATGGGTGCTCTGTAATGGCCGATAACTTTTATTGGCGCTAGCAGATAATCTTTAGGATGGGTAAGGATATGTTTAGCCAGGCATGTAATGGGTAGAGGTGTGTTCGGGATACCCACTTTTTCAATGACAAATCGAAAGCTGCGTTGTCGAAATCTCCGAGAGAAAATTTCAGTACATTTTCCGAATGTTATCAACGGTTTCCCCAATTATTTCAGTTTTCAATTTGTTTTTTTTAAATAATTAACCAAGAAATACATATAACCTCTGAATTCGGGGGTTATTTTTTCTACTTCATTAATGATTGATTTCTATTGATGAATTGACAGGAGAGGAGCCTCGGATCGTGCACAGTATTTGCGCGAGATTTCGTTAATAGAAAGTCGTATGCAGGAAGCTATCTAATCTCTATTGGAACATGGCTGTCTGCGAGAATTAAGATTTCAGAAGGGTAAAGACAGAAGACGCCGCAGGTGCATCTTTTAAAGGATTTTAGATCTTGCTGCTCAAACTCAGAAACTCATGATGAGAGTGCAGTGCCATCGCTAGCTCCCACTGCTTGGGTTAGCCGTGAGCGTCAGAGTTTACGTCGACCGAGTCTCGATAACTTCACTGCCAATTCGATCAGTGACCGATGAGCGTTAGTAACAAAATCAGTGTATCTCGTAGTGTATCCAATAAGACGTCGCGTTACTAAACCAACAGGTTTAGGGTATTTCCCAAACGTGAACTGTTCAGAAAACTATAGAATACAAAATGAATTGAAAGTATTCATGCCGATTATTTCACGGTTTATTTGAATAAGGTAAACGCGGGTGAAGTCGTCATGTCCCCAATAGTCGACAATTAATCTAAAAACTTGTATATTTTTTTTCTACTGAACTTAAAATGGGCCGGTTTATAAGGCAACATTTTGATGGTAACATTATGCACAATTGAAATGACAACACTGAGTTTTAACAGATATGGTGTCGGAGATATGTTAGTCGAAACGTGTGTGCCCTAACAAAATCGTTTTTTCGTGAAGTTCAGCTGTCAAACGTGAAACTCAGCACGTGGATTTGTGTTTTGATTTACATAATTCTAGTGGGGTCTGCGGTAAGTTTCTTTGTTTAATGAGTTAGTTAAGTTTATTTGCTAACGATGTAATATGCAATTTGGAATACTTTTAACATAGAAGATATATTTTTTTAATGAGACATCTATTGGTACTTTAAAACTCCCATTTGACCCAAAACCCGTCATTTTTAGAATTATTATGACGACTACTGGGACATGCTCATAAGTTGCACCTAAACTCGTCATGATGATGATATTTTGAGTTTTACTGTACAAAATGCGAATAAATAGCTAATATCGGGACTATTACAAAATAGTTAACTCTCTTGTACAAACATATTTAAGGTTTAGACTACCTCTGTTGAAAAAACTGCGTTTCTTTTAAGCTTTTTCTTAGGGTTATATTTTACTCTGCTGGTTCTAGATGCACGTACACACAGTCATGTTATTCGATTCAATTATTTTGCTTCTTAATGGTTTAAACCGACTGTTTTCTATATGCACTTTCTACGTGCGTTTTTTGGGTATATATTGGCCGCTGTAGGCCTCCGCCATTCGATTAAGGACACGCGATACATATCTACCGCTTTGGGTACAAGTAGGTCTACCACTTGCGTTTGCTTCTACTACGCTTGGATTACAATTCGTCGCAAGCAAAAATTGACTGTTGAGTGTCAGACACAGTCAATTTTTGCTTACGACGCGCGACGCATTACACTATGCTTTTTGTTCGAAATAACTGCATGTCGTCACGCGTATTGTACCGCGTCTTCCCAACGTCTCTTAATAGCGCCTGTATACAAACTATGTCATTAAACTAGTTTTGACGTAAACATTATTAAAATCAGTTTTAAAACTAAGATGACATAGGTTCTATCGCTGCCACTTCGTTGCTTGTCGTATTCAATATTGATGAGTAGATGGGTTTTTATTTGATTGTATGTACCTAGTGATTGCATGATCGTAATTTACAGATCATGACTGAAAGAAACTACAAGCAAGAGGACCTTTTAAAAGCCATAGAAGCTGTAAATCAAGGGGCCACAACATCAGATGCAGCAAGAAAATTTAAAGTGCCAAGGACCACATTAAATGACAAGATTAAAGGGCTTAGTTTAGTCGGCTGCTCTAAAGGACCAACGACTGTTTTAACTCCAGAAGAAGAACAGTTTACATTGCTGACTGATTATAAATCATTAAGATTATTATTAGAAATATTATTATTGGGTTTGAACGCTTAGTTGTAATCATAATTTGGCTTGATTCGAGTACCTTTAAAACAGATTTTGAATTCAAACTCTCAATAGAGATTTTTGCAAATCGTAGTTAGCATGCGCTAAGCAGTTCAGAAGTTTTGATGAATGACAACCTTAACTACATATTAATGAATGTTAGTAATTATTTCACGGAAAGTTATATAAATGAATGTGGATTTTATTTTTTGTTAAAACTGATTATTTTATTAGGTCTAAGAGAACTGATTTTACAATTTAAGTATTTTATACACATCATTATTTTACTCGTGCTACATATGCACATGACTGCATGATTTATGATTAAGAAATATAACATTTATTTTATAGACTGATTTTGTAATTCCAAGCGTTTGATTTTAGGAATATAAATTAAAATGCAACCATCTGTTTTATTGAATACCTGCTCTTCAAAAAGATTACAACCTGCTATTCTAAATAGGGATTTGATTTTCTATTTATCTACCTAATGTTTAAAAAAAATTTACTTATCTTGAACTTTATGTTCAAGAGCAGAGAGTTTATATTAGCATTCAAAGTTGACGAGTACTGGGAATATTTGACGTGTATCCGTACAAATCAGACGACTATTGGTACAAATCGCCCTTTTTTTACTTTTGCCTTAATAAATACTTATACCCATCAAAATTATTAAAAAAAATTAGTTACTTAGAATAACGAATAAATTCTTTATCACGTCATGCAAAAATTGACATTGTCTATTAAATATTTAACACACAGTAGCGCTTCAAAGTCAGTGATTTCCGAAATCCGACGAGTATTGGTACGTTTACCTTAATACAACCATTAACTGAAACTGTAATGTACGTAAATAAGTACTTCGAGTACTTATATCTCCATGGATTAATATCATCAAATTGGTTTTCCACTGGAAACTTTGAATAAAGAAGGTTCCTATCAATTCCTGACAAGTGAAGTAGCTAAGTATTAGGTATTCCACCTCCATCCACGAGCTATAATGCCTACAATGAGTACATTTCTGCCCACTTTGGCCTTTAGACTTCATGATTATAGTATATTAGGTAGTTGTCGCGTCTTATGACTTGCAAAACGAGCTATATCCTGAACAAAAAGCGAATTAGTGTGAATTGGCGCCACGCACCGGGCATCGGGTGGGGGGCGGCGGTACCGGTTGTCGGCGTCGCGTCGCACGCGCACGGGTATAGTACCTGTTATTGGATGATTGCGCATGATTGCATGATTGGCCCGTGCCCTGACATCCTTATCAGACCGGCAGACGTGTGACTCATCGGAATTTTCCATTTTCCGCGTAGACGTGTGGTGGTAGGTGTTATAGTGGGGGAGAGGAAATTGGCAGGTAGGAACTTGTTTAGCTAAATAAAGTTATGTGTGTGTTACTTGTCATGGTTGCTTTTAAATCATTGCACAATCTTGATGTCGTATAGATATTTTTTCAGAATAAATTACCTCACCTCATTTCACGTTTTTTTGCAAGCAATTTTGTTTCTAGCTGATTGTACCTATAATGCTTGTCAACTAGCACTTTGCAGTCAAACAAAAAAAATAGGATAAGTATATGAAGTAAGAGTCATTAATAATTACAAGTTACCTACTTGATTTCAGTCCAGATATGTACCTTTCAATCAACTGTGTAGAAATATTTTTCCAGACTTTACCTTGTTTGCTCAGGTTAGAGATTTAAGAGAGGATTCCTTTAGTATTTTTTTGGGTTTTATCTATTATAACCTTTACAGAGTTTACGGTACCACCATCGAAATGGGGTACTGTCGATACAACGTATTATCAGTATGGTATACTGTCGATAAAGCGTACCATCGATTTGGTGTACTGTCGATGTAGCGTACCGTCGATGTAGTGTACTGTCGATTCATTAACCCGTAGATGGAACGTTGTCGATACAGCGACTGTCGATGTAGTTACTGTCGATATTATGAGGGTAACCCTCTTAAAGTACAGCTGACCTAAATGACAGTGTTAGATGACCTGTGGGTCATTTATTGTTGCTCTCAATTCCTATAATAAAGATCATGCGTTTCTCAAAATTAATTACTCATAGCACTAAGATGTTTTACGTAGCTAAAAAACCCACATCTACCTAGGGCCTTTACGTAGGTACCTGTAGGTACTTACCTCAGCTGCATGCATCACGATCAAAGGTAACGTGGAAGGAAACACTTCTTAACAATAAATGCAGGAATGGCGGACTTGCGGTACTTTGGTTGCCGTGTTACGTCTTAGGATGATCTGCTAATTAGTCATCATCCGAATACAATCGTCATCCGTAGGACATAGACCTCTCCTAAATGTGTGGTGTTTTTCTTAGTTCTGAACTCAGTGCCGTTTAATCCTAGACTATTCGGTATTTCGATAAATGTTTGCATTCTAATTTCAGTCTCAATGTTACATTCTGTCAAAACTGCTTCACTTCCCCACATTATGATAAGTTTTTGTCATTGATTCCTGTTGGAATGATTTTATAACTATGTACGTTTTGAAGTACGAGAATCGGCCTTCAGATGTCCATAGGTTTGCTTGCTTACTGACCTTTCATTGTTGTATTATCTCAGCTTTGCACCTTTATACCCGTACCTTATTGTTTATCATCATCTGCGTAGCCTTTTCCCAATTGGGGTCGTCTTTCAGTCTAACCGGATGCAGAGGAATACCAGTATTTACATGGAGCGACTGTCTGTCTGAACTCCGCAACCCAGTTAGTAGCCTAGGCTAATACGATACCCATTGGTAAGACTGGTTGTCAGACTTTTGGGCCACTGACTACCCGTAACGACTGTCAAAGATCTACAAAAGACAGCCGGAACCAACGGCTTAGTACCTAGCATGCTTTCAGAGACACGGAGGCGATATTTTTTTACCTTTGTTAACAATTAAATATTAAATTATGATTTGATTTGTTTTCATAAGGAAAGTTACATAATTGAAAAATGCGTGTGTGTGCTAATGTTTATGTCGGAGGTATAATAACTGAAAGTACTATCGTACCGTATCGTATCGTCGTCAGTTGTCAGGTTTAGAGTCGACTTGGCCGAAAAATGGAGTACCTACGCCGTGATGTGCTTGTACATGGGACACTTCATCGTACCGATTAGCCTTTATAATTTAGTAGGCATACATGTACCTACATTGTACGCAAAATTATGAACCTACTCATTACATCTCTCTACTGACTAGACACTTACGTTTTTAACACGTTGCGGGACGCACTGAATGAGCAGTACGTGTTAACTATATGTATACTGTATGTATAATGTATTATGAAAATGTTACACACGTTATGACGTATCCAATTACCCACGTTAACAGCCTAGTCTGCATAACTAATTACACTGTAAACCTTTATTAACATAACCCTCTTTTTTATTTGTCCCATCGATAAAGACAGAGATCAGTTCACCAGTTCATTCCATTCACTCCTAGTGTTGCACCCAACCAAGGACCTTAAAATACATCTGGACCGCTGGTTGTCTTTCAAATATTAAGCATTCCAGTTATACTTCGTGCTTATTAGTTAATTGTACCCAACAATTAGGTTGTCTGCAGATGTATGACGCGTGCGGTGTCGCGCCGCGCCGCAAGCCGTCTGTCGAACCTGTCATTACATTTGCCATTTCAGTAATTAGGTATCTGTGGAAATACGTACTTTCCATACAACTGTATGTTAATAGTAATGTTGCGAAGTTTATTGCTTAATCCTGTTACTGTAACTGCATACAGCTTCTTCCAGAGACAATTTCACCTGCATGCATGACATTCTACTCCCGTGCAAGACGTTTCTCTGAATTCCTGAAAATGAACGGATTCTTGAATTTTCAATAAAAAGGAAATTTAAATTTTAGGTTTTAAGAGTGATAAAACAATGTATGTAGGTAAACAGTTTCGTTATTAGTACAAGACTTATCGTAAGCACGCTGCGCACGGAGCGCTGTTGTAACTTTGAAGTAATAATGCACGTCGATAACTTCAACTTCAAGTTGTAATGCATCCTGTATCATGCGGTTTAGCCTGTGTTTTCCAGATTCGTATTACCAACACAAAGTAACGGTTTGCAAAGGTATGTTATTTATAGACCTGCAGATATCAATTGAATTAATGTAAAGGCAGTAGCTGTTACATTATTAATTTTTCAATCTACGTAGCTTATTGCATCATTTGCTTAAATGTGGCAATCTATGATAAATCGAAGGATTCTTAAGATAATTCGTGAATGCGCTATAGACAAAATAATTTATTAAGTGCGTTGAATGATTAAAGCAGGAAAAGTGCCAAAATAGGAAGCAATGCCCCGTGATTAAGTTTTTAAAGGTTTGACACGTCAATACTCTTACGTGCGTGCGTCGAGAGAAAATCCTAGAATGATTATTCAAAATAGAAGCCGTTACTTAAAAAATCAGATTGAGGCCTCTACGTTGTCTGTGGTTTAGGTACTTACCGTATAGTCTGAGAATGTTGGACAGGTTTAAAAAAAAATTAAATAGTCAGACAGTGAATCACAAATTCGCTTTCGTTCCGTAAAAGTAAGAAAAAAACTGATAACGCACTGATCAAAAACGCATTCCGCATGCCAAGTTTGGTTCGTTCATTTCGTTGAATGAAGTGATTCAGAGCGTTCAATGTCGCAGTTTTCGCGGTAAAGCGCGGCCTTTCCCGCGAACTGACGCACCACAGACTACCTGTTTGTTTTAGCTGTTCAAATGTCAAAGGTCAATTTTTGATGAATGAATTCTGCATGTTTTGTTTCTGTTGCGAATTAGAACTTAGAAAGCAGGTGGTCAATTCTATAGATTTTTTGTTTTGCGGGGTAAATAGGCGACTCGTATTTTAACGTTTTTTCATAGAAACTGGATCACATTCTTGAATTTCTACTTATTTGAATTCGCGTGACTAATTATTTAGTAGTATTCTTGATAACTCCTTCATCTTAAGTAATGTGTGAGTGACCTGTTATAGTGTAGAGAATAAAGTAGGGTCCGGGTAGGTATATCAAAACCTGCCGCTAACCAGTCCGCGCCTTAACCGCCTAGCACCGCAAAAAAACTAGATAAAGTAATTTTCTACAAGTTGATTGAATGTTTACTCAGTTGAGTCACTAACACGCGTCCTTGCGGACTGTGTCAGGGCTCCACACTGTTTACAATCACACGCAGCAGGAACTTTGTTTTATTATCTATCATGATTCACTACGGAGGCATTCGCAATACTTGCATAAGATGCACTTTGTTTTGGAATCTTACGAGAGGTTCCCATGTGACGTCACGACTATGCACTAAGTATGCACAATAACATCAGATAACTGTGCAAGAGTATGTAAATAAATAAGTAGACAGTTGTAAAAAGTTCACATTGTCAATTGAGTTAACAATTAATGTTATTGTAATTAAAAGGAATCTTACAATAGGGTACAATCACAGAAGTATTATATCTATGGGTACAATACATACCTACTATGCGTCTTGCACGTAAGTTGCACTTATCAAGGGCGGCACGATTTTCTTTCTAGATGATAGATGAAGATAAGGAACGATATTATTACCTACCTACTACGTTACCTATTTCAATGCTTGCTTGCTATTTAGAAGAAAACCTGCTCAAAATAAAACGTACATAGGAACTCTATATGAAAGAGTTTTCTTAAATTCTCAATTCCAGATATATAAAACCACCTTTTTTGAAAAGTCGGTTAAAAATAAGAATCTGATCGATTATTTGACCTTCGTTATTTTAAGTTTCAATGTTTTAATTGTTAGTTACATTCAAAGTAGAACTTATTTACCTGACAAATTATCATTTTCTTGTCGAATACTCAAAGTAGAACTTGAAATGGTTCCTAAAACCCGTTACACACATGGCTGTGACCACAGGGTGTCGGCTTACGCAAGGGTAACGCCTTCGTATCGATTGTAAACAAAACTAACTCCATGCGAGTACTACTTTACGATTAAACGGTCATTACCAAGTTTAGTAAACCTTACCTTTAATTGAGCTTGTTGCTAATGATAGCAATTTGCTTTCGGAGGTCGTTGCATAGGGGAGAGATAACCTACGTTTCAAAAAGAAGGTTGGTTAATGAATAAGGCCCAAACTTATGTTGTCTTTGTCGGTTTGATAACCCTACTCTCAGATCAGGGGCCAGGCATCCCTGCCGGGGCTGCGGGACTGTTCGAAAGAGATACCGCGGTCCCGGAACATAAAGGGCGAGGAAGGAACATGGATGGATTTTAGTCAGTAAAAGTCTGACACTATATGTTCAAATGGGTTTGATGATTTTTCATCCGGAAAAAAATAAAAGATAAAAGGGGTAAGGCATTAAATTATTTATGGATAGTACGTTATCCCACCCGTATGTGTACCCGTTTTTTTTAAGCAATATCTTTATTATGTTTCACAGTTACACAAGTTTAACTTCACGGTTGTGTCTAGGTCAACAGCTCACTAACTCCTATAGTACAAGCTTGACTTAGTTTACCAGTTAGAGAATTCCAAAATTCTATGTGACAGCGTACAACCTCTTGAGTAAGCTTCAATTTGTCAAAATCAAAATCATCAAAATCAAAGCATTTATTTCAAGTAGGCCAATAACAGGCACTTTTGAATTGTCGAAACAAAGATGAAAATTAAATGTAGCTACAGTCCCAGTCACAAGACATAAAAACTGTGAAAGTACTGTAGTTGCCCATTCCCTAACGTAGATCTCTATGGAGAAGAACGGGCAAGAAACTCCATGGACACTCTTTTAAATCAAATTATTGTTACAAAATCTTGGTTACATCATTCATGTTGAGATGGTAGATTATGTGAGAACAATGTAGCAAGATGTGCACGTTAAAAGTGTCCATAGTAAAAACAAAATAATTCTTTCAAATAAGCCATGGCAACTAAGAGATGACCAGTCACAACTGACAGCACCCGTTCACGAACATGATGCATGGATCAGCACCATTCAGCTCAACCACTTTGAAGGGAGCTAAATGGTCCGACACACGCGCCACCATCAGCGAGACATTTGAGTGAGCATGACATACTCTCAACCGCCAGGGCACATTCAAGTCAAAAACTAAAGTAGGTTTCCAGTGAATGATAGCTTTCTAGTACATAGTACTCACACAATATGGGCTATGCGATTATATAATACTAACAATGAATCTATACAATGCAAAGATAGTTGTACAATCTTCGGCAGCTCCAACAATACCGTTTAATGCTATCAAGTTTTGCGCCCCTGTCCTTGTGGAGCAGGACCAGCATTGAGCCAAGCATTTTTATCAGCGATATAATCGCTCAAGTTGTAATATGCTTGCTTACATAGTGTGCGTTTAATACATGTTTTAAATTTCGTCTCATTCAGTTCAAGAATACTTTGTGGAATTTTATTATAGCATCTCAAACAGTACCCCATGAAAGATGAGTCTACTTTAGCGAATCTAAAGCCTGGCTGAACTAGTTGGTCCCTAGGTTGTCGACAAGATTATATTTAGGCGGGAATGCAAAAAATGGAAAATGTGAAAAGAACCTTTAGAAAGTAAAAGATACAAGAGCGATCGAAGTGAGCTCAAATTTAGCAATCATTCATTCAAAAATAGGAATAAGTAACAAGTTTTTTTGAGATAAGAAGTGCTTATGAATCTAGCTGTTACATTACGCTCGCTCTTGCTAAATTCTAGCAAGATCAAATGCAGCAAGTTCAAAAACTTTAGCATCCGTCCTCTGATAGGTTTCTAATGAGGTTGGGTTGAGCTTGCTTCTTCTGTGCAAGTTAAAAATGTGGTCCGCGGACCATAGGTTGGGAACCACTGCTTTAGTGTTAAGTTATTATTAATTATTGCCTAATCCTTACGTCTTTAATATTTCTACATCATAATAAAGGATGAACATACCCAGCATCGTGACCAATGTGAATGGTCATAAAATAAAAACTCCGTACTCCATAGCCGAATGTTGGTGACGTGTGTCCTTATCATGTAACTGTATCGCGGTCGTAAAGCAGTTGCTTTATAGCGATCGTCGTTACATCTTTATTGCCAATGACGACTATCGACCGGGCCCGTGGTTGTCTGGAGTTTGGAGTTGATAGGTAAAAGTGGAGCAAGCTTTGATGGTGCGTTTAGATGCTCTCAAAACGGTGAAGGGAAACATCGCTATAAGCTGGTTTTCTCACGAAGTTATCCCTCACTGTTGTGTATGTGTGTCCTAGAACCGAAAACTAAAGATACTCGTACGTGACATCTACTCTTATATGAGAGGATGCCTGTGTCCCAGGGAGGGGCCACACGAGGAGTGCACGATGGTCTATTACCGATACGGATACTGTTAGCCCGTCATGCTAATGCTGGGCAAAGACCTATCCCCATGACTTCCAGTTATTTCTATCCAGACCTCGTAGAAGATGACGGGACGAGCTGTACCAAGCCAACGAGTCGTCCACATTGGTCAAATGTTTTATTAAAAAGTCTTACGAAAATGTTATTGGTAGTACTGAAAGAACTTAAATACTGTTCCGCAACAAAGTTTCAATGAACTTGTATTGTAAGTAGTTTTACAATAAGTAGAATACTATTGTGTATCGTTTCACATTCGACAGTTGCGCGATAATTGTGCAATTATCGCTGGTTTCGTTGTTTAGATGCTGATTGGTTTGAACTGTCCAGCTGTATCGGATGTGAAGTTGATATGAGAAAAACTGAAAAAAGAGGCTGTCACGATAAACCCATACATAAGAATAGTTAGTCTATTTTTCTGCACTTGAGAAAACTGGCTAGGCCATCGCAAGATTTTCTTTGAAAGCTATTCTCATCTACTTTGTTTCTTTTATAAATTGCATAGAATCGTTTAGTTTACGGGCTTCTATATGATTTTTATTTAATACAAACTTAATTAATCACGAATAATAGTAATAAGTAATGACTGAATGTGAACTAAATCAATTAGTTCACGTTTATTAAAATGTCGGACATATATTAATTGCACGCTCGTAATTAATTACGGGTAAAGTGATCTGTTGGTTATTGAAATATTTGATCATGCCGTGGTTCCGTATATAACAGTAGATATAATTATGATCTTACGCACTCTATCGTGCGTAAGATCATAGATTGTGAAAGTTGCTTTGCTGCTTTTATTAAGTGATCCTTGGGCAGTCTGTACTCAAATTCACATTTTGGCAATGTCTACATGGAAGAAAACTTGAAACTAGCCAAAGTGTCAAGACGGAACCGAATTGTCATGAATGCTATGTCGTTTACTCTTTCGTGTCTGCCTGACTAAAGAACATATATCTGACAGTTTTTCCCTTATAATAGTTTCAGCTGTTTTGTATTGTAATGTATTGTACAACCGGCTGGTGTCCGCAACTCCACGTCAAAGCGCGTGTTTTGCGTTTGGGTTATAATCAACCACGCGGGCCCTGTTTTATAACAGTTTTGATAATAATCTAATATAAGCAACGCACTTGGTTTGTCTCGTCAGTCATTGTATTGGAAACCTGATCGATTTTCATTTCTTTAAACTATTTCCTAATTATAAATTCTCACATTCTTCTCGAGGGTTTTTGATGACTACTTTCTCCACCGACCCCTAATCGACAGCTAGCATCATTACATTGCAATTTGCCGCGCAGCCTGCCGGTCTGCCTGTCCCCCGCGCGCCGAGCGTGAAGCACAGGTGTCGTCACGCGGCGCGCGCGCACCTGAACACTTTATTGATTTCCACCGCCAGTCATTAGACGATGAACTGATTTGGAGGGGAGGTTGGGTAGTCTGCAGACTGCCGCTGAGCAAGAGTTGGTGTACTTGTTAATAGGGGATAATAACAAAAATGTCTTATAAGTCCGTTAGATAGATTTCTAAAAAATATTGGACTCGTATTTTTAATATTTTCATAAACAAAAAATTACTACGATACGAACTCGTGTGACATGTCACAAGGTTCACTATTTTTTACCCACAAGTGACGTCACAACACAAGCCCCTCAATCACTGATGCGTTTTATCTTCGTAATTTTTTATTGATATGATAAAACAAAAAACACGTATCCACTATTTTTCGATAATTTAACTGACGGACTAAATAGAATCATAGTATTTTTAGTCAGGAGCATCCCCTATTGTGGACTAAACCACGCGGAGATTTTTAAAGCAGTTTTCAGCAATAGATAGAGTGATTCAAGAGGAAGTCTTATATGTTTAAATTGGACCCCTGCGAATCCGGGGCTGCTGTATTTATAATGAGTATGAAATCTGTTACGCTTTACTCAAAGGTTGTGCTTATACAGGGTGTAAACCATCTCATGACGAATCCTTCAACCAAGTGTTCTGTACATCAAACTACGTAACGTAATATAAAAATTATTGCTGGGAAACCACTTTTTTTTTTGGGGTGAAAAATCACATTTTGTGGTAGAACTCAATGTAACGCACTCAAAACAATGGATGGATGGATTGAATATTACGGGGCTTATATAGGTGTTTAAAGTTCAAATCATACAATACAAAGTTGTATTTAAAAAAAACACGTCAAGAACTTGGATCTTTAACCCCCAATATCTCCGTAACTAGAAGGTTCCCAAGTATGATGTAGAAGAAAAAAATGATCGCAATGATGGGAAGAAGAAATGCCTTCCGGCTTCGTTAAGACGTTTTTTACACCCTTTATTTTCCATATATCCATGTTTTTGCCTTTCAAAGAAATGCTAATTGGTACATCTCGCAGCAAACTCAAGAAATCTAGCGGTTTAACGCGTCCATGCTGATTTTTTACAACATTTAAACCATGATAGTAGCTAATGTTAGCTAGCTATCAAAACCATACAAAGTACCTATGTGTTTAGATTATTTATAAGCGAAAAACCTTCTCGTGCCGTAGCCAATTAAGTTGACTTAAAAAGATTATATTCGTTAGCAAAACGACACTTATCAAGATAAATAAAATTAACTTTTCTGAACTTGAACAGAATAATTGTTATAAATACTGAGCAGTGGCGACTGAATAATGAATGAGGGGTTATTACTTCCCTTGTGTTGGGGACAAAGAGTAAAACTGTAGATGTGACAGTTTTAGATTTAGGCAGAAAATATCCGATGCAGCTTTACCGCGCGAAGCTCGCTGGTAGCTAATCAAATTACCTACTAATAGCAATAAATGTGTAACTGTCTTCCTGGGTCTTAAAAAAGGCATTTGACGACAGAACAGCACCATATTTACACTAAAGACACACCTATGAATCAGAGCATGTTTTTCTTGGGTTCTTCGTCTTCTGAGTTCTGAGTCTTTGTCAAGACTTCCAGGTTTGTCAAGGCAGCTCTAGTCCAGATGGGAAACTAAGCAGGTAGAACGAATGGCTTGGATAAGGAAGCATTGTTTCGCGCCAGTAGCTACAGCTTGCCAAAACACGGATCCTAACAGAAATCGATCCTAAGGATCAAACGTTGGCGTCGCCAAATTGAAGCAACATCGTAAAAATACGTAGGAAGAGAGTATTTAATACTGTATGTTTCAATCTCGGCATCTTGTAATTAACCTTCACAGTTAATAATTAATTATTCATTCATATTAACCACTACCTGTGAACGGTAGGTAAGTTCAAAGGAAATTAACGCCGTTTTAATTGTAAATATGTGTCGCGTATAGAATACTTAGTGAACAGTAGCATCAGCTGGCAGGCTCCGGTATATGATCTACATAGTTAATTTGTGGTTGAAGCATAAAGTTTTATATAAAACTGACCGATGTGCAAAGGAAGAAAAGCGTTTTTAATTGAATAATTCTTAGAACATACCGTATATAAGTATAATGTTAAGATAATACATACGGACAGAAAATTGGTACTGGTGGAAAATGCCCAAAGCATTAAGTTCGCCTTTGTACATTATATGCGTAAAGTTTTAATACATAAATAAATATGAAGTATTCAGAATTTACAAAATTGTGCCACTTTGATCTCGTAACTGAAAACAGTAACTTCAACGAATCAGTTATTAAAATAACCGTGTCATCAATCATTCAGAGAGGAGGCCTGTGTCCCAGCTGTGGGAACAGTGCAGGCTGATTATGCTATATTATGCTATATTATGCTATATTATGCTATATTATGCTATATTATGCTATATTATGCTACGCGGTTTTATAAAAACTGAACCAGCACAAAATGTATTTACGTCCAATTTTTTTTTCAGATAGTATTGCTTGCTTGGTATTTCTGTCGATAAAAGCTTAAAGCTTTCATCGCCTAACAACCAAAGTAATGCTTCAACCCACAAACACCAAACATACTTACGAAAATTACTTCGAAAGGGTAAGAAATTCCCGGATAACAGAAAGCAATTTGTCATCGCAATACTTGCCAACCGCCCTTTGACAACAAAATGACTAATACCAGGAAAAAACGAGCAACTTTTTACTCTTTGTCAACCCTTCTCCGCCGCCGTGAAGTTCATTAATCAAGCTGTTGATACACCCCTAATGGTCGTAATGACCGAGACACAAGTTATGGGTAACGAGCGCGCGCAGGGTTAAGTATGTTTAATTGATATTTTCGCTTGGGGTCACAATTTTAAGGTTGTCAGTGCAAGGGTTGGGGGTTAACGCGTTGCTAAATAGAGACAGATTATTGGGAACGTATTGACAGTTTTTGAATTAGGGTGCAGTTTTATTTTCAATGCTTAACTGTGCGTAAAGTATCTAATATCGGAAAATCGGAAGTTTAGCAAGTTTCATAGTTTCGTAGCACCGACTACGAAATTAGTGCTACGAGAAAATGCTACGGCATTGATTTTCGCAAATTAAGATTTTAACTTTTGACTTCATAATAAGTTCTTCTCTCTCTCTTTCGACATTTACATAACATGTGGCGCATTACAAACGTTTCAGCCTATTTGGAAACTTACATGGAAATAATCGATGTCGATATTTTTTCCATATGTACTATTTATGTAAGAACGGCTCTATCTTAGAAATTACAATCCGTGAGCGCCTTTCCATACTCGCATATTTTTTCAAGGGCTATTAAAAGCCCCCGACATGCTAAGAAAGCCTCGGTTTCCCATTTGAAAACCACTCTTCAATATTCGTTCCGTAGCAAATTTCAGCCACTTAAATTCAGCCTTAAAATCGTACAACTTACAACTAAACACGTAGTACTCGCTCAATTATATTAAAACCTACGAAAATCTTCCAGCGTAATATAATAGTGTATGAAGAACTGGAATGATGCCTCGTTTAGTTCGTCTAGCCGTCTTAATAGTTTCATGGCCTATCCTTGGCACGGAGTGTTGTCTGCTTGCAGCGACTTGGCTAGATTGTCGTCTGTGCCTACGCGTTGTGACAAGTCTGGATGTCACAGGCTGGAATACAGGATGGATTAATCGTAGGCTGAAGATTGGTTTTATGACTCATTATTATTTATCATGGGATGTTGATGTATTTTGTAATGTAGCTATAACTATTGTCTCTTTGTCGTTTATCGTCTCAAGATCATACTTACTTGGTTTATCTATTATTTGTTATTAGTTAGTTTTGGCATTATTAATTTATGTTTTGTTACCCAGTACTAATTGTGTTGTGGAGGTCAGATCTAAGGTAGTCGCTCCATGTAAAATAAAGGTATTCAGCTGCATCAGGTTAGAGTGGTAGCCGACCCCAACATCGTTGGGGAAAGGCTAGGCAGATAATGAGTTATGTTTGTCATTTATACCTTGTAGAGTTCACTTTGTAGTTCTGTAGCTAGAAGACCTATCAAGTCTCTCATCTGCGTACTCTGAATTCTAGTACTCTAAGAAATAAATACCAGCACCCTGTATACAGTCTTACGCATGAAAACATCGTAGCAAAAACTTTGTCGGCCATGTTTGTCTGCGTCACGCGTCGTTTCGGCGACTGTCGGCCAAACTTTCGGTGAAGAGCTGTACACTGAACACTGGCAGTTAGCGAAGTTGTAGCTAGTTTGATTCCTGTTTTAGGATTATGTCGCCGTTGTCGTTTTTAGTTGAAAACTTTTTATAGTTTTCTCTCGAGAGTTCTTTATCTGTTTCGAGTAGTTTGGGGAATGGTTAAGTTTGTTAGGGCTTGTATTTAGGTAGACAGGGCTTTTTCAGCTCTAAGTCTGGTAAATTCAGGGAATTAATTAAGTTCCTGACAACAACTCGGACATAATTTAGGCTCACTGCCTTTTAAATATTTATCTTGTTGTTGGGTAAACCTCCGTCCTTTAGTTTTACTAGATTATCGTGTGATTTTGACATAAACACAGATCCATTCCCTAATTACTGCCCTTTTAATGTGTATAATTTACATATTGCGTGAAAGCATCTAAAATATTCCAAACAAGCTCAAATGGAACCTATTCAATGCATTCACTCACTAGTTATTTAAGAAGCACATAATATAAATCACACACATGACAAGTTGTTATCTGTTGATCTAACCACCTGCACCGTAGAAACTCATTTCAATCTGATATCAATGCATTTCTTTCTTCCATTGCTGGGAAAGTTGAGGAAATGACGACTTCAATTAAAACTGTGCTCGGCCGTGACTTCAATTTCTGGATCGGTATTTGATGGAATGTATAGTCAGGTAAGTTTATTGATAATGAGCAACTTGACCACAAACTTTAATAGCAAGAATGTATTTATATCACAGCTTAATTCTTTGACAGTTGTGTGAAATGGCTATAACAAATTCCCATACTGACATACAGCTGCTGAGGATGCTTGTTTACATCGAGCTGTTTTTTTTTATGATTCCTTAGGTAGGTACAGTTTTTGAATTGGGGTGCTAATACTATGCTACCACTATCTAGGTCTTCTCCTTATTGTATCGATGTTCCTTCCAATTGGTCACGTTTAATGTAGCGGTAGAGGCGCTATAAAGGTCATCAAGAGTGCAGGTAAATGGGCACCTGGGATACTCCAGCAGGTGGGGCCATTTCTCACTTGGTGCTGAAAGTACCACTAAATACCTCATTTTGCCTGTTAGCAGCGGCCTACCTGGGTACGCAATCGATTCAGAGCTTTCCATATAGGTCAGGTACCTATTTGTAAATAGGTCTCCTAGGTAAACTTGCATTGAAAGTACCTTGAAGAGGACTATTCGGAAATCGGCAATACTCAGTGAGAGAGGGGCTTCAATATGATCAATCCTGTGACAGAGTGCACACCAGATGTTTTTTCCAATTCTTGGGAAATGTCTAATTGTCCATGTCTTTGCACGACTTTCGGCTGACAGGATGTAAGTTGGAATTCCACTTCATGCAGTTTCTATTCCACACAAATATGGAAGTTGTACATAGTTACATTTCCATTTCAATGAAACAGTAGTAAAGATATTCAATCAGACATCAAATCTAAATATTTCTATCGTCGGAGCGGTGCGATAACTTTTTCTAAGACAATAGTTTCCCGTCGTCACGTGTATTGTAGTGTTGGCGGCGTGTTCCCACATTGCTCACTGTGTCGATATTGTTGCGCACACTTTCACTGATTGCTGCAGGATGTGCAGTGTTTGTGGAGACGGGGATAGGTGTTCTTGTGGCCAGGACCGGGGATGCCCGTCATAGTATTCCCAAACCACTGTAACTCCTGAAAGTCAGAATCAACAGGGGCGATTACCAAAAAAGCGCCGAGACAATGAAGCTCAACGAAGTCCCAGGGAATGAATTTAACTGTCTTGGAATCCGGCATCGAAATTAATCAGAAAGTATAGCGGAGGAGTAGGAAGGGGGCCGTAATTTCCACGGACGATTTCTGTGGATGGTGAGATATGGGCTAGCTTGCCGTCCGTCCGTCTTATGACGACAGGCCGTGTCGACGGCGCGTTCGTGTTCTACGCGCGCCTCAAAGAGATGTCAGCAAAATGAAGGGGCTGCGGGTTTATTCGAAAGAGATACCTTGGTCCCGGAACATAAAGGGTGAGGATAGAACATGGATGGGTTTTAGTCAGTAAAAGTCTGACACTCCCTTCCGTTCCGCCCAGAGCGGGAGGAGTCGTTTGATGACTTCCCATCGAAAAAAAAACACAGTACATCCAGTAGTAGTAGCTTCTTGTAATTGTGAGCTTTTGTGGTAATATTCACTACGTAACTTCGTACAAAAACAGTCTTCGATTCGAGAACAAGAATCCAATAATCATTTTAATTGTAATATTGGTCACAAATCCATGTTAAAGTATCTGATACCTATTATCGGTGGATGAAGTAGTAAAGTGCTTGCTAAGCGATACAGTTAAATGATTGCATTGTACTACAAATGGTTTAGGACTTCCCCATATTCCTAAGTTATTCCTGGCCGATTGCCAATGTGTGCCCGGCTAAAGTAACCTCCGTGCGTTCGATAATAATCGTCATGTCCGGGAACAGGCTGCTAAAGTAAAAACCAACTTATTCCAAATCATTTAATTTTCTTCTCTTATTACAAATAACTTACAAAATTACGTACATTACTCATTTATTGTTACATTTCAATATATTTGTACAATATTTGTGGTTCTCGTATAAAACTATCGCCTATTTTTAATATTAAATACACATTTTTGGAACAAATGCAAGTTTATGAGCATTCTCTTTGAATCTGAGTATTTATGTCCTTGTCAATAGGAATCGCACTGGTTATGAAGTTATGATAAATACAGAAAAAAAAAATCTTCATGACATTCATAGAAGACATTGCTACACTCTAATGGAATTCGAATATTTAGTCTTTACTGCACTTTTTAACCAAAGTACATAGATGATTTACGAATAATAAAATGTTCAGTTTTGATAACATTCAGTCAGCCTCACTTTTCGGAAAGGAAAATTATGAAAAAACATGGTGGTATTCCTATAGCCACTGGTACTAACATTACATTGACTTTGTCAAGAGTATCGGCATTACACTTACACAAGTTTCTTACAACTCTTCTATCTCCTACATTGCTTCTTATTTACACTTTGAACACATTCCAAAAGTATAAAACAGTAATACAAAATAACACGTATATTTGTACTTGTATTTTACAATAATCTCTTATACTAACTTAGGATACACTTACTGCGAGCTATCAGCTAAGTGGCAAAGTGGGATATGTCTTAAATTAATCATTTCATGAACAAGAATAATCTACAGAAAGCATTCGATATGTCTACGCATAAATTTATATATTAAATCAGAAATAATTTAAAGCTGACGTCGTTATATCAACTTAACTTTAGGCCTCTTTATTATAAATATAAAACTACAAGTTTGCGCATATTTTTCATTTATAACCAACATTTGGCGTGCGCGATCAATGGCAAGGCAAAAAGATCCATTACAAATAAAACCAGCAAAGGTGTTACAAATGAATGAAACCGTCGCATTTTAAACCGATTAATCCCAAATTACTCTCGTACGAACATAAATTTGTTCAAACCCTTTACAATTTAAGCCTTTTATATAGATAACGATTATTACATTGTGTACGTCACAACATGATCAGACACACGCGTTGTACACCTGGTTCCTATTATTCGCGACTTACGCCCGTTTCGCAGCAGGCCCGCCGTGGCAAGATATCAAAGCAGCTAAGGAAGACTTTTTGTAATCTATCTAACAATACTATGGCGTGGGGGCTACAACAATCTATCAAAAAGTCAGTCTTTTACATCGGAGGTCGGTTCACTAGGAGGGGGGAGGGGGCACGAAGAGCCAGGATCACGAGATGATGCAGTTCTTGTCGTGCTGAGCATTCTTTCTCTGTCGCTCTCGCTTGGCGCAGGCGACGGCGTCATTGGGCACGTACGAGATGCGCACGCCGCCGTACGCGCGCCTCGTGGGGAGAGTGTACGACTCTGCCGATGACGACGACGACGAGCACGTGCTGCAGTAGCTGCTGGCGTCCTCGTCCCTCACCTTCTCTCTGCGCGCCGGCTCGTCGGGCTCGAACGCCTCGTTGTCGTCTCCACAGAACCTCACCGTCCGACCCCCGCGCGGTTTTCTCGGTGACTTGCCATCTACTAATGTTAGTTCAGGCATTGATGATGAGTGTCCCGGGGTGACGACTGCTTGCGCTTCCACGGGGTGCGGAGGCCTCCAGTCGTCTTGTGACTCTTGATCTTTATGATCGTCTGACGTTGGCGTAGGCTGTATCTGATGCTCCGTCATCGACTGTTCTAGTCGCAGGTCTGCTAGCGCTCGGTCGAGGCTGAGGCACGCGTGCGGCGGCGGTGGCGGGTGAGGGGGAGGAGGAGACTCTCGTATCAGAGACTCGCTCGGCTCAGAATCTGCGTCTATATTATTAGGAGAGGGTTCTCTATGCGGTGATCTTGGTGGGGATTTAGGCGATGGTATTCTTCTCGGCTTTGGCACTCGCGGCGGTCTGGGTCCTGGGCCTGAGGAGTCAGACGGCGTCGGCGGCTCGCCTTTGGAACACGCTATGGAGCAGTATATCGCTCCTTTTCTTGGTAAGAAGGGTCTACCTAGAAGGCTTGCTCTGCAGGTGTGGCAGGCGAAGCAGCGTTCGGTGGCGTGCCAGTGCTGTCCCTCGTGGGACATCTGTCCCTGGTCGACACCGATGGGCTCCCCGCAGGCGTCGCAGTACTCAGCGAAGCAGTGGTCGAAGCAGGGCAGGCAGTAGGGGCGCGCCTCCCGCATGATATAGCGCTGCCCGCCGAGCTGGTGCGCGCACTCGGCGCACGCGAAGTGCTTCATGTGCCACGCGCGACCTTCTGCCTCCGTGCACTCGTCTGCCAAGATTATCTGGGGACAAACAAAGGTATTGTTAATAGTGCAGTTTTGGACAACAAGATTGTTGGGTATGAAATTTGCTAAGTTTCCGCGAATAAACTTTGAAACCTCTAACAATCATCGTCAAAGTCTCGTGTTAATTTTATGCAAATACGGAGGAGTGAGTGTGCGTACAATATTCAAAGGAGTGAGTGTGAGTACAATATTTGTTATCTAATAAATGTAGGGCGATTTGTAGGAATCGGTAAGTAGTGTAAACTTTATTAATTACAAGCCCAACCGCCTAGCGCCTGTACGACATCCTCTACATACACACTAGGATGTCATCGTCACAGACAAATATTCAATTACAGCATATTTTCGTGAACCGGTCCAATTTAATTAATTACCTGGATAAACACGGTTTAATTAGGCATTATTATTCATAGCTGGCCGGTGCTGACGACCCCAAGAAAGTCGGTTCGCGACAATGGCATGGGAGCGGCTCCCACGGTGCCGAGTTATATTTTGTTCATGATCATTAGTGGACTATTCACTCATTATTAATATTTCAGAAACGGTATTCTGTGTCGTGGATGCACACAGTCGCGCCATGCTGGACTGCTGAGTGTTCCGTGTCTCTGTATCTTGACGTTGGTGCAATGGCGGGCAAATTGGGTTATTGTTGTATGTCTGACGTAAGACGGAATGTATTGTCTGGTAGGCTTACGTGACTGAGAACTAAGAAGCTTTTTTAAAGTCTGAATTTGAATGCATTAGTCGAAGATTGGTATGATTCCGATGATATATTGTGTGTTTGTGTTTGAATTTAAGTAAGATGATGATGGTATCCACATCAAAGTCTTATGCTACTCGTACTTATCCTACAATGTAGGCGTGCTTCATTTGAATGCTTTTTGTACATCAAAAAAAGATAATTTCTTTAAATATTCAGTGAAATGTGTGTGTTCTCATTTATGATGTATTCAGTGCTGATGTTGAACTGTTGATTGTTATCAATGACATCGAACTGTGCTTCCACAAAACACACGTTCTGTTAGTTTACAGTTATTTCATGATGTAGTCAAATTTTATTAAATAAAACAACAAAATTATTTGATATTTGGTCGATGTTATGTCTTATTATAATTAATAGTTCATTCCACTTAGCTGAAACCTTTTCGTGTTTTCCAACCATAGGTGTCATTTAAAAAAATATTTTGATTTTATTGTTTCATTGTGTTTCAGCTTTTAAAATCTGCATAGCAACCACATAACCCAATTCATTGGCAACAGACAGTAGCACTCCCCGTGGGACAATCCGACAGAGAGGCGAACAGAGAGCCAGGTCACGTGGCTCCCAGCACCAGAGAGCCTGGGAGCCGCCGCGTCGTGTTATCAGTGATGTTATCACGAGCCACCGCTCTTATTGTTGCTCTTACTACGTTACTATTAGGGCGTCAGATTACTGTTGTAGTATGTTTTGTGAGCTTCAAATGGGAATTAACGTTTATGATGTTTTGCAAAGCTGTCTTTATTATTTTAACGCCTATAGCGTAGCGGTTTTACTAGTTCTGTATGTACGATGCTATTTAATATAATTTGTACGGATTTGAATTTTAAAGAATTCTAGTAAGACGTTTTATGGTTTAAGTTAGTTTAGTCCTTTTTCCTGACGTAATTGATGAAATTGGATTTTGCTTTGCACATTGGAAAAATAGTAATATCTTTAGTATTCCTTATCTACCTACTATTGGTGTATTGGACACCCAAACTGTAAGTCACGTTGTTTCAGGATTGTTATCAAGTAGTAACAATATGTTCTACGATGTTATGGGAACCACTATCATGTTATGACTAGTGTTGTGCTTTGTGTATCGATAACATGTGACTAAGGTCGTTCGACATCTGGCAGTGAATCATCGATATTGCTTACACAAACAAATACTTAGATAGTGTATGTTGATCATGTCTTTGTGGTTATGCAACCTGTGACAAGGATCTGGTTGGCAAGTTGCGTAACTTGTAAGTTAATGTTATGCAAGAAAACTCAGGTAGTCATGAGGGTACGTATGTTTATCCAGTATATTTGTCACCGTAAAATTGTCAAATACGTTATATTGTAATATCTCTAGCGATATTGTAAAGTCTCGATTTATTGTCAAATGAACATACTGCTTACAACAAAACGCATTAGTTTTCGTGAAATGCATGCGATGGTAGTCAACTTATGCGGTGTGGAGGGAAGGAGGGGTCCCCCTTGCCCACTGGCACAACTCTCATGAAAAGATAATGCACCATTCCTGAGAAATACCGATTAATATATAACATAACCTTAAAACACTTTATATTCCCCCTAAAAAGCGTAGTCGACGGAGCCCCGCTTCGCGGGGCCCCTATTTCCGAGTGCAGGGTTTAAAGGAACCTAACTAACCTAACAGGGGGGTGCCCCAAGTCCCGATTATGGGGTCAGAGATACTTCCGTATGTTCAGTTGACAATAATTCGAGACATTACAATATCGCGAGAAAAAACACGTTATATTGTAATATAACGTGTATGACAATTTTACGGTGACATATACACGGAATACTTGGGTTAAGGATCCTGCTTTTTCTTAAGGAGTAAATTAATCAAGAAATTGGAAAGCCAAGTATGACAGAGTCATATTGAAAATAGAGTATTTTCATTTTTACTAATGGTGTACCTACAACGTTCTTGCATTATATTTAAATAAAGGCGTGCTTTTTCGACTTTGTAGGTACCTATAAGTTGTTTTATGCAATGTTGTGAATTTGGTTGCCCTTGTGTTACGGTCAGATATAAAGCATCGCTGTGCACTTAGCCTTGCCAGAATGCGGCCTTGGCGCGACATCACTAGTATTTATGGAGAATACGAGGTTTTGTGAAAATAATTTCAGACTTAGATGCATGAAAAAGCATTAAGCATTTGAAAGCTTGCCAGAAAGATGGTCCAAAGGACTAAGAGACAAGGATCAATCAAAATAAAAAGCTCTTTGACGCAAGGTTGTAGCACACAGGTAATTTAAAGGAACAGAGAAAAATTAACTCGCAAAGCAATTACACAATTTCATCAACTACACGATCTTTGAAGGTTAACACTAAGCTTAAGTATGAAATATTATATCATAATAATAGGTAGAAGTAACCAGAGTCTGGGGAAAAGTTACTGCTACCATTCGCGAGTGAACTGCACATAAATACCATAAGATCTGCATTGCCGTTCTCTTGACATTGTAGCTTAATATATAGCTTGCTACATTTCAGGGCCTTCAGCCCGACTTACTGCAGAAAGGCATGACACTACTGAAACTTGGGCGCAGTCGGTAACAATATAGACAGTTTCTACGAGGAATGTAGATTTGTGGCCTTGCGGAGACAGAAGTAGGTCAGTAAAAGTTTCCTGGATCGGAAATGGAAGATTGGCTGCACATTTTTAAAAGCTTTTTGATTTAGTGACATATTAAGAGAACTGTATCTTGTCGTAAGTAATTTAGAACCATTTGATCATAATTTGTAAGTCCCACTTCAGCGTGTTTATAGTGTACATTTCATCGGGGCGTATGTAAATCTAACCGAATGTATCGATTTAGGTAATTCATTCACTAACATCATGACGACTGTTTTCCCCGGACGGTAAGCTAGAGATGTATCTATAGCAGTTACATTAAACCAGCTGTATAATCTACGGAGATAATGATTAAACTACTTGAATTCTGCAACAAAACAATTACAACTATCCACGAACATCTTTGAACGACAGAAAGCAATGCTCAGTACACTGACACCTCAATCAGCCCTATCAGTGACACCACTACGTCAGTGGCGTGCTACCAGCCCATAAGCCAGTGCCCACCATGCTATGCTTGCCTGGGTACCTGGGCAGGTGGGTACTAACCCATGGTTATTGAGTGCACCGCACTGTGCTATCGAGATCTGCATGTTACCTGATTTAATTCGATACTGTGCTGCTTTATTGTAAGTAGGTAATATAAGTTTGTGCTGTAATTAGCCGGATCCTATTAGTAATGAGTGTTACACATCGCAAGTTACGCGTTTACTCTAGTATTTAAATCTTTACTTTATAAACTTGATTAAAATTACAAATTTGTTAACAAAGTTTATTAATAAAAGCACAAATTTCAGGGTACAGCAGTCTTATCGCTAATAATATGCTAATCCTTAGTGCTACTACACGATTATAACAATGTAGGTTCTAAATGAAGGAAAAGGTTTAATTTAAAATTAACAACATAACTTTAGATTAAGGTATTTTTACAAAACACTAGAAATAACTATAAACTTACGATGTGTAACACTCTTTTCTAATTACATACATCCTTGACTAGAAAGATAATAACATGCAAAGGAACTCTGTGGTGGTAGATCTTAGGACATTATTTAATAATTGAATAGATGTTTATGTAGGATTTATACAATTTAGTCACAAAACATACTACTTTTGTACAGTAAGATAAAGTCAATGGGCGTAAAATATTTGTAATATGCTGAAAATTCTCGTGACAAATAATTATAAACGTTATAAGAATAAGGTACTTATTAGGTACTGATAAAAACGTTTTGGTAAGTACCTGTAACATGAGTTTGGACCATTTACAAATGTTGTTTATGTAAATTACGAAAAAAATAACAACTTCGACAATTTAACAAAAGAAAAGAATTTACTTTTTCTCAGTTTGCTCAACAATTCGTGACGAACAATTATTCTAATACTTGTAAGAGAAGTAAAATAAATAAATTGTACATTTTAATGATTGTGGGGCGATAAAACTGTACCCTAAAAATGTTACCATTTGAAAAAAAAAACGCAGATTTTTAACACTAAACCGTCACGATTTTTTCAGTAAAATAAATAAAGTTTTTAACTGATCGAGATATGGCAACACGCAGGAATGTTTGATAAATAAATTATGGCCATCAGCGTTGTTAGCTAACATGAGAAATATTAATAGCCATAAAATATTTCTAGATTATTTATTATCTCAGTGTTTGATCTGAAATTATAAGTTTTCTCCGTGGGGTGACGTCTCAGGGTATTAATCAATGGTGTTTTATGGGGCTTATTAGTTGTGTTATGGTATTTAAGGCTCATTAGGGAGCTCGCACACCAATTCGAGGAGTTTCTTCACCCATGAAATGTCAAGTAATAAGTGCCATGGGATTTAATTTAGCACTGCAAATGGGCTGAAGATATTCTCCATCATTTTTTAACATAAACCAGCTACCATCAAAATATAGCATACGAACCAATTAACTATGTTTTTGTTTATGTGCTTTATACTCTACTTGTAATTTTTTAAATAACAAGAGAAAAAAATAAATTCATTTAAATCAACTTGTATTGAAAAATGTATCATCGCTATCCGTCTTTCATACTGCAGATTGGGTTTATAGTACAGACAATAATGACTGGTAGTGAGTACTTGTAATTAGCGCTAATTGCACAGATAGCGATACAAACTAATGAAGACATCGACTCTCCCATGGCCTTGCGCAGGTTATTATCAACTATGCTACTTTTAGCATTTCCTCATCTGCTTTTGCAAGTAATACTTAGCTTATGATACTGCCGATCCAAGTTTTTTTACTTTCTGATATCGTTATCGTATGTGTACCGTGAGTTTGTCGACGACCTCTGCTGTTCTAATAGAATGTGATTATCGTTAGCACATATATATGGTTGGCACATACAACGTGTAACGTTAAATGCGCAAAACCTCAGACACCCCAAATGATTTCTAATTCAATTGACCTAAGTAACTCCGAGAGAAAAAAAAATAAGGGTTTATGTGCTGTTTTAGTTTTACTGGCATTTTGATTTATTGACAAGAACTATTATTATCCCGCGTATGAGATAATTTAAATTGGACAACAAGCATTTGTGTTTGTTTGTTTACCTATTTTGGCGGGTTTGGGCACGTGATGGCTTGATCTATTAATAAATAGACAGGGCAACGTTATTAATTCAGTTTTTTTTTAATATGACCAACATTAAAAAGTGGTTTAATTGATTCTGCTCGTGATTCTGATCAAACTATTTTCAGGTTTTGCGCATTTAACGTTACACGTTGTATATGTGCGCATTGGTCGTCCTTTTTTTGTTAAAACCTGGTCGTCCTGGTTTTAATTAAGCACCAATTCAAGCCAACCGTGATTACAATAACAAAAGGTAATATTTGTACGATCGGTTACGGAATTTTAAAATGCCAACTCAACAAAGTGACCCACATTTACATTTCACAAGTAAAAGCCGCTTGACCCCAATCCACCCTCAATCACAGATTACTTAGCGGACTCCAAGTAATGGTTATCGGCGCGAGATCATGAGATTTCCCCCGTTTACCCCTAATGTTTACCCTTAATGTTTCCCCTCGACCTAGATGCGGTGTTGTGTGGTGTCGAGGACCGGTGGAGGGCCGGCTGGACGTTTCCGGCGCAGACGACGACGGCCCGGCAACTGGCCGGCGACGTGCCACAGCGGTCTGCTAGCGGGAAGTCTAGCGCCGCACTTTTTGGTTCATTAGGGTTGCTTGTATTTGATTAAAGTAGAAGTAGATGAATGAGACCACGAACGAGACGTAGAAATGTGGGAAGACAACCGACTAGGTAGACAAACGATCGTATTAAATTGGCCGGAGGAAACTGAATAGCCAGGGCACAAAACAGACAAAAACGATTTGGAAGCGATGCCAAACGTTGAAGTAGAGAAAAGAGAGCGAAAAGCTCTTATAAACTTGAAAATGATGTCAATTGTGTTTTTGCTAACCACCCAGCTAAATGTCTTCTTGTTATAATTACAAACGCTTATCTGTCGTTAAATCTACTTACTGCTTTCAAGAAAAGTTGTACCTATTACAGAGAGTCTGCTATACTGAGTCAGTCATCTACAAACTAGAAATCCCATGACATAAATAAAACACCGTAGACCCAAAACTTTTGTAGCCCCAAGTTAATCATTTTATTAATCGTCTGACCGGAGGGGTCGTCGCACCCTTCAGCTGGTAACCGAAGTTTTTAGGACGTCGAACGAATACTAAGTCTTTCCGGAGTTCCCGCCGGTACAAGTGCGGCTTGTTACGTTGATTGCTATCTTAATCTCGGTATTATATGATTGCCTGCGGTGGTTTGCGGAACTTTTAGGGTGTACTATAGTATTTTTTGGCATGTGCTAAACTGAATATTAAGTGTAACGGGAACGTTTTCATTGTTTATTGAATTGAATTTTGTGCGGCGATCGGGCTGCCAGATGTTCTTCAGATAAGGAGATCAATTCCGCAGTCGACAAATACATATTATATCATTCTTGAAAAGGAAAGAAAGATGAGGCTGCTCCATTGTGGATTCCGTTCCTGAAGGACATGTGGAAATTGGCTTTTCGGTAGTCTATACCAGTCCCCCACGTCAGATATTTCATCGTGATCATTAATATATTGCCACCATATCCAGACCCTCTGTACAAGAATGCTTGACAAAAGGTGATACAATGAGTTACAGCGCCACGTCCTCCGCACAATTCGACACTACCATATGGCCGATCAGCATAAATTCCGCATTGGACGCGTCCACCGTGAAATGTCTGAATATACAGGGGATGTGCATCCCCCACCCCGATGCTATCTACTTCCGCCCAGGCCGGATATTGCCAACTGCACGCACAATTACGTCAGCGCACGCGCACGCCGGCGGCGGCGGCTCGCCATTTTATGATAATGTTGGTTGTTGCAGGTTGGAGGGTACCAAGTAATGGCCGTTTTGTGGTAAATTAAACGATAAGATAAAAGCAATTTGTTTTGAATTAAATGTTGATGTAATTGTTCTGATTTGTTATTTAAATGAGGGAAGTTAAGGGATCGTTTTTGCAAGATGATTTGATGCACAACTTTAAGTGTTTTTAAATGCAGAAATTCATTTTCAGATTTTCAATTATTTTCAGTCTTTAGAGTCAATTTCCTAACCAGTATTTTTATGGGATATTGTGTTACCCAGGGGTTGTAGAGATCAGGTAGGCAGCAGACGTTCCATGTTACTGGTATTCAGATGCATCCAGTTAAACTGGAAGGCTGGGTCGATGATGGTGATGATCTGTTAATGCAGCGATTATAAGGCCCGCTCGAGCTATAGGTACACATCAAGGACCAAGAATGCAGTGACAGCATCTTAAAAATCTAAAAACAAAGTCATGTAATCCTCACCTCATCACAAGCCGAACACCTAGGCTTTAACGTTTCCGCATGATGCCTCCCGCAGTACAGACGGCCGTCCTTCCAGAAGTACACCATGTCCACCAGCAGCTCCTGGCAGGAGGAGCAGACGAAGCAGCCGGGGTGCCAGCGCGCGGAGGGACCGGCGCGTGCTGCGGACACGCACATGTCGCCCGCTGACATGGACTCCTCGCACTGGGGAACAAGATGGCTGGTTAGTGTCATGCTGGACATTGTTAATAGTTATTGTGTGTCTTAGGAAATAACTTGAAAAATAACATCACATCTGTATTATTGCCTCGAAGGGTTAATTGAAGTATAATCACATTTTGCCAGTAATTGAATTGATTGAACATAACGCCCTCAATTTTTCACAAACGTAGACTCCGTGATTGCTATTAAAAAAATTGTGATAAAAAACCTAATAATATTTTCTCTCAGGCCTCATACTCAACAGTAGAGCTTGCAAGTTGTAGAGAGCATGGCTCTTGGGTTGCACGAGTTTCTGAAAAGGTACGTCACCTCACAATGTAGCTGAATTGAAATGTACTGAACTCTCATAAAACGAAAACAATTTTCAGGATGAACAATCCCAGTGGATATTAATTTAGTCTACACTTGGCAAGCGCGTAAGTCAAGGCACAGAATGACTCTTCCAATATTTAGTAGTCATCAACAGAAGCAGTACTAACGGATTATGACCACAGAGATCATAAACTATCATATTATATGGGGCTGCCGAAAAAATATTATACAGAAACCGCTTCCGAGTTGCGAGCATCTATTTAAGCAGCTATGACTAACGAAATATCTACTGTTACGATATCGGCACGCGCGGACCGCTTGCTTCTGCATACTAATTCGCGAAGATTAGAAAACGGCCGAACTTCCGACCACTTAATATATTCCACTTACAATGATTGTCCATAGCTGGCGACCTTGTGCCCACCTCGCCTCCTAGCCCAGAAGGACACCCATTGTTCCCCGTATGGAAAGACCAATGGCTAAGCGTAAAAGGACCAAAATATTCCTAAATTATCCCGAATAGTGTCATTCATTAGCCTTGTTTGATGCAACTGTAGCAGAATGTTTATGGCATGCAGCGAGTGTCACGACATTGAAGTCACATGAAGTGAGCCTTATTCAGGAACCATAGACTATCCAAGAGGCGGACGGCGGGGAACTTGTGGCAAAGTTTGGTAGACGCCTTCGTCCAGCTATGGGCTGAGTGTGTTGCGACTGTGATTCAAGCCGAGAGTTACGTTATTTTAGTTCAACATCACATCTTTCTCAGAACTCTTACAAAACTGTTGACGATGACTCTTAGCTTCACTTCGTCACGTCATATTTGAATCCAACCGATCATAGTGAATGAAACACTAGTGTAGGAAGTACACGCGCACTGTTGGCTCCTAAAACGGCGCGGGCAACAAAATAGTAGCGTCAAGTCATCGGCGCGGCATCCCCTGTGATCGCGGTCGTTTTACTTGCGCGGGCGCACTGATTCACGCGACAACAGCGCTAGAGTGTACAGGTCATGGGTTGTGGGGTTTATTTTGCTCTACCCTCTTTGAGAATTTAAATGTAATCTCATACAAGTTTTAAACTGTTTAAACAAAATTACAATTTGAATAACAAAAACAGATAAGAAAATGTAGCCTATATGTATGCTTCTGTAGTGACCAAATGATACAGAGATGTATGATATTCCAATTCATCTTCATTAACGATTCATCTTGCAAGCGATTTTATTAGCTGTTCACCAATAGTTCAAAGCGTGCGCATCACAATTATTCATTAAGTACTACCAGTTTTAAATAAACATCCACACAAAATACAACTTCATTGCCTGTGCAATAAATTGTTAAACAAAGACCCCTTTGCCGCATTCCATAGGCACATTGTCGTGAAGGGCGCAAAATTCGCGCATGTGAGGTAACCAGAGATCTGCGCCTGCGCACGTACGGGTACAACTTCTGAGAAGCATATAATGTCATTGTGTTGGACTTGGGACTGTCGGCCTCTCTGATCGGGGAGCCTTTGAGGGTTTATTGATGTTGAGTTTGGTTGATGCGGTGGCTGTAAAGGTATATGGATGGTTCCTGCGAATTGGGAATCAAACGTGAGATGGTGGGTAGTGCGTCTATGCTTTGGAATAAGAAAATAATGTGAAATTTCATAGTGACTTGCGTTGATTTAATTTTTTTTTTTCGTCTACGTTGATTGCGTTATCTTAAAGACAGGACCAGTCACAACTGCTTTTTTTAACAGTTTCGCATTTCTACTACATCTTTCACCAGGAGTAATTAAGAGATTCATTTTTAACTTTCCAGTACATTTATATGCTGATAGACTGTAGCTTTGTCTAGGTCTTCCGATCTTTTCAACTTAATTCTTAACATATTCTATTTAGATTGGTCCTTGAGTACCTACATCAAGAAATCAAGTCTAAAGTAAGCTTTATCTCTTAAGCCAGTTATACAAAAATGCGTAGATGAGTTCAACGCTTCTACGCACACAGTACATCGCTACCCATAGCGTCCATTGAGCAGCGCTGTACATTTGGTCAGGAATGCGTCGCGGCGCGGATTCGAGGCACGATTACTACGGAGTACTGAGTGAGCGCTGCGTCTGCGCCGGCAGACGCGCGCGCGCATGACTCACTGTTCCGCCACGCTACTACTGCGCAAGGGATGAGCGGTAGCGAGGGTTGTAGTTTCAGATCACTTATATGTCCATCATAAATATATGGTGTGTTTATAGCTTCAATTATGTTCTTAGTTGAGAGCTAAGGCAAAAAAATGTAACTTTTCATTGAGTGCTCTATCAAGAAGAGACTGAACTTACTCATTATTTACCTGTCCTGTGGCTAGCATGTCTTTATTATCTATAATCCTTTATTAATCGTCAACCAGAACCCCCATCCATAATTGGTTTTCTCTTACGACATTCCACACGACATGTTTCTCACTCCTTGATTTTTTTTACATAACCCAGTTACTCCTTTGACTTTGATCATGTTGGCCATCCTTAATCTTTCCTATATTTTTCGTTAATCCTATATATAATATTATAAATGTTAGTTTGTTTGTTACGCTTTCACGCGAAAACTACTCAACCGATCATCATGAAACTTTGTACACATATTCTTGGAGGTATTAGAAGTAACATAGGATACTTTTTATTAAAAAAAAAACTAACCCTCACTCGCAGACGAAGTTGCGTGGGTCAGCTAGTAGCTAATAAATTTGCAGCTCTTTAGTCGTCTTCAAAAACGACATATCAAAATGTATCTTCTGCGCCTAACCAACACTTAAAAGCCACTGTAAGTGACGAGCGAAAGCGTCAAGTAGCATCATTACCAACAATAGAAGCAACTCTGAACCATAGGTACGTGTCACTTGCTTGCCTTATATGGAAACCAGAGCTTGAAACGGTGCCAGAACGGATAATGGCGGACTTTGAAGCCCCTAGTACAATATTACGGGATTCGGATAAGATCTTCGATGTCTCACAAACTTGTTTCCCTTGAGACCGTAGCCCCGCGAGGTGGTAATTTTCTCCTTGTTTGGGAGAGTCCTGAACTTAGCCGCTTTGACTAGGTATAGCAAACATCTGTATGTACTAAGGTATTGCGAATTTTACTTAATTATAAGTCCATGTACGAGAGGTACTGTAGTCCCACGCAAGTTAACCTAATTTTCGTCTGCCAAACCTATATGTGTGTTGTGGTAATTTGCCGGAGAAAGTTCCTAATATTGTGACGTGTAATCTTAACAGATCTTCTTTATGGGTATTTTGTCTTAGGATATCTAAACACAGTGATTCACTGACACACACGGACACACAGAACTTTATTTTCAGTTAATGTTTCAACAGTAAATGATAATTTTAAACTTGTCGGATGCAAGGACCAAAAATAATAAAACTTTGTTCAGGTTCTATGAGCAAGTTCTTAAAGTTGTAACGAAATAAGGTATTTCAGAGATAGTTCCTTAATCATTTTGAGTCACCTGAAACTTCCCATCACCAAATAATTTTAAGTTGTACTGACGGGGACGGTAAATAAAAATATCTGCAAGCTGGCACTATTTCTTCTAGACATTCAAAACAACCTCGACTTTTAATGCATTGCAGTAGTACAATGAAGTAAATTTTACCTAGTTGACCTTTAGCATCAGGTCCGGTCGAGCCGGCTAAACACCGCAATGTGGCGAAATTCCGCGGCGCAACCTTGCACTCCGCTGTACTGGCTATCATTGATTCGTTCTATTTCCAGCCAATCAATCAGTTTCTTTGAATTGCGGTAACATATGGTTTGGCTCTCGGCAATTTATGTTGTTCCATTTTTATTTCAAGGCAATTTTTCACATGGAATACCCAGATTTCTTTTTCGTGAGAGTTCAAATGTCTTCGTGGTTTTTATCGACATTTGAATCTTTGACTTAGGCTAACCAAAATCAGGGTATTTTTCACCGAAACACTAGGGTAAATCCGACTTTAACCGGATAGCCTACAATGCCGTAATTATAAAAATACATTTCGTTTTTCAATTTGCAGATAGGGCATCATTAGCTCATTTCAGCAATGGTTATTTCAGCATACAACGAAGTGCAGTCTCCTTTTGCAGTCATAGAACCGCAGCAGAACCACAATGACTTACACATCCAATCAAATCAATTTGCATGTAAGTTGTAACCACCAAACAACACTGTATAATAAGCAGCATCGGACATCGTCCAAACAGCGGCGGAACGGTGCGCGGTGCCACCCATTCATAGAGGCGAACACCTACCGAACGCATGTAGCAGCTACATACATGAGTAATACTTTGACTTTCACTGCGACGTGACAGACGGACAGACGGTCAGCTGAGCGGAAACGGAGGTGACGTCACAGCCAGGACGACCATTGTTCACCTACGATTCTTGGAGCTCCCAACCGGTGATGATGAGGCCGGTAGTGATTTAGATGTCGGCCTGAGGAAATTGCGACTTCCCTGGCTAGTCATCTTATGCTAAGCGATTGTTATAGTTGTCAGGCAGTTCGGCTCATGATGCAGTCGGTACACGTGCTGATGTGCGGAGGTGTGCGTGTTAGACCGTATTGCGGGCTGGAATTTAATTGATATGGAAGTATTCAGTTTTGAGTGTTTGATTCGTCTGTGGTTTAGCAAGATGAAATAAGTTAGTAACCAAAGTTAAAGTTATCTATTTCTACGGAGAATATGAAGTAAATGTCACTGCAGTTGTGTTTGAACTTACACACGATGTTACACTTGCCGCTGTAAAATAGATCGGAATCTCCGAATTAAAAAACAAAGAAATACAGGAGGACCACACAAATTATATGAAAACGGCCAATCATCATCAAAAAAGTCATCACGGGCGAAATAGACCCCCGCCGGGAACAAATCGGCGCTAATTTGTTAAAAAACACAAGCGGCAAAGACCAAATCAAACAGAGGACCATACGATCCGCCCCCTGGACCATCAAAAACGATTCGGACTTGAAAAGACGCCGACGTGGATCATTCCTAATTATTAATACGAAGTATACCCTTTTGGAAACTGCTTTCTAACCAAAATTCAACCTTATTCCAATTCTAATTAAAGAGCTCCATCTTTTCTGTGATAGCAAAGCCTATGTTGGCCAAACTCTAGCAAAAACTTGGCCTAAGTTTCGGCAAGCTAATTACAAGGTGCGATGTACTGACGATTTGTAAAATATATCGCAAATATTGGTGTTGAACTGACGGACCACCTACATGGACGTTAATTGGTGAGGAAAAAAGTGATGTGCTGGTTCAAGATACTTTGTATTTGGATAGATTGGAAGATATTAGTTGGAATGGCGTGTTTGTTTAATGCTTTTATAATTCTCAGGGTGTAGAAAGATTAAGTGGCAAATAATTCGTGTCGGGATCTTCTTAAGATTGTAAGATCGTTTGACCGCACCCATTTTCCATCATTAGGTAAACTTTTACCATGTAATAGAAGATTCGTAACGATTGCCTCAAACTGTTAGGCACAGACAGATTTGTGAAGAACCAGTAAGATTGGTAAATGTCAACGAGGTATACAATGTAATATCTGTATAACGTTTTACAGTAAAGCGGATCTGTTAATAGAGCATCACTAATTGTAGTAATTCTATTAGCAATAATATTGGAGATAGCTGTAGATTGTGACAGCATCTAACTGTTGCATTGCTTCTCAGGGTAACGTGAAGCACGAGGCACGAAGTTAATATGAAAGCCATTTTACGATCCATACAAGGAGCAGTGTTTACCACTTTTGCTAGTCTATACTTTATTTTAATTAAATATTCGTTGTAATTTTAATGTTCCTTAGAATAATTAACTGGTCTTGGGGACCATTTTGATTCAGTGCAGAAACGTTAATATTATTTGATTGTATACTTCTGTCCCTATTCCAACTAATTTGGTATCGGTGCAATGTGACTTCTTCGATGTCTAGTTGCGTTCAATTACTTCTCCCTCCATAGTGGACACACAGTGGAAGCTTGTCATACGTTCATACATACTCTCTCCCACGACTCCTGTCCTCTCAATTCCTTGTTTCCCACAATTCCCACAGCACTGGAGTGCGTCACTCAAAGGCCCTACACTTGTCTTATTTTTTAAACGAAGATACCTGCAGTGTGCCCCCAGACACTTTTAACGCCTTGACGGCGTAACAAATAAAAACCGTAGCGTCGCTTGCTTTCTGTTCATTGCTGCCTTTTTTGCTGTGCTTTACTTGCGAGCCTCTTGATGGTGTGGCAATGGATGATTTCTCAAAGTGTTGTGTAGTGAAGTTTTTTTAAGGAAATACGTGGTGGTCGCGTAATATCGGGCGGATCGAACCGAGATCACGTATAGCTCGCGTTCCGGGAAAGCGCTAGCGAAACGACGGTATTGTTCGACAAACAAATTGTCAAACAATGCGCTGCCGTGTTATTTGGATTCATGTACGGAGTGCGGACCAGACATTTGAAGCCCTTGTTCTTGTTGTGTGAATACATGAATTACTTCAGAAGTATTCGTTTTTGTAGTGCTCATATAACAACTTTGATGGACTCCAAATTTGTATGCACTTGGTTTTTCAATTCACCCACAAATTGCATGGTATAAGAAATGTCAAGAACTTAGCATATAAGCCTATAATGTTCCCACTGATGCAACACACGATCATCTCTCTATGAGAGGGAACTGGTTAAGTGCAGAGTCAATTCCAGGGTTTTAAATAAATCCTATCAAAGCCATAACTTAAAAATGATGATGAAGCGAGTTCATTCACTCGAGAGCTAACTACTTTATTCAGAAAACTTCTTAAACGTCCTGTCTAAGCACTAGCAACTAATATTGGAGTTGCGAGTTACAATTCGACACCGCTGCCATGTTATGCGGTATTATAAACTATTATAAAGTAACTAAATGTATTTTCACGCCATAAGCCAAGGGGTCAGTAGAACACCAAGTTACCGTCAAATTGAGCAATTTAGAGCCTCGTGCAGGCATAACGTTATTTAAGTGTTGCGCGAAGCAAAAGACCAAAAAATATGGCGTAAGGGAAAACGTAGACTTACAATATTAATAGCATTTCGGTTGTAGTTTCAACAATAACCTCATATGGATTCGTTCAGGTTTATTTAGATAGTAAATTTTGTATAACGACAGCTTTTAATAGGATGTAAAACTGAATTTTCTGTGAATAATTAACAATTAATGTCAAATAGCCGCCGCGTTCTACATCATACAATGTTTATCGCTGTGTACCCACAACCATGTATATTTTACTACTAAGCTTTGGTAAAATAAATAATAAATAAAAGCGTGTCACTTCATAGATTGTTTTCCCAACAGCGGCTATAGCACAGTTGAGCCGACTGTATGTTTGTGTTTGTACTTCAGTCAGTGTGGGAGACTCGAGGGGTTTTCGCTCATTTTGTTTGTGGCATTTTGTTTGTGGCTCGTCGTTGCTCCTTACTGCCGCGTCTTCCAGGCTCAGTGACGCCTGAGCCTGCTTATTGCGAGTAACACTTTAGGTTTCATGTGAATGTGCTTAGTTGATGCTTCTATAGAAAAATATAATTCAATATCTACGTGTGTAGGGCTAGGGATACTATGATTTGGTAACATCACTTTGATTAAATGTAGGATTGGCCAATGTTTCAGCTACTAGCTACAATACTTCAGATACAATTAACAATATCCAAGATATTTGTATACTTATTGATTACTTACTACGTGCTTCGTTTCGACAGAATGCTTTTTAGCTGAGTTGTATTAGGGACTTCAAGATTGAATCTCTTCCTTAAACTTCCTGGAAGCCTGAAAAGACCAATAAATTTCCAACTGAAAATGTATCCTCATCAACAACTCACCTCTTTAAACAAACTCTATCACCAAAGAGACGATCAACTTAAGAGCTTTATCAAAGCTGCGAGTTCTATCATCGTAAAACAGACATCACAATCCATCGCAGTAGTAAAAAAACGGGTCGGTCGGCGCGGGCGGTCCGCGCGCGTGTGAGAAACGGCTCGCCCGTGAAATCGCCGCCACTACGCGATGCCCTCACTAAAAAACTGTTCAAATCTCGGGTTTAGAGGGCGCGGGACGGGCACGAAGCGAGATGAGAGCCGGTTGATTGTGGATCTGAAGACGGCGTAGAAATCGTTAAACTTTGAAGGACCAATAAATATGAAAGTGAAAGGTTTTCAGGCAGCAGCAAATTTGCCTGGAGTAGAGTAGGTTATAAAGCCATTGAAATGATATCACGAAATAGCTCAGAGATTTTCCGCGACATTATTTTGTGCATTTGGTAACAGGGTTTTTACTACTGAGATATTTTCGTTTGGCTGAGAACGAGAAGCTAGTTGAACAAGTGGTTCTGTCGGTTCTGCCATTCGTCTGGCGCCATTTGTGGCGCTTTATATTCGTTTAACTCATTACGGTAAATAGCATCGTTACGGTTCTATCTTCGTCAAGCGAACAGCAGTTATGTTGCTTTATAATATTCAATACATTTCTATGAATTTCTCTTCACATCGCATTAGATAAGCTATTTCAATTTCAACGATACGGCTCCGATACGATTTTATGGGTTAAAAACGGCACCAAATTAAAAATGTTATTGTTATTTTGTCAATTATAATCTTAGTTTATTCGTAATAAAAATATCAATAAAACACAATTAGGAGATAATTTTAAATGATCACACAATAGAGATGGTCAGTAATTATCTTTATCTCCGGCAGTCAGTGTAACAGATACGTTGGTCCTCGAGGGATAGATTTACGCGCTGACACCAAATGGATCACTTCTACCTTCGACAACTTTATATTATTTTAACTTTTTTTCTTTCTTTATCTTTTTTCACGCTAAACAATGCGTCGGTAAACGATAATTAAAAGTGGAGGCTCTAGCGCCTTTCCTAATTTTTTTTTCGTTTTTTATATCGTGGCTGTGGAATCTAATCCAATTGGCTTTACGGACTGACTAATTGATTGGTTTGCTGTTTATTTTTGTTATCTGTGGGGAAGATAGTGTTGATTTATTTTGTATTTTTTGGTTCGAGGATATTGTCCGTGATCCTTTTGACCGCATAGCTAGGTATTCGTGATATGGTGTGGGATATACAATTTTCTAACAACTTGAATTTTGGATATTGAATTTTCGTTCGGTTTCTCATAGGTCAATAAAGGAGAATTTGGTATCCAAATACATATTCGTTTTTGAAGACTGCAACAAAACATTCATATAAAAATATTTTTTATGGCCAAAGGGTCATAAACAAATAATTAGAATAATAATGGAATTTCACGAGAGCCAACCGCCCGGACGCACAATTAACGTTCTCGAAATTTTTGCACTCCGCTTAAGGAGAAGCTTATTTCAACCATGTATAAGTTAGTCCGTAATGAAGTGATCCTGATGCATCGCCAGTCAAGTTTGTTACAAAGTTTTAGCTCACTAGTCACTAGTTAGGCACGTGTTACATCTTTGGCCTAATGTTCATACAGAGATAAACATAGACAGACATTAGATACAATAGACATGGTATGTGAATCGTATGTCCTAATAATTAGTAGCCCAACAATATTAATTTTCTTTACTTTTTTTTTAATATAAAGGGTGTAAAACACCTCTTCACCCGAAAGGCACTTGTTCTCGCCATCATTGCGATAATTTTTTTGTTCTACACCATACCTGGGAACCTTCTAGTTACGGAGATATGGGGGGTCAAAGTTACAACGTTTTGACAAGTTTTTTTGCGTTACATTGAGGTCTACCACAAAACATGATTAATAACCTCAAAAAAAAAGTTGTTTCCCAGTAATAATTTTTGCGTAAAGTTACTTACGAGTAGTTTGATGTACAGAATGCTTGGTTAACGTCTTTGTGATGAGGTGGTTTACACCCTGTATTAATGCTGTACCTTTCGGAATGAAACTGGTTTGTATTATACGTTAGAAATTTATTTATTACTGTTACTGGTGTTTATTCGTTGTAGTAAATTAATAAATAAGATTAATCATGGATAATAATATGTGAGAAAAATCACGGGAAACTTAGCATTTTGATTACGACGACATGCAAATAGAGAATTCGATATACTTTAATTGTTTCTTCAGTCTTATCATTAAGATTTGGCTGGTCCTTGTCTCCATCAGTTCTTTTTAATCTAAAATATTTATTATCAAGCTTGGTCTTAAACAGCGGTATTCTAATCTCGGTGGGCGTGGCAACGCAGAACCCCATTTAAATTATATTGAAATAAGTGCTTTTGTCGGCAGCCGTATTGAGGGAGCTCCATTCGAATCAGGGCTTGTTCCTAAGGGTATGCCAGGCATGTAACCTTCCAGAGTTCTTAAAGGAATTTTAATTGTTTTTCGATGTGAATTTCGGAGGTAAAATTTTGAACATATGATATGGTCCATGGTTTGTAAAGTTAAACTCGTTCTTCGCTATCACATCAAAATTGACAAATCATTTTGAGAAACTACTGTGATGAAGACTTATAAAGAAGTATGCGATAAGGACAGTATGATGATGATGTTTTCTAAATAAATATTTACCACAAATCAGTGGGACAGCTTTAAAAACTATGTAAAAACTGGTTCTATCAGAAACAATATCAATTCTTGGTGTCATTAATCAACGTAAGAAGTATCGACTATCGGAAAGCTTACTCAAGCTAAAGACTTTAAAGAAATCCAGACCAAATTAACACGACCAACGATCGCTTTAACATCATAAACTATAAAGCTAATTCAGATGAATGAGATGGAAAATAAAAAGAGTGTCTTTAAGACCGGCGCCAGAGCGAGACAACAATATGTCATTGTATTTATATAATGGTTTGTCTACAAGCGTGTACGATTGTGCTTCAGTCCCAAGTGTTTTTTTTAATTTTATTTGATCTTATTATTCATAGGTAAGCATTATTGTGTCGCGACCGAGTTTCTGGCACCGGCTGGCTGGTATTAGGGTTCTTTGGACAGCGGTTGGATCAATCTTATTAAGGTTATGCTTGTAAGCTCGATGAAGTAAGAAATTATTGTGATTCTTGCAAAATTTCCAGGAGTTTTTTGGGCGTTACTGTCCTGGACCTGTAACTAGAACTACGGAGATTTATGTCTGTTGGAAAACGACAAACTGAAGAGATTTCCCTGATAGTTTTGACTGATTAGAGATTATCCACTTTCAGCCTATATATCCCAATCTATGTTACATTTAGCATTAACCAAAATCAAAAAGGCGTACAGAACTACAGATCCCTTCTCAGTAAAATTGGAATCACAAAGATTTTTTGTTCGCACCACGATTTTATGTGAGGAATGTGAAGTTTCGGAGATTATGCTCGTCGGCGATACAAAGTGGACGCACAGAGGCGCTCCATTGTTGGCACGTCACCATCAATGCAGGAAACATTCCGCTAAAGTTTGGAAACTTAGTCAATATTTATACGATATTTCGATACAGAGAGGACTAACAAATTTAAGAATGTATTAAAAAATCGAGCTAGCTTTGCACAGAAATAAAATAGATATACTTAATATGACCAACAAAAGAAAACACACCAACTCGATATCAGCAGAGAACTGCAGGGAAGCATTAACAGAATCACAGAAAGCACAGATTGCAGTGAAGCCGACGAAAATAAAAGTACTTGGAGAACCTACTGTACCCTTTACATTGATAGGTTTAAGAATGTCACCTATCATAGTAACAAACGAACTAAATTCTGAAAAACAAACACCTTTCAACACATTTCGCCATTTATGACACAAGTAAACACAACTCCTTTATTTTCCTCAAGTAACTCTTTATCTATCCAAACACATTGTCCGTCGTGGGAACTGCGGACCGTTACTGCTATCTTATCGGCGATAGCTCCATTTGGCTCGTCTTTGTCGAGCGATACCAGTGCCCACTTGCCCCCTTGATGGCTTAATTGGTCAACTTGCATGTTTTGGCAGTTTTATGGCTGAATTTTTTATGTTTGGATGCAACTTGTGTATTTTTTGTTGGTTTTATAAGAAGTTGTGATGTTCTCTGAATGTAATGAGGTGATTGGCTTTTGATATTGTTTTTTTTTTTTGTTGGAGTCTTATTTCATGTTAGTTAATTCTTGTAAGAATGTTAATTGGTTACTAGCTTAAAGAATCTGGCAAAGAAGATAAAACCTCGCCAAATTATTACTGAATAATCATAAATACCTTATTTTATAATTCTAAAGTTCCTAACTAACCAAAACCACTTTGCTTGCGAGTTCTAGGACACATTTTTGTAAGATTCCTACAAGACAAATTGTTTCTAATGAACGAAATTACTCATTTCAATACGAGGTTAATTTACAATCATCTCACTTTGTATTCATCCCCATAGTGACGGCGCAGCGGGCTGCGACCTTCACCTTGCTTTTAATGCTGTCGTCTAGACTGGACGATTTCCTACCAAAAGCTTCTGATAAAGTCACATACCTACTTTATCTCGACTACATAGCTGTTTTTGTTCGAGATCGCTCTGCTTCCATCGGAGGTTAAAGATCAATGTATAATTGACCACTGAGTGAACTCTTGTAGTCAAGGAAGTTTTTTCTAAGCGTTAACGGAGTGGAGTACCCCAGGGTCGGTTATGAGGACCGCTGCTCTAAGGTGACCCTTTTGAAGGACGTTCTTTATGTTATTAAGTTGTTTACTCAACGGTGTACGCAGTAAATTGGGCAATTGAATTACTACTATTGGAATTTAGTTTAGGGGAGCTGTTTAATTGGTTTTAGGTAGTACAGGTACGACATTTTTATAAAGGATGAAGGCCGTCCATTATACTCCTGAATTTTCCGACGTATGATGAAATATAAAGGGTGTTTATTTGTTTGAAAAGACAATAGAATTAATGGCACTTTTGAAGGATCACGCATAATAGGGATAACATACTTTAGGCCAGGGAAGTTAAGGTGGGACCTTACACTAATTCATAACTGTTTTCTTTTTATATATTTTGTAGAGCTGTTTATTTAATTCCGTAATAAATTAAAATTAAGCAAATCATGAAAGAGCATTGCGCGAAAACGGACATTAAACCTAATAATGCCATTTTTCGCAGCGAAAATTATAACTTGATAAAGAAACTGAAAATAGCTTATAATGAAGGGTCTGTGAGAGCATGTACACAAATTAATCAAAAAAAGTGCAGGCAACGTACTTATATTAAAAAAACACGGTTTCCCATGTTTTCATTCATTACTTATAGGTAATTATATATAACCGTCTGCTGATGAAGAAAAATCATTGTTAGCGTGCTTTTAGTCAAATAAATCATAAATTTAAACTTATATTTTAAATGCATTGTGACATAACAGTAATTGCTGCGTTATCCATTCAGTCAAAAAAAATAACTAAATGAAAAGTGTTTAATTACGTTACAGTATTATCACATAAACATTTATTGTTAAAATTAAACAAATTTAATAACAGCATCTTAATTTTTTTAAGATTTTTTATGGAATACTATAAGTGGTCGACCTTATCACTAAGAGCGTTAAGTTCATATTTGAGTGCGCGTGATCCGCTCTGCTCGCTGCCTGTGCGAAAGAGAGAGTCAGAGCGTGGGCACAGGTAGGTACCTACCACTGACGAAGGAGTGATTCTGAATGTAAAAGTTTTATTAAGTGTTTAATCCATTAAGGTTTAGTAATTATAAATGGTCTGAAATATAGTACCTAAATATTTATTTGTTTGTGTATGCCTACTGTGTGTTTATAAATAGGGATCTCTGGTCAAAAATAAAACATTTTTTTTTTATTTATAGGTAAAAAAATATCTATAAGTATTTCAAATTATTTGCTTTCGATTAATTTTAGAATGTAATTCGTGCAACGAGTTATGAGCGCTGACCTTGAATGCGCAGAAGCAATTTTTGTGAGAATGAAATAAAGGGTAGGTAGGTATACCCGAATTTCAATTGTTCTACGGGTCATACTGAACAACCTTTTCCCAGGAACATGAGTCGAAGTATGAGAAAAAAAAAATGAAGTAACTCCCATAAGTATCAAAGTAGCTACCTATCAGATGACCGCAATTTGTATGGGTGGTTGTTTTTTCCCTCAACATTTCGACCCATGTTGCTTGCGTTTGGTTTGACGCAATATGTTTTTTAAAATCTTGCTACCGACCATAAATTTGATAAAAATATATTTTTGCTCAAATAGGGTAGGGTGGTGGCACCAATTATCGGCCATGTCAACTTTTTTGGACTTTGACTGCTTGTAATTTTTACATTAATGGCTTTTGCTTTCTTGGAGTGTCTTTTTGGGTAAAGGGATACTGAAACTCCATTACTACATTCGCAAAATTATGAATTAAATAAATAAATAAATAATAATAAATCTTTATTGACAAATTATTTCTCAAACATCAGTGTAGCTCTGGCTCTTGTACTAGGAGTTCCTGTATCACAAGAGCTAGACCTCTCAATTAACAGAGAATTATGTAAAAAGACGATAGACTAAAAAAATAGGTACATTATAAGATTTGGCATGCATTAGAAGTATTTACAAACATAAAAATTAAAAAGTAATAAAAAAATAAAAAATGTCTACGTGGTATCAAGTATGTACATTAAAAGGATATGCAATTTTATAAATTAAAAAATTAAGTTAAATTGAGTCACACTCAATGCGTTCTAAGAAAAGTGTGGATAAATGTGACCGGGGTGTTTGTGAGTGATGTGGATGTGTGTGTGTGTGTGTGTGTGTGTGTAGGTGTGAGTGTGTGTGTATTCGTGGTTAGGTTAGTGTGAAAGTGATGGGGGTCAAGTAATACTGTCGAAAAGATTTTCTGATTCATCATAATCGTATTTTTCTAGCCAGCCAATTCTTTGTTATTTTTGATAAAATAGATGTTTTTTTTCCGAATATGGCGATTTCCCTTAATATCGGCCTATAACACCCTAATATCCGCCGTCTGTGACCCTAATATCGGCCTACCTTTTCTAAAGTGAAGTAAGATGAATAAACTACAAAAAAAATTATAACGTTTTATATTTCAACTCAGCTCAGGTACAAATCACTTTTATTAATTATCATCACATTCATTTTTTTTTAAATGCACTATTAAAATTTCTATTCACTTTATTTGGTAATTATTTTTATGTATAATATTTTTTTTTGGAGTTCCTTTCATTATTTGTTTTTTAGGAATGTTGAATCATTGCGATCTTTAGTTTATAATAACAGGATTTATTTTAATTTTAAGACTCTGATGTCATTTCCTTCTAATAGAATCTTCTTAGGCCACATCAATTCACCCACGATGGACTGTATACTTTAAGTGGAACCATTGGAGCATATGTCGCATTCAATATTTTTGTTTTCATCTTCTTCAACATCACTAATTAGGTTTTCTTCAGAGCCAGCACAAAGAATTTTCTCCTTTTCCAAACTTGTCTTGCGAAGCTAAATCAATGAGGTCAGTTTCGCGATTTCTGTCCTATAATCAACTCTTCTTTACTGCTTTTGTTTCTTTGGCGGGTTTATTTTTTATTCTCATTTCCAGTTTTTGTCTCTCTCTCCGCTTTATTCTCTTCCATTTTTTTTCTTCTTTCCTCACGTTGTTTGTACCCATACTAAGGTGGCCGTTTTTACGCACCAATTCCCTTTATATCGGCCGTAATTGATAAAACTCGTTTTGAGGCGCCCGATGTTAGGATGTAGTTATCAAACTGAGCTGTTGTTTCATTTTTAACTTTATTAATGTTACTGCTAACGTATAAAACAGCTAAACATGTGGTTTAACATTTTCATGCATTACCCCAATATCGGCCACCCAGCCGATATAGAGATTTATCAATAATATACACTGGACAGCAAATAAACCGAGCCACCCGCTACCTAGGCACTCTAATTCGATTTTCTCAAAAACTAAAAAACCTACAATTATCAAAGTTGTACCTACAGAAAGTGCGTTTCATGGTGATTAAAATGAAAGTAAACTCATTGGGTTTAAACAATAGTTCAGTGTTTATTAAGGATTTTACAAAGAAGAGTCGTTTTCCAGTCATGACAATCGTTAGTAATGATAAAGTGAAAAAAGAATAAAGCCAAAAACAAAGATAAAATAAAAATAAAAAATTTGATCAATATTCCGTATTCCCTCCCCTTGCTCGGATAACTGCCAGCATCCTTGTATTCATCGACCTTACGAGCCTGACGATAAAATCTTAAGGAATTGTATTCCACTCCCCTTCAATTGCGATTCGCAGCTCTGGAAGCCTTGTTGGAGCAGGTACCCGGGCTCGAACCCGACGTTTCAGCTCCTCCCATAAGTGTTCTATCGGATTCAAGTCCGGGCTTCGAGCTGGCCAGTCCATCGTACGAATGCTGACGTCACGTAGATACTGGGTCACCACATGAACAACATGAGGCCGTGCATTATCATGCATCAATTGCATGTCCTGTCCGATATATCCTGCGTAAGGTACCACATGGTCTGCAAGGATTTCAGTAATGTAGCGATGAGAAGTCAGTCCACGTGTACGGCCCGTCGGTTCGATGAAAACTAACGGTGTATGTGCTATTAACGAGATGCCGCCCCAGACCATTACAGATCCTCCTCCATAATCAACAGTTTCCTCGATCCAACACTGAGAATAACGTTCTCCAGGGTGACGATATACTCTCAGACGTCGATCACTTCCATGTAGACTCACCCTGTTCTCATCAGTGAAGAGTACATTACTCCACTGCTCTAATGTCCAATCCCTATGCTCTCGAGCAAATTCAAGTCGTGCTCGACGGTGTGCTGCCGTTAATGCTGGGCCTGTTGCAGCTCTTTTTGGGGTCAGATTCCGTTCAGCAAGTCTTCTTCTGACGGTATCTGAACTTATGACTACTTGGCGTTCGTCACGCAGACTTTGTTGGACTTGAACTGCGTTGAGGTGGCGATTTTGCAGAACAGTAAGGTGGATATAACGATCATCTGCTGCTGATGTAGCCCTAGGTCTGCCCGTACCTGGACGGCGATCAAATGCTCCAGTCTCTAGGTATCGTCTGTAAACTCGTTGCACCGAAGATCTGCTGATTCGAAGCCTTCGAGCGACTTCACGTTGCGCAATGCCTGCTTGAAGTAATGCTACATCTTGAGCCGCTTCCTGAGGTGTTGTATCCATTATTAATCGAAAAAAGTAGCAAAAACACGAATTAATGTGCAGTCATTGTAATCACCATGAAACGCACTTTTTGTAGGTATAACTTTGATAGTTGTAAGTACTCTTATTCTCATTCTTATTCTTATTCTTTATTGCACACAAAAAAAAAACATCAAATATACATATAACTTGCAATAATATAGCTTATGTACAAAGGCGAGCGTAACCCAGAGTTGGGTTTTCCTACAGCAAACCTAATTTTTGAAAGCGAGATTTGCAAAAGAGGATATACTTACGTATGTGCATTAACATTACATTCTAAATAAACTTAAAAAAAAACTACATTCATACAATAAAATATATGTAATACATACAACATAGATATATATTATACATACCTATAAAATCCGATACTTATATATGTCACCGTAAAATTGTCAAATACGTTATATTGTAATATCTCTAGCGATATTGTAAAGTCTCGAATTATTGTCAAATGAACATACTGCTTACAACAAAACGTATTATTTTTCGTGAAACGCATGCGATGGTAGTCAACTTACGCGGTGTGGAGGGAAGGAGGGGTCCCCCTTGCCCAGTGGCACAACTCTCATGAAAAGATAATGCACCATTCCTGAGAAATACCGATTAATATAACATAACCTTAAAAAACTTTATATTCCCCCTAAAAAGCGTAGTCGACGGAGCCCCGCTTCGCGGGGCCCCTATTTCCGAGTGCAGGATTTAAAGGAACCTAACTAACCTAACGGGGGGGTGCCCCAAGTCCCGATTATGGGGGCAGAGATACTTCCGTATGTTCAGTTGACAATAATTCGAGACATTACAATATCGCGAGAAAAAACACGTAATATTGTAATATAACGTGTTTGACAATTTTACGGTGACATATACATACATATTGATCAAGTAGACAGGAAATGGTCCTTTATTCCCTTCTTGAACACCTCTAACGACGGGCTATCCCGCAAGGAGTGTGGAAGTGAATTCCAAAGGCGCACAGCACGAACAGTGAATGATCCATCATACCGACTTGAGGAGTGGGGAGGGAAACGAAGGAGAAGAGATGATGATGAGCGACAAGGTTTACCTCTAGGTACGAGATACTGAAAGCGTTCACGAAGATAGGAAGGAGCCTTAGAATTATGAAGAATGGAAAAGAGAAAAGAAAGAATGTGACAATCTCGACGCTGACGAATAGGTAGCCACTTCAGCTGCTTCCGAAATTCCGACACATGGTCGTGGTCGTGTAAGTTTTATACTTTTTGAGAAAATCGAATCACAGTTCCTAGGTAGCGTGTGGCTCGGTTTATTTGCTGACCAGTGTAGATCCCTAATCTCGCCCCCGCTATTATTTAATAAAATAGACAAAAAAATGTAAAAACATGTTATCTAAAAGATACTTTGACTGTTATTCTTCATGGAAAAATAAAAGATAACACCATAGGTATGTTTAATTCCCTCCAAATACTTATCCTCACATGCCGATTGCCCTTGAAATCCCTGAGTGGACGCATGTCCACTCAGGCATGATTTGACTCGGCAATGACACCAAACGACGCACGTCCACACCTGTGCACCCGCATCAAAATATTGGAGGTAATGCGGCCATCCGCATTACCTCCAATATTTTAATGCAAAAAGTGACTCTATATCCATAGTTATAGAGTCACTTTTTGCATTAAAACTATTATGATTTAAGAGATATTTTTATAGTTATGTTCCATTTTCTCGAAACTGCCGATATTAGGAGGAGGCCGATAATAGGAGACTCCACCCTAGTCAAACGGACTATCATCGGCTTGTCTTTCCTGCCGCACTTTTATTGCCGCACTTTGAGTGCAACTTAATGTTCTCTTCAGATACTGTTGTAAATTTTCCGTCTTTACGTTTTTCACTTGACGATACAAGCTTTCTTTGTCCCTTCACGCCTATGTTCACAACATCAAAGTTCACAACCACAAATCCCACAACTCGGGAATTCCATTTTCTTACGCTGATCACCGCCGCTTCGAAAACGAATGAAATGAACGCAAGGCAAAAGACCCGCACGCCGCGCGGAGGAGCGGGCGGGCGACGGACGGCGAGGTACGACTTGCGGCCGCGCCGCACAAACTACCTACAGTTCGAGATCTTTGTAAAAAATGAAAGATTTTGTAAGCAGTTGGAATTTATGCTTAATTCTGCCAGTTTTCTACTGAAACTATTTAAGAGACTAAAGTTAAACAGAAAAATGGCAGTTAAGTATTTTAATTCCATGTAAAAAATAATATTAAAAAAGCAAGTGAATTAATTGCTTAATTCCTTGATAATTATGAACTATCAACTGACTAAATGCTTAAACTCTTTAAAACATACGGTTATCGATTTTGCTAAAGTCACAATTAACTCTTTTTTTAAAACCCCTAAAAATTTGTAGAAGCAACTAAAAAAAAAGCTTAATTAACGTAGCGTTAGATACTTATTAGGGCAAGGTAAAAGTTTACCTAAGTATATCTCGGTTATTAGATTTGCTTTTATTTCAGTTCAAATTAATCACTTACAAACAAAATTTCCAGTTAAACTATAAGCCACCTTAATTTTGCAATATACGGTCACAAATAGATGTAATATTATCTAGCCAATCAGCATAAAAAGAACCTCATAAGTCCGGTTATGATTTTGTGCGAACCTTCCCATACAGAACTCCGTAAAGTGATTGGCCTACTTAAGGTACTATCGACTCCAGACGAAACGTGCCCCAATTTAAATATTCATTAAACAATAACAATCGGGTGAAAAAAACCCGAGTCACCGACAGATGACAGGAGACATGAAGGAGACACGTCAAATAGAACAGTAAAAGTAACAATATGAGATAAAGTATAAGGGTGTGTTTTTTTCATTGAATATTTTATGATACATTAACATAATCGCGACAAGCTGCGAACCAGCGCGGGCGTGTCACGCGCTTAAAGAAACTAATCAAAATGCAAACATAAGTTTTGGAAACTGATAAAAAGTTGACGAGAGCGAGCTTTTAAAAGTGTCGAGAGTTCTGTACAATGTTTAATTTTCAGAACAACACATAAATAAATAAATTATATTTGACTTAAAGAGTTTTGAATAGGACCTATTTTTACATAATAACTGATTGCTAAAGGTTAACTGGTGTAGTGTGTGGTTTGAATAAGTTGTGATCGGAAGTAATCCACAACAAATCAAATAATTGTCTGGATTTGAATGATTTATATGTATTTGATTATCATTTTTTAGTGTTTTGAACAGTATATACCCAGAAATGAGAACAGTATTTTAATTTTTTCAAGAGAATGCTTATAATTTGAGTTACTTATTAACATTGACACATAGCACGGAACCCTAAAATGCGTCCATGACTTTATAAATTAATAAAAAATTGTCTCGTGTTGATGTGTTATCTAAATAGATTGTATAATGCCTGTAGTGTTTTCGTTAATCTTCGTTTTTGTTGTTTTCCCCTCGGTGTGTTTCGATACGTAGTAATTGATTTTTTATTGCTTTTTGATCGTTTTAAATGCCTGTTTGTTGGTGTATTTGTTTTATGGCATAATTTTAGATCTAGTATAATTAAGCTTATTATTTTCCAAGTGACTAATAACTTAAAAGTCGACTAAATGTTTGCAACAAATAAAATAACTTGCCAGCGATTAAATATTTTCGCGACTATTATATTATGTAAGGTTCAAAATTAAGGGTGTTATAAAAACTAAAAACTAGCAGCTGCGTTTGGGTAGCAAATAAACTATACCAGTCAATTGAAATATTAGGCGAGGAGCTATATATAATGACTTGGCGACTAATAATGTTAGTAGGGTGGCAAAGATAATATATTACCAACTATTTCGTGCCGTCTAAAAACCCACTTTCAGGCTCCGCTTTGCGGACAGCTCTAAATGTTAAAACGAGTACAATAAAAAGGAATAAGAGTTAATTATTAATATTTTTTGATCATAATTTCATGAAAACGGCGGAAGGCGCGATGGTTGGATACGAGTGTAGTGCGGGGTGGCGGGTTAGTTTTACGATGCGGGAACGTTTTCCCCTTTCACGTTTCCTTGTTGTGGCGAGTGATATGGTCGCCCAATGGTCAAACCAAATCTCTGAAGACTTATTCCCATTAGAGACACACAACATTGAACTCAAAGAATGGACAGAAGAATATTATTGGGCAAAGCAGAACATTAAAGTAAAGACTTTAGCATCGTATTATACAAACAATGTATATGTCACCGTAAAATTGTCAAACACGTTATATTACAATATAACGTGTTTTTTCTCGCGATATTGTAATGTCTCGAATTATTGTCAACTGAACATACGGAAGTATCTCTGCCCCCATAATCGGGACTTGGGGCACCCCCCCGTTAGGTTAGTTAGGTTCCTTTAAACCCTGCACTCGGAAATAGGGGCTCCGTCGACTACGCTTTTTAGGGGGAATATAAAGTGTTTTAAGGTTATGTTATATTAATCGGTATTTCTTAGGAATGGTGCATTATCTTTTCTAAAAATAAATAAAAGTAATTGTTCTTTTTATGTTTTTAATTTATTCACCTATAATTTTGAAAATAAAAGCCGCAAAATATTTTTTATTCATGCCATTTTAGAGTTTATTTCAAGCTATTAAAAGTCACACAATATATGTATAATATAAGCTAGTTTATATTTATTCTTCATACAAACAATTTTAAATAGAATCTGATTTGTATTATCTAGGAATGCCCATTTTCTATTTTATTTTCATCATTAAGTTTTCGCTTAGATATTAATTCAGTTCCCAAAAGAAAAACTTGATGCTAGTTTAAATTAAAACGGAGCTTATAACTGATATATTAATATGCTACCTTTTACTTATTACGATACTCCTTATTAGCTGCCAACCCATTATATTTGGTACCCATTCTATTATTTTTTTAAACCTATATTCATTTTACTTAGTTGCTGCATTAAATACATGCCGTATAATTATAGACTTTATAAAAATATGGCTGTTGTCCTGGGAACCCCTAGGAAAACAGCCATAATTATTTATACAAAGTCTAATCAAATATATATATTAGACATAGCTAATGTAAACAAAAAATTGAAAAATGTAATTGTTTGATTAGGTATTATTGGTTATTTTTTTTATTCTTATGTTAATTTATTTTATTATTAATTATTTCATTTTAATGTTATCTGAATTAAATTCAGATAACATGATCCATAAATGGATAATGATTTTTTTTGTATATTTCATTTTGTTTTTTTTTTCATAGTTAAGTTTTCTTAGTTAAGTTTTTCAATCTAATTAATCAATTCTAACATTACGAGCATTGCTCGAATACCACAATAATCTCCGCCACAATTGCACCAGCTCCACCAAATGAATTCATACGTCGATTCATGGGCACAAGGAATATTCCGCTAATATTTGGGTGGTCGTGATTACGGGTTGTCGGCCAGAGGCTCAGGCCACACACCTTTAGGCTTGTTACAATCTTGTTGTGCGCCTCGTTCGTTATTAACTTGTACTAAAACCTCTTCATTTGCATTGTTCACACTCTTAAGCCATAAGTTTATTAGATTACTCTGTCTGTCTGTCTTTTTTCTAAAGTAAAAGACTTAAAACTGACTGTAGAAGAAGTTAACAGTTGTACACCCTTGAACGTTAATCAAAATATCTGTAGAAATAAACATCTAGCAATTTTCCAAAGCTTTTTTTAATTTTAATTTTTATTTGTGGTTATTGTAATATTACCCTGTATTTAAAGAACAAGGCTCAAGCGTTACCTTACATATTATTTTGTCTGCTGAGTGTACTTTGCATCTTCTATGATAACCAAAGAGGTTTGTTATTGAAAAAACTTTTTGCAACAACCAAAAACGTGACAGATCTATTTTCTTCTCTCGAAATAAAAAAAATACCTAAGTCGGCGACATTCGGCCATTATAAATTTTCTGTGACATGAATAATGGATTTGAAAGATGACGAGAAATCAAGAACATGTTGTGGACATCCAAACAACAGCCGTTATTACAAAACCAACGCAGGTCAACTATTTGTGAGAAACGTAAACCCTTTTATTAGCGTCCGAGGCAACGCTGACGACGATGTTAGGAAAAAACTACCAAGTAAACGAAAGAATGAAGATTTTATCAACATTTTTGATGATAAGCCGAACAGAGAATCCAATAATGAGTCATCCAGGGGGGTTATAAGTGAAATGTTGATGAAAAATTACTCATTTAGCAACAACTACAACGAAGACATGTACTTGCAAGAACAGTGCGATGCTTACGATGGAAGAAAGCAAAGACCTCATGCGCCTGTGGCGAATGTATCTTCTAACAAGTATCGTACAGAATACTCATTTTGTTCAAGAAATATGTTTGAAACCCCACGTGATAGTCATGAGTTAAAGTTTGAGGATTTTAACCAAGATAATAACAGAAATGAAGACTCCCCTACTAACGAGATGATGAGAGAACATATTATAGAAAATGGAAATGAACAATGCGAGAAAAGTACTTTCTGCCGCCCTTTAGAGGATATGTATGACCAAGAGTTTATATACAGAACTCTGCAAAAAAACGCAAAGTTACAGAAGATAGTGAGGAAACTGGTGATTGAACGGGAAACAGAGAAACAAAGAGAAGCATGGAACAATTACATCAACAATTTGAAAAACAAACATAAATATTATAGTAACGAACCGAGTAGGATATCACCGCAGTACGTACCGGGCGACTACAACACTCCCGAGATGATTGACGACTCCTACAATATGAGACTCAATTGGCGCCAAGCTAATCCGAGTCAGCATTTGCTGGAAGACGTTAATGGAGCTCATGATAACACACCATCCACCATACACGGTCAATATTCACACAATTCTGAAAGTGCTTTTCCACCAGATGTCGGATTGTTTCTGAGCGGTGATGATTGCTTTAGTTATCCCACTGGTTCACAAGCTAGTATGCTAAGGTTGAGTAAAGGACGGCAAGGATATGCATACAACTGGCGTACTAGGCCAACTGGTAGGTCCTTTCGTGGTAACAGCGTAGTGGTTGATAACAATCGTGCATCTGAGATTGATGGTAAACAAGTCGCTGCTAGAACGTATTTTCCTGCACCTCTTCACACGAGAAAGTCACGGGGCGCATCTGGATCTATTCACATAGCTAACTTACCTCTAGTTAACGAAGAAGACTACAAGGAACAACACGTCCCTAAAAATGTCATTATCCGAGACAGCCACAATATATTTTGTCCTTGTTACACGGAAGGAAAACCAAGTGCCCAAGACGAAACTTACGAACAAAGTCAATGTGTATTAGTACCCCTTAAACGTAAATGTTTGAAACGCCATATGCACGTTGGTGTACCCTATACACAGAAAATTACCACACTTGATAAGAATGTAAATGTACCCTCTAAACATGAATATTTAAGAAATAACAAGGACTCCAGTGCTCCTAATGACCTAATAACTTTCCAACACAAAATAGTAGAAAATCCTTGCAAGACACTTTCCGATAATGACGCGCACATTGATGCTGATTTTCAAACAAATGAATGTTATAGAGAAAACTTTAAGAAAGTTACTGATAACATAATGAAACTAAAAGCTAAAATTCAGAAATCTGAAGAAAACACAAAAATTAAATCTTTGGCTAATATTGAAGAGAAGATAGACAGTTTAATGGAATCTGTGAATTCAATCATGACAGACATCCAAGCAAAGGGAAACACTGTTTTATCCAAAAGAAGTGCAGCAGTATCGGCTTGCGAAATCCTCTCCACCAGCCGAACTGTGCTGAACAGACATGGCAGCGATCCTTACAATTACAAGAATGAAGAATATGTGATACAAAGCAGCACCAGAAGTTTCACGGTCTCTGAAGTTCTGCCTAGCAAACTGAGAAGACACACAGGCTCTAGCATCTCTAAAATGGAAACAATATTACTAGAAGAAATGAAAAAGAGTGACCAAGCTAAAAGCGACATTGCAGAAATATTGAACCTGCGTAGCAACAGGAGTTGTTCATTGCAAATAACATTTGATATTCCGACTAAAGAGAGATCAACTGAAGTGACTGACTCTCTGTACAAAACTATATACAAGTCTGAAAACAGACCGCTGTCGGATCAAAGGGCGATGACCATGGCCGTGAACACTGATCCTCTGGGCTTGCTGGCGTTACTGAGGGTGTCTTCGGAGACGGTGAAGAAGCTATTATCGTACGTGCCGAACTTGAACTACGACTTTTGCGTGTCGCTGCTGCCACCACTGCTTCCATCGAGGCGGTGTGCGCCGCACTACACCTGTAACATCTGCGGCGCGTCGTTCAGTCAGCCATCACAGCTCAGTGCCCACGTTCAACAACACAATTCGGGAAAGACAAGGTCTTCATATTTATACAATATTCGATGTAACTATAGTATATAACAAACCATTGGAATTAAGTTGTCCAGGCGTTTAAAAAAAACCTTAACCCAAATATTGTGAGGACCATGTTCTAGCGAAAACAATTTTCAGATCAAAAGCTCTAACTGACATAACTTGTCCGTCTTTCCAGGGACTGTTGCGTCTGTCGCCACGCGCTCGACTTGATGGGCGCTCGCGGTGCTCTATTCAAGTGCCGGTACTGCGGCCAAAGATTCACTAGAGCCTACTGCTGCGAACTGCACCAGAGGACCTGTGCGCGGCAGCTGGGTAAGAGTCATGACATCACCTCGAGCCATCTGCTGCTGCAGTAGAAAGCAAGTCACTTACATCAATTATCTTCTAGCCTTTATCTTAATTTATGTAGGAGAGGCAACGCTTTATCGAGGTCAACATTCGTTCAGTGTTATTCTTTTAAGCTCTTGTCGTTATAAGTTTAAACCGCAATGATCTTTCAAATTCGAAAAGTATTGTCAATGCACTTTATTGGTGGAGCTACAGTGATTTATTAATTTAAAAATATCTCATTAAAAAGTTTGTAAGAATTATCTTATTTCAGTTTCAGTTATTGTCCAATTATCTTGTAGTTGTACTGTTACATAATTCATAAACAATATTTGTGTTTTCTTCGAAATACAATATTTCACTATAAAACAAACCAGTAAGCTCTGTTAATATTTTTTGTGTGACACGGTGGGTCGATATCGGTGCGGGTGGACAAAATCTTTACTTTTTCATTATAATTGGACGTAGGGTACGTGAATGCTGTCAATGGTTCTTTTATGGGCGCCGCAACGCATCCATCATGCTGTTTGTACGGGGCTTAGGGACAGCCATTATAGTGAAATGGGCATAAAATTCCGTCGATGCATCACAATGGAGGAAAGCAACATTATATGTAATTATGTCAGGTTTGAGGTGAAGCGTTATAATGATATTATAGTTGCGAACGATTCGCCCATTGTGGAGCAAAATGTTAAAGAAAGATATTGTAAAATGACAATAAATGACCATTGTATTGTTTGGCTATAAAATTGATTGTATGAGCAAAAAATGGACAGATTTTTTTGGACTTACCAACCTTTTAGCTTTAAATACTGCTTATTTTTCTGTAGTATTACAAATTTACAAAGTAGTAAGCAATACACATAAGACATCTGAAAAACCTGGTAACCGGGTTTCCGACTCCACAGTTAGCCACCCAAACCAATTCTTAACACTCGTGTATTTCCTAAACACCGGATGGTGACAATAAAACTCCTTGTGACAGTTTTCGATTATCTCTTCAAAGGTTTTTTTCGCGATTTCGGACACGGCAGTTAGAATCAGCACTGTTGTCCCACAGCCGAGGTGTAAATTCAATAATAAGGTAAAAATACAATAGGTTTTTGTGCGAGGTTGGTGCACGGGCGGCCCACCGGGGTGTCTGGGAGCCCAGCAAGCGAGCGAGCCTACTAATTCATATACCGTTAAATATTTGCCACGGCTTCGTAAGATCATGTCTGACTGTTTGTTTAGGTGAAATTGTAAGTATTGTTGCGAATGGACGTGGGAAGGAAGTTGTCATAAAAAATATCTTACGTTTGAATTGATTTCTGAGAAGTTGTGCAGTTTCTCTTTTACTGCGCTGCGGTTAATGTTTGATAGCAATGCTGGTGTTAATTAGCTGTCGTTGAGTTGTTGTGAGTGCAACATTATTCTTAAGGACGATTCATTATTATTTTTATCATCTTTCCATTTAGTACAGGGTTCAAGAGGCAGCGTTTTGTGGTTTTATGAGCAAATTCAAGAGCGGCATTTTTTTGCATTTTTAAGACCACAAATGGCCCAAGATTACTTAATATTCAGTGTGACAATCTAAAGAAGTAGTATAAGATAAAGATACAAGCTCATTCTTTGAAGCCTGCCAGCTGCCTTAATCAAACAGTGGGTATAAAAAACCTACGGTTTATTATTGAGAAGCCAATATTTGTAAATCTAATCATAATAAACACGGGGTGGCCATGGCACGTGGTGGCAATCTTATCAATTATTTGACAAATAGTCTTGCATATCAACCGGGAGTGCTTTTTTTGTAGTTAAACAAGTTCATCAAAAGCTCAAATTGATAGCGAATTGAATTGCTTATTTGTCCAGGAAAAATATGGTGTTGAGCTGGAGGGAGTTTGGATTATTATGTCCATTGATTGTTGTGTTAATGTTGTAGCGTATGAGAGTGTAATGTCATTGCTTATTGTTTCAGTAACGTATTTTGCAGTTAGTTTCTTCATTAACTACCAATTTTACGTATCCATCCATTACAGATAATCTTACACAAAAAAATATTTTAAAAGTTTATTTTAGAAGTAGGTATTTATTATACCAAAATAACGAACTAAAATACTAACAAGGTAACACCTCTGATCTCATTTATTTGTAAAGAAAATTGCTGAGGCCACTTTGTGAGCGCATTTCAATGATTGTTTATTTGATATCAACGCTAACGTCGCACTAACTTCAACCATATCATATGAGCGGTGAAGTTCATTCTCCTTCGGAAGTTTTATAAGATGGATCTTGATAAAGCGGATTATGACGCGCTGTCGACCAAAGGGTTACTTTAGAATATCTTAATTTTATTTTTTGAGCGCCATTTAACTGGTTTTTTGTACGATTGTGTTGTAAGCACCTTATGGCATTGAAATATTTTTATTTTAAAAATATTTAGTACTTCTTTTTGTCCAGAATTTTCGGTGTGATGGACCATTGTGTATGTGATCTATCACTGATTCACTGAAGATTGTTGAAGTATTAAATAGTGGAGTAAAAATGACTCTATTGTTAGGGAATTGTGTTTTGTGTCGTCGTTTAAATTGGTTTTAGGGGTACGTGAGCCGCCGTGTCGAGACGGCGCGTTCGTGTTCCACGCGCGCCTCAAAGAGATGTCAGCATAAGGGGAGGGGCCCGCAAGGGCCGAAGCCTGCCGGGGTGGCGGGCCTTTTCGAAAGAGATACCGCGACCCCGGAACATAAAGGACCAGGCAGGAACATGGATGGGTTTTAGTCAGTAAAAGTCTGACACTCCCTCCCGCTCCGCCCAGAGTGGGAGAAGTCATTTGATGATTTCCCATCCTAAAAAAAATAAATAAAAGGTGTATGTGAGCCTGAAGCATCGACCATTAGCTCCACCGTGATATGTCCTGCTGGAAGGCAGGGATAGGCAATCTTCGTCACCCTCAGGAAGTCTTGAAGTAGTTAATAGAAGAGGAAAGTCAACAAAGTCCTTTTCCTAATCAACATACGCTCTTTATCCCTTTTGTTAAGCCTTTCTATTATGATAGGCTCTCTCCAGCATCGCCTTCATGTTCAACTGTGATAAGAAGGCAGACAATCCGGTGCACTCACAGGTCGAAATTATTCCCCGTTAGCCTGTTGAAGTAACTACAATCATTTTCCAGCAATACGGAAACGACAAACTGCATTTAATACCTAGTGTGACCATTACGACATCCTATATGATACGTTATTAGACTGTACAGTAAAGTGGGAAGACTTCCTGTTCTGCACTCCCCGCAGTATGGAGCTCGGATGATTCAGGAGATCGGATGTGTGGGTAACTGATCATAACTTACTTGAATGAGGTAATGGGATGGAAGAAGCTATTTGGAAATTATTTTGTGCCTCAAATCTTCGTGAGTTATTAGATGAATAAACTTGGATCAATTACGGGTAGATTCTTTGAGACTAGAAATTATTTATCACCTACCTATACAGGGTGTAACCTTATCACGAAGCCGTCAACCAAGAATTCGGGCAGTAGCTCACTAGACACAACACCGGCCTGTCCGGCGAATCAATTGATTCTAATGGAGAATGAGGAACTATCTACCATTCTGACGACCTGAATGGCGTAGTGGTAGTGAGGCAGCCTTACGTTCTTAGCCAACGGCCACACAGAAAAGACGCAAGACCAGGGCGGGGCGCGGACCCGTCGCGAACAGGGCGCCGTCGCGGCTTTTTAACGCATATAGAAAAGACACGGACCCGTCGCAAACAGGGCGCCGTCACGACTTTTTATGGCGCGCACTAGAAGCTTTACCCGGCATTCAACCGCCCGATTTTGATACGACAACATGTCTTCTTCTGAAGATGAAGATGTATTGGCACTGGTATATCTCGCTAATCTGCAGAGGGTTAGACGTTACTGGGTACATCCGGTATGGCTAAGCAATGGACAGAATAGATTTTTTTAAATAATGGAGGATCTACATTATTATCCTGATCGTTTTTAAGAAGTATACAAGATGACTCCACAATGTTTTTACATTATTATGTCCAAACCTGCCCTCCGCGCCCTTTCCGCTCCCCCGCTTGCGCCCGTGCAGGCCCGCGCCCTGCCCGCGCCTTGTCCTTTCTATATGTTTTCCAATAGGACGCCGTCGTGACGGGCGTCCCGTCTTTTCTGTATGTTTTACGTCGCGACGCGATTCAAGTAGATTAAACGGGCGCCGCGACTGCGACGCGCGACGGGTCCGTGCCTTGCGTCTGTTCTGTGTGGCCGGTGCCTTAGGTTCCTGGGTTCGAATCCCGGTAGGAGTAAATGTTTGTGTGATGAGCATGGACATTTGTTTCCGAGTCATGGATGTTTATATACGTATGTATTTACAAACAAAAAAGTATAAATGTAGTATATCAACTATCTGGTGTCCACGACACAAGCATTGCTTGTGGCATTGCAGTGTGGCACTAGGTGGCATTGTGTGTCAATGTCCAGTGATATATTTATTTATTTATTTCTCATATCTCTATTTAAATCATCGTCAGTTCGGAAATCACCTCTCTATGACTAGTTTTATTTCCTGATGAGCAATGAGTCATCCCGTCAATAGGGCAGAGTTCACATCAGTCCTCCAAGTCCGATTCCCATAAGTTTAATAGCTCCATATCCTATATGGTCATAATCCGAGTGTCGGTGTGTTTGTTGGTGGCGGAAACCGATGCAAATGGCGGTGCGCGGGCGCAGGCGTCACGTCAGCGTCGTCAGCGCACGTCCCGGAGCGTGCGCGGTGCATGCCGAGCGGCTGGTGACGTAGGAGCACTCAATGAGAGGGAGGTTCGTGGATGTTAGATTTGGTCTGATACTTATTTTTTATATATGTCACCGTAAAATTGTCAAGTACGTTATATTGTAATCTCTCTAGCGATATTGTAATCTCTCGAATTATTGTCAAACGAACATACTGCTTACAATAACAAAAAGCATTATTTTTCGTGAAATGCATGCGATGGTAGTCAACTCACGTGGTGTGGAGAGAAGGAGGGGTCCCCCTTGCCCAATGGTACCGCTCTCATGAAAAGATACTGTACCATTCCTGAGAAATATTGATTAATATAACCTAACCTTAAATTACTTTATATTCTCCTTAAAAGTGCAGTCGACGTAGCCCCGCATCGCGGGGCCCATTTTCGAGTGCAGGGTTTAAAGGAACCTAACTAACCTAACTGGGGGGGGGGGGGGGGGGCCAAGTCCCGATTATGGGGGCAGAGATACTTCCGTATGTTCAGTTGACAATAATTCGAGAGTTTACAACATCGCTAGAGAGAAATGGCACGTTATATTGTAATATAACGTGTTTGACAATTTTACGGTGACATATACAGGGTGTAAACCATCACAAAGCCATCATCAGGGCTCATCACAAAGCCGTTAACCAAGCATTCTGCACATCAAACATCAAACTAAGTAACTTTACGGAAAAATTATTGCTGGGAAAAAGCTTTTTTTTTGAGGTTATAAATCATGTTTTGTGGTAGAACTCAATGTAAAGCACTTAAAACATTGTGCTGATGGATGGATTTACTAGTACGGAGATCGCGGAGGTGTTAAAATTCAAAAACCTGTATTAAAAAAAAAACTTGTAAATAAGTTGTAACTTTGACCCCCCATATTTCTGTAACTAGGAGGTTCTCAGTAAGGTGTAGAACAAAAAAAATATCGCAATGATGGGAAGAGAACGGCTCGGCTTCGTGAAGAGGTCTTTTACACCCTATAAAGGACCTACCTCACACATTCTAACATCTATCATGTCATTTAGATCATAATCGGCCAGCCTTTCCCCAACTATGTTGGTGTCGGTTTCCAGTTAAACCAGATTCAACTGTTATAAGGAGCGAATACCTGTCTGACCTCCATAACCCTGAAACTATGTGACACTCTTGGTCAAATATTATTTAGCCATTTGCTTAATAAAAGTGCACTGTTGGATTTCCAAATCTCTATTTTCCGGATTAGTTTGACCAAAGTTTGGCCTTCTCTATATTTCGAACCTGTGAACGTTTCCATGTTTATACAATTGCTGCAAGTCAAACTTGTTAATTACAAACAATTTGCCTTAGCCTGGGCTAGTGAATATATTTAGCCTTTTCTTTACCCACTATGTCACTCTATGATAGCTCTTAGATTTGACAAAAACTTTAGAAAACTCCTTATCATAATTAGAAATTCTAACATGAGTATTATAATGAGTTGTAATTCTGATTTAAGGGCGATACAAATGCAGACAGATACGCCACGGATTTGATTTATCCTGCCAAACAATGGTCGATTATATTGAACCTATTGTAATTGTGAATGTAAATACATTGTTTAGATGAGTAACATCTTTCACTTTTAACAATTTATGATATATTGTGTTTCGGTTGTTATTGAATGAGGATGGTACCTGAATATTAAGGGAGTATTTTAGGTGCATAGGTCAGTAGTGTATAGTGCAGTCAGTCCTTACTGCAAGGATTTCGTAAGATACTTAAAAATGTCTGGGATTTGGCTCCAATGATATACATAGCTATACAGTCAGATAGCTGACACACAGCTAACACATACATAATAAAACTAGAGTCCCTCCCTTGGCAAAATGACAGCGAGCAAGTGAACAATTTGTGGGATTGATATAAACTTCGAAACAGAAAAATCCTCCTGAAAGGCTTTGCGTAAATACAAAACGCTTTGGAAGCGATTGCCACTTTATAACCTAGAAATGTTAGTAAGTAGTAACTATTGATTGCTTAATTTATTAAGTATTATGTTATCTATCACTTATCATAATCACCATCAGTTCTACGAAAGGTTGCTGCCTGCAGTGTACCACCGAAGGTGTCTGATAGATTACAAGCCGAAGCTTCGGTCAGACATTATTATTCTCATACATGACCACCTTTTACACGAAAACATAACCAAGAAAGAACGATCCATAACTCACACCATGTTTCTAAACCCCAGCAAATTCGTCAGCACTTAGATTACGTGTATAAATTGGCATCCTAATGAAATCATTAATACGGCTCGGGTAATGCGATATCTGGCGATCGGATCGTTTAGCGATATCTGGCAGTTTATCTGAGAGTATCTGGGTGACCACCGACCCAATCGTGTCGCAGATAAGGGCCTTGGCGCCCTATGGAATCTAACACGGATGTAGAATCTTTTGAATAGATATTTGTGTTTTTTTTTGGAGATGTATGTAGCGGAGACTAAAATTGAATAGAGATGTTTTTGATTTTAATTGTTGGTAATATTAATGTAAGATGGGTATAGAGACGAGACTAATGTTTAGAAATGTACCTTACTGACACGCGTGGTACTCATGCAACAGTCAAATGTAAAAAAACTAAAGATTGTACCCAAATCAAAGTTACAGTTGAACAATTCGTGCGGATGCAAATTTAGTATTCCCGTTGAATTGAGTATACGTATACGAGTACTATGTCGTTGGAACATCTTTGCTGAAAAGCAATTGCAGCACATGTTATGTAGGGTGTTGATAAAGTGCAACACCTACAAGGCCGAAATGTATGGGGTAGCAGGGTTTAGAATCAAGTAGTACTGAGATATTCCTTACACCGCCTATTTGTAATCCAGAGGGCACCACACCTTGGCCACATCTAGCAGCTCTATTCGACGTCCCGTCGGCGCCTGCGCATATAGGTGCGATGGTTCACGAGTGTTTTTATCGTTTTCGGCGGACAGTGGACAGTGAGCGGCGCGGTGCGGTCCACGGCGGGTCTGTGCGGGACCGGCGCGGGTCGCGCGGCCTGCCCGGCTAAGCGAGAATCAATGTATTGTGTTCCTGGAACAGGCTCGCTGGGGACCCACGAAGATTGGATGATGAGGCAATTGGGATGAGATTTATAGGGTTCGAAGTTGTGTAGGTGACAAGTTGATTCGCAGAAAAGTGGGTTTGTTATGTTATTTGTTGAATCAATTCGAGAATTTGATCTTAAAATGTTTCGTCCACTACCGTCTTATAAAATCAGGTTGATATGTGTACACATCAGATTAAGATGAACATTATGAGATTGGGTAATGATATCGTTTGCAGTGCATGTCTAATTAGTAAGTATCCCGAGTACACATACCTAATCATCTGTTTGCCGCATCCAAATCAAAGTGAGCTCACTTCTTGCATCCGATCAAATGCGCTTGGAATGTGCCGTCCACGATACAAAATAAAAAACGAAATAAATATATAACGATCCTTTATCAGATCAGGACACCGATAATGAATTGACCCATTTAGTATGTAAATCATTCAGTGCAACCAAACCAACTTATATTATGCTACCCGCAAACTTGCTACCCTGAACTTACCGGCGTAGATTTTAGTTTTATCGACTGCAAAGTTATCTTTGTCGACAGGTTTTCGATTTTAACTCTGAGTTCCGAGTGTTTGTTTTGATAATAAGACGTAAATGATCGGCAATAATAATAAATTAACAATATTCTTGTATATTGGCAGTTTAAGATCCTTGATATATTTATATTGGATGAGTGTTCGCTAAATTGTGGTCGAGTGTCGGGGACAACACTTTTCAATAACGAAAATTTTCGGAATTGAGATGTTTTGTTGTAAAAATAAACAGATTTCTGCTTAAAAGCTGTCCTTACCAAAAAGGAAATGAATGAAAAATGTGGCCAACCAGAAACCCTTTTAAAATGATTCAGATATTGATTTAAGGAAACCCGTTGTTATATTTCGACGCCAAAATCGTTTCCTCCTCTTTTTATCAGAATCAAGATAGAATTAAAGAAAATCTAATAAGTTTTTTTTTTCCTAAACCACTTTCACTTATTTCAGAGCAATGCACTTTCCATAAATGCTAACTACTTCAGAAAACATTTTTGAAGATTTATCAACCACCTAAGCACCAATTTATGAACTTAGCTATAAGAATCTTTTTGGGAAGTAATTTTCAGCACACTGTAGTTACTGAAGGCTGAGAGGCAGTAATGGGCGCCTGCTTCGATTACATCAAGAGATTGTGGTTCTAGAAGTGGAGCCAATTAATGTAGCACAGCGCTGACCGGCCAATTTTATAGTGGAGTACAAAATCTAGACCTCACGCGATGCTAGGCCGTAATAATTAGCTGGTTGGTGATCGGGCCTAGACTTAGTATAACGCACGAGTATACTAATGAATTTACAGGATTGCTCATTACACGAGACTTTAACATGACTGGCGATATGTGGGTGATATCTGCCTAACCCCCCGAAAACCAAAGCCATGACGTTATGTTTCTATGCATGTTTTTGACTTTAAGGTATTGAGCGACAAGCAGTTTGCGATTGGAAAGGCTTACGTCCAACGTAGCTGGTGAATGTGGGTGTCATATGTATACGTGCAAGCTCTGTCTAACCTAGTGTCCCCAAAAGTGGTCCAGGTTGACCCCAACAGTGTACGGGACACCCGACAGGGGTCTACGTAGGAGTGAAAAAAAATTAAGGGTTCACAAATGTAAGTGCCCCGTCCACGAGAATTTATCTGATTTCGATACTAAAGAACAAAAATGTTGGCTTGAATCCATCTATCAATGATGTAGGCAGATACTTAACATGCTATTTAAAAAAATACTAAACCAAATGTTTCGGTGATTATGACAGGTTGAGTTTCGGTGAAACTGGTCGTACTGAGACTTTAAAAAAAGCATTTCGAAGCTTTAAACACCTCAGGACGAGCTAACGGTCCTCATGCAATCCTAAAATACAGTGCGAGCAAATAGTATTATACATTTATTGCTCTTCTTTTGTGGTCCAACGGCTTGAGAAAATGCAGCAGGGTGTCCGCGGAAACCAGAAAATTAAGAAAGGGATCCATCATCCACCAGAAAAAAAGGTTGGGAACCTCTGGTCTACACGTGGAATACAGGCGTTGTGTTATGTGTAGGAAATGACGAAAGATATACCTAAATTGTCTTGTTCTGATCTAGGTACTACCTCAGCAGTATTAAACAGTAGTAGCAAGACACACGATATGACAAAAGGATTTCACGTAAAAAATATAGATCATAGAATCTTTTTCAGACCTTTTAGTAAATCTAAAAGAGCCTTACAGACTCAGCTTTTAATATTACACGAAACAATTGAGGATCATAAAAATGTACTGCGTGACACGTCTTAGGCTGCGTTCAGACTTACGACAAGTCGTGCGACACTTTAATGATTGTTTACGTTGATTAGTTATTTAATATAACAATAATCGTGCGTCTGGACACGACGATGATTTTATGTGTTACTGTATCTGTGTATTTTAATTGTAAATGCGAAATTATGTAATTATACTCGTAGGTCTGAAATAATGGTGTTTTACAATACTTATTGTTTACTTTAATTTGCAAATTGCAATGACATGTCGCCTTTGAATATTTATTTTGTGTTCATGCTAGCAGGATTTAAAGTTACTTTAGCGATATAGCGTAGATACTGTTTTTGTTTCCGAGTGTAATCAATACAAATGTGTATTTTAAATAAAATTTGCTAACACGTTACATTATCTGCCATCGATGTGTTTTTTCAATCTTGAAGTTTTTTTTTCATATCTGGTTATATTTGTAATTATAATTATTTTGTAGAGTTTCGCTAGCTTTTTTAATTATATCCTTTATAAATTCTCCCTCACCTATACCCCTAACTCATTCTTACCCAATATAACTTTCCTTTCAGGCCCAGCCAATGTTCTTACACAACACAACATCAAAAATTTCAAGTGTAAGCAAAGAACTGATCAATCATTGTCGTTCATTCATTCTCGTTCACTCAATGAGCTGTTTGTTCTCCGCCATGTTTGAAGAACACACCGTTGTTTAGCGCCAACGAGGGACATTCCCACCGGACTGTCACGTACGGGATGGTGAGGACCTTAGGTAAACAATGAGAACATGCTCAATGTTTATGTCATTTATACGAATGGTCCTTTGAGTGTAATACTTGCGTCAAAGACAATGTATTGTTCCTAAGTATGTTTGTCGTTGTCTGTGTTTTTCTTACATTTATGCGATAGCTAGGTGAAATGAGCGAATAGTTCAACCATTATGAACAATTGAAACTGTATAAAGATTACTAGAAAAACAAACTACTTGAATTGATAAAATCGCATTAATTGGTTCCTGATTTGGTCGCAAAATCGTAAGCGTGCATGTTGCCTAATTTAATTCCATCTAATTTTCGCTAGGCGTGGCGCGGTGGCGTGCCTAGCCGGCTGCCTAGGCCACAAGTAATTACTGCCAGACTAGTCGACCTTCGCGTTTCACCAAATTCGCCCTAAATTATGTCCACTCATATATTTTGTTTTAGATAAACGTCGCAGCTTTTATTATTGCGTTATTATAGGTTATTTTATATGTGGCTGACCTTAGGCTGCCCTTTGGAACATGTTAGTTTTAGGGCCAAATAGTACAGGCGAATAATTAATAGCAACTATACAAATTTAAATGATTGTTCTGTTTTCCCTCTGTACATTGGCTAAGGTTGAAATATCCATCTATCTTCCTCACTTTCATATACTCCAATGTATGGGCTGTAGCTTACTTTAGTGTAGATTCAAGACTTTTAAAATCCATAAATAACAAAAAACAATTACTCCAAGGAAAACTGCAGGATACATTACAACTATTAATATATAACTATTTATATGTTTGCATGTTACCTTAAGCATACAACCAGTCTAAACAATTGTTCGTGAACCAATAAATATCAATAAATAAATAAATTAATCCCTTAAATCGAGCTGAACATAAACATTTTATGTCAGCTTTCAAATTAACCAGAACAGATGTCACATTTCATAGAAAACACAAAATACTTGACAAAATAGTTGTCTGAAAATGCGAGCAATGCGCACTATAACTGTAAGTGAGCAAATTATTTATATTTCCATGAAAACGAAGGTTAATTTCATGGTATTTCAACGCCTTTAGCGGCACGCAATAGACAAGTGGACAGGAAATGTCATTTGTTTTATTGTGCAATTAATATCAAGTCAGATCATCTGGCAGATTGTGGGCAATTTGTTAACGAGTTGTGAGATTCAAGACTGGCGTTACAAGAATGAACACAGTAGATGCTAATATAAAAGCGCCACTTCATTTAACAGGCAGATTATAAATTAATAGTATCAAATCTGTAACGATTAAGATATTAAGATAAGTATCTACCTAATTGCCAGAATGTTACAATTTAGTGATTTTCCATTAAATTTTCCGAAATAATTGACTAGGCATGTCAACAAATTACTTAAATACATCGACCCAGCCTTGTATATTACGTGACTTACAGATCAATGTTAAGATGACGCCAATCATATTCGTAAACAGGTAATTTTCGTAATTGGGTCACCCATATCAATTTAATATTGATAACAACGCTAATTTCTTTGTATTTATTAATTATTTTTTTAGATATTGAAGTAAAATAATTATGTACATTATATAAATACAACGCTCATTAAATTATACTCGATTTATTTTACCCAAACAGATTTAAGACAGGCTTTCAGAACAGATGTCATACAATAACTGTTGACCCTTGTCCTAGCTAGATGATGAATGATCATAAAATATGACTGTTTGATGTTATTTTAAAGTATTTTATTTAATAATTTGTATCATTCCTTACTGTTTCTTTTATCTGTAGAATGGCTAGAATTAACTCGTTTTATGTTGTATATGTTTTCTTAAATAAATAATTGCAAACAGACTCTAACCAATTGGTTATTGCAAGTAGATTACGGACCTTACCTATCTTTTGTGATACCTTTTAAAAAAAATTGTACATGACATGACATTTGTAATTTGATAATTTTGACAATTCTTGATTTACTACTTTTTTTTTGACATTGTAAGTAATTTAATTATTTTGTTAAATTAGAATCATTGTTATTGTCACAAAATTTGCATGGCTTAACTTATATGTACTTAGCGGGTGGAATATGAAGAACTATTTTGTGTATTATAAAATCTGCCTAATACCATATTTCAGGCAAGTAAATGAATCTTTCTATCATATCTTTGTCTTGCCTATCACAAGTATAAGCATTTCTATCCTTTGCACGTGACACTGTCAACTTTTGTTGCAGAATTACATTTGAGTTGAATGATTCATTACCATGCTCTTATATTGATCTAGCTTTAGAATCATCAATAGTGATAACGTGTACTGTAATCCAATCATTGCAAGTTCCTTGCCCTTCGTCCACCCCCATCATTTCACAGTTGAGTTCATCCCCGTGATTGCACCATCCAAGTGGTGGACGGTGGCAGTACCCTCACACCTGTCCCCTCCGCGGTCGGGCAGGCACCGACGTGATGCCGGTAATTGATTATATTCAACAGCTTTGATTGAAACAACAAAGTCTGGTGAAGTGGTACCGTTAAATTGGTGCAGATCTGTTGAAAGGTGGGGTAATTTTGTTCTTGGTATTTTAGCTTGTCTTACACTATGCGTCTTTGGTGTGGCTTGATCAAAATGCTAAATAGATTCCAATTTGAACGACGAAGGCAACAAGTTGAAAGGAAAACAATACATGTAATGACTGCGGAATGATGCAGTCATGATGATAAAGGGTTTTTAAAATGACATGATCACTAACATTATTATTAACTTCAGTTTATCCATGGTCATGGTGCTTGCAACAGCACTAAAATACAGGGAACTCAAAACAAACAGTCAACATGTTACATGGTTTAAGATTTGGTAGTTAAAGTTGAGAGGCATAGAAATATGTTAGATAGCATACGTATCAATAAGAAATAATTCATCTCATTCATGTATTGTAGGTATACAGGCCAAGAAATAAATTTCTGGCAAACATTTTACAACTTCACTACGATAATCCACAACAATACCGCACTACTCACGTGCTGCGCCAAATGCCACCATTTTTTGTTAAACTTGCAAACACTTACCTGAAAAGAAAAAAACACATTAGATATAAATTGTATAGGGTCTTTAGAAAAGGTCGCCCACCTCGCAACAGATGGTGGATCAATAAAATTGGTTTCCGATATAAATTGACGAAAGGTGCAAAAATCGGCAGAAAGGGAAACGGCAACTGTGTACCTCGATTGCAGACATACACTAACTGATGATAAACGCAAGTGATGTAGGAGTTTGAATCTTTTTGATAACGGAATAAATGTTAGCGAAGATTGCAAAGCTGTTTGATACAGATGCACGTAACGGTAATAATAGTGATACAGAATGTTAAATGAATAAAGGTTGTACACGTGTCGGTATTTAATACATATCTGGTGGTATCTGTATAACAGTCCATGACAGAAAAAAAGGTCGGCCCACGGACAATAGCCTCCGAAAATACGAAGGTGCAAAGCTGGTTCATAAAGTTAGGGCAGCTATAAATCCTAAGTCGTGTTTTCGCGTGCTAAGATCTCATCGAAAACTAACAACACTGTAATATCAATAAAAATATTGCCCCAAATAACACGGTTTGGCTCATAATTCAGAATAAATAGCTCCCACCAAATTGTATACTTTCACCGATAAAGAAAAATCTGTTTTGTTCCTAAAGTTAATCGTACGTAAATAAGAAGTTCGTAATGAAAATATTATATCAAAGCTGAGCGTGTCTCGCACACCTTGTGGACGTATCGTTTGTTCAATCATAACCGTAGGGAGCTTACGACTAAATATAATTCAATGTACACCCTCTTCCTGCCAAATATAAGCTTGTCACTTACCATTTTACAAAGCAGTTCAGTTTAAACTTATCAGAGCGAGCTAAAGATCATTTTTGCCTAAACAAAATGTTGGTAAGTTCGTATTGAAGGCAGGTGTGCTACAAGGGTCTATACTATGCCCGCTTTTAGAAGATATTCAGCATCTTTTGCCACGTGGCGAGGGGCGTTACTCGCAGAAAAACCATCACATCTTTAACTTCCGTAACTATCAAACACAAATAATGTCTATGATGTTTTTCCGGTGCTTGTAAGTGTTTGCTGATTTGGTAGTTCTCGAGTGGTATTTGGGCGTCGAGTGGGTCAATGTGGGACGGCTGGGGTCAGTAAGAGGCTAATTCGAGTGAATAATGGCTGTTATTGGACACTGTGGGTGGTTGATATTTATGAGGAATTATTATGACACTATTCATGCACAGATTTAATGGTCTACTAAGGTCTAAGTACTTTAAGCTTGTATTCCCTGTGAATACATCACACTTGAAGTCTTACTAATAAGTATTTAGTAAGATTAAAACTTTCAGAAGCAATACGGATTTAATGTAGAAATCAATCATCGTGAACTTGTTGAGTTGTTGATATAACAGCTAACACAGATGACGTTATCTAAAATGGATCAGTTACTTCGGAGACTGCATTAACTTGTTGCTTATTACTTATTCCTGTGAGGATAAGTAGGTTAGTGTGTCTAAGCAGCTGTCTCTGGTTCCCGTTCCACGGTTTATGGCTAATAATTATACTGGATATACTGTGTAAGTACCGGTATTTTAAGCCAATCGATACTTTGGAGGGATCCGTAACATATTTTTGTTTGAAAAGGTTTTGAATGCATCTGTTAACATGTCCCGTTGGCGAAAACTGTTTCATTTCATTTACGACCAACATACTGCTTGAGAATATTCAAATAAAAATAAGCTTGTTCGAGACACCTTTCAAACACTCAAAACTAAGTAAATTTTCAACATAAACAGTCTTTAAGAAAATTACCATAAAAAAATAAAAACTGAAAATTAAACGAGTTGTTTATGGCACGAACATTTAACCCAGCGCGGCAACGTTTTTCACAGTCCGTACTAAAACCTGAGTCGAGATTGTGATCTCCAAATTCCACCGTTTAATGGGAACTCCTGGTCGCGTGAGGATGTGATGAGGGGGCTATGGTTTATACAACTTATGGGAGTATACCTCATACGGATTTATGATTCACCTAGTCAGATTTTTTGATGGCTACAATCTTTATAGTCCGGTCTTGAAGTTTTGGCGTGTGATTGTCGGGTTTATAGGTATTTTTTAATAAATAATTATTCCATTATCAGTCTATAATGTTTACACTGCTGAGACACGGGCCTTTAATTTTTGGTTCTAGGACTTGGCGGTTTCCTCACAATAATTTCAATTTATGTTGAACTATTCTTTATTTAATTTTGAGATTGCAACTCTAACCACTTTTCGATTTTATGTTTTTTTGGAGGAATGGAGCCATTATTAATTTGCATAGTAAGAATTGAAATTTCCGCGACATATTACACGTGCTTCACTTAAACGGTTGTTTAGCATGCAACGCTAATGCAGCACTTGTGGCATTTAGTTCGCAAAAACTTTAATTGGAAGCAAAGTGTTTATAGAAACGTGTTGAAAGTTTTGTATTTGTAATAGTTTCGGTCACACGCTATTTGTTTCTGGAAAATATGAAATGGTAGTTACGTATTATTGTAATGGTACGTATTATTATCTTATTAACGTTATCGTCAAACATGATTTAAACTCAAATGACAACCTTTGCATGGGAAAATATCATGCGAGATAAGGAAAATCGCTGAAAAGGTAGATTATTGTTCTAGTTATTTTTTATAAAGCACCAAAAATGTCTATCGAAGCCAATTCTCCATACCCCAATAACACGTCGGCCAAATCCGGCGTGAGATTAAATCGAGCGGGTTGACAAATGGCCGGAGTCACTCACGCTACATGCCGTGCCTACTGCCTACTGCCTACCCCCCAGCGACGACGGGGGGACATCGCGCACAACGTACGGGAAAACACAGCATTTTTCATTCGAGAGCGAACGAAAAGCTATTGGGAACAATATGGAAACGAATTCGATTTGCAGTCAAAGAGTTAAGTGCAATTTGCGAGCAATATAGAGTTGTCATACGGTTTGATTAATGGTCAGCTGCAGGTAAACAGTGAGTTGTTGTTCTCGGTTCAATATGAGCACTGAAAAACTTATTTTCCAAATGGATAAATAATTTATATTGATCTTACATGCTCTACCCACGAATGGGCGCAATAAAATCTCGCAATAGTAATTCTTCACAGGCGTATTTCAATAGTTTGATCTGCAGTCTAGGCCAGCTTTGCAACATGCCTTATAGCCTTTGATACAATGGACTTATCAATATGAATATGGAATTAAAATTCTAGATAAAGAAGAGCTGAAGGTAGTAAGGTCAGAGCCAAAGGTAATTACTGAAGGTAAACCACGCAATGTCGAGGTAAAGACAATTCCATTGAATTACTGCGATCATTACTATAGAATACAATGTTGCAGACAATTGACATTGATTCTTCTTCGATAAAAAAATAAAAAAACAGTTATTGAAGGCTCTATGGGATTTAACACGATCTTTTACGAGTATTGATGTATTGCTCATAGTTAATATTAACTGACACACTCGTTGCTTCTCTTAGTCTAGACAATCATAAATTTGTTGGTGGTTGGTGATTGAATTGCTTCGATTAATAAGCAGAACTTGTATTCTACATTTTTGAAACTAAATAGAGAGAGAATGAAAGGGAGGGGAAGGCAAAGGAAATAATGAATAAATTGTGAAATAATAGTGTATGGAATATTATGACGTCACTGTTGACAGGGGAGAATGGGAAAAAAAGATTTAGCGCCGCCCCCAAGTGACATGTGACATAACAAGAGCAGGAAGAAAATCACAAAAAAATATCTGACTTTCTCAACGTGGTGGGTATTATTTCAGCACTGTTTTTTGGTTAAAATATCGTTGAACCCTATATCGGTATCTCGAACCCCGATTCACCCCATGTAAGGGTATCGGGCGATACACATCACAATTTATTTAATGCTAACTAAACGTTAATTTAATGATAGCAATTATCATTTTTAATCTCCCTATAAAAACAGTTTAATATTGTCCGAATTATTCCCTATTTCAAACTCTATTTCTTTGCAATAAAGAAATCATCAAGAGCTACACCTTAATCCATGTTAATTATAAATCAAGCCTTTGTTCTGGGGGATAGGGTTCAAAGTTAACTGAAAACGTAATATTAAGTTTGTATGGCAATTAAGGGGTGTATTCGTAAAAAGTGGTTTCAAGACGTAAGGGTTCTCGTTCACCAGATTAAAATACCACCAACCCCAGACCCCGTTTTGGTTTTATTTAGTGACCTAAATAAAACCAAAACGTCGTCGAAAAATTCAGGAGCAATAATTACTTAGTAACTGTTGGTGAACCTATGAATATTAAAATAAATAATCTTAGGGCAAATATTTAGTGACGAGACTCTAGCTATGGGCTTGCAAAGAACAGCCAGATTAATAAAGTACCTAGATATCTCTGATTCTAAAATACTTTATTTTTCTTACATGGTTAGTTTTCGACATAAGTAATTACGTTCATAGTTCAATAGCTGTTAGTAAACTAGTACCAAACAAACTTACCTAGATTGTGCCTAATTTGTGTTTATATTTTGTCGCAATAAATGAACTACTGATGGCATATCAACAGGTGATGTAATTTAAGTACCTGTCCAAATATAGTGCATCATATAAAATTCAACACTGTTCAAATGTTCAGTGTTACAGTCCAGTGCATAGCAACCCTTATTCGACGCGAGCGCACGCCAGATGGCGCTGCGGGGGCATTGACTCCTTAAATATTATTTTTTCGTTCAAAAATCGCGACCCCTAAGTGCGGTTAGGAAATTATAAGAACTACTACGTTTAATATGATCTAAGTAGCGGGTTTGTGGTTCCCATTATTTTCGTTTAGCGTATTTATATTGATTTGGCTTTCGTTTTGTGAAGATAAAAAAATAAAATGTGGTGCATACGAATGTAAGAGAAGTGGTTTAAATATTTGCACGTTCTTTGAATTACAGTGCGCCACCCAGTTTTACAGCTTAGGTGGTTTGTGCTACATTAATGTTCAGATCAAATGTTGTTGTTTTCAATGTGAATGGCAAACGGAACAGAAAACAGAAAACGTCTTGTTTTACTAAAACTAGAATTCAAGTAGATAAAAACATTCTTGCGATATTTTTTCCATCTTTGACATTTCATGTTTTTAATCGAGATGAATAACAGCCTGCGAATTTACGACTTATTTTTTTTTTATCATTATCGATGGCGAGAATACAATGCCAAAAAAATAAAAACAAAAATCAAGCAATGTTTATGGAGCGAAAAGTTCAAATTTCAAAAATAGAATGCGCGCGTGCGTTCGGATACGCGTCGGAGTGTAATTGCACGGTATAGGTAGTGATGGCGGCATGGCGGCTCACCTGCGGTGGTTACCAACACGCGAAACATCATCTTTTTGCAAGTTAACTTGTTAAATAAATAATTAGCGATGAAGCTAAACGCGTCTGATGCATTGTACTTTCAAGGTTTGTAGTAAAAGACAAACCGACTAAAATGAATGGCAACATCGAAAAAATAAAATATTTTGTAATTTTTATCAGTCATGAGTCTTGCTAAGTTTTTGGTGGTTTAATTCCTTTACATTTTTTATCGTTATGTTGTAACTTTATCACACCAAAACTTACACAAAGGAAAATTAATGGCATAATTTCAAGGTTTGTTTTGATTCCCACAAATTTGTAAATATACAAAAAATTTAACATTCCGATCCGAACCTATCGTGACGAAAACTCGAATACCTAATCTAAATGATTATCCAAAAACACGATGATTATCAAATTCTAAGCATCCAAACGATATCCCGCGGCAAATTGTTGCGAATTTCCATCGAAACTAATCAGAAGATATCGTGTTTGGCGGCAATCATGTCGTTAGGCAGCCTCCTCGGAGAAGATCGGACCAATTCGGCATTTTCCGTGTTTATACTGAATTATTCATTGTAGTAAATAACCTTTACGTAATAAGAAGAGATAGGGTTCGTGTCAGCACGCGAATGAGGAAGAAATCGAGACACGCTCACAGGAAATTGTAGTGATTTTAAAATGAGGTATTTTAAGTTGTTTTGATAGTTTCAAAACATCATCCATCAATGTCTGATCTCTTTTTAATTTTCATGGATACTAACATACCAAATTCCTATTTCACCACGTTAAACTCTTTTAACTTTTAGGTAGGCCACTGAACACTTGGGTCAAAAGAAAACTGTGCGCTGTTAAACCACCGTCATGTCCATATTTTCATGTGGAAAGTCTTGCAACCCCAAATATCCCACAACTCCTGCTACTGCCTGCTAATTTCTGAAAACCAAAATAGGTACCTACCCTAAATTATTCCCATCACAAACAACACTGCTGCCATCCATATACTACCCAATCTGTGAATCAGTCATCTAAGGGGTCCACTTTTAGGATGTTGTACGTGTCACGTATTATATTCCCATAATAACAAATCCTCATCTCAAACAACAATACATTCATCCACATACTTAGGTACCAAAAAGTCTTTGCATAGTCGAATCTAGCGCCTCCTTTCGTTTAGCCCAAGAAGCTCCTTGATCCAGACCTTCATCTCAGGACTTCACATCTAGGATCTATTTATACCCAGTCACATGTTTGGTCCAGCTGGTGGCTGCGTACTGTTAGCGGCGGCAGCTGCGCGCGCAGCTGGGGGGAGTTTTTGTGCGAGCGGCGCGCGCGCAGGTATAGCGCACGTGCGGACAAGTTCATGCGATTTGCATGTGCCGGGGAAAGTGCCGCATGCCCGGCTAGCGGACATTGTGGGGTAGTGGCCTGTTGGACTTAGTTGTTAAAGTGATCCTACAAAGATACACAAAGCGGTCATGGTTAGTGTGATCGGTGTTTGCACGGTGCACCATCAGTTTTGGTGCACTACCTACGCATAGAAACAGTAACGGTACTTTCTGCGACAGTGTCACATGAGTGACTATACTTTTTTGTTTTCAGTACCATTGATTAGCCTCAGGGTACTTCTGGCTAGCTTTTTGCAATTACCTAGTACCTACTGTAGTGTAGATTATGAAAAATGGGAACGAAAACTACACATCATCATCATCATCTACCTAGCCTGTTCCCAACTATGTTGGGGTCGGCTTCCAGTCTTACCGGATGCAGCTGAATACCATTACATGTATATTATATGTGTATTCCGTATTTAACATGGAGCGACTGCCTATCTGAACTCCACAACCCAGTTAATACTGGGAAATACCTACGATAGGTATCACTTGGTAAGACTGGTGCCAGAATTTGGGGCCGAACGAAAATTATACAATGGCATGTTATTTAAGTTTTGCAGGTTGTCGGCTGGGCGGGCTGATTTCAATAGGTAGTCTGAAAAACGAAGTTTTGGTAACTGTGGAAATACGAAAAGTCCTACTAATATTATAAATGCGAAAGTTTGTAAGTATGGATGTATGTATGGATGTTTGTTACTCTTTCACGCAAAAACTACTGAACGGATTTGGATGAAATTTTGCACACAGATAGTTAATAACCTGGATTAACACATAGGATACTTTTTATCCCGGTAGTAAGATCCCATGGGACAATTATCAAACTTCACGCGGGCGAAGCCGCTGGCAGAAGCTAGTACAAAATAAAGTGCGGTGACAAAAAGTATCGACATTTGAAAGCGAATGCGAAACTTCAAACTGTCTTACAGCGAAAGCTTCAAGATGTCTAAACAAACAAGTTGAACAGATCCCACATTCTGGCCAAACAACAACTTATTAGTAAAAGTCAAGGGTTTCTTCGAAAAAAATCCAAACAACTGGAAAACTAAACGGAGCTTAAAATTGTGTCGTCACTACCCGAGAGACGCGTGCGCAGAAATTAAAACAGGCGCGCATCTGCCGCGAAACCCGACACGCTCCTTACCATATGAATTATGCTACTTCCGAAAAAAATTCACAAAAAAACTGCCAGCACAGCAAATCCAACTTTATTACCCACTAGTAAAGCTTGATATTTATTTATATTATCCTATTTTAATTCCCAAAATCGTCAATCTAATTTCGACTTTATTTTAGTCCAAATAAGTGCAACTATGCACAGTGTGCCTACACGCTAAGTCATCTGGACAAAAAGACATGTGTATATTTCGCGCGGCCCGCCAGATGTCGTGCGTAGTTTCGAGATGTCGTCTAGAAGCTGCGGCACGGCATTTTTTTCCCCCAACATTACAATGTGTAGCGGTTTATCTGATCCTGTTAGTCGAAGCAATGCGCTTTGTTATAATAATAATGTTTGTAAATTATGTGGGTCAAGTTTTACAGGGAAAAAGCTTCGATTCGTATCATGTTTGCGTCGTAAAAAGCATAAAAATGCCTTCCTTTTAAATAAAAAGGCTGTAAATATTAATTTTATGTAGGCAATTTGTTAAAACAATCATCATTTGTTAGTTTATCTTTAAAAGCATGCGTGTCCTGAGGTGTCAGCTGTCTTCACGTAAGTTGTTCAGTTGTTGTAAGTGTCAATGTTAATGTGTTAAGTTGTTAACTGAAAGTGGTAGGCTTTTCAAACTTGCGGTAATTTGTTTCACAGGTATGAAAGAATTTGGTTTTCGTTTATTGTTTTGGCTTTCAATATATAAAGCTGGATTATTAGCCAACACTGTACTCTGCCCTAATTTTAACAAAAAAAATTACTTACATTTTAATAAATGTGTAAAGTGAGACTACTAAAAATCTGTCTATTTTAACTCATTTTCGTATAATAATACTTGAAAGTCTAGTCACAAACAAAGCTCCATTTATTACAGCAGATTACACCACCAAAAGAGGTAGGTACTCATATTTTCCTATTACTCTACTAAGATAATCCGTAGACAGAAGTTTCTGCCAACTGAGACGTCGAAACCAATGAATTATATTATCTAAATGCGATTTGATATTCAATGGCACACATTTGATATGACCAGCCGACATGGCGTGTAGGCGAACGTAACTGTACCAACAATTATTGATAATTTGTATTCCATAAACGATAGTGTAAGCTTTGTGTATGTCACCGCGGCTCTACGCCGATTTCCGTCCGTAACTAAATTACACGAAAAAAACCAATGTCTGGCAGTCGATAAAAAAAGAAATGTCACTTGTCGTTGGTTGATTATTTTATAAAATGAATATTAAAATACCTATTTGAAAAAAGAACAGTCACACTATAAATGTAATTATGTTCGAAATACGAATAATGGAAGTTATTTTCGGCTACTACACTCGAGAGCAATGAATCCGGGTCACTTAAAGAATCCTAAAAATCTCGGAAACTAAAAATGCTAGGTTAATGCAATAAATTGTATTTAATAGACAATGTAATACTCCTTAAATGAAGGTATTAAAACTTCTTAGTTATTGTAAAGTTATATCATAAAAAATCAAATTTGAAAAAGGGCCACTTTCGAAGATGGAACTACGAAATTACAGCATTTGGTTTTGCTTTTGTTTGTAATCTGTCATATATGTGGGTACATAAACCATGTTGATAGTGCTCTATATTCATTATTCAAGCTGAAATTATGTCGCTTACGCCTGAAGAATGCACCAGAATACTTACAATGCTGGAAACCGGCCGGAGTCAGCGCAATACAGCCAGGACTGTCGGTGTGTCGCTGTCAACAGTACAAAGAGTTCTCCGACGTTACGAAGAAACTGGTTCTAACCTACGCAGACCAGGAACGGGCAGAACCAGGTGTACCACAGCACGAGAAGACCGATACTTGGTGAACACCATGCTTCGAAATCGCTTTCTCACAGGAACTGAACTCACAAATCAGTTTCGACGCCTCGGAGGAAGTAACCCAAGTGCATGGACAGTAAGACGTCGGCTTGCTGAATCTAACTTAAAACCCCTTAGACCTGCAAACGGCCCTAAACTGGAGCGTGGGCATCGTATTTCAAGACTAAGATATGCCCAGAGCCACGTAAATTGGAGTATTGAAGATTGGTCAAAAGTTATGTTCTCCGACGAATCAAAATTTATGCTCTACAAGCACGATGGAAGACACAGAGTGTATTGAAGACCAGGGGAAAGATTCAAGCAAGCATGCATCGAAGAAAAAGTAGCCTACGGTGGTGGGTCTGTACTTGTGTGGGCCGGAATTTCTTCTGAAAGTCGCACAGAGCTGGTGATCATAGAAAACGGCTCTTTAACTAGCGTAAGATATGTGGAAGAAATCCTCAATGATCACGTTGGTCCATTTATGGTCAATTTAGATGAGGATGCTATATTTATGCATGACAATGCCCGACCTCATACAGGTAGGATTGTGAATGACTACCTTCAAGAGATGAACATTACTCGTATGGAGTGGCCAGCGCGCAGCCCGGATATCAACCCGATCGAGCATGCTTGGGACGAGCTAGGCAGATGCGTAAAACAACGAAACCCTCCCCCAATCACGCTTCGTGAGCTCAAAATTGCTCTCACAGAGGAATGGGAGAATATTCCCCAAAATCGTATAAGGAACTTGGTGTACAGCATGCCAAACCGCGTAAACGCAGTAATGGAAGCACGAGGAGGCAATACGAATTATTAAAATTCAAGAAAATCGTAATAAAGTTCAAAAATTTCATGTTTCCTATTTTTGTTTTAAGGAGAGATCAGCAGTTTTTTTCTTTATGTAATTTTGTGTTAATAAAATGTATGGTGACTCATATTTTTTTTACTTACATTTAAGGAGTATTACATAGTCTATTAAATACAATTTTAGTATATTATACGAAATTTCCTTAAAAAAATCGCACCGTAACCTTCTTTTGTACGTCTGTTCCGATATAACTTTTGTCCGGTGGTCTAATGTAAAGGAAAGTGTGGAAAAAATTGACTAGACTTGAGTCTTCATTCGATTTCTTAAGCTACCGTTACTGCAAGTCAAAATATTGAATCAACTTGATTGGTTGCAAAATTTGGTTCTCTTGCATGGAAAATGAATCACTTTTTTTTACAAATATTACGAACGTCTGTCAAATCCTCTCTCATCTCGCTTGATCGATTTTGGTCCAGTTCCACAACCGCTACATAGTCTGTCTTGCGGCATCCCACTGTCTGCAAGTTTGCGTCGCGACGCGTAGGTGAACTATCTCATACCTCAGTCTTTGTGTCAAACTAATATTACGCACAGTTGTGAACAAAAGATTAACATTCTAATTTATTTGCAACTTTGAATCTGGGCAAGTGCCCCGATTTTGCACGATATTTAGCAAATTTTTTAGATTTTCTTTTACAAAACTAAGCCACGCAAACTTATTCATAAAGATTTCGCAATAACTTCGAAAGTTAAGAGAATTACAACATTATGCAATATTTAAGGCTGCGATGATAATACTCTGTATTATTTACACATCACTAATGGTTTAGATACTAAAGGGGAGTCTGAGGTCATAGACCACAGCGGTTGTATCATAACGCGATCACTGATCCACCTGTCAAGCGTGACTTTTATGACAAATCCCTCGACGACAGTTCATTGTAGTGGTCTACGGGAAAATTGTATTCCAAGGTCGAGTTCAATGACCGCTAACTTATCATTATTGATATCGTTAACTCCAAAGAAAAGCCAATTTACGGAGAACTATAGTAGGTTTTCTTTATAAATCCTTTGAGAATAACGTAGAAAGCGTAACGAAAATATGAATAAAGGATGATAATATTACTCTTGTACTAGTGCCAACATATTCGTTGGATTGTCGAAAAGTCAGTCAAATTGATTGATTAACTTTTAGACAATATACTCAGGAAGAAGTGAAAGATTATGTGGGCAGACAGGATCAATTGGAAGGGATTATTTTCAGGGTTATTGCTTTTACAACCGCTTGAACGAAGGCTACTCCAAATAATCCAAATTACTAAGATGTTAGAGATATAGAGGTTGAAGTTAAAGTCTTGACTAGGCTACAGACAACCGTACTTTACTTATTATTAGAGATGACTATGGCTTTCTAAATATACCCTTAGATTGTAATAAATATATAAAAAACCTTTGTATTAAAGTAATATGGAAACTGTTAGTCATTCTTTGACGTCCAAAATTATCAGCAAGGTCTTTAAACTCTATGGTTACTGAAATAAACATTTCAGGTTATATAAAGGGCAAAAAGAAGCGAAGAGAGTCAATAGAGTTAATTCCAGCGCCTGCTACTTACTTGAAAATTGTGTAAATTGAATAAAAAATAATGTTCAGAGCAAAACATATTTATGAATATGAGAAAAATTAAAGGACTGAAGCCTTTCGTAGACCCAGCATTTTACTATAGTAAAGATAAACGAGCGGGATCTTGTATGATAGCCCAAGATCAATTCCTTTTATTAAAGACGACCTTGACTTTGTCTGGGTCAAAGAACGGAAAATGAAGGGAAACTGGTGAAAACACATCAAATTATGTAGCATACGAACTTGCTACAGTCTTATGTTGCCGTATATTAGAATAACAAGAGGAGTAGTTATCGCAAGTTATGGCGAAACATTACTCTGAAAGCTCTTTTTGTTTCATAGTATCCTTTTTCTCTGTAGCAGCAAGCCATAAATCCTGTCTAATTTGTCAATATTTTCTACATCGTTTTCCTTATAGAACCCTTTTAATTATAATTTCCTGATGGTCAGAATCGCATATTATCATCTATGATCATAATTATGTTCATCCCATCGTCACAGTTAATCGCACCCACAGAATGGAGGAAATGTAAACGGCTTTAATATGCAAGTGCTTCTATAATTAGTGTCAAATACCGTCGTATTCTTAGCCGGTCGCCAACCAAACATGCGCTGGCAAAGGTCGTTCAATGTCTATTCATTGTAGATCTCTACGGTCTACCAAGTTTATCAAAGACATGGAAAAGGTAGAAAATGTCACAGCGGAAGACGGATACTGGCAGTCTGGCTCCAAGACAAGTTTAATTACACCGGACATGAGAAAGAGACAACGCCGTATTTATAGCCCTACATTAACATTCTCCTTTCCGTCGATACTATACTAAATTATGCGAACTTGTACTTCAATATGTTTACAAATATCAATACAAATTACAGACATACTCATTAAAAATGTATTTGCATCCAACATTAACCCATAAATTACTCATCGATTCTCCCACATAACGAAGTCAATCATTGACAATGTTAATGATATTCAATAGTTGCGCGGTGCATGCAAATATCCGCAGCAGGCGCCATGGCCACAGCGGGGGTGGGGTGCGGGGCGCGGGCGGCGGTGGCGGGATGCGTCGAGACGTCGTCTGCGCATCCCGTCGCGTGGCCGCTTTGATCTGCGCACGAGTAGCGCTGCGACGCCGTAGACATAACACTCACGAATATTTTACAACAGTTTTTTCGTGTAATTGGGTGTTGATGGGTCGTTAAATCATTGTGGTTAGATTTAAGTCGCCTAATGTTTAAAAAATAAGTATTTTACATTTTAATTTTGTGATTGCTTTTTTTTGTGTTTTTAGTCGCTTTTTCAACGAATTAATAATATCTTAAAATCAGAATAGTTTTCCCTTGAATGTAAACAAAGAACGTTCATCTATTTCCAATTAAATTTTCAAAGATCTACTTTTAAGTATAATGTCAAAATATTTAAATATTTTTCCCCAGTTGCTTTCACTTCGTAACTCTGTGCGCCGTCAGTCTGTAGGGGGCCGGTGCGCCTGCGTTTATTTGCAACGAGCTAAAAGCTACGTTCAGTTAAATGCTATCAAAACAGTCACAGACATACTAAAATAGAAATAATTTCGCGAAATCTTAGACGAGCAACACCGCCATGCGTTCGTACCTATTATATAGCGATATTAGTGATAGTATGAATGGTCAAATTAACTTTGATCAAGTGAATTCCTGTGAGTTTCGCTGAATTTACAGTAGTTTGTAAATATTGACTGGTTCAGGACGTTGTTTGTAAGTTCCATTGTGTCTTCATTTGATCATCTAATGGAGTAATGGCTTTACTGGACAGACAGGGGAAATACGTGAAGAGTTTGTGGAACTAAATCCTTTGATTGCTAGTTGAGATCAGTAATTTTCTGTGAAATGGAGAAATGTGAAACCAAATCCGAAACTATATATTCTAGATATTTTCTATTCTATATTTGTGTGAAAACAAGTAATCGGCCGTTATTCAATTATAACTACACCGATTTCGCAAAAAAATCCCCATACCAAATCGCGTGCCATTTCTCCTATTCATAAGTTCAAGTCGCACTCCTAACTTTGTTTTAACTTCTACCCACCGCTCTCAGACGCGACACAATCAAACGCTAAGCACTGTCATTTCTTTTCAATCAAGAAAAGACAATTAAAGTCAACGTCAAAGATATAATAATGAAGATATGGAACGGCGACATTTCCGCGCCACGTTATTGAAAGTCTGGTGTTTAAATAGCAATCATTTTAACTTTAATTGTGTGAACCGATCACTATCGTCAAACCTTGCTCGTAAAATAAAAGGGTAATGAAAATGTCGCCATTTGCAAGTGAATAATTTTTTCCTTCAAATGTACCGAGGTGTAACACTGTGCGCTGTCATTTTGAGCTCGTTTTATGATTTTTGCGATAAATGTAATTAAGTTTTTTTGTGTAAAAGTATTTTTTTGCAAGCTTAATTGTAATTTAATTTGTGTAAAAATGTGGGCCATGTTTGTCTTTCTGCTTCAAATATTTTTGCTTGATAGAATTAGAGATTGCGACATTGGGGTATTCTGGACGCAAACACCGCGAGCATGGTTACAATTAACTGTAGTGTCGAAACGCTCATTAGAGTAGGGTAGATATTAACTGCATACGACATTTACAATTAGCTAGTCTGTTCTATTTCGTCACTGTATGTCAGGGGCCTGAAATTGATACCTTTAAACGTAGTATCTGTGTGTATTCTTCACAATTAAAATTCCTATTGGTCTATCTATGTCGTGACTGTAAGTCTTAAGAAATTAATCAACTTTATTAATTTACCTACAGAAAAATAGAAAAAAATGCTTATTTCATTGATAAATCTCTTCCAGCAAACCTGCGATAGAAGAGATACAAGAAAATAATACCATGGTTTAGCTGAATGTGGCTCATGGCATGACCATCCCAGGATATTCAGATTTTTTATTACATTTTAGAGTACTAACTTTAACACAACATTGGTACAGCGGCAGACTGCTTAAGAAGTTAAGACTAGCACTTGCACTTCCAATCGCTCACTCAGCTACTTTTTTCATCAGCCGGGATATATTCCCATCTGACGTCTAATGGCCTAAGCATTCATTACATATTTATTGTGACTGAGTTGTCTAGACGATCGCTAAATATACAGGGCTAACACATGGTGCAAATATACGCGAATTCCTTATTTAGACGTGCGCTAAACTTAGATTAAGTGCGGCTTATTTTTAGTGCGTTCAGCTCTTGATCCGACGTTAATGTGGATTGTGACGAATACTCCAGATGATTTAATTAGTTTTAATTGCTAGCTTAGATAGCGGAGACGGTGTTGGGTTCCTTTGGCATTGCTGCTAGTTTAGAACTGTCTGTGACGTCGTTGTGAGTTCAAGTTGAATGCTGCGCTGTTAGTAATATAACTACTATACTGGTAAGTACCTTTTGAAATCAACAGGACTGCTACTTATAATACTACACCCCGTGGTGGTGGTATTCATATCAGCCTTCAGAAATGAATATAACCTTCGGAAAGATTTAACAGGAAATTTTGTTTGCACTGTCGTGTACCACATTACATAATTATGTTAGTTAATAAGCTAAATATCTCTGGGCTATTGTAGCTTGAAATAAATAAATTGACTGATTGATTGATAATATTTACCAAAGAAAAATGCAAAGACGTTTTTTTCCAACCTTCTCTACATTAATACCACTGTGTCATAGTAAAACTGATTCGATCAATGTATAGTTAGGGCGATTGTGCACTACAAGGAATTTTACTGTCCGGCAGTCCGATTTTTTACGGTCCGATATGGCACGCCATATAATATATATACTAGTTTGTGCACTATACGTAATTTTACCGTCCGACATTTTACTTTTCCCCATTCCGGAACGGTTTTTTCCGGTCCGAAATGACAGCAATGAAAAACGTGTTTTAAATGCTTGTGCACTACGTCCATTTTCATGAGCAGGCGGGGCGGGCGCGGGGAAGGAGGGTGCGCGTGTTTCAAAGACAGAGCTACCCTAAACTGGGGCATATCATCCGACAAAAGACGGACAAGTGCACAAGCCAATCATCCGTTTTTTTCATGCCACTTCGGACCGTAAAAAATCGGACTGCCGGACAGTAAAATTCCGTGTAGTGCACAATCGCCCTTAGTTGGTATATTCAGGTGATCCTAAACATAAATAAAAGTATAGAAAGATAGAATAAACATTAAGACGTCATACCTTTATTACCATCGTAATGTATGATTATCATGGCCGCTGGGAGGATTGTGGCTTGAGGAATTAATCAGCCCTGCTTCTCATTAGCATACTGAGTGAGAGGTAATAGAGTGGAGCGAGGGCTCATCATCGAGGATATTATTATGAATGGAGAGGATAACTCTGTTGACTTGGCAAACGGCTGGCGTCGAGATGTTGGCTCCAGTTTTGTTCATAGGACTTTACAGATTTTACAGATTGACACCAACTAATGGTGGGGTGGGATTCTAGGGTACATAAGCAGCTGCTAGTATAAAGGGTGAAAGGCACTTGTTCTCCCTATCTTTGCGAACATTTTTGTTGTTCCACACTATACCTGGGATACTTATATGTATGTCGATATTGAGGGTCAAAGTTCCAACTTTTTGTCAGGTTTTTTAGTTTTTTTTTTTCTTTTATGTATTTTGTGTGTACATGAATAAATAACACAATAAGTACAGGTTTTTAATATTATTCACTTCATCGATCAGCACAATGTTTTGAGTGCATTACATTGAGATCATGATTTTTCACCCAAAAAAAAATCGTTTCCCAGCAATAATTTCTGCGTAAAATTACGAGTACTTAGTTTTGATATAAGTACAGAATGCTTGGTTGACGGCTTCGTGATGAGTCTGTTTATACCCTTTCTATTACACTTGCCGATGCCCGCGGCTTCGCCCGCGTAAATTATATACGAAAACCTTCCCCTTGAATCACTCTATCTATTAAAAAAACCCGCATCAAAATCCGTTGCGTAGTTTTAAAGATCGAAGCATACATAGGGATAGACGACAGTTCGACCGTTAAAACATGAGCGAAAACAATCGGTAAAATTGTATGCCTATAAAAACTTCTTAACTTAGTTCATAGTTGCCAAAAATCGTGAAAATAACTGAGTGTACATAATACATAACACATAATACATAATATTGTGACATAAATAGTAAATACAATACGTTGTGTGTACATAAATCTAACGAGTGCGAAGTTTTGTCCATGGGAAGGGGGGGGGGGTGGAAGTGACCATATCTCTTGCCAAGTTGATGGCCACCAGACCTTGGCACTTGGCACGCCAAGGACACTGCAGGCTGTTCTATGTGCCATGCCAGTGGTGGGATTTTATCGATATAATAATCAATAACTTTTTATGTAGTCTAGTGGTCATGTGAATGTTGATTGTTGTTGATTAATCAAGCAAGACTGAAGAAACTAGAGACTTCTAGACGAAAAGCTTTAAGTTGACATATAAAATAGGGATAACGAATAACAAAACTAAGTAGTTATCTGTAGTTAGTAACTTGTTATTTGTAACCCATGAATATTATGGTTAATATCTGCTGACAACTAAAGGCTATGCCACATTATAAAATATTTCCACATGGATGTCATCGATACCAAACCATCGAGCAACCCCCTCACTATCCCAGCCCGCCTACCGACATCATTTAGATGGGCTAGAGAGGGGCAACAGAATAGAGCTGTAACCAAGCGCGGCGCTTGCCAAAACCAGGGACCATTTTGGTTACCTATTGAAAGGGTTTTTGATAGGGTTTTGACAAAGTGTTGTTTTAAAAACCATTTCATATTGGTTACCATTTTTTACGAAAACCCTCATCAATGGATAACCTCTTCCAAACCCTTTCGATATGATTACCTGTATATTCGAAAACCCATTCTTGGTGGGTTATACTTTTTAATGGTAAGTCGTTTTGAACGGGTTACCCCTTCAACGACTGTAAAGCCGTTGAAGGGGTTACCCATTCGGACTACCAGGATTGTAATTTTATCTCTCACGTCTTTACTTTAAAGTACTAAACTGCATACATTAGGCAGGAATGCGTCAAGTCGCAACACGCAGTCTAGGCCCTAGCGATGAGTAGCGACTCCTTACACATGCGATTATAGTTATTATTGCAGAGTTTTTAAAGTTCAATGTTTTTTTTTCCTGGAAAAGTCGGGATTGTTTCCTAAATGATACAATCTTGTCTTTTTTACAGAATCACAAATAGTCCGATAGCGATGGGCTATTTTGATGTCAAAGTTTCAAAATTTTTAAAGTTGCTTATTTTTTGCCTGTGGCTACAGTCGTACCTGTGAAGCTTATTATGGCGTTTTGTGTCACATCTGACTATTGCATTTTCAGTATCTCGATAATTTGTGGTTGATTGATTATTTTTATTCGAATCAAAACTGGAAAAATTAATTTAAAGTTTAAATTATTAATGATATCTTATCTAGGATAGCCTGCAAACCCCGTTTGTAACATTTTCGACAGCGAGGGACTAAATAAGTAAACACTGTGCTTATCGAGTTCGGATTGCCGCTATTGTTTTTTTTTCTGTGGCCAGTCCGCTATTCAAGAATTCTGGGAATTCAACCTAATCGTATCAGTTAGGTACTACTACGTCATTATAACGAAATCAACTATCATTTTCTTTTCCTCTAAAAGTGATCGAAAAGATAAATAGCCAAATTTCTCCCTAACTAAAGTACCTAAAATGACACAAATTAATATAGTAGGTTAGGCAAATGGTCCGGAAACTATATGCGAAAAACAAAACAACTTTAATATTTTTGAAACCTCAAAACCTTGCGCTATCGGACTAAAATATCATTCGATCGTCTCACTCATTATTTAGTGCCCGAAGGGAAAGGATAGGAGCTGACTCAAACTGTAAGATTTAAAAAACCGAGGCGACATGAACATATATATTAAAAAAAAGACGTGTGGCACTCGGGGACTGCCGCGGTAAAGCTATTGCATAACATTTTTATCAACTTATGCAATTATAATTATTCATTACCACGCGCGGTCGGCGCGCAGCCAGCGCGCGGACCGCGCTCGGATGCCGCAAAAACGACGGGGTGTTATAAGTTTGACGTGTCTGTGTATGTGTGTGTGGAACATTCATTATAAAATTCATAATTTCATTGTGATGGGAAGTCGAGCCTGAACATTCAGTCTGCGTTTTGTCCTTGAGCCGGCAACAAGCGGAAAATAAAATACATAAATAATTATAATTGCATAAGTTGATAAAAATGGTTACAAAGAAGGTCTAACATCAAATGTATATGTCACCGTAAAATTGTCAAATACGTTATTTTGTAATATCTCTAGCGATATTGTAAAGTCTCGAATTATTGTCAAATGAACATACTGCTTACAGCAAAACGCATTATTTTTCGTGAAATGCATGCGATGGTAGTCATCTCACGCGATGTGGAGGGAAGGCGGGGTCCTCCTTGCCCAGTGGCACAACTCTCATGAAAAGATGATGCACCATTCCTGAGAAATACCGATTAATATAACATAACCTTAAAACACTTTATATTCTCCCTAAAAAGCGTAGTCGACGGAGCCCCGCTTCGCGGGGCCCCTATTTCCGAGTGCAGGGTTTAAAGGAAACTAACTAACCTAGCGAGGGGGTGCCCCAAGTCCCGATTATGGGGGCAGAGATACTTCCGTATGTTCAGTTGACAATAATTCGAGACATTACAATATCGCGAGAAAAAACGCGTTATATTGTAATATAACGTGTTTGACAATTTTACGGTGACATATATATACAACCTACAACTTCTAGTTACGGCAATATTAAAAAAAAACTAGCTTGTCATTGTTATTATCTGGTCGGCACGCAGCACCCAGTCGTAACCGATGTTCCACAGGGGCGGCCCCAGAACCCGGGCGTCTCTTCTGGCCCGGTTCGATGCAGGAACCTCCCGAAACAGGTGAGGACGCCGTGGCGCCACTCAAGCCACTCCTCAAAGAGGGTACTTATCGCCACTATTGTGGCGTACCCTGCACGGGGTTTGCGACAGTCGCTCTCTTCATGTCGCCATGAGATCACGAGGGAGTCTGTCCGCTGAGCGGGGCGAGGACTATCGCCTCCAGATCCCACGGCGGAAATTCGGCAAGGCCTCGCCTCGCCGCAGATTGTGCGGTATCCACGAACTATATTTACGAACTTAAGACCTGCTTGGAAAATGAATGTCATCCATGGTCTAACGATGAAGACAGAAGGCAGATGCAAGATGTCCTCAACAGTTTACAGCAGCTATATTATTATTAGGCTTATTTCACGCACCTTGATGAGAACTCAAGAGCTGCCTAAAGTATGACTGTCATCGAAGGTCAGCAATGGAGACGGAAGGCAGTTGCATGAGGTATCTACGCAAGAGTTTACTGAAGCTTTTTCATGTTTAGGCTCATTTTTTGCACCTTAATGAGAATTTTAAACCTAACAAGAGTAAAAGTTTCATCCAAGGTCCGACGGTGAAGAGGGAAAGCAGTTACAAGTGGTCCTGAAGAATTCACTGCATCTTCATCGTGGTTGGACTCATTTCATGGTCCTTGATGAGAATTTTAGACCTAGCTGGAGTATGACTTTCAGCGCATTCCTTTTGAGAGCTAAAGCGGTTAAAGTTTCGCAACAATCATGTAGCACGGAATTGTTCCTTTTAAAACGAATCCGCGATAGCATTTCATGTCTATCTTTGAAGGTTGACTCACATCACTGTCTAACCCTCTCTCTCTTATGAGACGCAGACGAAGTTGCGCGGGTCAGCTAGTAACTTAATAAAACCTTTGTTGATTGATTTCGTTTATTTGTCACTGACTTCTGAAGCTTAACTTATTTTTCCTTTTTTTGTGTTTTTTGCAGTCGGTTTAGTTTTAGCAAAAAAAAAAAAAAAACATTTTTCTCTTTTTAGTGGTTCACCCTTCACAGCGTATTGGCGTGATGTTATGTTATGAACTGGTGTAAACAATAGATAGCCATGAGATTTCAGCAATCCCAGTCCATTTGCTATCATTTATTGATGAGTTCCGTTGCCTATCTCCGAAGTTCATCATCAGATCTTCACCAAATTGAAGTGGGACCACTCTGAAAAAGTACTCTTTCGAAAACTACCCAAATCGCTTTATGTGTGCCTATACAATTTGAAGATTTCGCACTATTTCTCCAGGATTCCATCATCAGATCCAGACTTGATGATTATGGGACCACCTGTGAAGTATACCCTTTTAATCAAAATAAAAATAATCCAAATCGGTTCAGATAAATCTTCGAGTAATCGGGGAACATACATAACAAAAATAAAAAATAAATTAAAAGGTTCCCACGAATTGAGAACCTCCTCTTTTTTTAAGTCGGTCAAAAAAGAAATCACCGTCCTATCAAACCGAGTAAGAAACACTTAATGAACGATTCTATATGATTACAAACTTCCAAGGTCAACAATACCTTTTCCTCAACTTCAACGTAATTTAAAATTATTTGACTTAAAACCCTTTGGTTACCCCGACAAAACCCTTTCAAGGGGTTATCTTCTTCAATTGGAAACCATACAGGAGCCGGTAACATCTTGTACTAGTTAACTTATTGAGAGGGTTACCCTAACGTTAGTGTTATGAAAGGGCTACCACTACCAAGAGGTAACCCTTTCCGTGACTGAAGCCGCACAACATGTAACCCTTTCGAAAGAATTAACTTATATTCGGGGTTGTACGGTCCCTGGCCAAAACACATACGTTACAGCATCACTAACAATGAGATATCGAGATAAAGGTCGATGACCCGCCGCCCGCATTCATACTGTCGTTATTACGTCACTGTCTCGCTCATTGTTGTATCGGAAAAGTCGGTTTTGACTAAATGTTTGCGAGTTTCCGATAATAATGTACACCACACAGAACGAAACACATTCGAACTCCTTGTAGTATCGAAATTTAGGCAACACCGTAAAAATTTATTCTTTGGCAACACTATTATTGTGTGCTTGCTTTAGCTGTGGCTGATGTTATTGGTCTAATTTCAAAAGTGTTGGTCACTATGTTTTTTCAACTAACAACTGTTTAGTATGTAAGTAATCTTTTGTTAAATCCAGTGAACACATCAACGTGGTCCGTTCATGCACAGTTAAATCGAAAGTCATTTAATCAAACTAGGCTGAAGATAAGCACTTTTGAACGTCAAGTACACAAGACAGCTCCCCAAAACAAAATCTAAGAATTAGGTCCTTAGAGTCAATAGCGTAGCGAATGATGTCATTATCAATCAGGATGACACAAAACCCTATACCTGCGGTCATCCAAGTTGTTGTCATGTACCTACATTACAAGGTGACCGAAGATGTGCATGTTGTGCATGTCTGTTCATCGTACAAACAAGCTGACTCGGGAATGGCCTCAAACTTTCAAGGAGACTGTTTTCAATATGACCTGGAAAATAGCGTAGTACGTAGTGGCCATATGCAGCCAGGTGGTTTCTGGTTATTCGAGACGGGGTTGGCAGGTTATTGCAGGAGAGTTGGCTAGAGACGTGTGAAATAACCTTCCGAAATACCCTCCATACAGACGCAGGGTATCCATGATAATTTCCAAACGATAAAAAACCTGCAGTGACGGTATGCCACGTTCAGACATATCCCCATAAGCGCGAGGTCGTTGTTCGTCAGTGGGCGACACGTTTGGCGCATGCGCGGGCCCCGCTGCGTCTGCGCACCTAACTGACGACACTGACTGACGTAAAGGACTGATTGTGATTTATTTGTTTTATTAATTACTGCCTTTATTTGCTTTTATTACGTCTAGCGTCTGTAGGATAAGAAGTAGCGTCCTACAGTCTGACGCGGTTGACAATTCGTCGGCCAAGGAAAAGGCAACTTGCCTCTTTGGATTTTGGGAAGCCTATTTCCACTTGTTGTTGCCTTTAAAGTCTGTTATAGCTAAAAGTTAGTCTGTATCTTAGTTGAAGACCATAATCTGGAGATTACTAGCTTTGCTGACAAACGGATTCAAAATAATATCTTCCTATTTTCACGATAATGTGCACAAAACATAAATCGTAAAACTATTTTTCCGACGCGGAACTAGAGACGAGACGTAATAAAATGTAGGACATAACTTTTATCGATGTCCCATCGTTTCATTACTAGAGCAGTTCCGTTTATGTTATATTTATCACACATTTACGCAGATTTATCGTGCTATAAACTATCGCACATAACTATTGTAGAGCAGAGTCGGACACGCTTTTATATCAAATTCTACTGGATACTTTATTACTTAGTTAATTAATTAACTTGATATTGTAAGCGGTTAGTTTATGTTCAGTGCCAAGAGATTTTCACATTGGAAAGGTTCCGGAATTAGTCACATGTGTTAATATAAAGAAGAGAGCTTCTTATAAAAAAACCCACCGAGTAAATAAATATAAGCAATAAACAAAAACCCCTTTTCAACACGTTAACGGGTTATAATTATAAAACAAGAAAGCAAATTAAGAAGTGCTAATCCCACACACGCATTAATTTAAAAACCACCCCAAAGATGTCGAGACAGGGTTTAAAAAAGTCTTTTAAAAATATAATAGTCACCCCCGACTGTGCTCGCCATAAAGTATGCTTAAACAGCCGTCGTAATGGCTTGAAAAAAGCAACAGGCGGTATTAAAAAGATGTGGCAAAAAATGTGTGTGTAAGCTAGTTGAGGACACCCTGTGGCCTGTGAATTTGGGGGTGATGTCAAGGATAGGCTGATTTTTTGAGGAAGGAGTGGAATAAGTACGGTTTGGGATTCATGGATATCGACAATAGAGGTTTCAATAAAAATGAAGAAAAAAAAACCAAACGTGTCTGGCAATGGCACATGCAATGCATTGATCAAGACTTTAATAGTTTTCAGTTCCTTTTCATAGAATGGCTGTCAAACAACATTCCGAGCTGTTAATAACAAACATCGATACATTTTGATGTAAAAACAGCTGTTACCGTAACAGCCCTAATGAAGTTCAGAAAAAAATTAAGATCATTGCAAAACAGCAATTACATATTCCCCTTTATATGATCCTATCCGTATCCAGGTCGCCTGTCCAGCTGGCGCGCACGCGCATAATACCACTTTATTTGTTTATTACTTTTTAATTTTTTCCAAAGACCAGACGGGAGTCTATCGACAAGAAATAATACGAAAAAAAAAATAAACAAAAACCCACAACAATATTCGTCTGCACACATGCGCCATATTTGAATTTTGAATTTCGAATCGGATGCGAAAAAAACCGACGCAATGTGCGAGCGCACGCGCCGTACGCCGCGCGCCATATGTCGGGAGAAGAAAAAAGTTTTTTTTAGTCATCAAACACAGATAAGTAATAGAAAAAATAGTAACATAAGCATAATGTTAGATGTTGAAAAAGTGCAGCAAAAACTATAAGTTTGAGGTTAAATAGAGGATGTTACGGGAGGCGTTTGAAGTTGTAGGGCTGCTCGCGCCGTTGCGTTAAAACTGACTGCCACGTAAACGCATGCAACTATGTAATAAAAAAAATAAGACATACTTCAAGTTTTGCAAAATTATAAAAAAAGGAAAATATTGTAATCAGTGCCCGATTGTTTTGTCACCATTCCCAAGATTTTAGTAAAGTTCCCAATCAACATTCAAGTTACAGTTTTTAACAAGTCCCGCAAAAGCCACAATAAGATTTCAAACAACACATTTTGTAACAGTGAACCAATTATGATCATCTCAGTCAGATCTAGCCAGCCCTATTAGCGGCCATGCGCCCGCGCAGCACATCTGTCGCGATCGTCCGTCACTTGCGCGGATTGCGATCACTACGATTGTCGTATTGTACTGCTCTTTCATTTTATTACATTTGACAGTAATCATGCCGCCGGCTTGTTACCAACTCATTGTGTACGCTTATTAACTTTGTAGGTTTACAGGTCTTGGTAAGTGGATAAGCTTCTCTTTTGCTGAAAAGTTTGATTGTTTGAGTGGCTTAGGTACCTATTTGCGTTAAGTTACTGCTGTGATGAAGCTTTCGGGGCCTCCAAATGGAAATTGGGGTGCAGGTGCATACTGAAGGGGTGAAAATGATAGGTACTTCTGTCTGGACATTTCTGAGCTCCAACCAAAAACAATTTGAAGGAGATAACATTTCTAGAAGTATCTTTTCCGTAGATCCATAAAAGTCTATTTCTGATGGACTGCTAACAAGTTGAGACTGCTGCTAAAAGCACATCCTTTCCTCAAACAGCAACCATCGTCGCTTTATCCTTTAGTTTCTTATGTTTTATTGCTACATACTAAACCTTTTTGATTCGCGTAACACTATAAAAACCGCCATGATTACCGATCAGTGGCATGCGTAAAAACCTGCTCCGATGATCTACTTACATAAAGCGATGGCTACTAATTCACCCCAGCGGCTACAGAGCTTTGATCTTGACGTTCTCGACGGCTTTGGTAAAAACCCTGCAGATATTTTGAAGAAATTGTTACTTTTAGTGCGCAATTTTTGGCTAAGATTGCGCAGTTTTTTTGTGATCCTTTATATGTTTGATAAATCGGTTTTGTTAAGTGCCTAGTGCGGTAATTTATATAAAATCAAAATCAAAATCAAAATCAAAGCATTTATTTCAAGTAGGCCAGTTACAGGCGCTTTTGAATTGTCGAAACAAAGATGATAATTAAATGTAGCTACAGTCCCAGTCACAAGACATAAAAACTGTGAAAGTACTGTAGTTGCCCATTCCCTAGCGTAGATCTCTATGGAGAAGAACGGGCAAGAAACTCCATGGACACTCTTTTAAATCATAATGTTGTTACAAAATCTTGGTTACATCATTCCTGTTGAGATGGTGCATTATGTGAGAACAATGTAGCAAGATGTGCACGATAAAAGTGTCCATAGTTAAAACTAACAAAAACAATTCAAAAGTAAAATAATTAATTAAAAAATAAAACAAAAGCCGTGGCAACCAAGAGCTGACCAGTCCCAACCGACAGCGCCCGTTCACGAACATGACGCATGTATCAGCACCATTCAACTCAACCATTTTGAAGGGAACTAAATGACCCGACACACGCGCCACCATCAGCGGGACATTTGAGTGAGCATGACATACTCTTAACCGCCAGGGCACATTCAAGTCAAAAAATAAAAATAAAAACGTAGGTTTCCAGCGAATGATAGCATTCTAGTACATGGCACTCACACAATATGGGATATGAGGTTATATAATACTAAAGATATTGAATTTATACAATGCAAATATAGTTGTACAATCTTCAGCAGCTCCAACAATACCATTTAATGCTATCCATTTATGCGCCCCTGTCCTTGTGGAGCAGGACCGGCATTGAGCCAAGCATTTTTATCAGCGATATAATCGTCCAATTTGTAATATGCTTGCTTACACAGTGTGCGTTTAATGCAAGTTTTAAATTTGGTTTCATTTAGTTCAAGAATGCTTTGTGGAATTTTATTATAGCATTTCAAACAGTACCCCATGAAAGACGAGTCTACTTTAGCGAGTCTGAAGCCAGGCTGAACTAATTGGTCTCTATTTCTAGTACTGTAATTGTGTCTGTCACCTCTTTTACCAAAAAGATGCAGATTTTTTCTGACATACATTATGTTTTCGTAGATGTATTGACAATATACAGTCATGATGTTAATTTCCTTAAACAGTTCCCTTAGGGAATCGCGCCTACGAAGATTGTATATGGCTCTGATGGCTCTTTTCTGCAGAATAAATATAGACTCAATATCAGCAGCCCGTCCCCACAGCAAAATGCCGTAAGACATTATGCTGTGGAAGTAACTAAAATAGACTAGCCTAGCGGTATCTACATCAGTGAATTGACGGATTTTTCTAATGGCATAAGCTGCTGAACTTAAGCGCCCCGCAAGAGATGTTAAATGAGAACCCCATTGAAGCCTTGAATCAAGCGTAAGCCCCAGGAAAACCGTTTTATCTACGAATTCGAGTTTTTCTTTATTCAATATTATCTCACAATCACTACTTTTAACATTCGGTAAAGCAAATCTTATGCATTTCGTTTTTTTTTCATTTAATACCAAGTTATTTGCTGTGAACCAATTATGGACCTCAAGTAAGGCATTATTCACGTCATTTAGATTTTGGGCTCGTCTATTTATCTTAAAAATTAAGGAAGTGTCATCGGCAAATAATACCATATTTTGAGGTTGGTTTTTCAGTAAATAGGGTAGATCATTTATATATACTAAAAAGAGGAAAGGACCCAATATTGAGCCTTGCGGAACCCCCATTTTTACTTTCAAGCCCTGTGAATTAACACCATTTATTTGAACGTATTGCAGTCTATCACTTAAATAAGATTTTACCAAACTAAGTGCAAGTTTACCTAGTCCGTAATGCTCAAGTTTCAAAAGCAATGTGTCGTGATTTACACAATCAAATGCTTTGGAGAGGTCACAAAATATTCCTACTGCGTCTTGGGACTCTTCCCACGCCATGAATATGTGCTTTAATAAGGTTACACCGGCGTCAGTTGTACAACGTCCCTTGGTGAAGCCATACTGTTGATCGTGTAAGATTCTGTTGGTGTTGAAATGATTGAGCATTTGATTAAGCATTATCTTTTCGAACACCTTACTAAAAACTGGCAACACGGATACAGGTCTATAATTATTAGTATCTTTACTATCCCCGGATTTGAAAAGCGGTATGACTTTACTGTATTTCATTAAATCAGGGAAAACTCCTTGGTCTACGCACAAATTAAAAATTAAAGCTAAGTATGGAGCTATCGTCTCAAGTATGGAAGTACAAACTTTGATAGACATTCCCCATAGATCTTCGGTCAGTTTGATTTTTATTTGCCGGAAAGCTTTAATAACCGTCATCGGATTTATATGTTTAAATTTAAATTCAGCCTGGCATCCAGATACATTCGCTTTTAATAAACCAATTGAGACTTCAGAAGAGGAATTTAGAGCCTCCGTAGTTTTTAACGGTATATTGGTGAAGAAGTTTACAAATTCCTGAGCTACTTCCTGATTGGAGCTTTTAGGACCACATACTGTATCTAATGTATAGCTAGTATTACGTACTTTCTTCCTGTTAGTCTCGCTATTTATGACTTTCCAAACTGTCTTAATTTTATTTTCTGCTGTTTTAATCTTGTTGCTGATGTGCAGGGCTTTGGCAACCTTGCATGAATTTCTAAAAATTTTTGAATACTGAGCAACATAGTTGTTAAAAGTTTCAGTGTTTACATAAGGCTTAAGGCCATAAAGCTCAAATAGTGTTTCCCTACTTTTTCTGATACCTCTAGTTGCCCAATCACTAAATATAAATTTAGGGCAAATGCTTTTAGTCTTCTTTTCAAAATTTTTATTGAATTCAGTGTGAACAATTGAAAAGAAATGATCATAGAATTGATTTATATTAATATCGTCATGGCTCATAACACTTAACTTGTTCTGTAGGGAAATATTGTACCTATTTAATTTACTAGAAGTTATAGGTCTAAATTTAATATCAACTTTTTGCAATGGTGTATTACACCTGAAAGTTGCTGAAGTTATGAATGCTGTAGGGCAAATTTACTAGCTAACTAGAAGATTTATCTCATGACTTGGAAATAGGATTACTGGCTATAATATGTTCTTAGAATCGCCGCTTTTTATGAAGGTCTGCACCGGTTCTTCATCTAGGTTCGCTTAGATTTTCTTAGTGACATTAAGCTTCAACTTATCTGATCCTCAGAAACCGTTTCCCCCAGAGTATTATGTACTACATAAAGCCTCGTTATGTGTTGTGACCGTCAGCCGCTAGGTGGCAGGTGGTGCCGAGAGGGCAAAAAGCCTCCCTCACGATTTGAATACGATTTTTTTTCCACAAAAAAACGTCAAGCGCCATCAGAGAATTTTTTTGTAAACTGTTGTGTTCGCCTTTATTGAAATTTTATTAACAATCATTGTTTTTTTGTGGTAGAAGCGTTTTATTACTGTCACATTATTAATCTATGTCCCACAGGAGTGGTTGGACGTGAAAGCTGATATTATAAAAGCCGTCTAACCGACAAAAGCTGAAACTAAGCAATATGTGGAAATTCGCAGAAGGATATGTTTTATTTTTAAGAAATCAATTATGAAGAACGTTCCAAATTATTTGAGTTTAAGCAAGGCAGGTTTCCGAAATCACTATAATCCACCCCTTGTTTCTATCAATGATTTTAGTAGGTAGCGTCTATTTGTAAGGCCATTGCTTCCAGTAAGTATGCGAGGAAAATCAGTTCGAGTTGATGAATGACATTCATTATGACGAACTCCTCACTGAAAGAATTCTTCGACTTTTTTTTTAAGTGAAGTTCCTTCAAGCATTCCTTAAAGACTAAAGGAACCTGAACTAAGAATGCATTGAAACTTTTGTCTGAACGACGGCGCCACATCTATCCCATTTTAATAAGACTGGTTTTCCTGTAGCACTTTTTCGGTGAGTAGTAAGTAAGCCCCAAGTACAGTTAAAAACTATTTTAGCTCAACTCGACGTTAACAGTGCATCGTATGAATGGTCAGCGGATTCCTGACTTTATAGCCTCGAATGCACCGACAGCGAGGCTAAATATAGCCGCGCTAAGTTCATTCATAACGTTGGCTGCTTGAGCAAATGTTGGCCTTTTCAATCGACTATTGTCTAATGTCATTCATGTTATGTGTTGGGCCAATGTTTGGCACATGTTAATACTTCATTCATTGACTTGTATGTTAAGCTATGTAAGTCATGTTTTGGATACGTGTTTAGTATGATCGATATTATCAAGCTGTGTTTGAAGCGGTAATATTTATGACCCAGAAGACAAATATTAGCCCAAGAGTTCTCACTGTTGAGGTCATATAACCAGCCGATCATCTCTATAAGAATTGAGGAGTCAACTTAGTGCTTAGTCCGAGTTGACCTGTTCAATGCTTTCTGTGTTCACTAAAGTAACACTACTGAACTTAGCGTTATCTTGTGAGTTGTGATTAGGCTTTTCAATTTGCATTATATAATAGTTGATAAGCTTCCAGATGTCTGACTGTACCTTTTTTATATTGTTGACTACAGAGCTACCATATTTTCAACATTTTATACTAATTTACATGAACTAACTTTGGCAACAAACATCAGTAGATAGGACTAAGAGACAGCCATTGCAGGAATGAAGCGAGGCCTTTACCCTGTAGTAAGACACATGGCCAATAAGAATAGAGTCATGAACAGTAAGTCGTGGGTTCGAACCCAGGCAGGCGCATTACTTTGTGTAATTTATTTAATCACCACTGCTCTCAAGAACGGTGAAGGAAAACGTCGTGAGGAAGAAGCAAAAATTCGAAGACATGTGACATCTACCAACCCGCACTGGGCCCGCGTGGTGGATTATAGCCCATACGCAAAATACGCGCTTTGACGTGGAGTTGCGGACACCAGCCCTTTGTACAATACAATACAAGAATAGAGTCATGTACTAACTAAGTACATAGCCAGCTTTATCTGGACGCTTAATTTCAGGCTAATTACCAAAGTGTAACCGAATCAAACCGATCAGTGTCTGAAGTAGGTACCTACCTATGTTCAACTTGAACCTACCCCAAGTGTCTTCTTTCATGAGTCCACACCTAACATCCGAACATCCGTGAAGGACTACTAACGTCCACAAATATCCAACCTGCCCATTCAACTGTTTAACACCATAAAAAACCCATTGTCTATACCTTTACGTCTTATAACAATGGAGGAAGGTCGAAAATGGTGTCGAAAGTAGATTTATGTTCAATTGAATGAATATTTTTAGATAAAAGCAATGTTTTACTACACGATAGTGTGTGTATTTTCTAACTGGGTTAGGTAATCATAAAGTTTTGTGCTACAGTTTTGGGTAATGAGGCCGGCGAGTGTAGAGTTTTGTCTATTCTTTGTTATAACTGGGTAAGAAACGTAGTTTGAAAGTTATGAACTTTTATATTTTCCCACGGGCGAGTCGTGGCTAAGTAGGCAAGCTAAATGTCAAGTCAAGTGATAATTTAGTAGATTAGCTACCAATAAATTGGTTTTACATTCTATTTCTTGTTAAAAGTTGAACAAAAAGTTTAATTTGTCGATAAAGTACTTTATTTCATAAAGAAACAAAGCTCGAACTCGCGTATTACGCAAGCGTTCATAAAAGGCATGCACTAGTTCTAGTTTCTAAGTGGAGACAATAAACTTTAGTGCGACTCCTTTGTCTTCGCACAACTTCAAGTTATCTAATCGGGAAATGGTGAGACGATTCGAAATGCCACGTAGGACAAGCTCGGCCGGCAGACGAACGTGATGCAACTAACTCCTAAACACAATAAACAACAATAATGCTACGCCATCGGTTTTACGACGCTTTATAATCTGTGATACACACTACCTGCCCGACCCGCGACGTTCCCACGCCAACGAATAAAAAAATATAAGAACAAAAATCATTTTCACACCTTCGCGGAAACGTTTTAAGACTTTTATTATGAATGTAAAATAATAATGGATGCATAACTTTCTTTGGTGTATAAACTTTTGAGAAAGTAGGTTAGAGCGACATCTAGTTTCGATTCGTTATATTTGTGAAGCCAGCGCCATCTAGAGATACTGTATATGTTTGGAACAAAAGTGCACCACCTAACGGCGAGTGGACGAACTATGAGTCTTTGAGAAGCTTCTATATAAAATAAACAGATGGCGCTTTCTACAACACATTGATTTTATCCAGATATTTTAATATTCTGACTTACCTGAATAATCTCCGTTATAATAACACTTTTATGACTCATTATAAGTATTTTAAAACCTAATGTAGGACCTTCCCGTTCAGCTTCACAATAACAAATGAGAAAACAGTCAAACATTTTTCTCTCAAGTTAATACTGAAAATATGAAAGTGTGCGGTTTACAATTATTACGACGTAAGTGCATATTTATGGTAAAAGTGAAAACATCATCAGTACCTAAGTTACAAAACAATATCCAGCTAGACAACTTTCACGGAATAAACCTTTTGTCATCTATTAATATCTAAGAAAATATCTCTGACTTGGTACTTTTATCTAAAAGGTACCAGACGTAGGCCAAGCACAATGAGGAATTGGGGATACTTACCTACTTGCTGGATTAAGTAAAGTGACTGTAGTTACGTCACTGTGTGTAACGCAGTAAATTACGACACTAACATAGGTTCATTTAATAAAGATATTGGACGTCATGGCATATTCTTCAAAGGGTTAGGCAGAGCTTTGACACACTCACATTTCGCCAGAGATACTTATTTTAAGTCCGAAGTATACCTAAAAGAGCGAGCAAAGTGGGAAAAAGAGATTATAGCAGTATTATTTTTTCAGAACCAATATGTTTCACGTAATAAAAGACGGTAGGTATTTCTTCTTTTACAGGGGCAACATGGTAAATCAGATAACTTTTGTACCAATCTGCTTTTGATATTTGCGTTGGTTCTAAAAATGTAGCTACAAGCTAAGCACATACAAAACAACCGATGCAATAACTACCGAAAACACTTCTCAAAGGTAATGCTACACACATTTTCACTCAGAGAAAACGATAAAATGTTTGTTTAATAAGCATTTACTTGTTCTGCCAACCCCTCTGCAATAAATCGGCAGGAGTCTAATAAACAACTCAGTGTCACCATCTGTTGACGACACGTGCTCATTACTTGCACCGATAAATCACTGGTATCATAACAGAGGGCGCTGGAAGTTGTGCAATTTATCTTGTGAAAAGTTGAGAAGCAGGGAAAGATTGTGTTTATGAGTGTAACTGCGAACGATGGGTGCAGGTGTGCTGGTGTGCCTGTGTCGGGGAACTGTCGGGGAACTTTAGAAATGTTTTGCAGAAGCGTTGGAATGAATTTTATTGAGGAAAAGGTTTAGTAAAGTTTGCCTTCTTTTGTGAAAACTTTTACGAGTGCGTCATAAAAAGTTTCACGTTATTACCTAGTATTATGAAACGCAATATTAGGTTATCCTTTGAAATTAAGTCTTAAAATGAATAAAAGACCAGACTTTCATCAGCACTCAAAAACTCCAAACTTGCCCATCGGAAAAGCAATAACATAACATAACATCACGCCAGTAATAACATAACATTACGCCAGTTATCTGGTAAGAGTTAGGCAGAGGTGTTCCCACTACACTCACATTTCCCGGTTATATTTAAGTCCCATATAACAGACAGCACGCTACTGAGAAAAACCCCACAACACTATGCCCAAAGATTATACTGTATGACTACGCCCAACCCGGGTATCGAACCCAGGACCAGGAATGAAAGCAATAATTCTCCTAATATGCCAGATGAGATCCAAAACATTACAATAGCTTATCCTAAAGCGCAACCCTAATCCAGTCTCACATCTCCAGCTGTGATAGCTCCGCATTGTACGTCGTCACTTAATGGGCTATTTAGCAACCACACGTGGCGTGTGTCTTTGTACCGCGTAATGTATGAGGTGTACGGCGAGATAGCGGTTGAGGCCAGAGATTTATAGTGGCAGGTTTGTGTCTAGACTCATGGTGCTTTACATTGCTTTATTGTGCGACGCTGTGCGTTTTAGAAGGGTTAATGAGTTTATTGGGTGTTGATTTGTTAGTGGGGAATTAGAGTGAAATCTTGTCATGGATTTAGAGCTTGTACCACATGATATTGTTGTTTATAACAAAAACTCAAGACTAGAACTTATGGTTGTTACTCAAGTTCTTTTTGTTTTTGTTTGCTGGACGGCCTGATACCTGTTCCTCATATTTATGAAGTGTTCTCTATGTTTGGTGAGGTCTTCCCGATATTTATGATATTTAAGGTTCTGCGTATAACCACAGAATAGATAGTAGTATCTATTCTATCATAATCGTGCCGTCCGTATCCGTCCGTTTGTTATACGCTAGTAGTAGTACTAGCGTATAACAAACGGACGGATGCCATGCGTACCTTGTGTAGAAGGTAAGCAGGCCCGGAAGCCTTTCAAAGGGATAAAGTATAAGAAGGCGTCGTCACCATTAGAATTGGTCCATACGGACGTTTGTGGTCCCCTGACCACTGAATCTTTTAAAGGTAATAAATATTTTATCATTTTTGTAGATGATTATACACGTTTTATATCCCTTTATTGTATGTCATCTAAGACAGAAGTTCAGAAGTATTTTTGTGCTTTCCAAGCACTTGTTGAGAGACAGACTGGCACTAAGATTCGAACCCTTCGGTCAGACAATGGTACTGAGTATGTCAACAAGGAGCTGACAGACTATTTACAGGCTCAAGGGATTCGACATGAAACGTCTGTACCATACAGCCCTCAACAAAATGGGGTAAGTGAACGTTGCAATCGTAGTATTGTGGAGAAGGCCCGTTCCTTGCTGGCACACAGCTCTCTGTCGAAAGTTTATTGGCAGGATGCTGTAGAGACTAGTGTTTATTTAAAGAATAGGTCACCTCATCGTGCACTTGATGGTAAGACGCCATTTGAAATGTGGTGTGGTAGTAAGCCTGACCTGTCTCATTTAAGGGTGTTTGGTTGCCGAGCTTTAATTCACGTGCCGTCATGCCAGAGAACTAAGCTAGATATGAAAGCTTCTGAACATATCTTCGTTGGATATTCAGACGATCCAAGGAGTTATTATTTCCGTAGCGTGGAAAACCCTCGGAGGTTGATTAAGTCACGGGATATTACGTTCTTTGAAAATAATTTTTCAGGATTGAAGGATAAATCTGTTCTGCCTGAAGTTGTTGTGAGCCCTAATGTCGTTAATCTTTTTTCACAAACTTCTTCAGATACCACATCGCCACGGGAGATTTCTATCTCATCTACTTCTGCTTCTTCACCTACTTCAGAAGGTGTGCACATGGAGGCAGAGCAAGTTGATGATTTTGTGGACGCGACTGATGAAGCTGGTGGATTTGGTGACATGGAGTCTCTACATTCAGGTGAACAACATGATCTGTCCCTGGTTCCTTCAGATGAACCCAGCGTTGAATGTCCTGTAAGAAGGTATCCTGAAAGAGTACGTAAACCTCCAAATTATTATTCATATGGCACTCACGATGTTGATTTATTGTGTGACGATCCGAAAAGTTACCGTGAAGCTATAAATAGCGATGATAAAGATAACTGGATGTCCGCAATGAGGGATGAGTACACTGCCCTATTGAATAAGCAGACTTGGACATTAGTGGATAAACCAAATAAAAAGGTTATTCCATGTAAATGGGTGTTCAAGGTAAAGAGGAACGCGAACGGTGCAATAGTCAAGCATAAGGCGCGACTAGTTGCGAAAGGTTTTAGTCAAGTTTGGGGGACTGACTATAATGAGACTTTTGCCCCTGTGGTTCGAAATTCATCTCTGCGTACCCTTATAGCGTTGGCGTCAGAAATGGATTTAAAGATCCAGCACATGGATGTGGATACCGCATTCCTCAATGGGGACTTAGAGGAGGAGGTGTACATGCAACAGCCTGAGGGATTTACTGAGCGCGGGGCAGAAGGTAAAGTCTGTTTGCTCAGAAAATCCATTTATGGTTTGAAGCAGGCAGCTCGAGCCTGGAATATAAAATTGCATCAAATCCTATCAAAAATTGGCTTTGCACGAACATCTGCGGAATCATGTGTTTACTTGAAAAAGTTTGGTAGTGAAACCTTAATACTTGCAGTCTATGTTGACGATCTAATTGTCTTTTACAAAGAAAAAAGTTCGTTTGACAATGTCAAAAATGACTTGGAAAAATTTTTCTCGCTAAAAGATTTGGGTGAATTGTCGTATTGTTTAGGTTTAAATATTAACCGTGTTGCCGATAAAATCGTGGTCAGTCAGAAGACCTATATTCAGGCAGTGTTGCAGCGGTTTAATATGCAAGATTGCAAGGAGATGTCTACACCTTTAGAGAATAACAAGTTTGAGAAAGGTAATCCATCATCTCTTTGTGAATATCCTTACCAAAACTTGATAGGATGTCTCATGTACCTAGCTGTGAATACGAGGCCTGATATAGCTTATGCCACAAGCTATTTAAGTCAGTTTAATAACTGTTATGATAAGACGCATTGGTTGGCCGCGAAAAGAGTGTTACAGTATTTAAAAGGTACTATGGATTACTGTATTACTTACAGGAAAGTCGGTAGACGTTTGTGTGGATACACGGATGCTGACTGGGCGAATTGTGTACATGACCGTCGGTCGTACACTGGTTACTACTTCACGCTAGCAGATGGACCTATTAGCTGGGAGTGTAAGAAGCAGCCGACGGTAGCCTTATCGTCTACAGAAGCTGAGTATATGTCCTTAACCAGTGCTGCAAAGGAGGCTATTTTCCTCAGACGGTTAGTGTGTGACATTACTGGTTTTGCTGATAGGGTGTTGTTGCACAACGATAGTCAAAGTGCACAGAAACTTGTGCTAAATCCAATCTACCACATTAGAAATCTTCTTGTAATCGGTTTTTGTGTCAATAGTAACATCTCCTAAACCCACAGCCGGCAAACTTTTACCAGATGCTACAGTTATCTTCCCATCACAGGGTCGGTAACTATAAAACCAATCAGCATGTGGAGTCATATGAGTAGACGCACCAGAGTCGATAATCCACTTCTCAGACATCTGAACACTCGGTGCAGACAAAGCCAGTTCCGTGACACCATCCAAAACCAATTTCGTGACACATGCATCCATATTCCCTGAACTAGAAGCAGTCAGTCCCTTATCTTCAGAACAACTTCCTGTAGAGCAACTCGCCTTTGCCTTTTTCTCCTTCTTTTTGAGAGGACAATTAGGACTTTTGTGCCCTGGCTTCTTACAACGAAAGCAAATAACCTGCTTGCTAGTATGCAGCGCAGCCACACCATCATTAGTCTCCTTCGTCATTTCGCTCAACAACTTAGCTCTCACCAAATCTGTTGTGACTTCAACGTTCCCATTCTCAAGCGCCATTATCATGGGCTCGTAGCGAGACGTTAGACCTCCCAATATAATAGCTGCTAAAGAACTATCTTCTATGGTTTTGCCAATATCGGCCAGGTCTAGTGCAGTTGTAGTTATTGCTGTTAAGTAGCCTTCTAAATCAGAAAAGTCAGATAAGGAGTACCTGTACAGCTTTCTTTCCAGTGACAGTTTACGACCCAAACTTCGATCCTCGTAGGATTTCATAAGAGCATCCCACGCTTCTTTTGCGGTCTTAGCTGGTCGAACAATAGAAATAGCAGCGCCATCCACAGAAAGGCATATTATTGAAAGAGCCTTTTCATCTTTCCGTACATCGTCGGGCGTCTTATTCCCTTCGAGAACTCCTCCGCTTACCGTTTCCCATAATCCTTCATGGATTAGCAACATCCGCATTTTAAATTTCCATATAGTGTATCCTAGTCTATTATGTAGTATAGGAATACTATTTAGCGATGAAATAGACACTGCAGAGGACATGTTCACTTACTAATAATTCAACAATCTCCTTTTAAGTTTGATTGTGAATAAATTATATAGAGCTTCGTGCTGATAACGTGTTGTTGCACAACGATAGTCAAAGTGCACAGAAACTTGTGCTAAATCCAATCCACCACAATAGAACCAAACACATTGATACGAGATATCATTTTATTCGTGAAAAGGTTACTGAGGGTCTGATAGATATAAAGTTTATACCTACGGATAAAATGACAGCCGATGTTTTAACCAAGCCCTTAAGGCGCATAGCTCATCTTAGGTGCGTTGTTAATATGGGTTTAACGATAAATAGGTAGAATAATTTTCTATTTATTTATTTTTTGTCGGCTTGTGTTTTTGTATTTCTGTTTAGTTCGGTAGTAATGTTTTATTCTTTTTATTGTGTTTAGCATTACTACTTTATCTTTTTATTTCCATTAAGGGCGGATGTTGTAAAACCTACTTTCTAAGTACTGTTTGTTAGGTTTTAAATGTCTTATGTAATGTCGATAAAAAAGATATTCGAGGTTTAAATTATTGTACCATGCTTGTGACTTTTGTGTTTGAATAGCAACCATCATACAACGCTTACCAGGTTTTTCATTTCGCCTTTTCCACGATATTTATTTAGTAAATTGACTCTGCAGATCGCGAATCTCAACAGTAGTACTAGCGTATAACAAACGGACGGATACGGACGGCACAGTTGGCGCGGTGGCTACGCGATTGACTGCTACGCTGCGTGTCGTGGGTTCGATCCCCGCTCGGAACACAACATTTGTATGATATACGGTCCGTCTATTTGTGTATGTAAGTTTAAATGTTTGTAAGCACACCCACGATACAAGATAAATTCCTGGTGTGGGCAAAGTTTAAGAAAAAAGAAACAAATTAATCAAATACTTAATTAAAGTTAGATAAGTCAACCGAAACTGTACCTGCAACACACCTGAAAAACAGATGGCGCTGATTGCAATCTATGATAATGTCTGGCGTGTTGTTTCATATCACCTGAAGCGGTTGTAGACAGAGGGTGCGAGCTTTACCTAACAGCGAAGTTATGAGTTTGCCAAACTTTGCCGAACACGTGTATGTTACTCGTACCTACGTATTACTGAACCGAAAGCATGATAAGGGAATTACTTATGCAGAACAGAACACAGACAGCTTGTTCTTTCGTTATTATGTAATTGCTAAGGCACGTTATTTATTATTACCTAAAGATGCTATATTTTTCACTACAGACTGGATCCAGAACTTATGTTTATTATTGGGGCTTCGTGTAAGAGCAAACCTAGTCAAGATTTCATTCTTTGCTTTAGAACAGAAGTATAAACATTACCCCAATCAAAGTTAACTCATAATGACGGATATAAAATCAGTGAGACCACTCACGACTCGCGGTTTCACTGCGTGGTGCAGTAAAAATCACTGTAGTGTAGCGACAGACTCACCCGAAGTAAACGAAAGTTTAGTCGAGACAAAGTGCGTTTGCATTGCTCTACGATACCATAATTATCACTTTTATATCGTTGTACTTTAACATCCACGAACTCACGAATAGTACCAAAGTTATAATGAGGAAATCTAGGGAAAAACATGTTTGTGAACGAAATACCTGTTGCAACACTGTAGGTTGGTTGCACAAACGTAACAATATATAAAATAACAAAGAGCTTTAAAATACTTAAAATATGAATGTCTGGTTACAAAGTCAAAGTAAAAGATTTATTTGCCGATAAATATGGTTACAAAAGTTCTTAATCGAATGGTATAATAGTAGCCTAACGTATTCAATCATAAAATAATGACGTGCAATTTGATTTTATTTGATTGGTACAATGATACGAGTAGTCATTTAAATTTAAACTGAAAGAATTCTTTTACATTATAGAAAGGATTATCAATTAACCATCTGTGTAAAGCCCTTCTGAAGCCCATTGGAAGTTTTTTAATTTGGTTAGGAATCTTGTTGTATATCTGAATACACATAGGATCGCAACTCCGCCTATATATGTAGTTCAGTTTTCGTTCCAGGAATAATTAATCTATTAGGGTATCTAGTGTTGAATTTGCATTTATCAAAGTACATACCTACATGCGTCACTTGTAAGTTCGAAATTCTAATTCAGTGAGTTTTATTTTTGTAGAATTTACAGATATAGCAAAGTTCACACTGATTAGATTCACATAACTTTATTTGCGCAAACATTAGTGTACATACAATTAAAAAGAAAACAAATGCATGGAAGGTGTTAATCTTCGAAATTCTTGTCCTCTTCAAGCAATGCTACTTGTTTCTCGTAACATCTACAAATGGAAACGCACCACCAAAGAAAATGAAAGATTGCTTTTCGTTTGTGGAAAGTGTTTCCAGCACATTAACCGCTAATTGTGCGGGGGTGAGGGGGTGAACACCGCGGGGTGAAGGGGGTGATTTCACGGAGTCGCGCACACGGCCATATTGCGATGGTTTTCATAATTATACTCATTTTATGCACCGATGCGTCGGAGTGAGGATGTCAACGTTTCAAACGAATGGCTGATCTTTTAAAGGGCTCTTTGGCTGAGGTTTGAATAACGCTTTTTTGCTCTGACTGAAGTGAAAGTTAAATTGAGTTTTTCGTTTAGCACTTTATGATTTGAAAATTGGTTCGTTTGGTCTCCCTCTGTTCTATCATCGTAGCGTTGATTTAATATGAGTAAGGAATAGATCTTTGGTAAAGTGAATAATATAAATCTATGCTAATCGTGTTTGTTATCAATGCCCAAAAAAGTAGGAATTGAATGAAGATGTTATGTAGGTATATAAAACTATACTTCAACTCCTTCAAATACAAAACTTTCAAAAACTCACAAAATGCATATTAAGTCCTCTTATTAAGAAAACTAATAATAATAAAATAAAAGACGTCTCTCCGGAATGTTTTCTTAAAGACACTGTCGACTGGGGTCCGACCGGCGGTCGTGACGTCACGGGGGTGGCTCTGTGGCTTTTGATTTTATTTGCTCAGTGCTCTGCCCACCCCGGGGCAGTCTGCTGCGACACTTACAAGTACTAGTGATGGGAAGAACTGTGTGTCATATATAATTGTATATTTAAATAAAACATATTTATTGGTTTACCAACGATTGTTTACGCTGGTTATGGGCATAAAAAAAAAACAAGCAAAAACAGATAAAGAATAGTGCACAATCACTTATGTAACTCAGCATGCAAAACGAAAGTTGTACGGACAATAGAAAAAAAAGAAAAGAAACCTACCTTAGTTTATAAATATCAACTACTAGTTATTTACATATCTTAAACTGATGTTATTGGCTCGAGAAGCTTGTGGCTAAATAATATCAGCCGCTCGGATCGATCTTTAGGTTAAGCCATGCTTGCCTAGGCTGGTCTATGGATTGGTGACCACCCTTACATACCGAGTTTCCTGCGTGCCTCGGAAAGCACGTTAAGCTGTTGGTCCCGGCTGTCATTTGTCCATCTTTGACAGTCGTTACAGGTAGTCTGAGGTAGTCACCGTGACACCACTCTTACCAAGTGGTATGGTGGTTTCCCAGTATTAACTGGGTTTTGGAGGTCAGATAGGCAGTCGCTCCATGTAAAATACTGGTATTCAGCTGCATACGGTTAGACTGGAAGCCGACTTCAACATAGTCGGGGAAAGGCTAGGCAAATGATGATGAAACTAACGTTATTGGCCCGGTCCCATATAAAAACTAGTTACAATATTTTGAGAGTAAAATGTTGTCATCATTATCTTGTCCTTATTCCAATTCATTTGTGGTCGGCGCAGCATGTCTCCTGCTTCCATACTCCTCTATTACTCATCTCATCAGACACCGTCTTTCGTGCCATATCATCGTCACACAGTCCATCAATAGTTGTTTGGACGTCCTCTACTCTACGACAGTATACATTAGTAGTCTGTAAAGATCAAGTTAAGTTACTAATCCATATCTTAGGGATACTTATACTCGTAGCAATGTCGCAGAAAAATCTACTAGCTTTTCTAAAGTAACAAGTATTTGTACATTAGAAATCCCAATTTTGGACCTGAAGTAGGGCATCATTCACGTCATCTAGATTTTGGGCCCGTTCATTTCGAGAAGTGTCATCAGCAAACAACACCATATTTTGAGGTTCTTTTTTCAACAAATAGGGTAAATCAGTTATATATACTAGAAAAAGAAAAGGACCCAATGTTGAGCCTTGCGGAACCCCCATTTTTACTTTCAAACCCTGTGAATTAATACTATTTATCTGAACATGTTGTTTTCTATCACTCAAATAAGATGTTAGCAGGCGAAGTGCAAGTTTACACAGTCCGTAATGCTCCAGTTTCAAAAGTAATGTGTCGTGATTTACGCAATCAAATACTTTGGAGAGGTCACAGAAAATTCCTATTGCGGCTTGGGACTCTTCCCACGTAGCAAATATGTGCTTTAAAAGGGTTACACCGGCGTCAGTTGTACAACGTCCCTTGGTGAAACCATACTGTTGATCATGGAAGATTCTGTTGGTGTTAAAATGATAGAGCATTTGATGAAGCATTACCTTTTCAAAAATATTGCTAAAAACTGGTAACACGGATACAGGTCTATAACTATTGGCATCTTTACTGTCGCCGGATTAGAAAAGAGGTATGACTTTACTGTTTTTCATTAAATCGCCACATACATTAAAAATTAAAGCTAATTATGGTCTCAAGTTTAGATGTACAAACTTTGATAGACATTCCCCATACATTTTCGGTCAGTTTGATTTTAAAGAGTCTTCTAACACTAAAACGTGTATAGTTATCGACTCCACGGACTGTATCACTTCTCTACCCTCCTCCCAGTGACCGGCATGACATTTAAATGAGTTAGACATGTCTCAGTCTAGGGGTTCTACTCCCGAGTGAGGCCCGTCGTGAATTATTAAGCTTTACTTCACGAACCTCAGACGACTGTGTATTCTGCTTTCGTGAGGTGAGGGACACCTTTGAGGCTACCTACTTAGATATAATAATATTCAGCTCCTGAACTGATTGGCTGTATTTATTTTAAATCAGAACCGATTCCAAATCAAAACAATTCTGGCAAATTACTTTAATATCACAAAATTGCAACGAATCACGAATATTTTTAACAACTTGAAAGTAATAGTAAGACTTCCCCAATTAGAATTAACGAGCTTTAAAATTAAAACAAAGAAAAATTCAGTCATCAGTTGAAGCAATTTAAAAGTTCAGTGATTATCTGAGACGTCTGGGAGTCGAACTCGGGACATCGCAACCGGTAATTGTTACTGCACACTTTAATTGCAATTCTTAATTATTTCGGGGGTGGCAAAATTAATACTGCAGCCAGTCTTAACAAATTTTTAGGAGATAACTTTGCATACTTTTGAGACGGTAATGGTGTCTTACAATTAAAGAAAAGTGATTAAATCTATTAGTCTCTAGGGGAAATAGCTCTCATTATTTTTCTTTCTAAATGGAGCAAAAACTTAAGGACAAAATCAGCAAGGGCAAATACTGCAAGGAACAACATTTTAAAAGAAAAAGTGTCATTTTATCAACGGTTATGAAAAAAAAAGAAAAGATGCATTCGATTGACTTATGAGATCTAAAGTTGTGAAAATAAAAATCGCTTCCAAAGCGATTACCAGTAATTGTTCAGGCCCTCTAACGACCTTTTAAATTGTGATTTAATACAAAAAAAATAATAGTGGTGGCGAAAATAGAAGACAAACATTTCTGTAATCAAATTAAATTTCCCAATTTCAAAAGATATATTCCAATTCCACTGTCCCTGTGGCGATCTGTCCATGTCAAGAGCAGTTGTGAGTTAACAAAAACACTGTTAGCTCAATATAGTGCAAAACAACTGATTACACAACTTGGGTGGGTAGGGCGCCACCAGGGGCAAAAAATACGCGTTGGTATCAATTGTAGAGAGAGTTAGGGATCCTATGATTTATGGGGCACAGGATTAAAATGTTGCGGTGAGGGGTGCAAGGGTAGCGGGGGTGAACAGAGTGTTAATTTATAGGAAGTTAATGCTATTGTTCTACGACTTAGTGATATGTATTTGATAACTTATGAGACTGGTTAGAATCTAGATTTGCATCACTGTGAAAAACAAACATTATTTGCCTACGCTCTGTTTGCACTACAAGTCAAGGGGAATTCAAAAATATTAAAAAAAAAACAATCTGAGACCAGCATTAGGTTGATAAAGATGATGCATAAAAACAGACAAACTCACGTTTAAATTAATGTTCAAGAAGGTTTAAGGATAAGCCAACAAACTGTGGAAAAGTATCGTGGCTGTGAGACAAACATATTTTCTCCGAATTAAGAAAATCTGGTATAAAGATCTCACCATTTATTCCAAGACCGCCAGTTTCGCGCCCTTAGCTTTGCAGGATAAGTATATAAAAGAGCGGCGCTGGCGTGCTAATACCGTCTGTTTGAATAAATTGTCGGCTTACGATACCGCTGTGTTAATCGCACGGAGGGATAATGAACCGCCTCCCAGAGACAGTTAAAAAACGAGCTTTATGTCAGGAATTGGTGAGGATTTTAGCAATTACACTTAATTCGTAAAGAACTACATTTTTCTAGAGTTGAGGTCAATATCTTATATGTGCTACGCTCGGTTTTTTTACTCCTCCGCTATACTTTCTGATTAATTTCGTTGTGGGATCCAAGACAGTTAAAAAAAACATTATCTGGGACTTCGTCGAGTTTCAATGTCCCGACGCTTTTCGCCACTGTTGATTCTGGCTTTCAGGAGTTACAGTCGTATGGGAATAGTATGGCGGGCTTCTCCCACGTCTCAACCATGGTCTAACTCCGAATCAAAATTTTAAAAGGCTAATGCTTATTAACCAGGCGATTGATACCAAGCAGGTATCCAAAGTTTTGGTTCGGGGTAGGTGGGGGGGGGGGGGGAAGAACCATGAACTGTGTTAAAATCGCTGTAATCACTGTACTATAATTTACGTACTTCGCAGTGGTTATAATCCCGTTTATTTCAGTCAGATTTGGGGGGGGGGGGGATAAATCCTAACTATCCCACCCTTGTATACGCGCCTGATTGATACATCTCTGTCCAACCGTTCAGGATATCACATAACACAACAAATAAATGAGTCGTTCCAAAAAGCTGAGGTAAGACACAAACAATATTATCCCTAACATGATATCCTAACCAAAACCAATCAAGGTACTTCCTCCTAACTAAAAGTATCCCGTTCCATCCGTGGACTGCATCACTGATGAGCCATCCCGCCAGAGGGATGCTGGGGGATGAAGCGGGATGAAGTTATAAACGCACGCGACGTGCTCGGGGAGGTAAGCAGGGAAGTAAGCGCTAATCAACACGTTCTCGCGTAATTGAATGAGGAGCTTCTTGGGTGCATGAGGTGTTAATTGAATATTTGGTATTCTATGTCTTGGTTACTTAATGTATTAGCTGCTAATTTATGGATAAGGTGTGAGAAAGTTTGCAACTTACTTACTCTTTATGTAGTTTACAAGAATCGAACTAGTTTTCGTATTTTCGCCGCGGTTCATTGTTTTTCTTAATCATTTTGGTGGTCGTAACTGTCTACCTGTTACTATAATAGTTACCTTTTACGTTTCCGGTACTATTTTGTTTGTTTATTTTGTTTTGTACGTATTTTATGTGTATTAGTTTATTTCGTCTTATCTGTAATATTATGTGTATTATTAGTATGTATACTATTTATGTACTTATTTCGATTGGTTAACAAAATGGCATTGTTCTCATTGATTTTTGTACTCTACCACAATGCTGTCATATTTGACCCAATGGTCGTCTGGTAGAGATTGCCTTGTGGCATTAAGTCCGCCTATGTACCACTCTTGTACATGAAGTTTAAATAAATAAATCTAACAAGCATAATTTGGAACAATCAAAGAATAACATATTTCTTTAATACAAGCAGGAAGAAGTAGAGGTCAGAGCAAGTCCTGGTGACAGTAAAATACGACCAACCCTGAAATCCAAGCAGGTCGACAGGTGCAGCATTTGTCTTGAGAAGCTTAAAATCACGTCCGATAATAAGAATAATATTTTCAGTCACCGTTTTCTGCTGGAATATTCAACTAGTTGTATGTACGTACCCGGTCACACGGTGCAGGCGTATGCAGCTGCCGGGCCTGCCCCCTGCCCAGCGCCTCACGCTTCCTTTGTGCGCTGAACAGCCGCAGTTCCTTGCGCTCTTCATCCGACAGCGCGTGGCAGTACCGCACCTGGAATAAGAACATGGCACGTGGAGGCATCGTTGTACAGAACAATAACTGAGGTAATGGGGCTAGAGGGTCCAGACGAAATGTAATTCTATCAACGTTAATATAAAGTCCACAGGTTAATCCTTTTGGAAGTCGTTGTCGAAATCGCAACGCTTTGTTATAATTTAGATACATTGATTCTTCTACAGATTCTCTGGCAAATATACATAGTTTAATAAAATATAGCTTAAGTCTATTCTATTCAATTTTTTTTATTGATGGCAAGCAAAAACGGTGTCGACCATTCTCCCAATGTCTAAAATGAATTGGAACGGCTATTGCTTAAGTCATTGGGTAGTGCTAAGTTTGGACATCACTTTATTGTCAAAATATTTCATGCATTCTGTCTTAGAAGAATGCCCAGTGTTCATTTGAAGTGCCAATTTGTATTTATTTGACTCACATTATCTTGACAGGTATTTTGCCAGCACTAAACCAACCTTGCTGTAGGAGAGTTAACTGAGAAGGTGCTTCTCCTATAAGGTAGCTGTGCAATGACATCTCATGAGACTTTGTATCCATCGATAGAGTGCTTTTGAAGAAAATTTAGCAGTGATTGCTTTCAAGCCAATACATTAAGAAGAAAGTTCCCGACATGCTCGACTCCCATGCAGCGGCAGTAAGTGGCAGTTACCTTAAACTTGGGGGGTGCGGTGGTAGTTACCTCGTTGTCCTGGGGAGGCAGTTGTTGCAGCAGCTGCTTTAGCCGGTGTCGCTCGCCCACGCTGTTCACGTAGGGGACCTTGTCTTCTGGCAGCGCAGAGAAGTATAGGTGCACCTGGAAAGTGAGGGAAATTGGGTAATAAGAGAGTCACAGAATCAGCTTAAATATGGTGATGGTGCTTCTGGGAGATAGATCTACTGTGTGAGAGGTAGTTGGCCATAATTTAGGACCCACCTGCTAGTCTGTTACAAGGTAGCCCGAGAGCAATAGTAGCTCATAATAAAATGAAGACGAACCCTACTAATGTCAAAATTAAGACTGTGGAGAAATATTTGTTTTCTAGTAAATTCATGTTCAAAAACACAAACATTCTAAACTCTAGTTGTCTTTCTCATCACGAATGCGCTATTCTACTTATTTTCTTCCGTTTTAATTTAGTTTTCCCAAAGGAGAAGCAGCCATAACAATAATATGTCTTGCACTAATATGACGGTATTACAGTATTACAGTGAAGACACATAGCTCGGACACCGGACAGTGTCGGACAGCGATAGTGGCATTATGAGATTAGTGCGGAAAATATTACCGGACACGTTACAGTAATTGATTTAGCTCCCAACCCAAGGAGGAAAATATTAGACTTAATACCTCGGTTTTGACGTTTCCTAAGTCATATTCATGACACTGGCAGGTTGGAAAAATTACTATAGCGAATTTTAAACTATGATTTTTGGAGATGTTAGGGTAGGAAGTCGCAGGGAAGTGCTTTTCCACCAGATTGAACTGTTATTGAAATCTGGTTCGTCTGCTTTATTTAAATTTGAACAAATATTTGCCTGCATATTTTGGAATAATATTTCAAGCAAAATGTCATTGGATGTCGGAAAGACTCAACTAAACACAAAAATAACTTTCTCAAGTTATTATGCCTTGCGACTGTGAGCTTTGCATTTTTTGACATTCAAAAGTGCAGTAATGGTCTAATTGAAATAAATGATTTGAGTTTGAGTTTGACTTCATTAGGTACATGACAATATTTACATATGATCTTAAACCTCATATATTAAGATCAAGATTCGTCAGCGGGCGGTAATGATCTTTGAGGAACGGTAATGAAAGTACGACGTGAGCTGGGTACTTATTGTTCTGAACGCTTGTGATGTGACTTAGTTAAACAATCAGTGCATTCCTTGTTATTAATAGGTTCGAGGTTTTTACTTATAAACATTTTTGAATCCCAGCCCAGCGAATGGGGTATGTTAAGATGAGATATTAGACGTTGTTTTGCAAAAGGTTATTTTACTGGAATGCAAAAAAAAAAAATGTAAAGACTTCTGGAGCACTGGCACAGGAAAACGTTATTACATTTTCACGAGCCAGTAAAGTAAATAGGTTCTGTAATGACAGCACAAAGAATTTACCTCATGAGGAAATATTTTTCTGAAGGGAATAGGAGTGTCCGAATAGAATACGGAAAACCAACCCTTGAATACCGCAGTGATTTGATGACAATTGCAATAAACTTAAATAAAGTCATTCCCTAACTTAAAATTCATTCCCTTCCTCCTAAGACCGCGAACCAGAGGTTTATTACCGAAGGGGTCCGACCGGGGCCCGAGGAGACGTTTTAATTTTTTGCTCCGTTGCGTTCGAGTTAATGCTTTATTTTTACCGTAATTATAAATACCGAAGATGTCTTGTATTCAAAGCGCGGCGTCGTCGTTACCACACGGCCGCGGGCGGTCCCCTCTGGGGTACAACGCAGTATTTTTAAGCTTTTCTGTGGATATTCTTAGTGGTACTGCGATGTAGACGAATGGGTAGGTAGATAGATGGGTACTGCGCATAATTTGGCCAAAAAAGTTGAGTTTTGGTTATAGTCATATCCTTTGGCCTACGTTAGTGCGTGTTCCTTTCGTCTTTCATTTTAAATAAATGTATGGTATTGATTAGTTGTATGTTTGATTGCAAACCCTCAAGTTAAGTTCCAAGAGACCGCAATGATATCCACAAAGTATTTGCTAAAAGTATCTCATTCTCGTTGATTAAGATCAAAGATACTCGTATATATATGACAATTTTAAAGGGATTATGTAGCCGTGTCTGCATAACGACATAATAAGTGCTGATGCACTGAAATGATTCTCAAATAATGACAGATAACCTCCCCGACAGACGTATAATGACATGAGAAGATTAACATCAGCTGGGACATGACTCAAGTTACGGTGAATTAAAATATTCTCGGTGTTTCTTTACTTTTTGGGAAGCGTAACATTATAAATTAGTCATAAGTTGCAATAAAAATTATAAAAAAACATGACTGTTATTGGAATGTATTGCCTATTTCCTGTGCTAAAGTCATTATGAATTAATTGATCTGTGTTTTTATAGTTTCTTTACAAGAAATCTCAAATATTTCTAAGAGCAACGATGGCAGTAAAAATGAGAAAAAAAATGCAAAATCTCAGCGGTCGCGGTCTGCCATTTCTAAATAGGAACATTGAAACTGGCCATTTTCCTAAAAACAGTTTCATTGACAAGCTACAAAAAGCCTAAAAAAAAGTAAACTGTGGCTAAACAATGGCTCACAGGGACAAAGGGACCATTGTGGCTGTGGTTACAACACTGCCCACTTTGTCCCTCCTGTGGGCAAGTTGTTCGTCTGGCGGGCTGTGGGCAGACCTGCGGGCTCCTATGTGAAAGGCAATGCACAATATTACGCGTAGTGCGTCGTTTGTGGTCTGTTTTGATTTTCGTTGATTGTGGGATGGAGGGTCTGGTTTTTTGATGAAATGTTGTGGGTATAATTTCAGTGTAAATTGTTTAGTCAGGTTCAAGAAAATGACGCATCGTTTGTGGTTATGGGAATAGATTCTGGAATTAAGCATAAATAGGTAATCTAAACTAATCTGATATCGAAATGAATCTTGCAGTTCCTGTCAACAAAACAGCCTCACTAACCACTGGGATGAGTTAATTAAGTACAGCGTCTAGCTACTACTGCAAATACTGGCTTAGGTTGTTACCCGAGAAAAAGCACTGACAATGAGGTAATGATTTAACGTAAGACCACATTAAGTGACATAAGAATACAATATTTAGATAGACATACGTATAGATCCATTAACTTCTTAAAAACGTTCAGTGGTTACCTGTTCAGGCCTAAGCCCCGGCGGCACCCAGGTGTACTCCTCCAGCGCACAGCCCGAGTCGTCATCACTCTGCGAGTGCCGGTGAGGGTCCCCCGGCTTCATCAGCCGCTCCGCATGCTCCAGCAGCCCGCGGAACTTGCCCTGCGGCACCGGGTGAGGGGACAGCGACATAGCCGATTGTGGGGACTGCGGCGACTGGTAACTTTGCCCAGGCTGGTTCAGCTGCGACACGCTGTGACTGTGCAGCAACCCGAATTCTGGATAACTTTGAGCCTGGACTGGTTGACTTCTTCTGAAGTTTGGGTAGGAGTACGGATGAGGGGAGTTTGACTGGCTGGGTGCTGAGGAGCCGCTGTGTGACGGCTGTGGTGATGGTAGTGACGGGAGCAGTCGTGGTGATGTGGGGGGTGACGCCGGCGCCGGCGGTGGTGGTGATGAGGCTTGCTCGTGTAGCGGCGGCGGCGATGAGCCGGTTGGTGAGACCACGCAGTTCCGACACACGGGCCTGGAAAGAGAGAACTAAGCGTTAGTCCTATTAGTACACAGATCAGTTTTGTATACTATTGTGTAAAATAGGTATCTCTTTAAATTGTAGGTGCATTTTGTTTTGTTTTTAGCTCCCGATATCCAGTAAGTGAAAGTATAAGCTTAGTATTAACCGCTCAAAAAAGTGTTTGTTGTAAAAAATTGTAATAGGTAAGTACCTACACTATAAACATGACACAATAAGCAGTATATCACCAGTTATATCGCTAACAAGTATCATACCGCAGCTTCAGCTCCATTAATACAAACAATAGTATCGTGAGCACAGCATCACTGTAGATACCTACGAGTACCTACTCCAGATTGAACCATTACATTAGCTGATCATTAATCTCGCAGATAAATATCTTGTTTTATGACATTCATTAATTGTTATTCGCCATTATAATAATGTTCTGTATCGCCTCGTTAAGCTAAGTAGTTGTTTTATTACTAAACGTACTGAATGGATTTTATTAACCTAGTTTAATAATGTTTATTGAAATGTCCGGTGGTTAGAGTAGAGTAGTGTATCTAGCTACTGTCGCTACCTCGGAGGTCTGGTAGTGAACTCAAGTGCAGTTGGTGAGAATATTGGGTTTTCCCATCAGTTATTTCTCAGTAGGAGATACGAAGTCTTAATTTGCGCAATACGCTCGCCGCTATACATTTGGGTGTTCTAATAGCTTTGAGAGTAGCTAAACAAGGCATTTGCAAAACCAGAAAATGGATAACCAGCCTACAGGACACTACTGGTATTAAACATGGCCTGAGAGAGCCGCACGTAGGGAGGAGTGGAAGACTATGGGGGAGGCCTTTGCCCAGCAGTGGGACAATACAGGCAAATAAAAAAAAAAATTAGCTACACGTACACCTTTGTTTAACCTTTCGGATATTGTGGTGTTATGTCATGAAACTATAATAAGCATTTATTTAATCCATTAAAAGGGACATATCTGCTATAAACTATATTTTATCTATTAACGCATTATTTCTTCCTGTTTACATACTGACTTGCTCCGTGTTTGTAATGCCGGTGGCCACTTGTACGCATATCTACTAGAGACTTTAAATAAAAGCTAATGGTGTTTTCTAAGTCACGCTACGTCATAAAATTATTTCGTTTAATTACCTTTGATGGTCAATGAAACTAGTTGTATAGATACCCAGTTTAAATCGGCACTAGTGCGACAATGTACTGACGTAAAAATACCTTCGAGGAAAGTTACAACGGGCGCAACGCTTGTGAACGTACAGGGGTCAGGGTTGCTAGCTCTCCAAAGTAGGCAGGTTTTTTTTATTTAATGGTAATGTTTTGACAGCTGTCAGATAGCGATACTTTGTGTTAACCCTATAACTGACAATGGAAAATTAATGTCGGAAATGATCGTGTAATTTCACCAAATCAAAGAGAGAAAGAAAACGAACCAGGCCAGAGCTTCCCTAAAAATAAGCACAAATTAAAATGTTTTTTTTTTTTTTTTTTTTTGCGATAGTGTTATCTACAATAAGAAGCTCCTTGAATAAAACGTTTGGGATTTCAATAGAGATGAGGGATGGGATTTCAAACACTGCTTACAAACCTACAACGCTCGTGCTAGCGCCGAAATCCCACCAGTGCTTACGTATTCTCTTAGGTGTCAGCTAGAGTTCGTATTATAATATAAATCTAATAACTCGTGACACGTCATAAACGCTAATAATTTTGGCTTCTTTCAAGCAACCACCAAGACAGTTCCTGATACACGTAGAGGGTAGACGTGTTAATTTATTCTGATCGTGCTAAGTCGCGAGCAGGCTATTTCTATGTCCACCACTTCGTGGCAACCCTGTTCCTTGTGGTAATTAGCTGGAGATATGCGCGCGGGCAGGCGGCGCGGGCGACAGTCAACCAACTTTATTGGGTGGATGTACTTAGTAGTTAGTGTAGCACTTAGCACGCACTGCACCTAGGCTGCCAGGCTGCCAGGGATGACCTGCTTTGACACCAGTTTCTGTTTGAAGACAGCTTTTTAATGTGAAGCTGTTAATCAGACTGGTCCGATTCCAAGTCCAGGCAATGCGTGTTCTGGTTTTCCTTCTGGAATTTCTCAGTGACAGCCGAAGTCTGGATTTGTCTTCGGTTAACGGCAATTAAGGGTGTACTTAGGTAGACCAGCGGTGAGAGAGCAGTGGTGGTGGTCTCGACTTACGAGCAGTAAGTCGTGGGTTCGAACCCAGACAGGCGCATTACTTTGTGTAATTTATACCATGACCACTGCTCTCGAAACGGTGAAGGAAAACATCGTGAAACCAAGTCCAAAGAACCAAAAATTCGAAGACATGTGACATCTACCAACCCGCACTGGGCCCGCGTGGTGGATTATAGCGCATTCCCACTCATAGAGAAGGGGCCTGTCTCAGCAGTGGGGACATTAAAGGCTGATGATGATGATGATGATGATAGGTAGACCACTGTTTACCCTGCGGAAACAGGCCAGGCTTCTTGATATCAGTCATTGTAAGTTGTTCTCTGTTTCTTGTTAATTGAATGAATATTTTTTTATTAATCATCCTTTACTAACAGCTGTCATTTGTCATTTCAAGACCTGCCACTAAGCGAAAATGCCACTGTCATCCGTCAAAGCCTTTGAGTCAACTCCTGACTGCCGCTCTCCGTCGGTCCTACCGACCGCTATCCTCCACAGATCTCACGACCTACGCGTACCGATACTATCGAGAATCGAATACTGTCGAGTATCGATACATCACTCGCCTGCCAGTAATTGCTCAGTAGATGCCGGTGATATTAATAAAAAGAGCGCGAACCGAGATCTATTCGATTGATTAGCTCGTATAAGTTTATAGACGGAGTATAGAAAATGGCTGTTTTTGTACAAGTTTGTGAGGTGTCGTGAATGTAAATGTTTCTTTTTGTTATGAGGTTACGTAGTCGTAAAATATAAAGGTAGCTGCCGGTAGCTGTGTCGAAAGATACTTTTTGCAGTTTCTTCTTTATGGCATGGTAGGTGATTCTCTTTGCTTTTATTTATTTTATGTTGACACATACACTGTTAATTTCAAAAGTTTTTGTCTATTTAAAACATAAATATGACGACATGTGTCACAGCAATATGTGACATGCAATATGTGTCACAGCTATGTAATATAAAATGCAAGACATCTTTAATGCAAAAGAGTTTTTTTGGCATTGCACCAAAAATCTACAATAAAATACCAGAAAATATTAAAAAAATGCCTCTAGTCAAGTTTAAAAAAACTCTCGCATCATTGTTAGTTGACAAATGTTATTATAAGATTGAGGACTTCTTAAATGATAGTTTTAATTAATATTTTTTATTGTAAATCAAGTATTTAATTCATTATGTTATTTTTTTTTCTTTTATAATTGATATAATTTATAATTGATATTATTTATAATTGACAACTGACTATAAGTAAGCAGGTCGCGATTGTGAGCAAAAAAGTCATTGGAACGTTGCGGTCGCTCTATCGGTTAAAAAATATTCTCCCATCACACATTAAGGCAATGCTTGTACAATCCCTTATCTTCCCCATAATTGACTATGGTGATGTGTGCTACTATGACCTGAATGCAGATCTCCTCAACAAACTTGACCGACTTCTTAATAGCTGCATTCGATTCGTTTTCAACCTCCGCAAGTACGATCATGTATCTGCACATCGCTCGCTTTTAAAGTGGTTACCTATCCGGCAGCGCAGAGCGTTGAGGGCTTTGACAACCCTATTTTCTCTTCTTCATAATCCCACTTCTCCTTCTTACCTGACTTCCCTTTGTCAATATTTATGCTCTGCACACAACAAGAATCTTCGGTCCGAGACCAATCGTCTTCTTCGTTGTCCTTCTCATCGCTCTGGCTTTATAAAGTCATCTTTCTTTGTCCAGGCGGTCTTTCTTTGGAATGCGCTCCCTCAGAATATCAGGACGGTAACCAATCGGTTTACTTTTAAAGTGAAAGCTCGAGAGCACATTCACAAGAAGTTGGCAGAGTCGTCTCAGAACTAACTTGTAGTTTTTTTTGTTAATCTCTCATAACCTTTTTTTATATTTTGCTTTATGTATGTATATATGTATTTATTATTGTATTTTAGTTTTATGTTTTAACTATTTTGTTTCTGCTATTGCACCTACTTTGTATTGTCTCTGCATCACCCTAAGGTAGACTGGTAGAAAATGCCCAAGGCATTAAGTCCGCCTTTGTACAGTGTTTACTTGTGCATAAAGTTTTAATAAATAAATAAATAAATAAATAAGTGCATGTTTCCTTTAAAAATATTTGTACTTATGTCAAAATTGACAAGACATAGCGTACTATTTAGTTCTTAAGATCCATCTATCATAATAACCTATGTTTCACAAATAAATTGATTTGATTTGATTTGACATTTTGGCACATATTTTCAATGCAATATCTAAAGAAAAAAGATAAAAGTTACCCCACTATCCAGCCTATGGTTTAGTATTCTTGTTAGTAGGTACGTACGTCAAACATGCATTCCCCTTACTATTAAACGTTATAAAATATAACATATTCCGCTTCACAGGAAATACAAACAATCCCATATTAATTCTATTTTCACATTCGCACCCATCACCTAACACGTGGAAGGTCAAATGTCACTCGACCATTTAACACACCTTTTTACCTTCACACTCCACACGAACATCACCTTTATGGCTTACCTGCTAATGTTCATTATCACCTACGTTCATTCGAGTAGGATTTATGTGCTGTCGTGTGTGAAATAAAACAAATTGGGCGGACATTCAGAGCGTGGGGTATTTACGACCCCCGAGCGCGGTGGACGGTTGGAACTTTCGACACGTATTTATTAGACAGGTTCGAATGTTTTGTTTGTCTCATTTTGTATGTAAATGAGAAGGATAGCAGGTTGTTTGATTAATTTACTGTGAATTGTAAGATCTGTTATGATATTCTTTGTTAGTTTATTTTGTTTTGTTTAGTCATTTGTTACTGTTATTGTCTATAGATATAACAAAGTTCTTCGATGTACATCGATTTCAAACCTGTGTTGTAGGCAAGCTTCCGAGATGTGTCCAAGATGACGTGTTTCTGTACTATGTAGTGGGACTACAAGTACTGATTACCACTAGACCTATTCAACTTTGAACATGATTACTTCCTACAAACAATTACGAGACACGGGACAAGCTTAATAGCAATATGGGTATTTCCAGTGTGCTACCGGGCTTACGTGTCGCAGGTACCTTTACATTTTACCTTTACACGAGAATACCACTATGAGGAAGTCGGGTCCTTGAACCAAAAATGATTTAATTAATTACTACCATATCCGTGCATTTAATGAAAGTATAAAGGGTGTAAAACACCTCTTAACAAAGCCGAAAGGAACTTGTTCTCCTCAACATTCCGATATTTTTTTTTGTTTATCACGATACCTGGAAACCTACAAGTTACGGAAATATTGGGGGTCTAAGTTTCAACTTTTTGACAAGTTTTTATTGGAAGATTTTTCCTTAAAACACCTCTACGACCCGCGTACTATCCAATCCACCCATCAGCACAGTGTTTTAAGTGCGTTACATTGAGTTATACCACAAAGCATGATTTTTAACCCCCAAAAATGTCGTTATCCAGCAATAATTTTAGCGTTAAGTTACTTAGTTTGAGGTACAGAACGCTTGGATGACGGGTTCGTGATGAGGTGGTTTACACCCTGTATAGCAAAGGCCCCTGTCTTCTGTACTAAGGATAGTATGATCATCAAGTATTTTAACAATCCTCTGCCTGACGTCATCCTCCAAGGATAGAGAAGGTCCGCATTCACGGTAATGTTCCCGATAACGTAACGTAAACGCGGCGTGACGCGTTTAACGCATAATTTCACGAGTATTGTTCATAGCCATCAGCGAGACATCTGTATTACACTCCGACTGGACGGAATGAATTATGTAAGAGATGACGTGTGGGAGGTGTGGGGTGAGCAGGATTTGAAGAGGTCAAACTGATTTGACAGCAGCAGGTGGAGTTGTGGCAATAATATAGAAGTTACGAGTAGATGTATAGAGGGAGTAGAAGAGTTTGGCAAATTCAATTACTTTTTGATAGGAGTGAAGTAGTATTTGCGTAAAATTTAAGTTTACTTGAGATGTCCAAGTGTAGATGAAACAGGAAAACGAACATAGGAATATTGTGTTTCGTATCTGAGCTGGTGATAACGTACTCAGCATTTCAAAATAAGATTGTCATATATAGTGGTTGCTAAAATCAAATTCTGGCGATCTGCCATCGTATCGGTCAGTAGCCGAGTCAACTTTTATGACAAGAGCATTCTTTGGCTCAGTCTCCGTAAATTCTCATCATTAGAATAGAATAGAATAGAATAGAATATTTATTTGCGTAAAACATGGTATACAAGGGTATTATCCTTAACTTTAGATCCGGGTAGACCAACCAAGAAAACGAAAGACACCACTTACATGTTCCGATCGGCGTGATTTGGCACAGCCGCTTGGCTGAGCTCAAATTGTCCCAAACTGAGCCGAACATGATTCAGCGATGGTGGATAGCTGACGAAAACTGCCGATAGACATAAGCCGAATAAAAATGGTGAAATATTTATAGATATGTTATGCAGTTATACTGAGGTCGAGTTTGCTATTCAAGAAATTCTGCCAACGCGTGTAACGCCATTAACTACAGATCCGTGTAGAGCAATCGTGTCACATATAAAATACTTAACGGACAAATTGTCCCAGTTCTTCTGTCAAAATCCACTAGGTGACCAAAATAGTGTCATCGCGAGTTTAGCAGCTCACCGCGGACAGACGGATGAACATTCCCACGTCGGCCGCGAGCGAGGCGCATACAAACAGACACATATTATGTAAATCTGTGTTGTTATTACATACAGGACACCAAACGTGCTGGTTTTCATACAGATTTCAATTTAATTTTGGTTTGATGTGTAGTTTTCGTTTTGAATATGATTTGAATTAAAAACAACGTACCTAGTAATATATTCGAGCTTGTGTGTTTTCTGGACTCGTTCATATGATGCTTAACTTACGCGAGTAAAATTGTTTGCAAAGGCGCTTCACCTTAGCTTTTTTGGCAGAAAATAATATAAGACAAAAAAGCTCGTTTTTAAGAATCATGAACCATCATCGTTTAGTTTGATACTAATCATTAATAATACCTACATTATCCAGAAGTCGATTTCGCCGTCCATTCAAAGTCATTCGTATCTACTTTATGCTAGCTAGCATTAAAATGGTTTAGAAAAAATATTTAATTGAAAAACAATGTGTTGCTTTGCATCTTAGTCAAATACAAGCGTGTGCTACAGACCATCAAACTGAACAACTTTCTCCATGGAACCACCATCGTAATCGCGTAAAAATAATTAACGACCCCATACTAAATTCCAATACCTACTCGACCAAATGTATGAAACAGCTGATTATTTTTTACGATTACGATGGTGGCCTCATGGAGAAAGTTGTCCAGTTTGATGGTCTGTAGCACACGCTTCAAATTGACCAGGATGCAAATCAACCTTAGGAACGCTATTGAATACACAACACTTAAAGAGTTAGCTGGAATTAGCACAGTCGCACAGTTTCAAGCTGTGCTATTCCTATTAGCGTCACATTTCCCTGCAGCGAGTCACAACTTTCACGGTTTAGCTGATAATTGAATAGGGTTATAACTTCTAAGTCATTAGTTGACTATCTATTTTGATATCGATTGGTTTCAAACTGGTATTTAGTTGATAAATTCAATTAGAAACACGCTGATTAGATTTATTATCAGCCGGTATCTTTGTATAGATAAAGGTATGTGCCAATTTGTCGTATTGCTGAGCTACGCCTGTTCCATAACTACTTGGTCCTACGTACAACTCCCAGGTTAAGCATAGTATTATGAGATGTTCTCACTGAAATGTTCTCAGTGTCACCACGGAGTCTGGTTTTGTGCCCAATTGATAGCAATAGGACCTGCACATCCTATTACATGGGATTTAAACAATAACTGCTAAAATGTGGGTGTGTGGCACAATTCTGCGTAACGTCATATTACGTGCCATGTAACACTATAGAACGGGTTAACGACACCATAATAAAACATACTCATAAAAAATCATAACTTATATTAAAACATGTCCCCAACCCTAAATTCCAGTATCACTTTCCATATAATACCACATAGTTACAATACCGTAGCAGTTATCGCGGCGTGAGACGTTAATAGCGGTTATTTTGTTAATAACGTTACCCGACCGGTCGGTATTCTGATAAATAACTTCTCTTAATTCGGAATGCTCATTGGTTGTGTAACACAAGATGTATGGGGCGGAATTCGACTTGTCTAAAGTTAATTGTGGGTAAAATATTGGTTATTTTTCGCTTCCGTATCAATATTTTATTAATTTACCGGTATGTGATCTGACGACGCCCCGCCGCGTGTGTTTCATTAAGAACTTATATACCGACATACTGGGCGATTTGTATTGGTAAATAAACAGCTATTTCGCCAGTATTCAAGCATTTTTTCGTAGCTGAGCGTAATCATACCATGGTATGACTTAACTGTCTTCTTACAATTAATTAAAAATGGAAATATTTTACTATGTTACAGCTCATTCCACTACTGGGCCGCGCACTGCTGTTCATGGCTTCTAGTTGTTTCGATCCTGGGTTTTACAGGGTGTAAACCACCTCATCACAAAGCCGTTAACCAAGCATTCTGTACATCAAACTAATTAACTACGCAAAAATTATGGCTGGCAAAAGACTTTTTTTTTGAGGTTATAAATTATGTTTTGTAGTAGAACTCAATGTAACGCACTTAAAACATTGTGCTGATGGATGGATTGAATAGTACGGGGGTCTTGGAGGTGTTTAAGGTGGTTAAAATCTTACAAAGAAAACTTGTTAAAAAGTTCTAACTTTGACCCCCCGAATCTCCGTAACTAGAAGGTGCTCAGGTATGGTGTAGAACAAAAAAATTATCGCAATAATGGGGAGAAAAAGTGCCTTCCGGCTTCGTGAAGAGGTGTTTTACACCCTTTATGTGGAACACAGGTCACTGATTTTGTGCAGACCTTGCCGTCCTCAACCATCTACCATCTACGTGGCTAACTTAATTTTCTTCGGAATCAGACAATTTACAGAGGAGTCCGATTAGATAGGTCTTTGACTAAAGGAACCACGAATTACGGGTTTTGCTCGAAGCAACGTTTTACAATTTTAATCCAATCTGAACCTTAAATTCTCAGCATTTCATACCTCCCCGCGTTAATTTCCTCCGCCCCGTTTCACAAGAGTTCAATCTTCACGCATGTAAGCCGTGGCATTTCTCATCAGGCTTCGGCCATCATCGGCAATCATCGGTCATGTTCGGCTTCCGATTAATTAAAGATTGGAAGCCAATGACCCTGGTGCATCAGACCGGAAATATGAAGACTCTGTGCTCAACCTTGATCGTACCCGATTTGGTAAACTAAACCTACCATTTTTGTAGAAAACAATGCTTTTTTAAACATTTTATAATCTGTGGAATGACAATGTTTTGTTTCGATCATTATTTCGTAAAATGTTCATGTAATTGCTATAATTGGCATGTATGAGGAATGTTAACACGCGAGGCGAATTTTTGTGTTATGTTATTTTGTTTACGAGTTTACTAGAGTCGAGTGTATTTGTATTCTACTTCACATGTGGTCTTGACTTGGTTAAGCTGCTCTTGCTACGGCATGTTCTGGTTCGGGTGACAAGTCTAACTTGTGTTCTAGTCAAAGTTTTGTCCTAAATAGCACTAGTAGAAGTTTTGTCCTAAATTGTAACTTGTATTTTGTAATGAATAGAAAGCTTTTAACTAGCCTTTCATATCACTAAATTTAAGTATCGTAACAGTTTCAATTAGATTTGATTATTTGAGATTTCTCTAGTTACTAAACACTACCATATTCCTTTAATTAAATGCCAATTTTGATGGTATCAGATTAAGATTAATTGCCTGGAGTTAAAGATTAATATTATAGATTTCTTAATCGTTCCCTTGCAGCTAAGTTATCGGAGCTAATAAAACACTGTCAAGCTATTGATGGAGACGCTATTCAGGATCAGATTTAGCTTGTAGCACATGTAGGTAATGTTGTGTGTAATTAAATGATGCAAAGCTGGGTATTCAATGTGCGGGTTAGGTGTGGAAACTTGGTTCGATAAATCATCGATGAAGTACTTTACTGGAAATCTTGCGATGCAACTGTGTGTATTCGACAATATTGACGTCCGTAAGAAGGAGAATGCGAATGGAGAGAACTATCCTACTAGATGCGCCATCGTTGCTTGTTTTTGTTTCTTACGTGAATCAAGTGTATCTGACCTTCTTCAGGGCTCTCCTATTAACACACACAGGGGTCTTGACGTGCACATTGAAGCAGGATTGACAATCACTGGCACAGAGTATCAGTATATTCTGTCTTCAGTAAAAAACATGTTCTAAACCTACACGTAAACTAGAAAATAAATGAAGTAAAGAATGTGTTCCATCAAATTAATGGCACATAGACAACGCGTGACACTGAGTGATGTCCTGTCTGTATAACAGTTCCAACACTTACGACTATCGAGGACTCAGAGTGCAGGACAGACCAGAAGGTGCATAATGCCATTACTTTTGTTCAGTTCGTCCCGCCATCGGCACCTTCTACGAGGTCTGCAGAAACGCTTTCTGGCTGATTTTGAGACACTTCTCTTCTATAAAAACGAATGCGATGCCAAAATTAAATGTAGTTTGCTTATCGGCGCGGGCCGAATGAAATGTGCTGTACAGTACCTGCGTAGTGTCTGCTTTATTTTATTCCGTATATACAGGCGTCCCAAATACGTGCGTACCACCAGGGCAGGGAGAGGGCCAACTGTTTCTTTTGTTTTAGGACTTATTAATTGGAACATGATAGTCTGCGCCTTCTGGTGTGTTTTTTTTCCGTGGTGTAGTGTAATCTGTGGAGGTAATAGCAGGAACCGGTCGCGGTCACTATTGAGACGAATTAAATAATTATGAACTGTTATTAAACTGTTGTTTCCTGCTCGCGGACTAGGCTCCGAGATGTAGCGGTCAGCTAGTGCTTTGAGATCTGAGATTTGGTTATTTTTCGATGTCTGCTACTTGATGAAGATAATAAAATAGATTTCTACATTCGAAAAAAAGTCTAAGTGTCCTTACTGTCGATCATAGTCAAGTAATCAAGAATGAATCCAGCAGGATTAGGTATATAGGATGACTGTTAATTAGAGAACAAAAGTTAAACACGTGATTATTAAAAAGAATATCGCTGGATATTACACACAGCGCCATCTAGTGCCACACTAAACAAAGCTTGTGTCGTTGTTCATTTGTAAATATATACTTATTATGACTCGGAAACAAATGTCCATGCTCATCACACAAACATTTGCTCCTACCGGGATTTGAACCCAGGACCCTAAGAACGTAAGGCAGCCTCAATACCGTTACGCCATTCAAACAAACAAATACAAACAACTTACACACACAAAAAAAAACAACAAATAACTTTTACTATAGAACCAAACCTGAAATCAGGCAAAAAAAAACGCTATTCGGTACATTTTGACGATCCTGACATTTTTAACTTTAAACTTTCTTGCTTTACAAATGTTACATTAAGATTCTGAACATGACTGCAAGAACAACCTTAATATTCAGTTCATACTCTGATGGCGTTACAAGCACCTTAGGGTTTCGTAATCAAACAATTGTTTTACCCACCAAGTGTCCATTGTCAGCACTTTCCGAAACGAAGGTGTTATATTTTAGTAGAACATGAAGAAAAACAGATAATTAGATTACTTTCACACGGACGGCGCCACGGGTGAAAGTTAACTTATAATTACATGTTAACTATTACAAGACAAAGGGAGTAGCGGTAAATAGTTGTTAAAGTTAATCAGTTTTTTTTTGTTGCTACGAGTAATTCATTCGAGTTTTAGTGGCAGCTAATTGAGTAGCTTGGAGAGTTCTCACTGCTGGGGCGCTAGCTGTTTCTCTGTTCAAGGGAGTGGGCTGTAATTCAAAACGCGGATCCAGAGTGGGTTGGGGATGTTACATGACTTCGAATTTTTGGAATGCAATAAAGTATTGATTATTGAGTATTGATCATGGGCTGCAATTATCGTTTTTTTACCATTTTTTTCCTTTTCCTTTTCCTCCTTTCTTTCCTCCCCGCTGCTCGCGACTACCTTAGCTCAACACCAAGTATCTCCACATGCCAGTAGTCGAGCTATTCGGGCTATGCCAGGCTACGTGAGCTATGCGGTGGAGGCTACAATTAACTTCTCACCACGCCGCACGCCGCGCGCCGAGCTATCTTAGTGCAGTCGTCACATTGCGCTGTAATTAGTTCCTACCTACACTTATATCTAGGAGTTTTTGAGGTTGTTGAGTAGCAGAAGTCCGAGTTGATAGAATGTCAGTTGGCCCAGGACCTTTGTGACATCTTGACAGGTAGACAGGGGCACTTGTGCTTCTGTGTGTAAATGTACAGGAAAATTGCTTAAATGAAACCTTAAATTTTCATGGCGATAACTCATCGAATTTATTGAAGGACCACTTTATTCACGGAGTAAATTGTTGCACGGCTGATAGTTCAAAGGTGAACGTCGATTATGTCTTATCAATTGTGGAAACACTCTAGAACACACACATACACACACAAGCCACGCTTCTCAAGCCTGTATTACCACAATTTCATGGCGAAGGTAATCGTTTAAAGTACTTACAAAATGCATCAGAAAATGATGGCGTCTACTTGGCGTTTCATTTCATAAACCACTAAAATAAAGTAAATCACAAGTATCTTATAAAGAAACACTCGCATTCAGCAATTAACACACTTCTTTTTAAAACTTATTAAAACCGAATTACTCCAATAAACCTTATAAAATATTACCTGTAGGTATTATAACTTAAGATCAGGAATAAACTATTTATAGTGCCGACGCCGTAAATGGGACGTTTATTGGTTTGAGTGTTGCACCGAAATGAAGAGCGCCTAACGAAGCCAATTCTGTACGAACGTATTATTAATAACCACTATACTCTGACCTTTACTTGCCAACAACTAATTGGTTAAGAAGGGTCTAGTTAACAGGTGTGTTAAAGTGACAATGCCGATTTATGTTGAGCTCCCGTCATTGTATATTGATACTGGAATACGGTGCTGACTTAAGTGGTATATTACATTACTTTACAAGACGTGTAAGTCGGATCGGTATTACATTTTATTGTGCAACAGTTAAGTTGACTTTATTACTGGTGGCTGTTAGGAGACAGATACTTTCACTCATGAGTGGGTGAGAAGTAGATAGGTATCATTCTGTTTCGAAGTTGACTTCGCGGCTCAAAGTATTGCTCTTTGATTAGAAAATAAATATACAATAAATTATTCATAGACCTAATGATTCTGTTATTAACAGAACAAGGTTATTAAATACTGCTCCGTTGGTCTAGTGGTTGCAACCGCGACTGCTGAGCGTGAGGTCCTGAGTTCGATTCCCAGGTCGTCAAAAGTGTTGGGGTGGGTTTTTCCACGGTTGATGGCAATAGGCTTGCCCCCAATTACATGGAAATTAAACAAAGCTGGCGAAATGTGATTGTACTTTTAGGTACAGTACTGCCTACTCCTTCGAGGATTATAGTCGTGATATTATTTATGTTAAGTAATTGAGTTAACTGAAATTACCTGGTATTACTTTCCCCTTATCAGTCAAGCTAACTTGTCTGATAAGGGAAAAGTGAAACTGATTTGTAGACATGCTACGCGACTTGCTACGCCGTAGCACTCAGCGCGCTACGAGCGTAGCGGGGGCGTCGGGAGTTTGAGAAACTTTCTATTTGCAGTTTAATTTAGTTTCCTTGTACTTTTGAGGGTTGTGAAATACTCAGTAATTTTAGTTCTTAAGCACTATGGATTTCCAATCATTTAACCAAAAAAAATATTTTGTGAAAAATATAATATAATAAATAGACTACTACTACTATTGGAAACCTAGACTACCACTATTTACTACTACTATTTGGAAAACTAGATGAGCCAGGAGGTCGAAATCTTTGAGAAGAAACCAACTCGGAGGTTCTTTTGAAGTCTCAAGTTTTTATGGTTTAAATAAGGCAGACCCCTTTCCACATAAACCAATTTCAACAAAATCATCGTGTAATAAAGTAATTTCTCTAATTTCCTGATGCAGGTTAACGATTAACTCGTAAACAGATCGCTCACTTTATACGTATTCTCCGACCTTTGATGCACCGCCGCGCCGTCTGGCCTACTGAACGATGTAGTTAAATATTTATTAAAAGTGGGGGAAAACTAAGTTGTTATCGGTGCGGCAAATTGAAGAGGACCTGGCTTTGGACACGAACACCTTTATACTAAAGACGTCTGTCTGTTCGCAGTGGGTCCACAGTTTGTCCACACCAGGTTCACTGTTCTTCATTTTTTCTTCAATTGTTCTAGACAAAAGGTCTAAAAAGGTCTCACTTTCAAAATATGTTGTTTTTCTTAACATCTATCAATAGAATTAATCCATAATAGACAATTTTTATTGCTGACTTCTGCATCATCGATTTCTACACTAATATTATAAAAAGAAGAAAGATTTGCATTTCTGTATGTTTTTAAAAAAACATCTCAAAAATTACCGGACCGATTAAAAAAAATCTTTCACCGTTACAATGCAACATTAAGCCTCAGTAACATAGGCCCGTGAGAAGTCGCTGATAAAATATCACTTGGTGTAACTAGGCTCTAGCCCTAAGATATGTTTACATTGTGGTTTCGAGCATCAATCAGCTTTACTTCTTCCTAAATGATGAAATAAATGGGAAATCTGGGAAGGCTTCTAGAAAATCTTAGAAAAATCTGTGTATAAAGTACGTAAGAGTCGCACACGATCGGTATAGAAAGTGACTGAATCATAAACACGCAACTATTAACTGCGCTGGGAAACGCATTAACTAATGCCTACCTAATGACGTATTATATACAACATTAAAAGACGTCGCCACATTGCAATACCACTGTTATTTTCTGGGGAATAGAGGCTATGTCAACTGCTTTTATCTCGTTGAAGATGCAAAATTAGATTGTGTAAATAAGCACGGGAAATTACTCTTAATGTGTTAGAAGTTAAGGTTGTGTTCAGGTGCATGTTTAACGTGCTTTACGTGTAGCGCGTCTGTCTGCGTGTCTAGCAGAAAAGAGCGGTACAGTTAAGAGGAAATGGGAGATTAGTAATAATTAAGGTTTGTTTTGTGATAACTGTGAGCAGCGCCATCTGCGGCGTTAATGACGACGTTTAGCGCAAACGAAAGGTTTACGCAGAACTAGGGAGTGAATGAATGAAAAAGTTGAACCGCTCAGATACTTTTCAAAGTAAGCTGTCGTAGCTAACATTGACGACCCGAATGGCGCAGCGGTAGCGAGGCTGCCTTACGTTCTTAGGGTCCCGGGTTCAAATCCCGGTAGGAGCAAAAGTTTGTGTGATGAGCATGGACATTTGTTTCTGAGTCATGAATGTTTATATGTATAATAAGTATGTATTTACAAACAAAAAAGTATACATGTAGTATATCAACTGTCTGGCGACCACGACACAAGCCTTGCTTAGTGTGGCACTAGATGGCGCTGTGTGTAATGTCCAGTAATATTTATATTTATTTATTTGTAGACATTACTTTACTTGCTTATATAAAAGGCGTGATAGAGGCGTCTATAGAGTAGGGGTTTATCAAAAGAGGAAACTCTGGAAGGTATTTCGTGATTGTTTTCTAAAATGAACCAAAGCTGAAACAATACCCTTGTTCAAACAGAACCGACAAAAAATATGTTTGTAATAACAGATAGCTAACTTCAACTTTAACTTCGTCAAGTTTTTTACCAACAGTGACGGCACTTTTTTTTATCACCGGTAGCATTCGCTAGACTGCTAATTACTGTAGCTAATCCTTTAGTCAAGCGCTCAATCGGTAGTGCTCTTTCATGGTAGATTATATGAAGCAATAGTTTTTACTTACGTACTCATAAATTAATCGGATATTACTTAACATTTTATAATAAACAATTTCTTTCAAATTGTCTATGATTACGACATCAATTTTAATTTGCAGTAGCATCATCCACATTTTAAGGTATTCCAAAGGTTGCATTGACGTGATACTTCGGTAACACGCATAGTGCATAATTGAATAAGGGGTGCATCACCACGAGCCCTTCCAACCTTGACTGAATTAATAATATTCGTGGCTCAAGGTCAACGGGTCTTGGTTAGGGGTCTACACTTATTATTTTCTTTTTTGTTGTTCCCACGACCTGTCTTCCTGTTTTTTCAACCACTTGTTACTAAACTAATAATAACAAATACCACAAAAAAAAAACAGAAGGCCATTGATTTCCCGATTCTTGTTCAGGAGTTGTTAGTGTCATTATTGCTATAGATTACTGACTCTATCACTCTGTCTCTTAAATGCTGTTTAGATTTGCCGATCGTGTTCCTTTGCTGGTGGAATTTCGCCCTTAAGGCGGAGATTTCTTGAAAACGGTCGAAAAGGCAGTTTTAAAAGCAGTGTATCTCTGAAACTGTAAATAATTTCGACAAATAAAAAAAACTTTATATTTTGAAGTCCTTTTTGCATACACTGATGGAACTCAAAACATAATTTGACAAACTTTAATGCACCAAAAAAATCTTCAAACATACCTCTTAATTTTCTTTCAAAGCAGTTTAGCCATTTATTGACAATGATAATTATAATTAAAAATATAACATAAAATTTCAAATGCTAAACTACATCTAGTGATGGATTAATTATTATTAAATAGTTAAGTTCTAGTTTTAAATCGATCGAAAATACTCATTTCGCACTATTTGGCCCGCAGTGACTGAAGTAACAACCACTTTGTAGTGCAAGCTAATTAGAACTTTATTTTAACAGTATTTCAAACGAAGTTTGAACCACCACAAATAGAGTTGCTTATTTAGCTGATGTCGTAGCCGAACTTGTTTCATAAAATAACAGTAGGAATATTGTTTAGATTGCTTTTCAGTTAGCAGTAGATGTTTCCGCGGTCTTTATAATAGGAAATACTTGATCATTATGCCATTTATTATACCATTTATAGTTCTAAACAAAACAAAGCTTTTATATGCTAGAAACACATTCCGTGACCACCGTTTTGCAGTTAAAAGCGAGGACACAAACAGGTGTGACCGCGAAAATGAACTTTTTGATGGATGGCGTCATAAAATATGTGACGTCACATTCAAGATGGCGTCGCGATAGTTTCGGAGCGTGCCTGCGGGCTTCATCAAATGACGAACAAAAGATTCATTCTGACTTTAGTAGTAAATCATTAAGATGAATCATCAACAGGTAAGAGTAACTCAAGCCTTAGCAATATACGGTCATAAAACTAAAGGGTGTAAAACATCTCTTAACGAAGCCGAAAGGCACTTGTTTTCCCCGTCATTGCAATCTTTTTTTTGTTCTACACCATACCTGGGACCTTCTTGTTACGGAGATCATCATCATCATCATTCTCTTGTCCTTATCCCAATTTATTTGTGGTCGGCGCAGCATGTCTTTTTCTTCCATACTCCTCTATTTTTCTTTTTTTTTATCTTCTTGTTACGGAGATATTGGGGGTCAAAGTTACAATTTTTTGACAAGTTTTTTTTTAAGTAAGTACAAGTTTTTATTGTAAGATTTTTACTTTAAACACCTCTACGACCCCCGGTACTAATCAATCCATCCATCAGTACTTTTTTTAAAGTGCGTTACTTTGAGTTGTAGTACCATAAAACAAGATTTTTCATCCCAAAAAAAAAGTTCCCAGCAATAATTTTTGCGTATAAAGTTACTTAGTTTGATGTACAAAATGCTTGGTTGACGGCTTCGTGATGTGGTGGTTTATAATTCCGGAAATCTTGAATGAATTAGGTCCATGTTCACCGAAAAGCTAACAGTCTGATTATTTAAAAACAGCTGTCACTGTGACATGTCCCCATACAAAAATGTGTTTTAAACAGCCGTTTTAGATAATCAGACCGTTATCTTTTTGGTGAACATGGACCTAGAAGGATATAAACATTATCTTTATCTCGATCATCATCTCGCAATAGGCAACCATTCTTGGTACTATGCAAGGAGGTTGGCGGAGATTACAATTCAATCTCAGTATGTAGGTTTACGTTCTAATTTATTTATAGCCTTGCTTTTCGGCCCGCTTGCCCAAATAATTAAATAAATAAATATTGCTGGACATTACACACATCGCTATCTAGTGCTACACTAAGAAAGGCTTGTGTCGTGGTCACCAGACAGTTGATATACTACATAGATACTTTTTGTTTGTAACTACATACTTATTAAAAATCCATGACTCGGAAACAAATGTCCATGCTCATCACACAAACATTTGCTCCTACCGGGATTCGACTCAGGACCCTAAGAACGTAAGGCAGCTCACGACCGCTGCGCCATTCGGGTCGTCAAATATTTTAAAGTTTCAGAGATAAGTGATTTTTAAATACATTGAATAGGGGTTTGTCTCTGATATACTCAACTCACAATAACTTCACGACAAATCAGTGTTCGCAACTGCGAACACTGATTAAAGACTGACTGACTGACTGACTTTATTTTTTTTAAAGATGTTTCTCCTCATACGGGTTGTGGTAGTTAACTAACTACCACAACCCGTATGAGGAGAAACATCTTTAAACAAGGAACGTACCATTACTGGAACTATTAACTTCATCAATTAACTCACAGTTAAAGTAAATGAAAGACTTCAACTCATGTGTTAAAGTTTTATAGTTTTTCTATTTTATGCCGTGTTAGTGGTACCTGTATACTTGGATAATATAAGTAACTAGCTGACCCGCGCAACTTCGTCTGCGAGTGAGGGTTAGTTTTTTTTTAATAGAAGTATCCTATGTTACTTCTAATACCTCCAAGAATATGTGCACAAAGTTTCATGATGATCGGTTCAGTAGTTTTCGCGTAAAAGCGTAAGAAACAAACTTACATTCACAATAATATTAAGGAAGGATAAAGAGGTTATGTGTTATGAGCTATATAATAACTATTTGTTTTATTGTTTGCTTGCCTTTTTAGTGAGGAGTCTTTTTGAGTCCAGAGCTCGTGGCTAAATAATAACAGCCGCTCGGGTCGATCTTTAGATTAAGCCGTGCTTGCCTAGGTTGGTATGTAGATGAGTGACACAATACCGAGTTTCCTCCGTGCTTCGGAAAGCAACAAGCAGCTGCTGGTCTCGGCTGTCATTTGTAGATCTTGTAGTCAGTGGCCAAAAAGTCTGACAATTAGTGTTACCAAGTGGTATTATATTACCCAGTGCTAACTGGGTTGTGGAGGTCAGATAGGTAGTCGCTCCATGTAAAACACTGGTATTCATCTGCATTCGGTTAGACTGGAAGCCGACCCCAACATAGTTGAGAAAAGGCTATTATAGGCAAATGCTGATGATGATTGCTTGTCTTTAAATTAATCAAATCGAATTCACATTTTGTGACAAATTGATATGAATAGGAACAAATTTTCCACTACAAATTTTTTTTTCTTTAGTAGGTAGCTACATGAATATACTACAAGTGTTTTACTAATCAAGAGAGCGTTAAAATAGGGAAGTAACATTAACCTAAACAACAAAACAATAGACAACCTAATCCCTTCCTAGTTGTAACAATAGAATGACACCCGACTCGTCCCGTCCGTCACGCATCCGTCACGTCACGCGGCGCACCTCTTCGGAAACTGACACGTTAACTTTCACGCTTCACGCCTTGTCTGTCTGTCCGTCTGTCTGTCTGCTCGTCGCGCACTAGTTGATTCGTTGTTCAGATAAACTTGCTTTACAATACAACAGTTTTGTTTTGTGAGAAGGTAAGGCATTTTATGTTCTTAGCATTTGGTTTATGAACTATATACGTCGCTTTTAAAGCATAATTTTGCGAACTCGTTCGGAGTTCTTTGTCTATTCAGCCAACCGATTCACGTAGTGAATAAAAGAATTGTTTTTGATTAGTGCTGAAATATGATGTTTGAAAATATATCTTACGTTCCAATAAAAAAGTTCTTTCAAAAGCAAAAGTTGTATGTCATGATGACAATAATATTTATTTTCTTTACAGATAATTGCCTATCTCTTGTCCGCAGCGCACCTATTCTATAGACGTCTAATTGCTCTGAGATGTACGCATGTATTTGTCTGTGCAACAATGACACATAACCTTTTGGCGTGACGTCACCGGAGACCGGAGTCTGTCACCCGACACGCTAACTTTCACGCTTCACGCCTCGTCTGTGTCTGGTAGACCGTCTCAAGTTGCGTGTGCGCACAACATGGGTAGATTAGATATAGTAAGTTCACTTGAATGTTTTGAGAAGAAAATACAAAACAATTGAGTAAGGCTGAGGATCTCATCATAGCATAGAAGTTACAATAGCTCCAAGCTTGGCTAGAATCGTATCCAGAACCAAAACCCTTTTGCAGATTGCATATACGTACTTTGCCAATATTTTCTGAAGAGAATAATGAAATGGATGCTTGCCATAGTCTTGGAATTAGAAATAGTGGCTTCATGGCTTGCATTAGCTGACTTATCTACATAGTTCTATCTGAACTGACTTTTTTCATTAAGAGTCTTTGAGCAATTCAATAATTTAAACCAATTTACTATTTAGACATCATTGCCAGAGATATTCTAGTCTAGATGTTAAATGAACTTCCGAATTATTATCCTCATTGTTTAAGTGGAGCTACTGCCGTTCCTTGTCATGTGACAAGTGGCCTACTTTACCCATTGTCTAGCTAATCGTCCACATACGCGGAGATCACATCATCTGTCACAAGTTGACGAGGCGAGGCGCCTGGTCCCGCCGTGTGCCGGCTGTAACATGTAGATCGAGCCAGATAACATTAGTCATAGTTTTGATTCAGCCGAGCCCGGCCTGAGATAGCATCGGTTCAGCTAATTGTGCGGCCTTGTATGTTAGTTTTTGTTTGTAGATGATTCTTAGAATCTGTTTCTGTTTAGTAGTCAGTCTGTTTACCTTTATCGATGAAAATTGTGGTTTTATTTTGTAAACTACCAAGTCACAGGCCATCGTTCTCTTATCCTTATCTCAATGTATTGGTTGTCGGTGCAGCCAGTCTTCCTTTTCCACTACTTCGTCTTCTATTCGTCGTCATCTCAGTAGTCACTTCTTCTCTGTTGTCCATCAAACAGCGCATCCATCCATTCCTTGGTCTGGCCCTTCTTTCTTTTCTTTCCTTTAAAGTCGTGTAGATTCAAACTCAAAACTCTCATCATTGCTCCACATCCTCATTTCTTCCACAGAGTTACGTCACAAGTATTAGTTAGTATAGTTATTTAATATAAGACCAACATTTATTAGCTTAGTTTGCTTCAAATATTTCACGTGAAGTAATCCAAAGTGTGGTGTTATTTGTTAAGCTCCGGAAGCGTGTAACGGATGATGCTAATCTCTTTGATTAGCGCCGGTGATTAGGTTAATTACCACGCATGTTTCTTATTAACTTTGGAAAAATATTTGTGGGTAGGTAATACTTGAATGTTAATTCGTTCTGATAGCTTTCGTTACCTGTGTTAAATAGGGGTGTAATTCTTGAATTAACTGCACAGCTACTACGATTGGCCAAAAACACGCTATTCCCTTTTTCAGTCATACTAGACCACTTCTAAATGTAGGTAATGTCCAAATTTAATTTCACATAGGATTTTTAAGTTAAGCTAGCATAGAAAATCCAATATGATTTGATTGTATATTTGTCTCCGCATAATGTAGTGCATGCTGTGCTTTTCTATAAGTGATGAGGCTCTTGGACTTAAGTGTGTAATGTATATGTCGGATCCTGATGAGTATGCACTTAAATTAAACACAAGTGCCTTTGTTTGGCGTTGAGCTGAGTCTAGAGGTATGGTGATCGGTACGGACCTCGGCCCCATGGATCGACAGTGATCGTTCGGGCGTGGTCGCGACACATACTGGTCTAGGCACTGCTCCGTGTTCCTTTTAAGTTCAGAGTATTTAGTGAGTACAGTAGTGTTAGTAATTTACTCTGTAACAATAACTGAATACCCGTATCCCACTCTGCGCCCACAACAGTTTGATACTATGTATGTCACTTTAGTAACTACGTCCTGGCAAGGGTTCTATGTACCTGGATGCGACATATAAATTATATTGTAACATTGTACATTGAATTGTTGTTGTACTTATTGTATTGTTGAGAAGCCATATAATAAATAAAGAAATAAATATTGCGCTTCTGTTTGGGTTTAAGTTTTCGCCTAATGTCAGCCGATGTGTACATACTTTTTTGTAATAGGTATGCATGCTGCGTGTGTATGGACATTAAAGTCAAACTTGTTTATTGTTTAGTCGTCCTCTTATTTCATTAGAATGTTCATTAGTGCGTCGCAATAAAGTGACATTCCAGTCATAAAAGGCGAAAACAAAAACAACTTTCTTTCATTAGCTTTAACGAATCAACTTTAATTGTGCGTTTTTAATAGGAGAGAGTCTGTCAAACTAGTTCCCTTTAATTATAGAAAAATAATGTAGTTCGTTATTGTCGCGAGATAAACCGTCGTAAATGCGGATTGAGCGAAAGGCAACTCGTAAAGTTTGCTTTGACAAATATAGCTTGAGACGAGGGAAAATATGGAACTAAGCTCTAGAATATACCATCACGCATTTAGTATCTCCTAAAAAACATCCTAAATGTAGCAAAAACTTCCAAGAAGTCAGGAGCCTAATACCGTAAACTAGGCACAACTCCAGACAGCGGGCGGCTTCTCAATTCCTAATTACAAAAGCCCAATAGTAATTTGCTTAAACAAGATCGAACCACTTAGGACTCTAAAGTCAATCTGATTGTCAATTTGATCTGATTAAAAGATAATTTAAAGTATGTATGTTATATATATTATTATATATATATTTATGATATATAAACACATAACACACAACACACACATTACACACACACACACACACACACACACACAACACATAAGTGTAATATGTCTTACGTGTGTAAATGTTTGTATTTATTTATTGTATATATGTAAATGGTACACCACAGGCTACCTGCAGTATTGTCTCTCCTTCCCTTTTAAATCCATCCAAAGGTTGTCTTTAAAAGATCGCTTTTAGCGATAAGACCGCCCATTGTGTCACCCTTGTAAAGTGTTTAAAATGTTTGTATTTATATTTTTATGGTGTACATAATAAAGAGTATTCTATTCTATTCTATTCTATTGCCTAAGCAAATCGTTTTCAACGCGTTCTACGTTTCTACATCAATTTTCTCTTTTTGGTAGCTTTAGTCAACCAAATTCATTAGTTATCTTTCTACTGTCATTATCACTGAAAGAATGTCATTTCGGTTTAGTTAGGCCATCTGCTCTACCTTGCTGGTGTTCGAAACAGTCAAACGAGTCCAATGGGCAATGAATAATTTTCAATGTCCGTAATATTATGACAAATGGTTGACTCGCCTTTGCAATCGTCGCTGTTTTACGTACCAAGATAAAATGGTCACAGTACGTATGGTAATTTTAATAACATGCCAAAGGAAATTAAGAACTGGTTGGAAGTTGGAATAGAGAGATAACGAATGTGCAGGCCGTGTTTAGATAGCCGAGTGAATTACTTGCATATATTATCGAGCTGTGTGTGGATGGACAGATGTGTGGTCTAATTTCGTTGAAGACCACCATCGATAGTGAGTCTTTAGGACAAGGGACTGTTAAGGCAATAAATTATTCGAAAGTCGGATCATGAGCTCCTAATAAAGTCATTTTGTGATAGTAAAGTGGTGTCTGCTTGCGGAATTTCTTCGCTGATGTTGGTAGAAACGAAAATCACATTAAAAAAATTACAAACAGTTCATCCAGGCAGGAGAAGGGCTGAAAAAGCTAAGGATTTCGCTTTTGAAGTTCCTTTTAATCGATGCTATTTGATTTGCTAACGATGTTCATTTCGACATTCTAGAAAGCAAATATCATTGTTTTTGTATGGTGAAGTTAAACCAATAAAGCATTCTCAAACTGATTCTCGTTATTCCTGAATATAGCAAATGGTGCAATCTTGTGGTTAGATACCCAGCCTGCAGGTGTCAGAGTTTATAGCGAAAAAACTATAGGCAATAAACTAGCAGAGGCAAGCTAAAAAGTACTAAATTCCGAAATGAGCACAAACAGCAATGCCCTTTACCAGCTAGTGGGTTCATGCGCACGCGCATATGAAAACAGACTCCACTCCAATATACGGTAGGTACATAGACGGTTTGATGGTATCATAAGTTGTACATTTTACGGCAGACGAACCAAAATGAAGTTATTAGCGAGATAATTGTGCTGTACTACCAGAGATGCAGTAAATTGAAGGCATTTTTATAATTACGGTTAAGATACTGGATCTGTTATCTATAGATAATCGTGTGTTCCTGGAGACAGAAAGATAACGCAGGAATAATTACTGGTCATTATAAATTGAAAATAATTTTAATTATGAGAGAAAAAATAAGTTTTGAAACAAGATTGATTTCAGAAGGTGATTAGGATATTTCTTCGCACAAAGCAGCAAGTTGTTGGATTGAGACTTTCAAGTCGGAATTTACAATACTAAGGTCCATGTTCACCGAAAAGATGTGACCGATCTGATAATCTAAAAACAGCTGTCACTGTGACATGTTCCCATACAAAAATGTGTTTTAAACAGCTGATTTTAGATAATCAGACCGTCATCTTTTTGGTGAACCTGGACCTAATTCTAACTTAACCGAACACACATCTTACTTGACTTTCCCCAAAATTTTAGAATCATGAAATCCCCGAAGAGGGAGAAGTGTACCTAATATTACACCCACATTTATGTTTTAAGTCCCATGTAATAGGGGCGAGCCTATTGCCGTCAACCATCATCACCAGACTCCGTGGCTGCTTCTTAGAAATTCCTGATGGAGAACTCAATAAAAAAATGGTCTAACCCGGGAATGAATCCCGGGACCTCCTGTCACGATTGCGACCACTAGACCAACAAGGCAGACGGTTTCTAGTCTAATATGAACATAGCTTCTGCACCAGCTGCCAAGTTCAGGTGCATCCGATCCGATTCTGATCTGGCTAAGACTACGTATATCGCAATAATATTACAGAAAATATAGACTGAATGTGCTATCAGCTAAGAATGTGCTCAAACGGATGCCTATCTGCAGTTTATAATAATGTTTCAACAATATTTATTGCAGCTACCCGATGTCCGTCTTCGATAAAGAAGATGTACTGTATATACCTCTTCATACCGCTCCGGACGAGATACCGCTTAATAAGGCTCTTAAGAAAGCCTTAATACCGGCCGCGGAACAGAAAAAATAATGTATCGCTTTATGGATCTCAGGTAAGGCAAGGTAAGGGTGTTAGCGGGTAGCGGGTAGTTTACCTAAGTAATCTATCCCAACACTTATGCCGCCGCTCCGTCTCGAACTCTAAACTATTGCGAATAGAACATAACAGTCATTCGCATAAGTACCAATCTGATTGGTAGTTGTGCACTCCCTGAACAAACAAATAGAAAACAAATCATTTCTTGATCGGTTTTGGTCCATTTTTGTTATAAAACGGATCTTAACCATAACACCTATCCGTGTGGACACAGACGTATACAGAGTAATACCTAATCGAAATAATGTATAGGAATTAAGGTTAATAGTCTGACAGGTGTCGTCACGCGACTTCTCTTGTTAATTAACAAGTTTCTCTCTAATTAACGCGTCTTCATTAATTGAATTTTAGGTGATGCTTCGATTTTATTAGGTGAGGCTTCGATTTCTTTAGAGTCGGTTGGAAAATATCATTAGTGGAGAAAACAAATTTTTTAGATACCAAAAAGGTAAGGTTTGGAATAGAAATTAATTGGGATTAACCTGAAATAAGAAAGAGAACTTTCAATTATTTAGTTTAAAAAATACTCTTCAAATGTTTTCTCTTTTCATTTCGGTAAAAAGACTTTTGGTGTTTCTTTTCTTTTTGCGCTTATCGCCCACTGTGTCACCCCATCCTCAAAATCATTGCCAATGTAACTGTACACAAAAACAAAGGAAACCCATCCTTAACTTGTCCCTATAGGAACTATCTACATGCAAATACCACTGCACTCACTTAATGCACCGCTGATTTATTTTTTATCCCTTTTTGTCATAAGACATTATATTTTTTATCCTTTTTCCTTGCATGACATCGGATACTCCAAAAGTTTTTGCGCAAAGATATCAAGTTATGGCACCGCACGTAATCAGTGGGGTTGTTAATTTTATATGAGGACCAAAAACATTATGATAACATAAAAAAATGCGAAAAACGTTGATTACACAATACAGTTATTTTGAGGAAGGAAACAATATTAATAAAATCAAAATTTTTGGAGCGAAGGAGCTGCGTCTTGTCTCACGAATATTCTTTCTGCAAATTCGTGTTATAATGATGGGAGGATTGATAAACAGGTATTTTTTTTATTTACAGGTAAGTTTTATTTGCTTTTGAGTTAAATCAGGATAACATGTAGCAGACAGACCTACTTATTAATCAGTAACTAGTGGTACACCGAGGAACATAGGGCGAAAGTTTAATTTTGTAACAGAGGCAACAAAAGTAAGCGAGTTGCGTTACATCAGTTGTGAACAATTAAATTCAGATATTAGGACCAGAATCGAAATAACATTGCACAGTAAAATAACCTATAACATAAATTCGGTTTCAAATAAAGATTGAAATTCCTGTGATTTCTAATTGCTTAACCCCCTGTCCAAACGCATTCCACAAAGTTGTATTCCTAAGTTAGCTATTAACAAGAAAATTAATAACATTACAAGGACCATTCCTCGCAATACCTTCCCACAGGCAAAGGGGACAAATATCCCCAAGTAAATACAAGGCAAGTCCATGCAGCGTCACATACAAACATTTGTCGTCGATCGTCGCTATCGGCGATCTAAAGCGGGCCATTCATTACGCGCCGAGTGTCACATTAGTTGCGACTAGCGACTAGCCGCGCCGCTATCGGCCCATCGTCTGGTGCATGCACAGACTTAGATGGGATGAGGTGCTCAAACTTGTGCGAATTAGCAGATATTAGAAAATGCTAAAGATTATTGGAAATTAGATAGGAGAACTATTTTTTTCCTCAAAAATGCTCGGTAAAAATTTGACCAGTACAAGATGAGTAGTTTGGAATAATGTCCTCAAAAAAATGACATCGAATATATACAACGTTATTTTTTAGTAAAAAATAACGTAGAAATAAAGAAAACTTTTCAATTTGCACCTACAACGTTATTTTTTAATCGTTTTAATCCCTTTATTAAGGGCGGATAGTATTCATGAAAATGAACAACTTTTACTATGGGACCGACTATCAATACTCGAAAAAAAAATCAACTGCTTCATACATTGTTGGTCGCGTAACTCGAAAAAATGTAGGCAGTCCCATAGTAAAAGTTGTACATTTTCATGAATACTATCCGCCCTTAAAGGGATTAAAACGACTAAAAAATAACGTTGTAGGTGCAAATAGAAGAGTTTTCTTTCTGTTAATAAAAGTGTAAAGTAAGCGAGTGAACACAACGCAGAATATTTGTCCACTTCAGTGTCCACAACGCCTCGGACTATTTATTTACTTTTATTACATAGACAGGAAGGTTTTCTCATCGGTTCAAACTGATGCAGCATCGATAAGTGTTCCTGAAGTTACAAGTTAAACTTACGTTGTTTAACCTTTTTATACCAATTCATGAAAAAGAGTATCTTCTTCCTCTAATCCTAATCAGCCATAAACTTTGACAACCACATCCTAGACAAATACGGTACAGAGTACAAGATACAGCGAACATTCACTTTGATGCACTCGTCGCAAGATACGGCGTACGACACGACCGTGCGATACGGTCGCGCGACATATCTACATATGCGACCGTGTCGCAGTCGCCATTGATTAGGACTGTGTTGGGGCTGTTAGGTGTTTGGTGAGTGAATAGGAGTGTCTGCCAGAATTTGTGTGTGTGTACTTAGGCTATTAGATGATTGGAATATGGGCGCGTCTTTGTGTCTGAGTTTAGTATCATCAATATTATATCTATGGCAAAGTATTTCTCCTTCTACAAAGCTGCTTTGGTAACTCATTTAGATTTTCCTGCTAAATTGAAGTCAACCCAAAACAACTTTAAGTTCTAAGCGCAATGATAATGCGTTACGACGTGTTTATTGATTGGCAACCGTAGTTATATCCCGTTTGCATTTGCATCCATTATTATTTAATTTCTCTCATTATCCTTCACAAATTGTATAATCTTTCAACATCTGCAGTTTCTGCAGGCTCTCCTTGAAAGCCATCGCTAACATAACGCATTAATTTACAACCTCTTGCCACATAAAGCCACTGACAGACTTATAAACGGTGCGTGAAAACGGCCATTAGGCTCCCCGCACCACTTCATTACCGCCTGACTGATGGCGACTGAGTCGCGGCCTTCAGCGACTAATTACTTTAATTGAACGAATGATTGGGAACGGTTCTCTTTCCTTTACAGGAATATGGGTGTGTTTGTGTATTGATTGGTCATTATTGAGGTATTCGGGTTTAGTGTCGTAGATTCTCAGTTGTAATTGGATGTGTTGGTCAGTTTTACTTGAAATAATGAATGCCTGTGGCTTAACTTAGCATTAATGTTTCTATTGCAATCACATAAACCTCTCTAACAGGAATAAAATGTAATAAAAACCGGACCGAATGCGGGTAGGTAGATGTACAAAGTTTTGGTTTTAGAACACGCTGCAGTTGCCCCACGATGACGCCTGTGCCATATGAAGTCACAAACATGTACACAGTAAAAGATTGCGAATAAATATGAACCTTTCTAGTGAAGAGAGTAATTATAATAAATTCAAAGTAATCTCCGGTCTCCCACCCCCGCGCCCCGTAGAGTGGTGGAGGAATCGTGCGCATACATCAAGCGCGTCGCAGTCGTGTCGCGATTCCGTGCGACAGATAGTCGCACCGTGCGCACTGCGCCTACGCAACGTGGGCGGAGATTTAACATGGCGTTTTGAGGAGTAAACAAATTATGCACTTCACTTCAGCTTTAATATTATTTTCTCCTAGGCACAGTAAATCTAAGAACACTCTAGTCTATTAGAAATAGCAGCGACTTGTACTTTGTTAGTCCCAGTTCCAGTTCCGTTTTATATAAATAAACTTATCACCACGGCTCTCAAACGGTGACGGTCTAACGACATCGTGAAGAAACCAGCATGTCCTGGAACTAAAAATTCGAAGACGGTGACGTCACCAAGACCAACCCGCTCTAAGCCCATGGATGGCACGGCATTCCCTGAGTGCAGGTTTGTGTGCCAGAAATGGGAACAATATTGACTGATTTATTGTTTTTTTTTTTTGACAAATTGAAACAAGAACATTGACAAATTACAACAGCAAATCTTACTCGGAACCCTCATCATTAGGCCTGAAACATACTCGCACAAGAAGTAGGTAACAGATAAAGTCTAAACATTCTAGTCTTTAGGTAAGTAATGTCATAAAAGCACATGTTGGCACTAAGCTCATGGGTTCTAATAGACACAAGTAAGTACACAACTGCCTAGTCACTAGTCACTAGTGCCTCCCCAATTATGCCTAGAGGCGAGGCTCTTCCTTATATCAACAAGTACCGAACACGAAGGGCGTATAATCCTCAAAGCCATAAACTTTGAAAATTAATTTTCTCAAGCCTTTAATTAATCGGCCATAAAATTCCTAATTAGCTCGTATAACATCCAGGCTATAAGTGTCCACTGCTGGCCGTGTCCAACGGCCATATGGGCTCTAGAGGACATACGTCGCCATGTGTAATGAAATTTTAATGGTTTTCGCTAAAGGCGGCCTATTAAAATATTTTGTAGAGAAGCTTTTACCTTAAATCCTGCTGTAACCTAAAAATTTTGAGTGGGTTTTACTTTATGGGTTATGCAGTACTTAGGGGTTTTAATTCAAAGTAACCTGTTTGTTATGTAGCGAAGTGTTACTTTGTTTGTTTTGTTGGTCTAGTGGTTAAAACTGCGACTACTGAGTCTGAGTTCGATTCCCGGGTTATCCATTAGGAATTTCTCAGTGGGATCCACGGAGTCTGGAGTTGTGCCCGGCTGATGGCAATAGGCTCGCACATCGGACTTAAACATAACGGGCGAAGTAATATAATAAATAAATACTGCTGGGCATTAAAACACAGCGCCATCTAGTGCCACACTAAGCAAGGCTTGCGTCGTGGACACCAGATAGTTGATATACTACATTTATACTATTTGTTTGTAAATACATACTTATTATACTCGTACATATTAATATCCATGACTCGGAAACAAAAATGTCTATGCTCATCACACAAACATTTGCAGGACCCTAAGAACGTAAGGAAGCCTCACTACCACCGCGCCATTCGGGTCGTCTGTGAATTAAAAGAATATTTGAAATATGAGTGTACACCTCTGTCTACCTCTTCAGCGATAACAGGCGTGATGTTATGTTATATGTAACTTTAAATGCCTGTTTTCACTCAACCTAAGCGACACCTAATTGAAGGACTGTATATGTTTGCACCACTGGAATTTTAATTCTATCACTGAGCGCCGGTCCAATTACAGAAATATTCAATTGAGTGCTTTATTTAGGCATTAACTTAAATGTCGCCTGGTGTTATAGTAAATAAGTAGGCTGTCACATAAGAATTTGGGATCTACGGTGGAACGCACACTGTTTTAATTAGTTGAATAAATTGTCAGTTAATGTCAACAAATTAAGGAAGGCGACCAAAGACTAGGAAGTTGATAATATCTACAATTATCTGAAATATTGATCTAAATGCTTCACGCATAAATAGACACATTACCGTTCCGAGCATTCCGAATAGAGTTGTCATTAAAAAGCTCATCGGAATCGTTTCACCGATAACATCGTTCCATGCGATTACACATTGTGTTCCGAGTCTCCGAGATAATCGTAGGCTACGATTATCCGTCGATCGCGCGGCTGTCTGTCGCACCGTGTGTCGATGCCCTAATTCCTATCGAGATGTGATGTAGAGATATTATGTCATTTGTGTGACGTTTATTCTTTTAATTAAGTTTTTGGTCTGTTTGATGGTTATCGATCAGATTGAGCTACTCGTAACGCTATGCTGCTACCGTTTCCTAAATATAGGTTTGGTTCTCAGGCTGGGAATGTTTAATAGACATTTGAAAGAAAACATTGATACAGTTTAGGTTTCCTTTATTACCACACGAAAAGGGGAGATCTTAATTAGATCTAAAGAATAAGAAATTGGAAATTCAAAAAAAGCTTGGTTGAAGCGGATGCAGCGGTAATTTACCAAATTGGGCCACTGTTTGATTTGATTTTAATTTGATAGAGTACATGGAGACCGCAAATCGGCAAGAGTAGCGTCAGCCGCCCTTCAGCTAGAGCTACCAAGGAACTTAAAATGATGGTAGATTGGAAGCGGAATGCGGAGGACCGGTTGATGTGGCGAAGCATAGGAGACCCCTCCTATAGTATAGTATAGTCCAGCAGTGGACTGCCATAGGCTAAACTATACGAGTGATTGATTTTGATAAAAGCTTTCTTTTATCCAGCACTGAAATGTTTCCGTTTTAAAGATTTACTTTATCCAGCACTGAAATATTTACGTTTTAGTTGATTGACGTTTTATTTGGTCTACAAAACATTCTGCCTTATTGCATTCGTTATGCACTCATCTAAAGCTTCATTCCCGTCAACGCACTGACCCATTTCGCTCCGCCGACTGTAGCGCTGCACCGGTTCATAAGGGACGCACAACTGAACACAAGTGTTCATTAATTAAATGTCCGACACGTGTTGTTGTGTAGTACTCACACTCCACAGGTAGTGCCGGTGTCTGACATACGTCACCTGTCACTGAGATAACGAGCTTTGTTTGTTTTTATTGGTTTGGATTGTCATTACGTAAACGTTAGGTTAGTCTAGTGAATATAGTATAATTATGTAAAGGAACGTTTGTTTAATTTCTTAACCAAAAGAATAAGGAAGAATATAAAAAAAATGTGTTGTAAAAGATCTTTATTTGGCATCGGCCGAATTTCATCTCTTAGTGTTGACTAGGAATGTATGAGAATATTTTATATATATATTTTCCTATCCGAAGGCTATTAATAAATTAATTTATGAAAAGTTCGTCTACATATCGATGGTCGTTGTGTAATTTATGTGTTATGTAATTATCCCACAGCACACCTGCGGGGTTTACTATCAGTGAAAGGCCAGACATAAGCATCCTTATTAAACACCGAAATGGCTGGACCTCTCCTCTACATAATCCTTATTGCACCTTGCAATTTATGCAGATACAGACATTTCGTAAAAGTCATCAACTTCAGAGCTTAGAAACGTAATATTTTTATTAAACGTCGCGATCGCATTAGTAGTGCACACGTAAGCTCTGCGCTGTGTCGGATCGCGTCTGTCGTCAGCCGCGACTTATGTAATGGTGTGGATTAAGCCTTACGCCCATCTGACAGGGCTTTATGTCATATATGTGGTAGGGATGACACTTGATAGGGGTTTTTTCGTGACATTCGAGTGACAGGCGTTTCGGAAGCTTGAGGTGTGTCTCAATGAACTGGGGTTTTAAAATCAGAAAGGGTTCTTTCTTTTTATACGTTTATTATTCGAGAAATATTTGGTTTGTTTCAGGAGTATTTGATTAAAAAAGTTTACTAAGAAGAAACAAATATCTGATGAATGTTGACATGAGATTTACATGAAATTAGAATAGCTGACAGTTCCGACTGAAACTTTTGAGTCGTGTTGCATGTATTTAAAAATGCAATTGTGATGTTTAAGGACCTTAATTTCCTTTTAGTTCCTCAACTAATCTATTTACTTTTTGCATCTTTCAAGATATTTGTACACCGTCTGCCACCCCTGAACCATTTGCCGGCTGTACAATATCAATTTACCGCATAAATGTATATTTTATCTGTAATGGCGGCTTGGAGTCAATGGTTTGATGTTGGCCGGTATTGCCAACATTAAACTTTTATTGGTCGTGTCGTGCATCTACACTGATTTCCATAAATAAGTATTTATTCTAGTCGTGATGTTGGTAAGGTGTAATTAGCAGTATTTTAATAGAAGCTATTAATATGGATTTTATATTTATGACTGAGCTGAGTAAAAAACTAGGGATAGATTACAATGGCGAGATTAAAACAGTTGGTATAGCATACATAGATACACATCACATCTTGTATACGACGCATTAATGAAGTTACCGACACCAACTTACAAAAATACTACCATAAACCGGGGCTATTTGGGAAGGCCCAGAAATCGAACAAAAATATCGATAATTGTCGGCCGTGTATGTCGGTGTGTGTTAGAAGTTTTTTACAAACACTAGCAACACTTTGAATGTCTGCTACTGAGAAATTCCTGAAGAAATTAATATTTTGGTTTCTATGGTACCAACTTTCCCCCAAAAACTCAAATAGCCCCGTTTTACTGCTATAAAAATAAAAATACATATGCTTGATCGTGGTTATTCCTAATCACAGAGTGCAAAACTATTATAAATAAAACCTTTATTAACACCGCGGCCCCCAAAATTAAAAAAAAAACACTTAAAAAAGATCTGTCAAATCTGACAGCGCCATTCATCACGCTAATGACAGAGAACACTGTCGTCGCCGTCGTACTACTGTCACAATAGATTTTAAAACGCGTTTGTCTGTATCAAGCCATTAAAGGATTTGTCTGTCTACTTGAAAGTATGATTAGAACCACTTAGGAAAGATAAGGAAACTTTCGATGTGAACCAGTTATTGTAATTCCTTTGATTTTTATTATAAATTGGGTTATGCCGTTAAGAACGAAGCAGACTCTAATGGAAGCTGAAGAAAGAAAATGGTGCTAGCCAATTCTTATAGGCCAACCAGGGCCAACCAATCACGTTATAAAAACTTAAGGTTTTTTTTTAATAATGATTTTTAATTTAAACAGTCTCGCATGGATCTTCAATAATCAATATCGCATTTGTTTGCGGTGACTCACAGGCTAAATAAAATGTAATTTCGTTTTATAATCTCCTATCTCAGTCGCGTGCACGGTGCATGCCTGCAATCCTCCAAAAGAAAAAAAGTCACTTAACAGCTTCATACCTATTTCATCTGATATCAGATCGGCTATTAAAAATATTATTAAAAGAAATAACAAACTTATTAGCGGCCTCCTTCGAGATACGGGTGTGTACAAAACGCCGCTGCTTTAAAAAGTAAAAAACAAAATGGCGTAATGCTCGGATGTCGTGGTGGCAGCCTGCGGCACAGGGTTGCCATGTGAAATATATGTGATTAATAATTAATCTCCCTTCATAATGAAATAGTAAAGCCGTCCAAGATATGAATTATTATGAAATTATCAGGGTTGTAAATAGGCAGTAAAATTATTAAAATATTGGGTAGTTAAATGAAACAAGATTCTTTGGAGGATAGTTAACCTGATCCCACTTATGTCTGGAGGTTATAATAATTGACTTAAACTTTTAATAAATTATGGATTTAGGTAAAGTAAACTACTGTGACAAAAACATGCCTCTGTGCTTAACCAGTTATTTTTAAACTTATACTTACTTATCATTTTATTCTAGCAACCTATAAAAACTTCCCATAAAACACAACACCCACCCCGTAGCCCCACCCCTGTGCGATGGCATCTTATAATTGAGAGGTGCGCGCTAGTGACGCGCTTACGTGCGCGGGCGCAGAAGCCGAGGTAATGATCACTGTCTGACACTGGACAGTAAAAGAGTGGGTCTTTTTCTACCATTTGGTGGGTTAAGAGCGTAGATGGGCTGCGCGGGAATTGAAAAATAGGTATTTGAAGAAACTATTGCCGTCTCCCTGATATCGATCTTGCAAATTCCTGTAGGACTAGTTTTTTTGGGAACCCGAGCGCATCGAAACGTGATGACTTTCTATCAGCGATTGAGGTAACAGAATACATTGCATGGACATAAGCAAAAAGCGTCAATAAGTTTTTCGCTTTTTGACTTTGCGGTATTTTTTGTGATAGTTACTGATTATAATAGATCCTCAGTTCAGAAAACAGTATTTGCAAATAAAGGGCCTGAAGTGAGGCCAGGAAAAGGGCAGCTATAACAAACTCTTAATAAAATGACGTCAGAATAAAAAAAGTAATCTTGAGGTCTTCGCAGTCGGAGTTCACCCGTTTTCATTGTTACACAGGACACGGAAACTTGACGCTTCCTAGGGTCAGGTTTCCGTGGTGAAGACAAATATTTGAATAGAACGGTCCTATTTGTTCCATGGCTGCTGTACTCAATTTGTGTTTGCTGTGGCACCTATGTCATACGAAATCAAAAGAAAACTGTTTTGTGAACTCGAGGTGCATTTTGAAAATCTTTCTACATCATTAAATTGCTGTATAAAAGTGTAAAGCAGGTTATTTCATCAGCTCATGTTATCTTATAAGGCCCACCCCTAGGCTGAAGCATCCCATAATTGAGAGGTGCGCAAGCGCCTTCCAACTGCCAGCAGCTCACTGCTCACTGTGGACTGCGGTAATAAGCGATTACTCGGTCACCACCGATTCGGAGTTTATAAGTGTCTGTTTTGTTTTTATATAATATAATAATAATAATCATTTTATTATCAGGCAACTAAGGCCCATAGATAAAATACACACAATAACAACAATACTAAACAAATACATATTTTAAAATTCTTATGAAACTAAAACTATTCACGTAACGTTGACGGCGTCGTGTTTCGCTCCTTCATGCAGGTCTGTAGATGGTGGGTTGGAACTCGTACCATGAACGAGTTAAAGTTGATATTGTGGCGCGATTCCAACCTTTCAACCCGCAGAGTCCAGTTGGTCTTCACTTTGACATACTGCACCACTTCCTCAATTGTAGTTGAGTGTACAGACGTGAAAGGTAGAGTTGCGTCGGAGGCACTGCAGGACGCAGCAGCATGTTGGGTCCACTCGGTGCGGTACCGCACTGGTTGCGAGAACTGGGCTTCTTCTTCTTCCTTTCGACTTTAGTGAAGCCCTCCTCATCTACTTGGCTCGTTCTTGGCATGGAGCTATGTACCGCAGTCAGGGCAGGCTGAGTACCCACTTTCCGTTTTTCCCCTTTTACTGCCATTTTATGAAGAAATAGTTGAGGAGGTTCAATTAGCGACTTAACTATCAAATAGAGTAGATACCGTTCGGTACGTTCTTAAATATTTGGAATTTCCAGATATAACGATCTGAAGTGTTCATATTCGAGAGGTGGTCTCTCGTCTCAATTGAATTTTCAGAAACGATTGGTTTTAAGGGGACTGCTTGAGCTAAATTAGCAACTCTATTTGTGGTGGTTCGTACTTCGTTTGAAATGCTGTTACAATAAATTTCTAATCAACTTGTACTACAAAGTGGTTGTTACATCAGTCACTGCGGGCCGAATAGTGCGAAATGAGTGGCTTCGATCAATTTACAAAAAATCGATTGATTGGACTAAAAAAATAAAACACTTGATGCTAATATGTTGCTTGTAGAATTATTTTCCAAAAAATCACAAAGATCGTATTTTAGTATATGGTTTTGACTCATAAAATTTTTTTTTTTAGAAATAGATCATGATTTTTTTATCGAGTAAAATTAATTGTGTTATGTTTTCAAAATATTATCATATTAGCATAAATCCTGAAGAATATCATATATTTTCTGGTTTTGTTTATTGCAGTGAATCATAAATATACTTTCAGGCATTATAAGTGGCGTTTAGCTTCTGTTGTCGCCTAAATACTACGTTACCTACGACAAATCAAGCTCCACACACACTTAGCTAGACAGAATACCTGCTTCAGTTAAAGAATAATAGTTTCATTGTAATTGGGCGTCGTTATTGATATTAGAGTATCTCAAGACGTCTTCATTCAAGTCTAAATCATCTATCTCATCTATCGATGGATAACCTAACCTATTATATTATCTGTAGCCTAAACTGTTCGATGGATGCACCACTTTAAAACTCGTTAACATTGACTAAATAAAACACACAAGGATCCTCAGCAGGTATGTAAATGATTGCCTGCTATAATGGCGCAGAAAGCCCGATCGCGTGGTCATGCAGTGCGTTCGGTTGCGTGTGCGCATCCGTTGCGCCCTTTCTCGTCAGGACGGATGGAGCATGCGGCGTTGTTGAATTGTTCTCTTTTAAAAGATTTCCTGTGAGATGTCTTACGATGGCAAGGAGGGTTTGTTTGTGTTTTTACACCTTTTTTTTAGGATGGGAAATCATCAAATGACTTCTCCCACTCTGGTCGGAGCGGAAGGGAGTGTCAGACTTTTACTTACTAAAACCCATCCATGTTCTTTCCTCGCCCTTTATGTTCCGGGGCCGCGGTATCTCTTTCGAACAGGCCCGCAACCCCGGCAGGCTTCGGCCCTTGTGGGCACCTCCCCTTATGCTGACATCTCTTTGAGGCGCGCGTGGAACACGAACGCGCCGTCGACACGGCCTGTCGTCATTAGACGGATGGACGGCTAGCTAGCCCATAGCTAACCGTCCACAGGCCTGCGTCCACGGTGGCCGGTAGCCACCACGTGGCCCCCGACGCCCGGTGCGTCTCCCGCGGCGGCCGGGAAGAGAGGCTCTCTCCCTCTCTCGTTCCGCCACCTCCATCGCTAGCATGACTGCTTCGCAGAAGGAGATGACGGCTTCCCATTCCGTCTCGCTCCGGACCATGGATTGAACCAGGGCCGGACGCGAGAGGTCGCCGCCGCCGATAGCCGAGGACACGGCGGTGCTCCGCCCACGCAGGGCAGACTTCCACCGTGTGCTCCACCATGTCCTCCGGTCGATCCTCGCAGTGGAAACACCCGGGCGTTTCCTCCCGCCCGATTCGGTGCAGGTACCTCCCGAAACATCCGTGTCCGGTGACCTGCGTCAGGTGGAAGGCGAGTACGCCGTGGCGCCTCTCAAGCCACTACTCAAAGAGGGGACTTACCGCCACTATCGTGGCGTGCCCTGCACGGGGTTGCGACAGTCGCTCTCTCCATGTCGCCATGAGATCGCGCCGGAGGTCTGTCCGCTGAGCGGTGATTTGCCGCGGCAGCGGAGTTTACCCCGGCGTAGTGCCTCCGCGCGCCATCATTCATGCAGGTGCGCGAGGACTATCGCCTCCAGATCCCATGGCGGCAATCCGGCAAGCAGGCCCGCCGCCTCGAGATCGTGCGGTACCCACGGACCATTTTTACGGACACCACTTTCTGGGGCGCGTTCAGGTAATGGGCGGCTCGCCGCCTCAAGGAACGCGCCCACACTAGGGCCCCGTAAAGAGCCATGGACCGCACGACCCCCGCATAGAGCCTGCGGCAGGAGGCGTTTGGCCCCCCAAGGTTGGGCAGAAGCCACCTGAAGGCAGCCCCGGTTCGTTCCAGACTGGAGGCCAAACGTCGGAAATGTTCCACGAAGTTCCATCGGCTGTCGAGTACGAGTTCTAGGTACTTCAACGTTGACTCGACGCCGCCGATGGATACCCCTCCTACCGTCAGTGTGGATCCCGATGGTGGCGCATTCCAAGGCCCAAGAAAGCACATGGCCTCGGACTTGTGCAATGCCACCTCGAGACCCAATTGCCGGATCCTCTCAACGACTATTGCAACCCCGCGTGTCATGTTTCCGTCCGCGCGCAGCACCCAGTCGTAACCGATGTTCCACAGGGGCGGTCCCAGAACCGATCCCTGTGGGACACCGCACGACATCTCTCGCCGGTTCCATTCTCCGCAGCGACTGGGGTAGATGACGGCCCTGTCCGTCAGGTAGTCCTCGACCACACGATGGAGGCAGGTCGGAACAGGTGATACCGGATTGGTGTTTTTTACACCTGGCATCACGCCTGTAGTCATCGAAGGGTTTGGCAGAGATGCCCACATTTCGCCAGTGATGCTTCATCATAAGCCTATTAATGTTCCCACTGCTGGCAAACAGGCCTCCTCTCTAAGCTATAACCTACCACGCGGGCCCAGCGCGTATTGGTAGATGTCACATGCCTTCGATTTTTTTGGTTTGGGCATGTTTCCTCACGATGTTTTCCTTCACCGTTTTAAAAGTAGTGGTGATGAAATAAATTCCTAAAGTAGCATGCGGCTGTCAGGGTTCGAATGCACAACTTACTGTTCGTAGGTCGGTGCCGCCACTACTGGGCCACCGCTGCTCAGTAGTGCTTAAGTCTCATGTAATAAGCCTATCGCTATACATGGGTATTTAGTTTATCGCATTAAACAAACTTTAACCATTGCTGGAGACCGCTCCTCCATTTTATGTATGACCACCATGAGACTAACAAGCATCGAACAAGCAATACGCCTTGTTTTAACAAATCATGATGCAAAATCTATAAAATCTGTTGTAGACTAAGAGCTAGTTGGTTTAGCTCACCTCGGGTTATTTTTAGTAAGTACTTGTGTGTAGACCGCGAACTACGAGTACGAATGAAAATAATAATGAAAAATTACCTCAGTTATGTGAGCTTAGCTAAACTAACTTCATTAACTTCACCAGTTTAATATTTATTTTATGTTGTTGTGAAAAATAAGACTAGAATTTAAGGGCCCGTATAACCCAAAATCGTGATTTTTAAACCCGTCTCGTGTTAATATAACTAAAGCATTCACCTTAGGATTAATATATGGCAAAGTTGAGGACTGCTTCTAAGGTTCATACGTTTCGGAAACACGATTCCATAAAATTTTCTCGATAGAAAACTACCTCAAAGTTACCTCTAACCTCACTCTTTTTGGTATTATATCTTAAACCGTGCTCTTCAACATACCTCTCACAAACATCTAACAGCTTTCTCAAACCTGATATTGAAGGGCTCAAGAGTGCCATATCATCGGCGTAACTAATGTTATTAAACGCCACTCCATCTAAATAACAACCGGCCTGCAAGCTACTGAGCTCACTAATATTATTATTATTTTTTTTATTATTATTAATTATGTTTTTATGTTAAACAAGAACAAAATCTTGCTGTTGAAAAATTGTCGATAGAAATCTCTTTTTAGGCTAGTATCAAGAAATGTAGAGTGAAAAACGCCTCGCATGTTAATTCACTGTACACCACGCTTTTCTATATTAGTTTAAAGTGCTCGGAATCGCAAAGGAGTTGTGTCGTTTTTATAAAGTTACCAAAATGTTAGTTTCCTCGTGTTGACTTGTCAGTAATATTGCAGTACGTCTGTCTATCTAATTTGGGTTTCATTATGATTAAGCGAGGGGAGGTAAGGAGCTTTTGGCTAAATAATAACAGCGGCTTGGGTCAATCTTAAGGTTAAGCCGTGCTTGCTTAGGTTTGTCCTTAAGTGGGTAACCACCTATTACATACCGAGTTTCCTACGTGCCTCGGAAATCTGCTGTCTGTCATATGTAGATCTTTGACAGTCGTTACAGGTAGTCAGTGGCTCGAAAGTCGGTCAGCCAGTCTTATTAAGAGGTATCGTATTACCCAGTATTAACTGGATTGTGGATGCCAGATAGGCAATTGCTCCATATAAAAACTTTTTTGCAAAAAATATAACCGAATCGCACAAAAAAAGTGAAAAATAACTTTAGCTTCAGAAGTCGGTGACCTTTGTTTGATTGATTTAGTTTTTTTGACACGAAACGTTTTTATTTTTGACTTTTCAGTGGTTCATATGTGCTTACCCTTTCACAGCGTAACGTCGTCATTTTTTGTTATTAACTGGTGTAAACAATAGAGAGACATGAGATTTCAGCGATCCCAGTTCATTTGCTATCATTTATTGAGGAGTTCCCGTCGCCTATCTTCCGAAGTTCTTCGACAGATCTTTACCAAATTGAAATGGGATCACTCCAAGAACGTACTCTTCCTAAAACTACCCAAAACGCTTCTGGTGTGCCTATAAAATTTAAGGAATTCCCTCTATTTCTCCAGGATCCCATTAAATAGAACTTAACACATCTAACTGTCGAAATCAGAGTGTTGTGTCACTTCAGCATACTCCTTCAGAGCATACAGGCGTGATGTTACATCACTATGTTACATAAACAATAAACAACCAAGCGATTGCTGCAATTACTGCAGCTTTGCCGTGTATTTTTGAAGAGTTCCATTTATATCTCCGAAGATCAGCGTCAGATCTTACCAAATTAAAATGGGACCAAACGAGAAGCACCAGCTTTCAAATAAAAAAAGAATCATCAAAATCGGTTCACCCAGTCGAAAGTTCTGAGGTAACAAACACAAAAAAAAAATACAGACGAATTGATAACCTCCTCTTTTTGGAAGTCGGTTGAAAATACTTTTATTCAGTTGCCTCCATATATTTGGAAAAGACCAGGCAGGTGATGAATATTTGCCATCGTTCCATCAATAGTGTAGTTCACCCTAAAAAAATCTTCTTGATAGTGTGAGCGAGATAGAACTATCTAGCCTGAGGAAGCGGGGGCAAAATTTGAATTTAAGCTGTCATTCTGTGCGCCCTTAAAGCAACTTGTTCTTTCTATACCGTTGGTTAGTGAATAACCTGGAGTTAGAGTTTTTATGAAGTCCATGGGCCTCTGTCTTGGCTGAAAAAGCAACTTAATTCGCAATTTCTGATTTGTTTCATACTTTTTATCTGAATCCCTAAGAGAACAAATTAATAAGTGCGATCCTAAGTTCTCCCAAGATGATATTATTGATGATTCCAAAACACTCATTATCTCTCATTTCCTCTAATTACAAAAATAAATTGATTTCAGAGGCTTGGAACAAAAAAATATGTTCAATTTTAATAATATCTATCTGTGCATGTCTACACTCACTGGCTGTGTGTGTTTCCATTGAAACACTGTTTAACGTTCGATTATTAATATGAATCTTGCCACATGATTAAATGTACGTGCACACTTAGTTTATGTAGGTACCTACGAAGTTCCAAGTTGGCTAGATTCAATGTTTTATCCGATCTATTGATCGGACGGAACTTTGGATTGCCTAAATTTTCAAGCTAAATTTCAATACAAAAGCCATTGGTATTTACTCTGGATATTATATGTATATTTTCTATTGTTAAGTTTTATTGTCGCAATAAATCAAATAATATATTTCATTCATAAACAGGGACAATAGCTTAGCTCTAAAAGTATCTTAACAGCTTTGTTAGAATCAAGTTCTTACAAGTCCTAGTCATTCAAAGATCCCCAACATAAATCACAACGCGGAATGAAACTTGTTCCGTCATTCCTCGCCGTGTGTCAATGGAGCCGAGCATTCCCGTTCATCAATCATGTCCGTCGAGGGCCGACATATGAACTTATTTCATTTCTAATTCTGTACTAATCAATATTAATGCCGCCATCATCTATGCATATTAATTTAAATTCATAAGACTTGTTACTCGACTGTAGAGTGGGAGGTAATGGTTTACAAGTGTTAGGAGATATGGCATGGGAACAAGATGAGCCATGGAGTTTCTCGCCATTTCTTCTTCATAAGAATAATGATCAATCTAAACCGTGAACCCTTTACTCGATGTTTTTAACCGCCCATGTAGGCGTACGATTGTGAAATATAATATTTTGATTTTAGATGTCATTTCTTCGGCAACAAAATCGACGCTAGGCATTATTTTATCACTAAAGGAACATTAGAATTGACCCCTAATTTATTATTTTGTGAAATAAACGTTCAATAGGAATATTTTCTTTATTAAATATGCTGTAAATTACATAGGCATTTGTAACGGTCGTGAAAATTATTTACAACATGCAATCTGACACAAAAATAAAAAAGTAAGATTGAATATCACAGACTACCCTCATCGCCCAAGAAAATAAAACCTTTGGTTCGTTTCAATCTGGTATATACTTATGATAAAATATAATTATTATACCCATTGGTTCGTAGGTACTTACTGAATACTTGTAAGTTTTAAAAATTACCTTTCCCGTATTTACTCATTTATTTTCATGTAAGTTGCGAATGAATGAGAAATGATGTTTGCAAAAGTATTGAAGTGTAATTGTGTTTTCTCGTGAACACAAATATTATGTTAATTTTAATTGAAGTTTTGCAAGAATAATAATATACTGCATGAAGTGCAGAAACTAATTTTCTTGTCAAGGTCATTTGTTTTATTGACTACATTAATTTCATTTGTTTTATTTACTACATTTGACATTATTAACATACCTAACTGAATAACCGATTGGTAAATGTTTATATTTACCTACAGAAAACCTATGCTCTGATAACTGTATGTATTTTCAGAAGATTACTTACGAAACTCGAACAAAATAAGACATCGTGGAATCACGATTACTCACCTGAAACAACACAAAAGGAATCATTATTAAAGGATAACATAAATTAACAAGTACTGAAATATTTATATCGAAGTATCACAAGTAAGTAATTAACTAAAATACGTTAAAAGTAAATCAGTACAAATAAAAAGAATAACCACAGCCTTCCACACTGCTAATCAAATTATGAATGCTGAACAAGTTATGAGAAAATATAAGTATTTGTTTTTTGCCAATTAACCAGCTTGACTGGTAAAAACTGCTTCAAGTAGCTACATAATTAATCAACTATTCAATACCATGTGCCATAGTCCTATGAATATAATTATCATTATTCAACAAAGAAAACATTCAGTTAATACAAGTAGATATAAATCATAGGCCATAGATCATACTTGTGATAAATTTACACTATTGAGTTACCATATTTAATAATGACCACAATATTTCACCACCTTTTGTGGTCCATCTATAAACATTCTTACAAGATACGGTCATATACCACACCAGGGCACCAGGGAACACGAAATATATCCGTATTAACATGCATAATTAATGTAAACATAATATTTGTCAGTATATTAATTAACATATAATTGATATATTTAATTGCGTGGTGATTGCTTGAAATGTTTATTATCCTTGGATCTGTGGAGCACAGGACACAACAGGGGGTCACAGGGGGTCCACAAGATATGTTCGTCATTATAAGTTAACTTACCTTTGTAATACGGTGGAGTCAACATGATAATTTCATTATTTTATGAAGTAGAGCCATGGATTCCTGTGTTTGTAATATTCGTAGTTTATAGTTCCTTAAGTTACATATATCTGATTTCTTAGGATGGTGAAAAAGCTACGTTCTTAAAAATAACATAAGAGCTCTATAGCAAAGTTTTTTTTTAAATGGAAGAGGGTCGCAACGACCTTCAACCGGAGGAATCTCAAGACATGGTAGAAAATACCTATTAATTACTACATAATAGTAATTAATTAATTTCATGTTGTGGCACCGAGTGGCCGTGTTTAGCATACCACTGGTAAACCCACGATGGTTTGTGTGGCATGTAAGTGATGTATGAGAAATGTAAATAATGTTTTTTGAATAATAAAAAAAAAAAAAAAAAAAAAAAAGCTAACTCACAAAGCATCTTAGGTCGATGTTATCGAATAGCTATTCTGTCTTATTAGTGCCCCTTGTGGTTGGTTGATCCAAAGAACAAAGAAGCCACTTCTAAGTTTGCGCGATACAAACCCAACCTTAAAATTGATTCACGCCTGGTTGACGCCGGACGGAACGGGTCTCCATTCAATCATGAAGGAAGGGTGGGATGGGGCTCGGCAGAACTCATGATGTACTGTTTTTATTACCCGAAATGTAGTCAACTTCCGTCTGAGTACGGTGAATTAGAAATGGTTGAGTGACCCGCGCTCATGAAGCATCGGCTCCTTCAATCTGTAACCTTGGTACTTCGTTAAACTTTATGTATGTCTATTTTTGGAAACTGGTTTAATATCTAGTAAAAGATAGACCTAAACTAATGTAAATTAGCTATTGAATTCTTAAGTAAAAAAAATAATTGGAAGGAATTCGACTTTGGCTGCTTCATATCATCATTCTCTTGTCGTTATCTCAAATCATCCATCGCTTCTTTGGTCTTCCTACTTCATATTAGAAGTAAAAAGTCTTCTAAAGCTTGTATTAACTAAAGAAGAAAAGCTACGAAAGAAGCAGAAAAAAAGTTCTAGGTTTATTGTATTAAAAATAGATTTCAACAGAACACGCAATAAAGTAGACTGACTCGGACAGCATTATGACAAGTTATAAAAATAACTCCTCGCAAAGCAATAACGTCATCATTCTCTCCTATCAACAAACCTCCGTAGATATGAACGAAACCTGTGCGTAGGTACTTCAGTCGGAGTGACCTGTAACCCGGCACGTGCCGACTTACCTGTCGTTCGAGTATACTACCTTCGCGGTACAGTTTCTAAACAAATATATTATTGGAAAAATCAATAGGGCCGCCGACTTACGCAAGTTGTTAGGATATCGTCAGCGGCTCAGCTCGTAATGATTTGCAAACAGCAGGCTTTTGTTTCGCCCTTATTTGGGAAACATGTAGGTTTTTTATCTCTCATGTTTTCAAAAGATTGTTTGAATAAGCATATTTGTTATTGGTTAATTTTCTTATAAGTTGCTGTTTTTGCTGCCAAACTGTTGTCGTTTTGGAAAAATCCTAAATTGTGTAGCTTTTCAGCGTTTTTATAAACGTGTGGTGTTATCTATCTTCTAGTACGACTTTTGGTTCAAGCTAACATTTGAGTAACGAATCGATCTCTGACAGTAATTACTAGGAAGTCATAAGCCTTTAAGTCTAATGTCGTTTTATCTAGTAACTGGTTTGTAGGCAGTTTTTTGCGAAAGTTAACGCTATTCAGTTACATTCGATCAAACTGGGAGCCCATCTCAACGTAGTTAGGATTGACTTATTGGTTAAGGATAGATAAATAATGAGTTGCTACTTTACATTATTGTCACACTTATCTTTTCGACAAAAGCTGACGTCAGTATTGCACAATATGTTCACATTGTTAGTCACATGGATTCGATGAAAATTGCGCAATAATGTCATTCGGATTTCTTAAATAAATTCACCATGATGTGTGCCAGATCCACTTCCATTCATAAGTTATAAGTAGTCCAAACTCACCGGACATCATTGTATATCTCTCCATTGATCATTACCAGGTCCAAGGACTGTCAACCAAAATGATATAGAGAGGGAAGTGTCGATTAACATCGTAGTACGGTTGCCGGGCAGGCGCTAGTCGTGTCGAGCATATATAAGGGTTATATCTTTCCGAATTTGGCCGGAAGTATAGGGCTTTTCGGCTTGACAGTTTTGTTAAACTTTATCATTTGTGCAAACTCTAGATCATTTTTAATGAAAAGTTAAATATGAATAGTGAAGCAATGCCTATTGCAATGCCTGGCTTTTTATCAGGATTATTTTCTTTGGAAATTGTGACCTCATTTCTTGATGAAAAGCCAGACAGGTGTGGCGGGCAGGTGGTCGGTCACGGGCTCACGGCTACTACCAGCAAGGTCGGAGCACTAGCTCACCGACATAACTGCTCATTTACATAGCCGTCTATAATCTAGTGTTCGAGATAAAATATGAGGTGTTAGCGTTGTTTGCTGGGTCGATGAAAGTAGAAACAAAACAGGTTGTTTTTTAAATTACGAGTGTTATGCTTGCAAAAATGTCGCTTTAAACTCGTCCTCCGTAAACTAGAACAGAAGGGAGACCGAACTACCGAAGACATATCTATCCATGTGTCTGCGGTGGCTCGATCGCATCATTAGTATTACTATTCCTGTACAAATGCGAATTTAACATCACATTAACTATTTATGATTAGTCAAAGAACGTGTAACCGTAGAGCCTTTATTTTATGAAGAACAAAAACATTGCTCAACAAGTGATGGATTTCTATTTCGAATCGATCAAACCTGTTGCTTATTACTCCATCAATTAGAAATGAGGTGATGATTTTCAAACGGCTAGCAGATTGTCTTGAAATGTAGCTATGATCCCTCTCGATTAAGACAAGACGCCTTCTAACGAAAAACTCAAAATGGGTTCTTCAGTTATGATGTCTCAGACAGACATGACATAGATATCACACTTCAAATTAATTCTGTTTTGGTTGGGGGTTAAAAAGAAAAACATTCTGAGAAAATGGGAGAAAACCAGACAACCCGTGTCAGTACAAAAACAGTGTTTTGTCATGCTGTGAGAGAGAACATAAATCTACAGGTAGATATTAAAAATTGACATCGAAATTATCATAAAACACAGAAATATCGCGAACAGAAACCAAACATAGAATCCGTATAGCGATTGTGACCATCATTAACTTAATATGCATTATTTATAAATAAAACTTCGCCGAGTTTCTGTTATCATGTAAATGTGTTTATTAGTCGGATGTTCCACGTTTACCGTTTGTTGAATATTTCGTGTTTTTGTATTGACACCGATTTTATTGATAGCTTACGTTTATAGCTTCATCGGGCGGTGGCTTTGACACTCGTTATGTTCCAACGAGTAGGATGTTTAAGGAATTTATGGATTTTAAAGCGTTTTGGTGCTTGTTGTTTTACTGTGCAATAGAGAGGTCGTTTCTAGTATGTTGAGGAAAATTCTAACTGTGCTGTTTGTTCGTTAGCGTTTTAATGTTTAGACTTTATTATATTTCGCTCGTCAATTTCGTCTGGCTAGTCATAACAGTTTATGTAGGTACTTGTACCTAACAGTGCGAATATAAATCAATGTTGGTAAGTACGGATACAGCTATATAGGATCTCCAACCTGAGTAACCTCGTAAACACTCCTAAGGTTTAATACTAAGAAAATATGAGACATAAATTCAACTTTTACAACTCTAGGAAGATTTTAACATTGTGTTTCATGCATACTTTTATCGTAAGACCTCTTTCCAAACGTTTCCTCAACTACTTACTAACCAGCACCTCACGTAGACCCTCTAATGGTTCAACAAGCGTGCTAACACACCAAACAGGTACCATTTACTGACCGCACTCCTCAGGGGCGATCTCAGATACAGTGCTATTATAATAGCTGTGAGTAAAACAAAAGACGACCACTCAAACTAGTTTGGACGTCAAGTTAATAGAGGGGTCACGGGCTTAGAAAAATGTGGTTAGAAATGCATAGATGGACCCCTACCCGTAGGTAAGGGTATCATGTATGCTGAGATTATAAGAGGACTCTTTTTAGGATAAGTGGCCTTCGAAATTAATGTTGAGGGTTGAATGTAATTTGTTTTCCTTTTTGAATTATGAATATAATAGTAGATTTTATATTGTTAGCTAATATTGCCATGTATTATTAAAAGTTGCATTTATTTGTTGAAAGTATGATAAAGCTGCTGAAGTCGGAATCTTATTAGTACCTAAATCATACACAGACGATGTTGCGAGTTGTGTGATATTCTCACATTTTGCAGTCTTTCGAGCACCTCATAATTGCTGTTTACCAAGTAAAACCAGAAAATGTTCATAAAACATGTACGAATCAGCTAATAGGCTCTGTATATGGGCTTATCTAGTACATAAGATCGGTATAGCAGATGCAGCGTTACGTATCTCGATCTAATTATATAATAGAAAGTAGCACTTTCGACTCTCTCCGGACCATCGGCATTTAAATAAATTGTACTTACTTACAGCGTTTTTCTTACATGTTGCTGTGAATATGTGAGATGCAAGACAAAGCAATTTGTCAACAGCTTTTAATTATTGTTACAAATCGGTTATTTATAGATATTCATTTGCATTGCATATTTGCATTGGGTCGAGGAACTAGCCTTCTCGAAACTTAAATAAATGCTTATTAAGTCCAAAATCGATAGCGGACTTATTAGTTTTATTTGTTAATGAATTCTTAGGTGGAAGACTTTTGACAGTTACAAATTCTCGAATTTCTACAAAATTCTTTGAGTCACTAAAATGTAAATTCTAGTTTCGTGTCTGGTCCAGTGGATCCAGTTTGGTGAATGTGAAACTACTTGACAATTTGAGTGAAACAAGTTACATTATCGCATACTACCGCCATCCGCTATCTGCCATAGTTGATCTCAAGTGCTTCCAAAAAACTCATGGGATTACCGCTTGTTACTAAGCCATGCTAGTTCTGTGAGAAGTGGAAGTTGAACAATAGCTCCATTGAAGGTTGATAAAAAATAAACATCACATATTTTTGGATGGAAAAGATCTTGAAAATGGCATGCTTGCTGGTTGCAGTAATTTGTGCAGACAAGCATACACTTACAAGAGTCCGGATTCAGAACTTGAAGCAAAAGAGGTAATGAAACTATAAGATTGTGTAATAATAAAATTCAATTCTAGATCATCATCACCATCAACATTTTAGCCAAAAGATCCACTGGAAAGACGACGATCCTCTTTGGAAAAATCTTCAGTGGAATCGTCGAATGACCACAGAAGTAACCTACATAATTGCATTACTTGGGAACGACAATTATGCGTTATCTATAGGATATCTTGCAAATGTCATTGTTATGATGAGGGTGCAGGTAATTTTCATGGTGGAATTTATTGCTTTTTCCGGGAATTTCACACATTCCAGTTTTATGATCACAGGAAATTCAATGTAATGAATTTCCTGTGATCTAATGAGTTGTTTAGCATAATCACCATAGTTAATGTTAGAACTTTTTAAATTATGGGCACGCTTTCGAAGAGGTGTCAATTGCATTTGTTGCTAATAATTGTAAACCAGAAAATATCCAGACAACGAGATAATATTTGTCACACAAGTATTAAGCTCTGCGGTTGAAATTAATTGCTGAATTCTTCTGAATACCTCTGCTTGAAGTTCTTCGAAAGATAACATTCCAGATTTTAATGTGGACTAAGATCACGATTTTACTTTGCTCCGGATTAAAGGGCAAATATACATTGAGCCGACGAGTCCTCAAATAAAATAAATAATGCATTTATTAAGCGCAGACTAAGTACAAGACACCTAAGTATTGGAAAAAGAAAACAACAAACTATATCCACCAAAAAGGTCACCAATAAGCTTTCATAATTGAACTAATAAATTCAACGCACGAACATAATTAAAAAATCATTTGCCCATATCGTCAGTACATCACAGACATGAAATGCCACGTGTCTGATGACCCAAGTAAAGTATCTCCATCGTTTTTAATTTCCCCGTAGATAGTGATCTTAATAACCGATTTGACTTAATCACCAGTGAGTGGGTGATTAATGACGTCACTCAATCACCGAGGAACAGCTGAAAGAATCACGTTATCTTAACTCTTATTGTCGAAGATTAATCGTGGTCATCTGTACTGGGTGATTAGATTTGATATGGAGGGAAGGGCTTCTGATGTGTTTGAGTTTTTGTTTTAGTACGTTGTGTGGTCCTACAAGAAGATGGTACGAATGGCTTCGAGAATACTTGGCGAAATCGAATTAATACTTAAATATACCTAAGTGCACTATTCGCATGGTTTAGTACCACCAGGTTAAAATCTAACAGTGCCATAATATCTAGGTATTCCTTTAGATGGTGCTCTGTGTTAGTGAAAACGGGCATAAGAGGGTTCATAGATAAAAATTATTTAGCTCGCATTGGCTGAGCATTATTTCTGTCATTGCCTCACAAATTACAAACTACAAGTACAAAAGGGATGGGAATATAGTTATTTAAGGTAAAACTGTCTTGCTTAATTAAACTTTATTGATCTTAACGTCAGTGATTCTATTCTTGACGAGGTTGTAAAATGCTACCGAGTGATTGTATGGTGGTCTACAGTCATACGATATACCCGTGCACTTGTGACCACATGTGATACGATAATTAGACAGTGTATTAAGCTTTCCCCATTTTAAACTCGATAATTAATTTAAGAGCAATGGTGTGAATGCTGATTGTAAGATTTCCGGTATTGTCTAAACGTGGTCTCTTGTGAACATTTATGATGCAGAAATGGGAGTTTTGCGACTTCGATTTGGGCTTATGTCAGGCCAAGAGCTGCGGTAAAAATGACACATTTAATTCCTGAAATCTGTTACAGTTAGCAATAACTTAACAGTAAGCCATTTTGTCTATCTTGCTTTGCCGCCTGCCTCCCCCCCCCCCCCCTTTTAGCCATATCACTTGTCCCACAGTCCTCCCACTTCTCCCAGAATATTCATCATCATGTTATTGCTCTCATACCAATATAAGGTGTAGCACTTCTTCTTCCATTCTCCCCTAATTGTTCCTTATAAATACCAGTTCTTCACGCAAGGAATCCCTCGCAATAGAAACAAACGGTGTTCCTAATCATGGGAACCTAGCCTATCTAGCTCTAACATAATCTAGGTTTGATTCAATGGCTTATTAGGCTGAGGGCACAAATGCGACTGTTCCGACGCGCAGACGTCAATTAGTACCAACGACTGGTCTTTGATTTACTAGTTTGTATGTAGGCGCGTGTATTTGATGGTAATTAGTAGGTATGTGTGGTACTAGCTTTACTTATGAGGAGGAGGCAGGGGACTTGGCAGTGACATCCACGTCGAACGAACGTTGCAGTGAGAAACGTCTGTTCTATTCTTAATAATTACGTACTTTAGTTAATCGCCTACCAAACTTGGGATAATAATTTCAATTAGACGTAAGAATTCAGGATGGTTTAGTTTGGATGTCAGTAAGTTGATCAGAGAGGCAAGTTGGTTTCCTCGGATATAAGAGTCGAAGAAAACATTAGATACTAGTAGTGCCTGTACGTACTGTGTTAGTTTTAAATTTTTGTGATCATCATAATAAGTTTCTTTTTGGTAGCATTTATATTTCACGACTGCCCAAAAAAGAGGTATTAAATATATTTTTCATCTCTTTCCGATCCCAGAACAACATACTTCTTTCTTCAAACTCGTCCACTTACCTAGTGGCCAGTCTATTATTACCTGCAGTCATATGAGTGTAACATTCGAGAACAGTGCTCGGAGCTGACCCGCATGTAATAGTGGACCCGGTTATTGCCTGGGGATAGCGCGCAACCAATTTAGGAGGAAACATACGGACGGATAGTGTTACCGTGCCTGCTGTTAGCAACAGGTGGGAGAGTAGTTGTGTTGTCCAATATATGTATAGAGTTAAACTATGTTTATCAATTGATATATTGTCAATGGGGACACCAGGGCCTAGACTGCCTGAAACGATGGCGATAATAATCCAATGCATTGATGTAAGTTACCGAAAGTCTTCTGTATTTAATCCTATTGAAACTCGTTGTAGAAATATGAAACGCTTTGACTAATAGTCCAAGCATTGATGGTTTGGGTAGAATTGGGTTGTCTGTAAGCATTAATTACGAGAAAAAGTCATGTTTCCAAAACAGTGAAGAAATGGTGTAAATTCCTTCTAAAATAAATGACGTAAGTTCCTTCATTCAAATAGCAAGCATGTTGTGGTCTTAGTTATACCAAAAATCGCCTTAATTCAGCTGAAGCAGGCCCGCCACAACAATCCACCCGTATCCGAAGCCACAGGTGCGTTATAAACTAAAGCTCGTTTCGACTAATTATCGAGCAGTTGTGAGCCAGAGCCGGCTCGAGCCAACCGTCAGTGGAGCAGTGTGTAGGAGCAAGATGCTTTAGTAATCTACTGTTAGTAGTGTAGGAGCACATATATGATGAAGTGGAATCGCGTAGAATCTGATAGTAGTCACCAACTTTGAGTCTTGACATCCTCGATTATCTTAGTCCCCTTTCCAAATTCGGCAGGATTTGACTGATACAGCACCTAATTGAAATCCTTAAAAAGAAAACAGATAATCTTCAAACGATAGATATAATCTGATTTTTAACAGATTCCAGACAAGAAGAGAAACCTGTCCCTATAATTTAAAATTATCCAAATTAGATTCTAATATCCCCTTGAAAACTTTGACCACCTCAGCCCAACTTTCTCCACACATCTACAGTAAGTGAGCACATCCACAGGCAAGCCTATGTACTCATTAGCAGGGTATAATGAGCACAGCCTCACCGTGGACCGTGTACCAAGACCTACACGGTACTTAATTATCTCACTATTTATAGATTGGGAATCTGAAATAGATGCGGCTGCAGATCTCAGATAGGCTACTTAGACATCAAGTGGTATGCAATGATACTAATTAATAGGAGATAGCAGGATAGGGTGTCGTTTTCTGGTTTCTTATTCGTACGTATGTCTGATTGAAAATAAGTTGCTGTAATGAAAACTTGTATCGTTATCCGTAAAGATATTTCTACGGTGTTGTCGAACCTCAACTTTTACGCACTCAACTCAAGATACTATTAACCCCAACAGTTGTGTGCAGTTTATGCCCAGAACTACCTGTTTCATTCGCATTTTTCTTTTCAATGATGATATTCACAAAGGTCTCAATACCCTCGATTGCGATCACACCTGCATTTTATCTAAACGGATCAGAAATAAAGTGGCCACGCGACCATCCTACCATAACATCGTTACATCATAATATGGTAAAAAGCTGCCACTTACCATTCCTGACCGACCAGCACCTGCTAGTCAATAATTAGTAAAGCCAACGTCACGTCAAGAGCATCACAAACATATCGAGCTACCGAGAAACTTTACATCTCCATCCCTTTTTGACACCATAAGTGTGAACGAGATGTAAGATTAGAAAAATGTGTGAATAAACATAGGGAGCTGAGACGAGTTGGTGTGTAGTTGTGAAATCAGGATAGTCAGTGTGGCTACGTAAATGGTTTGGACACGGAATTATAATGGTGACAACAATGTTCGATTATTTCTTGTCTCTGTGAGCATTATTATATTGGTGCCGATTTGTTTCTAGCGTCATTTTCACATTCACTCATCCCTCACTCCAGAATTAGGTTTACAAGGCGATACTAATAGTACTCCATAATTCTCTCCAAATTCCACTATGTTATAAGTTATGTATGTTGTTTATTAAACATCCTCAGAGACATTGTTGACTCTCAACTCTGCTTTCACTACATCCTGCCAGCGGCGCAAGTTTCTCGCGGCTTTAATTGATTGAGGATCTATCTCAACAGCTGTGGAATATTTAGCATTCTTTCGGATAAGATTACTAACGTAAAACCACTTAAAGCCAAGATTCCTTGGATAACGAGGAAATCAATACTTTTCCTAGCTTTCCTTCCGTAACTTCCATTATTGAATTAAGTAGCATGACCACCGTTTCAAATACGTTGGAATTTGAAAAGCTACCTACATATAGTTTCACCGTTTCCACTAAAATATTGAAGATTATATAGCGCTTTATAGCAATTTCCATCGGACATGAGATAGGGATTCACACATAACAAGGCTTCAGTCAACGACCTATCACAATCGCGTGCACATCGAAACCAGCCAATCTGCGAGCGTCAATCTATATTCAAAATCAATTAATCCCCACGTGTTAATACGACGGTTATTATAATATCTACGCGTATCAATTAATGGCTAGCGTGGCAGATTTCCAATTTCCTTGGAGCTGTGCGCACTAAATCATGCGCGTGCGCTGCGGTCGGATTTATTGCGGCGCTGCACGGAACGATATATTGTTGTGATATTCAGATACGGTTTGTGCTGAAATTGGAGAGTCATTGACTTTTGGAGAAGATAGAGAAATAGAGAAACGTTTCTTTGTCACTGAAGACACTTCATCGGCTTGTAGATAGATAGTAATTACTGACGCCATCCCAGCTCATTTATTTTTCGGATAGGAGAAACGTTCGCTGTCTCATAAATTCTGCGGCGTGGCGTATCTTATCTTGGCAACTTCCCATTAGCTTATCCACAAAGACGTTTTCAACCTTCAGCCACTCGCGCCATGACATCAAAATTCGACATACCTGCTAATATATCGACAGATTTCTCTCGCAGTGCAAAATTGGAACATGTCTCATATCAGTACCCAGCATCCGTTTAATAAGTCAAGTATCCGCGGCTTAGTTAAATCATTAACTAGATAATGAAGTCAGATTACCGCTGATTGATAAACCGCGCTCGCTTCGGAACTTCCTCATAATTGATAAGGAAGCTGACACAGCAGCCGGTACAGTTACTTTAGTAACTTCATTATAATATCGTGTCCGTAGTCATCGACACGGAATCAAGTTATAAAGCTCATGTTAATGGGATTTAAAAGCATGTCGTTTTAATTAGGTTACGGGTGTTAAGTATAACAAGATACTAGTTTCTTTAGCTATTTAGAATGTAATGGTTAAGATTGTCGAGAAGATTGTGTGGTCGTAATTGTTCAGATCTCCGAACAGTGTACGACAAAGACGAGACATTAAGTAAGATTTTGACAACAATAAATCATATTATGACTTAACGTTAAAATACCTTAAGTTAGGTAGGTCCTTGATGTAGTATATCAACTATCTGGTGTCCACGACACAAGCCTTGCTTAGTGTGGCACTAGATGGCGCTGTGTGTTAATGTCCAGCGATATTTATTTATTTTATTTATACATCTTCTGTTTAGCAGCTAGGTTTTCAAAATTACTAATGTTCGATAAAAATCTCTTCTCATCAAGTTTCTAACCCAGGAACTGCCTGCAGTACCACTAGGCACTGAATCATCAAATCCTATTACTATTCAACAGCTACAAGACGTAACTCTACCGACCTATGATTTATACACAATTATAACCTTTTTAATGTTTATTGCAGTTACGTTCGAAATTCCATGCATAATGTAAATGTAGACGTATTTATTGATTTAGGAGTGTATAGTGCTGCTTCTAAACACAAATCTTGGGTGGAGAATGTCGATGTAGTCCGAGAACATTTTATTTAAATTAATATTACGTCGTAAACTACTGGCAATAGTCAGTGTAAGCCAGCCGAGCTAGAACATCTTGTAAGGCCCTTCGAGCTGTACAACAGCACGTCTCTATTTATTGCGACGCGACGCCGGAATATTCGCGGCGCGAGCACAAAGTGTGGAACCGCACAACAGTAACGGTTTATAGTCTGCAATGGAACATAAACCTATGAATGTACGTTTGTTCCTTATTCTTATTATACATGTATGCCTACGTTGATGCCTCCGACTATTTTAACTCACTCTGCATAAAACGAATCCTTTTAAATTTTAGATTTTGAATATCAATTAGACTTGCCAGAGGCGTTTCATTTGATTCCAATTGTTTCTATGTGATCACCGCCATTATTAAGAAATAGCCCTAAAATATTAACTGAGTATCATCACGTAAGCCGTTTTAAGTCGGTTAGACATAGACTAAACAGTTCACCTTGCACGGTTGTTGTCAACTAGAATTAACTTGTTTAGATTGATGACGGCCTGGTTTTGACATCCTGTCACTATATTATGGGATTTCTACTACTGCCTGTCAAACGAAGTGTCACTTTGACAGCTCTGACTCAAATCTGTCAGTTCGTTCCGTGGTACGTGTCTTCATGAGGAATTGCAACTTTTCCAAAGTCTAACCTATAATCTGAAGTATGTTGGTTAAGTATCCGATATACTGTATGATTTTCTAGCATTACAGAACTGCTTAGAAACTTGATTTCTTACATGTCGTAATGGGTAATTTGAGCAATTTAATGAGTCTCTCTGAAATTAACCACGATCGTGATTCATTAAGGAAGGATGTTGTAAAGAGAAGCCTTGTTATAACGGAAGGCGGTTTGTGTTTTTATTGGAGGGCCATTACATTTTGTATTATCTACATTGATGATAACTTTGCTTTTGATCCTAAAACAGTTCTAGCGAACCAATGCAATCAGTTTTTGAACCATTCCGATTACAACGTTATTTTCCGCCATGGTATAGAGAAAATTGCCAGCAGTAACAACACTTTGTTCTTCAGTAAGTACCACCTCTAGCTACGCAGGTAGTGTTTACTGTCTTTGCTTCCTCATTCCAGATTTTGTCTCGAAGCTTTCAAGTTTTGTTTTCTTTATTAAGACCAACTGGGATCAAATGAGATACCAAATGTCTTGCATACAACCTTTTTGCGGGCAGATACAGTCCATTAGCGAATATTATCTTCTTGTACAAACTGCGTGATTACTTTATCAAATTAAGTGTGAATTAACAAATAAATGACAGAATCTGGCGACAACATTTAATAAAAACTGTTTAAAAAGAGTCATCGATCACGGCCCGTCGGCGGTACATGACTACAAGGGACACAGCCGTTGTAAACGGTAGCCAACAGATAACATCGCCCGTCCTCCGCCATGTTGCTTTTTGTTTTTACATTTTTTGGCGCGCAACTCGCAAGCAAAGGCGATGCATGGTCTGTCGGGTTGCCAGAATAAGTGGCAGTTTTAAAAGCTGTTATTTGTATTTTTCATTGATTTTTATATTTTCATGGCTAGCTCAAAAGAGCTCTCATCTTGACCATCTTGTTACTATATTTCTGTTAACCTTTTAAGGAAAGTGTAAACGATTTACAGCTTAATCTTTCACAGTCAGGGTCCTATATAACCTACGAAGCCTAGTGCTTTACAATTATCATATAAGTAAGTGGACAGTAAAAAGCTCCTTAAATTGGATTTCAAGGTTTTTTTACATCGATTTACACGACGACACTGTAGCTTGGTAGTTAATTGTACGCATTAAGGGGCATTGGATTACATTGTCCGTTTCAAATCGCTCCCGCGCCTCAATAAATCGTACGATATCAATCTACTGTTTTATTGAATGGAATTATCTTTTTTTACGTGGTAACTCATTTTATGGCGAGCTGTCAATTTCAAGATGGCGGCGTTTTTATTGGCTTTTACTTTGTGGTGGGTATAGATAAAGTATTCCATGATGAGTTTTTGTGACCACTTTTATGATAATTAGTGTAGATCATGAACAATGTAAAATGTAAAATAAATCATCACGGGAACGGGAAAAAAAATAACTAACTTCAATAGCTAACTTCATTTGGTTTTACAAAAGTTAACGTTTCTTGTTATAATAATTTCCCAGAAACCGGCACAGCCGTCACATCGCCCCTGCCATGTTCCAAAACCACGAGAACCGCAATCATGGCGGATTCCTATAACGCCATTACCGGAACTGCGTGCGGCTGCGCCCGCGTCGCCCGCAGTGCTGTACGGGGCTTTGTGGCGAAAGACTTGGCGAGGGAAATTGAAGCCTATTCCTAAGGCGCTGTTGGTCAAATTAGAGTGAATGTAGGAAGTTGTGTTATAAATTGATGACAAAGGGAATTTGGTTCAGACATTGCCATATACACCGTGATTGGTAATGATCAAAGTGACATAATAGCAGCATTTTGAAGGTTAACGTGTAATGAAGTCAAAGTACAGCTGAAAATCACAACGGTTATTCACAAATGAAATACGAAAACGAAATACTCACTCATTGCACGAAGTCATGGAGGTCTGCGTGACCGTTACTAGCGTGGTGGTGGTGGTCGTCAGCTGGTCTCCGATGCACTTCCTCCGGAAACACTCGTCTAACACTTTGTCCTCCTTCAGCGGCTGAAGCACTTCCTTTACTTTGTTAGGACCAGTCTTAACCGTAGACCTCTGGAACTTCAGATTCGCCGAAGTCTTGCCATCAGTTGAGATCTCAGTTTCTTCAGTAACTAATGCTCCTTTTTTCGTCCTACAAACTGTTCTAGAATTTTTCCCTACTGTGTTCCCATTTCTTACTACTTCTTCTTTCGCATCAATAATTTTAGATCTTTGAGGTAGACCGTTTTCTAACATACTCTTAATACTATCTGCGTTGAGATTTGTATTTAATATTTTGTCTAGATCTGTTGTGTTCATGTATTCATCGTAACTTTGTTGTATGGGTTGTCTTCTTTGGTCTTTTTGCCACGTCGTTTGGTAATCGAAGCCGTAGCTAGCCTCGGGTTCTGTTCCAAAAGGGATGTCTCTTGGAGTGTCTACTTCGTCTGGCGCTGGTTCAATTTGTGAGCAATTATCTTCGAAGAAATCATCTGTAAGTTCTGTTATTTGCGCGCCGGGTCTTTTGGTGTCCGTATCATTGAAGTTTAAGAACGCTGTGTTTAGATTGTTTAATTTCCTTTTGCCATAAAGTTGTCTGTAGTACTTTTCTTGGTCTCCGTACATCCAGCACACTTTCCACCATTGTTTGCACATGAGTATGTTCGCCGAATTGGACGACTTTACATGTCTCGTCGCGGTCGCCGACATTTTGGTGCTACAGAAATATTTACGAATGAAAGAATTGAATAAGAATGCTATGACGTAGATAACGTAGACGTAGATATAGGATGCTACACGGTATGTTATATGAAAGGTAACATAGACAAAGGTAGCTTCCTGATTTATAGTTTGCTATGCTGGCCTACACTACATAAAATAAAACAGTCGTCAAACCTTGAGGCCTGCCTACCGTGGCTGCCTCGGAAAGCCATCATTCACGTGCTGTCATTACGTCCGCCTGCACCGCGGTGGAACCGACTCACTCGACTCAATCCGTGCGGTTACCTCACCCACAGCTATTGTGCACTGCTGGCATTTTGCTACGTGATTTATACGCTCAATTGTCTTTCCACGCTGTGCTTTCTACGTTTTAATTGTCATTTGAATACAAATCTATTGGAGTCAAAGAAAAGCTATGAACGTTGTTGTGACGATGCCATGATGATCATAAAAACACCGTAATCAATCTTACAGCGGGTCGTATAACTGCTAGTAAACCAACTTTGTATGACAAAGATACCGCACATACACGTGTACACAATTATTCTTGCATCGCTAACAACACAGTTATGCCAAACAACAAACAATCACAATTACTAAAAGCCGTTGTCATCGGTGTCTCGTTTGAAAACTGTTTAGTAATGGGCCGGTGTTTAAATACTTTCGCTTCTAAAGCCCCGTTTACTTGTCCCGACTTTGACAATAATGTACCGACTCGCATCAAAATCACTATACTAGACTTCAACGTGCACCGTGTGTGAATGCTCCATCATATGACTTGCGTGTTGAGACTAAATAAATCTTATCTAGGATATCAATTATTCATTCCAATGTGCAGTGATAACTCATTAATGTCGGACAAGTAGCTGAGTGTTTTATATTGGTTGGTCGTACCTTACGGCTCCTATGGTCAGGGACCTACAGCCGATATAATAATTATAAATAGAACGAATGGTATTGCATCTTACAATTGTGGTTCAGTGCTGGAAAATCTCTTCTGTTCATATTTTAGTTTTGTTTATTACAAGAAGTTTATCAACCTCTATTCAACATTATTTAACAAGACCACAATACTGAATTCATTCAACCATGAATCGCAGTTTATTTTTTTAATTTCAAGCAGAAGTCTGGTTTAAGAAATCTATCGGGCTAGTGTCCCTAACTCGACGTCCAAACTGCATAACTTCAATTCGGTTTTGATTGAAATCAAACAACAATTCATCATCTTCATTACAAATCTGTGTACATTCCGTTAGCAAGGTATCTCGATCAATCGGTTATGTTCCGTCATTGCAGTATTATTTATTATTTGCCATGCTACTGCCGCACCGCGCCCTTCGTCATTACTCTCCGCGCCATGGTTACTGGCTACGCGCTCCGGAATCTGCGCAGATTATGATCGCATTGTACCGACTGGCTCTGCGTGATTTATCTTATAATTGGAAAAGTTTTCTTTGAGCATTTCCTTTTTTTTTGTAGTCAGAGTGTTTGAAATGTTTGTAGCTATCAAGACTTTATTGTCGACATGGATTTTTTGTTATGATCACTACTAGTACTTTTTCTGAACGTGAACAGCATAATTCTGTCATTCCTACGATTAGAAAGAACTTGACAAAAATGAAACTTTCATTGTAGGTATCAGTAGGAAACTAAGCGATGAACCAGCTCTGTTTAGTCGTGTCTAAGACAATGAACGGGATTTATTTAATACGTAACCAGTGCAGAAGCAAGCTTTAAATCCTGCTAAAACTATAATTTTATCTTATTTATCAGGTTTCCAGCTGTTTCCACTGAATTTTGACGTATAGCTTGATGACTGCCTTTGCCATCACTCCCAGGCTTACGATGATTACCGTGCCAACCACTCAATCTGCCATTATCTCGACTATTGTTGCTCTCAGTCTGTACGTTATGTACCTACTCTCGTGGTTTATCTGACAATTGTGTTCCAGATTGTGCTGCACTTTCTATTTCAGACGTGGGTGTGACTTTAGCTGTACTGTTACGATGTGAGCAAAAAGGTGAGACTTTAGCAGGTTTTATTGTCTTTTCATTAAACTTTAATGGCTGTGTGTCACAGTCATAAAAAACCTTGGCGTGTGATTAAGAATTCTGTATGATCCGTTAATTTTATGAACGACAGTGGTTCTAAGTGAATGCACTGACGGTCTTGTTAGACTTTTGGAGTAATAAAAGAGATAAATTCTGACAATCTATGAAGAGAAACTGGGAAAACTATTGTGGTCTTCACAATTGGTGTGGTAAGTATGTATAAGATAACTTTATGCTTCAAGCTTTCCTATTAAGTAACTGTAAATATAAGTTAAATCTGATAAAAAGTCCCACGTACACTAAATTTCTAAACATGATTGCCACATAATTATTTCCATCGTCGATAGCAGATGTTTGCGGAGCACCTCTAATTACAGTCTCGAGGGTATCTCGCAATTATCGATAGAATCAAGTCGATGCGGCGCGGGGCGCAGCTCTATTGTGGGCTCACATGATTTGTGGCTCATTGTATATCGAGCAGCACTAGCCTACCTGTTATTTGTTTAGCAAACATTAATACAAAACAATCATTTATTTGTTGATCGGTCACTTCCGTACAATCGGAAAAACAAATGGTAAGATGAAACCTCGAGATAACCTGTCATAACTCAGGCGCAGTAAGAAGTTACAATTTGTTTCCTTTATTGCGATATGCGATCGTTTCGAATAAAAACTGATATTGTGCTGCTATAAGAGAATACATTTCTTGTGATGGTCAAGTTATTAACTTTATTAGCTGAGAAGAATGTTTATAGTAAGTACCGCAATTATTGAACTTGAGCAATGGTGGCTCAAATACAACAACTGACGAGTATTTAAAACAAACAAATTACAATTTGATAAAAATTTAAAGTAGAAGAATGGAATATCAAAAGGCCCGTGTGATAATTTGTTCTTGTCTATATAAAATAGCCAGTCGTATCTGCAAAACGCAAGGCAATTTAATCTTAAAATGAAAACCAACTTGGGAAGTTTATCTCGGAGATACAACCGTGTAATGGTGACACATTAACAAACGTATTAACAAAATGTCAATAGAATCCAACAGGCTGTTCCACCGTTATCGTATTTTATATCGTCTTATTAACCCCGAACACGGCGCGCTGCGCTTGCGTCGCGTGTGCATGCAAATGAGCCGAACACCAAGAAAAACGACAAGAAATAAATCTATCTCACTCTCACTCGGGAACACCAGTAGGAGGAAACAAGACAGATGCGTGTCTTAACCTTCGTCGTTGAAATTGATTGTCGAGCGTCGGTGATTATGGTAATATCAGATTTTTGTTTCTGACCGCTACCGGAGCGAATTTTTGGGAGCCCTTAATTTCGTAAAGAGTATTTTTTTACGGCAACTGACCCACAATTTTTAGTGCCGTAAGCCAGTTCCCACCGTAAGCGATTGAGTGATAAAGTTTTTGTTGGTGCAGAGGCGAATTAAGTTCCCAGACATACCGACGTAATAAGACAATTTTATTCAGAACATTAAACGAAAGAAAACACAAAGGTACTCTCTAAATCACCTATTTATATTATCTTACCTACTCAAGAAATATCAATACAAAAAGTGATAAAGTGGATTCCATTACCACACGTTGAATTAAAGACATTAGTATCAACAACTGTGTGAGGCAATCAGTCAGGTCAGTCTGCTCAATGACGATGATTAACTAAATGATGATAATGTTTAAAGCTGTAGGTACAGACGTTTTATGTTTACGTCATAATATCAATAAAGTTTTTTGGATTTATAAAAAAAACTGACTGTATTTATTATTTGTCCATTATATTAGATATGTTTTGAGGTTATTAAAACGGAATCAAGTTTTATTTATTACTCGTTAATATAGAATTCGTGAATGAATTATTATTTAGGTCGAATTTTGATGAATCGTGCAACTCGTAGAATTAAACTACGACGAAATCCTCTTCTATGGTCTCACTTATTCACTCTCAGCAATTTGCAAGTAATTATAAACAATAACCAGTTTATGAAGATTGAGTGGTTATTTGTTTAAGACAAAACGATTAAAATACTTTTTTTTTTTACTCTGCTCTTTCAGACCGTATAAGGTTAGAAACAATTAAAGTGATCACACGCTACAGTAAACAGGATTCCATGATGGACATAATCCCAGAGACAGTTCTGAACGCATTTGTTAAAGATGGTGAGAAATTGTAAGAGGCGGCTAAAAAAATCACGTGACCTCAAGTCATTTCAGTGAGTCTCTGCTAGATCAATAGTTCAATTTTTAAATAGATCACCACAGCCTAATAGGCATGAAGATAGTATCAAAAAATTGCAAATCTATTTAGTCCTTCAGATAAATCAATGAATATTAACAAAGATAAAACGCATCAAAACTCGGGAGAGGGGGCTCGTGACGTCAGAACTCGCTAACAATTAAACCAAGGCGTGACGTATTAAGAATTTTAAAACCGTCGTATCATCGTCAGTTTTAGTTCATGTAAAAAAAGAAAAAAAATACAGGTCTAATAATTGCTTTTTTTTGTCGTCTACCCTTTTTTTTTCTTTTTTTTAGGATGGGAAATCATCAAATGACTTCTCCCATTCTGGGCGGAGCGGGAGGGAGTGTCAGACTCTTACTGACTAAAACCCATCCATGTTCCTTCCTCGCCCTTTACGTTCCGGGGCCGCTGTATCTCTTTCGAACAGGCCCGCAACCCCGGCAGGTTTTTCTATGTATGGTATGTCTTGTTTCTACATCTCTAGCGATCATAATCGCTAGAAAATGCTATGCCAACACAAAACTGTAACTTAAAATACTTTATGGACAAATAAACGTTTGACAAAAGGACTGTTACTGTGCCTTCTCAGGCCCGGCTCGTACTCGTTACCATTTGTGCAATTACTTTAAGTACCTCGGCCAAGTGTCTTGTCGTATAACTTCAATTGGCGCTGGACACAAGACACGGCACAGTATTGTAACATGTCATGTGTGACCTTTAATTTGTGTTGCACACGCTTTAAAATATTTTGCTCGTAAAGTTAAAACGAAATTTTGGTTTAATTTGAGTTTGAAAGTTATGGGGTGCTCGTTAAGGTAAGAAATTTACTTAGTCCAGGCTTGAAAGATTCCTTCTTAGTGATCGAATCACAGCCTTTTTTTTTTTTTTAGGATGGGAAATCATCAAATAACTTCTCCCACTCTGGGCGGAGTGGGAGGGAGTGTAAGACTTTTACTGACTGAAAGCCATCCATGTTCCTTCCTCGCCCTTTACGTTCCTGGGCCGCGGTATCTCTTTCGAACAGTCCCGCAACCCCGGCAGGATCTAATCACAGCCAACGATCCCATTTTAACTAAACTTTTAAGACTCTTTGCCTACCCTTCACAATACTCTCTGCCAAACCTTCATATAATTATGTTACTCGTCTCCTATCATAAAGGGGAATCAACTAAAAATGCCCAACAAATGATCTTGATCCGAATTTCAAGAATCATCCTAACAACTCTAAAACCCATTAAAAATCAATTACAGAAAAAAAACAAGAGTACCACAATAAGCAGTAGTCTTAGGTGGCCCCCGGCCAACGGGCTGGGCCACGCAACCCTTGAGTTTGTCAGGCTATTATCAACTATAAGGCTTTAAGATAAGGTATCGTTATTGAGTCAGATAATGTATGTTTTTACAAATTTTGCCATGTGAAATTTGACCCTATGACTTTGAGATAAGGGTGCAGTAAGTAGGCAAGTAATGACTGCCTCAGGTTAGGTCCTGTTTAAATTACTATGGACCGACACCCGGTTCCGAATGAAGGCTGTATTATTGTGGTGGAGCATGGGGCACTTGACAGACGCACTTTGTATCCAACAGCTAATGGTGATGGAAAAAAACTCGGTAATAACGGCATACGCTAACACTGACAGTATTCGTCAGGGCAGAGGGAGACTAACTGCTGTCGCAAGCTAAATACGTCAGAAGGCCTATGAACTAGATCAACGTGACTCTTTATTCCACTCTGAAACTTTTTGACAACAAATACATTGAAATTTTGATACTTCATGAATGATGTTGAAAGAGGAACTTGCTATGATTCCATGGGCCGATTGGTGAAGAAATTGGAAATTTTCTTGTGCCTTTAATACAATATCTACAACGTGAAATAACAACAAGATTCATGTAAGTTTCACAAGTTTAACTTCTTTGTTTCAATACTGTGGTGGCTCAATAGCTAGAAGGCAAATACCTTATGGCTAAAAGCCTTCCGTACCGACTGTAGTTATTAGTAATCCATCAGACGCTAGTGTGGCAACAGTCAGCTTTGCAGGAGTCGAAACAATACGTACTGTGTCTTCAATAGTTTCGACGCTTCCATTTATCGAAACAGAAGCTCCGTCAGCACTTAGAATCTGATCTATGGACGTTCTGTATTTTTATGAGTGGACTCCCGGACTACGCACAGGTGTGCTGTCACTTGTTTGTTAATTTTTGTATTGTCCGAAGGATAGTGCAGTTTTTGAAAACCTAATGTCTATACCTTATGCCTGCATTAGTACTCACAAGGCAAAGATTACTTGTATGAATAAAGATTTCTTATCACTTTGTCTATTCTTATTTTCTTGTCACATAAATACTTTAGCATTGTCATCAAGTCAAGTCCATGTTCCCAGAGCAACAACGCATTTAGTTGAAACATAACCGTACATGACATCATAGTATAATCACGGATACATCATACCGACATCATACCAGCGCAAAACAAATTATAAACGAGACTATACTTTCAGTTAATCAACCGCATGCCATCGTAGAAACTAATAGTGATTGCAGTAAAAAATGGCGGCGCTGTCTCGAGAGGTGCTAGGAATAAAGGAGGTATGCCCCACACCGACTGTTGTTTTGATATAATGAAAGTTAGTTTTAAAGGGCATACGATCAACCTAACTAAGTATTTAATGATGTTGCTAGAAATATGTGTTTTGAAGACAATAAAAGCAACGGACGTAAGACTTAGAAGAGACCTTTGGCCATCATTAAAAACAGTGCACACTAAAGAAACGCGAAGGCGAGGCATTATTTGAACACAAAGTGGTTGTAAAATTTCAAAGTGGAAATCAGCAGCACATCCCCAAGTGTTTACAGCCATTAGACTGATTCTTTCAAAAGTCTAAGATAAAACGTAATTTCCTCAATAATCTAAATTATATGAAGTCCGTCTACAGTTTACACTACTAGATCTTTCTCACTATCTACCAGTAAATGAACAGTTTAATTAGCATTAATTTGCTCAGAATTAACGACTCCTTCACTACCTACCTTATTTTCTTCTATATTGATGTTAACAATCTGTGATCTCACCTGTTAAGATATATTACTTTCTTTTTTTATGTCGTAATTTGCTAACGGGATTTGGACCGTAGTGCGGAGGACATCGTTACTACTGGATAGATTTAAGGAGCTCATTATCAACGCTGATTAGTTGAGGCAAGTACTGCAGCTAATTAATGCATCTGATTGGTTGAGGTAAGGGTTAGAAGTAATTATGACCGCTGATTGGTCGTGGTAGGAATTGTGTGGTACTTTGCGGTTGATTGTTCTAGGAGCAGGATTGATGGCAGTTATTTGTTTGTTAATTGTTGTTGGTCAGTCTGTTATGTATGGGTTCGTTAAGTTTGTTATGCTTAGTAAGTTGTTGTCCGATAGTGATACCTGTAGTTGGGATTACAGGGCTAATGTATACAAGGAGCGTTTCAGTTAATGTTTTTTTGACCAACTTCTAATAAACAAATCAAAAGATTACTAAACAGGACGGACCCAGAAGGAGATAGGCATAACATCTGTATAGATAGGGATAAGTGGAAGGACGGAAGCAAGGTATTTGCCTTGCACTGGGACACAAATGGCTGATATTTAAAAAAAAAATATTGATAGCCGTGCAGATTGATTAGTTTTTTATTATCAGTTTTAATTACTTAAAGATATTTCTTGTTTGTAAAGTGGTTTTAGCTATAAACAGATTAATACGATCATATAACTTCCATCAGTCTTTTACGAGCAATTAAAGAATTACCAAACCTACTCTGTCAGACGTCCTACAGCATTACCGTGACTAAAATCTCACTAAATTCTCTCTAGCACAACCTTATCGGCTCAAAACATGACCATTTCTTAAAGGGAATGTTCAGTCCGTACAGTCCCGTAGACCACAAGATACGGTCCTTCCGCAGCAGCCGTGTCCGTACTCCGCAATAGAGCCATGTTCCATATACCCCCTTGTCCCCATATATTGCCTTATACAGCACGCGCTCGCCGACTGTTTTTACACCATTTTATTGGCCCTGATTTATTGAACATGCTTTATAAGGTAAAGTTATTGCTTATGGGATATTAGTAAAAAGTCTAGCTGGAGACTGAATAGAAATTGGTTTTAGTTTTTCTGTAAAATTGTACACTTCAAGTCTGTTGTGTTGGTTTTTTTTGTGAAAATGGTGTTCACTGTCTCATTGTGCTTCTGACCAATAAAATTCTTTTTTTTTCTTAGAATTGTCTCCAATAGCATCTTTTAAAGTTCTAAGCTTGTAGCAGTACATAGAGCACTCTTCACAGCATCTTTTTGTGCTTCGTTTGATCGTTCAGTTAGCATTTTATAAGATTCGTAAACTGTTATTATATTTTGAGAATGACTTTCATTGACTACAACGAAAATACTAATAATCAGCTGCATTCAGTTAAACTGAAAACCAACCCGACAGAGTTGTGAAAGGGCTAGGCAGATGATGATGGCTTTCATTGACTAATTTTAACTTCTCTGGCAAAGAAAACGTATTTCTATTAGGAACCAGATATGACCATAATTTAAGACAGGCTTATGTCTAGCATTATAACTTTACGAGGAACCAACATAAAGTTATTATAAAAACACTTACAGTCTGCAAAGATGAGACTAATTTTGCAGACTGTAAAAGTTTTACTGCTGAAAAGTATTAATCCATTACTACCTTGACAATTATCGTCATGGAATTTATAATAGGAGAAAACAGCAGCCATTTATCGGGGAGTTTAATTGAATTTCATCAAACCGTTTCTGTTTTAGACCGAGTAATCACAGAAAAGTTAAAAGGACGATGTCATTCTGAATCGTCGGTCTGAAAATAAGAAAAAACGCACCGAGGGTTCCGTAAAACTTGTAAGTACCTATAACCAAATAAACTACAAATTAACAGTTTTCAGATGATTTCTTTTACATGTGTTGTAAAACATTGCTTTTTGCCAAATTTCATAGTAATTTCGATTCCCTTGAGAGTTTCGAAATATACGTTTTTTGATACATAAACGCTCGTATTTTTTTTATGGTAACTTAAAAGATTGATTTTTTCACACCTTTAAGAGACCGTAGATATGAGTAATGGTTTTAATTCCAACTCGATACCTCTACGCGTTCCCGAGATAATGGTCTTTACAGAGAGACGGACGGACGGACAATAAAGTGATCCTATAAGGGTTCCGTTTTTTCTTTTCGAGGTACAGAACTCTAAAAAGGTCCATGAGGCATGAAGACTAGAACAGTTGAGAAGATGTGTATAAGAACACAATTTTGTGTTAAGTTCTATTAACTACGGAATGCCTGTAGCTGTAGCCACACACCGAGCACATATTCGCACTCAAGGATGTTAGTAATACTGGTGATGGTGAATCTAATAACAATTTCAGAATTGCCGATCTGGAAATTACACCCAGCTCAGCAGTAAAGTCATAAAACCTGTGCTTGAGAGCACCGTGGCACACCTGACCCTGCAATAGCATCAACCTTATTAAGATTAAATCACCAAACTTCCGCCAAAAACACCTTGCACACATCCGAAAAACTTTCCAATGCTAAAAATTCCATTGAAATGTGCCTAACGGCTTCCGATACAACACGAACAGACGGACACACGGAGGCACTTTCTTATCGAGTGTTATTTATAATTTATAACATATTTTAATTTGTAGAAGCGTGGCGATATGAAATATGATTTATAATCGTCTCTCCGTTACTTGCACACCGAGTGCCGAAGTCAAGCAATACGTGATTCTATTATAGAAGTATTCCGTTCAGTTCCGTGATCTGTAGCCATTTGTATTAAATCTGTTTTATTTTCAATCAGACAATTTATTGAATACACGATTTAGAAACAGGATTTTTTGGTTACTGTGTGAATGAGAGCATTAGTCAACGTGGTTCATATGTTAAAATTTTAGAGACTTTCTTATTTCTTCTAAAAATCTGTTTGTTGTAGCAATTGAGAATATGAATTTAATTATCAATGTAATGAAAACTAGTAACAGTATATAGGAGATGTGGTAGTAGTCTCGTTACTAGTCACCAAATGATAAACTACTCAACATCTTTGCATGGCAATTTTAATAAAATATAAATTATGTTCACACTTCTGCGATAATATTTAGAATATCTCAGAAGAAATGATCTAGCTCTAGAAATAACACTAACATAAAAACAGTCGTATTTATGATAATTTTAGTTCTCATGCATACATTTACATTTTACTCTACATCTGATTATTTTCCTTTACATATTTCGAGAATTGGTGTAACTCAACGCATACATCTGTGAGCAAGGCAAAGTCTCTATATAAAAACCCTTGGAAGTTAGTAAACCTGCAGATTTCAGTTTTCACAGTTTTGGAAAGGTTTTGTCTTGTGATAGGTGATGGGAGAAAGATAATGGTAATTAGTTGTTTTAACCGACAGGTTTTGAATTGGATGAGACTGGCACTTGACTTTGGAAATTGGCGCTGTCAAACAGAAACGCATGCATAACAGAGTGTGATAAGTGATAACAGAATGGTTGATGATGTCGTATCGGTTAACGTTCGTAGCTACCTACCGAACAATGACATACAGAAGGATAGAATACGTAGAATCAAATCCCATCTTCCATAAAGGCAGTTTGAGATGATGCTGTTGGCAAAATAAATTGAAAACCTTTGACAGAATCATAGCCTGAACCAAAATACTTGTTCTGCATAACAAAGGTTCACACGAGTTAACTTTACTTCAGTCGAGTAACAATAGTTCGCTCACAATACGGGGTTTTCTCTGAACGTGTCATAATGGCCAATTTGACTTCGTTCAGTTCTGTCTTTATGTGAGGTGACCCACTTGTGACCATAACTCACTGCTTTGTTCTCGTCTTTAACCTTACGTGGCATCGCCTTTGGAGGTTAAATGAAGTTTTAAGATACTGTAGTACGTGCTTACATGCTAGCTTGAGTAATTATAAGTATAATTACTCTATATAAAAACCCTTGGAAGTTAGTAAACCTGCAGATTTCAGTTTTCACAGTTTTGGAAAGGTTTTGTCTTGTGATAGGTGATGGGAGAAAGATAATGGTAATTAGTTGTTTTAACCGACAGGTTTTGAATTGGATGAGACTGGCACTTGACTTTGGAAATTGGCGCTGTCAAACAGAAACGCATGCATAACAGAGTGTGATAAGTGATAACAGAATGGTTGATGATGTCGTATCGGTTAACGTTCGTAGCTACCTACCGAACAATGACATACAGAAGGATAGAATACGTAGAATCAAATCCCATCTTCCATAAAGGCAGTTTGAGATGATGCTGTTGGCAAAATAAATTGAAAACCTTTGACAGAATCATAGCCTGAACCAAAATACTTGTTCTGCATAACAAAGGTTCACACGAGTTAACTTTACTTCAGTCGAGTAACAATAGTTCGCTCACAATACGGGGTTTTCTCTGAACGTGTCATAATGGCCAATTTGACTTCGTTCAGTTCTGTCTTTATGTGAGGTGACCCACTTGTGACCATAACTCACTGCTTTGTTCTCGTCTTTAACCTTACGTGGCATCGCCTTTGGAGGTTAAATGAAGTTTTAAGATACTGTAGTACGTGCTTACATGCTAGCTTGAGTAATTATACTTCTTTGATTGCAGATTGTCATCTGCCTTTATTTCATTCTGTTATGTGTTGGCATAGCATTTTCTAGCGATTATGATCGCTAGAGATGTAGAAACAAGACATGCCATACATAGAAAAGCCTGCCGGGGTTGCGGGCCTGTTCGAAAGAGATACCGTGGCCCCGGAACATAAAGGGCGAGGAAGGAACATGGATGGGTTTTAGTCAGTAAGAGTCTGACACTCCCTCCCGCCCAGAGTGGGAGAAGTCATTTGATGATTTCCCATCCCAAAAAAAAAAATATATATGCCATACATAGAATAATACATTATATAGTCATACTGTCTTTTCCTCTTTTCCTGCCGTGTATCTTTAACGGTCCTAAAATGACTATAACTTTACCAGCAAAAATCAAAGGTTGCGCATGAGCAATATACAACATAAACGCGCATTTTAAATAGCCATTTTAATACACACATTAGACAGTAAATAACTATAAAAAACGTAATTTTGTAGTCATGGGTGTGTTTAGTTTTAATAACAATTTCCATTTGCGTTATAGCTACATGTTTATAGACTACTGAGACTCGTATATTTCTTTATGAATAACCCTATATTACCGTACATAGGATTGTAAACGTTATGGGTTTACTTAATGATAGGGAGCCGGTGAAGTTAGTTGCTTCTTATGGAAATCTTGACAAATTATAGTATCTTAATTACTGAACATTTAGTGGAAATTGGCATGAATATGACAGCTTTCCTCTAGGTTAACTGAATCGATCGAGAGAGTTGCTTGCGACCTAATATTGAAGGGGTTACGCCAAAGATTGTTTATGTTTATTTTTTTAATTCCCTATCCTATTCTGACTCACTGCTCCATTCCTTCCCAACTCTAGAATGGGACTGGGCGGGTCACATTTACAGAATGGGTCAGGACACGATGGGCCAGAATCGTCATATAGTGAGTACCTGAAGACGGCCGTCCTCACCGAAACAGGCCCAAGAACGCTGGTGTGACGATTTGAACTCGTTGCTAACTGATTTGCCACAAAAGGCGAAACACCAGGATTTATTTAAGAATAATAAAGACCAGGAAAGTAGTGTTGTTGCATGTGTAGTGTGGCTTGTATTACAGACAAAGTTTTTCACCAATCAGTTTTATGCTCATTTTAACTTTACCAATCTTACTCCACTTCAACAATCTTAGGGACAGATACTAAAACGTTTTGTTCTATTTGTGATTCATTTAACCAACACTACATACTAGGTATTGCAAATATTCCCACGTCTTGTGCCTGTCTCTTGCCGCCTCCCCAGGGCCCAGTAGAATGTGCCGCGCATTTTTATTATAACCAGCGTCATCCGAGATGTTATCCACTTCGATATTATTCCGTTTAACTTCAGATAACGCTGTCAGACCTTTTTGTTTTCCTTTTAAAGCCTCTATTATAAGCTCTTGCATTTAAATGGATGAATGCGAAAGTATCTTTGCATTAATGGTGGGTTCATAAAAGTCTTTGGTGTTTTTAGATGTAGACACGTTTTAGAAGTCGCGTATGACATAATTTTAGGCTCATTAGTAACTACAATTAAGCCTTGATGTCTAGGTACCTATGTACTCTTTGGGTTGTGTTGAAATGTGTTTTAACCTTAAGTTCACTTTCAACCTTCTTTCGCTATTACGCACTTACAACAACCACTGAATGATAAAATGGACCATACGAAGTCTAGCTCAGTGTAAGAAGAATCACCATTAGCAATAAAAAAACATTTTATATTATCACACGAATGACTTGTCTTTAATGCAAACCATTGAGCCTACTATAAAACTAGCTGACTAAATAGCTTATGCGCAAATATAAGTGTATTTGCATAAAGCAGAGCGATAAACATTCATGATTATAGTCTGGATAGAAGCAACACTTTGTACCTAGCCATAGGCAATGGTACAGGAGCTCCTTATTACAATAATGTTAGAAGAATAATAATCAATTACTGTCTAATTATGGTAATTAGGTGCCGTATATCAGATTGATGAGGTACGTACGAATATACGTAGAACAGCAGTAACGGGTTGGTCTACAAACTTGCTAGTTAATGAACTCACTGTTGGTCTAAGCGGAGATTATCATTTGTTACTTGACATTATGGAGAATACTATAAGAGCATGGTAAAGATTTTCTACCGAATTGCCCTGTTCTATCGCCTACATATCTATGAATCACCATTGAACGTTGTATTTAACGAACCTTAGTTTTTACCCTTCATTAGAAACGGAACCGACAGGTGATATCACACCTGACAGAACACATATCGCTACCGCAACGTGTATGTTTCTATATCTGTACTGCCTACTGCCAGTTTACGTCATAGCCCATTCTCATTCCCTTCCGCGCTATTAATTAGCCAATAGTTCTCACGTGTATCCACAACAACACTGTAATCCTTTGTCGGAGATTCACTTTCTACACCACACAAAACATCGCGTCTACACGCATGTCACCGTAAACTCGCAAAACGCACCTTCTCAACACTTCACCTCATCCAAAAAGTTCCAAAATTGAAAATGCAAAACGAAATATCACTGGCCAATAATAGTTCGCGCGAAAAACGTTCGATTTTCAAACGCGAACGCTTCCCGCGGCTGCGTGTGCGCAACTGAGTGACATAGAGCCAGCCAACCGATGCGCGCAATGCCTCCAAGAGAGAGATAGAAAGCGAAAATTTGTTTAAGTTAGATAGAGACGGATATACACGAAACCATCCCTTGAACAGCAACAAATATCTGTTTTATTATTTCATTAATTGGAACAGGTTGCATAGTAAATTATATCATGTTAATATTACGAGCGTTATTAAAATTCCTGATTGTTTTATAGTTATCCTGATTGGGAATTCTGTATCCTAGATGAAAACGCTCGTTTTCAATTTATGTAGGTGGATGTCATAAAAAAACTAAGCAACGATAAAACCGATACTTAATTTGTGTACTCCAGTGAAGAAGTTTATGTAACGGAATTAATGTAAGTAACTCGATGTTAAGCTAGGTTTCTCTGGCAACTATCAATGTTTGTTCATACCGCTAGTTCGTGTATGAAGTTCATCAGAAAAGCTATTACATCATAATCACGAATCATCTGATTGTAACAAGCTTCCGACAGTCCGAGGTTAGTCTACCTTCATGATGGTGGAGTTTGCTTGGAAACACGACCGTTTCACAGACTGATAAATGACACGATTGTACTTTGCTTTTCTTGGGTAAGCAGAAATTCAGGTAGCGTATTATTAGACTGATCTATTTGATGAAGAGGAAAAAATATGTTAAAACATTACTTTGAGTAAGCATCCCTCTTGTGGCCAACCATTAGATTTGGTATAAAACCACCAGCTTCTTTGTATTAACAATGACAAGATCAGATGCCTAAATACTAAAGCAGTTAATGACCGTGTCAAAACATGAGGCCCACAGGATATCTAAGTAGGTGATTAATCTCAGCTACAAGATAATCTGCAACATTCTTAGACCAAAGGCAATCAATTTGTGAACTGTAAGATAATTTGAAACTTTCATCCACTCCCAGATTAGAACACTTCCAATCCACCGAACCCCTCATCCACTGAAACTTGTCCCGATGTGTGCCATCAGATAAACTGACTAATCTCACCACTTCTAATTAATAAGACCCGGTAATGAAGAGAAACGCAGGAAAGCTCCGAGATATTATTTATGAGACAACTCGTCGTTTATCTCACAATTTACCGTCTTTGCCTTTATGAAGCTGCATTTGAATGCGACTACATTAATATGGTAATTTCAAATTGGACGTGTGAGCTTGTCTATATGTAGATACGAAAGTATGCGAGTGATTACAAGTGGTCTGCCGCCATATTTAGACTTATCAATAGGACTGCTTCTTTTGGAGACCAGTAAGGGATTAAACGCTTTACTTGGATACATACAAATTGATGATGGGGATCCGAAGCTTAAAATAGAAACTTTGTTGTAAATCAAAAGCATAGTCTGACGACCATGCTAGATAATATTTAATATATTGTTTCATTTGAGTTTTTATAAGCTCCCGAACAAAAAACCTGATGAGCAACTTCTGTTTTATTAACAACAGGTCCAACATTTATTATGTCAACACTCTTTATCAGATTACAAAGTAATAAATAAACAAAAAGACCTGTAACCATTTATAAACCCGCGACAACATTATGACAGTCAGCTGTACGCAACAAATGAGTTTTCCCGAGAGCACGTTACTTCATAAATAGCAAAGGTCTTCAACATCAAGCCTATCTATTGAAAACAACAATGTTACACACAACAACCACCTGCCAAACGGTTCATTTCGATCAATTTCATGCTCTACACGAAAATATGCCATAATAACTGGAACGAAGTATTCAATATAGCGTGGTAATAATTTGCGAGTTATGATGTTATTGATGTTTTGTTGAACTCAGTCCATGACAAGCGAAAAGGAACCGTCCCTGGAGGTCTTAAGTATGAAATTTATGAAATAACAATTGGTAACGGAATGGAAGCGCGTGCGCCGAGCTGAGTTACCATTGTTGCACGTTGATAGGATTTTCGTTTCGAGAAAAGTGTGTTATGAATTGGGAAAGCTGCAAAACTTAACTGTCTTAGCTTGGAATCTAAATCATAAGTCTGTGCAGGAACTTTTGAAAGAGAAAGTTAATATCATTGAGTTTTGTTAGAAAGTGATTGCCATTAGTAGTTGAATTTGAAGAAAGATGAAGAAGAACACCTTACTAGAAGAAATAAATGCATTACAAAACAACTTGAGATAAGAACAAGTTCAAAACATCCTACAGCATAGACACTGACTGCTGTGTGACAAATAATTAAGTATCTCAACAAATAATGTAACACAAAAACACTCTAGCCAAATGACAGAAACACGACACAATTTATCCACAAAACGACATCAATTGAATCCAATCTCAAAAGAATAAAACTAAAAGGAAGGCGACATGCGCACGAGTTGCGGGGATAGCGCGGCAGTTCGAATCATCCAGTGTAGTTATTACGCTGATTGCGGTAGCAAATGATACCGCCGCCCGCCGCCTGCGCCGGTGTGCCCACAATTTGCTGGTTGGTATGGGCATACCTTCCTACAAGCACGAACCTCTGAGGTCTGGGACTTAGTAGCTTGGTTGTCTGTAACGTTTTAAAGGGATTTGTCATCTAGTATCGCCTGTAGTTAAAGATGGGTTATTTTTCTTGTTATCATTCTTTACCTTCTACCTCCTACTTCTTCTAATTGTCCAATAGAATCTTAAAACTCTTTGCTAAAAGGTTTGGTGTTGTTTTGTACTCTTTCTTTTGTTCTGTCTCGACCGGGTGACCGCAGCAAAAGTGTCTGTTTACACTGTTTGAGATATTAAATCTTAACTAACACCACGTATTTCAAGATCAGGATGATGTTCATGACAACTCACGGAGTTAAGTTGACAGAAACACTGAGATGTAGTTCCCGTACCCGTACAATGCATCCCATGATGAAATGTTCCATGGCAGGAGGTTGTACTTAGGCTCTATAAACCGCGTATCTAACTCTGCTTGGTCCTGTAGGTGGAGACACTGTTACCAACAGTCACGCGAGCTCAGCACATGGCACATTGTGTGCAGAACAATCGCATGTAAAGCTAGATCTGCGGTTTTTGCATCACTTGGAAAGTGTTTGGCGACAGATTTCATTTACTGAATGTGAAAGTAAGACGGTATGAGGTTAATACCTACAACAGTTTACGCAAAAACTTTTCATGCTAATCATGAAACGATTTTGCGCAAACTGTTGTTTTGTTTAGTTCTTAGACCGGTAGCCTTTGTCATTTTCTGAAACAGTACAAAGTTTTGGATAGGCATGATCAAAAATAAAAAAGCAACTAATTCTACTTATGTTATTTGTATCGGCCTTCCTTCTCTCTATCAACATCTACTTATTACTGTGCAAATCAATCTTTAAAAAACGATACAAATTTGTTTCGCCATCTGTAAAAGAGAGAAATCTCCTCACGTGCAACGAGGCTCACGTCTCCGTAATCGTGATCATCTAGTCCTATATACTCGAATTCAACAACGGTACCTATAAAGTGGTATAAATTCCAGAACATGTCGATCGCGCAAATTGTCACACGTTCATACTGATCTGAACTCGTCTAGGACTCGTCTACGTAATGGGATCAAATTGATCAGGTTCGGAGACACATTAACAGAACAAGTTGGGATTAAAGATTGCTGTTATGCGTTTAAGTGGAAAACTACACCAATTTTACGAGTTTGAGATATGCAAAGGACTTAATAAAGAGGTTTTATAACCAAATGAATGTTAGTGATGTTTCAGGTCAGGTTTCTGTGCCCTGCAGAAGAAGGGTTTGGTAACCTTCTTCATTTTTGTAGGAAAGGGCAGGTATTGCATGACTTGTAATCTTCTGATTGGGCCTATCAATGGCATCGAACAAACACAATGTGGTGAATACAACGGACACATATGAAAAAAATCATTCATATATTTTTGAGAAAAATGCAAACTTGGTCTATTCAAGACATGTTACATTAAAGGTTGATACTCTCATATATTTCCTTACAGCCTAGAACAAGGAAAGCAATTAATAATACGAAATTGTGGCACTTGTTGCCTCAGACAGACGTTAACACCCAAACATAGCCACGCCCGTTCCAAGTACGATTCTTTATGCCCTAAGGCTGGGACGCAATTAGGTGGGCACTCTTAGCAAAGGAACTTGAACTTTGTGACACAAGGATTAAGGTGGCGATTAGCTGGTATAGGTTAGGGTCAGTGGTATTTTGGGCTCGAGTTGGGAGAAACGATTTGTTGAGTCACAAGGTGCATTGGTATCAATGAATGAAATATGAAAGATTGGAAGAATATCTGGCAAAGCTTTTATTACTTCAAAACCATCGGTTGTTTCTTCTTATCTTCCCTTAGATTAACGTCAACTGTGCGGCTTATTCTTGACTGGCATAGTTTCATTAAATGTTTTACGAATAGTAGGAGCTAATGTTATAAATTTCTTGGTCTTAACGGTGAAGAAACCAGAATGTCTTAGAACCGAAAAATTGACGACATTGTGACTAAACCAAGAAGCCCCGAAGGGCCCGTGGCGTTGTGGATGCCACCCGTCGCAGCAGTGGACCAATTATAACCTGATAATGCTAGAATGTTATTCGTGAAAACTCTATTATTTATTATGATTCAGTAAAAAGCTGTCAAAGATAAAATGTTCACGCACTTTATGGTAAGTGAAGAAACCTGTAATTTGTATTTTAAATCGAATTAATAATTAACATTAATTAAGATTATCCTATCAATACTAGATAAGTAGAACATAGGCTTTTAGCGGAGTCACATCAATTGTTATAAATAACTGTCCTGTAATAGACCATTTTCATTTATCGGTTCTTGAGTGTAACTGCTCAGACTCTCCGTAAATTGTAGTAGGTTTTAGCAACGTCACTAAGTATATTAACAATCCAACAAATAACCACTTAGTGCTTGCATAACCAAGGAGTTTTCTTGACTTATGATATTATGTCAGCAAAGACTAAACCAAGTGCTTTAATCTGGAATACCTTATATTACTGCAAATTAATGAACATGAAAAGTGAAAACGCAACTAGGAAAAACAATAATAAATACTTAGCTGAATGTGGAGTGGCTTATGTAACTCAAGAAGTATTCTAATGTCATCAAAATAACCCAACAAACAATAAACATATCCCACAAGACTACATTTCCGCAGTATTAGTAAACGCATGCTCAACAAGCTCGTTCGGAAGATTCGCGATACTTTATCTCTGGTTACGTCCCCGATATGGCACAAAAGGCAAATCTGTTCCGCTAGGAATTTACAGCGCCATGCTTGTTTGATTTAAAGGAATCTATTTGTTTCCTTAACGCTGAGTTATTTTAGCAGCGCATAGGGATTTCAAGGACTATATCCCGGGACTAAGGGACTTGAATCCCGTTTCTCGTCCATTTATAGTAGTTACAAGAATTAATGTGAATCTATATTTTGGCTGGTTTGGTAATCATTATAGAATCTTGGAAGTTAAATGCTTTTGGCTAAGCCATAAGGTTGCACAGTTATTTATTTATTTATTTATTAAAACTTTATGCACAAGTAAACACTGTACAAAGGCGGACTTAATGCCTTGGGCATTTTCAACCAGTCTACCTTAGGGTGATGCAGAGACAATACAAAGTAGGTGCAATAGCAGAAACAAAATAGTTAAAACATAAAACTAAAATACAATAATAAATACATATATACATACATAAAGCAAAATATAAAAAAGGTTATGAGAGATTAACAAAAAAAACTACAAGTTAGTTCTGAGACGACTCTGTCAACTTCTTGTGAATGTGCTCTCGAGCTATCACTTTAAAAGTAAACCGATTGGTTACCGTCCTGATATTCTGAGGGAGCGCATTCCAAAGAAAGACCGCCTGGACAAAGAAAGATGACTTTATAAAGCCAGAGCGATGAGAAGGACAACGAAGAAGACGATTTGTCTCGGACCGAAGATTCTTGTTGTGTGCAGAGCATAAATATTGACAAAGGGAAGTCAGGTAAGAAGGAGAATTGGCATTATGAAGAAGAGAAAATAGGGTTGTCAAAGCCCTCAACGCTCTGCGCTGCCGGATAGGGAACCACTTTAAAAGCGAGCGATGTGCAGATACATGATCGTACTTGCGGAGGTTGAAAACGAATCGAATGCAGCTATTAAGAAGGGTTCTCTATCGTATTACCTAATTTTTTAATCCATAATCTAAAATGACATAATGTTTTTTGTCATAATCATCATTCGTCCGAATGATAATTAACCCGAACTTTAAATCACATAATATCATATGCCATAAAGTTGAAATCCCTAAATATAATAAGCCCTAAATCCGTTTGTCGTAAGTATTACTATCAATAATATACAAAAGACATAAAATCGTTTTCAATAAAAGTCATAAGTCCCATTCTAAGTTAATGTTCAGTCGTATGTAGGCGTTGACCTGCAATGCAAGCAAGCATGCAGCAAGCACGCGGCACGCATGTAGCAAACATGCGGCACGCATACAGCAAGCTTGCAAGCATGTAGCAAGCAAGCATGCAATGCAAGCAAGCATGCAGCACGCATGCAGCACGCATGTAGCAAGCACATAACGCCAGCAAGCATGCGGCACGCATGTAGCAAACATGCGGCACGCATACAGCAAGCTTGCAAGCATGTAGCAAGCAAGCATGCAATGCAAGCAAGCATGCAGCAAGCATGCAGCACGCATGCAGCACGCATGTAGCAAGCACGTAACGCCAGCAAGCATGCAGCTCGCATGTAGCAAACATGCGGCAAGCAAGCAAGCAAGCATGGAGCAAGCAAGCATGCAGCAAGCAAGCATGCAGCAAGCAAGCATGCAGCAAGCAAGCATGCAGCAAGCAAGCATGCAACAAGCAAGCATGCAAGCAAGCATACAGTATGCAAGCAAGCATGTAGCATGCAAACGAGCAAGCATCATGCAGCAGGCATGGTTTCTGTCACGGCTCCGGCACTGCGGGGCTCCGGCGGCCTCACGCGAGCTTATCGTCGCAGATGGGTTTAACGCTCACCACCGCAGCTTCGGCTTGCTGACCGGCTTCGCCGGCCAGCCTCAGCCGCGGCGGGGAGTGTTACAACCACCTGCTCCTCAACTCGCGGCCCGCCTCGCCCCTCCGCGCCTACGCGATTTTAAATAACACTCTTGGGGTAGGGCAGACAAGACTGCGTGGAGACGGATTTACAGCAATTCGTTTCTGTCACTAAAACCTAACGTTTAGGATTTTTTTTAGCGACTAACAATTTATAAATGACCATTCGGAATCATACACATTATGTGCAATACAATATTTAGGACATACGACTTTATGTCATGTAAAATTAGGAGATTCAATTATTATAGTATTCGATATTATAACAAAATAGTATTAGAAGTAAAGTTAGTTATGTAAAACATAATTTCGGTGTTTTGAACATTATGGTTACTGAAGTTTATAGCAAACGTGTTATGGATAATGATTTTCGAACAAATAATTTTAGGCAAATCAAGGGAGTACCATTAAGAAGTCGGTCAAGTTTGTTGAGGAGATCTGCATTCAGGTCATAGTAGCACACATCACCATAGTCAATTATGGGGAAGATAAGGGATTGTACAAGCATTGCCTTAATGTGTGATGGGAGAATATTTTTTAACCGATAGAGCGACCGCAACGTTCCAATGACTTTTTTGCACCGCGACCTGCTTACGCCAGTCAAGGCAAGTGTCAACATGCAATCCCAGATCCTTAACATCAGAGCTAAATGGAATCACAGTGCCATCAAAGATAACCGGTGGCACCGATAAACCATTCAGTCTTCTCAGGCTATGGGGGCTCCCTACAATTATAGCCTGACACTTAGTTGGGTTAACCGCCACTCCGAAACGATCAGACCAGTTTTTGACTACTCGTAAATCCCGATTTAGCTCTTCGACCGCCCCGGATAAGCTGTCAACACCTGCCTGACAGTAAAGCTGCAAGTCGTCTGCGTAAAGATGATACGCACACTGAAGTTATCATATTGGTGTATATATGGTGTCAATTCACAGGGTTTGAAAGTAAAAATGGGGGTTCCGCAAGGCTCAATATTGGGTCCTTTCCTTTTTCTAGTCTATATAAATGATCTACCCTATTTATTGAAAAACCAACCACATAATATGGTGTTATTTGCTGATGACACTTCCCTAATTTTTAAGATAAATAGACGGGCCCAAAATCTAGATGAGGTGAATAACGCCCTTCTTCAGGTCCAAAATTGGTTCACAGCAAACAATTTGGTATTGAATGAAAAGAAAACTAAATGCATAAGATTTTCATTACCGAATGTTAAAAGTAGTGATTGTGAGATAATATTGAATAAAGAGAAACTCGAATTCGTAGATAAAACTGTTTTCCTGGGACTTACGCTTGATTCAAGGCTACAATGGGGGTCTCATTTAACATCGCTTGCCGGGCGCTTAAGTTCAGCAGCATATGCCATCAGAAAAATCCGTCAATTCACTGATGTAGATACCGCTAGACTGGTCTATTTTAGTTACTTCCATAGTATAATGTCTTACGGTATTTTGCTATGGGGACGGACTGCTGATATTGAGTCTATATTTATTCTGCAGAAAAGAGCCATCAGAGCCATATATAATCTTCGTAGGCGCGATTCTCTAAGGGAACTATTTAAGGATATTGGCATCATGACGGTTCATTGCCAATACATCTACGAAAACATAATGTACGTCAGAAAAAATCTGCATCTTTTTGGTAAAAGAGGTGACAGACACAATTACAGTACTAGAAATAGGAACCAACTAGTTCAGCCAGGCTTTAGACTCGCTAAAGTAGACTCATCTTTCATGGGGTACTGTTTGAGACGCTATAATAAAATTCCACAAAGTATTCTTGAACTGTATGAGAAAAAATTTAAAACATGCATTAAACGCACACTATGTAAACAAGCATATTACAAGTTGAGCGATTATATCGCTGATAAAAATGTTTGGCTTAATGCTGGTCCTGCTCCACATGGACAGAGGCGCAAAAATTGATAGCATTAAATGGTATTGTTGGAGCTGCTGAAGATTGTACAACTATCTTTGCATTGTATAGATTCAATGTTAGTATTATATAATCGCATAGCCCATATTGTGTGAGTACTATGTACTAGTAAGCTATCATTCACTGGAAACCTACGGCAGTTCTTGACTTGAATGTGCCCTGGCGGTTGAGAGTATGTCATGCTCTCTCAAATGTGTCGCTGATGGTGGCGCGTGTGTCGGACCATTTAGTTCCCTTCAAAATGGTTGAGCTGAATGGTGCTGATCCATGCGTCATGTTCGTGAACGGGCGCTATCAGTTGTGACTGGTCATCTCTTAGTCGCCATGGTATGTTTGAATTAATTATTTTATTTTTGAGTTGTATTTTATTTTTGTTTTGCTATGGACACTTTTAACCTGCACATCTTGCTACATTGTTCTCACATAATATACCATCTCAACAAGAATGATGTAACCAAGATTTTGTTACAATATTTTGATTTAAAAGAGTGTCCATGGAGTTTCTTGCCCGTTCTTCTCCATAGAGATCTACGTTAGGGAATGGGCAACTACAGTACTTTCACAGTTTTTATGTCTTGTGACTGGGACTGTAGCTACTTTAAATGTTCATTTTTGTTTCGACAATTTTAAAGTGCCTGTAACTGGCCTACTTGAAATAAATGCTTTGATTTTGATTTTGATTTTGATATTCACCATCAATAATTCAAGGCCACCCAGTTTCTACTGATGCCATTATCCAAAACCCTATTTCACTTTGCTTGACCTGTGAACGAACCCAAGATTTTATGCTAAACAGTCAAACAGTCAGCTAGTCAAGTTGGTTGTAAACTCAGCGATCCAAAAAGTACAGATAAAACCTGTAAATCACAATAAAGCTAATAACACACCCACACAAAACCAATCTCACAGCTACGTGAAGATATTCGAACCATTTGTGGTTGTATCCAAATTGTCTATAACATTAACATTGGTAGTATCGTAATGCCAGACATTTGTTTTCAATACAAAGCTTGTAATTTGCTTTCAATTTTTAAAACAAAAGAACAACGTTTTATGACCCACAATTATTTTATTGTGGCGAAGTTCGATTGCGATCAAGATGTAAGTGCTTTAATTTTGTGAAAAAAAACATTAAAAGTATTTACTAATGGATAGTCCCGTACTTTTTTACCTTCTTTAAATTCAATTTGTACTGTAAGTACATACGTACTGGCGCATTTCTCCTTTGAAATTTAAATTCAGGAAAACTCATTCCCGTCCTACCTATAAATAAAGCCTTTTAAAGTACCATTACATACCGTGTTTCCTCCGTGCCTCCGAAACCACGTGAAGCAGTTGGTGCCAGCTGTCATTTGTAGATCTTTAACAGTCGTTACAGGTAGTCAGTGACCCAAAAAGTATAATAAGAGGTATCGGATTACCCGGTACTAAGCTGAGTTGTGGAGTTCAGATAGGCAGCCGCTCCATGAAAAATACTGGTATTCAGCTGCATCCAGTACAGTGGAAGCCGACCCCAACGATATTGAGGAAAGGCTAGACTCCTGTGAATGTAACCTTTTAAAGTACTGTTACAGAGCTGTATGGAACTAGTCGATTCCAAAAAGATTTGGTTTGTTTTGGCATTACTTCTTTGTTTTCGCTCGAAGGTTATTGGAAACGAAAATACAATTTTGAATGTAATATTCCAGAAACAATTGTTAGTTTAATTGGAACCGCTAGAACAATCAGGAGGCAAGTTGCCCTCTAACCTGCCAGTATCACTGTGCCAGCATGAGCGACCTACATCCGTCACCAGCGCGCACGTAGGCCGTAGCTCCTCATGAGACATCTTGTTATGTGCCTTGTTTCAGATCGTGATCTCGTCCTGTAGCCCCTCGTTAGGGACATCTGACCCTAACAATGTTCATGCAGACAAGATCAACTTGCCGCACAATTAATTGCTACTGGAAAGGGCGTGCAGGTGGAATATGGTAGGCTAAGAAATTTGCTTAATTAGGCAATTTGAGGCGACCGACAAAACCAAAGACTATTCCTGGTTTTGATGATCGTAGGGGCCACTGCTGAGCATGAGGCTTGAGTGCCAGGTCGGGCTGTGTTAATATATGTTGCTACAAGAAGAATTTCAGTAGCAGCCGAACCTGTATCGGTGGCAGTTATAGGCTCGGCCCCTGTGGGTGTAAAAATGGTACACCTGGTCAACCCTATACAGAGAACGCAGACAGGGATATTAAATTCGATGAAGAGATTAGTTTGCATGCTTAGGTTTCTTACTTTAGCTTGTCTATAAGAAATTGAAACTTCGTGGAGTCAGGGTTCTTAATTCTTAAATTACGGTCAACAGCAATATCCCATTCAGAATTAAACATTTACGGAAACTTTCCCACCTGGACTCGACCAACATGAACTAAAATTTACCAAGTAAACGGTAAAAAATTCTTTCTATAAACGAATTAAACGTAATGATACGTTTTTGTACGAAATTCATAATATCTGAGAGCGTTCAGCTACAATACAATAATTTTACCAAAATGGTGAGCACTGGACACTACACCCGAAATCATTCAAATTACAAGCAATTTTAGAGAAGGCCGCAGAGCAACTTACAGTTTAGTGTAGGGCTGCCGGTATGTATGAATCTACTTCGGGTATAGAACAATTATTGCTCTGTGTTAGAGAATAAATAATACATAATATGGGTACGGTTTGATTAAACATAGGAATTAAAACACTTTTCTCTTTTCTAAATCTGAAATTAGATTAATTAATATGTTTTATAAGATAAGATCATTTAATTGCCGAGAACATAAGTGTCAGAATTGAATCTGATTTGGAAGTGAGAGAAGAAAACCCGTTGATTTTAAGACAATAATCGATGTGAGAATAAACTACGGAGTGAAAAAGTATGAAATGTCTTATTATTATAAAAATGTGAAGATTTAGAAGTTTAGAAGATTTAGAAGTGTCAGCCGACAGCCCTGGTGTGTTGTGTGGAGCCGTCGAAATTACACGTAATGACAGCTAGCAGCGAGATGTTTTGAATCTATTAACATCGTGATACGGGTCGCCGCCCTCCGTCACAGAGCCTCACACCGACTTATGTGAAAGGTCATAAGAAGTTTTGGAGAATTACCTCAAAATTAAGCAAGCTTATGAAAAAAAGGTTGGAGAAATGTTTTGAACAGGATTGGCTAGTCTTCTATCGTTTGCAGTCGTTAGCTAGTCAGAGGCATGAAAGCCTTGACCAGGGGTGTTGTGTTATGCAGTGTATTGGTTCTGGAGGTCACATAGCCAGTCGCTTCATGTACAATGCTGGTATTCAGCTGCATTCAGTTAGACTGAAGGCTAACCCCAACATCGTTCTTCTCCATAGAGATCTACGCTATACTATAAATGGTCGACTACAGTACTTTCACAGATGTTATGTCTTGTGACTGGGACTGTAGCTACATTTATTGTTCATCTTCGTTTCGACACTTCAAAAGTTCCTGTAAATGAAATTCCTACTTGAAATAAATGCTTTGATTTTGATTTTGACATAGTTGAGAAAGAGCTTGGCAGATAGTGATAGCAGTGGTGGAAGCCTACCTAGTGTAGTGGTAAAATTATAATTTTCTAAAAAAAAAACATAATCTTACATTCATACTCAGAATAACATACTAATTTGTATTCTAATGTTGCCATAGATTGCCTTACGGCTAAACATTAAAGAAAACACCACAAAATAACTCGTGTATAACTACTGCGTAGGTTTTTTAATTAAATCTAATGGCGCGGCCTTCGATTTATTTATGTCAATATTAACAGTTTTGTAAGATAATTACGTGTAAATTACTCTTAAACGTAAAACTAGGATTAATTGATAGTCAGCAAGAAATTGCAATCGTGTTGCCTGCAGGGTTTAACTGAAGCAGGGCTATATGTGGGGCTAGCCGGCTGTAAGTATAGCTCGGAGCTATTGGATAGGCTATTTGTGTAACGGGTACCGGATAAGGTAGCGAACTAAAACGATTCAATCTAAGGATCTGGGCAATTTGCTGTTTCTTCGTTATTTCTGTAAAATGTAACAGTTCCTTTGAGATGATGTGGTGTGGATTCGACTTGTTTCTTATACTTACAGGTAATATAAGTAACCTTGGCTGAATAACATACCTGAAACAAAAAGTACGTGATTGAGAAGGTGTTCAAAAACAGGTAAACCGAACTGGTGCAGTTTAAGGTTTTATCTATTACATCAAGAAATGAGCACATCAGAAACAATTATTAACAGTGTTAACAAACACGACATAATTATAATTGTCAGTGAAAAACTGATCCATGTCCGTTCATATCACTAGTTCCTAGAATCTGTTCCTTTGAAAAAATGACAAAAAATGACTTATAACTCATAACTGGAATTCTAAAAGTAAACACTTAACCCATTATAAAGTTACAAGATTTCATCCTGCCATCCCGCCAACATACTCGATACAAATCGTAATTAAAAACTGAACCAAACTATTATGTAGTTGCATTCCGGACGATCCGGTTTACCACAAAATGACTAGAAAAAAATGTATTCTACATTGCTGTAAAAGTACTTGAAGATAATACGCAAATAATAATAAAAGTAGCAATGGATAGTGTAGTAACAGATAGTTTTTAAACTGGTACACCAGTTAATAATATAAAAACTAGTTAGTGTAAATTTCTAGGCAGTGTTGTGGTGTCAGCGTTAATTTATAAGCTTGAGCGCAAATGGCGAAGAGATTAATATTGTCCATTGTGGGGAGGCGATGTATCACGACGACGATAACGCAAAAGATACAGGAGCGGCCGATAATGTACGCGAGAGAGGTTTTAATAAGGATGATAAATTCATTGGCGATTAAAAATGATTGTGAATGCGGCTTTTATCGTGTAGTGTAAATCATGTGTGTCGTTAATGTCATCGTGGCTTTTTAATATTTTCAGACTGAGATAAAGAAATCGTGATAAACTTGATGCCTTAACGGACGTAGAATTTAAATTAGAAAACATGGATTTTAATTAAACTAAAACTATTAAGAGACAGGGATGTGCTCTGGAATCACGTTAGAATACGAAGGAGATGCCGAGATGCCTTTTAAGCCTTTCATAGGAATTGGCAAGTGTCGCACAACTAAGACCGATGTAAGGAATGGACGGAGGCCTTTGCTCGGAAGTGAGACAGTACAACAGGACTTTAATATCCATTAAAAACTCCTACATATTTGTTACCAGACTTTTCTCATCATCTTTCTGCTCTTGTCCTTTGTTACTTGAGGTCGGTGCAACACGTTTTTTTCTTCTATTATTCTCTGTCAACTGTCACGCTATCATTAACTCCTTTTTTCTTTCATATAATTCCTCTCACAACCCTCTCTTACCTTGGTCTGCCTTTCGCTCTCCATCCGTCAACATGTATATGTCACCGTAATTGTCAAACATTATAGATATTGTAAGCTCTCGAAATATTGTGAACTGAACATACGGAAGTATCTCTGCCCCCATAATCGGGACTCAGGGCACCCCCCCGCTAGGTTAGTTAGGTTCCTTTAAACCTTGCACTCGGAATTATTATCCTTGCACACCACGAAGCGGGGCTCTGTCGACTACGCATTTTAGGGGAATATAAAGTGTTTTTAAGGTTAGGTTATATTAATCGGTATTTCTCAGGAATGGTACATCATCTTTTCATGAGAGTGCCACCATTGGGCAAGGGGGACCCCTCCTTCTCTCCACATCGCGTTAGTTGACTACCATCGCATGCATTTCACGAAAAATAATGCGTTTTATTGTAAGCAGTATGTTCGTTTGACAATTTTTCGAGAGTTTACAACCTCTCTAGTTATTTTATAATCTAACGTGTTTAACCATTTTACGGTGACATATACGAGTACATCATTATTTTAGTTACATACCAAAACAGTAGATTCAAAACAGTAATTCGAAACAAGTTTTTGTAACTGGCACAACTTTTAAACTTGTTATATTTTACCTGAGTTATCCCAATACACCTTGACTAGTCATCACTATCCCAACCAATACCTGTAGGTAGATCTCACTCAGAGTTTTTACCATCAGCGCATAATTTGACACCATCGCATCTACAAGTCAATCGGTCACTATTATCATTCTTGTTACATTCATCGCACATGATAATATTATTCGCGGCGACACTCACTGATTGACGGCCATTTTTTGTGTAATTCTACTTATTAGTGCTTGTCTTTGAGCTGTGGAATGGGAGCAGGATTTTTGTTGTAGTAGGTCTGTATACATTATCATAATTGTGCCTACATTATCCGTCAGGATTGGCAGAGGTGTGTACACCTGCATCACTAAATGATCTGATAAGTTATTTTTCTGCTTCTCCTACTTGCTACTTTTCCTTTACTTTTTACCTAACATTACCCCTGTTTTCACCGAATGTTTTTAGCCTAACCTCTCCTTAGAGTTACAACTTACGTCGGAGTCCTATTTAATAGGAAACGAGCCTGTTGCTATTGCTGGCTGAACCTACTTTTTATCTATTTATCCCATGTAGGTACTGTACCCATATTTGCAAAATAATAATTACTAACGTATAAATCCTTTTTCCGGGGTGCTAGGGAAAATAACACTTTGTCTGATCTGGAAATTGAGCGACCATTATGCTCAGCAGTAACGTTCGCGACCAGTAGACCAAAAAGATAGTAGAATAGTAGTCCTTTACTTTAATTAGAAGTTAAAAAAACCCACGGATATGCGGCGTTTCTTTTACATAAAAAACCGCTCGTTTCTAATAGAGTAATCTCTACATCATCTACTGCCCGATGAGTATCTCCGATAAGTTCTAAATAAAGTTCCCAGCGCGACTAATCTGTTGATCGAATGAATGCCATAAATCACGTCCATATTAGGACGGCGCGTCGCGATACGCATCTGTTCCATTCATTATGCTCACACTTCTGGCTGCGGGTCAAGAGGTCCCCCAAACTGTTCCGAGGTGTGAACAGAGCAATGACTGTGTTCATTAAGATAAGTTTGACTTCGGGTTAAAAATAAGTTGAGTGTTTTGTTGGTCATCTTTGAGGCTTTTAACTTGATTTTTTGCTACTAATGGTTCAAAGCATACGACATGTTACTTCTGATGTTTTTTTTTTTTAAAACAGACATCTTCATCATCATCTATGCTTTCAGAACTACATTAGCTTGCATCAACTGCCGACCAAATGAATGCTAAAGCTGAATCGTACTTGGAATGGAGTGTCCATGGAGTTTCTTAACCATTCTTCGTCATAGACATCTGCGGTTTGGAATGTGCAACTGTGACTGTAGCTTCTATTTTTTTTTCAAAAGTGCCTTTTTTTCAAATTAGTCTAAACCATTAGGTTTAGACTAATTTGAAATGAATGCTTTGATTTTGAGTTTGAGTGACTCAGTGATCTGACCTCCACACCTTAATGTGCCATGACATTCAGCGTTGAAAACTGTATTGGTCGCATGTCGTTTCAGCTACTTCCAGTTTTCCTGGTGTTCACTTCTTAGGTCACGGCATTTTCTATACAAATATGTAGGTACAAAACTTTCGACACTCTCATACTATTCTTCCTATTTTAATCACATCTTCAAAACTTTAACATCAATTGTTGGAATGCACTCAGTCAGGTGCTAATTACGTGATGCTCGTGCACGACATAAGTAGTATGATGATCGTGTTGGATAGCATGCAGCGCTTATCACGAGCCGCAACACAATGAGACCACACGTGGCGGACTAGTCCTGTAATGGGCACGATCACTTATTAGAATTATTACATTTGCTGATTGTTTCAACAATACATTTTTAAATAACTGATTTCTGTAACATGTTCGTTATATTTTAGGGACAGTAACATTCAGAAAGTTGGTATCTACTCAAATATCTGTCAAATATTTACCTGTTTTAATTTATTTCGCAATATTACTGTATGGAAAAATAAGAAATATGCCTAACTAGAGAACTTAAAAACTTATTTTGAAATGCAAATATTAATATCGTAACACCGAATAATCAGTTACAGATGAGATAAATCTTTTTGGATACTACATCAAGTTCAGTGTTTTAATTGCAATTCAATATTAATATTCCTCTAGTTAGCTATATTTCTTATTTCCATACAGTGATAATGCGAAATTAATTGAAATAGGTAAATATTTGACAGCTATTTGCGACGTTGCCACCATTTTGGATACGCGTTCTTAGTAGTTATTGAAAGGACTAACTAACTCCATGTGTCACCATTTCGGCCAAAATACGTACTCTGCTGGACATAAGTGTCGCTGCCCAGCCAGGTCTAGTGCTTCTAATCACCACCAGATTACCGCGACCTTCGACCGCTGCCTGCTGATCGTCACTTCAATTAGGCATAAGTACGTTCTATAAGATATTTGCTCTGCTTGTCACATAGGTTTGGCAATTCTTCGGGCTACGTCCGAACCCTTGGTAACGTAATTATGAGTAGGTATTGGTTGAAATATTGATGATGGCATGTTAAGGGTACCCTTTGTTGATGAGGAGCACATAATTCATAGTGCACCTTATCGCGATGACCCCACACCTAACGACAGTTGGAGCTGTGACCCAATTGTGTGGAGTGAGGCTGTATAACTGTATTATTTAGTTATTACTGCGAACACATCGATCGAGCCACGACCACGTGGACGTGAGTAATCATTAAAACAAATTTATGACTGGTTAGAGCATCGGCGCGGAGCTTCATAGGAAATACCAGAATAGTTTAGCACAACTAGACTTCTATGGCGTACTTGGCATGGCAGAGTGACGTTACAGATAGCCAGGAGCCCGAAACTTTGACAACCAGTCCTTACCAAGGGGTATTTTGTTATCGACTAACTGGATATACTGGTATTCAGATTCATCCGCTTCATCCGGAAGTCTATTCCAATGTAGTTGAGAAAAGGCAGGCAGATGGCGATGAGGTGGCGTTGAAAGGCAGTTAAGAATACTTTATTACTGCTTTAAGCTGATGAATGGAGTTTAATATCCTTACAATCCTGGTTGGCCATCTTAAATCCTGCCACAAAAATCTGATGGACATGTTGATTGGCATGTACCCAATTGCTACTGCATGCACGGACGCACTTATTTTTTCCTTACCATAGATCCATAAGACCCTTTTTTTTTTTTAGGATGGGAAGTCATCAAATGACTTCTCCCACTCTGGGCGGAGCGGGAGGGAGTGTCAGACTTTTACTGACTAAAACCCATCCATGTTCCTTCCTCGCCCTTTATGTTCCGGGGCCGCGATATCTCTTTCGAACAGGGCCGCAACCCCGGCTCCGTAAGACCCTAAGATACAGATAAAAGTTGCAATTCTTTACACATAATATTAAATCCACAATAAATTACCAGTATAACATAAAAGATCGCGTGTTTTCGAAACGTAGGAATAAAATTAAAACGAAGCCTAAGGCACAGTGCTACAAATTGCGCAGGAGTTGGACAAAAACGTGCGCTCAATTACATCGCCGTTTTATTTCCAAATAATTACTATGCTGACCACTATGCGTGTGTCTGTCAAGGGATGACTAACTGCTGTTGTTGAAGGTCATCACTCAGGAATGTTATAAACAGTAGCTAAGTTACAGAAGACATGTAGGTATGAAAATAACAAGTTTGAAATTGTTTCCTAACAGTGGGCGCTATACAAGTTGTACCTTCCCTCTGAAGGAGCCAGTGTTGATCATCAAAATGAAATCATCATCTTCGATAAAGAAGGCCAATTTATGTCCTCAGCTCATGAACACCACCACTATCACCGTACCCCGAAGGATAAAGGTCCATAATTTTGGCTGATGACTGACAATGCTGAACTGATGACTGTCCTCCGTTCAGAAGATTGACGTAATCTTTTAAAGACTATGAAAAAAATGGGGCGCCATATGCTATTCGGAACAAATAGACAGCATGGACTCACGCAAACAACCTTATTTATAGCCTTAAACTCCTGCCAATGCTAATCCATCGTTTTGAGTCAAATGAAGGCGTAAAGCGAATCGGCCAGGTAGCATGGCCCGCGGCCACGGCAGCCATGCCACTAATTAGCCGATCGGCTCCGAAGCGCTCCGACCGAACCCGATCGTATCAGGCTTGCGTGTGCGCCGATTGCCCGCAACTTTGCCCGCTTTTTAGTCTTTTTGCCTGTTTAACTTGCCTGTTGGGCATCGAATTGAATTCTAAGTAGTAGTCTAATGCGAGCCTATGGAATTATAAGCTGGTTTAGTTTTGTTTCTCGTGAAGCGACTGATTGAACCAGTGGGGTGTTTTGTAGGATCAGCTCTATGATTTGTCTTGTTGTAATACAGCATTTTATGGCTAATTTCTGGTTAATTTAACATAGTTAGAATATATTTCGAAGAAGAAGTTCTTTGCGTGACTAACTTTAATCAGTTTGGAATTAGTCACAGAATTGCGAAGGAAAGCTTGCCATGTGTGCTGATATTATTTGGAGTGGTTCATTTCCAGAAATGAACGGCGTAAAGCAACATTAATGTATTAAATATAGTCAGATTAGTCTAAACTATTCATGGATCAAGATTATGAGCTATAAGTACTCGTATAATGATCGCTTGAGCATCGCTTGGTCACCTAATCGCGTAATAAGGTACAGGTATACGGAACAGTTTCCCGTTGGCAATCGCGCATTACCGTGAGTTAATTATGGCCTGAATCCATTACCGCGGTTATCTGTTCTAGTGCACATGGGATTATTCACATCGTTCGCGTTATATGTAGTTCCTAGGCATAAAGTTAGTTACTTCCTCTAAAATGACGCATGTGAGAAAGGAAAGGTGACAGAGAAATTACTTAATTACTGAATCTTCTTGTGTTATTACGAAACTCAAGAATCCAATCTTTATCTTAAATATTTACAGGTATCCAGTTCTCCTTACACTCTTTTTCCCATCTTCAACCTATAGAACGCCAACTGCTGCGATCCTAACAGTCCTCTTGCTTTATCCACGTCTGTACATTTGGTTATGTAAGCACACAGGTTGCTAGTAACTACTTACTACGCACCACATCAAATAAATCACGGATCATCAAATAGGTACATAAATTAATACGCACTGATATCGCAATTACATAGCCTCACCATCTCACAATACCACCACCAGCTGGCGACTACCATCGATCACCAATTCGCCACGGTTGTCGCCCGCGTGATTTACGCGCGAGGATGCGACGTACCCACCCCTTTTTGTTAAGGAAATTAATTTCAATTTAATTTATAACTCGATAGTGAGTTGACCGTTATGAAAGGTACCGTGGTTACCTCATAGGCTCATAGTTCATCATAATGTTACAAGTGGAATTTTTGTTGATTGTAAAGTATGGTGGTCCCTATTACAGATTGGATACAGTCAGAGTTGAAGAGTTATGACAGCTCAGATTTCGTAATTGATTTCAACAATAGAAAATCTTATATTCTATTTATTCTTGAGTGCCATCAGTGGCAATGATATGCGGCTACTTTATTGAAAATCAATATTTTTATTAAAGTAGAGGATTCTATGAACATTCCATTACTTAATTTGTGTATTTTTTTATGTTTATAATTCCATTTTGATTTGCAAAACATTCGAAAAAAACGCAATTCTGCGCTGACTCCATATACATTGGGATAGAGGCAGGTAAATGATGATAATGCTGCTGATGTTGAGTGCACATACATTCACTCGAAACTTTACCTTCACCATATATATTTTCGAACTTAAAACTACCAAAATTCTTCCAAACATCCAGTTACCCATGGTCCAGTTTACCTGTGACCACTACTATTAGCCGTGTCCCGTACCCCAGCATTATGCGCCATTACGCACCTCCGTCTGATTTATAGGCGCCTGGTACCTTCGACACCGGATGGAATCTTGTAATTGTTTCTAATATCTCTCAGATCTAGTAGAACGTGTGTTTTTGTGAAGTTGAAGGTTCAACTTTGTAGATTGTTTGGAAGTTTAGTTAACATTAATAGTTACAACAGTTATAAATATTGTTTTTCGGTCTCTACAATTGAGATGAAAGCTGGGTATAGTGTATATCACGATCACGACCCATGGTATTCTCACAAACCCTACGACAGAAATTAGGCTGGATCATACTTTTGACTATTTGATTGATAAGAAGAAATGTTGTTCCCACAAGTCTCGTCCCGTCCAGTTTCGTGTAGGTAAGTTTGCGCCAATTGCACTCGGTTCCTTTTCAAAGGAAAGATTTCCACATACCTACCAAGGCAGTGAGGTTGGTCACAAACACGATTGTGTATTACCAACAAGATTAATTATAATTGCATAGGTACGTATGCGCTTGGATGCTTATTTCTCCATGCACTTCATCGTATCTCATATCTTAATTTTCTGTTGGTACATAACTTGCTTTATCCGGAATCTTTGTTTGCTTGTTTTAGCAGTAACATGCGTATTTAATATCAGTAATTAGGAGACAGTGGGTGGTGTGCCACGCCGCCGCCGCCGCCGCCGCCGCCGCGCCGGTGCGCATGCTGGACAAAATATAAATAGGCTCCAAAAATAAACGAAGAGCTCTTAGTGAGCTATTATATTGTATCTTATGAGGCGAATCAAAATCAAAATCAAAATATTTTATTTCACATAGGCCTGGATGGGCACTTATAAAACGTCGAAAAAGGTGCACGGTTCGCGTTGGTCGATTCCATGGAGAAGAACCGGCAAGAAACTCCATGGTTACTCTTTTCAAATCATTCGGTATTACAATATTATTATGAATCGATGAGCACTTTCTTTTGTTTTACTTTTATTCACCTATTTACCTACCATGAGTACTACTATGTTGTTTGCACACACAGTGTGAAATTCATTAGCAGCCATCGGTTGTCTTTATTTGCAGCTGGCTTAACGACCACGCGTTTAGTCAAAATTTCTATGAGAAGGGACAAAGTCAGGTTATAAAGTACTATTGGGTACAATATTTTAGAAAACATTTGTTTCACACCTTAAAAATAACTAGTTGTATTGTACACAATGAAGAAAGTTAGCTTCTGAACAGAATTAAACATAATACGATTATGATTACGTTTCAGAAGGCAGATGCAAGGTTAATGAGTTGAATTCACTGCAATATCATATCGAAGTATTACACTGTAGGAGCTTCATTAGTTGATTATCATCATTTTATGTTTGTAGGAACATAGTCTTTAAGGATCAAGACTTCGAAAGAATGTCAATTGATGAATTGAGTTTTGAGTATGTTTATTCTTAGAGTGGCACAATGGTTAGTAAGAGTGTCCACAGTTCCCACAATCACATACCTACCGAGAATATTCAGATATTTTTATCTTCCTGCATCTCGGTATTTTTTTTTTTTTAATCTATATACTTATAATAAATCTGTAGAGAGGTCAATTCTGTACATGAAATATATTTACAAAATAACTATCGGGGGGTGATTAGTGATCGATACTGATGCCAAAAATGCAATCAGTAAAATTTTTGTCTGTCTGTCTGTCTGTCTGTCTGTCTGTCTGTCTGTCTGTATGTTATTTATAGAAAAAAAAACTACTTGACGGATTTTAACGAAACTTGGTACAATTATTCTACATACTCCTGAGCAGGTAATAGTATACTTTTCATCACGCTACCATTAATAGGAGCAGAGCAGTGAAAGGAAATGTTGGGAAAACGGGAGAAGTTACTTGGTTTTTTTAGCTTCCGTCGCGTGTGCAGCCTTAATGGTTAAAGCTACATAGAAATCATGTATCACGGAAATATTCCACATAAAATTATATAAAAAATATCCCAAGACAGCATATGTCTATCTTTTATAGTTGACTCACAATAACACGTGTAACTCCCGATAGCTTAGCAGTTCGGAGATTTGTTATTATTATATTTGTTTACTCTTACGTTTATAATATTCTCACTCAACCCCAATTTTGAAACTTCACGCGGGCGAAGCCGCTGGCAGAAGCTAGTACTAAATAATGCGTTTTGAAGAATTCCTCAGTTCCTACTTATTATGCATTAGTTATCAATAGGAACTTCATAGTTGATTAATTTGTCACACTTATGACTGAAGCATTATTGACGAACTACCTTCGTAGTCTGTAAGCTTTCCGTCAAAACCAACGAAAATAAACAAAACATACACAAACAGAAGTTTCCTGCTGAAACACCTCATGGATTCATCTTCCAATGTTTTTTTCTTTTGTTATTTTTTCAGAAACTTTCGTGTGAAAAACGATACATGATTTTGCGATCAATTGAGTCAAATTCGAATCGATTATAAACAGAATATGAGAATTTATTACAGATTGGTCTTGCTTATATTTTCTAATTGCTACAATTATCTCACAATTTTAATCACTACTTATGCAGTGAGAATGTGACGTAGAAAGTGCATGCGTGCGCGCACCTGAGCATGTGCACGTCAATGCTGCGCGAGCGCTTGCTGCAGGCGCGTGGAGCACAGCTACATAAAAATGTACGCTATTTCCTAAAGACGGCCCTCGTTTACGATAGGAACATGGAGGAAGGTAGCTGTTTATGGTGGAGAAGGCAACTCCCTTTAGGGTACTATCTCGGTCGTGCGTGCTACACTGTCTTATCACGCATAATATAGCAGTCATAAATGTACTACATAGTCTCGGACGTAAAGAATAGCATCATCCCATATCTTCGCGTGATGAGTGTCGCAAGAGGCGACTAAGGGACTAAGAGACTGGGCAGCAGCGTTATCTGTGCTTTTGTAACAACCTTACTGTGAACGCCAACCCACCTGCTAAGCGTGGCGATTATTAGAAACCCCCTCCAACCCCCTCTTTGGGGGAGGCATATGTCCAGTTGTGGACGTCTTTCGCTTGAAATGATAATGATGACCAATGTCTAGGCAAGAAAAGCGAATAATCGAACACCGCCGTCCGTCAACTTGCATTGTGTAGACCAAAACAAAGGGCGTCGTTTTCGATGATCAGCTCAAGCCTATTCCGCGTATTAAGCGTGGTTCCTAATTTTCCAGTAGACATAAAAATAATTATTATCACAAACTGCAACGTACAGGAGAATCAACTTTTCACCACGGTTAATGCAGTCGAAGATACATTCGATGTATTTCCGCGTTCAAACGATCTCAGAAGACAACCCTCACAAAATATATACCATATCAGCTGCATCATTCAGCTGCACGTCGTATCACTCCACGTCTATCACTTCAACACGTCCACGTAGGTAAGTTTGAATGACAGGCCTATACCGACGCGACGGGAAGCGAACCCGCACTCATCCGACAGCATGCTCGCACTGATCTGAAGGTGCGTCAGAAAAACTTGTTGATGCGATGCGAAAGCGTTGACGGGGTGTTTGCGTAAGATTTATATGTGGGTAAGTAGGTGTAGCATGCACATACCGTATTTTATGGTTGTAAGAACCAACTGAGATATTGTCAGTTTTTTTTTTAATAAGAGACGTGTACTTTGACATTTCATTGAGATATTCTTTTGGAATTGTTTTGTGTAGGTGCTCATAAACAATGGGACAAAATAATATGATTACGAGAGAGAGTCATTTAACTAACACACTTCTTAGTCTATCTTTACCCTTTAATATAAGGTGGTTGTAAGTGTAACGGACTGCTCCATCCACGAGACAGCGGTCAAGGACGGTATATACCTTCTCTATCATCCGACATGTCTCTTATGTGAAAGTTCAGTGAATCGCTCGCTCGACTACCTTACACCCCACAACACGCGTTCAACTCTATTTTCTCTTTCAAATCGGCAGCTATTGGAATTAATATTTAAATTGGCTCGCGAAACCGGGGCTACTAACTGAACAGGCGGTGCTTCAGAAGTCGGACCCAAAGCGCCGCGGTATCGGATCGAAACCTAATCCCAGCAGTGAGCAGGGTAGCTGCGCAGGAGTTTCACTTGCAGTTTACATACATCCTCTTCCCCCGGACCGCCGCAAGGTGTTGACGTGCCTCAGTACCCATATTCCAAAAAAAATAATTTCAAATTTAATATTTTGTGCAATTTAATTAAAGTAAAAAAAATAGGAGTGCATCACCACTGAGGAGCTGTCTTCAACTACAGTACGGCTAGTGCGAGACGGCGACATTAACTCCAGCGATCGTGCGCTCCTGGTACCTGAGCTGTCTCATAGTGGTGAGACCCCACCCTCAAGGACAAGTAAGAGACCAATTAACTACTCATTACTGCGCGGCCGCACCTCCCGCCAGTGCTACTGGATGAACACCTGCGCCTGCGCCTCCTCATCCGACTAATTAGCTACACCCACTGTCCAATCACTTGACGGTCAAACTCCTCCCCTTGGCCCCAGCGAAAAAATCTTCGAACTAAGTAGAACTTATAACACCCTAGTAACATGTTCACTTCACAAATGAATAAATCGCTGTCAGATCCTAATGTGAGTGAAGTGGGAAATATTACGCCACCTAACAACACCTATGTTGCTGTTCGCAAAAGGATGAGAGATGAAGACTTGCCAGCGGAATTTTGTAAATTTAAGGAAGAGATGAGGGAATTATTTTCAACGTTTCTGGCCACTCAAAAAAGGGAACTTTTGGTAATTAACACTAATTTAAAGGAAATCCAGCAAACCAATATTAGTATTGAAGCTAGTGTAACTCGCCTGTCCAGTCAACACGATGAGTTTCTTAAGAGAATTGAATCTCTTGAGTTACAAGCAAAAAAAGACCGAGAATATATAACCTTACTGGAAGAAAGAATGGAAGATTTACAAAGATGCTCGCAAAAAACCTGTATAGAACTCAAGAACGTCCCTAGAAAACCTCAAGAAACTACAGGTGACCTCATAAACATGGTTTTATCCCTCTCAAAGAGCATTAGTGGAAATTTGGACGTGAAAGATGTAAAGGATATTCATAGAATCCAGGGCAAGAAGGTCGGGGTTAAAAACACCCCCATTATTGTCGAACTTGGTTCATCGATTATAAAAACAGATTTTCTACAGAAAGCTAAAACCTATAATATAAAGAATAAAACAAAGCTTCAGGCTAAGCATCTTGGCTTCACCAGCAACGAGGATACCCCAGTGTTTATATCCGAACATCTTACTGCTAAGGGGAACCGTCTATACTTCTTGGCGCGGGACTTAGCCAAAACAAAACAATATAAATTCTGCTGGACCACATTCGGACGTGTCTTCGTGAAACGTGATGAAAACTCTCGGGCTATTATGATCAAGACCGAGACTCAGGCACCTCACTTGATGCAGGAACTGTGACTAAGTTATGGAAAGGTCTATACTAGTATGCCACTATTCATAATTCTCTTATGTTTAATTATAAGTAACCTACTTTTTTATGTTAATATCTCGATAAATGTGTCAAACATCAGGATAACTTCTAAAATCTCCACATTCAAGCATGTTCAATACCACTATAAGGTTATAAAATGCAATACTCATAAAACTAACACATTACACTCAAAAACACTCACACTAACAATCTATCAAACTCTTATCACGCACCCACCTTTTCACAGGTCACACACACTCTCGATCATACCTAAACCGCCTTTCATAAATTTATTAAGTGTCGAATTAGTATATTTACAATCAGTCTATCAATGTTTTTTCACTAACTTAAATTGCACGATGCACCACTTGTATTATAAAAACGTTAATGGATAGCCACCTAAATACTATACAGGAATTGGATGATAGCGAAATTTCGAAGTCAGCTATTATCAACATTGAAGAATTACATAATTACATACAACATGATAACTATAACTTGACAGTAGTAACCCAAAATATCAGGAGTGTCTATTCAAACTTTGAAGACTTACAGCTAAACTTATCACAAATAAAACATGGCATAGACGTGTTGCTGTTAACGGAGTGCAGGCTGAACTATCACAGACAATTACCATTGCTTGATAACTACACTTCGTACTACACGAAAAATCAGCTTAATCAAAATGACGGTGTGGTAGCTTACGTACGAGATGGGCACCCGGTCCATGTTACTGAAATCAATATTTCACATGCGTCAGCTATCCAGGTATCCATCTCAAACTATACCATCATAGGCATCTACCGGTCACCCTCCAACCTTTGTGCTGATAATTTTATAAATTCATTAAATCTTCACCTTGACTCTATTATGACTCATAAAAATATTATAATTGTGGGTGATATTAATATTAATCTAATAATCAAGAATTCTGAAACATCTCAACAACGTAGTAACAGATTAAACTATTTAAATATGTTGGCGGCACATGGCCTTTTACCAGGACACTGTTTACCTACCAGAGAACAAAGTTGTTTGGACCATGCACTCATAAAAATAGACAAAGCTTTGAGCTCGGCTTTTGTGGGTGTTATTAATACCTCAATCACAGACCACGCAATGGTATTAATAAACATAACCCGATCACTAAAAAATAAAAAGTCCGCTAAAACCAAAACCGTAATTAATTATGATAGTGCATATACTTACTTGATAGCTACTGACATGTCATTTTTTAATACGTGTAATGACCCCGAGATCATAGCTTATAAATTTATAGAGGTAATAAAAACTTCACTACTATCTAATACTACAAGTAAGTCAGTTCCAAGCGGTAGGCGGGTTCTCAAGCCATGGATGACTGCTGGTGTACTTCGATGTATTAATCTCCGTAATAAGATGCAAGTGCAAACTAAGAAAGACTCCTATAATATAATACTACAAATCACTTTCAGACGTTTTCGCAACTTTTGTACTAACTTAATAAAGAAAATTAAAAGAAAATCACAAAGAGAACAAATAACTATGTCGATAAACAATCCTAAACAGCTCTGGATAAAAATTATCGAAATTACGCAATTTAAAACCCCAAAATCAGACTCTTCTAGTCTACTTAAAATAACACCACACCCTCTCGATTCTCTGAACCGTATTAATCAGTTTTTTGTTACAATTGGTAAAACATTGGCGGAAGATATAATTAAAAAATCTAACCTCTCTAATCCTAGCAGCTCCTCTCACTTGAGGAGTGAGCAGCATACTACTTCATTCGTACTGCTTGACACTGACCCGCAGGAAGTGGATGACATACTCATGAGTCTAGATTCTGAAAGCTCACCTGGCTGGGACGGTATATCGACAAAATTTCTGAAAAAGTCTAGAGACTTCATGGTCCCTCTTATAAGCCAACTAGTCAATCTGTGCTTTAAAGCCGGGATATTTCCGGAGGCATTTAAGCGATCTATCGTTACGCCTGTGCACAAGGGGGGGGACCGGTACGATGTCAATAACTATCGCCCTATATCAGTTATATCATGCATTGCAAAAATATTAGAAAAAATACTTAATAACAGACTAATAAGTTACCTTAATAAACATAATATTTTATCTTCCTCGCAATATGGGTTCAGAAAGGGTCTATCCACACAAGACGCTGCGAGGGCATTAACTGGCGAAATAGTCAATAATGTAGATAAAGGCCGGAAATGCCTTACAGTATTCCTGGACCTAAAAAAGGCATTTGACACCGTTTCTGTCCCCATCCTTCTGCACAGGCTTGAAACAATCGGCATAAGAGGTATGGCTCTTTCTCTCTTTGGTAGTTACCTATCTAACCGAAAACAGCAAGTAAAGGTTAGAAATCTAACAAGTGGGGAGAAAATGGTAAGTTTTGGAGTACCTCAGGGAAGTGTGCTTGCCCCGACGTTGTTCCTGATTTATATAAATGAGTTGTGTAATATCGGGAACTGTGGCGGACGAGTTTTTTCATACGCGGATGACACAGCAGTAGTTTTCGCCGGTGACTCTTGGGCTACCGTGCGTGCTACTGCTGAACGTGGATTGGCGGTAATAGCAAGTTGGTTAAATGCCAATCTTTTAACTCTCAACGTATCCAAAACGAACTTCATCTGCTTTACTCCAAATCAGAGGACACAGCCAGGTGCTGATTTTGGGATCGTGATCCATGAGTGTGCAACCTCTCATTCTCCTTGTAATTGTCAAAGCATACAGAGAGTCAGTTCCATTAAATATCTTGGCATAACAGTTGACCAAAGACTGTCCTGGCACACCCATATTGAAAATACCATGGCCAGGATCAGAAAACTAATATGGATTTTTAAAACATTACGACATGTAATGCCACCGTTGCTACTCAATAAAATCTATACTGCTCTGGCACAATCGGTCATCACATATTGTATACCGATCTGGGGAGGGGCCACCAAGACCAAATTTCTAGACCTGGAAAGGGCTCAAAGGTCACTCATCAAAGTTATGTACTTTAAAACTTTTCGTTACTCTACAGACAACCTTTACAAGATCAGTAATCTTCTGTCAGTAAGGAAATTATATGTATTGAATATAACCACACATCTACACAAGACCCTTTCATTTGATCCATCTAGGCTAGATAAAAGACGTAAAGACATTGTGGCCCACTCCCCTCGAGTCCGTACGGTTTTTGCCAGGCGGCAGTATAACACTCAATCTACTTACATTTATAATAAACTAAACCTCATATTGGATATCTACCCCATGTTGCGGTATGAATGTAAAAATACTATATCGGAATGGTTGAAATCTCAAACGTACGACGAAATTGAACTTTTACTGACTAGAATTTGCTAAAGTAGAGCCTGCAACAAATTTTAACATACATCAATCCGGTCAATCATAAACACACACACACACCTACTCACACCCACACACCTCGCACAACTACCTTCCACACACATTCAAACACTCACACACCACACACACACTCACACACCACATACACCCACAAACACTACAGATACTCGTACCTGAACTTGATGGAATAATTTTGTAACATCTTTAAACATAAATGTTTTCTTTTCTTTTTAATTCTGCGTCAACATTGTACATTGTTATTGAAAATTGTAACCCATGGGAAGTTGCGAGGTAACCCCATCACAAGTATCCTTATAACTTAACGGGGCTGCCTCAATTTTGTGCTGTAGAACAATCGTATGAGAAACAATAAAACATTTATTATTTATTATTATTACATTAGTAGATGGTATTATAGACTTGCACACGTCCGGTCAGGGCTGGCCTGAAGGTATTCGGTAATTGTACGCATCCATACATGTTACATGAAAGTCAAAGCATATTTGACTTTGATTCGATTGGACCAAAAGATCAAAAACTAAATAAATCATTTTTACATGATGATTTTCAGAATACCTCAAACCACCAAATAGCTGAAATAAAGTGTAGCTTAGAACGAACGAACGTGCTCACGGAGTTCACGTTATACCTGAATTTTAGGTCAAACATGTTGAACTTTTTGCCATTAATGCGTTAGAAGAAAACGTGTAACTTTAAAGAGAGCCCATTTTACATGTCCGACGAATGATGTTTCTGAAATATGTTTAGTTTTACAAGCGTAGGCATGCCCTGCCGGGGTTGCGGGACTGTTCGAAAGAGATACCGTGGCCCCGGAACATAAAAGGACGAGGAAGGAACATGGATGGGTTTTAGTCAGTAAAAGTCTGACACTCCCTCCCGCTCCGCCCAGAGTGGGAGAAGTCATTTGATGATTTCCCATCCTAAAAAAAAAAAAATGGTGTATGAGCCTGAAGCATCGACCGTTAGCTCCACCGTGATATGTCCTGCTGGAAGGCAGAGATAGGCAATCTTCGTCACCCTCCGGAAGTCTTGAAGTAGTTAACAGAAGAAGAAAGTCGACAAAGTCCTTTTCCTAATCAACATCCCTTCCGCTCCGCCCAGAGTTCCCACTCTAAAGTTATTTGATGATTTCCCATCCGAAACAGAAAGGCATGCCCAATTCTGCTTACATCTTGTACAAACGTTCGGCTGTTTTTAAAAAGAAGACTAGGCATTTGCAATACCAGTCCGTAGAACGATGGCGTTAGACAGCCCTACCTCCACGCAATCGATAGCTAAAAACATCACGTTTGCCCTTGTAGGGGTATGGGCAGGTAATTAAGGATTATTTCATTTGCACATACACAAGTGCCTACCTATGTAATGTCCTACATAAGGGTGCCTACCTACCTGCTGCCTGCTGCCTGCTGGCTGCAGAATGTTCACCTAATTGTTACCTAACTTGGTTCACAGAGACTTGTTAGAGAAACATTGCTGCTGTTAATTAGGGATACAGATTCGTTTGCTTGTCGGTTTTGTGTGAAACTTTGTGAGGTGTGATTGACTAATTTCGTCAGTGTTCAGGTATGACACGCTATGAGATTTATTATAGACTAGCAGGCTGACCCACGCAACTTCGTCTGTATCAAATAAGAGAGAAAAACGAAGAGAAAACAAAATCCCTATTTTTGCAACATTTTTCATTCCTGCTCCGCTCCTAATGGTTGTAGCGTGATGGTATATAGCCTAAAGCCTTCCTCGATAAATGGGCTATCCAACACAAAAATTAAGAATTAAGAATTTTTCAATTTGAACCAGTAGTTCCTGAGATTAGCGCGTTCAACCAAAAAAAACAAATCAACTCTTCTGCTTTATAATATTAGAATAGATTACATTGATGCCTAAAGGAGTAGCTAGGTACTAAATAAAATTGCACTGCTGGATTTTAATAAGGCTGTTCTGCCGCCGATAGGTGCAACTCCAACAGTGCAATACGGGAATTTGTTTATATGGACAGTTGTCCTTAGGAGGAGCTCGTGGCTAAATAATAACAGCCGCTCGGGTGAATCTTTAGGTTAAGCCGTGCTTGCTTAGGTTGGTCTGTGGATGGGTGAGTACCCTTATGTACTGAGTTTCCTTCATGCCTTGGAAAGCACGGCTGACATTTTTAGATCTTTGACAGTCGTTACAGGTAGTCAGTGGTCCAAAAAGTCTGACAACCAGTCTTACTAAGGGAGATTTATTACCCAGTACTAACTGGGTTTTGGAGGTCAGATAGGTACTCGCTCCATGTAAAATACTGGCATTCAGCTGCATCCGGTTAGACTGGAAGTCGATCCCAACATAGTTGGGAAAAGACTAGGCCGATGATGGACAGTTGTCCCTAACCCTTGCATGTTCTTATATTATTTTTCTTATTATAGCTCAATTGAAGATTTTTCGGTACTTATTGAAAAATCTGCCCTTAATTTATATTAAATCTTCTCGTATAAAAGTAATTAAAACTTGCCATGATGGTCCATGTAGAATTGTAGATACCACTCTACCCACTTGTCGGTACATTTAAAGAATTTACATAAATCCAAAGCAATTATTTCTCTTCAACGAAAACTAATAAATAGATCGATTTCTATCGCCTAAAGCTGAACATTTCCATGTTTGGGTCTTTTAATGATTTGTTGAACGAGTTCCTCTAACGAATGAACACTAGGCATGAGTTGAATGTGAACCGAAAAAACTTTTTTGCAAAAAATAAAACCGACTTCAAAAAAACACAAAAAAGTGAAAAATAACTTTAGCTTCTGAAGTCGGTGACCTTTGTTCGATTGCTTTAGTTTTATTGTCACCGACTTCAGAAGCTAAAGTTATTTTTCACTTTTTTGTGTTTTTTTGAAGTCGGTTTTATTTTTTGCAAAAAAGTTTTTATTTTTCACTTTTTAGTGGTTCACATGTGCTTGATACATGGAAAGTGCATACCGTTACAATTACAACAAGCCCAAACACGACTATGGTACATTGTCTCATTATGGAGTTCCGTGACTTTTGGCTTCATCATCAGATCTGGTGGTAGAATGGTTCTTATCAAACGCAAATGCTTCACTTGTCGTAGAAAATACCAAAATCGCAACACGTTTTCATATTAAATTTGAAGAGTTCCCTCGATTTCGCCAAGATTCCATCATCAGATCCCAACTTGGTGGCTATGGGACCATTTGGAAAGAATACCCTATCCAACAAAAAAAGAATTTTCCAAATCGGCTGACGAGCGACGGAGTTATGCCCGAACAAACATAAAAAAAAAAAAAAAAAATAGAAACATCCGAATTGAGAACCTCCTCCTTTTTTAGAAGTCGGTTAAAAATCAATTTGATAATTGATTAACCGCGTCACTGGCACTATGGCATAAATTGTTGCCTGCCGACTATTTAAATAGACACTTTTTTGTGCCATTTATTATGATGGCTACTGGACAAACTGGCTTCGGTGAATTTCTAAATAACTATAGCTGCTATAATTTGTACTTGTTCCTATTATTACAGTCAGGAGAGGCTTGCGAATGGTCAATGCAGGCTGAGGCATGTGGCAGTTCGTAAATTCTACTTATCCTGTCTCTCACAAGTAATTAATACAAAAAATAAAATATTTTTCTAGCAAGTTGGGTGGGATTCAAATTGCAAATTCAGTCTCATGCAGTTTTCCTGCATTCCTGAACCGGAGTAGATTATTACATTAATTGAATATTCAAACCTAGACGAACATTAAGTTCGAGGTGAGCAAAGCATTCCGATACTTTAAAACCAATTCACAGCAAGAGAATTTGCATTCTACTAAGCTTTGATAATAAAGTTTTACGACGCTAGCGCTCTTGCGGTCGATAGCAGAACTAAAACGTACAAAACTCCGGCTCCCGATCACAGATGGCGGTATTTCAAATAACTGCACTAACCCTTAACGGGATCGAATTAAAAGTAATTGCAGTGCGGTGGAGTTCCGCCCATATTTTCATTTATTATCGTTTTTGCTGCTTTCTCGCTTCGGTTTCGCAATAACAGTGCGAAGCCGGCCATTTTGTGAGCAATAATAATTAGAGTCCATTGTTATTGTACATTTAATTTGAGTTAGCGTGTTAAATGCAATGAGCGAACCACCAGGGATTATTGTTAATTTCTCAATTATTAAAATGAGCGTCGTTATGAATCGTATGTCATAACTAATGTATGGAAATTACGAATTTATTTAAATTATGTACTTATGGTTATGGGTGTGAACATAAGAATTTATGGAAACAGGCATATAAAATCACCACTTAAAGTAGATTATTATTATTTTGTTGATTTGTAGGTAGGTGTGACTGAGCAGGATATAAAATCAGTAAGGTACCTATACTAAATACTGATTTTGTGTCCTGTACTACAGTGTGTGATTTTACACACCACTGCCACCACTTTTCTCTGAAATTTAATCTTCAGTCACCCTTACATTTTTCAGGTAGTATTTACCACCTTACTTTGTAAATCCTACCTGAAAAATGTTAGGGGAAAATATGTTAACTTGTTAGGTATCTGCTAATTTCCTTTCCCACATTACGACTCAGGCAAACAGTAAACGTTCAAGGCATCATAAACTAACACAAACCTGCAATAACTTCACAATGATTATGAAAATAATAGGTTTAACACAGGCACTGAAAATTGTTCAATCTTCCACAGATTATAAAAAGTTTATGCCAAAGAAATTACGACTTTATTTCCATAGATTTAAGTTTGGTTTCGTTCAGTGATTCCGAGAAGCATAATATTGTTTAAATACATCCGGAGACATTTTGAAGTCATTTTCTAGACGTGATGACTAAGTTTTAAAATTACTACAAAAACATAAATTGAACTAAGAGCAACCCAGGAAATGCGTGAGGTATGGCATTTGGCAGTTCCATTTAGGTTGGGTATTAGTTTTTTTTTGGTTTTTTTCATAATTTTCGTTTCAGCCTCAATCATCATCACCAGCCTGTTAATGTTGCCACTGCTGGGACACAGACTCTGTATGAAAGTGAATGTTCTATAAATCCACCACTCGGGCACGTCACAGGTCTTCGAATTTTTTGGTTTTAGGGCCGGTTTCCTCATGATGTTTTCCTTCACCGTTTGAGAGGAGTGGTTTATTGGTGACGAAATAAATTACACAAAGTAATGCGCCTGTCTGGGTTCGAACCCACGACATACTGTTCGTATGTCGGGGCCGCCACCACTTGCCACCGCTGCTCTCCCGCTGCCTCACTCTGCGTAACTTTACTGTACTATTCAGTAAAACTTATAGCTATTTACTTAATCTGCGCAGTCACTGACATACCCGTAACCGTTTGACCGAGGTTGTGGATACATAATTAAGCTAAATGATTAACATAATGACAGAACAACGACACAGCCGAGGACAAACATAAAAGTAAGTAATAAGGTAGGTACCTAATCGATTCCAAGACACGTGTCCAAGTTTCCACTACTTAGTAGATTAATAACTATTTACCTTAACGAACGGTAATATTATTAAAAGGCTCTTCCGTTAAAACGCATTCATACTAAGTATTAATTAAACTTAGGTATTTATTCGCACGAAATTCGGAATAGTGGAAGAGCTCGTGGCTAAATAGGTAATAACAGCCGCTCGGGTCGATATCGGTTAAGCCGTGCTTGCCTAGGTTGGTCTGTGGATGGGTTACCACCTTTACGTAGGTACTGAGTTTCCTTCGTGTCTCGAAAAGCACGTTAAGCTGTTGGTCCTGGCTGTCATTTTTAGATCTTCGACAGTCGTTACAGGTAGTCATTTTCACAAAAAGTCTGACAACCAGTCTTACTAAGGGGTATCTTATTACTCAGTACTAACTGGGTTGTGGAGGTCAGATAGGCAGTCGCTCCGTGTAAAATACTGGTATTCAGCTGCATCCGGTTCGACTCTAAGCCGACCCCAACATAGTTGGAAAAAGGCTAGGCAGATGATGATGAAATTCAGAACATATAAATAACTGAGATTGTAGTTGAAAACTTCCACGTAAAACTTACTCAGTTTGTCTATTTATATTACTTAAAATATCCTTCTTTAAAGCAGCTGAAAACATTCCCTACTCACGTTTATATCGGTAGGGTAACGAATTTCAAAGTTATATTACTAATTCACCATTCGGGACAGATTCGTGCAACTTTACGCGAACGTGACGCAACTGGAATGTCGTAAAATCGAAGCAGTTCATGAATTTATAATATATTGTACAACTTTGTTCATGCATAACCGCTAACAGTATTATCTAGTAAAATTGTAGTTTTTCGAGTAAAATTGACCGCCTGTTGATATTGTGCTATGTGATTTGAAGATGTGTTGCTGTTACTTTTTTAGCAGGCGTTTAGATATTTTGAATCGAGTTAATTGATTTATTTCAATTTATTTGAACGAAGTGTTGAAACCTTTGCTTACAAACCCTTCACACCATTAAATAATGCTGCAATTTTACCTGAAACAAATAAAATCAAGGTTAGTACTTGATTGAAATCTATTTAATCCAATATTATGTACAATTTCAACATAACTGCATGGTGTTAAGTATCTAATTGAGTCGTCAAGATTAATGTTTACATTGACTGCCATTATTGGCACGAACTTTACTACCGTCTCTGAATTAAAGCAAATTGATGCCTTACACCCTTACACGTAACGGTTTTACTCATTGATTTAAAAGTTTATGTTCCATGGTAGTTTTGTTAAGATTTCTGTTGTGACTTGTCTAACTCTGCTCATCCTTTCGGGGAAGGCAAGCTTGATGCTATGTTTTAACCAGCATTTTAGAATCCCCATACTAATTGCAGGCAACACCTACCTTTGCAACGTATTATTATTCATAATTGGCATAATGCAGAAATAATAGGCACTCATTGCTAATATGGACACAACTGCGCCAAACAGTTTAGCAGTATGCTAAACAGATGCAACAGTTAACATACTTGCACTAAATGAGCTCTTTTGTACTAGGTATTGTAATGTTGCGAATACAACAATAATACCTGTAAGTTTATTTGGTTTACAGCCTGTGACCAAAATATTCGGACAAAAAATACAAGTCCAAAGTAGGTTAACTTAATTGGTGGAAGTACTCATTCTGAAACACTCCTTTTTGATACTGATACCTCTCATCTCGTTTCTAGAATTTGTATAGCGTTTTGTCTTCTAGTGAGAAACAGCCGCTAAAAGACAAATAAGTTTACAAATTATTCAGTTATTGTAAGTAGATTTTCTCGACCTAGATTGATACATGGCCTTTGAAAGATGACGTGGGTAGACGGTCATCTATCAACGTTATTTGACATTGTTTTCGAACCCCATGGTCACATGACAATAAACTCGGGACTCATCGTTTTTGTTCAGGGCTAAGTCGCGCACTCCCTTGAGCAATGTTCCGCTCTGTTAATCCCTGAAGTAGCTGCCTGTCTGCGACTCGGCGACCGAACGCTCCTCCATGAATGAATTGTTTACACAATCACAAACAACTTGTTATTGATACCTACTTATTCCTTTTTATGATCTTAACGTTTACCCAACTAGAATGGGGTCACCGCCGAATACAGAATGCCGTGTATACCAGCATGTAGGCAACTATTTTATCTACTTTAATTTGTTTGAGGAAAATATTACGTGGTCACAGTTCCAAAAAGTCTTGGTTGGTCAGCATGCGATCGCTGAATGCGAGAAATATAGGACAAGTGTATGTGGCGATGCTTGGGAGGGGCATAATGTAATCTGTACAGTGAATAGCTTTTGATAATGACTGAAAATCTCGTAATTGTACTGCAAGTATTCAGCCCGTCACTTGTTTCCAACAGGTCATACTTCTATGTTTAATTTGATCTATTGTAACTTTCTAACGAAGCGAACAGTGCAGACCGATATGAAAAGAAGTTAAATTTATCTCTTGGAACTTCAAACAATGGCTAAATAGTAAACAAGCAAAACAAAGGAAATCAACAACAAATTCTTAGAGTCGGAGACATAGCGCGGCGAAGCAGCGGCCACGGGTAGTCGCTTTACTGACGAATTGTGCATACCTCGCGACTGTAACACATAGTGCGAATAGTTATAATTATTGTGCTAGTTAAGTGAAAATCCAGAATATATTTACTCGTTATGAAAATAAACAACCTCCAACACTGAAATTAAAATAAATAACCAATATAAGTGGCAGCAATGATAAACTTATTACAAAGCTGACTTAATTTTGACAGTTAAAAGTTGATAACTTTGTAAAACTAAGATAACTGCTAATTATACATAAAATAACTGCTACAATAACACTACTAATACTAATTATGATATGATTATACTAATGGAATTGAACCTCACAGCAAGCTTTGAAACGTTTTCAACCGCTCTACTCACAACTGTTCAAAATTCCTCCTATCGAATTACCTGCGAACTTCAGAGCAGATAATGCGCCGGTTTCCTCTGATTTGACAGGCGTCTTTCCAGCAGAATATGAGGGTGCAATGAGTGCTAACGCCACTGCAGAATTATGCGAGATATGTGACGGACGCATCGAGTGTGCCCCGACAGCTATTCTGCTGATATCCCTGGTACACACTTTGTATGGCCACATAGGACCGGAGCCTGACTACTTCGGTAAGAACAAAAAGCTGCTGAAGCAGGTAGAGACGGACCGAATGGATCCCGAAAATCCGTCATCGTACTTCAATAAGTTTCTTGAAAAGGAAGACCCGAGGGCAGGCGGGGCGGAATTCGAAACTGAATTCGATTTTATCGTAGTGGGTGGAGGTACGGCCGGCAGTGTGCTAGCTAGCAGACTGTCGGAGAACAGGAAATGGAAGGTAAAGAAATTATAGTGTAGTCTACTTAATTTAAAATGCACTCCTCTCTAGGGTTCATTTGTTTTTAACAATGTACCGTAACCATAACTAACTAACTAACATAACTGTTGTTAAAATAGCACTTTTCAGTAACCAGTATACTCAACACGTAAGAATAAAACAAAAGTATTTTATTTAAAAACAGTTAGCTCGTTTCAAGTCACTAATTGTCTTACTTCCAGGTTCTTATGATTGAAGCAGGTCCAGAGGAACCAAAGATGGCTCTGATCCCGGGTCTTACAACCGAGTTCAAGGGTTCTAATATAGACTGGCAATACTCCATGAGGCCGAAAAAGGGGTGAGATTCAGTCCGCAGTCTCAGGGTCTGGATTTGTCAAGAGATTGCTTTTTAGAAGACTATTAAACTACTAGTGTGAAGAGTTCATGTGTGTTTCACACATGCAGTGTATTAAACTTATGTTATTCTTCTTACTTATAAGTTTTTCAGACCACGTACCTAAAAATCAATCTTTCGACAGATCCTGATAAAGTAACTGTAGTTTTTATCAATCATATAGCTATATCACGTTACAGGTTTTGTCAGAATCGAGGACAAAGAGGCTGCGAGGTAGTCCAGGGCCGTGTCCTGGGAGGCACCTCCTCTATCAACGATATGGCATACATGAGAGGAAGTCCCGCCGACTATGACGAGTGGGCTATCATTGGGAACGACGGTTGGGCTTACAGCGAAGTTCTGCCTTATTTCAAATATTCAGAAGGAAACTACGATAAGGATATTTCAAAGAATAAGTTTTTTCATTCAACTCAGGGTCCGCTCGATGTTGGCCGATATCCTTACGTTGATGATAACGTAGACGTTCTACTGAGTGCGTTGAATGAAATGGGATACAACTACACAGATGTCAATGGCAGACATCAACTCGGGTTCATGAGGATACAGACGATGTCATACTTCGGTGAAAGAGTTAGTGCATTCACAGCTTTCATTGAACCTATTAGGAAGTTAAGATCCAATCTAGAAATAGTGTCAGAGGCGTTAGTTACTAAAATATTATTCGATAGCAAGGGAGAAGGAGTAACTGCTCTCGGTGTAGAATATTTTAAAAATGGTACAAAAGTACAAGTGAGAGCTACAAAGGAAGTCATTTTAAGTGCTGGAGCGATAAACAGTCCTAAGTTACTGATGCAATCAGGAATAGGACCTAAGGATTATTTAGAATATTTAGATATAAAAACAGTCTATGATTTACCAGTAGGTGGAAATTTTCACGATCATGTGTCAATTTGTATGCCCGTTATAAAATTAACAAAAACAGCAACAACATCAAAGTTCCCTGATAAACTAAAAGATATCACAACTTATTACTCTAAAGGTGTCGGTCCCTTGTCAGCAAACTTTCAAGTTGTAGCGTTCCTAGAAACCTCAATTTCAGATATCATAGGAACGCCTGACATTGAGATAAGATTCAAAGGTCACGACTCAAACATGTATTACGACAAGATTGAAATGTGTGTAGCGTTATTGACTCCTAAAAGCCGTGGTCAGGTAGTCTTGAACGCTACAGATCCTGTTTTTGGAAAACCATTGATTTACCCAAACTTTCTAAAAGACCCGTCGGACGAGAAAAAATTGTTGGAAGGAATTCAAGAAATTGTGAAACTATTTGATACAGACGTTTTCAAGAGTGCGGATTATGCGTTTGATCCCCGCAATATACTCAACAATAACTGCAAAAACCACGAGGGCGTATCTGAAGACTTTTGGTTGTGTATCATAAAACATTTCTCAACCCCTTTGCACAATTACGCCGGGACATGCAAGATGGGCACATCCAAAGATCCTGAATCTGTTGTAGATGCGAATTTGAAAGTGTACGGAGTGAAAAATTTGCGAGTCGTTGATGCGTCTGTCATGCCAAAAATAACTCGCGGTTCCACAGCGGCACCTGTTATAATGATAGCTGAAAAAGCCAGTGATATAATAAAAACGAGTTGGTATTAATAAAGTATTTTATTTACTTAAATGTAATTTTTGTCACCGCCTATTGTAATAATGACCGTTGTTTTCCTTCCAATCTTTTATGATCATCTTAGCTCCTTTCTCTGCTATCATCATTGTGGGGGCAAAAATCCCGCCTCTAGCATGCGTAGGCATTACTGAAGCATCCATAATTCGAAGACCTTCGATTCCATGCACCCGCAATTGATAATCAACAACAGAATTGGTACTATTTTCCCCCATGCTACATGTTCCTACGGGATTACTCATAGCTTTGGTGTAATGTCTAGCTATACAATTCCATTGATCTCTGTTACTTAGTCTATCGCAAGGGAAAAGGTCTAACGGTGCAAACTTTATTTCAGTTTTCTTGAATTCTTTCGTGTCAAGTAATTGTAGTGCTATATCAATACTATCAACAAGAGTATCTAAATCCTCGGTTTCCTTGAGGAAGTTCGCTTGGACTATCGGTCGACCATATTTAGGATTCCTTTTGTTTAGCATGACCTTTCCTCTGCTTTTAGGTCTTAGTAATATGGGATTGATATTAACTAAATTATAGTACGGCAAAGGCAGGTTCGTTTCTTCAGCCGCATGTACACTTACATTAGTCAGCATAAATTTATCGCTTCTAATGAAGTTACCTTCTAAAGCGAGCTCCACATCGGGAGCGTTGAAGTTCTCGTAAAGTTGTATGAAGGCTGACACTTGACCGATGCCTCTGGAAGCAAGTGGTCCACTGCGGTTTTGGAACCAAGTTTTGAAATCGTTAATAACTTCGGCTTCAGTGACTAAAGGGACGTCGTTTAATACGAACGCAAGACCACCAATAGTCACCTGATCTTGATAGTTATGTCCTACCGGGAGATCGACAATTGGTGTAATATTATGCTTCTTTACATCAGCTTTAGGGCCAATACCGGACAGATGTAGTAGCCTGACATTGTTAATAGCGCCTCCAGCTAAAATTATTTCTCTCTTAGCGTACGCCGGTCGTTCTTTACCTTTCTCTACTTCATAAATTACGCCTTCGACGTTCTTTTCTTGTTTATCGATGACTATCCGCGTCACATATGCTCCTGTTACCACTTGAAGGTTCTTTCTGTGTCTCACTGGCTTGAGGAAAGCGCTGTTGGTACTCAGCCTGGTGTTGTTAGATACAGCAAACTGGTTGTTGACGACAGCTTCCTGGATATTGATGTTTATGTCTTGGGCGCGAAGGCCCATTTCCGTGAAGGCGGCAGTGAAAATCTCCATGTATCTATCGGCGTGCTTAAAGCGCTGCACGTGCATCTCACCGCCTCGGGAGTGGTAGTGGGAATTCATCAGCACGTCGTAGTCACCTTTAAAATGAATATAAAGTAAGATTAAAACGAACCCACACAAAATGTAATTACACATAATTCTCACATAATTTATCTATCTAATCGACGTTGTTCAGTGAAAATGCTTAATGCGTTAGATGATCTAATTTATTTACTTGTTTAATTTTGTGGTTCATATTATATCGATATTAACTTCTTGTTTTAATTATTACTAACACAAGTTTGTAAGCTCGCAATTCGACTAACGGATGAACTAGATGTTGAACATTAAAATCGCGAAAAAAAAACCGCTGTTCCCTACATTTATTTTCGCATAACTCGTCAAAATGTAGGGAACAGCTGATTCTTTTTTCGCGATTTCAAGGTTCGTCCCATAGAAAAAGTTGTTCAAAATGATGAGTACAATGACCCCTTTTCGGGTTTAGTATAAACAAAAAATAATGTTGCATAATTTAGATGTAACATTATGGAATGCAACCTTTTAGTAAATAGTTCATAATTAATTGTTTCACTTCGTTGTATTGTGATATCATTAACACCTAACATGTTAGCAATCACCCGGGACTCTTCCCAGGTGAGATCAACACACCTACTGAAACACTGATATTGTAAAACTTGTACTTTTTCTTACTGAATGCTAGAGGCATTTTCTACCAGTCTACCCGTCATAATTATAATACTTAATTATAATAACTAATTTCTCAATAAACTTGGTACACAATTTCAAATAATTAAATACATAGTTGTGGTACTGTAATCAAATCAGGCAAGGTCCTCAATTTTTTAACAAATCAAGTGCCAATAACGCGATAATGGCAGGTTAATTTATTAGCTAGGTACTTAATATTTCTCATGAAACCTATATAATGAATTAAAAAGTTAGGTTAACACAATCATTCACTGTCCGAAAAGAAACAACAGTTAAACAATCGCTCTGAACCATATGTGGCTCATGGGACAGGAAAAGGGTTAATTGAGTAAGTCTGTATATCATGAGGAAACTTTACAGAATGCAACAACATTCATTAACTCCTCGGTATTAATTAACTGTAATCGGGATTTAATACATAACACAATTATTGTTTCCTGGACTGCAAAATGATTGTGGAAAATAGGCATAATTTTAATCAATAATAATTACAAATAAATGCTCTTAACAAAGCCGAAAGGCACTTGTTCTCCCCTTCATATTTTTTTGTTCTTAACAATCTAGACCATACCTTCTAGTTACGGAGATATTGAGGGTCAAAATTACAAATTTTCACGAGTTTTTTTCTTTAAATAGGTACATGTTTTATAATATTAGATTTTTAATTTAAACGCGATCCCCGTACTATTCAATCCATCCATGCAATGAATCCAATGTTTTGATTGCGTACATTGAGTCCTAGCGAAAGGTCTGTTTACACCCTGTATCATTTAGTACAAGTTATTAATAATAATATTTTGTGACACTGTATAATAACTGTACTGATATCTAGGTAATAACTTATTGCATAGATATCAGTGTTTCAAAATGTACGCAAGATTTCAATTTGCCGTCATTTGAGCAGTTTGGGTTGACAACCAAAACCAAGAATAGTTTGATAGCTGACAGCTTAGCGTTAGTCAAAATAGAGCGCTACAACAGAACAATATATATTACTGCATTATTACCACTAGACCATGTCATGGTTCTTTCTATGCCAGAAGGTCTAATCTCTAAGTACGAAATGCGTAGTTTCGGCCACAGTTACGGTCGTTTCCAACTCCGTATCACTTACGGACATATGATTCGTTGGGAGTTCGGAGAAGTTCGGTCGAACTTAAAATTATGGACAACACGATGAGTCCGAAAATATTAGGGAGTAGGGTTCATTTCAAAGTAGAAGCTGCTTTTGAACGAGCCCCGTATCTTTTTTGGACGGACTTAGAAGAGAAGATAGGAGGTCATAATAATTATGCTACAGTATAGTGGTCAGGGTCCTTTATACTCACCATTATCTTCGACACTTTTAAAATGTTCTATAACACCATCGAACTTCCAATCTAAAGAGCCCAGAGCCCCTGTTCTATGCCACCCATCATAGTCCGCCTTGGACCCTCTGGTATACTTCATGTCATTAGTCACACTGGACCCGCCCAGCACCTTGCCAGTCTTCACCTCGCAGCTGCCTCCAGGTCTTGAGAGGCAGGAGTAGCCGTTCCGTTCAGTCCGGTAGTTCCAAAGGATGGGACGGTACTCTTTAGTGGGCACTCCTGGGATGTCATAGTCTATGTTCTCGTCGACGCCTGCTTCTAGTAAGAGAACCTGGAAGTGGGAGTCTTATTATAGAAACTGGTTTATAGACAAGGAGGCAAGAACTGTCTGTCGCAGCTCTGTCGGAAGATAGGATGAACTTTGTGCTATTCTATCATTATGTTATCCTGACGTCGCTGTGGGCGCAGTGGCTGAGTGATTGACTGCTGCGCTGCATGTCGCGGGTTCGGTTCCCGCACTAAACTAATATTTGTATATGGCCTACAGGTACTTGTTCCGGGTTTGGCTGTTAGTGTATGTGAGTTTAAACGTTTGCAAGTTTACCCACAAATCCCACGATGCTGGAGAAATTCCTATTGTGGAGCAAAGCTTTTATAAAAAAAAAACACTTTAGTATGTGTGCTGTGGTGTGTTCTTAAATCAACCACATGCAGGTCATAACTTAGGCTATGCTTGTCTAGAGTTTACATTAACTGTCTGTAGCCGATACCTACCCAGGGTAAAACATAGGCAATTAGGTAATTCGATCTACATACTACTTATCGTTAGGTACCGTAGCGCTATAATCATGTATCAAGGTCTACCTGAAAATTACGCTACAATTAATATACTGATATTCAAAGGAGATAGTCAACCTATAATTGAAGGTTAATTAAGCTAATGAGCAGTTAATTAAAACATTAAATACAATAGTTAATACATAATAAGGTTTATTTCGCGTATTTCATTAATAATCCTAAAATCTGTACAATTAAAATGAGGGAGGAAACATCGTAGTATTAATTGTGATGTAGCTACACCACAATAAATATGCGCCGAGATCGGGTTGACTACTGCAACAGCGGCTTGCAACAGCACAGCGTCCAAATATAGGGAGCTCAAAATAACAAATAATCAAGGAAGATATCCCGTAAGTGACAATATAAGTCTAAATGCCTATTCTCGTACAAAGCAAATACGCGCTTTGGCAATTTCGTACTAAATTTTAGTCATGCTTTTCTTACACTGTTCTCCTTCAAGGACGCCAATAATGTTCAAGATATGCTTTGAGAGTTCACATTTGAATTGGGAGAGTCACATTAATTGTACTTGCCCGACGTTGAACCAACAATCTCGTGCATCGGACGCAAGGCTACCGCAAAGATAAAACAAAAGAGTTTCAAGATTCTTACCTTCCAGTCAGAAACAGCAGACAGTCTATTCGCCAGTACACACCCAGCCGTGCCTCCTCCGATGATGATGAAGTCAAACACACTGTTCCTTAGATCCCTTTCATCCGCTTTAGTCCTCGTCGCCTTCGAGAACAGGTCAGCATCGGCAGACGCTACTAGCAGCAGCACGTAGGTCGGCAATACCTTACTGAGGGTCAGAGAATGAATTGTAATCCTTACCTCGTGGTTATGGTCTTTTTGGAGACGTTAACAGTATTCTTGTTTCGATCAAAGACATTTTTCTAAAAGAGAGTAAGGTATCTTAACATAGGTGTTATTAACCTACAGTGTTCTCATTGGGGCCTTCGAATTTCCTGGTTTGTAACATGCGTTTAATCACAATGTTTTCCTTAACCGTTTCAAGAGCAATTGTGATGGAATGCCGTAACACCGACCCACAACACCGAAACAAACTTCGTATGGAGCTAGTTGTCGTTGTAGTTGTTGTGTAGTGTGAATAATAAATAAATAAATACCGCTGGACATTAACACACAGCGCCACCTAGTACCACACAAAGGAAAGCTTGTGTCGTGGACACTAGATAGTTGATACATATGTACTTTTTTGTTTTGTAAATACATACTTCTTATACATATAAACATCCATGACTCGGAAACAAATGTCCATTCTCATCACACGAACATTTGCTCCTACCGGGATTCGAACCCAGGACCCTAAGAACGTAAGGCAGCGTCACTACCACTGCGCCATTCGAATCGTCAGTTCTTGTCATGTTTTCGCTCCTACTAGCTGTGAGTCATCATTTCGTAATTATTTATCACAATATAGATCAACGTAACTCGATAAATGAGGGTTACTAAGGTCCTATAGTCATTGCGGATAGCCATGTGCGTTACAGCCTTGAGTGAGTTTCTTAACGCGCTTGCCATTGGGTGGTCTCCGGCATCGACTATAGAAATTATGTATGACATTTAAATAAATGTATGCACGATGCACCAGGGTCTTAAGCTATAATCTGTTTTAACAGTCATCATAAAGGTAAAGTCTCGAAGGAAACCGTAGTCATCAATGGCAATGGCAATCCCCAGCAACACGAATAAATTCCACGTAAGTAATAATGTCTCCGTGAATCAAGCAATGGTGACATTGCTGCCTGTAGCCATTTTCCCGTTACGGTGACCTTTGGAATCGCACGTAAATGATTATAATTCATTGTTACAGTCTATATTTCGTAAGGGCGGATGTATCGAGCGTGGTAGTGTGAACTGACCTCAAACGTCGCTAGGTAATAGAATCGACGTTACTTGAAAATGGTTTAAATTACATCAGTTCCGGTTAGCATTCAACTTGTATTAGGCAACTGTTGTAGGAATCGAATAGAAATCTAATTGGTCAGTTTCTAGCATTTTAAAAAGTGGAACGAGGAAGTGGTTTTATCTTGAATACCTAAACATCAGACTATGGTTAAGTTTGATTTGGTCAGCCAAACTGCCAAATCCCAGAAAGCCATTTGGCTGGAAATGGCTGAACATAAATTATTAAAACTAAATGAGATAACAGCTCATCTTGCCTGCGCCAATAAAAGACCCCTAACCATCTTAATTTGTTACTAATTTTGTATATTTACAAGACTAGTGTGTTGTTTAAAAAATCATAAAACCCAAACATTTTTCATATTTTTGGTAATAACTGATAAACTATAATAGCTTTGTTTATAGTATTATTTCAGCGTTTCCGTAGCTGTTTGCTCCCAATAAATTTCAAAAGATTACGTTTCAGACTGACGTTAACAGCGTTCAGACAAATTTACAGCGCACAGTAATACTAATCACAACATAAACTGCGATAAAGATTTCAACAGTGCCAGGGGTATTACGGCATAACATTGACTTTGACTGAGCATCCCATGCTTCATCGAGTTCCACCCGATATTAATTAGGATAATATTGAACCAACTTTCCCGACGTGTATCAAAGAGGACGCCCCCACCAGCACCACAACACACGGCTCGCCAAGGAACACAACACAAAACTTAAAACACTCGGCCCACCTTAAAAATCTCAGCTTCATCTTCGTAATACCACTTGTCAGAACCACGTACAGCCAGCTTCGTTGGCCAATCCTGAGTGGAAGTACTGCGGAGCTGCGCCGGCGCACGCATCCTGTACTTTCGACACCGCTGCACCGGGGTGTAGGGAAACTGGCGGCAGTGGCCTCGGCTGGCCTGCAGTAGCCCCTGACACTGGCCCGCTGACGTATGGGCATACTCGCCTGCTCCAGTTGGAAGGTTCCGCTCTGAAGCAATCAGCTGTTCCTTGTTTTCACTTGCTGTGTTTTCTAGTAACTATTTGATACTTGATGTTGGACGATCTTCTCTATAAAGATCTACGCTAGGGAATGGGCCACTACCTACAGTATATTTTCACAGTTTTTATGTCTTGTGACTGGGAATTTAGCTACATTAAATGTTCATTTTTGTTTCGGCAATTCAAAAGTGCCTGTAACTGGCCTACTTGAATTAAATGCTTTGATTTGATGATTTTGAGCTACTTACCATGCATTTTCCACCCGTGTAACTTTCTTTCTTTCATGTTGTCTGATGAGATTGATCTGAAAAATTTCACCTAAGAGACGAGAAAGGGAGAGAGAAATAAAATTTGTTGCTGGAATCTCTATTTCTTTATCTTTTGTTTGTTTATTTATGTTTTCTGTTGTTATACTATTAGAATGTCACATTCATAGATCACATTAATGTGTAGAGCAGTTTATTTTTCAAAGTCAGAAAGGACTTTGTACTAGTGAACTAACATCGACCAAAATATACTTTTTCCCCAATCAGTTCGTTATTAAGTTATTGATTGGTAACCCTCGTACATAATTAATAGGTAAGCCTATGTTTTTACTGTTTTATCGGTGTTTCAAATTGGTAGAGGCTAGGCTATGGATGCGGGTGAAGGTTTCTCACTACCTTGGTATAGTACAACGACATGTTGTTCCAGTTTTATTAGTTTTAATCTTCGTCGCAGCTCATGATGGAATCAGCAGAATCTTTACTCTTATCGGGGGACAAGAATGCGTATTAATTACACATTGTTGAAGTTCTCGGTTCGATTTTTGTTCGATCCCGGTATTTCCATTGCCTGGATTTGTGCCCGGTTAATGAAAATATATTGTGGTTTTATATCATAGGTAATTGTCGAAATGTCAATGTTCCTAGTTCCTACTGCAGGCACTCCTCTGTCTAACGCTTCGGTGTAAGCAAACTTATATTAAATGTAAGTACGAGTATTTTATTCAATCTATCTCTATGCAACCACTGAAAAATGACAACTACGTAAACAATGGAAGCTGTAATATTAATACCAACTTTTTTATTTAATGTATAATTAATGATTTACCTATCCCAATGAAACTGTACTTTATATTATATGTAAGAAATTAATTAATTACTGTTACTGGTGTGTAACCCTTGTAATAAATAAATAAGTAAATAATTACCAACCAGCGTTTATCTTAAATTCTAACCTAATATTATAAAGAGGAAAGATCTGACCTTTTGTTTGTTTGTTTATTACGATTTAACTCAAGAACTACTCAATTGGTTTAAAAAAATCTTTTACCATTTGAAAGCTACATCTTTACCGAGTAACGTAAGCTATAAATTATCTTGATATCATGAACATTACAGAGCGTATCCATTAAAATTAAGTATAAATGTGATAATATATTTGTCAGTCTGTCTGTTACTTTTAACACCTTCACCGCAGAATGTTTGTCACCCCTGACCTGGCCAAACATATCTCATACATAATAAAACTATAAGGTAAATAATATTACAAAATTCCGTATAATTTGTATTACTTTGCTGTTAGAAGGTAACACGCACTTTCGCAATATTTTTAGTAGTTTGTATGAAAGTAACATGGCTACCGGAACACAACAACCTGTCGGTAAATCACTTTGTCTTGCAATCTGTATCGAAGCGCCAGTGAACAGGTGCTAAGCAGAAGTTCCATTAAGGACAAGAACAGTGAAAGTTAAGACAGGTAAGGAGAGCACTATTAGTCCTTCTGATCGTTGCATTTACGATAGTAAAAACATATCATATAGGGTGTGAAAAACCTCTTCATGTAGCCGAAAGGCATCACTTATCTCCTCACCATTGCGATCATTTTTTGGTTTTACACCATACGTGGGAACCTTCTTGATACAGAGAGATATTGGGGGTCTAAGTTCCAACTTTTTGACAAGTTTTTCTTTAAAGAAAAGTTTTTTTTTCAGGACCTCCGTACTTACTATTCAATCCTTGCACCAGTACATTGTTTTGAGTGCGTTACATTGAGTTCTACCACAAAACATGATTTTTCACCTAAAAAAAGTCACTTCGCAGCAATATTTGCATAAAGTTACTTAGTATGATGTACAGAATGCTTGGTTAACCGCTTCGTGATGAGGTGGTTTACACTCTGTATAGTTGCTATATGTATATGTCACCGTAAAATTGTCAAACACGTTATATTACAATATAACGTGTTTTTTCTCGCGATATTGTAATGTCTCGAATTATTGTCAACTGACAATACGGAAGTATCTCTGCCCCCATAATCGGGACTTAGGGGCACCCCCCCGTTAGGTTAGTTAGGTTCCTTTAAGCCTTGCACTCGGAAATAGGGGCCCCGCGAAGCGGGTCTCCGTCGACTACGCTTTTTAAGGGGAATATAAAGTGTTTTAAGGTTATGTTATATTAATCGGTATTTCTCAGGAATGGTGCATTATCTTTTCATGAGAGTTGTGCCACTGGGCAAGGAGGACCCCTCCTTCCCTCCATACCGCGTAAGTTGACTACCATCGCATGCATTTCACGAAAAATAATGCGTTTTGTTGTAAGCAGTATGATCATTTGACAATAATTCGAGACTTTACAATATCGCTAGAGATATTCAATATAACGTATTTGACAATTTTACGGTGACATATATAATGTATAGTCACCTGATACAGGTATCATAGCTATTCCATCTTCGTTTGAGCTCCCAATAGATAAAGCATGATCCTTTTCTTCTTTACCAGCTTCGGCCATATAGTGCTGCGCAGTTTTTTTCCACCATCGACTTATTGTGTCGTGTTTAGATTGGTACAATCGTACCGACATTGGTGGCATATTTATATGACACAACACAGTATTAAGCTGCGTAACCCCAGCACCAATTGTCATGATACCGGCCACGACCTCTTCATTTACATCCATTTTATTTTCTGCATGTCTGGAAGATTTCAGCATGAATTTAGCACCACACATTTGACACTTCATATAAAAAGTAGAGTTAAGTCCAACTTTTTTTTCATTTAATAGTTCAACAGAACTTAAATTACAATTAAACAACGAGCTGTGATTCCCAATTTCTTGCAGTTGTTTCATGAAATAATCCACTTCTATAACTCTTCTTCCTGAAACCTGGAACGGTTCAATTTCTTCATTTATGGAGTTCTAAAAATAAAACAAAACAAACATTTTTACGCTTGTTATGAGGAAAATAAAGTAACAAAGTGAAATAACATTACAAATGTATTTTTAATAACTTACGCAAGACGTCTCTAAATTGTTTTCATTGGTAGCACTTATTTGGTCACAATCTTCTGTATTAAGAGAGCTGCGACTACCTTCAGAAACTCTGTGAAAAAGTAAGTAATAATAATAACAGTTCCCAATTATGATTTTGATGCTTCAATGAACATTTACTAACCGTCTTCTTTTTTTTAAGTTGTTTATACTGGCACGAACTCTCTTACTAGAGCTTTTGCCAAACAACCTACACCTCGGCATCTAAAACAAAAGTCAAGTAATGAAACGTACATAATATTCACTCAAGGTCTGTTTCATACCTTCCTTCATTTTGTTCTAAATAAATTCAGTCTACTTTTTTACCGTGACAAAGTTCACCTTCAGGTCGGTCCATCAAGTCCGGAGGTAAGGTCTCATCATAACCAACAAAACGAACCCAAACTCGGCATACCTAGTACAACACGTTGACGAGTTCCAGTAGCAGTTACTGAAGTACACCTTCAGGTCGCTCCATCAAGTCCGGAGGTAAGGTCTTATCGTAACTAACGAAACAAGCCCAAACTCGGCTCACCTAGTACAACACGTCGAAGAGTTCCAGTAGCAGTCACCGAGGTCCACCTTCAGGTCACTCCATCAAGTCCGAAGGTAATGTCTCATCGTAACTAACAAAACAAGCCCAAACTCGGCTCACCTAGTACAACACGTCGAGGAGTTCCAGTAGCAGTCACCGAGGTCCACCTTCAGGTCGCTCCATCAAGTTCGGAGGTAAGGTCTCATCATAACTAACAAAACAAGCCCAAACTCGGCTCACCTAGTACCACACGTCGAGGAGTTCCAGTAGCAGTCACCGAGGTACACCTTCAGGTCGCTCCGTCAAGTTCGGAGGTAAGGTCTCATCATAACTAACAAAACAAGCCCAAACTCGGCGCACCTAGTACAACACGTCGAGGAGTTCCAGTAGCAGTCACCGAAGTACACCTTCAGGTCTCTCCATCAAGTCCGGAGGTAAGGTCTCATCATAACTAACAAAACAAGCCCAAACTCGGCTCACCTAGTACAACACGTCGAGGAGTTCCAGTAGCAGTCACCGAAGTACACCTTCAGGTCTCTCCATCAAGTCCGGAGGTAAGGTCTCATCATAACTAACAAAACAAGCCCAAACTCGGCTCACCTAGTACAACACGTCGAGGAGTTCCAGTAGCAGTCACCGAGGTACTCCTTCAGGACGCTCCATCAAGTTCGGAGGTAAGGTCTCATCATAACTAATAAAACACGCCCAAACTCGGGTCACCTAGTACAACACGTCGAAGAGTTCCAGTAGCAGTCACCAAGGTCCACCTTCAGGTCGCTCCATCAAGTCCGGGGGTAAGGTCTCATCGAAACTAACAAAACAAGCCCAAACTCGGCTCACCTAGCACAACACGTCGAGGAGTTCCAGTAGCAGTCACCGAGGTCCACCTTCAGGTCGCTCCATCAAGTCCGGAGGTAAGGTCTCATCATAACTAACAAAACAAGCCCAAACTCGGCTCACCTAGTACAACACGTCGAGGAGTTCCAGTAGCAGTCACCGAAGTACACCTTCAGGTCTCTCCATCAAGTCCGGAGGTAAGGTCTCATCATAACTAACAAAACAAGCCCAAACTCGGCTCACCTAGTACAACACGTCGAGGAGTTCCAGTAGCAGTCACCGAAGTACACCTTCAGGTCTCTCCATCAAGTCCGGAGGTAAGGTCTCATCATAACTAACAAAACAAGCCCAAACTCGGCTCACCTAGTACAACACGTCGAGGAGTTCCAGTAGCAGTCACCGAAGTACACCTTCAGGTCTCTCCATCAAGTCCGGAGGTAAGGTCTCATCATAACTAACAAAACAAGCCCAAACTCGGCTCACCTAGTACAACACGTCGAGGAGTTCCAGTAGCAGTCACCGAAGTACACCTTCAGGTCTCTCCATCAAGTCCGGAGGTAAGGTCTCATCATAACTAACAAAACAAGCCCAAACTCGGCTCACCTAGTACAACACGTCACAGAGTTCCAGTAGCAGACACCGAGGTCCACCTTCAGGTCGCTCCATCAAGTCCAGGGTAAGGTCTCATCGTAACTAACAAAACAAGCCCAAACTCGGCTCATCTAGTACAACGCGTCGAGGAGTTCCAGTAGCAGTCACCGAGGTCCACCTTCAGGTCGCTCCATCAAGTCCAGGGTAAGGTCTCATCGTAACTAACAAAACAAGCCCAAACTCGGCTCACCTAGTACAACACGTCGAGGAGTTCCAGTAGCAGTCACCGAGGTCCACCTTCAGGTCGTTCCATCAAGTCCGGAAGTAATTCGTAAAATATAAACATTACTAATAAATACCTTTTTGTTTAGGTACCCTATTTTATTACAAATAAATACGTAAAAATATGTTTTTTTTCTAAGTATCAAAATGAGATCGCTTGAGTCAATCGAACTACTACATTGACACGAGTCTATACACACAAGTTTACTTTTCTCGGTAGCGAGAATAGTAGTCGTGCGTACACTTGTGTGTATGACCCGTGTCAATGTAGTAGTTCGATTTTGTACCTAACAATTTTGCGAACGCGTCCTTAATGTTTAAGTTTATAAGAAGAAGCACACGTAAATGTGAAATCTGTCATAGTGATTTCAAATGTATCTACGTTTCGCATGTTGGAGATCTTAAATAAATGTGTGGTTAATCATTGTTTAATTTTCCACATTTCACAAAACAGTTTCACAAATATCCATAAATGGGGATCCCCTACCAACGTCTTACATATATATGTCAAATAAGATCATTGTAGGCTTTTTGTATAAGGTTCACAGATCTATGAAAAAGATTTTCGGAAAAAAATTGCGGATATTTGTAGAAAATTCCGAATTTTTATTTCCTTTGAATCGTTTAGTATGGTATAATATTGCGAATTCTTGCAATTTTTCTCGAGGGATCAAGCAGAAATGTCAGGACACTGCACCTGCTATGATTCGATTCATACATAATAGTTATTTCGGCTCGCCCACTTCATGAATCTGGTCATATTGTTAATTATAGTCATCGTTTTTCCTTTTTGGATATCGACGTTTTACAATTCCCCCGCATTCGCCACCGGTTACTTACTAGCTATGTCATTGTAGCCTGCGGTAGTGCCGTCCTTCCCTGACATTGTAAGTAGGTACTTCTAACGCCGTCGTGTTTATGACACGGTTCCCCAGAGAAAACAACACATAAACTGCTCTTAACCTAATTAACTGACAACATGATACAGGGAGTGGCGGAAATTGGCCGACAAGCAAAGAATAGAGCGCTCTGTGGCCGGGGGTGTCGCGGGTGGAATACAAACACTACGTAATTATGTCAGGAGGATGGACAAAGTTTGTCTTTTTAAACTTTCACGATCAGATCACATTATTAAACATATGAAAACGGGTATTTATCGCAAATTTCCCTTTAATTTAAGCCCGACGCTTCGACCATAGATACAAGATATATGCGCAAATCTGGTTTTCGTTTTTAAAACTGTGTACCCAAACTGTTAGATGGCGCTGTTAATTTTTGTTCAACCAAATAAATACAAAAAGCAATTCTGAGGATTCGAACTTGTGAACTATTAGTCACAAGGGCAACCGCTGTCACCGCTAGGCAATCTACTTTACTAGCAAGAAGTCTAAAATGGCTGTTCTCTAAAATACAGCTGCATAGGATAGAGGCAACGAATCGGCTAACCTAACCCTAATTAGTTTAATTTGTACAGGATTTACTATGGATCAAAAATGGAGTTCAAAACTTTGAAGATTCCAGTTGTCAGTCAAGTTGACAACCTGTAGAGTAAACTCACACTTGCTTAGAATGTTTTGTTCAGTTTAAAGAGTTCTTTTAAAATACTAGCACTTACAAAGCTTGTAATTTGAAATCAATAGCGTAGTAACAACTTTCAGCAATCTCAAAGTTAACGATCGAATGATCAATAGAAAAACGATAGAAAACACGTAAATAATGAACTCTTGCCAAAAACTCCGGACATCAAAGAGACGGTGCAGTGACGTCATCGTCTTCAATATTCAGCTAGTTTCGGGCGACAGTTATTCTTATTATCGTCTACGGTCTGACTAAAAATAAAGACAATAGAACAACTAATAACAGATGTTTTGTACTCGTAGTCCGTCTAACATCGGCGTCGACCTTCACCTGTATGTTCATGATATATTTAAATATTATATACAAACCTCAACACGGTCTAGGAATATGTGACTTTTTCTACATTCTCTTTTAAATTTACTAGATATGCACGTCTATGTATGCAGCAATCTTTATGTACTTTAAAAGCTTTGGAAGGTTTATCGCATATTATAAGTGTAGTATTGGGTGAACAGGAATGCGTATGATAATAGAAATGATAATGATTAGAATTAATATTCTATTTTCAAAGACAGTTTAAGTGATATTGATCACTTCAGTATTGTTGCACTTAATACCAAGTACTTCAGTTTGATTTTATCGATAATAATGTTCTATCGAGCAACATTATCTATAGTGCGCCTATCTTATTACCTAATTATAAGTTTTTAAAATGGTCACTAACATAATCAGTAACATTAGACTTGGGATATTTACTCAATACTCAATACTCAATACTTTATTGCATTCCACATGTATTCTTAGGTGGTAAACTTATAACTAGATCACATGGACCCTGTCGGGCACATCAAAATAAGTGACTTAGGAGAGAGGAAGCATTTGTAAATTGTACAACGTAGGAGGTAGATACTTTCTGAGATTAATATTAATTATAGTATAAAATTATTATTCATTATTTCATTATTTAGTATGTTTACCGTTTCATTTCATCAAGGTACAACAGCGTCTAAATATCGGGAACTCAAAACAAACAGTATAAACATGGTAAATATTTAGTTTCTAGTCTTTATGATAATATTATCTAATGGTATGTTTTGTGTAATTTCCCTGGTCACTGGGCAATGGGTGGACGTCCAATGCTCTTTGAATTATAAGACTTTGATACATTCATTCCTCCGTATATTCTTAGCTTACTGATAAAGAACTTAGAAAATATATACATATACAGGGTTATTTTTTGTTTACACTAAACCCGAAAAGGGGTCATTGTACTCATCATTTTGAACAACTTTTTCTATGGGACGAACCGTGAAATCGCGAAAAAAAAATCAGCTGTTCCCTACATTTTGACGAGTTATGCGAACATAAATGTAGGGAACAACTGATTTTTTTTTTGCGATTTCAAGATTCGTCCCATAGAAAAAGTTGTTCAAAATGATGAGTACAATGACCCCTTTTCGGGTTTAGTATAAACAAAAAATAATGTTGTATAGGTACATAAGTGTAATATGTCTTACATGTGTATATGTATGTATTTATTTATTGTATATAATTATGTAAATGGTAGGTACACCACAGGCTACCTGCAGTATTGTCTCTCCTTCCCTTTTAAATCCATCCAAAGGTTGTCTTTAAAAGATCGCTTTTAGCGATAAGACCGCCCATTGTGTCACCCCTTGTAAAGTTTTTAAAATGTTTGTATTTATATTTTTATGGTGTATATAATAAAGAGTATTCTAAAGAACTTGGCAAATCCCTGAACTGAAAATAAAAGAAACACGTGCCCACGCATTTTCATAACTGAACACTTTTATAAATCAGTCGGAGCCGGCCTTCCCGATCCCGATTCGTGCGAGCGCGGTACGTCACTACGGACTGCGGACTGCGGCACGTCACCAACTCGGCGCAAGCGATCTTCCTCTCAAAATACGAATGTGGAAATTAAAACACTTAAAATTGTAGGTATTTTTTTCCTTTCGGCCGTCTACGAAACCGTAGTTTCGAAACTAATTTCGATGGAATAATTGATTTTCCTTGCACGTTACTAGTTTCGATGAAGAAAATATTTTTCTTCATACGAAACCACAATTATGTACCATGCTTCATCCAAAGAATTTATGGTTAAGGTTTGGATGAAAGAAATATTCTTACGTAAGTAACTGCTTTCAATTGAATTATTATTCCCCTTCAAAGCGTCGGCTATCTACGGAACTGACCATTTTGTTGTTATTATTGAAACTAGGTAATAAAATTATAATTAAGTACAGATTTTTTAAGTACATATGTACTTATTTAAAATTCTTACTGATCAAAAATGTGTGAGTCGTGACTCGTAGACAAAAAAAAAACAAATTAATGTCGCAAAAATAAATAACAAAATATTCAAATCGTTTTTATGATAAAAGTGGGGAAACTTTGTTACTACATTCGAGACGTAATTTACAACAGAACCGTAGGCGAGGTTAATACTAAGCTGATAATATTTTTACGGTAGTCGGTGTCGGTTGTTGACTTGTTATTTTTCGTTTTTCAATCAATCAATTTGTTTATTTCAGGATAGGGGCTTTGTTGTATAGATTTTTTTCATGTTGGTACCGTTTAAGTTGTACATATACAATTTTCCCTAGTAGCAATTGCCGTTGGCTTCCTTATGCCAACAGTTGGGAATGTATTGGCAGACGGTTAGTTGTTTCGCCAACCTAAACTTAAAATAGCCCCATCGTCATAAACATGCACTATTTGCCCAACGAATAGCCAACAAAGGGCCTTCTGTTACTATTCCCACTGTTGGGAGATTTTGTATGCATTTAAATTACTAAAACAACATTGAGCCAACTATCGACAGGCCTGCAGCTTCTATTCCTACTGTTGGGAGTTTTTTGTAGGGATTTAAGTTATGATAACAACTTACATCGGTCCAACTTAAATCTTTCAATAGGCCTGTTAGGTATGATACGTCTTACAATTATTGTATTGTCGAACTTAAATCGTATCATATTTATTAGAGAGATTTGATCCATAAATGATTGAACCTATCGATTGATGTCAAAAAGGTATATTATTTTTTCGAACTTCAGCCGATCCATCCCGGGTTCGATTCTGGTTCGAAATATTTTTTGAAAATCTTCGAATGCAGATTTGTTTCTTTTTAAAAATAAAGGTATGTCTCCTTTGAGTAAAATTTGCGTTCTCCAGTATTTAGAGTACTTTCCCTCCAGGTGGCATTGTAAAATTCCACCCTGTTTATTATAGTCTAGTAAATATATATCACAACACTAAAGAAGATGACTTAATTCCCTTGTTGCTATGATTCGTCAGTATCTCGTAACTGATTGTTCTCAATTTATCTTACTTAGATATCTCACTAAGTGCAATCTTGTCAATGGTACTTGATATATTAACTTGTTAACATTGTACTGTGAGTGCAATCTTAGTAAAGGTACCATTATTCTGGGAAAGAAGACGCGTAAGTACAGCACGTTTTAGTTTGTATCTTTAAACTAGATGGCGTTGTACAATTACGTCACGTTTCTGAATCGCGGTGTTAAGATTCTCCCGCGTCGAATGACTCTCGCGCAGTATTGTAGTGAATTCATACGTACCTGGAATAAGGTAAACCGTGGATCGGCCAGTGGTCCACATCGGACGCGTTCAGTGACGTGCAGCGCCACCAAACGACTTCGGGAGGAGACTTCGCCGAAAATCAACTTAATTGGGGGTACTCGGCGAAAGTCTCCGCTCGCGCGGATCGCAACATACCCACTTCCCTGTGTTCGTGCGAGTGCCCAGCACTGGTGCGAGCACAGGGGGTGCCACCTGCTGCCCGGTGCTGCAGCACCGACGCGATCGCGAGCCCACCACCCAGCTAGTGAAGCCAAGGAGGAAAAAGATGCCCAACCCCGACACCTATGAGGTGTCCCGCTGGGCGCTGGACCGGACGGTGTCGATGCCGAACATCGACATCACACTGCCCGACCCAGCGCCGCCCGAACCCCCCCCCCCTCGTGCGGAGGGGAGGAAGACGTCCGGCAAGGCGAAGCCCTCGAGCTCAGCGAGGAGCAAGAAGCCGCCGGCCCGGGAAGAGAAGAGGGAAGAGGAGGGAGCAGGTCGAGGCGCGGCAGCCGTTGCGAGCGGCCCGTCGACGTCGTCGGCGCCTGCGCGTGTTGCGCCGATGCCTCCGCCGAGCCGACCGCACGCCGTACCCGTGCGCCCGACCGCGTTCCGTCCGGTCCCGATGCAGTCGCCGGGCCCACCCACACCGAAGACTAGCCGCGCACCACAGGCGCGGACCGCTGTTCCCGCACCCGCGCGTGCGGTCGAGCGCGATCCCGCGCCCCCGGTGCGCACGCCCACACCCCAACCACGGACTTATGTGAGTAGGTATAAATTGGGGGTTCTGGATCACTTTGCTCTCGCTTCGCGAGAGCGCATGATCCAGAACCCCCAATTTATACCATCGATGTCTTGTTATCCACTACGGTTTTTTAAACTGATGAGCGAATGTTCTGAATTCAATAGAGTAACGGTTTTAGACACTTATTAATAAAATTCAAGCGCATTCGTTCGCATTCTGTAAAAAGTACTACAGCACCATCTATGACACGTCGTATGAACTAAAAACATTAAATCCTACATCGCGCAAGCAAAGTTTTCAGCGTCTTAAGACTATAAAAGAACCGTCTGTTCGTCATAAAAAATGTGTTTAAGATCGCGACACAGATGCGCGATGTCTGTTTGCTTAGATTGTATTCGCAACAGAAACAGGAGCAAAGTAGACAACGAATACTATGATACAGACAAAGTAGTTACGATTTAAGATTTCAATTTGTATTTTTTTTTCCCACTACTGGCACAAAGGTCTCCTCTCACAGAGAACAGTGGTAATGAAATAATTTACTCAAAGTAAAGCGCTAGCCTAGGTTCGAACCCAGGACCTACAAATTGTAAGTCGCAGCCGTTACAACTGGACCACCACTGCTCTCCTCTCATAATCTCAAATATGGGTTTTAGAAAAAGTTCAAAGGGTGAATAATCATGACGTCGTATTGATGATAGTGGTCATTGTTTTAGAGGAGTATCGTTGAGACTCGTTAGCTCAGTTTGGTAAGAGCGCCCCGAATACGTTCGGAGAAATGGAGGTCGGAGGTTCAAATCCTTCACGAGTCTCTTTTTTTTTATTCTTTTTTTGTTTTTTATAGATGTATCATTTTAACGAATAGTTTTATATTTTTGTTTCTTTATATATACTTGAATAGACATCTTGACTTGTCAACATAATGTTCTCCTTTCACAGCATTTAAATAAAAGCAATCCGGAAAGTTTTGAACATGCTGCAGCCAAGGATCATCGTAAATCTCCCAATCTTCTATAACACCTCCACATGAGAAACAAGCTGCTTTATCATTTACACCATTTCCACAATAAAAAAATCCAGCGTCAGCCATTTCCATCACTAATCTTCTCCTCGAATCAATAGTTGCCCAATAATGATTAAATGAAAGTTCACGCATTTTATACGTGTTATACATGTCATAGCGCGGACTGTATTTGTTTTGAGACATGTTCTGTTTACTCGCTCTCTACTTCTTGCTGCAAATAATTCTAAAAGCATAATGGGGCTGTATAGTTGTTGCTAGCAACTTATAAAGATTAACATTTAGGAGTTTGGGAGGGATAGGAAACTGTAATCGTAAAAATTAAACAAGAAAATATTTATATCAAAATTTTATTATCTATACACCATTTATTTAAACATAAAACATTTTTTAAAGCACATATTGAATCATGATAAATACAACTATACAAATCATGACAATCTTCATATATTTTGTACAAGCTTATCAAACTAGGGCAATCTTTATCTTCTAAATTATTTACATTATTATTATTTGAAATTTCTTTCAACCATAATACTTTTTCTCTACCTTTGGTGTAAACACATTTATCTTTTAAAATACCTTCAACCAAGTTCAGATAATTTACGAAAGGCACAAATCCTTCACCCCAGTATATCTTCCTATTACGTTCAATCCAACCAACTTGTCGTTTTTCTGGCTCCGACAAACCGCGATATGGAAACGGTGGTGTAATTAAAAACACCTGAATTTTATTATTACATAGTATAGCAATTTCTTTAATGATAAAATAATTTGATTCTGTTTTGAAACCTTGAACATCTACAATGGCGGTCATGATAACCTACGCACTATGTTACTCAAAGGTTTGTATTCCACAAGTCGGTCGTTAATAATTAAACAATATCCAGTTGTGTTATCTGGTATTGGTGCTGAACATTCAATCTCCAAACGCACATCTACGGGACCTGTTTTCAAACTATCGTTTTGCCTTGAACAGTCTATGATAAATAGAGGAGCCTTCTCCTTGAAACCGATTAAGTCAAGCAAGGGGTCTGCAGGACAGTTGTAATACGACTGACGAAATTTCACATACATTTCATATAATATACTGTATTTGTTCTCGGAAAAATTTAAGCATAAAGGCTCGTAAGGATAATATTGTGAATTCAAAAACAAAGTTACGTTAGTAACCCCGCAGTGATCGAAAAGAGAACTGTCTTTGATTTTACTATTTTTTCTACTGGTTTGCAAGCAAAAAATTACATACCGAGGTTTCTCTAATTGTGAGGCAGTCTTAACAGACCAGCAATGTTTTGTAGTTTTAGGGAGCAAAGGATACTCGTATAAATCCCAATTTCTAAAGGCTATCTGAATAGGTTTATCTCTTTCTAAATGTTTAAGAAGCGTCAGTCGTTCCCGATCTGATACTTTTATATGTGGCACCCGCCATTGCACTTTTTGCATATCTATTTGAAAATGTGTAACATCGTCAGTTACTATAACACTGTTTAAGTTGGAGTTACTTCTATTCAGAATAAGTTCATGTTTACAATTTATTACAATTTTATTGTAATCCTCAGCAAATCCTAAAATCTTATTAAGAGGAACAATAGCACTGAAATAACCGTCGCTTTTAAATCCATCCATGTTCCAACCCCACAAGGCAGCGACTTTATTTTCTCCATCATTCATTGAAACGTATGACTTTATTGTTGATGTTATTCCAGAATTTTTAATACGATCTATTTCTATACCATTTATTTCGTATCTGATATCTTGAAACAAAAACATAACAGGGTTGTTACTGAACGTAATAGCTTTCTTAATAGGATTTCCATCTTTACCGAAGAACTTTGCTTGCCCTTCGACATAAATTGAGCTGGCTGATGGTAACACATATACGTCTTGCTGGTGTATGGGAATTCTGATTTCATCGTTTTCTCTAAAACTGTTGTTGTAGGGATTGTACGAATGGACTTCATTACTTTCAATCGAAGTATCGAAGTGTGGTAATTCAGTAATCTGTAGCATATTCATACTTTTATACCTAGGGCTTTAAGAAAATCTTTATTTGCTTTAGTTAATTTTATAACTTTTTTCTTACGTCTTTGCACCTTAATGGTTGTACAAGAAATAGGACGCTTTTTGGTAACTACATGGGTTTTATAATATGATATCATTTTATTTTTCTTATATGAAGGCGTAGTTCAATATTTTTATGTTCTTCTCTAAAGTTAATACAGAACCCAAATTGATCAACTATCTTAATAGATATTGATGTAATAGTATTTTTGTTCACTGGAAAGTAAATAGGGTTTCGCGGTATTTCTATGATTTGCTGACCTGTAGCAGTATTAGATACAAATTCATGAATTATATGAGTTGGTAACCCGTTAGAGTATGAACCGTGTACAAGATCACATTCGATTCTGATCACAGGAATAATTTTGTTATTAATACGTGCATTTGGTATTGAATTTAATACTGAAAAGTATAACAAACCACACTCAAATTGACCAGATAAATATAGAGGTGGTTGAAAAAATGTATCTAATTCTGATTTATTTCCAGAGATGGTTACCGTTATGGACATGCTTGTAGACTGAACACTTTTAGAAGATCCTGCTCAATTTATTCCTAAACTTCACCAAAAATTCCTTAAAAAATGCAAACATAGGTGTCCGCAATTGTAAGGGTGGTCGCGTTGTATATTATCATAATTATAGTGTACTTTAGCACCTAAGTATCTTATCAACTCCTTTGGTGGTTTAAGATTTCCATAACTATCAAAATATTCAATATAATCATTGTATTTTGCATAGGCTACCCAATGAGAACCTGGATTTTTAGAACTATCTAAATTTACAACTCCGCACTCTTTTTTAAAAGGTTGTTTAGGGAGCTCATCTCTCATAAATACACCTCGAAAATAAGGAATATTATTTCCATACTTCAAAATGTCAAAGTTAGTTAAGGCTCGTTTGGGTAGCCGATATCTTAGTTTTTTTCTTTTGATATAAAAATTCCAAGGCCATGTTTATGCGGTTTAAGGTGTAAACCTTTTCCAATGCAAAGAGCTTCCATTTTTTCATTGTGTCTCTTCGATTCAGCCAATTGCTTTTTAGCTATCTTGAATTCATTTATAGTTTTGGCAATACCAGCTGCACCGCCTGCTAACGCTCCCACCGCTGATAATCCAGCAAAAATAGGAATTAAAGGTAATACACCACCACTTTTCGGTATAGGAATAAACCGAGGAAGTTTAATGGATGAATCGTCAGCTAATTCTCTGGCTGCCGCCATAGCTAATTCTATCGCCACTTTATTGCATCTTGGCTTTAATTTTTTAAAGCGTCTTTTCGTTTTACTAATAATATTTTTAAACTTATTTTTTAACCCTTTTCCCGATGTAATTTTCCGAGAGCGCTTTTTGCTGCTTTTCTTTTTACCAGAGCCGGTTTTAATTTTTGCAGACATTGTCTTGCTTACTAAACGTGACATGATTTTTTCGCATACACTCGCATCCGAGGCGACTGCTCGCTCTTTTGCCCTTTTTAACAAAATCAAATCAGCTTTGTGACGATCCTTTAAGTTTGACGATTTGTGATAGGCAATATCGTGTTCTTTGCAATATTCGTCTAATTTATTAATTCCTTTATCTCTATTTGCAAGCCTTTTAATTAATTTTGTACCAGGTCCACAATAATTGTATCCTGGTAAGTGTAATTCAAATGGTAAATTGTTTATAAGCCAATTGAGAAGACTGCTCTCTCCAATACACATCATAAGACTAATGAATCTGAATCGAGCGCTAAAATAAATACGTACACGCTTCATCAATGATCAACTTTTGAGTTCATTTTTTTTTTTTTTTTTGTTTATAATACTATATTCGATTTATCAATCCAACTGTTTTCAGTAGAAGACAAACCTAACCATTTTACTAAAACTCTGTTTCCTTTTCTTCTCAGAACTTTCTCGACTAGATATACATTGCAATGTTTTGTCTTTTGAAGCTCTTGCACATAAAATGCTCCTAAAATAGGTTGACCTCTGATTGTATCTTCAATTAAGTAGGTGATAGGAGTTGTATTTTGTATTTTTCGAATTTTAAATATTTCTGATGACCAGTTGGGGGTATATCCTTTTTCAAATGTTCCTTTGTACTTACTGATACGCACATAATCACCTACTTTAAACTTGCTTCTATTACTATAATTTTTTACCAACCTTAAGTATCTTTCTAATATTCGTTTTTTATTCATGTTATCCACGTTAGCGGGGATTTCATCAATTGTCCGATGGTAAGTGTGATTGTATTTGTGAATAACATCATTAAGGGTATTATTTACCCAATTGTAGTTTCCTTTTAAACTAAATTCCTTATAAAGTTTAGACTTCAATGTTCTAATAAATCGTTCAACTATCGAAGCCTTTTTTGTTGAGAAGGTTGAATAGTGGTTAATTTGATTAGACTTCATAAGCTTTTGGAATTTATTATTATAAAACTCTGCTCCATTATCTGTTTGCAGATTTTTAGGGACACGCCCATTAGCTAGGAACATTTTGAAACAGTTACACACATCATCTTTGGCTTTAGTTTTTAGAGGAAAGGCCCAAGCGTACTTTGAAAATGTATCAATAACAGCAAGAATAAATCTACAATTTTTATTTTCTTTTGAAATTGATTGCATATCAATTAAATCTGCTTGCCACAGGTCGTCTATGTCTTTCATAATAACATGTCTTCGGGGAAAGTTTACCCTTGCACTTTTATGAATTTCGTTTACCACGTCGGCTTTGCTCATGTTCAGAATTCAGCTAATTTGTCTTGAATTCATGTATAATACTGAATGTAGAGCATATTATTACGACTATTTATTCTTTAATTATTCCAGCTTCTTTTAATTCTTCAATTATCGATAAAATTTCATTATCATGGTTTGTATTGCCAGCATCTCTTGAAGCTACTAATAGTTTCAATCTCTCGACTAATTCGTTAGGATCATCCCAATATACCAAGTCGGTGTTGTTTTTGTATTTTTTTAGCGTCGGTAAGTTTCCACCAAGTTTAGCGTGAGGAAGTTTATCATCGTATAACGATTCAGAAAATAGGGGTTTAATTATTTTACAATATTTTATACCTTTGTCACCTTTTATCTGACCTTTAGAATTAAAATCTCTTTTATGCGCATTTGTATAATGTAACATATCCTTATAGACAAGTTTATCTTCGCTCGATATTAACTTTAAATCAGGTTTTCTTCGAAGTAAAAGTTCTTTTAGCCCAGCCGTGAAATTGTAAGCTTTGTCGCCAATTTTAATTAAAATGATAGTATCGTTATTTAAACTATCAATTTTAGAAAATGATACCGGCGAATTACCCATCAATAAAGTTTTGTTTTCACTTCTAATTCCAAATGGTATACTAACACCGTCATAAATACCAAAGATATCATCGCCCTCTAATGACATTTCTGATTTATCTAATGATTCCTTTTTAGCATTTTCTTCAACAAATTGGATAGAATTTAGATTTGCATCGTAATAGTCATCGATCTTTGTAGATGAGCTTGTATTATTTTCATCGGACTCGATTTCTTCAGAGCTATTTAGAGTTGTATTTTCAATCTTATTCATTTTATCTGCAGATCTATTAGAATCAACTAGAGTTTTGAGAGGATCTGTGACAGGTTTTAGCATTTTATCAAGTGACAAGTTTATTGTATGTTCCTGATTTTTCATTTGTTTTATTTTATTCTTTATGGAGTCGACAGACTTCACTAATTCTATTTTAATATTTTTTTCCATCTTTTAATAAAAATATCAACTGTATTCAGCTATGAAACAAATAATACTAACGGCATTTATGTGTGTAATTCATATTTAAGTAAAACCTTCATTCAAAGTTTAAAAAAATATCAAAATTCTGTCTATACCTTCCATTGTTTAATGGTGACTCTTTGTTAATAAGTAGAAAATTATAAGGGTTACTCCAAACAGTTTTACAAATGTCTTTAAACTGATTCCATAGTAGATCAGAATTTACATGTTCGTCATAGATATGCTTTAAGTTCACATCATCTTGTTTAAATATTATAAGAAAATTAGCGTTATCACGCAGCAACTGTTTCGGAATTTTCGAGTAGGTTTGCGATAAGTAAAAGCAGTCAATTTGCTTATGTCTTCCCATAGAGAAATAATTACGAATGTTTATTTGCTTTTCACACACAACATCATCAAAAATAAATACTGAATTTGTTAAAGCTTCATTCGGAGCTATAACATCTTTGTCGTCATTAAACTCATTGAACTTTATCTGAGGTACTCTTCTTAATACTTCCCTTAAAAAACGATATTTTGGCTGGAAAGTAGTTTTGGAGTAAAGATAGAGATTTTTAAATTTAAGCCCATTTTCATGCAGCAGTAAACTGATAATAACGTTTGTTTTACCACAGTTCGAGGGCCCGCATATTATGCAGCGAATCGTATTAGGCAATAAAACGCTGTGTCTGATCTGGCAACTAGACTCATTAAAATTTATATTTTTCACATTCAGGGATATGGGTTGCTTGATCAACTTCATCATGCCTATTAATTTAATTTTTACTTTACATACACATATATACGGTTAAATATAGGCTCCATCCTAAGTAAGTAAATGCAGTGAAATTTGAGATGGGTTAGAATCTATGCTATATAAGCGGATTTGCTTGTGAAATCTAAGACTTGATGTCATCGACTGAGTTACACAGCGACAGTGTTCGCAGTGAGCAAGGAGTTTTTTTTTTTGGCTTATTATTACATTATCTGAAATTGTTAATTTATCTATTTATGATTGTAAGTAACTAGTAAATTTTACAAGTCTAATAATACAATAATGTTAATTTAATGTTTATATAAAATGGAAATTAATTTTATATGTTTTTTTTTTTATTTCAGAAAAATGGAAGGCCTTGATATTGTGGATGATGTTTTTAAGTCATTCTATTGTACTCAAGAATTAGCTGGGAACAATATTGAAAAATCTGAGTTCCAGGAAAATCAGCAGGATAAAGTCAAGGATACTCGAGAAGAACCAATAAAAATAAAAAACAAAAAACCTAAATTAACTTCTAAAATTACCTTATCCAAACTATTGGATGCACCTTCTACATCTTACGTTATTCGCAAGGAACCAGGAAAAGCACACCATTTAATAAAAATATCTATTTGTGATTTAAGTGATAATAATTTAATGAGTCGTGTTGATTGCAGTGATAGTGATTGTGCTTGCGTGAATGTTCAGTATCTAGTCAAGGATAATTACGATGAAATTATGGATGAATCAGAATATCTCGTCGGTAAAATAGTTAAAAAGTTAAGTTCACCTACATATAGATAGACCTTAAATGCAATTCATAAGTTATTGTTTAATTGAATGTAAAACAATAAAATTAAAATTGATTATAAGAGTATATACTGTGTTTTTAATCACCTAATAAGTTAGTATAGATGATAACTCTTATTAATAAACACTGTATATAGTTATGCCAAGCTTAGTCTTAGGTATAAAAGTATAGTTACTAACGTAACATGACATGACATGACAATTTTATACACAGTGTTTTTTTTTTTAAGAGACAAAACTCTTTCAGAAAGGAAAAACAAATAAATTTAGATAATACATTTATTGATTAAAAGTAGTTACATTCTTTTACAACAATTTTTTATTCGATTATACACTTATTACACATTTAATTCAATTGTAATTAGCTTTTATATCTTACAACATAGTTTAAACTCAGTAGAACAAATAAAATAATCCTGCAAGTACTAAAGTATTGAGCCATAATGTCCCCAAGGTAAAGTGTTGAAGTTACCTTCAATTCTCTGCCTTTTATCGTCATCACTATTAAGTATGAGCTTATTTAATTTTTGTGTAAATACTTGATGATTCTTAGATCGTATAATATACATATCATCTCGCAGGTTATCATTAAACATTAATGCCCTTTTATATTTTTCAATATCCAATTTTTTCGTTATCGGCTTTGTTACTCCCTTTGCTTTCTTTATAGTTTTATTTTCAGTGCGTACACAATACAACTTAGCTCGTAAACCTACAAATTCTGAAATAATCTCGCCACCCAATTCGTCTTTGAAATAGCCTGGCATTTTCATGTTGGCTTTTGGTAACCCATATATATTGTTATCCTCAAAATTGCTTGTGTCAAAATAACGAATATTGGTTTTCATATCCTCATAAAAATCATCAGTTTTTATAAAATAAAGTAAACTGTCAGTATCAGTATAACATAAAATTGCATTATTTCCATACATTTGTTTAATTACAGAATAATGAAAATTATATAAATGTGTTTTAGAAATATCAAGAATAGAAAATCCGATATAAATAGGACGATCTAATATAACTTTTGTCTTATTTAATTGAATAGCTACTAAATTTTCGGATATAATTGACAAGTCTTTAAAATTCGGCGCACTAATATACTTCTCAGCACCATACAATTTGTTGGTTGTATTTAACTTATCTTTCCATAATTTTACGAGCCTAACATCAACTTGTTTCCGTTTGTTTTCAATTGTTTTTCCAAAAATAGAATTGTTTTGTTTCTTAAAAAAATCTTTTTCAAAATCCGATTTTGCTTTTTGCCTAAGAGAAGTATTTAATAAAATGTATGGTTTTAAAAAGTTGTCTTGATAGAATGATAATATTCTATATATTTTTAACAATAGTAAGCCATTTTTTAAGCACTCTTGTAAATGTATATAATGGATAACAAAACGATGTTTGCTGTGTAAATTTGCAATTAATTTTTTACATTTGCTTTGCATAGGAGAATATTTTTCGGCAGCAAATGGCAGATCCGAATGAGCATTATGAATGGTAGGCGGGTAATATAAATCTACCTCTAAAATGTATCCTTCATCACCGTTTTTGTCAACGTCATTTATATTGAAGTTATTTATTTCATCATCATTAAGAAATTGGAAGTTACGCATGGGAAGTTTCTGCATCATTGCAAAGCCGTATAAATTCACACAGTCCAGATAAATAAGGTATGTGCTTGCCTTGTCCTTATTATACGATGTTTGATATTTGTTATTAGCTTTGGCATATCTTAATGAGCATTGGGCAAGACCTCCTCGAATTCCATTTTCTAACATTTGGTACATTTCTACATCAGATATTAAATCAAGCTCTACTTTAGTATACATTAGCATAGCATCCCAACTTAACGATGGTGAAGAAACATAATAGCATGGGTCTAAATTATAATAAAGTAAACTCATTTCTCGAAACTTTTCGAAAATATCGCATAATAACAGTACATCACATTTTAAATACAGGTCTGTATATTCTCCTAAATTTGCTATTTTAAAAGTTTGCCATACGTTTAAAGCGTGCTGATAATTTTCAGCTGAAATATTTTCTCCCGTTAGTTTATTGAAAAATTTTGACTGTTCTGGCAGTTGGGTTTCATCATATTTTTCCCATTTGTCTACATAATCATAACAATATACACCTTTTCTACACGCTAAATTAAATAAACTATCCTGATTAAAAAACAAGCGCATGTGTTGAAAATCATCCGAGTGTAACATTTTTACCAATTTATCTAAACTAGTATTTAAAAAGTTAAACGAATCAATAAATTTCAACTGAACTATATTTTTATTATCAATAGGCATGATTTTTGTGAACGATATGTACTTTTCTTTCGATTTAGGAATTAAAGTTATATTGCCAATTATATCCGACAGCTCTTTAATAAATAAATGAGAATCATATCCAGACAGATTGTGAAAAATTATAGGTATGAACTGGCATTGTTTCAAATTTAAATTACAAGCATTGTGAGCAGGACCTCTATATTTACCTGTGAAATGATCATGATCTTTAACTTTTTTATCATTTTGTGCAAACTTGGTTTTACATATGTGGCATAATTGAACTGTTTTGAATGATTTTAACTCATCAGAAGTAAGAGGTAACATTGACTGTTTATTTTGTAAAATTTTATACAGCCTTTTTAGGTCATTTGTAACCGTTTCAACAAATTTTTGTGCACAGTTTGGACCTCTATAACTAACAAAATCATTTAATTCAGGTCTAGATTTGCAACAAATATAATAAGCATACGATGAAGCTTGATGTGACTGGACAGATTCAGTAAAAACCGATTTATTTTTGTCTGAGTAATTGCAAAGCAAACTTTCAAAATCTCCGTATATTACAATTGGGATTCTTTGGGTTTTTTCAAAGTTTGAAAATTTTAATTTGCTATGTTCATCAGGCAAAATTGTTTTTATTCTACTACAATCATGATTTAATAATTTATCTTCATTGTCATAATACAAAAAACACTCATCACACAAAAATACTTTAGATTTATGTTTAGTTAATTGTCTGTGCACAAGGCGACTAAAGTTTTTTATTAAACAAAAATGGGCTTTATTGTCTTTCGTTATGTACAACAAGTTGACATGTGTAAGCTTTCGTTCGCGTGTCAAATATAGAGGACCCGTTACATGATTATTAGCTTCAAGACCATAAACATTCACACTTATAGAAGGGTTATTTTTCTCAAAGATTTTAATATCATCGAAACTTGGTGGAAAAGACATATCGTTTATGTTTAAAAGCAACGTATAGTGTGGGTACGATTGCATTCTATTAGCATTTAGTCTTTTTGGGAACATATGGGCGATAATACACCACAAAAAACAATGATTATCATTGTTGCGTATATTCAAACATGACTTTGTGTTTTTAATAACCTTAGGCAATTCTAAGTATGTTCCAGCTCTTAAAGGATTATACTTGTTTATGTTTATTTCCAAATGGTTTATACAATCAATAGTCCAACCAGATTCGGCAAGTTCAAACTCTAAACATTTAGATATTAATTTCTCAGAGCATTTAAAATACAAATTGTAAATATTTGTATTCGGAACTGCTACCATATATTTGGTATTGAAAGATTTCATAGAGCTTTCATTATTTTTTGGCAAAATATATGACACAAATAATTCAAAATTGACTTTAATTGCTTTATGCTTTTGAATCATAAGATTGATAATATCGCATACAGATTTCGAAATTTGATTTAAAAATATTTCTGGAATTATTGTTACTTCACTAGATTTAAGTGGATTCACTTTGTAACTTATGATTCTATTTTTAAACGCTGTAGCAATAATTTGAATATTTTCGAATTCAGAGCAGAGCAGTCGATTAGATTTATGAATATTTGTTCTACTGTGTGCTGATAATTTTGAAACATAAATATTACAGTCTTTACAAAAATACATGTTTATTAAACTTATCTTATAACTTTTGTTTTCTATTTCAAAATTTCTTATTTCGGGGTTTTTAATTTTTTTCAATTTTCAATTTCGAAATTTCAATTTCAGTTTTTTATTTCGAAGTTTCTCAATTTCGAAGTTTTCGATTTCGAAGTTTTCAGTATCGAAGTTTCTCAATTTCGAAGTTTTCAATATCGAAGTTTCTCAGTTTCGAAGTTTTCGATTTCGAAGTTTTCAATATCGAAGTTTCTCAATTTCGAAGTTTTCGATTTCAAAGTTTCCGATTTCGAAGTTTTCAATTTCGAAGTTTTCGATTTCGAGGTTTTCAATATCGAAGTTTTTCGAAGTTTTCAATATCAAAGTTTCTCAATTTCGAAGTTTTCGATTTCGAAGTTTTCGATTTCGAAGTTTTCAATTTCGAAGTTTTCAATATCAAAGTTTTCGATTTCGAAGTTTTCGATTTCGAAGTTTTCAATTTCGAAGTTTTCGATTTCGAGGTTTTCAATATCGAAGTTTTTCGAAGTTTTCAATATCAAAGTTTCTCAATTTCGAAGTTTTCGATTTCGAAGTTTTCGATTTCGAAGTTTTCAATTTCGAAGTTTTCAATATCAAAGTTTTCGATTTCGAAGTTTTCGATTTCGAAGTTTTCAATTTCGAAGTTTTCGATTTCGAGGTTTTCAATATCGTAGTTTTCGAAGTTTTCAATATCAAAGTTTCTCAATTTCGAAGTTTTCGATTTCGAAGTTTTCGATTTCGAAGTTTTCAATTTCGAAGTTTTCAATATCAAAGTTTTCGATTTCGAAGTTTTCGATTTCGAAGTTTTCAATTTCGAAGTTTTCGATTTCGAGGTTTTCAATATCGAAGTTTTCGATTTCGAAGTTTTCGATTTCGAAGTTTTCAATTTCGAAGTTTTCGATTTCGAGGTTTCAATATCGAAGTTTTTCGAAGTTTTCAATATCAAAGTTTCTCAATTTCGAAGTTTTCGATTTCGAAGTTTTCGATTTCGAAGTTTTCAATTTCGAAGTTTTCAATATCAAAGTTTTCGATTTCGAAGTTTTCGATTTCGAAGTTTTCAATTTCGAAGTTTTCGATTTCGAGGTTTTCAATATCGAAGTTTCCGATTTCGAAGTTTTCAATATCGAAGTTTCTCAATTTCGAAGTTTTTAAACAGATTTATATCAAAGTTATTAGCAAATTACCAAAAAAAAATAATAATAATACAACAGAGCTCATAGTGTGATTATGTTATAAAAACTGAATAAAATGTATGAATTTAATTTAAGAAGCTTTACTGTATAGAATAGGCTGAATTTCTTTGAATTCAGCCTTTCCAGCATTCACAAGGTATGTTAAAGCCTTCCACACATCATTATCTATATCAGTTGATAATTTTAACGTTGCAATAGATTGTTTCCAACGCTCATTTGGGGCAACTTTTTCTACTTCGTTCGTATTATAAACTTTTAATTCAAAATAATACTTTCCAACCCTGCCCGGGTCTGATTGGAAGGTATAACCATTAGGGACTCGTTGAGTGAAGCAGCTCTTCAGAGTGGCAGCACGGATCAGCGGTCGAGACGATTCATCCTGTAATACATAAAATATCTAGTTTTAATTAAAAATAATAAAGCGCTCTAATAAACTCTTAGGTCTGCAAAATAAGTATTTTTAACGGGGAAATTCATACACTGTGAAACATTGATAGTTTATGAATGTTTTTTAGTAAAATGAAAATTTAACGTTTATAAAAAAAATCTTACCTCAGAATCTGAAACGATGGTATTCCGTTTTCTTTTTGGAACTGGTGTTGTAACAACTGGCCCGTCGCTATCTGACGATTCTGAAGCGAAAGGGTTTTTAAAAACCAAAGCCTTCTTCTTCTGAGTAACTTTTGTAACTCTCTTCACAGGTTTTTTTTTTTGAGCCGCCGCTGGCTTTTCTTTTGTTGCTCGAGGTCTTGAAGGCTCGGAGTCCTCTTCTTCAACCCAAAAAGGATTATTCATTGACTGAGACCTGAAAACATGATTAAAATGCAATAAATATTTTTGTTACCAACGTTCGTAGCAACATGAAACAACAGCACCCGTATTCTTCATAGGCTAGGTAGAGGTGTACTGTTCACTCCGTTTTGAAATCTCATCGAATCGGGAATAATATATTTACAGTATCAGAAAAATAAAGCACTTTAAGTGACATAGAAATTGAGCCCAGGTCTTATGTTCATTGCATGATATATCAACGAAGCAAGAATTATTAAACGTTTGTAAAAATGTCAATATTAAACTACACGTATAGCACAAGTACCAACCTACAATAGTTTTGAAAACATTAAAACGAATATACATATTATCTAAACTTAATGAAGTAATTTCAGTTGTAAGACAATTCAGTTGTAAAAAAAAAAAATGATTAAGTAAAATATAATACTCACATACTTTGTTCCAACTGCAAAACCTTATGAACAACAACAAACAAAAATATTTAAACTCACTATTCAGTGAAATGCACTTCAGCACAGCAATGGCAAGATGTAAGGAATGATAATTATCTCAGATGCTTATTTTTACAAACCTAAATCCTAAAGCCATAGTCATACGTTAGTTTCCAGCCATAATAACTTTGAAATTTTATTTAAAACAATATTTGTTATTAGAATTTCATCTCTAACACCCAAGCACTTAAAGTAGATTTTTTCTTTTATCATTTCTCGCACTGACATCGCAATGTGAATGCTTCCGAATACTATAGTGTTTTTCTCAGCACTTTATCCTTATGAGACTTTTTGGTGGCGACATGAGACGAACATCGTAAAAGGAATGAGGTGTCCATTAACTCTGGCGAAATACATACAAACATAATAAGAAACCAATCAAATGAGATCTCTGGTAATTATTTGCCATGTATACAGAAATGGCGCCTTATTCTTTAAACTCTCAAGTCGTAAAGGCCGTGTTAGATATAGCTATCCTGCTCATTTTAATATTAATGGAAAGAGATGGCAATGGATTTCTAAGTCATTTTTTTTTCTAAGTAATTAGGCTTGGGGAATATTAAGCGTTGAGAAATGAAACACTCAGAATTTTAAATAATAATATTATATTCATTAAAGAGTACCCAGGTAATTAATCTTCTAAGAAATAATAGATTTCTTACCTAATCTAACATCATGTGTATTAAAAAAATAAGTAGCATATACGGTACTCATTTAATACTAAAAGCGTATATCATTGGCGGCTATTTTTATTATGTTAAGTACATAAAAAAAAAACAATCGTTCGTACTTATTGGTTATCTTAATTATCTCTATACATACAAAAATATACATAAAATCATTACAATTAAACATTCTCACAAATTTTACCTAAAATGTTTTCTAAATTAAAGTATAAATCACTAGTGGCCGCATTTTCAATTACAAATTGCACACACTTTTTTGCATTGCACTCGCAAGATTTTTGTGGTAAATTATCACTCTCGTATATCTCAATTTTGATTGCACATGTCCTTGAAGATGTATTTGGTGCTCTGGTTTTGATGTACGAATAGTTTTGCTGTCGTTCACGTTTCTGTGGAGGGACTGTCGCATCATTTTTTCTCTTTAAATTGAGTCGTGGTGTAACAGATTCTTTGAGCTGCTGGTTTGGGATAAAATTAAAAAGATCCTCGCTGTCCTGAAATAAATAGTGTTTTTTTTAATTATTATAATATTAAAATCAATAATAATAAATTATTTAATATATTATTACAACTATTACTTACCGACATTGTGCTTGAATCAAACAAAACAAAATGTGTTTAGGTTGTGTTGCAGTCAAAGGCTCTCTACTATCTGAACATAAACAGATTCTTTTATTTCTGGCGTATAAATTCATGTCTTTAAGGTTTAAATTTCTTCATAATAATTACCTATTATAACTAAACATCACGCTTGGTAGTAGAATCAAGTCGAAACATGTCGATATCAACAATGTGCCTGTGAGTACACACGCAGAATACCTTGTGTTAAATTGACAAATCGCATTATTTCTACTGAAAGCAATATGAACTTTAATCCCGCAAAAATTAGATCTATTTTAGAACAACTGGAACTATTGAAGTGCAAAGAAAAAAGGTCTTAGCTATAAGTTTTGGTTGCAACTGGAATTAGAAAATTCTTGTGTTACAGTTTGTACTTCCAAAAACTTAATAAATTAAATATTAAGTTTGGTAACCATAGGACAAAGTGGTCCAATATTTTGTCACATCTTTAAAGACACATTTGGTGCATTGGTTAAGAGCGCTACATCACAATGTAAATATTAGGTTTAATGGATGCCTTAACGAATGCATCAAAAGTGTTTTTTGTGGGTTCGAATCCCGCACAGAACAATTGCATATTTTGTTCCAGTTTGGTTTTTATGTTTTTTACATTCTTTTATATTATAATCAATTACTCTATCTGCATAATACATTTAAGTACTAGATCTTGGGTCCAATCCTTTTTCTGGATTTCTATCCGTAATCAAGGCACCGATGACATTAACTTGCACGTATGCTAATATATTGAACGCTGTGGAGCTCAATACATCGGGCGATACGACAAGCGGATGACGTGATTTCACATTATCCGCTGACCGCTGCTTGATGTAGCTACATACATACGTTCATGAATGTTGATGAATACATTTATAAGATGCAATAAGCTATGAGTTTTCTTCAATGTTTTATTTGAACACTGAGAACGGGTGATAATAATAAAACCTATTTAACAGTACAAGCTGTTGTATTCTGGACCGAATTGTAGATCACAATAGTGAAATGCGATTCGGAACTCGAACGTGAACTGCTGTGCAGGAAATTACAATGAACCGGCAGCAACATTCGCTCATCAGTTTAAAAACCGTAGTGGATAAAAAGACATCGATGGTATAAATTGGGGGTTCTGGATCATGCGCTCTCGCGAAGCGAGAGCAAAGTGATCCAGAACCCCCAATTTATACCTACTTATGTGGCGACGAGCAGCCCGCCAGCGCCGATGACGCCACCCAGGCGCACCGCTGCGTCCCCACCGACCGCCGCTACTGCACGCCCCGCCGCGTCGACCGCCCCCTCGGGGGCTGGGTCCGCGGAGAGGCACGCCATCAGCAGCACCAAGCGGCCGACTGGAGCGCGCCCGGCAGCCCGGACGCCCCAGCTGCCCGCCTCGCCGGCGCCCCCTCGCGCCTCGGCCTACGACTCCCCGGCCGGGTGGTCGGCATACTCGCCGAGAACCGGCTCGAGTATGTCGGTCTCGTCCGCAGGGTCGGATGAGTCGAGGTCGAGTGCGTCAGGAAGGCGCAACCCCAACAAAACTCCACCGGAGGCGTCACGGGAGCGCGGCCACGACCAATGGCCGGAGCCGCGTCCTCAGAGACGCCGCCGCAGCACGGACGAGCCAGAGGAGGAGGCAAAGCGGTACTGCCTCGACCCGCTGCCGCAGCGCGAGAGCGCGCCGCGGCGGGGAGAGCGGGCCACCGCCGGATCGCCTACCTTCGCGGAGGTCATCCGCCGCACGCCTCCCCCCTCTCCACCACCGACGCCGACGTATCCGGGGACCCAGCAAGGGGTGAGTATGGCTAAAGCTGTCTCTCCCTCACAGCCGGCGGCCCCCCAGGACACGGACAACGCTGCCGCCAACCAGCCGAAGCCGAAACCGCAGAAGCGGCTGAAGTATCCTCCGCTTGTGGTGGAAAAGCTGCCAGGATGGGCCTCCCATTTCAGGGCCCTCAAGGACAAGCTGGGCCACCCACCCAGCGCCCGACCATTCGGCGCTGGAATTCGCTTCACTCCTGAGAGTGAAGTCGAATATAGGGTGGTCCAGCGGTACTTGACCGGCCTGGAGAAAGAAGAGGGCATATCCTGGTTCGCCTACTCGCCGCAGGCGGAGCGAAGCTGTAAGGTGGCCATCAGGGGGCTGCCTGCCGACACCACCCCTTCAGAAATCGAGGAGGAGCTCCGCGCGTTGGGATACCAGCCGGAGTACGTTCGCCATATCAAGGCGAGCCTGGGACGACCTGGCTGCGTGTTCCACGCCGTACTCAGCAGGACGCCTGACGTACGCAGGATCTTCGACACCTCCGTGTTCCTGAACATGAGAGGTGTCAAAATTGAAGCCTGGCGGGGCAAACGTGGGCCCGCCCAGTGCCACCGGTGCCAGAAATGGAGGCACTCGTCGCACCACTGCCACCGACCGCTCGCCTGCGTCCGCTGCGGTGAAGGGCACTCAGCGCGGGACTGCCCCCGGCCACGTGACGTACCAGCCACGTGCGCCAACTGCGGGGGCGATCATCCCGCCAACAACTTAAAGTGCCCGACGTACCAAGCGGAAATAAGGGCGAACAGGCGGGCGGGCACAGCCGCCGCCATTACCGCCTCACGACGGCCGACAGCGGCCACCGAGAGGCCCAAGGACATTGCCTCTACCGAGGCCCAAGGCGAGTCGCTGATGGCGGCGGCCAACGGGCCCACCAACAGGGGAGAAGCTCCCCCCTCCTCGAAGCGGCGGAGGGGAAAGAAGAGGAAGCGAGGGGGCAAGGGTAAGGCACCCGAGCCCCCCACCGCTTCTGAGGGAGACCAAGCGGGCGACCAGCCTTCGTCCCAGGCGCGGGCTGTGGCACCGATTGTGGTCCCACCGAGGCCAGAAACGGAGCTGCCAGAGGGCCAGCCGACCGGCGCCGACTTGGCGCGGCCGACGGCCCATAGACTCAAGGAAATCCGCGCGCAAGTTGCCGAATGCCGCGCCAAGAAAGACGCCACCTCTGCCGGCCCAACCACCGGTCCTGCCTCCACAACAAAGGAGTTCACAGCTCGCGCCATTACCCTGCTGATGGACCTGATAAAGGCCATCAGGCAGGGTCAGAGCATCGAGCTCGTTGTCCTGGACGGCCTGGCCTCGCTACTCATGATGTATCAAGGCTAGGCCGGTCGGGACAGGGACTTCCTGCGGCCCTGCAAGGCATGGTCGCCCCCCCCTCCGCCGCCTCTCCACCGGACTGGACCCAGGTGAGCTGTTTTCCCGTTACACGCAGCTTACCTGCACAGATAGACTCCACACACACTACTCTCACCCAGCTGCGTGACATGGGCCAAGTTAATATGGGCATGTTACGTAGCAAGAACAGACATGCATCTCTCTACACACACGTAGACTCACACGTTGTCGCGGCCCTAGGGCCTGCGATACACGCACACATGGGCGGTGTTACACAATACAATACCGCCCACACACACACGTCGTTTCCTTAGTCCGTACCACTGCCGGCTAGCTCTGGTTAGTGGGGCGGACGGGACTCACACATTAACTGTAGGTGCGCTATAAGTCGGCACCTCTGTCGCTGGTTGTCCCCCGCCGGGCCTCCTCCGGGTAACCGGAGGTCTCACCTGGCGGGGACGGACCGCCGAGGTGCTGTGAAGAAAACAGCGCTGTATTACAGCGCTGTAGCGCGCCTATAGTCACATCATCACATCTACACACATGGGTGCATGATAACATGCACCCAGTAGGATCCAGGGGCAGCGCCCCACCAATATACGGGCTCCGCTTAAGCGGGCCCCGGTATAGCCTCCGCGGGCAGGGGGCATAGCCCTGGTACCGCCTGCTGCGTCCCCCCCTGACGGGGGGGACACAGCACTGATTATGCACTGTAAGGTAAACCGTGATCAAACAGGCGGTTCCCCCAGGGCGAGGCCTTGCCATTGAACTGCAGTCAGGTTGACCCTTGCAATTATCCCTAATGTGGATAACTCTGATGCGTAATTTTTTAGGCGTTCGCGCCGTCCCCCCAGAATTCTCACAAGTTGGGACTTCGTAGGCAATTCCACGCAGTTTATAATATATCCTTATAGTCTTAGTCTATGATTCCACGTTAGCTTCATCTCCATCGCAAGTTGGGCTTTCGTAGGCAAATCTTCGTTGGCCATCAGTTTTGGGCCCAACCCGCAAACTGCCCGCCAATTGTATGCAATTGCCAACTAAACAGAGGTATGTGGCCCAACTAAACGCCAACAAAAAATGCTACTAGGGTTCCCCAACAGGCGTGATTTAATGTTATGAAAATAGCGGACACATAGACACTATGGGTCAAGTGGGTTGAAAATACTAACCTACTGCTCAAGTAAGTACTCTTCCAGAGTCAATTTCAATAAAAAAATATCAAGGACCTAGATTATTTAGGTGAAACGCTTAAATTCGAGCGCTCAGAGTAGTTAGACGTGTGCGTAGTGCACACGCGTGGTGTTGCTATGTGCTGCATTAGATACCTAAATGCGACACCGTCCTTAAAGTATTATTTTGTTGAATTTTATTATGTTATCGCCACCCGGATTCTAGCTCATAATGTACTGGTAGCCACTTTAGATAAATACAACAGGCAAACGAGCTAGACCTATGCATCTAGCTACGTATTATACCTTGCACGTAACTACTAAAATTTCATAAAATTGCAAAAATTCCTTGTACGTAACCGTGGTTTCGTAATAAGAAAAATAATTCCTTCATCGAAACTCGTTACGTGCAAGGAAAAATAATTCCTTCATCGAAACTGGTTACGAAACTACGGTTTTGTAAACTGCCGAAGGGCATTTTTTTGGAGTGATACAAAAGATTTCTTAAAAGAAACATAAAAGCAGTAAACATAAACGTAGTGTTTACCTTTGTCTGAATCGAAAAAAAAAATCTCTTGAAAAAATGATCTTGTTCCAACTATGTTGGGGAAGGCTCCACACCTATAGGAACTTAATAATGAACGTCTCATGAAAATCCGAGCACTATCTAGTTCCAGCTTTTGAGTATTATTTATATTGGTTGCTCGGTGACGCCGGTATTGTTACTATAGACTTTGTAACAAGTCGGTGTGGTTAGTCACTAGTGTAACACCGGTAACACGCCCGCTTAAGGTTATCAGGTTAGATGGGCTGTCTCCTTGTATTTCCAGCTGCTTATACAAACTTTTAAAATAAATGTTAAAACCCGTAACAAATTAACTGCAAGTGGATATTTTTATCTGTATTGTGTGGCGTTACTTTGCATGAAAAATAATGTGCAAGTTGTACAAGTTATTCAATAAATAATGGAGGTACTCGTATATCGTATGCTGTATGTATTGCTGTATTAATAATGTGCAAGTTGTACAAGTTATTCAATAAATAATGGAGGTACTCGTATATCGTATGCTGTATGTATTGCTCGGTGACGCCGGTATTGTTACTATAGACTTTGTAACAAGTCGGTGTGGTTAGTCACTAGTGTAACACCGGTAACACGCCCGCTTAAGGTTATCAGGTAAAAATAATGTGCAAGTTGTACAAGTTATTCAATAAATAATGGAGGTACTCGTATATCGTATGCTGTATGTATTGCTGTATTAATAATGTGCAAGTTGTACAAGTTATTCAATAAATAATGGAGGTACTCGTATATCGTATGCTGTATGTATTGCTCGGTGACGCCGGTATTTTTACTATAGACTTTGTAACAAGTCGGTGTGGTTAGTCACTAGTGTAACACCGGTAACACGCCCGCTTAAGGTTATCAGGTAAAAATAATGTGCAAGTTGTACAAGTTATTCAATAAATAATGGAGGTACTCGTATATCGTATGCTGTATGTATTGCTGTATTAATAATGTGCAAGTTGTACAAGTTATTCAATAAATAATGGAGGTACTCGTATATCGTATGCTGTATGTATTGCTCGGTGACGCCGGTATTGTTACTATAGACTTTGTAACAAGTCGGTGTGGTTAGTCACTAGTGTAACACCGGTAACACGCCCGCTTAAGGTTATCAGGTAAAAATAATGTGCAAGTTGTACAAGTTATTCAATAAATAATGGAGGTACTCGTATATCGTATGCTGTACGTATGTCAATAATTTTCAATTTTACATTTTGTCCAAAAATCATGACAAAGTAACGCAACATGGATTTTAAGGTTTACAATTACTATTCAAAAATATTTAAATTAAACAGTTACTCATACAAATCAAACGAAATGTTATGGGTAAGCCTTTAGTATGGGACGCAACACGCGTCGATACTTTTTAGTGTGGGACGCAACATGCGTCGATACTCTTTAGTGTGGGACGCAACATGCGTCGATACTCTTTAGTGTGGGACGCAACATGCGTCGATACTCGATACTCTTTAGTGTGGGACGCAACATGCGTCGATACTCGATACTCTTTAGTGTGGGACGCAACATGCGTCGATACTCGATACTCTTTAGTGTGGGACGCAACATGCGTCGATACTCGATACTCTTTAGTGTGGGACGCAACATGCGTCGATACTCGATACTCTTTAGTGTGGGACGCAACATGCGTCGATACTCGATACTCTTTAGTGTGGGACGCAACATGCGTCGATACTCGATACTCTTTCGCCTTCTCATCTTCCAAGCCTGTTATGCTGTCCTGGCGCTGCTGCTGCGGCTGCAGAGGACCTCAAGCGGTATAAATATATAAACCTTTGTGGTGACTTAATTTTCGAGCCATTTGGGGTTGAAACTCTGGGGCCGTGGGGTTCGAGTCCCCATAGCTTGTTCAAGGAAATTTCAGAGGCTGTGTTGCCATACAACGTGGCAACGCTGCCAGTGTCTTGGGTACATCACCATTTATTTTACCGCCATTTTCTAGTTTTTTGTTAGTTTATTTATTATCCTATACTAATAAATAAATAAATAAATATCGCTGGACATTAACACACAGCGCCACCTAGTACCACACTAAGCAAAGCTTGTGTCGTGGACACTAGATAGGTAGTTGATATACTACATATATACTTTTTTGTTTGTAAATACATACTTATTATACATATAAACATCCATGACCTCAGAAACAAATGTCCGTGCTCATCACACAAACATTTGCTCCTACCGGGATTCGAACCCAGGACCCTAAGAACGTAAGGCAGCGTCACTACCACTACACCAATCGGGTCGTCAGTATTATAAAGCTGAAGAGTTTGTTTGTTTGTTCGAACGCGCTAGTCTCAGGAACTTCTTATCCGAATAGAAAAAAATCTATGTGTATTGGATAGTCCATTTATCGAGGAAGGCTTTAGGTTATATAACATTACGCTACGACGATTAGGAGCAGAGCATGAATGAAAAATGTAGCAAAAACATGAGAATTTTTTTCTTTTATTTTTCTCCTAGTACTTTCTGTTCAAATTTAAAATGGAGTTCTCTCGTAACATACCTATTTGTGCCAGAGGGGGACAAAAACTAGCAACATCACCAAATTGTTTCCTTGTAACTTTGGGAGCTGACTGTATTCTACAAAAAACAGTTGAAATGTATGGTTGACGAAATGGGATTCAATGTATAATACACCAACCTAACCCTTTGTTTTAAAACAATATAGGAGTGGAATGTATACTCTGGTACCTAATACCTATAATGGTTGTTATTGATTGGCACACATCGGTGACGTCATTCGACCGCGAGACGATGGAGTACATTATGTACAAGTGTATCATTTATTATCATAGAATAGAATAATTTATTTAAAAGTAAATATTACAAAAGTGTATCATTATCTGCCTAGCCTTTTCCCAAAGTATTGGGGTCGGCTTCCAGTCTAATCGGATGCAAACTATAGCTAAAATATAATTACATAAATAATATCACATTATAACAGATGGGCCAACTTTATTTAGAGCCATTTGAGTTTCTGTTACTAAGACATAATCTTTCAGTTTTTGCCTAGGTATAGATATAATCCTTGATAGAGTTGTGTTTCGCTGGTAAACACCCTCGCACAGAATCATATTTACCAAATAGATTTCTTTCTTTCAATAATTAACGTTTATCCTATCAAAAGTCTGCCACCATTGTTCATAACAGTGCCAAGAAGCTAAGCGTTATGTTTTTGAGTGATTTTTTTGAGGTTTTAAGTCCTGTTTTATCCCGCTTGTGTGAATGACCAATTACAATATCTAGCCCTAAAATACCAAGGTTGGTACGTATCTCGGTATGCGGCTATAACGAACAAAACAATTAAGTCGGTGTCGCGTTAATTGACCCTCCTTAGCGAGCATTTCTCAAGAGTTGGCGTCGTAAGTCGCACCATTATACCTGTTGCCGGTCCCAATCCCTACACGTAGGGCTCACCATGTGACCTCTTCAATTAAATGTGTTGTGCAATAACTAAAGTATGCTGAAAGATTGAGAATCAGTAGTAACGGTAAGGTAAACACTTGATCCCGGAACCGTTAAACATCGGCCAATACAAACATGTATCACAATAAAAATCATCTTGTTGATACTGGTTGTACTCAGTCCGGACTTCATTTTTAGGGTTCCATACCAAAAGGGTAAAAACGGGACTATTACTAAGACTCCACTGTCTGTCTGTCCGTCTGTCGGTCATCAGGCTGTATCGCATGAAACGTGATAGCTAGACAGTTGATTTTTTTACCAGATTATGTAAATCTCAACAAAAATTTAAAAAACAGAATAAATAAATATTTGAGGGGGATACAACTAACGTGTTTTATTTTGTTCGAAATTAATAATAGCAACAGGTAGACGCCTCCCATACAACAAACGTTGTTTTTTTATCTATACAAGTTGTATAGATAATGGTCTGGTTTTTTGAGCTTCATGGCCATACAAGATTGTTTTTGTTACATTTTTTTCTCTTTTATGTAAGTATCTAGTTTCGTCCGCGAAAAATAAAAAAAACCACCATTGCTCCATATCCATACAGTTTAAGGTTTTTTTTTTAACCGACTTCTAAAAAAGAGGTTCTCAATTCGGATGTTTCTATTGTTTTATTTTCTTTTTTATTTTTAGTGGAACGTGTGTGATCTGTGCTACTTATCTTTGAGTCGGTACTTTGGCAATTCAATTAATCATAACTACACGAAATATGTTTGGTATTTATTTGTTTTGTCATTATGTTTGTTGCAATTATTACTGTTTTCAGTGTTTGTAAACAGTCTCAGAACCGATTATATTTGTTGTGATCGGAGATTACTTTACCAATAAGTGAACAAGAGCTTTTTTGTTCACCTAATGCACTTTGAAAAATCACTGTTCACTATACAACACATAGCTGCATCAGATTGAGCTGCTGAGTATTATGCTCAGCACAAAATGTTTCCTAAAGTTATCACCATTTCAATTATATTGTTAACGTTTCGCACATCATTACCTACTTACCTACCTGCTACTTAATTTGCATCAGTTATATTCCTTTTTTATTTTTAATAAAACCGTCGGTCCTCTGACCCTCACATACCAGTAAAGCAACAGCTTTACTGGTATGTGAGGGTCAGAGGAGCAATTGCTCAATGTCAAATACTGGTACCTATTCAGTTGCGCCCGGTTACACTGGTAGTCCAACATAACTCGTAAAATTGCTATTCAAATACTTATGCAATTACTGTTTTTCATGAAAGAAAAGCTTGTTCAGTTTAAGATAAGGCGAGACGCACTGCAGACGATTACGTGGTCGCTGGGCTTACAAAAAAGCGGCTGCAGCAAGCAGCAGGCACGGTGCCAACACTTATGTAACGCCTTCCTACGATACGACAACTCAGACAGAGATTTATTAGCACAAGTGTTTGACGTAGCCTTGATTTCGAATTTATGATTAGAATGAAGGTTTTGCTCAAGCTTTTTCTTTCTGCAGCCCTTTGGGCTTAGCACGAACGTGCGTAGAGAATCGGAAATTCTTCCATACCCAAATGGCGAAAAACGGAACCCTTATGGATTCGTAATGCCCGTCAGTCTGTCCGTCCGTAGGTAGCCACACAGCCACTTTTTTCCGAAACTATAAGAAATATGCTGTTGAAACTTGGTAAGTAGATGTATTCTGTGAACCGCATTAAGATTTTAACACAAAAATAGAAAAAAAAACAATAAACTTTGGGGGTTCTCCATACTTGCAACTGAAACTCATTTTTTTTTTCATCAAACCCTTACGTGTACTGTATCTATGGATAGGTTTTCGAAAATGATATTGAAGTTTCTAATGTCTTTTTTTATAAGCTATCAGAATACTCGTAGTTTGCGCGAAAGACAATGACAAAGTGGTAAAATGTGTCCCCCCCCCCCCTCTGTAACTTTTGGAAATAATAAAACAAAAAAATATATATGATGTACATTAATTACCATATAAAAATCGTAAACCATAATTTATCTTTCATTCAATCAACTCAAATATTTTTCTATTATTATCTATTATGTCACTTGCTGCTACGGACCCCTTCATGGGCGAGTCCGACTCGCACTTGGCCGCTTTTTTTTACGTAGAGCACATATGAATAATCTTAAAATTATATAAATACGAGTAGTTTGTGCAATTTTTAAAATACAATCGTATTTACGTTTTCCGCATATTTGTGGTAAGCTTGACTGAGCTAGTATTATTATAAATATAATCTGTAACTGAGCTTTGTGACTCGGTCGTGTTGCAGAAGTTCTTTCATGAAAATGATTCAGTTCGGTTATATGATCTCTTTGGAAATGTAAGAGAAATTTTCGTGGGAATCATTCCTCAGTCCTTATATACATAACTAGCTGTTGCCCGCGACTTCGTTCGCGTGAAAATGTTGATGGGTCATGTGTGAGACTGCATCGTTGGTCAAGTTGTCGCAAGCGCCATGAGGTCCTGGGTTCGATTTCCGGGACGGGCAAAGTGTTATTGTATTATTTGTGCCCGGTTGATGAAAATAAGCTAAATGTGCGAAATGTGGGTGAAGGGTTAGATACACATCTACCTAACAGTGGCGAAGGGTGAAAATAGTGTCAGGGGAAGCCAAAGAAAAAACTGTTTTTTTTTTGCTTCTGTTAACTTTTTTCCCATGTTACGAGTAATTTTGACCTCATTTTCATTATCAGCGAAACCAGAAACCACGGAAACGACACCCATGATGAAAAATCTAAAAAATTTCGTCGGGGCCATTTCGGATTTTTATTTTAACTTCATCTTCATTCATCAAAACTAAGATCAGAAATGCAGAAGAGTTAGAAAAAAAACAGAAATCAACAAAATAAAAAAATCTAGTTGGTATCAAATACGATACCGACAATTACTCATTCTATCTCATTCTACTGTACATACTTTATTTTTCTGCCCCTGCCGTAACTCCATAACCTTCGACTTACCTAGGTCCCTACAAAACGGTAAGCACTGCCAGCCGCGAAGTCACGTGTGCGCGTCTATACGATTGGTACCTACCTGTACTATTAACTTGTGTACGGCCTATACTATTAACTTGCACTGCTGCAAAAGGTCTCTCCTGCTGCTGTTATTGGTGAACGAATGAACAACTACAATGCAAAACTTCATACCCCTTTTACCCCTTTGTGGGTTGAAATAAAAAAAACTAACGACTTACTAACTTTGATACTTTTTGGTGACTCAAAAAATAAAAACTTTAATTAAAAACAAAATGTTGCTCTTTTTTCATCCCTCAAGGGTTGAAATTCTAATAAAGCCATTGCGTCAGCTTCCAATCATAAGCCCAGATAACAAATTTTGTACTTTTTACGTCGAAAATTAAGGATTTTTCACATACAATTTCATCCCCTTTATAAGCCTTCGGGGTGGAGTTATCAAAAACGCTGAAACACGCATAAATTAATTTTCAATCGTCAGCCTAAACACAAAATTAGAACTAACCTAACCTAACCTAACTTTAAAACTGACGAACTTTTATATAAGCTTCCATCCCCTATTTTATCCCCTTGGGGGTAGAATTGATCAAAATCCTTTCTTAGCGGATGCCTACGTCATAACATCTACCTGCATGTCAAATTTCAGCCCGTCCAGTGGTTCGGGCTGTGCGTTGATAGATCACTATGTCAGTCAGTCAGTCACCTTTGAATATATATTTAGAAGATTATACTACATATACAGGGTTATTTTTTGTTTACACTAAACCCGAAAAGGGGTCATTGTACTCATCATTTTGAACAACTTTTTCTATGGGACGAACCGTGAAATCGCGAAAAAAAAATCAGCTGTTCCCTACATTTATGTTCGCATAACTCGTCAAAATGTAGGGAACAGCTGATTTTTTTTTCGCGATTTCACGGTTCGTCCAGGAGTTGCAGGGGCTGCAGGAGTCAAAGTCATATACTTGAGTCATTTCTTTGTTGTTATAAGTTGTGTTTGTTTGAAACAAACAGCTGATGTCTGTAGTGTAGAGCTACCTTAGTTAAACAAAAACAAATATGCTGGGCAATGTTATCGGTTCACAAACGCGAGTGCGGCCTCTTCAGCAGCTATCATTGACACAGCTGCCGAGGGGACAGCTCAAGTGTATAGGTATATGCATTGCACCGTTACGTCAGCCCATGTTTACAACCTTTACGCGATGTCTAAATAAAACCGCACTGTTCATTAAATATCCAACTCGTCTGTTTCAACCCTTTTTTTCGGATGGGAAATCATCAAATACTTCTCCCACTATGGGCGGAGCGAGAGGGAGTGTCAGACTTTAACTGACTAAAACCCATCCATGTTCCTTCCTCGCCCTTTATGCCTTTATGCCTTTATGCCCTTAAACTTGAAATCCCGACTTACACACATACATGCCCAAATTCACGCCTCTTCCCTGTGGGGTAAGCTGAAACTTCAGAACGTCACTTATTGCTACGATCCATAATTATAGAAAAGTAACAATATTTAGACGTTCATTAAGGTGTTGCTCTGTGTTCACCAGATGGGGTAACTATGTGAGTTTTGGAATATAAACTTACGCCTTAATGAGTATGTCATTACATTATACCATCAGTTCCATTCCTGGGTGGGGGAGAAAGTGAGATTTGGTTGGTTTTCCGTCTAATATTTCCCAGTAGCTAGTAGCCAGGAAACTGCATCAACCTGCGCCTGCTTGATGCCCCTTGTTGTGTGGGACTTGAACAGAGTTGTCACAATGTTCCTGTCATACGAGAGTAGAGTGACTGTTATGTGAGCTGAGGAAGTGACTTAATACTGATCTTAAAATCGTACTGAAATCGTATTTTTAGAATTTCTTCCTCCTTGGTACAAAAATAATACAATCAATTTATTTCTAAAGTTCAGTGGACGTTACATCAAAATAGTGTCGACCTCTGAACTACGTCATCCTGTGCGACTGGGGTCGAGGCTTCTCCGGTTACGCGTAGCTCTAAATCTGGAAGCTTAGACAGTGCTAACTGTAGGATAAGTTAACAAGACTATCCTTGGGAATGCCGTGCGGCGGCGATGGACATTGGCTCCCTTAGGCCTGGATTCTTGTCGTGCTGGCGGTCGGTTGCACACGGTTGGTCGTGACGTTAGCGACGAAGTATGGTGCTATACATATAGAACAGAATGTACTGTATGCGACCCAACCAGCGAGACTAGAATTTAGGTCTTAGAATACGTTAGGAATCATCTGTAAAATTAATAACACGTTCCGTTACTTCGACAGAAGATTCTATGAGACTCTCGAGAAGTGGCCTATAAATTAATTATGGACAAAATGTAATAAGTGTAATGAAGCAAAAGGTGGGCGTGTTGAGGATAACATAAGCTGAATCAGTCACCAAAACTACTAGTATAGCCTCCGGGGAATACCGGCATGATGTTACTGTTGCGATTATTATAAGGAATAGTTTGCCTACTGCGTGATAGTGAGGATCTCTAAAATTACCACAAACAATAAAAACAAGGAAAATGTTATAATCTTAATATATATAAATCTCGTGTCACAATGTTTGTCCTCAATGGACTCCTAAACCACTTAACCGATTATAATAAAATTCGCACACCATGTGCAGTTCGATCCAACTTGAGAGATAGGATAGTTTAAATCTCAAATTATGAGACGCAGACAAAGTTGCGCGAGTCAGCTAGTATTTTATATAATATTATTTTTTGTAGGTAATACATGTATATGCGTTCTCCGACGCGGCGTAAGAACGTCCGCAACGTACGCGTCCAGATTTCCTATACAAACACACACAACATCGAAGTGATGTAAATACATATAAAAATGCGCTCAATTCAGACTATTTTTAAAACAAGCATCCTAGTCGTTCTGTCTATTAAACATTCTGTTGGTATGTTGAAATCGGATGTAAGTAGGCACCTATTTCATTGAGGTTCCGTGTTAGTAGATTTTTATGTGTTACAAAACATGCTATTTGAATAAAGTAGGTAGGTATACCTACTTACAAATTAATTCAAATGAATAAGTGATTTGATTCCTGAATTATTAATAAATGTTTTCATGTACAATTGAAATAAATTATACTCCAGGTAGAGTCAAGGACTGATAAACCACTTTTACTACTTTCCAATTTTGCACATTTATACATTCACGAGTACGAATATTATCGACTGTACCCGATTTGCATTACACGGCTATAAAAATAGGGGTGGCTCTCCTTGCATGTAACTGAGGGTCGAAAACAAATATTTACGTATCCATCTACCTCTTGAAATTACTTATCGAACTTCCTTGGTGATTTTATGGTTGAATTCCTTCATCTATTCGTAAAAATCAAGTGTTTGGAACCCTTTGTGCGAACGGCCGACTCGCGCTTGGCTGATTTTTTCGAAAGAATACGAAATTCAAACCGGTCGACCTTCAAAACCTGTGTTCAAAACAGAAACTATAAATTAATATTATTTATTGTCAATAGGTAAATTACTTTCTCACTTCTCTGTCTTGATAAATCCTAATAACGTTGATGGTTTTGTTGTGAATAGCTATGCATATATTTTTACTAAGTAGTCCTATTTGTTTCGTGGTGAACAATAAAACACGAGAACTGAACTCCATCAAAATATGCTGAGATGATAGAGGCAACGTTTATGGGAGATCAAAACATCGTATGGTATGGTGACTTGGTGAGTATGGTAGTGCCATGATACAGAGCCGCGCAGTCGAAGGCCACGAAAATTTTTTTTAAAATTATAATGTTATGCTGCTTAAAATAATTATTTTATTCTAATGTTCATTTTTGTCTAGTCCATGGCGCATATCACAATAATTATGTTCGTTCGCATAATTCGATTGCCGAAAATAATCCACAAAAATTGTTTACAAAATTATAAAGATTTTTTATCTCTTCAACCCCCAGTCTCCAAAACATGGCCGGCCTCGAAGAACTTTTGACCTTTTGCAATATTGAGACGACGCGCGACGCTGACGATCATTAAGGCGATTAGACGAGCTAAATTAGCAATTCTATTGGTGGTGGTTCAAACTTCGTTTGAAATGCTGTTAGAATAAAGTTCTAATCAGTTTGCACTACAAAGTGGTTGTTACGTCAGTCACTGCGGGCCAAATAGCGCGAAATGAGTGGTTTGAATCGATTTACAAAAAAACTATTGATTGGATTAAAAAACTAAAACACTATCATGCTAATATATTGCTTGTAGAATGATTTGCCAAAATATCAGAATGATCGCATGCATAAGTATGTTTTTTTTTGTTTGAAAGATATTTTTAGAGATAAGTTCGTGATTTTTTTTATCGATTTCAATCAATTGTATTATGTTTTCAAAACACTATCATGCTAGCATATATCCTGAAGAATATCATATATTATTTCCTGTTCTTGTTTAGAGCAGTGAATCATACACTTTTAGTAATTATAACTACGGAATGATAACTTTGAGAGCATGAGAAGGGAAAAAAAATATTAATGACCAAAAATTTCACGTGATCAAAGTCAGAACTTTTTCTTCACGCGAATTTTTTTCGATTTATTTTAGCCTAATCCAATATTATAGAAATATGCTGTGTATCTGTAATCTGTGAGTAACTTTTATCTCAATTTGACTGAAATCGATATTTTGAGAGTATTTAAAAAAATGGACGCGCGTTGTAATTGTGTTCCCCAGATTGCGTGGCTGTCTGCCACTCATCGATCATCCAGATAGTACTTATTGTATCGTAAGAAATATTATGAAGTAAACACAAGCTTCAGTTCACTTATGTATGAGCCACACTTATCGGATTTTTAGTCTTCACTTCTATGTCTACGCTTACAGAGAACAGGATGATTTTCTGGGTGACAGAGGGGGAGATGACAAATGATATGTTCAAGAGTTAGGTATAACTACAGAAACGTGATTAGTAACCCCTTTTAGATATTTTATCACCATTTATTCTAGGTTATTTAAGTCTGTCGGCTTCAAAAACCTTGAGACATGGAAATTCCATTATGTTTATAATGCCCGTGCTTTTAATAGAAACACCATACGTACCTATATTGATAAAAAATGCAGTCCATAGCTACGTACGGAAAATAATAGCGTTATAAATAGTTCGTCCGTGAAGGTTGTTTACGATTTGATGGGAATTACTGATTCAGACCGTAATGCTGGTCTGGACTTACGCGAGTTATTTCAGGCCAGGGGAATAATTGCCATCACCTTGCCTGATCGGTTTTTGAAGCTGAAATTCATTAAAAAATACAAAACCTAATTACGAAAAAGTCGCAGATTCCCCACCTAAGGTTAATGCAGCTGAAATTCATGAAACCTATATGTCACCGTAAAATTGTCAAACACGTTATATAACAATATAACGTGTTTCTCTCTAGCGATATTGTAATGTCTGGAATTATTGTCTACTGAACATACGGAAGTATCTCTGCCCCCATAATCGGGACTTGGGGCGCCCCCCCGTTAGGTTAGTTAGGTTCCTTTTAACCCTGCACTCGGAAATAGGGGCCACGCGAAGCGTCGACTCCGGTTTTTAGGGGAATATAAAGTGTTTTAAGGTTAGGTTGTAATAATCGGTATTTCTCAGGAATGGTACAATATCTTTTCATGAGAGTTGTACCACTGGGGAAGGGGGACCCATCCTTCCCTCCTGCATGAGTTGACTACCATCACATGCATTTCACGAAAAATAATGCGTTTTGTTGTAAGCAGTATGTTCATTTGACAATATTTCGAGTTTTTACAATATCGCTAGAGATAACGTATAACGTGTTTGACAATTTTACGGTGACATATAATACATATTTCCTGAATACAAAAAAAGAATGTTTTAAATTCTTACGAAAGTAAGTTTATCACACTGATTAGGCTGTGTTCATTAGTTTGGTAAGCTACTATAGTATAAGTACACTCTTGTTTCGTTGTTAAGGTATTATTGAAAGAAAGAAAGAATTAAAACATAAGTAAATATTTATTCGGCACACGCCATAAATGCACACAAAAATAAATAAAAATAAAGTAAAAACAAAAAGAAAAAAAAACCTTAATCTACACAATGAAAACTTAAATCTAGACAGAAAAATAGAGCAAATATTGTGTCTCACGGTTGCGCCAGTTCAGCAATCTGCCGAGCAGCTAGTGCCCGACACTGGTTTTCAACGGTGAAACGGTGGACGTAAGTTTTGAACTTTGTGTTATACTAGGTAAGGTTATAATATGTAATTTTAATTATATATTATAAAATATATTCATATTGTATTATTAAGACACATGGTAAGGTCCTCATTAAGGATTTAAGGAACTAAAACTGTGTGAAATAATATAACTTTAAAAATAGTTGTCAAGTGAAATAACAAGTTATTTTCTGACAAGAAAATAAGTGGGCTTACGAAAGGCAAAATAGGTTTCGAATTAGGATAACACGACTGTCCAGCGGTGGAATATTTATGGAATGATCAGGCCACTTATTTAGATAAATAGTTATCGATATATTTCGGTCCTATCAAGGTTTTAATTAAAAAAAATTAAACGTTAACAAGTGTTATGTGTTAAGTTAACAAACGTTAACAATTGCAAGCGTAGCGTGTCGCGGGTGGTTTTACATTTGAATCGCAGATTGCATCATTTCAGCTGTTTTTTTTTGTTATCTAAAATCTGCCCAAAAATTATATTCGGGAGAATGGCCAGACTGATTATGATTCTTTTCTTACTGTTTAGCAACAGTATTAAATAAAATTAGTTATTTTCACCTGTCTTTAGGTGCCTAATTATGCAGTTACTTTTAATTTATTTTGTCACATCAAGGAAGGAATGTTAAGTATTTACTTGTCTGTGAGCAGGGAACTCCGTACAGCAAGCAAAGAACACTAGAGGAAAAATATTATGTAAACAAAAATTAATTTGCATGCATGACCCATTTTGTAAAAATAAATCTTCTGATTAATCTGTTATTTAAATCAAGTTTTTAAGAACTATATCTATATTTAACACTGCATATATAGCATTGTCGATATTCTTTGAAAAACAATTTTATCTTTTCTTAGTGTTCGTAGGTTTGTACATACAATAGGTAGGTATACTAGAGCGTCCGGAAAGAATTTTGGCAAGCAACAAGATTCCGAACGAAAGAAAATACGAGTAAGATTATTGTAGACGCGCCTCTGCGGGCGACAGCTGACACGATCAATATCATTCAGAAAAAATATCTATAGGCTCATGAAAGTATCGCACGGCAATCAAGATAAAAATAATTGGTTTTAAAGAAAACAGCTGATACGAGCAACATTTAAAATATTTTCTTTCAAACATTTATAGAGATTTGTTCCAGTATGACACTAAATAACCTAAATATACCCCCTTGTCTATAGGATCACAAAATTTACAACAAATAACATCGCGTTAATTCACTTATAGCTGACAAAATAGCTTTAGAAATACATCAACATACATTTGTCATCCACACCACGTCTTTGATAAAATATGAAACATCAACACACAACAACACTCGCGACCAACTGTCCCCGACATAACAAAGCACCAATCTTATCCTAGCGTTCGTTTTGGCAGACCTCCTGAGGTCCCGTCGAGGAGCCCATCCTCTCTTACTCTAACAAGGCAAGCTATCACTTGAGGCTCTCTTAGGAGCGCTGCTCCGTCAGCCTCTGGCACAGTCCGCACAGGTCAAACGTGTCGCGGCTGCTGAACGACGTCACTTGCGGCTCGCGGCGACACCCTCGCAGCTTGTTGTTCACACATTGCTCGTGCGCTTCAATCAGGTAGTTCTTCCCTGGGTCCATGACGGCCATCGTTTGCGACAGCAGACTTCTGTTCCCCAACACTAGCACAGCGTCGTAATCCCTCATCGGCAGCCATCCCCTGTTGTTCGTAATGAAACACATCCCACACTGTCTGGTCGTGAACACCTCAGCACCTTCGGCGTCGGAGAACACCGGCGTGAGGGGCGCCACGAGGAACATAAACACATATTTGTTTCCGATGCGCAGCTCTTCGCGGACGAAACTGATGGTGGCCTCGGGCGCCAGCAGGCAGATCGTGAGGTAGAGCGTCATGTACAGCACCAGCACCACCACGCTCTTCTGGAACTTTGACACTTGGCGCCAACACATCGCGCCGGCATCTTCCCCAGAGCGGCACGTCAAGCATCACCGCGCGTTCCGACACTTCTGCCGACGCGCGGTCGATACCTCCGCGCGTCCCACTTGTTTACAACCCTTATGTACGCCGGCCGATTGAAAACGAACTCAGCCGCCTGCTTCATAAGGTGGATAATAGCTTGTTGTTCGCACATTTTCCGCTAGTGACTCGTGACATGACCATGTGTCAACTACGCGTATTCTTTGATGCTACTCTCTGCATGGGAGTATCATCTTTATCTCCATAGACTAAGACACAATATTGCTGTGGGCTAATTAATATTTTTTTATTGTGTTTTGATTTCCCACAATTTACACTTATAAAAGAGGAAAAGCTGGGAAATAATAAAAAGGGACCTAAATGAATCAAGATTAAAAGCTTGGACCAAATTACGACAAATGCCGACAACGTAAAATATTGTCAGGTTTTTCAATGCGCCCGAAGCGTCCGTTTGGTCGTGGGATGAACGTCACGATCGACACGAGTTCCTTGACGTTTTAGAACAGAAGACAGACAGCCCACGATATGATGAGTAGCCGAATAAAGCAAGATTAAAGAGAAATACATGGACTGAGTTTCAACTAAGTAACTTTTGAAACTTATTAAAGAGTCGAAAGTAATAAACTTAATAAACAGTTTCAGCACAGACTACCTGCACTGCTGTCTCTCCCTCTTCCTGTAGTACAAAAGTTGTTTAGAAAAGATCACTTTTAGTCTACTACTACTATTACTATTACTATTTTCATGAATGTATTTATTGTATATTTTACATAATAAAGAATATTCTATTCTATTCCTCATGCATCTCTTCTGAAATGGTGAACTTTGCAAAGCACGCCTTCTAAGCGATTTACAGCAATATCAATGGACAGATACATTATAATACAATATAACGCCTATAGTAAAGTAGGGAGGTCGACAGGAGTGTACTTAAGTCTAAAATGACAAGTTCACCCACATTTTGCCAGTTATTTGAAGCTATAGGCTAGTTAGGTATGCTTTGGTCTAATCCAATCGAGTGAAAATACAGTCAAAGATCTACAAGTCACAGTCGGGACCAACAGCTTGAAGTGCCACTCGAGACCCGAAAAGGAGGAAACTCGATATGTAGTGATGGTCACCCATCCAGAGACCAACTACGGCAAGCACGACTTAACCTTGAGCTCCTCATTATCATCTAGTTTGAGCGATGATATTGAAGGAGGTTATGGTAGTGAGCGCATTAAATATCGAGTTTCGTGGTTTTGCAAAAAGTTTTTAAGTACATAAGTAAGTACGCACACTCTACATCAATTTACCGTAGAAAAACTTGTACAAAAAAACACATATTGTTTTTCATGCAAAGTAACGCCACGCAATAAGGACAGGAAAAAAAACACTTAAAGTTAATTGTTAATATTTGATATACCTATATTGTTTTAGAGTCTAGACGTTAGAGATGTCTGTTTGTGTAGCTGCAAATAATAAAATAATAAATTTCGCAGGACATTACACACACCGCCATCTAGTGACACACTACGCAAAAAGGCTTGTAGTGAATACCAGATAGTATATGTCATCATTTTAGCCGAAACACGTTCACTGCTGGACATAGACCTCGCCTAAGTGTCGCCACATTGACCGGTCCCGTGCGACTCGCATCCAAAGGATTCCCTCAAACCTTTACCAGATCATCGGTCCACCTAGTGGGAGCCTAGGACTTCCAGCGCATCATCTAGTAGTCATAGTATTGTCACCGTAAAATTGCAAAACCCGTTATGTTGTAATCTATTTAGCGAGATTGTAAACACGTAAAATATTGTCAACCGAACATACTGTTTACTTTTTTGCATAAATTTCACAATTTTACGGATTCACCTCTTTAAATCACTAGCCGACTGCCCGGGGCTTCTTCCGCGTAAAATTGTATACTGAAACCTTCAAAAAAAACCCGCATCAAAATCCGTATCGTAGTTTTAGAGATCTAATACATACGGACAGACAGACGCGGCGGGTGACTTTATTTTATAATAATATGTAGTGATAGTAACGCGCTTTCCGAGGCACGGAGGAAACTCGATATATGTATTGGGTAGTCACCCATCAAGAAACTAACCTAGGCAAGCACAGCTTAACCTAAACATAGACTCGAGCGGCTGTTATTGTTGAGCCACGAGCTCATCAAAGAAACCATAACTACCTACGAGTATTCTAGTTTTAACTAGATAAAATGCGTTGTAATTAAAAATGGGTTTTCAATGTAACATAAAGGGTGTAAAACACCTCTTAACGAAGTCGGAAAGCACTTGTTCTCCCCGTCATTGCGATAATATTTTTGTTTTACACCATACCTGGGGGTCAAAGTTACAACTTTTTGAACAGTTTTTTTTTTTAATACAAGTTTTTATTGCAAGATTTTTAAATACCTCCAATAACCCTGTACTATTCAATCCATCCATCAGCACAATATTTTGAGTGCGTAACATTGAGATAAACCCCATAACGTGATTTTTGACCCCTAATAAAAAAGTTGTTTCCCAGAAATATTTTTTGCGTAGTAACTTAGTTTGATGTACAGAATGCTTGGTTGACGGCTTCGTGATGAGGTGGTTTACTTCCTGTAAATACAAATATAAAGAGCATCCAGGTAATTTGTAAAAAAAAACGTGTAAGTCGTAAACAACCAGCACTGGTCTGAACGGCACCTCGTGAGTTACTCATTAGCACAAAGTTGAGACGGCAATTAGATCCTGAGGGTTTGATTCAATGAGAATCAAGATATTATGTTCATTAGAGCTTAAGATATGAGAAATAGATTTAGAGATTCAAGACGAAAATAGACGTAATTTCAATAAAGCGTTTTGCTCGACGCATGCAACTTTGATTTGGTATATGGCTGAGACCAAAGTACCTTGCTCCTGCTCGGGTCACCAAAGTGTAGGGTGCCGAATTGCCCATAGATACGATGTAGTTAAACTGGATTCTGCGACTGAAGGGCCGAATATAGCAAGCAAGGCGGTAGATACAATGACGCTACGGCCTTGTGTGCAATAAAATAATACTGAGGACTGAGGGTTCAACATAGGACATTTATCTTTAAATGTTACATATTTTATTTATTCTGTTCAATACTGTTTCCTAGTCCCCTGAATGTAAAGCTTTCTTTCTCTGAGTTTGTTTCGGCTGTTTCTTCTCAGAGTAGTCAGGTACGAAACACCGGCCCCATATAGTTTAACAAAAAAACGACGTGTAAAAGTATTTGTGAAAACCTACTTACAAAATGAACATCATTTATCATTCTTTTTTATGTCGCGGATATTTAATAGAATGTTGTAATTGGTTTCGATTTTAAAGTTTATGTTTACAGCTTTTATGCTTCTCTATATTAGTCTAGATAGGGATCTATGGATGGGGACATACTAATTGCAGGATGGCCAAATGTGGGGACGACAGTATTGAGTTGGTGAGAAAAGTCATTTAAAGTGTTTTGATTTCCACATTCCTATTGAGAGGAAGATCAGTTGGGCGTGCGCCGACATGGTGACGTGCCGCAGTCCATCTGCCATGTACCTACTTGAAGTATCACAAAGCATGTTGTCGTTTAGTCGCTTATCATAGTATATCTTTTTTAATTGTTTGTCAGGGGTCTGTGTACCACTAGTGATTGTCCATGGATCGTCTATGATTGTCGATACTTCCTATATGGCTGTCTTACCGTTAAGCCCGCCGGTGATACTTTACTATAAGACCCTCGTGTTAATAAATCAAGTCTACTCAACAGTATCTTTTACTAAACCATTCAACGAATACATGACGTACCGCGCTCGCATGAATCGGGATCAGGAAGGCCGGTTGCGGACTGATTTACAAAAATGTTCAGTTATGAAAATGCGTGGGCACGTGTTTCTTTTATTTTTAGTTCAGAGATTTGCCAAGTTCTTTATCAGTAAGCTAAGAATATACGGAGGAATTCATTTATCACTGTCTTTTAATTGGACGTCCGTCCATGGCCCAGTGACCAGGGTATATACACAAAATAAGCAATTAGGTATAATTAGGTACCTAATTGCCTGATTACTTAAACCGTGTCTTTGAATAATAGAATATGTAATGCTCATTATCATCATTTCTATCATCATAATCACTCCTGTTCCTATCGCCTGTGACTTTTATAATTCTATAAGATCCCATTAAAATAAATGGAAAAATTTTAGCAGCGTTCAGTACGTCTAAGCAAAAGATATTCAAGCAAAAAAAGCACTGAAATAAGATAGATATATGTATGTGTTTATGCATTGGGAAACCAACATATTTAGTGTATTTTGTTTTCTTGTAAGTATCTAATGCGTTTTTCTTATTGTTTTTTTTACCATTGTCCTTATTTTGGTGGTCTAAATAATTACTAGAAGTTTGTCCATCTATTTTAATGGGACCTAATACACATCATGGGACCTAACGTACATTCAATGTCAGCTATTATTTCTGCGCTTTTCAATCATTTTGCCATTACGCTATAGCTAAAAGTATTAAGACGGCCTAAAACCTTCGTAGTGCGTACTTACATCATAAACACTTAGGTACAGTACTCATAAAAGAAAATGGCGGAGGCCGTGACGCAATCGTCCATTAAGCTGACTTGCCTCCAGAGACACTTGAAACGAATAATGAAATTCCTGCGAAGCGCCGGGATCATTCCGCTTTAGTTGATTACTAGGTCGACTGAGACTTATGAACAAAATTACCTATAAGATCTACAACCAAATGGATTTATTACGAGACAAAGATGGAGACCTTATTGAATATTGTTAGTGACATCTGGTCTTGTCAGGATCAGACGCCTAGAATCTTTAAAGGGTTAGACCGAGGAGTATAGTGTCCAATAGTAGGGTTTTCGCCAGATTTTTTGGGTCTCATGGAGTAAGGGTGAAAGGGGTCCGGGCCGTCAATGGCAAATTATTTCTGATTGAAAGACCCACTAATTCTTCACTGAAATGGGAATCCAAGCCAAGCCCTTATGGTTAGCAGCAGCTACGACCACGAGACTAACAGTCAAACATATCAATATTTTTTCATAGATTCGCCTGAATGCATCATCACGTTCTGCAAATGACATCAATGGTTTTGTTCCCAATCACAATCGCTATTCTAATCATAACCTAATGGTAGAACAATAGCCTAAAAACACAATAAACAACATTCAATGTCAATCGATTAAACCGGCATGCGGCAGTGGGACGAATTGATTCAGTACTTTAAATGAATTATGAATTCAGTGTCAATGGCATTTACCAAATTAACAGGTCCGGCTACCACGGTATGCCTGTGCCTAGGACGTGGCGCCAGTTATAAAACTATTTTTAACCGACTTTCAAAATGAGGAGGTTATCAATTCGTCTATTTTTATTTTGTGTATATGTTCGCCGACTTCTTCACCAGTAATTGTGAACCGGTTTTGATGATAGTTTTTTGTTTGGAAGAATATTATTCCGCGGTGGTCCTGTTTAAACTTGGTGAAGATCTGATGCTGATCTTTGGAGATATAAAATGGAACTCTTCAATAATAGACAGCAAATCTGTCGTGATTGGTGCAATCGCTTGGATGTTTATTGTTTACACAACATCATGTCGTAATATTACGCTCAAACGGGAAAAACTTATTCCTTTTGGGAGCTTTTTCTCTATAATGTGACGCAGACGAAATTGCGTGGGTCAGCTAGTGTCAAATAAATGCATAGCAAATATTTGTATAGGATATTACAACTAAAAAGGGTAACTCTTATATTGTTTAGATTTAGATGATCTACTGAAGGAGAGACTGATCGGGCTATAGTTATCATTAGTTTTAAATACATATTTAATACCCGTGGTATCTAACTATGTGTGGATAGGATCTTAAGTATACTTACGAGAAACATAGATCATGATGATTTTATCATAAATCTTGAGACACTAATTTAGGGACGTAAAGTAGCCAATTAATATTTCAGGCACCAGTTTGTCACTAATGTTCACTTCTGTATTACATTAAATAATCCCTGTCTACTGTCATCATCATCATCATTTCAGCGGAAAGACGTCCACCGCTGGACATAGGCGTCCCCCAAGTGTCGCCACATTGACCGGTTCCGTCCCGTGGTTCGTTAACTAATTTTATTACTAGCTGCAAAATTAATAAAATCAAAATAACTAAAACGTCATTCTGATCTACACAGTTGGATCCTGTATGACCCAATCTTTGTCTCAAATGGTTTCGCCAACGGCATAGCAAATAAGATACGACATAACTAAGTTTTAAATCATCAAATCTTGACATACTATCTGTACGAGGGGTACGAAACAGTATATTAACTTCGTGGGGTATACATCCGGAAATGAACCAGGCCGATGGTTTATACCCCATAGCTTTGATGGTGTGTGGTGTGGACAGTGTCCGGTTACACCATCAAGTCAACAATTTAGTAGAGTGTGCATCTATATTCTGTGTATCTGTCTAGTTTATTTATAGTAGCTAAACATGGACGTCCAAGGTCTGCGCTAATAGAAACGTTTTCATTAAATAAATATTTGGGCAGTGGCATCAACATTTGTGTTAAATGCGTGTTAACTAAATTGAAGGTCGAGCTAATTGACTATAATTAGAGATAACAAAATTTCAATGTTAGATTTTTTTAACACATGGAGAACTAGATAACTCTACGAACTATGAGATATTTTTCATTTTAAAATCTTTGTATCTTATTTTGTAAATACAATGATACAAAAAAGTATAACATTCACATGAAAAATATACAACCAATAAATCAACTGAGAAAAAATATCAAACTATTAAGGAAACTAGCGCCATCTCGTATCGAATAGTGAAACTATTTCGAACGGCTCCGTAATTGCCTCATTCAACCAATAGATGGCGCAACGTTAGGTGTTATTAAGGGCCGCTCATTCAACATGGAAAGAAATGAAATGGGCCGAGCACATGAACAAATAACGTTGAAAGCAGGGCAGCCGTGACGTGACGTAACTGATGACGTCAGAGCCGTCTGTACGGCGCCAACATTGGAATGGGGATTGAGTTTTCAAGAGTACCACCACCAGGCATTATGTTACATAAAAGTTAGAATTGAATTTCAGGAGTGTTTTTGACCTTGAATTGAAGAACTTGTATGTCTAGTGCTACTGTACTATTACTTCTTCAAAAGTAGATCTCGAGTCTTATCAAGTTGTAGTAGGTAGATTCTCATGTTATATTACGTCTATAGGCTCTTGAAAGAGACTGCCTGACCTGGGAATCAAACCCATGATGTCAAACTCGGGAGAAGCGCTTGTGGCGACCATACCGATGAGGCAATCAAGTCAATACCTACCCATTGTACCAATTAACTTAGTAACAAATGTGTGTATGTATTTATTTTATTCTTATATATTTGAGTTGTAAATAATTTCTAGTCTTTTTTTTCCATAATTGCACCTACTGTGTATTATCTCTGCATCACCCTAAGGTAGACTGGTAGAAAATGCCTTAGGCATTAAGTCCGCCTTTGTACAGTTTTAATTGTGCATAAAGTTTTAATAAATAAATAAATAAATAAAATCATGAATGGGTTGTGGAAAAATTATGGTACTTAGATAGGTAGTTGTAAATATTCAGAAAGACTGAAAGCTGACCCAAATACATCTAGGAAAAGGTTAGCCAGACAGCTGCTGACGGGTCTAAGGCACAAATGATGGGCCCCCATCTCGTAACTTTCCCATTTCGACAAAACAAAAGACGCGCGAAACAAGTGAAAAAGTGCGCCAGCATTATGTGAGTGAACTTCGCAGTCAATGATTGAATATTATACAAATACTCACAATCAATATTATTTTTGTAAAACATTTTGTGCCTGGCAGTAGATTTGATAAAAAATTGTTTTGAATTAAATAAATCGAATAGGGGGCGTCTGCCACAGGTGCCTCGACCACTGGGGGCCTCAGCCACGGACCTGTCATGACGCTGTCGTCAGTATATGAATCAATTGTCTAACTTATTCTAAAAAAAAACATGTAGGTAGATATGCTTATTTAATAAGCATATCTACCTACATGTTTTTTTTTTAATTATATTATCGTGTTGAGGCAGAAATTATACCTAAGTCGTCAAATGGGATTTCCTATTCGCATAAAAAATAACTAATTTCCTTACTGTTTTATCTGAGTTTTATCTAACTACATAAAACTACTTATATGAACTTAAAAATAGACTATAGGATTTTAAAGGAGAATACCATGTGTCGGAGTTCGGCTGTTCTTGCGTCTCGAAATAAGAAAGAAAGATTCAGCTCTTTCTTTCTTATTTCGGTCATTCTCCTTTGACATACTTTTTGATACAAATTTTCATCCCCTTTAAAAATTAAAAAAAAAATCACTAACTCTAGTTCTCAGTCGTCTATAAAACTAAACTCTAATATCAAATTTCGAGTCTGAACTGTAATAGATCACTAGTTAGTTCAAAATTAACTTGCTCAAGCATAAATCACGAGCTATCGGTAATTTTACATAATTTACTGCCGCGATAGCTCACACCATTGCCAACTTAGGACTGAACACATGAAACGATGCACGGTGCAGTCGAAAATGCACCGCAATAAAGGACTTAGATAAATTCAAAATGATTAATCAAAAGAAACCCTGACACCTTTTCTGTAGCAAATCTCTTCAGAACTTAAACAGTTGGGAATAAAATGTTGACTAGCATGAGATGATGGGGGCAAACCTATACATCAGAATACCTATTTCACAACTATTTGTTTGTGACGAATGTAGTAAAAGCGAACGGTAGTGTACCCATGCGAGTGCAATCTACTAGAATATGTTTGTTGAGTGTTTGATTATAGTGAAGTGTAACGTTCGTATCCACGTTTTTACCTACATAATCTTTATCCTATCTAATTCCTGATGTGACAATTGCATAAATTAAAAGGTTTTTGTAAGGTAACTTCCGTGCGCGGCGCAGTTACATAATTGCGTACTTAATTATTGCGTTGTCACGGTTCTCTGTATTAGGCTATGATATCTAATTAACCTGCTCTGTGTGGGCACTTTCCAGTAGCCGATGTTTGTTTCCTCATAATGATAATACCTACCTGTATTCATGTGTATTGTATCAACAAATATCTCAACGTACATACAACATCTACACTGTATGAAATTGAAAATACCTTCATGGTTTTATTGAGCAGTAAAAAATATTGAACTGTTTAATCCTTTTAATGGAGCGCAAATGATCACAACATTAACGGCATGCATGCGACATTTACCGATAACGGCCGCGCGATAAATCGCCGCGCGGCATCGCGTCGACACACGACTGCGTCGCGCGATTTATTGGTCGCGTCGCGCCGCGGTTTTTGCTACCCACTGCTAGCCTGTGGGGCGATGATGTAGGCACACAATGTAATTGCTAATAGTTTCACAATTAAACGAATAAGTAAATTAACGTGTCCACATGGTTTTCGCATGTTGTAGGGTAGAGCTTTCGCGTTCTATTTCCATGAAAGTAATTTCATAGATATATAGCGCCATGACATTTTTACTGATAGCCGTTTCACTAACACTAGGCGACACCTCAACAAATCATCGACATCGACGACATCTAAATAAAAGCTGAAAGTTGGAATAACAACAACGCAATTTTATTATGGCATTCACTTCCAAAACCGGTGCAATATTTTTCAAACTAAAAGCCCTATTGTTATAGCAACATGTTTTGATGATCAAGAAAATACAAAATTACGTTTTATCTTTGTATCGAGAATAAAACTTACATCGCTACTTGTTGACCCCACCACTACCTTAAACTTACAACGGTAATCTCGTAACCCTATCAGCCATCTTCAGCGACAGCGGCCTCCGGACACTAATCCGGGTGTCCGCCGCCCGGTGTCCGGGTGTCCGGCTGTCCGACAGGACCGCCATTACAGATAAGAGTAAGACGTTTACTAAGTTTAAGGAACAATTTATTGATGTAGACAGGGAAGCGGGATAGAAGGGGAACCGACAATGTTTTTAGCTTTAATATTTCTTGTCTTAATAATTTGTATTGGTGGTCTACTCCACAGATTTAACTGTTGTTTTGAAATTACATTGATGAATATATCTACTTAGTTAATTTACTTTTGATTGTTTTGAAATTCAGAACTTACTTTCATACTTTGTTTCACGTAAGCAATTCAGTAATGATACAGTAGAGTTTGTCAAGTTTCAAATGAGAGAATGCAAATGAAAAAGTGGGCATTAGTAAGTTGATCTTAACCTGATGATGAGAGGGTGATATAAATCTAAGAAGAGAGTAAAGTGTTTTAATGTTCGCCAAAACACTTTACTCTCTTCTTAGACTCATAACTAAGACTTCATAATTATCTTTACTCGAAATAGTGACGAATCGGGCATAACTCTGTAGTTAAAACTGCGATTGTTTTTAAAATGATGTCATCGCTTGATTCCTAGCTCTATCGCTCAAGTTCTTAAGGGTCCGTTAGACAACTCACTGACTGATCGCGGGCAGCGATCAGTCAGTGAGCAGCCGTTTTGCGCAGCTGTCTCAATCCTGGCCGGGATCAGCGCGGGATCGTCCGCGACCCCCCGGGATTAACCCCGGGACATCAGCAGGTGGACAGCGCGTTATGTCGCTAATTCTATGGATTTATCGGCGATAAACGTTGATGGGATTCAGAGGATTTGCTGTGATTGAGTTCATTGAAGAAGATTAGATTTAAAGCTGTAGGTGGACAGTGCATGCAAGGCCTTTATGTTAGATAGTCTGAAAAGTCTGATAGATAAAGTCTGTAGATCGTACTCCTAAAATATACCTAATATATAGTAAAAGAGCAAGTTCTTTCTCCTCTCATTTCGAACAGACACGCACCCAAATTAAATTAGCGAGGGTGGCCATTGATATTATTTCAAACGCAAATAGTAATCCTACCGGTACATTCATCCAGGGAAGGCTACAAGTGCTTGCCTTCTCGATTTCTCCATCGTCCATTGTAATTTCATTCAAATCTTACCTGAAACAAATCAGAACAAATCATTACATTTTGTTGTACAAAGCTCGTCATAACAAATATAAATCTTATTTCAAACAACATTAATCTAAAAAAAAAAAAATCTCAGGGTTAAAATATCTAGTTCTGGTATTATTAGATAAAAGGAGTTTCGAATTGGATCTAGATACGTTCATCTGTGCGGTACATTCATCCTGGCACGCTAACGTTGGCTAAAACCGCGGCTTTTGTGCCAAAACCAGCACATAACTCAGTCTGCGGAATCAATCGTGTGTGATGCACGTATGCTCTATGGTCTGTGGAATATAGGTAGATGGATGGTACAACTTCAGGACCAACTTTAGGGAGGGGGGTTATTTACAATTGAACCGCAAACTGAAAGACAAAGGACAAAGGCAAACTGAAATTGCACAGCACACTTCATCCGTTGTGAGATTACGTGACGCAGCAGTTGAATGAGTGTAGAGCAGTCAGTTTCAGTCATTTTATGGGAAAAACTTGTCCTGATTTAATGGTAGATATGTGTTAAAGAAATAACAGATACGCCTTTTAATTGTTCCGTATGATCATCATCTTTGGAAATGCAGAGCCTGTGGGACTATAACCTAGTTATTTATTATCTTAATACCACTCGCGAAGTACTATGTAGTTAATTATAACAATTCCTATATTTAACAAGCCGTAAGCCGTAAGAGACAAACACATTCGCGCTATACTTTGGCATAACACACGTAGTGCTGGTTAATGAAGAGTTATTTGTGACCAGATTAGCGAAGTAGACTTACGGAGGGCGCGGGTACGTGGTTGTACGATACGATAAAATTAACTCGACAATTTCTGAGTACTTTATTAACATCAATCACGGTCTAACAGAAAACTGCCGACAAAATCATCAAGCTCATGAAAAGTGGTGATCATCACAATATTATCAACAAAAAAGCCACGACAGGCTGCAGTCAGAGGGACTCAACTAACGACGTGCGTCGTGTGCTCATTCAGGATGATTCAAACTTGGTTTCCATTCAGTTTTATGATTAAAACTAGATCATTATCATCTGCCTAGCTTTTCCTAGGTATGTTGGGGTCAGCTTCCAGTCTAACCGAATACCAGTATTTTACATGGAGCGACTGCCTATTTGACCTTCACAACGCAGTTAGTACTGGATAATACGATACGTCTTGGTAAGACTGGATGTCAAACTTTTGGGGATACTGACTACCTGTAACGGCTGTCAAAGATCTACAAATGACAGCCGGGATCATCGACTTAACGTTCTTACCGAGGCATGCAGGATACTCGGTGTGTAACGGGTGGCCCGCATCTAAGGCGATTGGACGAGCTAAATTAGCAACTCTATTTGTGGTGGTTCAAACTTCGTTTGAAATGCTGTTAGAAGAAAGTTCTAATCAGCTTGCACTACAAAGTGGTTGTTATGTCAGTCACTGCGGGCCAAATAGCGCGAAATGAGTGGTTTCGATCGATTTACAAAAAAACTTTTGATTGTATTAAAAAACTAAAACACTATCATGCTAATACATTGCTTTTAGACATATTTGCCAGAATATCATATATTTTTCTGGTCTTGTTTATAGCAGTAAATCATATACTTTTAGTAATTATAAAACTCGTGTTTAGCTCATGTAATCGCCTTAACCTAAAATCGACCTGAGCGGCCGCCATTAGTTAGCCACGACCGCTCGGTTTAAAAACTACGGGAAAAAAATGTACCTAGTAGAAAATGATGTTCTAGATATTCGTGGGTCATGCAACCGCGCCCTACAGCGGGAGCTAGCAGGGCAGCACCTATCAAGCTAATGTTCATCTAAACACAGAGCCGTGTCGCCCTTTATGTGTAATTAGCGATCTAAATCACCGGTATTAGGATTAATAACGTTATGGAGTTACGAGCTAATTCAGTATTGTTTAATTTAATTAGGTTTTTAGTCAGTTGCATGGTTTGTGTGTTACTCGGATGATTGTTCTCTGTTAATAGCTATTCAGTTAGAGGTTCCTTATTACCATTATAAACGCAATTGTACTGCAGGGCCATGTATGTACAGATATGAAGTATAAATATGTAGATAGTAATTGTTCTTTGTCACCGCCCGTTATCCGTAAAGCTGCTTGATGAAATAAGAATGGTGGTCTTAGGAACTTAGGATTGGCTTTCTCAGACCAACCCTTGCACAAAGACTCTAGCACTGCAATCTTCTTTCGGTAGGCCGTACCTATCTATACTAATCTTAATCTTAATATATATAAATCTCGTGTCACAATGTTTGTCCTCAATGGACTCCTAAACTACTTAACCGATTTTAATCAAATTTGCACACCGTGTGCAGTTCGATCCAACTTGAGAGATAGGATAGCTTACATCTCAATTTATGAGACGCAGACGAAGTTGCGCGAGTCAGCTAGTAATATTATAAAGAGGAAAGATTTGTATGTTTGTAACGAATAAACTCAACAACTACTGGACTGATTTATATAATTCTTTCACCGTTGGAAAGCTACATTCACCCTGAGTAACATAGGCTACATTTTATACCTCCGTACTCCCATGGGAACGGGAACTATGCGGGTGAACCCGCTTGACGTCCGTTACTATATTACATGATTGAAGTCTCAAAACCCCTCACTAAATCTAGTTGAATCAGTGACCCATTGTTGCAACCTAGCTATTAATACGAACTTCTCCGAAGCGCGGGTCGTCGACACAAGGACGTCGCACATCCGCTATGTGCACGCGCATGAGGTGCGCATTCGTAATGAACCAGTACCGTAGCAGTCGATGGACATTCTAGTATTATAGTCTAGTTGTGGGTTCTCTGCCTTTTCGCCGAAAATTGTTTGCCAGATTTTCACTTAACGTTTCGCAGAATTTTATTTCGCAGAATAATCATTTTGTCTACTTATCATATAACTAGCTGGCCCACGCAACTTCGTCTGCGTCACATAAGAGAGAAACAGCTCACAAAGGAAATAAAAATTTCCCCCGTTTTTGCCACATTTCTTATGGCTGCTCCGCTCCTATTGGCCATAGCGTGATGTTAAATAGCCTATAGCCTTCCTCGATAAATGGACTATCCCACACAAAAATATTTTTTCAATTCGAGCCGGTAGTTCCTGAAATTAGCGCGTTCAACCAAACAAACAAACTCTTCTGCTTTATAATAGGTATTAGTATAGATTTTGTTTTATGTCCCAACCTCACAGTAACCAACTGTACGTTTGGTCTGCTTTTCATAACGACACTTTTTAAAATGCCAACTTTCAAGTAGCATATAATGTTCGAAATATTCATTTAGTTGTTAATTGTTTTACCAAATCTAGTAACATTTTCATCGAAATCAGTTGAGCTGTGAAAATACACCTTTTTTTATAGTTGTCCATATAAGTATGGATAAAATTATTTGTTCTGTTGACCCGAATAACTAGTAAACCGTAACTACTATTCTAATGATAGGTATTGTGCACCCTTATCTAACCCATTTCATTTTCCGACAAAACACAAACCAATTCCATGAACAATCGAGTAAATGAAACCTGTCGTGACTGGCAAATTAATTCTAATGACCATTTCCTGCACTGCAATGATGACATGATCCCTGAACAGAAACTTCATGTCAAAACAAAACGCACATTCGGTAATTAACTAACATTCACCTACTAATTAAAACAGAGTGACAATCAAAACAATTAATCAAGCCGCCGCCGCGCCGATATAAAAGGCTTCGAAGACAACGATCACCACAGTATTCAAAATGGCGGATTCAAGATGGCGGCTCGCATGTTTCGTCGGCGTCTTGTTTATGACAAGTTCGGTGATGGCGTCCAAAGAGCTCATCCAGAAGATGAGCTCAGGGTTCACGAAGGTTGTGGATCAGTGTAAAACTGAGGTAAAGCTTTTGTATAAATGCTGCTTCAAGATTACGTAAATTTTCAGCATTAGAGGTAAATTAACGTTTTGATGTACAGTCAGCTACACTATGTGGCCCCAGCCCACCGTAAATAATTATAAGAAGACAGCTAGATGATGTTGGGGACCAACTTAGATATTATTAGTAGTATTAACGTCCAGCACTGCTATCATAACAATTTCATAATGATCATGAGTCGTATCATCTTTTCCTCGTTTCCCTCTCACGCAGAGGGTTCCTACGTTCCGGTGCTAGTAAAGTAGTTATGTTATACGCTGATGATGCTGTATCTCTTCTTCCAGCTGAACGTGGGGGAGCACATCATGCAGGACATGTACAACTTCTGGCGCGAGGAGTACGCGCTGGTGAACCGCGACCTGGGCTGCATGGTGCTGTGCATGGCCAACAAGCTGGAGCTCATCGGTGACGACCAGAAGATGCACCACGGGAAGGCTGAGGAGTTCGCCAAGAGTCATGGAGCTGGTATGTGTCTTTTGAATGTAATGACGAACCTAAATAAGGGAAATCATCTTTTTCTTATCTTTCTCTTCTTTTCTGATTAATTTCGTGGCGGGATCCAAGACAGTTAATTTATTTCTCCAGGGCTTCGTCGAGCTTCATTGCCTCGGCGCTTTTCAAGCGGTCGCCACAGTTAATTCTGGCTTTCAGGAGATACAGGGCTTTGGCAATAGTATGGCGGGTTGAACCTAGATTATATATTATTATTTGTTCCTATAATTACCAAGCCGGTCGATGTGCAAAGGAGGTTATCTAGGATTTACGATTGATATTGCAATGAAATGGTTCGTAGAGAATCTATCAGCGATAAGTATGATGGAAAAGTCAATATGAATAATGGATTGCAATAAGTACATAAGTTATTGAAAACCTTGTAGAAACACGCTGTAGAAATACGAAATACTTTTAAAACTATTTATAGCCCCCCGAGCACTGCAAAGTTAGTAAAAGGCCTAACTGAACTTCGTCATTCAGAGCAAGACTGTCCACATAGAAATCTAAAAATTTTCAGAAACCAAATTCAGTTCTTCACCAAACATCCTTCTGCCTCCACAGATGACGCCCTCGCCAAGCAGCTGGTCGGCATCATCCACGACTGCGAGAACCAGCACCAGGCGATCGAGGACGCCTGCGCCCGAGTGCTGGAGGTGTCCAAGTGCTTCCGCACCAAAATACACGAGCTCAACTGGGCGCCCAGCATGGAGGTCATCATGGAAGAGGTCATGACCGCCGTGTAGGAGAACGGGGGAGGGGACGGGGAAGGGGACGAGGAAAGTGAGAATGTTGAAAGGGTGACGTGGGAAAGTAAGAGGATGGGATGAAAAAGACAGACAGTTTGGGAACGAAACCAAAGAAAAAAAGATTATTTTGATTTGATCGATTTCAATTTGAAAATTAGGTTAGACGAAAATGTAGTAAAAAATGTTTTAGTATATAGGGGAAAGGCTAAATTGATTGTTATTTAATTGTAAGTTATCAAGTTTTGACTTGATCCAGCCAGCAGATGATGCAAAAGATACCTTCTTGAATGTGCCTAATTCCAACTTAGATTAAAATAGGTATGATGAGATTCTACGGTGTAGGTTTTACTTATAACAGATTTCTTTAATTTATTGTCGTACTATCATCTCCCGCAACATATCGGTTTTCTTATCATTGAACATTTTTTCATTAAAGGTGTGAGGATTCGTTATAATATTTCAATAAAGTTACTAATAATAACATGCTCAATTTTGTAGTTTATTTGTGGTTCATTTCACCCAAGAGATAGAAGCAGTATACAGGGTGTATTTCACCTCATCACAAAGCCGTTAACCGAGCATTCTGTATATCAAACTAAGTAACTTTCCGCAAAAAATATTGCTGGGAAACAACTTTTTTTTTTGAGTTTATAACTCAATATAATGCACTCAAAACATTGTGCGGATGGATGGATTGAATAGTAAGGAGGTCGTAGAGATATTTAAAGTAAAAATCATGCGATACAAAGTGGTATTTAAAAAAAAACTTAGTAAAAAAAGTAAAAATGTTGCAACTTTGACCCCCTATATCTCCGTAACTAGGAGGTTCCCAGGTATAGTGTGGAACAAAAAAGTGATCAGAACGGCGAGGAAAACAAGTGCCTTTCGTATTAATTAAGAGGTGTTTTACACCCTTTATAGTAATGCATTTTTGGCGTTGGGGGGCGATCGGATGAGGAACATGGTGGGCTCTGTTGGTAAACATTCATGAGAGTGGAAAGTTACATTTGGACAGAAAAAAAATTACGGTATAAGTTATGAGGAAAGGCACACCTAAAGACCCATGTACAACTCCATTTGTTGTGTTTTTTTTATGACCCGTCTTTATCTAAATACCCATATTCTTAAAAGAAAGAAATAAATAAATAAAATAACAGAACACATTGAAAGCGCCAGTTAACTTGGGACATCTAGAACCGATATCGTTATCCCAATGCCCCATTGTTCCTCGCCCGAGACAACAACACCTGGGCGATCCATCACGTCAGTCGTATAAGCTGTAAAGCTATCACTACTTCCAATAACTCCCGATGTTTTCTGTAATACTACGAACGATAAGAAATAAATCAAGGCTTAAGGTGATTGCCTAGACAGACCTCGCCATACATTTTCCAAGCTCTGTAATCTCCGTAAATAAACGGTTTCTGCAGAATAAAAGCAAGTATAATGGTACTTTATAATGTATTATGGTCGCAAATCGCCCAAATTTGATTAAAAAAACAGTATTTCTAGGAGAATTTGACCCAATAAAAAACGAAAAATCTTTACATGTGTGAGTGTACTGAATCGCGCCATCTGACAGAAATATTTAGAACCACGAGAAAAAGTTCGTAACTGTTGTAATACGAGTTTACGTTCGGTAAACATTTATTATTTATAGATGGCGCTGTCCGAAAATTCGAACAAGCGCCAAGGTTATTTATTAGGTACCGATTGACGACGAACGCGACGTTGCCGTTACTCAGACCAGACGCACCCCGAGTCACCCGCATTGTTGCCATTCTTCCATTCTCAGCCCATGCGTTATAATTGTCTTGACATCTTGCGAATCAAAATTGTGTTTATAGCAAGTTTGCGCTAGCGCGCGGGTTTGCCCGCTAATTTTACATTTTATGATTGATAAAATGATTTTTATTTGGAGATGAGAGAGAATACCAGAAAGTGAAAAAAAATATCTGCGACGTGCCTTTGGTTCACACAGATACAATACTAATGTAATTATTGTATTATCTACTTTTAATTTAAAGTAGGTACCTAAGGATTTAAAAATCTTTCTACTGTATGTAAGTAAAAAGATAACATCTACATCATCATTTTCATCTTCATCTTACATCTATTGATTGAATCATATTTAATTCATGTGAAACCAGCAAGATAAGTGAATAGGTACACAGACAAACCACTTTGGTTTTTCATAACTATTGCAAATTTTAATATTATTAGCACACAAAGTGCGTCAAGATAAATTGGTCTTGCCATTTAAGAAGTTTACCAAGAAAAAGGGGAAACGTAGGGCAGTATTTTTGGTCAGTTTTTTTAAATATCAGAACATCCTACAACTTGTAAATCAGAGACTGCTGTACATCGTTTATTTATGTTTCGGGGTTTTTAACTGTCAGCAAAATGTCGTTCTCAAAATGGTAGCTGTAGTTCAAATTTCGCTCGTCTGAACGGCTAACTGAGTAGTAAGCACCATTCAGGTTTAGCATATTTGGCGACTCTACTACTGAGACCCATTCAAACGTCCGTGAAAGAGTTTTTATGGAAAAGTGAAGTGTTTTTTTATTGACGGTAAGTGTTATTTTTATGTACAATGGATGCTTTTCAAGGTGATGTAGAATTATATTTAGTAATTACCCTTAAAACTTTAAAAAAGTATTAGATTTAGAAGAGGAAATACAAAATCAAACGTTAGCAACACTCGTTGATTGTCATCACATCACATACCGGTATGTACCTACTCTAAAGGGAATCGTTCATTTTATGGTTGGACACTGATTCGGTGTTGCCACATTAATTATATCTGTGATTATTCTTACAGGAAAGATACTAATCGATTTCGAAAACTTATAAAAATACGATTACATTTTCTTAAAAATCTGTAATCAAGTGATTTTCAAACGGTGTTATATTTATTTTCTTTTAATTATATTAAAAACAAATAAAACACTCATTGATTTTGGCCTTCAAATCATTTTATCTGGCTACACCAACTGTAAAATAACACAACTGCAAACAAAATGAAAATAAAAACATTCAACGTGGTTTCGATTACTTTTCGATGTTTTTTTCATTTTGTTATAATGGACTCCTATACCGCATTTATTGAAGACCCGGCTTTACCCTTGGACACTCAATCTGCTCATGACGATGACCCTGGCGCTATTTTGTTAGACGTTGAACCGGCTTTATATGACAACCTAGGCATGAACACTCCTGCGCACGATCTTGTTGCCCTACTAGGAATGAGGATTGAGGAACCAATGTGATGCGGCAATTGCGGCTTTGATATTATGCATCGCAGGAGACGGCCTCTGAAACCCGTTGAAATACTATCAGAAATTCGACTATGGACTGCTAGTGGTAAGCTAATGTTCTGTTTAGCAGTTTTTAAATAATCTTTTCTATTATCCGTACAAACTGAACAAAAATAAATATGCATATGTCTTATTTACAGTTTACAGCCCAGTGCTTGGTCTCTCATTCTTGCTGGATGTTGGCTCTCAACAATTGAGGGATTCGAGAAAATGAACAAAACACAAGTAGTGGTCACCAACGACAATTATGTGTAAATTGTGGATGTTCAATACTACGTATTAAACATCATGTTCTGCGTACAAATTCTGAAAGAGAAACACATAGGAAATGTAATTAGCGAGTAGATATTAACACGGCAGGTACAACCAGATTTTTATTTTTTTTATTTTATGTTTGTGTTTAGAATATAATTTATATGAAATAGAACATTGAGTAGAGAGCAGCGGTGGCCCAGTGGTGGCGGCCCCGACTTACGTTCAGTAAGTCGTGGGTTCGAACCGAGGCAGGCGCATTACTTTGTGTAATTTATTTCATCACCGCTGCTCTCAAAACAGTGAAGGAAAACATCGTGAGGAAACCGGCATGTCCTAGAACCAAAAATTCGAAGACATGTGACATCTACCAATCCACACTGGGCCCGCGTGGTGGTTATATGTATAGCCCATTCCCTCTCATAGAGAGGAGGCCCGTCCCAGCAGTCGGAACATTAATAGGCCGATGATGATGATGATGATGATTTCTTGGATTGTTTCTTTTTAACAGCTATTATTATTTTGATTCTAGGTCCAGGGTCAATTGCGAATTACCAAAATGAATAAATGTTATTTCATTTGCTTTATATCTGTCACCCAACCATTGACTGTAATAGAAGTTAACCGGGATGAGGAATTTATCAATGCTATGATGCCGAAGTTGGTAACTTTCTTTAAAACATGTGTACTGCCGGAAATTATTTTGAGACGAGTTGAAAAAAATGCCAAATGTCTAGACATCAAGGAATTAAAAGGTATGAAAAATATATTATGTCTTACTCATTTCCTAACTTATTCCTCAGGTCTCTGAGGTGTGGGTTCAGTAAGTATAGTCTAACAAAACTGTAAATTCATTTGTTGCAGGGCAAACTGCTTCTTCCAGCATTTGATTCAGATCGCACGGAAATTATATAAATGGAAGTAAAAAGTGACAAGTAGAAGATTAAGACTGCACGGCGACGGCAGCGAGACCAAAAAGTAGCGCGTAGAAGAGAAGATATTTAGTTATTATATTTTTTATGTACCTACCTACTTATCTTTGTCTGGTGGTACCAGTCGATGGTTCGAACCCAAGCGACTTTGCTTTGTGTAAATTATTTCATCACCACTGTTGAGAGGAGGCCCGAGTCTCAGCAGTGAGAACATTATAAACTATTATTATGCTATTTTTGAACGTAGCGATGTATAGTTTGTGTTATTTGTTAGTTTATAAGAATTTTCTATCTAGATATGTTTCACTCATGTCGGCGACGAGACCATATCTCCACACCAGGGTGCAAGTAGTGGACGTGCAAATAATGCATCGTGAGTCGTTTTACTCGTAGTAGGAAATTAGTTTTGTTTGTTTTGAAAACTTGTTATGAAAATTGATGGTGAAAATATGTAAATATTTTAACGGAATCTAGTTAGAATCATCATAGAATTATGAAAAAATGCCATGATACCAGTTTTAAATTCCAATAAGACATAGAAAATTGCAAATTAGAATTTTTGTCTCATAATTACGTAAGTTGAAAATGTGATTTTTTGTTTATTAAGTTAGAACTTTTTAATTAGTGTAGAAAGGTTGAACTTGGTCTAAAACCGATATTTATGCAAAAATTATGCAAATCGGCCCAGTGGTTCAGAAAATATAAGGAAAATTAGATAGTTAAAATTGTGTCCATCGTAATTTTTATAGTTTTTGTTCTAGAATATTTTTTGTAATTAATGTAAGGTGCAATATTGTTGTTTCATAAGGTAATATAGATAATAAGCTATGTAAAAATGTATATATTGTAAGGGTTATTTTAAATAAATAAATAAAATATGGGGCTCCAAAGGTTTCGGCTTTCGCAAAAACAAACGCGAAATTGGGCTTAAAAATCGCGGCTCTCGTTATGGGCGGACAGGGCCGTATATAAGACGAGAACAACGGCGAACGATCGTCAGGATCGCCAGTGATCCGCGTCGAGTGGACGTGCCCACAGTGTGTTGATTCGTCGTGGAAAGTTTTTGTGTAAAATTGTGCAATCAATTGGGGGTACCTACGCAAAAACTTAGTCGCTCGGACCGCCTTTTTTATCACTTTCCCTGTGTTCGCACAAGTGCCCAGCACTGGTGCGAGCACAGGGGGAGCCACCGTGCTGCCCGGTGCCCAGCGCACCGACGCCGTCGCGACTGCACTCCAGAGTGTAAGAAGCCTATTTTAACCAACCAGAAGAAGATGTCGAAGCCGGGCTCCCGTAGCTCACTGGGCCACGGTGATGCCGGCCGCCAAGAGGACCCTCTTCCAGGGCTGGACCGAGCGATGTCGCTGCCGAACATCGGCGACGCGACGACCGGTCCAGCGCTGTCCGGACCCCCTCCTCCTCGTAGTGAGGAGAAGAAAAAGTCCGGTAAGAAGAGGACGAAAGCCGCTACAACAGGTGGCGGATCCAGCACGGCGGTGTCAGCGATCGACCCGCCGACGACGTCGGCGCCTGCGCGCGTTGCGCCGTCGCCCTCGCCGGGCCAACCGCACGCCACAGTCGTGCGACCAGCCGTGCTGCGTCCGGTGCCGATCCAGGCCCCCCCCGCTGCCGCGAACCCCGGGCCCGCGCCACGAGCGCGCGCCCCCGCGCCCCCCGCGCGCCTGAGAGTGCGTGACCCCGCGCCTCCAGCACGCGCGCAAGCGCCCCCCCCCCCGCGCCACCGCAGTGGCCAACCGCCCCGCGCCTCCGGTGCCTTTTGTGCGCCCTACAGCGCGGCCACCCACCCGTGCCGCGGCTACACCACGGTTCACCGCGTCGACCGCGCCCTTAGGGGCTGCGTCCGCGGTGGCCTCTACTAGCCGCGACACCGCGATATCGCGCACCGCCCCCACCGCCGGCTCGAGCCTTGACTCGCCGGCAGGACCTGGCCGGGCGGAACGCGACCAACGCCCACCACCCAAGCCGATGCCTAGCGGACGACCGACGCTCTCGGTACCGCAGGCGCCCGACTCGCCAGCACCCCCTCGCGCCGCGGCCTACGACTCGCCGGCGGGACGGTCGGCATGCTCGTCGCGTGACTCGAGCATGTCGACGGGTTCCGCGGGCTCGGTCACTCTTGGGCCGTGCCTGCCGAGGAGGGTCACCCCCCCCGCTTCACCGACGCCGTTGGATTTCGGCTACGAGTACCCTCGCGAGCCGAGACCCCAGCGCCGACGTCGCAGCACTGATGAAGCCGAGAAGGAAGAGGAGGCCAAGCGCTACTGCCTTGACCCGCCGCGGCAGCAGCGCGACCGCGCGCCGCTGCGCGGACAGGGCAGCGCCGCTTCGCCCACCTTCGCTGAGGCAGCGCGTAGCACACCCCCTGCATCGCTGTCTCCGCCGACACCATCACCCAGGACGAGAGGCCAGACTTCACCAAATGGGGTGAGTGTCTCTAATGTTGCTTCCACAGCTCAACCGGCGGCCCTTGCGGACAACGGAGGAGCGACCACCTCACAGCCGAAGCCGAAGCCTCCCAAGAGGCCGAGGTATCCTCCGCTTATAGTGGAGAAGCTGCCAGGTTGGGCCGCCCACTTTAGGGCGATCAGGGAGAAGCTGGGCCACCCCCCCAATGCCCGCCCGTTCGGCATGGGGATTCGTTTCTCGCCCGAAAGCGAGAACGAATTTAGGGTGGTCCAGCGCTACCTGACGGCCCTGGAAAAGGTGGACGGCACTTCATGGTTCGCTTACTCGCTTGAGGCGGAGCGAAGCGTGAAGGTGGCCATCACAGGGCTGCCGGCAGACACCGCCCCGGAGGAGATAGAGGAGGAGCTCCGGGCCCTGGGACACGAGCCGGAGTACGTGCGCCATATCAGGGCGCGCCAGGGAAGACCCGGCTGCGTGTTCCACGCCGTCCTGAAAAGGACTCCGGAGGCCCGCTCGATCTACGAAACCACGACATTCCTATGCATGCGTGGGGTCAAGATCGAAGCTTGGCGGGGTAAACGTGGGCCCGCCCAATGCCACCGGTGCCAGAAGTTTAGGCACTCATCCCACCACTGTCACCGGCCGCTCGCCTGTGTTCGCTGCGGAGAGGGGCACGCTGCGCGTGATTGCCCCCGCCCGCGCGACCAGCCGGCGACGTGCGTCAACTGCGGGGGTGACCACCCCGCGAACAACGTGCGCTGCCCCTCCTACCAGGCGGAGATCAGGAACAGGCGGGCGGGCACAGTCGCCGCCACGACCGCCTCTCGCCGACCACAAGAGGTCACCGATAGGCAGCCAAGGGAAGTGGCCTCCACAGAGGCCCAAGGCGCGTCGCTCATGGCGGCGGCCAACGGGCCCACCACCAGGGGAGAAGCCCCCCCCCCCCCTCCTCCTCTAAACGGCGGAGGAAGCGGAAGGGGAAGAAGAGAAGGGGGAAAGGAACGACTTCCGACCCCCCCCCCCCGCCGCACAGAAGGAAGACACCGTCCAGGGCGATCTTACCGCGTCCCAGGCGCAGGCTGTGGTTCCTTCGACATCGAAGCAGCCTGCAAGATCGAGGTCGGGTGGACTGACTGCTGGCGCCGGCATAGCGCGGCCCCCAGCCCACCGTCAACATCAAGAACAGCAACAACAACAACAACAGAAGCAGCCACCTCAAAAGACGAGCAAGGAATTCACAGCCTGCGCCGTCCAACTGCTAATGGACCTAATCAAGGCCATAAGGCAGGGACAAGACGCGGGCTTAGTCATCCTCGACGGCCTGGCCGCCCTCCTCAAGTTGTATTATGGATAGGCCGTTGAGGGTGGCGCACTGGAATGCCCGCGGCCTCAAAGGTAAGGTCGCCCCCCTCCGCCGCCTCCTCTATGAACAGGACATCGACGTGGCGCTAATAAGCGAGACGCACCTGGGACAAGAAGACAAGCTCCGAGTCTCGGGATACCTCGCTTATAGGAAGGACGAAAGGTCGGCACTTAACACCCCATACCGCGGTCTGGCGGTACTGGTGAGGCGTAGGGTCGTCCATCAAGCACTCCCCGTACCATCGCCCGGCTCATTTTACGCGCTGGGTGTGCAGCTACACGTTGCCGGCGAGGATCTCGCCATCTACGCCTGTTACAAGGCGCCCTCGGCCAAGATGGAGCCCAAGGAGCTGAGGGCCCTGTTTGAGGCCAACGGCGGCGCGACGATCCTCGCGGGTGACCTTAACTGTAAGCACCCGGCGTGGAACTCAGCCGCGACCAACACGGGGGGTAGGCGACTCTACGCGGACGCGGAAGCCTTCGGCTACACGGTGTCCGGCCCAGAGACGCCCACACACTACCCGGACGCTCAGGGATACATGCCGGACGTGCTGGACATCGTGGCCTACCGAGGGCTACATTGCCAGATCACGCAGCAAGTGTTGGACGACGAGATGCAGAGTGACCATCACCCGGTTCTCGTCGTCCTATCGGGGATGCCGACCCGACAGATGCCCGCAGCGCCACGTCGACACATCGACTGGGAAGCTTTTAAGGACATGACTGAGGCCACTACTCCGACTCGGCCCGTGATTACCTCCGCGGACGTCAACCAGATGGCGGACGATGTCACTGCCTGCATACGGAGCGCCTTGGAAGCGGCGACAACGTCAGAACCTCAGGGGAGAGTGCTTCAGCCGCCCCTGCCAGCGTATCTGAAACGGATGATCGCCGAGAAGAGGCGCCTTCGCAAGCAGTGGCAGCAACTGAGATGTCCGTCACTGAAGAGAAGAGTGAACAGTCTTGCGGAGAAGATTAAGGCCGAGCTTCGAAGCCGCGAAGCCGAGAGCTGGGAAGATCGCATCCAGGAGGCGGCTGGCAGCTGGCCATCCGCCTACAGACTCTGCCGCCAACTGACGAGCACCCCGGCTCCGGTGCGCCCGTTACAAGACAGCGGCGGGGCGCTCAAGTACAAAGCGGAGGACCGCGCGGAGGTCTTCGCCGAGCACCTGGAGCGTCAGTTCCGACCGAATCCGACCAACGACGTCGACCATGTCGCAGCAGTCGAGAAACACCTTGGGGACTACTTCGCCGCGCCGATAGCTCCCGATGAAGACGCCATATTTTTCTCGCCTGGGGCAGTCAGACGCGCCATCCTGAGGGCCAAACCGAGGAAGGCCCCCGGTGCGGACGGTATCACCAACGCAGTGCTGCGCCAGCTGCCGTACCGCATGGTGGCGGCGCTCGCGCGCCTGTACACGGCGATACTGCGCACCGGGACGTTTCCTACCTCGTGGAAGGAGGGGCGCGTCATAATGCTGCCCAAGGCGGGGAAAAACATCCTGAAGCCGGAGAGCTATCGGCCAATAACACTGCTGCCGACCACCTCCAAGGTGTTCGAAAAACTCCTGCTGCGGCATCTCCAGCCGCACATCGACCCACGGCCTGAGCAATTCGGGTTCCGGTCGGAACATAGCACGACGCTTCAGCTGTCGAGAGTACTGCACCTCATGGCCCAAGCCATGAACAAGAAGGAGTACGCGGTTGCAGTACTCCTCGACATGGAGAAGGCCTTCGACCGCGTGTGGCACGACGGCCTAATATACAAGCTGTCCACGTCCGACGCGCCCCGCCGCGTCATTAAAGTGGTCCAGTCATTCCTTTCAGACAGAAGCTTCCGCGTGGTGGTCGAGGGAGCGCTCTCCAGTGCCCGTCCGGTGCTGGCTGGCGTGCCTCAAGGCAGCTGCGTGTCGCCAGTGTGTTACACCCGTTACACCGACGACATCCCCACTACGCCAGACTCGACGCTCGCGCTGTACGCTGACGACGCCGCGTACATCACCATCTCGCTCAACGCGAAGTTCGCGGCGGTGAAGATGCAGCGCGCGCTCGACTTGCTTCCAGACTGGTTGTCGAAGTGGCGACTGTCGGTTAACGTGGGTAAGACACAGGCGATGATCACCGGATTAGCGCCCCTCCCACCACCCCTGACTCTACTCGGTGCCGATGTCGCGTGGTCGCCCCAGGTCAAGTACTTGGGTGTGACCATCGACCGTCGGCTCACCATGGGGACACACGCTCGCCAGGTTGCGGCGCGGGCTGGGATTGCCCGCCACCAGCTCCGCCCAGTGCTCTCGTCCCGGCTGCCGGTACGCGTCAAGTTGGGCGTATATAAAACTTATATACGCCCGATACTGACGTACGCCGCCCCCGCATGGTACGCCCTCGCGTGCGAGGGACACAGGAAGCATCTACGCACGCAGCAGAACACTGCGCTGCGCACCATCGTCGGTGCCCCTCGCTACGTGAGGAACGACATCATACAGCGGGATCTCGGGATTGAGAGCCTGGACGCGTTCATCCGGCGCCTTGCGACGGGTATGTTCGCGCGTGCCGACGCATCTGCTTGGCCCCACGTCAAGCACATTGCGCCCTGGCATGCGCGCCCCCCTGACGCGAGGCGCCCCCTCCCCCGCGACCTGGTAGCGGACGATGCCCCCCCCCCACCGGACTTGACGCCTAGGTAAGCTGTCACCAGGTTACACTCAGCTTACCTACACAATAACGACTCCACACACACAACTCACACGCTTAGTTGCGCGACCTGTGCTAAGTTAATATAGGCAGGGCGCGTAACTACAACCACACATACACCACTACACATTCATGTAGACACACAAGTGGACGCGAGCGGGCTCGCGACCACTCCATCACGGGCGGTGTTTACACAGTACATTACCGCCTGTACACACACAACGGCCCCTCCGTCCGTAACGCAGCCGGCTAGCTCCGGTGCGCGGGGCGGGCGGGAGCCATGCACCCGCCGTAGGTGCGTCGGAGTCGCCACCTCTGTCGCTGGTTGACCCCCGCCGGGCCTCCTCCGGGTAACCGGAGGTCTCACCTGGCGGAGTCGGACCGCCGAGGTGGCGTGAAGAAAACAGCGCTGAATATACAGTGCTGTAGGCGCGCCTACGGAAAACAAATAGCAACCACACACAGGCGTGTGATATTAATATCACACGCCACTAGGCCTAAGTCTATAAGACTAATGCAATGACGGGCCTGTTTTAACAGGCCGAGGTATAGCCTCCGCGGCCAGGGGGCGAAGCCCCGTGACCGCCTGCCGCGCCCCCTTACGGGGGCGCAGCGACGTCCACCACTAACGATCGTCAGTCGCAGCCCAGCCATCGAGGAAGAAACAAGAACAAGCAAGAAGCCGAAACCTAGGGATAACCAGCTAGAAGAAAATCCGGGTTTTATTCCCTGCTCCTGCCTGCCCCCTCTTCCCCCGAGGTCTCCGTGGTAGTCTACGAGGTCGCCGGTACCCCCCCCCCCCCTACGCATTCAGGGGTGCGTGGAGGCGAGCGTCACCAGCCTACTCCGCAAGGAGCGCCCGTCTACTATTGGGAGATTGTCCCAGGTACCTTGACTTAGAGTCAGGTAGCCGAAACAACTCATGTATTTAGGTACCAGTCTAACAATTCAATAGTAAAAGAATATTTATTGAAGTTCAAAATTGTATGATAAGTAGGTATTCTTGAAACATAAATGATATGGTTAGCTAGCAACCACTTGTGTGTTGTTGTGTAAGATACTTACATGTGCCGTTATATACACTTACGTGTGATGTTATATAAATTGTAATCTACGTACATAATTCTTTCTAATACTAAATTCAGAATCATAATTGTAAATATCAAAATATTTAAAAAAACTATGTTATCTTTGTATGGTGGTACGAGTCGATGGTTCGAATCCAACCAGAAACTGAGAGTGAATAAAACGATTATTTGTATGAAAATATGAACCATAGAAAAATATTATTAATTTATAGTAAAGGTACTTACAATAAAAAGCTTTACAATTGAATAAAATATGTTTTATTTATTTAGTACACATCACAATTTATTTACACGTTATGTACTATTTAGGTTCAGCCACATAACAACCTATATAGGTACAACGTACCTTTATTACCCACAATAATTAATCTGAATAATTTGTTATGGCACAGATATTATAATACTGTTATGGTGAAAGGTATCGGATATCGAGCCTGGAAACAAAAGTATGCATAGAATGGATTGGAACATAACAATTTAACCTCTAGTAGTATATAGTAGGGTAAGTCAGGGAGAGTTGTCTATAGTTTAAAAAAAAAAAACATTATTAATTATATATGTATGGTACTAAATGAAATACACATAGTTAATTTGAATCACTGTTTATTTATGCCATTCAGACTACATTTGGAACTATTGTGTAACATATTTTGATTCAAGAATATTTTTTAAAAATAATGTAAAATAGGCATCTCTCCCAGGCATGTGGGTGAGTTGCCTATAGATACCAGGGATAGATGCCCACAAATAATTAATACATAATCAGACATTACACGTTAGGCATTCCGCTGAATCTTCACTGCAATCTTCATGAAACCACATTTCGCATTGAACACACCGTAACCAGTCGCATTTCTTTTTAGTGGCGTGATAATATTCCCCACACACTACACAAATATCTCCAAGAATTTCGTATTCTATGTCTCTTTCTGGTGAAATCCAAATCATATTAAGAAGTTGCAAATCCACGGCTTTGCAACTTCTTAATATGATTAACAATCTTTTTTTCTTTGTTTCAAACAGAGTCAGGTCCAAGTCGTCCTTTTTTAGTATTGCCTATGAGAAATCGACGACGAAGAGTTCTGTAAGGAATATTGTATTCTTTACTTGCTTGAAAAAAATTTAATGATTTATCTTTTACTAGAGAAATGGCCTTTTCTAAGTCTTCTTCACTTCACGTAGCTCTATTAGAGCCAGAAGGTTTTCTTTTGTATTCATTTGGCATCTGAAAAGATAAAATATCATTAATATTTACTAGGCATCTAACCCTGAAACTTCATTGGGCATCTCTCCCAATCATTAGGGAGAGATGCCTATCGACTCTGAACGTACCCGAAAGCACTTTCAATACAAAAAGGTGGATTACCAACAAAACAAGATCACAATGTTAGGTTATAAAACAAAAAAATACTATTTACGAGAAAAATTAGGGGAAAAAAATACTGCAAACTAACTCAAAGAATATATTATACCGATTTAATCAACTACACTTACCTTATTTTTGGAATTCACAACAAAATACTATTTTAAAATAATTATTGTCCGTATCAAAACTTTCACACTGACATTAGCTGTCAAATTGACATAATAAGGATGCGTTCCGATTCACGTAATTTTTTAATTTTATTTTTTAAATTCAGTAGGCATCTATACCGTATAGGCGTCTCTCCCTGACTTACCCTATGCTTAGTAAATAAATTAAAATTTGTTTGCTATAATGTAAGGACATTCATGTTTTATATAATTTGGTCCTTTCCAACCATGTTTGAATAAAACGACATCTAGTGGTGTCGAAAGTTACTACTATTTACTTTGCATGTGTGTGTAAAGAGCATATTCAAGCGGCTAATCTTTATTTTGATGAAATCTTTGCATGATACTAGTTAACAAGCACAGTGATTATCTAAAAAAATAAAGTTAATGCCCTAGGTTTCGCATTGAATAAAGTTGTCTATTAAAAATATCTATGTTAGGTGTAAAAATTGAAAATGTTCGAAACTGTGGATGTGTCGCCATCTAGCGACAAAATGGCAAAGAACTCGATCATCCATCCACCTTAAGGTTAAGGTGGGTTTACACCCGCACAAGTATCTAACAGGGTTTGGAGATATGAGTAAAATTGTTACCGGATGAATTTTATTGCGGGATATGGTTGTAGAAAGCCGCTGTATGCGAGTTGCACGGGACAGGTCATGGCGGCACTTGTGGGACGACCAGCAGTGGACGTCACTCTTTGAAATGATGATGATGATATGGCAAAAGTAGTTCTACACGTGTGCTCTTAGCTCCATGTCAATCTCGCTTTGAATGTAATAATAAACTTTCAGATATCTCTTAAATATAGAAAGAACAGAATTTCCTTTTTGAGAAAAGTTATAGTATAAAATCTGTAATGTCTCGATGAAAATGTATCTAGTACACAACTATTGAACAGATTACGTAGTAGTCGCCCCTTTAACAAGTATAACACTCACGATTCAATAAGCCGGCACGTCTTGTGAATAGCCGATAAAAACGTTGCACCTGCGTCTGGTATCGTATCGATACAACCAACAGTTTCCCCGACCAATACAAATAAAATTATAAATAAGGAAAAGTATCGCATTCTAGTCACATATCTCCAATGTAGAGAGGGCCTGCAAAAGGTTCACTTGAATGCGATATTCAAGTATATACTCCATTAACTAAATAATGTACACCAAAAACATCTTTATGTAAAATGTTGCACAAGGAGAAACTTTATAATAATAAGAACTTTATAATAATCCAATGAGAAGCGAAAAAAAAATAAGAACTCATATTTGTTTCACTTCTCGTCCTATTGTGTCATTTTTCATTTAACCACATAAAACTCAGCTTAAAAGTTAAGAAATCTTATAATATCATCAGTCCACGTTTCTCACTCAGATCTTTCTAATTCGACTTATTCAAATAGGAATTGTTCTTTAAAGAAAAAAATCTTTAAAGTAAAATTCTCGCAAAATAATTCTATAGGTAATACTTCTGTTTATACGTGTCTTGTGTGCTTTGTTAGGGTTCTGCAATAAAAGTAAATAACGCGTCGGTCTCAGGTGGTGCGCGTTCAAATAGATTTAACTGCGCCGAGCACGTATTGTTTGTCGAGCTGGTATACGGGACCCGCTAACGGAATGTGTGCTTCTTCAGCCTGCTCCAGATTGCCGCCATTTTACTGCAAGCTTGTGAAATTGCATGAAATATAGAGATGGTTATAGATTGGAGAACAAACCGTTGATTGATGGTCAGCGGTTTTTAAAACTGACTTTCTGATACTATAACGTTCAGTTTTGGCACGACAAACAAGATGCACTTGTAGGTAGAATGTCAGTTTGTTTATTTTTATGTTAGGTGGGTAGTCTGGGTTTCTGAAAGTTTAATTAGTAAATTATTGATATTCTAGTCATGTGTCACAGCTCATTGTAATCTAGGGAATAATTGTCAACTACTCACTATTTATTATGAAAAGCATATTATAAACCTCGTTTGTCCGCTGATGCAATATAACTTAGAATTACCGGTATAAACCTGAAAAACAACACATTTAAAACACTCCCTGTCTCGTCACCAGTTGACTAACCAGGTGAAGCACCTCTATCAACCTTTCAGAGCGTCACTACAGCACACTAAAGCATCCTACAGCACACTACAGCACTACAGAGCTGCCTTCCAGCGCTGTACACACAAAACTATCGGAACACTAAGTAAATCTGTTCACGCCGTTATCACTACATCAGAGTTCGATTAACGCTGCATGCTTAGAGGACAACCAGCAACGAAGAGACAGAAGGTACACTTAATTTATACAAATTGTAATTAATTATAAATTAATGTTAACTGCGGTCATTGTTTACCCTACAAAACGCAGAAGTAGATCTTTTGAAATACAAACATCGAGCCTTTTAAAAATGGAAAACTTTGGTCTTCATAAAGAGCACCCCAAATGCGCATAGGTATAACTTTTCTTCACACTTTTCTTCCGCAATCTAAAAGATGAAAATTCCTAAACCATTGCTTCATTTGGTTCGAAAACATCTTCTCGACAACGACATTGCAATGAATATTGTTGAATAGTCAAATTGCATTGGGATTGTGCGCGTTTTCTTTGATTGCAGTATCTCCACTTGGAAATGGAAGTTGTCATATGTACCTACTAGACATCACTTACTTTTCTCACGCAGCATATCCTACAGCTCCTACCCCTTATGCTATCATCCTTCTGTTCACATTCATCCCCGCCTCTACAGGCACTGCAGTGCATGCTGCGCCGGCGCACGCCGCGATTGTGCTGTCGCGTAATGGCAGCGATAGGCCGGAGTTATGGCGCAATTAACAGCGCCGATTCTCACGTGGCGGCGCAAGCGCAGGGTTAACCGTGTGAAGCGATTTACGCGGATGGGTTTATTGTTTAGGGTTGATGGAAGGTTGGGCAGTGTACCCTATTGGGTTGCTACGAGTAAGAGCTAAGCGTTTTATATTATAGTGTGCGGTATATCTTAAACAAACAGCGCAATTGTCGGTTATTATGTATCTTCTAAGGATCCTTTTCCACCAAGCGGAAAACTCTTCGCGTATTTATTCGATTTCAATGAAAAAATCGACGCACGCATATACAGGGTGTATTTCACCTCATCACAAAGCCGTTAACCAAGCATTCTGTATATCAAACTAAGTAACTTTACGCAAAAAATATTGCTGGGAAACAACTTTTTTTTTGAGGTTATAAATCATGTTTTGTGGTATAACTCAATTTAACACACTCAAAACATTGTGCGGATAGATGGATTGAATAGTACGGGGGTCGTAGAGATATTTAAAGTAAAAATCATGCGATAAAAAGTGGTATTTAAAAAAGGCTTATGTTTAACTTACCACCAGATATAGTAACAAATAGCAGACAAAAATAGTAAATGATCACCAAAATGAAACTCGCATTTTAATGTAAAATTATAACCAAAGTTTTAACACTTTGCTATCCTATTTAAGTAAAATGACTCCAAGTAAATCTTGAGTAACCCAAAAATAGTAAATGATCACCAAAATTAAACCAACATTTTAAAGTAAAATTATAACCAAAGTTTTTAAATTCTGCTATCCTATTTAAGCAAAATGAGTCCAAATAAATCATTCTTATCCCAAAAGTAGTAAATGATCACCAAAAGTAGTAAATGATCACCAAAATTATACCAGCGTTTGAAGATAAAATTATAATCAAAGTTTTTACATCTTGCTATCCTGTTTAAGTAAACTGACTCCAAAAAAAATCATTATTTTTATGTGCCATAATAATTATTAGACATAATATTTAAATGGCATAACAAGTATTAGACAAACTTATTTATTCTGTGCATGGTTTTTTTTTCTGTGCATGGTTGATGGTGGGCTAGGTCGACGGAGCCCCGCTTCGCGGGGCTCCTACTTCTGTGTGGTTTATAAAAAAATAACCACGAAGGGGATGGCGGGGTCTATTCGCTCGCTTTGCTCGCTCACACGACCCCGCCATCCCCTTCTAACCTAACCTGTCCGAGTCGGGGTGCCCTAAAGTCCCAATTGCAACCAATTTCTCTTGATATAAACAACCGTTACACACCCAATGTCGATGGCAAATTATGTTATGGCATATCATAATTGTGGCATGTGATAATTAGGGCTTACAATTATTATGACAAACGATGTTATGGTAAGTGACTTTATGGGAAACAATGATTCTGGCACGTGACTAATATGGCAAATGAGAGTAGGGCAAATGAGTATTATGTCGTATGATATTATGGCTGTTGACTATTATGGCAAATGATATTAGGGCGAATAAAATTCGGGTAAACGGCGGTATACCCTGGGGATCGTGTCCGGGCGAGCGCAGCGGCGGCGGCGTTTGCGGTGCGGTGCGGGAGGGGATTGCAAGCCGGAGACATAACTATCATAATACTTTATTTGATAATAAGCCTACATTTTATGGCAATCACAGTGATTTATTTAGGCAAAAATAATACATTAATTTGGTCGTCAAGATTTGGTGATCATTTACTAAATTTGGTGGTCGAATACAATTTAAAGTGGAGTCGTGACTAAAATAGCTGGTACTATTGTATTTTTAGACTTTATTTTTCTGGTGTTAAGTAGATATTTTTGGTTACAAAACTAAGGGTATCAAAGCATTTTATGGAGGTCATTATATTTATCCCCTTTAAAAAAAAGCTTGTCAAAATCTTGCAACTTTGACCCCCAATATCTCCGTAACTAGAAGGTTCCCAGGTATAGTGTAGAACAAAAAAATGATCGGAATGACGAGTAGAACAAGTGCCTTTCGTATTCGTTAAGAGGTGTTTTACACCCTTTATATGTGTCACCTCGTGCGTACTCGAGGATTCGCGAGCGCTCAATATTATATTTATAGGCAATCCTAATACAGTCCCTTATTTTGTGAAATCAAATAAGTGCACTAGGAGTTTCACACTTGATGGAAACCGAATGGTGGCCGATAAGAGTAAGTTTTTAGAACAAATTTGCAAATTGGATACTGTTTTGAGACTAGATAAATCATATTAGATTTTTTTTTTTCTGTTTTTTTTATAAATTGTAGATTATGTCACATTCTTGATCTGCATCTACAATGCAAATCTGCATTTACATGGCGTAAAGTTGCAAATTAAAACACGACATAAAACGAATATTATCACCATTTAAATACATTTTAATAAGGAAAACCTTTTAGTGACAACAGAAACGCATATTAATATGAATTTCAAATCATATTTCGCTTTTCTCAATTCGATACATGGTGAACAGCCCACCGATCACATTCATTTCCATTATGCAGTACATGGCGATGTACAAGAGAAAGGTAAACTCCACGCCTTCTACGGAGTAATGAACGGCAGACACTGCTTTGTACTCGTATATTCACAGCACTTATTCTGGACACTTGGCTTGAGAGGTTCTCGTCGTAGGAATAAAGTAATTCCTTGACATTATTTTACACGAGTCCAATTGCTATTTCAGAATATGTAAGTGTGTGTGATAAATAATAGGAGAGGTAAAACATAGGCTTTACATACAAACGGAATATAGCAGATTATAAATGGCTTTTATTAAGGTCTTCACGGAAATACGTCATCACAGAAAATATATTTTATTGACCAAAGCATGTTACACATTCGAATTAGTAGAAGTTACCACATTATATAGAATATTTAATAAATGAAATGAATAGCATTTTTTCAAAGATTTTTCTCATCACCAATAATATCATCAATGAGCATTTATAATCATCCAAAAGACGAATCATTCAAAACTCCGTAGTGTAAAATATGTCCATGATAGGTACTACCCAGGTTTATATCTCAGTGAGCACTTCGCTGACGATGACCTCGACCTTGGGCTGCCAGTCCAGCTCATGGATGCCAGTGCGGAAGCACTTCGCCACCTCGAGGACCCGGAGACACTCGTCGTCGTCTCGCTCAAACTTTTTCTCGCACTCGTGGATTATCGTCACTATCTTTGATGCTACTTCCTCTCCTGTAATAAAAATTAAAACTTTACATTTTCAATGATGCTCTCGATTTAGTCGTCCATCATCAACTTTCTACCCGTATCCTATTATTGGTATTTTATCATTTCCTTATCTTATTTATTGGTTTACTTGGGGTGGGCGCAACGTTTTTTGCTTCCATTCTCCCGTGTCAACCTTCACGCAATCATTTACATCTTTTCCCTTCAAATCATTCCTCACACAATAATTTCTGATAAGAAACATTCAGTGCAGTTATGTTTTTGCCCGCCAACTCCTGAAAGCCAGATTCAACAGTTGCGACCACAAGACAAGCGCCGCTGCCTGAAGCAATAATGCTTGATGAGTTTCAGTGAAACGCTTCAACTGTCTTGCGGAATGAATCAGAACAGCAGTAGACGGGTAAACTTAGACCGAGATTGTGGATTTCCCAAAATACATGAAAAGAATGTAACGAACCAGCGCCATGCTTGAGCGCAAACTCCTGCGCGTTGCCATGATGCATCCTTCCGTTGGCATCCAGAAGATCCAGCTTCTTGCTCATGCAGATGATGGCGCAGCCGGTGTCGCGGTTCAGCAGCGTGTAGTCCAGCTTCCAGTAGTGGAACAGGTCAGCTATGATCTGATCGTTCATGTTTAGCTGGAAGAATAAACTCTGGTAATGATGAGGGGATGTGAGATTTTGTAGGTACCGCTGCAAGTCCGTCTCAAGATATAGAAAATCATCCATTTCAAATGATTTAGAGACAGGATTTTGGGGTGCGGTAAAGTCCGCAACTAACAATCGGGCATCATAAAATATTAACTATATTTTTCCCCGTAAAACATTTCTTTATGAATATTGTAATGCCACCATGCTTACCTCATGCTTACACTCTTCTAAAACTTTAACGAATCCTGAAGTGATATACTTCATGGCATCTTTTGACAGTTCTGCCTCCCTCACTCCTACAGCCATTATCACAAGCGCGAAGAGGACGTTGTACGTTCCCATTTTTTACAAAGTGTCTCCAAGGGAGAAGTGTTACTTAGTGCTTTATATATTCACCAGTAATTGTTAGATTGGTTGACACTCGTGTGTAATTGTTGACACCAGTTGGTAATCATTGAGTTGATGATGAGGTGGTTCTGTACTTGGTGTCAGCTAATGATAGGTTATTATATAGTTAACGCGTTCGCGTAATTTCTCGGTAGTCTTTTATTCGTAGACATGTAGAGTTATGGCTTGTGTTTAATTAAATCTAGTGAATAGTAAGGACTGATCCAAAATCTGCCTGATGACTTCACGAGAATCAGGGGGTTCAAAGAAAAGCGGTGTAAAAGAGGTAATACACCATACGTATATTTGTCATAATAACTTATCTTTAGAGTAGGTGTAACTTTGCAGTTCATGGCATTGTTCCGTTTAATAAAAAGTTGAATACCTACATAGTTTATTAAAGGCACGCATCCATATGAAGCTCCGATATATCAGGTACGGGTAGTAATAGAAACAAAAAAGATGAAGAATGTTATCCTGCACTGACCCGGTATACAGAGGACTGTGTTCCAGCCGTGGGAATTAAGTAAAAATGACAACATCAAAGTTTTTTTACATTTAATTCTCACACCTTCTAAAAAGCTCAGCAAACATTTTTCTTGAATTCATTTCCTTCACTATATCCGGGTGCGAGCTCTGATCATCGGAGGAGACCTGCTCGGGTTCAGCCGCAGGTTGTAGCTCAGCCTGGTTCTTCCAGTAGTCGCGAGCCGGCGCCCAGTGCATCGTGAACATCCCGTAGCGGAAACACTTGGCTATCTCCAGCGCGTTGTCGCACAAGTTACTGATACTTCTCGTCGACTTCTTGCACAGTTGGAACAGTTCCACCATCTTCCGTGACATTCGTTCGTCTGGAAGTGAGTAATTATTTTTGCAAACGAATACTGTGAAATTGCTGATAATTCAAGTAATAGACATTATGTACGGTTGAGTATCGAAAACCTATTCCATACTTGGAAACTTGTCTTAGTGCACGATGCAAACAGTGACGTCGAAATGAAGGGACTGTTCAACTAACTCAACGTTTTCGTACATGTTGCCAAGTGATTATGAAGCATACCAATAAGATCAAAGAGCAAGAGGAGCTCGTGGCTAAATAATAACAGCCGCAACAGCCTTTAGGTTAAGCCGTGCTTTCGTAGGTTGGTCTGTGGATGGGTGACCACCCTTATATATACCCAGTTTCCTCCGTGCCATGAAAAGAAGTTAAGCTAGTTGGTTCCGGCTGTCATTTTTGTCCATTTTAGGCAGTCGTTGCATTACAGTGGCCAAAAAAGTCTGACAACCAGTCTTACCAAGAGGTATCGTATTACCCAGTATTAACGGGGTTGTGGAGGTCAGATAGGCAGTCGCTCCATGTAAAATATTGGTATTCAGTTGCCGACCCCAACATTGTTAGGAAAAGACTAGGCAGATGATGATGACCAATAAGACCAATCCATCTGGAACATACCTACTAATGCGGAGTTTAAACATTATTAAATATTGGAAGTGAGGTAAACAAAGGTTACCAGCGCCGCAAGCCCTGTAGAACGCATCAACGTTACCCGGCACCACCTGGCTGCCTTCTTCATTCAAGAACTCGTTCTTCTCAAACACGCAGACCAGGGCACAACCCAGGTCTTGACTTTTCAGAGAGTTCTTCTCATTCCAGAAGTCCAATAGATCGCTAATTACTTCATCTGTGAACTCCAACTGAGGATATTGATGACGAAGACATAGATTTACTGAGATATTGAACACCTCCAAGTAAAGATGAACTTACACAAACTCAACAATTTCTACAGAAGTTAAGTGGCCTCCTTCAATTGCAGGAGACGACGGAATGAAGTGTAACGGATACAGATACATACATAGGCTCTCAGTAGACGAGAACTGATAGATGTTGAAAATGAATAGTAGTTAGTTAGTTAGTTTTAAATAATGTACTAGGAGATTTAATAGCCCGATTCGATGTTCTTATTTAGCTGATTATTTTATTTAGAAAATTTACCAATGTAAAAGTCCGAGGACTCGGAAGCCTGGGTCAGGTGATTCTCTCAGGACACCGCTGGTTCACGCGGTCGGGCGTGAAGTGGATCTCACGTCACATTGTCGCGTATGAAATCCGTTGATGCCTAACGGCCTGGCCACAGCCAAGAGCGATGGCGTCGGTGGCGGCAGCGGTGAGCGGTGAAAACAAATAGTTTAGCTACCGGCGATGCGCACTGCTGCAAAGCTGTGGCATACTTCGTATGTTGTCTACTATTTGTTTTTACCGCTTACCGCCGCCGCCAACGCCGCCACCACCGTTCTTGGCTGTGGTCATCCCGTCACCGCGTTCGCGTTTATCCGAGCGACACAATGCCACAAAATCTTAGCTACTCCCGCCCGAACGCGCGGACGAGCGGTGTCGAATGAGAATCGTATTATTGTCCGCTAGCGGTGCGTCCCAGCTTCGCACGCCTAGGTTACTCAGGGATAAGGTTTCATTCTAGTGGTGCAACAATTTTTGAAATCTTATTTCCAGTAGCTTTTGAGTGTATTCGTTACAAACATACAAATCTTTGCTCTTTATAATATTAGTATAGATTGTATTGATAATTTATGTTTTCTCCGGCTCTGTAGAGCTTGCTACAATTCTCTTTCTATGTATATCTATAAACATCACTGTAACACCTACCTCACTCTGACACTGTAGCACCATATCACCGATATAATTGCTAAGGGTCTGTATCACAGATACCTCATTTTTTTCCACACTCGAAAAAATCAGCGAACAGAATACTAATAATATCCTCATTTTGGCCACTGGTCTAAAAACAACAGTATTTATCTTACTTGCAGGTTTAATGTTGTATACAGCGAAGAAATCGGTAAAATTGGGAAATGTGTAGGATTAATTACTTTGTTAATTGGATTTGTGTTTTAGGTGTACTGAAATCTTATGAAATGTACCGTAGATTGTGGTGACTTTGTTAAGTGGAAGCCGTATGGATTACTGAAGAGATTTTCGGCAACACTCATCAAGTTTTTTCATAATACCTTATGCTTTAATTAGGAAGGACTGGACAGCTGGACCTCTTTCCTCACCTTTTCAAATTACGGGGTTCCACTCTGGGCGGAGTGGAGAGAGAGTTAATTATAAAAACATAAGGTGTTTAATATGGAGGAACTATATTGGATGATGTACGCAAAGAAAAAGAAAAGAAAAGCATTTATTAGCCCGCACAGGAAAAACCACATAACATTTAATGACAATAAACTATACCAATAAAACCGTAGAAATAAAACAAAACTGATTGATGTATGTTTCTTTAATATTATTACATCAAGTACTTGCAGCTTACAAAACTACCCACTCCCTTCGAGCAAATTGGCGAGGCAGGAGATTCATCACACGAACAACTAAATAATCACACAAGTCCATTTAACATGCCTGGTCCGTATATTGAGCTATATGATCTACATTTCAACATTATGTTTATGTTTTTAGGGAACTGATTAAATTTCAATGTTTATTCTGATAGAGACAAATACTATTCAAGTAGTTATTAGAGCAATAATTAAAAACGCATAGCTGAATCAAATCAAGAAGACAAAGACAAAGACACATTTATTTTGCGCTAGCTAATATCAAAACAACAGAAAAGAGTCACCAGTCAAATGCTTGCAATAATGTTATTTATAAATCGCAAGTCCAGCCATCGAGAAACAAAGAAGTCCTAGCCTACACTTCAGCCAAGACTTCTCCAACGATGAGCTCCATGCTCGGCGCCCAGTTGAGCTCGTGGATCTTGGCCTTGAAGCACTTAGCCACGCTCAGGGTCTTCATGCAGGGGTCATCTGACGCGTCAGGTGTCGACTCCGAGCAACCGTGGATTAGGGCCACCAGCTGCTTCGCCATCGCTTCGTCTGGTGGATTCAATAATTAAAGAAAATGAAATTTGGTAAATTATAGGGATTTAATGATTAATCCTCCAGTATTATTGATTGGGACTTATGCTAGTACTATCTAGGTTGCTTAGTGTCGGTCGGACAGAAGTAAAGTCATCGACACGAGAAAAAGAAGGGACCATAAATAGGATTTTGTCACTGAGAAGAATGGAGTTGTGAGATCATCGCAAGATAATGACCATTAAATAATTTACAGAAGACGCAGTATGTAAACTATTATTTTGGAGTCTCAATCTGTAACGACATGGCACCGATTTATCTCCCAACAGAAGCGGCGTGACATTACACTTTCTTTACAATTTTCCGCTTCAACCGTTCGGAAATCTTGCTGACTCACATTTTAATTTTGTGAAGCACTCCCTTATCGCACTACGAGTATACAATCGAGTTACATCGATATAGCTTTATATAAATCGTCTCATATAGGGCTGATGGGTTAAACATCAGGAGGAAAATCTACTCTGAATAGAGCTGAATCTGATCTCACGGATCTTTGAGGTATGAAGACCGCATTTATGCGGTTCATACGAAAATCAAGCGTAGAACACATATCTAAATCTTAACTGCGCAAAATGCTATGAATAAGGACAGATATCTGACCAGCGCCATGTTTCATCGCGAACTCCTGCGCCTTGCCGTGGTGCAGCTTCAGCTCCTGGTCCAGCAGTTCCAGCTTAGATGAGAGGCAGAGGATGGCGCAGCCAGTCTGTCTGTTCGTGAACTCGTAGCCCTCCTTCCAGAAGTTGTAGAAGTCTGTCGTTACTGACTCAGGGAGGTCCATCTAGAATTTTGAGAACCATAGCATGTAAGCTTATGAAATGGCATAGTAAATTATGAGTGTGTGAGTAAAAATGACGGAAATAATCGCATAACATAAATGTGATGATAATTATTTCTGGTAGTATGAGTCGAGTGTGCCATAGGTTCTTCCCAAAAACCCATCTATTAAACAAAATAGGCCCATCTAAGCATTTGGGTAACTGTGCTTGTCACTCAAACAGATCCTTATAAATCTGGTAGATAGGGGTTTCCTCCTCGTCACATCAAATCAACACATCGTTTTGATTATCTTACCTCCTTCTTACAGTCTTCCAACGGCTTAGCGAAGTGAGTGGATAGAAATCTTATTTCCAGTAGCTTTTGAGTATATTCGTTACAAACATACAAATCTTTGTTCTTCTTAATATTAATATAGATTGTATTGATAATTTATGTTTTCTTCGGCTCTGTAGAGCTTGCTACAATTCTCTTTCTATGTATATCTATAAACATGACTGTAACACCTACCTCACTCTGACACTGTAGCACCATATCACCGATATAATTGCTAAGGGTCTGTATCACAGATACCTCATTTTTTTCCACACTCGAAAAAATCAGCGAACAGAATACTAATAATATCCTCATTTTGGCCACCGGTCTAAAAACAACAGTATTTATCTTACTTGCAGGTTTAATGTTGTATACAGCGAAGAAATCGGTAAAATTGGGAAATGTGTAGGATTAATTACTTTGTTAATTGGATTTGTGTTTCAGATGTACTGAAATCTTATGAAATGTACCGTAGCTTGTGGTGACTTTGTTAAGTGGCAGCCATATGGATTACTGAAGAGATTTTCGGCAACACTCATCGAGTTTTTTCATGATACCTTATGCTTTAATTAGGAAGGGCTGCAATGGACAGCTGGACCTCTTTCCTCACCTTTGCCATACATCTTTTCTTTCGGATGGGAAATCATCAAATTACCGGGGTTCCGCTCTGGGCGGAGTGGAGAGAGAGTTAATTATAAAACCATAAGGTGTTTAATATGGAGGAACTATATTGGATGATGTACAGTAAGCGTTCATAAGCGCACAGGCACGCGAAGGATCATTTTGCTGTGAACGCACGGCCGAGCGTCCGTGCGGCTGTATGTGTAAGCTGTCTCAATACAGTACCTACGCACACCACAGCCACAGAGTCGCCTACTGTCGCAAGTTGTCGCGTCGCTCTCCACGAAACAAAAAGATATATATTACCGTCTCTTTTGTTATACACGCAGCAAACGCATGATCGTATTTGCATTGGATAGGTAAACTTCGACCATATCTACCAGGTGTTGATAGCTGTTTAGGTTAAGCAGTGGATTCACAATCAACGTGTCTTGAGTTCAAATCCCGTTTACATACGGGTTTTTTTTTGTAACCACTTTAATTTATATTTGTATTTTATACAAAAACTATTTACTTAGGTATTTATTTTGAAATGGGTTCATGCTCATTATTTATTTTTTATAAAGATTTAAATATAAGTTAATAACCCATCATAACTATTTATGAGATTGTGTAATATTTTTTCGGTGTTGGAAGGTGGAACAAAAAGTCGTGCTGACAGATAACAAAAATTGTTTTATTCGTTTCATTTATTCATATAATTAACAACTTTAATAAGATTTGTAACGTCACATTCCTACCTAGATATAAGAAGTTCTCTTGTTACCGTTCATAAGATTTTTTTTTAACATAACAAGGATATTCTAATAACACAAATATAATTGTTGATACCCACTTCTATCTATCGGTATTCAACAGAGCTTACTGAAAACTAACACATAATTTATACTTCGTGAATATGTTTTTTATGTGACGTCACAATAAATGTAACTCATATTGAGGTTATAGTTTAAGTGTTCATTTTCCTGAAGAAAAGAAGATTGAAACTAAACCTCAATTTAGGAATTATTAATATCGCTAAATATTTTGTAACACGTCTAATTAAAACTAGAACATTAGGGATTAATATTTTGTATAACCCCCATTATTTTCAATGCAGTCAAGTAGACGTATGCGGCTTAAAGTCACCCAAAGGGCAATGGAGAGGGCTATGCTCGGAGTTTACTTGCGTGATCGCATCAGAAATGAAGACATCCGCAAGAGAACCAAGGTCACCGACGTGGCCCGAAGAATTGCTAAACTTAAGTGGCAGTGGGCAGGGCACATTGCTCGCAGAACGGATGGCCGATGGGGTCGAAAAGTTCTGGAGTGGCGACCGCGAACCGGAACAAAATGGAAGTAATCCAGTGAAAGTCTAAATATTCCCGTGCGAAATGTAATCGTTCTTCTTTATGTCTTTCTGTCAAGAAGGGCATTTTAGCTGATCTTCTGTGATGCAAGCCTTCAGCGTGGAGGGCACGGCGAACAGTTTGCGGTGACTCCGAGTGTGTCGTAGGTGTGAAACCATTGGTTTCATACTCGCCCACGATATGTTGTCGCTGCGCTTCGCTAATAAGCGACGACCTTCCACTTCGCTGTCTACTTGCCAGGCTCCCTTCTTCCTCATACCTTTTGATCCAGAGACTTACTGCATTTCTCTAAACAAAAAAAATGATGTTAGGCAGCTGTAATAAATACTAAAGTGACTTCATTCACTCTGCATTTATAAATCCAATAATAAACACTAATTATTTATCTTGCATGATAGATTGAAAAAAAAAATAACGAATTAAGTAAACCACAGGTCACCAAATAAATGAACAATTTATAATACCCATTCGTTTTTAAATTTTTAATGTTTAAGTTACAATTCATAAATAATTATAATACTCACATTTAGTCCTATTAAGGCCACTTTTATGAAGCGCGGATAATTCGCGATAATAGTCGCCCTCGCCTTAATATTAATATTTGCCCGCATTTTAAGAATCACACCAACAACAATACCGCTATCTATTAAACCACACGTCACTGACCATCAAATACCACATTATATAGTGTATTCTGTATGACTACAACCAAACGACAAAGTTCATTCCGATCAAGTTAAAATATTCATAAAACTCATGTCTACCTCACAGAAATCTAACAAAATTCTTGATTTATTTTTCTATCTACCTCCCTAACTTTACGAAATGTGTGAACAAAGCAAACAAGTTAAATAATATAATATTTCTGTAGAGTAAAAACTTACAAAAAGACTAAAAGTAACTGTGCGGGATTTGAACTCACGGCTTACTGATTCGCTCTTAATTCTGGACGGACCCAACCGCTAGGCCATCATGTCTTAGATATTGGCATTGAAATTATGAACTACAACTAGTTGCTGACAATATCTATTTTGTTGAAAGTAGAAGGTCGTAAGTCAAACTAAACGTCAAGCTATTGCTTTGTGCGATTGCTTATCGACTTTTGGTCGGCACTGTACGCAAAGAAAAAGAAAAGACAAGCATTTATTAGCCCGCACAGGAAAAACCACATAACATTTAATGGCAATAAACTATACAGACAATAAAACCGTAGAAATAAAACAAAACTGATTGATGTATGTTTCTTTAATATTATTACATCAAGTACTTGCAGCTTACAAAACTACCCACTCCCTTCGGGCAAATTGGCGAGGCAGGAGATTCATCACACGAACAACTAAATAATCACACAAGTCCATTTAACATGCCTGGTCCGTATATTGAGCTATATGATCTACATTTCAACATTATGTTTGTGTTTTTAGGAAACTGATTAAATTTCAATGTTTATTCTGATAGAGACAAATACTATTCAAGTAGTTATTAGAGCAATAATTAAAAACGCATAGCTGAATCAAATCAAGATGACAAAGACAAAGACACATTTATTTGGCGCTAGCTAATATCAAAACAACAGAAAAGAGTCACCAGTCAAATGCTTGCAATAATGTTATTTATAAATCGCAAGTAAGAAATAAGGTAGGGTGCCATCGAGAAATAAAGAAGTCCTAGTCTACACTTCAGCCAAGACTTCTCCAACGATGAGCTCCATGCTCGGCGCCCAGTTGAGCTCGTGGATCTTGGCCTTGAAGCACTTAGCCACGGTCAGGGTCTTCATGCAGGGGTCATCTAACGCGTCAGGTGTCGACTCCGAGCAACCGTGGATTAGGGCCACCAGCTGCTTCGCCATCGCTTCGTCTGGTGGATTCGATAATTAAAGAAAATGAAATTTGGTAAATTATAGGGACCTAATGATTAATCCTCCAGTATTCTTGATTGGGACTTATGCTCGTACTGTCTAGGTTGCTTAGTGTCGGTCGGACATAAGTAAAGCCATCGTCACTGAGAAGAATGGAGTTGTCAGATTATCGCAAGATAATGACAATTGAATAATTTACACATGACGCAGTATGTAAACTATTGTTTTGGAGTCGCAATCTGTAACGACATTGCACCGATTTATTTCCCAACAGAAGCGGCGTGACATTACACTTTCTTTACAATTTTCCGCTTCAACCGTTCGGAAATCTTGCTGACTCACATTTTAATTTTGTGAAGCACTCCCTTATCGCACTACGAGTTACATCGATATAGCTTTATATAAATCGTCTCATATAGGGCTGATGGGCTAAACATCAGGAGGAAAATCTACTCTGAATAGCGCTGAATCTGATCTCACGGATCTTTGAGGTATGAAGAACGCATTTATGCGGTTCATACGAAAATCGAGCGTAGAACACATATCTAAATCTTAAGACATATCTCTTAACACATATCTTATCTTCTTAATCTGCGCAAAATGCTATGAATAAGGACAAATATCTGACCAGCGCCATGTTTCATCGCGAACTCCTGCGCCTTGCCGTGGTGCAGCTTCAGCTCCTGGTCCAGCAGTTCCAGCTTAGATGAGAGGCAGAGGATGGCGCAGCCAGTCTGTCTGTTCGTGAACTCGTAGCCCTCCTTCCAGAAGTTGTAGAAGTCTGTCGTTACTGACTCAGGGAGGTCCATCTAGAATTGTTGAGAACCATAGCATGTAAGTTTATTAAACAACTGGCATATTAGCAGATGGCATAGTAAATTATGAGTGTGTGAGTCAAAATGACGGAAATAATCGCATAACATAAATGTGATGATAATTATTTCTGGTAGTATAAGTCGAGTGTGCCATAGGTTCTTCCCAAAAACCCATCTATTTAACAGAATAGGCCCAGGTTTTCTACGAAAACATTTGGGAAACTGTGCTTGTCACTCAAACAGATCCTTATAAATCTGGTAGATAGGGGTTTCCTCCTCGTCACATCAATTCAACACATCGTTTTGATTATCTTACCTCCTTCTTACAGTCTTCCAACGGCTTAGCGAAGTGAGTGGATAGATTCTTGATGACTTCTTGTGAACACTGTGCCGTGATGAAGAGTCCGGCGATCACCACCAGCGCCAGGCGGACAGACATGGTGGTTGATGTACGGGGCGCCATTGAGGCAGAGCATCAGATGGACAGACTTATATCCGCGCTTAATTACCGCGTTAATTAGAAGTTACGACCACGCGACAATGAGCCCCTCGGCTTGATTAGACGTGGTTTAATTAGTGTAGCGGATTCATTCATGGAATGCAAATGACGTGTTGAACAAGCTGTTATTAGTTTTGTAGGCTCATCATTGACTTGCACTATGCATTGCCTCGTCCACAGTCACTGTGGGGACATTCCGTTCATTTATGGAGTTTTTCGTTCAAATCAAAATATTTATTACCTACTTTGCAAACATGGGTATTTTGCAAAGTAGGTATTAAATATCCCGAACCAAAACGGATCATGTGATTGGGAAAGTATGATGCAAACAAAACTCGTCCAATAAAAGTATATTTGAAATCTCAGGAAATAGCAAAATCAATACTGCGTTACCAAAGTAATTCAAAGCAGGACAGTATTAAAATATATTCTGATCAGACACCTAAACAGCGTAAACACCTGCAAAATCTTAAGGATGAACTAAATCGCCGACAGGTTACTGAGGACAAAACTCTTACAATAAGATACATTAACGGCATACCAAAAATTGTGGTGTTACCATCAAAAAACGAATAACCACTCTACCTAATACAAATAAGCCCGAACCAGATAACGAAAAAATTTCGTATCAAGTTGTCGATAACTACAGCAGCATTGTAACCTCAAAAAAGTCCTTTAAATTTTTATACGCAAACATGCGAAGTCTTGTAAAACCTGGCAAATTTGACGAATTAAAATGTGTAATAAAAGCTTTTCCATCTTGCTTACACGCAGTGGTTTTAACAGAAACATGGATAAAATCAGACGAAGAAGGCAAAAGATATGAAATTCCAGGATTCACACATTATTACAACTTTAGAACTGATACGAGAGGCGGTGGGGTCTCAATATTTGTCAAAAATAACTTGAAACATAGTCTGACTGAGGAAATTTGTCAAAACTACAACCATTATCTTTGGATTCACATCGAAAACTATACTCTGGATATCGGTGTAGTATACAGAAAACCAGAACAATCAAACATCAAAACCTTCTTAGATACCTATTCCCAACAGCTAAACAAAAACAAGCGGGGTGTGGTCTTTGGTGACTTTAATTTTAACCTATTGAACACAGAACGGGTAACAAAAATGTATAAAGAACTGATCAAAGAAAACGGTTATGATTTTTTAAACAAAATAGATGAAGACCACTGCACAAGAGAATCAACAACATCAAAAAGTATAATTGACCACATCTGCTCAAATCTTAAACTGAATAATTTCCACCTAGCCATTATCGATACACCCATGTCAGACCATAAACAAATGTACTTAGAATTAAAACGCTATAAACCAGAACCTCTGAAAAAGATTAGCTACTACAATATTGACTACGAAGTGCTTTATAAGACCATTCTAGAATCCCGCGCCGAAAACATTGATAATATACTCGAAACCCTGGAAGAAAAACTATTAAAAAGTATAGAAATGAGCAAAAAGACAAAATACAAAACGCTAAATCCACCAAGACAAGACTGGATAAATAAATCAATCATTAGTGAAATAAATAAAAGAAACACCTTATGGAATCAACATAAAAAAAACCCAAACGACAAGCAAACGGAAGTCATATTCAAAACGAAAAGGAACGAACTAACCGAATCTATACAACGAACGAAGTCAAGTTACTACATGAAAGCCTTTGAAAACTGTAAGAAACAGCCATTGAAAATGTGGGGATTAATAAACAGCCTGTCCTGCAACAAATTCACAGAAAAATCCGCTCCGCGAAAACTTCAGTCACAAAATGGCACTGTCACTGACCTAAAAGACATCTGTGAATGCTTCAATGACTTTTTTGCAAATGTTGGTTCGATACTGGCTAATCAAATACCGATAAAATATCACCCATCAGGTAGTGCTTTAACGAATTTATCTGGACTCGGCTCGTCATCCCTTAGTGATCTGGAACCTGCCACAACAGACGAAATCTTAAAAATAATTAGTAATTTAAATAACAACACCAGCGCAGGTTTAGAAGGTATCACCACAAAAGCACTAAAATGTGTTGCAAACCTAATCCTTGATGAACTTACAAATTGCATTAACAAATGTATGAAAACGGGAACATTTCCAAATAGCCTTAAGGTTGCAAAAGTTACGCCAATTTATAAATCTGGTGTTAAATCAGAGCCGGGAAACTATCGTCCTATTTCAGTTCTCCCCGTACTTTCAAAAATTTTTGAGAGAGTCTTATACAATCGCCTCGAAAAGTACTTAATATCTCTAAACTTTATTTACGATAAACAATACGGATTTAGACCGTAATCAAATACACTCTCAGCCACGATTGACCTGGTGACAACTATAAAACTTAACATTGATCAAAAGAAAGTGGCTATGGGTGTCTTTATTAATCTAAAAAAAGCATTCGACACAGTCAGTCATGAATTATTGTTAAAAAAGCTAATGGAAATCGGGATACAAGGACCTGCCCTAGAAATTTTTAGATCTTACCTGTCAAATCGATACCAAGTAGTTAAAATTGGGGATACTCAGAGTGATCCCAAAATTATTACATGGGTCGTTCCGTAGTTTCGTGCAAAAACGATTTCCAGACTAATTTACCCATGGTTTTCATTCCTGTATTTTTTTTTTAACCAGAATGGGTAAAGACATAGTTACTTTAAAAGGAGTATCGATAATGTTAGGTTTTGATTCGTTATTTTATTTAATAAACTAATAAAACTGCGTCTAAATTCATTCCTCTCTGTTTCCAACTAGGGACCTCGGCGTTTGTTTTCATGTTTATTTGTCTACAGTCGAATTGATAGCTTTAATTAATACGGTTTGTAAGAACCAAACCCCTGACCTATTCTTTAAGTATTTTAAATATACCAATAACTTAGTAATAGTACAAAAAAAGCTATATTTTCTAATTGTCACAAAAAAAACATCATCGCCATCCGTACTCGGAAACTTCGTAATTTTGTAGTGGTTTATTCGGTCCCTAATACAGTGCAGGTCACAACGTGTTTCTACTGGTCGGTCAGCCGCGGCAAACAGAGCAAAGTGGACGTACGCCTATCGCTGTCATAATTATTTGAAATCTTCGTATTGTTGGTAGTGCTTCGTCCAGAAATAATTTCATCACATTCCTTCTATTTCACAAGGTACTGTAGTAAACAAATTATTATAAATACTAAATATGTTTGGCTTTCAAATTGATTTTGATCCTATTTTATTATTGAGTGGCTAATGTATTCGGTAACGAAATAATTAAACAAAATGTTAGAATTTTTCATTCATCTCCACTTCATCACCTTCCGTCCCCTCCAGTTTTCCTGAACACCAACGGCAATTCGAGACTTTCGTGCAGTCAAATACATCAGAAAAAGAAAATAAAGACAAACTGGAAGGTAATGAAAAGTGAAAGGATTGTAATGAACTACGGCGCGATGGTAATGATGTAAGTCGGGACGGCAATGAAATATCGTAAAAAAGTTCTGAATTGGGTTAGGATGTTAATGAACCGTAAAAGACGGTAATTTAAAACAGCTAAATAAAACAATATAATTTCAATAATCACACAATATATTATATTTCATAATATATATATATATATAAATATGATGGATCAGATGATAGTGACGAATTAAGTATTTTTTAAGTTTTCTAATTTTTATTATTTGTTTTTGCTCAGGCTATGTGCTACGACGTAAATTAAGGTTGACTAGAGTAACATTGTAGTATTGATTGTCAGTAGACTAGTAAGACCATTAAGAATTTTTGAACATTTTTTTAAATTTTGTACTATTATGTAAGCATTCCTTTACTATTTTTTTTTGTTTGTATACTTTGATTTTGCACTCAAAAGTAAAAGGACTGGTTACTTATTATTTACCTATTAATTTTTATTTTTTGTTAATTTTCCAGTCAGATATTCAGAATACTCTATGATTGTTATATACTTTTAGTGTTTGTTTTAAGTTTAATATGTGATTTTGGATCATAGGTATTTGTATTGTATTAATTGTTAATAGGTTGTAGTTAGTCAGTTATTTAGACAAAAGGATAGGGTTGACTACTGCTCAGAAGCCTATAATTATTTAAAAACTGATTGGGCTTCCTTCCACGAAGTGGATTTTTTGAGACTGAATTGGAATAAAAGACAGTGATTATTGAAATTATATTGTTTTATTTAGCTGTTTTAAATTACCGTCTTTTACGGTTCATTAACATCCTAACCCAATTCAGAACTTTTTTACGATATTTCATTGCCGTCCCGACTTACATCATTACCATCGCGCCGTGGTTCATTACAATCCTTTCACTTTTCATTACCTTCCAGTTGTTAAATTTCAATTGTCATTTTCTCCGTGAATAAACAAGATAATAACGTGCCTTCCACTTTAAATTAATCTGGTGACAATTTGTGACTCGTGTATATAAAAGAAAAACCTAAAATGTAATATTTATTTTTATTCTGCGGAACGGTTCTATTTGCACGAAACGACGGAATGAACCACATACGGTGTGCCTCAAGGCTCAATCTTAGCACCCTTGTTATTCCTACTGTACATAAATAGTGTCCATAAAATTGGTCTAAAAGCGGACTTAACATTATACGCAGATGACACATGTTTGTTCTACTTTGGCCACTCAATCGATACGATTGTCAAGCATGCACAGAACGACTTGGACTTACTCAATCTGTGGTTTCAACAAAATCTTCTCACAATTAATACAGCTAAAACAAATTACATGATATTCACAGCAAAGAATAAAAAAATCGGCAATTATACACCGTTAAAAATAAATAACCAAACCATAAATAAAGTAGACCAAGAAAAATATTTAGGACTAATTTTGGATAGCAAATTGACCTGGCTTCCACATATTCAAAAAATAAAATCAAAATTACAATCACTCACGGGTAGTCTACGAGGTATCGTTCGTTGCTTACCACGCCAAGTTCGTTATTTAATCTACTTCTCCCTTGTTAAACCGCATATTGACTACCTAGTGGAAATATGGGGTACGGCTGCTAAATCACATACAAACCTGCTACAAACTGCTTAAAACAAACTATTAAAAACGTTATTTAACTATGACTACCTGTTAGGGTTTGTTAATATTTATTTTGTAATTTTTGCTAATCGATTATTTAAATCGATATTAGTATTAATATAGCTTTTATTTAAATATTTTACGCTGGCAACTTTACCATTTTATTATATTCGTGGTCGTTCTGTGATTGGTTGACGCAAAATGGCGGGAACCAATCACAGAACTCGTTTTCCTTCCCGCGCAAAATGACGAAGTCAACGTCAATTTAAAACGTTTGGTCGGTTGAGCGGCTCTCTTGGATTTTGGATCTCGATGTGATAGGTTGTGATTCTGAGTTAATAACGCCTTGTGCCTTGTGTTAATATTGATAATTGTATGTGCAGTTCAAGTAAAATATAAAACAGTTTCGCATATTGTATCATTATTCAACTACGTCCTGTTCCTGTGAGTGTTTCCTACATTTCAGAAGTGGGATAGCAACCTCTTGCATCATGGATGGGATATCCAGACGCCCAAGCATGGAATCCAGCCATCGACGACTTGAGACGCCCTTCCCAATGGAGCATCGAAGCAGGAGCCGGGTGAGAGACCATAGTCGTAGTCGGTTGCGAACACGCAGCCCACGTCGCAGCCGGGATGAAGAATTGGATACGAGCCACGAGCGAGTCAAGCTCCTGGAGAGGCAGCTGCTACAAGAACGGGAGCGTATTCGACGCGCCACCCAGCGTAGCAACCGCAGCCGCAGCCGACGCAGCGCGCGGCGCACGTCATCGCGACACGCCACCCAGCGAAGCAACCGCAGTCGCAGTCGTCACAGTGGGACACTCGACCATCAACGGCGACGAGCGGAGGCCAACCAGCAGGACGGTGACGGCCCACATGCTGAGCATCGTGACGTCGCGGGACATTTTAAAAGGTCACGTAGCCCATCTGTATCTAAAAAATATATTGTTGATGTTTTCAAATGCTTGAAAGATAGTCTGGCATCTCAACCCGCCCGAGACACACGATCTTTTCAAAAGAATGATCACATGAACATACTGCCTAATTTTGATCCTTCTATGAAGAACCAACGAATTGATGTATGGCTCAAAAAGGTCAATGAGTGTGCTAGTATCTACGGTTGGGATGACAAAACTATCGCTCACTTCGCTATGCAAAAACTTCAAGGCCTCGCCAAAACATGGTATGAAGGTTTAAACTCTGTTTTGTTTAACTGGCAAGAATGGCAAGAGAAACTAATAAACGCCTTCCCTTGCGAACAAAATTACGGTCAGGCCTTGGAGGAAATGCTTAAAAGAAGGAGTAGGTATAATGAACCTATAGAGGTTTATTTTTATGAAAAACTGGCTTTGCTTAACCAATGTGACATTGTTGAGAAACGTGCGGTTGATTGCATCATTCATGGGATCAGTGATAGAACCCTCAAATCAGGTGCTCTAGCTTTACGGTCCTCCCACCCCGATCAGCTCTTGCAATTTTTGATGAGCAGCAGAGATTCTCAGTATGTTGATCGAAGCCATAACAAGAACAAAACCGATCACTCTAGTACCCCTAGTGGTCAGCCCGTTCAAAGGTCGGGTGCTAAGTCAGGTTCATTTATTGGATGTTATAATTGTAAAGAAAGGGGTCACAGCTTTTTACACTGTCCTAAACCGCTTTTAAAGTGCACGAAATGCAACAAAATAGGACATACAGTTGAAAACTGTAACGCGCAGATACAAAGTAACGGCGTAAAACCCAGTGGCAATATTCCAAAAGCCATGCGTATCGATGTAGCCAGTCAAGGACGCGACTCGAACCCGAACTCTAAATTTATGAAGGATGTAAAAATTAACGGTACGTTACAGCAAGCCTTTGTAGATTTTGGGAGCGAAGTCACACTTATAAAGGAGTCTGTAGTTAATGAGTTAGGCTTGACCCACGATCACGTACCGTCTTTATTGAAAGGGTTTGGAAACGGTATAGTAGAGTCACTAGGAGGGTTGTTACTTAATTTTGAGGTAGATGGCGTCAACGCTCAAGTTCCATGCAAGGTCGTGTGTGATAATTTGTTAGAGAAATCCGTGCTTATAGGGCAGTGCTTCACCGAACAACCTCATATAATAGTTTATAAGGATGTAACTAGGCTACAATTTATCGATATTGGCAATGAAATGCCACATCCAGATCCGGATCTTACAGAGTCCTCTCTAAAGATTAGGGCAACAGAATTGGTAGAGCTCTACGGTGCAGCATCAGTGAAAGCAGTTATTGAACCGCCCACATCTGGTAACATTTTCTTGAAAAATGTTGTCGCTGGGAAACCAAATAAACAGTACCTTGTTTGTGGAGGTCTGTATCGCTCTGAAAATAGTCGTGTCTATATAACTGTGTTCCCATGTTCAAGTTCCTGCATTATCACAAATAATTTAGTTTTATGTCGTGCAAAGCAAGTAGAGGTTGTTAGTAGAGTAGTTGTCGAACCACCAGAAATCCCTATGGCGATTGAGGGCGACTTCAATGAGGATCTTGTTCGTGTCGGTGAAAAGGTGCCAGAAGACGTAAAACAAAGGTTGTTAGGGTTGCTCAGAAAATATCATCGTTGTTTTGCAACTTCTCTTAGGGACCTAGGATGTACCAACGCGACCGAGATGAATATAGAGCTAAACAGTGAACGCCCTGTCGTCTATCGTCCATATAGGTTATCGCATTATGAACGTGAGAAAGTACGGGCAATGGTAAAGGAGATGTTGGATGCAGGGATAGTTAAGGAGTCGATCTCAGGGTACGCTAGTCCAATTCTACTCGTACGCAAAAAGGACGGATCGTTTCGAATGTGTATCGACTACCGTATGCTTAATTCTATCACGGTGAAAGAGCGCTATCCTATGCCCATTATCGAAGACGAAATAGCACGTCTTACTGGCCAGGCTTGTTTTATTTCGCTCGATCTTACATCAGGTTATTACCAGGTGCCAATTTCGGAACAGAGCAGACACCTTACCTCGTTTGTTACGCCAGACGGACAATACGAGTTTAATCGCATGCCGTTCGGTTTGGCTAACGCACCTGCCGTTTTCCAACGCATGATGAATTCCATATTAGGGTCGGCTCGTTTTAACAAGGCAACTGCATATTTAGACGACGTCCTTATTTTCGGTAAAGACGTTAACGAATGTTTAGTACGGCTTGAGGAGGTATTGCAAGTTTTGGAGAAAGCAAATCTCACTTTGAACCTTTCCAAATGCGATTTCTTACGAGACAAAATCGATTATCTGGGTTACGAAATCAGTGCAAATGGGGTTAGGCCAGGTGATAAAAAAATTATTAGTGTTATTAATTTTCCACGACCTGAGAATGTCCATAACGTACGCCAGTTCCTCGGTCTGGCTAGTTATTTCCGTAAATTCATCCAAGATTTTGCCCGAATTGCCTTGCCTCTTAGTAAGTTGCTAAAAAAGGACACCTCATGGACATGGGGTGATAGTCAAGAGGAGGCTTTTGAAGTCTTAAAATATAAGTTAGTTGATAGGCCCATTCTTGCAATATATGATCCCGCAGCAGAGACAGAGCTCCACACCGACGCAAGCAAATTAGGTGTTGGAGGTATATTAATGCAACGCTCCGAAGGAAATGATGCCTTCCGTCCAGTAGCTTACTACAGTCGACAAACTTCTCCGGAGGAGAAGAATTTTCATTCGTACGAACTTGAAACTCTGGCAGTAATCTGCTCTTTGCGAAAATTTTGGGTCTATCTGCTAGGGAAATCGTTTAGGATCATTACCGATTGTAGTGCTCTACGATCTACGTTCTCAAAACGAGACCTGATCCCGAGGATAGCACGCTGGTGGCTCTTACTGCAAGAGTTCCAATGTTCAGTCGAGTATAGAGCAGGCGTTAAGATGGGCCATGTAGATGCGCTGTCCCGCAATCCAGTCGAGAGCTCAGAGAATCCTATAGATTTATTTTCGGTTCTGTCGATTACTAGTGAGGATTGGTTGCATACGCTACAGCTTGGAGATACCGAACTCTGTAGGATTAAAAGCATTTAAAATGATAGCCTTCATGAGAAGGAACTTCGATACATAAAAGATAATTTTGTGGTTAAGGATAATAAATTGTTTCGTTGTATAGGTAATGATAAAAATAACGTTCGTTGGGTGGTACCAAAAGGCGCGAGGTGGCAAGTATGCCGCATTAACCATGATGATATTGGCCATTTCGGAGTAGAAAAGACTCTTGAAAGAATAAAGAAACACTATTGGTTCAGTAAAATGTCCAAGTTTGTAAAAAAATATGTTAGTTCATGCATTGAATGTGCCTATGCAAAAAACAAGACTAAAACACGTGAGGGTCTGCTTCATCCCATCACAAAAATTGAAGTACCATTTCATACGGTGCATGTCGACCACCTCGGGCCTTTTGTCAAATCAAAGAGAGGCTATAGTTACTTACTTGTAGTCGTAGAAGCTTTCACCAAATTCTGTTTTATCAAACCCGTTAGAAATACTAATAGTTTGAATGCAATTAGAGTTCTTGAAGATATATTTTTTACATTTAGAGTCCCTGATCGTCTGGTAAGCGATCGTGGTTCCTGTTTTACATCTCATGCTTTTAATCGATTTTGCCTAGACAAGAGGATTAAGCATATTCTTAATTCAGTAGCCAGTCCGAGATCAAATGGCCAGGTTGAACGTTATAACCGAACAATCCTCGACTCTTTGAAAGCGATGACTGTTAAATATGGTGAAAAGGATTGGGATAGTCATTTAGGGAAAATTCAGTGGGGTCTAAATAATACTTTTCAGAAAACCACTGGTAGGACGCCGTCAGAGGTACTATTTGGCACTAGTATGAGTAGCGAAATAAATCCCATTCTTAACGAAGTTACCAAAGAGTCTCGCGAAAACTGCGAAATTACCGCTATTCGAGAGGAGGTCAAGGAAAAGATTGATAACGAGCAGGTTAGACAAAAGCAGGATTATGATAGAAATAGGGTGCCAGCCCGCAGCTATGTCGAAGGTGAACTCGTCAAAATAACCAAGACTTGTTTCAATAACGACGGACAAAGTAAAAAGCTCATGCCCTCGTTTATAGGGCCCTATCGTGTTACAAGAGTCTTAGGTAGGGATAGATATAAGGTGGCACCGGTTCCGGGCTTGGCTAGCATGCAAAACAAACGGCCTACAACCGTGGCAGCAGACCGTATGATGCCTTGGATACATGTTGCGGCCCTTGAGCTGAATAATTCAGATACCAGTGGCACTGACGACGAGGACCATACTGAACCATAATTTGACTTGTTGTATTCTTCCATGCTCTATAGTGTATTCCCCTAAGTTATAGAGGCACTTGACTACAGATGAATGTTTTTCATTGTTTCAGATCAGGCACGAGAATCGATCGGATCGTGACTTGATTTATCAAATGTCCTACTGTATGCCACAAGAAAATCGATCGTCTTGTAGGCATCAGTTAGGCCCCCGAAAAATCGATCGTTCGGGTTAGTAGTTCGATGATGGGTAACCGATTAATCGATCGTTCGGACCCATAGGAAAGTCTTATAGGCATCAGTTAGGCCCCGAAAAATCGATCGTTCGGGTTAGGAGTTCGATGACGGGTTACCGATTAATCGATCGTTCGGACCCTGTTTGATTGTAAGTGACAGAGAACAAAAATCGATCGTTGTTTTCTGATCAAATTCAAAGTGAAAGTTAATAATAGAAATTATGCAAGATATTACTAATCTGATGGATGAAATTCAATAAGTATGTAGACATCTTTACATAAATCTATTGAGTTGATTTGTACTTTAAGATTCCTTGTCAGTTGCATAAATGTTATTTGTTTAGAGTTTAATATTTACATCAGATATGAATTATTTCAACCTAATTAATTGTTATCTATTGCGTTAATACATACAACTGAATTGAACTTATACATAATTTCCATTAATATTATATAATAAATCAGTATGAGAACTATTTGTTATTTGTAAATTGTATTAACCGCAGGTGAATACCTATTGTTGTAATTTGATACTCAAACAATAAATATGTAAAACCGAGCAACCTGCCAACGTTCCGATTGTTAGGGTTCCACCTGGTGTCGTGTGCGGGACGCACACGTTGTCAGGACGGTCGATTGTTAGGGTTTGTTAATATTTATTTTGTAATTTTTGCTAATCGATTATTTAAATCGATATTAGTATTAATATAGCTTTTATTTAAATATTTTACGCTGGCAACTTTACCATTTTATTATATTCGTGGTCGTTCTGTGATTGGTTGACGCAAAATGGCGGGAACCAATCACAGAACTCGTTTTCCTTCCCGCGCAAAATGACGAAGTCAACGTCAATTTAAAACGTTTGGTCGGTTGAGCGGCTCTCTTGGATTTTGGATCTCGATGTGATAGGTTGTGATTCTGAGTTAATAACGCCTTGTGCCTTGTGTTAATATTGATAATTGTATGTGCAGTTCAAGTAAAATATAAAACAGTTTCGCATATTGTATCATTATTCAACTACGTCCTGTTCCTGTGAGTGTTTCCTACATACCTAACTCCAACAGAAACACTTTACAAAAAAATTAATGTAATGAATATAACACAAACATACATATATAACACATGCATACTCATTCGAAAAATACTAAATAAAAATATACACACAAACATAACCTTCACAAAAAATATAAAAAAAAACACAAAATGAAACTGAGACGTGAACAAGACTTTTTAAAACAACACCCCACCCGTACAAACTACGGAAGGAAAACTATCGTGTACGAAGGATCTAAAATATTTAATAAATTACCGAGAGACCTCAAAGAGTGTACATCCAAAACCACTTTTAAAAAGTTAAACATTTTATAGTAAAAGAATTACATTCCCTAACATAGTGCCGAGCCACATCCAGTCGCCGTTTATCTGTGTTACGCATACTTGTTTACATGTATCGAACGAACATTTTGCCCGCAATGATTAGTAATCTACCTTCGAAACATTTATAAAATCGACGTCAAATTTCTTGTAATACCCCAACTTTTTGTTATTTTTAAGTGTTTAGTATTAATATTCTCATGTAAGTGAATAGTGTAATTCTTATGAGAATAAATGATCTTTAACCTCATTTAGTAGGTACATAGATGTTCTAGTGTTAAAAGGTTCTCCACATTTCGCCCTCACATGGGTATGCAAACAGTTGATTTACAATAAAAAAATTATGAAATTCGAATAAGTAGTATGTCATTGAAATTATATACTCGGCCAACTAAAAAAAAGAAAATGTCAAAATGGTCATAGTAATAAAAAAAAATATCAATTTCAAACGGAAAACTGCAGAATGAAAATATTATTTAAGTACTTTGATTTTCATCAACTCGTCCCAAATGGGCCGTGGACATACGGGACGAGTTGCTGAATTATTCACATATACAGTCAGACTCTGTTATGATGACAGGAATACCTTCCTGACCATGGTACAGTAATAATTATATGTTTTTATTCTGTGGGCTAAATTACGCAAAGCGCCAGTGCTATTAGAGCTGATAAATATATTTAGGTACTTGTATGGTCACCAAGTGAACTGTGTACGTTGGGCGGATGCTAGTTCTGAGGAGTATAGGTTGCAATGCGGGGTCAGACAGGGTGGTTTGACTTCTCCGATTTTATTCAACCTGTACATAGACGGTCTCATTGAGTGAGCTCAGTAGCTTGCAGACACGTTGTTATTTAGATGGAGTGGCTTTTAATAACATCAGTTACGCCAGTGATATGGCACTCTTGAGCCCTTCAATATCAGGCATGAGAAAGCTGTTGGATGTTTGAGAGAGGTATGTTGAAGAGCACGGTTTAAGATATAATGCCAAAAAGAGTGAGGTTCTTATTTTTGGAGCAAAGTCCTCAGATAGGTTTCCTTCGGAAAAGCTAGCAGGTAATGTCTTGAAGCGTGTTCAACAATTTAAATACCTCGGCCATATTGTTACCGCAGACATCAAAGATGATCTGGATGTAGAAAGGGAACGAAGAGTATTAGCGGTTCGATGCAACATGCTTGTCCGTAGGTTTGCTCGCTGTACATGTCAAGAGAAAGTAACGCTTTTCAAAGCATATTTTCAGACGTTCTACACGTGTGTGTAACCTTTGGACAAGCTGTACGCAAAGAGCCATCAATGCTCTTCGAGTTCAGTATAACAATACATTCAGGATGCTGGTGGGGCTGCCACGCTTCTGTAGTGCGTAAGCGTGCTGTGTCGCTACTGCAGAGGGTCCGGGGCAGCTCAAACAGTCTCCTGAATGTCATTGCGGGGAAATTTGATTGCCCCTTTATGAATGCATATGTCAAACCCACGTTCTACTATTGTGCCATGGTCAGGAACATGGTCTAATAATAATAATAATTTAATTTCAGATTTCAGATTAATTTCACATCCATAACTATTGTAAGGAAACAGGACCTTATAAAACTATGTTAGTAGAACGGTACCACCACCACGGTACAATAATATACTTCGACAGGTGTAGCATTCCGAGACACAGAGGTGACGTGGGTGACACAAGTCTACGTCATCACCGCTATCAATGGTTCTCAAACTTTATAATCAGGGGTAATTCAATCTAGTAAAATAGTGATCAGATTGTTAGAAACCTACTAACTTTTGCCTATAGCTCTACCCGCATTGTAGGTTTTTGGTGACAAAAAGGATTATATAATGGACAGATAATTCTAGGGTTTCCAAACTTCAAATTACAAGCCAAGGTTCGGTAGTTGCGGGGTTCCGGGCCTTAGGCTCTAAACCCCTAACGTTACGTCCGTATATTCGGATCTATCCGCGTCTCTCACTCGCACTCATCTGCAGACGTGCGCAAGAGAGACGGATAGACCCGAATCTACGGACGAAGCGTTAGGGAGTAGGACCTCTGTTCCGGGGTTGCGAGCCTGTTTGAAAGAGATACCGCGGCCCCGGAACATAGAGGGCGAGGAAGGAACATGGATGGGTTTTAGTCAGTAAGAGTCTGACACTCCCTCCCGCTCCGCCCAGAGTGGGAGAAGTTATTTGATGATTTCTCATCCTATAAAAAAAACAAGGTTCGGTAGTCTATGTATAAAAATAAAGGTACCAAAAAACGTACAAAGGTATCTTGGCAAACGTTAACCTTCCGGGTCAAGGGTCAAGGTCCACAATAGCGCAGCTATTCATTGGCCACTGGTTCATTTCGAGAAAATTAAATAAATAAAAAAATACAAACTTGTTAGGCGTCTACAAATTTTAATAAATGTTGGAAATCACTGTTTGGTCTGACACTGAGCGAGACCGCTACATATAGCGACCTATTGCTATTCCTTTCCACATGACGAAATGGCGGTATGTCAATGAGACAGCCCGTTTCGGTGTTACCAGTAGTGCGAAAGAATATGTCCTTAGCTATTTTTATTCCTTGTGCGAATTCGAGCAAACATTGAAGATTTAAGTCACAATTACATTGGTATACCAACGTAATTGTGACTTAAAACTTCAATGATCGTAATCAAACGAAATAATTCAATTTAATCATTATGATTAAATTGAATTATTAAAAACAACAACTATTTAAATGCATTGCGTTTTTTTAATAGAATGGTGACTGAAAATGTTTCCATAATTTCGTGTTTTGTCGCAATAAAGTGGCAACTGAATAGTGACGAAAGCATTTGTCGCCCCCGGTATGCCAGACCTTGTTTTATTAGACCATGTTCCTGACCATTGCAAAATATTATTGAATGTCAAACATAGCTCATGTTGACATGGCTCTTTACATTTCAAACTATCATCAGAGTGTACATTTGATGTTCCTTTAAGCCAATTTTTGGAACGGAACTCTAAATTATCAAACCCAAAATGATTTACTTAATGCCAGTAAGCATACAGACAGTTAAACTCAGTAGTCTGCTCTAATCATATCATTACGTCAATTTCCTTGAGCTGGTGTTTTAGGAGCATTTATAAATTACACAAACATTTTAGTCGATCATACTCATAATATGTTTGTCAGAAAGGGTGATTCCTAAGTGAATGTGATGATTTTCAGGTGCAGGAGTTTTCAGAGTTCAGTGAGTGACTGTTAAGAAAAGTTATTTATTGATTATGATTTTAGTTAACAATTTATTTTCTTTATCTTCTTCTGTGACATTAAAGAAATTCCTTCCGTACTGAAATGTATTGGAAAAACATTGAATTCTGGAAGACCATACGGCAATATTTTTTGTTAAGAAACAAGGACCAACATGCCGGACCAGGCAAAGGTAAGGCAGCCTCACCCACCACTACGCCATGTCGTCCAATGTATCGCCAAGTTAGGTTATGTAAGGTTACTTTTACCGAGAGGTAGTTCAAGGATCAAGAAACATAAACACCAAACATGATTTCAAAACAAAATATAATAAACTAAGAAACAACTCTTTATTTTTTTGTATTTTCTTGTTCATGCACTACTAATACTAAATTAAGCACAACAGTCCATATAGTTTACATCTAGCCAGTTCTTTAACGTCATCAGTACTTCTCCATGACGGCTTCAATCATGGCCACTTCAGGAGCTATGCCGGCTCCCTTGGCGTCCACCTTGAAGCAGGCAGCCACCTTCACCACGCGGTCACAGTCGTCTGTCATGCTGTCGTATTTCTTCTCGCAGTTGTGGATCAGACCCACTAGCTTTTCGGAGAGAACTTCACCTGTGATCGTTTAAGAAAGAGTTAAGAATTACGTCATGAGCTAAATGGGTGACATGACAATTATACTTCATAATTGTTCATGATTTCAGGGAAGATTCTGCACTTTTAGTATGACTTGGCAAGATCAGCAGCGCCGTATGCTTCACTAAGAATAGTCACTATATTTCAATATAATATTATGACTCGTTTGTGTGTCTTACTCATTGCGATAGTGTTACTCGACAATATCGCAAAATTGTTTCTGCTGTAAGTACAGCAATAGATTCACATTTAGATATCTACACTCTACGCACATTTACTAAACCATTACTAAGTACAAAGTCAGTAATTCTTAGCTTTGTACCCGCCTCGTCCAGTTCATGCAAAACCCTTACCTGAACATCAGAGCTTTTAACTTCGCAGTTAGTTTCGCTATAAATTCAGCAAAAAACAATATGGCTGACAGATTGGGTCGCGTGACCTTTGTTTCAGTTGCATGTGTACTGAAGCAGTAAATAATGTCTACAACCACAATAATTCACTGGCAGCACAACAAATAAATAGGAATAACATGAAGGAAAATGCTATTTTTGAAATAGAAAGAGTAATTTACAAAATCGCATTGCAATAGACGAAGTTTTTGTTTCTTCTTTTTGTTTGATAAATCTCAGTGGAACTGAATTAGAATCTAATGTGATTAGTTCCTTTTTCCACTGTTTCTAAATCCTATTTCGTCTGTAAAACGGCACCCCAATTGAATACCACACTTGTAATCACAATCCGAAGGAAACAAATGTCTGGTAATTATATTCGTCTGCTTGAAGATTTAAATCTCAAATGAATATTGTTGGACTATCACAACGAAAGGCTGCTGTGCGAGTGTTACCTTATCACGCCGGTGACTAAAATATTCATCTATCACAACCCCAAATGAAATTATTCTAATCAATTGTTTAGTGCGAATATAAGTATTTTCTTTGTAAAAAACGTTCTGACCATTAGGGAAGCTCTTGACGTAGTCGTGCATGTTAACGTGGTGCATGCGACTGTCGTCTTGCAGCAGCGAGAACTTGTTGGACATGCAAATGATGGCGCAGCCCAGCTCACGGTGCACCACCTCGAAGTCTTCGCGCCAGAAGTGCTGGAACTCCTCCAGGACCTCCGCTGAGAGCCCTGACTGGAGATACAAGTTTCGGATAAGAAGTGCTCAAAGAATGTTTGAGGGGTGTTTGCGATTCTATTTCAGAGGAGGAGGAAAAATAAAAGTTCAATCTTATACTATTTATGGCCATTCAATCACCTAGGTGCTTATGGTTTCAGTTCCACTGATGAGATGCGTCCGAAGTGTGGCTCATACTCCAATATGATCTAATTTGGTACATAGTACTCAGCATAGTGTAAGTGCATATTTAGACAAAATGTACAAAAAAAAATATCTTTCTTACCTCTTCCCTGCACTCTTCAAGTGCCTTTCCAAAATGTGCGGTGACGTGGCTCATCACCTCCGCGGTCCCCATCACCGAACTGGTGACGGTCGCCATGACAACCAGTAGCAAACAACACTTCGATGTCATCTTGTTCACAATGACCTGCCAGCACCCGGCCACACATTTATATCTTAGTAAAACTTTTTTACTTCATTCAATTATATGGTATTAGGGAACCAGCATGATATGTAGTCACAATAACCTTTAACTTGATGGTTTTAAAGTCTGTTTTCTGTTGGTGTAGTTGTAGTTTTATGTTTGCACGTCACAAACTGATGATTTGGTCAAAGACATAAGTAATACGTATGTTGTGTGTAATTGTGGTGCCGCAGTATGCTGCCAGGACTTGCCAGTCATATCAAACGTAGTGTTTTGGCTAATGACTGCCGCTCGGAGGCCGCTCATTGCCTTCTATAACGTTATTAAGTATAGACAGAAGCGTTTAATAAGTATATGTTTATGTTCTCATCGACTATTAGTGATAGTGTCGTAAGTTGTGTTCAGGCTCAGGTGAGGTGAGACCACCTAGGTTGTAGTTGTTATACGTGTCATGGAAATTTCGGAATTACGCAAAAAAGTAAACCGATTTCTTGGTTAGACGAAATGGGTGTTTAGTCTGAACGGACCACAATTAATGGACCGCGATCTGTTCAGACGTAGACAAAAAATGTTTTTTTTTAATATAATTATTGTTTGGCCGAATGTTTGTATGCCCGAATGTTAAGTGGCACACTTTGAGATGGCAGAGTTTGATTTCACATAATTACCTTCGGCAATGTTCAAATTCCGCATAATTTCGTTTAGAATCATGTTAATTTAGAGCGACAATTAATTGATTTAATTTCACTTGGCATAATTTATGAAGATGGTAGAATTTCATTAGAAATAATTGTATTTGGTATTATTGCCGTTTCTATGAAATAGCATTTTTAAAATTAAAATAGTAGTAGTAAAAGTTAGTGATAGAAACGAACCGCATCAAAATCGACTCCACGTAGTCTTGTCTGCCCTACCCCTAGAGTGTAATTTAAAATCGCGAAGCTGCGGTGCTACGTCTCAACGGACCGCGGTCCATTCATTTTGGTCCATTTAGACTAAACACCCCCTGAAATAAGCCGTCAATGGCGTTATAAGAGGCACTGTCCGAAATGATTTTCGAGAAGTATGTAGTCGTCAGTGCCCTATAACTTGATAAAGTTATAACAGTTAACACACCAGCAGTTCAATATCCCATCGTACAGAACAATTGATTAAACTGCTCTAAACCCCGATTTTCTTTTTACCTCAGCCAAATCTTATTTGGGCAACAATTGGCTAGCTTCCATCATTAGCTGTGGGATTCAGGGCACGTATCCCATAACACGGACCATTGGTCGCGTGGCGCGGGCTGCCACTCGAGAGCTCTGCGCACCCTGCGCACGTGCAAGCGTGATGCATCGCACTCTGGGTGACGTGATACAAGACTCCGCGATTTACGGGAAAACGAGCTGAAAGTGTTTAACAGTTTTTTTAATGCTGCTGGAGTATTTATCTTGCGGATTTCAAAAAGGTGGAGGCTGGTGTTAGGAGTATATATATAATATGGTGTGTGTGTATTTGGACAACCAACTCAATGGTTACAAAAAGATAATTGGACAATTTTTTTAGACCTAATAAATAATGTATATAAAATAATACGGGTTAGATTTTGGGTCTCTTCCCGAAAACTTGCAGTCGCATGCAAGTCGTGGAGGTCATAATAATTTAAGATATACAAGAAAAGGAAATGCAAGGAATACATTTAGGTGAGAGTTTTGTTTTGAAATCAAATAGCAGCACTGAAAATCATTACATTACAGTATGGTGTCAGGTATTACTTAATATGTGGGATCTGCTCGCGTTTTGTCAAAGGCAGTATCTATCTATTAGTAACTGTGTCAAGTGTCTAGATAGCATTTGAGTTACAATATGCTCGCCTCGCCTTGCTTTTAGCACAATGTGTACTTAATTTAGAGAGCTGCCACAGTTATATTTTCATGTCGAATTCATCATGTCTTTCATACAATATTAACCTGTAAAATATTAACACTATTAACCTGTAAATCTTCAACATTATGGTTGCGATGGACTGCAGTTCGTTGACAGTTAAGCAAATAAATAAAGTTGTTCATGTTTGTACACGCCATGGTTGTCTTCGACCAGACAGACGTGTGACCTGAGCAAAGTTACGAGAATTTATGCTTTTTCTGGACACCGTGGACACTCGAGTCTGGGTTAGTAATGATGGATTTGAAGTAGTAAAGAGGGGCTGTACGTAATATTAAGTTAACTTTACAACCATTTTAAGTACCGTAGGATGGCAACGAATCTCGGAGTTTGATTATTGACAGAGGACATCTCTTTTGTAACAATGGGAATGTTATAATTATGCTGATTAGGCTTTGGTACTTATTTAAATTCCGGAATAAGTTAATAAGGTTGTTATAGTTTTGATAAAGGTTGTGTCTGACTTATCAATTGCCGGGACATTACTTCTTCAGCTTCATTAGGGTCTCAAAATATCATTCATAGTTAAATAACTAGGACTAAGAAGGTGCGGTAGATCTACCTACGAACAAGTCTAAAAATATTCAAAAATAACAGATATCCACATCCACAACAATGAGTTAGTTCGCTATTACTACTAAACTATGTCATTACTCTACTATGTATCATTAGAACCGCTAATTTCCCTGAAGACGGAACTATTCGCCGTGAAATTTCCCCATCCATCATAGGAGACAGGGTAAGCAGGGAACAGTGATCTGTCACCGGTAATGAGAATACTTTGACAGGTTTTTTTGAAGGGAAACAAGAAAAATGGAAAGTTTTCACCGTTCTGATACAGTATATTCGTGTTTTCCTACTAATGATTGTGGAATTGAACAGGGGTAACAAACTATTTTTCATATCTGTGATTTCACGGTAATTTGGTAAAGATATTATGGTTGTTGTAGTGAGTTTGACGCACGTATAATGAATTGTAGGTAAATCATTAGCTAGTCAAGCTGTCAATCAGCGCATGCAAGTTATTTGTTTCTGTAGTCTAGTAACATTAATTTATTGTTTGGTACGAGTAGATTCATGATAACTAAAACTGAAGGCGTATTTGTATATTTTTGGCGTCTTGATTACAATTTAGTTTCATTGGCTTCAGATTTAAAGATAACTACGGACGTCACGTGGTTTCACCCGCGTAGTTCCTGTACCCGTGTAAGTACGGAGATAAAATATAGCTTATGTTACTCAGGGTGAATGTAGCTTTCCAATGCTGAGAGATTTTTTGAAATCGGCGCAGCAGTTTTTGAGTTTATTCATTACAAACATACACTCACTCAAAAATATATTTTTTTCCTCTTTATAATATTAGTGTAGATTAGTGTAGACTGGTAGTTTGTTGGGCTACTTTTCAGTTTGGTTTATGGGTTTAAATATTAAAGCTGCATATTACGAATCTCAAAACCAGTTGTAAGACTGCCAATTCCAAGAAAAATATAAACAAACACAAGTATCTTGTTTTCTTTACCTACAAAGACACAAACAATCACAGTATACAGCCTATAAACTAAAGGGGGAGCCCACAATGAGTAATAGTCGATGTTGCCAGCCTCGCGATCACTCCCCATTCGCCTCACGTAGTGTTGCCAGGGGAGAAATAAATATTTCCCGCGAAAATCCGCGGCCTGTTCTATATGTAAATTTTTATGTTTTTTCCATCAAATAAAGTTGTGCCGTGTGTGGTTTTATAATTTTACAATACAAGGCTCAGGTGTCGAACCTCGCACCAACGACAATGGAAAATATTTGTAGAGGGAATATTGGTTCGGTAATAAAATCCCGAGAGATTTTCTTTTTGAACGTGCGCTAAATTCTGAATAACATGTGTATTTTTATTCTTCTTTTATTTATTAATAGGAGAACCAACAGCTATAACAATTGTATAAGAGGATGGAAACTGGTTTCCACCCTGAACGTAACACACAGTCACAGGGTCTCACGAGTAAAAACAGAAAAAAGTAGAAATCTTCACACGATAAAAATAAGGAAATCCTATTTTTCATTTTAATATTTTTAGTCTTGTTTTTATAATTATATTTACGTAGTTGTAGTCTGTTCATATTAATGTAATTTTGTGTGAAATATAACATAATATAAATTATAGTACAAGTACAAGGTACCAGGTATACAAGGTACAAGGTTTAAAGTACATAAAAAATAAGCACTACGTACTTTAAAAAAACTCAACGTTCAGCTGAGTACGAGTACGTGCAGAATAGGTTTTAAAAGTACCTAAATGGGTTAAATGAAACATTTTACAAATATAATTATGCTTACTCACTCGCATCAAGTACTATTGTTTTTATTTCGTAAATAACTTAAACCTTTAAATTATTGATTGATGTAGTTACCTATTTATTTATTTATTTATTTTTTAAGTAAACTTATTCCCTTTTTTATACCTAAATGCGGTACACAGAAATAAATAAATTAATAAGATGGAGAATTTTCTTGTAGAAGCTTTTTGCATAAAATGGTAACCATGTAGCATTTCCCCACAGTTTGTAAATACGTCTGTAAATTGTGTGCATCAGCTGGCGAAACGGGAATGTTTGCCGAAGTCTGTCTGCATGCTTAACTACTGTACAGTAACAAAGTGTAGCATTTGTCACTGAGGTAGCAAATACGGAATCCGTAACATTACGTATTTTCCCAAGTTTAAGGTAAACGGATGATGCCTCCATTTGGGAAGGAGAAAAATAAAACCGACTTCTAAGAAAACCAAAAAATCCTACTAATATTATAAATGCGAAAGTTTGTGAGGATGTATGTTTGTTACTCTTTCACGCAAAAACTACTGAACGGATTTGGATCAAATTTAGCACACAGATAGTTTATTACCTGGATTAACACATAGGATACTTTTTATCCCGGTAATAAGATCCCGTGGGATAATTTCAAACTTCACGCGGGCGAAGCCGCTGGCAGAAGCTAGTTAAAAATAACTTTAGTTTCAGAAGTCGGCGACCTTTGTTTGATTGATTTAATTTTTTTGTCACCGACTTCTGAAGCTAAAGTAAGTAAATTTTCACTTTTTTGTGTTTTTAGAAGTCAGTTTTGTTTTTTGTAAAAAATGGTTTTTATTTTCTACTTTTTTTGTGATTCACATGTGCTTACCCCTTCACAGCGTACTGGCGTGATGTTATGTTATGAACTGGTGTAACTGTAAACAATAGACAGACATGAGGTTTCAGCAACCCCAGTCCTTTTGCTTTCATTGAGGAGTTCCATTGCCTATCTCTGAAGTTCATCATCAGATCTTCACCAAATTGAGTGGGACCACTCCGAGAAAGTAAAAACGTACCCAAATCATATCAAGTGCCTATAAAATTTGAAGAGTTCTCTCTATTTCTGTAGGAACCCATCATCAGATCCTGACTTGATGATTATGGGACCACCTGTGAAGTATACCCTTTCAAACAAAATAATTCAAATCGCTCCAGCCATCTCCGAGTAATCGGGGAATATACAAAAAAAAATGAGGTTACGACAAATTGAGAACCTCAGCCTTTTTTAAGTCGGTTAAAAAGTCATGGTTGATACTGAATTAAACATATTATTACATTCCGTGTCCATACAATTACATTCCGGTAAAGCCCCGGGTATTCCGGATTAATTCAATTCAATTCAATTTATTTCAGGCTACAAACACCCATAGATATACAAATACCTTATAAACTAACATATCTAAATTAAATACAAAAACTTGTGTTAATAAATAAGACTTAAAACTATGTTAGTAACTATCAAACTATCCAATAATAGCTTAACATAGATATGTTAAGCTTATATGCACTCAATAACTAACACTTGTAACATTTTGTGGTTATTATTGTGTTGATAACGTTTCAGTATTATACTTGATGGGATCCCACACCACGTCATTCAGTACATCATTCTGAGCTTCCTACATACAAATATTTCATCGGATAGTATAAAAAATCTGTCGTTTCACACAGTCAAAATATATGGTACAGCTGATTAAAAAAAAACCGATTAATAATTTCCATGTTCTTTCGATGATGTTCTGAACACAAGATAATTGTTCTCGCGTCGGTGTCGCTTCCAGCCCGTATGTAGTAGGTACATTTAGTCAATTATATTGAAATATTACCAATATTCCTTGCTTAATACACATTGTATGCGTCCATACATCACGTTTAATGAAATCCTCAGAGGTGGGTGGGTTCTGCTACAATCCATCAAGCTGTCCACGCAGTCTGCACTCCGACCAACTTATCTTTACACCTCAAAATACACTCCATCTGCGCCAAAGCGCCCCAGCGAAGTGCAACGAAAAGTTTGTTTTAAAACACCATTAGTAAATTCCGTTAGCAGGCGTGACAAGGAAAAATGAATCTTTTTCCAACGTAATACATGTGAAAAAGAAAGTAACAAACGTTTCTGTGAAAGTCAAAACAGAAGTTAACTTCGACAAAGTGACATATTCGCTCCTGAAAAATGTTGTATAGCAATGTTTTTCTTTTTCTAAGGCGAGAAGGTTGCTTTTTCTTTGTATCATGATTCAATGGAGGCAAAGATAAATTGGTTCCTGGAAGGAATGGATTCCATGGGGAATTCGCTATTTTTCAAGAAAACTGCGCGTTGAATACCAAATGTGAGGAAACAATGACTTTATAACGCCGAGTTGACATTCACGAGTAACACGCCATTTGTATATTCAGACAGAACATTAGGAACCCTTATCTCTAAGTGATCATTACCTACCTACTTCATTTGTGTGTTATTGCATGAATTTTATTAATCGTCGAATATTTTTTGAACATAACATCACAATGTAATCCTCGAAGGTTTAGAGGTGTACTGAGTATCCCACATTTCGACAACTAAGTCTTAAATCACACATTCAACCAGATGGACTACTTTTGCGAACCTGGATCGAACCCAGGACCTCACCATGCTCAGCAGTTGCACATACGACCACTGGGCCACGACAATGAGGCCTTTTTCGAAATAATTGTAACATAAATCACAGTGAGGACAGCTCACAAGTCGTTGACAAGATAAGCAGTAGTAGCCTTGCTACTAGCTTACCTTGACCGCTTTCCAATTATGTAATAATGTTGACGTTTTGATCTATTTGATGAATGTCCTGTCTGACCTAGTCACTTGATCTACGACACAGTTACATTCATTCATGCACGATTCTACAAATTACAGTAAAATTAATGTTAAATGCTGTTTTATTGGACGTAGATACTGTGTCCGGAGGTTATTTTTGGTCTAAAGATATAATAGGCTTATTTTTGGCTCATTATAATATGCAATAAGTAGGGCTGGGGGGGGGGGAGTCTGACAACCAATCTCACCAAGGTGTATCGTATTACCCAGCTGGGTCGTGGAGGTCAGATAAGCAGTCACTTCATGTAAAGTACTAATATTCAGCTGCATCCGATTAGACTGGAAGCCGACCCCCACATAGTTGGGGAAAGGCAAATGATAATAATGAAAGAGGGTCAATAAAAATACATCCATTAAATGCATCCATTAACATCACTGAGCACGTCAACAAGCTGTGTGACATGGTCGCTCACCTGGCTATGGTGTGCAGATGCGCACTGGTGGCGAGCTTGACCAGCGGCCGCTGCGGGGGCCGACTGGGCCGCGTCGGCGGGCTGTACGTGTACTCCGCCGCCTCCGAGCCCGTCAGCCACGACCAGTGCTCCGTCATCGTCGCGGGCTCCCACTATCTCCCACTGACACTTTGTACACTGCACTAGTATAACAAGATATGGCTTGTTATTTAAGGAACAGTCATTTTGGTTTTGATTTTTTGATCTTTGGTCATTGTTAGTTTCGTTTGATTTACTGAAAACTGCGTTTTTCCGAAATGCAACTTGAGATCAAAGTTCTTTAGAAACAGTTTCCAACTTATCGGCAAACATTAGCTTAGGTAATTTATTTCTGAACACAAAAGCAAATTGTTATCCCTAAATGAAATAGTACTTCAATAACCTTCTCTGTCTAATATTATGAAATTCCAAACTTTCACAACCACTTTAAACATTCATCCTTCAAATCCTCAAGTCTTATTAGATTCACAAACAATGATTGATAATAGCGCCAAGTAGTTTACAGTCCTGAAAACTACCACTTTGACCTGGTAAAATAAACTTTATGGCAATACAGGTAAGGAACATAACGATAGCCCTTGCACCTTGCAAGCAATATAAGCATGGTTTTAAATATTGTAAAGCCGACCTTGTTACCAAATACATAAAGTTTATCAAACAGAGAAAAGAGGTTTTCCGAACTGAACAATAGAACCTACGCGCATATTTTCATGCAAAAAGTGACCATAAACTACGGCAACATAAGTTTCAAAATTGATTCCACAAAAGAAAATCACGATTGCCTTTCCAAACTCCGTTATTAAACTTCCCTTTTCAAATCTTATCCTTGAAAGAACATTCGAATAGGATTCCATCCCTCTCACACGCTATGCGATAAGAAAGGAACGGCACGTGTGCATCGGAAGCGTGCAGTAAGCGTTTAATAAGGAGCACTAGCATAAGTAAGGTAATAAATCTTCAAGCCCTTACGGTAGGGAGCGGAGCAGGGTGTATAGAAAATTCATAGCGACATTTATGCCAGTGACGTCATACTGTGCAGCGAATGAGATTCTTGGATGGGTGTTCATAAAGGTGGGGAGAAGGAAACTATTGCCGTTGGAATTATTATGATTGCTCCGTCGCGCTTCGCTGAGATTTACAATGTTCGTAATAAAGGTATGATCTGCGGGGACGGTTTCATTGCAACGATTAACGATTGTGATATTATTTGTCTGTTATTGGAATAAGAAGTAAGGAATAAGATATGAAGTAAGTATAGTAGTAGTGTAGTGGAAGGATGTGGAAATAACGGTTTTTCTGATTAATTTCGTTGCGGGATCCAAGACAGTTAAATTAATTCTCTGGGACTTCGTCGAGCTACATTGTCTCGGCGCTGTTCTGGTAGTCGCCACTGTTCATTCTGGCTTTCAGGAGTTACAGTGGTTTGGGAATTGTGTGGCAGGCTTGTCTCCAGAAAAACAAAGATATAAAGTTAAGTTAAGTTATTTGCCACAGATATGCAAATGGTTTTTAAAACATCTTCGTGTTCTATACTCGAGCTAGACATGATGAAGATTGGGAAAAGATGTATTGGCACAGAAAATAAACATGAAAACCACGTTTAAACTATCTTATAATGAAGCCTTTTAAATTAAAAAGGGTCTAAAATTGGCAATGAATCAGGCAACTGAATTTCTGGTATATATTATAAAAATGTAAAACGGGGTAAATAGAAATGCAGGGGAAACAAAACATTGAAAGGGATTTTATTGCTGAACTTATATTGTATATTGCCAACACGGTACCTTTGTAAATAAGAATAATTTAGTTAATACAATATAGTACTCGCTGGTACCACATCATGTGAATTCAACTTTTAAATCTATTCCAAAGTTTTGTTTTATCTACCCCTGCAATTCCATTCACCCGTTTTACGGTATACCTACTTTAAACTTGAATACTAACTTAACGAAATCCCCTGAAACTGAACAACACAATCCCTTCCATAACACAACAATACTCATAACAGTTTACGTGTGTAAGTACCGCCGCTGCCGACCCCTCAGCGCCGCGGGCGTGAACATTTATAACTGATGAATTTGCAAACATCGCGCCGTGAGCCACAGGGCTAAGCGTAGGTACGCCGGCGACAGACCGGCCCGTACGGACGTGTGCTCGCATATACTGGGGGAATAATTAGGTAGACTAGATTCATTAAGTAAGGTGGTTAAGTCAGCTGAACAGGAATCCTTCTTTGCCCTAACGGAGGTCCCATAGGCTGTGGGGCACTTCTCTTGACATGTCATAACAATCTTCATCATCCTGTTTTTATACAACATTATTTTTTGTTTACACTAAACCCGAAAAGGGGACCTTGAAATCGCGAAAAAATAATCAGCTGTTCCCTACATTATGTTCGCATAACTCGTCAAAATGTAGGGAACAGCTGATTTTTTTTATATGTCAAACTCAAACTCAAATCATTTATTTCAATTAGACCATTACAGCACTTTTGAATGTCACAAATACAAAACTAAATCGAAGCTACAGTCACAGTCACAAGGCATAATAACTTGAGAAAGTACTGTAGTTGCCCATTCCCTAGCGTAGATCTCTATGGAGAAGAACGGGCAAGAAACTCCATGGACACTCTTTTCAATCAAAATATTGTTACAAAATCTTGGTTACATCATTCATGTTGTGATTATACATATATGTGAGAACGATGTAGAAAGACGTGCAAATTAAGAGCGTCCAGAGAAAATATTAAATCAACTTAAAAAATAAATAAATAAAAATTAACCGTGGCAGCTGAGAGTTGACCAGTCTCATATATATAACCAATGGGTACCCGGGTTCCTGGCAGGAAACCGTGAGGAAACCGGCATGACCTAGAACTTATAAACGAAGAAACGCTCATATTTGATCATTCAAAAGGATAATTTAACAAAACAGCTTTTCAAAATTCAACTCAACGGAGCCGTACAATAGAACCAATGTCAAATCCCCAAAATCGTATAATAATACCCTTAGCAGCATTACTGCGAGCGACTACCCTCACTCGTTGTAGAGTGCGTGACGATACATATGTGTCTGCTTAGCGCTTCGGGATATACAGTGATTTATAATCTTGTACAGGGGGCGGAATTAGTTGATTATGCAGATTATGAATTAAATGTTAAGCTGTTTAAGACACAATGTTTCAGTTAATTTAGTATGAGAGAATTACTGAGATTATAGTCTTGTTAGATAATCGAAAATTATTTAAGCCCTTTTTAAACATAACAATTATCTGATAGAAATGAGAATAAATATCTCACTGATTTAATTATAAATTAAAATCAGAGCAAAAAAGTAAGGCTTGTGTCGTGGTCACCAGACAGTTGATATACTACATACCTATATACTTTTTGTTGGTAAATACATACTTATTATACATAATTATAAACATACATGACTCGGAAACAAATGTCTATGCTCATCACACAAACATTTGCTCCTACCGGGATTCGAACCCTAAGAACGTAACGCAGCTTCACTACTGCTGCGCCATTCGGGTCGTTTCGGGTCGTCAACGATGTGAAAGGGGTGGGGGGGGGGGGAAATAAATATGAAAGGGCTTCATAACAATTAGTAGTATGCACTTATAGAACTAGACAGCAAACAAAAAACAAACGAATAAAAGTAAATCACCCAACATCAAAGAGGCCTAAGTACCAAGCAGGCCATATATCCCCAATCATCAAATACACCACCCGCCGACCACCACCATACGATCGACAGCCAAACTATTTCAATGACCCGCCCGACGCCCCCACACACAGCGGTGATCTTTCAATACATTAGCTCTGATTAAAGTTATCACAATGCACCCCCTCCCACACACACTGCAGTGAGGGGGTGATGCAGGGGGGTGGGGGTGCAAACAGTACATATTAAGATTAGAGTGATTACGGGGGCCGTCACCAATTGATTTATAGGTGCTTCAGCCGATTAGATAGATCTAATCCAGGTATACATAGCATTGCGTTGTTTGTGTTACATTGGGCAATTAGGAAATTAATTAAAACCTTATGTACATGAATTAAGCAAGATTATGTCTGGACCTAGTGTCAGCTAGTGTATCTTGTGTGAGCTGTCGGAAGTTTGAGCCAAAAGTATAACGCAGTCTTCATGCCATATAATAAAAGGTCACGAGACAAAAACCCTAATATTTAAGCCTGGAACAATGAACAATGTTTCGCACGGCTCTTCAGTCAGCTGGTCCCGTTAATTTTCCTCTATCGGCGTTAGAATCGAACCTACACCGTGTCTTGTTTGACTCACCGTCGCGTCATTTGACGACTCGAATGGCGTAGTGGTAGTGACGCTGCCTTACGTTCTTAGGGTTCTGGGTTCGAATCCCGGTAGGAGCAAATGTTTGTGTGATGAGCATGGACATTTGTTTCCGAGTCATGGATGTTTATATGTATAATAAGTATGTATTTACAAACAAAAAAGTATCTATATGTAGTATATCAACTATCTAGTGTCCACGATACAAGCTTTGCTTAGTGTGGCACTAGGTAGCGCTGTGTGTTAATGTCCAGCGATATATTTTAGCGATATCCAGCGATATTTATTAGAACAAGACAAGAAGGAAAGACACACATAATATCCGTTTTTTCCTAGTAAATGATAGTATATTTGATTGTTTCGGCTGTTTCTTCTCAGAGTAGTCAGATACGAAACACAGGCCCCATCTAGTTAAAAAATAAAAATGACGTGTAAAAGTGTTTGAGAAAACCTACTTGCTGAATAAATATCATTTATCATTTACAAATACATAATGCCCAGCTAATAACTAATTACTGAAAAAACTCCTACTACAATACGCTGTTCACCTCACATCCGTCATTCATTGCTAACAGAAGACAGTGGAGCCTACAGTCATAAATCAGCTGCATAGAAGAGGGAGCAGTCCCTCTCACTCAGAGGGAGGAATTAACCGGCATTCTCGTATTATGAGATGTGCAACTGTTTCTAAGAACTCGCTTTGAAAATGTACCCGTTTCAGTAAAGTTAAAACATGAAAGTTTGAAGTTGTTTTCTTAAAAATATAAAACATATTATAAAGGGTTGGGTTTTGAATCGAGTCACCTGAATTTGAAGATTCTGTCACCGTCAAGGGGTTGATATTAAGCGCCCCCATGCGATTTTAGTTCCCAGCGAGATTTTTTTTGTGTGCGTAACGGGGCACTGGGATAAAAAACTAAGAAAAATTTTGCCAATGACTGGAAACCCCTCCACCCACCCCGCCTTATACCGCCCACACCCCGCCCACTCCCTAATGCAGGTGATTTGATTCAAAATCACACATGGCAGTTATGTTAAAAGTTTCATCTAATAAAGGACAAGCCTATTGCCATCAGTCCAGGTTTTATTTGTGTTTACTATGAAAAAAAAAAACAAATAAAATTTTGCTCTACCCGGGAATCGAACTCTGGATCCCATGCTCAAAGGTAGCGAGTATGTCTTAATAATGTCTACAATCCATTCAACCACAAAAAAAAATTGAAGAAACAGCCGAAAATATGTAGGTCGTAGCGATCGTTTACGTAATATGCTACGGCGTAGCGCTACGAGCTACGAGATTTCTACACGGTGCAGTTAAAGTAACTAGAAATTATTTTGTTTTTTTTTTTAAACATAGCATCGAGATTAATTTGTAATCAGCTATTGTACACTCGCTCCATCCCCATCTGTATAGCGCACTAAACTATTCTAATGCAAAGGGATGCACCGCTGAACTTGTGGGGTGCGTTGTACGCAGGAGGTGCGTTTCAATGTACTTGTGCGTAGGTACAATATTGATGACATAAATTATCATTGCTTCGGGGTGTGTGGACTATTATTACAATGTTTGTGTACTATGGAATTGCATTATAATGACGAGCTAGGGAGTTAGCTAGTATAAAATATTTTGTAATGATTTCGAAAATTAACCCACGACTGTTGAAGTAGGTAAGTATGCATATGTTACTGTTCTAATATTTCTTTTGGATTTCTGCCAACATCGACAGACATAATAAAGCAGGTACAACGCAAACGTACGTAAATACACCTCCACAAAAAAATAACAAGTCGGATCCGCGAGCCTCTCGAACTAAACTCTTCCATTAACCCCTCTTCTATAATACACACACACACATACAAACACACATACATAGTATATCTCCAGTGTTTAGCTGCACTTTTCCACATTTCACTTCATTATCGCGAACCGAATCAAAACAAAACTGTTTACCAATCTAGTTCCAACCTTATTTCAATAAAACTACGGTGGAAATTAATTTGCACGCTTCACGAAGGGGATGATTTCCCCATTTAGACAAGTCTGCTATTGGGTGTAGGTAGACGAAATTAAAATAAACACGTTCGCATAAATTTTACGGTTGTTGCTATTTTAATGTCTAATGCAATAGGTTAATATACTCTTGTTAGTTCAGAATTAAAAAAAATGAAATCTATTTTTTTTTTGTGGTAATCTAAAGTTAAAATATAATATTATTCATTACTTTTGTTGCATCGTAAATACTGAATGAAATTACAATGTTTAAGAGCTGTCCTACTTTAGGTTTCATTTTATTTTATGCAAATCTACATACGAAAATCAATTCCAGCAATGAATCAGGGATTCAAAGAAATAATGGAACTACGCATTTGAACTACAGCCAAAAAATATCTGTAGTAAGACAAAGTAAGTAGTACACTACACAGTCCGTCGAGAATCCCCGGCGCCTGCCGCTCGCGTGGTAGCAGCGAGTCGCAGCGTGACTCATAGTAAAGTCCTAACTCACACAGGCGCGTGTTCGCGTCACGCTGCGAGCGGCTGCTGCGTGCCTCTGTGTGGACGTAAGGCTGGGGTTCGCGTGCACGCGGGACGTGTGGTTAGGACAGATGCATTCTGTCGGGAGATATCTTTACTAATATTATATAATTATGCGAAATAACGCCTCCATGTCCAATACATAGTGTTTGCACCTGACATCTTTGCTTATTGTTTTGATCAGGCGCTTAGAAATGTCGGTAGTTTGCGTACAAAATAAATTGAACATTTTGTAAAAATCAATTCATCTCGATTTTAAAACGGACGAACATCAAGTCCACAATATATTTTCTTAATATATGAGCTTGGCATTGTTATTTCTATAAAACTTATGACAAATATGTAGGTTAATGGATAAAAGTGTTTAATAGAACAATTCAAAAAAATAAATATCAGAATGAAAACGTGTTCTATGAAAGATTCTAATTGGAAGTAGCAGGCTTTAATTTAAAATGCAGTCATCAAACCATAACAATTTGATTGTAAACAATCGAGGTGCTAAGTATACCAAGAATCTGCGGTAGTTATATGAAAATAATGAACAGCTGCAAAACTGTTCTCAGGCCACACTGCGGATTAGCGTTGAAGTCAATAAACTTTTCATGGTGCATTTCCACAAGGGGGAACGCGTGCATTTTGACAGTTGCGTCCGCCCCGCGCCCGCGCCCGCACCCGCTCCCCTCTGGCGCCCGCCTTATGTCGGGTGCCACTTTATGTGAAATCGATGCACCGCTGTTTGTAAACACTTGCACTTTGTACGTATGGAACTTAACAAATATTATTTATGAATAGATTCCACGCAAATAATGAGACAAAAGTAAGAAAATTATGAGAAAATTTTGACAATCAACAAGTTGCATTTCGTACTGGTTTCTTTGTAGGTATAATTTTGATAAGACATGCGTATATCATATTAGCACATTTCTAATAAGAAACATACTTCACTAACAACAAACACAATCAAAATATGGACGAAACTTATCACACCAGTTGTTTTCCACTTTTAAAGACACTTACACACTGCACTGGTCAATAGATTAATTACACTAGTAATTTAATTTAATTTTAAATATTCAAAAATATGGAACGTCTGTATTTTTGAATTTGGATCGTCGGGAGGTGGCGCGGCGGTGCGGCCACGTTGTGAACTAACCTAACCTTGCTGCGTGCACTCGGGGCGCGATCGTAAAATATCTATCGCGACAACACACTTGATCCTTGCTAGAACATACAAACAAGTTTCTTTATTTCACATTAAATGTCGCGGGCTTTGAAATTGAGATTAGAGTAGGTATGCAGACAGTCGTAAATATTGAATTTGTTATGAGCTGTTAATCGGTGGCTGTAGTCCATTACGACTTAATTTATGATGTGATAAATGTTAAATGGATTGTTAATTTTGTCACAAGGACAATAAATAATTTTAGCCATGTCTGCAAATTCTGCATCAAAGGTCTTAACTTAACTTCTTATTAAATATCTTTAATAATAATAATCATATATGCTAGAATTGATGTTACCCACCTTAAATAAATTATAAGTTTCTCATTCGTACATCATACCAATTGAATTATTTTACTTATTAGAAAAAATATATATTTTTAAGCTCGCATGTCATAATGTACCTACATAATTCACTTCATCTTAAATAAATTATTTTTAGATACTAGTTACTCAAATACCCAGTTGTCTGCTAAAGTATCAACACTACTGTGTCGTGGTTGTTAGAATCAACCCCGTGTGTCCGGCGCACCCCTCGTTCATTCATTTGTTGTAGTAGTGGGGGGGGGTAGGAGTGAAGCAGAGGGGCGGGGCGGGCGGTGACCTTGTAGCGATGTATGCAGTAATGTTTGTGGTTTACATGGATTGGCAGTTTTCCTCGATAGCGCATGTTTGTAAACAATCGTTTTAATTTAAAATAACCAGCATCCAGCATATATTACCTAGTATTGGTACCTCCGAATTTCAATAAATTGCATCATATAGAAACAAGATTAAGTTTAACAAAAATACTACCAAGTAATCAAACACTTTAAAAATGACTACTAACGTCTAACCGAATTAAATAAACTTCAACAAAATTGAGTCCCATACAATTTGTTCACTAACACGATATTTTAAATTATTCTCTGTGCTTTTCGTACGTACACACTTTTCTCGTGGCGCCCCCTCTGGGCGACAAAACGTATAAACATTAAACATCGGTGTCTCGTGTCCCCCTCCCCTTCGCAACCCGTCGCCCAAAATCTATTACACACACGTTTTCCCTCATTCAGAATCCATTGCCCTATTACTATTGTAATTGAAGATAGAAATGCAACAGAAAGTGCAATGGAATTTGAAATACTGATGAATTTTCAGTGTAATGTTTCCGTGGTATGGATGCAGTGTACGCGCACCCTAATCGGCACGCGACACGCTCTGAATTAATGAAATTCGATAGTTTTTATTGCTCTTACTTTACTTAGATAATAATATCACCCTTTGTAATAATTCTTGTTGGTAAGCTGAGGTGGAACATTGCCACTTATTTCTATTAATATTTATTTATTTCGATTAATAAAAACATTGAAAAATTCCGCAAAAATCTTCCAGAATGTTACAGTTGTTGTGTGTTGAACTATAACGCTTTGTTCCCGCAAAAATATCTTTTAATAACGCGCTTACTGTAAATGCTGCCTATCGAAGCAGTGTGCGTTCCGAACTGAAAAAGAAAAATACTTTTTTTTTGGGGTCCAACATGAGATATTTGCACAACAGAATTAGTATTTGTTAACAATTCTTGTGATTCTCCTTGTTAATTTTCAGTTTAAACATAAACACCAAAACATAAAGTAGACGAGCAAAGAAAACACGTTTCCCAAAGTTAATTAACCCTATCGCGCGGCCGTACCGTCGCGTGACCAATCTTCTATCTCAACCCTCCACTGCAAACAACTTGCACTTTACACTTAGCACCTCTGTGGGACTGTTTGACCAACACTTTGGGACAACAACGACTTATATTGTCGTCTTATTGTCACCGTGCTGTTGTTTCGTGTACTAGTACAGACTAGTACTCAGTTCCGAACTTTAACGTAATACGCGTGCACACAACGTGCAGTGCGGTGGCATGAGAGATAATAGTATATTTTATAACGAGGGACTAAACGAAGCCATTATGTACCCGAGGTGGTTTGACTCCCGAGCTTGCGAGGGAGCAATGAAAGCGAGGGTATATTATATTGGCGTTTAGTCATGTCAATAAACCGCTTTCTATTTTCAAGCCAATTCGAAATTTAAATAAAACCTTTGACAAGTTACTCTTTTGTGACCATGTTTCAGAGTAAAAGATCGTTCCATTTTTAAATTACTTTTTACTCCCTAGGGAATAAACAGTCACTTTAATCCCGCTTCGTAGGGCTATAACGGCGTACTTTTAGAGCATGAGAAGTGAAAAATATATTTGCGTATAGATAGGTACAGGTTTAATTCTGTCCATTCATACATAAAAATATATTGCGGTCTCATATTTTCGGCCACAAACCCGATTTCCCTGGATATTATGACACCTTCCGTAGGCAGTAGGTGGTTTGTTTAAGTGAGCTGCCTCTGACAATAGAGTGTTTTTTTAATACTTAAACACATGAACATTTAATAACGTGCATTGATTCAATACCTGTTATTGTTTTACACAACATTTCAAGGCATTCTTTTCACTATTTCATTTTTAGTGAAGTAACATTTTGATCATTTGACAAACAATTATGTTTGTTTTTGTGTCGTTAATGTTATAGTGTGGATGTCGCCGTCAGTTCGTATAACATGCCGTATTACATAATGGCGCGCCGGATTGTAAAACGTCGCCGTTATGTAATACGGCATCCTCACGTTCAACCGGATTGTGGTGGCGATACGTTCGACAAAGCGGCGTCCAACGTTTAGGCGTATTATTAGCAAGAAGAAACGACCGAATAAAATACTGTATAAATTCCGAAAATAAGACGTAGACGACGTAGACACAAATCTTGACGACGTAAATTTCGCCCTACTGCAGGTTCATAATTGGTTTACCGCTAATAATTTAGTACTAAATGGGAATAAAACTAAGTGCATAAGATTTGCTTTACCAAATGTCAAAAGTAGTGATTGTGACATAGTATTATCCCCTAACTGTGGGATAAAGAAACTTATTAATAACATCGATCAAAAATTAAAATACTACACAATGAATGACTTCTGCCTAATATTGATTGGCGAAGAGGATTTTCGACGAACAATCAACTACGTCGACTTAGTAATTTATTTGAGAGACACTCTTGTGAAGTTACAGCACACGAATGTTGTTATATGTGCACCTACATTCAAATTGAACAACTTCTCTACAATGTATAACGGAAGAATAGAGACATTTAATAGCTTATTATACCTAGATAATTGCACTCATAATTTTGCGTACTTGTTCGATTCAAACTATTACCTATCTTATGATTTCAAAATGTTCTGGCAAAAAAGTGGATATGTTAACAATCACGGTATGTCAAATATATTTTCACATCTTCGTCTAATGTTAAATGAATTTTTATACAGCGAGAATGAAAATATTGACCTATCAATTGACGTGGAATCAATAGAGGCTCCACCAAATAGCACTTTGGTTCAAACTAATGAGTTTTTTCTTTTATAATCACTTATATATTCTGCACCAAAACATAGCTGGTCTTCTCAATAAATCGGACTTATTGTCAGTACATGTTCATGAATTGTTACAAAAGAAAATAGATTTAGATGTGATCTGTATAACGGAACATTTTGTAATAGCTGGTCATGAAAACTTGATCGACGTACCTAACTTTAAGATAGGCGCGTGTTATGCAAGAAAAACACAAAAACGTGGAGGTTCCTGCATTCTAATTAAGAATATCTATGAATACAAAGAATTAAAGAACATATCAGGTTTTTCAGTGGCTGGGGTTATAGAATGTTGTGCGTTAGAACTAATTAAGCAAAAGACTGTAATAATATGCATATATCGTCCGCCGAATTGGTCAAACATAAGTATTTTCTATGATAACCTAGATTCTCTATTAAAGACTGTGTGCTCTAATTCAAATAAAAAGGTGGTTTTGTGTGGGGACTTTAACATAGATATAATCAAAAGAAATAGATTTACTTTGGACTTTGAATCCCTACTTCTCAATCACAATCTTAAATTGGAGATAAATCAACCAACAAGACTAATGAGCAAAACTTGCCTAGATAACATAGCACATAACTCTAAGCAGAAATGCAATAGTGAGATAATAGATCTTGCTTTATCGGACCACACAGCTCAATTACTAAAAATCCCAGTTAAAAAAACATGTATTATTAATTCTTGGAGAGTACGGAAACGTAAGTTTACAAAAGAAAATTTGTTAAAATTTAAAAATCATTTACAGAGTCTTTCTTTCGCAGACGTATTTGGTACTGAAAACGCTAATGAAGCCTATGACAACTTCATCGACATTTTTTGTTTATTGTACAATCTCTGCTTTCCATTAAAATGGGTAATTATTAAACCTGACAAAAAGGTTAAGTGGATTTCTCGGGGTATAAGAATATGCAGTCGGAAGCAAAGAAATTTACTGTGGAAGTATAGGCGATCACCTACGCAAACAAATAAATCTATGTTCAAAACTTATTCACAAAGACTCAAAAAAATTATTCGGCTAACCCAAAAGGCCCAAAATAACTATATTATAAACAGTTCCGAGAATAAGACTAAAGCAGCATGGCAAATTATTAATAACACTAAATTCACTAAAGATCCTGTCTTACAAATCAACAGTCAGAATTCCTTAATTAAAGACCCGCAAAAAATAGCTGAATCTTTTAATAATTTCTTTGTAGACCAAGTACAAGATGTAGCAAGCGGAAAAACAAAATTAGAAAATATAACTAGTATAGCCAATAACCCGAACTCAATATTCATGCCACCAGTGGTTCCACAAGATATATCTAGTGCTATAAAACTATTAAAGAATAAAAAAAGCCACGGTTATGACGGCATTACCACTTCTGTAGTTAAAACTGTGGCCGATATAATTGCGGTACCACTAAGTCACATTATGAACATGAGTATTAGCTCGGGTACCTTCCCCAGTAACCTTAAAAAAGTAATTATAAAACCACTCCATAAAAAGAATAACAAAGAAGACATGGCTAATTATAGGCCAGTGGCATTAATCCCAGTGTTTTCCAAAGTTTTTGAAAAAATTATATACGAGACAGTTGATAAGTTCCTAAATAAAAATAAAATCTTATGTGATGAACAAAAGGGGTTCAGAAAACATAAAAATATTAATATGGCAATATACGATCTGCTGTATAATGTAATGCCAAGTGTTGACCATAAAACTCCCGTTTGCGCTATCTATACTGATATGACGAAAGCATTCGATTATGTAAACCACGACGCTCTCATTAACAAACTTTACGCGTACGGCATCAGAGGAAATGTCTTGAGTCTGATAAAGTCATACCTTACTAATCGAAAGCAGTGTACAGAAATATCGAGGATTTGTGTAAAAACAAAAAAAGAATATAAATATCTATCCTACTATAGAGAAGTCAAATATGGTGTTCCCCAAGGAAGTGTACTCGGACCTTTGTTATTCATTCTATACATTAACGACTTGCCTCGCCACATTCAACAACCTATGGTGTTATTTGCAGACGATAGTACGGCTATAGTAAAATGCGGCAATAAAGATAATTACGAAACAGACATTAATAATACATTGAAAAGAATAATAAATTGGCTTAATCAAAATAATTTAATCATAAATCTCCAAAAAACACAAATTATGCATTTTCATCAGCGCATATGTGCTGAACATTATGATGTGGAATTCAATGGACAAAAAGTAGACTCAACATATATTACAAAATTCCTCGGTATTATAATTGATAATAAACTAACTTGGAAACCGCATTCTGAAGAGGTATGTAAGAAGTTAAGTAAGTCAGCGTACGTACTATATAACCTTTCAAAAAAAGTAAACATTCGCACCGTACTGGAAGCATACCATGGTCTAGTTGTGTCAGTATTGAGATTCGGAGCTATTTTCTGGGGTAACTGTACTGAGAGGGAGAGGATATTCAAAGCTCAAAAACGTTGCATAAGATCAATGACTGGTTTAAATAATACCGACAGCTGTGAACCTGTGTTCAAGTCTCTAAAATTACTCACCTTTCCATTTTTGTATATACTTGAAGTAGCAATATTTGTTAGAACTAACAGACACCTATTTACCCTAATGGACGATATAAGAACACGGCCAGGACCTGTTAGATCGCAATATAAAAATCTAATGTTCACAGGTAGGCACAAAACAGCATTATTGAGAAAAAGTATTTTGTCAATGGGGCCCGTCATATATAATAAAATACCTCATACTATTAAAGAACAGTCGTTAAGTATATTTAAGAAGAGGCTAACATCATTATTAATTAATAAATGCTATTATTCGATACATGATTTTTTGACTGATAAGAGTATATAATGTAATATTAATCTATTAATTTTGGTGCAAATTTAATTATACTATACTTTGTTTATTACTATTTTTAGAATTAGATTGTTATGTTTTATTTATTGTATTCATGCATGAAGCCTGTTGATCCATTTATCTGTTTTCTATACTTTTGTTTACCTTTTTGTTCAACTAAGTGGATGTAGATACTTTTATACCTACTGTTTACCTTTGCATGCCGTAAGGTAGAGTGTGGATGAACTACTTGTTAAAATGTGAACACCTTATTTTGTACCCACAGTCTTTGCAAAATAAATGATTTCTGATTTCTGATTTCTGATTTCTATTGAATCAAGAGAAACTTGAATTTGTCAATAAAACGGTTTTCTTGGGAGTTACGCTCGACCACAGGCTACAATGGGGTCCTCATTTAACATCTCTTGCAGGCCGGCTGAGCTCAGCAGCGTATGCTGTTAGAAAAATCCGTCAATTTACTGATGTTGATACGGCGAGGATAGTCTATTTTAGTTATTTTCATAGTATTATGTCATACGGTATTTTACTATGGGGACGGGCTGCAGACATCGAGTCTATTTTTATTCTGCAGAAAAGAGCCATCAGAGTCATTTATGAATTACGTAGACGCGATTCTCTAAGAGAACTGTTTAAGGAAATTAATATCATGACAGTACCTTGTCAATACATATATGAAAACATCATGTACGTTAGGAAAAATTTGCATTTATTCAGTAAAAGAGGTGACAGACACCACTATAATACTAGAAATAGGGACCAACTATTTCAGCCAGGTTTCAGGCTTGCTAAAGTAGATTCATCTTTCATGGGGTTCTGTTTAAAATGTTACAATAAAATACCTCCCCACATTCTACAACTGAATGAGACGAAATTTAAATCTTGTGTAAAACGCACACTATGTAGGCAAGCATATTATAAGCTGGGAGATTACATTGAGGATAAAAATGCTTGGCTAAATGCTGGTCCTGCTCCGCAACCATAGCTGCATAGGTGCAAACTTATTGGACAATATTATTGTGGTAGCTGCAGAAGATTGTAAATATATTCTTGCATTGTATAAATTCCATCTCTTAGTATTGTATAATTGCATAGCACATGTGTGAGTACCATGTACCTACTGTAAAGCTACCATTTGCATTTAGTTATCTTTCATTGACTTGAATATTCCTTGGTGGCTGAGAGAATGTCATGCTCGCTTAAATGTCTTGCTGATGGTGGCGGGTGGGTCGGGTCATTTAGTTCCCTTCAATATGGTTGAATTGAATGGCGCTGATCCATGCGTCATGTTCGTGAACGGGCGCTGTCAGTCGGGACTGGTCATCTCTTAGCTGCCATGGATCATTTGAATTGCTTTATTTTATAAATTGTTGATTTATTTCTTTTTTTACTCTGGACGCTCTTATTCTGCACGTCTTTCTACATCGTTCTCACATATATGTATAATCTCAACATGAAAGATGTAACCAAGATTTTGTAAGAACATTTTTGATTGAAAAGAGTGTCCATGGAGTTTCTTGCCCGTTCTTCTCCATAGAGATCTACGCTAGGGAATGGGCAACTACAGTACATTCTCAAGTTATTATGCCTTGTGTCTGTGACTGTAGCCTTTTTTTTTTTCGTATTATCGACATTCAAAAGTGCCGTAATGGTCTAGTTGAAATAAATGATTTGAGTTTGAGTTTGAGTTTTTGAGTTTGAGTAGGGGGTTCCTATATCTGTCGTCAAGGTAACCTAACCAAACCCAACGTCGGGTGCCACAAGCACCGTGCTCGCTTCGCTTGCATTCAAAGCAGTGGCGTATCGAAGATGCGCCCGTTTGTATTTGCAGGGGGGTGAAACTTCCGTACATTGGATTCAAACAAAATGTTCATAGATAGTGCTGCCATCTGTGTGTTTACACCAACTTTTCAACTGTCATAACAACAACAGATATTTTAGACTACTTGCTAGTGAAGTAGATAGCCTAGCGGTGACAGCGGTTGCCTTGTGACATGTGTTCACAATTTCGAATCCTCAGAATTTCTCCATGAATTTATTTGGTTGAACAAAAACTAACAGCGCCATCTAACAGTTAAGGTACACAGTTTTATCTATCTTGTATTATCTATGAGTATTTGGGCGGTATGTTTACACCCCGTTATGACGAACGCGAAGTACTCATTAAATCCGGCGTACTTTATTTCAGCAATCTTGTAATTCGGCTGAACGTCAAGACGCCGCATTACATAACGGCGACATTTTTCAACCCGGCGCGCATTTATGTAATACGACGTGTTATACGATATGCCTGCGACATGGATACTCAAATTATTGATTTAATTAAAGAAGGTGTAATAAAAGTTTGCAGAAATCTGTTTTCAAATTGGATTTTGATTGGTTTTCGACTCTGTGGTGTAATTTTATATGCTCGTAACTTGTCTTTATTAAAAATATAGTGCCTGTTATCTTCAAAGAAATCATCAGTGAAGCGCAGAGGACATAATTATTTACATAACATAACAAAAAGATCAAAAAGCTCATGACCTGTTTTCAGATTATTTGAGCGCAGATAATCAGAAACATAATAATGAATGTTTAACTCTGCAAAACTCACCTACATCTGCAAAGGCCTTTTATTTAGTTTATGCTAGGGACTAACAATTTCCTTTTAACCGCCTTCTGGCCCTCGGTGGTAAAATTTCGAAGTCCTAGCCTTAAAGCCATTTCAAGTTTGTTTAGCTCTATTACAGCTTTGGTATCTCGTCTTACAATTTGCAGTATGCCGTGCAGTCATTAGACTATTTCCTTTCCTGATACGCGCGTGCAACCATTCCTCGTTGAAACTGTAGAGTTCTGGATTATTCCTTATTTCTGGTTTAAGTTTAATTTTACATAACTGCTCGTGAGCACGACCGCGTAGTAAAGGCGCGGGTAGCAACGTTTACTACTTATCTACATCTACTCACGACCACTCTCAAATTGCTCTTACTGTGAACCGTGTTAAACATGGATGTTTAAGTTATTTTGTTTAATATCTTCTTCGTTTTAGAAGGTAATTGTTTCCGCTGAAATGATTGCATTGTTTTATTGGTAGAAAACTAGTCTAATATTGTGACCATCCAAAGAAAACACGGAACACAATCTGCAGCGCACTGAAGTTCGCAAAAACTGCAAAATAAAAACTTACGAATACATCGGAAACACCGTTGTTAACCCTCCACAAAAGCCCGCGTCGCGCGTCCCGCGGTTCAGGTCCCGGGCCGGCCGGGACGACACATGTCCGCGCATAAATTATGCGCCCAGCAGGGTTGACTCCCGGAATTAATTAGTTATTTCCTTACCTGAAACAAGAAAAATATTAATTGAATTTATTTATTAAAACAGTTTTAATTTTCGGCGCATTTCGGCTCAGAATAAGTTTGTCTTTTGGGAATATTTTTACATGTTTTATGAGAATATGCAAAGTGTTCTCTGAATATTTATTAGGCGTGATATTAAAGTCAACACGGAATACAAAATAAGCGCGATCCGACTAGAACACTAGAGCAGAAATACTGTTCTTTCATTCTTTGTCGTCAAAGTCAGTCGTGGAATCGGCCCATCATTATATGGAATGAGTGCTCCGCCATAGCATTTCACAATCCAACAAACTCTTCAATCTCGATTTACTGCGGAATTCGAGAATTGATAGCTCCACTTAATGCACTTACTGGCTGCGGTATTAAGTAAACGAGAGCTTACGTCTTAGCGCATCGCGATCGGCCGGACGCAAATATTAGCGAGCGGTGATTAAGGATGCCGCGGTATAACCGACCGGTGATTAACCGGTGGTGGAGCCGACTGGCTGGTTAACGCCTCGACCACAACTACATGCGGTGCGATTTCCGCGCGTGTCGGGTTTTGTTCAGGTGAATACAGTGCCACATGGGTCTTTTTATGCGTTTCTGCTTCTTCAACTCAGCACATTTGCGTCCTCTGTTGAACATATGCCTTTTGCATGGTTTTCCATTTGCATCTGGATGCGGTGGTTCTGATCCAGGTCTGCGTGGACGTTTAGTCGGAAAGCCTCCATGCTTGTAAAATAATACAATTTGTACAAACAATTTCATAAATGTTACCGGGAACGAGAGCGACCTCCGACCGTGTCGTTCAAGAGGCAAAAGAATCACGCTGCACTACGCGTCGTATATCACGTTGCGGTGCAGCGATTTATTTATTCATCACGCGTGTCGCTCGGACGTGCAGGTCGTGGCCGAGCGGTGAGCGGTGAGCGGTCGGGAGTTCGGGACGCGATACAGTGCAGCTGGGTTTAAAAGGTGCGTCGTGATTCAGTGTCGGCAGGCGAGCGATATTAATTGGGTGATAGTAACTGAACTATAATAATAAATCGATGAATGCGAAAAGTGCAGGCTTTTTAAGCCTCGCAGGAAAGAACTTTTAATGAAATAATGTTTATCTTGCACTTATGGTAACTATGCAACCGTATGATTTTAGCGAGAATATATATCGTGCCTACTTTTCAAAGATTTTAGATTCTTCATTACTTGTAGAATTATTTCGATTCTTCATTACTTGTAGAATATTTTAGATTCTTCATTACTTGTAGAATAATTTAGATTCTTCATTACTTGTAGAATATTTTAGAGTCTTCATTACTTGTAGAATATTTTAGATTTTTAATTACTTCTAGAATGTTTTAATAAAACAGAAGAACCCAATTACAGCTTCCTGAAAATCCAATAGTTACCTGAAATATTGATTGCGATATTTTGAAAAACCTTAGAAAAACTCCAACATCGTCTCAAAACAAGTTACATTAAATTAATATAAAAAAACATTAAAAAAAACCCCCGACACAATGCACTAAAAGTTAAATAGGAAATATTTCGTTTATTCGTCATTTTGTGGTGGCGGCCATGTTGGATTTTTAATTTTTCGTGTGTATAGTAATCTATTAGTCAAGCCCTTTCATTTGATACCCATATCATACATAGCTAAGAACACTCCCGACTATTTCACCTTTCAAACAAAAAAACAAAATTGAAATCGGTTCATCCGTTCGGGCGGCGACACAGACACGTCAAACTTATAACACCCCGTCGTATTTGCGGGTCCGTGGCTTAGGCCCACAGTGGTCCAGGCACCCGTGGCCGACGCCCCCGATTCGATTTATGAAATATCTTTTTTTTGTTGTGCTTTTTCACTTATTACAGTAAATGAGAAAAGTGTTTCACCATATTGATATTATTCGTCGGGGGTTAGTAACTGAAAAAAAATTACCTAAGACTTTCAATTAACTTTTTTTTTCAAGGAATTTATATCCCAAGTGTTATCAAGTGTCAAGCTGTTTGTCTAAACATAACGGCGGCACTCGGGCCGGGTGTAGGCAGGGTCGTCGGTGCTGAAGTGCCGCTGTTCAATTTATGACAAATCACTTTGAATAATATTCATATTTTCGCAGGCGCCTTCTTGAGGGGAAGTTGTGAGGACTTAGAAAGTATAGAGGTGCCGCCGTGCAGTGCCGTGAGCGAGATTATGTTTTAGTTTATTAAAGTTTAGTGGTTTTTAGGAATCAAATTAATGATTGCTATTGTTTACTAGTGTATCACAACAGATTACTATTAGTATCAACAATGAATGATGTGGCTAGATAGAAGTAGTAAATAATCTTCACTGTCATAATTACACGTACGTTGGTTTAACATAACTGGCAAAATACTATTTCTATTTGTAATGTACACCTCTCGTTACAGGCATGATGTTATGTTTTGTACAGTCGAGGATTTAAATTGATAAGCCACTTTCACTCTTTCCAATTTTACACTTTTATACATACACGAACACACGGCTAAAGTGGCTCATCAATGGGCAAGTCAAGTGCCTCAACAATTAAAGTCCTCGACGACGTACGGTCGAGGACAACGTGACGTTGGTAAGATAATGGGGAAAGAATAGCTTCTTTTGTTTTTTTTTTTGATGGGATATAATCCAATGACCCGCTCTGAAAAAAAGACTTTCACTGAAAACCCATCCATGTTCCTTTTTAACCCTTTGTGTTGGGGCCGGCCGCGGTATCTCTTTCGAACAGTCCCACAGCCCGAGTCCCGCAGTCCCGGGGAAAGAAGAGTTCACAAGCACAAACAAATCTCAGCTAATGCCAGTTTGGTTTATACTTCTACAGTTGTCGGCCTTCTCTTTCCGGAAGAACTATAAAATATTATTGTTGAATTTTATTTCTGGTATTTTCAAAACCCACCTATAGACCATCTGTTGATATAAGAATGCGTTAAATAGAATATACCCACTGCACTGTGCCTTGTCTAAATCTTCCGTACCCAAAACCACCATATCTCAAGTTGACAGATTTTCAGCATGATGAAAATATGGCGCGCGTCACAATAATAAAACGACGTCGTTCCAGCCGTTATCTTAATAGAATATCGAAGGTTCCCGAACCTCGGCACTACTCGACATCAGGGGCCCTGGGACCCACAAATTTACATTTCACAAGGAAACCAAGAATGTGCCTTTTCATTTTTGAGTTCCGCACCCCTTAGTGAAATAGTTTCGTTATTTGCTTCGTCAGCGCGCGGAAGGGTGGAGGGGTGGAGTAACGAAGTTGAGATTGAATGTTGTTGAAAAGGTTTAGGAAACTGCCCCATGACGGGAAAGGAAATAGGATGGACATCTCTCACTCTAAAACGAGATTTGGAAGAGCGAAATGCTTGTATAGAGGACGATAGATAGTACTTTAAAAGTAGTTTGATGGCATTAAATCAGTTATTTGTAATATTATTATTTATCTTTCTAATTGGCTCACTGGGTAAAATATATCTAGTAGTCACAGTTATATCTAAACTTAAATGTCTTACTTAACTTGCTTTTATACTTACTTACTTCTTACTTAGAACATTGACGATCAACAATATCAGCCGTGTACAAATATAATAATATTCTTTAAATAGTCAACAAGTGACTGTGTAACGTTAATGTGTATCCGGTCACCGCCGCCACGCCGCCACGTGCGACTGGCGAGCCTCGTTTGCATCGGGGGAGTAGCTTGACTTGAACTTTAACTGGGCATAGATGTATCGGTGAACCTACTTTTGTCAGTGTTAGGGGACGACATCAGGAGCTAAGTTAGCAACTCTATTTGTGGTGGAACACTGTTAAAATCAAGTTCTAATCAGCTTGCACTACAAAGTGGTTGTTATGGCAGTCACTGCGGGTCGAATAGTGCGAAATCAGTGGTTTTGATCGATTTACAAAACATCTTATGATTTGACTAAAAAAATAAAACACTATGATGCTAATATGTTGCTTGTAGAATTATTTGCCGAATTTTTTAACTGGGATAGAAAGTGGAAATTGCGGATTTTTTTCTACTCCTCCGCTATACTTTCTGACTAATTTCGTTGCGGGATCAAAGACAGTTAAATTCATTCTGACTTCGCCGAGCTTAATTGTCTCGGCGCTTTTCTGGTGGTCGCCACTGTTGATTCTGGCTTTCAGGAGTTACAGTGGTTTGGGCGTGTGTGGCGGCCTTGTCTTAACAAAAAAAAATATCATAGGTACTATAGCTATATATCCTGAAGAATATCATATATTTTTCTTGCTTTTGTTTATTGCAGTGAATCATATACTTTCAGGCATTATCAAACTCGCGTTTTGCTCCTGTAGTCGGCGAATATTGGCTATTGTCATTAAGAGTTACTAACTTCACATAAGCATGAACTTAAGCCACAGTAATTTGGCTATAACCAATGAGATTGACCGGATGTAATAAGTGTGTGCATGGTGCGAGTTATTTATAAGCAAGAGTGTTTATCAAGCATGAAATGCGTTGGCAATTTTACCCCTGGAAAGTGTTTTGACGTGAAAACTTCTTTGGGCGCGTTGAGACTTTTTGGTTGAACAAAAATCATGAAACACGCGTCACTAACCTAACGCCTCGAAGCACGGTAGCCGATCCATGCACACCACCACTAGGCGTGTGTAGGGCACAGCCCGTAGCAGATAGAGTTTACTCAAGTTTTTATTTCTATCGGGAGTCTCCAAAGTCTGTCCCACATATTTATGAAAAGTTTTAATAAAGCTTCATAATATTTTTTATAAATTCGACGTATAGAGTACGTCCTGAAATTTTCTTCTTTTGGTTCTAGTTAATATTACTTTATCTTACAGTTTTCATGACAGAGAATAATATTAACTAGCGCCAGTAGCTTCATTCGCCGTTTGAACGCTGCATCGCGTGCAAAGCGACCGTGTGACAGATTTAACTCGCGTTTGTTTATTACTTTCAGTTCGCGCGAAGTTATGTCAGTCCTTAAGGAGTCGTAGCTACTGGCGCCAGCCACTGGCTTAGGCTAACCGTTAGATCACCACATCTCGTGTAATAGTACGTTGCTACTTTGCTTTAATTACGAGCATCATTAGGCGTTCTGGTTAATCTGTATGTTCTGGTTAATCTGTGTTGAAATGGACAGTTGCTCTCCTTAAGATATGAATTATAGGAGACAGGAACATATATCCCGCCTAGTTCTTCACTTTGATTCGATTTTCCCCAGTTTGGATCAGGTTCCAGTATAACAGAAAAAAATTGCCTAAATATGTGCCATGATGAATGAGCAAAATGTAACTCTTCACAAAATCAAGGATTTAACTGTAGAATTGCTCATTCATAAATCTTTGAATCAAAAATGATAACTTAATATTACTGGAGTGAACACTGAAAGTCACACTGCTACCACAGTTACTTGCCCCAGCCACTGACCTCAGCGTGCCGTCTAAACGCTGCATCGCGTGACAGATTTAACGTTGCGTTTGTTTATTACTTGCAGTTCGGCCGGAGCTATTCTTGGGCTATGTTTGTGGCGGGCTACAGGCTACAGGCTACAAGCTACGGGCTACAGGGGCATATTGTACTGTGCACCAAGCAGTAATGCGCTAACTGGCACAACTTTGAGCTATTATTTAATGCCACTGCAAATTCTTGTTGCTGGACAGCGATAAACAGCGAGATGTAACTTCTTCTTCCTAGCGAATACATTAGGAAGTGTCGAAGGGTACCCGTTTTGGGGGACTGTCTCTTGTAAACTGTGACTTTAAAAAAGTACTGAATATCAGAACAATTTGAATAAAAATAACAAGGTTGGGATGCCTTGTTATTATATGTATAGATATCTAGGCATTCTTTCTCTTAGTAATGAAAAAAATATAAATATTACTGGACATTAAACACAGCGCCATCTAGTGCCACAGTAAGGAACGAAGCTTGTGTCGTGGACTCCAGATAGTTGATATACCTACTACATAGATACGTTTTGTTTGTAAATACATACTTGTTATAGGTACATAGAAACAAACATGACTCGGAAGCAAATGCCCATGCTCATCACACAAACATTTTCTCCTACCGGGATTCGAACCCAGGACGTAAGGCAAGGTAAGGGCCTTTGGGAATTACAGGGCCTCGATTCTGCTATTATGATAGTGTCAGAATAGGCGATCATTGAACTCATAATGTTAAAGTTCAGTGAAGTTTTGACAAGTTTGGTAATCTACTAATATAATGGCGTCATTATGACTTCTCAAGGAATAACCACTATGACCTCATTGAAAGAAATGTCATAGAATATTAATCTCGTACATGAAATCTGGCATGAATAAAGGTTCGCATTTATTAGTAAATTCCGAAAACCATTTGTACGAATGGTTTTATAATAATGGCAATACGAAAATGCCATTAAAACACAATTTTATTACGAGACCATCGACCGACCATTGTGAATTTAGCAGATTACGAACTTTAAGCAAAATGACAATGGGATGAGAATGGAATCGTTTTGGAGTGACGAATTTATTAAAATAGCAGAATTAGGCCCCTGGTGTGGTGTTATGTTAGCTTACAACCGGTTGTTTCCTAGTTTTCCATTCGCTAGCAACTATTGAACAAAGACAGTAGTCAAACAAGGTTACAATACAAGTCTACACGGTTGACTGGAAGAAAATGTCTACGGCATTAAGTCCACATTATGTTCTTACTTTGTGCTTGAAGTGTTAAATAAATAAATGAATACGAAGCTAAATGACCTGGGTCATTAAAGAGAGTGTTCTATGCACCAACTCGTATTATAAATGAATACAAAGAGTATACAACTTAAGCTCTTAACTCGACCATTAAGTGTAAGCACTAACATTGCCCTTTTGTGGAGACTTGATTCAAGTGATGTAGTTAATAGTACACACTATGTCGAGATACTGGTATGGTACATAGGTACACTTGTGTTTGGTGCTTTATAATAATTCATGTCCTGGAACCGGAAACCTACTTTAGTTTTTGACTTGAATGTGTCCTGGCGGTTGAGAGTATGTCATGCTCACTCAAATGTCTCGCTGATGGTGGCGCGTGTGTCGGACCATTTAGCTCCCATCAAAGTGGTTGAGCTGAATGGTGCTGATCCATGCGTCATGTTCGTGAACGGGTGCTGTCAGTTGTGACTGGTCATCTCTTAGTTGCCATGGCTTATTTGAAAGAATTATTTTGTTTTTACTATGGACACTTTTAACGTGCACATCTTGCTACATTGTTCTCACATAATTTACCATCTCAACATGAATGATGTAACCAAGATTTTGTAACAATAATTTGATTTAAAAGAGTGTCCATGGAGTTTCTTGCCCGTTCTTCTCCATAGAGATCTACGTTAGGGAATGGGCAACTACAGTACTTTCACAGTTTTTATGTCTTGTGACTGGGACTGTAGCTACATTTAATTTTCATCTTTGTTTCGACAATTCAAAAGTGCCTGTTATTGGCCTACTTGAAATAAATGCTTTGATTTTGATTTTGATTTTGATTTTGTCATTGGTTTGTGTGTATATGTTTCTAGATAGTGATAAGTCTTTCTAGTTTTTATTAGAGAGCGTTTACTAGCGTTACCAGAAATATCTGCTTTGTAAAAACCAAGGAAGAGTTCAGAATTACCTGATTTTTCTTGGTCCATTTGGTTCAAACAAATAACATGAACCTGTAGCCCTTTAAAAATGTAAATGCAAACTTTTATAAAATTGATTACTCTTCAGAAAAGGAGACTTCAACTCAAGAGATATGTTAATGAGGAGCAAGACGTGATCCGAGATGTAGCTCTCAGTAGCAATCTTATTTAGTTTTATACATTCATCACTCACTTGGAGAATTGTGGAGTTCTTTTATTTTTAGGGTCAGCTCATATTGATGATGCTGTTGTCACGAAACACGATAAGTAAGAGGTATTTTAAATTAAGGCTTTCATGTCTTTAATTTCGCCTCTCTTGCTGGCAAACAAAATTAAACCACATTTTTTAAGTTTGCAACAGTACCAAAAGCTGCTATTTCGGACAACAACATCGATCAAATTCTGTTGCGTATTGCACTGTTAACACTGTTGCACCTCTCATTTATATTCAGTGTCTAATTGACACATCGAAGTAGAATGTTTTATTCATTAACGATATCAATAAAAAACTGAAGCCAACAAGTACAATGATAACTTAAGTATAGTGAACGCGAGACTTAATTAAAGCGAGATTTATCTCAATCCTAGCACCGCCATTATTTATCCCTGCGATTATTCGGAGTCTGCAACAATATAGATACAATTCTCACTTAGCATTGAATTATCACGTGAGAGCGATAAAACTCCTAATGTATCGAGCGGTTCGCTTAATTGGCTCCAAAAGTTGAGTAAAAAACTAATGAATAAGCGATGCTCGTTTCGCTCTGCTCGCTTAAGTGGCGGATAAGCGCTCGTTAAGCATATCAGTTGGACTTTATGCGGAGGTGAGCGGTGCACACTTACTGCTTCTTGTGAACGTTTTGTTTAGAGATATTGTGATTGAAGAGTTTGTTTGTGATCGCGTAGTGAATGATGTGAGTGAGAGGTGCACAGATGTCGCTCTATTGATGTCTGCAGATGAGTTGTGTGGCTGTTGGATGAGGTATCGTTCGCGTATTCGAGAACAGGCATCACAAGTAACGAGTCGTTTGGTTTATTTTTATTCACATGTAAGTATTTTATTGGTGTGTGATGAAATAACTCGACACTGATTAAATAGGTTCTGCAACTAGTAACTCCTAATAAGGCGCTGGTGTGGCAAGAACTACTTATAAGTGACGAACTTTAATGATTGGTGACTCGTGAGTTCTAGCTCTGGTTAAGCTCTTATTCATATTTATTAGAATCGTTCTGATTAGAGCTACCTAGATACTTACTGCATGCTTATTGCATAAGTATAGTAATCAATCTAAAGTCTAATGAATGTAGTCTGCCGGAGAGATGGTGACGCAAAGCTCGTATCGAGATCGCCATAATGTGGAAACTAATTCAGAATGTTTTCAAAACTGATATCAAGGTGTTTGTGTGGTGCGTTTTTTTTTTAATATTTGTGTGTGAATAATAAAGAAAACAAAAAAAGGTAAATAAGTTATACCTGTACTGAGAATTTCTTTACCTAACAAATTCAAAGATAAAGGAGTTGTTTTTACGATAACGCCAAAGTCCGGAATATATTTGTTTGCACTCCACCTATCGTATTTATTAAACCACGTGACTAAGTAAATGCATCAATGAACTTACCTTTAGTTTATTTACAAGAGTCGATCTACAGGAACACCTCAAACACACTATCACTGTTATCAGTTAACAATCAACGTATTTGTACACATACTTTAGTTTTAAACGTTTGACACTGAAAAAATACACAATCGAAAATTATTGTCACAATTCTACACGATACGTGGATTTTAATCACTTTTGAAACCTATTACTACAATAAACAAGATCAACAAACTTTTAACGCATCAGAAACAGTGTACAGCAACTTTTCAAAATGATATGATTTTTATTTTGCAAAAAAATCACTGAAAATCAACTCCGTTTAAGACGCGAACACTTTCCTAAGCCACTGTCATTCACACTTTTACAATAACAAAAACTTTTAAGTTATCATTTCCGTGTTTTTATCGTAATAATGTTCGATGTCCGCTTGTCGTAGGGCGGGCGGCGCGTCAGGGCGGGCAGACTGCGCGGCGGCTGGGCGCCGACTGCCGCCCTACGCTCCGGGGTCCCGGGTCCCGGGTCCCGTATCCCGCACTTTCACTGTCCCGGCGGCAACACGCTCTGAACAACGTGTTTGATTAGCTGAAGGATGCTGCTCGTGATTGATGCGAGAGTTGAGTGGTATCAAGTTGTTCAAATGTTATTGTAAACTGTTGGTAAATGTAGTTAAAGAGGGGGTGGTCAAAACCACGTGCGTTAAGTATTGTTTGCTATTTAATGAGCTGTTTAAAACTTATACACTGTAATAGATAGAAAGTCTATAACAATCCAGTTTACTTAATAGATAAACGGATTGGATTTGAAACGAGTTGAACATTAATGGCGTAATATGGGTACACCCACCTGTGCCTAATATAAGCCTTTATTTGAAATACAGGCATGATGTTGTGTTTGTAATGTAAATAATTGTAAAATGTAAACGATGGTGGTAGAACTATTGAGAGGGTGGTCAACGGCACGTGCACTTTACTTAGCTGCTTGCTGATTAACTTTAGTAGTGAAAATATTGATTCATTTTTGGAAGTCCTTAGTCCAATGATTAGATAAATTGATGGCAATAGAGTGGTCTCCTATCACACAGGACTTAAACATTACTGGTAAAGTGTTGTTGGACTACTGGTGCACCACTGCCAACTATCTAATCCTTTCGAGAAACACAAGCGTGCTAAAGGAGATTGTTCACAGTGTTCGATGAATCGGGATAAAAAAAGTCCGCGGCCCCGAACGAATTATATGTTATTTAAATGCTAGCAGGTGTGGAAACACTTTTTTGTATGGCGGCAATGCTGTAATGAATTGGGTAACAAATATATACAACTATATGTATAATTCTTAAAACCCCCAATACAAATTGTTTCCCGTTATGTATTTTATGACGATTGAACTCTTTCCTTCGATTTCCCGTATTTCATTACTTCCCAGAATTTGATCCTTATTAGCGACACCCGACGATGTAGTTTTAGTTTTCATCAAATTCTGGTTCAAGATTCCTTTGAGAATGTTTTGGCTATTCCTAATGGTTTCACCCACCCTTCCCACCCACTTGAAAAATTCACCCTGTATATTTCCGAACCCAAATAGTTTTCGACTTTGACGCATTATAGTAAAAAATAATGCGTTAAACGTGTGCCATAAAAATGAGCAATTATATTGATGCCCGCTTAAAAAAATATCGCAAACTGGATGATCTCCTTTATGTTAGTATTTCATTTTCGTTGAAGCCTATTAAATAATTGAAATGAGTATTCAAGAGACGAAATTCGAAGGATCGATATTTTTCCCGAAAATAATGACGAAGATGCAGGTGCTCAGTAATATATTGTTGCCACTTTCCCACAGCTGGACAAATGGTTCCACAAAGTCCTCTCAGGAACCTTGCGTGCGTCACGAACCATGCCATCTCAGTTTCATCCCAGTAAAATTTTTATCCCAGACAGCATACGGTACTATTCAGTTCCTTCCTTCACCGTTATTCCACTTTCTCACTACCTCGCGCACCATCTCAGTACAATCAGTAAACTTTATAGCACTAAACACGGCTCCCACCGATAATACGCAATAAATGCACCGCGCGGCATCGAACCCGCGACCGGCCACTTGTTGCTACCGTTACTGTAACCTACATTCTATTCAGGCCCAGGTAGCTGTGTAGCGCGTAGAGCTTGCTCTCAATATATATTTATTTAATCCTTCGATTCGTTTCGTAAGCTTATTAAATAACTAAACAAAACTTAACTGAATTAAATTAAACAGCTTTACTAAGAAGAAGGAGAAAAGATTGTTCATAAGAAATGTCAAGTAATGGCAGTGACTTTATTTATACGATCCACAACGTTACACTGTAGTAAGTGGTGACCGTTTGATATTTTAGAAGGGTTTATTGATAACGGAAGATATTTGGGTAATAAAGATTGTATTCACAGAGCCAAAGTAACTAGTACACAGACGAATTACGAAATATTACGAAGCTATCTTTTTTCTGATCATCAGAATTTCTTGTCTAAAATACCGATAAGTTTGATGACACGCTCCCGGTTTTCATAACGGTACTACAACCACATGTCCACTGATAAGATTTATTTCCGACCGGAGGTGACGTGTTGCGGAGGCGTCGCTGCTGCCACCTAGTGGCGCGCGCTGACAGCTCGAATAACGTATGGAACGGTCAGTTGTAACCTGTCCGCTGACGTGAATGGTCGTGTGGTGACAATGAAGTGCGCGCAATGACTGAGTTATAGACCCTTTGTAGATCTGTTAGAATGTGCGAACGGTTCTGTCCAGAGATTAGATTTGAATGTAGGGATACGGTGTTTTCTAGCCTTTAGTTTAAAGCATTACAATTCTTATAAATAAATTATGTTGCGATGGAATGTATAAGATATAAGCGGGAATTTATAAATCACAAAGTTGAAACTCTGTGGGAAAACTTTTTCAATAAATGTGTTGAATAAATCTTCCTTTGCTTCAGCTGTATAAGTCGTCGAAGTTGCCTACACTGCCATATGTATTTGGTACCCTAGAAGTTGATTATCAATATTTACATTCAAACACAATGGTGGGAATTAATAGTAATAACGATTGATATAGTACAAGAGTTTCAAAGCTTTCCCGGTTTTTATCTAAACTTAAAATGTCAAATCACGGAAGATGTAAATGACATTTTAAGTGTAACAAGAAGTTCTATTTGTTCCCACGTGATAATTCAATCTGTTACAGCTTCCCTCGCTTTATATTAATTTCAATACAATTCCTTGCTCGCAGCCTATCTGTTGCTATTAAGTGCACAATAACCAATACACTCCGGCCGCGGTACAATTCACTGCTTGTATGTAAATCGTCGCAGGCGCATAGCTGATACCGTCGCGGTACGGTCGCCACGTTAAAGGGTAGAAGAACTTCTTTCATTGGCTTGGGAAAAAAATATGAAAAAATTATAAAATAACCGTCTGATAATAATCCGATAATTCTTGAAATAATTATTTGGTACCACGAAATGTAGATATATTTTCATCCTTTTAAGCGTCGTTTCTATGAAAAGGCAAAGCTTAATTTTCAGCTGAAAATGCATTGCAATCAAAGTCAATTCTCGTCAAAATGCGTCTTATTTATTTATTTATGTATACACAAAAATACTTAACATTATATTAAGATGGAAGAGCATAAAATATGTACAGATTATTTAATAAGAAATCTCTTCAGTCAGACCTGCGAGAGGAAAGTTGGATTAGAAATGTAAACACAGTGTGTAGGATAGACAAAACAGAAAATTTAACTGTCTCATCAATTTCATCGACATAAGTTTGTGACTAAGTCACAAATTTATGTCGATGAAATTATCAACATATTTATGTTGTAAAATACTATTATGTATATAGTATACACTATGCATATCTTATAAATTAATGAAACCAAGCATAATAATGAATCAAACATAAACCTGTTTTCCTCAATCTTCACCTAGTCCTACTAAGTCCCGTTGCTTGGCCACACTAGATCAGATAGTGCTGTGCTTACAATTTGCATCAGTGGGAATGCGCCGCAGTGCAACAGTGCCGCGGCGGTGTCGCACGAATATTTGTAGCCCAAGAGTTATTAGCCGATGGCCGCGATGGCCGGCTGCTCGGCTCCTGGCCTATTGCTGCCGAAGACGCTTTGTTTAGGACCTTTCCAGACTGTATTGGTTTGAGAGAAAGGAGTGCATCCGGGAATGTGAATGGATACGCGTATAATGGCTAAACAAACGTTTACTGATTTCGCAAGCGCTTGTGCTACCATTCTAAGTACAATTCTGAACTTATTATATTCTGTTTAGCGATTAACCGAGAATCCAGATAAATCAACTAATTAAACATTATTATAGAATCGAAATGACCAATTCTACAGATCTGAACACAATCAAGTAGGGGTCAGGGCCAGTAAATCACAGAACATTATCTACTTGTTACTGTCAGCATCAAAATTACACGGTGCACAACATTATAGTACTAAAGTCTAAGTAGTAGATCGACCGCTTAACATAGCCGTTAAGGTAAGCAAATCAAAACTTGATTGAAAGTGCCATTTGCCTCTCAATCAACCGCCTGGACAGGTTACATGCGCAAAGCATGTCTGCAGCCTGCTCGTATAGACCTTTGCTTCAATCTTATTCATGATATAAGAGATTTATTAAACTAACCTATACTTAAATCGGTTAACTACCAGGTGTGATTCAAATTCGATGGAGAACTCACAGGTGACATAACTTTACAGAGCGAGAGGAAAGGCAAAGAAGAGATGGATGGATTGTGTGAAGAATGATAAGAAAGAGAAAGGAGTTAATGATGTCTTGATGTCTGACAGAGGAGAATTGAGGAAGAAAATGTGTTGCACCGACTCCAAGTAGAATGAGACAAGGGTAGGAAGATGAACGTGATGATGACATAACTTTACAGTGAGTTTTATTCACTATTTTAATACATTCTGTGCTCGACACACTGTAACGATTGAATTGTTTCTGTCTAATAAACGAAGTTGGTTTTATTTTTATTTTTTACTTTTTAGTGGTTTACATGTGCTTGGTACACATGGAAAGCATACCCTTTCCAACAAAAAAATATATTTTCAAATCGGTTGGCAAGCGACGGAGTTATACGCGAACAAACATAAGAAAATAAAAATAGATACATCGGAATTGAGAACCTCCTCCTTTTTTAGAAGTGGGTTAAAAATAATTGTTATAACTGGATCCAAAAAAGCCCGTACTTGTCGTGACTACAAAATCAAATCAAATCAAATCATCTTTATTTGTGAAACACAGGTATTAAAAATAGGGCTTATTCATACATTTTAGTTGAGCTCTGTATCCTACCAACGAAATTGGTGTACAAAAACTTGTAATAATAACTTTGGATCTATACACATCTATACAAGCTTTATCTACTGCTAAACGCATAACCTATAGACTCTAATAAAAAAAAAATAAGTCCAGCAATGGACTATATTACATGTTCCAGCTTAACATCAACCATACATTATTTAAATGACAAACGGATCACACAGACACATTGATGCATAGATCGGTCACATCATAACGTCTCTCTCATGCAGCTGCCTCCTTGTCATGTCAGATGGGTTTATGTATAAACGTGCCTGTCTGTCTTGTAGCTGGTCTGTGAGGTTCTCAGGCTCCGCGTGATGAAGTTGTGGTGTATATACAATGATGTAACGGTTTGTGGAGACACCGTGTTTAAGTAATATGCGGAGATGTAGGACATAGGTGCTACGGGTCTACGGTGAGCACTACGTTGCCGTTGCTACGGGGTACAGTTTTAAGCTTGACGTGCTTACGTTTTTTGGTTAAAGCTTAACTTACCTCACTTTTCTAAGTTTTCTGTTGTAATATTCTAATTGTTTTGACTGATTCTATTGATTGTCATTTCTATAGGTATATTTTCGATCTGTATGCTTGAGCTTATTTCGTATTTTGTTTAAATTTTAAACACGTCGCATAAGTCGGATGAAATTGTTCCTGCGTAATGCTGTACAAATGGATAAGAAAAAAATGTATTACGTCATAATACCTGTCATAGTTAAGTTAGCATTTATACAACAACTTAACTTCTTCCAAAGCATCTAAATAAACTTTCATAATAAATTAATCTCTGTATGACAGCATTTCTCCGCATTCCCCGCGTGTATACTGTTATCGCTGATCAGGCATTCATCAGGCAGCCCGTCCGTATTGAATTATGGAAGCCATCAGCGTCGCTAATAAACTCGTCAGCTTATAGACGTCTGCAGGCACGCTGGGTACGAGGACAGCTCTTCGAGATTATACTTGAATCAGGAGAAGTGGTAGATAGATAAACTTTTTATTAGAGACCTAGAGACTGTTTACCAAACAGGTATCAAAAGTCATTTAGAGAGTGCAATATTATTACAAACACAGGTGATCTCATCTCATACAGCTAATTTTACTGAATGGGATAGGAGTGTGTTCTAATAAAAAAATGCCAGAATCAAACCGGTGCCTACCAGAGCAAAGTAAGTCTAGTTCTGCAATAGCACGATTTCAACATTATTTCCTATGATTGTGCTCCTATCTATTGTTAAAGTATCTGTAAGTCAGCCCACACAGCCGTAGATAACACTACAAGTGATACTAACGTCAACATTCACGTCTAAATAAGTCGTCAGTGCGTCTGTTGTGTTCATTTCTCGATAAATATGGATAGAGATATCTTGGGAATGGTGTCATGTATAATTCTGTAGAAAATACGGTTGAATTTGTGTAATTTGACTACTAGAAAATAGCTAATGGTTGGTTGCATCATATTTCTGTGGTACCCTGTCCACGAGTCGATGCAACACGTGACGCGAATTGCGACCAACGGCAAAGTATGGACCGAGCTTACTTGATCTTCATTCAACTTTCTCTTTGCATGATAAAAATGAAGACGCTGTACAGTGTGTTTCATTCTTATGGATTCTTAAGGAGCTATGATTGGATTTGATTCGATTTAATTGTTAAATCAATTCGGTCAAGTCAAATCTTGCTCACGGTGTAAAAGCGAAGTTAAGTGCTACTACTAAAACTGTATCACCTTCTTGCGTAAGATCCCCACATCTATGCACTAAACTAGTACAAAGTCGCGAGTCGTCACAATGAGGCACAAATCCGACGAGCCGCGGATTACAGCGATCACAAGCGAGACGCGCCCTGCCCTTCAGCCGGCACGATTATGTGTATATACGGGGCGATATTACAGGCGTCGCGGCTGTTGTTTTTATAGCTAGCCGAATCAATATTTTATATAATCACTCTCCTTATTAAGTCCGTCCAGCATGTTTTCTTCTCCCGTACTTCTCTTTATGTCGTCATCTCAGCAGTCAGTCACCTCATCTTACTAACCGATTGCAATTATTATATTTATAATGTATATACCTAATACGATCGAAGTTCGATATGTCACCGTGAAATTGTCATACACGTTAGATTGTAACTCGCGAGGTTGTAAACTCTCGAAATATTGTCAACTGAAGATACGGAAGTATCTCTGCCTCCATATCGGGACTTGGGGAACCCCCACGTTAGGTTAGTTAGGTTCCTTTAAACCCTGCACTCGGAAAATCCATAAACCCCCGTAGCGGGGCTCCGTCGACTACGCTTTTTAGGGGAATATAAAGTGTTTTAAGGTTAGGTTATATTAGTCTATATTTCTCAGGAATGGTACATTATCTTTTCAAGGGGGACCCCTCCTTCCCTCCCTCTCCTCCATACCACCGCGTGAGTTCACTACCATCGCATGCATTTCACGAAAAATGATGCGTTTTATTGCAAGCAGTATGTTCGTTTGACAATATTTCGAGAGTTAACAATCTCTCTAGTTATTTAATAATTAACGTGTTTGACAATTTTACGGTGACAGATACAAATGGTAATATTAAAATAATTATATTAACTGTCAAAATAAAAATAGCAGTGACGCCATGAATACCGCAATAAATGAAATTGGCTAGAAAAACAAATTTTGGCGTAAAAGAATAAATAAAAAAAACGTGAAGCAAGACTATTAAAATAAACGATAACATGACAACCTTAATCCGCACTTAATTTATCTAAAACGAATCCTTGTTGCGGTAAATTACTTAGTTGTACCAGTCTACTCTTTTACGCTATTGTAGCTAAGCCGCGATTAAATTAATTATAGAAGAGAGATTTAAATAATTTGATCTAAAAGGCTCTGTAACATTAATTTGTGATTTAACAGTTCTTCTAGTTGGATCTGTTTGGAGAGTATGGTGTAAAAGTAAACATTACTACATAATAAAAATAAAATTGAATAAATAGTAGGCAAAAATACCCATAAGCATACAAGAAAAATACAATTGAACCCGCATAATGTGCGATTACTTTTAATGATACTAATTTATATTTTCCTTTTAATACTAACATATTATGTTTTTAATTAAGCTGATGATTCAAAAATATTATAATAATAAACTTTAAAATGGATCAAAATAAGTGTAATAATAATGATACTAAAAATTTGAAATGTTTGCATGCCGATTGGTAAAATGTGGCTGAGCTAAATTTAATCTTAAGAATTATTATGTATTACCCATATTTGCAAAATAAAATTCTATTCTATTCTATTCAAATAAATTAAATTTTATCAAAAAGTACCCTCACAAATAAAACTGCAGCGTTCACGTCTCATACTCACCCCCGTATATTTCACATCCACTTGTCGATACGGCAGTTCACTTGAATCACGACGATCATCTCATTTGCATCGCAATACCTCTCCCCCCCTCGCTGTGCCCTCCAGGAGGGGGAGTGAGGGAGGAGGTACCACTCACTCTTGATTACAGCACTATAAACGTACCTGTAACAATATAAAACGATCCGTTAAATATAAACCTATTAGCTGATTACTTTCCAATTGTTACCAGGATTGGTTTATTGTGAGCAATTAAAGTTAATTAATAAGAAAAGTACCTATTCATTACTGAGCCGTTTTATTGGCCTATGAATGTTCAAAGAAAAGACTTTAAATTGACATTTTATTCGTCGTTTTATTATGCCCGTTAAATTACGTTTATTGGGAATGTAATGAAAGCTGAACGCTAGTGAATGTCATCTATATTAATGGGTGCATTAGCGAAGTGACTGAGCTTTTAAACGTGTCGCGAGTTTGATCGACGAGATTCGACGAAATGAAAAAAAAACAGGTTTCCTCCAATGTGTTGCGCAAAGTCCAAGCTAGCAGTGGTTAGGGCTTCTGAGGACCACTTCACAATGCGACCTCTTTCTAGGAGTACTGCCTTCTGAATCAGGCACTTAACCCAACCGCCTAAGGAGCGTCTCGAAATAAGATGGTCTAGGATCTTGCCTATTATTGTAGTGTTATAATCGACACAAGTAGCTGAGCTAACATTCGGAGGTACATTATTATTATTTGGAATTTGTATGGAAGAAGTTCACAAACGCATAAGAGACTTGAAGTCTGAAAAGATAATATCAGAAAGTAAAATCTGAGAAAGATAGTCTCGAAAATTATTTTAATAGCGTTCAACGTTTCTAATCTTTTTTTAACCGGAAATTATAGTAAGCCACGTTAATTATTGTACCTCTGACATGCACTCGATAGTGTGTAAGTTCCTCTACCTACCCACTTGCAACACATTTTACTAAAATGGAAAAGGACATCCAAGGAAATGTAAAAATCAATGGCCGCTCCCGATTGAGTTAAGGTTCGTTTATTTATTTCCTGTATATCTATTGTTATTCAAATGCCTTCGTATCGGCGCCACCCCCGGGCAGGGTTGTCCCTCAGGGAGGCTGAGGAGAACTCTTATTTTAAGATACCATTCGGAAACATGTCGCGAACTGCCTATGGAACATTTAACTTGTATTAAAATGATTATCGTGACATTTAGTTAAGTACATGCTTATGTTAAGCATTGCATATTGCTTAGATTAAAAATATTTGGAGAAATGATTCCTCTTCCCCTTTATTATCACATAAACAAGCAACAACATTATTGAACCCAAGATTTTAAGTAATGACTTCATTTCAAAGTGTCCGTTGAGATTCATTCCCGTTCTTATGCATATGTATATATGCATATTGGAACCGGCAACTAGCTTCAACATTCTGACTCTGACCGACTCTCACAATTCAAAAGTGCATGTTAATAGTTTAATTCAAACAAAATGCTTTTGCCCGCTCGTGTAGAATATCGAAAACTTTGTTCTTTCTAGATTTTTTTATTTGATTTAATCTTCCGTGGTTCGATCTACGAATATATGAGACGTTTTCTGTGGTTTAAACTATGCACTGCCTGGCATTCATTGACTGAACTACTTCATATGTATGTACCAAATCAAGTTAAACTTGGCTTTTTCATTCTTCAACAAAAACTTAAAGTTTTTACATCATGTAAAATTCTACAAACTTTTTCACTACCGACTAAAATAGCAATAACTTGCAGTGGCAGTCGTCAGATAGTTTCACACCGCACTACGTTCATTTCAATACAATGGCGGATCGTATAGTATCGAATGGCAAGCGATTATTCACCACTATGACGGTAATCCGGAATAATCCCGGCCTTTCTAATTGTGAGGCGGGAGCTGACGGCGCCGCCATTTTCTTCAAATGTTTTATTCAGCCAACTTTACATAGATACTTGTGAACTGTCAGCGCCTGGAGAGGTGGATGTCTAGTGTCTAGCCTTGTGGGAGGCTGCGCACAGTTTTTTTTCTTAAATCCATGTAAAGGTATGGCAGCGGTCGTAAATCAAGCACGGTCTAGCTAACCTACAGTCCGTCAATGCTTAAATTGCGATCTTCTTACGAAGGAACTTACTGCTGAAAAAGCTTTTAAATCGGAAAGTGTCTACGTGTTAGTGATTGATGCGGGAAAATCCTTTGAGATTTAAGTGTATGAGTTATGGCACTGCTGCATTCAATTCTGTCATTCTGCAAACTTCGTATAACAGCGGGGACCGATGTAGCTACTCCTACTACCATTATACTTGAGACTCGTAGATCTATGTAAAATAAGAATTGGACAATGTCAATGTACGCTGGTTTAAAGGATCACGTTGGTTGGTTTATTGGGTTTTCGATAAATCTGTGCAATGAGATAAACGTCAGATACAGGAAAATGCTATAAATATCAAGATCGGTTTATCTCCATTAAGGAACAATAGGAACGCAGGTATCTCAAAGCACAGAATTCATAATCAAAGTACCTATCTAGCTGAAGTTTAGCTACATTTATATATTGTGGACTTAGGGCCGTCCCCACTATGTCGTGACGATTAATATTATCGTTGGTTTTTAGTTGGCAAAAGTCATGGACGACAGCAATCGTGTCGTCCTATATGTGAACACCTCCATTTAAATACACAAGCCACGACACTTAAAACTACACGATTATCTGTCGTTACGACATAGTGGGCACGGGGTCTTACTTGATAACAATATAGATTTCCGGCAACAAACAAATTAACTTTGAATTTTAAATATCTAGGTTTATGGTTCACAATCCACCTATTCATAGTTATTTTCCTATTTTATGCTTCATCAGAATGACTTCTTTCTACATTAACATGTCAATTTGTGTCGTACATAAACATAGCTTAAGCGTAATGGCGTTAAATTGAAGATTCCCTGCTTAGCTTATGGCACTTGATCACATATATGTTAATAGTTAGTGTAGGGTAGGGTGCAGTGCCCCAGATGCTGTAGAACCGTTACACAACGTAGATTAATGGAGGCTAGAGAAACCTATGAGTTATAGACTACAAGTGCGAAGTGGATTTGATTAGCACTTAGCACTGCATAAATGGAGTAGCTTGAATGTGAACTAGCAATGTTGTCGGATTTGCATAGATATACATTTGTGAATGTGGTACGAAGATTTATAGGTGCTACAAGACAGGTGGCTGTGATTAATTTGTGGTGTAGGTTACAAATAACAAAACTACTAGTAACCTGGCTATGCGTAATTGAAAAAAAAAACAAAAAAAACTAGGAAATTACGTGATGGTTTTTTATCACCTACCATACGCTGAAAATCAATGTGTTGAAAGAAAATTCAGTAAAATTTTCGGTTTATTCTTCTATTAGGGGTGTTCTTAATGAACGATCATAATAATGAATTACTGCATATCCGCATGCAAGTAAGGCTATCTGCACGTGAGTGACGCTCGTGCCGTGTCCGACCGCTGTCGACAGCGAGTATCGCGCCCTCGCGTGCAATTAGCCTTATCTCTAATGTTTGTGCCACATAAAGGAAATGTTATGGCCCGTTATGGTCTGTCATGGGTTCCAGGACGAGTGCTCTTTATTGCATGTATGCATGCTTATTGTTTATGGTTTTTAGGGAAATTGTCTGGAATTATAAATGTTTATTTGACATGGAAAGTTGAATGGCGTTTAAATTAACATTATGTTACATTTCCCGAGTTGTGTCCGCCCCCGGAGGGGACTGGGCGATAACTGTGCCCACTGCTGTGGGACACCTTTCAGTAGTAGTGTTATAGATATCTTTAAAACAGAACCGTTTAACAACTTTTCGATATCTATTCTGACGTCTTTTCTTTTAAAATTTAGTTTTACTCTTCTCACGCATCTTACGCAATCTACAAAAACGCGCTGTTCATTTTCCCGTATGTTACAACTAGAGGGATTTTCACATCAACTTGCAACATGACTAAATCATAATCTTTTCGGTAATTTATAGATCAAATGTTTTTGAATACAACAACTTTCTCACCATTCGATTCGTTGCAGCTGATAGAATGTCGCTTGGTTCCGGTTCCAAATTACAATGTTATCACAGGTACCAAGCGGAATACTAAACAAACGTCACTCGCTTATCCTGTGTCAAGTTGGAACAAGCTCACCTATTGACACGGCTAACACTGCTGGTCATAAAGCACACAGCGGTGGGTCGCGGGTTCAGTGCCGCGTCGTCCCGTGCGCACCGACTATTAATTACTGCGCACCGACTACCGGACGCATGAGTTTTCGGACAATGGTTGGTAAGTATGGCGACGGCTTTCAGAAACAATGTGTTTTTTTTTTCAGTAAGTTTACTGGGTTGCAAATTTATAGTCCCCAAATAGTCCACGCAGAGCTGATAATTGGAGTATTTGAATTTGAACCAAAAACTTTAAAAAGGTTCCATTTTGACAGCCTTTGCTGGTTGACGAAAGTCAGGAGAGAATGGAAGGAAGAAACCATTCATCATCATCACCATTTCAGCCGAAAGACGTCCACTGCTGGACATAGGCATCCTCCAAATGTCGCCACAAAAACGATTTGCGGAGAAAATACCAGAAAGGGTTTTGTTTTCTTTTCAGTTTCGGTGATCTTATAATTACCGATTCTTTAGGCAATTTTTGTCCTAAAGGATTGGAAAGAGTCCATCATGTTGTCATCTCTTTCTGGGCCTGCCGTGTTTTTGTTTCTGGGGGACCCATTGAGTGGTTGCCCATTGCTAATCTCACATGCGGCAGATTTGACCAATGTAGTAAATACCTACCAGATACAAAAAAAACTCTAACGGTCACAACGGTTTATAGCGAATTTATAAAGAATTATTGTGAGGCGCGTAAAGCCTTTAAATCTTGACAATCCTAACTCAAACTTAAACTGTCTTATTACTCTAATGATGTTACATTCTGATCTAGTTTTCTCCGACTTCCCACCCTCCTTGCGAGATCCTATTCCATTACGGAGCTGGTTCCGCACCATTAGCACGCGATCTCCTTAAGAAGTGATGTCGCGTCACCTGCACGGAACCCTGATTAGACCTGTACCCGTAGGACCTGTTCTAGTCACATGTGATCTTATCAGAATATGGACGTTAAGAGCTGTCCAGCCGTGACATAACATCCATCTAATGTATTTTAGTATTATTTGCGGAGGATCATAGATATCATTATCAGGCGGCGTGATAAAGACTGGAATGCTGGAATGTATTAAAATGGCTCCAGAATTGTTGGTCATCTCGCCTCATCAATTCAGAATTTTACCTACAAGAGTTGCAGTTATAGCTTATTTATAACATAACTTACTTTACGGCCAACATGATCATCATAATCATAATCATCTACATCAGCCTATTAATGTTCCCACTGTTGGGACATAGGCCTCCTCTCTATGCGGGGGGTATATCATTTTAAAAAGAGCGTTTATTGATCTTAAATTTTTGATCGCTATATGTTGTTATTGACAGCTCAATCTCATCTAACTGGCTTTCAACTCAATTCCTTTGATAACTTTTCAATGTAGCCATCTACTTTGGCAAAGTTTTTGAAAATCAACTGTTTTCATCAGTGAGAGCGGTCTCCACACTAGGCCACACATTTTCGTAAATATTTCCCGGAGCTCAGTATATCATACTGTCTGTTATCAGCGACGCGCGCCCATTACGGATTAAAAAACTCTTCGCGGACCATCTAGATACCACTGCATACCACACAAAACGGCATAACCACCAATAACACCTCCACGCAATATTGGGCCAAGAAATATGAGAACATCTTTACTGACAAGGATTATTATTGCGTGGGTAAAGATTCCTGTTGGATTATGTACGGCTATTTTAATTCGGTGTGTGTCCGGTGAATTAGTAATGGAATTAAGTGGCCGCTAGGGACGTACGGTCGATTCCCGGGTCGGGAAGTTGTGTTGCTAAATTAATTTCATTTTATATTGTTGTATTTTGTTTTGGGAAAATGTCTCAATTGGGACTTGGGAGCATGTGTAAGTTAGAAACAAGGGTTATTTTAATTGAAGCGAGAATATTTATTGGACCTGGCGGTCTACGGATACCAAGGATCGATTCTGTACTGAGTAGTGCTGAATTAAAAATGGGTTGAAATTCTTTAATACTACTAGCTGACCCGCGCAACTTCGACTGCGTAAAGAACCGCTCGACCGATTTTCTGCAAACTTCACATAAACCATCTACTAAATAGTCCGAGCAAAGCCTAAACATTTGGTTTGGATAGGTGAGCTCGTTCTTAAGTTATGAAATTACAACGAAAAGTAGCATTGGTTTTTATATATGTCACCGTTAAATTGTCAAACAAGTTATATTGTAATCTCTCTAGCGATATTGTAAACTCTCCAAGTATTGCCAAACGAACATACTGCTTACAATAAAACGCATTATTTTTCGTGTAATGCATGCGATGGGAGTCAATTCACGCGGTGTGAAGGTAAGGACCCCGCATTGCCCAATAGTACCACTCTCATGAAAAGATAATATACCATTCCTGAGAAATATCGATTAATTTATCCTAACCTTAAAACACTTTATATTCCCATAAAAAGCGTAGTCGACGGAGCCCCTACGGCCCCTATTTCCGAGTGCGCTAACCCAACGGAGGGGGGGGGGGGGTACCAGAAGTCACGGCGATGGGGCAGACATACTTCCGTATGTTCAGTTGACCATATTTCGAGAGTTTACGATATCGCTAGAGAGATTACAATATAACGTGTTTGTCAATTTTACGATGACATACATAATTGATTAAAATAGACCTTTTCTACTGAATCTAGTTTAATTCTCCCAACAATAAATTTAATTGGCCGAGCCAGTTAGAAACACGTTCAGCGTTATGACTGACATCCAATTACGAAGCTCTGCTTACCCCCGAGCGGGAAATAATGCAATAGTGAGAAGTTTCTCAGTCTCGCCTTGATGGAATAAGGTTGTATTGGCACGGAGTGAAAAGAAGATATTTCCATAACACGTAGCTGGTTACTGAAGTGCAGTGAGCTTTTCAGTTATTTTGTCATTGTAAAATGCATGTCATACGAGTACCTACGAGTATTAGCCGACATTACCCACTCAGGACATAACATCATCATTAGTTACCCTGAAAAGGCAGGCAGGCAAAAGTGAGCTATAGTAGGCACAGCTAAATTACACCAGTTCCCGACAAAAATCCAGACTATGTACCACTAATCAGTATTTATATTATGTAGAATATACCTACCGTAGATGTACCTAACATCCCGCTGGAAACTCTAGTTCTGATCACCTCTCAAAACTCAGCAAGCAACATGACTCAGTAAAATAAGCAAGCACATTACCCTGACTAATAATAAAATTACCGTACAAGTGAAGATCTGCCCGAAGCTTAAACAAATTGAGTCCACGTTGACTCACGACAAACAGTGGACATCAACCGGTCGCGGTGGGTAATGAGCGCAGTTATGCGTATTTGCTTAGCTTTAACACATCGTTAACGGCGGTGAAAAATGGACCGCTGATTGATGGCACGGTGTAAATACCTTCTGAAAAATAATATATTCACACCTCTCCAGCGAACTTTTTTTGCAAATCGTTTAAGACTGCCGAAGCGAAGTATAACAAACATAAAATATCGCAAATATCAATAATTCGCTGGCACCACCTGGTGAAGTACGGTCGATCAAGCTATTTGGTTTACATTTTACAATGTAATTTGTGAGTTAATCTGTAAACCAAATAGCTTGTCCGACCGTACATGTGTGACCATGTCCTTTTTAACGCTCACATGTGTGTATGAGAACACGACACCAGTCAAAATTAAATTCCAAGTCACAAGTAAATGAAGACATAAATTACGCCGTAGACGAATTTTAATTTAATAACTGGGACGAAGACGGTAAGCAAAGATTTTAATGATACGGAGACTATAAAATATGAAAAGTGGAAAGTTAATTGCTTTAAAACTAGTGTTAATTGAGGAAGCTATGGCAATTTAACGAAATCTAACGCAAAAATATAACATATTAATTCCTCAATTTAGACTGACTCCAATAACTTAGACGATTCAATTTGATCTCCGGCAGATTAAGTTGGAACGCACAAATTATTCAACTAACGAGCCATAAAACCTTTTACAAAGAAAAAAACTTCTAAAAGATAACGCTGCCATAAATGTGAATCATCGACGTAGTATTGCGTTCCACACGTGAATTTTATAAAGCAGACTTGAAGTGCATGTCTCAGGCGCGGGACAGGTTCTCCCGGAGCGGGCATTCCGGCCTGCTGCACTAGCGCGCAGACCTCCGAACGACGTAACTAACAAACATATCGCATTCAATATCGAACTCTGACCCCAACAGATTAAGATATAAAATGGTTCTCAACCGGCCCCAGTGTAAACCCTTGCATCACCATAACGGGTTCCAGGTTTTTCAATGATATAAAACGTGACAACGGCTGAGCAATCACTCAATAAAATGACTTTTATTTCAAGACTACAACAGATCAATGTCCCGCGACTTTTTGTGGAAGGTTTCTGCAGCTTTCTTTTATGGTGCACACAGTCGAATGCTTTAGTGAATTCTGCATAGCGGAGCGGCCGATGTAAATTGAATTTAATGTGGTGGGTTGTTGGTTGGGTTTGCGTGATTCGTGTGTTGGTTTATGAGCGGTTATGTCGGTCTGTCTGTGTACCTGTCGGACGTCAATTAGCGAGCTGAAGGGACCGGTCCGACCCACATCGCCAAGCCGCCATGTATATGAACCCGGCTTGTCTCGCGTCCACTGAAACTGACGTATATCTAACACTCGTGTTACTCGTCACAGGACAAACATTTCTATTTCCAATGAGTTCGCATCACTTGAGAAAATGTGCGACTTATATTTAGTTTTTATTGCATTTTAATTTATAGTGACTGGTTCCACTTATCGTAAAGAAAATGCGACATGCTAGAAAGATACGCGCAAATAAGTAATCGTTAATTACCGATGCTTTAAATAGAAATAATTTTACTCAGAATTCATTATTTCCCGTAAAAATAGTATGGGAAAATTAAATGTTAATTCAAATACAGCCTTCTCATCATGATGATCATTACCTACCTCATTTATAAAGATCATCACTGCAGATGAGCTATGACAAAACCATTTTTTAGAGTTGAACCTAAAAGGCTGCTCATCACTCTATCGTAAAATCTTCGAATTCAATCAATCAGCCTCTTGTGCAATAAAGTAAATGAATCTCTGTAAATGCCCGCCTGTAAACTTTTATTTGTTGTGAACTAAATCAATTTGCGAACGAGGCTCAACCTCAAGTTAACGACTCGCATTGGTTTCTGTCTGCAGTAATTAGTCTTCATTGCGAATGTTCGGCAAACCATTCATTTTGACTTTTGGCAATCGTCGTGTGTAAAATATATTGCTGCTGGAACCCCATAATTATATTTTAACTCGAAAACATTTGCTCAAGCATGGGTTTATGGCAGCGAAAAGGAAAGCAGGGAAGCAGGACAGGAGGCACAGGCCCTTATGAATCGTTTGAAATCTTACACAGACTCTTCTTCTAGATCTCTTTGACAGTGAAATGTAAAAAACTAAAAATAACTGCTCAACTGATACAACAACATTTTTAATCCATTTATTTGACTTGTATACCTATTGAGTACCACTTACACCTATCCATGATAATAACAATCAACAATGAACTCGCTTTGACCCTCTTGAATAAATCACCAATTTCATACAAGAATATTTTCATTGACAAAATGCTAATAAATAAATTGAAGAGTGTCGTACAAAAGAGGTTAATAAAAAGTGCTATAACCTCCGTGTCGTTTAATGGAACACGTTATTGGACACCTTGTTACTCAATTTAAAGCCCACACAGGAATATTACTCTTTTTCTTTTTACTTTACAACAGATGCTGATGATTTTGAAGATTGCTCGTTGTTTAAGTTGTTAGACTTGGGTGGTGCAGGGATTTGAGCCCTGTTTTCTGTTTGTTACTTAACTCCCACTGTCACTTAAACTTTTGAATTGAGATAATCACATAGTACTACTACAGAGTTATTGGAGATCTTGAAGTCACAGATATCGGGGTTAAAATAGGAAAGTAAGATTGTCATGATTCCAGATTTGGGTCTAGAACCTCGGATGTGAGACGAGTCTTCAGCCACAGGACCATCATGATACATGATGATGATGATAAAATAGGTACTTGTTCACTAAATTGTTAAACTTGTCTCGTTGCTCTCTGCCCTGTTTTGTAACTTTTGTGGTACCTATCTAGCTCATTGCTAACACTGATGTTCACTTCATATTCTACCTAGCACAACAATACTCGTCCGTTTATCGTAACAAAGAACCTAATAAAATTGAACACTAACGATTTCGAAAGCTATTTACAAAATCTTCTTCCGCATCTCACTTCTGTAACGATAATACATTTCCACCATTTTAAAATATTCGGAAGACGAAACAATACAACTTTCCGATGGGGTGCGGGGAGCGGCAAGCGAGGGGGAGGGGAGTATAAAAGAATAGCGGCAGTTACTGGAGTAGATCAGCAGAGGGCGCGCGCGTGACCTGCTTGTCAACCAACCGAAAGATGTTTATGCTACTTTGCGGGTAGGATGCTGTGCTCGGAGGAGGAGCAGAGACAATTCGGAAATTAACTAGGTGGCCCAGTGGTGCCCCGACTAACGAACAGGAAGTCGTGGGTTCGAACCCAGACAGGCGCTTTACTTTGTGTTAATTTATTTCATTACCACTGCTCTCAAAACGGTACGTCCTAGAATCAAAAAAATTTAAGACTATCTACCAATCCGCACAGAGCTCGTGTGGTACATTATAGCCCCACTCTCTTAGATAGGAGGGCTCTGTACCAACAGTGATGTGTCCCAACATTATTAGGCTGATGATGATGATGACATGAACAACACAGGGAACAAAGCCATATAAATACTTATTCATACGAACTATTAGAAAGAAAATTTGCAATTCCTGCGTCTTGTATAAGACCCTCAATACGCCAACAGGGTCCTAATTTTTGCACAGCAAGAATTCTTTATGCCGGACGCGTCTCACTTAAAATAATAAAATAATGGTCGCCCTACAGCGGCCGCAATGACGCGTTTCAAAGATGGATGGAGATATAAAACGACCCAAAGTAGGGGTTTAGAAATCTGGATGAAGAACTCCCATGATAAATGTGAAGGGACCGTGAGGACAGGGAACGATTGTTCTGGAATTATTATATGACCTTAAATATTGTAAGAGCTTCGATAGTGATCACACAATTTAAAAAGAGAAATCCTGTGAGAAATAAACATTCTTAAGCGTAGCTCGACTGTTCAGTTTTCAGATAGTTGTAAAGTTGGTTAAAGCTGTACCAATGACATTTTCAGAATTTCAGCGTATGCAAATATGGTTTGAAGTAAAAACTTCTTCAGGCACGTTGAACACTTTTTGGTGAACAAAAATCATGGAGCTCGCGTGACCGTACCTAACGCTCGTAGCCGATGCTCTACGGCGTAGCACAACCCGTAGCAGATATAGATTACTTAGTTTTTACTTCTATCGGCATTCCCCAAACACTGCCCCGCTTAGTGAGGAACAGCTCCTTTGTATCAAAGAAACCAACGACAAATTAATTCAAAATCGCTTCACATTACCTGCCTTTTCCTAGCTATCTGCTCTACAAAGCTTATCACATTTTTACAGCCATCCACCTGCATGTTAACAAGATGCCTCGGATCCAATCCCCCCGTCCCAATATCCGCCTTCCCAGTTTAAAGCCGCGATCGCATCTTAATCCGGCTATAAGCGACGTCTTTATCTAAAGGTACAAAGGTACAGTCAGCCAGGACCATGGGTAAGTGAGCACCTTTATCACGTACGTGTAAGGTCTGTTTTCATAGGTCTATTCGTGCGGTTGCAGGTACAAACGGGGTTGTAATCAGTAGGGTTGGCACGTCCGCGCGTCATCTGCGACGATCTCCTTTTGTTTTGGTATATCATTAGACGTAATATTGGAAGACTTTCCGGTAATCCTCCTGGTGGTCCCCGGAATACGGAAAACTTGGATATTTATTTGGAAGCGGTGACCCTTTGTGTATGGTTTTTACATACAAATGTGTATTAGTCACAGCGTTCAGTATCAAAGCGTTCCTACATCATTATTAAACTTTCCTAGTACTTCTAGTTAGTTAAAACTAACAGTCATATTAGGCCCCGTTCCCACTGTGTCGTGACGACAGATAATCGTGTAGTTTTAAGTGTCATGGCTTGTGTATTTAAATGGAAGTGTTCACATATAGGACGACACGATTGCTGTCGTCCACGACTTTTACCAAGTAAAAACCAACGATAATTATAGTATTTTATCCAACATGTGAGGAAAGTTCGTTTTTCCTATGAGTTTTGATTTTCAGACTCAACAAAACGAATAGCAAATGAACTTGCTCACATGTTGCATACAAAACTTTTCACCACTCACAGCAAGAAAGTATTCAGTCATCATAGGTAAATAAATTAATGTTTCTGAACTTATACACTTACAATAATTTGATAAATTTTATAAAAACATTAATCTTAACTTATAAATATTTCTATTCTAAGCATACAATTATTTATTTTTTTAAATATCTTTAAAACTTAAAAAAATCAGGCAAAGTTAGTTTCTGAACGGGATCATTACTTTCCTCACTGTTTGAACAGTGATGAAAAACCAACTTTCCTCACTGTTTTAGTAGAGGAAAGACACTTCTTTCATGCGGGAGTGGTGAAAATTTATTATCACGACACAGTGGGTACGGGGTCTGACAAACCATTTTGTATTGTACTCAAGTGACGGAAACGACTATATTGTTGCCAATCATCATCATCATCATCCAGCCGGTGCAGCGCAGCGTGTCTTCTGCATCCCTACTTCTCTATATTTACTATCTCAGTTGGTGAGAGTGGGCACCCTATTCAATACATTTCTCAGTAGTTTTGTCTTTAGCCTCTCGGTTTTAAAGACAGTGTGATCAGTTTTAGGGAAACAAAAGCTCAGTTCTGTATTAATTGTTTTACACATGGTCAGTTGCAGGTTGTTTGCTCCCTTTTTCATAATGTTGTTTGGGGCCAGTCCCCGGTGGACTGTAAACAATTAACATCCCCTGTTCGGCCACGCGCCATCCATCTCGCGGCGACAGGCGTGTGGCGAGTGTGCGGAACTGCGGAGGTACTGGTCGCGGCACGCCTACCGGCTTCGTTATTATGACAAGTGATGAATTACGAGATGGTGAAGATGGAAGAATTAATGACGAATGTCTCTACTTTTCGCAATTGAGAGCTAATTCGATTTACATTATAATTAAACTTTCAGGGCTGTAAAATATCTTTGGTCTTACAAGTACCTACTAGTAGTTACTCAGTCCTTAATAACAGTACTAATAAAGACCATTGCTCGAAGCCGTCTTAAAGCACCAGAACAGACCAAACAGGCGACAATCGTGAAGCTACTTATCTGAACCGCGCCGCGGCTATCAAGCCGTGCGTCTCGCTAAACGCTTGAGATGTCCCGATGACCCCTCTCTCCTCTAGTCCCGTCTATCTGCGGAGATCTACTACACGCAAGAGGCGGAGCGGGACAGATGGACCGATAAGATGGATCGCTACACGTTAGATGGTCTCTGAGGGAACGAAGACGAATTTGTGATTTGAAAACGTCATTCAGGAAGACCGCTCACGTCATGAATTGCGAAAAAAAAATGCTTTGTTAGGCCACTTAGGTACTTAGATATAACTATTAAGTGTGAATTATGCCTGAGCCAAAATGCCACTTCATTCGGAGTTTCAGACACATCGATTGATAAGTCAATAGGTTGTGTGTAAAATAAGCTTTTCAGCAAAAAATGAAAACGACTTCAAAACACAAAAACCTGAAAAATAATACTTTAGCTTCAGAAGTCGGTGACCTTTGTTTGAGAGATAGTTTTTTTGTCACCGACTTCTGAAGCTAAAGTTATTTTTAAGTCGGTTTCATTTTTTTTTCAAAAAAGGTTTTTTATTTTTCTACTTTTATAGTTGTTCCCAAACAAATATTAGACATGAACTTATGGCCGGCCTTAAGAAGAGATCAACTGGAGGATGGAGAGCTACCAGAAGCCGTGTTCGTAACTATACCTCCATCTAGTATACGTTTCAGACACTAAAAGGTAAGAAGATGTGGAGCGCCGTATGCTGCGTCTAATTTAAAGCTGGGCGGTTCAGAGTCCATAAACTACAGGGCTACCACCCTACCCTCCCCTACCCTAGGGTCTACCCTCGAAAGAGCTGTACTCGACCTTGGTAAAAAAAACTTCGCAAATGGGCAAATATTATGTAACACTAAGTCGAGTCAAAAGTTTGGAAGGTACAGCTTTATCAGATTTCGACGCCAACAAATTATTAAATTGACCGCACGACGATGGATCGTTGGCGGAAATAACGAGTCCACGAAATCTGTCTTCCCATAATGAAGGTCACACTCACACATAATACACCTTAGCAATGCAATTAGCATATTTAGAACGTTTGCGTCATGTTGCAATGCAGCAACGAACGTAAGCGCATTGCAATTTAAGACAGTTAGAAATTCTGCCACAGATCACACCCTTGCTATAAGGAGGTCCATTGATCATATTATTAGACTACCACAATTACTAGAAGACGACCCGAATGGCGCAGCGGTAGTTTGGCTGCCTTACGTTCTTAGGGTCCCGGGTTCGAATCCCGGCAGGAGCAAATGTTTGTGTGATGAGCATATGGACATTTGTTTCCGAGTCATGGATGTTTATATGTATAAGAAGTATGTATTTACAAACAAAAAGTATATATATGTAGTTTATCAACTGTCTGGTGACCACGACACAAGCCCTGCTTAATGTGGCACTAGATGGCGCTGTGTGTAATGTCCAGCGATATTCATTATTATTTTATTAATAGGATATCCGGATACCCTATAAAAGATTCGGCCGTGTTTCGTTAATTTGCTCCTAAGTATTGAAAAGTTCCGTTACTTTGTCATGGATCCCACAATCAGAACCTAACCAAACTCTCATCAAACTACCTTTGAAGAACATCCTTTCCAATAACAAAACAATATATGTCTTGGTAATAGGCTTATCCCCAATAAATAGAACTTAACATACCTACCTAACTGTCGAAATCTGGGTGTATTGTACACATAGGCGTGATGTTCTGTCATGATGTTGTATAAACATACAAGCGATTGCAGCAATCACTGCAGATTTGCCGTCTATTTTTTAAGGTTTCCATTGTATATCTTCGAAGATCAACATCAGATCCTAACTAAACCAGACGGGAATCACCAGCTTTCAAATAAAAAAAGACTCATCAAAATTGGTTCACCCAGTCGAAACTACTGAGGAAACAAACACAAAAAATACAGTCAAATTGATCACCTCCTCTTTTTGGAAATCTGTTGAAATACTTTGAAAAAGTGACCGATGTAAGTAATAATTTTAAGTCAAAAAGAAAGAGTGCCGCTGGAAAAGAGTCAATCTTATCAAACTTATTAGAATGGGGGGGACAAGGGGGCTCCGATATCAAACACACTATTAAAAACTGTTAAAAACATTACATCAAAGCTATGATTATGGCGGTTAAACTAACGCGGAAACCACCCTAAAGCAACATAATAGTTAATAAATCATAAGAAGTGATAAGACAACTATGTTAATAACTCCTAATCTGGAACATTAATATAAATATGAGCCGCCGAGCGCCGACTCTACGGGGTCCATTCCCAAATATTTAATATGAAATAATCGTAAAATTTAATTATGATCCGACATTATGATGATAAGCTGGTATTACGTTACGTTGGGTATTATGGATCAACTTTTTCCATCTAGCATTAAAATGATAATACGAGTCACACAAATACCTATATAGATGTCATTCATTCATTAATTATGGTCATTTGTCCATAAGTTACTTTGTTACCCTGTTAATTTTACAAATTTAACAGAATGTTAATCGATATCTAACTACCTACATACCTTTTTTGAAACTGATTGAGTTTCAAAGCTTTTGAAAAATTACAACAGCTCGCATAACTCTAGGCGAACCTATCGATAGGTATCTAAACCTACCTAGTTTATTTATTTTAAAAATACATGGAATCACTAACTTATAATATATATTCGACATCTATGTAAGTTATGAGTTCTATATTTTAATAAAAAACAATAACATTTAATTTATTGAACTAATAAGTTATTCCAGGCGACGTGCGCGGGCGCAGAATATAATAAAGTATAAACATAATGTAAGATGGCCGCTTCATTACCGCCGCGCCGCCGCCGTGTGTCATCCACAACGCCAAAACAGCCAGTTAATTAATATCCGAAGCGATTTTATTGTCATACTTATAACTTGTTTTTAATTTGTGCTCGTAAAGTTTCGCCTACGACGGACATATTTTATCAAAATAATTACACGTATGTCATCTTTAAATAGCTAATTTTGATAAATAATAATTATGTCATAAGGAACATTTTAAGGTGTGGAATACCTTCACTATTATACTTGACATGAGTGTAGTTACTTAAATACTAATATTTATAATTACATTTTTTTTTGCACGAATTTTCGCCTTTGATGTCAAAATCGTTGGTTCTCGGTAATCATGTTGTGGAAGATTCTTCAATAATAAAACAGGGCGCCCTATTGTTTAATTATCTTGTATTTTTGTTCGTAATGTGGTACCAGGAAATTCTAAAAACTAATGTAAGAAAAAAACTAAAAACTTCTGATTATAATACAAGACACATCAAACGAATCAATTTCTTGTTATCTGACTAGATTGTCTGCTACACTATAATCTGAAATAAACAGTAAACAAGCAACACTCAAACGATTAATATTTAAACATTTACCTTTATTCTCGAACAAGCGTCTTAAACTTAACAATTGATCCAATAAAACTGTTATTTAACTTTTATAACAATTCGATACCGTACCTACTCACATGATGACTATAACCGTCGATATGCCCTAACCTGTAAACGATAATAACTTTGACCCCAAAAACTTGAACCTATCATATCTACAGCAATATAAAACGATTTTGTTAATTGATCCGTGGGAAGCGCGGACATTCCCAGGTTCGACACCGTTATCAGACTAGGGGTAATTTTAGAAAAAAAGCTTAAAAGTTTTTCTAAACTATGGCGTGTAGAATATAGGGAAATAGTTCTAAAAATACTTTGAGATAGGGCAAATTGTAAAGACGTTTTATAAATTCCATTTCAGGATTCTGTTAATAGTATTTATTAAGGTAATAACACTAATTCAGTTACCATATCTAGATAGTGTCCCCATCTTCAAGAAATATGTTAAAAGGTACCGTGTCTATATTTTTTTTCGTTTTACACACCGTCTACTAGCCCCTCTACCCATGTCCATTTGTAACGCTATGCATTAACTATTATAATAACTCACATGTTTTAAATAACGTAAAGCGAGTATAAACGAGTAAAATAACACAAAATTGTAAATTCAAAACATTAAAACGCACGCTTACAATGAATTTTATGTGATTATTCAAAAAGGAATAACTATAAATATTACATTACAATGCACTTTACAAGAATATTCGTGTTTTTAACAGAAATATTCGTTATTTAAGAACCTGTGAAAGAGGGAACTTTACAACCTAAGAAAATCATTTAACTGTAATTTGTATGCGAATACAAATTAATAAAATTGTATTATAACATAACGGTAATGTCTTCCTTTCACATAAGAATAAGAATCAGTCAGTATATGGTCACATGACAGACTACAACAAAGTGATTACCCAATTATTGGGTCCTGTACAAGTTACGTTGATTTCGCAATCAACACAAACGAATTCTAATAAAAAGAGACATTGGCAGTTTTTTTTAAACAAAATGAAACTAATTTATTAAATAAATACCCTGAAATCGCGAAAAAAAAATCAGCTGTTCCCTACATTTATATTCGCATAACTCGTCAAAATGTAGGGAACGGCTGATTTTTTTTTCGCGATTTCAGGGTTCGTCCCATAGAAAAAGTTGTTCAAAATGATGAGTACAATGACCCCTTTTCGGGTTTAGTATAAACAAAAAATAACCCTGTATAGAACATGTTGTGTTGAATAAAATCGTTCTCCATAAGCCCAGTGACACGAGTTAAACAGGCTGTTCTGGTAATTCCGGCGCCTTCTGCCTGTGTCTGTGTGGACTCGTCTCCTGGCGGACATATTGAATCCCGCAGACGTGACTTGTTCCTTGTTCCATACTTTGAACGCACCCTGTTTGAAACGACGTTTGAAACGATCTTGATACTTGCATTTTGTGAACGACATGACATCTATTTAGTAATTCTTGAAAAATGACGTGACTCATTGGCCAACTAGGGACCTGCGTAGGCTAAATGTCATTGCGTTTTTCCCAGGAATACATGCACAGTAGCTGTAGCACTCGCAACAACTAGACCAAAGCCAACGGAGGCAAAAACGATGCAACTAATAAAATATGCGTTACAAAAAGCCATTTTATTTTCTGTCTGTATAAAATCAAGTTGAGGTTCAACATTATTATGGTGGATAAACAGTAACATTATTCGCTAAGTCGTCCTAAAAGCTTACAGACGATTATTATGCGATGATTTGCAAATGGCTTTGATTAATGGCGCGATAGTGCTTCTAGAATTCACTGTTTTGCTCTGATCAGATGAGTTTAATTATTATTCATATTAAAAAGATAACATTGTGTTAAGATGAGGATGTATTTATTCTACTAAGCGTTTAACATTTTCACGATTTTTCGTATGATTTGTCAAGTATCAAAATCTCTCAGTGGTGTATATCGTTGGGAGCACGTTCGAATTCCAAACTTCGAATTCAGAACTCGTGTTACCGTTGCCATGACGACCAGATGACTCCATCGATAGCGATCTCTTACAAACACCACGTGTTCTACATTTCACTCTTATTTTCGTTCCAGTAGAGGTCAAGATTGCGTGGCTAAAACGCATGTGAAGCCGGTAAGTTTAATTAATTGAAGTTTCAGTAATTAGTGCCTGTTACGTAAGTTGTTATGATTGGTTTCTGCGAACAATCTCCGATTTCAGGGACTCATATTTTAATAATATAATTTGTTCAATTTTGTGGTAGACGTGATCATGATTTTCATTTTGGTGGGTAGGTAGATATATTCATTTTATCTATTTACGTCCATAACCGGATCAACTTAGTAAGATAGGTGTTTTCTAAGGGTCGCCTAGGTCCAGCTAGGCTATCACAACTATCTACTGTATGTTTTATTGTTAAGATGTTAGAGACATATCAATCTATACTAATACTAATCTATATCTATACTAATATTATAAAGCAGTAGGGTTTGTTTGTTTGTTTGGTTGAACGCGCTAATCTCAGGAACTACCGGTTCGAATTGAAAAAATCCTATTTTTGCGTTGGATAGTCCATTTATCGAGGATGGCTTTTAGGCTATATAACATCACGCTGTGACCAATAGGAGCGGAGCAGCAATAAGAAATGTTCCTATCACGCGAATGAAGTAGCGGGCAGAAGCTATTAGTAATTTATAAAAATGCAACGCGTCACACACAAGCACATTGGTCGAGTAGAGTCTTAGGTTTTGAAGTTTTGTATGGGACAGCTGTAATTTACCGCGATTACAATGTTGATCCGATGAAGAAGTTTCATTGTATGTACCACGATCTTAAATATAATAACCACTCCTTTCTGATACATGCTGTACATTCGTAAAGCTGTTGTATGCACACATCATCACTCTAGCTGGGTCAAGTTCTTTAGTGCTCTCTGTTCAAGAATACTCGCCATAATCAGACGCTTAATAACTGGGTGATGGGCGATAGACCGCACATAAACACTTAATTAATGGAGTATTATACGGTTAATAAGTCCGCGTTAAGAGAATGGGCTGCTACATGAGAATGTGATTAATACTAATGTGGAACAATGTAGTGAGGTGAAGGCGATGGAACAAGTTGACTAATGTGGAACAATGTAGTGAGGTGAAGGCGATGGAACAAGTTGACTAATGTGGAACAATGTAGTGAGGTGAAGGCGATGGAACAAGTTGACTAATGTGGAACAATGTAGTGAGGTGAAGGCGATGGTACAAGTTGACTAATGTGGAACAATGTAGTGAGGTGAAGGCGATGGTACAAGTTGACTAATGTGGAACAATGTAGTGAGGTGAAGGCGATGGAACAAGTTGACTAATGTGGAACAATGTAGTGAGGTGAAGGCGATGGTACAAGTTGACTAATGTGGAACAATGTAGTGAGGTGAAGGCGATGGTACAAGTTGACTAATGTGGAACAATGTAGTGAGGTGAAGGCGATGGAACAAGTTGACTAAGGAACCAAACTGTTACGGTGACGGCTTACTTTCCATAGCATTCATACTAATTAACATAACATAATTATTATAAAGGCAAAACTTACTTCGTGCGTCTGGCAGTTACTTTTTCAAACCATTTTTGGGTGGACACGGCTATCCGTGTACACGAGTAATATTAGGTCATAGGGTGTATTTTTTTCGGTCGGTAGATCTCGTGGGATACTTTCTGAACTTTCTTTAAGTCGCTGGCTAATAGGCTTGTTAACTGAAAAAAAAAATAGTCTGTCACGTAGATTATCAAAAAATATTTGACCTGTAGGTATTTTTTCTTTTGTCACATAAACCAAAATTGACGATGATACGACGCTTTTAAAATTCTCAATACGTCACTGTTTGGTATCATTCTTAGTGAGTTATGACGTCACGAGCCCCCACTCCCGAGTTTTGATGCGTTTTTATTTTTGTCAATATTTGATGATTTACAAAAACAAAAGATACGTGTCTATTATTTTCCAATACTCTTACTGACGGACTATATAGATTTGCAATTATATTAATACTAGCTTTTGCCAGCGGCTTCGCCCGCGTGATGTTTGATAAATTGTCCTATGGGATTTTACTACCGGGATAAAAAGTATCCTATGTGTTAATCTAGGTTATAAACTGTCTGTGTGCAAAATTTCATCCAAATCCGTTCAGTAGTTTTTGCGTGAAAGAGTAACAAACATACATCCATCCTCACAAACTTTCGCATTTATAATATTAGTAGGATTGATGGTGGAAACTATTAGCCTATTCTAATTGCAATAATAAACTGGTGCAATCGTCTTGTAATCTAAAGTGTGCTTAGTACCTTGAGGGAAAAGTCTGGTACTGATAAGCCACTTAACTTTTTGTCTAGGTGGGGTTGGGCCCTAAAGGTCGCGAACATTTCCATCCATTCTTCGAATTTAGATATATACTAAAACTTTTTTTGTTGGTTTCAGTATGCTGTCAACGGAATTCCGTGTGAATAAATACAAAGTCATTAAAATTAAGGCTTGAAAATGAAGAGAAGAGGAGTTAATAAAGAATTAATTGAAATAATTTTCTCTATATGATTTATATTAATTAACGTAGTAGGGACATTATCTCATGCCGATTAATTGATGTTAGTTAGTTTATTATTTTGGATAATAGTTAAATTCATATCGACGTCGGTTAATGAGCGTTCACGAATTAAAACCAAGACTAGTTAGTTATCAATCTTAAGTGGAATCATATATTTTACTGTGGGAGTAGACGTTACAAGCTAATTCATACCCTATTACGTGGGTTGTAGAGATTATAATGGGACAGTTACATAATTATTTAACTTAAAATCAACAAACTCAACCTTACCAATGAAAAGCTTTGTTACCCGTATATGTAATTGGAGTTTCTCAAAGTTCTGACCGCACAAATAACTTTGTCTAAAGTTCCCTGTTTTTGTTCAAGTAATTTATTCCTTACTACTTTAAAATAAGATAGTTAAGGTATTTAGAAACACAAACTTAGAATGTATTAATAGAATTTAATGGCGTTGTGATTAGATGGCGGTTCCCCACATTAGGGGCTACTTGCACGTGGTCCGTGGCTCTGTGGCTCTGCATAATGGGGTAAGTGATAGATAGTGGTCATTTAGTGGCGATAGAGATGTTCCCTCGTTATGAATGGAGTGAGAAGTGTTCCCATACGTTAGTGTGTCGTGTTATGTGGAGGATGAATCGAGATGAGCTCATTATCAGTGATATATGTGTTTAATGGGACCTACTAATTATTCAAGCTCTTGAGAAGATTTAGTAGCTCTTGACATGAAGCTTCTTAATTTAAGCGCCGTAATTAATGAAGATACATTATGTGATTAAATAATGCCTTTCATTTTTTAAACAAATATTAAATATCAATACGTTCTTTGGTCTTCGGTCGTGCGTACCTACTGCATACCGTGTTTCATCCGTGCCTCGGAAAGCACGCTAAGCAGTTTGTCCTGGCATAAGCATAACATAGAGGTTGGGGGTGTGGCGATTGAATATGTCCATGAGTACATATACCTCGGCCAGATAGTCTCTTTCCAGGCAAGACAAGATAAAGAAGTTGCTCGACGCACCGAGAACGCCTGGAAGAGCTACTGGTCGATGAAACATCTTATGAAGGGATCTCTCCCTCTCGCACTTAAGCGAAAGCTCATGGACATGTGCATTCTCCCCACCCTTACCTATGGAGCGCAGACGTGGTCACTCACAAATCGTCAGAAATCCGCACTTGGGGTCTGCCAACGAGCTATGGAGCGAAGCATACTGGGTGTCAAACTTACGGACCGTGTCAGAAACTCTATACTTCGCTCCAAAACCCAAATAGCTGATGTTGGCATTACGGCTGCCAGGCTAAAGTGGAACTGGGCTGGTCACATCTGCCGCATGTCGGAGAAGCAATGGGCTAAAATTACCACTCAGTGGTTACCAAATAGCAGGAAACGACAACGCGGCAGGCCCAGAAGGAGATGGCGGGATGAGCTAGACTCTTTCGCAAAGGATTGGCCTACAATCGCACAAGATCGCGAAATGTGGAAGGAGGGAAGGGAGGCCTTTGCCCTGCAGTGGGACAATGTAGGCTCATAATAATAATAATAATAACGTTCTTTGGTCTTCGGTCGTGCGTACTGCATACCGTGTTTCATCCGTGCCTCGGAAAGCGCGCTAAGCAGTTTGTCCTGGATGTCATTTGTAGATCTTTGTAGTCAGCGGCCCAAAAATCTCACAGCCAATCTTACCAAGAGGTTTCGTATTACCCAGTACTAACTGCGTTGTGGAGGTCAGATAGGAAGTCGCTTTGTGTAAAATTCTGGCATTCAGCTGCATCCGGTTAGACTGGAAGCTGACCGCGACATAGTTTGGAAAAGGCTAGGCAGATGATGAAGACGTTCTTCGTAACCTCTTCCTGCCTGAATCGTTTGCTGTAACAGTTAGTAATAGTCAATCTTATTATGCGGAAACTGAAGCCTACCTAATCTACCTACTATCTAAGCTAGAATCAGTTCTTTGAAACCTCAGAGGAAAATACACAGAATGTGAGATTCATAGCAATCTTCGGTTTAAAACGTAGGTAGATAAGTACCCTCCGAGTTCTACAAATAACAAAATTGGCATTATTCTAACACATTTGCTGTCCAAGAAAAGTAAACTTTAACCCAACACGATCGCTGCGAAACTTTAGAGTTTCGCAGCGATCGTGTTGGGTTGATATTAGGAACCTCCTCTAGGTGCTTGTTCTTGCGTATCAACCTCTACAAACACCTTTATTCCCAAATTATCAGTTGTTACCTGATAAGTGTGATAACTCCTCAGAACCTTGCAACCCTTATTATCAGCCTATCAAGGGGCACAACTGAGAAGAACACATCTTGCATTATTGTACCCAAGACATGCTAAATTCAAGCTTAAGTTACCGCAGCTAGAATTTTAAATCGAATGAAGTTATTTCCTTACAGATGTTAGTAAGTGACAAGGCCCATATTATCACGCTTGCACAAAAAGTGGTGTTGCAAACGTGAGGTGAGGCTCGTGACAGTGGTACGTGCAAGTATCTGAGGGGCCAGTACTAGCGCAGAGTGGCGTGCCAGTGTGCACTATGTGCAGGTTTATACTAACATGCCCTTTTGAGTGGGAAATGTATTGTCTAAAAGGTCTTAATATGCCCCGTTAGCTAATGTTACTTTTAACGCGGAAATTGCTGTACTTAATATTGTCATTTTAATTTCGCATTAACAGAATAGGATCACCAAATACTGCCATAAAGATAAAAGCGTTACTTTCGGAAAAGGAAATTGCGACTTTACGTACTTTATGTAACTTTAATTCAGTTGCAAACATTTTGAGATCTGGTTTAATTCTCAAAAATATTACTTCAGGAAGTACTTAAGAGAGTATACTATCATAATATCTCCGTTATTAATATCTGTGATTATAAATTCGCGCGGGAACCTGACTAATTAACAGAGATGTGATGCTCCGACGCCGACATCTGCGTCGACGGAATATCCACGTTTATTAGAAGATCGTGCCAATAACACACGTAATTGATATTTAAATCAATGCTCATATTAATTTCATATTTACAACGTTTATTAGGCACGGAAACGCAATAATATTTAAATTAATGTCAGTCATTAACTGCGCCACAAACACAGGGGCAAAGACCTTTCTCATACAGACAGATTTCACAGGTTTTTCAGAGAACTCACTATGTGTTATGTAGGACTAGGAGCACTTCCCATCATAAGGGCAGGTCCTTTCGACGTAGGTAAGTAGAAACTTCTAAGCCCCAAAAGCCGGTATACCACCACGCCCCACTCCCACACACCACACAACCACACGACCTCTAAAAACCATTAAAAGCCCAAACAAACGGCGATAAGATCGGGAAGTGCCGCCATATAATTATAATGCCGTAGTATTGTAGGCACGTACCTCGTACTATGTTATGTGATATGATCGGTAAGAGGACCTCACTGTTCTCACGGTGATACACAACTGATGAGGTTACGTCTGGAGGAATACACTAGCTAGTAATGATGGAAACAATTGTCGTGATAATATCAAGAAAGAAAGAGTTGGTAGAGAGAAACAATCATACCGTTGCAGGTAGCTTAATCAGTATCATAATGTTCCCACCACTATGTGACTGATGTCTTCTATGGATAAGGAGAGGTCCACTGCTTTGAAATACTTAATCACATTTTGTTTAAAACCGCCTAAACTATCGTCTGTCAAACATAGAACACAGTACCAAAATTTGATGGCCTTTATTTCTAAACCGTACAATTACTACTCGTCATTATTATACTTAAAAATAATATCGTTTAAAAGATCAAAATGGTTTAAGCGATCATTACACTAGATTTTAAAAGCCCCTCAAACATAGGATTGCAACGAATTTGCCTAAACACAAGTACTACAGAATACTTTTGACTTTTCACCATTTTTCTCGCTAGAAATTTGTCGAGGCGGGCCTCAGGACCACTCAGTCCGTTCTGGAAGAAGACTGGTAAGGATCTTACACTTGCTAAGCGATGCATCTTTTAAATGCTTAATCATTTTGTAACCTGATCTAAAGGTGGTTGTTATATTTTAAAACGGAAGGAATGTCTTAGTCATTTGTTCTATTATCCATAAATGACAAATTCCAGTATTTCCCTTTCTCCTCTCCTGTCTGAACAACTTATTATTCGCCCGGGTGCTGCACGCACAGACACGCGCGACCGCGCGGTGTGCGGTGTGGTGCGTGCTCTCCACTACTCAATGTGCGAGTATTGCTAGCAGGGACCTTCCCTATTGTTATGTGTAGCATATGAACTGTATGTCTGTTTGTGTCCAAATTTTCAGGTTAAAAACGTTTTTTTAAGCATTCGCAGTTTAAAATTAAACTTGTATTGTTTGTTGTTATTGTCTTGTGTTGTAATATCGGGAGCTCAAAATAACAAATAATCACGGAAAATGTTCCGTAAGCGACAATATAAGTTAATATAGAGTTAGGTTCTAGCTGCAACAAGAACGTTATTTGTCTACGTAAATCGTTAAAATGTAGAATACAGCTGTTTTTTCGTGATTTCATAGCTGATCCGAGTGTAAAAGCTTTTTATTATGATGAGACTGGTAGATCGGATTTTTTTTTTCAGATCGCACAGGAAGGAAAACATCTTTTAAATCAAATTTTATGGAATTCCCAATCAGTGATCTTATTACTTAAGTAAATATTTACATTTTATTTAATATTCTCAGAACATTCGCCCAGGAAATGCATCCTGAACTCTATATGAATAAAATTAAAACGCGTTTCTCGCGAGCGAAGTCGCATGCGGTCACTAGTGCAACCTTGTGTCCCGTTCCGTTTGCATGCGTAGCGGATAGTACACAGTCCGCGGGTATTTGCGTAGACGTCTGTGATGGATGGCGTTGTTTATTGGTTTCACGACGAGTGAAGAATGAAAAGTAGGGTTTTTTAGCAGGAGCTGAGCAAAAAAGAACTATCTATTAGTAACTATAGATTTCTATATTGAGTGTTGTCTTGTGTTAATTAAATTGGAAAACAGTGTTGAGTACAGTAAATATGTGGAGTTAACTACGGATTTCGGCCTCTCCGAAAATATGAATGGAAAATTACTATATCTTCTGAAGACACACGACAGGGTATCGGTAACATGGTATGAGGATCGTGAGTTGTATGAATGAATGACTTTTAACTTTTAATGCTTTTTACTTTTTAACTTTTAATGCGTTCTCATAACCGATCATTTAACAAATTCTTCTCAATATTTAAAGCCGTTTTTTACAAAAATGACGGGTTGACCAGTACCTTACACAGCACTTAACTTTTATTGAAATCACGATGTAAGAGGGAGTTTCACACATACTTAACTCATACCGAAAGGTGCACGGTAGTGTGTTTCTAAAAGTTCAAACTAACGCACTTTTTCCCCACAATCACCACACACTACTATAACGCACCAGTTTGCAACTTCTCAATGCACACTGCTACACACTAATCCACGCTGTACTCTCATATAGCAATTAGTATTCATTGTATTGTTAATAGCTATTCAATTGTAAATATGTAGTTGGCTGAAGATAAACAAAAAATAAAAAGAATTAAAAATTGTTAGAAAGACCACTGAGAGACACCGTACCTATCATCATTTATATGATTTACAAGATAACTCGTGACCTCATACCATTTTAAGCATCCTTCTTTTGTACTATTCGCAACATTTACCAATGTGTCATATTTGTCACTCAGAATGTTAGGTATTAACTTATCAAAGTTCTGTTATTTCACAGAAACGATTAATTTTACAATTATTAGAAATAAGAGATGGCAACTTGTGAGTATATTGCTAACATAGCAATCAACCAACTATGAAACCGTTAACAAATACATTCAAGTAAATAAAAGCGGTTTAATAGCAGTTGCGACTTGCGACTAATGTAAGACATGTCGCATGTCGCCTGAGAGTGCGACACGTGTGCTGATCATAACTATTTTAGTGCGGTGCGCTGTGCGCGCAGCTTATGAACCCACCTCCACTTTATGAACGATTTACGACTGACGGGCTATATGGACAAAGTATTATAGTTTAAGTGAATTTAGACCTAATATGGATCTTGTATAAATTTCAGAGTATATGACGTTCATAACAATGTTATATAGTATGCGCAGAAGGAAAGTCAATTCTCTTCAATAATTTAAAACGTTAAGTAATTAGTCGCAATCCCATCTCAGCGACAATCAAAGCTGAGCTCGACTGATTAAGAATTTGAATAGAATGCAAACTTTCTTAATGATATGGGGCTTGTTCTTCAGGTTAACGAGTACCTAAACAAGTGCCCCAACTAGAAGACAGTATCAGTAGAAAGGTACCAGACTCCAGTGGTAAGTACTTACGCCCCGATGGTTGTCAACTACGATCCCACTCTTTTTGAAATTCAAATCTTCTGACGCAAATAAACGTAAAACAAAAAAAACGTTGGACAAGTTCTCATTATCAATCTGATTATCATTCTGATTTCAGGAACCGGCTGCCCAGTTGCGAGAAAAGGGATGAAGAGTACACTTTGTAATTACTATTTTACGTTTACGAGGATTGAATACCGTTATTTAATTAATAAACAATTACTACGATTTATGTCGTGGTTATAAACTTACACCATTTCAGCCATAAGGAAATAGCACACCGATTACTTTCAAAATGAAAAGCTTCATAAGGTCTATAATTTTCTCAAGTGTGCCATTACTTCAGCTATTAATGTTATTGAAACAATGAAAGAATGCCTAGTGACCACAGCTAGTGCCCAGCTGACCACAGCTCCGCGTGCCTACGACAGCACAATCTCTGCTCACATCTATCAGACCCGCCTGCCACCGCACTATGATATTATTTAACTTGTTTTATTTCTTCAAGTAAATTACATCGATTTTTCGCCGCGCAGTCACGTGCGTGTAATGGAGAGGCGTGGCCTGCGCCCGCGCAGCGACTTATCTTAATGAAAATCCGACGCCAAACACTTTCACACACTTCGGAAATTATTATCCTCCAATAAAAAGAGAATTAAATTGCACAATGGGCCGTATTTAGTGGTATTTTGCTCTGAAAGCCTCTTACGGATGATTAGAACCTGGATTATATACGAGCCGGAGACCTATTACAAGTAAAATGGGCTTTAAAATGTAATTTACTTTAGGCCGTTCACTGCAGGGATCTTTATGTGCCTTAGGATTACTTTCTGGCTTCGGATATTTATTATATAAAAAATTGAACAAAGCACACAATCGGATTCAATTTGGCTGGCTGTGTTTTTTAAATTTGTTTTATTGTCAGTTACGGACTACGGTTGTAACAAAAGGCAAAATTCGTACTAGTTCTTCCGTCAGTCTTTCACGTGAACACATCCAGACATGCGGGCTTAGTGGCAAACTCCTAGCTGTATAAGATAGAGAGATGATGCTCCACTGCGGCGACACAGTTGCGGTGCACCAACGGTCGGCATAGCACGAGTGTAAGTAGGTACCACAGTCGCACTTCACGCTGCGTGCTCGCCTGAGAGTGACCTACGACATTATACGGTACACAGTCCGTGTCCAATGTCATACGATATATTTCCAACTAACCGTTTCAGAAGATTTTAATAAATAAGCTAGTTACCCAAAATAATTCCTGGCAAATTTATAAACCCTAAAACTGATTGATACACTGTCGTTAGTTACACTCCACGCCTGCCATGACTGCTGCAAACAACTCCTTGGTAAACTATACAGGATGCAAAAATCACTTTATCTCCTAGAGGTTATAGTAACCTTTTTGAATATTTACTATTACATCAAATGTCAAATCCTTTACGGTCTTCCACTTTTGACAATACCGTGCCGTATGCAATACAAGAATGGACCCTAGCGCCAATTACTCGCGATCTCTATCATCGTCGGCGGATTGTTAAATATTTGTGTATTACGCTCCCATAACTGCGGGCCCGGCAGAGCAGTATGCCGACGACTCCCACGAACACCCGGCTCGTTACAAAGGCATCTTAAGTAGTTCACGGTTTCCTGGTAAATGTTTTGAGACTCGTAGCACTGTCGACCTCACAGGAATCATGAAAATATACAAAGTATCTAAAGTAAGACATAAATTATGTAATTAATTTTAATGGTCACCATGATCATTGTTAATTTCTTGAAAAACAAATCGCGAACCTGGCTCAACCACTGCCGTTTCCCACGATTGTGATAAAGACATTAAACATTCATCAAATATTTTTCGAAAAAATCTTAATGTTACTAATTATGCCATAATACGAACCTTTATAATGGGATCTAATTAATTATCCCTATTTATAACAGCCAGGACCCGCCCAGAATGTTACCTCAAATATGACAGACGAGTGAACAAAAAACTGTGCCTTTTGATAAAAGTTTTAACAATACCACAAACAGCGCGTTTTTGTTCGAACTGCTTTACCAACATGAAGCTTTTAGTTTGGGAGCTGCAAAAAAACCACCGGCGGCAACCGGCGCGCGGCGGGAAGTTTTTATCAGTGCATTAAATGTGGCGCAGGCGCAGACCCGACTACAGTCAGGGTGACCATCGTTAGGCAGAGATAGAGACAACAAGAATCGAAGATTAATTCGGGAATAATTAGAAATCAAAGAGCAACATAACGATAAACTGGTTTCCTGCTGGGTATTTCTATTAGTCAGAGGAGGAAAAACACATTTAAATGTATTTATTCGTTCTTCCTCTAAAATAATTCATTGTCTCGTATGTAATCAAAACTACCTATTAAACAGAAACTGTCACAGACTCACGGAAGTGGTTAACCAAATGAAAAAATGTATCCTGAAATGGCCCTGTTTTTGTGTGTCATATATCAGGAAAGTCTCATCCTCACTACGTGACAAGTACACCCTACACTATAAACCGGGACCGCTGCGCCTCTGCTCATTATCATCCAATTACCGAATCTTACCGGTCAGCACTCAGCGGCCGACACTCGCCGGTCGTCACTCGCGATGACGTTTGTTGACTCTCTAGTGTTGCGTCATCTTATTACTGGGTATGGCACATTGGCACCTGCCGCTGCTACTTAGGGACGAAGGACTGATGGGGTTTGAAGTAGAAAGGCAAATTAAACTAGCTAGCGGAACGTTGCAGACAAGACGGATAAGGTATCGTTACAGAAACACAAGGAGGTTTTTTAAAACTAGAAATTGAAATAAGTATTGATAATAAAAATAAATATTTGTCTTACTTACGTTTGCGTTGTTTCACTGCTGTTGTTTTAAATGTTAGTTAGCCCTACCTATACAGACGACAGAGACACATTTTTTTAATAATATTTATTACTTTTATGATATTTGTCAGAGATGTATGCCAAAACACACCTCCAATCAAGTGGTGACGCTTTGAAGAGAAAAGCAGGATAATGATAAATACATCGTACGTCTACTTGACTACTTACTCGTAAAAGTAGAAACATCAAACATGCGTTTAGTTAACGAGAGCACCAGTCCATGATAGTCCATTTCTGAGGCTAAGGAAACTCTCAAACCGTCTCGACAGATCAAACGCGAGCTACTAAATAATGCACAGCAGCTAAACAAAGACCAAAATATCATAATTATGATGGCAACTAATAGCATAAAGAATGTAGTTCTTTAGCGACTCAGCTCAGCTAACCGGATCGCCTCGGCTTCAAGTCTTAAAACTAGGTGAGCACTAAGTACTCCACATCATCAGGCATTGTGAAACTGCGTCGGTATTCATTCCAATCACAGATCTAGAATAACCTGTTCTTCTTACAGGTTGCTATAATTTGTGTTAAATTAGTAACAAAACGATAAATTGTGCTGTCTGTGTGTGTGTGTATACTCGATTGTTCCAGATTCATAGCAATGAGCTTCGAAGCTCAACATGAATAACTGATTGTACAAGTAATTAGTATTGTAATTTTATATTTTCATCGACTATTTGTGTCGTGGTGGTCTACTAACATATTCTGTTTAATCTTTGGTGAATGATTCAAATTCATCCTCCATGGCCGGATTCATTTCCATTTTTTAACGCAAAACATAAAAACATATTAATTCTTCAGTTGCATTAGTCATACATAATAGGACACAAATACAGATGTTCGGCAACGTAAGTGTTGTCACCTCGCTTTATTCAATTTTGTTAGCGAATGTTTTCTCACAGTTTATAGTTATGGATTATTTATTCTTTATAATATGTGTGTGCACTTTTAATAAAAACTTTTTTACAAAAAATAAAACCGACTTCAGAGAAAACAAAAAAGTGGAAAATAACTTCAGAAAAAACGCTTCAGAAGTCGGTGACCTTTGTTTGATTGATTTAGTTTTATTGTCACCGACTTCTGAAGCGTTTTTTCTGAAGTTATTTTTCACTTTTTTGTAGTGATGTGCCGATTATGACTTTCGCCGACTAGCCGACTAGCCGATTAGTCGGTTGTAATAAGACCGACTAGTCGGCCGACTAGTCGGCTAAGCCGATTACGGTATGGTCGAGAGCGGTGTTTTAGTGTAAAAAAATATTTTTTTTGTGCATAGTTAAAGATAATACTGATATTATTCATTGAAGTGAACAAGTAGAATTAAAATTTAATCATGTCAAAAAGAAAATATTGTGTATGGATGTTTTTTGAACAATTGGACAATGATTCTCGTAAAGTTAAGTGTAACCAATGCCAAGTGATATTTTCTCGTGGTGGGCAAGGAAAAACAGCTAACACTACAAGCATGAACAACCATATTAAATACTAGCTTCTGCCAGCGGCTTCGCCCGCGTGAAGTTTGATTATTGTCCCATGGGATCTTACTACCGGAATAAAATGTATCCTATGTTTTATGTGGGTCATAGCGTGATGATATAAACGTAAGAGTAAACAAATATAATAATAACAAATCTCCGAACTGCTAAGCTATCGGGAGTTACACGTGTTATTGTGAGTCAACTATAAAAGATAGACATATGCTGTCTTGGGATATTTTTTATATAATTTTATGTGGAATATTTCCGTTATACATGATTTCTATGTAGCTTTAACCATTAAGGCTGCACACGCGACGGAAGCTAAAAAAACCAAGTAACTTCTCCCGTTTTCCCAACATTTCCTTTCACTGCTCTGCTCCTATTAATGGTAGCGTGATGAAAAGTATACTATTACCTGCTCAGGAGTATGTAGAATAATTGTACCAAGTTTCGTTAAAATCCGTCAAGTAGTTTTTTTTTTCTATAAATAACATACAGACAGACAGACAGACAGACAGACAAAAATTTTACTGATTGCATTTTTGGCATCAGTATCGATCACTAATCACCCCCCGATAGTTATTTTGTAAATATATTTCATGTACAGAATTGACCTCTCTACAGATTTATTATAAGTATAGATAGACAAACATCCAACCCTGATACCTCAGTTAGGTTCTGCTATCAAATGTTCAAGCACAGACGATTCCACCAAGTCTCAAATCTCAGCAGAAGAATTACCTAAAGCAGTGCCTACTCCGTCAACTTCAGTGATTATAAAATAAAGTAAAAAATATATAATCAAGGTTTTTATTTCATGTAGTTCCCCCGCATGCATATTATTGAGAAATACATACAACGTAAGAAGCCGGATAGTCGGCGCTCTTTGCCGATTAGTCGCCGACTAATCGACGACTACAATAGTGGCCGGATAGTCGGCTTTACCGACTAGTCGCCGACTAGTCGGGACATCTCTACTTTTTTGTTTTCTCTGAAGTCGGTTTTATTTTTTGTAAAAAAGTTTTTATTTTTCGCTTTTTAGTTGTTCACATGTGCTTACCCCTTCACAGCGTACCGGCGTGGTCGTAGGTTATGAACTGGTGTAAACAATAGACAGATATGAGATTTCAGCAATCACAGTACATTTGCTATCATTTATTGAGGAGTTCCGTTGCATCTCTCCGAAGTTCTTCATCAGATCTTCATCAAATTGAGATAGGAGCACTTCGAGAAAGTACACTTCCTAAAACTACCCAAATCGCTTCTAGTGTGCCTATAAAATGTGAAGAATTCTCTCAATTTATCCAGAATCCCATCATCAGATACTGATTTGATGATTATGAGACCACACAGGAAGCACCAACTTTCAAATAAAAGAAGAACCATCAAAATCGGTTCACCCAGTCGAAAGTTCTGAGGTAACAAAAATTTTCGAAATCTGGGTGTATTTACACATGTGCGTACCCCCTCAGAGCATACAGGCGTGTTGTTGCGTCATGAAATAGTATAAACAATGAACCTACAAGCGATTGTAGCAATTACTGCAGATTTGCTGTGTATTTTTGAAGAGTTCCGTTGTATATCTCCGAAGATCAGCATCAGGTCTTCAGCAAATTAAAATGGGACCAAACGGAAGCACCAGCTTTCAAACAAAAAAAGAACCATCAAAATCGGTTCACCCAGTCGAAAGTTCTGAGGTAACAAACACAAAAAAAAAACAGACGAATTGAGAACCTCCTCTTTTTGGAAGTCGGTTGAAAATAGCAATAACCCCTACAAAACCACACATGCATAATAAAAACTTGAGCACTCATGTGTCACTGTGAACATAGAACTATGTTTAAAACAACTCCTCGGTTCTGAAAAACCTTTAATATGATGAGATGCTGCGATGTCATATGTGAAGTTGGCATCTCATTTTCAAAATTGGATTTTTCAGGGCAAATGAATTGAACAGTCGTTATAAACTATCAGGAACTGTGGAACTATGCTGGATGCAAGCAGAACTCAAGTTATTTGGTGAGATGCTAATACTTGAGATGCTAAGTTCACAGTGACCACTCATGTATGTATTACCATTTCCTGCGAAAGTGAATTAAATACACATTAAAAACTCCTTCACGTCGTCATTACTACTACATTTTTAATGCTCACGCTAGTAATCCGACGGTCACGGACAGACACTGAGCCTCCGAGCAAATGCGAGATTATTAAGCTAAGCTCCTTACTTCTCGTTACTTACTTGAGAATTAAATACTTAAAAGAGAGTGTTATTTGTAGCAATTAGGATCTGAGATGTTAAGGCATAATTTAAGGATTAAAGAAAAGAAATCTGTTGTCAGTTAGTAAAAGTGGTTAAATTAAAGCTACATCTTTATGAACATAAATAAGTCATTCTACAGGCTTTACAAACCTGGATTCATGGTTCAGTGATGAGACAGTCGATAGTCATAAAATGTACATGGACACTACGCATTGTCTTGTTTGTTACTCTAGCTATTGCGTACCTATACGTACTACATTGGGTCTAGCCCTGTCATATTTCTGTTAACTTCTCGCATACAACAAAACAAACAAACAGGGTCTCAGGCTTCCTCTCTGTGGGAAGTAGAAACAAAACAAATGCATACATTATTCCGGTCCATTTTGTAATTATCTTCAAGTCTAGAACGCCAGCGCCATACGGTTCAGTTCGTGCTAAAAACCGATCATTATGCTTCATTATACCAATACACATAATAATATACCTCGCCAGGCTTTTTGCACGTTCCGGGAACCGAACCCCGGCCTTTAACGATTGAAGGCTCCCAACTGATTCGAAGATTGATTCCTGTTTGAAGTTAATATTTATAAGATGTCTCCTTAAACAAGCCTTGATGTTTCGGTAATCTTGTATGTACTTATGGATGAAATTCTTGCATCTTAGTGGACGCAAACTGGGGTACCTAATGATTGGTTTTTGGAGAGATTTTTGTATTTAAACCGTCTCATTAATTCACGTGTTTATGTTAAATACGTTAAAACCACCATGCTTATTTATCAACTTAACAAGGTGCACTTATCCACACATGGTATTATTCCTGGTGATCTGATGAATGAGTTTGAAGTTATCTGATCAGCTCAGGACCAAAAGCTGGTTACAGGCCGATGGTAAGCAGTTACTTTATCGAGGTGCATTTTATTATTGTAAATTGTTTTCTTTGAGTGTTCCATTCCACTACCTCTACGATCTGAGCAGCTGGATGTAAGACAACTGTGATTGATTCAGAGATTTATTAATTTACTGATTCTCGTTCACAATATTCTAGACGTTCATACATTTTCACATTCCACAAGCGAAACGAGTTTTTCATTCTATATTTCTATGTGTGTTTAAAATTCCCCGCACTGTCGGCATTCCAAGCAAAGATACCTACACCATTAATATCTAAGCATACAACATGAATTAACCGAAGCTCGTATCAAAGCCCTACAAAAACCGTCGCTATGTACAACATATTAATTACATAGAACGTGTAATACATCGGTACAACATAGCGCACGTGTACAACACGACGTGCGACGTGCGACGGTTGTCACACACGGTTATGTATCTACCGGTAAAGGCGTTGATTTCACTTGCTACATTCGTAAACGTAGGTACCTTGCATGAGACAAGACTTCACTTCATAAGTACCACAGGTTACTGGGTACTTGACTGTGGAGCCTCAGCGTACATTGTCGCGTTAAAGTACCTACTTACTTTTATATATTTCAGAGAACCATAAAAGTTTGCTGTGTGTTTTCGTCACAACAACCGTTTTTTATTTATCCCAATGACTTCAGAGACAAACAGTGATAGTGTAGTGGTGTGACGTGCATGTTCGAACCCCAGACACGCATCTCAGATTTTTCGGATTCACGTGTGTATTTATAATTATTACCTACTTGCTTCGGTAAAAAAGACGTCGTCGTTGGTTAAAACGTCTTGAGAAATCCAGCACGCCTGGGAGATATTTCTGGACGGCATGTAAAGTCAAGTCAGAGGCACATGGACGGTATAAAAACTCTGACACCAGTTAGGCACACTAACCACACGATAGAAAGAACGAAAAGATTTCAAAGACAATACATGAAAATATTACAAAATGGCCATGTTGTTGGTGCTCTTCCTTAAAAAGTTCCGAAAGAAACACCACTTACAGAATCTTGTCTATATTTTGTTACAAAAGACGTCAGTCGTACGTTACGTAAACGTAAATCGTAGACGTTAGGCGAACGTTCTTCTCCATGAAGATCTTCATTTTAGAACGAGCGGCACTTACTGTACCTGGTAAATGGTTTTGTTGAAATAAATGTAGTTTGAGACTAAAGTACACATCGTTTCCATTGTGAATGCCATCAGTAAATAATAAATAATAATAATAAATATCGCTGGACGTTAACACACAGCGCCATCTAGTGCCACTCTAAGCAAGGCTTGTGTCGTGGACACCAGATAGTTGATATACTACATAGATACTTTTTTGTTTGTAAATACATACTTATTATACATATAAACAACCATGACTCGGAAACAAATGACCATGTTCATCACGTAAACATTTGCTCCTACCGGGATTCGAACCCAGGACCCTATGAACGTAAGGCAGCCTCACTACCACTACGCCATTCGAGTCGTCAGTCACACACAGTTTCCCATAAAACTAAAGAGACAGTATTGCTCTTCTCATTAAAATGCTCCGAACTTTTTCAAACTCAGACGTCTCATTATTAAATAGGTACCCGCGTTTCAACACATAACGGTCCATAAAACAATCAATGAGTTTATACACTTGTTTGTTTTCTAGAAATATCCGCACGTAATGGCCTTCGTTAGCGGAGCTACTCTACTCCCAACCAACTGAACCAACCAGTTATCAAAACATCTCAATAATGAATGTTCGCAGCTAGTTATAATACAAAGAAACCATGACTAGGACAAACACATTGGTATCGGTATTCAATTAAAGGAGTGTGAAGCGCGGGCTGCATCGTGCCCTGGTGAACGCGCGAGCAATCAACCTATGTGACTTTGATGACACAACTACATACTAGTCTAGTACTCTTTGACTACTACGATAACTAAATACAATGTGTATTGTAGTATTGTAGTATCAGGGAGAGTGGGGTACAGGATGTTTGTAGATGCGATTAATAAACGGGCAAGTTGTATCCGACAGAGTGTGAAGTAAGGTTGTTAGTTGTGACACAAAATTATAACTTTAGGCCTTATTGAGCAAAAAGTTATTGATCCACAATACACTTTATGTAATCATTGGGCAACTCAAAAAATACGTGTCGTGTAGAAAAAAAATCAAGAGTATCATTCCACTAGATTTAAATCATTCGCTATTATGACTTTTGGACTACCTTCGCAGCAATTGATTGCAACTCGATAACCATGACTAGACTCTTCGTTAACCGGAACAGGTTTCCTTTATCAGTGCGTGTCCCACAGAGCAGAGACTGGTAACCCTACACACTACACACTACACACAGCACACTGCACAGACTAGGGAGCGTCATTTTTTGCTCATTACTTGCAAGCGGACGACGGGCCGACCGGTCGACACAACGGCGACGGTTGGTGGATGCACGTCTTTATGTCTGTTCCACACCAACGACAAAAAATCGCGATGTGTTTGAAGTTGTAACGAGAGAGGTATGAGAGGTTTTCACATAAAGGGTGCTACACACATGTTCGTAACACTCTGATTATACACGGATAGACAATAACATACCTACTTACTAATATTTCCAGGCAGACCCAAACATGCGACAAACACACGTAACATTAGTAAAAACCGAGAAGAATGTCGATGTAGATGGTGTGAGAACTAATACCGTATTTCACAAGCTGCGTAACAGTCATTTCGTATGAAGCACCTCCGTCCGTCCACTGCCGCTGTGTCGCTCAGTTGATGTCGTTGTAACCCGTAGCAGTGACGTCAGTTACACATCGCATTACCGACCGGATTCCCACTGAACATACTTACTTAAAGCTTAATTATATCGTCGGCTTATCACTGATGGACATGTCAGAGTTTTGCTCTTTTTTGTTGGAAAGTAACTTTGTATTTCGACAAGGGGTTTCTATCACAAGTTAATTTAACTTGGCAGGTAAAATCAAACATAGTCTACCTACTTTCTTTAGATCAAGAAATGTTTCACAAATAATGTCCATCCGTGTTGAACTCTTTATAACAAAGTATTGGGTCAGGCAGACACCTGTGCATGTGTAATTGTGAACGACTTTATATAATTTCACGCCACTTTTTCGAAAGGGCTATGATTGCTATCTACTAACATTGCAAGTCACGCGACCTGCGTGTGCGCAAAGGGCCCAAAGGTCACAGACACAAACCGTGTACTTTATAATTTTCGCCACTTTTTCTAAAGGGTCCCTGATCGTGCGCCGGGGCCGGTCAATTATCCGTCTGGTCGATCGTAACGGCAATTAGCCTGCAGGGCTGAGTAACGGTGCAGTGAAAGTCACGGCGCAGCGCATGTATGTGGTACAGGGGATTATCTCAGACACTGACAGATGACAAGGCATGGAAAGTGATGACTTTTCGATTGAGGGCTTGATCTCAATTAACTTTAACATTTTCGAAATCGGCTTGGCCTTACGTTGGGTTGAAATCAATGCCTTACTAATAAATAAATAAATGTAACTGCGATAAGTAGAATTGGTTTCCAAATGAACCGAGTGCAGCAGGAAGAGAATTTAACATGGCGAATGCCTATCTGACCTCCACAACCTATTTAGAACTGGGTAATATGATAATACCCCTTAGTACGGCGGGTTATCAGAACTGTAGAATTTAATATTATACACAAATGCAGTCACTTGAAATAAACACAAGTGACCCTAATGTGCCACCTTGGGGTAACCCTAGTTTTCTTTCATAAAATATATCCCAAAATGTGTTTTATAAACAATATAAGTAATTGCTAACAGTTTAAAAATGTAATCACAGTCCCGGAGCAGTACCTCACGTCGGTGGTGACAGCTCCACCGCTCCAGTTCTCACAGAAGGCCTCACTACTTCGACCAACCACAACCGCAGAGCACTCCCTCTGCCTACAACCGCGGAGAGATAAGAGCTGCCTTCCTCTAGCTGTAACCACGGTGCGCTCATTAAACCAACCACCGTAATCTCTTAGTTCATTATCTTTGTGGTTGTGATATATTCACGCTATACTCATTTATAGGCCACGGAGAACTGCTACTGAGACAGCAGGTTTACTTTCAATCTGAAATGTTATGGGAAGCATGCAGGTGTGAGGTGAAACAAGAAAACGAAATAACACATTCGTCATGTCGGCGTAATCAGCTCCATCTTCAGGACAAACTGACAAGAGCCGACAGCACCCGAACACGGTTCTTGTACATAACTATTACAAAGGTAGAACCACGCTTCGAGAAGCACAACTGAACTCCTTGCATAATACTGAAGTTCAGGGACGATAAGTATTCAAAACTAACTCGACAGTTACTACTGATTACCTCAATTCTATTGATACGTTAATAGCCTAGGGGATCTTTAACATCCATGTAAGTCTCATCGAAAGACCTGACTGGTTTTCTTTAGATAATGTATGCTATCTACTTACATTTGAAATAAATCTTACCACCACATGCTGAGCGGAATAAAAATAGCTATAATTTGCAATTGTTACACCTAGTTATAGTCTACTTCGTTTTGTCCATTGGGTACTATAGCAACGACTATATTTATGAGCACATCGCGTGGTATGAGGACTTCGACTTCTACATTTCTTTATTTTGTGACGTTTGAAGTTAAAACAAAAACCAACCAACGATTAGCTTCACATCCAGAACTCGCGAACGATTAACAATTACTTTAGTCGAGACCAACTCAACCCAAACTAAACGTTATGTCAAGCAGTTAAGGTTGGTGCTGTTCGCAAAGGCGTCTTGTTTGAGAGAATGCAGTAGCAATGTGGTCGCGAGTCCTGCTCGGTAGCTAATTGCGCCGACGTGATATCGCGACGAGGACAGAACATAACATGAGGCCGTGAGGAGTATTCATTCGAGATCCTTCTCAAATTCACTCCCCGGGAACTGAATTGTACACAAATTAGTTGAGAACTCATTTCAGTCATAGGTAAAAACCATTGATTGGAATGGCGGGCGGGCGGTTCTCGTTCTGGAAGTAACCGATTAGAGTCCTTTAATAATTGGGAACAATAATCTCATGTAATCTACAACTATAGTTGACTAAACATTCCTAACTTACAGAACTTACTCGTACGATGGGAATTCCAATACGTGATATAAGCATGACAAAATGAATGCCTACTTCACAAGTTGAAACAAATGCTTCGGTGCCCAGTTGCCCACCGAAACACAGGAAATAAGTAATTTAATATTTCTAACGATTTTTATCACTCATGCCATCATAGTGATTTAAATCTCCGAGTTAGTTGACATGTTGGAATTCCGAGTGACTAGGATACTATGAACCACGCGGTACATACAAATGACCAGTGGTGACATCGCATCGGTCGGACACAGTCACTGTGGTCACCGATGTCACTCTGGTCATTGACTGCATGCCCCCAAGGTCATCACCGTCATCAAACTTATATTATATGACCATTTAGATATAAAATAAACGAGATTTTAAAACTAGATCACTGATTTTAACAGCTGTTTTACGAGTTTGGACATTTGCATAGCATTTATAAATTGGTTTTATTTAAATACGAGAGTTTTGTAATGTGACGCAACTTTAGATAGATATATAGCCGGTTTTGTACAGCGAGTCTGTGATAGACTGAGTAACATGAAATCAATTGTCATAAAGTACACATGTGTGACTGAGCATAAGTCAGTGGCATAGCATCTTGAAGCCTCCTTCGTTATGAAAAGCTACACCTGGTACATACCTGGTGTCTTGTCTTTAGTCTCGTAGGTCACTGAACAAAACGCAGTGTATCAGTCTTTTTTTCTTAAGACATAGTTCGAAGGTGTCTTGAGGTTGTGCCAACCATTAGCGTATTGCACCTTTACAAGAACACCACTCTGACATATTGACGGTGCGTTCTTCAAGATATTTTGCTTGGAAGGGATGTAAGAAAACCGAAATTCTTCAAAATACGAATGTTGTGTTGGTTGCTATGCTTAAATGTATTTAGATTACATCTGAAATCTATTATTTTGTGGTTTAGGCAAGTGTTGGCAGTCTCTAGTTCTCTAGCAAGTAATGCTAATGTGTTTGTTGTTATCTTTGGGAGATAGGTACCGCTGGCAGGCGTTTGGATTGCAGGAGGCAGTGGTTACTTTCCAGCCTCATAACATTCTATTATCTGTAACATAGATAAATAAATGATGACAGTCATCATCATCAACCACCATGCTTATTAAAGTGTATAACTGAGTATATAGGCACCTGCAATGCACGCGCCTGACTGCTGAATGTTTTTATCGACAACCGAAGAATTTTACTGGAAAAACTACGACACCTACCTGCCAATTCTTTACCAGCAGGGTCACAGCAGGGTGCTGGCTTTTAGAATAAAATAATAACATACAAAACGCAAAATGTCGATGGTCTTTGAAACGTGTTTTTCAATGTAAATAACAACGCTTATAAGTTTTTGTTAGACACAAAAACTTGAACATTAATCTAAATAATAATGGCAGCTTACAGATGAGTTGGTCACTGTTCACCGTTCTCAATCAAAGCTAATGATTTCCATTGCGTCACGGTGTGGCGTTCATCAGAAGAACTTTTACAAAAGGCAATAGTTCTCACAGCTGTAACAATTATTACGCAGATTACTATTGTGATGAAGATTACTATTATTACAGGTATGCGAGCATTCAATCGTTGAACAATGTTCACACTCATTGTCCATATCATTTGAATAAGTTGGATCAAGTTAAGGGCTGGTGATATTCATTTTGGTAGAATTACCGTCATTATTCTCCAGCCAGTCTTACTGCAACCTATAACACGTATTTTCTTCCATTCTCCCCTATCAGTCATCTACATTATCTATTTAAAAATGTAAGACTAAGAACTGCAATTATTTCAAACAATACAAGTTTTTAGAAAAAAAATTAAGAACTCTAAACTGGTTACGATGATTGTAATAGTATTTTCAATAAAGAAATGAAGAGAATCATTTTCAACTGAAAATATTTTACTGTTTCGTCTGAAAGTAACACTTTTTGTGGATGTATAACGACTTTACCTACAACGATAACAGGCTGGTTACATTTTCTTGAACCACAGCCGCATCCCATCTGGACTGAAGTTCATCGGTACAGTGCAGCAGTGGAACTAGCCCTTAACAGTTAACACCATCACAGACGCACAGACCGTGAAATAATCTAATAGCATCCGTCCGTGGGAACTGATGGCTGTCGGCTGTCGGCCACCGAAACAATCAGTTCATCAATATTTTATACATTTCATTGATTTGTCCTCATTCTACAGGTTCACGGAAAAGAAAATATTAATATGAAACAGCTGGCGATATTTTCGGAAGATTTACAACAATTACTAATATAGGTGATTTAGCTATATTTTTAATTAAATTAGAAGACAATTTACAAAAACAAAAACCACTTTTTGGTACTCATCCAGAAACAAAAGTTTGCATTGACCCCGACGTGATTTGAACACGCAACCTTCTGATCTGGAGTCAGACGCGCTACCGTTGCGCCACGGAGTCGGTTGATAACGTCGTCCAAATTTCCCTTCTCTATCTGATCGTGTCATTGACGTCGTCTCGTGAGCTATGACGTATTAGTGTGTGCTATGAATGGTATCTCCACACCGCACCGAGCGATGACCTTGACTGATGTATTTTTGCACTTATACATAACCTTTAGTTTTATATTCGTGTTTATTTGTTGAATTTCCAATGTTAAGAGGATTGTTTTACCATTTATCTTTAACTAGCTTCTGCCAGCGGCTTCGCCCGCGTGAAGTTTGACTTGACCCGTGGGATCTTACTACCGGGATAAAAAGTATCCTATGTGCTAATCCAGGTAACAAACTATCTGTGTGCTAAATTTGATCCAAATCCGTTCAGTAGTTTTTTCGTGAAAGAGTAACAAACATACATCCATCCTAACAAACTTTCGCATTTATAATATTAGTAGGAAGTAGGATTTCCGATAAGATAATACGAATTCGATTTTTAATGATAATAATTTATGATAATGATAGATACTCTATTTGGTTGAAAGTAGATGGGCTCTTATCAAATCTACATAAATTAATGATTTGGTAGAGTAACATTAACTATTAATTAGCAGCCGTTAAATTAATAATATTTGCATAATATTGAAGTATGTTTTATCCTAAAAGCCATGTTAACACAATCACTAAACGGTTAGGTTATGTGGTCGACGGGGCGTTATTTTTTTATTCACATAATATCTGCGTACTGCACAGTGCACACGGGAATCTGTGGTTTTATTGAAATTGAAGAGAACACTTTGATCGAATAATAATTGTTTGGAATTCATTTCAAACGTATAATTTGCGGTTGGGAAACTGTTCACTGTTTGAGACAGCTGGTTATCTTACAGATAGACGTACTTAGATTAGAAAACGTAGCCCACTAGTGTTGCCAACCGTCATAAACACCAAAAAAGTTAGGTTTTCTAAGTTTCGGGCAGGAAATCAGTGGATGGACCACATATAGCGACTTTGTCAGGTTACGCACTACTTATATATCGCATCTTGTTAACTGTTTAAATTCGTGCCCATTGGTTTCATTATTCTGTCTACAACAAAATAAGAATAGAAAGTAAGTATTCCTCACGATAAACGTTTCTTCCCATTTCTCCAAAACCCCGGAAATCACTTCACAAAACATATCGTTCGGGCAGTAACTGAACACTTGAATCTAAAGACTCACTCACTAACCGCGCCAATAAAACCTCCACTTTGAATACACTTAAGACCCCCACTTGCCCCAGCGAGCCTCCTTCTTGCCCCGCGTTGCCCGGAGGGGTACACTCACATTTTTCACTGCAGTATGTTCCTTCGGACGAAAAAAATCGTAATCCTTGTTTAAAAGTAAAGTCATTTATCGCGGCGACACTGATCCGAGGGGGTGAGCAGACTGCCAGATGTGTTGAGTCAGCTAGAGCTTTACTAGCATTGGCAATGCCAGATTGGGTGTTTGGAACGATTTCAAGTGTAAACAGTGAACTAATTCTGTATAATCGGGCAAAGTACAAGTTTCTTTAAAAACATTAAGGTCTTATTGCACGGGCAGAATCGCAGGTAAAGTAGTATAAAATAAATAGTGATAGGTATGTCTAAGTCCATCGATACCAAAGAAACAATTTTTCAAAGTATAAAAATAACTTTTATATGAATTTTATAGTGACTTTATTTTGATTGAGTTTTAATGGCCTGCTAGCGTCTGATTTGCATAGATAACCTAATAACCTGTGGTTCTGTCATCTACACCATACATTAGAGGCGTATTGATAATGGGTTACTATAGGCATCGCTTATCTTCATGCTAATTGTCAAACTAAGGAAACTGTCACTGTCACTATAAATTACTTATCTCAGTTGCTTTTTGCTTAGTAATGGACATTAAGCGTCGCCAACGTCATGGTATTTTTCACTGCTCTAACATCTATTTTTGAAGTGAAACGTCTAAAGCGACTTCCAACAAGGTTGCGTTAAACGTTTAACGCAACCATTTCCTCATTACGAAGGTACACTTCTTCCGCGCGGTTATGAATTGTAGTGATGGATGTGCATGCCTTGCATCTTAAAATAAGAGCCAAAACTCATGGCACGCTGTGTGCCCTCTCGCTAAATTCAAGTAAATTCCTTCAGAACTTCAGTAGCATTCGGGTACCTTCGCCAATGTTCGGCAACCCTCGGCCACAGGGGCTATGAATCAGTGAAACTATAAAGCTAAGTGGCAGGAGGGGTACACGCGTTGGGCGGACCGGCGGGAAAATGACGAACAATTCTATTTATTGAATGCGTCGGCGGGAACTGCCGGAAGGCAAGCCGTAATTTGATGAGGAGCACAAAACGGTTCAAGTGCGGGGCTCTTTACTGAGATCTACGGTAAATTGTTAGCGTTTGATAACATTAAGGGTTTTATTTTATTTTACAAAGAAGGAGAGTATTTTAAGTAAAAAATGATTAATGTGAGATGAGTATAACTTTTAAAGAAAATGATGTGAGTACGTTTCCGGAACTGAAACTTACAAAGATTACAAGTGAACCACTCGACGAAGTTCTAGTTAGAGTTCGGTAAGTACATTTACAACCAACACATCAAACCACAGAGTTTTCATTACACGAAAGCAGCTTTACGCAAACGGATTTTCATTTAAATGACCAATAAAATGAAAGTACACAAAAGCAGTGCTCATTTTATGATCTTCTTAACGCGCAATAAATCCGGGCCAGTGTCTCGGGCTGTGGGGCACGCTCGGGGCTCATCTCGAGGGGCACCCCTGAGCTCCGGCGCTGACGGAGAGCTTAGCACACCCCTACGACAAGCGGGCTTCAAGACACGCTGCGCTGATAAACGAACAGGGATGCCACGTGGATGCCACGGGCAACGAGAGTCGGTTTAAAAAAGTTTTATTTTACTGATTTTCTTTTTTACTTAAGAAAGTAATAAGTACATATTTAGTGTCCGCAACTAAGTAGTCAAACTGAATATATTAATCAGTTCCGTGAATCACGTATGACTCACGTGAAGAGAAGTCAACAGCATTGAATTCACCGTTTTCCTCATTATTCGAAGTTGTATTCCCTATGTTGGCCCCGACTACGGCAACCTAAAGTAGGTTGTGATTCTAACAAGTTATTGAAGTGGCAAAGATTTGTTGTTTTGTCCCTCATAACTCCTATACTCGTAGTACTGCGTCCCTACACGTGTCGGCTCCTCCCGCGTGACGTCACGAGCTGGTGCCGCCTGTGAGCAATGTTCTCATAACAAGCATCACACTCACACTATACCGGCCATCATATTTTATTCGGCACTTATCATAACGCTCCGAAGGTGGGCTGATACAAATAAAAATAAGAACAGCTTGCACTGAGTGTCTGTTTGTTTCGGGTCTCTGTTTTCTTTCATTTTATTCTTCGTAGAAACAGAAGTCATAAATTAAACCAGCTCTTTCCTAAAAGATTGAACTTGTAGAGATATGAGCGGAGAGAGAAACAGATGACTGAAAGCCGATGAAAACCCAACAACAGCACCTATGGAAAGATCACAATCTATCTGACCGATAAGACAAAATGACGTCATCTCAGTGTTCTTCTCAATGTGGCGAAAGCACCATGTGCATCAAAATGAATTCGTCGGTCAGACATACATCCAATCGTACCTACGTTTATGCAATAGATAGCCAAGCAAAACGTCAGTATGATGGTCGTCTCAACGCATGTGACTTAATTATTAACTGTTGAAATAATAAACATCAAATCTGCAATTCCTAAACGTAATTTGTAGTGTCACTCGCTAACGTGTGGCGCTTGTGTGCTTTCTGTTCTGTCACTTACTTTTGTACCGAATAAACCGTTGTTAAACTTTATCTCGCGTTATTTATTTCCAACAGGTTATGGGCCCAGTCCGTATACCTATAGTAGATTCAAAGTTTAATATTTATTATCATAAAGTACAGTACAGTTGTTAATATTTCGTAATTTCATCGAAAATCGTCCCGAGAAAAATGGCTATGTCTAACCTACAAATTGAGAAGTTAGCCGGGCGGGAAAATTATTCGACTTGGAAGTTTGCAGTAAAATCATATCTCGAACATGAAGATTTATGGGAGTGTGTAGATCCTGGCACCGAAGTCGACTCCAAGAAAGACGTCAAGGCCAAGTCCAAAATCATTTTGTTGGTCGAACCAATAAACTACGTCCATATTGAAAATGCACAGTCATCTAGAGAAGTATGGAGGAATCTACAAAATGCTTTCGAGGACTCAGGGTTGTCAAGAAAAGTCGGCTTATTGCGAGATTTAATCAATACAACACTGGATAATTGCACAAGCGTCGAAGAATATGTAAATAAAATAATGAGTACTGCATACAAATTACGAAATATCGGTTTTCAAGTTGATGACGAATGGCTGGGAACACTCATGTTGGCAGGTTTACCTGATAATTATAAGCCAATGATCATGGGTCTGGAAAGTTCCGGCATAAAAATTTCATCAGATTTTGTCAAGACAAAACTTTTACAGGAAGTGAAAGTTTCCGAGTCTTCAGCGTTATTTACAAAGCACAAGAATACCTCTAAAACCAATGCCAAGCAAAAAGGAAAAGGGCCCCGCTGTTTTAATTGTAATAAATATGGACACTTCAAAAACCAATGCACAGCGAAGAAATCTGACCAAAACAGTTTTTCAGCAGTCTTTTCAGCTTACAGTAATGTGGATACAAATGACTGGTACATTGACTCAGGTGCCACATCGCACATGACAAGACGATGTGACTGGATGTATGATATGCAAGCATCTCCGATTCAGCAAATAAAAGTGGCTAATAATGATGCTGTCTCCGTGCAAAATATGGGTAAAGTAAACATTCAAACCACTTTTTGCAAAGATGAATGTCCAATCCAGGTGAGAAATGTTTTATATATTCCTGAGCTGAGTGTAAACCTGTTATCGGTTAGTCAATTAACCAAAAATGGTTGTAAAGTGGAATTTAGTGATGTGGGCTGTAACATATTTAATGCCAATAAGATACTAATAGCTAATGCAAGTCTAATCAATAACATGTATAAACTGAACACTGTTTCTGCTAATGCTTATGCTGTTGCATGTGAAAATAAGACAGATATTATTACATGGCATAAAAGAATGGGGCATTTAAACTTGGCTGATGTAAAGAGGTTAGAATTGTGTGCTGAGGGTATAACTATCACCGATAAAGATGTTGATAGTGTGTGTATAACGTGTTGTGAAGCCAAACAAACACGATTACCGTTTCCACATTCTGGTTCAAGAGCAAAAGCACTACTAGAAATAATACATACTGATCTATGTGGTCCGATGGAGACACCATCTGCTGGTGGTGCACAGTACTTCATAACTTTCATAGATGATTATTCCCGTAAAGTATATGTGTATTTTCTCAAGAACAAAATGGATATTAAATCAGTGTTTCAGAAATTTAAAGAAGAAGTAGAAAACGAGTTAGAAAAGAAAATAAAAATAGTAAGAAGCGATAACGGAAAAGAATACTGTAATAAAGAATTCTCTGATTTTCTAGCAGCTTCCGGCATCAAACACCAGACCAGTACTCCATACACACCTGAACACAACGGGCTAGCGGAGAGGATGAATCGGTCATTGGTAGAGCGGGCAAAATGCATGCTATTTGGTGCAAAGCTGCATAAACATTTATGGGCAGAGGCGGTCACTACTGCTGCCTATGTCATAAACAGATCGCCGTCGCGGGTTTTAGCTGAGGTAACTCCCTATGAAAAATGGACTGGTAAGAAACCAAACCTTTCCAATTTAAAGATTTTTGGTTCCAAGGCCATGGCACATATCCCAAAACAAAAACGCCTAAAATGGGATCGTAAGTCAAGGGAATTAATTTTTGTGGGATATTGTGACAACACAAAAGGCTATAGGCTGTATGATCCTACAAATAAAAAGGTCATAATTAGTAGGGATGTTATATTTATTGAAAAATCATTAAATAATGATGATAATAATATACAGCAACCTGTGGTTACCAAACAGCTTGTGGATATTCCTCTAAGTACAGGAAATGATGAGGTGACATCTATTGATAATACTCGGAGTGAGACCCAAGATGACACATTGTCACACTCAAGTACTGACACATCTTTTGATAGTTGTGTGTTGAATAGAATGACTGATGATGAAACATATTATCCTAGTTCCAATGATGATAGTAGTGCTGATGGTAGCCTTACAAGAAATATCACTCTAAGATCACATCAGAGACACAATAATTTCATGTGTGTTCAACAGTTTTCAGATCCACAGACTGTTGAAGAAGCCTTGTCGGGCTCTGATGCTGAACATTGGAAAGCAGCAATGGATGAGGAGTTTCAGTCATTATTAGAAAATAATACCTGGGACATCACTACTCTTCCAGACAACAAACGTCCCATACCATGCAAATGGGTCTTCAAAAGGAAGACTAATGAAAATGGAGAAGTAGTGAAATATAAAGCACGGCTTGTGATTAAAGGTTGTTCACAAAAACCAGGTATAGACTACACAGAAGTATTTTCACCAGTGATAAGGTATGCTTCTTTAAGATATTTGTTTGCGCTGGCAGTTAAATTTGATTTGGACATCTGTCAAATGGATGCTGTGTCAGCTTTCCTTCAAGGCGACATAGAGGAGGAGATTTATATGCTGCAACCACCATTGTATGGCAATGGTAAAAAATATGTATGTCGTTTAAAAAAGTCTTTATATGGATTAAAGCAAGCAAGCCGGCAATGGAACAAAAAGCTTAGTTCTGCTCTTAAAAGTATGGGTCTATTACAGAACAAGTTAGATCCATGTATTTACTATAAAATTGTGGACAACAGTAACATGATTTTTCTAGCTACATATGTTGATGACATCATTTTATTTACTAATAATATGGAGTCCAAAAATTATGTCAAGGAAGAGCTAAAAAAACATTTTAAAATAAAGGATTTGGGAGATATAAATTATTGTATTGGCATACATATAGAAAGAGACAGGAAGAAAGGAGTTATATATTTAGATCAGAAAAAATATATAACAGAAGTTCTAAATAAATATGGCATGTCTGATTGCAAAAGTGTTAAGATTCCAATGGATACTAATACAAAGTTAAAAGGAATAACTGAGGAATCCAGTATCTTGAATGGAATTCCTTATCAAGAAATTATCGGATGCTTATTGTATATTTCACAAATTACTCGGCCAGATATAAGTTTTGTTATAAATATGTTGAGTAAATACAATCAAAAACCTGAAATGACACATTGGATGTCATTGAAGCGAGTTATGAGATATTTAAAGGGGACTCTAGAATATAGATTGAGTTATAAACACAATGCAGAGGAAAATATAACTCATGGCTTCTGTGATGCAGACTGGGCAAGCTCAGAAGATGACCGGCGTTCCTGCACTGGATACACATTCTTGTTTCAGGGAGGAGCAATCAGCTGGAATTCCAAACGCCAGCCAACCGTTGCTCTGTCCACGACTGAAGCAGAGTATATGTCTTTGTCGTCCTGTGTTCAAGAGGCTATGTGGCTAAAGCAATTTCAAGAAACATTTTGGCCTCTACTGAAGAATGAGGCAATGATTATTTACAGCGATAACCAAAGTTCTATTAAACTTTCAGAATCCGATGGTTACCATTCCAGGACGAAGCATATTGATGTGAGGCACCACTTTGTACGCGATAAGGTTGCTAAAGGGGCCATTGACGTGCAGTACATACAGACCGACTTGATGGTAGCTGATGCACTGACTAAAGCGACTCCACATTCAAAACTGGCATACTGTGCTTCCAAGATGGGGTTGATTTGAGTTTAAGGGAGGATGTTGAAATAATAAACATCAAATCTGCAATTCCTAAACGTAATTTGTAGTGTCACTCGCTAACGTGTGGCGCTTGTGTGCTTTCTGTTCTGTCACTTACTTTTGTACCGAATAAACCGTTGTTAAACTTTATCTCGCGTTATTTATTTCCAACATTAACGTTTCCCGAATTACAGCAGTAAATATGTACAAACACGATGTATTTATCGACATTACGTTAATAGTACACAACGACGACGTAATAATATTTATTCCACAGCAGCTACATGTGCTGCGGCGTCTAATCGCTGCGATTAGTCGTGCGTTTACTTCTTATTGTAATTAACTCCGCGTACACTCATAACTCCTCATGCAGTATAATAACGAATAAAATGTTAATCGATTCTTGTAAGAGATTTATAGCAAAGGTCGCCTGCGCTGTAAGACGCAAAAGAGCTAATTAACTTTCTGATTATCAAATAATCTTGTCAGTAATCATTTATAAAGAGCAAATCACGCTGATCTCAAGAAGTTCCCGATCACTGAGAAGATATAGGTACCATGAACCACTATCAACTAAAAACTTGAGACTCGTAGTAACCATAAGATCTTGTGGTTATGTTGATCAGCAAGATATGCCTCTCTGTGATAAAACCACTCATCAACCTCTCACTCTAAATCAACTTCAATAACACAACTATCACCGCAATATATATTTTCAATTTCCGCGACATGTTCTAGATATATCTCTTCATCTCTTTCCGTTTCTTCCAGTGATAAGTTATCATCAATTGGACTATTCGGTCGCGTGTCGGGGCGCCACAAATCGCCAGGGCGCTGTATCTAACACGCATTACATCAAGATTGATAAAATCTGATAAATCAGCCTTTCTTCCGGCATGTTGCGCTGCGGCATGGGCTGTGGGCACACGGGCAGGAGTCACTTACTAAATGAAGTACATGCCCAACTGTTTGCTGTTAGTTTGGGACACGCAATGTATTTGAGTTATGATTAGTAAATAAATAAATATCGCCATCTAGTGCCACACTAAGCAAAGCTTGTGTCGTGGACACTAGATAGTTGATATACTACATTATATACTTTTTTTGTTTGTAAATACATACTTATTATAAGTACATATAAACATCCATGACTTGGAAACAAAATATGTCCATGCTCAGTTACTTGTTGTTATTTCAATAAGGCATTTCCTACATTTCAACAGTTGTAGTTGGTTTAGAAGATAATTGTAATAATGCACAAATGAATTATTTTTAAATTGCATTGATGAATAGTTATGTTCAAATATCCCATGAATTTACCAGTTCAGTCCTGCTTAGGGAGATACAGTTATGTGGTTTATTTTTTATGACAGTCTAATAACTCCCTCCACTTTCGCCTTGAATTGTTAGAATTATCATTAGAAAGAATATCCGCTCACAACATGTTGAAAGTCGTCATATGTCATCTATATATTGCAGTCCGTAATGTCGATTGCACTCAGCGCATCCCACGATGGTCCATGTTGACAAGTGTTCCTCAGCCGACGCGCCGCCACAGCGGAAGGCAACAGTTAAGACTATTTGTGTACTCACTATAGAGCACAGTCGTCTCTGGACGGAAGTCTTATTATGTTGTACACGCCGATAATAACACTAGAACTGTGCATATTTGCCGTTCAAAGGATACGACGACTTTGATGCCTCAATCTTTACAGATAGAAATGAATATTTTACTCGAATGTGCCCCCATCTGGGCTCACTTTATGTATATGTCACCGTAAAATTGTCAAACACGTTATATTACAATATAACGTTTTTTTTCTCGCGATATTGTAATGTCTCGAATTATTGTCAACTGAACATACGGAAGTATCTCTGCCCCCATAATCGGGACTTGGGGCACCCCCCCGTTAGGTTAGTTAGGTTCCTTTAAACCCTGCACTCCGAAATAGGGGCCCCGCGAAGCGGGGCTCCGTCGGCTACGCTTTTTAGGGGGAATATAAAGTGTTTTAAGGTTATGTTATATTAATCGGTATTTCTCAGGAATGGTGCATTATCTTTTCATGAGAGTTGTGCCACTGGGCAAGGGGGACCCCTCCTTCCCTCCACACCGCGTGAGTTGACTACCATCGCATGCATTTCACGAAAAATAATGTGTTTCATTTCATTGTAAGCAGTATGTTCGTTTGACACTATTTCGAGAGTTTTGACATACAGATATTTGCATTGCTGTTTTTCGTTTACTTACGGGCGAAATGTGGGTGTACTAATGGGCACAACTCTGCCTCACCCGCCAGGGATTTCAAGCGTGATGTTATGTTATTTCGGAATGGTAATTTGTCTCTAAAGTCGGTATTACAATTCTTGGTGTTATTAATGTATAAGTATTTGGGACAATTAAATAACCACTGTACTGTTCCCTAACATCATTCCTACCATGTCATAGGTTATCAGAGCTGGACACTGACCGCCCAGCTGTTCCTCGTTCCTTATCTTGCCCAACACTAATCCCAAGGTAAAGTATATCAGATCGGAATTAATAGTCATATTCTGACCGTGGTCGAGCCCACGCTGTGTGGCCAATAGACTCGGCAAACAGCGATTATCTGGACACGTGGCGCGGATAGAGCTGGCGGACAGTACGGCACGCGGGGCCGGGCGACGCGGGCCGGACAGTCGGACACCTCGCCGGACAGTGTCCGGGGAGACTGGTGGTTGTGATAATTGTGAAGTGACGTGATAATCCTACAACTAACTTATTGTTCTTACACAACTTTGAACTTGTCCACATTCCCCAATGTCTAATAAGTACTGGGGCGCTCAGTAGCTTACAACTATTTTATATACATTCTAAAGGTTCTTTAAATTAACTTTTACTTATCAGTTTAACGCTCGTATACGTACTTGCTAGCGTGTTATACAGGAGACAAACTGGTAATGATATGAATACTTGATAACTAATTAATAAATGTTCAGCTATTCATCGAGTGTGGCTGTATTTACACTTACTTACTCAAGAATTACTTGTAGGTAATTGCACAAGTAAATCTTAGTTAATAGCACTAAAGTACGTATCGTAAAAGCCCCGGCTGGTACATGCAGTCCGGTATATCACTAAGATAGTGTGAACTTATCCGCACACAATGTTTGTGTCCGCGAACTATCTAATAGTCGTTAATCTTTAACCAAGTCTTTCGATACGAGTGGTATCCAACTATTAGTACTTTCGCCTCTCTTTTAAGTCTTGAACAAATAAATATTTATCATTTCCTGGGAACGGCCAGCTATTTGATGGTTTAAAAGTGTTGAATGGTGTACCTTAGCAAGAAGTTTTATTACAAAAAGGTTTCACAAGGTGCGGTCATACATCAAAGCACTTATTTAGATAATAGCAATAGGTAATCATGACATTATTTATGATCTTCAGCATCGACGGTACCTTAACTAAAGCTTATAATCGAAATATATTATGAGACAATCACTGTAAATACTTACAAATATCTTTACAGGTAAACAGTGCGATATAAATAGAATCCATAATTAGGTATGTCTGTCTGTGTGTAACGTCCTGTTCCTAGTCCAGGCTATTTAGATACAAGTGCCCGAGCTGACTCACACGACACTAGTCACTGGTGCCATGACATTGAACATTGAACAAACTTTTATTATCAGTGATAGCAAGGTAAATGTGGTAGCTAACACTTATTTAAGATTTAAGTAAGTAAAGACAAACGTCTTTATTTACTTCATGCATTTAGGCCCTAGTTAAGTTAACTGCAGCCAAGTAATTTAAATCCTCAATGTCTGAAAAATGGAACACTGACTGAAAATAAGGTCGTTGAAGATATGGGAATTGTAATTTTGTAATGATGGTAAGGAGTCATTGGTCACTTTCTAATGTAACTGTCTAGCTAGAGAGTTTTTCTGTGATGTTTCACAGGATATATCTCCGGAAAGTTGAAAAAGTCTTAACTTTTCGGTAGCAACCCGTGTGAGACCGCCTCACGCGTGCAATATCCCACAGTATCAAAGAATAAAACTGTCAAAAGCCATTTATATGAATAATGCCATCTTTCAGGGCATTTTTTAAATCACATCCCTTACAATCCCAACCTTGGACCACAATAATAAAGTTTATAGTCCATTGGGGTGCGATCATGGAGTGAGTTAACTGCATTTTTATGGAGCGTATGGAAAGTGGCAGTTATGTCGGTTTAGCCGGGTGAGGGACGGCGTTATGGCCAGGTTTAAATTGTATGATGGGCACATTCACGCTCTCGCTGCAGGGTAGCAGGCAGGCAGGCTGGGGAGCGGGAGCACGTAAACTGTTGAAATATTACTGTTTAAAGTCGATTATCATGATGAGGAGGGAGTAAAAGGTGTTCTACTAATAAATCTTTGATTTGATGTGAGCTTTTGATATTCTTTTGCTTTACACATTATCTTGCTTATATATACTGCATAGAACCTGGCTACATTCATCATTCATTCATTGTCTGTGTACATTTGCCATGTCAATTATTTCCTTTCATGAAAAATGCATGCAAACCTTGAATGTCCAGATTTACGTCTACAGTCTACATGTAAATTTCAGTCATATGTTAATCTTGTAACTAAGTCTACATTTTGTTGACTATTTACTTTGTTAAGCCTATAGTAAGTTACTTACTTAACCGTCTCATTACAGAAATAAAACCAGTAGCTAAACTTTCCTTATTAAGACAGTAGTAAATTGTAACAGGCGTCGTTATAACGTCCCGTAGCTAAGAGCTAGAGTAAGTGGGAGAACCATTTAGTGCTCATAAACTCATTTCCTGGTCTTAGCCAACTGAAAACAGAGAGCCAATAATAACTGAGTCAGAAGCTTCTAGGGATCATTATTAGTAGTAATATTATCATAAAACAGAGCTGATTGAAATAAATAAACAAATATTTCACACCTCAGTTCAGTTTGTAGCTAGCAAGGTAGCTCTTAATATGTTATCACATACTGCTTGTTATTTCCCCGTTCTTTACGTGAAGGATAAAACTTGGGACGACGTAACAAAGTTATAAATGATATCTGTAAATATTTACCGCCACCATTTAATATTTTTCATAACAGTAATTTAAAAGCATGTGTAGTCCATAGATTACTTATCCCTAAAAGCAAGCCACTACATATACGGTGGTATTTAATTTGTGAAATGCGTGAAACCTCACGTTCTCAAATATGTAAGAAAGCAAGCTTCGTGGTTGTTTGTAGCTGTGCTCCATAACGCAATCAGAATTGATTGTTTACGGTGTAGCGGTTAGGTTCCGACCCAGCTTCATGCGACGTAACCTGGCTATCGACGTCTGCTGGTAGGGTCTCCACAATGTAAGTATACCAAAAGTTTACTCTTCGACTCTATCGACTACTGGGGGACCTCACAAGCACAACCTGCACAACTTGATCGTTCACAGGGTAATATTATAGTGTCAGGAAACTGACACCTTTGCTTGTAGATAATCCTGCTTAACTGTTGATAATCATCGACTTAGATACCACTATTATTCCTATATAGGTACTACTTACTATACTCATACTACTTTTTCCTAAGTTAAATTATCATCCTATCTTATCTTTTCTGTTTACCTTTTTTTCGACACTTAACTAGAGATTTACATAAGTTTACTTTTTTTGTTTAAATATTCAAACCCAAAGTACGTCGCACCTCCCCAACATCGCTGCGAAGTTGCATGTGAGTATCATTAGGAATTTCTTTCTTAGCGATGCGACAACATTTTTCTTATTAAACAATTTCTATAATTAAACGTTAATGAATGCCTCTACTAAAACAAACCCCAGTCCTATAGGACAGTCACCCTGAGCGTTGAGCGTTGAGGTTGCGTGCGCGCACGGTCGGATCTCGCAGCCAATCAACGCGCTGCGGTTACATTTTCAATTCACACTCGGCTAGGAAACGGATATTGAGAGTGACAGCCGAACAGATACGCGCGTGCTTTATTTGCTTTTAATTTAGAAAGTAAAGCAACTATGTGCGAAGAGGGATTAGCTGACCGTGGATTAGATACATGTTGTGGTTTTTTTCTGTACACGCAATTAGGATACGTCGGTATACCACTATCTACTACCTACGTAGAAGTTACAAAATGAAAAGTCAAGAAGTATTTTCTAAAAGTTAGATACTTATCGAGGGCAGGACACATTGCTGGCAGAACAGATGGACGATGCGTTGGAAGACCTCCCACTAGGTGGACCGATGACCTAGTGAAGGTTGCGGGAATCCGGTGGATGCGAATCGCACGGGAACGGTTAATGTGGCGACACTTGGGAAAGGCCTATGTCCAGCAGCAGTGGACATAGACCTCCCCCTATGTTCGGCTGAAATGATGATGATGACTTATCGTAATCGGAGAGCAATCTACAAATCTTTTTTAAAAGGTAGAGTACTATGCTAGCTGTGTTTATACCGTGTGTTACGTTGTGGCGAACTAAACCGCTAGTACTATTATCTATTCTGTGACTAAACGCGACCCCTTCATTGGGCACCACGCTAACTTGTGGCGTAACGTTAGCCGCGAGCACCGGCATTATGACTATTAACATAAACATACATTGCACAGCGGCCGGCGTAGTTACGATAAAGTATAAATAACAGAAGGTGTAACTCATTAACATGATACTATAAAGGGTGTAAAACACCTCTTAACGAATACGAAAGGCACTTGTTCTCCTCGTCATTCTGATCATTTTTTTGGTCTACACCATACCTGGGAACCTTCTAGTTACGGAGATATTGGGGGTCAAAGTTGCAAGATTTTGACAAGTTTTTTTTTTAATACCAGTTTTTATCGCATGATTTTTACTTTAAATATCTCTACGAGCCCCGTACTATTCAATCCATCCATCCGCACAATGTTTTGAGTATGTTACATTGAGTTATACCACAAAACATGATTTATAACCTCAAAAAAAAAAGTTGTTTCTCAGCAATATTTTTTGCGTAAAGTTACTTAGTTTGATGTACAGAATGCTTGGTTAACTGCTTTGTGATGAGGTGAAATACACCCTGTATACTATAGTCATAACTGATTTCCTTCAAACTCAAAACCCTAAAAGAATCAATTTGGGATATCTTGGCATTTATTTATTATGATTACACTGGCTGCAATAACTTTGTATTATGAAATAATTTCAATAACCTGCTGAGTAAGCAGTATAAAAGAAAACTTCACACCACGTTAACAAACAACCAACTAACACGTGTATCTTCACACAGCAACCTCTGTTGCTGTGTGAAGTGGTGAGCTCCACCGCAACCGAGCCTTCTCCATCATGGTTTACGTGCACCGCGAGAACTTTACGATGTCTAAGCTCACGAGAAGCTTACAGCGCGCAGTGCGCAGTGCGGGCTGCGGGCTGCGACCAGCGACCACACCGTGTTTATGTTCAACACTTTCAGTCCCAACACTCCCTAAACACATCTGGCTCATTGAATAGTACGGATATATACGCTCACAGAACGTATATTTCCGAAAATGGCTTGAAATCGGAATGAAGCGAAATTGGTACGACTGTCACGGGTAGGCAACAAGGTCATTATAACACACTTATAATCGCAATACCATATTCATTTTGAGGATCCAACTTCACTCATTACTGGCATCATGAACGTTGTCTAGCAGACTTATTTATAAACATTAACTGAAGCAACGGATTAGGAATTTCCTTCGAAGGATTATGATAGTGTGTGTAACGCAATTGGGTACAGATATTTGCAGCTATGTTATAATTTAAACAGCGTCTCCTACGCTTACGACAGTGTATACAATACTTACATCATTCGTGCTAGAATAACTTGTTATAATTTACAAGTGCAGCATGTAGCACGTCGGATAGCCTGACGTGCTCCGAAGTAAGACGTCTCGGTGCGTGCAAGGTGCATGCGCGGCGCCTCTGCGCGGGCGCGGGCACACAGTACGCACTGCGCATTATGCGCGCACCCTACTGCGCTCTGACAGGCTGGCGGTCAGCCACGTCAGGTGCACAGGACTTGGACAGAATAGTTCAGGACTTCAGAGGGAAACATTGGTGTTGGACAACGAACGTGCTTTTTGTACAAAACAGAAGACATGCCGTGCGCAAAGCAGAAGAAGTGCACGAGTAAAAACTCTTTTAAATCCTTTTGTTTATTTGTCATGGGTATTAGAAAACCATTTTATTTTGAATTGGTTTCTTTACAACTTTCTTTTCTGAATATTCTAAACTTGCAAAGTATCAAAATGATTGCCCTGTCCTTAAGCAATTAGCACATCTAAAGCTTTACTTCCTAAAGGTTTCCTGCGCCGAACTCGGATACGGTTTTGTATGTTCTCTAACAGACTTCTAATCACGTAATTGGATAAAAAGTCCACGTTATAATAACCCGGCTCTTTTAACAGAACTGTTAATTTTGAATAGGGTCTTTTTATTGAGATTCTCGTTATCGACTCCTACCCAATTACTCGAAGTAAAAGCCTTGACAATGGAGTGGTGTTCGTGCAATAATCAGAGACACATAATAGACTGCTCTTTTATTCACTGGCAGGTCAATTTCGGTGCACCGTTAGATAGTTCGATTAGACATATAGAAATTGCCAGAGGTTATCAAGTGACCCACTATTTTGGTGCTCTTTTGTGTTTTGCTCTTTTTTACCATGTCTTTTATTTTAAAGAATCGATTCCTTTTAAGAGAGGTATAAAAGGCGCTTCGCTTCAGTCACAAAATATCTGAGTAATTTATAATTTTCTACTAGATATAATAACTAAAAAGGCGTAGATACGTTACCTACTTACACCAATACGGTGGCACGGCGGCGGCGTCCGGCACCGCATCGCATATCGACGCCGCACGGTGGCCGCGTCGCGCCGCGCCGCGAGTTTTGTATGAAAACAAGCGAACGTCCGTACGCGGTACGGCAAACGGACTTCTTCGGCGCTGCAGCGCAAGCGGCGCGACACGAAACGTCTAAATTGAAACCGCCCTCAAAGTGCATTTACCGTTGACTGAGGTGGATTTGTACTTTATTTTTTATGGCATAATGTTGCAACTTTCAAGTAAGTACTACAATTTAGTAATACCAGTTTAAAAAATGCAATTTTGGACAAAATCAAAGCATTTATTTCAAGTAGGCCAGTTACAGGCACTTTTGAATTGTCGTAGATCTCTATTGAGAAGAACGGGCAAGAAACTCCATAGACACTCTTTTAAATCAAAATATTGTTATAAAATCTTGGTTACATCATTCATATTGAGATGGTATATTATGTGAGAACAATGTAGCAAGATGTGCACGTTAAAAGTGTCCATAGCAAAACAAAAATAAAATACAACTCAAAAACAAAATAATTAATTCAAATAAACCATGGCGAATTATAGCTTACTATGTAGTACATAGTACTCACACAATTTATGCTATGCGATTCTAACAAAATCAAAAAATCAAAGCATTTATTTCAAGTAGGCCAGTTACAGGCGCTTTTGAATTGTCGAAACAAAGATGATAATTAAATGTAGCTACAGTCCCAGTCACAAGACATAAAAACTGTGAAAGTAGGTACTGTAGTTGCCCATTCCCTAGCGTAGATCTCTATGGAGAAGAACGGGCAAGAAACTCCAACATTTAATCCTAACATTTAATCTTTACAATGCAAAGATAGTTAAGTACAATCTTCAGCAGCTCCAACAATACCATTTAATGCTATCAATTTTTGCGCCCCTGTCCATGTGGAGCAGGACCAGCATTAAGCCAAGCATTTTTATCAGCGATATAATCGCTCAACTTGTAACATGCTTGTTTACATAGTGTGCGTTTAATGCATGTTTTAAATTTCGTCTCATTCAGTTCAAGAATACTTTGTGGAATTTTATTATAGCAACTCAAATAGAACCCCATGAAAGATGAGTCTACTTTAGCGAGTCTAAAGCCTGGCTGAACTAGTTGGTTCCTATTTCTAGTACTGTAATTGTGTCTGTCACCTCTTTTACCAAAAAGATGCAGATTTTTTCTGACATACATATTTTCGTAGATGTTTTGGCAATGAACCGTCATGATGCCAATATCCTTAAATAGTTCCCTTAGAGAATCGCGCCTACGAAGATTGTGCATGGCTCTGATGGCTCTTTTCTGCAGAATAAATATAGACTAAACATTATACTATGGAAGTAACTAAAATAGACCAGTCTAGCGGTATCAACATCAGTGAATTGACGGATTTTTCTAATGGCTTATGCTGCTGAACTTAAGCGCGCCGCAAGCGATGTTAAATGAGAACCCCATTGTAGCCTTGAATCAAGCGTAAGCCCCAGGAAAACAGTTTTATCTATTAATTCGAGTTTCTCTTTATTCGATATTATTTCACAATAACTAATTTTAACATTCGGTAATGAAAATCTTATGCATTTAGTTTTCTTTTCATTCAATACCAAATTGTTTGCTGTGAACCAATTTTGGACCTGAAGAAGGGCATTTTTCACGTCATCTAGATTTTGGGCCCGTCTATTTATCTTAAAAATTAGGGAAGTGTCATCAGCAAATAACACCATATATTGTGGTTGGTTTTTCAATAAATAGGATAGATCATTTATATAGACTAGAAAAAGGAAAGGGCCCAATATTGAGCCTTGCGGAACCCCCATTTTTACTTTCAAACCCTGCGAATTGAGACCAATTATTTGAACATGTTGTTTTCTATCACTCAAATAGGATTTTACCAGGCTAAGTGAAAGTTTACCCAGTCCGTAATGCTCCAGTTTCAAAAGTAATGTGTCGTGATTTACGCAGTCAAAAGCTTTGGAGAGGTCACAGAAAATTCCTATTGCGTCTTGAGACTCCTCCCACGCAGCAAAATCGTGCTTTAATATGGTTACACCGGCGTCAGTTGTACATCGTCCCTTGGACCCATGCTTTTGATTAAGCATTACTTTTTCAAAAACCTTGCTAAAAACTGGTAACACGGATACAGGTCTATAATTATTGGTATCTTTACTGTCCCCGGATTCGAAAAGAGGTATGACTTAAAACAAAGTAATGAAATTATTGTGTTTGTTGTTTTATGACCGGTTCTCAACAAAGAGATTTGTAACCAGTGCAGGGTAATGATTCAGCAAAAATAAACTGACTAGAAATTGGCATGGATGTGCTAGAAAGTTAAAGTGACAATTGTGTGCTATTATTAAATAAAAGTAGACAATACTTCCCCCGAATAATCCGTTTAACTTGGTAGTTAGAATGTCAGCTGTTGTTTCTAGGTTACCGGTATCGTTGTATTACCGAAAACTTTATCGATTTTCAGGATAACAATTTTCCTGAGTATTTACGCATTTATGATACGTATATGCACATAATAACACCTCATTATAACATAATTACTAATTTATATTAATTTAAAAATACGGAACAAAGATTAGACATGTCACGCAGTGTTGCCACTTTTTATCCGCGGACTGAAGCGGTTTTGCTTTTATACTCCTTTTCTCTTTTTATAAGACAATCTAGCTAATCAGAAGGACCATGAATAAGAATAATTAAGAATAAGAATAATTTATTTAAAAAGAAGGTATTACAAAAGTATACATTTAAGTGCAGTAGAGTTATTTTAACAATTGTATAATTAGTGCTTATAATTAAACTACAATTACAATATATATAACAGTTGCTGCCGTTGCTGGTAACGAAATTGTCAAATACAAATGATAGGTAGCGACATACCTGATCTAGGTTTATTTAAACCTGTGTTTCAGGCCCTCACTTTACATTGCAAAATTTAATTAGGACAGTAAAAGTTTTCAAAATAAAATCAATCTAATAACAATTACAACAAAAATAAAACTAGTACAAAAACAATAAACATTACAACTAATTTTAGGAGATGTGTACAAATTAGATACGAGGGCTTAACATAATCAAACTAGGACTTCTAGAAGTTTTTCCGTGTCTGTGTAATTAAGTGTCGCTAAATAATCTGATATTACAAGACTACATTTCTTATTACTTAGACAATAGAAGTTTAGTTTCTTGTTCAGTCTATTATACAGAAAAGGTCCTAAAAACACATAGAATCGACTAGCAAAAGCATGTTTAGTTTGAGGCTTTGAGCAAACCAGGTCCTTCCTTCTCCTATCGGAAGGAACTGGGTCATAGTGAAGGATAGAGTGCTGCTGGAGTATAATGTGAAGAATAGATAATTGCCGAACTGTGAGCACATTACATGCTTTGTAGAGCAGATGTGTCGGAAATCTAAACGGACGAAAGGTAGCGACCTTTAGAATTGCTCTTTGAGCACGTTATAGAGGGAGAAGAATTGAATTACCCGCGCCACCCCAGGACGTTATGCAATACGTTAAAATAGACTGACACAAAGCTAAATAAACCTGTTTTATTAATTTATACTCGGCTACATTACGTAAATACTTAAAAACATATATTAGTTTGCGAACTCTAGTGCATAGTAACTCGATATGTTTACGGAAATTTAAATTGGAGTCAATTGTGACACCAAGATATTTCAAATGGTCAGCTTTTTCTAAAGTAGGGCAAGAACATGCAGTGTCAGCGTACGTGCTACAGGTATGCGCGTTAATGATTAGGTTAGTAAGCGGTGTGTTAGTATTTCTCATTGTAAATGAAATGTATTTTGTTTTATCAGCATTCAGTGTTAGAAAATTATTTTGGAGCCAATTAGATACGGTATTGAAACCATTCTGAGCATGTTCATAGACCTCTGCTCTTGATTTAGCTGCAAACAACAGAGCAGTATCATCTGCATAAGACATTACAACACCATTTTTGAGTGGGAGGCTGCACAGGTCATTAATGTAGATTAAAAATAATGTTGGCCCTAATATACTGCCTTGTGGAATTCCAAAACGAGTATTAGTAAGATCAGAACTTGTATTCGGACCAATTTTTACACATTGCTGTCGATCACTAAGATAATCAGATAAAAGTAAAAGCTGCGCTCCTCTTATTCCAAGAGTTTCAAGCTTCTGCAAAAGACTAGTGCAAGAAATAGTGTCAAATGCCTTAGCAAGGTCTAGAAAAATACCCACTGTATACATACCCCAGTCTAGATTTGTAGAAACGTAATTGATCAATTTGTTTACTGCTTGGCTAGTAGATTTTTTGGGCCTAAACCCAAATTGATTGTCTGAAAGAAGCTTGTTATCTTCCAGATATTTTACTAGTCTACTGTTTATGATCTTTTCCAAAATTTTTGATAGACCCGTTAGTACTGAAATGGGTCTGTAGTTATTCACACTCATTTTGTCGCCAGACTTGAAAATAGGTGTGACCACAGACTTTTTTAGCAATTTTGGGAATATCCCTTTAGATAAACATAGCTGAAAGATGTGGGTAAGCGGGGGGGCCAGTAGGTGTTGAAATCTTTTTAGTACGTTATTGGGTATATCATCCCACCCAGTTGCGCAGACATCCTTTAAGCCGTTTATAATTCTAACAACTTCGTTGACGTCCGTATCCAGTAAAACAAAAGAATTCAACGTGGAGGATGTCCCTGTTGGGTTTTGAGTAGGAGGAGTGCTGATATTTATGAATTTTTCAGCCAAGTTTTTACCAACGTTGACAAAAAAGTCGTTAGCCTTATTAACTGCTTCGGATGGGTTAATTTCAGATGTCAGTAAATCTAACGGAGGTTCGGAATTTTTTGACCTCAATGTATTGGTTTTTATAAATTTCCACACAAGTTTACTATTTTTCCCCGCCTTCTCGAGTTCATGTTTATCGTACTGGTTCTTTAGTTTTTTCAACAGTTTATTACAGAAATTGCGATATCTTCTAAAGGTAACAGAAAGTATTAGATCATTTGGTGCAAGTTTTGATTTAAGGTGAAGTTTGTCTCTGTGTCTTATACAACGAACGAGACCGGGTGTGATCCACGGTTTAATGCAACTATACTTTCTAGGGATTATTTTAGTAAAAGTGTTTTTCCTTATTACATATTGTAAGGAATGTATGAAATATTCTAACGCAATATTTGCATCGACAGAATCGTAAATAGGGTTAAAATTAATGCTGCGTATGTCTTTTTCAAGGTTTGTCATATTGACTTTAGTGTAGCTACGCGCGCAGTTTTTTCTTGGTGAATTTATTTGCATTGTTAGTAAAACAGCTTGATGATCGGTAAGCGCAGAGTTAGTAACCAATGTTTTAGATGGATTTTTTGATTTTAGAATTATATGGTCTAAGCAAGAACCGCTTTGATGTGTGGGGTAATAGTGAGCTGGTAAGAGTCCATGAAATGCACAAATATTTAGGTAATTGTGTGTATGGGTATCGGGTTTCTCGGAGGAAATGTTTATGTTGATATCTCCTACAAGTATTATATTTTTGAAAGTACTAATGGTTTTTAAGTTTGTGTCGAGTGAGTCTAAAAATCTGTCGATATTATGAGAGGGCGGCCTATAAATAGCCATGACTACTGTATCGGGAATAATTTTGATGAATAAGCAATTGCTTTCTTGGGATAGTGGTTCTTCTTTGACAGTTCGTAAATTATTTTTCACATAGACTACAACTCCGTCATTTTGGTTGGTGTTTCTGTCTGTTTTGTATGAATAAAAACCCTTCAGTGATGGTAAGTTGACTGTCTGCTTTGACAACCAACACTCTGTTAGTACAATAATATCACAGCTTATATCAAGACTTTGTAAAAGAACTTCAAAACCGTTTATATTTCGGTTTATGCTGCGAATATTTTGTGTAAGCAAGGTAAGTGATTTGTCGCCAGAATTTAGTAGGTATTTACAGTCCTCAACATTGCAGATTTTGGATTCGGACACAGTAAAACTATCTAGATCACTTATTATCTGATTGCTCATGATAATTACTAACTAAGAAGAAATAAAAGAAAACTATAAGCTACCTGTTTGTGTGCCTACTAAATATACTATACTGTGGCGCTCTTAGGCGCCTTCATAGTCTATTGAGTTGATGTAGTTGGTCTCTGCATATTTACGTGCCGGGCAACTTACATCACCGGTTGAATGGTCACATTTCCTCTTAAATCTATTGCACGTCGCACACTGGGGGGGAGAAGATTTCCTGCTGCATTCCTTCACGGAGTGTCCCGTCTCTGCACAGTGGTTGCAAGTAGGACTTGTTTCACGGCAAAACTTGGCTGCGTGGCCAAACTGCTGGCAATTATAGCACCTGGTGACTATAGTAAAATCTCTTACCGGGCATGAGGTCCAATTTATAAATATTCTGCTCTGGTTTACCAGCAATTTTCTTATGCCAGCGGGTACTTCCAAAATGTAGTTGCAAGTAGGAAGACCTTTCTTACCGGATTTGTGGCTCAGTTTAATGTTTTCCAGGAAGGATTCACGAGTCGTATTCGGCAATTTATCCGATAGGTTTTGCTCGTAAATGCAGTCGAAAACCTCCTTTTCAGTAAGGGCTACGGGAACACCAATGACGGAAACCCTAGGGCGTCGTTTGGAAGGTTCTTCTATTGTAAGACCCGAGGTAAATATCGTCTCCGAATTCTTTAATTTTTCAATATCGCCTTTGTTTTCCGTGCTGATTAATACTCCTCCATTTTTCATGGTAACACCTTTGTTAATTTTCATCTGATACATAGGTATATTAATAATTCGACATGTGACGAAGCCAAGCATTACTCCATTGCATCTACCTTATATGGCCACGTTCAATATTAATAAGTAATGATGTCATGCCTTCGATTCGGTCAAAAAGGTCAGCGGTCAGCTGGTTATGGCTCAAGGAGTGGTTAGTTACAAAAGTGCTACATAAACAGTGCTGATTGGTCAGCGCCAGCGGCGCGCGCGCAGCCCACGACGCCGACGTAGACACCTTCAAGTGATGAATCAATTTGTGAACTAAATTATTATCTGAAAATGTACTTATTTAGGACGACTATTAGGCAAAAACGCTTAGACCATGGTTACATACATAGTAATTGTAACCATGGTCTAAGCTTTTTGCCCAAAAGTAATTTTTGCCTAGCTTGGCTTAGCTTTGTTTAAGTCAATAAAGGGTGTAAAACACCTCTTCACGAAGCCGAAAGGCTTTTGTTTTCCTCACCACTGCGATAATTTTTTTGTTCTACATCATACCTGAGAACCTTCTAGTTACGGAGATATGGGGGGTCAAAGTTACAACTTTTTGACCAGTTTTTTTTTAAATACAAGTGTTTTTTTGTAAGATTTTGACTTTTAACACTTCCACGACCCCCGTATTATTCAATTCATCCATCAGCATAATGTTTTAAGTGCGTTACATTGAGTTCTACCACAAAACATAATTTATAACCTCAAAAAAAAGTTTCCCAGCAATAATTTTTTCGTAAAGTTACTTAAGTAGTTTGATGAACAGAATGCTTGGTTAACGGCTTTCTGATGAGGTGGTTTACACCCTGTATACTAGCGCTCATTGAAAATACACTAAATAGGAGTTTTGTTAGTAACAAGCAACTAGGTACCAAACCTCATAACGCAAGTGCCAAAAAATATTGAGAAAATCACTTAAGAAATTAAACGGAAGTCATATTGAACAAGTAAAATATTTATAACAGACGAAGGTAATTGATTGCGCGTAGCACCCGTGCAGTTCAAGGATATTCTTACGCTATTTAAGATTGGCACAAAAACCAGTCGTGTGACAAATCTCAGACAAAAACTTGAACAGGTTACATAACGACACGACATCCGAACTAATTGATCACACATTATGTTATGGAAATATAATAATGATTACTAATCCGAACGGCAGTAGTAAAACCTGCAATAAAACGTTTGGCGTAAAATTAAATCATACGAGTTTGATCACAAGTAAATTCATAATAATATTATATCAGAACTGGTTTCATAAATGGTTCTATATTTGGAATGAGTTTCTGCTCAAAGAAGTATTATTGGATAGAAGTCAATACTTGACTTGGAGTATTTTGGCTACTAAATTGTAATTTTTTCTAACAATATTTTTCACGGCGTTAGTTTTTCTTCTTTCTCTCCGCAAGAAAATAAAAACTACCAACTGACAATGTACAAATAGAAAACAGAATTGCTCAAAAGTATAACTTCTAAGCTCACTGACAATGTTCTCAAACATGCTCTTCTACCACAATAGCCCGAAGTCAAAGGCGTCTGCAAGCGAGGTCTTCATCTAGCGAGTGGACAGCAGGACAATGGTCGCGACACAACAATGCGTGACCCGCGACCTGCCGCACTCGTACTCGGCCCCACTCGGCCCCACTCGCGACAGATCGGGCTCCTACGCGCACGCGCAACTCCGCCCGTCCCGTGTCATACGCTACTATTGTGTTCAGCATGATATTCCTATTTCAATATTCTTCGTGTTCTACTTTCTTCTTTATGAACATTGATAGTTTCTTCGACTTGATGATTGGTTGCAAGCGTTTTCGACTTGGAACAGTTATGTCAGAAAATAAAGAAAAACCCTAGATATTGTCTTGACTTGTCCCTGCACACGATTTTCATCGGTTTCTCAAGACATTACCCATCATGGGTACTAGATTTGTAACCGTAGTCCGACTAATAGGTCATCGTGGCGAGGAAACTGCGTAGATAACAAAGCAACAGGCTTTCCAAAGCATCCATCTTGTAAAAGCTAACCGAATCATGTAAACTAAAACATACGCGACTGATCCAATCGATATCAACACAAATCGTTCAAAGGCATCGAAACATTTATGCAAATAAATCACTCCGGTTTCTCTGTGACGCCTTCTACAGAGAGATTTACAAATCGATCGCCACTGCCAATTAATTAGTTCGTTCTATATCGTACAATTGATTCGGTGCCACATGGATCAGATCTACGATGTTCTGCGTCGTTTGTGAGAGTTTATCGCGTCGTACTGCCTTATTCATGCCAGGGTAGGTACAGATGTAACTGTCGCGTGTTTTTGCGCGCGTTCCCGGTCGGTACTCTCACAGATACTCTCACAGGTACTCTGTCCGTAGCGGGCACCGCGGGCTGCTACCAGGAACGCATTTTCTCCGACGACAATAAAAACAACGGGAACAGAAGGCCTCGAGGAAGCTCAACGTTTATACTGTTGCCTGTTCGCTTGGTATCGTTCTGTGCGAATATGTTCTAGCAAATTAAAGTATCCCAGTCTAAAGGACGGCGGGTACTGAAAATGATCAAATCCAATGTTTTTGTTTGACAAAATATGTCATTTATTATGTAACCATTACCATGAGATGTTACAGACACCGTAGCCTCACTAAGAGTTTGTTATGCATCCGAAAAACGAGGAAAACTACTATAGACCGGAGTTCCTATTGTTATTTTATCGTTTTGCGATTTTCTGAGAAGGTCGCATTGGATTAATAACAACGACCCTTCTGTGTCATCTCGTGACACGGTCAGTATTCATGTCATGTAAGGTGTACCGAGCGCGAGCGTGGAGAACGCAAAGTGAACATAGGCGCGCACACACGTACCTATGGAACGTTCAAAGGCCAAGAAGTTAGTTACGGCCGAAAGTTCGGTTTCGGTTTCGACCAGATTCAGGCAAACAATCTGTTTCGGTTTCGGTCAAAGAGGGATTTTCTTTTTCAACTCTTCCCTAGTCGCTGGATAGATGGCGTTGATTTGACTACGTTACAACAAAGAACAGAACGTCACATAATTTCACTTGGACCTAATGGTTATATTATTCGGAAGCTTATGCAAACGAAAGTGTCAGTCAACATGTGATGTGTGTTATTCTTGGGCGAAACTTCAGCCCCAACGAAAGTTTTCATGAATTGTCTTAATGTCTTTAGGCTAACTTCGGGTGAGTTCATTGCTCGTGATCTCTAACTGATCGCCGCCATTTTTGTTGGCTTTATCATAACTAAGTTGTTATTTCTTTATTATAATGTCGGTGCCATTTAAAACGAGTGAAATAAAACAGTCATAGTTTAGTTTCGTATTGTTGTAAAAAAAAGGACATGCAGATCCTGACCTGTCATGGTGCATGACGTCGGCGCGCACCCAGGGCGCGGCGCCCCACTCCTCGTCGTCGCGCTCCTCGGGCTTGGCCCGCAGCAGCCCCGACAGCCACGTGTACGACTTGCTGCGCTTCATCGCATACTGACCCACTCACACATCACAACACTCCAACCTTCCAATTTTGAACACTCACTTTTTAATTTTTTGCACTCTTGTCACAGGAACTTTTAGAACATTGTGTTCACTGCTGCACTATGGTTTAAGTAATTCGAATTTTTAATCGCATTTGTGTTTTTTGTTATAATCACTTTTCACTTTTTGTTTAACACTTTGGTAGCTTTTTATTGGCACTTCTTGTCACGTTTTTTTTTTATGTAACGGTGATTTCACTGCACGCAATAATTATTGAGTAATTGTATTCCACGGAATTTATGAAGTATGTATTTTGAAGACGCTCTCCAAACTACTCATCACTACACAACAAAGCATCCTTATTAGTCTGTTTCGACACTTGTGCGTAAGGCTTCAACTACCGTCAAAATGTCAATTAATATTCGACTCATTAAAATTTCTCACTTCAACACACAATCATGGAAACATACAAACATATCCAGACAATTAATCTAATTGGTACCTTACTGACAAGAAAATAAAGTGTACAATAGTTTGTGTGTCAAGAGCCTAGACATTTTGTATACTCATCGAAGAAAATTGACGTCTGACGATTGATGTTAAAAAAGTTCAGAGAAACAAGTGTCGATCACTCGGAGTTCCGTTCACCCAGTGTGTGTGTGTATAAATAATTTACATTTACTAGCTAATGGCACTAACAACATAAATACACTGCTAGAACATCGCGGGCACCAGGGTCAAGGATGATTTGGCAGCATAATAATTAATACTTAGTTGGATGTTTTTTTTATTATCAACTGCTTTGTTTGTGATAATCTGTCAGAATTGAATTCATTACCTAATTACTTATCAAAATAAAATGACTTCTAAGTGATTGAGTAGGTACCAAAAATATTTTCAAAACGAAACCTCAAGATAAAACTTCAAAGCACGTACCTACCTAACCCTAAACTGACGATGTCAAGTCCACCGTTACTCGAACAATAGAGTGTTGATCAATCGGAGTAACCTTCACAAATTCAGTACTACACACGTCACTTAAATACTACAGCTAACCACGAGCTTTCATACTTGGTCGGGTAGCGAATAGTTTGGGAGAGCGTCTGATTTGTGTGGAGGCTGTCTAATGAAGCCGGCGAGTACCTGTAACAGAGAGAACGAGTTTTAGGTGTCAATAGGGACAGTGTAGGTACGTAGGTACTACGCACTCATACGCAATACTCAAGATGACCGAAGAAGTGCTCGTTGTAGTTTGAGGTGTTATTCCTACGTGGGAGGGTTAACACTCAACTACATATAATGATTTGTTGAGAGCATGTAAGAGTGGCATGTGACGTGTAATTGTGACAGGGTACAGGGTGCTCTCCAGTTGTTGACGACACGAGTGGACGCGAGGCACAACGATGTGTTGTAATTATCCGTTTGAAACCTACGTTATAAACAAAGTTTTTAGGTACTCCAGAGCACTATGTTGTAGTTTTGAAAATAATTTACTTCGTTCGGCACAAACTTTCATGAACAGATTAGTCCGTTAGTTAATTAGGGTCAGCCCTTAGTTTAAATTTTAAAAGTAAATAGTTTAGTGACCACTAGCTGACCCGCGCAACTTCGTCTGCGTCACATAAGAGAGAAAAACGAAAGAAAAAAAAACCCCGTTTTTGCAACATTTTTCATTACTGCTCCGCTCCTAATAATTGTAGCGTGATGTTTTATAGCCTATAGCCTTCCTCGATAAATGGACTATCCAACACAAAAAGAAATTTTCAATTCGAACCAGTAGTTCCTGAGATTAGCGCGTTCATCCAAACAATCAAACAAACAAACTCTTCTGCTTTACAATATTAGTATAGATAGTATAGATTATACGAACAACCTTATCATAAAAATCGCAACAATCCTGTGATTCGTGTCTGCTAATATACAAATATAATTACATATTACAAATACCTGTGTAGTAGTATAGGTAGTAGGGCCGTTCGTTGTAAGTATAACAAATCATCCGCCTATTTCAATGTTATACCATAAGTCGGCAAAACAAACCATATTCCTTGCTCATAAATGGCAGGGTTCATAATCTATGAAGAAATTCGAGCTCTGGTTTTAAAATTTGCATATTAATTACGATAACAAGCGACATAATATTTAACTAGTTCGGAACATGCGCCCACGCACCGCTGCGGAATTAGGACCAGCATTAACGTTTCGTTCCTAATTGAGACAATAATAGTTGTCCAAACTAGGTTCAAAACAATTCACTAGTCAGCACATTTTACTCAAACCGTTACATATTGAACAACATTGTCAACATTTGCACCTTCACTCGATAGTTGCAACTGTAAGAGCCAACTGGTAACCTGGCAAACCTAAGGAGCAACTAGATAGGTGCACATTGGTATAATAATAATGTGCCCTAACCCCACATGCTTTACATTAGCTTATTATATTGTTTTACATGGTTTAACGATTGTTTTCATGGTAAGGACGAAGTATAAAATTTGACGTTCAGAAATTACTAATCATACATTTCAATATCAGTAAGTACCAAATAAAACTTAAAAAAAAAATAACAAACGACTTTTCAGAATAATAATTAGTTATTAAAAAAACAACAGAATAATGTTGTCGCATTACTTTGAAATATTTGTTTTATACTTGTCTATGTGTTTGCAGTGTGACCATTGCAGAAAAAAATGCCACTGAAAAATCTTGCGAAAATATTGCAGTAATATTATCGTTATGGTTTATAGAGACTAGTTCCTGCAACTTGCAAGGAACCCCCAGTAAGCTAAATAGTTTAATTAGAACAGTTGATAATTAATTGGTTACACGAACTTTAATAGCCGCACGCGCATGCTCGCAGCAAACATTGGAACTTACTCGCAGAGTGGCGGGGAAATCTGGCGAAAGCAACAGGTTTGTGAAAACCAATAAAACTGTTAGCTTATGCAATTAACTGGTAACTTGTAACACTGCACACTGCACACTGGGGCACCTAGCTTAGATACGCCGTAGTCTGGTATGTCGTAGTAGTTAAATGTTTCAACAGCCCGGTAATGATGATAAATACGGTGTTGAGACACAACAGTTATTAGATTATGGCCACGCTTTTAGTAATGTTAAGATTTATCTAACTCGGGAAAGCAGATCCCAAGCGTTATTGCGGTAGGAGTAGGACCTGAACGTAAAACTAGAAACAGAATGTAATAAAAACTTTTTTGCAAAAAATAAAACCGACTTCAAAAAAAACAAAAAAGTGAAAAATAACTTTAGCTTCTGAAGTCGGTGACCTTTGTTTGATTGCTTTAGTTATTTTGTCACCGACTTCAGAAGCTAAAGTTATTTTTCACTTTTTTGTTTTTTTTGAAGTCGGTTTTATTTTTTGCAAAAAAGTTTTTATTTTTCACTTTTTAGTGGTTCACAGGTGCTTGATACATGGAAAGTGCATACCGTTACAATTACAACAAGCCCAAACACGACTATGGTACATTGTCTCATTATGGAGTTCCGTGACTCTTGGCTTCATAATCAGATCTGATGGTAGAATGGTTCTTATCAAACGCAAATGCTTCACTTGTTGTAGAAAATACCAAAATCGCAACACGTTTTCAGATAAAATTTGAAGAGTTCCCTCGATTTCGCCAAGATTCCATCATCAGATCCCAATTTGGTGGCTATGGGACCAACTTGGAAGTATACCCTTTCAAACAAAAAAAGAATTTTTCAAATCGGTTCAGGCGTCTTCGAGTAATCGGTGAACACACATAAAAAAAAAAATACATACAGTCGAATAGAGAACCTCCTCCTTTTTGGAAGTCGGTTAATAAACTAAATTCATTTTTCATTTTGACTATCAAAACTTTTGCAACTCACCACTAACTAGTTCGCAACTAAATCCAAAATGAATAAATTCAAGCGTCCCTTTAAAATGAATCATGATGACAGTTAGTGGATTTTCAGTTGAAGCGACAATCTTGTGCGACCACTCGACACTCGACACTCGACCGGCGCGCGGCGAACCCGACAGAGAACTTTTAAATGAGTTAGTGAAATGTGCAAGTCAGCGCAAAATGAAAAGTTCACGGTGTGGGGTCGGTAGATACCTTTCGGAAAAATAACCAAGCTTACTCAGAAAGTCGACTCGTACACAAACGACTATCTGATCTGAAGAGCGATCACCATGAAATAGAGAGCAAATGACGCATCCACCTACTAAATCTACCACAGCATAAGTTTTATGATCTGAAATTGTGAGCTAAACTGGTGTTGTGTCATAAATAGGTACCTTCCATCTTGCACCGCGTGCTCATCACATGCGCTACTTACTGCATCAGTGAGCGGGGTTCGTGTGCCAGAGTTTTAGGTTCAATACATACAGAGTGTAAACCACCTCATCACAAAGCCGTTAACCAAGCATTCTGTACATCAAACTAAGTAACTTTACGCAAAAATTATTGCTGGGAAACAACTTATTTGAGGTTATAAATCATGTTTTGTGGTAGAACAATGTAACGCACTTAAAACATCATGCTGATGGATGGAAAAAAAAATTGACAAAAACTTGTAACTTTGACCCCCCATATCTCCATAACTAGAAGGGTAAGGTATGGTGTAGAACAAAAAAATGATCGCATTGATGAGGCGAACAAGTGCCTTTCGGCTTCGTGAAGAGGTGTTTTACACCCTTTATTTGTATATGAACTTTTGCCATGGACACGCTAAGAAGAAGAATAGGTTACCGAGTGGAGCGAGCCTTCTATTCCTTGCCTATTTTGTGAAGCCGATAACATTTTAAACTGTGGAAAATTGTAACTATCACTCATGTGACTTGCTCTTTTGAACTGTGGAAAGAAAAAGTTTACTGTCGTACCAGCAGCTAGGAATATTACACTTCATTGTGAGTTTCAACTTTACTGCTCACAAGCCCGGCTTGCAGGCTGCTGGCCGCCCATTCGGTGCAGGGGAAATGGATTTTTCTGTAGGAAATTGTTCAATATAGGTACTCTTAGGATATAGTTGCCGGTAAGTGAAACAAGAACAATCATTACAAGTTGTCATTGACAGTACTTTAGGAGATTTTTATTGTAATATTGGTAGGTACATTTGTTCATAGTCACGCAGCCTGAGAAAGACCTACTTCAAGCAGTGACCCCGGACAGGTCAAGAGACGTGACCGTAAAGTGAAGAAAGATAGCGTTTATAACAATATGATGCTGTGTGGAGAATGGTTAAATGTAAAGTGCCATCCGTCGCGGTTGATTGGAGAGAGGAATGTTTAGTGAGCAGGCGTGCGGGTGGCCCTCACCACCAGGCTAGGAGATGTGGAGACGTGTTGTTCAGCACATAGTTGTGTTATGTAGCTAACGGGTGCTGATGGAGGGAGGGGTCACAATACTACTGGCGAACAGACGCGACATGTTACAATATAGCCGTACGATATTAAAAGTCACAATTACATCATGTTTGCATTGTGATTGAATAGATTACCTTGACAACCAAAACAAGAATTTGTAAACAGTTTTCATAAATTGATCCAGCGTTAGAAGAGCTAGAGAGCTGTTTGTATTGTTATGTAGCGTAATGTGATCTGACGGTTTTCTCCAGAACATCATTGTACCTATCGACAACGTCAGAAACGTCAAGCCAAGGACAGCCAACATTGCCCCTAATACAGATCGTAAAGCATTGCGATCCAAATAGTAGCTCACTAGTAGGTGCTCTATTCTATCAACCCTCACGACCGTAATGTTGGTCACGCTGTCACCCCAGTGTGCGTGCTCAGTGTCCCAGTACTCCCAGTGTGCTGCGGACTCACAGCGAGGCGTTAGATCTCACACCTCCACACTGTGTGCGGTGACAATGCCGTTGTTACTGGTTCCGTAGGGAGGGCTGCCTGCACTGAAGGTATATTGTCTCGTTCATATTGTGATAAAGGCTTAATTAGGTCAGTTCCTCCCGATAGGCTTTCATTATAAACTTGGAAACCACAGTATTAGACACTCATGAGTACATACAAGTTACTTATTTATCTACTCCTCTTTTTAAATGATTTTAAACGCTAACTGGCTAACTGACAATTTTACGTCTAACTCACATAAGAAGTATATTGTACGAGTAGCTAGAGCTACTGATACCGCTACTTGTTGCTCAAAAAAAAACTTTGAAGTTTAAGTAGTTAAATGAATAATGCTCATTTTAATGGTCAGTAGTACACCAGTAAATCAAGTAATAATACTTAGTTTAATTTAATTGTTGTGAGAGGTTCCTTTAAAAGTCTAAATTATGATGATAATTCATAGGCCCTGGAGATTTTGTATCAATATTTTGGCTGCGGATCTCGATAAAACTCGAGCAAATATTGAATGAAGCTGCGAGGTTCAGTTGTGTCGAATCTATGTCACGGCGAGCGTTACCTGAGTCAAGCGTGAACCGTGCCGGAGCAGCGTGACGTCACTATAACAACGACTCTAAAGTAATCAGCTTTAAAAAGTGTAAAGTGTTGCCCCATGCCGAAGATAGCCGAAGAGCTCGGATCGAGGGCGAGTTTTTGTTGAACGTTAAAGCTTGGTCATGGCTTGAACAGAACGAACTTGATCAGTACAATGTTGTTCTCACTTGTTTCATAGGACGTCGTGTGAGAGGCACGTGTTCACATACTATAACGTAAAAGGTTTAACCATGCAAATTAATATTATATTACGAATATAATATCTACGGACATACGGCCACTGTGCCCATACCAATCCGTTTCGATTTTCGGTATCTCGGGTCACTTGTCCGGATCAACTCAGGAAGGATGAAATGGCGACAGGTCACTGGAACAACTTGCAACACACGGATGCCCCTCAAGTTAAAGAAGAAAATATACAAATCCGTGATTAGACCTGTCGTACTGTATGGATCAGAATGCTGGGCTGTGAAAAATGGACGAACAAAGGATTGCATGTAGCGGAGATGAGAATATTGAGGTGGGTGTGTGGTGTGACAAGAATGGATAAAGTAAGGAACGAGTATATTAGTTAGAGGAAGCTTAAAAGTTGCGCCAATTGCAGAAAAGATGAAAGTGGACCGACTCGATCGAAAGTCGTTTCCCAGCAATAATTTTTGCATTAAGCTACTTAGTTTGATGTACAGAATGCTTGGTTGACGGCTTCGTTATGAGGTTGTTTACACTCTGTATACCTACACATACTAATATCTTTATATATATTTTTTTTTTTATATATAATATCTTTATATTAATATCTTTGAGCTAGCTACACTGTATTACTTACGTGTGAATGTTGGTGCCGATATTCCCATTCCCTACAATTACGATTATACACATCGATATCTAATATTAAGAATGAACACAAACAATGGCACCCGCTTTATTTAATTTCGCAATACTCTAGAATTCTAGATTCTAGACTATTACGAAATTTTCAAAAATAAGTTAGTATTCTAAGGTCTAGAATGCTAATTTCACATCATGGCCCTTCAGTGCATATCAAACTGGTGGTTATTTATTCTAACGCACACACAAACATGTTTGCATACAGGATACACGTTGTCGTGCGTGAGCGCAGCGCGAAGGGCGGGACAAGGCCGCGGCAGGTCGGGTTCTGTGTGACCCCGGGCGGGGCTGGGGGTAGGGGGGGTGAGTGGGACGAGTCGGTGTCTGTCGGAATGTCCACACGCCCTATAGAGCTAGGGTGTAGAAGTATTTAGTAGATAAATACAATGGCGGTTAGAAATCCATACCAAATTATTATACATCCTACTAATATTATAAATGCGAAAGTTTGTAAGTATGGATGTATGGATGTATGGATGTTTGTTACTCTTTCACACAAAAACTACTGAACGGATTTGGATGAAATTTTGCACACAGATGGTTTACAACCTGGATTAACACATAGGATACTTTTTATCCCGGTAGTAAGATCCCATGGGACAATTATCAAACTTCACGCGGGCGAAGCCGCTGGCAGAAGCTAGTATATAATAATTGCTTTGATTGAGAGTAGACAGTGCCACAGCAAATACGCAGTATTGAGTTCACGCGGAGGGAACACAAATTCCCGATCACATTTTCCGTAGTTAAATACCTCAAGTAAAGTAAACTGTTACATAGCATGGTTAAAACGTGGACACCATGATGTAATAAGCTGCTAGTGCCATTAAATACGGCATTTGTTTCAATAATCGGTATACATCACATACACGTAGCGGCGCGCGTGGGAACCTAAGAAAAACCAGAGCTTATCATTACAGCTGCTTTGAAACTCGCTAACGAGGGAGCAGAAACACCTAATGTCTGTATACTAGTTCTGCAATGCAACTATGCAAAAATTGACGTTTATTAATATAGGTGAAGCTAAGTCAATGATTATAATTATCTTAACCGCATCCACTTTGAAAACGTAATATTTGAACATTTGAGCTGTGAATGCTGAAAAATAGAACACATCTTGACTATGCATTATAGGTATATATGACTAAATGTATTATTTGACAACAGTAAACTAATTCATCAAACGCACATTCCTACACAGTTACTTGAAATACTTCATGGACCCGTGTGCGCCGTTGTTTGTGAACAACAAGCGCGCACTGTTCTCAGCTTATCGCTAAACTTGTCAGTGACATGGTCTCTGCGGCACAAACAAACACTCCGTCTGCCACAACTGTCAGTTAGTCTGAGTGACAGATAACAACATCTCAAACGACAGTAGTGTCTTGTGACTGTCCCAAACAGTCACAAGGCTTTATTCTCGTTTTGGCCTAAATTAATTCGTATCTATTTAATTGTTATCCATATTTGGAGACAAACGTTTAACATTTGTTAACAAATAATGTTGTCCATTGACATAAATTTGTACAACATGCGATTATAGTTTTAGGATACAAGCTAACAAAACTAGACTATAGATGTACCTACAAAATAGCTAAGCTAAAGACATTTATAGGCTTAGTTAACCATTCATTACGAAAAACGCCAAAACGTTATCTAATTTACGAATTTATATTAAGTAATTAATTGAAGTATACTGTTAAAAAATTAAAACCAGGCAGCGTAAAAAATAACGAATAAGTAACTTTAAATAAAAACAAGTTCATATAAAAACCTAATACGAAACATTTTGATTACAACAGTCGGGATCCATACTGGATGTAATGATTAAAACCAAGATTAATTAATGGGTCGCGCCTAGCTTATGTTCCCTGGGGTAACAAAACGATTCTAACGATATCACGTACATCGAAATCGGGGTAGGCGTTTAGTACAAACAAACATACACACATACACATAGTTCTTAAGTACTCTTTTACCAACCCTTAGGGACCTTGTTGGTCGCAATAAATAATCATTTACTTTGATTTGAAATACCCATGAACCCTGAAATCAAAACAGTTTATTTTTTGAGCAGTCGTGTAAAATTATACTACTTATATTAAACAGCAACTTTGGCTTAATTATTAAAACTTTGTTTATTTTCTTTAGCCTTATTTTTTCCGGAATGAGAAATTGCACTTAGTGCAATGCAGAATTACATAATGTAGTATCTTTATCAATCATAGCCCCGTCACGAGACTCAGACAGCTCGAACACTTTCCATGCAACTCAATTACCACACAGTGCATTAGTAAAGCTGATGCATTCCGAGCGCAAATCTATCATCAGACGCAGCAAAAACTTAGCTACTCCAGAAATAACAAATTATCTATACATATAATAAAAGATTAATTACTAAAGCTTTGGTACACTGACCGCAACGTGCATGCAGCATCCCAGGACTTTCTGTGCTTGTGCATTTACAAGTGTGACCATATTCAAAACTAGTAGGAACAGCTTCTGGATGAGACCAACGAGCAACAAACGATTATGAGAACCATACAAAATAACACAGCGTTTCATGCATATTCTGTTAAAATCAAATTGTATCAGAACTCAGAACCGAAGACACTCCGTGAACTATCGAGTGGTCGCTTCGCAACTATACGAAGACATCGTACACTGCAGTGCGTGTCAACTTGGCTTGTTGTCTACAAGCCAAGTTGCCACGCACTGCAGCTGCATGCAGTGTACCCCAGCCTAAGCTAATGTAGCCACAGTTATTGCAACTAGATCAATCTGTGTGTGCCGCCATTATACCGACGTTCACGAACATTTATCACCGACATGGCCGTCTAAATTTCCAAACTCAGGACAGCGAACTGAACGTCTCCAACTTCCCGAAATTGTTTAGCAACGCATTGGAGGGTGTGTTTAGGATATATGTGGCATTACATATACGGGCAAGTACAACTCGCACATCAGATTTACTGATGAAACCATCATACTAGCTGAATCGCTGCGTGATTTGTAAATGTTGGTTGGCCTAGTAGATTTTACAAAACACATTGTTCACGAGCACACCACCCCAGGCTCTATTTTGTCAATGACGTTCCTCTCGAGGTTATTCGAATATATAACTAATTGCCTCACTCATATAGCTTCTTCTTCTTCTTGGTGAGAACATTTTTGCGAGGGAGGCTAACAGAAGAATTCAGCTGGGCACCATTTGGGGAGCTTCGCCAAGTCTCCTTGTCGCGTATTACACACAACCTAGTAAGTCTGAAATCAACCTGTCTGTTGACGACGATGACGAGTGGGACCGAAACGTGGACACTCTCTGTAAGGCTGGTCCATAAAGCTATGGAACTGGTTGGGCTTGGAATCACGCTGAGAGATCAGGTCCGGAACCAGTTAATCCGGCAGACAAACGTTGTTGAAATAGCTCACAGAATAAGCAAGCTGAAGTGGCAATGAGCCGGCTACATTAAGAGTAGCATTGAAGACCGTTGGAGTAAACGTCTTCTTGAGTAAAGACGTCGAATCAGTCGCCCTACGGAGAGCTGTTACCAGTCAGTAACAGCTGTTTGGGGTGTTCCTCGATTTATTACAAAATAACTAGAAACCTGTTTATATTTTTATTGAAAATAGACCAAAAACTAACCTTTTTCATTGTGGGGTCATATTAATATTTTTTTTAAGTTCGCAAATTGCTTAAGTGCTTATTTACTGGAGCCGCTACCGTACCAACCAGATCGCTACTGTACCTACATAGTACCTTCTGTGTCGCAATTTGATGTGACCGCAAGTGTCGGTATATGCATCCGTTTATCATTCGTATGCATCCAGACAGTGATAGTGTACATTAATAGTTCAATTACTGTGTGATGTTTGGACGTAACATCTTCTTAATTTGTCGAGAATCGGCGGAATCGGAGTTATAAATGCACGGGCTTCGGAATCAAGTCGGTTTCCCACAGGAATTCTACCTACAGGACGATTTTACGAGTCAATAAAGTACCCGTTGATTTTGGAAAGTAGATAGATATTAAGGAAGCTGTAAAGTTTTACAAAACACATAGTGCGGGTAGATATGTAATTCAGCTGCCTATCGTAGATAGCTGTAGTAGTTGTTAGCGAGTAAAACAACTTACTTACTATAGATAAACATAAACAAGATAATGACTTGGCTTTTCACAATAGGATAATAAAACAATACACAGTCGTAAGAATAACGTTTGTTTGTGATAACATTGCGTGTGTCGCAAGTGTAATAAGAATTAGTGAAGGATTAGCGGGAGAGGCACAGATAGATAGAGTAGTAGTACTACGTCATCATCATCATCATATCAGCTCGAAATCACTGCAGGGGGTATAGGCCTCCCCTCTCTTTCGCCACACCTCCCGGATCTGTGCCTCCATCATCCTGGTGTTTCCCCGCGACCCTGACAATATCGTCAACCCAACGAGCTTTAGGACGGCCTTATGATTCTTTGGCCAAACTTAGGCGAGCACTCGGTCAAAGCCTCGCTCCACCGCCTGGTCCCCAACGTCGCGTCGTAGACTTTCGGCTGACGATGGATTTCGGTGATACGCACTTGATCTAAGAGGGTTATGCTGAGCACGGCTCCCTCCATGGCCTCATGTGCCATTCGTGCTCGCTACATTAATTACTTTCAAGTTCGCAAACCTACCTAGTCATCCGCGCGTATCTTGTATATCTTTGACAGTTATTTGTTACAGGTAGTCAGTGGCCCAAAAAATTTGACAACCAGTCTTACCAAGGGGTATCGTATTACCCAGTACTAACTGGGATGTGGAGGAAGACAGAGTAAATAAGTGATCATCTTGTATTATTGTACAAAGGACACGGGCCTAAGAAATCGAATACGGGAGAATAAAATTTAGTTTCCACAAAGGTCGTTGGTGTAGGTTCGATCCTTTGGTTGAGAAAATGAAATCGAATATTTGGGATGTAGGAGGTATATTGAATAGTTTATACGAGTTAGGAATTATCAGAATTCTTAAACATGAAGCTATTTAAATAAGATTTCACTTGCGCATACGTGATGGCTTCCATGAAAAGTATATTTTATTTTAATGTAAGTGTAATGTCAAGATAATAAGCAGTACATAAATAAAGAATTAGCCTCCGAGTATGTAACTGCGCGCTGACTGATGAATCACGTGGGTTTACATTTGTTTGAGCTATGTTATTTGTTCCTGTTTGCACTACTGCATGCTGTTACGAAATATAATCATCGAAATCACTGGTTTTAGATCACACGTGATGGAACTACAGGGTGTTTACCGTTAACATTGGTAAGGCAACCGGCGATTGTAGTCAACATAGATTTTGCAACATCTGTTCAGTCAGCAGTTGTAATGAATGCGAACGACACTGCTTTATATGCATATTACCAATTGAAAAGTGCACAATGCGTTCAGTTCTAAACCGACTTCAAAAAAAGGAGGTTACTCAATAAAGGTTTAGGAATAGTATATCTTAATACAAGTGGAGAAAGTCTGTTATTGTATTCGAGGCGAAATTAACACACGAGCCGTAAGCGAGGGTGTTTTTAAGCCGAGAACTGCAATAACAAATGTCCACGAGTATCAAACGAACTTTTTCAACACACTTTTAGGCTGTTTCCCCAGTAGGCCAACTGTTAGCAGCCAACTGAGATAATTAAGTATGTTTATCTATGAAATCCTATTTATAAATACAATCTAAATATTCAAAAAATGTGTACGCCATAGAGACGCATAAGACGTTGCGCGAATTAAAAAAAATCACCTCTTAATAGGCATGGAACCAATTTGTACTAAGTATAGGTATAGTTATCTGTGGCAATTTTCACTCCCGCATATGGAAAACTGACAAAAAACGCACGCATGTGAAATATGTAACGCATGTTAAACCTAATCGTAGTGCGATAAGAACCAGTTTTTGAGGAAGCGTATTGAAAATCGAATAACTACTAGAGCTAGACACTCCTAGCTATGTAGAATTTTAATTTGAACGATTCGACTTGTGTAGCAATCAAAATTGATCCGGGAATGTTGACATGAATGAGATCCTGCCAGCTTATCAGTGTCAACAGCTGAAGCACGCAAGAGAGCCGTGGTTATCACTGTCGTGAGCCCAGCACTATAAATATTTAATTAACTGCCACATACTGCTGCTGTGACGGCCGCCATTTCAACACCACCTACCTCAAACTGTACCGTGAACAGTGCGCCTTAGCATTCACACCTTTATTGTTTCTTTTTTCTTCTTGCATGATGACATCTATTTGTGCCAGTGACATGGTGAAGTGAACTTCGGCATTAAATAATAAACTCGTTAGAATAATTGAGCTTTTAATATTTCATTGCATTTTAGATGTCTTTAGGCATTCCTGCTGGACACACGTTTTCGAAAATTTAACGTAATAAGATCTGTTCCTTAGTTACTGTTGCGAGTTTTTTTAAAGAAAATGAAATCTTGCTTGATAAAGTTGTTTTAGTAAGAACATGACGAAGTGTTGAAAACTAAAGTTAGTGCTAAGTGTGTATTAAAGTGACGTTACGTTGAGAAGTGCCGAAGGAAGTTTTACGAGCTGTTCCACTCGAGACTGGTTTCCCAACAAAATGTGTTATCAATAGCTTTTCTATTGCAAACGCAACCTTACCTGCAAGCACGAGCACTGCTCTAAACATGGTAGATAGCTAGCAAGTCCAAAATAAGAAAGTTGTTAAATAAAGACTTTTAATCTTACTTTTAATGATGATACCATCATAGCCCAAGCCTCAAGTTATGCGTATAACAAGCAACATTTTGTGAAGTTAACAGTGTAGTGTTCTGAGAACATTGTGCTAAAGTGAACAGACAAACTTGAACTTTCTATTAAAAGTGGGTCCAAAGTTGGCACCAACCCCACCATGGCAGACTTGAACGCAGAGTCTAAGCGCGTCCACCTGGACGACGTGTTGGGTCAGCTGGGCGCATTCGGTCGCCACCAGGCCGTCACCATGGCCATGCTGGCTCTCGTGTACGCCACCAACTCCATGTACAACGTCAACTACGTGTTCGCCGTCGAAGAAGTGGGATACAGGTGATGCTGGAGCTAGTTTTAAGTTTCTATTGTCTTCATCTTAAACAGCGGTAGTCTCGCTACTGGATATAGGCCTCTCAACTCGACATAGAACTTAATTCTCGGGTACTCCCATCCAGTTCCCACCAGCAGAAGAACGTCGGCTCACCTAGCCTGATACTGGGAGTCTCATCAAATATCTATATCTAACGACTAGCGGACGTCACGCGGTTTCACCCGCGTAGTTCCCGTTCCCGTGGGACTACAGGGATAAAATATAGCCTATGTTACTCGTGGATAATGTAGCTTTCCAATGGTGAAAGAATTTTTAAAAACGGTCCAGTAGTTTTTAAGCCTATTCATTACAAACAAACAAACAAAGTTTTCCTCTTTATAATATTATATAGTAAATTATATAGTATAGAAGTAAACGAAGTACCAACATTCTGTTTGGGGTTGCAAATGTAAAACTATGTGTACAGAAAATAAATAAATGAATCGAAATTTTTACAACAAGCTGCAAGCAATACAACAAATTACAATTATTGCCCCATCCTTGCTGAATCCTTGTATGAATATATTATCATAACGAGCTTGCGTGTGCGCATCGAAAAAGCTCGTAAAAGTAAAGTAGGTACACTCAGGCGACTGTTTCCGCATGAGATCATATAATAAACCGATTTCATATTTAGTACATGATTCAAACGCAATGTGTTTGTCTGTACGTTTGTCTATAACTTCTGTTTATCAGATTTTATGCATCCAAGGAAACATAAAAAGGAAAAAAGCGTTTCACGGTAAAACTCAATGAAACGCCCTCAAAATATTCTACTGATGCTGTATTTAAAGTAAAGTTGTAGTATGGTCCAGAACAAAAAAAAACACAATCACGGAGAGAACAATTACTGTCCTTCTGCTTCGTTAAATGTATATTTACACTCATAAATACAAAATGTAACGTATATTTCTTATTTTCTTTATCTGGTTAACAAATTTTAATCGTTGTCTTGAGTATTGATTGAAATACACATTTTTTTATTGTGTACTTACTTACTGCTTCCCGGAATTATGCTCACATACAATTCGTAGTTGGAAATGAATGGAATAGATTATGGAGATTAGATTATGGGTACCGCCATGTAAAGACATTAAACGAAGTGCGAATGAATTTTATCGTTTTATTTTAGAAGAACAAATTAGGAAATTATTGAGCGAATAGTTAAACTCCACTCATTTAATTTCTACTTAGATTTTATGACTGCATTAAAGTTTCTCTTATTTAATTAATCTTAACATAAAGCTTTACAGTAATAGAATCTTTAGAAATACATTTAAAATCCATGGTTACACTTGACTAAAAGCACATCATCAACCATCTTTACTTGAAACATTAAATCTTAATGTTGAATCACTTCGCCCAGATTCCTAAATTGCCTCATTCGTTCCAGATGTAAGATCCCCGAGTGCGACGGCCCGGAGGCATCGTTCAGCACCCCCTGGCTGAACCAATCCCTCCACTGGAGCGAACAGCTCATCAAGCAGTGCTGGTCGCCCACCGTGGACGGCTGCGCGCGCTACAACCACACCACCGACCACCGCTGCACCGAGTGGGTCTACGAGAATCCCGACAGCTTTGTTGCAGAGGTAAGCCGAGTTAGCTTGTCTTGTTCTGGGATCATACAGTACCCTTCTTTGTTTATTTTTTGTCCGAAAAACCGATGATATTATGATGTTGTATGGCTCTTTAGTTAACTGCCTTAGTTGAGACCCGCAGGATGACTTTGTTAATTAATTATGTTTCTTTTGCCGATTGGACCCGCTCATCATCTCGTCCTTTATATTCTTGTGATGAGCCGTGCTCGACATGAAATTGGTCATCGTTATAAATTATGAACTCCTGTTAACATTTTAACTCCTATCGAAGATACATTTTCATATCCTTCCTTCGTTATTTACGAAACTTAAATTCAAATATTGCTAGACCGTGGCTGGTGTGAATCCGTTTAGGTTGTGCGTTGTTGGATGTGTTCACTGTTTTTATGGTAATACAATTAAAACTTGTGAAGAACTGACTGAACTAGTCGTACATTCCGTTTACTTTGCCATAAGTACAGGTTCACAATAAAATAGTAAATGAGAAAAGAACTTCCATTCTGTAACCATGAAGATCTCATGGTTATTATAGTAAAGTCTGCGTGAAATCAATGCACGCAAATAAGCTCGCTAATGAAACCCGCTCACACATCGGAAGCAATGCTCCACGCTAACTCTTGAATTACGCGAGTCATTACCACAGCTCACTCAATTAGTTAGCTATCAATTATTACGTGACGCTCTATTATCGAGGTTATACGAGGCTCAACGCTTTGTAATTACGACATGTAGCTAAAATGTATGAACTCGTACGTTTCGTATAATTAACATATCGGCGAATTAGGACTTCCTTGACGTTCATGTGGCACACAACTATTAACCCAATTTAGACCTTTTGGATCTAATGAATGGACAACAGATGCTTGCCAACGAAATTGACAAGTGCATGTGTGGTTGTGTGGTCACGAACAATGTTCTTGCAGACAATATATAAAGACGCGCCATCAATGGCGACACAACAGCACGGATCTTCGTAACATATCTGGGTTCTGTAACGGGTCTGTAAGCTCCACGAGTAATACCATGTAAATGGCCATTTGATGGTTGAGCGTGGCGATCGTAACGTTATAATCAACATTGGAAACTTTATGATATTATCATATTATTACTAGCTTTTGCCCGCAACTCCACTCGCGTATTGGTCGGAATTTGTCCTATGATACTCGAGGATAAAATAGGTTTCCAATAAGTAAGAAATTTTCGGAAGTTGATCAGAATTTCGGAACATTACCTAACCTTTTTAAAATAATACTTGTGTAAATATGTCCTTGTACATAGAAACTATCATAATGCAAGCGTCATTGATGTCCTGCTAAATATTTTGAAGGAAAACCTGGGTTCAGAACAAAACTGTAAAAGCTCTATGGAAATCTACAACATTTTGTATTAGTTCGAAAGTCATTAACAAAGAGATTGACGTTGACTTTTAATTAGGAAGACGAACACGACCGTTTGATAAGAACTAATTACAGTAATTTTCATCTAACTAAATATTAGGGTTGGCTGTCAAATCATTAGGAGATGTGTATGTAGATAACGAAGTGTTTAATGAATGAAATACGGTAAACAGGTGCTTGAGCCCTGACGGACAGACAGACAGGTAGGTTGGAGACGTTGTGTAATCTGATGATGTTGACGAGTCATTAGTAAATACCTTCGGTTAAACATATAATTATAATTTGGGAACCTTTAGGTAAAGTATAGTCAAAGAATGTGAAACATGTGGAATTCCTGATTGCTCTCTTATTCGAAATTGATAAGAGATTGAGATAAAATGTTAATGTTCCTTAATTTGTAGCTCTGTTTGTAAATGTGTGCGTGTGTCTATTGATTTTATGTGCCCTTCAGCAGATTGTTGTTGATGTTCTTAACTATTCCGTTGATTGTTCATTTATAACATTCCTTGTATTTGTCGGATCATGGCGGTTGTAAAAATTATTTTCATTGCTTCAAATTCTTCTGAAACCGAGTGTTAGAAGGCGCCGTGTTCATCGTTTGGAATGTTGTTTTTCGCACTTCGTTAAAGATCCTATTCGCACAGCCTGTACAATTACCTACATACATATTTGTTATTTTATTTTATACGCAAGAGGACAATATGGCCAAGATAAACACTTACCTAAATCAAAACGTAGGCTTTGCAATATTTCCATTGAACCGCGGAGAAGAGCTATTGAGAGCGTATGTTTATCTAAATCTACAAGTACGATATCGGTGAATAAGAACAATAACTATTTGACTCATTGGTATTCTGTGAGAGAGGCCGCCCGCCAGCAGGGAATCGTCCACAACTTGCACAATACTAGCAACTATGGCGGCTCTCGGCGCACGTGGAGGTATTTCTATAGTTTTATCAAAGGATATATTCCTATAACTAGGATTCGTCGTCTAGCCGATAGGGACCGTTATTTTAAAGGAATTAGACGAGCGCATAATTAGTTGGCAATTCATTTCAATTCATTAGAAATTATATGTTTTATTTATTTATGATTCAGACGAATGAATAGAAATAACTATTTGAGTCATTGTTATTCTGTTAGTAATCACATGTAGATACTTTAATTAATGTTCCGTCAGGCTTTGTTTTGCGAAATGCAAAACAAAGCCGAGAGAAAACGTAACTGAAAACTGTGACTCGTTAAACACACTGAAACATACCAATGCTTTAGTGCATGCATGATAACAACTAAACAAAAAATGCAGAGTCGTAAAAATACAATTCCCCATCTCTAGTTCACACGAAGGATCTAGCTAAATAAAACAATCCTATCGGAATGCTGAACAACACCTACGAATTGATTCGTATCTGACTTATTAGACTCATTGTAATGCCCGTGCCGAGCTGGGACAATAGTCTACAAGTGTGCAGGTCTACGGTGTAGAGGTCCGAGCGCGCACTCGCGCAGGGGGCGTGTGTCGTCACCGGCCGCTTGCTCGCATGTGGAGCTATTTGCATAGTTTTTGCTTCACGACCGGTCTGCGCGAGCGCACGGGACATTGCGACTGCACTCCCTACACTTGACCGAACAACTTGCACTATGTGGAGAGCTTTAACATGAGACTATTGATCAGGAATTATTGCATTGTCAAAGATTTCAGAAATGTTGAAAGAGTTTTATTCACATTTTGCTTTGGCAAAATTAACTTTACATTTCATATTCATGGTGATCCAACGTTATTTTCGTAAACTGTAGAAACGTAAAAGCCATTCCCTGACACGATTTGTGAGCAAGGTTGTAATACACGATTGCACATGATTGCGATGGGAGGCTGCAGACACATGTAAGCACTCCATCTTTGTCAGTGACATATTTACAACTCTCTCCAACAACAAACCGAAGTTATTGAGATGTCCCCGTCTTAAATATCATAACAGTAATTAATTCTGTGTAGCGCCGAAGGCTCTGCTTTACTTTACACAGCGAAATGGCCAAGTGGATGAGAATGTTTCTGTCGTACAGACTGTTAATGAGTTTGTTTCAGTTCGGGCTGGCGTGTGACGACTGGAAGCAGACGCTGGTGGGCACGGTGCACAGCTTCGGGAACATGGTGGGGCTGCTCATACAGGGACAGATCTCAGACAGGTGAATGTTTTTTATATTACTACATTGGCAGTGTAGTTTTAGTATTAATGGCAAATAGCACGAAACTAATCGATATGGAATATTGTCAGTCGAGGAAGGTGTTCCTCATGTCGTAAGTCAGAGTGCCAATCGCGTTTAAAGTATATGTATCTATGATAAACAGTGTGATCGATAATGAAACTTGTTTCGTAATATGGAAGAGTTCACAAGGCAATAGCAGCGGGATATCCGCGCACATTTACTCATTGTAGTCAGTCAACATATTACTCGAGTCCCTGTATATGCGCTACATTATCTTAGTCCGACAATACAGAACATGTGTTTTTGTCACATCCCTGTACTGGACACGTTCTGGTGCCGGTCACTAACACCCGTCGAGCGGCGACTCAACAAGTAAGCACACTCACTGCTTCATCAGCTACTTAATATTCGCCATGCTCTCAGTAATAACAGTCTTCTTTATTTATTACGGGCATGTCCACCATTACCGTTTAAAATAGAACGTCGAATTCGTCACACGAGTATGATTGTGTCACAAGTTGAGGTCATTAGCGTCAGTAGTTGAGTTACGTGCACTTGCGGACCGGGTTGCACTACGTTATGTCTTAATTACCCCCCTTGGCAGGGCATCTATCAGCTGATCGTAATGGCTGCCTGTCTGAATGATCGCCGCTGTAAGAACATAACCCCACCCCTCGACACAAGTTTCTTAAAGATGGGAGGTTTAAAACAAACTTAAATCAAGGATTTAATTTGCTTTATGGAGAGTCATTTGTAAGGACCGGTTAATTCTTGTAAAAAGAATGCGTACTCGCTGGTTACGTTGTGTTAACATATTTCTGCCAGTGTAACTACATAGTTGGTCCAATGTTGTATAGTAATTAAAATAGTTGTGTGCTTTACATACAAAGCCATGCTGTACAATAGCACATACTTCATCCACGCGTGGTCGCTCAGCACGCATATTTATCTGTAATTTACTGGGCAATTTTCTATTGTGCTTCATATAAACAGTCACTGTAACCAAATTTTTGGCTATTAATAACCGGCTGACATTCGTGGTAACAGCGGTGGCTCTCAATACAATAAAGTGGAATTTATCTGATGCGCACTTTCTGATGTTTCAGAATCACGCAATGCCAAAATTATCTGCAGTTCTACACAAACAAAATTTTAGTTTGTTACATCATACTTTACGGCATGAATTAAACCTCAACTGTTCTATGTAATTGGTTCAACAAATATTTTAGGGTTCTGGAAAAAAATGATGTTTCTTTTCTTTAACAGTAAATACCCAGAAATCGATGAAGTAGCCTCTCAAAAAAAAGGTGCGGTGTCGTCAGCCAACAATGAAATTAACAAGCTCTGGTTTCGGTTCAGGTTCGGTCGCAAGACAGCAGCGGTATTCGCGGGCACCATGGGGGCGGTGCTAGGCCTCACCAAGAGCTTCGCCGGCTCCTTCTGGATATACATCGTGCTGGAGGCGCTGGAGGCCGCCATCGGCGACGCGCTCTCACCCATGTTCATGTTAAGTTAGTTATATACTTAGCTATTCCCTGTTTATGAATATGTAGTAGCTACTTTAAGAAGTCCTCCATCTTATTTAAGTTTTCCTTTTCGCGAACATCGTGGCCTGCGATTGGTATTCTGACGCATTCACCTCATAAGCCAGATTGTAGGCTGAATAGCATTAACGAGGAAAATATTTTCGATGTGATTATGAACCTAATATCGAAGTGTCGTAAATGCAAACAAATGTTTAACGTGATTATTGTTTCATCTGTATCTACAAACATGACATGAGGGAATAAAGTGATTTATCAAGAATACTATCAATGTATCGGTCGCCTGACTTTTCTTTGAATCGTTCAATAAATCTGTGTAATGCTGACTTCTGAATGCTGCTAAACTATTTCGTTACATTGTTGCGCCCGTAACTACAGCACTAAGTTATTATCGCCGCTTGACCATTATTTAAGTTTACGTGAGGCACTGAAGGTTCCAGTTACTGTATACATCTCACAATCCTACAGTCATGCTTGATGCTACTATCAGTCTTCCAAGACTTTTTTTGTTAGGAACTGTCGCGCCAGCACCTTACCAATTGATCGCTAGTCAAGGAGTTTTTCCTCGCAGGTATAGAAATTGTGGAAAAGAAGCGAACTGTCCTCTTCCAAATGGTGCTGCTGAACTGCTACACGTGTGGATTGATCGTGATGCCGTTCATCGCGTGGGCGGTGCCATACTGGAGGAACTTCCTCCGTGTCATCTACGCCCCCACACTGCTCATCCTGTCTTACTCCTTCTTCCTGGACGAGAGCATCCGTTGGCTCTACAGCAAGGGCAAGAAGGAGCGCGCCGTCCAGCTCATCCAGAAAATAGCCAAGAGGAACGGCGTGGAGATCGACAAGATGATGTTGGACAAGCTGGACTACGTAGACGAGGAGACCAAGACTGGCATCACTGATATGAAGCTGCTCATGAAGACGTTCAAGTCGAGGATTATGATGCAGAGGTCAGAGCCTATCATCACATAGTTAATTTCATTGGATAGCGAAGTATTTATTCATCTGTCATTAAAATTAAATAAACAAAAAATATGAATAGTACTAGGCTTTCATAAAAATCAGGACACTAATTTAATACAATTTTGTAATAACCTCATAACCATGAAGCCAAAGTCAATAACTCATTTTCAGATTCATCATTTAATTGTCTGGATAAAACTGTACAGACTTTACAACTTGTCCATGATATGTTATGACCTTTCCTATTACTTTAAAATCCGATGAGGTCTCACTACCTTCCTAAACAACTTTGTCATCCTCATCATACATTGGTAGGGGTCTCTACTATTTTGATTGTGTCCAGGTTCCTAGTGTGCATGGTGTGGTGGTTCACGATCACACTCATCAACTACGGCATGATGATCAGCGCGGTGCACATCGCGGGCAACAAGTACGTGAACTTCTCGCTGCTGATGCTGATGGACATCCCCGCCAACGTGTTCTACTGGCTGGCGCTCTCCAAGTACAAGCGCAAGATCCCGCTGCTGGCATCCTTCATGGTTGGAGGGGTATTTTGTATCTCACAGCCGTTTGTGCCGAAAGGTGAGTTAAAAAATTGTTTTAGGCTTATTTTAAGTTTTCTTAACAAACTTTCGTTTAAAAATTTTTGGTAACTGAATTGAGTGCACCTTGCCTGTATTTTCATAACTCACAACAACAATATGTAAATTTAATTATTTGTACTGACATTTCTCTAAATACTACAGCAGCAGGTAATTAACTTCCTGGTATTTAGCTACATTTGTTAATTGTTTAGACTTGAAGTTGACTCAAACATAGTTGGAAAAGGCTATGATAATAACAGGATCATTAGTCGTTTTCCAAACGCTCAATGCTTATTTTCCTCTGTTCCAGGCTACGCATGGCTGGGCCTGACGCTGTTCATGGCGTTCGAGATGCTGGCGACGTTCTCGTACAACATCGTGTACATGTACACCTCGGAGCTGTTCCCCACCTACACTAGGAACTCTATGCACGCCATCTGCTCGGCCGTGGGCCGCGTGGGCTCACTGGTCGCGCCACAGACGCCGCTCTTGGTGAGCGATCTGTGAACATATGTTGTCATTGAATGTGGCATATCTTAAACCTAACCTACTAGACGTATCATTCAGCTGCTGTGCAACAGTTTCCCTCTCCCTCCCAATCTCTCTCCTCTTGTTGTTACTTCTCTTCTATATCTTTTCGCCAATATTCTTTTTTACAACTATAACGGCATATCATAATCTTGGCATTATTTTTCCAGATGTCATACTGGGCTGGTCTACCGACGTTCCTGTTCGGCGTGACGTCGATCATGGCGGGCTCGCTGACGCTGTTGATGCCGGAGACGGCCCGGACTGAGCTGCCAGACACCGTGGCCGAGGCCGAGCAGATCGGCCGCAGGAAGCTGCTGCCGGAGGAACAGAATCTCACCAAGAATAACGTCACGTAAGAAAGCACGGACGAGAATGGCGGCTCTGACAAAATCGGTTAAAAAGCGAATAATCAATTTGAATTGGAGACTAATGATGACGGTGCCAGAATATCTTGAACTTATTTCGACCACAGCGAAGGGAAGGTACCTATTACTACAAACTAAGTGTAAAGAAAGGAAGATACGGATTCTCTTAGTGATACACCGTTACGCACTGACAAACTTGTAAATATTTGTTGTAATTTGAACGATTTTTGCAAATCACTTGTTTTGTTATGATTACGTAATATGTTACTTTTTATGTAAAATTGTTAAAGTAAGCTATACGCCTGTATTTAACATTAAATTATTTATCGTTTCTGACTTGACAGTTTCTTTTGTAACTTTTCCCAACTATCTCGCTCCATTACCTATTACTTATTTACAAAGAATTCGATATCCCTAAACAACGTCCCCTTTTTACCGCTCGTTGTTTAGTGAGCTGTCTAATTCCCTAGCGGTTCGTTTGACGTAAGAACAGTGCTGTGTACGATGGTGTTTGTTCGGCAAACACTGGCGTGAGCCGGCGAGCGGGGCGGCCGGCGGCGGCGCGGCGGGGTCGTTTGCCGACACATTAGTGGCCCGTGTCGCGCCGCGTCGAGCCGCGTCGTCGGTCAACGTCAACATTAGACAAAGATGGCTGATGGCTGATAGGTAGATGTTTTTCTTTTGGAAAGATTTTGTACTTTTAAACGATCTTCACTGCAAACTATGTTTGTAGGACAAAGCAAAAGCTAGTATTGCAGCAGGTGGCATCTAGCAGTGTGTGCATACCCAAGGCAAAACGGATTCTGAAGTATTGTCACAAATCATGTAATTACAATTGAAGCATTGGGTGCAACAAGGGCGGTACGCCAAAAAGTGAGTTTTGAGATAATTGAAGTTAAAGTTTTTGATATGTTATCAATTCTAAATGAATTAAGATAAATCCATAGAACTTTCAAAATGAAGGGTAACAATTAGTAAGTTGTAAGATTCTAGTATCATTATTATTTTCAAATAGTTAGAATTTTCAAAATAACATATTTTTTTAGTACTGTTATACGCCCTTGTTGCATCCAACCCGTAAATTAATTGGGCGTTCATATTTTAAAAGGTTTTGGAGGCATAAATAATCGCTTTAGGTGCTTTAAACAATCATCTTTATTGAAAAGTAAGTAAATCACAACAATCGTTTGCTTTCATTATTTAAAAGTTTAAATAATATCTATGGGCTTGTTTTCTTCCATAACTTTATATTCTTTAACTTCTTTTTTCCTTTATTTTTTGGGGAAACATAAGGGGAACATAATCAGTCTGGTCAACATCTGCACTAAAATCACTGATTTCACTAATTTCAGCCATTTTTTTACATTAAAATAAACTTTCGTAGACTGCGGGTCGTAACAGCGTAGCGAAATCCTCTCAATTATTTTCTATCACGCCATCTAGGACCACTGAATCAAAATGAGTTTTTGCCATATGATACTAGATAGCTCAATGCTTAATTTAGTGCAATAATATTAAAATGGGCTTTAGGTGCCGAACGCCCTTGTTGCTCCCATTGCTTCAATTTACCTTTGGGAAAACAGTACCATGGAAAAGCCCCGCCTACTCAGCGGGTCGTGGCGTGGTATCGCGGCGTGGTGGGTGCACCTGCGCGTGCGACGACCTTGCACCTTGCGCGCGCGCAGGCAGCACTGCGGGCAGCGGGGCGGCCTGTGGGGGCAGTCGACCGGTGACCTTATGATACACTACGCGGTCACATTGACTACCGATAGTGAAAACTGAACCTAACCTAACTAGCCAGAGACCAAATAATAAGTTATTTTATCAATGGAATCCAGCCGATTTGTTATAGATTTAATCTGTTACGTTTTCGCCATATCTAATCCAACCGTTTTCGAAGCTATTATGTCCGTCTGCTATATTTAAAACATTTCCAATTCATCAAAATTCCGCCATTTTTTTTACGTTTATGAAGTCATAGCCGTAGACGAGCACATCATATATCACAAGAAATAAATTAAAATTCATTTTCAACTCATCGTTCTTCTTTTTATGCACATTTTTTCCAAATCACATGTAGTCCACTTGAAAACATCAACCGATTAACGAAATAGTGAAAAAACTCAATATGAGAATGTTCGATTCGCAACAGTCCATTTGGTGGTGTCCAATTATGCTCGATGCCCGATGTCGGGCCACGGCGCGGCGCTGGCTCGCTAGCTGGCTGGCTCACCGGCTGGTAATGGTATAATTGGTGTAACCTTCACGAGTAACCATCGCTCACCAGCCACACGAATTAACAACTGTTTCGAAACTCTCACACTGGACCACTCCGCCACTACAAGTTTATAATGAACGATTTTCAAGCTTTGTATGAGAGTTTCTTTTGTTTTGTACATGCATTCCTAGGAATAGGTAAAAACACCGACGTGAACTGGAATAGTTAAGTATTTTCCGCCCGTTACATGTGTATGCTAAGTATACAGTTGGCAGTAGTACATAAAAGTGAGTTCCTATAGCAAATGAAGCCTTTTAAAACAGTAGTCCTAATACCAATAGATAGACCGGAGTGAGTCGGACGATATAATATGCAATTACAGAACCTTACGACAGAACAAACAATAAAAGCGTCTAAATTACAGCACCTACGACTAATAAAAGGAACATAACTGACTTTGAGAATTGCACACAATTTCATTTAGTAGACTTACAGATTGGTAGTTTGTGAGGTAGTACAGGTAGGGTTATGTATCAAGTTACACACAGCTACGGTTCCTAGTAAAGCCCTCGATCTCGCACTAGTACAGTTAGTGGCTGCGTCGTAAGCTATAAGGAAAGCGTTACGAGCTGGATTGAGTGCAATCGCTTTAGCAGCTTGGGTTTTAGCTGCCGAGCATATAATCTGATCAGCGATAACTTACGGACATGCAACACGGCTTCAAATAATAATTGTAAGGTCTCTTGTTAAATTGATCGCTGATCTGGTACATGTTGGTTTTTTTTGTATTCTATTAATATTAGTCTGGATGTTTGATACTCTTTCACAAAATAACTACTGACCGGACTTGGATGAACTTTGGCACATAGATAGTAACCTGGATTATCACGTAGGATGCTTACGTAGGTCAATTACGAAGTCCACACGGACGAAGCCTCGGGGATAAGCAACTATAACATAAGTCGTTATTGTTAAATGGCATGCTTCGCCTTGTCCTAATTTACATTCCCGGATGATGTTGTAATTACAGTTTCAATTATCCTTTTGTCAAAATCTCGTAACGCGAACTCATCTATGAGCCGACATGTCACTAACAACAATGACCCGACACATCACAATGATGCGCCATCACATTGTGTAATGGCATCACATCTGTTGACGTCACCTGCTAATGGAGCCTCATCGGCGAACTTGCACAAGCGACAACACCAGAGTACAGCCGTATCAGAGCGAATAATAGACACCGTATCTGATCCGCAGTTCACAAGGTTGCCACTTATTCACAAATGTCAGACTATTTCGACAAATGCTTAGTTATAACATGTGACTCGATAACTACAGCATGAATTATTCCAAGCTTATCCTTGAATGATATCAACCAATTTAGAAACAGTTCTTGTTCAATAGTGGATTTCTACTTGCTTCCGACTACTCTATAAATTATTTCCTTTACCAATAAAAGTCACCTCAGGGCAAGGGTAGCGCTGTGGTTCGTGTGGTCTGTAGGTTTCACTTACATATTACTGGCTTGTACAGAGTACAAAGTAGGTCTGCGTGCATTATTGTTTCCTACATGGTTATATTTACTTTAATTACGTATTGTACAGGAAGTTACAGGACTTCAGCACAAGGGATATTTAAATCAAAGAGAAAACATCATGCTCGAGCTGTTAAAGTTTGTAGTATTTTGTATGAGTTACTAACAAATAAAAGAAAAGATGGATGGATTGTGTAAAGACTGATATGAAAGAGAAAGGAGTAAATGATGCCGTGACGTCTAACAGGGGAGAATGGAAGAAGAAAACGTGTTGCGCCGACCCCAAATAAAATAGGACAAGGGCAGGAAGATGATGATGATGACTAACAAATATGATAGTTTTGAATATTGAATATTTAACTGTCCACGTCCCGTAAATTATGGCCACCTCGAGTGATAACCCCATCTGCACACGGCGCAGTCTCGGCCCGAACCGCGCCGATGTGCTCACTGCTGTCCGAAAATTTGAGATCGTTATGATTTGTTCCAGCTCCATCATAAGTGCCCATTCGCCGCCGAGCCGCAATTATACCCTTTTAAATGTAACGACTATTCTAGAACAGTGGTGCTCAAATTTTATTGTTTGCCAATACGTTCTAGTTAACTCTAAATCCCAGTTATCTAAAGGTACCGTTGTTATGTTGTATAGAACTTATTTCTCTGCTGGCTGATCGGCAGTTGGTGCTACACATGTCTTAAAAGGCAGCATAAACCAGTTTTCCACGTTTTTGATAATTCCGTCCGACGCATTGACAACAGTTGGGAATTAAAAGTTAATGGGATATTTAGGACCGTGAATAACAATAATGAAATTAGACGCATTTTCAACTTAAAGTAACGAATGAAATACCTCCGCAGACAACCTCCACAACAGAACCTGTTACCTAACAAGAACGTTTAAATGATCACAAACATTTTGATCTGTTGCGGCTATAAACTATATCGTAAAAGTTTAACTGCGACCACCAGCCTGCATACTGCATCGTCCAACAACGGTGAATGATATCAACACTATTGCTAGACCAGTGATTCCAGTGATTCCAGTGATTCCCAAAGTGGTCCAGGTCCTAGGACCTAATGTTGCCTTGACTGTATCTATCAATGTAGGTAAATAATATAATATTCAAAACAGTAAAAACAAAAAATAAATGTTTCGGTGATTTGTGACAGCTTGCATTTCGGTAAAAATGGTGGGTATTGAGACCTCAAACTTTAAAAGAAGTATTTCGAAGCTTTAAGATAATCATTATCAGTTTTTATTTTTTTTCAAAAAAACCTTTTTTTTTTTAGGATGGGAAATCATCAAATGACTTCTCCCACTCTGGGCGGAGCGGGAGGGAGTGTCAGACTCTTACTGACTAAAACCCATCCATGTTCTTTCCTCGCCCTTTATGTTCCGGGGCCGCGGTATCTCTTTCGAACAGGCCCGTAACCCCGGCAGGCTTCAGCCCTTGCGGGCCCCTCCCCTTATGCTGACATCTCTTTGAGGCGCGCGTGGAACACGAACGGGCCGTCGACACGGCCTGTCGTCGTCGTTAGACGGATGAATGGCTAGCTAGCCCATAGCAAACCGTCCACAGGCCCGCATCTACGGTGGCCGGTAGCCACCACGTGGTCCCCGACGCCCGGTGCGTCTCCCGCGGCGGCCGGGAGGAGAGGATCTCTCCCTCTCTCGTTCCGCCACCTCCTTCGCTAGCATGACTGCTTCGCAGAAGGAGGTGACGGTTTCCCATTCCGTCTCGCTCCGGAACATGGATTGAACCAGGGCCGGACGCGAGAGGTCGCCGCCGCCGAACGCCGCTACGAGGATACGGCGGTGCTCCGCCCACGCAGGGCAGACTTCCACCGTGTGCTCCACCGTGTGCTCCACCGTGTCCTCCGGTCGATCCTCGCAGTGGAGACACCCGGGCGTTTCCTCCCGCCCGATTCGGTGCAGGTACCTCCCGAAACATCAGTGTCCGGTGAGGACCTGCGTCAGGCGGAAGGTGAGGACGCCGTGGCGCCTGTCCAGCCACTCCTCAAAGAGGGGACTTACCGCCACTATCGTGGCGTGCCCTTCACAGACTACCCTCCTCATTCCTCATGCAATCCTAAAACAAATTAGTACTGCAAAATTGTTTTTATTTTTTTGATCCACGGGCTTAAATAAATGCAAAGGTGGTGGACCTTTGAAATCAGTAAATTTTGAAAAGACCCTTTTCAAAATTTACCAGAAAAAAATGTTTGGTAATCTCTGGTCTAGACCAACGATATCGATAACCGATCAAAATTGATCGGTTTGGTCTTTATTAAGGCTCTTGCTAAATAAATAGCATCCTCACAGAGACATTGTTATCTGCCTTTCTAAGAAGATGATGGGTACTGACAGAACCTAGCCCATGCAGTACTACACCTCGGGCCTAATAGTTCCATTATGTAGAACGTCATGTATGTATGTCACTTATATACCTATGTGACACTTTTTCTAAAGCTCATTCTGTTCTTGGCATCTTAACATCAGCATCACAAGAATATATCCCAAATTTCACTCCAATGGACCGCCAAATGTAGTGTCTACACTGGACGTCAAGATTAGTTAACAAGCACAGTTTAGTTACTGGAGTAGTGGCTGACAATACAACCATGCTGCTGAGTAAACGTTGCCAAGTTGTCTCAGGGATAATTCCTTGTTGTCGTAAAATGAAGATCGTTGTTGTAGACAAATATTTGTATTGGAATGTTCACACAGAGGTCCGTCTGTTCGTATGTGTTGTGGTCTCGTGCTTGTAACGGTCGCAGTCAGACGCTGACTAAACTAAACTTATGTACTATCAGATTAAATTATCATATCTAAATTTATTTATACTAAGCACGCTATACTGAGCTGACTATGCGCAAGAAACAGATATGTGGCGAACGTTGATAGCTTTATTACGAATTATTCTCTAACTGTTTAATACTAGGTTTACGGAGACGGAGACCTTAGAATTTCATTGCATCTTAGTGGCCTGCTGTTGTTACTTGGTATAATTAACTGGAGCTGGCCAAATTATTGACAGCTAAAATCGTTGCTACTAGACGAAGGATCGGATCACATCACATAAAGATAATCCTGCACACAACTACTACCGTCCCTTTTAGACATTTCCACGAGATGCGCGAAATACTCCGCCTTTCGCGTCCCGTCGTTACTAGTTATCTAACTATCTCCTGTTGTGATTACGTCTGTTATAAAATACATAAAGTTATTGTCGCCGAGATTATCCCTCATTAACTTCTTGTGTGAGTGGTAATTGCAGCAGTTAGTCGTGCGTCCCGCAGCCCCATACTGGCTGGCTGGCTACTGGTCGCAGTCGCGGCTAATTGCGACTGTCGCACAATCCGCCGCCGGTCACACGCTTATGATCCTACGGCTCACTGCCGGGTACTCACACATACATTACTCTCCTGACCATTTAAGTCTGCCAGGCACATTAATTTAATTTGTTATCCTTGTATGCAAGCCGAGCTAGCTAATGTGAGACTTCGAAGAATGCCCTGCCTTCCTGAAACCGTTTTGCTGACGATTTGAACAATGTGAAGCATCTTTGGCTTGCGCAAAAGAATAGAATAGAATAGAAGCATAGCAAAGCAAAGCTTTCATTTGATTGCATAATTCATTATTTTCTAAAGAAAGATGCGATCCGATAGTTATAACCACTTGTACTTTACAAGCGCTACAGCTTGCACCGCCTCTTTCTTCTAGTCCACTTTTATGAGATATTAGATCGCTTTTGGCATCCAGGTTGACAGTTACAAGGAGTTTCTAATTTACTGTTATTGCGCGGAATGATACTCACCTTTTCCGGTCTCAACGCATTAGCATGTCTATAATCTTAACAAACCTCTTCTTAAGATAGTTTTCAATGTATACATTATGTCTCAGCATGTCTAATGGAGGATGATCTCGCCAAGTGGTCGAGATGACAGGCTCTCGGGCTCACAGCCTCACAGGACGGAGCGAGGGCTTGTTGTCCGCGTCACTTTGCTCAGAGAGCTATGATGAAGTCGTCAACTAAAGCGGTGTCATTTGCAAGGAACTGATCGTTTTGCCCAGTAAAGGATTGACGTAAGCGTTGGTATTATCTCGCTGTTACTGTAATTGGTGTTTTCGATGAGCAGTCCTCCTGCAGTAAACTGAACATCGCATCCAAGTGGTTTCTAATAGGAGTAGTTTTAATGACTCTGAAGAGAGGATAAAACCTTAAGCAACTCTTAGTAGAAACGATAGAAAAAAAATGGCATAACGATCAAAGGGAACTTTTCGCGCCAATAACGTGACCAGTAACTTTGTGTTTATTTCTACAAAAAGAAGTACTCGTAAGTTTCAATAAGGATAACCTCATTGAATCGCACTGTTTCGCAATGTTTCGACAAGTTGTGTTAACCGTTGCGGCAAGCTTCGAACACGTATGAGCAATGGCTGCAGGTTGCTGTTCCCGAACCATTAGTTCTAATGAGCACAAGTCCTGTTACTGCACAGTCACAGTACTTCTCAGAACAGGCAGTGAGGAGGCAGCTCTTCAAATTGTTCTTGAAGAAGAGTATTAAGTTTAATTAACACTAAGCTTAATATTGGTCATGTTCGTTAGGTTATTCGAAATGACAAGGTTTGAAACTGTGCCAATCGTAAATCTAACGTTGTGGCTTCATTGCAGCCGTAGAAACTTGACTGATCTGAAGCTTTCTTAGGCAGAACATTGTTTATTTACTGCAGAGAAAGTTGGCTGGAGTGGTTGTGAGCGGCCACGGAGCAAATGGACCGGATTCCTGCACTACACGTATCCCTGCATCTAGCACTAATAAATAGTTACCGTTTACTCGCAACGACACAAATACTGCGGGCCGTCGAACTTGCACCCGGTCAACGCACCAAGATTTATCTCTTCATCCGCTGTACCAGCCCTGCAGCCTGCAGCCTCCCGAGCTCACCGCCTCGTGCAGGCGCTTGTCATTCACGGCACACACACACGCACAACGCTGTCGGCACACACACACACAGGCACAGGTCGCAATCCACACGCGAGCACTCGCGCTCGGGTAAATTCGGCGGTTGTCGTTTGAACGCACCAATGAAGCGAGTAGTGCGCGCGCACGTCGGTCGGCGGCGGGCGGCCGGCGCTTACTGCCACCCGCGCGCCGCACAGCCTGCGACCAGCTTTTTGCATTAAAAAGCTCTACAGATAAAAGTAAAATGATTGCGCTCCCACGAGGCGCGCAAGCTAGGCGCAGTGGCGAAGTCGGTGCGAGCCGCTGCGGCCGGTGCAGTCGGTGCGGCCGATGCACTAGTAACAGCACCCCATTCGATACTGCTGAGCATTCGTTACCAATGGCGACACTCATATGATTTACGAACGTGTTCCGTCGGGGGCACAAACGGCCGCCAGATATATTGAAGTCATGTAGTGCATGTAAAACGTTATTGATTTTAATCGCCCTCATAAAGGTATAAGCAATACGTTTTTATGATTTACAGTTTCCCGTCTGTGAACGATGTCCATCACTCGAGTCTCACAGGGAATGACATATTAACCATTATGCTAATATATGTATGTATAATGCATTCATAAGATCCATTTAATAATTATCTTCGCGCGCACCCGGTTACATGTTGAATAGTTTATTTTAAAAGTTTTCTTTTAAAAATTATTTAAAAGCGCTGATTCAGAAGCCAACGAAATGGCTGAGCAGACCGCCTTTATGGGATATTATTCTCTCAACACCCAAACAATAACAGAGAAGGTCTGCCACTAAGAGCTTTTCAAAATCGAGAACCTAATAAAACAGCGCTTCGTTGCAAATTCGCACGTAAGTTTATGAAATAAGTAATAAGCACTGGTCTTGTAGAGTATTTTATAAAGAAAGAATGCGTAACAATTATCCATGATTCGGAGCAATTTGCTGAGCAGACTGGTGTTCTGACGAGGGTGTAATAACACGTGTGGTATACTCACTGCTCCACTCAGACTACGGGGAGTGCGAGCGCGGTGCGTGCGAATTGCGATACTCACGATTTCTCGACTGTGAGGTATATTGAGGTAATTTGTTTCTAGATGTAGGGATGGACAGCGCGTAGGTCTACTACGCTAACATGAACTTGCTAACGCATACATTGGCGTAGGTGTTTTTTGTAAAGACACTTTGTTCACTTACCTGTCGGCTAATCATCTGTATCTCCTTTATTACCCAAATCAGTGCGACATCTAAGCGTTTCATCAACATGCAAGGACAGGTGCACTCCCCGTCGGCGCCGCGGTCACGAATGTGTGTTATTAATCAACACCGTCTCATCTCCGATGTATCTCAGTGATAACGAGGTATCAACATCTGACCAGCGCTTACCTACCTCGCCTACCTAATGGACCAGAGCCATATGTAAATGTTGTTGTTTACTAAATTCTGATGTGCACCAAAAAAAACAAAAGCTTGTGTGACAAGCCTATACTGGGCCCGCGTGGATGGATCATAGTCTACTCCTTGTCATAGACGACATTACTCTAACGTTCTCCTGGTGACACCATGACTGACATGGTGATCGTTTTTAGAAAAAAATACAGGCATACATACATTAACTAAAACCCATGGTAAAGATAGAAACTACACAACGCCATTTGTTAGGTTTGATATTCCTGCTCCGTCCACGTTCATCTGAGGTAAATATGTTACGAAAAATGCTTAATTGAAACTTATTTACGTTGCACCGCGCGCTCACACTAGGGCACATACGCACGTCGGCTGTGGGTACCATACCACGCACCTGACCTGTCTAAAGAACGTCACCTCACTAGTCAGGATCAGGTCAGTGTATGTCCATCTAGTACGTCTCCTATTGATTGACATGCAAGAGGCGAGACGCGCGGCGTTCGCCGGGTGTAGGTCTGAGCTAGTATCTAAGATCGTAGCAGTTGGTTCGGTGCTCGATTCCGTCGTAGTGTTGTACTGCTATTGTGTAACACCGGGGTGGCGACATCGACAGCGACATTCTTGTGTGAGAACATGAACTCATTGTTTTGTTCAGATTACTACATTGATACACTTTACTTCGATAATACAAAGTTGGGTGGGTTTTGTTGTCTTGTTCAACTCAATATGAACCAATCCACAATTAAGCTAAGTTAGCTGGTATAGCATTAGTTGGCTTGGACGTTGCTCTCATAGAGTGGTTAGTATTCATCTCGCGCGGTGGCGCCCTACAATGTGTCCTGAGCTCGCTGTAATTGAGCCATTGTTATTACAACTAAGTATTGAATAGACCCGTGACACATTGTACAGAACGCTGGAATCTGACACACCTTGTGTTTGCTTGTGGTCAACTGCTCCGCCGGACTGCGCTACCGTTAAACCACAATACCGCTTCCTGTATACGAGTACAACCTAGTTTGACTCATTGAGTGAAACTTGCTGGTCGTCTAGAGACACTTCCTAATCCTTCGAAACGCATTGCAATTTAGAGTTGTCATTTAAATCGAATAACTACCACTTGGATGTTAAATCATGGTCCACACAGTCCTCGTCGTGAGGTACCTGCGCCGGCGCTGGTCGGAGTCTGCGGCGGTTGTAACCCGACACCTGCGAGTATTACGTTGTCTCGCTAACGCGCCATGACAGCGCCGTATCACCCCAACTCAATCAGAATGTCCACTCCTAAGGAGAACTCTTTGGCGGGACCAGGCTCGAATAAACATTTTGAGTAACGGGTTCCGTTACTCAAAATGTTTGTTAAATTATTTTTTTCAAATTATTTATTAATTAATCAAGTACATATTTATCAGGTTTCACGGTGATCCCCAAACTAGACGTTAGTCTGTATCTTGGGGATCAGAGTTGCACATCATTAAATTATTCGGACGCGACGATTATTAACAGGATTAAACTAAATATAAGATTTGTAAATTAAAGTAAGAAAAATATTAAAGTAATTAAAAACAAAAACTTAGTAACAATACACATTCAAACAAGATTCAACTTAGATGTGTGTGTGTGTGTATGTATGTGTGTGTTGTGTATGTGTGTGTGTGTGTTGTGTGTGTGTGTGCGTGTAAGTGTATGTGATCAGAGTGAGATTAGGAGTGCTATCTGTTATGTATGTAGTAATAGCTGACCCACGCAACTTCGTCTGCGCCACATAAGAGAGAAAAACTCAAAAAAAAATCCCCGTTTCTGCAACATTTTTCATTCCTGCTCCGCTCCTTATAATCGTAGCGTGATATTATATAGCCTAAAGCCTTCCTCGATAAATGGACTATCCAACATAAAAATATTTCTTTAATTCCAGCCGGTAGTTCCTGAGATTAGCGCGTTCAACCAAACAAACAAACAAACTCTTCTGCTTTATAATAATAGTATAGATTTATTTGTAGATGATCCTTTCTGTTTCGTCTTTTTACACATGGATGTTTTGAGATCTATTATGTTGTTGTGTACCATCCTCAATAAGATTATAGCCTGTTCCCTCTTAGAGAGTGGAGGCCTGTGTCGCAGCTTCATGTTAAGGAATAAGTGGGAGCGGTGTGTGGTCAGTACTACAGAGGGTTAAGTAAGAAAATCTTAAGTTTTCTTTGTCAACAGGAACATCTTCTTGCTGTAAACACAAATACTTTACAAATCCGTTGAGCTTTCTGCAGCGAGGCTTCTGCCCGTACATGTGTAGTGTCTTGCGTGCCCAGCCAGCTCGGGTTACACGAGCACGCACACAACACACGCATGTTCACGACACGACCGGGACCAGCAGTGCGCCCGCCTCACCGCCTGCTCGTGCCTGCTCGGTGCCTGCTCGGTGCCCGCTTGATCTATCAGATAGCTGTGGGACCTTCACAAAGCGCACTTACTTGTCATCTGTCAGCAAGACATGTTCGGTTTGTATCTGCGGTTGTATCTGTCGGAGATGTCACATACATTATGTATGAGACAAATGTTTTAGTTTTATTTTTAACCGACTTCCAAAAAGGAGGAGGTTCTCTATTCGACTGTATGTATTTTTTTTTTTTTTTATGTATGTTCACCGATTACTCGAAGACGCCTGAACCGATTTGAAAAATTCTTTTTTTGTTTGAAAGGGTATACTTCCAAGTTGGTCCCATAGCCACCAAATTGGGATCTGATGATGGAATCTTGGCGAAATCGAGGGTACTCTTCAAATTTTATCTGAAAACGTGTTGCGATTTTGGTATTTTCTACAACAAGTGAAGCATTTGCGTTTGATAAGAACCATTCTACCATCAGATCTGATGATGAAGCCAAGAGTCACGGAACTCCATAATGAGACAATGTACCATAGTCGTGTTTGGGCTTGTTGTAATTGTAACGGTATGCACTTTCCATGTATCAAGCACCTGTGAACCACTAAAAAGTGAAAAATAAAAACTTTTTTGCAAAAAATAAAACCGACTTCAAAAAAAACAAAAAAGTGAAAAATAACTTTAGCTTCTGAAGTCGGTGACAAAATAACTAAAGCAATCAAACAAAGGTCACCGACTTCAGAAGCTAAAGTTATTTTTCACTTTTTTGTACCAAGACTTACTGTTAGATCCTTTGAATTTGAGAAACATGCTATTTTCCCATGCAATGAGCGAACAGTCCTATTCCCGAGGCTGATGAATGAAAAAAGGCTTAACATAAAAATAACACGCGATATCTAATCAAATTATGTATCAACAATTCAACATAGATGAGCAGGACTTACTGCTTATAGTGTTGCATGAGAAATATAATTAAATAATTTGTGCAAGCGCAGTCATCAGTCACCGCAATCACATGAACATCCACAACACTGGTTGTCCATGATCGGTATCACTTATGAGGTGGATGCTGTGTCATAACTGCTGTGATACATCTGCGTAATCTCGGCATCTCGTACGAGCGGCGCCGGCGCCGGATGTACCCACACCTGCTCAATTATACTACAGAAGAAAAGTACCAGTATGGGCAGTAGGTACGCAATTTGTAACATAACTTCTTGCCTGTACTAACTGAAGAGTTCGATAGCAATTTACCATACTGTCTGACTAACCGTTACAGTTAGGGCAGCGGCTATATTTTCACATCTATTATTATTATGGGTGCAGTGCATATTGCATTAACGTAACCTGGGCCTGGACCTATAGACCAAAGACTGTATAACAGAAGATACATTACATCTTTAACTGAGTAAAAGAAGTGACGGTGTGTGCCTACCGTCACTTCTTCTTCGTCGATAATAAGATCAAAATGTGATCGTGAACCCGGCGCCATCATTTTACTAAACTCTCAAACGAAATCAAATTGAAAGAAAATGTATTTTAATAAATAAAAGAGCCCAAGAACGTGTTTTATAGTGGTAATATTTCCACAGTTCTATTATTGCTTTGTGTTAATGACCACAAGGTCTAGTACACGGGAATGTTTGACAGATTCCTTCCTGCGCGACGTCACTGAGGTACCTCGGGTGCTGGTGAGCGTCGGGTAGAGCGTCACACGTCTGCGCTGACTAATGTGTGCGATGTCGCGATAGCGCTGACAAATCACTGTGATCGTTGCTGATACCACATATTTGGGAGGCCCCAGCGATGTACTACAGGCCCCAGTGGTCCCAGAGCACAGTGGTACCCACCAAACACATGTGAGGAAATACTTCACATTTTCTATTAGCCGCCAGTGACCGTTATGAGGCCATAAGTCAAACCATGCGACGCCGCGCCGGTATGTGGACTTGGAGCTTTTTATAATTCGTAAGCTCATAAGATGGATTAGATTCGGTAATTAAAAGCAGTTTTCATTTTTTGGACAGAATATATTATTTTAAATGAATTTCTAATGTGTATTTAGTCTGCTAGTAGTAGAGTTTGCACAAACTACGTGGCGGACTTCGTTACTTCTTTGGCCATGCACATGACATAATCATTCAATAGTTGTACCAAGAGTGGTTGAACTTTTATATTTGTTGATCTTCTTATGAGATATCTATCGCACTTGGTTTATAATCGCTTAAATAACTTAGACATAACAACGCTTTCCTATTCATTTTAATTTTTCGGTGGCATGTGATGTGATGCGCGAACTTCGCATCAGTCTGCGGTGAGTATTATTACTCAATACTCTGTACGTGAAGCGTCCAGCTGACGAGAGGACCGCACTCAGAGCTACAGAACCAACTGATCCATATGCATCGATCATATATTACGTTCCTCTGATCTGAGCTACCCGTATTACGTTTCCTTCTTCGTCGCGTCGCTTCGACCAGAACTCTGGCAAATTATCAGTAGCTTCGGGTAGATCCTATCAAGATGCAGGTAGAATTTCATGAAGACCAGGACAGTAAGTAAGATGCCGTTATAGCTCGGTCCCATATAAAGAACTACGTTTCCTAGCGTTCAGTTTCAATAAAGCACAAAATCCCACCGCGTCATCCAGAAATCCGTCCGCATGTTCATGTCAGCATGTTCTTTTATGGCTGCCTCCTCGAGTAGGATGTAGGCCATTCTTATTACTTCCATAGTATCAAGTTTATGAACAACTAGTTAATTTGATCCAGTTGAATAGACGGAGTAGATTCAATACTTGTAATATATGAGTAACCATACTTTTACTAGTAATAATAGAACTACAACAACGTAATTGGAACGATGTTAAACTAGTAGCTAACACTAGATAATAGCTCAATACACGAACATAAAATGTAACGACTTGGTGTTGTATCGTGTAGTTATACAGATTGCTTCATTTATTTCTAGTGGGCTATTTATTACACTTAATTGTATTGTATCGCCAACCAACGTACATCCATAAACTAACATTCGGTTATTATGACCCCATCATATTATAATCGGTAGTGCCGAACATTGGGTTGTTCCCATGGATGCCACCTGTTAGCTGAGCGCAATTTAATCATTTGACAAAGATGCCAACAAGAGTGTAGCTACATACCAGCCAGTGTAGCCAGTAAGTACTAACTGGGTTGTGGAGGTCCATGTCTCCATGTCAAATATTGGTCCGCACAGCTGCATCCGGTTAGATTGGAAGCCGACCTCAATTTTTGTGGGAAATGGCAAGCCAGTCGAAAAGTTATGCCAGTCGCCTTTTCCCAAAAATTGATGATGATCAAGAGAATTTTAGAGAATCATTTACCTTTGCAGAAAAAAGTTTCTACTGCCGTCCTTCACTGTAATGATCAATAGGTACCAGTAATTTTGTGAGGTCGTCTTATTTTTATGGGCGTCCTTATCATTTACTGCTGGGAACTTACTATTAGACGAATTAGTTTATTGCTGAGTTACTTTCATAATAAATCATTTTGGCGAAATGTTACTTTGATCAAGCTGAATGGACGGAGTATAGGCTCAATATTATATAAATGAGTTACCATACTTTTGTTACTAGCAAAATAGAACTACAAGAACGTGATTGGAACGATGTTAAACTAGTAGCTAACACTAGAGCCAATCAATCAAGAATAATGAGATTTTAGCAGAAGCACTGCAAATGCACCGAAACCTACTAAAACGCCACGATTACAGTAGACCGCAGTGCAGTAAACAGAGTAGATCTGAATTGCGGAAATTAACTAGAGGTATTATGGATAAGAGCTGGCTGGAAAAAGCCGAATACATCGTGTTTATGTGCCTATCAAATCACGTGATGGTTCTGAGTTACAAGTTACAGGGGCACACATTTTACCACTTCGCACAAACTATTCAGTTTAGAAAAAATGAGATTAGAAACCTCAATATAATTTTGGAAGACCTATCCATAGATACCCCACACGGGGTTTGATGAAAAAAAAATGTTAAGTTCCAGTTTTAAGTATCCCCAAAATTTTAGTTTTTTTTTCTATTTTTGTGTAAAAATCTTAATGCAGTTCACAGAATACGTCTACTTACCAAGTAACATGATTCTTATAGTTTCGGAATAAAGTGGCTGTGACATACGGACGCACAGACAGACAGACTGACATGACGAATCCATAAGGGTTCCGTTTTGTGCCATTTGGCTACGAAACTCTAAAAAGTAAAGAACAAGGTCGACCCCCAACACATCTGTTTTGTCGATCTTGAAAAGGCATTTGACAGTGTTCCCCGGGAAGCTCTGTGGGCTCTGTTAATAAAACTAGGATGCTCTGAAAAAATCGTAAGGATGATACGGCTTCTGCATGACGATATGTCCTGTTGCGTCACGGTAAAAGGCGAGCAATCAGACTTTTTTAATGTCACCTGTGGCGTAAAGCAGGGATGCGTTCTTGCACCAGCACTCCTTGCTCTACTACTACTTTGCCGTCGTCAATCGAGAAACCCTAAACGGTATTTCAGGAGGCATTCGAATTCGTTCCCGAACCGATGATAATTTATTCAACCTTGCCAGACTGAAAGCCCTAACGAAAGTTTCTAACACCACGATTACAGAGATTATATGTTGATGACCTGTTCTTTGTGGCGGACACTTACGGCAGTTTACAGGCGCTGATAGCTAGCCTCAACGTTTGTTGTAAGTTTAGTCTTTCCATAAACATAAAAAAAACGAAGTAATGGCTATGAACGTAGATGAACAGCTGTTAGTTCCTGATATCCTACTCGGCAGTGAAAAGCTAAAACAAGTAGAAAGCTTCAAGTATTAGGGCAGCATAATTACCAGTAAGGGGGATCTCGACGCCGAAGTTGATCAAAGAATATGTGCAGCAGCAGCAGCTTCTGGCAAATTGCAGCCTAAAGTTTTCAGCTTGCACGGTTTGTAGCTCACGGCCAAGATATCTGTTGTATTCCAAATCTCTTGTACTCGTCGGAAAGGTGGTGCCTGTATCGTAGACATATATAGACCTTGGACAAATTCCAACTCAAATGCCTCCGAAGCGTAATGGACATCAGATGGTCGGACCGTGTAAGAAACACGAGCGTTTTAAGGCAAGCCAAGGTCCTTGGCATGAAGGCCTACTTGATAACACGTCAGCTAAGATGGTGTGGGCATATCTCTAGGATGCACGAAGACGAAGCGCATCTTTTATTCTGAGCTCCAATAAGGAAAGCGGAAACGCAGTGGTCAGTTTTTACGTTTCAAGGATGTTCAGAATAGACCCTTCAAAAGATCCGAAATTGACCACTTAGTGTGGGAAAAGCACGGACAACATCGGCCCGAGTGGAAACATCGTGTGCATCGGCAGGTCAATGCCTTTGAAGAGAGAAGAAATTTGCAACTGAACTTAAAGCGTGATGCCAATAAAGCTAGACCACCTGCAGCTATACCCTACAATTTTGTTAATGGAATTCTGACATGTGCGCTTTGTGCAATTACACTAGGAAACTATCGAACGCAGGCGCTGTGGCCAAAATCGGCTAGGTGGCATCATCATCATCATCACTTAATATATTCTATTATTTATTCCAATTCCAATCCCTACTTGTTAGCGTTTCACGCAATCTCTTAGTGTTAGTCAGTAAATAGTTACTATTCTCACTAGCTCTTTTATATCAACCCAATAAGGTTCTTAATCGTGTATATTGATCTGGTCAGCTAATTCATTCGTGTATTTGGCACGTGCACCAACTGTTGAGTCGGTCGCTATCTTTGCGGTGTACGATCCGGTTCGGTCCGGTATGGTCCGGCCGGTCGAACGTTCACTGACAACAACGTTTCGTGTACTACTTATCATTTACAAGCTGCATTTACATTTAATAATATCAATATACTTTAACAAATGTTGGGCCTTGCACGTGTTAATGATTGGGTGTAACCTAAAAAGACTACATTACGAAAGTGCTATACGTATACTCTCCGACAGTGTCTCAGTCCTTCAATCCCTAAAGAGTAACCAGATCACGTCGAGACTAACACTAGAATGCCACAAGGCCCTAGAAAAAATCACGGTGCTGAATCACAACACGGTAACGCTGCAATGGTCATAGTGGATCACTCGGCAATGATGCGACTGACGAACTTGCCAGGAGAGGATCCAGCACAAAACCCTACGGACCCGAACCGATTGTGCCCATTCCCTTAAAGCAGCTGAGGAACTGGTTAAAGTATCACAACCGAATATAAGCAGAGAAATGGTGGGCCTCGACACCAGGTTGTAGGCAATCCAAGGAAGCTATGCAATCCTTGGATTCAAAGGTGACCAGGTGCCTTCTGCACCTGGACAGAGATAGCCTGCGTCTGGTGGCGGGGACCATCACCGGACACTGTTCGCTGAACAAACACTTCCACACCCTAGGTATCACTGACAGTCCCCTGTGCAGAGCGTGCATGGAGGCGGAGGAGACGGTGGCGCATGTGCTCCTGGAGTGCACAGGCGTTACCAAAATTCGCGAGGAGATCCTGGGAATGCCAAGATCACTTGCAGATGTCCTGAGGAAACCGGGAAGTTTAATTTGCTTCTGGAGGGAGGAGAGCTGGTTGGAGTAATCGGCCACCATAGCCCACGCACAATGGTCCACTTCAAGGACTAAGTGCGGAAACCTAAACCCCCATGATAGATGACAAAGAATAGAGATAAGAATGACATTGTACACTTTCGAAACAAAATACCCAATACATAGCCAGTAAGTGAGTGAACACTACATAGCTAGCTGCATACCTAGGTATTATACATAGTGTCATTACCGCCTGGCTCGCAAATTCACCACCTTTGATCATATCAGATCGTACTTAGGTACCTACATTCAAAGGGATATGCCCAAGTTTCATAGTGATTTTGCCTTGGGTGCACATTTTTGAAATGATATAATAAATGCACTTAATACAAATCGGTCTATATATGTAAAAAAAAAGAATTGGTTATATAAAACTTCGAATTTCATCCTAGAAACTATCATCAAAGCTTAGTTTTTGGGGCCATATGAGGAGTTTCTGATGAAGTGGAAGCAGAATCCATATAAAGTCGTTAAAAGAATCGAGAAGTCCATTTTAATGCAAAATCATTGATTTTATGTGAAATCCAAAATAAAAAAGAGACAACAAGCGATTCGAGTGTTTACCTACGTTTGTTATGTATGCCGTATATATGTGTTATGTCTTTGGTTTGACGTTCTGTCATTACGTTTCCTGGACAACGAATGTATCAGGATTGTCATATATAATTAAAATATACGTATAGGAAAATGCACGTTTGATCTTTTATTCAATATTGGCGACGAGGATGGCCGAAGTTAAAAAGTTAAAACGCGTACGATCCTCATTACGAGGAATATTCACAAGGATTGAAAACTTTATTAATGAAGAATTACAGTTTCCCACCGAAGAAATTGCAACACGACTACAAACACTGAAAGATAATTTTTCCAAATTTCAAGAGCTTCAAAACGAAATTGAAAAAGGTACTGAGGATAGTGAACTAAACAAAGAAATAGATTACAGGTTTGAAATTGAAGAATTATATACTAAATTACGTTCAGAATTCCTACAATTACAAAAAGAAAGCGAGATAACAATTGTGCCTCCAAGTAGTGCAACGGACACACAGTCAATTTACGAAACAGCAATGACCAACAAAGAAAAACCGTTTCGTATGAACTTTCAGCCGTTCCAAGAAAACGAATCTTTTATAAATTTTACCAAACGCTTAAAGGTTTATTTCATGCTGAACAATATCACAGATGGTAAGGTGAAAGTGTATGTACTACTTTGCACGATTTCGCCAAATCTACACGAAAGTATGTACAATATTTGCTCTCCAGAAGATCCCTTAAATATGACTTTTGAAGAGATTACTTGACTTTTAGATGATTACATTGATCCCAAGCCCAGCATTTGGACAATGCGACACAAATTTATATCTCGCATGCAACATAAAGAAGAAAATGTGGTCACATACGCCTCTGAGCTTAAAAAACTATCTGGAAAATGTGAGTTCAAATGTAATAACTGCGAAAAACAAACTTCTGATAGCTTTTTGTGCCTACAACTCATACGAGGGTTAAATGATGGTGAAATTCGGACGAAAATACTGCAGGAAAAAGATACAACCTCATTTTCACAATTGGTGCAGATTGCCAACGCTACAGAAATGGGAAAGAACGAAAACGCAACAATGTCCTCAGATATTCAAAAACCTACCACAATCAACAAAATATCAACACCTACAGCTGAAAGATCTGATAATAACCATAACCCACCTGTGCATTCTAAGGTAAATACAAGATTACCAATAAGCATTAGAGATCTTAAAGGAAAATGTTTTCGATGTGGAAAAGAGGACCACAGAGCAAACGAATGTGGAGCCATCAAATCCACTTGCCGAAAATGTCAGAAAATAGGCCACCTTGCACGAGTCTGTTTACAAAGATATACCAACTCTCATCAAGTAAATAATTCTACAAGTAACATTAGTCAAGACAGTATTGCCGATATCAACTTAGTTAAAAGTGAAATATCGGAGAGTTATACGATTACTTTGAAAATAGAAGACAAAACTGTATGTATGGAATTTGACACCGGCGCTACGTTATCTTCAATGTCACTGAAGGATTTCAAAAACATGAATATACAAAAGAAACTTTTTAAAACAGAAATTAAGATGAGAACTTACACTGGAGAAATCATTAGACCGATTGGAGTAGCATATGTAAAGTGTTTGTACAACACTCAATTATTTTATGGAAAACTATACATTATTGATCAAAATGTTGACCCAATTTTTGGTAGAAGCTGGATGAAAGAACTACATGATATTGATATAGCAGATATAAGAACAGTACAAACTACAATTCATAGTAACAATCTAGAACAATTGTTAGAAGAATTTTCTTCAACTGTATTTGCATCAGACCTAGGAAAAATTCCAAATCACAAAGCTCATTTAAGTTTAAAGGAAAATACTCAGCCGATCTTTATTAAACCACGAAGAATTCCATACGCTTTGAAACCGAAAGTTGACGAAGAAATAGAAAGACTATGTACACAGGGCGTGCTTACAAAAGTTGACCATGCCGAGTGGGGAACACCTATCGTTCCAATAGTAAAACCAAATGGGAGTATTCGATTATGTGCTGACTACAAGATTACTCTCAATAAAGTAATAAAGGATGAACAATACCCCATACCCATAATTGAAGACATATTTTCTGAAATGAACGGAGGTAAGCTTTTCTGCACTTTAGACATTACCCAAGCATATTTGAGTTTAGAAATGGATGAAGAAAGCGCTCACATGCAAACCCTGAGCACGCACAAAGGAACGTATAAAGTAAATAGACTAATGTTCGGCGTTAAAGTAGCACCAAGCCTGTGGCAGAAATTCATGGACAGATTACTACAGGATCTGACAGGAGTTAAATGCTTTTTCGATGACATTATTATACAGGGCTCCTGTGAAGATGAGCTACTACAACGATTACGACAGGTCCTACAAAAACTCAAAGAGAGCAACCTTCGAGTGAATAAAGAAAAATGTCACTTCTTTAAACAATGCATTAACTACCTTGGCCACACGATCGACAAGAACGGACTACATAAGAATAAAGACAAAATAAAAGCCATCACCAGCACTTTACGCCCTACAAACATCAACGAATTGAGAACCTTTCTTGGGATGGCCAATAATTACAATAAATTTATAAACAATCTGGCCTCTATTACAAGTCCTCTAAACGAGCTACTTAAAAAAAGAGCTATATTTACCTGGTCCCCTAAGTGTGAAGAAAGTTTTAAAAAAATAAAGGAAGAAATTTTGAGCGAAAGAGTATTGATTCATTTTGATCCTAAAAAGCCGCTAATACTAGCCACAGACGCTTCGCCTTTAGGATTAGGAGCAGTGCTTTCGCATAGATTACCTGACGGTTGTGAACGACCTATTGCTTTTGCTTCTAGATCTTTATCAAGCAGTGAGAAGAAGTACAGTCAAATTGATAAAGAAGCTACAGCTATCTACTGGGGCCTAAAAAAGTTCTTTCACTACTGCTACGGTCGAAAGTTCACACTAGTTACCGATCACAAGCCACTAACATCGATCTTTCACCCGCACCAGACGCTACCAGCGATGAGCACCATGAGACTTTTTCATTACGCTCATTTTCTATCCGGATTTAATTATGAAATAGACTACAGAAGTTCTGCAAGCAATTCTAATGCTGATTACTTATCCAGATTTCCAGTAGAAACAGTTAATGATAATAAAAAAGATCAACACTCACAATTCCAGCTTCAACAGATATACAAAATCGAAATAAACCCAGATATTATAGCCCGAGAAACAAAAGACGACAACGAATTACTTCCCTTACTACAAGCATTAAAAACAGGACGTACTTTGAGAGAACTCGGATATAATGACAATGAATTTACGCTACAGGATGATTGTATTTTGAAAGGTACAAGGGTCATTATTCCTTCTACATTACGTTCCCAAATTCTTAATGAATTGCATACTGGACATACTGGGATTTTAAAAATGAAATTATTAGCACGCAGCTACGTTTACTGGAAAAACATGGACAAAGACATTGAAAACAAAGTAAAATCATGTAGAGCATGCCGGTTAGAGCAAAACCGACCAGCAAAAGCTCCGTTACACCATTGGGAAGAGCCAGCTGGCCCTTGGCAACGAATCCATATTGACTTCGCTGGCCCAGTGTCTGGTTTTCAATTATTCATTATAATCGACGCCTTCACAAAGTGGGTTGAAATAATACCAGCCAAAATAACGACTAGCTCTTGGTGTATTCGAAAACTTAAAGAAATATTTTCCACTTTTGGCGCTCCCTATATTCTCGTTTCAGATAACGGCCGGCAATTCATATCACAAGAATTCAAAAATTTTCTCTCAGATTATAATATAACGCATAAGACCATTGCACCATACCACCCAGCCACAAACGGTCAAGCAGAACGCACAGTGCAGACTATAAAGAGAGCGTTACGATCTATGGAGGGGGAGAGCGGTGATCTAGTCGACAAACTGACTACCATTAAAACACGTTTGAGACGTACGCCAGGCCCCAGTACCCAGAGCCCTTATCAGTTGATGTTTGGCAGGGAAGTAAGGACCAGGCTGCACGCCATGCTGCTCAAAATAGAGAATCCCACTCATCACCGAACATTGTCGGATAATTCACGACAATTCAAACTGGGAGACAGGGTACAAGCTAGGAGTTACTCGTCACCGCATCGGAGGTGGACATTCGGTAGGATCCTGTCTCGCCTGGGACATTTACACTATGAGGTGCTTACAGATGACGGCATTGTCTGGCGCCGCCATCTTGACCAGCTGTTGGCAGCACCCCAAGTCCAGGTCCAGCAACTGGAATCACGGCCGAGGGCTGTTATGTCTTTGGTTTGACGTTCTGTCATTACGTTTCCTGGACAACGAATGTATCAGGATTGTCATATATAATTAAAATATACGAATAGGAAAATGCACGTTTGATCTTTTATTCAATAATATGTATAGATGCTCTGTGTATGTATGGTTTACGTGACGTTTGTTATTTGTTTGACAACCATAAACTATGTCTTTTCAAAATCAGGGAGTGGTTGCCAGTGCAATTAAATAAAAATCGATACCGAATTGATTTTGATTGATCATAATTTTAATTTGATTTCACTTGATGACAACCATGTATACTCTCTTACATACAATAATGTATATAAATAAATAAATTAAAAATAAAAATCTTTATTTATACAAAAACCTTCAACATTGCTTACAAAATGGGTCACATGAATTTTAGTGAAGTAAAGGTCATACAGATACAGTAACCCTGACTCCCAAACTAGGAGATCATGTGACTTAGGAGTCAGTGTTCAGCTGTCACTATGATACAAAAACCTTTTACTAAAAAGTGTGTTAACAAAATCTTGGCATAAAGAAAAACAGATTTGAAAGTACAACTTAATTATTTTAACAAATTTAAACTAAATTAAACTAGGAGTGAAGGTATTTAAAAGAAGTTGTATGATTACGAGCGTGCATGTGTAGGTAATTGTGTGTGTAGATGTGTAAGTGTGTATGCGAGGCCATCCAATTTTTCAAAATATGTCAGAAACAGTCTGTTTTTAACTCGATTACTGTCACTTGATGACTTGACTAAAAAAACGTATCGATAATAATCGATTTAAATTGGTTTCTTTCTTATAATGGCAACATTTCCGCGCCGGTGTTTTGTTGTTCCCATAGTGTAATCATTTCTTTTTCAATTTTTTTTTCAGTTACGTTAAAATATTGCTTACTCTTAAGAAGATTGATAATTCATAATTAATTATCATGTGTGCACAAATCTTTTTCGTGTGCGTTTCGTGGCCAAAAATGGACAATTAATTGCCTTTACCTATTTCGTAAACTACCTTTTTCAGACTCACGCACAGGTTGAGAGTGTATATTGCAACGAGCTATTAGGACTGCCTTTTTTAAAAGTCGATCTGACCGTCGAGTCCGACCTGAGATCTAGATTGTCTAACTGGAAAGTTAACCGCAGACTTTCACTGGTCAGTGGTCAGTGGTGAGTGATGTAGGAGTTCCCTTCCGACAGGCTGAGGATAAGCTGGGTGTCGGCGAGACAGCTGTGATTGTGTGGAGCTGGGCGGCCGTCATTAGAGGGCCGGAGTGCCGGAGGGCCGCGGGGCGGTGGCAGGATGCGCGTTATGATCTTTATCAATCGCGCTGTTTGCCTGCGCCCGCGCCGCGCCACCTGCCTTCATTTGCGTCCACTACGCAATGCAAGTGATTTAGCGACGGCTTTGCTGTTGGATGATTATCAAGCTGAGGATCTCTCTCTCGTATTACTAAATAGATTGCCGCTCAGTTTTCTCGACTCAGTGAATTTTAAACAGATTGCAGCAATGTGCAAGGCTTTTATGAATCAAAATCACTCTAGCTAATTAATGTACACCCAGAGATTCGTTCGCATTCCGAAAAGTAAATTCAATCAATGTAGGTAGTTATATTAACTGGCATAATGTGTGCAATCAGCTAATCCTCAGTGTCGGATATACATAACATAATATGAGAGTTTATGTCACATTCTCATTTTTCACTTCACCGATGCTCACCAATTGTCCGTTGTGATAGCTGACGGCTGTCTGGACATGGTCGCGTCCGCCTCCTTATTAACATTAGCGGATGTTTGGACAGTATTCCGAGGTAAATACACGTTGAGTGCTCTTCGCTCTGCTCGCTCTACTCGCTCTGCTCGCTCCTTTTAATGGATTATTGGGTTTCCGTATAATTTGATCACACCTACCAAATTTTACTTGAGTTTTCTCTTAAGTTTGATATAGGTATAATACGTCTGAAGGTGTTCGATATGAGGATGCAACCTAGAGCCCATTTACTACTAGACTAAACATAGTCGGTACTTACTTACCCATTCCCATAGCCCTAACACCTCCTGGAACTGCAGATTCAGAATTCCAGTCAACTTCTTGTAATCCATAACGATCACCCAGTAAGTAGTAGCGTGGCCATACATACTGGGTGATGGGTGATCGTTACCTACATCTGTGAATACTCATGAGATCATCACTCACTTAGCCACAATTACACTTTAATATAAAATTTATAAAAAAGCTTATTGCTTCCGTGTAACAACCGTACGCGTCACGACTTTAACTCACTTCATCGTCGATCGTGCCTCACTCGTTGCGAACACTCACAAAAACTATCGCTCTCTGTCCACAGTCCACACCTGTCTCATTGTGTGCAGACAAAAGATTATCATCTAAGACGGTTTTTTCAACCACAAGTAGACCATGAAACAGTGAAGTCGTGAGCAAATTAGTGATCGTGTTTAGTGAGATAGTCATCGCGGTGTGACATCATTTGTACTGGTGTGGTGGGTGGTGGGGTGCATACCTCATGACCTTGTTGTTTTGTAATACCCACCATGATATAGGTAAGCCTTTATTTTGCAGAGCCATTATGAGGCAGCTCTTACAAAAACTTGCCTCTATTCTCGGTACATAACGTTTACTTTGTATCTTTCCAACTGAGAAACAGTCCTCGGTAGCGACGTGCTACGTCCGCTGTGGTCGTAGTTCATTGTCCGTGCGAGACGTCCGCGGAGCGCCGGCGCTGATTGGTCGCGGGGCGTGTCGCGCCAGCCAATCTTCGCGCCGCCCGAGCCCGCCTTTGTTGCCCTAATTACGATCACCCATTGTCCACTAATTCTGTTCGCCGATATAGGCGTTACATTGCGTTACTTGTTTTGTTACAAGGTAACGTTACTGTTGCGTGATCTTGGAGCGAGCTTTGTGTCTTCTGTTCTTGTAACATTGGATTGTCTTCCTCATATTTCAAAACCATGTTTAGCTTAATACTTAAGACTTACTTATTGTCCATAACAGCACAAGACTGCCTAGTAAATACGGAGTAATGACCAGATCAAACAAAACTCATCTGATAACGACTTAAATATATCATAAATAATTAACAACCATGCCATAAATATAGTCCGAAGATAAAATAAAGCGAAGTGATATGAAGTCACGCGAGGGGCCGACAGACTGTGCTTGACTCCATACGAACTGTAATACATACATGTCAATGTACTCTCAGGGTTGATATTTGTGCACTCACGTACTTAGTGAATTAAAGCATAATAACAAATGTGACGAATTAAATAAGATCAGTGTGTAATGGTTGCGCACACGCACGCTGTAATCGCGGCCATTTGTCGGAGAAGCCACGCAATAAGGGGATGCAGAAGTCCTAGTGCGAGTAAGGTTTCAAATAGAAATGATTTCGGAGTTGGTAGGTCCTCTAAATCTATCTATTTTACTCGATTCCATTCTATTCCTTTCTATTCTATTATATTCCTACTAGCACGAGGCATCCATTGTAGTTTTGATCTTCCTCTCCGTCTCCATCTATCAACATTTACTAACCAACATTCATACACATGTTTGTCTAAAATCTAGACAATTAGAAGGGATGAAAACACGTGTCTAGACTCTAGACCAAGACCAAGACCAAAGAGCAATACCAACCCTGTTGATAACCTACTAATATGCACACATACAAGGTGTAAAAAACCTCATCACGAAACCGTCAACCAAGCATTCTGTACATTGAGCTAAGTAACTTTACGCAAAATTATATGTGGCTCAGGTTGGCTGGACAAAACTTCAAAATAGCTCCCATTTTACTAGGTCAATAGGGCACTTTATGTAACGGCTAAACACCCTTATGTCAGAATTTGTGACGCTACAGAATCTTAGATAATCGATCGAAAACGGGTCCAGCCATCTTGAAAAACCACTTTTCGCTGGTCACTCAATCTCGGTAATGGAAATGATTTTGACGACTTTTTGCATATCAACGGGCGTCACATAAGTTTGTGACAGGCATCAAGCTAAAAGTTTTGTGATACGTACAGTGGTTTAGTAGAAAAATGCAAAAATCTGTGCCAGCCATCTTGAATTTACGTATAAAACTTTTGGCTGGCACTTCCGAATCTCAATAACGGTAGCGTTTTCGGATATGGTTCCTTTACTAAAACTTGGTGACGCAATTTGTGACAGTAATAACGTTTGATTTATTGCTAGGAAACGACTTTTTTTGGGGTGAAAAATCACGTTTTGTGGTAGAACTCGATGTAACGTACTTAAAACATTGTGCTGAAAGATGGATGTCATTAGTACGGGGGTCGTAGAGGTATTTAAAGTAAGTTTAATTTTTAGAGGTAAAAATATTGCAAAAATAACTTGTATTTAAAAAAACTTGTCACAAAAATGGAACTTTGACCCCCAATATCTCCCAAGTATAGAACAAAAAAATAATCCCAATGATGAGGAGAATGGGCCTTTCGGCTTCGTTAAGAGGTTTTTATGAATGTAGGTTTATCATGTTTACGTAGAATAACCGTTTGGTTCTCAGGGCCAGTACGATGAGATGAATATGAAACTTAGCTTATCATCTCGTTATTAGGTTTTGTCATTTTCTGAAATCTGAAATCTGAAAGTGGGCCACGGTGAAGGAAAACATCGTGAGGAAACCGGCATGTCCTAGAAACAAAACTTCGAAGACATGTGACATCTACCAATCAGCACTGGGCCCGCGTGGTAGATTATAGCCCATTCCCGCTCATTGAGAGGAGGCCGTGTCCCTGCAGTGGGAAAATTATAGGCTGATGATGATGATGATGATGAAAGTGGGCCTCTGTCCGCAAGGCTGGTTAGTTAGTTCTCTCATCACGCCAAACCTTCTTCATTAAGATCAAATGCTAAATATAATATGTATTTGTATAAAACACCCTCTAGGCTGGCAGGTACCCCTGTAGCTGCTCCCATGGGACACTAGACAATACTTTAAATATTTAAATACATGTTTGAAGACATATTTTTGAAACGATACGATGATGGTAAAAAACAAAATTTTTGAACCACGTGCAACAAACCAAGTCTTTTTATTTGATATCAACAACATAATATGTATTGGTTTGGAGAAATGGTCATGCTAGAGTCTAGAAAGAGCAGATGACATGCACCTGGTCTGCATTTTTTCAACTATGTTGAAGTCGGCTTCCAGTCTTACCGGATGCAGCTCAATTTAAATAACTAAAGATTTTATCGTGGATGTGTGGACCTTCTATAACTCCGTTGTCTTGTTTGCGGTTGCACCGCGTCGCCGACAGATGGCGCGAGCGACGCTGCGACCGTTTCGACGTCATCGTTCAACAGCGACGCGACTATAAGCCTGTAGGTATGTGCATACTTACCTCAGACGCATCTAAATGCAGCGAGAATTAATAATCGCCAAGTGATTGCTCATTAAGACATGTTCAAACTATAAGTACAACAACCCATTTTGTAAAGATTGAGACATTTTGAACATTGGCTACACCTGGGCCACACACTGATCGTTTTAATGGCGTTTGCTGTTTGTAAGCTGCAGTATGTTTGGTTCTTTTTCAAGCGTGTTATAGGAAGACCTTGTCGGAAAGTATTTATCGCTGATTGCCTAATGTCATTATATGTCATCCCTAGGAGCAATTGCCACAGGGGCAACAAACGAATAAGTTTATTTGTGGGAACTGTATTTAGTTGATCACTTTTGTGAGGCGCGTCACATGTCCTGCTGCCTGTCATGTCAGCATGTCCTGCTGAGTGGCACGCTTCTTGGAACACCTCGCGGCTCACGCGGACTAGCGGACCAGTGGGAGACAGAAGTATCTGCATTTTATCTAGGTATCGCGTTTATAGCTGGCCTGTCATGAAGCGAGCGGTAAAATTAAGCCCAAACCTTTTTGTCAATTATTATTCTAATTACGTAAAAGGCGTTAGGGCAAGGGTTTACGAATTTTCTACAAAATCAATCAATCAATTTGACCACATCCAAAGGGATGCCTTAATTAGGGTTGCCCAAATTTCCTCAGCAAAATATAGTATTTTTAAAAATCGGCTACAAAAATATAGTACACCCCAAAAAAATTATAGTACCTAGGTATTTTATGGAAAAAGCCAAAAATAGACAAAGATTCATTTGTTCTTGATTTTTTTTTTTATAATAAAACAATTGTTGCACTTCTTGCATTAATTAAATAAAACTGTATTTTATGCTTTATTACATTTAATTAAACCAATTTTTTTTTTATTAGTTGCCGTTTTTTGTATTAATCAGAAACTTACTACTTCTGTTTCTTTCTTCTCGCCGTTTGAATTCATGATCGAAAATGTCCATTCTGTGAATGCCGAAGTGGCGGGAAAAGAGAGCAGGACTGAAATTAATTTTTTGTCAAGTTGTTTTCGTTTTTTTTTAATTGTCGCCATTTTTGGCATAGAGTTTTGTCAGTAAACTCATTACAATCTTTTACTTTTGGCAGATGTTTGGTAATGAATGATGATGTGATTAGATTTCCGTGATGAAAAATTGTATTTTTGCGTACTATATATTTCTTCAACAGTACCTATATAGTACGCAGAGCCGAAATATAGTACAATACTATATATTATATATATTATAGTACAGTTGGCAACCCTAGCCCTAATCCTAATTTATCTGTTCTGTCTGGCTTTTATGGCAACACTAAAGTTACGTATTCCAATCAAGTAGAAAAATACTAAAGTAGTAGCTATGTTATGTATAGTTCACCCATGACTCAGTACATCTTTCCACATCAGTCTGAATTCTCATCAAGATGGTAAAACAGGACCGAAGTAACCGCCACGGCCGCCACGGCTGTACGGGCATCAACTACCACCTTCACGCTTATAAAGCCGTAAAATCTTTGTGAGACTCACGGTTTCCTTAAGTGCGTCGGATGAAAGATGCGAATTGTGGAGGAACAGATATCTCACCCCTCCTCACTTCAGCAATCCTGCAGAACATCTTCCTCCTGGACAAGAACTGCAGTGACCAATCTGGAAATCTCTAAACCGGTTGCGTCCTCAGATTGGCCGCTGTAGAAATATTCTGGTCAAATGGGTATCACCGACCCGTCCCATATAGGTACTTAGAATGCCAGTGTGGGAGAGCCTCTTTGCAGGATATACCCCATGTCGTTTCTTGCCCATCCTGCACCACCACTTACACCTTCCAGGATTTAAACAAAGCCAACGACAAAGCTGTGCAGGTGACAACATACTGGTCGGGTATTATCTGAATCTATCGACACTCAAAGAAGAAGAATTCTGATGAAACGTTTGTTTGTTTAAGCAAATCGTTTCCTATGGATTGCAAGGCACCTATATGTATATTATGTATGTATAGACCAAGATACCACCCAAGTAGTCGTTTTCCTTCAAGCCAACATCGTTTAGTGCAACTTACAGACATTTGCGTTCGTGTTATCTGCCACAATAGACATAACGGACCCGACGACGCATTCCTATACTGTATTGTTATAGTTATACGGTATAGGAGAGAGGGTCGTCACTCGTCAACAACAGATCGTTGCTTGTTTTTGCGTCCTCCTCCAACAGCTGACTGCTGTTAGGTGCTTGTTGCACTCGGCTCGCTACGACAAGCTAGTAGGGATTACATGTCATTCTCAATTTATAGCAAGGGGTGTTTGGTATAAATTACCCTTCTTATTTAACATCAACAATGTATTAGCATTACAATCCTAGTTGTAAATTGTCAAATAAAAAGCCTTAAATATAGGTATTTTATTGTGAAATCCCAATTAATAAATAAATGCGGTGACAGTGAAAATTCAAGCTCCAGGCTCGCATGATTACATTATTATTGTAACAGGTTGCCTCATGGAGCAGCAGCACACACTTTGAATCCATGTCGTGTATACTTTACGATAATAATGGAAAAAATCAAGGGATAGACTAAGTTCAGTGTTGTGTGTGTCTGAGCCTTAAGCGTTGCGTGCACCCCGATCAGCCGCCGCTCAATCAAATATAATTGGTTGTTCGATCCGCTGTATTTATGACGTCACTTCCTGTTCTATGACTTCTTTATTGTGCCTCTCATTACGACTAAACAAATACAATGCAGTACAAAATAATACACTATCACTAAGTAGAGATAACTATACATACCGAGCTGTGTGAATCCTACATTATAAGCCTATTGCCGTACATAATATCTCGAAAATCGAATTTCAATAGATGAATGGCAGAAAAAGCAATATCACCTGAAGGTATTGTACTCGTATTAAGAATGTAAAAGTCACTCAAACGAAAGACATGAACGAACTTTTGCCCCGAGTGTTAGTTACAAACTTGTAACTAACATTATGTAAATGATGAGTACACCATAATTTACACAAGTTATTTATTTGACAATACGAGTATAATTTCTTATATTATGTACAACGCACCACCGGAAAAAGGGGTCTGAGTCAAGCTCGACTGAGATACACTCATCGTCACAAAACGAGTAGAGGAAGCCCCTCTACAATACAGCTTGTCACCGCGGGAGATAACGACTATAACCCTTCACCTCCACTACAACCTTCACTTGCACCGATAAAGAAAAGTAGAGCAAATTTCAAAAATAATAAAACCAACCTCAGCACTTCGGTTGAAAAAGAACAGTTCTTACAAACGTTAACCACAAATATAAACAAAATTTAACTAGAAGAAAATGAAAATATAGAGTCCTTATACAATTAAATTTAAAAAAAACTAATAATCACCAGTTTAAATTCAATTCGACAGATACCAACACCAAAACGGGAGACCATCCCTGTCCACATAAAATGTCTTATTACCAGAAGAAGTGAATTGATTCAGAAGAAATACCTAACAATAGAAGAAAAAGACGAACGTACATACTCGTACCTCTACAAAAACATCTATAAACCAATGAAACGGGAACGCACAGACGCAGAATAAAAGAAATTAAAACACAACTAGAATCAACAGGTAGTTTAAAGAAAGGACTGAAAAATTTTAATACCACTAAGTAATGGATACCCTGTATAAAGGATGATACTAATGGCAAGAAAATAATATCAAGGTCTGGTATAATAGAAAAGGCAACAACGTTTTATAAAACATTGTACTCAATAAAAGATTATACTCCAGAAATCAAAGCGACTAACCAGAACTCTATTACTCTAGATAGATTCTCCACTTATGAAGTAGTAAAAAAAATCAAATCTCTAAACTCTGGCAAAAGTAACGAGCCAGATGGAATCCCAAATGAAGCACTTAAATTGGGAAAAATGATACTGGCACCATACCTAACAACCTTATTCAACAAGATTTTAAACGACAGAACGATTCCGAAAGAATGGGCGCAATCAGACATAATTTTACTCTACAAGAAAGGAGACGCTGCCGATATTGGAAACTACCGACCAATAAGCCTACAATCAAATACGTTCAAATTATTTGCTTCATGTCTTGAGGATCGTTTAGCAATGTTCATAGAGAAGTTTCAACCGCCGGAACAGGCAGGTTTCAGGAAAACTTTTCAACAATAGATCACATCCACACTTTAAATTTGATTAAGTATAGCGAAATATACAGACCACAATAGACCACTCTACCTGACATTTATCGACTACGCCAAAGCTTTCGACTCTACATCCCATGTGCATGTGGAAAGCTCTACATGAGTGCGAAGTACCGTCGGAGACTATAGATCTCTTAAACTCTACTACAAAAGTAAAAGCCGTGTAAAATTAGAAAGACAGGGCCCTGAAATAAACATTTGTAGAGGCGTCAGACAGGGTGACCCCCTGTCACCTAGAACTTTTAAAGCTGTGCTCCAAAGCATAATGAAAACTCTGAACTGGGAAAAAAAAGGAATTCATGTAAATGGGAAACTCCTCAGTAATCTTAGATTCGCGGATGACATACTCTTCTCTGAAACAGCGTCTCAGTTACAGGAAATGATTAATGAGCTAAATGATGTAAGCAGTTAGATCGGCCTTGTACTGAATGCTACCAAGACTAAGGTCATGACGAACCACCATTCTATGCCAATATGGGTCAATAACAATACACTGGAATACGTTCGAAGCTTTGTTTACCTGGACAACAAATATCTTTCTCTAAGACAAGACACGAAGATGAGCTTAAAAGACGAGTTACGATAACCTGGAAAAAAATTTGGAGCAATAAAGAACCCTAAAATCAAAACTCCCTTTAAATCTCATGAAAACGGTGATTGGCTCATTACAGTTATTACCCTGTCTTACCTGTGGCTGCCAAACATGGATATACAATAATAATACTAAAAACAGAATTTGCACAAGTTTGCCAGAGAGCGATGGAAAGGAGATTCTAAAAATACAAAGAAAACATAGGAAAAGAAACACAGATCAGGAAAACAACAAAAATTATAGATGCTTCGTAACATTCTCAAAAACTAAAATGGAAATGGATGGGTCATATTGACCATAGGTCGTTGTATTGCACGTATGGATACGGAAAAATGGACACAGAGAGTAACTACCTGGCAAGGACCAACTAACAAAAGGAAAAGAGATAGACCGAAAGAAAAGTGGATTGATTAAATAATAAGAAAAGCCGGTGAAAACTGGATCACCAAGGCAATATAGGACAGACAAAAGTGGAGCAAAATGGAGGAGGCCTCCACCCGTTGAGGGGTCCATATTGAAATTGATAAATTGTTTTAGAAATTGATTTTTTTTAATATTTTAGACATCCATATTATGATTTTATTTGTAATTATTTTGTTATTTTATGCATGTACACATTTATGTACAATAATTAATGTTTAATGTTAATGTTAATTTTATAATATATTTGTTGTATAAGTCATTCATTATGGAAATAAAGACGCTATAACCGACACCTGAGGAGGCTCTCGTTAGGCAGCTGGATCAAGGGCTTGATTCAGAAAGCGGTACTCTTGGACACGGCCCGTATTGTTAGGAGGTTCCTCTCTCTGGAGCCCTGACCGCCGGTAGCTTGGACCCCGTTCCCGACACCGGTGGGCTACAATTTTTTTATATTTTTAAATGTTTTTTATTATTATTTTCATAATAATATTTAAAAATGTAAAAGGTTTGTATATAATTGAATAAAGGAAATAATAATGATTTATTTGACCAAACATCACACTCATTACCTATTCATTTACCAGCATCAAGGTCATTCATAATGTACGGATGGATAAAGGTACTTACAGTTACAGGATGCACCATCCATCCATCAGGATGCCATTTTATTTAATCGCCTGCACAATCTCATTTGGCGTTCGTTTCGTAAGGTCACGCGTCTTCGGTAGGACTGTAGTGAACTGCGCAGATATCGCAACAACAACTTGATTGCTAATTCATTTCAGCCTCTCACAAGTCTCACAGTCGCTGATTGCAGATTAAATATTAAGCTAATGGCGAAACGAAAATGTGGGAACGTAGAATATTGATAATTAACCCCAAATGTATTTTATATTTACCTACTTAAGTTTTTAAACACAATACTTAAGTACAAATAAATAGATACGTGGGTATAACATGGTTGTTATATAATAACCAGCCCATCCCCAATTGATTACAACATACTACTAGGTATAAGGTTGCCAATGAAAGTAATGTAAATTTCTTTCAGTACCTTCCTAAAGGTATAAAACACCTCCTACAAAGCCGCAAGCACTAAGTTTTTCCCCATCACTGCGATTTTTTTTGTTATACACCAAACTTGGGAACCTCCTAGGTAACTAGGAGATATTGGGGGTCATTGTTCCAACTTTTCGAGAAGCTTTTTTAAATACAAGTTAAGACACCTCTACAACCCGGGTACTATTCAATCCATCCATCAGCACAATGTTTTAATTGCGTTACATTGAGTTTTACCACAAAATATGATTTTTCACCCCAAAAAAAAGTTGTTTCCCAGGAATATTTTTTGCGTAAGGTTACTGAGTTTGATGTACAGAATGCTTGGTTGTATACACGCTGTATATGATTAAACTATTGTTTTTTTTAATATAAAATTTGGCTCATTCAGCACTTTGTGAACTTCAAAATCTACGTGGGTAGGTAAGACCAACCACTTTATGTAAATTTTAACGCTAAAACACTAGTGTTGTAGTGTAACTAAGGAGAAGTGACACAAACCTCCAGCTGTCTAACGTCACTCATCTAATAGGTTCCAACATTGTATAGCACTGTAAATTACCCGCAAATTTCGAAACAATAACCGCATCAGTCGACATGATAGGACCAGCACAGAGTCGCGGCTTAACTTTGCAAGTAGTTAGCCGTCCCCGTATGGTCTAGGTGGCAATCCAGTATGGGATGTCGACTGATGCGGTTATTGTTTCGAATATTGCGGGTAATTTCTATTTTCTAATTATTTTCTATTAACTATTATAACTATACATAGCTGAGCCCAGCAGTGGGTCGCCCACTAAAACTGTCGGGCCATCAACGGCTCTAACATAAATCTGTCTAGTTATAAAGTGATAAACGAATATCCGATTACCGACGGTCCGGCTCGGAGTCGGCAGGCGCCCAGGCAGTAGCCACTCCAGCACTAACATAACATAGCGTCAATTTATAAACTAGTCGGAGTTTCTGTAAATGTAGGTCTGTATATCTTCTGGCGGTGACGCGTGACTTCTCGTCTATTGAGACTTCGACGCATAGTTTGGTAGATGGAACTTTAAGAGCTATCATGAGTAAATTGGTACCTACTTAGCCCTGTTATCTGACATCTTGACAATCGGACATCATTTAAGTATAAAGTGGTTTTGCATATTAGTAGCAATCGCACGGGAGTCAGGAGCACTTCTCGCATAGCGTACCGCACACGGCGGCGGCGGCCACATCAAACGATATCATTAATGCTAATTATGCGGTTAATTGCCGCAAGACCCCGCCCGCACCCCGCCAGCATCCCGCGCCCTCGCCCGGCGTGCTCACACAACACACACAAAATATTTTAATTACCTTTTACAGAAACCATTCATCAGTTTAAAGCTCTCAAAGAGCCAGCCCACCGGCCCAAGTAATAACAATTAATTGATTATAACCTCTTCTAAACGCAATTCAATTAATGTTTTAGATTCTTTGTGGCGATTTCACTACACGTGATAAATTTACTTTAGGTATTTAATTCTGGGCTCTGTTCAATTAAATACTATTATAAAATAACAGTTGGTTACCATTTCAAATAGAATTTCTAAACAATGGCATAAATATCAAAAGTATGTTGTTATTAATGTTATGCAGCAGTTTGTCACAAGACGTCCACGACATCCTCATCGCAGATATCTTAGTGCTACCAACAGTTCTATCTCTTATGAGACATTCCGTTTGCTCTGACAAAACAGAAACCGACGTGTTTTCTGACAAACTGTACTTACCTAATTCATAAGAGGACAGAAATAAAGGAAGTGGTTTACGTAATAAGTAGTATTGCACAGTCTCAAGACAAGACATCCTGTCGCACCGCACATGCTGTCACGGTGCAAAATCGTTCTTCGTCACCTACCGGGAACCTATATATCTCCTCAAGAATATGTATGATTTACAAATTATTTTGGTATTACGTTTGTAAGAAAAACGCATGCTCCGCAGGCCTCTTAAGAGTAATGTTTGGGAATCTCCGGTCTCTCGTCCTGCCGGAGCCGTGCGCCTGGTCACAGCGCGCATCCTGGCTGTCATCACAAGTCGCAGTTACTTATGTTATTACGAGCCGCTCACTAAACGAGCGCTCAGTTGGACCACCCGCGGCTCGCTCGAGGTGCCCCTGCCCCGCTCGCGGGACCACGACCATGTGACCACCACATCTGCATAACTTGATGACAGACATATTGTATTTAAGGGGAGGGGCCCGCAAGGGCCGAAGCCTGCCGGGGTTGCGAGCCTGTTCGAAAGAGATACCGCGGCCCCGGAACATAAAGGGCGAGGAAGGAACATGGATGGGTTTTAGTTAGTAAAAGTCTGACACTCCCTCCCGCTCCGCCCAGAGTGGGAGAAGCCATTTGATGATTTCCCATCCGAAAAAAAAGACACATTGTATTAATAACTGTATAAGTACGGCAATTAATCGACAGGACATTTATAAGAGCGCGTCTTCTAGATGAGCATAGATGAGGTGATGTGTAAGTAGTTGAATGTGTATTATTTGTGTATCATAGTGAACAGTAGAGCATAAACCTTCGTCGTCCTTTCTCACTATTCTCGCCGAATTACAGAACACATTGAGATGCAGTCGAGTACAGTGGCTACAACTGGCGTGTTGCCAGTTTCATCGCGTACCTGCGCCCGCGCCGACCTTGTCGCAAATATTACGCTAATTACTAGATACCAATTAAGGTTATAATTGATATCCAGGGCCACGTACCCATCATCATCACCCGACGTCGAACTACTACTAGAGAGAATCATGGTTTAATGTTGTATGTACATAACTATAGATAATATAGGTAGGTACTAGGTAGTAGGTACAGAGACTTCAGGGTGCGCTCTGCCCGAGCGAGCCCATCACTAGTTTGTAGGAAAAACTCAAGAATGCAATATTCCCAAGAAGTGTAGTCAGGTATAATGCATGCAGGGAACCTGTTCGTGGTGTCCGTCTACGTATGCAATTGAAGTTCTAATATAAAACAGATCACGGCGGCGCATTCTTACTGCAAAATAATTACCCATGGATACCGGCTACCGTCTACGAAGTTACTCTGTTCATAAATAGCCGCGACGTGCAGGTGTGCAGGTGTAGGGGGCAGGGAGGGGCTTGTGCAAATCTGCGCAGATCTCACGAGGAGCGCCACAAACCTGTTCCGACTCATTAAAACAACAATTTACTAAAATAAAATTGTTAACCTTAACCGTCTCGCGTCGGTGGAAAAACGAACATTATGTGTGTTGCAATCTTGAATTTGTACAAATCCGGCTTTTTACAAATTTAATAACGTTAATCACAAAGAAGAGATTTAAGAATTTATAACGCTCAACCAAAACACTACAAATCAAATCAAAGTAGGTACCTAATACAAACAAGAGAAAGAGAACATTTCGTCTTGATCTTAAATTACTAATCCAATTCCACAAATCGCCAGTTTCTGCCATCATTTAGCTAAGGCAGTGGCTGTCAACGTGACGGTGCATGGGCGATGAGTGACTTCGTCTCATATTCATTGGTTTATAACCCCATGTGATGGTGTGAAGCCTACCTGATCAGTATTTGACGTCACGAGCCCACAACAATCATGATGACGTAGAGTTGCGCATACGCGGACTACCTTCATTTTATACAGATACAATTTACTCATTGTTTTATCAGCATTGTATAACTGCAATAAGATCACCATACAATACTACGAGTAACTTGGTTTCTGAAATTATAACAACGCACTTTACCAGAGTCCCGAGCCATCACTGCTTACCTAACCCGTAATCTATAAACCCCCGCCATTCCCGACCCAGGAACAGACAGGATCACGCGACGGTGAGGTTCCTCCGTGATGGGGCTCCGTGCGCCGCGCCGGCCGCAATTAGCGCGATTACAGGCATTACCGTGCCGTACGCGCCGCATCCGGCCCGGGACGTGACCGGCTTCACACGAACCGAGTCGGGACTAACACATATACCACTTCGAAGTAGAGTCGGTCGGTAGCTAACTCAGAGCAACGGATGTTCTTATACCAACCGCGACTGACGGAACTCATCAATCATTTTCACCTACAACAATAATTATAGGTAAGTAGTTCTTGTATTGTATTCAAAGTCTTCGGAACATGAATTCGTTCATCATCATTTCAGCCGAAAGACGTCCACAGCTGGACATAGGCCACCCCCAAGTGTCGCCACCTTGACCGGTCCCGTGCGACTCGCATTTAACGGATTCCCGCAACCTGCACCAGGTCATCGGTCCACCTAGTGGGACGTCTTCCAACGCATCGTCTTCTGGTTCGCGGTCGCCACTCCAGATTTTTTCGGCCCCATCGGCCATCCGTTCTGCCAGCAATGTGCCTTGCCCACTACCACTTAAGTTCGCCAATTCTTCAGGCTACGCCGCCGGTGCTTTGGTTCTCTTGTCGATGCCTTCCCTTGGTCCAAGAGTAAGGCTCTTCGCCACGAGATAGAATGCCAGATTTAATTTAGTAGAGCATTGTTAGGCCAAGAAATGAAATTAATGTGACTGTTTGCAATTCCAAAAAGATCAGTTTTTTTTGTGAATGCATATAAATGCTGTTGCACTATGTACCTACTCATGATATTTTTAACAAAAATCCGATTCAAATACTTAGGCCCTAGGGACATAATCTTCTAATACCTACAGGGTGTAAACAACAGAACAATGTGTACGCAAAGCCGACAACCAAGCGTTCTGTACTTTCATCAAACGAAGTCACTTTACGCAAAAAAATATTGCTGGGATAGTAGGTACGACGAAAATGATGTTTTGTGCTGGAATTCAACGCACTCGAAACATTGTGCTGATGGATGGATTGAATGGTACGAAACTACGGAGAACGTGAAGGCGTTTAAATAAAATAAAAAAATAAAAACCTGTCTTGGAACTTTGAGGCCCAATATCCACGTAACTAGAAGGTTCCCAGGTGTCAATGGTGTTAGTACTGCTATTTACCTACGTATGTAAATACGCAAGTAGGTACTACGAAGCAATGTAACGCATGCACATACACATGTACTAGGAGACAATCAAGCTCTGTATCAATAACATGTCATCATAAAAAACGCTCACTTATTTGCCGAGCTGGTGGGGGCTAATTACTGACCGGTAATGGACGGGCTCTCGGCCGCTCCTAATGATTCCCTCTCGTGCTGAGGTCACCTGTGTAAACACTATATTAGCTGACACTGACACGCCCAATCAGCTAAATCTTTTTTAAACACATCGACCAATTTTTTGTCCAGCATTTACTCCTATGTTTTCCTTATCGCTGATGTACCCATTATATTAAGTAATTATAACAATTGTCAAGTCACTAAACCAACCTCATTGTCTTCGTAGCATTAACCTACCCTAGTGAAAGACATACGCGGGTCTAAGACCGACCAACGTGGAAAATCATAGTCTAAACAAGTATACACAAAGTGGAAAATCCGACAGCGAGAAGAAACCACGGCGTTGCTGAGCCTATTGACTTTCTAATAGAAGCGCTGGCCGCGAAAATAACTTGTTGCTATCATAGCTGATCAGGCGTAAATATCTTCAGTAAACAGGAGCACTAGGTATAACCAACATAAAGTATCACACAAACAGATACAAAGTGTACAAACTAACAATGTAATAAACTATTAAAGTAGTAAGTAGCGTTAAATGTGATCGGCTCCGCCCCCCTGATGACACACATTACATGCAGTCATTAGAGGGGCCGTCCTGCCCCTGCTACCTAGCGGCCTCTATATGAGCGCGCGCGCCGCGGGGAGGCGCATTGACAGCCAGGACTCCAGAAGACATGACGCAGCTGGTGCTAGTGGTGCTGGCCGCGACGGCGGCGCTGGCCGACGTCAACGTCATGAAGGACGTCACGCTCGGCTTCGGGCAGGCGCTCGACAAGTGTCGCCAGGAGGTGACGTTTATCTGCTTACTGATCAATCTAACTCTAATTCCACTATGCCTTATTGTTTCTGACTAACAAAAGCTAATTCAAGGTTTTTTCATTATTGCATGATTACAGAAGCATCTAGAGATGTCTATTGACACTTGACACTTAGGGAACTTTGTAGATTTTTGGTGATTTACAACTAATGGACGACTATTAGTTTAGTTTATGTTGTTCAGAAAATAGATGACAATTGTTCCTAGCATTTGAGCTAACCGGGCTCTCTTTTGTACTGTTCGCAACGTGCAGAGTGATCTGACGGAGGAGAAGATGGAGGAGTTCTTCCACTTCTGGCGCGACGACTTCAAGTTCGAGCACCGCGAGCTGGGCTGCGCCATCCAGTGCATGAGCCACCACTTCAACCTGCTCACCGACTCCAGCCGCATGCACCACGACAACACCGAGCAGTTCATACAGTCCTTCCCCAACGGTCAGTCCAACCTTATTGTTGCCACGGCCGCCTTGCATGTTGCTGGACGCGTTTCTGTTTTACTCACTTTGTATTTTGGAAGAAGGAGCACGAGCAAGCGCCATATGATCCGTGTGTGTGTGTGTGTGCAGGCCAGGTGCTGGCGCGGCAGATGGTGTCCCTGATCCACGCGTGCGAGAAGCAGTTCGACCACGAGGAGGACCACTGCTGGCGCATCCTGCACGTGGCCGAGTGCTTCAAGCACGCCTGCGTGGCGCACGGCGTGGCGCCCTCCATGGAGATGATGATGACCGAGTTCATCATGGAGGCGGAGGCACTGTAGGCACTGCTGTACTACCACGCGGCGACGTACCGCTTGCTCACTGAGGACGTAGATCCGCTTTCCAATGTTATAGACGGAGGCTAATGGTGAAGTGAACATACAAAAATGTAAAATACCCAAACGGTCTGTCAACCTGAAAGAAAAGTATGTTTCATTTGAAAAACAAGCATTGACAGAATGTATATTGCGCGCTGTGGTAAAGTAAGTGTGGAGCTGTGGATTAGTGGAGTGATGAGCAAGCGACAAAGATAGCATTGACAGGTCGCGGTACCTACAGGCCACATGACGAAGGATCTTATATTGTTTTAGTTATTATTAATAAATACTGCGTAAAAGTGGCACTTGTACATAACACGAGCACGTGAACTCACGTGCGCACGTTCATGTGCACAGTTCATGTACTGCATGTTACAGAGCCCAGGGTTCCGGGAACAACGGGAGACATGTCACTTGTACTTAGTGTTACACATCGCACTAGAGCAGCGGGAAATAAATTTATTTAGTTTGATAAGTTTAGGTAATCGATAGGTAGCCAACGACGACTTCTGCATGAAAATGATAAAACGATTAGAAAGAAGAGGGGTAACACGTAGGTACGAGTATATAATATAAGGTGTTGTGAACAATCTTTTAAAAAATACAAAAATAATAATTTATTGGTACAGGAAGTACCAACTTACCGCAGTGTCTCAAGACGAAAGTCTATGACCAGTGTGTGTTGCCAGTGATTACATACGGGACCGAAACGTGGTCGCTCACAATGGGCCTTATCAAAAGGCTTAAAGTCACCCAAAGGGCAATGGAGAGGGCTATGCTCGGAGTTTCCTTGCGTGATCGAATCAGAAATGAAGACATCCGCAAGAGAACCAAGGTCACCGACGTAGCCCGAAGAATTGCTAAACTTAAGTGGCAGTGGGCAGGGCACATTGCTCGCAGAACGGATGGCCGATGGGGCCGAAAAGTTCTGGAGTGGCGACCGCGAACCGGAAGACGATGCGTTGGAAGACCTCCCACTAGGTGGACCGATGACCTGGTGAAGGTTGCGGGAATCCGGTGGATGCGAGTAGCAAGGGACCGGTCAATGTGGCGACACTTGGGGGAGGCCTATGTCCAGCAGTGGACGTCTTTCGGCTGAGATGATGATGATGATGATGATGACAGGAAGTAAATTTAATTAAGTAAATACTTACGTAAAATGCTTTTGTTTTATTTTGTTTTGAAGCACTCGACCCTTTCGATTCGGGCCACAGCTCTCTTTGTATGAGATGAGACATCGACAGCAGCAATGATTGTGTCGACTCACTTGTACTCGTACAATGTATGTACAGTGTACAGTGCGACTTCCTATTCATTGTGAAACCCGCGTCCGTCCGTCCGGTGGAACATTCCCGTTTCATTGAGCCTGTTTTCTGCTTTACGCATAGGAGCCGATCTTGAAAGATCTTTGCTCAAACCAAGATTAAAATGTTGTAAAGTGCAGGTAACCTAATGGAAAATTTCGGACTATTGATCGAAAGGGGATGTAGCTCAGTGGTAGAGCGTTCGCTTTGCATGTGAAAGGCCCCGGGTTCGATCCCCGGCATCTCCAATTTTGCTGTCTTTTGTTTTTTTTTATATAAAAAGTAACTGTTTAGTGACTTAAATAACCTCTATGATTTACTGTCATTTAAACAACATTTTTCCTAAAAATTAAACAAAGAAACTTCGCCTGTGACAATCAAAAAATAACTATTATGACCCCGACGTGATTTGAACACGCAACCTTCTGATCTGGAGTCAGACGCGCTACCGTTGCGCCACGGAGTCTGTACATTTGAACGTGAAATTAAAGTTTGTACATTTGAACGTGAAATTAAAGTTTGGTTCTAGTTACATTATAAAGGTCAAAATTATGAAGGATGTGTTTCAAATTTATAAAAAATCTATGCGAACTATTTAATTTTCAACGTGTTTGTCTTGAGCGTTCGCATAAATTTTGTAGCAGAATTAAGGAACCTCTTAAATCCTACAACTTTCCTGAAAATATGCTGTAGGTACCGACTGAAATTGTTCATTATGAACATCAGTTTAGCAAACATCCAGTACTTAACTTTCAAACTGATGCTTAGTTGGCTCAACAAAATACTACTAATGCCATCTAGCGGTGAGTGGCGGAACGGAAGTTGTGAACTACTTTCAGCTAATAGCCGTAACATTGATCAACAGGTTGTAATTTAGCTATTACGTTTATTTGGTAATATGTTCAATTTAAACGATGTAAAATATACAATACAGGTTAATTACCTGAAGCTAATGCGTAAGTATATACATGCTTGTTAGTATAGTTTTTTCTAAATTGTTTCAATAGTTTATTATTATTGTCTAGTGCATATTTTTGGCAAAACTGACCTTTGTTTGATTGGTTTAGTTATTTTGTCACCGACTCCTGAAGACAAAGTATTTTTTTTACTTTTTTTGTGTTTTTGAAAGTCGGTTTTATTTTTTGAAAAAAATAAAAAAACTTTTTAGTGGTTCACATTCACACCCCTTCACAGCGTACTGGCGTGATGTTATGTAATGAACTGGTGTAAACAATAGTCAGACATGAGATTCAGCAATCCCGATCCATTTGCCATCATTTATTTATTTTATTTATTTAACAATTTATGTACACACTAAATATAGAGAAGAAGAGAGGAACAGAAAATAGTACAAAGGAGTTATTGTGGAGTTCCGTTGCCCATCTCCTAAGCTCTTCACTAGATCTTCACCAAATTGAAGTATAACCATTCCGAGAAAATACTCTTCCGAAAACTACCCCAATCGCTTCATGTGAACCTACCTATAAAATTTGAAGAGTTCTCTCTATTTCTCCAGGATTCCAACATCAGATCCTGACTTGATGATTAAGGGAGTACCTGTGAAGTATAACCCTATCAAATAATACAAATCGGTTCAGCCATCTTCGAATAATCGGGGAGCATTCATAAAAAAGTAAAAAGACGGAGACGAATTAAGAAGTCGGTTAAAGTTTTTTGGAAGTCGGTTAAAAACCTTTGAAACATAATATATTATGTATGATACAAATGTATCACGGAACGAGAATCTGACTCAGTTACATTTCTTGGGATATCCAATTTTGCTCTTGGAAAAGCCATGTGAATGACGTTTGCGGTAAAATAAATAGTTTTGTCTATGCGCTGTGAGATTTCTAGAAACGCTACAATTTCTTGTTATGACTGTAAAAGGAAAGTATTTCATGTCCCCATGTGATAATGATGAGCATAATATGATACAGGTTGGGCACCTTCTTTTTAATGCATCTGTCGCAGCCAGATGGTTTAATTAACCGCCTACTGCCTCTATTACTTTACTAAACAAGCGGCCTGAACAAAACAACATTAAAGTTCGGGACTTGGGGCACCCCGATGTTAGGTTAGTTAAGTTTATTAGTGTGGGTGTTCCGAATCCGATACATTTTCGTCTAGCGGGCATAACTCCTTCTTTATTATACCTATATGGTGTTGGATAATTTTGATAGCAAATACAAATCCACTTCATTTTAGTCGGTTTAAAGTAAGTGAGTAAGTGATTTAGTCTAGACTAAATCCTTTAAACCGACTAAAATGAAGTCGTTGCTTGCGTTTATATCGGGTAAAGACTTGCATTGAAAAACAAAATTCAAATACGCAATTCTTTACGCAAATAAATAATTGTAATTTCTGATCCACGCTGCAAGAAACGCTCCGCTCCTGCAATAGCTTAATCAGGTGCTTACATAAAAATCAATGTGTTCAGTTGTTTGGTCAATTTTTCATAAATAATTACACAATTCGTTTCTCCATCCGTTTAATTTTAATGCACACAACACAATCGCTCGTATTATGTCCTGCAATGTGTGTCGAATGTGCATCTTTGTTAGCTATTCGCATTGCGCATGCGCATACTCAGTCGTGCTCTCGCTCTGTGCAAAGTGCATGTTATCGCTCGGTTTTCCTTATAGTGGGTAATCCCTCGCTCCGAGAGGACGTATAATAAAGAGTGGCATCGGGTCGCGCTCATCGCGCAGAGACGCAGGCACGCCCGTTGTTCCTAAGTTCCTAACTTCTTGATCTTAGTCTTGCTGTTGATTCCAGCAATAAATGAATAGATCAGCGAGTACAGCAGTGACACAGTACAGTATGTTGGTGAAGGTCCTGGTGGTGGTGCTGGTGGTGAGCGCGGCGTGCGCGCAGCTGGAGCAGGGCATCCTGGCGGCACAGTACTACCCGCGCGCCCGCCCCGGGCACGTCACGTTCAGCAAGCAGCCACCGCGCCCCGCCCCACGCGTCCCTCGGAGCTACTTCGACCGCGACGCGGCGCCGGCGGCGGAGGGCAACGACGCCGCGCTGCGCCGTGCGCTGCCCCGCATGGCGGACCCGCGCTGGACGCCCGACGTGCGCTCGCGGGCGCCCGGGCTGATCTGATGTGCGCACGACCAGGGCACTCCGCCGCGGCCGAACACCATCAAAGCTCCCGAACATTCAGTGACCTACGCACTGCTGGAAGGCACATCGACGCACAAACGAATACATCATAAATTACATTCAGTACATCACTCTGTACAACAACCCACATACATTTTTATCAGGAGTAATAACCAAAAACAGCTGTTTCCTACTCGATCTAATGTGTGTGTATGCTTGTTTTAAATTAATTAATTAAATGGTTTTTTTTATCTGAGGGTGTTATTATTTCGCAAACACGTGCAGGGCACGCCACGATGGTGGCGATCAGTCTCCTCTTTGAGGAGTGGCTGGAGAGGCGCCACGGCGACCTCACCTTCCGCCCGACGCAGGTCCTCACCGGACACGGCTGTTTCGGAAGGTTGCTGCATCGAATCGGGCGGAAGGAAACGCCCGGGTGTTTCCACTGCGAGGATCGACCGGAGAACACGGTGGATGTTTGAAATAAATTCATCAGTCGACGCTCGGCGCTCGCTCCTTTGCGAAGTAAAAAGCCAAACAAAGGCTGGGCTAGCCAGACACCGTTTTTTTTCCTTTATTCCCGGCTGCCACGCTGGTGGCAGTTGGGCTGGACACGCAAACAAAAACTATGTCCGGCTTTATCCGGACGCCTGGCAACGCTACGTCCGGCCCTGGTTCAATCCATGCTCCGGAGCGAAACGGAATGGGAACCCGTCACCTCCTTCTCCGAACTTCCGAAGCGGTCCTGCTAGCGAAGGAGAACGCGAGAGAGGCAGAGAACCTCTCGTCCCAGCCGCCGCGCGAAGCGAGAGACGCACCGGATGTCATTCCTCTCTGCATGTGTCTTACTTGTTGTTAGAGAAATAATTGAAACTTGAACTTTCAAATACTTCTCGAACGCTATCGGAATTGCATAAATAATAAGTTAAGTACCTACCAATATTTAGAAAACTATTAGGTGTCAATTTTAGTTTTAGGAACTAACATAACCTACTTACATAATAAGTACCTGCACATTAAATAATTGCACGTAACCTAATCACGTAATGTACCAGTACATCACACCCATCGACATGAAATCATCGGCTGCCGTCGAACCAGCACGCCGACATTCCTGCAAGTCGCCGCCTTCACCTCGCGCCGCGCGCCGTGCTGCCGCCGAGCGAACCGACCGGCGACCCCGACAGTTCCTAACTATTACTTAATAAAGATGCTTCATTATAATCCTGTTAAATTAAGTATGTCCCTATACATTGTGTGACGACTATGGTGACCACCATACATCAATAACGCAGGATTTTCTGCATTTTTTTTACAATCTACAATCTTATTGAAAACACAACGATTAAACTGTGGCGCGACAGGACGGCACTGGGAATCGTCTTCAAGGAATATACAACATCCAACAACACATGTGCACTTGCCGATGGGCGACGGCAACCAATACATTGCGATACCTGCGATATAGGGCCAAGGCGTACGACACAATCTGTGACACAAACATAATTAAGTACTCATCATAATCATCTGCCTAGCCCAGGATTCAGCAACCTTTTGGGAAATGGGTATTGGGTAATACAACACCCCTTGGTAGGACTGCTTGTGAGACTTTCGAGCCACGTCCTATAAATATCTCAGGTGCCATTACCTCAGGTGCTCTCACATAAATGATGTTTATGGTGCAAATAGCTTTCTAGAAACACTTTTTAAAGTACCTAGACGTTATTTTTTTCAACTAGATAGATCCACCGTCCGCGGATCCACCGTTGTGGGCACGATAAGCTGGCTCACAACTCTAACTGAGGTCGATAGTCTCTCTTCTCTTCTGACAGACGCCTTTACTATAATTAATTAAAAAAAATATAAAACGCCAGTTCACCCTAGCACTTCGGAGAGCGGCAGATCATTTTGATTAATTATATTATGCTTTAAATTATTCACCAAAATCGGTGGAATAGTTTAGATTTTAAATAAGAGATGAAACGGATATCCGCTAGTTATCCGGAATCCGGCCTATCCTGCGGCGTTAATACTATCCGGCCGAATACTGGATAATTAACTACTATTCGGCCGAATAGGCATCTGGCCGAATTAAAAAAAAAATGTGGAAAATAAAAATTATTTGCTTTAAGTATTTAGTTAGTCTTAGTATCACTTAAGAAATATAATTAGTTTTAGTTGTAAATTTTTAATCACACAATAGTAAATTAATGTAATAGTTAAATAAAATGAATGAATTAATACTCATACTGCACGAATGCCAGCTACACACGTAACGATAAATTAACGATCGAACGGTACAGTTTAAACTGCACAGTTTCGTAGTGCCCACACATGTTGCGAGAAAACTGTACCATTGTAGTTTATACATTCGTTGAGATGGCTTCGACTGACGACACGTTAGCAGTTGTTGGGTTATTATTCGTCATAAAAAAGCAAAAGGAAGAAAAAAAACACGTATTTGGTGTAAAGAATGGCTAATGAAAATTCCCATGTTAATTTAATGAAAAACTAAAGCTATTTCCCAAACATTGCCATAAGTTTTTTTTTTTATCTGATGTCCATGGTATTGCCAATAATTGAAAAGCAAGACACAATTGTGATAAATGCTATTCCTCCCCACGATAGACTAGCGGCCAAGGTCGAAAAAGTCTTTCGCTGTATTGCATATCTATGTTGTCTCCATCTCAATATTAACGTAAACAAATCTTTTTGGAGATTTGAGCCACTATACATGCAGTCATTTAAGCTGTCAAAATCAAAAAACAAAATCAAAGCATTTATTTCAAGTAGGCCAGTTACAGGCACTTTTTGAATTGTCGAAACAAAAATGAACATTTAAAGTAGCTACAGTCCCAGTCACAAGACATAAAAACTGTGAAAGTACTGTAGTTGCCCATTCCCTAGCGTAGATCTCTATGCAGAAGAACGGGCAAGTAACTCCATGGATACTGTTTTAAATCAAAAAAATGTTACAAAATCTTGGCTACATCATTCATGTTGAGATGGTATATTATGTGAGAATAATGTAGCAAAATGTGCACGTTAAGTGTCCATAGCGAAACAAAAACAAAATACAACTCAAAAACAAAATAATTCATTCAAATAAATCATGGCGACTAAGATGTCATATCTTCAGTCAGTTCATCACTTTCATCAGTCACAACTGACAGCGCCCGTTCACGTACATGACGCATGGATCAGCACCATTCAGCTGGCTTATTCCACTAATCCCCCTTAAGAGAATCCCCCTTAGGGGGGAAACCTGGACCCTAATGTAAGAATAATCTAGAAAGTCCCCTTTTAATTTTGAGTTATTCCACTATTCCCCCCTGAGAGAATCTACCTCAAAAACAAACCTTTATTGTAATAAAATCCAAAAATTTAAACGCTAATTATTTTCAAAAACTGAATCATAATGAAAAAAAAAAGTTAAATGCTATTTTTTTCAATAACTGAACCGTAATGAAAAAAAAAAAAAATGCTTATTATTTTCAAAAACTGACGCATATGAAAAAAAAAAAAACAAAATTTAAATCCCAATTATTTTCAAAAACTGAATCATACTGAAAAAAAAAACAAATAGTCAACTGCCATTTATTTTCAAAAACTGAACCATAATGAAAAAAAATATGAATGCTCATTATTTTCAAAAACTGATCCGGGAATTAAAAAACAAAATTTTAATGCCAATAATTTTCTAAATTGAACCGTAGTGAAAAACAAAAACAAAATTTAAATGCTAATTATTTTCAAAAGCTGACGTCCGGGATGTCTTCGGTATAGCGTCGGGTTAGTCTAGCTCTTGGGTCGTTTGCTAGGAACGAACACGAGTTGGGTCGTTTGCTAATTAAGATTATAACTAATAAAAAGTAAACATAGTGAGAAAAATAATAAAATCATAGAAAAGTATTTCCACAACGAAGTTGAAGCGGGGTCTAAAATTTCCTGGTTTTTTTTTTTATTTTTGCTCAACTTGGCGCTGAAAGGTGTGATCGGCAAAAGCAGGCCCATTGTGCAATAAAAAAGCGTTTGTCCTGTTTTAGAATGTTAGCTTGTAATTTAAAAAAAAATAGTTGTTATTTGAATATATTTAGATTGTTGATGCCTCAATTGAAATTAATTCTCTGGACAATTCAAGTTTAACCTTCTGCGGGCGTTGTGTCCCGTGGCGCGGCCGGCGGGTTTTCCGCACGACCCGCATGGCACAATGTGAGCATGTCATCCACACTGCGGCGGCGCCCCGGTTATGCGACCGCTCGGCAACCACGTGCCACCAAATCGCACTCTATCGAACTCACTGCTACATTAACTCTTGTTCGCTTGACAATCTAACTCCTTAAACATTCATACAGTTATGTGTATAAAGTAGGATCACTCACGATCACAAGGACGTTATAATATCCGGTCATACATAATACTTACATGCTTATCGACATTCAAATTCACAAGTGACATCTTTTATGAGCATCGAGTTAGTGAGTCTCGTTAAGTTTGTGGTGTAAAGATCTGTCTGCACAGAGAGCACAGCCGCTCGTAAGTCATAACTTCAATGAATCGAGTGAGTCGTGAGTCGTGAATAGCGGTGGTAGGGCCGCGCCAGCTGTTCCGCTGCGCAGGCGCAGGCTGGGCTTTCCCGCGCATTCCGTGACATACACTCGCGGCCGCGAATACTTGCATCATAGCGTGCGACAGGCCAGCTCATTTGTTCGTTACATAACAGCGACCCGCAGTGCTAGAACAACGGTCAATAATTAAGTATTTTAGTGCAACTTATGTTGGTATCGATTTGGTGTTTAAAGACAAAGACACGTAGTAAAGTAGTCGCTCGCCCCACTCGTCCGAGTGCGTGGATCGAGGTCTATGTTAGAACTTCAATAAAACAAAAAATAATGAAGTCATCAATCCTTAATAAAGTCTAATAACAATGGTTTTCATTTTGGACGGCAATTGACGGAGATCGACAATTTGGGGGAACCCAAATGGTCCGCCGCCGCCGCGCCGCCGTGGTAGAAAACATCGCACTGGCGTCATCCGTGAATCCGTCTGATCACCTTGAGCGGTTTCTTACTGCTCACTGAATAAAGACATTAATCAGTAGGTGCACTTGGTAGAAGGCACTCACTCGCGGCGTTCTGTTTGCAAGCAAAAACCTATAAACAGAAGTAGGCAGCCCGGCAAGGTGCTTGAATTTGTACAAAAAACCACTCTAAGAAACCTTGGACAGACAAACTGTCGTTTTCCTCTTGGTTCCAGTGGAGGTAAAAACCTACTCAGCCTGAGAAATGTAACCATTTTCAAATTGATTGTAGGTACTGTAGTGCAGGACCACCGAACAACCGACATGAAATCGAATTGTGTTCCAATGTAACTTCTGTGTATCTACTTGGTCAGGCAAAAGCTACAATTATTTCGATGAGATAAAATTAAAATGACAATCAAGATCAAACTTTCCTGTTACATCTGCAAGACAGTGTAGTCGGAAAGTACGGGCTCCCCGCATATATACGAGACACATGACGCAGGAAAACCAGTCGCTCTGTCGCCCCCGCGATCACTCCAATATGATACGCGTCTACCTCCTGCTGCTGACCGCGTGCGCCCTCCCCGCGCCCGCCGCCGCCGCCCCGCCCGGCGCCCTGCAGCACCACACCGACGTGCCAGGCGACCTGCTCATCAGAACGCTGTGGAAGTCCAACAGGAATACGCCGGCGGAGAGCTCTGATATTGATCATGTCAACAGAAAGCAGTTCATTGTGAAGTTACTCTGCCGGAAGGGCGACCAGTGTACGCACACGCAAGTTTACGAGTTTGACCTGTTGCGGGCGGAGCCAAGCGTGAACAGAAAGGGAGTTTATTACTGACGCGGAGTCGGTCAATGAATATGTTGACTGAAGTATGCCGATGGTACAGGCGAGGCCGTCGGGAACTACTTGTGCGTGACTGTGGGCTGTGCCTGCTTCGCGTCCTGTGCTCGTTGTGAACGTGCACATACATGCAACAACAACAACAAACACGCATGGGAACATATTCCAGAAGGCGGAAGCGTCGCATAGTGACCAAAGACCTAAGAAGTGACTCTGTAGGTACTAATTCTAAAAGTTTTTATTACGGACAACTGGACACTTGGATAAAACTGCATTAGAGAGGAGTGCTACTCACGCTAGATAATAAAAACGTACCTTCGCCTTTCGAACTTGTCATCCGTTGTTAACTCACAGCAAGACATAATTAAGTGAAAGCGTCAGGGTAGCGCGAAATAAAAATGTCTTACGTTTTTTGCAGTTTGCAGGACAGTGCAAGGTTGTATGCTGATCAAAATATTGTTCGTGACTGTGAGGTCGAGGAATGACTTTGACCTTAAAAAATCGTTCCTCGACCTTTTTGAATATAAAGGGTTGTATTGATTATGTTGATGATACTCATGCTATAATTACATACGTCTTACAGCCGCGAATAAAATTTTCATCAAAATACCTACAACCTAGCACTGGCCTGCAAATCACAACAAACGTAAGACAATTTGAATTTTGCGGGCTACCCTGGAGCATTCACCTTAAATATTAAGCAATCTGTATGTCACCGTGAAACTGTCAAACACGTTATATTGTAATCTCTCTAGCAATATTGTAAACTCTCGAATTATTGTCAAACGAACATAGGCTGCTTACAATAAAAAGCATTATTTTTCGTGAAATGCATGCGAAGGTAGTCAACTCACGCGGTGTGGAGGGAAGGAGGGGACCCCCTTATGGGACTAGTGGTACCACTCTCATGAAAAGAGAATGTACCATTCCTAGGAAATAACGATTAATATAACCTAACCTTAAAACACTTTATATTCCCCTAAAAAGCGTAGTCGACGGAGCCCTATTTCCGAGTGCAGGGTTTAAAGGAACCTAACTAACCTAACGGGGGGGTGCCCCAAGTCCTGATTATGGGGGCAGAAATACTTCCGTATGTGCAGTTGACAATATTTCGAGAGTTTACAATATCACTAAAGAGAAACACGTCATATTGTAATAAAACGTGTTTGACAATTTTACGGTGACAGATAGAAGTTATGTTAATTCATAATTATTGATAAATAGTTTTACCTTATTGAATCAATACTGTGTATGCGGGTATGCCTGATGTTTGTCTAGAACCTTGAATAATAACTAAGTACTGAAATATTAATGTTTTTTTTTTTTAAATAAACCTCGCCTGTTTCATTTTATTGTACTATTTTGATACTGATAAATAATATTATAATATTGATGAGTTCTGACTACAGCGACATCCATAGAGAATTATAAAAAACAGGAGAAGTGGCAAGGGGGCGTGTCGGTGTCCGCGCGACTGGCACAAGAGCCCCCGGAACCAGAACCTCTTGTGCCAGTCATAAGCAAATGGCCATACCATTTTGCAATGAATACATTGCTCTTCAACCACTATCTAAGTTTTTTGCTAAGTGACTGTACAAGCAATGTAAAAATCATCTGACGATAGTTTTATAAGCGCATGCGTCGCGTAGTGCGGCCGCTGCTTCTTATGACGAGTTAGTGAATGTGCTGGTGTACCGATGTTTTTGTGTGTGATGGATGTGTTTGATAATGGTATAAGGTTTATAGTTGATTGTGTACTACGTTCTGTTTTAAGAAATACGGGTGTGTGCGCGACTGCGTAGCTATTTATTGAGTTTACTCAACTACATGTGTAGTAGTACTTAATGTGTGTTAGGGGCACAGAACAGATTGAAGAAGTGAATGTCGCGTCGTGACACGAATGAAAATAAAATAATTGTAAATAATAGAAATGACAGGGCAAATTACCAACTCGATTGAGCAACTCATCGCAACGAAATGTTGATGAAATGCTACCCTGAACCTTTCACCTTAATTAACAAAACATTAAAATGCACAAATGATGGTAGTGTTTTATTTTTAGTACTTGTGGCAACCCTACCAATTGAGCATTAAGCAGCAAGACGCCGAATAAAATACGCTAACGCATGGCGTCAAGGCACAATTTAGATCGAGCGTGCCCAGTTTTGGTATTTAAAATGTTGGCTTTCTTCAAGATCAAGTGCAACTTCTGTATGCTAGTACTTTAACTATTCTGTGGCTTTGGCTTTGGCACCTAGTAACGTAGTCAGTTTAACGCCATAGATGGAGTTCTTGGAAAGTATTTTTTTTAATTCTCGAAAAGAAAACCTCTCATGATTAAATTACACTTTTCTTAAGTTTAGTTATGAGTCCTTTCATTCAGAAATAGATGTTTAATCGGCTTATAAACAAAAAGAAGTAAGGCGTTTAGAGGGAGCTAAACGAACTCGGTTAATTGAACACTCTACCTTAGGCAGGTTATCCATTATACAAGAGTTACTTGGTTGAGTTAACGCAGACTAAGCCAAGATTTAAGTAGCTAGAGCAAGCGAAGCGAGCCCGAAATTGTTTTCTATTAAACACCTTCGTTTGAACGGTTTTGAACAGTTTCGACCTATTAGAGTTACTTGGTCGACCTAAACAATGTAAAGATTCGAAAGAATTTTTCATCTTGCCTTCAAGTTTCTATCGGTACGACTTTTGCTAAGTGATTCTATCTACTGTACGCGATAATTTATTATTTACTAAATCTTCTTCTGGGCCTGCCGCGTTGTCGTTTCCTTCTATTTGGTAACCACTGAGTGGTAATTTTAGCCCATTGCTCCTCCGACATGCGGCAGATGTGACCAGCCTAGTTCCACTTTAGCCTGGCAGCCGTAATGCCAACATCAGCTATTTGGGTTTTGGAGCGAAGTATAGAGTTTCTGACACGGTCCGTAAGTTTGACACCCAGTATGCTTCGCTTCATAGCTCGTTGGCAGACCCCAAGTGCGGACTTCTGACGATTTGTGAGTGACCACGTCTGCGCTCCATAGGTAAGGGTGGGGAGAATGCACATGTCCATGAGCTTTCGCTTAAGTGCGAGAGGGAGAGATCCCTTCATAAGATGTTTCATCGACCAGTAGCTCTTCCAGGCGTTCTCGGTGCGTCGAGCAACTTCTTTATCTTGTCTTGCCTGGAAAGAGACTATCTGGCCGAGGTATATGTACTCATGAACATATTCAATCGCCACACCCCCAACCTCTATGTTATGCTCTGTGCTGTTCGTCATGAGTTTTGTTTTGTTCATATTCATTGAAAGACCGACTTGGAGACTGGCGTGGCTCAGTTGATCGAGCAGTAGCCCTAGCTCAGCTGCTGAGGAAGAAAAAAGGACGATATCGTCGGCGAAACGAAGATTAGTTAACTTCTTTCCACCGACGACAACACCCTTGTTCTGCCAGTGTGGGTTTATCTCTTGAAAAACCTCTTCCAGCGTAGCTGTGAAGAGTGGAAGAAGATGAAGATGGCGGGATGAGCTAGACTTTTTCGCAAAGGATTGGCCTACAATCGCACAAGATCGCGAAATGCGGAAGGAGGGAAGGGAGGCCTTTGCCCTGCAGTGGGACAATGTAGGCTTATAATAACAATAATATACTAAATCTGATGCATTGGGCAGGAAAACAAACTTTACTCAATACTTTATTGCATTCCACGCAATGTAGGCTTAGGTGGTAAACATATATTTAGAGACAATCGTGGACCCTGTCGGGCACAGCAAATGTAAGATATGTGGAGAGGACTTGTCAAAATCCTAAACCTTTACAAAATCCTAAGCCCCTAGGTAGGTACCTACTAGGGCATACGAACCGGTATTTCCCGCTTCTCAAAAACCCGGGAAGTCCCGGGTTTCCGATTTGTGAAAAAAAAACCGTTGTTCCGTATAAAAACCCAGGTTTTCGGGTTTTACAGTCTCTTTTAAATCGATCATTATTGATCTGTGAATTTTGCAGATCAGACGCTCATCACGTCGTAGGTCGTTTGTAATGTAGATATATGAGTGGGTAAGTAAAAACATATCTCCCGAAGTCCCGAGTTATTCATCTAATTTATAATTTAGTCTCGAATATACGTTACATGTTATCTTGGGTAGTGGAATTGGCAAAATTCTCATTCGAAAGTACCCGTTGTATTTTTATTTGTCTTAAAGTTGTGTAAGTATGCTTTATTCTTCTGAGATATAAGTAATTTTTATAACAAAATTATTGTTTTTTAAAACAAAATCAAAATATTTTATTTCACATAGGCCTGGATGGGCACTTATAAAACGTCGAAAAAGGTGCACGGTTCGCGTTGGTCGAATCCATGGAGAAGAACCGGCAAAAAACTCCATGGTTACTCTTTTCAAATCATTTGGTATTACAATATTATTATGTTTCATTACAGCATTAGAACTAAAGTATGGGGGGACAGCGTAGGCCCGACAATAGATCGTTGCTTGCTATACAAAAAATGTAAAACATAAGGAATATTTAATAAAAGTTAAACAGCATCCGGGAATCTAAAAGGCCTTCAATGTTCACTCATTCACAAATAAATAATAGGTAAAAAAGCATCTATACAAAGGTAAGTAAATAAAAAAATAGAATATTTAATTAAAGAACTAAATTAAACAAGTGACACAAAAATTGTCATCAGTGCTGTAACTATTCTGAGCAAAATATGAGAAAAAATGATTTGAAAACTACTGTAATAATCTGAATCAAAAGAAAAAGAATAATGAGATTGAGAATAGTTAGAGACATCCACAAAACTCAAACTCAAACTCAAACTCAAATCATTTATTTCAACTAGACCATTACGGCACTTTTGAATGTCGATAAAACGAAAAAAAAGGCTACAGTCACAGACACAAGGCATAATAACTTGAGAATGTACTGTAGTTGCCCATTCCCTAGCGTAGATCTCTATGGAGAAGAACGGGCAAGAAACTCCATGGACACTCTTTTCAATCAAAATGTTGTTACAAAATCTTGGTTACATCTTTCATGTTGAGATTATACATATATGTGAGGACGATGTAGAAAGACGTGCACAATAAGAGCGTCCAGAGTAAAAAAAGAATTAAATCAACAATTTATAAAATAAAGCAATTCAAATGATCCATGGCAGCTAAGAGATGACCAGTCCCGACTGACAGCGCCCGTTCACGAACATGACGCATGGATCAGCGCCATTCAATTCAACCATATTGAAGGGAACTAAAAGACCCGACCCACCCGCCACCATCAGCAATACATTTAAGCGAGCATGACATTCTCTCAGCCACCAAGGCATAATCAAGTCAATGAAAGATAACTAAATGCAAATGGTAGCTTTACAGTACATGGTACTCACACATGTGCTATGCAATTATACAATACTAAGAGATGGAATCTATACAATGCAAGAATATTTTTACAATCTTCTGCAGCTACCACAATAATGTTGTCCAATAAGTTTGCACCTATGGTTGCGGAGCAAGACCAGCATTTAGCCAAGCATTTTTATCCTCAATGTAATCTCCCAGCTTATAATATGCTTGCCTACATAGTGTGCGTTTTACACAAGATTTAAATTTCGTCTCATTCAGATCTAGAATGTGGGGAGGTATTTTATTGTAACATTTTAAACAGTACCCCATGAAAGATGAATCTACTTTAGCAAGCCTAAAACCTGGCTGAACTAGTTGGTCCCTATTTCTAGTATTATAGTGGTGTCTGTCACCTCTTTTACTGAATAAATGCAGATTTTTTCTAACATATATACATGATGTTTTCATATATGTATTGACAAGGTACTGTCATGATATTAATTTCCTTAAACAGTTCCCTTAGAGAATCGCGTCTACGTAATTCATATATGGCTCTGATGGCTCTTTTCTGCAGAATAAAAATAGACTCGATGTCTGCAGCCCGTCCCCATAGTAAAATACCGTATGACATAATACTATGAAAATAACTAAAATAGACTATCCTCGCCGTATCAACATCAGTAAATTGACGGATTTGTCTAACAGCATACGCTGCTGAGCTCAGCCGGCCTGCAAGAGATGTTAAATGAGGACCCCATTGTAGCCTGTGGTCGAGCGTTATTCCCAAGAAAACCGTTTTATTGACAAACTCAAGTTTCTCTTGATTCAATACTATGTCACAATCACTACTTTTGACATTTGGTAAAGCAAATCTTATGCACTTAGTTTTATTCCCATTTAAACACTGTTTTAGGCTTTCACGGATTAAAACTAAACTTATATTGTCACTTACGGGATATCTTCCGTGATTATTTTTAATGTTGAGCACCCGATATTTCGACGCTGTTGCAAGCGCCATGATCGCGGGTTGACTGGAGTATGCGGGTGGAAGGATAATAAATTGTTACGAGCAGACAAATCTGTCTACCCTCTTTCTTTTTCTTTTTTTGTCAACCCGCGATCATGGCGCTTGCAACAGCGTCGAAATATCGGGTGCTCAACATTAAAAATAATCACGGAAGATATCCCGTAAGTGACAATATAAGTTTATTCCCATTTAGTACTAAATTATTAGCGGTAAACCAATTATGAACCTGCAGTAGGGCGAAATTTACGTCGTCAAGATTTGTGGCACGTCTGTTTATTCTAAATATTAAAGAAGTATCATCAGCAAACAACACCATTTGCGGATGGTTGTTAAATAAATGGGGTAGGTCATTAATGTATACCAAAAAGAGGAAGGGACCCAATATCGAACCTTGTGGTACACCCATTTTTACTTTTAAACCCATCGAATTTACACCTTTTACTTGTACATGCTGCTGTCTATCATTCAGATAAGATTTTACTAAACTGAGCGCAAGTTTACCTAAACCGTAATGCTCAAGCTTCAAAATAAGGGTTTCGTGATTTACGCAATCAAATGCCTTCGAGAGATCACAGAAGGTCCCTATGGCATCTTGTGCCTCTTCCCACGCAGTAAAAATGTGTTTTAATAAAGTGACACCGGCGTCAGTCGTACAACGCCCTTTGGTGAAACCATACTGCTGTTCGTGTAAGATTTTATTGGTGTTAAAATGGTTAAGCATCTGATTGAGCATTATCTTTTCAAACACCTTGCTGAAAACCGGCAACACGGATACGGGCCTATAATTGTTGGTGTCTTTACTGTCTCCGGATTTAAAAAGCGGTATTACCTTACTGAATTTCATTAGATCCGGGAAGACCCCTTGATCTACGCACAAATTAAATATTGAGGCTAAATACGGCGCTACAGTCTCAACAATTGAGGTACAAGCTTTGATAGACATACCCCATAGATCTTCAGTTAATTTGATCTTGATTTGCTTAAAAGCTTTTATGATTGTTATGGGGTTTACATGATGAAATTTAAATTCATTTGAACAGGCTGAAACGTTCGCCTTCAATAAATCCATAGAGAGCAAGGGAGAGGAATTTAAGGTTTCAGTAGTTTTAAGTGAGATACTGGTAAAGAAATTTACAAATTCTTCAGCGACTTCGTTATTAGAGCTCACGAGACCATGTGAGGTCTCTAGTGTTACGTCATTACTTGTAAAATCTGTCCCGTTTATGAGCTACCAGGGAAGCCGCATGCGCAGAAGAAATCATAGCCAAACTTCTTTGTCATCAACGTAGTCCTTGATTTTGTAATATGCAATTTTTTTTTAAGGACACGTTTAATATAGTTCATAAGGACACGTTTAATATAGTTCTTGAACTTTCCATCGGTCAGTTCTATAACTGACTTTGGCAACTTGTTATAAAAGCGTATACTGTTTATAATAAAAGACTTGCTAGTTTTTGTTAATCTGAATTTAGGTATTACAATTTCATGTTTACTGCGTGTATTTTTATTGTGGAAGTCGCTTCTAATTTTGAAAAGCCCTCGATTTTTGCGGACATATAAAATACATTCAAAGATATAGTGAAGGCAGAGTTAGTATATCGATCTCTTTGCATTTTGTCTGAGTGACTCGCGAGGACCCATTTTATAAATCTCGCGGACTGCCCTTTTTTGTAGTATAAAAATGGAATCAACGTCTGCTGCTGATCCCCACAGCAGGATGCCGTACTGTGGAAATAAGCATAGTAAACTAACCTAGCTGTGGCTACATCCGTTAACTGCCTTATTTTCCTAACTGCATATGCATCTGAGCTTAGCCTACCTGAAAGAGTTCTAATGTGCGCGCCCCACTGTAATTTTGAATCTATAGTAATCCCTAAGAATACAGTTTCCGCTATAACATCAAGTTTATTGCCGTCAAGATTTAAATTAAGATCACATTGTGGTACATTTGGTAAGGAGAATTTTAAAAACTTAGTTTTGCTTGCATTCAATAAAAGATTATTAGAAGCGAACCATTTCGAGAGAACGGTTAGACTTTCGTTAACATGTTGGACAAGCGTATCCTTTCTATTTATTTTAAAAATTAGCGAGGTGTCATAAGCAAATAAAATTATATCTGATAATTTGGCCATCATATAAGGGAGATCATTAAACAAGAAATAGGAAAGGACCGAGAATTGAACCTTGGGGCACGCCTATCTTGACTAGAGACCCGGAGGACGTCGCCCCATTTACATTTACTTTTTGCTGCCTGTTTGATAGATAAGAAAGAACCAGATCAGCAGCTTGACCACGAATTCCGTAGTGGTGTAATTTACACATCAGTGTGTTGTGGTCCACGCAGTCAAACGCTTTAGAGAGATCACAGAAAATGCCAACGGCATCTTGGGACTTCTCCCAGGATTCCAAAATGTGAGTGATAAGTTTAACTCCCGCGTCCGTTGTCGACCTGCCCTTCGTGAATCCAAACTGCTGACTGTGCAAAATCCCATTTGAGTTAAAGTGAGATAACATCTGGTCCAGCATGATTTTTTCATATATTTTACTCAACGCTGGAAGCACAGATATAGGTCTACAATTAGAGGGATCACTCTTACAACCAGATTTGAAAATTGGTAAAAACAAACGTATCTGATCACCTCGTAGCCGATGTGATCCCTCAGGGAGACTTCAAGCATAGCCCGTTCCATTGCTCATTAAGCGACCTTGAATGTAGGAACCAGCAGCACCGTGAGGACGCCCTCATTGAAGATCTCAGCTATAGCTCCTGGGGTGACGTGTTCGTATAATATAATTTGGGTTTTGTCCAAGTTCACCCTGAGACCAATGCGTATTCATGAATCTACAAGACCATCCAGCATTTCCTCCCTGAAGATTTACACCATTCGGTCGAGCGCCTGACCTTTGTAATTGTTCATTAATAAATAGAGCAAGAGCATTTTGTAATAATATTATAATTCGAAAGACCATCTCAGAAACTAATCTGCTTATAGTCCTCATGAGCATTGAGCAATGTCTGGACTTTAAAAGATACTTGACCTCTGACTTTGTTTAGTCTGTTTCTCCGCAGAGTAGTCAGGTACGACCGCCAATCGGCCACACCGACCTATGGAGCATCCGGCCCATCGGGCTTGCCTATTGAGATGGTGGGCCGGCTAGCCGACTAGGTGGCCGACTGTTGTCGGTGCCGGTGAACATCAGCAATATATAAAAAAAAAAAAACATTTTAATTTGAGTATCACATTTTCCTAGACCCACCTTGAGAAACCATGCACTGACTCTTCTTCACATTATAACGCAGCCCGTGATCAGCTGCTTAATCCTCACATATACTCATCAGCCTCCTAAGTCCACAGACCGAGACGCTCAGCAGCACCATATCGTCCGCGTAGCTGATGTTATTAAACGTAGTGATTATATACCTACTCTGTGATGTTATTAAAACAGACAAAGTGTATGTCACAGAGTATATAATCACTACGTTTAGAGTATGTAATTTTCAAAACAGACGCCATCTATGTGACAACCGATAATTATGTTGCTCGCTGAGCGCCTCGATCAGTCCATTCACATACAGGTTAGAAATGGAGGGAGAGCTCAACCCCCCCTGCCTCACCCCACACTCCAACCTATATGGGTCCGACAACGTGCCCGCCCACGTATGTTTAGCCTATATTCTACCTATTATTATTTATTGAGTAGAAATGTAACCGAAAAAAGGTAAAATCCGTTAGATTGTGCACTCTCGACAGATTGTCAACCGAACATGCTGCTTATAATTTAAGGAAGAAGCGCATACACCTTAACGCATTATTTTTCGGCAGATTATAATCTATCGAAGTGAAACCGTAAAATAGTGGAATGCAAATTATATTTGACAGTTATTCTCGATAAAATGAGTTTTTATGGAGTCAAAATCTAATTTTATCGAGAATGACTGTCATATTTATCTTATCGAGTTCTATCGATTCCTACGTACTTGTACTGCTGTGATGTAATATAATAAAAATCATAAGGGGAGAACAATATTGTTCGTATTTTTGAACGAACAATCTTTATCAATCTTTACGTAGCAACACCGTCCACGAAACGTCAGCCTAGTCTCTGTCATCGTTTGTTCACTTCACTGTAATGTCATTGTCATACATTTCGCACAATAGGCTGCACGAGTGTTGGATTTCGATAGTAAAATCGTTTTTATCTAGAGTTAATCACAGTAATGATGTTGTTGTAGTGTTTTGTCGTGTTGGTACGCACCCGCCGCGACCATGGGCTACGACATCGGGTGGATCATTCCACGGCTGCGGAATCCGGGGAGGCTGTGGTACTGCGCGAGCTCGATCACAGTCGCCGTCGTTGGTTTATTTAGCAAAATTATCATTGGTAAGTGAAATTATCATTCTTAAAAGTTTTCTTTGTGATAGACAAAACATCCGCATTGTTTTTTTTTGTTAAAACTCAGATTCATACGATTTTTAATGCGTAATTAGCACTTTATGGTGTAGTGGGGACGAATTACCTTACATCAGCGTATTTGTAACTTGTTGCTTACGACGCACACGCGACACCGCTATTATGTTGAACATTGCACCTTATTACCTATCTAGTCTAACTTTACAGAAAATGTATGATTTTTTAATTTGTATTACTTACTTCACCTTAGTTCAAGTTTAAATCATGAGTACTCAATGTCAAGTAACAAAAACAATATATGGATGCCTTAGCTCTCACAGCTTTATGTATACTAACTCTAGCATCTCACGTTTTTTATATTGTGTGTGAATTATTCTTGTTTTGAATGATTCACAGTGCATTGACCTTTCCTATCAAATGCTCAATAAAATATCTAGCCATGATACCTGCTGCTGCTTCACATTTTAATAAATATCAATAACACTTGAACCAGTTTATAACTGTACAGCGTGAACAAATAATAAAGTACAGTAATTATTAAAATAACTGCATAAACTAGTAATATAAATGAGCTGTGTAATGAGGCAACATTCACCTGAGCCTAAGGCAGCTGGCGGGTGCATGTGTACTGAGTGGCCACATGGCCACACCACACACACAGCGACACCACACACACAGCAACACCACACACACAGCGACACCACACACACAGCGACACCACATGTAACGGGTCTTTTAAGCCTGTTACATGAAAGCGGATTTATTTCTTTAAAATTATTTTTTTTGTGTAGTGGTCACACTGATTTTGCTTAGCTGTGGAGTTTGTCTTTGACAACTGTCACTTTCCGACTGAACATTTTGGAAGAATGGTGGTGATCTAGATCTCTCGATAATAAATCCGTATAATCGGGTTACAGGACACCGGAAATTAGTCCGAAATGCGTTAGCTGCCGGTAGTCTTCCATGATTCCCCCTAGGATTCCGTTTTATTTCAATGGTAAGCGAGTTCTTCGTATTTTCCAATACAAATTCAAAATTGTGTTTGCGTAGTGTCCGACGCTCATCGATGCAAATATTACATTGTTTCAGGAATCATACCCTTAATTGATAATCTAGATGTCCTGCATGAGGAGGACAATAATTTGAATTTTGAAGGAAACAGTAAGTAGTATATTTGATAGATTTTCTCGGAAGGCGTGCGACGCCATATTTTTGGTAATGGCGTCACCTAACAAAGTTGTTCGTGTTTGCAGCCCAATGAGGTGTTTTCCTTTACCTTCTACAAATAAACTTTGGACGCGCGGCTCCTACCAACTCACCTGGGACGCACACCTGAGTGGAGGACCCAGGAGATGAGCATCGTGTGTGGTGGGCTGGTTATACTGGCCTTGGTATAATTTTAACTGTAATATTCAAAAAAAGTGCAATAATGATCTGACCCTCTATCTTAGTTTTTAAATACTCTTTTCTTTAGGAAGGAATCTTCAATTGTTTTAGTTTTAAGCCCAGCAGCCTACGGGCAAATAAAGTTAGATTTTTCTTATAACTTTGTTCGACTTTTATTGATGCCCCCCGCTAGCAGATTAAAGGTTTTTAATGCCTGCTGCCTGAACAATCCGTAAGCATGGTGTGTGCTCTGGCGCCCGAGGTTCATTTATAAACTTATTTTTTTGAGCACACACATTATTCATATTTTATTTTCACCCATTAGCTTCACAACACTGGAAAACATCTAGCATTAATAGCATCAATATCAATATATATTTTTTTTATTTTTTATTATTACAATTGTCGCTCAGCGAACAGGGACTTGAAGTAGGTTGTCTGGTGCTTGTTTATGAGTATATACGGTCATTATTGCACAATAATTAATTAACCTATGAGTCTTTTGTTTGTTCATCATTGTTATTTTAATAACTTTGTGTTTATTTTAGTTTGTGACTCATAAGTAGTACTTAACTTATTTTGGTGAATCTTTGTAAACAATTTTGGTGTTTACAATTGATAATTTTGTTTATTGACTTGTTTGTTTTAATAACATGTTTTTTCTTAGCAAAACCAACATATTTATAGTATAGACCGCGTTTAGTTGTTGCACTCAACAGGAAAGTTATTTTAAAAAACTAAGTTTAACTTTGTATGTAATTAATTTAACCTGTCAATTGTTGTCAGAAATATGACACCGCCCCAACTCGGCCTCTCAATTACGTCATCGCGCGCGTCAAGTGGCCGCGCCGACAATAATGCTTATAGCTCGAGTTCTACTAACTCTTATCTCAAACTGTAAACAGTTTCGTGTTCTTGAATAACGAGGCCTTGTGTTACAATATAAACAGTTATTTCAAAACTACTTTAGGATTAAAAATAGCATAAAGAATGAGAGAACTAGTCGCAATTAGATCTGTTGTCGTATTTTATTTTGTTTTGGTAAAACTACTGAACCAATTTACACGAAACTTTAGAACTAATATAACGAATATACATGTAATATAATGACAGTGTTTTTTTAGGAGTCTTACATACAAAATTCTTACAAGATTCCAATTCAAAGTTCTAATAAGTTGAACTGTCATATTGGAATTATGCCGTTCAACGCATGACTTTGTAAACGATCATCCGTGTTATTATGAACAGATATCAATATAAAATGTTTTTAGGATACTACCTATACCTTCTTCAACTGATTTCTCATCATGAATCGAAAAAATATACTACGAATATTGTTGAATACGAAAAAACAAAAAAGAAGGATTTATCCTATTTCCACTCGATAATTTAGGTTTTCAAACTAGAATCTTATTTGGAAGCAAACAAGGACAAGGTGCTAAATCTATTTCTGTACACACATTCCGTCCTGTCATGGAAAAGATAAGAAATATTTATGTTTCAAGTGGTCATAAAATTTGTTCTGATAACAAACATCCTGTAGGGTGGGGAACACACCACTACATTATCGATAATATGTGTACCTATCGAAAATAAAAGGACAGTAAGGAAAATAAAATACAATATAGATCTACATGTTTAATTTATCATATTGTGCAAGTTATTCACGTAATAATTAAATAAAAATGAATATTTTCACATAATAATAAAAATATTAGAGGAAACATAATTCTGTTACAAACAAAACATGAGGTATCTCATGTAACTATTGGCATAATGTTTTACGCAATAGGGAGTATGCAAGGAATAAAAAACTATTTATTACTTTTACGTATGGGTATAAATAATTATTTGGGTAGACATCATTCTTATACAAACAAAACACATAAAAAAGTTGAGCACACAAAAAATTATGACTTACACATCACGAGCATCTTCCGCAAGGGTAGGCGTAGGCGGCCGCAGAGCGCGTGACGGGCTCAGCCTATGAAATGAAAGATTTTTGTTATTACAATTATTTTGACTCAAAAAAAATAAGGGCATAGTGGGGGCATCTCTCCTTAGGCCGTGTATAATCCGAGAGTCTGTGCCGAGCCAGTTAAAAATTCAAGGCACAACACCTCAAACACAATAAAACTCAAAAACAGACACGTCTAATAAGCTAAAAATTCTCAATGTTCACATTCTATAAATGAAACAAAACATTGAAATCATACACTCAAACGAAATACAAAATAATATTTCAAAGGGCCTATTCATTCAGATTGTAAAAAAGTTCAAGTGTCAACCTTCTCAGAAACACTCATAAATCGTCTTTGTTTACACCATCTGCGGCCGGCGCCGGCCGGCGGCGCGGCGTTATCAACGATGACGTAAGCGCGCGGGACGCAGGCGACTAGTACGAGTGGTTTCGAGTTACAAAAAATCTATTGATTGGACTAAAACACTATAATGCTAATATATTGTAGAATTACTTTGCCAAAAAATCTGAATGATCGCTGGGAGTAACTATGATGAATTGCTGGAAGATAACAAAATCTAATTGTAATAACTGAGAAAACACCTATTTTGTATCAAAACAATACAATTTCAAGTGCGACAGATCTCATTCATCATCTCACACAAAATAACAACAATATACAGAACAAAACAATCACTCTTCACAGCACAATATGCAGACAAAAAAACATGCTAAACTCAACAACGGATACTTCTATAATTATTTTCAATTTTATTATATGAATAGATATAATTGTAATAACTGACAAAATACATTAAGTCTATGCAATCTGTCTCATTGTCTCACTGACTTGTCTCATTACAGAGTCATTTAATCAAGATGATGAAAAAAATTTACCTCACAAGCCGGTTTCTCCAAGTCATCGAGGAATTCCGGTTCATCGTATACTTCCTACTAATCCAACTCATCCTCAAATACGTCCAACTCGAGCCCTCATCCTTCGAGTCAGCACAGTGGGCAGCTCCTCCAAATTGTAGGGAACCTTTCACCGATGTTCCATTTCTGAAATAATAAATAATATTTTTGTTTTTACTATGCTATACTTTTTTGTCTCAACCCATACCATCCCACAGGCAAAGACCTCCCAGAAATATCACTGACTTGTCTACAGCAGATTCAGTCATTTAAATCAAGATGATGAAAACAATTTACCTCACAAGCCGGTTTCTCCAAGTCATCGAGGAATTCCGGCTCATTGTATACCCTCAGACACGTCCAACTCGAGGTACTCCGGTCTAACGCGTCGTCTTGCGTCGTCCACACTCCCTCAGCAGCTCCTACAAATTGTAGGGCACGTCACCACCTTTCACCGTCGTTCCATTTCTGAAATGATCAATGTTTTTGATTTTACTATGCTACTTTTTTTCTCAACCCATAGGTACTGTCCGACTGTTGGGCAAATACCTCCCAGAAATATTTTACTTTGTAAAATAAAGTTATCGATACTATCGAAAACTATTGTCGACTTGACCAACGGTCTAGTGGTCGTTATACTCATGTTTGAATATTGGCAGTCACGTGATATAAACAACAACATTAGAAAACATCGAAATATGAGTAAAAATAGAATAAATACGCCAGGAATATATGAAATTATAAATTATCATTAGTTTTGACGATTTTTAAGACCTTAGAAAGATACTAATTCATTGAGAATTATTAGAATTCTTATCAAACAAAGGCGACGCCGACTATAACTTTGTTTCTTCAAAAGAGTAGTTTTATGGTATTGTTTCAAACAAACAATTAGATACACACTTGCATTAGATACTAAGTAATTATAATACATCCACTTATAACATGATTTTCACACCAAATCTAATCTGATTCAAAAACAGTTACGAAGAATTGGTCTGGCGGTTGACATTGACCTTCACTAGAAAATAGTGGAAATATAAATATATCTGCAGATATATGCCTCGAATAAATGAAATAATGAATTATCACTATATTATACGTTGCTACTAATGTTTTCAAGACCATATACACATTATAGATGAGTCAAATTCATATTTTCAATTATACATTCAATGACGGCTGACGAAATCGAAATTAGGAAAACTTTGTTGGCTCATAAAATAATTTTGGGACATTGTTTCAAGCAAATGATTATCTAAAAAGTTGCAATAGGCCCTTGTAACATAATAAACACTTACTTACCAACGTTTTACACAATAACACCCACTAAAACACAATAAATACCACGCCCGAACGTATGGCCCGACGACCATTTTTTGCACTGACATTTTTCAACTTCTTTTATATTTTTAAAAGTGTTGCCCCGTTTAGTGTTACTAAAGATTGCTGTCAATGAATCGACTATTTATCTGGCCACAGAAGGAAACCTTCCGCATTCGATTTAGAGCCATATGCGTGATGAAAATAAGGTTTGAACTTGACGGTACGAGGTGGAACGAAAACGTTCCAGCGGGACTCAACGGAATTTGACAGGTGGAACGTTTTCGTTCCAGTGGGCCCGAAGAGGTTTCTAATTGTTAAGTACAATATTGTACATTTAATTTAACTAGACTTAAGCTGTTTGTAAGTGATTATTGCACTTTTTTAAAACAATATTTAACTTAGTAATTTTTCATGGGCAAACCACATTGACTTTCATACTTAACCTCAAACTTGAGAATTTATTTTCAAATCTTAAAACTTTTTGACGTTTAGTTCTTGCTTATCGCTTCTTATTCGACTTTCTGTTTTGTTAATCATGGACAAGGGAGTTCAGTTTCCGCCGCTTCAGGAATCGGGTATTGTTTGTTTTAAGTGTCAGAAGGCAAGAGTCAAAAAACTAGTTCGGTTGCATCGAGCCCACATTTTTGATAAAAAACTTCGCGTGCCTCGATGTGTGAAAAATTAATTAGAAGTAAAAAGCCGCATGATGCTACTTGTGACAAAGATTTCTCAAGCTGGTTGGATTATTTAAAAACCTTTTTTTTTAACATTTACCGTTCAGCTTCTATTCTTTTTACAAAACAAAGTGATCCTATCCGTTGATATCATAGGAATTCTACCTAAAACTTATTCTGGTCATAGATACATACTTTCGGTTGTAGATGTTTTTACTAAATATTGCTGGTTCTTTCCAATGATCAATGCTACCACTAGAGTAATTTGTAAACATTTTGAAAAAGAAATATTTCTTAAGTTTGGTTGTCCAAAAATAGTAGTCTGTGACAATGGAACCCAATTTACTTCAAAACATTTTGTAGATTTTATGAAAGGTTTTAATATAACCAAAATATTTTATAATACTTTGTATACACCTCAAAATAATCCTGTTGAGAGGTATAATAAAACGGTCGAAACCTGCATATTGTGTTTTGTTAAAGATGATCATAGAACTTGGTCAAGTTTTTTGCCCAATGTTCAATTAGCTTTAAATAATAGTGTAAACCTTGCTACTGAGTTTACTCCTAACTTTCTGATGTTTGGTAGGGAGCTTATTCTTGATGCGTCATTACATCATTTTAGTAGTTCTGTTGAAGATTTAACTCAACTAGAAATTTCAAATAGGAATGCTTATGCAGTTTCTCTTAGTTCACTTAGTGATATTTTTGTTAAAGTTCAAGCTTACTTGTTAAAGGGGTATAAGCGAAATGCCGCTTATTATAATAAAGGTCGGAAAGTCATTTCTTTTGATGTGGGTGATATGGTGTGGAGAAGAAGTTTTGTTCAATCTCATGCGCCTGCATATTTTTCGGCTAAGCTTGCGCCTAAGTTTGTAAAGTGTAAAATAACTGAAAAGGTTTCAGATAACGTCTATGTTTTGAAAGATTTAAATAAAGGTTCAGTGGGGCGTTATCATGTTAAAGATATTATTAAATTCTAATTTTGGGAACTTTTAGACTTTGTTTTGTTATTGAGTATTTTTGTGTGAAGATCAGTATTTGTTAGAATGATGTATGAAAGGCTATTACTGTTTGAAACTTATTATTATGTTAGGTAACTTCACTATAATTTATTAGATTCCAATTCGATTCTTTCTAAAATAAAGCTTAGGTCATTCTGGTTAATTTAATACTATTTTTTTTCACACTAACTATTTTTCACATCGAAGGATCTTATTTATGTTTTGTTTGTTTTTGTTGGATTATATGTGATTCTGTTTTCTTTTTAAGGGTAACCTTTTTACCTGTTTACATTTTATTAGAATCTTATATAATCCTACACTTCAGGTAATTTTACCTTGGGATTAAAAGACTTAAATTCAATTTCAAGTTTTTGTAATCTTCACTTTTTTTACATAGTTTAAAATCATTCTATTTCCTCTTCGTTATAAATAGTAATCGATTTTTAAATCTATTTTGTTTTGTTCATTGTCAGAATTGTTTCTCATTTTTACTAGAGTTTCATTCTTTTTAATGATCGGATTTGACTTTGTTAGAAACGCGTTCATCCTGGACTTTGCTTTTTAGGGTCATTCTGTAACTTTTGTTGCAAAATGCCTTATCATTTTTTTTGGATCTTGGTGTAATATTTGACCTTGATTTCGACTCTTTTACCATTGTGCTCGGAAGGTCGGTGGTGTTGTGCCGGTCACAATGTGGGATTTTGGCCCCGGCCATATTTTTTCCTTTTCCATTGTGTTGGACATTGTTGTTCCAATCACAATGCGGGATTTTTTTTGACTTTCGTCATTCTTTTTCTTTGCGCTCGGAAGTTCGGTGGTGGTGTGCCGATCGCATTGTGAAACTTTGGGTTTCGCCCTTTTGTTATTGAGATTTCTCATTGGAGATCTCAATGTTTTTTTTTGTGAATTTGTTTGTGTCTGGGAGATTGGTAGTGTTGAGCCAGTCACAGCATTCACATTCTTTTGCAGCTGTTGTGCTCGGGAATTCGGTGGTGATGAGCCGATCACAATACGCTTTTTTTTTTTTTCTTTGTTTTGTTGCAGGTTGTTCCTGTAACAATATTTTTAAATAAAGTCCTTCAGCTTTATTTGAAAACTTTTGTTTGGATTTTCAAATTTTTTTTGGATTGTAGAACACGGAGTTAGTCAGTGGCGATGGAGCCTAACTGCACTCTAGAGATGGTAGAGTTGGAAGCAGCTGACCTAGTAGTCAGTGGCGATGGTGCCTAACTGCACTCGAGGTTGTGCTGTTCCAAATGGATTGAAATTTTTAGTCAGTGGCGAAGGTGCCTAACTGTACTAAAAATTGTAGTTTGTTTTGTGTTGGTATATTGTTAGTTCGAAATTTTTGATCAGTGGCGAAGGTGCCTAATTGTACCAAAAGTTGTAGTTTGTTTTGGTATATTGTTCGAGTTTGTTCGAAATTTTTAGTCAGTGGCGAAGGTGCCTAACTGCACTAAAGGTTGTAGTTTGGAAGCGGTAAGAGATTTCTCTCTTCGTTTCATTTATCTAAGTTTTATAACTTATTTTTTTATTCTGTTTTTCATTGTTTTTTTTGTTATTTCTATTTTTTGCTTTTATTGAGTTCTTGATACTTAGTCGCTTGACGTTTTCAGAATTCATTTACACTTTGAATCTTTTATGATTTTTTTATTTGGAATTAGAAAGTAATTAGGTTTGGTTTATTTGGTTGAAGATTTCTTTCTAATAAAAGAAAGTTCCTTTCTTTTATTTTTCGGGGAGGGATGTAATGTAACGGGTCTTTTAAGCCTGTTACATGAAAGCGGATTTATTTCTTTAAAATTATTTTTTTTGTGTAGTGGTCACACTGATTTTGCTTAGCTGTGGAGTTTGTCTTTGACAACTGTCACTTTCCGACTGAACATTTTGGAAGAATGGTGGTGATCTAGATCTCTCGATAATAAATCCGTATAATCGGGTTACAGGACACCGGAAATTAGTCCGAAATGCGTTAGCTGCCGGTAGTCTTCCATGATTCCCCCTAGGATTCCGTTTTATTTCAATGGTAAGCGAGTTCTTCGTATTTTCCAATACAAATTCAAAATTGTGTTTGCGTAGTGTCCGACGCTCATCGATGCAAATATTACATTGTTTCAGGAATCATACCCTTAATTGATAATCTAGATGTCCTGCATGAGGAGGACAATAATTTGAATTTTGAAGGAAACAGTAAGTAGTATATTTGATAGATTTTCTCGGAAGGCGTGCGACGCCATATTTTTGGTAATGGCGTCACCTAACAAAGTTGTTCGTGTTTGCAGCCCAATGAGGTGTTTTCCTTTACCTTCTACAAATAAACTTTGGACGCGCGGCTCCTACCAACTCACCTGGGACGCACACCTGAGTGGAGGACCCAGGAGATGAGCATCGTGTGTGGTGGGCTGGTTATACTGGCCTTGGTATAATTTTAACTGTAATATTCAAAAAAAGTGCAATAATGATCTGACCCTCTATCTTAGTTTTTAAATACTCTTTTCTTTAGGAAGGAATCTTCAATTGTTTTATTATTACACACACCACCACCAAGTGAAAAGTGCAGTGCGGTCAGTACCGCACTGCACTTTTCACTCATCTCCTATCAATGTGTTAATGCTCTTGATACAGGATATTATATCTAATTATCCTCACAAAGAGCATCATTATTATAAGCAATTAACCATAGTATAATCTAACAATTATTTTTTATTAGCCCATGTAGTCCTACTGCTGGGTAAAGGCCTCCCCAACAGTCTTGGCCTTCTCCCTTTCCCTCGTTCAATCAATCAGGAATGAGTGTAAGGCCCTGTTCCCACTATGTTGTGACAATTAATTTATAGTTGGCAAAAATCATACCTCCATTTAAATACACAAGCCACAAAACTTAAAATTATATGATTATCTGTCATCAGGACATAGTGGGTGGGAACGGGGCCCAAGTCATCTTGATTCACATCTAATTCGTCACCAGCCTTTCTTGGCCTCGGTGATGACAACCATCTTCAGACATCCACTGTGTGACTATTCTAGCCCATCCTAATTATAATTAAAATCACATAAAAACCAGCATTTTATGTCCAGCTGAATCTAACAAAATAAAATCAAATAAGAATTATTAATGAACATTAATTAGCCTTGAATTAGTTATGCAACAAACAACATAATATATTAAACATTGGTGTTAAATATAGAGGTTAAGTAAGTCAAGATCAAACTCCACACAATGGCTCCTAGTGCTGCTCTAAATATATGCTCAGGGACAAATATTAATACACTACATGTTAGCTAGCTCCTCAATGTACTGGCTGTTTAACAACACACAAGGAATATTTACTAGTTCAGTATACCATCTAGTAAATGAAATAAAGTGTTTGCTAGTGAGTAATGATTGGAGCTGTTGTGAATATTGATACATATATGTACTGGTACTTACTACTACACTAATGTAAATAGCAGAATGTTATCATTGGATGCTCCGCTGCTCCCTGCTGACCTAATTCCTCTCATTGGGTTACACTTAGATTCTTACTTTATCTCTTGCTCCACACTTTCTTATCATATCTCGCTTCACCATACCAGATTAAGCAATCATTTTGTGACGTTTTTAATAAGTACTTAGCTACCCAAATTATTTTAAAGTTTTTTTCATAATTAAAGTTTTTGCTTTATCACAATTACTTTTCATTCAACTACAAACTGATACTAATTTATAATATTGATAAATCTCTGCAGTAATTTTTTTACAAATTAAGACACCTGGCTACCTTTTTTTTGGATGTGAAATCATTAAAGGACTCCTCCCACTGAGCGGGAGGGAGTGTCAGACTTTTACTGACTAAAACCCATCAATGTTCCTTCCTCACCCTTTATGTTCTGGGGCCGCGGTACCTCTTTCGAATAGTTCTGCAACCCCGGGATACCTGGTAATTGAAAAAACAAATTTAAAACTTCATGTAAAATTCACCTTCATTCTCCATCAACCTTTATCTGACATACTAGTTCCAACTGGTAGAAAATATCTAGCCTGCCTCCTGCTTTTATACTGCTCTTGTATGAAGTAGAAATGAGGACCTGAGGGCATAAAATGGCCGCTTTAGCAGAACCTATTATGAACATTTTAAATTATAAAAATGGACTTTATGGTCATGAAAATAAAGTCTATTTTAAGAATTCTAAAGTTTTAACGTGATTCATATTATGTTTTGCTAAAGTGGCCATTTTAGACCCCCTGTATCTATAAACTAATCAAATTGATCCCAAGAGTAAAAATTTATGAATTTTATTTTGTAATTTATTCATGCTTGAAGTTACCAAAGATTGAATTCTTAGCTTTGTTTTCTTTGGCGGTTCTTACTTCGTTCATGTTCTTACCTACTGCATTAAAAAGCTTACATAAGTAATGAACTAAACTCAAGTAATAACTAAAGTTAGCAAAGTTAGAGCTATGCTGAAGAGTGGTGTTTGTGTCGCAGAGTTCCTGAATAAAACGACGGTGTACAACCGCGAGACGCTGGCGGCGGCGGTGCGGCGGCCGCGCGGCACGCCGCTGCTGACCGTGTCCAACCACCACTCGTGCTTCGACGACCCCGGCCTCTGGGGTCAGTACCGGCTGCCACACTACACGCCGTACAGCGTACACTAGTACACCTTTACAAGTCAGCCATTTAACAACCCCTGCTACTAAGCGATATGCTGTTTCCCGCCATCAAACTGAAGTGCTGGGCACTTGTCGATGTAGCAACCTCCATTCACTGTATTTATGCTCGTTCATAGCACTAGAACGAAATGGGCTTATTACAAGTTGTGACAAACTGAAAATGTCTGTAGCGATAAACATTGCATTTTACTAACGTTATAATGTAATAAATAGCATATAATATAGCATCTTATCTCCCGCAGTAAAGTGTTCGCAGATGAGGAGCGCGGCGTTCTCAATACAATACTGCTACACTTACATAACCGACCAAATTATGAACGACTGCAATACAATGCCAAATCAATTAAGTTGCCTAGTTACAGGAATCTGAACGATTCAATGATCTCAACATTACCCATCAACTGTGTCATCTGCTCTAGTTAACACTACTGTAGTACCTACTGCCGAGCTCGCCGCTAAGTTTAACCTTCATTTTTGTTAGTGATTAGTCACATTAACATCAAGGACAGAGCTTCCCCGCTGGCCTTGCCCTTTATCATAACGAATAGCGCTATGAGCACTCATAAAGCGAAGTGTAGGTGCGGCCTCACCTCGCCCCCAGCGACCGACTACACCCTTGCTTTAGCACACTTGTGACCTGTTCTGTTGTTAACCTACTCGCATTTTAACATGTAGCTCATAAATTCCCAAACCCGACATTGAATCGATTATTATTTTAGTATCCAAAAACCTTTTTTGTGGTTTTGTTCTTTCCTTTATATTAGGAAAATGAGTATCCGTGAGATAAGCGTGCTGTTGATTGATAAAAAAGTTTATCAGCAAAATAGCAGTAAATGAGTCAAGTCAATGACAAAGTGTCTCGTTGGGCGCCTGCGTTTTGTTGTGGGCTATTTGTTTCTTGAACTTATCGGCCATCATCTGTGACGTCACGCCCCCCCTTCCCGTTCTGAGGCGGCCCTCAGCACTGTATTCGATAATTATTGTGATCGACGACAGGAGCTGCTCATGAGCATCTCACTAAAACGGAACAGGGAAGGTATTTAGCTATTTTCTTTTCACACAACCAACACTCCACTGGTGCTGTTCCTGTGTAATAATAAGTCATTATGTACTAACTCACACGGGATATTTTTCGACCGCTAAGAGGGCGACAACGAATATCTACCCGATTGAATGAGTGAATTAGCTACATGTGTGGTGTGTGTGCACTTGCAGGCGTGCTGAACATGGGCACGCTGACGTCACGCGCGCGCATGCGCTGGTCGCTGGCGGCGCACGACATCTGCTTCACGAACGCGCTGCACTCGTGCTTCTTCGCGCTCGGCAAGTGCGTGCCCGTCGTGCGCGGCGCCGGCGTCTACCAGGCGAGTACCTACACTACTGCACTACTTACGATTTTCATCCAGTCGCTACCGACCCTGCGAAGATCGTCGCTCCACTTAGCCTGAGGGCGTCCCAGCTTACGTTTGTCGACTCGCGGTCTATACCCAAGAATACCCTAACGGGTCTGTCGTGTGTGTCCGCAGCCCGCGATGGACTTCTGCGTGGAGCGTCTGTCGCGCGGCGAGTGGGTGCACATCTTCCCGGAGGGCCGCGTCAACGTGAACAAGGAGCATATCCGCTTCAAGTGGGGCGTGGGGCGCCTCGTGGCGGAGTGCGGGGCGGCGCCGCTCATAGTGCCGGTGTGGCACGAGGGCCTGGACCAGGTGCTGCCCAACACGGAGCCCTACCTGCTCAAGTTCCGCAAGCACGTCTTCCTCAACGTCGGCGAGCCCATCCAGATACACCACCTGCTCGACAAGTGAGATATTCCAATTGATTCACTTTCATTGTTTTTCATCTCAATACTCAATACTCAATACATTTATTGCATTCCACAATGTGAACTTAGGTGGTCTATTAGGTAATAGTACGAATATTTGGTGTGCGTTACCCTATTTTTTATGATGGGTAATCATCAAATAACTTCTCCCACACTGGGCGGAGCGGGAGGGAGTATCAGACTTTTACTGACTAAAACCCATCCATGTTCCTTCCTCGCCCTTTACGTTCCGGGGCCGCGGTATCTCTTTCGAACAGTCCCGCAACTGTGCGTTACCCTGGCAAAATGTTGTGCATTTGAGATGTGAGACCACAACAAATAATTAGAGTATCATGAGGAGAAAGGAGATCACCCAGCCTCCATACAGTTGTGGGCTATTTCCGAAAGTGCCGGACCAAAATAAACTTATTATTTGAATAGAGCATAACATAACAAACATTTATTATAATTACACCATAGTCGTAAGTAAATTTTCCGAAAAGTTATTCAACCACAAAATATCTGAGATCAACCAGATTGTGCTGTAACTTTTTTTTGCTGGCCAATTAAAACAAACGCAATAATTAAATAGAGCTAATGGATATAAACATTTTTATTGTGCCACCCAAGTTCTATACCCAAGTTTTAAATAAATAATAATGATTAATTTAATATAAGATTTCCTTGAAGCCCAAACTTATCGATGTGTTTATCCTGCCCGTTCTAACCTACGGTGCTCAGACCTAGTCTCTCAACTAATTGCTAAAGTTTCACCTTGACGTCTGCCGAAGAGCAACGGAGCGCAGCATCCAGAACGAGCCCTCTTTCTAGGCATTGGCGGCGCTGCCCGTCCTCAGGTTAATGATCTGGACACGTTAGGCATTTGTTTTGTATAGATTTTATACTTTTCTAGGAACCTTGAATATCCCACTGCTGGGTAGTAGCCTTGCAGGTGCTCTTCTGAAGCGCCACCTTAAAACATTGCCTTCGTGATGCGCGTTCAGATCATCATACTGCCTCTTTCTAGGCAGGCCTCGGCAGCGCCGTCTATCTTCATGCACCCACCTTTGCCCAGCGGTCGTTATGCATGCGGCTCAAGGGAGATGTCCAATTTCATTTGAGCCTGGCAGCGTGTTTGCCTATGTCTTTAATTCCTGTTCTTGAGCGCACCATTATGTTCCCTCTTTACACTCGGAATGCTGCGCTCCAACACTTTTTGGTAGACCCCAAGGCGGAACTTTTACAAAAAGTTAAGTGACTAGGTCTGAGCTCCGTAGGTTAGGATGGGCAGGACAAACACACCGATGCGTTTGGGCTTTAAGAAGATCGGCAGTATTTATTAAAAACTTGGGTGGCATCATAAAAAATGTTTATATCCATGAGCTCTATTTAATTATTGCGTTTATTATAGTTGGCAAACAAAAAAAAACTACTAGGTGTAATAAAAAAAAAAATATTTTGTTATGCTCTATCCAAATAATTAGCTTATTTTAGTAACCAACCAAAATAAACATATTATTTTGAAAATAGCCCAAAAATGTATGGAGGCTGGGTGATCTCCTTTGTGTGTGATATGATTCTCGAGTTATTTACGATTTTGTTGCGGTAACGTTTTGGGATACTCCAGAGCTCGAAAATGGCTCAACGCAGACGATTGACCCGCTTTTTCGTGACCTTTTCGATTTGGGCGGCTTATTAGAGAATTGCTGAGATATACATATATTCTTGTTTTTGATATAACTGTACAGACGTAATGACTTAATTGATTAATTGAAATTGACAGGAATGAATGTTCATGAATCGTTTTAATTTGTTTCTTAATGTTTTGAGAACTGCGTATTTCATCGCTAAAGTACGACCAGTCTAAAATCATCAAATTTGTTTTTAACTTCCCGACGTTATAAGCGTCTTCCATGGGTATCTTTTAAAGCTGTTAATTTGGTTATAAGTGTTTTGATTTACTTGCAAATCCGTTTTTATCTGATTTTTGAAACCATTTAATTCTATTGGATTACGACAACCAAATCAAAAACTAATGTTTAAACTGATTTAAACATATTAAGGTCTCTCGTTGGAATATTTTTCAATCTTCTGCGTTGAGCCGTTTTCGAGCTCTGGGGTATCCCAAATCGTTACCACAACAAAATCTTAAATAACTCGAGAACTTTATCAAACACAAATTTTGCTACTTACAAACATTTACAGCATTACAAAAGCTATCTATTCATGTATTTGGTTCCGGGCTAAACGAATTTTTGAAAATCGATTTTGCCAGGGTATTGTTTCAAACGTTACTCCAGCAAAATGTGTTTTCCTCAAATAACTTTTAAACTTCAATTCACACAAATTTTGCTATTAGTTAGCAAATTTCTCCTCATGATTTTAAAAACGCGCGTGCGAGCGAGAGCGCGGACGTGTTTACTTTTGGAATAATTACTTAAATTTATTTTTCGGTTAATCCTTGAAGTAGATACTTAAATGGATACGAAACGTAACGGCTGTGACGATTTCATTAAAGATGTGTTACATAAGCAGTGTTCGAGAGATAAATGTAAAAAACTGTATCACTTGAATTGTCTTTCCTTATCGGAGTCGCAGTTCACGGCATTCACGCCGGAGTATAAGACAAGATGGGTATGTCCCGAATGCACATGCACTATTCCGAAGAAAGGGAATTCGGAAACACCAGTCCGAGTTACGTTAACACTGAGCGTGGCAGTCGTCGCAATCCAAAGGAAATCACAAGCTTGATGAACTACGTGAGTTTCGCTTAGAGATTAAAACTCGTCTGGATGAGCAAAAGAAAGAATTTACACTACTGAAGAATAAATTAGTTAATACAGAACAGAATTGAAGATTTAAAAAGCATCAAGAAAAAGCAATAAAGTCGATATTCTAGAGACTAGAATTAAAGTACTTTTGAAGATAAATTAACAATTAGAGACTAGTCTTACTGCCAGAAATATCATGGAGAAAAGGGAGACTGAAGAAGAACCTGAAAGGCCGGTGACAGTGTCATTTGCAAACAAAGTCAAGGAAATGCAACCGGAGGTAGTTGGTAATTTTGTACCAATTAAGAAATGTGTGGCCACGAAATCGGCAAACATAGTAATAACCGGGAAAGAACAAGACACAAGTAGAGAGAAGAATTTAAATAGACCTGCAGTTAATGTTATTGAAAAAGAAAATGAAAACCCAGGAAAAGAAGAAAAATAGACATTGGTTAATAGAAAAAAAACAGATATCCAAATAGCGAAGTGAGGAAAGGAGGAAGCGTTAGTTCAACTGGAATTCAGGGAACAGAGCGAAAGAAATATTTACATGTATGGCGTCTGCAAAAAGAGACTACTGTGGAAAATGTAGAAAAACACGTGAAGACGCTATGCGGAAAGCACTGCCAATTAAAAAAATAAAAAAAACGCATGACACAAAGAGACTATGCTCCCTTCATTATAGGTGTGCCGGAAAGCAAGTATGAAGTGTTGTGTAAACCAGAAAGTTGGGCAGTAAACATCGAGTTCTGCGAATGGGTGTGGTTTCGGAGACCAACCAATAAACAAAAACCCCCGGGGTAAATTGGTGGAGATATTTTACCAAAATGTCAGGGGACTCCGCACTAAATTGGAGGGTTTTTATGGAGGAGTTTTGTCTTCTAGCGCAAACTTATTTGCCATAACAGAAACTGGCTGCAATGTGTCGATACATGACGCAGAATTAATTCCGCCTGGTTACTCCATCATACGATGTGACCGCGCAGATGGGCGCGAACACGGAGGTGCGTGTCTCATGGCCACACCGAGTTTCGAGCTGCGGCGAGTGTCCCTGCCCGGCGACATCAACATCGATCATCAGGTATTTGTACTGGTTTGTGCGTCAGTGTACCAGCGGAATAGGTTATTGTTTTTGTTATGTGTTGTTTATATACCACCTAATATAGTAACGAAAACGAATATATGGTCTTATTTAGAATGATTTAACAAATGTGTAAATCTTATAATGCCACTATTGTAATAGGGGACTTCAATTTGAATTCTTGTCATGTTAACGTCCTATATTATTTCCAATGTTTCGAAACTTATTGTGGATTCACTCAGAGTAACAAAGAAAGTGGCTAATTGCAATGGTCGACAACTGGATCTAGTGTTGAGTACATTCACGGAGGGAGTGTGATAGTGCGCGCGGCGGAGGTCCCTCTCGTGCCGGTGGACGCGTATCAGTGTCTGTGAGTGTGCGCGTGCGGGTGTGCCAGCGCGCGGGCTCTTCAGCACCAACGTCGGATAGCCATGAACCTGTTGGCTCGAATTTTAATAAAGCTGATTTTTTAACGCTGTACTCATCAATTGCATCCGTAGATTGGGCTTGGGAATGTATGAGTTAGATTTAGAAACGAGTTTAAAATATTTTTATAATATTATTAATTCCATATTAAATGAATGCGGTCCAAAGAAAAAGCGAAGTCGTGTAAACTCAAGGTATATTTACCCTGAGTGGTACACTGCATAATTCGCGACATAAAATTGAAGGCGGTTCTGGGGAAGCCTGATTACGAAGCGTTTGCTCAGTGTAGAACCAAAGTTATAAATTTAGTACTCTGTGTTCGCAAACAGTACGAGCATCGTGTTCAACATCAAATGCTGGAAGACCCTAAGTCTTTCTGGAATTTTGCTAAATCCAGGAAAGGTAGTAGAAGTCCGCAAAAGATTAAAAAAAATAGCGAACCGTTGACTGACGAACAATTCGTTCAAGAGTTTGTTGAGTAGGTACTTTTATTCGGTGTATAGTACGGAGCAAGCTGAGTTAGATGTGAGTGCAGCTATGGCGGAAGCGAGCGGGGAGAACGGAGCGGCGCGGGTACATCTTGATTTCTTGCACCTGTCGGACGTATGTTGCGCGCTTCAGCAACTTAAACCGAAAAGGTCTGCAGGGCCAGACGGCATATCACCTTACATCTTTAGGGATTGTCGAATGGTGCCGGTCCAACCGTTGCAATATATTTTTAATAAATGCCTGAATGGATCTGTTTTTCCTGAGAGGTGGAAGATTACCCGCGTTGTTCCGGTGCCAAAAGGAGGCGCGGGGATGACGGTGGATGGTTACAGGCCTGTCGCAGTGCTGTCGACCCCGGCTAAGGTTTTTGAAGCGGCTCTTCATAAGAGTTTATTTAAACAGGTCCGCGGTCAGTTGTCAGATGCACAGCATGGGTTTCGACCGGCAAAAAGCACCACTAGCAATCTTCTGAGCCATATGGTTAGTCTTGTGCCGTCGGTGGACAAGCACAAGGACGACAAGGACGAACCTTGAAATCGCGAAAAAAAAATCAGCTGTTCCCTACATTTACGTTAGCATAACTCGTCAAAATGTAGGGAACAGCTGATTTTTTTTTCGCGATTTCAAGGTTCGTCCCATAGAAAAAGTTGTTCAAAATGACCACTTTTCGGGTTATGTTGTATAATGCTTTGGTTAGAAGTCAGTTAGAGTGTAACGCAGTCATTTGGGCTCCACATGAAACTAAATAATAGGGTCGTGCTGGAGAAAGTACAAAACAAGTTTGTAACATATTTATATTTGTAATTGTATGGTGTATACCATTTTTATCCGCTTATGTAGCCATGTACTTTATTTGTTTTGGGTATGGTTAGGTATAACGAACTGAGGGTCAGGAGAGATCTCACACTCACCTCGTACATATTCAAGGTACTTAGAGGGAAGGTACATAATGCGGAAATTTTAGGGAACATAGTTTTGTGTGTTCCGGACAGGTACGTGGGTCGCCGTCGGCAGCCACGTTTACTGGCGGTGCCGCGCGCGCGGATCTAACTGTTAGGGGAGGCGCCAATGACGCACTCTCAACCTGGTTGATGTTGATTTATTTAATTGTTCTCTGAGTGAGTTCACAAAAAATGCTTTGTTTGTAATTAGTTACAGAAATTAATATTGTTCAATAACAATATACACTATCGCATTAAGTAACCCTGTAAAGATAGTCGTAAGGTGGAGAAATAAATAAAAATAAAAAAATGCTAAGTACTTATTATTTCTTATGGTCTCACATTTGTCAGAAAAGTAGAATAAGTTCAGTACAGACAGGCCGCGCGTGTTGCTACAGCTACGTGCGTGTCCTCCAGGCAGGCGAGCCTCATGGCGCCCGTAGAGCCACACCACGAGTGATGCTACTCTTGCCCTCTGTACTTACACTACATCTGATCAATACTATGCGAGACTAGTATTAACGCTGTCGACGTGGTCCAACTGCAACAAGCTGCATGTGCGTGTACGTGTTCTTTTTTTTGGCATACGTCTCAATAACCCTGACGGTCTGTTCGCGCAGATTGCGGAGCGCGAACGCCAGCGAGGAAGAGACTCGCAAGGCCATCACCGACCGCATCCAGGACGAGCTGCTGCGTCTGCGCGACCACACGCGCGCACTCATCCGCCGCGCCACCGGCCTCTCCGCCAAGCGCGACCCGCTGGACCCGCTCGCCCCGTCCGACCCGGCCGCCCCTCACGCCCCGCACGACCCGCACGACCCGCTCGCCCCGGGCGCCAAGCGTGACCCGGCGTCGTCGAACGGCGCGCCGGCCGCGTCGCGCGCACGTCCCGAGCGCGAACACGAACTGTAGCGACAACGCGGGAACACGTTTTGTACGAATCTTTACGATGTTGTCGACTGTGACTGGTTTGAAACACTTCGCGTCGGCCGAGGAACTGTCTGACGTCGCGATCGGTGTCGAGTAGTTAAGTATTTCGTTAGTATTAGGTAGCGGGCAGCCGGCCTAGCCGCCCGCCGCCCGCCGCCCGACGCGACCTACTGATTAGTTTTGTTGTAAGTTTTATTACGTGGGAATGTTTATCGGTAAGGTTAATGTTAATATGGTGTACTCCCATGTTGAAGACACGTTGTCTGTCGTGCCTGTCTGTGTGTGTGTGTGTGTAGTTAGTGTGTAGCGCATCCGGACGCAGGTTCGTGATGAGTCGCTGTTGGTCACAACAATCAAAATCATGTAGAGCTCTTCACAGGAGCTTCTTTTTTTTGTACATTTCCGGAGATCAGTTTTTTTAACGACTTTTTTGGATATTTTTTACACCAGTTTACCTAGTCTGTATCATTTGTACCCCGTAGCATAGCGTCTTAAACGGTGTCTCGCTGTGTTCCGCACAGCGCGTGGGTGACTGCAGGCCATTGACGCCTCATACGACAATGTAAACACTAGATATCATATAAATGTGATGAGATATATAATTCAACGGCTAGCGCCATCTCTACAACCAAAGACTGTTTGCACACAAAGTGTACACAATATTTTATATCCAAAATATTTTTTAACGATTTTATTAAAAAGATACCCTTTTAAATGAATATTTTTCTCAAAAATTGTAATATTGTGGTAGGTATATGTAATTTGGTGAGCCGTCGGTCGCATATTCCTAGAAGGCAGTTGTAAGGGAGTAGGCACATCATCAGTAACACAACTGTTCACCTATGATTGTAAGGAGCCATGGAATGAATAGTTGTAGCGGCGGTGTAACAGCCATACAAACATACAAGTCCTGCTTGCGCACAATCTGCCATGAGTGTTCAGTCGCTAGTGTACGTACCGGTGTTAGTGTTACCAGAGTGCAAAGCTAATCAATGTAAATAGTAGTGAGCGCGAACTGTTCCGACATGTTCCGCGATGTGTGTCTGTAGCGCGAGTCTTCCGTACAATAGTTTATGTATTTATTGTTATTGTTGTAATATATCGACGTCACAGCGCGCAGTCGGCGGTGACGTCACTCGCGTCCAGTGACGCGCCACTTTGTATATAAGTATGAATCGTAGATGCGATAGTGTTGTTGTGTTAAGCCATAACATAATCATGTTCTGTTGTCCAAATAAGTATGATGTCTTTTGAGGAACTCATTTTTTTTTTCAAATAAATCGATGGACTTACAATTTCTTATTTTATCATAACGACATTTGTTTATTTTGTTAATGGCCCACGTAATAGCACATACATCTGCATACACTCAATGGCTGCTACTGAGAAATAACTATAACACTTGTCACACTGTCCGACACCCAACCTGGGAATACAAGCCAGCACACCTAGACCTTCATTGAATCACTGCTACATACTATGTAAGAGACTCAAGCTGCAACACGGGGACATGAGGTGGGTGTCACTCCGCTCGAGCACCTCGCACTCTGTCTCTCTACTCTACCTCACTTCTGCTGCTGTAGTACTGTAATGGATAGGGAACCTTTGGGGACATAGGTTCGCTGCAGTATAGCATTAAAAAGGTACGTGAGAAATGTTATAGCGACTTCCGGCAGCTGCTTTAGAATGGTCGCCGATATTAGGTCGTATCCTGGTGCTTTGTGGTTTCTCAATTTGTTGATGTGAACGTACACTTAGTGCAAAGGTTTGCCAGCAGTCGGTAGCGGTTCCCTATCCATTAGCATACAATTTTAAGACCTAATATAACTTAGCATAATGTTGTTTGGCATAATTATATTTTCGCATAATATAATTACGCATAACAGCTCATGCATAATTTTTTTAAGCATTATGTCTGTAACCATAATAATGATTAGGCATAATATTTTAAAGCATAAAGTTCTAAGCATAACTTTTTTTAAGCATAATATCCTAAAGCATAAAAGTTAAGCATAAATAACGCATAATAATGTTAAAACATATTTTTATAGATATAACAGTGAAATAATTATTAACACCTAAAATATTAGACACTATACACGTTTATACAATATTGCTCTAATGAAATTTGTAGGCGCTTGATATTGTAGGTAAAATAGAAATTATTTTTCCTTAATTATAACGTATTGAACAATTTTGTGAGTATTTTTTCGCTGTAGGAAGCAAGCATTGCAAGCATACAGCATGCAAGCAAGCATGCAGCGTGCAAGCAAGCATGCAGCAAGCATGCAGCAAGCATGCAAGCAGCATGCAGCAGGCAGGGTTTCTGTGACGGCTCCGGCGCTGCGGCCCTCCGGCGGCCCCATGCGTGCTTATCGTCGCAGACTACTTTCGCTCACCACCGCAGCTTCGGCTCAGCCGCGGCGGCTCGCTCGCAGCCGCCTGCTCCTCAGCCCGCGGGCCGCTTCGCCCCTACGCGCCTACGCGATTTTAAATAACACTCTAGGGGTAACAAACAAGACTACGTGAAGTCGGTTTTGCAGCAATTCGGTTCTGTCACTAACTTTGGTTGCACAGCATATAAATTTTTTAACCAACAATATTATTTGATTGTTACAGTTGTTTTGTTATTTATATTAATTGTATGCCTAAATATTATTATGCTAATAGTCATTAGGCCTACTAACGTTATGCTAAAAGTCTTTAAGCCTACTAACGTTATGCTAATATTCATTAGGCCTAAATATTCATTAGGTCTACTAACGTTATGCGAATCAAATTTATGCCAAAACAAATTAGTCTTTAACATGATTATGCCAACATAAAATGTATGCCTAAAAAAATGATGCCAAAGTATTATTATGCCAAAACAAACTGTGCCAAAATCGTTATGCCGAAGTATATTAGGACAAAAAACATTATGCGAAAAGAAGGGATCCCGTCCCCAAACAGTGGACGGTCGCGCAGATCATCATGATCCTAAAGCCTGGCAAGTCTGAAAATGACGTCAAAGCATATCGTCCTATCAGCCTATTACCTATTGCTTCGAAGCTGCTGGAAACATTATTACTTAAGCGACTCGTGCCGATCCTGGTGGAAAGAAACCTTATTCCTGACCACCAATTTGGATTCAGGAAGGGCCACGGTACTATAGAACAGGTACATAAGACTGGTGGAACAAATCAACACCTCATTCGAAAACAAAGAGTACTGCTCTGCAGTCTTTCTGGACATTTAGCAGGCCTTTGATCGGCATCTTTCATCGGCATCGCCATCTTTGTGTGGCACCAGGGTCTACTGGCCAAAATAAAAACGTCTCTCCCAACAAATTTCTACCTGTTTCTGCGCTCTTACCTCAGCAAAAGATTCTTCCTAGTGAAGCAGGGAGATGAGGTCACAAATCTACGTGTGATTCAGACCGGAGTACCTCTGGGCCGGTGTCCTGGGTCCCACCTTGTACCTGTTATTTACTGCTGACCTGCCGCTGGATAGAAATGTCCTAACAGGCACTTCCGCCGATGATACGGCCATACTAGCTGCTGATGTCTGCCCGAGGGAGGCCTCTGCAAAACTACAAAACAGCCTCAAGCTGATCTCTGAATGGCTTTAAGATTGGAAGATAAATATACGTGGAGACACCACATATTTACCAAACGCAAAGCCTTAGGACAAAAACTCCGCAGTCTACACTGGATGCTCAATAAAAAATCCCAAATGTCTCTGGAAAGCAAATTGCTTCTCTACAATTGCATACTCAAACCCATATGGTGCTATGGTATCCAGCTTTGGGGAACTGCAGCGAACTCAAACATCGAAATTCTTCAAAGGTTTCAATCTAAAACACTACGACAGATGGTAAATGCTCCCTGGTACCTATGTCACAAACGAAAGAATTCACAAGGATTTAAGGATAAAGACTGTCAAAGAAGGAATCAAAGCCAATATCACTACATACTCCACCAGATTAAAAGCTCACCCAAACCAGTTGGCAATGAAACTAATGTCAAACCCTGCACAAGACTAAAAAGAAGAGTACCTCAAGACCTACTTACTACTTTCAGCATGAATAAGCTGTAATGCCGATCGGATGAGGCAGTGGCAAGTCATACTGTGCAAGATTAAGAACCATTATCTACTTATTGCTGAATGTCTGAGGACAGATTGCATTAAAGAGGAGTTTAAAAAAAAAATAAGTGTATGTTACCGTAGCCTGAAGGAAAGTGTCTCCTAGAGTTATCTGAGTGTATAATTAGTGCCTACATAAATAAATAAAGAATTGGTGCCCCTTGTAGTTTTGGAGAAAAACTGAAAAAACGATTCCTGCTAGGGTAACGTTTTTCCAGCAGGAAAATTCTATCCGAATGATCGGAGAGAAAATCATTGTGCATAGCCAGAGAGCTTATATTAGTGCCAAAAAGTGCCCCCAAAAATAAAATTAGTGCCCCTTCAGGTTTTCGAGATATTGCATTTACTGCTGGAGTAACGTTTTGCAGAATCGTATTTCTCTAAAACCATTGCATGTGCCCCTGTAGAATAGACACGTGTAGCTCTCAATTAGTGCCCCAATTAGATTTAAGAAAATATTTATAATTTTCAAGTTATCGCGGTTTTATGTTTTATGGCAGCGCAACGCCTAAATTGGACAAGGTATAAGCTCGCTGAATACTGTATTCGGTCCTTTTTGACGCTTATAGTAACCATACAAATTTTCAAAACTGGAATGCATTCGTTATTGAACAATATTGCTAAAAATCAAAATGGTGTCAACTTTGACGGTAAAATACAAGGAATCGGCTCAATCTCAGGCGTGTGGATGTAATCCAAAAACCTGGTGCCTTTCAAAAATTCCAGTCAAAAATATATGGTAAAAATATTTAGCTTGGAATGTTTCGCATAAGTAAATATAGGTAAACAAAAAACAAAACATGTAAACAACGGCTGGTTATCCGACCAAATTCGAATGGCTACTAAAAAGCGACGGATTCATACATATCGATGACCTTCTTTATTGGAAGTATTAAACCTGAGCGGTTGTCCGTCAAGTCGCGTTCAAAAGTTTTGGGAGCTAATTTAAAATATATAAAATGCACCTTGACCATACAAAATGAAACAGCTCGTTGATGTGGACGTTACTATTTTTATTCCTTTAATTTTAATTCTTAAAGTAATTATGGCATCAAATCACAGATTAAATTTCCTATTTATAAATATTAGAACACAAAAAAATTGTCCTATGAAATTATTTGCACCAACGCTATATATTATTTAGTGCTTATATAGTGATTTAAAATAATAATGACTAAATAAACTGAAATCACAGATCAGTTTTTTATCTGAGTCTAAAAATATAAATAGTAAATTCGCATAATCACAGAGCAGTTTAATTATAATATGATTGGCAAAAAAAAAATATACAGGGTGTTTGGTGCATCGTGTGCCAAATTGAAATGGTCGCTAGAAGGGGTCATCTGCTAGCCTTTCAGACCCCTATACACCCCTCATGCCCTGTGGATTTTTTTTATCGACTTTTTATTGTTTTACTAAAAAAAGACCCAAATTTTACATTCAAATACAAATTTAAAAAAAATGTAAGGCGTAGAATCTGAATTTAATTTCGATGTGTATTGTTTAAGAGTACTTCTAAATACAAAATTAGTGACATTAGTTACCTAGTTTTTTTTTAATTCACTCGCAAACGAAAAACTTAAATTAAAGCTGTACATGTTACAGCTTATATGGCTACAAAAAAAAAATCAAAAGCGACCGGGATCTTCCAACTCCCTCATTAATTCTCCAGTCTGTCCTCTTACTAATGATGTGCCTCATGCCATAAAAATCTTTTACCAACTTGTGAATTCGCTAGAATTCTGAAACTATGATTTAAAAAATATTTTTGCTCATTCTTATAAGGTAAAATCTGTCTCGTATCTCTATCTTTTCGTGGGATTGAATTAAAAAACAAAATAGCATTTTTAACATTTATTTCATATTTGTTACAAATCCATAAAATTAATGAGGGAGTTGGAAGATCCCGGTCGCTTTTGGTTTTTTTTGTAGCCATATAAACAGCTGTAACATGTACAGCTTTAACTTAAGTTTTACCTTTGCGAGTGAATTAAAAAAAAACTAAGTGACTAATGTCACAAATTATGTATTTAAAAATACTCTTAATTGCTTGTAACATTTAGGTCTTTTTATAGTAAAACAATAAAAAGTCGATAACATTTTTCCACAATAAGGGATGTTAAGGGCTCTGAAAGGCTAGCAGATAACCCCTTCTGGCGACCATTTCAATTTGGCACACGATGCACCAAATACCATGTATATAGCGTTGGTTTAAATAAATACATACGTATTTGTCTTTTTTACTGTTGTTTCAACTGGCTTTTTAACCGAGTTCTAAAAGGAGGAGGTTCTCAATTCGTCGATTTTTTTTTTTTTTTATGTATGTTCCCCGATTACTCGAAGATGGCTGAACCGATTAGGATTATTTTTATTTTATTTTAAAGGGTCTGCTTCACAGGTGGTCCCATAATCAAGTCAAGGTCTGATGATGGGATCCTGGAGAAATAGAGAGAACTCTTCAAACTTAATAGGCACACATGAAGCGATTTGAATAGTTTTCGGAAGAGTACTTTTCGGAGTGATCCCCCTTCAATTTGGTGAAGTTTTGATGAAGAACTTCGGAGATAGGTAACGGACCTCCTGAATAAATAATAGCAAATGGACTGGGATTACTGAAATCTTATGTCTGTCTATTGTTTACACCAGTTTATGACATAATACATCACGCCAATACGCTGTAAAGGGCTAAGTGCACGTGAAACACTAAAAAGTGAACAATAAAATAGTTTTTACAAAAAATAAAACAGACTTCTAAAAACACAAAAAAAAATACTTAAGCTGCAGAAGTCGGTGGCAAAAAACTAATCCAATCAAAAAAAGGTCACCGACTTTCTGAATCTAGTTATTTTTCATTTTTTTGTGTTTTTAGAAGTCGGTTTTATTTTTGTAAAAAGCTTTTTATTAGTAGGTACACATTCCATGAACTAGTATTTTTATAAAACATCCCCCAAACAAAATTTTGGGTCAATGACCTGGCAAAAGTCTGGATGTTCGGCTTTCGTTCACACATAGTATGAATAAGATGGCTAACCCCAAGAATAGCGCTTAGGCTGCTACTTATAATGTACTTAAGGACGCTGCACCGTTTTCGTTGAACTCAATTTTAGGTATTCAATGCCGCACACAGCAACATCACGCGTACGCACTACGCACACATTCAACAACTCCGAGCGCTCGATTTTATACTTCACCTAAATAATTTAGCTCCTTGGTTTTATTTTGTAATGTTATTGAAATTAACTCCGGAAGAATACCTACTTGGACCTTTGAAAATGCGTTTGGTTACTATTACTTAGTACCGTTGTCGTGATAATAGGTTAGTATTTTCAACCAACTGCAAAAAAAGAAGGTGCTTGACCCTATCAATAGTATATTTTTCTTCGCGATTTTCATAACATAAAATCACGCCTGTTAAGAGTAACAGAATATGTACACCTAATATGGTACCAACATAAAAAACCTGCCCCATGTTCAAAAACTAAAAACAACAGTACCGACACCGACTACCGTAAAGAAAATTACACATGGGGGACACATTTTACCACGTTGGAAGTGTCTCTGAGTTAAAAAAAAAAATGAATTCTTTTTTTTTATATTTTTGTGTATAAATCTTAATGCGGTTCACAGAATATATCTACGTACCAAGTTTCAACAGCATAATTCTTATAGTTTCGGAAAAAAGTGGCTGTGACATACGGACAGACAGACAGACAGTCAGACATGACGTATCTGTAAGGGTTCTGATTGAACATTTTGTTATTAATTATATGGAACATTTAATTAAATCCTATCCAATCCTATCCTATATAATATAATCCTAGATAATAGATCGTTTTCAGCTCATTATAACGAATGCGACCAATTGTGAAATCCGGCGTACGATGAACATGGCTGCATACACCTCTGAGGATTACAGTCGTGAAGATTTCGTCTCCAAGATTTAGCAAACAGATCGTTTTTAACTCGTAATAACTATTGCGAGCAATTGTGTAATCTGGCGTGCGAAGAACATGCGTGCTTACCCCTCTAAGGATTATAGTCGTGAAGGTTACGCTTATATTTATCAGTAATTAAGTGTTGAGGGCTTTATACTTCTTATACTGATGATATAATAATCAGAAATGAAGAATTTGATTTACAAAAAGTAGGTACTATTTTTTTTCTCTTTTTTTTCGCGATTTCCATGAGCTTCGGTAATTGCAAAGCATCAAACACGACAAATGATATGAGTATCCTAGTACCAACAACGCTTCTTGGACCAGAGTCTATAGAAGTCTGCTCGTTCCAGTTTTCTATGGGCACCATTTTTGATTTTGTCCCCATATTTGTACATACACACCTAAAAAAAAGAGTTAAAATCATAACTCTCCTCCCCATCCACTTCCGAACCTCATCGTGAACAGCTTGGCCTTACCCATCCAAATCCTAACCTTACTAAGAGTTGCTTAACACCACCCATCCATTTCACAAATCCCGCACCACACTTTAATACCCACACTTCAATAATAAAAGTAGGAACTCGTAAGTACTTACTTTAATGTCGTTGGAAAAAGTTTCAACTCATTCCGAATACGCTATACAACCGGGGGTACCTACTCACACGCATGCACACTACAATATTTTTTAGTAATAAAATCGTATTTATTTTTTGCGACAGAGCGATACACCCGTCCGTTGAGGAGCGCGTCTCAGCGCAGATTGACGAACCGCGAGTGAAAAATGTATGAAGAATTCGCCAAATGTTTATACTTTGGCTAGTAATTGGAAAATGTTGCGATTTGAATACAAAAAAAAATGGATTTCCAGTAAAGGACTATATTTACCGCAATTTCTTATTAATTATTAAGATAAAATATGCTTTAAAATGACCTAAACTGGTACCTATTCTGACCCCTTTTTTTAAATTTTCTGCGATTCTTGTGATGGGAAAAACGTATTTGTGCGAAAATTTTGTATGACGTCATAGATTTTTTCTGATAATTATCTGGAGATTAATATATTATCTTTAAATTAAGACCATGAAATTTTCACATTTGTGACAGCTTGTACATTAAAATGGTACCTGAAAAACACTAATATTCGTGGAAAAAAGTAACAGCGTCCTTAATCATATTCAAAGTCATAGAAACAGCTAGTAGAATAGAATCCAATACTTAACAATTGTATTTTATTATTTACTTCTTTTCTACTGCAGTGTAATCAGGCACAACAAGTGTCAACCGTTCAGTTAGTAAAGTAAAGACGGTCATCGATATGTATGAATACGTCGCTTTTTAGTAGTCATTCGAATTTGGGCGGATTACCAGCCGTTGTTTACATGTTTTGTTCTTTGTTTATATTTACTTAATGCGAAACATTCACAAGCTGAATATTTTCACCATATATTTTTGACTAAAGGCACCTGTTTTTGTATTACCCACACGTCTGAGATTGAGCCGATTCCTTGTATTTTACCGTCAAAGTTGACACCATTTTGTTTTTAGCAATATTGATCAAAAACGCATGCATTTCAGTATTGAAACTTTGTATGGTTATTTTAAGCGTCAAGAAGGACCGAATACAGTACTCAGCGAGCTTATAACTTGTCTAATTTAGGCGCTGCGATGATTTTTCAGGTTTTCATAAAACCGAGATAGGTAACTAAAAACCGAGATAACTTGAAAATTATGAATATTTTCTTAAATCTAATTTTATTTTATTTATTATGGGACAATAAACAGCTACAATATATAACATCTACAAATAACAATAATATACATATGAAGTATTAACAATATTGCAGCCCACTACATTATTCGCATGTTAACAAAATTAGGATAAGGTAAAAAGTGCCACTAGATTAAGCATTACTCAGATATGTGTATAAATTGAAATAAAAAAGAAACAAAAAATAAGATTATAAAATAAATACAATAAAAATTTAAACTTAAAAAAAAATCTAATTGAATATAAAAGAAAATTTATAAATTTGGGATTATTCGTTATTATTACAAATAAGAATTGAAATTATGTAAAATAAGGAAATTGACATCACATCACCGTACAATTACAAATTCATACAATTCATTAATATAAATAATTAAAATGGTTGACATAAATTAAATTAATAATAATAAAGGAGTTTCACTATTTCTTATTAGCATTGGATAGGAATAATTGGGGACCTAATTAAGAGCTACAGTATGTTTATTCTACAGGGGCACATGCAATGGTTTTAGAGAAATACGATGCTGCAAAACGTTACTCCAGCAGTAAATGCAATATCTCGTAAACCTGAAGGGGCACTAATTTTATTTTAGGGGGCACTGTTTGGCACTAATACAAGCTCTCTGGCTATGCACAATGTTTTTCTCTCCGATCATTCGTTTAGAATTTTCCTGCTGGAAAAACGTTACCCTAGAAGGAACCGTTTTTTTTTCAGTTTATCTCCAAAACTACAAGGGGCACCAATTCTTTATGTGGGGGCACATTTACAGCAGCTAAGGCACTAATTATACATTCTACTCAGATAACTCTAGGAGACACTTTCCTGCTAGGGTAACGTACACGTGCACTAACAGTGTGCACGTCCACGTAAAGGTTGCATGGTTACAGTTGAGATCAGTATGCTTAGTGCGAGTTTCACACTAAAATTGACTATGCTGAAACAGCTAAGGATCTTGGTGTCTTAATTGACAGTAATCTTTCTTGGCGAGCTCAAGTGAATGAGGTTAGTCGTAAGGTGCATTTTTCTTTCCACTCGCTTAAATCCTTACAGAGCTTCCTGCCTTTTAAAACCAAAATTTATTTAGCTCAAACTTTGATTCAGCCGATCATTGATTATGCTGATGCCTGCTATTTGGATGCCACAGAAGAGCTGTTGAATAAGCTGGAGCGTTTGCAAAATCTTGGCATTCGTTTTGTGTTTGGTCTGAGAAAGTATGATCATGTCTCTCACTTCCGTAAGGAACTGAAGTGGCTCCCTATCCGTCTTCGCAGAAATACTCGGATATTATGTCTCTTATACAACATCCTTTATAACCCTGCTTATCCCAGTTATCTGCGCGATCGTTTCTCCTTTACCCGTCCTCCTGATGCTCTGTGTAGATCCCACCTCAGGCATCATCTTAATTTCCCATCCCATAAAACCGAATTCTATTCTCACTCCTTCTCTGTTCACGCAGTACGTTTGTGGAACTCACTTCCACCTAACATCCGTGACTCTAAAACCTTATTTCTCTTCAAAAAGCAAGTCAAGGAGCATTACCTGTCCTCTATGCTGTAATATTCTGTATATATAATATAGGTATATATTTACAATAACAGTATTTAGTTTAATATGTGTTTATATAGTTGTATGTATGTTTATTATAAATAGCTATATTTTAATTTTAGGGTTTTAATTACATTTTCCTGTTTTGTCTTTACTTACACACTGTGTCTACATTTCTAATTCAACTGTCCTCTCGCAGGTCTGCTGGAAGAAATTTCTTATGAAATAAGCAGTACCTTTGTGCTCTTCTTTCTTAATGTAATGTCCTACTATGTATTTTGTGTGTACATAAATAAATAAATAAAAAAAATAAAATTCGAGTAACGTCTATATCGCGTAGATCGAGTTTACGTCGTCGGTAGTGACAATCCAGTGCCTCTAAGAAAGTAAGGACCGTTTCGAGCACATTGCTAACATTTGCATGTATAACGCGAGTGCAAGTTACAATTTCGATAGTTTTGACAGCTTGAATACGAAACGCAGTCACCTGCGAGGGTTAAAAGTTGTCACTTAAGATTTTGTGGTGAGAGTGGTAAAATAACAATATCATATTGTGAATAGTACTTACTTGGAGAATGTTTAAGACCGCAAAAACACAACATAAGCGTAATTTAACGCCACAAAAAACGAAAACACGGCCACGTGTCAAAGATAGAGTGCTCCACCACAAGCCACTCGGGCATTATTAGATCATTTGCTAACATTTACATGCCTAAAAAGTAACAAACTTAGTTTTACAAACTTCACATATGGATCAAGGTCACTTACTACACACCAAAAGCTATAAATTACACTAACTGCTCCATTTATGTCATCAGTATTTCAAATTGGGACGGGCTTTATTTTTAACAATGATAATAATATTCAAAACTGTATGCAAATCACAACACAAACTTTTGTAAACACAAACTAAACTAATAACCATTGATTAAGTAATAAGTAAAGTCGTCTAACTTCGTTGTATAACCACCAGTAGTTGAATAGGCAGTCGCTTCTATAATGAACACAAAATACGAATATCCATTTATTTTGGCCGGATACTAATGAGTAATGTATTATTATGTACGCGCCACTTCTCGCGGTGAATTAACGCGAAACAAATGAATGTATTCTAGAATCTCACACTCGCAAGTTAACGATTGTTGACGTGTTTAAAATTAGCACTCACAATATGTAGTTCTCATGTATTACGCAAGGTGGCGCTTATCACTCGACATAAAAACTTATCACACAAAAACTCGCACTAAGCATACAGACTGACCAAATTACGTTTCTGAAAGCGTTAAACACCACATATCTTTGTCATGTCTGATGTTACAACCGACGCACAAATAACCAAGTAATAATACACAGTATACAACTAACAATTTTATTAAAATTTATTTAAATGCAATTTATAAAATTAAATCACTCTAATATAAAATTGTAAGTCACTATCAGTTGCGTCCTGACTCTGTCGGACCTACTCTCTACTCTGCGACGTTGCATTCACAACTAACGCCGTGAACTAGGCAGGAGCGAGCCGGGGGGGGGGGGGGGGCGGTTTCACCGCTTCCTGACAGTCACAAAACAAATTATTGCATTTATTGCTTTTTTCGTAGTCGAAGTTAATACAATATGTAGAATAACCTTGCAGTGGTCATAGGACAATTTCATAGCGCAAGTCATGATGGCTGACTAGTCTTCCGCACCTTATTGATTATATTCAGACCTATAATATTACTGCTATCCAGCAACTTGATAGTTTAAGGCATTACTATCATACATTACTGATAATTTTAAAGTTAACAAAAAGCAACTTTATTTCAAAGAAAATGAAGATCACTGTGAGTTGATCAGTGATGCAGCATCCAAAGTAAATTAGCTGTCACTGTGACATTGACATGTTCCCATACAAAAATGTGTTTAAACAGATGTTTTTAGATAATCAGACCGTCATCGTTTTGGTGAACATGGACCTACGAGCCTTATCACACTAGCGGATTGCGAGCGGATCCTAAGCGGACTAGGCGCGCAACGAATCCGCCGCGGATGCGCAACGAATTCGTCGCGGATGCGCCGCGAATTCGTCGCGAATTAACGACGTATAATACACTGGGTAACAATAGCTTTAGACTATACTACAATATTTATTAATATATTCATATCACTATTATAATTTTATTAATCGATTAATAAAATAACCGCGCGACATTTCGTTGCACGTCCGCTCCGCTTTAAATCCGCTCGCAATCCGCTAGTGTGATAAGGCTCTGTGTGTTTCGATGAACGTCATAATCACGGGACCACGCCAGGTTTTGCGTAAATTATGTGAATAGGATAATTATATTACAATATTTCTACTACTTCATACTTTCATAGTAAAATTGAACAAAAAACCCATAACATTTTAAAATTATATTCTACAAAGTGGTCTCGCTATTTTGATATCAGAATGACGGGACCACTATTCATTTGATGAAAAACACGTGGCGTAATATTAAACCGAACACTCAAAATTGTAATACGATATAGGTCGACTACGTTTAAATCGTTATTAAGGCTGATCCTCCAAGGTAGCCCGCGAAATTCAAATTTACTTACATTTTTTGCAATTTGCAGGGCAGTGCTAAGTTGTATGTTGATGAAAATATCGGTCGCGGCTGTAAGACAGAATCGGTAATACAACCCAAGTTCATAAGAGTCGGGGAACGAATTTTTCACGGTCAAATTCTGTATACTTGTAAAACTATGATTTCCACAAAAAAAAGTGTATTGTAGACAAACGCCTGCAGAAAAAGTATACTTTTAAGCCACGAAGTATCATTTTATGGCTTAAACTTTTTCATCAGGCGCTTTCCAGATGTGAATATATGTGATATTCGCAAAACCTAGTGTGGTCCTGTGCCATTATGACGTTCATGTGTTTCGGCTCGTCCACATAAACACTATAAGACGCCGCATTGCAGACAATAGGTCACATTTCCCTGTTCTAAAGAACAGTAAAGAGATAAGCAGTAGGTTGAGTTCAAACATAGATCCCTCACGGTAGGTAGCACGATACGACATCGTATCGTGTTTATGTGTACGAGCCGTAAGGTTGCCAGAACCCTCAGGTTGGCGCGGCGCAACTGGAACCAACGACAATGGATATGAAGTGACAAGATCGGTGAATTCTTGTTCTACAATACCGCACTTGTTCTATAAAACGCAGTGCATAAAAAAAATGTATTTGATGTTTCACAACCTTTAAATTGAGCATTACTCATTGTTCATGTTATTTATTAACCTTTTGACCACCATTGTCACATATACGTGACAAGCAAGCGCGTGCCCTGTACGCCACACGACACTTCATATGTTGTGCACCTCACTGAATAATATACTTGACTTCCAAGTCTTAGTAGCAGTTGTTGCCTCAAATGCCAAGTCACTGAATAAAATAATATAGGGTGGCATGAAACAGTAGCAAGTATAATATACTAATGTAATATGGACCCTTGTTCACGATCGGTTGTTATGGGGCCGGCGCGCGGCGCCGCCCGTGAACACATTCTGTAGCGAACACAACTACTGTCAACCGCACGTTCTTGACAACTATTACACTTCGACAGTGCTTATAATTATTATACAACAGGAAGGGCTAACATGCGTTTGACTGTACCTGCTCACAGGAAATATACTTGTACGCAGAACACTAACTCTTCAAGCCTCTGTTTGGTTTAATAACTTGCAGTATGGTACACGTCCACTATAAAGGGTTACTGGTAATTCGACGTATTCCTTGCAGGACGTTATATCTATCTATCATGGGGGTTTAGGTTTCCGCACTTAGTCCTTGAAGTGGACCATTGTGCGTGAGCCATGGTGGCCGATTACTCCAACCAGCCCACCTCCCTCCAGAAGCAGATTAAACTTCCCGGTCTCCTCAGGACATCTGCAAGTGATCTTGGCGTTCCCAGGATCTCCTCGCGAATGTTGGTAACGCCTGTGCAGTCCAGGAGCCGTCTCCTCCGCCTCACGCACGCTCTGCACAGGACTGCAGGACTGTCAGAGATACCTCATCATACATCCAGTGATGGTCCCCGCCACCAGACGCAGGCTATCTCTCTGTCAGCTTCGGGTCCAAGGATGGTATAGCTTCCTTGGATTGCCTACAACCTGGTGTCGAGGCCCACCATTTCTCTGCTTGTATTCGGGTGTGATCCTTTAACCAGTTCCTGCTTGAAGGGAATGGGCACCACGGGTTCGGGTCCGTAGGGTTTTGTGCTGGATCCTCTTCTGGCAAGTTCGTCAGCCGCATCATTGCCGAGTGATCCACTGTGACCTCTAATTCATTGCAGCGTTACCGTATTGTTATTCAGCACCGTGATTCGTTCTAGGGCCTTGTGGCATTCTAGGGTTAGTCTCGACGTGATCTGGCTAGTAGTCCTCGACGTGAATAGAGAAAGCATATTCGCTGACTCGAGTCCTCCACTACTGCGTGTGCTCTCACAAATGTGCGCGAACATTTCGGTGAACACGCGCACGTTTTGTTCATGATCACTAGAACGAGTCCACCGAAATAAACATGTGACATATTGGTAGTCTTAGTCGAACAAGACGTGTAAAAAGTGTGTTAATAAAGTTTTAAATTGAAATTGATAAAAAAATATAATATTTCACGAAATTCTTAACTATGATTTTCCGCATACATTAACCGACTTCAATAAGCTTTATACCATTTTAGATAGCTGAGAAGACAAGGATATTTTTCTAGTTTTTTGTCCATCCTGCGTAGTATTATTATTTTTCACTATACAACATCTTTTTATGATGGAATGGCAAAAATTAAAAAAAAAATTGTTTCATTAGTGATTATTGCTAAAAGTTTAGGATTTTTTGAACGTTTATTTATTGAAAAAAGGTTGCTACGTCATCAGCTATGATTATAACTTAAATTTCAGTACACTCGCAACGTAAATCGTTTTAAAATTGGCTTTAAATGATTTAATCTGGGATTATTCATAAAAACAAAAAGTCGACCCAACTCAAAAACCACTGAATTTCGTTAAAACATTTGGTGGCTTAATTTCTTGAATTATAACCCTACTATAACGTCCTGCAAGGAATACGTCAAATTACCAGTAACCTTGTGTACACAATATCCAGTTTTCGAATATAATTTCATAATTATAATATTAGTAACAAAGAAATTATCATAACAGAAGACAATATAATGATTTTACAAAAGACAGTCATTCAATACACCGTCCAGCGCACTGTTACACATGCAAGTAATCACTAATAATATGTATTCGTCTATGTTCACTTTCAATCACATTGAAGCGGTCATCACTGTCAAGTTTAAGGTCGGCGAGTCCGGCGAGTCCGGCGAGTGCGGCGAGTCCGGCGAGTCCGGCGACCCATCGACCCATCGACGTTACGATGTATCACAACACAATTACTTATCAACATACAAGCTTACTATTTATGAACAGCGGGTGAGACGACGCGGCCGACATGCAGGGGCAGTGAGGGGAGCTGCCTTAACTGTTGCAGCTACACGAAAGTGGTCATAGGAAGCCATCCATTTTTTCGTCAAATTTTGATACCCATTCACAGATAAGTAAAAAAAATGCACAGTTAGCAAGAAAATTGCCATTTTCCACAAAACATTTTTTTTTTATGCCAATCAATCCTGCTTCTAATAGGTACTGATCAGGGAGTTCTTCTAGACCAACCCAGGTTGGAGTACTCAAAGTCAGAAATTGCAATAAACTTTACCATACATTTTGTTTTATAACCATTTTTTTATGTAATTAAGTCGATACTGCTTCTAATACTGATCAAAAACTTCTACGGGGCCAATCCGGGTTGGAGTAAGGCAGAAAACGTAAAGTTATGTGAACATAAATTCCATTTTCGTGATCATTTCAATTATTTAGTTTATTGTTTTTGAGATTCATAAATTCTTTCTGAGGACCTGCTATGATTTCGAATGAGGTTTTGATCATCAACTAGACCAATTACACCAAAAAAAAACTTGGTTCAAAGTTTCAAACAAAATGTTTTGCTAAAGTATTTTGCGATTTCTGACTTTTTCGTTCTCCAACCTGGGTGGTTCTGTAGAAATTTTTGATTTTGTGTTTTGTGCAAAATGGCAATTTTATTGCTAACTGATTTTTTTTTTAAATCTGAATGGGGATCAAAATTTCACGAAAAATCAAGAATAGTTTCCTAAGACCATTTTCGTGGAGCCGCAACGGTTATAGGTAGCTCCCCTTACTGCCCCGTTAACTGTTTCCACCCTGTATATAGCACAGCCAAGATTAGCCCCCGATTAGTCGCCCGTGAGCGCCCAGCGTCAGTATCGAATATCATGATTGACGTTTTCGTCCTTTTAATTAATTTAAAAGTTCATTAAAATTAAAGATGAATTTATGATACGAGTGTTAAGATTCGGTCAGAACGCTCGGTAGTCGGTGTCAACAGTCGGGCGGGTCGGCCGGGTGCAGCGCCAGCACGGAGCAGGCGCCGAAGGGAGGCCGGTACGACACCTGCAGGTCCGCGAACACGCCGGGCGGCACGCACACGTCCGCCAGGTACAGCACCCCCAGGCCGCTCGGCAAGCCGCCCGGCAGCCCGCCCAGCACCGCCGCTCGGCACGCCGCGCCCTCCCAGCCCGTGCCGGGCGGCTCCATGCACACCACGCAGCCGCGCCCGCGCATCGCCCACGCCAGCGCCGCCCTGTACGACACCTAGCACTTCAGGCAGTTGCTACTTTTACCTGGAAACGTTTCTGGGACTCTTGTAAATTGTTGTTTGCATAGGCTTTGACGTTCTTTCCGAATTTTCATATTGCCACCTCGTATCTTTACCACTCGCGGAGCCACATTGGAAGGATGGCGCCCAAAAACAATTTTTAGATGATAACTTCTTTCTCATTTTACGATGAAAAAAGCTGTGAACTTAATCAGAATAGAGAAAATATGTTAGATAGATAAAGATGATTTCTATCATGACCTCATCCTGCAACCGGAATCGGGTTTTCAACGCGTAGAGTGAGCGGGGTGGGGGGGGGGGCGCAGTCTGCTGACGCATGCGCTGTCGTGTCGTGGTCACGTGTCGTACTTCGTACTCGTACCTACAGACTCACAATGTCGGGCTTCAGTAACAGCGAGTCTTATGAGATGGTGCGGGTGTATTTATTCCGTGGTGAAAGTGAGCAGTTCGCAGAATATGTGCAAGTGAGAGGATACCTCGAATGCGAGCATATGGAATATTTGTCCCCGCGATCCCTAATGAAAGGACCATTTTAGATATTAGATATAATTTTTTTTTTTTTATTATCTCATTATGTTTAAGTACTTTTAACTAGTGTTGTAATCACAATTTTACCATTTTTTTATTTTTTTTTATTTTATGTTTTGTCCTGTCGGGCTAATAAATGCTTTTTCTTTCTTTCTAGCAGACACTCAAAGGCGATCAACACCGTCAGTTCAGGACCTCAAATCCCAAAGTAAGTTCCTAAGCCCAAGAAAGTATGAAAGAAAAATTGGAATTGTAACCCACTTAAATACCTACGAGTAGGTACATACGGTGCACGAAAAACGAAGTGCTCGGGTGTTCGGGTGTCCATAAAACCAATTTCAAAGTAAATATCTTTCGTTAACGATAACTTTATCTTTTTGTACTAACGCGTAACAAAATAAAAAAAAGAGTAAAAGTATTGTTTTTTTACTTTATTACTTTACGATTTTCATCGTAAAATGTGTCTGAAAAGTTATCGCCAGAAACTGTTTTTGGTCGTCATATTTCCAATATGGTGGCGCGAGCGGCAAAGAAACGAGGTGGCAAAGTGAGCATTCGAAAAGAGCAGGTCAAAATCTATAAAAACCATTAATTTTCAAAACTCCCGGAATAGTTTCTCCCGGAGTACTTTCGAGATAACACTCTTTTTGAGCCCCAAAGACTGGACCATTAGGGCAAGGCAATTATCGATTTGAACTCTGACAAACTCTCTCAAAGTCAGGGATTTCTTAATATAGTCTAAGCCTCACCTGACATTCTCCTCCATCTGGTATAATATATTTTATCCATTTAAAGTTCGTAGCACACGTATCAACTGGGAAAGGAATCGTCATAATTTTCTTTAAACAAATATTTTTAAGGCATTTTTTTTTATATAATTATTGTTTGACCGAATGTTTGTATGTCCGAATTTACAATGGCATACTTTTAAGATGGCAGAATTTTATTTAGCATACTAGGAAGATGGCAGAATTTCATTCGGATTAAGAGCGGGCCTAACGCTAGGAAAAATTCTGATTTCCCCCGCGTGTCTCACCACACCCGCATTAGTGCGTTTATCAAACACGGGCGGCGCTACGATACGCGACGCGCGGGACCGAACTCGCGTACTTGAAGTCATTGAGCTGAGTATATGCAACATAGATAGATGAAACCACTTTCTTTTCTTAATTTTTTTTAGTTCATTTTTTAACACCTTCAATGCATTCCTATGTTGTTTGTATGACGTGAAATAAAAGTTTTGAGTAGGTATTCTATTTCATCTTAGTTTTCTTCGAAATAATAAATATTTTAAATCAAATAAATTACAGTGTATTTGGGACATAATAAGATAAGTTTTCACCAAATTTCATTTCATTCAACTAGAGATGAGATATACCTGCCATTCTCCATACCCGGCCTTTAAAGTATGGGTATCACTAAATACCTGGTACAAATACCAGGTATCAAAATACTTCTAAGTATTTGGGTGTGGTAGGATTTCGATAAGTAAACGTATGCGATAAGTATTGGTATGCCTCCAATATTTACACCACAAAGTTGTTACACATAAATAAAAGCTATTATTATTGAATAATTATACGTGTCTACTATACACTTTTCTAGATAAAAACAAACAGGTGTAACGAAATCGCAATCACAACTGACGCAAAAAATCAAAACATTGTCAACCTAAGCATCACTAGACAACGTAAACATTCAAACACGTAATAATATTCCCTAACATAAACAAACTAAGGAACTCTTTCACGTCGTGACAAAAAATGTAATTATGCTATTATGTTCCTTATCCACGTAAAAATAAGTACCCATTTTGTCTAACTAAATTAAATCAACCGAATGTTCATAAAGCACGAATGACGTTTCGAGTCCCTTCGTAAGCTGTCGGGTAGCTTCGGGTTGCTTCGGCGTACCGAACTACCGATAAAACTGGGCGCTACCTTGTGGTAGCGGTTCGTATCGTACTATGCGTCTGACGTCATACCTTCAAGGTATTTACCCAGTATTTCGGTCCGTACCCGGTCTATGTACTGGGAAGCACATACTTGGTATATATACCTCTACCAGTATATACGTCTCATCTCTACGTTCAACCAAAAACTTGTTTTTTTTAATTTATCACCTAAATTTTGAGGTTATGTGAAAAAATTGTCAATGCAAAAGTTACAGATCTTTTTATTAACTACAACTTTGCCATTTAACTTTGGACTTGTAGTTTTCCCGGAAATCGAGATAAACCATTTTTTACCCTTAACCTTCGACCTAATTTATTTTTCCTTTCATTTTTATCATATTCCCCTCCTTTTCTAATGGGTTTCATCCTACTATAATTTTTTTTTCGTTTTTTACCATTTTTGAAGGCATCGGCCCTGGTCTATCTAGCTATATTGTAATATCTCGAATTATTGTCAAGTGAACATACGGAAGCATCTCTGCCCCCCTTTAGCAGGACTTGGGGCACCCCCCCATTAGGTTAGTTAGGTTCCTTTAAACCCTGCACACGGAAATAGGGGCCCGGCGAAGCGGGGCTCCATCGACTACGCTTTTTAGGGGAATATAAAGTGTTTTAAGGTTAGGTTATAATAATCGGTATTTCTCAGGAATGGTACAATATCTTTTCATGAGAGTGGTACCGCTGGGCAAGGGGGGGGGGGTGTGGAGGGAAGGAGGGGTCCTTGCCTCCACACCGCGTGAGTTGACTACCATCGCATGCATTTCACGAAAAATAGTGCATTTTGTTGTAAGCAGTATGTTCATTTGACAATATTTCGAGTTTTTACAATATCGCTAGAGATATTACAATATAACGTATTTGACAATTTTACGGTGACAGACATCGGAATGCATAATATGATACAATGGTTGGAAGCGACTTTTTCGGCAAATCGATATCTTGACGTTTGTTACGCCATTTTGGTAATCTACTTTTCGACATTAGTTAGCATTTGATTCTGTAGTCAGAAAGTTAAAAAAATATCAATTCCGGAATACGGAATAAAAAGAAACGTTGCAGGTACCAATACATTCCATTCTTTAATCAGCACCCTAAATTGGTTTTTAATTTTGCTACAAATAAGAAACGATCGTAAGAAATATCGTGTAATCATCATATTAATATTTGTTTATTAGTTTTATGCAAAAACACTGAAGCTTCATTTACATGAGGCTATTTTCTTGGACACACAGGTGCAATAAATGAATGTAATAATTGAAACGCAATAATTGACCTTCAAGAATGGCAAGCACCTGTTTACCACCTGTAAACCCTCCGACACATAATGTTATAAAAGTTAAATAGAAAATAATTGATTATAATTAAGTTCTAGGAACCAATCATCACTCCACTTTCCGTGTCTCATTTCGTTAGCTACTATTCCTAATTCCCTTTGAATATAGTCATTATTGTACTGGTTAAAATCTTTCATTTGATAAATTGATACCCATATTGAAAAAAAGGTAATTCGCCATTTTGTGGTGGCGGCTATCTTAGATTGTAAATTTATCATAGTAAGTATTCTACTAGTCACGCGTTAGGGAATTGCGAAAAAAATATGTAAGTAATCCGCCATTTTGTGTCAGCGGCCATCTGGGACCAATTTTCATCAAACATAGCTTAGAACATTGTACATAAAGTATATACATGGTGAGGCCCCGTTATACTGGAAATGTAAAAAAATACTTAGCCAGAGTATTGTAAACATGGTATTCAAAATTCTTTATTAAATCCTAGGTGCACATATGAGGTATGTGAGATTTCGGTAGTAGGAAAACATAAACGTACTTCTCTAGTGATAAATTTTGGTCGTTATTCAAATTATTTTCGACCTCGACGGTACTCTCGACAGAACCATCAACAAACTCGATCACTCGATTTGTATTATTTTCTGGGAACATTAGTTGAAAAAATAAAAAAATAATGTGATTCCGAACCTGAAACAAGCGAGTACCTGAAACAAGCGAGTGTTCGGAATCACATTATTTCCTATTTTTTTTGACGTGATTCATATTATGATTCTGCTAAAACGGCCATTTTAGGGTCCTCGTCTATTTTAAATCTTTACTAGCCGACTCGACCTACCTACTACCTAACTACTATCTACCTTCTACCTACCTACTACCTACTACCATCCCACTACTTTCACGTCATAATAACACATAAGTATCTACAAGTAATAAAACAAATCTCACTAAATAATAACTACCATAATTTTATTAATTTATAATAACATACCTACATAATAGTTAATTCGTACGGGTTGTATCAGCCGAAAGACGTCCACTACTGGACATAGGCCTCCCCCAAGTGTCATCACATTGACCGGTCAACGGCGACTCGCATCCAACGTTGCATGTAATTATAATAATTTCACACAAAAATAATGCACGATCAAATCAATATCCGTTTATTTTGAGTTTACTATGCGCTTAGGTACGAAAAAAATACATAAGTACTTTCGACTACGGCAATCAGCCATAAATTGAGTGTTCAACTGCTTTACTTTTTAATGGTGTTAATTCACAGGGTTTGAATGTAAAAATGGGGGTTCCGCAAGGCTCAATATTGGGTCCTTTCCTTTTTCTAGGCTATATAAATGATCTACCCTATTTGTTGAAACACCAATCTCAAAATATGGTGTTGTTTGCTGATGACACTTCTCTAATTTTTAAGATAAATAGACGGGCCAAAAATCTAGATGACGTGAATGTTGCCCTACTTCAGGTCCAAAATTGATTCACACCAAACAATTTTAAGTATTACATGAAAAAAAAACTAAATGCATAAGATTTTCATTACCGAATGTTAAAAGTAGTGATTGTGAGATAATATTGAATAAAGAGAAACTCGAATTCGTAGATAAAACGGTTTTCCTGGGGCTTACGCTTGATTCAAGGCTACAATGCGGTTCTCATTTAACATCTCTTGCGGGGCGCTTAAGTTCAGCAGCATATGCCATTTTGAAAAGTCCGTCAATTTACTGATGTACTCGTAGATACCGCTAGACTGGTCTATTTTAGTGACTTCCATAGTATAATGTCTTACGGTATTTTGCTATGGGGACGGGCTGCTGATATTGAGTCTATATTTATTCTGCAGAAAAGAGCCATCAGAGCCATATACAATCTTCGTAGGCGCGATTCTCTAAGGGAACTATTTAAGGATATTGGCATCATGACGGTTCATTGCCAATACATCTACGAAAACATAATGTACGTCAGAAAAAACCTGCATCTTTTCGGTAAAAGAGGCGACAGACACAATTACAGTTCTAGAAATAGGGACCAACTAGTTCAGCCAGGCTTTATACTAGCTAAAGTAGACTCATCTTTCATGGGGTACTGTTTGAGATGCTATAATAAAATTCCACAAAGTATTCTTGAACTGAATGAAATGAAATTTGCATTAAACGCACACTATGTAAGCAAGCATATTACAAGTTGAGCGATTATATCGCTGATAAAAATGCTTGGCTCAATGCTGGTCCTGCACCACAAGAACAGGGGCGCAAAAATTGATAGCATTAAATGGTATTGTTGGAGCTGCTGAAGATTGTACAACTATCTTTGCATTGTATAGATTCAATGTTAGAATTATATAATCGCATAGCCCATATTGTGTGAGTACTATGTACTAGAAAGCTATCATTCACTGGAAAAGTACTTTAGTTTTTGACTTGAATGTGCCCTGGCGGTTGAGAGTATGTCATGCTCACTCAAATGTCTCACTGATGATGGCGCGTGTGTCTGACCATTTAGCTCCCTTCAAAATGGTTGAGTTGAATGGTGCTGATACATGCGTCATGTTCGTGATCGGGCGCTGTCAGTTGTGACTGGTCATCTCTTAGTTGCCATGGCTTATTTGAAAGAATTATTTTGTTTTTACTATGGACACTTTAAACGTGCACATCTTGCTTCATTGTTCTCACATAATTTACCATCTCAACATGAATGATGTAACCAAGATTTTGTAACAATAATTTGATTTAAAAGAGTGTCCATGGAGTTTCTTGCCCGTTCTTCTCCATAGAGATCTATGTTAGGGAATGGGCAACTACAGTACTTTCACAGTGTTTATGTCTTGTGACTGGGACTGTAGCTACATTTAATTTTCATCTTTTTTTCGACAATTCAGAAGTGCCTGTTATTGGCCTACTTGAAATAAATGCTTTGATTTTTACCTCTCGTTTCTTCCGTTTTGTTACTGTATTCTTCTTGTTAGCCATGTTACTCAACAAAAATTCGTTATATTATGAAAATAATGAGGGCGGCTAGGCGCGGAGCAGGTCTTTTTTGACGGCTGACTAAAATTAATAACTACATAGAGCCTATGAATATAAACATTTTCAAGTTCCCAAGTTCTATACCCAAGATTTAAATAAGTAATAGTGATTACAATCATGTAAGTGCTACTGGTCGATAAAGATGAGCATTAAGGAAGATCTACTGATCTACTTGAAGCCCAAAGCCGAGGCCGGCCTAGAAAGAGGTGGCGTGATGATCTGAACGCGAGTCACGAAGGCTATGCTTCAAGGTAGTGCAGGAGAAGAGCACCTGTAAGGCAGCAGTGGGATATTTAAGGTTACTAAAAGACAAGTATAAAATCTATACAAAGCAAATGCTTAACGGTGGTGCGCGGTAGGTAGGTGGTAGGTGGCTCGGGCTGGATGCTGCGCTCCGTTGCTCTTCGGCAGACCCCAAGGCGGAACTTTTGCAATTAGTTGAGTGACTAGGTCTGAGAAGCGTAGTTTAAGACGGACAGGAAAAACACATCGATGAGTTTGGGCTTCAAGGAGCTTGGCATATCTCCCTTTATTAGCGTCTTCATCGACCAGTAGCATTTGTAGTATAGTAATCATTATTACCCCAATCTGGGTGACCTCAGATATATTGTGGTTGAATAACTTCTCGGTGAACTGACTTACGATTTAGGTGTCGTAATCAAAAATGATTATTTTGTTATGCTCCATCTAAATAATAAGTTTATTTTGCTTGGAAAATACAAAAAAAAACAGCCCAAAAATTTATGGAGGCTGGGTGATCTCCTTTATTTGGCATAACTGCCATTTCTATAAAATAGCATTTATAACCTTAATTTCAATGAAAATATTGTCTTAAAAAGTCAATACCTATGTTGTGCTAGAAAAGTTAGTGACAGAAACAAATCTCTTCAAAACCGACTCCACGCAGTCTTGTCTGCGCTACCCTTTTTTTGCGGATGGGATATAATCAATGACTCCTCCCACTCTGGGCGGAGCGGGAGGGAGTGTCAGACTTTTACTGACTAAAAACCATCCATGTTCCTTCCTCGCCCTTTACGTTCCGGGGCCGCGGTATCTCTTTCGAACAGTCCCGCAGCCCCGGCAGGCTTCGGCCCCTACGGGGCCCTTCATTTTGCTGACATCTCTTTGAGGCGCGCGTGGAACAATCTGGCACCGTCGACACGGCCTGTCGTCATTAGACGGACGGACGGCTTAGCTAGCCCATAGCTAACAGCCACGGGCCCGCGTCTACGGTGGCCGGTAGCCACCACGTGGCCCCCGACGCCCGGTGCGTCTCCCGCGGCGGCCGGGAAGAGAGGCTCTCTCCCTCTCTCGTTCCGCCACCTCCTTCGCTAACATGACTACTTCGCAGGAGGTGACGGCTTCTCATTCCGTCTCTTACCGGACCATGGATTGAACCAGGGCCGGACGCGAGAGGTCGCCGCCGCCGATCGCCGCCACGAGGACACGGCGGAGCTCCGCCCACGCAGGGCAAACTTCCACTGTGTGTGAGACCGTGTCCTCCGGTCGATCCTCGCAGTGGAGACACCCGGGCGTTTCCTCCCGCCCGATTCGGTGCAGGTACCTCCCGAAACATCCGTGTCCGGTGAGGACCTGCGTCAGGCGGTAGGTAAGGACGCCGTGGCGCCTCTCAAGCCACTCCTCAAAGAGGGGACTTATCGCCACTATCGTGGTGTGCGCGCGAGGACTATCGCCTCCAGATACCATGGCGGCAATCCGGCAAGCAGGCCCGCCGCCTCGCGGGAGGTCGAGCGGTACCCACTGACCAGCTTTACGGCTACCACCTACAGGGGCGCGTTCAGGTAATGGGCGGCTCGCCGGTTCAAGGACCGCCCCGTAAAGAGCCCTGGACCGCACGATCTCCGGGTAAAGCGGCAGGAGCCGCCTGAAGGCAGCCCCGATCCGTTCCAGCCTGGGGGCCAAACGTCGGAAAAGTTCCACCGGCTGTCGAGGACAAGTCCTAGGTACTTCAACGTCGACTCGACGCCGATGGATCCTACCGTCAGTGAGGATCCCAACAGTGGCGTCTGCCCTACCCCTAGAGTGTAATTTAAAATCGCATGTCGCGGTATATGGCAATATGTAAATATAAAATTTATCTTCATCATCTATCAAATGTTTTATAATAGTTCGAAATTATCAATCAATTCTTCTTGCCCATAATCTTTTTCTTCATTTCTTTCTATTGGCAATGATAGCCAACTCACGTATTGTGGACCGAGATATATAACCGTGCGCTACACTTAACGTTCGGATTCAATATGATTGAACTAGTGCCGTCTAGCCGTCAACCAGCGGAGTTGATACGTGTGCTACGACCTTTAACGGGACGTTTTGTTGTATTTTCAACGAACAGGTGAGTGAAAACGGTATACTGACTGGTAGCGGTCCTGCGGGTCGTCCAGCACCGGGTCGTACAACGCCAGCAGCACCAGGTCCGCGCTCGGCAGCGCCGCCAGCTCCGACACCAGCGTCACGCCGCCCGGGGCCAGCGCCGCCAGCTCCCGCGCCAGCGCCGGGGCCGGGGGCCCGGGGCCCGGCGGGGCCGCCAGCAGCGCGGCCGCGCGCGCGCCGTGCGACGCCAACAGGCGCGCCGCCTGCAGGCCGGCCGCGCCCGCCGCGTGCGGGCCCGCCAGCGCCACCACGGTGGGGCGCTGGTGCGCGTTGCGCGGGTCCAGGCGCCGGCCGCCGCCCACCAGGCGCAGCGCCACGTCGGCGGCGGCGCGCGCCAGCAGCGTGTGCGCCTGGCCGCGCAGGCCGCGCCGCTCCAGCGCCGCCCACAAGCGTGCGCGCAGGCCGCGGGTCACGCCGGGCACGGTCAGGCCCTCGTCCGTCACGTAGTCCACGTCGGCGCGCAGCTCGGCCGGCACGAGGATGGAGGGACGCGGCGCGGGCGGCGCGCCCAGGACGTTCTCGTCGTGGCGGAACTTGCCGAGGTCGTCGGCCTGGCGCACTACGTCGGGTTTGTGCGCGTGGCGCAACTCCTCCCACAGCGCGCGCTTGTTAAACAGCGCGAGGTTGCCCTCGAAGTCGAAGTCGTTGTCGAGCTCGGCGTCGGCCAGGTCACCGAAACACGCCTCGTTGCGGCGCCGCGCCTTATCATAAACGTTGCTGAACCCGCCTCCGCCCCCGCCACCGCCGCCCGCGCCCCCACCGCCACGGCCTTTCGGCGTAGAGCTGGTGTTGCCGTAACTACCTACAAAATCAACATTTCCCAAAAAAACATGTATTACATAATATGCCCGTAGAAATCGACGCTAAAAGTCTTATATCGCAAAACATGATGTGGTTCTGCACTTTTGGTAATAATTATGTTGTATAGATCTGTTCGGGTGATGTGAATCCAAATTTGCAACTTCGAAAAACCTGGCTCTCTACGAGATAAACGCGATGATTTTCGGACTTTTTTCTCTAAAATTCAAAAACTATGCATTTTCGACAAGTAACATTTTAGGTGAATTTTTCTCGACAGTTGATGTTGTTTTAAGCCTTGCTTCCCTCCGAAGATAAACCAATGTTTATCTTCGGAGGGAAGCAAGGCTCAAGACGAGCGATGTACCAATGGTACATCGCTCGTCCTTTGAGACAAGGATCATCAATAAACGTCTAATTATCTTTCATGTAAGCATAGAATGAAGTCTGAAAGAAAATTAAATGTACTACGACTACTAGATTAGCAAATTTTTTTCGGGAGAAAAGAAAACTGACACATTCAGGTTTATGTAGTTTTACGGTTTCTGTCCTTTAGACTCGCAACTAACTCTTTTGAAGAATGTTCCGAGTCTCAGATCTGCAGAGCGCACCTGTGGGTGAGTTCTGCGCACGTCCAGCAGGCAGGACTTACTCAACACCACGCTAACTAGTTGTCTGATGTGTGGGTTCGTCATGGAGAGACTAGTTCCCGGCACGCGTGACTTACCAGCGTGGTTGCCGCTCTTACTGGGGCGGGTGGGCTGTATGTCGATGGGCTTGCTGCGCGCGGCGGCCGGCGGCGCGGCGCGGTTGCCACTCTTGCTGCTGCAGTTGCCGCCCGGAGGAGCCTGGTTACCTAACACACATAACACCAGAGTACGCAAACTAATTCAACACATTTTTCAATAACCCTATTGAAAAATGTGTTGAATTAGTTTACTTTTCTCTAATGAGAAAAAAACTAATAATATATTATTGAGATAGCTTAAACAAAAAGTAGTCGGCAAACGTTAGTTTTCGTTCATAAAATTACAAAATTTTATTTTTTCTAAACTTTAAAATTCAATTCAAAAGTTTCAGCGAGTCCGCTGTGGTTTTGTATGGCAGTCAATCCACTCGCACACCTTTTAGATAAAAACAGACGCTGTATACACAGCATGCTCCCGAAAAATCCCAGTAAAGTTAACAATCCGTGTCTTTATCCCGGGGTTCCGGTTCTTTCGATACTTTAGGATTATTTTATTTATTTTTTTCAATCTAAACTAAAAATAATAATAAATAAACTGCTTTTAATACAATAATGGTGCAATGAAACATTTTTAATTGAAATTTATTATTATTACCGAGAGAAGGACGCTATTTAACAATGTAAAAGGTCACTTATTATATTATAACTAGCTGACTCGCGCAACTTCGTCTGCGTCTCATAATTTGAGATTTAAACTATCCTATCTCTCAAGTTGGATCGAACTGCACATGGTGTGCGAATTTTATTATAATCGGTTAAGTGGTTTAGGACTCCATTGAGGACAAACATTGTGACGCGAGATTTATATATATTAAGATGTTACGAGCTGGGTATGAGATAAATTAATTACTACCGATTAAACAACACAATAACTTTATTAATCACAAAACAACTTAAACTTAATCACAAATACACTACTGATCACTATTCGCTTAGATATCGCACTTCAAGTTCACTTCGATTCGCTTCGTACTGTAGCCAAAACAAGACTGACTGTCGCGGCCCTGAGCGCTCTATTTATACTCGCCAACAGACACACCAGAATAATCACGAACATTCTAGAGCAGGGATTCCCAAAGTGGTCCAGGTGGACCCCCAGGGGTCTACGGGAGACCCATCGGGGGTCTACATTGGCTTGAAGAAAATGGGGGGGTTCACAAGCTGCAAGTGGAGGTCCACGAAATTTTACCTGGGTTCGATGCCAAAGAACAAAAATGTTGGCTTAGCTTGATCAATGTAGCCAGATATTAAGCTAGGTACTAGAAAGAGTAATAAAGATCAAATGTTCCGGTGATGACAGGTTGTATTTCAGTAAAAAAGGGCGTGTTAAGTCATAAAAAAACACATTTCGAAGCCAGAAGATTACAATTTACGGATTTTTGCCAAAAAAATATCTTGGGAACAACGATCCTCATGCAATCCTAACAGGTAGTGCGAAAAAAATATTGTTTTGCTTTTCTTTTTTAGTTCACGGGCTTGAAAGAAAATGCTACAGGGGGTCCACCGACACCAAAACAAATTCAAAGTGGTCTACCAGGAGAAAATGTTTGAGAACCTCTGTTCTAGAGGGTCATAAAAAACACTATGGAAGTAGGTACGTAGGTAATAAAAACAAGTAGGTATAACCCTACTTGTACAAAACTAGGACACGTAGAGGCCTTTTGATTTGTACATACTTTATTGAGGGGCGTTGAAATTTGTATACCCTCCCCTCCCCAAACTCCCCTAAAATTGAAAGGGGTGTAACTTCATAACAGTTAGGGATAGCCATTAGGTGTTTCAACAAATATTATAGTAGGCGTCGAAATCTGTCCCGTGAGGGAGGTGGCGAGCGAAGCGAGCCGGCGACTCCCGTAGCGTAGGGACAGGGTCAAGATAGCTTTCCGGTGGTAGGTAGGTCCTGAGTGGAGCAAATCTGCGAGACCGAGTGAAGCGCGCAACGAAGGATGAGTGGGTGAAGCGTAACTCGGAAAAGAAAAAAGCCATCCTCAAAGTCGCCCCCCTTCTCCCCCCCTTTAGGCAGATTTCAGAAGTTAAGAGAATTGGAACATTTTTTTTTCAGACTCATGGGTCCCGAATTAGTCAAAACCATTTTTCAAAACTCCCCCTTCTCCCCCCTTTCACCCCCCCCCCCCGCCATCGTATCTCGGAAACTATGACACGTAGAGGCTTTTTGATTTGACTACCCTTTATTGTTGTGGGGCGTTGAAATTTGTACACCTTCCTCTCCCCAACCTACCCTAAAATTGAAAGGGCTGTAAGTTCATAACGGTTGGAGATAGCCATTAGGTGTTCGAACAAATATTATAGTAGGCGTCGAAATCTGTCCCGTAGCGTAGGGAAAGGTCAAGATAGCTTTCTGGTGGCAGATAGGTCGACGAGCAAATTTTAGGGTAACGTTTTTTTTAATAGAAAAATTTACGTTGCCAATTGAAGTAGTTTTTAAAATGTTTTATGGGTTTTTGAGGGGTTTCCAAATCTTTAAAGTGCTCTAATGGATTTTAAAAATCTTTTAACGATTTTAATGATTTCTCAAATTTTATGAGGTAACTCCAGGGGCAACGACGAGCAAAAGAAGAACGGTCACGTCCCATACAAAAAAAACCCAGATCCGACAGAAAGGTCACATATCTCAGTTTTTTTGTTATTATTTATATAATCATATTATATAGTTTTTATATTCGAAATCAATGGCTAACACCAAAATATTGCCTTATGTTTTTGTTCAGGGTTAACACAAAAAAAAATACAAAATGCCTACTTATCTACACAATTCGTAATGTATGTAACTAAATGACGATAAATAGTTATGGGATGTATCCAGGAGACCTGGAGATACAGCTGTATTATATAATTTTTGAACTCCTAGTACAACATTCAACTTAGGGTTTTTTTTTAAGGTGGTTTAAAATCATCTAATGACATCTCTCGCCCTTGGGTGGAGCGAGAGGGCGTGTCATACTCTTACTGACTAAAAAAAAAAAAAAAAATAATTTAAGTTATTTTTTTTTTAATTTTTTTTTTTCATTATTTTTTTTTTTTTAATACGGGATGTATTATAACTACTTACTTTTCTACGTCATTTAGTTACATATATTTACGAATTGTGTAGATACGTAGGCATTTAGTACTTCTTTACTGTAAAGCCTGAACAAAAACATAAGGCAATATTTTGGTGTTAGCCATTGATTTCGAATATAAAAACTATATAATATGATTATATAAATAATAACAAAAAAACTGAGGTATGTTACTTTTCTGTCGGGTCTGGGTTTTTTTTGCCTGTTCTTCTTTAGGGTAATGTTTTTTTAACAGGAAAATGTATGAGAATGTTGTTTTTATTTTCCTTTTCCTTCTCGGATCCTAAGCAGTGTGGACGTGTTATTAATGAACCATAAACTAAATAAACGTATTTTAAATCAAAAATAAAAGCCAAATAATTCGGTAGAAGTACTAGGAGCGCAGCAATCGAGCGGCGGTGAACGTGCGGCGAGGTGTGCGTTAAGCTACTCACACATCCACGCATCTTACAACTATCTATCTACACTACGCTAGCGAGCATCGGCGACAGCGAGTGTCAGTGTTTCTCTGTCCTTTTCACCTGTCAACGTCATCTGTAAGTGACATCTGTCATTGTCAACCGTCGATTTTCGACAGTTCAAGAGCGTTCCAGGTACCTACTAAGTCAAGAACTAGAGCTTTGAAGATTTACGTTTCACGCAGTTGACTTCACATTACAAATTGATATTTGAATTTTTATTCCGCAAAAATGGATAAGTCCCTGGACAAATCACTATCTGATTCGGAAGTAAACCTAGTGGGTAAAGTCCTGAGTACTCCGCCAAATTTCGTTTTTCAACGTGTAAAGAGAACCAGAGAAGAAATTGATGAATCGTTGAGTAAACAACTGGATGATTTCAAGTTGGAAATCAGGTTGATGATGACATTTTTCTCAGTACAAAAAAAGTGACCACAACTTTAACGAAGATCCAGCAGTCGAACCTTAACATAGAGAGCTCAATCATGAATTTACTGCACAAAACGAAGCGTTGAAAATGAAAATTTTAGAAATTGAGGCTCAGACCAAAGAAGACAAAAAGCAAATAACACTCTTAGAAAATAAGATAGAGGATCTTCAAATGGGTGGACGCAAAACAAACTTTGTTTTAAAAAATGTGCCGAGAAAGAGCAATGAAAGCAAAGTAGATCTAATAGAAATGGTTCTGAGTCTTGCTCGCACTTGAACCTGCACTATTGGTAAATATGACATAAGAGACATCTACAGAGTACGCGGTAAAAACACTGATTCGCGAAATACCCCAATTATTGTAGAAACTGCATCTGCTCTCCTGAGGACTGAGATCCTGAAGATGGGTAAGGCCTATAATCTAAAAAACAAGACTAAATTATGCTGTAAGCACTTGGGCTTTAAATCCCAAGAAGATACCCCCGTCTTCCTATCGGAGCATCTAACCCCGAAAGGATCACGTCTACATTTCCTTGCTAGAGAATTGACGAGGGCAGGAGCCTACAAATTCTGTTGGACTGTTTCTTTGAGCTTTTTGTTCAGCAAAAGTATCAATAACATCATCCAAGTTTAAAGATCAGGCCATAGAATTTTCAATAGACAGAAGAGCCAAGTTAGATAGCATATTTTGTCCGATGGTTTCTTGTAGTCGTTCTAAAATCGGTCCTTTTGTTATGAATGCGTTTAAATTTGAATTATTTATTTGAATTTGTATATTATGATCTAAGGTTTTAACTTTAATCGATTTAAAATTTGGTCAAACTTTAATTTATTTTAAGTAGGTATTATATTAGGTTTTACAAAATGTATACATATATATTTTAACAATATTTTGTAAAAATGTTAGGTCGCTTTTGAGCTCGCAACCTCTCGGGCCGGGTGTCTCGTCAGGCCGGGAGGCCTGTTACCGCCTTCACCGGTCCCCGCCCCTTGTCAGGCCGGGCGCCGGTGAAAGTGGTAACAGTTTAGGACTGATTTTCGATGACGATGGAATATCATTGAAAATTTCACTCTACTGGCGAAAACTCCCATTTATAATTTTATTTTATCAAATAAATATGCCTTCGGGCTTATATTATTTGAGTGATTTCCTTTTCCATTTATCTTTGTGACCCGGCCCGGTCACTTAGATTTGAATAGATCAGGTATCTTCCCAACTAAACTATAACCATGCCTAGAAAGAGGTTGAATATTTCCCAATGTTCCAAAGGAGTTAAAAGATTTAGGATCATAAGATCCTAACCGACCGATCTAACCGACTTAATGTAAATGCGCTTAATGTATACTGAAGAGCGTCAGGAGAGACTTGATGCTGTTCGAGAACATCAGGCTGCAACTTGCTCTGTGGAAACCGCTTCGGATCGCGAAGCACACCTGCGTACTCAGCGTATTAACGCATCTACATCCAGGTCTCCAGAGACCAGTGAAGAATAGATACGCGACTGACCGCTGATCGTGAACGTCACGCATTGTCTCGCGAGTCGGCGACGTTCACGGTTAGTGAATTGCGCTTGAGTTCCAAGCGTATCTACATATCTACTTCTAGGTCTCTAGAGACAAGTGCGGAACGTGATGCGCGACTGTCCGCTGATCGTGTCTTTTGAAAGGAGTGATGAACGTGATGCGCGACATACGACATGCGATATATTGTCCCGAACACACACACAACAAAATTTTCGTAATTAGTAAGAGAGTGAGAGAGAAAGAATTGCTGGAGTAAGGCAGAAGAAGAGCGCAACAAACGTTTTTTAGTGGCATGGCATGGAACAGAGTTGTAAAGACAAAAGAACCTAAACTAGACACGTTTGTTTACTTTTGCAATCATAATAGTCATTGACCAAATTGTTAACAATACAAGGTCGTTCTAACAGATACAATGAGAGGTTTTCATTTTAAGAATTAAAAAAAAAAATAGTTTCCAACAACTCTATAGATGGCGTTGACCCGACTACGTTACTAGTGTCAAAGTCAAAACGCTTGGCATGGTTGCCAGCTTAAGGGTTATACCCCTAAATTCAGGGAATAGAATTGTTAAAAGGGACATTTTTAGGGACAAGATTAGGGGGATTTTTAGGGGCTTCAAATATTTTTGGCATTTTTTTAAATAGTACTTGCTATTAAATTGATAACAAAGCGTGTGTTTGTAGTTTTGTGCATATAATAAACGTAGACGGCTGGTCGTAGGCCTTCCCCATGGTATGCCATCAGTGAGAGAGAGAAGTTGAGAGCCTGAGAATCTTGATGTTCATCAGGTTCTGGAGCAGCGTATGATGTTGAATCTTGATCTTTGGATGTTATGGTATGGGATGTTGTGGGAGGTTGAGATGAATTTTTTCGTGGAAATATGGATGGAATGGCTGTTTGCTTCAATATTTTTGATGCCACATCTAAAAATAGGTAAACTATTGTTTTTTGTTGTTAGCCTATTCAGTCCAACTGCTGGGCAAAGGCGTCACCCAATTCTTCTGGTGTTTTGGCTCCTCCGGCCAAACACGTAAACTATTATTAGAATCTAATCTGAGATAGAATAAATTAATCTCTGTTGAATTTAGATCCTAAGAAAATACCTACAATACTAAACATAGATGAACTTACTTGGTTGTAACACTGATAATGTTGTTCTTACAAAATCATTTGGTTTAAAGTGTGCTGAACATTAAAGTATTGTACCGTGGTCTGGCGGCCACACTATGCTACTCATTCATTGCGTCTTGAACGAGTACAAAAACGTTTCTTGGGGCACCTGGCCTATGTTAGCGGTTTTCACAGGAAAATACGTTCATATAGAGATAGGCTCAAACATTTTAATTTGGCCTCTCTGGACAAGCGTCGACGTCTAAACGACGCGATGTTTGTGTGCAAAGTTATGGCCCATAAAATCGACTGCCCGCAAATATTAAATAATTTTAATTTCCGTGCCCCCTCGAGAATTCCTCGCAGTCCTATAACGCCACTCTGCCCTCCACAGAGAAGAACGGTTCTGGGTGCAAACTCTCCTTACGCGAGGTTCTGCAGGGTTGTGAATGGTTGCAGTGATCAGATCGACCTTCATTTTGACGGTTTGAGCAAATTAAAAACCTGTTTTTATAAGTATCTCCCTGAACAAGAATTTTCTTAGCCCAGCTTTATCTCATTGTGAATTAACAACACATTACCCTGTTTTATATTTTTACATTACCTAGTTTACTTTGTTTTTAATTAATTTGCTTTCATTTAATTTGTTTTTATTTAGTTTTAGTTAAATTTGTAAGTAGCGACAATGTTTTGTGTGCATGCAGAGTTTACCTGTAAGTGGTTGTTACACTTTATTCTGATTTGTACTTCTGTTTCATTTGCTTAAACTAGTGTAAACAATTGTTGGTGAACCAAATAAATAAATAAACAAAATAAAAAACATATGTGCGAATTTCTTTTTATGGCCCGTCCAGGTTTGACATGTACGATGGCTTGTACCCATTGCGCTTTACGACTTTCATCTTTAGGAAAAAGATGCATGCCTTCATTTGTACATCAACAAGGCAACGACTTCTCTTCTTTTTCTCTTGGGACATTTTCTTTCTGGCGTGGAAAATTCCTAAAAAGTATTGGTAAGCATTGTTTTATTTTTCCTTTTTGTTTAGTTACATAAAGAGGCTATTTTCAAAATATCAATGTGATGTGATGACCATTGTCACATTACTTTATTTATTTACTTTTAATGTACGTTTCATTTTACGTTCTCAAAATAACATACAAGAGAAATAATCAGAAAATTGTCACGTTCCGTTCCTTCCAGTAACGTACCCCAGTCAGCGCCATCTATCCAGCGACTAGGGGAGTTGAAAAAGAAAATCCCTCATTCTCTGAAAATATTTGTTATATATAGTCACTTATAGAGGTATGAGGTAATAATAATCGAAAAAGTCTGCATTTCTAAAAAGAACGTAAATAAAATGAACTTTACGGAGGAGGATGGAGACGCGAATTTAAACGGCATTTATGTCGTCCAAAGAGCGACTCGAATAGCGCCATTTGTCATTCATGTGCTGCTGGCGGGTGAGACCGTCACACTGCAGGTGGACACGGGTGCCTGCTACACTCTAGTAAACGAGCACACATGGCGCCTGCCGCCGCCGCGCTGTCTCTGTGCACCTGCTCGGCCAGATAGTGCTGCCTGTGCACTATAACGACATTGAGTATCATCTTCCGTTACTAGTGGCTAAGGGTCAATTCCCACTGAAAGAGCAGCGGCCGGCAGCGTCTTTTTGAGGCAAAATATTACAAACTATTTTGAATCTTATCTACGTGGTTAAAAAGTTCATAGTCATTTGAAGGCAAAGGAAGGGTAGCGTGGCGTCGCGAGGCTGCACGAGCCTTCTACCGACTAGTCAAAAGAGGCGCCGCGCGGCTGATCGCGGCGCAGCTAGCTGACGTGCGGCCGACCGCGGTGCAGCTGACAGACTCGCGGCTGCGCGCGTGCTCACCTCACACGACTATGATATCCGTTACAAGCCTGGGAAACAGATAGGCAGTGCAGACAATTTGAGATGATGCCACAACCAGTTCCTGAGCGACCTGAAGTAGAACTGAGTGAGATTCTGCTGATGGCTGAGAAACCTGAAGATTTCCCATTCGATGCAGACCATATTGCGACTGAAACACTAAAAGATAAAACGCTATCAAAAATAGTGCACTACGTTCAAAGGGGATGGCCTGCCAAGGTTAAAGAGGTGGATCTGCATACTTACTGGCTACATCGCACTGAAATGTCCTTGCAAGACGGCTGTCTGTTGCTGGGTAATCGCGTAGTTGTGCCTACTTTACGTGCCTTACACAAGACACACAATGGAATAATCGTACAAACGAAAGCGCTGGCAAGAAGCTACATTTGGTGGCCACACTTAAATGAAGACATAGAAGCACTTGTGGGCCAGTGCAACAAGTGTCTCGAGCACCGCCACATGCCTATCCGATCTCAACATGAGTGGATCACGCCCACCAGACCATGGTCTAGAATACACGTCGACTTCGCCGGGCCTTTTCGAAACAAGAACTTTTTGATCATCGTAGATGCCTACTCAAGATGGCCCGAGGTGTTTATAGTTAACAATACGACCACTGCCACGGTAATCCGATACCTTCGGGTGGTATTTGCGACTCATGGTTTATGTGAGATATTGGTTTCTGACAATGGGACCAGCGCGGGCTTATGGTTTTGTGGCGAAGAAATGAAACAATTCCTTGACTCAAACAAAATAAGGCACATCACGACAGCACCGTATCACCCTGCCACCAATGGGTTAGCAGAGCGGATGGTCCAAATGGTGAAAGACAAGATACGGAAAATGGATGACATGGCTTGGGACATAAAAATTCCAAATCTGCTACTAAGCCTCCGCTCGACACCGTGTGCTGGAACACAAAAGACTCCTGATGAATCCAAAAATGCGCACCATACTGGACATGATACACCCAGACAGACCATATACAAAGAAAAAATACCAAACAGCAAGTTTTTTACATTAATCAGAGGCGCAACAGAGGGTCTGAAGTTGGCTGTAGAATTAGATACAGAAATTACAGCAACGGTCCAAAGTGGTTGCCGGGTAGAATAGTAAATAAAACTGGTCCATCTAGTTACAAAGTGCAAACCGATGACGGTCTCGTCATCAACAGACATATTCAAAGTTGCATCACAGGTAGAGAGCTCACAAAACGAAAGCAGAGAGATAAGTGAGGAAGCTCGAGACCAGATCAGCGAAGAACCAGAACAGATGATAGAAAATCCCAGTGAAGAGTCTTGGGCTGATATTCTAAGAATACCTAGATAATTGCAGAAATAAAGTTATAGTTAAACTGATTCTTTAAACATACTTGAAATTTTATAATTTGTCTGATGTTTTGATCTAACTCATAGAATGTTATATTTCTTATTTAATTGTTCTAATTCTTCATGTTTATTTCTAATGTGTTTACTTCGGGCACTATTTTGTGTTTACTTGGGGGATTGTTGGGCATTAATCAAACAATTCGTCAATTATCTTGTTAATTGACTAAAAAAGTAATTGCAATTAAATAAATTACAATTAAATTAATCGCAATTGAACTTTTAATTGCACCTTGCAATTAAATTAATTTGATTAACGTGTGTCAATTGCAACTTACAATTAAAATAATTGCAATTAACTTTTTTAGTTGTTATATGTATAAAACAATTAAAACTAATAATTAACTTTATGTATCAAAATGAAATTAGTAAAGATTTAGGAAAATTAAGTATTAGACTTTAGACGAATACAAATGTGGTCAAAGGCTGTAAGTATAGCTTATTTTTTCTAAATCTTTCTTTTACAGAAAAAAAAACTTAAACTTTTATTTGTTGCCAACATAATATTTATTTAACTACATGAAAAGTTGGGGGGAGGCACTATTCTACTACCCGGAACCACATGGGTATATTGTATATTTATATACCGGCTTTATATTATTGTTATGTTTGAATCTTGTTGTGGGTATTTATTAGTTGTTAAGTGTAACATTTTGTAATGAGGGTAAAAAGGAATTAAATCAGTTTGCTTTCTTATCTCGACTTGGTTGTATCTTTTATTGGCGACTACGGAAAATAAGTTGGATTTCGGTCACAATGACGACAAATGTAACGAATATAGTGTTTCCCGGACAATTTAACCCAAAGACTGATAAGTGGTGTGATTATAAAGAACAATTACTGTGCGCGCTAGATGCGGCGGGTTGTGACAAAAATAATCTCGACAAGGGACGATCGCTGTTTCTTTCCCAGTGCGGCAAGGACACTTTCGCGTTAATTGCATCACTTTTAGTTCCAAAACGTCCTACGGAAGTACCTTTAGTGGACATTTTTTGTGTTTTGGATAAGTTTTATGAACCCGAGGTTAACGAAATTTTGCAAGCGGGAAAATTTTACAAACGTCAACAAGTGCAAGGTGAAAGCGTGCAAGACTTTGTAGCGGCTATAAGTCTGCTTGGTGCAAAATGCAACTTCGTGGACTTGAAACGCCAGTTGAGAGACCGACTAGTACTGGGGGTGCGGGATGATCGCTTGCGACGCGACTTGTTGAAAAAGAAGGACTTGACGTACGAAGTCGCGTTACAGATGTGTCTGGACTATCAAGTGACGTTCCCTGATTTGTACCCTGCATGTGTGGCTAGTGAGTCTAAGCAAACTCCGTCTAGTGTCACGGAGACTGAAGCCATGGAGATTGGTAATGTTAACTCGAACGAGTGTCGACGGTGTGCACGCGCACACAAGCCGGGCGAGCGCTGTCCGTTTCTTAAGTCGAAGTGCTTCAACTGCAAAAGGTTTGGACACATTGCAGCGGCCTGCGCCAAGAAGCCAGGTCGTTTACACCAGGTGAACGACACGAGTGAAGCCAATACGAGTGTGGACACTTCAGCTGAGAAGATGATGGGTGTATACATTTGCGTGGATAATTACTCACCACCCATTACCACAGACGTTGAGATAGACGGCGTTCATGTATCTATGGAAGTGGACTCGGGTGCATCGCGTACCATTATGTCGGAAGAGACATACAAGATGCTGTGGTTAACGCCCCCACCTCTACGAGCTACCAATCTAAAGCTCGTGACATGGACGCAAGACCCTTTGAAAGTATTAGGACTAGCAGACGTGCGGGTTGTGCTAGGTAATAAGGAAGCGCAATGTGAACTGGTCGTGGTGTCGGGGAACGGACCAAATCTGCTGGGCAGGAACTGGTTCCATACACTAGGCCTACAGGTATCAGGATTGTGCTGGGCTGAAGAAGAGATAGAACAATATAAAAAAGAATTTCCAGAACTATTTAAAGAAGAACTCGGCGAGTACAAAGGTCCTGAGGTGTCACTTCATGTGCGACCGGATGCTAAGCCCCGCTTCTTAAAGGCGCGCGCGGTGCCTTACCCTCTTAAGGAAAAAGTCATTAGACAGTTGAATGAGATGGTGGAGGCGGGTGTACTGACACCTGTCCGTTATTCTGAGTGGGGGACACCGGTGACGCCGGTGATGAAAGAAGACGGAACAGTACGAATGTGTGGTGATTATCGAGTCACGGTTAACACCGCTATAGATACAGACATCTATCCGCTGCCGACGTCGGTAGAAGCGTTTGTGAGACTTAGTGGCGGCAGAATATTTAGTAAGCTGGACTTGAAAAACGCGTATACACAACTGAAGGTAGACGACGCGACAGCTTGGCTGCTCACGCTGAACACTCCTATCGGTCTAATGAAAGTGAATCGCCTGCCATTCGGTGTCAGCGCAGCGCCAGCGATTTTTCAGCGTCTCATGTCGACGGCGTTAGCGGGTATGGACGGAGTAGCGTGTCTATTAGATGATATCGCTGTCACTGGAGCCACGATGGACGAACACAACCGGAGACTGAGAGAAGTACTGAGCAAACTGCAACAGATGGGACTCCGCCTCAATATAAAGAAATGCGTGTTCGCTGCGAACAGCATCACATTCCTAGGGCACATGATTAATTCAGAGGGACTTCACCCAGCACCTGCGAAAGTCAAAGAGATTCAGGAAAAGGCGGCGCCAACCAACAGAGAGACCTTGCGTGCTTTCCTAGGCTTATATAATTTCTATGAAAAATTCTTGCCTGACAAGAGCACTGTGTTGGAGCCACTGTATCGACTTTTAGAGTCAAAAAGACCTTGGAGCTGGGGTGAGAAGGAACAGGAAGCGTTTGTGAAGGCGAAGCGGTTACTGTCATCAGATCGAACGTTGGTGGGCTATGACTTGCAGAAAGAACTACTTCTCATTTGTGATTCATCGGAATACGGTCTCGGAGCGATTATTGCACACGTCATGGAGGACGGGTCAGAGCGGCCGGTGATGATGGCTTCACGGACACTACAGGCGCACGAGAGACGATACGGCCAGATTGATAAGGAGGCCCTGGCTATTATATTTGGATTGACAAAGTTTCACGAATTCTTAGCAGGTCGTAAATTTTGTATAGTGACAGATCATAAGCCGTTGGTCGGTTTATTCAATCCCGCAAAACCAATTCCAGACCAGATATCACCGAGGATGTTGCGCTGGTCATTGAAACTTTCTAGTTATAAGTACAGTATACAGTACAGGCCTGGTAAATTAATCGGCAACGCGGATGCTTTGAGCAGGTGGACCGCTCCGGACACGTCCAGCGTGCAAGAGGAGGTGCTGCGCGACGTGCTGCTGCTGGAGGAGACGCCGAGCGGCTGGGAGCTAGACGCTGCTAAGATAGCCGCGGAAACCAAAAAAGATGTGGTATTGCAAAAAGTGATGTTTCACGTTTTACACGGATGGCCACGAAGGAACGTAGACCCCAGCCTACAAGCTTATTGGACACGGAGAGAGGCTCTTTCACATAATAAAGGTTGTTTATTGTGGAGCAACAGAGTCATAGTACCTTCGTCCTTACAGGACAAAGTGTTAAAGTTGTTACATGCTCCTCATGGGCATTGTCCAGACAAAAGCGTATGCAAGAGGCTACGTGTGGTGGGTCGACATGGATCGGCAGATTGAGAGTGAGGTGGCCGCGTGTCAGCAATGTCAGCTAGTGAGAAATAACCCACCAAAGGACCCGCAGACTTGGATTGTTCCAGAGAAGGCGTGGAGCCGTGTGCATGTGGATTTTGCGGGGCCCTTTCAGGGAAAAACCTTTCTAGTCCTAGTAGACAGCTACAGCAAATGGTTTGAGGCTGAAATCATACCAGCGATGAACAGTGGTACGGTGATAGCGGTTATGCGAAAAATTTTCACTTCACAAGGGCTGCCCGACGTGTTGGTGTCCGATAATGGACGTGCGTTTACCTCGGATGAATTTAATAATTTTCTTAAAAATAATGGAATTAAACATTTGTATTCACCGCCCTACCACCCAGAGACTAATGGGCAGATTGAACGCACGATTCAAACATTTAAGAATAAAATGAAGAAACTAGAGAACCTGGGCATGCAATGGCAGGAAAAACTTTGCAAAGTTCTATACTATTTACGGACTGTGCCCAACAGCTCTACTAACAAAACACCTGCTGAGTTACTGAATGGGCGAAGATACAGGACCGCAGTGTCGAGCTTACACCCCGACTCGACGCCGAGCCGCGCTGAGCAACAACTAGAGGCGGTGGCACAGCGGCCGCCCTCGCGGGCTTTTACGCTGCTGCAGCCTGTGCTCATACGCATGTACGGGCCCGGGAACAAGTGGCGTCGGGCCACCGTGGATACGGTGGAGGGGCCGGCCACTTATGTGGTGAGGACGGAAGATGGAGAGCTGCATCGGCGACACGCAGACCAAATACTGGCCAGACCGCCGGACACAGCTGCTAATCCCAGATCTGTTACTGACAGTCAGCCAGCTAATGATACGGACTCTGAATTATCACAGGATCCGTCGATTGTGATTCCGCCGCCTGAATTATGGCCAGATATTATAGGAATTCCTAATGAATGAATTAATTGATTGCTATGTTAGAAGTTAATATTTTTGTTAAAATTATTTTGTTTGTGTCCACTGTAAAATTTATTATTGTCTTTACCAATCATTATGAGAGAAAGGTATGTTATGTTTGAATCTTGTTGTGGGTATTTATTAGTTGTTAAGTGTAACATTTTGTAATGAGGGTAAAAAGGAATTAAATCAGTTTGCTTTCTTATCTCGACTAGGTTGTATCTTTTAATTATACAGCAGTATTTTATAATTGTTATTTTTAATTAAAACTAGCTGACCCACGCAACTTCGTCTGCTTCAAAAGTACTACCTACCTACTACTACCTACCTACTACTACCTACCTACTACTACCTACCTACTACTACCTACCTACTACTACCTACCTACTACTACCTACCTACTACTACCTACCTGCTACTACCTACCTGCTACTACCTACCTGCTACTACCTACCTACTACTACCTACCTACTACTACCTACCTACTACTACCTACCTACTACTACCTACCTACTACTACCTACCTACTACTACCTACCTACTACTACCTACCTACTACTACCTACCTACTACTACCTACCTACTACTACCTACCTACTACTACCTACCTACTACTTCTCACCGTATAAACCTTCCCTGGACTACGACAAACATTTTAAAACCAAAATCAGCTCAATCGGCCCAGCCGTTCTCGAGTTTTAATCAGACTAACGAACAACAATTCATTTTTATTTATATAGATTAACAAAACAATTGAAAATTAATTAATTGTTACTAATACAGTTAACAATTAAATAATTGTTAGTTGTAATTTTTCACAATTACAATTGATTAATTGTTAGTTGTTGTGGTTACATTTACCAATTAATTAATTGTTAATCTTTAATTTTATTGTTCTTGCAATGAAAATTTGCCCAATACTGGGGGAAAGGTATGTCATGTACATGTTGGTAATTTGTGAGTATGGATATGTGTATAGACTGTTGAGGGTACTTGTTTCTCTTGTTGACATATACATATAAGATGAACTAAGTTGGGGGTAGGTTTGAATCCGCACATTGTGTCAGGCTATGTAGCTGAATAAACATGCAGTTACCTAATTTCGTGTTTTAATGATATTTCTGGACATAATAATGTATAAACAATTTGTTTCACAATCACTACACATTATGAAACAAAGTCTCCCGCCGCGTCCGTCTGTCCCTATGTACGCTTAGATCTTTTAAACTTCTCCACAAATTTAGCTGTGGGTTTTTTTAATAGATAGAGTGATTCAAGAGGAAAGTTTTTGTTTATAATTTTACTCAGGAGTAGCCACCGGCATCGGCTAGTGAAATATAAATAATAGGTTTCCGATTCAATAATCCTTATGAGAAAATATGGTTTCACTAACAGATAATGGAGATGCATGCATAACCTTGTAAAATAAAACTATGTATTATCACGCAGCAGAAAGGTTATTAGGTCTGTTCAGCTGTGCTCACAGCTCTGCAGACCGGGACAATAGTACAAAGGGTCACACCGCACTGTATCATACCTGAGCTTGTGGGGTTTGCTTGTAAATTTTCACATACAGTAGCTCTCTGAGCCTTCTTCATACCCTTAGTGACAGCCACTGTGCTGTGTGTCTGCTCCGCAGGCTCAGCCCGGGACTCGATTATCTTCAGATCTTTTATGTCGGCAGCACTGAAGCATAACACAAAAACAAAATGTAAATAAATATTGTTTAAAAAACAGTGAAATGCAAAAAGTGGAGCCTCTCAACCTACTTAAGGGTCACTTGTGACTTGGGATAGGGAAAGCCATTCCTGAAGGCTTTTGTTAAAGTAATTGTGCTACCATCTGCCTCTAGAATAGTTCCTTGATAGCAGCCCAGGGGTTCGCCGCAGTTAACCGAAATGGCATACCCGACCCAGTTCGACATCGTCACAAACGTCTAATTCGTAAAAAGTAAAAACTGTTGGTAGTTTAGATAATGTTTACTTCGGTCACAGTAAATATAAAGTTTAGCGCATGTGCCTAAACTACTAATTATACAGCGATCTAACAAATTCAGATTCACATTTCAACAAGCACTCCACTCAGTCCACTCAAATGCAACATCTATTATCTATGTCCACCCACCCACAGACTACTAAAATATACTGTCAACGTCAAGTGTCAGTACTGTCACAGAGTACATATCGCCCTTTTTTTTTTTTTTTTTTCAAGGTTGGGAATCATCAAATGACCCCCCCACTCTGGGCGGAGCGGGAGGGAGTGTCAGACTCTTACTGACTAAAAACCATCCATATTCCTTCCTCGCCTTTTACGTTCCGGGGCCGCGGTATCTCTTTCGAACAGGCCCGCAACCCCGGCAGGCTTCGGCCCTTGCGGGCCCCTCTCGTACATATCGCCCTGCGTTCCGAATTGCGATAAAAGTGATAATATCGCGAATCCGACCAACGTGCAATGTCACAATTATTACTCAGTAGCCTCATATTTTGTGACTACTAAATTCGGTCGGATTCGCGATATTATCACTTTTTTTGCAATGAGAGGTTTTCATTTTAAAAATTAAAAAAAAAAAATAGTTTCCAACAACTCTATAGATGGCGTTGACCCGACTACGTTACTAGTGTCAAAGTCAAAACGCTTGGCATGGTTGCCAGCTTAAGGGTTTTACCCCTAAATTCAGGGAATAGAATTGTTAAAAGGGACATTTTTAGGGACAAGATTAGGGGGATTTTTAGGGGCTTCAAATATTTTTTTAAATAGTACTTGCAGTGGCGTAGCGTGGGTGTCAGCCGCCCGGGGCGGAAACAATTTTGCCGCCCTTTTATTTAGGTATTTCAATTTGATGTATACTATACATAACATACTTAGATTAGTTCTAGAGAATTTTTGGTAAGATATAGAATAGGAAATTTTCAAAGAATTCTTGAAATATGCATTACATCTACAACAATGAACAAAGAAACAGACCAAATTATAGTTGAATGGATACACGCATGTCACACTATTACTCTACAAAATGAATTTGTCGAATTTGAAGTTATTCGTTATCGAAAAAAAAATATTCCAGAAGAAATTAATTTGAAAAAAGAAAATTCGCGAGCGGCGAAATTTTTTTTTAACTTTCTACTCCACTTGTCTAGGAACTCAAAAAAAGTCCCATGAAAATCCGCCCACTATAAACTTCGTTCAATCATATGAGTATTTTTTTGTTAAATTGCACTCGGCTACATGTGAAATGGACGACTGACAATCCAATCAATCACTCGTGGATCCCTCGAATTTGTCACAGAATAAGTAAATGTAAAATTCCGTGTTCTTTTCAATCGGTCCAAATTTGTAGTTACGATAAAAATTGAAATGGGTCAAATATATTTATTATTTATTGTGAAATTTTGCCGCCCCCTAAAAAGTGCCGCCTGGGGCGGGCCGCACCCCCTGCCCCCCCTACGCTACGCCACTGAGTACTTGCTATTAAATTGATAACAAAGCGTGTGTTTGTAGTTTTGTGCATATAATAAACGTAGACGGCTGGTCGTAGGCCTTCCCCATGGTATGCCATCAGTGAGAGAGAGAAGTTGAGAGCCTGAGAATCTTGATGTTCATCAGGTTCTGGAGCAGCGTATGATGTTGAATCTTGATCTTTGGATGTTATGGTATGGGATGTTGTGGGAGGTTGAAATGATTTTTTTCATAGAAATATGGATGGAATGGCTGTTTGCTTCAATACTTTTGATGCCACATCTAAAAATAGGTAAACTATTGTTTTTTGTTGTTAGCCTATTCAGTCCAACTGCTGGGCAAAGGCGTCATCCAATTCTTCTGGTGTTTTTGAACCTAAGAAAATACCTACAATACAAAACATAGATGAACTTACTTGGTTGTAACACTGATAATGCTGTTCTTACAAAATCATTTGGTTTAAAGTGTGCTGAACATATGTGCGAATTTCTTTTTATGGCCCGTCCAGGTTTGACATGTACGATGGCTTGTACCCATTGCGCTTTACGACTTTCATCTTTAGGAAAAAGATGCATGCCTTCATTTGTACATAAATCCACAAGGCAACGACTTCTCTTCTTTTTCTCTTGGGACATTTTCTTTCTGGCGTGGAAAACCCTAAAAAGTATTGGTAAGCATTGTTTTATTTTTCCTTTTCGTTTAGTTACATATAGAGGCTATTTTCAAAATATCAATGTGATGTGATGTGACCATTGTCATATTACTTTATTTATTTACTTTTAATTTACGTTTCATTTTACGTTCTCAAAATAACATACAAGTGAAATAATCAGAAAATTGTCACGTTCCGTTCCTTCCAGTAACGTTCCCCAGTCAGCGCCATCTATCCAGCGACTAGGGGAGTTGAAAAAGAAAATCCTTCATTCGGAACATAGCGTCGGTGTCCTACACACTTGGGTATTTTCAGATACCTCTGGGCAATACTGGGCATGAGGAAACTAATTTTTAAGACGTCACTATTCCCTAAATATAACTATAGTTATAGCCTAATTAGTGACGTCATGAAAAAATTGTTTGTAAAAAAATAAGTTAGACAGATGAGCGGTTTCCGATGACAAAACTTCATTTCATCATCGCAGCCGGAAGACGTCTACTGCTGGACATACTGACATGGGCCTCCCCCAAGTGACCGGTCCCTTGCGACCCAAATCCAATGAGGGATTTCTTTTTTCAACTCTTCCCTAGTCGCTGGATAGATGGCGCTGGTCTGACTAAGTTATCGTTACTACAAGAGACAACGTCACATAATTTCACTTGGACATGGTTAAATTCGGATTCTGAATTTCGGAAGCATAAGCAAACGAAAGTCTCAGTCAACGAGCGTATGTTACGTATGTTTTTTCAAGCGTTTTGGCTTTGGCACCTAATAACGTAGTCGAATTAACGCCATCTATCGAGTTCATGGAAACTATTTATTTTTTAAATCTCAAAAAGAAAATCTCTCATTACATGTAGGTACTACATTTTAAACTTTTAGCAGTAGATCCGAGGAAAAATCAGTAGATTAATATTTTTAGTCAATTTTCAAAATGTTACAGAGAACTTGTAAACATCGGATATCATGCATGCATAGATACTCTGTGGTTGATTGTTCGTAGAAGGTAATAGTAGTTCATGCGACTGTGCATAATGAAGGGCATTACAACACGAGTGTGGGTTTAAGAAACGAGCCGAAGGCGAGTTTCTTAATAGCATCACACGAGTGTTGTAATGCCTAATTATATATAGTTGCATACACTACTTTATCTACCCAAATATCATAAGGGCTCTATGATGGGTTCAGGAACCATAGGGAAATGACCTGCATTGTTACTTGGCCCTTGATTTTTGTGCCAACAGGTTATCTGGCGGCGTATTCATGTCAATTTCTGAGTCACTATCACTCATTTTCGACAGAAATAAAGAACTTATCAGAAAATTTGTCTACTCGTAACTGGATTACTGGAAATAAAAAGCTAACGAACAAATGACAGCTCGAAATGGCGGCGTTTCGGATATCTGTCATTTTTTTTAAATCATAGGCAAACGAACAAAGTCACTATTCTTGTGTCACTCGAGATCAAAATGTCGTGCGATTTATAATGAGAGGTTTTCATTTCAAGAATTAAAAAAAAAAAATAGTTTCCAACAACTCTATAGATGGCGTTGACCCGACTACGTTACTAGTGTCAAAGTCAAAACGCTTGGCATGGTTGCCAGCTTAAGGGTTTTACCCCTAAATTCAGGGAATAGAATTGTTAAAAGGGACATTTTTAGGGACAAGATTAGGGGGATTTTTAGGGGCTTCAAATATTTTTTTAAATAGTACTTGCTATTATATTGATAACAAAGCGTGTGTTTGTAGTTTTGTGCATATAATAAACGTAGACGGCTGGTCGTAGGCCTTCCCCATGGTATGCCATCAGTGAGAGAGAGAAGTTGAGAGCCTGAGAATCTTGATGTTCATCAGGTTCTGGAGCAGCGTATGATGTTGAATCTTGATCTTTAGATGTTATGGCATGGGATGTTGTGGGAGGTTGAAATGATTTTTTTCATGGAAATATGGATGGAATGGCTGTTTGCTTCAATACTTTTGATGCCACATCTAAAAATAGGTAAACTATTGTTTTTTGTTGTTAGCCTATTCAGTCCAACTGCTGGGCAAAGGCGTCACCCAATTCTTCTGGTGTTTTTGAACCTAATAAAATACCTACAATACTAAACATAGATGAACTTACTTGGTTGTAACACTGATAATGCTGTTCTTACAAAATCGTTTGATTTAAAGTGTGCTGAACATATGTGCGAATTTCTTTTTATGGCCCGTCCAGGTTTGACATGTACGATGGCTTGTACCCATTGCGCTTTACGACTTTCATCTTTAGGAAAAAGATGCATGCCTTCATTTGTACATAAATCCACAAGGCAACGACTTCTCTTCTTTTTCTCTTGGGACATTTTCTTTCTGGCGTGGAAAACCCTAAAAAGTATTGGTAAGCATTGTTTTATTTTTCCTTTTCGTTTAGTTTTTTTTTTTTTCCTTAAATGGCAACTGAGAAAAAAAAAAAAAAAACTAAACGAAAAGGAAAAATAAAACAATGCTTTTACATGTAGAGGCTATTTTCAAAATATCAATGTGATGTGATGTGACCAATGTCATATTACTTTATTTATTTACTTTTAATTTACGTTTCATTTTACGTTCTCAAAATAACATACAAGTGAAATAATCAGAAAATTGTCACGTTCCGTTCCTTCCAGTAACGTACCCCAGTCAGCGCCATCTATCCAGCGACTAGGGGAGTCGAAAAAGAAAACCCCTCATTAAAATCATACAGAATTGGGGTTTTTTTTTTATCGATATCTGATTTAATGTAGGTGGTACTAGAATAGCACACTCACTTGAATTTGACACCTGTTCCAAATTTAAAATTTTCATTCAGTTGTTTTTTTCAGTTGCGTTATGAGTTCATTACAGTTCTGTTTATTTCTGCAGGTTGGTAATGCTGGTCTTTGCCTATGGTTTTTGAACGCATTAGAGAGGGTTTATGATATTTGGGTAGATAATAGTAGTTTATGCAACTGTGCATAATGAAGGGCATTACAACACGAGTGTGGGTTTAAGAAACGAGCCGAAGGCGAGTTTCTTAATAGCATCACACGAGTGTTGTAATGCCTAATTATGTATAGTTGCATACACTACTTTATCTACCCAAATATCATAAGGGCTCTATGATGGGTTCAGGAACCATAGGGAAATGACCTGCATTGTTACTTGGCCCTTGATTTTTGTGCCAACAGGTTATTAGTTGCATTCGTCGCTGCATTTACGATATCTGGCGGAGTATTCATGTCAATTTCTGAGTCACTATCACTCATTTTCGACAGAAATAAAGAATGGGTTACTGGAAATAAAAAGCTAACGAACAAATGACAGCTCGAAATGGCGGCGTTTCGGATATCTGTCATTTTTTTTTAAATCATAGGCAAACGAACAAAGTCACTATTCTTGTGTCACTCGAGATCGGAAATGTCGTGCGATTTATAATTAGAATCATACTGAATTGGGTTTTTTGTTTTTTTTTTTTTTTATCGATATCTGATTTAATGTAGGTGGTACTAGAATAGCACACTCACTTGAATTTGACACCTGTTCCAAATTTAAAACTCATAACGCAACTGTTAACAGTTGCGTTATGAGTTCATTACAGTACCGTTCATTTCTGCAGGTTGGTAATGCTGGTCATTGCCTATGGTTTTTGAACGCATTAGAGAGGGTTTATGATATTTGGGTAGATAAAATAAATTACTATGTTTTCCTGCGGGACTGTTCGAAAGAGATACCGTGGCCCCAGAACATAAAGGGCGAGGAAGGAACATAAATGGGTTTTAGTTGCCCAGAGTGGAAGAAGTCATTAAAGTTTGATGATTTCTCATCACTACATAGTATAAAACAAAGTCGCTTTCTCTGTCCTTAAGTCCCTATGTCCCTATGTATGCTTAGATCTTTAAAACTACGCAACGGATTTTGATGCGGTTTTTTTTTAATGAATAGAGCAATTCAAGAGGAAGGTTTATATGGGTTATTAGGTGTATAATACATTCATATTATAGTAGAGAAAAGCCGAGAAATTTAATTATTTGTAATTTGACGTCGTAACGAACATGTTTTACCTTACGAGATAGATCAAATTTACGTACTACGGAATTGTATATCTTAAAAAGATGAATAAAAAAGTCCGCAACAGCATATGTTTATCTTCTAAGGATAACCCACAGTAACTATTTTTATCTTTTACATTTTACATATTACATAGGTAAAATAATGTGGGTTATTTACCAAGCTATTTTAAACGAGACAGTATCATTCCTTATCCAATTAAATACATTATATACGTTGTGAATTTCATGTTGGTCAAAATTGCCCTTTACAGCATGTGATTTAATAATATTTTCGAAGATATTACAGATTTAAAAACTGCGGGACGTAGCGTTGGCCGGGGCGGCGATGTTTCTATATACAACGTTCACAGTTTTTCTGTAGTGTATTTATTATCAGTATTGTACCCGCGAAGCCTGGGCAGGTCGCTAGTCCTAAAAAAAGAAATGGCCAAATATGCTATTTAATATGTAACTGTGACTTGTTCTGGTAACATTATTTTGTTTTGTTCTGTCTAACAATGACATGTGTGACAATCAAATGACATCTGAAGCTGACATCTCACTCATGAAAACAAAAAAAGTCAAACAGCTAACAAGCAACCTAGTATTAGCAAGAGTATTAATGTAATATTTTTTTAATGAAATCGTACTCTTTGAGTGTGAGCATAACTTCAATGATAATGAGTTGAATAAAAAGAAAGAATAAGAAAGACAGTTGTGGTTTCGGATGGAGGTTGTCACCTACTCACGCACGAAAAAAAGAAGAAACATTACTATAAGTTTATGAAAAAGGACTTCAAATTTATTCTGTGGGCTGGAATTGAAAAAAGAATAATATCATATTCCATAAAGCAAAATGGTAAGTGTAAATCTTGTCTAAAACTTAATCGAAAGTAATTTTCTGCTCAAACCTAAGTTAATAAACTGATAACATGACATCTCATTAGGGTTGCTGTGAATAAAGTTCATGACACTGGTTAAAACTAATTATAAAATAATGTTGGCAGCTATGCATGTACCATTTTTTTCTTACCTGTAGAAATGCATCATTTAACAAAATTGGCACAACTGAATCCGGTTTAATTAAGCTTATAACAAATTCAAACAAGTTTTAGAGATGGAAAAGGAGAATGTCTGAAAGCAGGCTGTAGGTGTGTCTCCTCCATTAGGTGTAAAAATATTCTTTGGTGATCATTTGACATACCTACAGATAATTATTAACTGACTTCTTAAAAAGGAGGAGGTTCTCAATTCTGATGTTTGTTCGCACATAACTGATAGGGAGGAATTGGCGGTATGAAACTAATTAAAACGTGAATATTATAAACATTGTGTTTAATTTTATTTGAGAAAATTCAGAGTAATTTTACATGACACCGTATCATCAATCAGTTAGAAGAATTCTATTTACAAATTCAAAATAGATGTCATAGACAAACATGGACAGCATCACGACCTTCCAACACCTTCTCCTGATGTTCGTTCATGTTGCTGAGACACGTCTCTATATATGCATTAATCTTGCACAGTGTCTTTCGAACTTTACTTTTGACAGTGGTTTTGTCATTACGTCAGCCAACTGTATCTCTGTTGGACAGTAGCTGATATTGATCAGTCCGTTCACGAAGTGTTCATGTATAAAATGGTATCGCACATCTATGTGCTTCGACCTTTTGTTGAAGGATCCCGATTTTACGAGTTGAATCGAACTTTGGTTATCAACGTGCAAATTTATTTTTATATCCACATCGGTTATTTCCTTCAACAGAGATTTCAGATGCAATGCCTCTTTGCAACAGTCTGCTGCGGCTATGTACTCGGCTTCAGTCGATGATAATGCCACTATAGGCTGTCTCTTAGACGCCCATGTTATTGGTCCATCAGCTATCATAAGCACGGAGCCAGAAGTGCTTCTTCGCGTCAATGGATCTCCAGCATAGTCCGAGTCGCTATAAGCATCGATATTCTCTATCGGTTTGTTTCGTTTGAACATAATGCCTTTATCTTTGGTTCCCACCAAATATTTGAATATTTTCTTAAGTTTTGTGACATCTTCTCTAGTGAAATTTTCGACCTTCCTGCTAACTTGGTTGACCGCTTGTGCGATGTCTGGTCTAGTTCTGGTAGACAGATACAGTAAACTTCCCACTGCCTCCCTATAGGGATATTCCTTCTCCTGAGCAGTTTCCTGTATCGACTTGGAATCGCTACTTGCGGGCGTGTCACAAGGTTTGGCATTTTTCATATTATATTTTTCCAGTATGTCATTTATATAAGATCTCTGAGTAAGAATTATTCCTTCTTTGGAATTTCTTATTTCCATACCCAGATAGGTACTTGGATTTTGATTCTTTTTCATTTCAAATTTGGTTTCAAGTTTCTTCAAAATAACTTCAATCTTTTTCTTGTCTTTTCCTATGACAAGACCATCATCGACAAATAATCCGATTATTATTGACTTATCTTCGTTTATGAAAACGCATCGATCGGTTTTTATCGTCTTGAAACCCAAATCAAACATCGCTTGGGTAAAAGTTTTATTCCATGTGAATGGAGCTTGCTTTAAGCCATACAACGACTTTTTCAGCCGGCAAACTACATCAGTAGTATTGCAGTCAGTTTTATAGCCAACAGGTAGTTTCATATAAACTTCATCTGTCAACTCTCCGTACAAGAATGCTGTCTTGACGTCAAATGTCATGAAGTAGTAAGATTTGGATGCGGCAATGGCTAGTAAAGTTTTTAAGGCAGATTGACTTACAACTGGGCTATATACGTCTTCAAAATCCAGGTTTCCTTTCTGCTCGCAGCCACGTACGACTAATCTGGCCTTTTTTGTACCGTCATCTTTAATCCGAAATACCCATTTGTTCGACAAAATTTTGTGTCCTTTGGCTTCTGACCTGTCAACTAATACCCAGGTGTTATTTTTCTGTAGTGAATCCATTTCTGACTGTATCGCCTTCTCCCAATTTTGTCTGTCGGTGCCCGTCACTGCATCTTGATATGTAAGAAATGAACAGTCATAGTCATCATTACTATCTGATGTAAACATAGTCACGCAACGACTTAGCTCGTAATCTTTGGTCCATGCTGGTGGCCTCACTTCTCTTTGTGGTCTTTCACTTGAGGGCGGTGGGTCAACTGGATCTTGACTGGAGCTGGAAGAAGGAAGATTAGTAGGTTCCTGAAAAAATAAGTTATTATTCATTTTGTTTTTAATTTCAGGTATTTCAATCTCAATTAATTCTGTTTCTGGTTCTAGAGTAGAGTCTTCGGTTTTCTCAGCAGGAGTATCGCCATAATGCATCTTTTCGATTACTTTTACGTCTCTGCTGATAACAACGTCATTCTTTTCCGGTATGTAGATTCTAAAACCTTTGGCTTTATTTGCATATCCCAAAAATACTCCTTCTGTCGCTTTGGCAGAGAATTTTCCTTTTCGGTTCTTGTTCATTACAAAGGCTCTGTTTCCAAACACGTGTAGGTGATTTCCCGATGGGATTCTTCCTACCCACTTCTCATATGGGGAGTTTCCTTTGAGAGCTTTTGCTGGGCTTCTATTTATCAAATAGTTTGCAGTGTTCACTGCTTCTGCCCATAGATTTGCAGGAACGTTAGAATCTATCATCAGACATCTTGCTTTATCCAACAGCGACCGATTTTTTCTTTCACTCATGCCATTTTGCTGCGGTGTATAGGGTGCAGATAGTCTTCGGCTTATGCCGTTATCTTTCAGGAATTTGTCAAACGCTTTCGACCTATATTCACCTCCATTGTCAGACTGAAGGTTTTGAATTTTCTTCTCGTGAAACACTTCAACATAGTTTTTATACTCCTTGAACTTTTCAATAACTTCGCTCTTTTCTTTTAAAAAATAAACACAGCAGTATCTTGTATAGTCGTCAATAAATGTAACGAAATACTTTGATCCAGCCATTGATTTATGCTCAAAAGGACCACATACGTCACTGTGAATTATCTGCAGCACTTCGGTAGAGATTATTTGTTCATGGCTTTGGAATGGTAGAGTGGTAAATTTACCCTTGATACAAGTCTCACAGGTACCCAAAGTTTTTTCTTTAAAGTCGAGTCCTCGCATCATTTTATTTTTAACCATTTCCTTTAGGTCTCTTTCATTGACATGACCTAATTTCTTGTGCCATTTCATAATTTCGCCTTCAGCACCGGGCGTGAAATTTGCTGTCTCTTCCGGCTCATCGAATTCAATGAAGTATAGTCCATTTTTTCTTCTAGCTTTTAAGTTAACTGTTCCTTCTTTTATGATACTGGCTTGTTCCTTTTCAAATAAAACTTTATAGCCTTTATCTGTAATTTTACTTACTGACATCAAGTTGTTTGACAAATCAGGCACATATAATGTGTCAATTATAGTATGTTTCCAATCTTTTATATAGAGTTCTGCGTTTCCTTTCCCTTTAACTTCGGTCGTATGCATCTCTGAAGCTAGTCTTAGAGTGTCAGATGCAGGGATTAAGTTACAGAGTAAACTTTTGTCACCCGTCATATGTGACGTACAGCCACTATCTAGACACCATAAATTGCTTTTAGCTTTTGACGTTTCTGTTGTTAAACAGATATTATGCGTCTCTTCTTTTCCTTTAGTTTTATTAGAGTTATTTTGTCTCTTTTTTGACCAACAAGATTCTGTGGAATGGCCTTTCTTCTTACAATTGTTGCAATATGGTACCCTTTTCTTTGTCTTGGCATAGAATGCTTCTGAAGTCTGTGGTTCGCTTGCTTCGCTTTGCCTTCTTGCTTCGTATTCTTCTATGATTTTAACTTTTAAAATGTCAGGACTTGGTAGTACATCTCTCGACTCAATTGCCGTTCTGAAGCTATCAAAATTTGTAGGTAAACTGTATAACATCATAATGCTTAATAATTCTGGATGAATTTTGACATCCATATCTTCTAATTTACCCACTACGTCCATAAAATTACTGAGATGGTCTCTTACATCTTCCTGTGAAGTCATTTTCTTCAATACTAATTGCTTTAACAGCGTGGCCTTTCTCGCCGGTCCTGAACTTTGATGTACAGATTTTAGTTTATCCCATACCTCCTTGGATGTGTTACATCCTTTAATTTGTTTAAGTTCAGGTGGAGATATAAGTAGAAGTAGCTCTGACCTTGCCTTTAAGTCTTCCTTTAGGAATGCACTCTTTTCTTCGGCAGTCGCAGTTGCCGCTAACGTTTTTTCACCACTAGCGTACTCCCATAGATCGTATCTTATGAGAATCGCCTGTGCTTGTAAGCACCAGGTATCGTAGTTCGATTTTGTCAGCGGTTCTATGCTTCTTAGACTTGAGCTCATTTTTTAAATTTTATTTTCTCATTTACTCACGGTTTTATTCCATTTGCCACCAACCACGCTCTGCTACCACTGATAGGGAGGAATTGGCGGTATGAAACTAATTAAAACGTGAATATTATAAACATTGTGTTTAATTTTATTTGAGAAAATTCAGAGTAATTTTACATGACACCGTATCATCAATCAGTTAGAAGAATTCTATTTACAAATTCAAAATAGATGTCATAGACAAACATGGACAGCATCACGACCTTCCAACAATAACTCCGTCGCTTACCAACAGATTTGAACAAAATCTTTCCAAATGGTCCCATAGTCACCAAGTTGGGATCTGATAATGGAATCTAGGCCAAATTGAGGGAACTCTTTAAATTTTATAGGATAACATACAGCGATTTTGGTATTTTATACAAGTGAAGCATTTGCGTTTGATAAGAACCATTCTACCATCAAATCTGATGATGAATTTAGTTTTTTTTTTCTCTGTATTATATTAGTGGAGACATGGAATTGGCTTTCAGACTATTGTACTGTCCTTGATCTGTTTGTTTTAGCTGTAAATCTCCCATGTTATTTAAATAAATAAATAAATGAAGCCGAGAGTCAGGCACCGGAACTCCATAATGGGACAATGTATCCTAGTCGTGTTTAGGTTTGTAGTAATTGTGATGGTTAGGTTGATTGTAATGAACTTTCCATGAGAACCACAAAAAAAAATGGCAAAAAAAAAATATCAATCAAGCAAAGGTCACCCAGCGACTTCAGAAGCTAAAGTTAATTTTCACTGTTTTGGTTTTTTTTGAAGTCTGTTTTATTTTTTGCAAAAAAGTTTTTTAACTCTGTTTTTTTTTTTAAGTACTTATTGTTTTGAAGCAAAATTGCGCCGACCCCAAATAAATTGGGATAAAGGCAAGAGAATGATGATTTTTTGAAGCAAAACTGCCATATTTTGCATTTTATACAATTTTTCAACTCAACTGAGTTACCAAATAATATGATGAAAGAGGATAAATGTAAATGAGACTAGGATAAATGTAAATATGAGACTTTAAAGAGAAAGAATATATTCAAATTAAGATAATTGTTCTATGTGTCACTTAATGTCTGTCTGTAGTGTCATCTTGTAAAAATCTATATTAAATAAAATTCACGTATGTACTCGTAACATGGAATTTTACTTATCTAACATAGTAGCATGAGTGTTTAAATATTAACAATTGGAAAATTGTTAATAATGGTTGACGTACGTGGAGCAGTTGCCGATGGTGGCGATGTGCCTCACCATTCTGGGAGATTAGTTGAAAGCATCGAAAAGCTGGATGGAGCGTCAAACTACGCTACTTGGAAGGTGCAAGTAGAACTTTATGTAGTAATGGAAGATCTCTGGGATTTTATAGAGGAAACACCAGCAACTGCTGTTGGTCTTAAGTTGGATAAGAAGGTATGTGCAAAGATGCTGTTAATGGTTAAACCGCATTGTTTGGTGCATGTGAGGAAAGCAACTACAGCCAAGTAAACCTGGGGTGCTTTGAAAGCTGCCTTCGAAGAGCAAGGAATTAATAATAGATGTCGATTGCTGGGACGACTAGTTAGTCAGAAGCTGAGCATGCATAGTAGCCCACGAGTCTACGTCACAATACTGTCGCTAGCCAATCAGCTAGCAGATATGGGTAAAGAAGTAGATGATGAGTTACTGGCTGCACTTATGCTACAAGGACTAGGAGAACAGTATGAGCCGATGAGGATGGCTATCGAAAATAGCAATTTGACGTTAACAACAGACTACGTTAAAACTAAATTGCCACAGATTGATGTTACTTCAACAAATGAGGATTTGTCGCAGAATGCTTTGAGTGCTGCTAAAAAGAAAAGCAGTTGGAAAGCAAATGAAAAGGGTAAAGGAAAGATAGCAAATAAGAAGATTGAATTCTATGTGTGTGGGGAAGGACATAAAGCTCGTTTTTGCCCCAAGAAGCATTACAATCATGCACACACCACACATACGGCACTCCATATCTATAGAAACGTTTCGCAAGAGTGGATTTTGGATTCTGGAGCGTCATTTCATATGACCAACAGGAAAGATTGGCTAAACAACTATGAGAGGTTGAATGAGCCAGTCCAAATATCATGGGAACAGGGTAGAAGGTGAAGGCCGAGGTGATGTCTGTTCAGATGAATTGAACGTGAGTGTAAAGGGAGCTGTCTTTGTGCCGAAGTTAGCTACGATTCTGTTAAGTGTAAGTACATAAGTGAATCAAAATTGTATAGTAGTATTTTCGAAAAGAGGTTGTGAGTTGTATAAGTCCGAAGAATGTCAAGTGAATGGCAAGGTTGAGTTGGTATGTAAGGAAGAGAAAGGTATTTATCTAGTAAACTCCAATTCTAACCCTCACATGTTTTCAGCTTTAAAAACAAAAGTTGATGATGAAGTCCAGCTATGGCATCGCAGACTTGGACATTTAGGACTTTCAACATGAAGATACTACGTGACAAACTGGCTAGAGGTATTAGTTTCAAGGATCCAGACTCAGTACAATGTGTGTCGTGCTTGAAAGGTAAGCAAACCACATTACCTTTTCCGAAACAGAAGAGTACGCGTGCTACTGAACTCCTCGAATTAGTACATAGCGATGTTTGTGGGCCAATAGAAACTGCTTCATTTGCGGGGTATAAATATTTTCTAACGTTTATTGACGACAAATCGAGAAACACGTTTGTTTATTTTTTGCGGAACAAAAGTGAGGTCTTCTCGGAAGTTGGTAGAGTTTAAAACAGTTGTTGAAAATCAGACTGGTAAAAAGCTCAAGGCGATAAGGACGGATAACGGAACCGAGTACGTCAATGAACGTGTAAATAATTTTCTGCGTAGTAATGGTATTACCCACCAGCTGACAGTGGAATACACACCGCAACAGAATGGAGTGAGTGAGAGAGCAAATCGTTCAATCGTAGAACGAGCCCGGAGTATGCTTGAAGAAGCGAAACTTGACAAGAAGTATTGGGCTGAAGCTGTCAATACTTCGGTTTATCTGAAAAACAGATGTCCACGTGCTGTTAAAGGGATGACGCCTGAAGAAGCATGGTCTAAAAGAAAGGTTGACCTGAGGCATTTAAAGGGATTTGGTTGCCGGGCGTTTATGCATATTCCGAAACAGAAACGGAAGAAGTTTGACTCAAAGACTAAAGAACTACTGTTTGTCGGCTATTGTGAAACAACTAAGGGTTATCGACTTTTAGACCCTGTGACACATCGCTTATACAAAGAAAGAGACGTAGTTTTCTTTGAAAATCAAATCAAGATTCATGCAAACGATACTGATGAAATTGTAGAAATGATGCCATCAGATGTCTCAGACGTCTGGGAGAGACCTTTAATGATCCAAGAAGTTAATGCTCCTGATGAAGCTCGTCAAGTAGAACAACATGAAGATCGACAACAAAATGATGAATTTTTTGAATGTGAAGAAGTGGAAGTTTCTGAATCTGAATTGGAGAACAGTAATAGTTCTGAACTCGGATTGGAAAACATTTGTGAACAACAGTGTGTGGAAAATACAGTTGAACGAGTGGATGTTTCCGAAACTGAAGTGCAAGGCAGTGAAGGTCCTGTACTGGAATGTGAAAACATGCACGATGTTCCTGAAAGAAGATATCCTCTTAGAGAAAGGAAATTGAGAAATTTTGATGACTACCTTCTCTATTATGCAGAAGAAGATATAAGGGAAGACCCTATAACTATAGAAGAAGCTTTATCAAGAGTTGATAAGGATAAGTGGCATAAAGCTATTCAAGCGAGCTTAATGCATTGAAGACAAACAAAACATGGGAGTTAGTAGAAAAAGCTAATGGCTACTGCGTAGATTCTAAATGGATTTTTAGAATAAAAAAGGAGCCGGGGAAGATAAGGTACAAGGCGAGACTCGTAGCCAGAGGTTTTTCTCAAATAAAAGGGGTAAACTACAACGAGACAATTGCCACCTGTAATACGCCACAGTACTTTGAGGCTACTTTTGGCTCTAGCGGTTGAAAATAATCTAAAAGTTGATCAGATGGATGTGGTCACCGCATTCTTAAACGGAGACTTAAAAGAGAAGGTTTATTTGAAACAATCGAAAGGTTTTGAAGAAAAAGGTAAAGAAGGACATGTCTGTCTACTGAAGAAAGCTATTTATGGTTTTAAGCAAGCACCCAGAGCATGGTACGAGAAATTGAACAAGGTGTTGTTAGACATAGGTTTCAAGAGATGTGAAACTGAACCATGTACAGAAGAAAGAAACATGACTGTATGATGATTATAGCAGTTTATGTAGATGATATTCTAATCTTTTGGAACAATGAGAAGGAAAGAATAAAATTGAAAAAAGAACTTCAAAGAAAGTTTGAAATGAAAGATCAAGGTGAGGTAGATATTTTTCTTGGAATGAAAATCAAATGTCAGGACAACTCTATACAACTCAACCAAACTGAGTATCTTGTGAGAATTCTGAAGAAATTTGGAATGAGTTCCTGTAAGAGTGTAAAGACACCTGTTTAAGGTGGGATTAAACTTTTAAAACCACAGAATAAAAATTACATTCCACCAATTGAGCTGCCATACAGAGAACTAATTGGTTCGTTAATGTACTTAGCCGTATGATCAAGACCTGATATCTCATATGCAGTTAGCTATTTGAGTCAGTTTAACAGCAGCTGTTACGATAAAACACATTGGGCAGCTGCGAATTTGGGCAGTTGGAATTCGGACTAACATATAAAAAGACGGGGAATAATCTTGTTGGTTATGTATCTGTTATGGACCAAGTGATGAATTGGGCATTATACATAATGCCCGGTCATTATGAAAAATAGCCAATATAAGAGTGCAATTTGATAAGAATTATTCAAATAATCAAATTGACCGGGCATTATACATATTGTCCATCACCTTTTGGGCAGAATAATACAAACATATGTAATCACATTTTTTTTTATTGTTATTATCATTTATTTGGATTAATTATTAAGGACTTCTACATTAAGAAGTCATATTAAAAATATAACATAAAACATATGAAAAAATCAAAAATTTTACAACATGTCTAATATTGTTTTATAGAAATGACTTACTATTATCCTACCATATATTATATCCTACTTTCCTACTCATCATCATCATCTACCGAGCCTTTTTCCCAACTATGTTGGGGTCGGCTTCCAGTCTAACCAGATGCAGAAGAATATCAGTATTTTACCGATTGCCTATCTGACCTCCACAAGCCAGTTAATACTGGGAAAACGATACGACTTGGTAAGACTGGTGTCAGACTATTGGGGCCACTGACTACCTGTAACGACTGTCAAAGATGGACAAATGACAGTCGGGATCAACGGTTTCACGTACTTTCCGAGGCACGGAGGAAACTCGGTATGTAAGGGTGGTCACCCATCCACAGACCAACCTAGGCAAGCACGGGTTAACCTAAAGATCGACCCGAGCGGCTGATATTATTTAGCCATGAGCCTTTGCCTTTGCCTTTGTCTTTTTGCCTTGCCCTCCGCATTTAGAGGACATTCTGCATCACTTTCTCAGCGAAATCTCTGTCTCTGGAACATTTTCAGGCAAAATAAATCTTAATTTCGTAATTCAGTGTTAACACACTCGCGTTGACACTGAGTTACGAAACTGAAACCCATCCGCGTCCGTCCATATTCGCTTACAATGCAAAACTAAACAAAAACAATAGCGCTTGTAGTTCGCCGCACGAGCCGCGCGCTGGATGGCGGTCTCTGATTGGTCAGAGCGTGCCACACCATGCTTGCCTCCCTTCCCGCCCTCACACCGCGTCAAATTTAGCTTTATTATCAAATTGCCTAACTATCATGTAGCAATATAATAATGACCGTGCAGTGTGATAAATAATGAAGTTAAGACATTATTAATCACTTAGCCCGATAGAGATAGCCATTATTCATAATGCTCGAACATTATGTATAATGCCCGCATTAATCACCTGGTCCATAACATATCTACATAACCAACAAGATTATTCCCCGTCTCAGCATCTGCTGATCACGCAAGCGATGTGTGTGATAGAAAATCATACACTGGTTTTGTATTCACACTTGGAGGTGGTCCCGTAGCATGGGAAAGTCGTAAACAAACGACAGTAGCACTCTCAAGTGCAGAATCTGAATATGTGGCACTTTCAGAGGGGTGTCGAGAGTCTGCATTCTTAACTGCACTTCTAGCTGAGTTGACTGGAATTCATGAAGTCATAGAGTTATTAAGTGATAGTCAGTCTGCGATTCAAATTGCTCAGAATCCAATGCATCATCGAAGGATAAAGCATATAGATGTGAGGCATCACTACATTCGGGAAATGGTGAGAATGGGCAAGGTAAGGCTAAGTTATCTTCCGACGAACGAGATGCCTGCAGACGTTTTTACGAAAGGGCTTAGCAGAGAAAAGCATGAAAGATGTATGAAAGGAATGCAAGTTTGAGGTAGAGTTGTGGCTCTAGGATCTCATTTAAGGAGTGATGAAAGAGGATAACCCAAACCGGGACTCGTCGGTGAACAGCACCAAAAACCATTGTTCGTCACTCCATAGTAAATGCTCCCGAGCCCACGAAAGCCGCCGACCGCGATTGCCACGTCGCAATGCTGGAACACGTAGCGGTCTTCGAGCATGAAGACCAACTTCATGCAACCTCCTTCGCACGGTTTGGTCGCTTACCAGCAGCTGGTGGTCCTCCTGGAGCCTTTGTACTAGTTGCATCGCTGTGATATTGGGTTTTCTTCTAGCGGTCATTTGGAGAAATCGATCCTGTCTCTGCGTAGTAACGCGATATCTACCCGTGTGCCGTTCAGCTACATCCCCAGTACTGCGATAACGTGACCACAACCTTGATATCACGTTTTGGCTGGTGTGTAGGGCCTCAGCAACGACGCGTTGAATAGCACCATTTTCTAGCATGCCCACGGCTCGTAACATTTCATCTCGACTCAAATGTCGACGTGACATGACTCCTAAAGCTCACACGGCACGTTAAATTAAAAAAGAATAACAATCTAATCCCTTTTCATTAATTAATATTAATAAAACAATTTTAATTTTCCTTAACGTAACGAATTACTAACAATTTTGCCGCCGTATTTTGTTTTTTCTTTTTTTTTCTATATTATTTTTTTAAATTTTGAATATAGAATAAATGAGGTTTCAATCTGTATACAAACTTTTTAGGAAAACTAAAAAGATTTTAAACTAAACATTCGTCAATAATTTAGGATGAAGGTATCCCTAGATTCTGTTGATGTGTGTATATCTAAATATCTACAAAAGTTACATCGAAAGATCCAAATATCGAAATACAGTTTTATCGAATGTCCTAAATAGCGAAGTACAAACTATCGAACGTCCTAAATATCGATGGGTACGTATTATTTGAACATCGAAAATCAATATACCTACGTGTAAAAATGGGTTAATTTCCAACATAAATACATTCATTAATTCACCCTAAAAATACATACAAGTTAAAATATCGAACAAATTTTGATATAAGTAGTATGAGTGGAAAAAGGTTGTTTCTGCAACATCTCTCTCGTAAATTCGGGGTGCCCCAATTCGTTTTTGGTCGGAATTGGCAAGGCAGCCCGCTAGCTGAGAAGCAGGTGGTTGAAACAAATGCCGCCACTGCTGAGGCTGGCACAAGGCGAAGCTGCGGTGGTGAGCGTTTAGACCATCTGCGACGTTAACCTCGCGTGGGACTGCCGGAGCCCTGCAGCGCCGGAGCCGTCACAGAAACCATGCTTGCTTGCATGTTCCATTATTTTTTTTTGGTATTTTAGTAGGTATTTTAGACGTAGATATTATGAACTTAGGCATAATGTCATTCGATATTTTAAATCATTCGAAATTTTAATCACTCGGCATTTTAATCTTCGACGTTAAAAAAAAAAGCGTAAAATGTCGAAAATTGTTATACCTACCTAGGTATAACAATTTTCGACATTTTGATATAGGTAATGGATAAATTATGTTTTGAACAGTGCTATTTTATTTTAATCTTCAATATTCAAATATGGTACCCAAAATATAAATGGTTTTATTTTGTCCTGTCTTGTAGTCTTTCTCTTACCTACTTTCTCCGTTTCAACTCTATTTATAAAGCCTTATTGGTAAGCATCGAAACTACCAAGAATCCCAGTTCTTTAGCCAGGTCTCAAAATTCCCAGTTCTTTAAAACAGAGTTCTGCATTCTCTAGGACGGACTAATAATGAAACATGCGCAGGTGGTGTTCTTGAAGAAAAGTTCGAAGAAGCCGGAGCTCGTGAAGGAGAACAAAGTTTTGCGCGCGCCGCTGTCAAGCCTGTGGGTGCTGGCGGCGCTGGCGGCCAGCGCGGCCATGCTGGCGGCCGTGGCGCGCATCGACCACGCGCTGCCCGCGCCCCTCGGGCCCGACGCGTCGCCCGCGCGCTTCCACGCGCTCACTGCGCACCGCCACCTCGTCAACCTGACTGCGCTCGGGCCACGCGTGGCCGGCAGCTACGAGAACGAGGTGCTGGCCGTGGGCGTGCTGGTGTCGGCACTACGGCACATCGCAGCACATGCCTCTCCGCACAACCGCATTGAACTCGACGTGCACACCGCCAGCGGTGCCTTCCCGCTCGCCTTCATGGACGGTGAGTGCGGGCGTGACGCGAACCTGCGCGGCGTGTATGCCAGACTGAGTGACTGACGTGTGACGTGTCGCAGGCATGAACAACGTGTACCGCGGCGTGCAGAGCGTGGTGGCGCGCGTGCGCGGTGCGGGAGGCAAGGCGCGCGCGCGCTCCGCGCTGTTGTTCAACTGCCACTTCGACTCTGTGCCGGACAGTCCGGGTGAGTACGAGCATGTAAAATTCGCGTCTAGTTGCAGAGTTAGGATTACTATAAATTGTCAAAATATGAACTGTGAATTCATAAGATAGTCGAGCGTAAAATCGATCAATTCGCACTAGATATGAGCGCCACGCTGGCGCGGGCCGCCGCGCGCCGTCCCCGTGAGTTCATGTCGACGAATCGTCGAGTGCAGCATACACCGCGCTGTCGCGACTAGTCGTAACTTGCTTTCTCGCTCGCACTCGCTCGAGTCGAACGGTAAATGGCCGGAGTGGCTCCCGTCAAAATTTTGACCCCGTGCGGTGAATAGCCAGAACGGCTACCGTAGATTATACGTTAGTATTTGACATAAATGGATGATTAAACCTGTGCCTATCTTGCTCAGACATGACAAGTCTAGGAGAAAGAACAAGAAAGTCATTTTTCCTTAGTTTAGCAACGAACGACGCTTTTTTACAGCGCCCCCATTACATATATCGCTCACGCGCCGACCGGTCGCCCCCAGTTATACAAAATTAGTGCATTATAAACATATTTTAATGATTAAACTGTATAGTTTCGGAAGATTTCGAGCAGAAATAGTCATTTCAACGACATCGCAGACAGGTACAAACGGTTCAAGCGTCATCGACGAACTATTTTCATAATTAACTCGCCTTATTTTAGCGGTAAACATTAATAGGAATGGAAACTATGTCTAAAGAGTATACCTAATCAAAATGAGTTGAAAGTTGAACCCTTCGCTCGATAGTCAGTGTTGCAGTTGAATTAGAAGTCGCTATGGTTTCGTTATATATTATGGCATTAGCCATTTCGTCACGTGACGATTTCTACTAAATAACACTACCTGTAAGCCGCGTTAAGGAACTTCGTTCCAAAACCTTATGAATAAGTTGAAAACTTTGACCCCAATATCTCCGTAACTAGAAGGTTCCCAGGAATGGTCTAGAACAAAAAAAAATAGTAACGGCGAGAACGGATTACGGATTCGTTAAAAGTCAATTCGCACGCTTTATACTTAGTACAAATTTTTGTTTATTTAGTTTCCGCAAGTTGGTTGTGCATAGGTGCTAATAGACACAATTGGAAACTGACCTAGTTACGTTCGCATAATTACGACGCATTTGCTCTAATACTCGCCTTCGCAGAGCCGTGGAGCGCTTCGGCCATGACGGCGGAGACGGCACCCCGGCGCGCTCCGTCAACGCACCTCATCACTCGGTCATATCTAATACCCGTAGAAGGTCAACGCGTCTTTAAAAACCGGCTGAGTGCGAGTCGAACTGCGCAGATTTTCGGTTCTCTTTTTGTAATCCGTTTACAGAAAAAAAGAAATTGAATTTATTAACCCGCACAGAACAAATAAATAAGGAAAATAGTTAAATTAATCAGTACTTACAACTAATAAAAAACAAATAAAGAAAAAAAAAGTAAGTACGTAAATAAAAAGAAACGACATTGTTCCTGTACGAGACCCAAAGGTCCTAGATCTCAGCATGGCGCTGTAACATTAAAAAAACGTCACAGCGCTGAAAGGGCTCAAAGTAAAAGGCACGGGCAGATACGGATAAGATTTAAAAAAAACCGGCCAAGTGCGAGTCAGACTCGCGCACCGAGGGTTCCGTACAAACTTTATTAAAAATATTTTTATTATATGATGTAACTAAAAATTTATGCTTTTCGCAATTTTTCCTTTATCTGTGTTATAAGACGTTGAGGTACGGAACCCTAAAAATCAAGTGTAGCCGAATAAACAATTCACATAATTATGTAAACTATAAATTATAATAAATACGAAGAAAATTATAACTACATCGACACCCTACGAAACCATACTGTTCGCTAATCGAACATAGACGCGGGTCGGGGACACGGCAGACATTTGTTTTGTTTGGAATATTATGTCAGCCAGCAAAAGAGATATCAAAACAAATAAACAATAATACTGTAATAATAGTCATACAGATATACCGCACTCTCAGATGTGATTGAGCACCGCTCGCCGCCGCGACAACGATTACCACGAATTCAGTAAATCAGTACAATAGAAAAAAAAACTATTTAGGGAGTGACCCCAGATTCTCTTCAATCGTCATTTAAAAAAAATTGGTTTTCTACAAAAGTGCAATAGGTACCTACACAGTCAAAATGAACAGCAGTTTTTTACTGTTCTCTGTACTGAATAGGTACGGTACCGTTTTCGCGTCGCGGTCGGTGTCCCTTCCACCCCGTATTTTTTGGAGAAATTTTCGTAATTATAGTAGGTAGGTAGGTACTCGTACCTATTTATACTAAACATAAATAACCTACCTGTCTGCTTAAAATAATTCTAAGTGTCGGCCGATCTTTCAGCTTGCGTATGCTTACTATGCTGGGCGAGGACTGAGATTTTTTTAACACTTCAGCGATCACTTTTTTTTCTGTTTTCATAGTTTGAATGGAACCGTAATAATAATGTACCTATACCCAGCATATTTATAGATAAGTTATTTACTAATTACTTGTTTATGGAATCTATATGTCACCGTAAAATTGTCAAACACGTTATATTACAATATAACGTGTTTTTTCTCGCGATATTGTAATGTCTCGAATTATTGTCAACTGAACATACGGAAGTATCTCTGCCCCCATAATCGGGACTTGGGCACCCCCCCGTTAGGTTAGTTAGGTTCCTTTAAACCCTGCACTCGGAAATAGGGGCCCCGCGAAGCGGGGCTCCGTCGTCTACGCTTTTTAGGGGGAATATAAAGTGTTTTAAGGTTATGTTATATTAATCGGTATTTCTCAGGAATGGTGCATTATCTTTTCATGAGAGTTGTGCCGCTGGGCAAGGGGGACCCCTCCTTCCCTCCACACAGCGTAAGTTGACTACCATCGCATGCATTTCACGAAAAATAATGCGTTTTGTTGTAAGCAGTATGTTCATTTGACAATAATTCGAGACTTTACAATATCGCTAGAGATATTACAATATAACGTATTTGACAATTTTACGATGACATTTATACATAATTATAATAAAATCGTTGAGACCAAAAAATCTGTACATTGAAGATTAAAAAGAAAACCGATCAGGGTGACTTAAAATAAGTAACTGAACATATTAAAACTATTTTAAAAAATCGCGTTTGTTTGTCTGTTTGACCGCGCATCACGTAAAAACTGCTGCACGGATTTTGATGAAAACTTCACTAATCTATTTAAATAAACTCAGAATAACATTTAGGCTATAGAAATTATGGACTATTTTGGAAAAAGGGGGTGAAAAGGGGGGGGGGGTAAAGATAGTATGAAAAAAAAATTAGATTGTTATAGATTCATGAAACTTAGAGTAAATACTTATTATTAAAAAAGCATCCGATTTGTGTTTAAAATTAATTAACTTTACTGAATGGTTTTAGTTAGTGATGCTTATTTTATAAAACGTCAAAAAATATTGGCTTTATGTTGAACCATAATTTATTTAAAATCATACATGCGTATTCATTTTATTTTATTTTTGCCCTTTTTTCTTAGCAAAAAAATAATAATAATTTGTGAAATACTTATCTGAAAGGGCGTAATTGCGTAGAATGTAATTACGGCATAGCTTGGCTTGGCATGGCTTCCGAATGAGGAAGCATTCCTTCAAAATACTTATGTAAAAAGCCCTTATTGCGTAGTTAGGGCTTTTTCTAGTAGTAAATTTATTTAATATTTAAAGGTTAATAATATTTAATTGGTAATTGCGGCCTTTCAGACTAGAATTACGAAAATACTAACAAAAAAAGCCATTATTGTGTAATTAAGGCTTTTCAGATTCAAAAACCATAATTTATTTATTTATTTAAACTTCATGTACAATAGTGGTACATAGGCGGACTTAGTGCCACAAGGCATTAAGTCCGCCAAGGCATTCTCTACCAGTCATTTATGTCGTAGTTAAGGCTAAAATTCTTATGCTATCTTTGATCTGATACGAGTTACAGCTTTGTGAGTAAGACCATAAGATAGCATTTTCTTTGCTGATTCCAAATATGGTTCAAACTCATTTTTGACAAAATTGTCAGTTACGGCCTTCTTTGTTATGACGGCAGTATAGCGCTTGAGTGTGTCACCTGAGATACAGGTTTATTCTTAGTTCAGGTAGAATCCAGTTATTGTATAAGTACCTATATCTTTTAAGGCCATATTGTAAATATTTTTATTTCTTTATTTCAATAAACAATTTCAATTTCAACTTTTCATCATGATACTTTTCTTCAAGATTTCGGCCATTTTTCTTGCTTTACCTTATTTAACCTTGTACCCAACAAAAGGTAACTGGGATCCCATATAATAAAAATCGTAATGCACCTACTACTACATCTATAACTAATAACCCATCAACTGATAATCACTTGGCTTAGACCCTTGCTATCAGTAATTTCCGGCTACCCAGTTAGCCGAGCAAAAAAAACGAATAGATATAAATAATGGCAGTATCACACTGTACTGGGATCAATCCATCATCACTGACAGGACTGTTATAGCCAAAGGCCTGATATAGTGGTGATGGATCGATCAGAGCGACGCGCAATGATTGTTGACATAACGGTCCCGCATGATGAGAACCTCGTGAAAGCCGAGAAAGATAAACAAATCAAGTATCTTGACTTGGCTCGCGAGGTTGTCGACATGTGGGAAGTGGACTCGGCGATCATTGTGCCGATAGTCGTGTCGGCCCATGGCTTAATTGCCTAGAGCCTCGACCAATACCTGAGGAGGCTCTCGTTAGGCAGCTGCATCAAGGGCTTGATTCAGAAAGCGGTACTCCTGGACACGGCTCGTATTGTTAGGAGGTTCCTCTCTCTGGAGCCCTGACCGCCGGTAGCTTAGACCCTGTTCCCGATACCGGTGGGCTACAATTTTTTATCTTTTTAAATGTTTTTCATATATATTTTATAATAATATTTAAAAATGTAGAAAATTTGTGTAAAAATTAATAAAAGTAATAAATTCTCATCAATGTGAAGCGCCCTTGAGCCTTGGCTTGTGTCCTTTCCAATTCAATAAAAAACAATGGATGTCACGGTAATAGGGCTTATCCCCAATAAATCTAACATAACATACCTAACTGTCGAAATCTTGGTGTATTAGACACTTCTGAGTACCCCCTCAAAGCATACAGGCGTGATGTTACGACATGATATTGTATAAACAATAAACAACCAAGCGTTTGCAGCAATTACTGCAGCTTTGCCGTGTATTTTTGAAGAGTTCCATTTATATCTCCGAAGATCAGCATCAGATCTTCAGCAAATTCAAAATGGACCACACAGAAAGCACTAGCTTTCAAATAAAAGAAGAATCATCAAAATCGGTTCACACAGTCGAAAATTCTGAGGTAACAAACACTGTTGAAATCTGGGTGCATTGTACACATCTCTTGTATTGTATCATCGTACCCCCTCAGAGCATACAGACGTGATGTACGTCATTATATACAACATTATTTTTTGTTTACACTAAACCCGAAAAGGGGTCATTGTACTCATCATTTTGAACAACTTTTTTGACGAACCTAGAAATCGCGAAAAAAAAATCAGCTGTTCCCTACATTACGACGAGTAATGCGAACATAAATGTAGGGAACAGCTGATTTTTTTTTCGCGATTTCTAGGTTCGTCAAAAAAGTTGTTCAAAATGATGAGTACAATGACCCCTTTTCAGGTTTAGTATAAACAAAAAATAATGTTGTAGTATAACAGTAGACTTACAAGCGACAGACAGCAAATCTGCAGTGATTGCAGCAATCACTGCAGATTTGCTGTCTATTTTTGAAGAGTTCCATTGTATATCTCCGAAGATCAGCATCAAATGTTAAGCAAAATAAAACACGGGAAGCACCAGCTTTAAAAAAAAAAAAAGAGGTATCAAAATCGGTTCACCCAGTCGAAAGTTCTGAGGCAACAAACAAAAAAAAATTACAGACGAATTGAGAACCTCCTCTTTTTTGAAGTCGGTTGAAAACAGCTTTATTTCGTTTTTATTTGTCACTAGCCGACCCGACTGACGTTGTCCCTACCTACGTACTACAACCTACCTACTACTACCTACTTACGTACTACAACCTACGTACTACAACCTACCTACTACTACCTACCTACTACAACCTACGTACTACAACCTACCTACTACTACCTACCTACAACTACACTTACCTACTACTACCTACCTACTACTACCTACCTACGTACTACAACCTACCTAAAACTACTTACCTACTACTACTACCTACCTACTACTACTACCTACCTACTACTACTACCTACCTAAGAACCTTCTCCTAACAGTAACAAACACAATTAGTGAAATTGGTCCAGCCGTTCACGCGTGATGGCGTGACCAAGGGAAATAGGGATTCATTTTTATATACAGCGTGAAATTTTAGTGGTTGTTTTCCCGAAGCGAAATGAGTTTGTATCGGTAATACAATCGATTAATATGTAGAAAAAAAAATTGACTCAATAAATGGCAGATTAACAATTGTGATAAACAACACTCGAAAGCGACTTGAACCAACAGTAATTTAATACATCGCCCGCTACCCACGCGGAACCCGGGCCGGGCGGGCGCGGGGGTGTCCAGAACAGCCGCGCGGTCGTTGCACTCGCGTATAAATCTGCTGATCACTACTCCTGACTTAATAAAACACAAAACCCAATAAGTTACCTATTCCAATTTTCCCTTCATGGTTTTACGGGCTTAGGACCGTCATAAATACTTTTTTGCTTACAACTTACAGATCACTGAGACACTAATAAAAATCAAGATATTTATCTTCAAAAAAAGTCTGAATTAGATAATAAATTATTTAAGGCGTACTTAAAAAATGGAATAAACTTATTTACATTTTTTTTAATTACCTAACCTACTTTTTAATATTTATTTACAAGGTACGAGTAAGTACTTACACTTCCCGATAGCGAAATAATTGTTCGAAATGCAAACCACTACGTTCAATGCACTAACGAGCACGTTTTAACTGATTGTCTTTCAGTTTGATTAGAGTGTCTCTGTCACGTCTCACGATATTGAAAGGGTCCGCTATCGCACTTATCGGGCCTGTGGGACTTGCGGTAATTTGTGCTTGCGGGTTCAAAACCCCGTGATGACGGAGTGACTGCAAGTGTTGCGGCTCCGCGTAAAGCCGCCGCCCGCGCCGGGTGCCGCGGCCGCCGGGCAGCATGGGAATCGTAATTAGCCCTGGCGTATAATTGCACCATAGCGACAAATTCTAAATTAGAAAAATTGTAATGACGATTCATTTTTGAAAAGATGTCGATTACGTATTTAACGTATGACGTTCGCGGAAGGACTAAGCGCGGAGCGCAACATTTGTTGGCGGCATCCTTTTACCAAAGTATAAAAACGACAAGTAGGATATCTTCATATAAACGCACCGCGCTCGGCTTGTATGTGTGCGTCATACTATCTTTACGTCGCCGCACGCACACTCTAACAAAATCTCGACCCGTGTCTTACTGCCGCCAGTCGAGGCTTGCACACCGCACAAAGTTCACGCGTCACTGCTTAAAGGCATTCGTAAATAAATTAAAAATGGGTGATTATCGCAAGAGAACCTATTGCTGTGTGTATGTGTGTCTAAAAACTAACAGGAAAGGTTAGCAACAAAGACTACAATATATATAATGAGATAGACGGTACTCTCAACCGTATTTCCGTCATCATACAAGCAGCGCTCTCTATCCGTGGTGATTAAAACAAAATCGAACAAAATAAATACAAAAAGTGTGTCGTGACCGAGGTTTGATCTTACGATCTGCAGCTCCTAAGTCATGGTAGTTCTCAACAGGCCACCCGTACTTTTGACAATCTACCTTAAATAAGCTGTTCTATTGCATGCTATGACAGTTGTCAGTTGGTGACAGATGGTTGATAGTGTAACCATGAATAAAATACGTTTCTATCATTGATTGATTTAATTCTTTTATTTTTTATATTCACTTAGATTGGTGTAGATTAAATACATATGGATTCTCAATCTAATTTATCAAAATTGTTATTTTAAATTAAATCTTATCACTGTTATAAAGTGGCAACCCAACCAGTAAATAATTTCATCCTCAGGGATAGCTGGCGCTAGTTTCCGTACAAAATTTTCGAGCAGGCTCCAATGTTCTAAGAGAGCACAGCATGGTTAGCAAGTCGCTTATTCTAGCATATAATTTATTATTGATGCTGAGATACCTAGTTATTTTTATGTTGAATTAGTCTTCTATTAGACAGACGAAGTTGGCAGGTCTACTTTCCCACTAGAATGTTAGGTACTTGATCTGACAATAGATTCCCGTTGAGTTATGCCGATTTCTCATTATTTTAGGTAGGTATACCTACCTAAAATACTGAGAAGTAACTAAATCCGTACTTAAAGCTAAAAAATACGTAATTTAAAATGATTGACGAATAGGGTAGACGACAAAAGAAATCTAATTAGGTAGTCCGTCAGTTAGATTATTAACAAATATTTAACCCGTAGGTATTTTTTCTTTTGTTACACAAAACAAAAGTTACGAACGTGACGTAGTATAATTTTGAATGAGTTCTGACGTCACGAGCTCGCACTCCCGAGTTTTGCTGCGTTTTATCTTAGTATTGACCATTGATTTACAAAACCAAAAAAGTACGTGTCCTTAATTTTCCAATAGGTAGATACCTACTTACCGACGGTGTCGGCGATGAGACTCTTTCTCCACACCAGGGTGCAAGTAATGGCCATACGTAAAATGCGTCGTGAGTCGTTTTAGTTTTGAATCAAAATTTTGTGTTTTGAAAACTTGTGATAATAATTTTATGTCGTAAATAAGTTTTTTTCTGATGGTATCTTATTGGAATCGTCATAGTAATTTATGATGAATTAGCATCATCACAATTTTAAAGTCCAACAAGACCAAGAAAAATGTAATTTAAAGTTTTGTGTCACATATAAATTACGTAACTTGAAAAGGTGATTTTTTGCTAATTAAGATATGACGTTGAAATTAGTGTAAAAACGTTGGACTTGGCTTAAAACCGATATACATGCAAAAATCATGTAAATCGGTCAAGTGGTTTAGGAAATATAAGGTAAAACAAATAGTAAACATTGTGTTCATCGTAAATTTCACACGCTTTGTTGTAGAATATTTTTTGATAATAGTCTAAGAGACATAGTTCATCAGAACAATGTTTTGAATGCGTTACATTGCGTTACAATCGTTTGAAAGATAGACCCATCCAAAATGCCCCCCCCCCCTCTAAATTTTAAAATAAGAGATTAAAAAAAATGCTGTAGATCTCAATGAAAACCAGACAACACATTTCTAGGCACTGAATTTAAATATAGCTAAAAGTGACAACCCTGAGACGGCCAAGTACGGTAGGTAATTATAACGCGGATTGAGCTGTAGATGCACTACTGCTCCTGTTTTCCTGTTTTTATACTGTGCTTTTACGTTGCGGCGATGGCGCGGGGGGCCTCGCTTGCCGCGTGCGTGCAGGCTAGTTAATGACGTATCACCATGTTCGAGAGCTTATTTTACTCTGAACATTTATTATTCACTCTTCTTTTTGTAGTTTGCCGGCAGCGCGCGAGGGCGCGTGCGTTTCGTGTAGGCACAGAATAAAAAAGTACAGAAGTTGGACTCCTTTGATCTTGAAGAAAGCCGACATTTTACTTTCGCATTTATATTATGGTATGGATTTATATAGGGGGTCCAAGTTACAACTTTTTGACAACTTCTTTTTTTTAATATACATGTTTTTTTGTAAGTTTTTAACTTTTAACACTTTCACGACCCCTTTATTATTCAATCCATCCATCAGAACAATGTTTTAAGTGCGTTACATTAAGTTCTACCACAAAACATGTTTCATAACCTCAAAATAATAAGTTGTTTCCCAGCAATATTTTTTGCTTAAAGTTACTTAGTTTGATGTACAGAACGCTTGGTTAACGGCTTTGTGATGAGGTGGTTTACACCTTGTATAGATTTCCAACAAAAAAAACTGAAAAAAAAGAAAATGAAAAAAATGTCTTTTGAAAAATGCAACAAGATGGATGGAACAATGATGACAGTTATAGTTTTCATCGAAGCTCCTTTGAGTATTTGGTATTCCTCGTAGTTTCGTATTTGGCCACTGACACTTGAAAAACTCAGCCTTTATATTTTTATGAACCGACGGGAAAAAAAGGATTTTTTCGTCATTTATCAACATCGTTCTCTTGCCCTTATTCAATAAATCGTATCTTGGAAAAGTGAAAGCAAAACAAAGCATGAGTGTAGTCGTGGTGTGGTCCCAGGTGCCAGCGACGATGGCGCCGGGTGCGCCGTGCTGCTGGAGAGCATGCGTGCGCTGGCGGCGGGCGGCCCGCTGCGCCACGACGCCGTCTTCCTCTTCAACGGCGCCGAGGAGAACATCATGCAGGCCTCGCACGCCTTCATCACGCAGCACAAGTACGTACTGCCGCACTGCCGCACTGCCGCACTGCCGCACTGCCGCACTCGGTGACACTCGCGACCTAGTAACGAACAAGCGCCGCTCCGCAGGTGGGCCAAGGACGTGCGCGCCTTCATCAACATCGAGGCGTGCGGCGCGGGCGGCCGCGAGGTGCTGTTCCAGGCGGGACCTCACGATCCCTGGATCGTCGAGGTACTGTCCTACTGTCACACTCTAGCATCGACTCACATTACGTATACTGACAGAGGGCAAAACTCAGTATCACGTATCACATGAAGCGTGCCACCTAAGTGATGAGGACAGGGCTTTGAAACCACTAAGCCTTTGCATCCGCTACTGATTTTGGTATTTTTTTTCCGTAAAGGGGTAAAAAAAGGATTTCCGTTATATGAAAAGTTTCAATCCTTGTGTTTATAAACTTGAGATTATTTGAGGAAAAAATGAACTCTGTAATAAAGGGTCTTTGAAATCCCCTTTTCGAAGTTAGTTTTCTTTTAAGTATTTAGTTAAAGTTTGTACGGAAGAATCTTAGCGGTCATTTCGACTTAATTCGAATCATTTTTGACATTCAAAGTCGAAGATCGAAGGGTCCACAGGCCTCCATCTCTGTATAGACACTAGCCGCACGAGAACTTTGACAGATTAGTGAATGAGTGGTACACGTTACATGTGTGGTGTGCAGATGTACGCGGGCGTCGTGCCGCACCCGTTCGCGTCGTCGCTAGCGCAGGAGCTGTTCGAGAGCGGCCTCATCCCCGCCGATACCGATTTCCGCATCTTTCGCGACTTCGGCAAGCTTTCCGGTACGTAGCGAAGCCCCTTCCCGCCGGCGGAAGAGGGTCCCCCGGTGACATGACTCGCGTGTTGCAGGCTTGGACCTGGCGTGGAGCGCCAACGGCTACGTGTACCACACGCGCCTCGACACGCCCGAGCGCGTGCCGCCCGCAGCGCTGCAGCGCACCGGCGACAACGTGCTGGCGCTCGCGCAAGGTATGTAGCACTCGCACGACGCGAGACCGTGGACCGCACAGAGTGACCCGCACACATACCGCACACACACCGCAGGGCTGCTGGCGAGCGAGAGCCTGGAGTCGGAGCCGGACGCGTCGTCGCGCCAGCCGGTGTTCTTCGACGTGCTGGGGCTGGGCGTGGTGGCGGTGCGCGCGCCGGCCGCGCTGCTGCTGGCGGCGGCGGCGCTGGCGCTGGCGCTGCTGAAGGTGCACGTGAGCGCGGGGCAGGCGCGGCGTGCGCTGTGCGTGCCGCGCGGGGCGTGGTGGCGCGCGGTGGGGCGCGCGGGGGCGGCGGGGGCGGCGGCGCACGGGGCGGGGCTGCTGGCGGCGATGGCGCCGGCGCTGCTGCTGCACGTGAGCGGCAAGCGTCTCTGCTTCTACACCAGGGGCGCGCTGCTGGCGCCGCTGTACGCGCTACCGGGTCAGTCGTTTACGTTTCATTCAATATTGTTACGAGCTGGGTATGAGATAAATTAATTACTACCGATTAAACAACACAATAACTTTATTGATCACAAAACAATCAAAACTTAATCACAAATACACTACTGTTTACTATTCACTTAGATATCGCACTTGTAGTTTACTTGGATTCGCTTCGTTGTGTCGCTAAAACAAGACTGCCGGTCGCGGCCCTGAGCGCTCTATTTATACTCGCCAACAGACACACCAGAATAACCACGAACATTCGAGAGGGTCATAAAAAAACACTAACAAAAAATAGCAGGTAGATACAAAAAATAGAGGTACCTACTAAAAACAAAGTAGGTATAACCTACTTGTACAAAACAAGCAAATATGAACCTTATGCCCTAGGCGTACGGTCGAAATTCTAATGTCTTTGTATAAATAGGTCGCGAGTTTGTACCTACCTAACTTTAAAACTAATAATAATAGAATTCTCTCGAACTTCTAACGTACACACACTGTAATCACTGGCTTTCTCGAATGTTCTAGTAGGTCCGATGTAACACTGCCCCCTCCTTAGACATGCTCGTCCCGAGCATCATTAGTCCCGTAGTATCGCGCCAACCGGTCTACATGCACAATTTTAGGCGCACCTCGTGGACCCTTCTGTATTCGGTAGGTGACATCGTTGATCCTAGTCACGACTCGGTATGGTCCATCCCATTTTGCTTGTAACTTCGGAGACTTCCCCTTGCTCCGCACTGGGTTATGCAACCACACCAGTGAACCCTCGTCGAAACCCCTACCGTTTGCTTTCCGGTCATAACGGGTCTTCATCTTCTCAGACATCTGTTGGCCGGACTGTCGGATATGCTCATAAACATCGTTCAACTTATTACGCAAGTCATTCGCGTAATCTGTTACGCTACATGGAGCATCAGGGGGAGTTCCAGTGATTAAATCAGCAGGTAACCGTAGTTCCCTTCCAAAGTTCGCGAAGGCTGGTGTCACAGTCGTACTTTCGTGGACTGCACTTCGGTAAGACAGAAGAAACGGCTGTATGTGCTTGTCCCAATCCCTTTGCCGGCTTTCCACAACTTTCGCCAGATATCTCTCCAACGTTTGGTTGAATCGTTCCACCATTCCATCAGATTGTGGGTGGTAAGAGGTGGTTCTGGTTTTATGGGTACCCATCAATCGACAAGTCTCTTGAAATACTTGCGATTCAAAATTTCTTCCTTGATCGCTGTGTATTTCTAAGGGTACTCCAAAACGACAGAATACTTCTTGAACTAATTTATCTGCGACAGTTGTTGCTTCTTGGTTAGGAATGGCGAAGACTTCCGGCCACTTTGTAAAGTAATCCATGACCACCAGGAAGTACCTGTTTCCGCTCTCACTTACTGGAAATGGTCCCGCAACGTCTAGTGCTATCCGTTCCCAAGGGGCTCCAACGTTGTACACTTTTAATGCACCTCTGCTGCGTGTCTGGGGTCCTTTCACGGCCGCACAACTGGTACATTTGCGGCACCAGTCCTCCACATCATCACGACAATGGATCCAGTAAAAGCGTTCTCGAATTTTTAGTAGAGTCCTTTTTACTCCCATATGTCCTCCAGAACATCCATCATGGTAGAGCCGTAGAACATCCGGTACCTTAGCTTTCGGAACAACCATTTGTAGATGACAGCTGTCCCCTCTAGCGTTTTCCCATTTACGGCACAAGACCCCATCCTGGATCACCAAGCTGTTCCATTGCGCCCAATAACTCTTCGTGATGGAACTCATCGCAGCCACATCACTCCACTTGGGTTTAGAAACACCAGCTTTGATCCACTCGAAGATCGGTTTGATGTCCGGATCCTTTTACGAACTTAAACTGTCCGTTATAAAACCTTTGTTCAAAAAAGAATGCAAACAATTAATGGTGAATTATAGGCCTGTTGCACTATTACCAATAATTTCAAAAAAATTCGAAAAGTATCTTTCTGGCGAACTTAATTCATATCTAGAAAAAAATAAAATTTTGTGTAATGAACAAAAGGGCTTTCGACAAAATAAAACCACGAATATGGCCATTTATGAATTTATCAAAAATGTTATGGGCCACGTTGACAAAACAGTTCCAGCTTGTGCAATTTATTGCGATATGTCACAGGCTTTTGATTATGTAGATCATAATATACTAATCAGTAAACTTGATGCATACGGCATAAGAGGCAATGTTTTAGATTTAATTAGATCATACTTAACGAATCGACAACAGATGACAGTAGTTACTAAAGTGAATCCTAAAACAAAAAAAGAGGAAACTTTCAGCTCCGTGAGGAGAAACGTCACATACGGTGTTCCTCAAGGCAGTGTCCTAGGGCCGCCGTTGTTTATTATCTATATCAACGACTTGCCAAAGGCAACGACTCAACCTATGACATTATTTGCTGATGATAGTACAGTTTCAATTGCATGTAAGGACATTAATAACTATAAATCTGACATAAATAATACACTGACATCTATAATTTCTTGGCTTGATAATAATAATTTAAAAATAAATTTATCTAAAACAAATATAATGCACTTTGGACAAAGATTGCATAATCCTTTAAATGTAAATTTGATTCACGATAATTACACTATAAATGAAGTATCTAATGTCCGTTTTCTCGGCTTAATTATAGACAGCAAACTAAACTGGAAAGAACACATTGACGCACTATGTAAAAAAATCAGCAGTCAGGCATATGCTTTGTACCAACTTGCTCCATCTATCAACACTAATGTTTTACTATCGGCTTATTATGGACTTGTTGAATCTGTACTAAGATATGGCATTATCTTCTGGGGCAACTCAACAAATACTGATATGGCATTTAAAATGCAAAAGCGATGCATACGTGCTATGTTCGGTATCCAAAGTACTGACAGTTGTAAACCACTTTTCATGAAGCATAAAATCCTCACACTGCCGTCACTATACATTTTGGAAATCGCCATATTTGTAAGAAATAACCCTCATTTGTTTCCTCGAATATCGGACCTTGTTATACGAAATCGCAGGGATAATAGTAAACTTCGTGTTCAGCCAGCTAAGACAGCACTACTTTATAAAAGCGTTGTATGCAGAGCACCAATAATATATAACAATATGCCTACCTGTGTAAAAAAACTAAATACAGACCAATTTAAGAAAACATTGAAAAAAATACTGACAGGAAAAGCCTACTATGATGTCAATGAATTTTTAAATGACAAATCGCTCTGACATATTGACTGAATCTATTATATTTTATTTTGAATCGCATGAATATGTACAAACTGTTAATTTTATTTTTTTTCATTCAATATTAATAATCTTAATTTTTTAGAATAGGTATTTGACTTTGTATCTTTTTTTTCTGAAATCTTATGGTCTTCTGACCTAATTTGTACACCAACCATGGTCAAACATGTTGTGCCAAAGAATATCCTGTAACACCTATAATAAGCATCATTCCATGAATATTATCTACACATGTTTTTGCAAATAAATGAATCTTTATCTTTATCTTTATCTTTATCTTTTGTTGAGCCTGCTGTAGGGTTACCTTCCATTCATCGCTAAGATCCGTTCTTAGCATCCTCACAGGCACCACTTCCTTAGACTCCTGTCTGGAACTACGCTTACAATCTTCAGGCAATGGTCTTCTTGACAGTTCGTCTGTGTTGTTGTGGTTTCTCCACTGTTGCTGACCGGTCTTCTTAGCCGCTTTTCCCTGCTGAGATTGATCTTCTCTAGGTGCGCTTCGCTTTTTACAATTCGACCGAAGGTGAATTTCTCCACAAGTGTAACACCTAGGGCTATATCGTCGCGGACGCTGGCGTTCAGGTGATGCCACAACTTGCTTTGGACAACTTGGCCGAAGATGATCCCTTTCTCTAGCTGTGTAGCAGCTAGGTCTGTAACCTTGCGCACGGTCGTGTACAGGTGATGCCACTACCTCCCTGACGTAGTGTGTTCGGTGGTCTTGCCTCACTGCCTCTACTTCCAAGGCATGGGCTAAGGCGTCCTTCAAGGTCTCATGATGCCCAAGTCTCACGGCAGCTCTAACTTCTAAGTCACGTATTCCATCAACGAACGCCTGTACCAGATTTCCATCAATCAGTGCAGGGGCAGACTGGTAGGCTTTCCGAACGAGCTTTTCAACTTCTAGAGCCCACTGCTGTAGGTTCTCGGCACTTCGTTGAAAACGGTCCTTCAACTTGGCACGGAATACGTGCTCCAGGTGCGCGTCGCCGTATCTGGACTCCAACGCCTCTAGCAGCTGCTCGTAGGTTACATCCCTGCCGAGTGCCTCGAGAATGGTTAGGGCCTGGTCTCGGAGGCCTAAGGTGAGCGCGGTCATGGCTTGTGGTTTGGTCCATCCATTCGCTTTCATGACGGCCTCAAACTGGATTCTGTAGGCCGACCACGACGATGTTCCGTCGAATGGAGGAACCTTGAAACCACGCGAAGAAGGTGCAGCAACCACTGAAGCTACAGTTCCACCTTCAGTCTTCAGTTCGCTCAAAGCCTTCTGTACCCCAGCAATCCTAACTTCGGCCTCTGAGATGCGGTTCTCATGCTGGTGAACCTGATCTTTCATCAACTTGATGTCCTTGCCAAAACTTGCATGCAGATCCTTTATGAGGAGCATCTGCTCGTCCTGGCGGCGGACCTGCTCCTCTTTGTCTTGCTGCAACTGCTCTTCCAACCGGCGAGCCTGCTCCTCTTGACGGCGAGCTTGCTCCTCTTGACGGCGAGCCTGCTCCTCCTTGTCTCGCTGCAGTTGCTCTTCCAATCGGCGAGCCTGCTGCTCTTGACGGCGAGCCTGCTCCTCCTTGTCTCGCTGCAGTTGCTCTTCCAATCGGCGAGCCTGCTGCTCTTGACGGCGAGCCTGCTCCTCCTTGTCTCGCTGCAGTTGCTCTTCCAATCGGCGAGCCTGCTGCTCTTGACGGCGAGCCTGCTCCTCCTTGTCTCGCTGCAGTTGCTCTTCCAATCGGCGAGCCTGCTGCTCTTGACGGCGAGCCTGCTCCTCCTTGTCTCGCTGCAGTTGCTCTTCCAATCGGCGAGCCTGCTGCTCTTGACGGCGAGCCTGCTCCTCCTTGTCTCGCTGCAGTTGCTCTTCCAATCGGCGAGCCTGCTCCTCTTGACGGCGAGCTTGATCCTGCAGCAGCGCCATTAAAGCTGACAAGTCTGGCGCCCCTGATGCTGGAGAAACTCCGGATGGGCCAGCGACTGGCTGTGACGTAGGCTGGACACCACCCGGTGTCTGTGTCGGAGAATCCCCAAACCGCCTTTGGTCCATATCCTGCTGTCGCTGACTTCTGGTACGGATACCGTCCGTGTCGTCCTTTGGTAGGATTGGCATAATTTATCTCTCACTTCTGACACCAATTTGTTACGAGCTGGGTATGAGATAAATTAATTACTACCGATTAAACAACACAATAACTTTATTGATCACAAAACAATCAAAACTTAATCACAAATACACTACTGTTTACTATTCACTTAGATATCGCACTTGTAGTTCACTTGGATTCGCTTCGTTGTGTCGCTAAAACAAGACTGCCGGTCGCGGCCCTGAGCGCTCTATTTATACTCGCCAACAGACACACCAGAATAACCACGAACATTCGAGAGGGTCATAAAAAAACACTAACAAAAAATAGCAGGTAGATACAAAAAATAGAGGTACCTACTAAAAACAAAGTAGGTATAACCTACTTGTACAAAACAAGCAAATATGAACCTTATGCCCTAGGCGTACGGTCGAAATTCTAATGTCTTTGTATAAATAGGTCGCGAGTTTGTACCTACCTAACTTTAAAACTAATAATAATAGAATTCTCTCGAACTTCTAACGTACACACACTGTAATCACTGGCTTTCTCGAATGTTCTAGTAGGTCCGATGTAACAATATTAAAAGCACGAGGTCACTATTTTCAGATGATTTTCAATGTTTATTTCATAACGATCGAGTGCGACGTTCATTTGCTACTGATATATATGTCACCGTAAAATTGTCAAATACGTTATATTGTAATATCTCTAGCGATATTGTAGACATATATATATATATGTATATGAAAATATCGAAAATCTCTGAGGGCCCTCGCGAGGCCCCTTTGAGTGTTGGTTGAGTTCTCGGGTCGGGCATATTGTTAATGGGTTTTTCCATCAGGATCAAGGTGGAAAAATAAAATAAGGCGGGCCACACTTGTGATATTAACCCTAGAAGCCCAATATACCAACTTATAATTTACTAGCTGACCGGCGCAACTTCGTCTGCGTCTCATAATTTGAGATTTAAACTATCCTATCTCTTAAGTTGGATCGAACTGCACATGGTGTGCGAATTTTATTATAATCGGTTAAGTGGTTTAGGAGTCCATTGAGGACAAACATTGTGACACGAGATTTATATATATTAAGACGAGATTTATATATATTAAGATTCGTCAAAAAAAATAAAAAAGCGTTCTTAAGTTTGTGGGTTATTACTACTAATCTACGCCCTAAGTTGCGTTTACAATAAAAACGAATCTTTGGTAGCTCAATAATTTTAAGGGTTCTTTATTTTACTGTTCTGTTTCCGCACAGACAAAATGAATAATGAGACAAACTTGAGATATATACTATCAAACAGTGGGGTAATTCCGTCTCGAAATTTCTATGAAAAAAATGTTGACTAGTGGCACCTAATTAAGGCTGGATTATACGGTCGATCGCGGGTCGTTCATTTTGATATATATAACTTATTTACAAAACATTCACGGGTCGCAAGTAAGACGTCCGCGGGTCGAGTGTTGCTGACCGCTGCTCTAGAGCACAATAGTACATTTTGATACAAGTGGAGAAAGTTTGTTATTGTAGTACAAGGCGGTATTAACACACGAGCCGTAAGGCAAGTGTGTTATTTAGCCGAGAACTGCAATAACAAATGTCCACGTGTATCAAGCGACGTTTTTCAATACACTTTTGAAAAAATAAAATAAAATAATGTAAAATATTTGTGTCACGAGACTATGATTTAAATTTTATTTTTTTCCGCGCTTTGCTTTCGCCATGTTCAAGGAGAGGCAAAGGTATGAAACCGTTATACAGCCTAATATAAAAAATAAATTTTTATTTGTTTTTGAATTTAGAACACAAATAAATGGTAATTTGTGTTTGAATTTAGAACACAAATAAATGTTAATTTGTTTATAAAAGTAAATATAAGTTATAATAATCATGTTTATCACCGATATTGAATTTATAAATACAATTTGAATATTCAAAAAATGTTATAAAGATAGACGTAAATGGCTTTTCCGAAATAAAAAAAAACATTCACCTCTGACTCTATTGTCAGAGGTGAATGTTTTTTTAAATTATGCAATGAACCAATTCGGAATTAGTATATGTATCAATTATCTGTGGCAATTTTACTTTCTGCACGTGTGTGGAATAAACATGGAAAATGCACGCGTGTGAAATACACTGCATTTTGAAACTAATAGTAGTGCGAAGTAGGTAATACCAATGCTTTTGCCGCCGCGTGAATATCCATGTCTGTTGTTTAATTTTACAAGAAAAATGTATGAATGAAATGAAAAGCTTTACTGAAATTCACGTACACGGCGTACACGACGTGTACCTGTTTGCGGGGCGATAAGTATTGGTGTGGGCGCAGCGCTGGCGGGCACGTGGGCGGCGGCCGGCCGGCTGTGGGGCACGCCGGCGCTGCTGCGCGGCTGGTGGGCGGCGCGCGTGTGGCACGACGCCGCCGCGCTCGCCTGGGCCGCGCTGCTGCTGCTGTGCTGCGCGCGCGGCCTGCGCTCCGGCTTCCTGCCGCTGCTGTGGGCGCTGCTGCCGGCCGGCGCCGACCTGCTGGCCGCGCGGGCGGGCCCGGGGCCGCGCGCCGCGCTGTGGGCGCTGGGCGCGGCGCTGCCGGCGGCGCAGACGTGGTACCTGGCGCTGGGCTCGCTGCACATGTTCGTGCCCATCATGGGGCGCGCGGGCGCGGGCGCGCTGCCGGCGGACGTGTGCATGGCGGCGCTGGTGGCGGCGCTGGTGCAGGCGAGCTGCGGCTGGCTGCTGCCGCTGGTGCTGGCGGCGCGCGGCGTGCGGCGGCTGGCGGGCGCGGCCGCGCTGCTGTGCGGGGCGACGCTGCTGCTGGTGCTGGTGACGTCGCTGGGGGCGCCGTACAGCGCGGAGCGGCCGCAGCGCCTGATGGTGTTCCACACGCGGCGCACGCTGCACGCGCCGCTGGAGCCGACGGACCGCGTGGACCACTTCTACTGGGTGCCGGAGCTCGACGCCAACACGCCGCACTCCGTTGATAAATACGGTGAGTACATCACCACGGGTTCCACCTCCACCTCCTTACTCTCCGCCTCGGAGCCGCCAGGCGCAGTCGCGTGGTCGCCAGTCCCTTGAGCTGTGAAGGCCGGATGGCGCCCCTCCTCGGCCAACCGTGCCGATCTCTCGGAGGCAGAGATTATATTACAGGGTGTAACCGAGCACTCTGTACATCAAACCGCACAGAAATATCTTCTGGGATAATGATTATTTTCACTACGTTTTTTATGTAAAAAATCACAGTTAACGGTACCGATTGCTCAATGTAAAGCATTCAAAACATTGTGTAGATGAGTTCATCGAATAGGCCAGGGGCCATGAAGGTATTTTGATGATTATTGAGTAGCGCTGGCTAGGCATCTTCTTTATATTAATAACCAGTGCCTCAAAACTGCCGTGTTTCTGGAGATGTGGAAAGTGACCTGTGTTGGTCCGGTTCCGAAAGCAGGGTTAGCAGAATCGGTGAATGGGTAGTAATGGGTACAGACCAGCAGTACAAGTACGTAGAAATCGATAGGACTCGATAAGATAAATTTGACAGTAATTCTCGATAAAATGAGTTTTTATGGAGTCAAAAACTCATTTTATCGAGAATAACTGTCAAATTTATCTTATCGAGTCCTATCGATTCTTACGTACTTGTACTGCAGTTGCGGTATTGTCTACGCCGGCGAAGGTGATGGAAACTGCTATACTTACATGAGAGCATAATATATACCTTCGGGTAAGCGCACAGCTGACAGACGCTCAACAAGTAATCTTGTCTGCCACGTGGCTCATCTGGTGCCAACGGACACGAAGACCATGTTCAGTCCAGTCCATGGAAACTACATGGACACTTTTTTAAATCATAACGTTGTTACAAAATCTTGGTTACAACATTCATGTTGAGATGGTGCATTATGTGAGAACAATGTAGCAAGATGTGCACGATAAAGTCTCCATAGTAAAAACAAACTATTCATTTTTTTTATTTTTTTTTTTAAATGGCCGTGGCGACCAAGAGCTGTGCAGTCCCAACCGACAGCGCCCGTTCACGAACACGACGCATGTATCAGCGACCCCAAAAACCGTAAAAACGACACCCATGACGGAAAAACTTAAAATGTTCTTAGGCGCCGTCTTTAATTTTCATTTTAACCTCATTTTCGTAATCAGCGACCCCAAAACCCATAAAAACGACACCCATGACGGAAAAACTAAAAATTTTCCCGAGCGCCATCTTCGATTTTTTCTTTGACCTCATTTTCGTAATCAGCTACCCCAAAAACCATAAAAACGACACCCATGACGGAAAAACTTAAAATGTTCTTAGGCGCCATCTTGGATTTTCATTTTGACCTCATTTTCGTAATCAGCGATCCCAAAAACCATGGTACAATAATATAGATTCGGGACCGTAGAAGTGAAATACTTTAATCAAGTACGACGAAATTTATTTTTCTTGATGCTTTACACCCAAAAACAACTTACGTAAATAACTTCTTAAAATAAAATTACGTCTATAGTTACGTCAATTGAATCCTTTCTCGTCGTCCGTTCTTCTGTCACTACTCTTTTGTTCTTTCTTTCTTCCCTTTCATACTGTTTCTCTCACTCACACCGCAACATTCCATTCCACACTCTTTTATTCGTTCCTTTTACTATCCTACATTCGGCCGTCCTGCACTAATATCTGCCCTCAGATATGCTTCGTATTGACAGTTGACATAACTTTTTCATACACCATTCATACACTTCACTAAACATTAAGAAATAACACTAATAAAATAACATAACACAACCATGTTCTTATTTTTAAAACACAAAACAAAATAATCTTTTTCTGACAGAACAGCGCTTTACATAGCAATTAATAACACATGACCATGATGATGATATTCGTGAGGGTCTAAGCAGTATGATCGATATCACATAGTGCTGTGCGCAAATGTGCTGTGCGCTGTTGAGTTACAAAGACGCGTTACGAATTGCTCTTCGATTTTTAATCAAAAACAAGGTCCAAAGTAACTATTTACTATTGTTCTATACATCAAAGTGCAGAGAATTGAATAACCTAACGAGTGGTCAAAAGTGCAAAGTGATACACTGAGTCAACAAAAAGTTACAAGTGAAAACATTTTAAAACAATCAACCTAACGAACTGTGTCCCTGACCTACGACAACTCGCACGAAGCCCGCTGAGGTGAGTTGTTTGGAGAGTATTGATCATATACCCACAAAAATGAATTGTGCTGGATATAAACACCCGATAGCTCGCGGAGAATTGCTAAGATGTAGTACTTGCCAAAAACTTCACCACTACCGATGCATCAACATGACGTCATCGTATTATGTAGAAAATAAACATAAATTAATTAACTCATGGTGCTGCCCATCGTGTAAAATTACTAAAAAGCAGATTAGAAATGACGACACACCTGTTAAGAGACAATCCCCACCGAGACTTGACGACACAACAATGTCCATTGACGACCAGATCCAAGACGACCAAAGTATATTGGGAGATACAGGAAAATATGACACACCACCGACAAATATAGACACAGCAACAATCATACCACCTATAATATTACCGACAGAGTCAATAACGTTAGAAAATATTGCTCAATTATTAGATAGAAAATTGGAAGTACAACAACGATCTATCTTGTCAAAAATCAAAAGTACAATCCAATCCGAAATTAATATAGCAATACTAAAACTACAACAAGAAATAAGTCAGAAAACAGAACAACTTTCTCTTGAACAAACAAAAATTAATACCAATATTATTCACATAAACGAAACAATAGAGAAACTTGAGATCGAAAACGCTAAACTTAAAACAGAAATAGTCGAGCTAAAGAACAAAAACATACATCTGAACATGAGCGACACTTCCACAAACGATACCTCTAAAATAATTGTAATTCACGGCCTGAATGAATATTATAATGAAACAGAAAATGACCTTGAAGATAGGGTTATATTTGCGTTTCAAGATACATTGAATGTCAACCTCACTGGCTATATTGAAGATCTTAATTGGATAGGACGAAATGGACACCGACGGCCACTACGGGTGGAACTAATTAGTAAAAGGATGACTAAATATATCCTAGAAAATGCGGGATACTTAAAAAGTTTAGGCTTATGTGTTTCGGGATTTTTTGATAAAGAATCATTACAGAAAAGAAGACAACAAAGAGAAAGACGGTCTACAGTACAACAGAACGGTAATACCAATACTAATTATGACTATAGCGCAGGAATGACTTCAACACAGAATTATGACAATCGAAACATAACGAGACACACCCTAGTATCACCCACCATTAACCAGACCAGACTTGAGCCCTTTCGTCTTTAAAATACTGATCCAAAACATACAAAGTATAAATAATAAAACACACATACTCGAGGATTTCATAGAAGATAAGAACTACCAATCAATATGTCTGACGGAGACATGGATACACGAAAACCAAAAGGATATCATCCAAATAAGCGGGTACACATTTGCTTCTGCCTACCACCGACGTGACCATCGAGGAGGGGGAGTAGCTATCCTCTTACGTAACGGGATAGAATACGTGCACCTAGAAGACTGTACTAACTTGTCAATTGAATGTGTAATTGAGTGTTGCGCTGTAGAAATCATATCAGCAAACACAATTATTATTAATATTTACAGACCGGATCGCGATATTGAAAAATTTTTTGCTGTTATTTTAGAAATATTAAAAAAAGTGCAACCCAAAATTCATAAAAAACATATAATTTTTACTGGCGACTTTAATATTGACAAATCATCTAAAAACAAAGACTACCAACGGCTACAAAACATAATGTTAGAACACAACCTGCACCAAATCGTCAACGAACCAACCAGACAGACACTGACTACGTCATCATGCATAGACTTAATATTTACCAATCAAAGGCAATATAAATTAACCATTGACAACACTGGTATTTCTGACCATAAAAGCCTCAACTATTCGCAACATTCACCGGGACTAGAACAACATATTCCTACTTACTTCGTGACGAAAAGACTATTTAATGAAAAATCAATATCACAGTTTAAACTTAGCCTTAGACAAACGGATTGGAATGAAATACTATGCAAAAATCAAAATGTCAACGAAATGTACACAGAATTTCATAATAAGATGCATAAGTTACTAAATGAAAATATACCTAAAAAACGCGTAAAAATAAAAATTAATAAAAGGAAACCATATTTAACTGTAGGTTTAAAGAAGTCATGTGAGCACAAAAGATTACTAAACATTTTTGTAGAAAAGACCAATAATGAACTTTTAAAAACACACTATAAAATGTATGAAAAAATCTTGAAGAAGTGTATAAAGCTATCGAAAAAATGTAATCATATTAAGGAAATGAAGCGGTCACAAAATAAATCCAAGACCATGTGGAATATTATTAAAAATTACCGTAAACCAGATTCAAAATGTCACACTAAAAATGTTACCCTGCGTTATAATGACAACAAAACTACAAGTTCACCAACAACGGTTGCTAATATCTTTAACGACTTCTTTGCCTCGGTCGGCGAACCGTTACCTAACAACACGACGGATACATGCCCAATTCTTACCTCTTCAATAAATTCTCTTTTTGTCCAACCCGCCACGGAGCGTGAAATCTATAATATAATACGCAAAATGAAGAACAAACGTAGTGCCGGAGTGGATGAAATACCATCTTTTCTAATTAAAGAATGTATTAATGAATTGACACCACTTTTAACGAAACTGATAAATAAATCCCTTGACGAAGGTATATTTCCGGATAAATTAAAAGAAGCTAAACTGCGACCAATATTTAAAAAAGGTGGCAAGCCCCAAGATCCCAGTTCCTACCGACCAATAGCCCTTCTATCAGTTATATCAAAAATATTCGAAAAAATAATGTCCACTAGAATTACCAACTTTTTAGAAAAATTCAGTCTCTTAGACGTAAATCAGTTTGGCTTTAGGCAAAAAAGATCGACCACACTCGCGGTATATAACTACGTGCAAGAAATATATAACTACATCAATGACAAACAATATGCTATAGGTTTGTTCCTAGATATGACTAAAGCATATGATAAGGTTTCCCATGACATTTTACTTCAAAAATTATATGGCATAGGAATTAGGGGTACGGCTTATAAATGGCTTAAATCTTACTTGAAAGATAGAAAACAATATGTCGAAATAGAATACCACAACAAAGAAGTAAACGAAGTACAAAACATAAAATCACGGACAAAGACTATAAACCACTCCATTCCACAAGGCAGTGTGTTAGGGTGTATACTATTTATTATATACATAAACGACCTACCTAAAACAATTCACTCGAAGTGCGTTTTATTCGCGGACGACGTATCGCTATTGTTCAGAAGCACTGAGAGCACCGAAACTTTGACAAACATCGAAAACACATATAAAATAGTTAAATCATGGCTAGAGAAACATAATCTACAAATTAATACAAAAAAAGTAACTTACTGCAATTCAGAACACATCAACGAACGCCGCTAAACATAAATAACCTAAGTAATTCATTAAATATCCCAGAAAGGGACGAACTAACGCTTCTTGGCTTAACACTGGACAATAATCTAACATGGAAAAAGCATATCGAAAACCTAAAGACTAAATTATCCAAATTCATATACGCATTAAGCAAATTAAAAAGCAACACTAACTATGAGACCGCGCTCTCAGCATACTATGCTTATGCTTATGCATGGTTTATCTATGGCATAATATTATGGGGCGAAAGTACAAACTTTAATGACATATTCATCATGCAAAAGAAGTGTATACGCATCCTTATGAACATTAAGCCATGGGAAAGTTGTAAACCACATTTCATAAAAAATAAAATATTAACGTTACCCTCCCTTTATATATTACAAATAGCTACGTTCGTCCAAAAACACAGAAATTACTTTACATCAAACATAGAAGCAAACCAAAACTATAACCGAAGAAATAAAAACAAGTTGATTACACCGACACCAAAACTAAGAATTATGAAAAGTAGCCCTAACTATAGAATGGCAACGATTTATAATAATCTACCAAAACATTTAAAAGATGAGAACAATTCAAATGCATTCTTTAATAAACTAAAATTGCTTTTAATAGAGAAATGTTATTACACGGTAGACCAATACATGAAGGATAAAACTTTATAGGTGTACCTACATAATTTACGATTACGATTATAACTTATTTTTATTCTTACTGCAAGATCCGGTCTGGTCAAGACATAATTACTGTTTATTTAAGTGACATTGTATTTTAATTTTTATTTTGTACTGTAAAATGACTCACCATAATTCATTAATTCGATTCAATTACTACGACATGACATGACTGTAATTATTACCTATTCCCTATTATTGTTATTGTTATTTTTGTTCTATTCAATCTGACTCAGTTATTATTATTATTATGACCTAATGTGTTTACTGTTAACCGGACATCAAGACGACTTTTAGACATATTTTAAATGACATGTAGGTATTATATTGTTTAATTGTATTAATAGTAAGTTTTGACTCGATGTATTTATTATATTAATTTAACAATCAAAAATCAACAGCAAATCAGCATGCGCTTTGCAGTGCCCTGACAGGGTTCATGTACTAAAACCGACAGTAATATTATTATTATTATTGTAAAATGTGTGATGTGCATGAGAGCAAGTAAATAAATAAATAAATAAATAAATAGTATATCACACAGATACACAATTAACATTCGCAATCACTCACCCTTACCTGGCCATCTCTTCATGTTGTCAGCTGAGCAAGACGTCTTCTTTGGTCCTTCTGTGGTCTCGTACAGTTTCTCGACATCAATACCTATCATTGCTTTTCATTTTAGTTATCCTGTAGGGTCCGAAAAAGTTGGGTTTTATCTTAAGGCCTGGGCCAAACTGGGTTAATTGCTTGTAATACAAGGCTTGTAACTTTTGATGAACAGGGCACAGGTGTTTCAATGACTGCAGGTATTCCGTAAGGGACTCGCCTGCACGCTGTCGGCGCAACCTGAACACGTGGCGCGAGGCGATCTCTGATCGTTGCGGTTCCAAGTGTTCAGTCACCAATCGCTATAGCTCGTCAAATGTTTTGTTCTCCTGATAGCTAGGTGAACACAGATCGCACATTAGTGCATATGTTTCTTTCCCAACAACCGTTATTAACATAGGCACTTTTAATTCTTCGTCGATTTCATTACGAATATAATGCTGGCCATTGTTTCGAGCTCAAATTAAATGGTTCAATTTTACCAATAGGCATCTTGACACACTCTAAACCCAATACTGAAAAGAAAGTACTGAAAATCCCGTTCTCGTCGCCAATGTTACGTCAATGAAAGGCGTGGGTCAACGACAGACTGGTTTAATTGCCAAACCAAACTGAGTACCCACCACCATACAATTTGAAGTACCGACTGATGTCGCAACTTTGACTTCAGAAAAGCATTCGACCAAGTCGATAATGACATTTTGCTTAAAAAGTTTGCAGGTATTGGTTTCACCCCACACTCTCCAGTTTTTGTCAGTTATTTGAGGGATAGGCAGCAATATGTGGAATATGCGGGACATGTGATAGATCCATATTTCACTAGATCCGGGGTTAGTCAAGGTAGTAACCTTGACCCTTTGGGCTTTCTTTCAGTCGCGACGCGCACGCCTACCGGTCGGTTGTGCCGTGTCCTTGAAAATGGGTTCGAAAGTGATAAAATATAACTCGTGCAATGTTGTTATAAACGAGGTGCTTGCTTTTATATGCAACAAGATAGACGTCATGGACGAAGAAAGCATTAGCCGTATTTGTTTAAGTGCTTTTTCGGAATTGGATATTGAAAATGCTAAAGATCTACTTTTCAATTCCAAAGCGGAAGAAAATAAGGAAGCGGGACGGTAAAACGCTCCGTAACATTGACGATATAATCTGTTTATTGAAAGAAACTAACCCGGAGGAAATTCCCATCTTTGTGGCTTGCGACCTGCAGAAACTTCCACCTGTTCTGTTCGATCATGTCGATGTAACAAAACTATTAAAAGATTTGTTAAAGATGCAGAGCGAAATTAATCAAATTAAGGAACAGTATGCTACCGCTGAGCAGTTACATCTGATGAAATTGGATCTTGAGTCGTTATAAAACACGTCAATACTTAACTATTTTCCGTGTAATGTGAACACAAAACGAGGCGCTTCTAGTCCTGATAGCTTTGAAGATGCCAACTGTGGTCCTGTAGGATTGCCACCCATTTGTGTGGAACAGGATAAGAAGTGCAATTCCCCATCTGTGAATTAATCATTTAATATGGGGGGTAGGTGTAAAACACTTCTAACAGTATGCGCGGAACAAAGCTGCTGCGTAGTTGAACCGACACTTGAAGCGGGCGAATTGGTCAATCAGCAGCCGCTGCCGTGTCGATCAGGCACGAACGTAGCCGAGAGCGCGCCGACGCAAGCGCCTCGGGTTTCTACACAGGTGTTCGGACATACGAACGCTCCGAATGAACAGCATGTCGTCTCACAAGATCAGAAACATTTTGTTGATATTGTACGCGATGGACAATGGAAACTTGAGCCGAATGATGAAGGATGGATTAAAGTACGAAAAAGGAGACATGGGAATCGCTTTATTGGGAACAGAGGGAATGCAGTGATGGACCCTGGAGTTAAGTTCAAAGCGGCTGATATTAAAATTCCGATGTATATTTATAGTGTGGCGAAGGAAGTCACCGTAGGTGACATAGCAAATTACATTCAAAATAAATGTAATGTTGTTGTTAAGTTGGAAAAAAGTTTTTGTCCCGCAGAATAACCTGGAAATGTTTATGGAATACAATTTTTGGCCTGAAGGAATAGCTTTTCGTCGTTTTATAAACTTCGTTCGGCGTAATAAAGACAGAGTGGATACTCTGAAAAATGAAACTGTTAAACCAAGTCATGAATTATACAAATAAGTTAGCAAGTTACAATTGTGACAGTGTATCCCGGTCTGTTGGATGTAATCTGTGGCTTAACGCAGGAGCAATCGTGTAAGTTTGTCTCCTTTAATTGTAAATCATTGAAACGTTCCATTGATGGTGTAAGGAGTCTGTGTCAAATGGGTGATATCGTAGCACTACAAGAGATGTGGTTGTTACCGCATGATTTGCCGTTACTGAATGCAATACACGATGACTTTGGAGGAACAGGGACGTCGGCTGTTGACACCTCCTCAGGTCTCTTGCGAGGGAGACCCTACGGAGGGGTTGCCATAATAAGGAGGAAAAGTGTGTGTCAGTCCGTAAAAGTGTTACATTGTGATGATGTGCGGATAACCGCAGTGAAAGTTCGGGTATGTAACAAAACTATGATTATATTTTGCGTTTATATGCCGACTGACTGTGTAGTTAACTTACCTGAATTTACGCATTGTTTAGGTAATATTCATTCAATAGTTGAAGACAATAGTGATACCGAAGCTATTTACATTTTAGGTGACTACAATGCGCATCCAAAAGAATTGTTTTGGAGCGAATTATTAGATTTTTGTAATGAGCGGGATTGGACTTATGTAGATGTAAATATTTTAGGTGAAAACTCTGATACATTTACTTTTGTCAGTGAGGCGCATGGGTGTGCGAGATGGTTGGACCACTGTGTCGTAACAAACCGCTTTGCCGTCTATTAACCGTGTTTGGGTAGATTACGATGTACAGTGGTCTGACCATTTCCCACTTTAGTTGAATGTAATTTGGGTAGGCTAATTAGTGAGAAGGAGGCTGTCCTTACTTCGAACAATAAAATCGTATCGGGAGCGAACGGCTGATCAAATTGGGTTATATCATCGTCAGTGTCACTCTAAGCTTCGGGAAATCGATTATCCTGAAGAGTTTTCACAGTGCTGCGACGGTTATTGTTACAATGATGCCCATAGGACCTTGTTAAAATATATGTATGTCAACCTAGTATCTATCCTGTCAGATGCTGCCATTGCTTCTTATGAGCGGGGGGGACCGCAGAGGAGGGGTGGATATATAGCAGGTTGGAATTAACACGTGGCTAGTTACCACAGCCAGCCTGAAATTTTTGTTATGGGTTCAAGCCTAACAGAGGCTTAGTGTACTCCGTTATGTGCGAGAGTAGAACAGCGTTTAAAAAAACAGCTGAATTGGTGCCAGGATAGGCAGGATCAGATAAAGATGGACATCCTGGCCTCATGTCACACTGACAAAGATTTTAAGTTGTTTTGGAAGCAAACGGGGAAAATGAACGTTAGGCCTGGCTTTCCTATGAGTGTTGATGGAGTCAGTGATCACGATGTGATCGCTGATCTGTTTAAAGAACATTTTAAAATGACGCCATATTGTGATTCTGCGGAACAGAGGCGTCCCTCAACTTTTGGATGTAGTGATGCTGATATTGTCACACGGAAGCGTGTTGTGAGATTTACGGCTAAACGTGTGAAACGAGTTATTCTCAGCATGCTGCGGGGTAAGTCTCCTGGCTGTGACAGTCTCAGCATTGAGCATCTAAAACATGCAGGAGTTCACCTGCCGCGCGTACTCCATGTTTTACAATCTCTTTTTGTGTCATGGGTATTTGCCAGATGAACTAACCAGAACGATCGTTGTTCCGGTTGTAAAGAACAAGACCGGGGATCTGTCAGAACAAGCAACTATCGGCCTATATCGCTGGCTACAATAATAGCCAAGGTATTTGACAGCTTGCTTAATGACGGCTTTAGAAGCGGACTTTCTACGGAAAGTGCTATCTTGTGTGTTAAGCAGGCTGTCAAGTATTACACTGATAGGAGTACGCCGGTATACGCGTGCTTTTTGGATTTGTCCAGAGCCTTCGATGCTGTTTTGTACGATAGGCTGTGGATGAAGCTGGAGAGCACCGGTGTACCGGCCGAGGTTGTCTCAGTGTTAAGGCATTGGTATCGGTGCCAGCGAAACCAGGTACGTTGGGCGGGGGCTCTGTCCCAGGAATACGGCATGGAGTGTGGCGTGAGGCAGGGGGGCATTACTTCACCTCTGTTGTTCAACCTATATGTTAATGACTTCATCGGTGAACTCAGCAGTACTCATGTGGGTTGTTACGTGGATGGAGTTAGCGTCAATAATATCAGCTATGCAGACGACATGGTACTGCTGGGCCCTTCGGTGGGGGCAGTACGTAAACTTGTAGCGATCTGTGAGGCGTATGCGGCGAAACATGGCTTGAAATATAACTGTAAGAAGAGTGAAGTTCTTGTTTTTAAGAGTGGAAAACGTGATCCACCTCATGTTCCGCCTATTATGCTTAATGGCGCAGCTCTGGCAGTGGTGAGCACTTTCAGGTATCTGGGGCACATTGTGACAGACGAATTGCAGGATGACGCTGACTTTGAAAGGGAGCGCAGAGCATTAGCAGTTAGCGGGAACATGGTTGCGCGTAGGTTTGCTCGCTGCTCGAGGGAAGTTAAGATAACTCTTTTAAGGCGTATTGTCAGTCTTTTTACTCGAGCAGTTTGTGGGTAAATTACACTCAGCGGGCTGCTGATGCTCTGCGTGTCCAATATAACAACATTTTCAGGATGCTGATGCGACTGCCTTGCTATTGTTGTGCGTCTGGTATGTTTGCGGAGGGGCGTACGGACGGCTTCCATGCGATTGTGCGCAAAAGGGTAGCTTCCTTGTCACAACGTGTGCGAGACAAGCTTAAATTTCAAGGCAAGTTGCTAGTGAATAATTCTGGCTACTTGGTTGTGCCTGTGCAAGTTCTCGCCGTTAGCCAGACGAGAACAACCAAAAATAATATGTCTGATGGCCTCACCCGGACAGTGGCATGCCCGACACACGTCAACCGTCCCGTCCTTCATAATATATTTCCGGTAGTTGTTCGTTAACATAACTTCTGTTTCTTTATTATTATTATATTGAGTGGTAAACGACCTACCAGAAGTAGTCCAAGATGCGTCTTGGCTGTTGTTTGCTGACGACTTCAAATTGTCAGGCACAGAGCGCAAGAGCAGCGATGACTGTGCCAGGCTACAAAGAGACATTGATAGGGTAGTGAGAAGGAGCAAAGAAAATCTGTTAGAATTTAATAGCTCAAAGTGTGTGACCATTATTTTTTCTCGCGCACACAAGCCCATCTTACATACGTACTATATTGACGGGTCACAGAACTCAAGGACTTGGGAGTAGGATTCAACACCGCAGCCGCGACTGCTAGTTCAGCCGCGCGCTCGGACCTTGTGTTAAAGGAGACGTGCACTCCGACGGTCAATCTCATACCGACTGAGACAGATTTTTCTGTTGTTCTCTGGGTGAATTTACAAGGAATGCTTTGTTTGTAATTAATGATAGGTATTAGTTATAAGTAACAATCAATTTAGGTTAATTAAGGCGCATTTACCGCATCGGCTAGTCTGTAATGGTAGATGTATGTTGATAAATACCTAAATTGTATGTAAAGTTAGAACGTTGTTACTCTCAGTGCCGGAGATGCTTGCGGCGCGGCGGGTGAGCGCGGCCGAGTGCTCGCGCCTGCTGTACTGCGGCGCGCCCTACTACCTGCCCGTCCTCACACTCATCGCGCGCAGCCACGCCGCGCCCGCACCCGCCGCGCCCCTGCCGCGCCTGCGCGCCCGCCTGCACCTCGCGCGACACAACGCCACGGCGCTGGAGCTCACCGTGACGCTGCGCGGCCCGGCGCACGTGGTGCTGGTGCTGGCGCCGGCGCGCGGCGTGCGCCTCGCCGCCTGCAGTGTGCTGGCGGACGTGCAGCAGGGCGCGGCGTGGGGCGCGCGCCGCACCTACTTCGTGGCGCTGCACGACGCGCGCGCGGGCGAGGAGGGCGGCGCGGAGTGGCGCGTGTCGCTGCTGCTGACGCACGCGGCGGGGCTGGTGACGCCGCACTGGGCGGACGTGTCGCTGGGCGGACACGCACTGTTCGGGCGCCAGGCGCGCGCGCCGCAGCACGACGCTCTACTGCGTGCGCTGCCGCCCTGGGTGGCCGCCACGGGCTGGGGCGTGGACCTGCACCTGTACCGCGTCTAGTGCCGCCGCCCCTGGGGCGTGGACCTGCACCTGTACCGCGTCTAGTGCATGATGTGACAGTTTAGTGGACACCCTAATTCGCATGTGAGTTACAAGAACGCGCATGACCACTATTTATGATAAATGAATTTTTATGGTGCTCTAGATTCCGCATTATAGACATTTTGTTTGTATTATAGTTTACCAAATAACAAATTACACGCGGTGCAATCCGATTGGCTATTTCAAGGTGACGTCACCCGCCGCCGCCGTACTGCTACTACAATCACATTAATCTTGATTCTGACATCGATATTTTTTAAACAAACGGCAAATTAATGTTTCACTTTTTTTCAAGGATATTTGTAGGTAGTAAAAAATAACAATAATACAGTAATTGTTGATCATAAGTAGGTATTGAATTATGATTAAAAATGCCCTTGGGTACATCATTTGGTTTCAATGAAATTCTTAGGAGATATCTATACCGTTTTAAATAACTCGGCATCCATAGCAGATTGTTACACGAGGGTCGAAAGGAATCAATTCCCATACGAGGTATTTAGACGCCCGAGTGCAGCGAGGGCGACTATAGTCCGAGTAAGAATTGATGTCTTTCACCCGAGTTAAGCATTCTACTTTTCATTTCGAATATAAGGAAAGTAAAAAAATAGTAGTTTGATTTTCTTATCTGCTCGCCTCTTTGTAAAGTCATTGTATGTAATTTTAAATTTCTGGAAAATGATTTTCGATAACTAATCCGGGCCTCCGTGGTCAGCATTTCAGAATCACTTGGAACTCATTTTTAATAAGATATAAAAAAACCTATATTCCGATACAGCTTACAGAGTTAGTGTCCCGCCAAATCACTTAGTATTTAAAATTTTAAATATGGAACACACCGCCTCCCTACTGCGGGCGGACTCGCTTAGTTTTTCACAATGGCTGTTTATATACTCACAACACGGCAGCATTTTTTTAAATTATGGTTGATTTTCTGCAGAAGATTGCCTGACCAACTAAAGTTCTATTTTTTAAATTTATTCCCTCCCTAGAGAGGGAAGCAATTACTATGAGTTTTTCCCGCCCAAAGGTGGGAAGTAGCCCTTTCCACCCGCTACTCGGATCAAACAAACGCTACTTTCCGAGTATGAGAAATGAAAAATAATGATCAGGTACCGGGCGCGTATTTTCATTATGCGGAATGATGTGTGTGATGAAGAATTGTACGAGTATAATAGGTGCTACGACCCACTGTCTCTGTAACCCTCTCTTTCTCTTATGTGACGCAGTTGACAAAGTTGCGCGGGTCAGCAAGTTATCAATATTATGTAATAGATAACCAAATTAATATTCCAAATGAATAGGTGTTGGCTTAATTGACGGTTGAATTAACACAAAAATTAATTACCTATTTCAAAATAAAGCGAAAATTATGTATTTCAATTTCAATAATACCATTTCATCAAAATAAATAACGAAATATCGATAGCATCGATATTTTATTTATCGATAAGCAAGAACGTATAATAGAGTTGCCTTGTATGCGGAATCTAGAGGCTTTCCTCTAACAGCTAGAGGAAAGAGGGAGCTAGAGTTTAGCTCCATAATTATACAAGCTGCGCCGCATTGTTCAAGCAACGTGATGTTTTGGGCTTTAATGGACATAGGTACAATTTAAATAAACGTCAAACGCATGCGTCTGCTAATAAGGGCGTCGGTAGATAAGAGTATACAGGTTGGCAAAAAAGAGTTGAAAATCCGGGGGCCGCCACTGTGCTGTTCATATGGCAACCCGCTGTGACCGTATAGCGTACCAAATTATCGTCTTGATACTTTTAATTTTTTTACGCATATTTAAAACCAGTAAGTATCATTTAATTGAACAAGAATTTATTTTCCTCATGTAACTGCCTAAAAATAAATATTATGCTAGTAATACTGTTTCTAAAAATTTCTGGAATTAAAAAAAAGACGTAGAAATAATGTTATTGTAATTTAATCTTTTATATTTTTCCCCAAATATTCCACCAGCTCCATGTCATCCGAGTCTTGGCTAGAGTTAGCCGCATATTCGTCTGAATCGTTCTCCGATTCAGAGGATCAACTATCGTCTTCGAAGTTTATCACTATTTGCTCCATGTCTTCGTAAATAGTTAGTTTGCGCTCGTAATAATCTTTTTCAATTTTAAATATTGGCATGAATTCTTTCAATCCTCCTCCGTAATTTATTGGAATGCGCGCTCAGCTGCTTCCTATAAAGACGAAACATCACTATTAAAAGTAAAACATTAATATGACTTCTCCCAATATCATACTTTAATAAGTCAAACTGTACCTTTATGTCGATCGAGCTTACATTTTGTAAATAAATATACATAAAAAATGCATCATTTTCTATCATGTGATTTATATGAAATATTAATTTATATTGTTAAAAAATAATAAATTAAATCTAATACATTTTTAGTACATTTCTAATTCTAATGTTGCGTAGAAATCGAATTTAAATTTACATATTGCAAAGTACGCCACTCAAGTATCAACATTAATCTGACGCGCTATACCAAAGTAATGTCAGACAAAATGTAAACATAACCTATGTGCTCGATGATTATTGTTCAAAATTCCACTTATTTCGTATGCAAGCAATTCAAAACAGAATGGGGTACATCAATTAACACTTAATTCATCGAAAAACATCAAAACAAACAGTTACATACCTGTCATATCAGCGGTTCTTGGGTAAACATAGTTGAGATCGGTAAGAATGGTTTTGGCCTCTTTTTCTGCCAAATATCGCCTATGTACCTTGTAAATAATCTCTCTGCCAGCACTTCGGATGGTTTTATTCATTTTTTTATCACTTTCGGTTAGTTTAATCACGCTTTTCACGCACAATTCTAAATTTTATAAACTTGCGAACTTTGTTTACATGAAACGTCATAAGTTTTTGAATATTGCCAGCAAACAAAAAAATTAGTTCCGTTTCAAGACTTTTTTGCCAACCTGTACATTTAACATTATAAACCTTGCACGTCAATTTTATCTATAATAGGATTTTAAAGTTTGTTTAATTTCAAGGGAAAGTCGGGTAGTTGAAGAAGTATGATTTCCTTATGGCTGAGGCCAAACGAGAATATCTTCTTTAGATTTAATGACTTTCCCTTAATTTATTTTATCATTATTGTTAGAGAGATTTGATCCTTACTGACCTTATCGATTGATGTCAAAAAAGTAGGTACAGGATAAATAATAATAAATAAATAAATATCGCTGGACATTAACACACAGCGCCACCTAGTGCCACACTAAGCAAAGCTTGTGTCGTGGACACTAGATAGTTGATATACTACATATGTACTTTTTTGTTTGTAAATACATACTTACTATACATATAAACATCCATGACTCGGAAACAAATGTCCATGCTCATCACACAAATATTTGCTCCTACCGGGATTCGAACCCAGGACCCTAAGAACGTAAGGCAGCGTCACTACCACTACACCAATCGGGTCGCCAAAAGGATGTTATTTTTTAAATATTTTACTCGGCTCTATTTCCGAAAGTGGCAAGCGAATTTTCGAAAATCTGCGAATGCAGATTTGTTTCTTTAAAAAATAAAGGAAATAGCTACTTAAAGGAATGTTTCCTTTAAGTAGCTATTTCCAGTATTTATTTGAGGTGCTCTCCCTCCAGGTGGCATCCAAAAGTTCTATCCTGAATATGGTGGATGTTTCGCAGCCAATTGTTTTAATTAGCCGTTCATTTAACCACCTAACCTCTTTACTAAACGGCGCCATTTGAACAAACAGCTAGGCAAATGTCGTGGATCGATGACGTTTCATTACTTGCCTAGCCTGTTCATTTCAATTTAGTTCCACTTTCTGCTACCTAGCGCCGAATCAAAATCAAAACCAAAGCATTTATTTCAAGTAGGCCAGTTACAGGCGCTTTTGAATTGTCGAAACAATTCGAAAATTAAAATGTAGCTACAGTCTCAGTCACAAGACATAAAAACTGTGAAAGTACTGTAGTTACCCATTCCCTAGAGTAGATCTCTATGGAGAAGAAGGGGCAAGAAACTCCATGGACACTCTTTTAAATCATAATGTTGTTACAAAATCTTGGTTACATCATTCCTGTTGAGATGGTGCATTATGTGAGAACAATGTAGCAAGATGTGCACGATAAAAGTGTCCATATGTTAAAACTAACGAAAACAATTCAAAAATAAAATAATTAATTAAAAAATAAAAACAAAAGCCGTGGCAACCAAGAGCTGACCAGTCCCAACCGACAGCGCCCGTTCACGAACATGACGCATGTATCAGCACCATTCAGCTCAACCATTTTGAAGGGAATTAAATGACCCGACACACGCGCCATCATCAGCGGGACATTTGAGTGAGCATGACATACTCTTAATCTCTCTAAACTGTCAATATGACATCGGCAAACAACAGAGATGGTCTTTGTTGTTTGCCATCTTGAGTATAGAACTTGGATGCCATGAAAAAAATATTTATATCCAGGAGCTCTATTTAATTATTGCGTTTAATTTAGTTGGTAGACAAAATAAAACTCAGATATTTGGTGGTTGAATAACTCCTTCTGGACTATAATGTTGAATTTGCAAAATGTTGAATTCGCAAAATGTTAAATTCACAAAATATTGAATCTTAAAATGTTGAATTCGTAAATTTTGAATTTTCCGGACTCATAATGTTGAATTCGCAAAATGTTGAGTCCTGTGGATGCGAGAGGCACAAGACCGGTCGCGGGGGAGATATTTGGGGGAGGTCTATTTCCAGCAGTGGACGTCTTTTGGCAAATCTTATAATGAGCACACTTCTACTTCACGGGAAAATATCTCGCACCCACATAGACGGCCCTGTAAAATAGTACATAAACCTACCACGTGAAAAAGTTAGTACCTACATAAACCTACAAAGTGTCTTACAAAGTGTGTCGCTGACTTAAGGGTATGGTACAGACCACCAAACTGTACAACTTTTTCCCGGGGGCAACTTTTTCAACTTTTTACAAATATATAAAATAAGTATTATATTAAGTAGATTCGAATGAAGTAATTATGTGTGTCGTAGTCAATCGTATCATACGCCATATTACATAATGGCGCGCTGGATTGTATAACGTCGCCGTTATGTAATGCTGCGTCGTCACGTTCAGCCCGATTGTAGTGGCGTTACGTTCGACAAAGCGACATCCAACGTTTAGCCGTATTGTAAAACGACCGAATAAAATACTGGAAATTCCGAAAATAAGGCGTAGTAGACGTAACCCCGCCACGCAGCGCTCCTATTTCTGTCTGCAGGGTTAAAAGTAACCTAACACAACCTAAAGTCGGGTGCCCTAGGTACCGAGCTCGTTACCACGTGGTAGGTTTATGAACTATTTTACAGGGTCGTCTATGTGGGTGCCAGATATTTTGCTTCATTGTCACTAGTACCATTGACAGTTCCATGATGGAACTAGTGTTGATTTTTATTATCACTAGTTCCATTTTGAAAGAATCTGAAAATAATGGAACTAGTTTTGATTTTTTTTATCACTAGTTCCACTAGTAACATTAACAGTACCATGATGGAACTAGTGTTGATTTTTATAATTGACCGCGCCGAAACATTTTTTGAAACAATGAAGAAGTAGAGTTTAGCCAGCGTACGCTGTCCAAGAAAAAAGGCGAGAATTTGAATCAATCAAGAGCTGTTAACCCTGGCTATACCCTGATTAAACGGTGTTGATACTATTTATTATTCAGGAAGTAAAATATATATATATATGTCACCGTAAAATTGTCAAATACGTTATATTGTAATATCTCTAGCGATATTGTAAAGTCTCGAATTATTGTCAAATGAACATACTGCTTACAACAAAACGCATTATTTTTCGGGAAATGCATGCGATGGTAGTCAACTTACGCGGTGTGGAGGGAAGGAGGTTTCCCCTTTGCCCAGTGGCACAACTCTCATGAAAAGATAATGCACCATTCCTGAGAAATAACGATTAATCTTCTTCTTCTTCTTCTATCTTCTTTTATATATATATATATATATAAATATATATATAAATATATATATAAATATATATAATTCAAAGGTGACTGACTGACTGACATAGTGATCTATCAACGCACAGCCCGAACCACTGGACCGATCGGGCTGAAATTTGACATGCAGGTAGATGTTATGACGTAGGCATCCGCTAAGAAAGGATTTTGATAAATTCTACCCCCAAGGGGATAAAATAGGGGATGGAAGCTTATATAAAAGTTCGTCAGTTTTAAAGTCAGGATCTTCTAATTTTGTGTTTAGGCTGACGATTGAAAATTAATTTATGCGTGTTTCAGCGTTTTTGATAACTCCACCCCGAAGGCTTATAAAGGGGATGAAATTGTATGTGAATAATCCTTAATTTTCGACGTAAAAAGTACAAAATTTGTTATCTGGGCTTATGATTGGAAGCTGACGCAACGGCTTTATTAGAATTTCAACCCTTGAGGGGTGAAAAAAGAGCAACATTTTGTTTTTAATTAAAGTTTTTATTTTTTGAGTCACCAAAAAGTATCAAAGTTAGTAAGTCGTTAGTTTTTTTTATTTCAACCCACAAAGGGGTAAAAGGGGTATGAAGTTTTGCATTGTAGTTTTTCATTCGTTCACGAATAACAGCAGCAGGAGAGACCTTTTGCAGCAGTGCAAGTTAATAGTATAGGCCGTACACAAGTTAATAGCACACGTGACTACGCGGCTGGCAGTACTTACCGTTTTGTAGGGACTTAGGTAAGCCGAAGATTATGGGCTTACGGCAGGAGCAGAAAAAGAAAGTATGGCAGCCGCCGCTCCTGTGGGTGCCGCCCGCTCGCACCAACTTGCAGCGCGTGCACTCAATATGGTGTCACAACAGATTGATTGCTTCAATTGCGCAATTACTTAAGTTTGTCAAATTAATTTATTTATTCAAAACATAAATAATTTAACTTTAAATATAACTGCTCTATTGTATTAGGTACCTAAATCTGTAATAATAGTTGTATGTTTTGTTAAAATAAATAAATAAAATAAATAAATTATGTATAGTAGAACGAGATAGAGTGAGTAATTGTCGATATCGTATTTGATACCAACTAGATTTTTTTATTTTGTAGATTTCTGTTTTTTTTTCTCTTCTGCATTTCTGATCTTACTTTTGATGAATAAAGATGAAGTCAAAATAAAAATCAAAGTTTTTGGATTTTTAATCATGGGTGTCGTTTCCGTGGTTTTTGGTGTCGCTGATAGTGAAAATGAGGTCAAAATTAACACGGGGAAAAAAGTTAACAGAAGCAAAAAAAACAGTTTTCCTTTTTTTTCTACGGCTTCCCCTGACACTATTTTCACCCTGCGCCACTGTTAGGTAGAGGTGTATCTAATCCTACACCCACATTTCGCACATTTAGCTTAATCCCATCAACCGGGCACAAATAATAGAATAACACTTTGCCCGTCCCGCAAATCGAACCCAGGACCTCATGCTCAGTAGCGCTTGCGACAACTCGAACAACGATGCAGTCTCACACATGACCCATCAATATTTTCACACGAACGAAGTCGCGGGCAACAGCTAGTATAACATAACCTTAAAACACTTTATATTCTCCCTAAAAAGCGTAGTCGACGAAGCCCGCTTCGCGGGGCCCCTATTTCCGAGTGCAGGGTTTAAAGGAACCTAACTAACCTAACGGGGGGGTGCCCCAAGTCCCGATTATGGGGCAGAGATACTTCCGTATGTTCAGTTGACAATAATTCGAGACATTACAATATCGCGAGAAAAAACACGTTATATTGTAATATAACGTGTTTGACAATTTTACGGTGACATATATATGGTATGTGTATGTAAAATTCCAGTGTAGTGTATAGTGTTTAACCTCTAGTGTGTTTCCACTTTTGAAAAATTTCACAAGTGCCTAATGTAGAACTAGTGGTAAATAAAATCAACACCAGTTCCATTATTTTCAGATTTTCTCAAATGGAACTAGTGATTATAAAAAACAACACTAGTTCCATCATGGAACTGTCAATGGTACTAGTGACAATGAAGCGATATGCTAAAAGACGTCCACTAATGGAAATAGACCTCCCCAAAAATCTCCACCACGACCGGTCTTGTGCCTCTCGCATCCACAGGACTCAACATTTTGCGAATTCAACATTTTGCAAATTCAACATTTTGGGATTCAACATTTTGCTAATTCAACATTTTGCGAATTCAACATTTTGCAAATTCAACATTGTAGTCCAGAAGGGAATAACTTTTCGGTGAATTGCCTTACGACTTTGGCGTTATAATAAAAATGTTCACAATGTTTTGCTCTGTCCAAACAATAAGTTTATTTTGCTTGGCCGTCACTTTTGAACAACAGGTGGAACGAAGTTATACACTTCGTTCCACCTGTTGTGTATTTTTTGTCTTAAAATTTCGTTGGTTAAACTTTCGTAATTTTTTTTCTTTCTTGACTCTCATTTGTTGTTGGCAGTAGAGGTTGTGGCCGGGGTGGTGATCATAATGAACGATGCCCTTTCATTCCCACCATACATAAACACAGCATCACCTTATAGCGTGTTTATCCAGGTTTCGCTACACTCTGTGGCCCTTGACTACCCCTGTTTTGTGGGCAATCCTCAATTCCTCGGCTGCGTCGTAACTACTAATATGTCGCTCTTATGAAAGATGAATGCTCCCGATTGTCTTGTTCTTCAACTTTGCACAAAATGCAAGGAACTACTGTAGATCATGCAGTTAGTTAAAAAAATAAAATGAAAAATGAAATAAAAAATATGTCAGGTCCGAGACCAATAAAAAGCGAAAATAAAATAGACACAAACACAATCTTGGCTTCAATTTTTAATGCAGGTCAAACTAAGTCACATGGCTTTAAGTTGAGATTAGGTCTTTAGCAGGTCTTCAAATCGAAGAATTAAACTGCTCCAAGTTGACTTCGAAGAAACCTTATACTCCTATAATCAACCGAAAAATAATGCGTCATATTGTAAGCAGTAGTTAACAACTTCGTTAGCTAGATTCCAATCTAACGATTTTTACAATTTGACGCTGACATAAATGTACTTCAAACTTAGTAACTTAACGCATATCTCCGTAACTAGAAGGTTTCCAGGTAATGGTCTAGAACAAAAAATATCGCAATGATGCGACGCGACGCCGCGACGGTGCGAACAAGTGCCTTTTGGTTTCGTTGGGAGTCTTGTTAGGTTGCAGACCCATATGGTGGGTTTTTTTTTTTTAATTTTAACGATACCACCAGGTAATATTCTGAAAACAACAATTTATTTAATCCTTTTTGGGCCGCAATGGGCATGCAATATCGGAAGGTTCTCAATTCCGGAACTGAAATCCGATACTGCAGAGCTAATTCAGGAATTCCGGAACTGGTTCCGGAAGCGATACTTTTTTCATTTTTTCTTATTTTTTATTTATAATTTATATTTGTGTCATTGTCTTTTCTCGATCCAGGTAAATACAAAAAAAAAATTCAAATCAAACAAAGTTTAGAATAAATAACACACACACTTACGTGGCGTGGTGTGGCGTGGCGCGCCAGAAGCATATCGGTTTCATACATTTAGTATGGTTAGAGACATATTTGTATGTCGTGTCGTGTCGTGGCGCTGACTGCTCAGCACCGATTGTGCAGAGCGGGGTTGGGTATGGGGTTACACCATAGATATAATAAAGAAGGAGATATGGCGTGGAGTTCAAAATGTATAGAAAACCAATGAAGCCACACTTGCCCCTCCATAACGCTAATATTGCACACACAGTTCTATCAAAACAATACTACGAACAAGTGCACACACGCGCCATCGATAACTCTGTCATTTAAATATAAACCTTATTCTTTGATTCATAGCGTACTTTTTCCGTATAATTCACTCACACTAAAACAATTATCATTGTGTGTTGTCGGGACACGGGGGCGGATACGACACAGTGCTTGACTGAATCGAAGGGTTATCGATAAATATGTCGATACGTTTTTATAAAGGATTTGGAAATAAAGTAAATAAAACATTATGAAACCTACAAAACATTATTAAATTCAAAAAAATAATTTAAAAACAATTACATATTAAATGACACAGTTACACGTAGTTCAAAATCAAAATCAAAGCATTTATTTCAATTAGGCCAGTTACAGGCTCTTTTGAATTGTCAAAAACAAAAAAAAAGATAAGTTTAGAACCACATCGGCCTTCCAACCGGATTACAAGAGTTAACAAATTGAAGAAAAATCTGAAATAGTAATATAACAATTCGTAGTCTACTTTCTTGTCGATAAACTTTGTCAAACCTCCACGAGCACATCACTAGCTCGCGCTCAAATACGGCGGACCGGAGCAGCGGCCGCACTATACGACATTACGGTTTAATGATGTTTCGTTATGTCAGCTGTACATTGCTTTTTCAGTCACTCAGTTACAGACTGAGGTGGTTGTAAAAGAGCAATGTATTTAATGCAAACATAATACAGTCGGAGTAATACAAGAAAACAAAAATAAAGCAGTACAAGTCAGATATATTTTAGGGATTGTGGTTTTTCGTGATGTTTAAGACAAATATTGTAAAATACTTGAACTTACCTGTTGTAACTGATGCCATGACTTCTAAAGTTTTTGTCTTGACTTCTATTTTTGCACGAAACCACCGAACAAGACGGCATAATCGTTTTTTTTACGTTTTTTATATCTGTTTTGAGATGAACGCACACTTATCGGAGCCGAAGGAAGCGAAAGAGCCGAAAGAATCGAAATTTAGAATTACTTGTATGGAATCCTATGAAACCTCGCACGCTTAACCACGTCGAATCGGACGAATAGATGACGTTATAGGTATGAGAAAATGTTTCTTTCGGCGCGGATAAGTGTGCGTTCACCTTTCATCACAAATAGAAAATCATCTTGTTATCTGCTGTCGACCATATTGTGAATCTTTTCTGTGCATATGTTGTTACGTAAATAATACTGGTTGGGGTGAATAGACCGTTTGTTTGTATATCTCACTGCGCCTTCCCTCTGGAACTACTCTAAACTAACTGGTCGAGTGGTTGACGTTATCACTTGTTGTAAGTGGATACACTGGGTACGTACCTACATACATAGTTTGGATAGGTATATGAGCGGTGTGAGAGCACTACTGACATTTTCGTGCTAAATAACTGTCCTTTTTAAAAGTGGTTAACTAGTTTCATTCAGAACAAGTTATATAACGTCATCTGTTACCTACGAAGAAGTAATTATTGACTTGGCAGCAATACTGTACCATGGTGATGGTGACTAGCGACTTGTTCCGGTGCTGGCTGGGCATTAGAGGGATTCGAATTGTTCCTTTCATATTATGTTATTTTTGTTTAAGTATAACGATCTCCTTAGACTTAATAAGTAATCGGAACAAACAGTGCTCTGGTAAAGGAAGGATTTCGCGCATTTGCACTTGACTTTAAGGTGGCGTGTTGAAGTTCTGCTTTTAAATCGATCTTTATATCAACACGCCACTTGTCATTTGCATATAGATGCGTTACGAAACACGTGGGAACGGGTTTAGGTGTCTTACAAGTAGGTATAGCGTGGCAAGTGTCATTTTACTGTAAGTGTGAGGTATGGGATCACGAATTTTGTTTCACATTTTATCTGATAGCGTCTTTTTTATGATGGGAAATCATCAAATAAATTCTCCCACTCTGGGCGGAGCGGGAGGGAGTGTCAGACTTTTACTGACTAAAACTCATCCATGTTCCTTCTTCGCCCGTTATGTTCCGGGGCCACGATATCTCTTTCGAACAGTCCCTCAAATCTGATAGCCCCTTACAATGGTTTTACACAAACGTGTTCTTTCGTCCGTTTTCTGGGACGAAAACTGAATGGTTGAATGTTGCTCTGATGAGCAGTATACTTGATTATTTGTTTATGTTGTATAGTCTCGGAACGGAACGAATCGAAAGATGCGAGGGTTTTCCGACCGCCATGCTAAGGTGCCAGCGTGACCTAGCACCTTAGGGTATGCGCGCACTACGAAAATAAATCGTTGCGACTTTTAAAGTGCGAAATAAAATCGCAAACGACAATAATTCCTACGCGCACTGCACTATATACGATTTATTATTTATTATTTATTTATTTATTTATTCATATAACAATTCGCATTGTGTTTGAAATAAGTAGTACATTCATTAAAATATTACAGCTAAAAACAATAAATTATTAATATTAAAACAGTAAATTTCACTAAAAATAAAAACAATAACATGCAATAAATATTATGTCAATAGATTGTAAATAGTAATTAATATTATCGTGTCAAATTTTATAAATATATTCTATAAAAAGCCAAACATCGAACAATGTCTTGAATAAGTAAATATTGAATGTCAAAAGTGTAAATTACTAAATATAAAAACTATTTACCATCACTAGTCACCAGGTCAGATATTGAATATAAACATTTATTTAACAGGAATGCTTTAAGTTTCGCCTTGAATAGAGTACCTTTGTAAATCAAGGATCTCAAATCAATAGGTAACTTGTTAAATAATTCCACTGCTTGATATTTAGAGCAATGTTTAGCAATATTAAGTTTCGGAGCAATTTTATTTTTTATTACATTTCTCCTAGTTTTCTCTCTAAGTTCACGTTCCTCTTGTGATTCGTGCTCGTGTATATATTTCGCAAAGTGGCTGAGTAGTACTAAAACATATAAACTTGGTACTGTTAAAATGCCTAATTTTTTAAAATACTCTTTGCATGACTCTCGTTGTGGGATTCTGACAATTGTTCTTAATGCACGTTTCTGTAGTATGAATGCTCTTTGGCAATTATACCCGTAACTACTTCCCCAAAACATAATGCTGTATCGCAATCTGGATTCTACCAATGCATAGTATACAGATTTTAGTTGCTTTAGATTAATATCGTCCCTGAGGCTTCTTAGAGCGTAACAAGCTGAAGATATTGAGGAATCAATGGTGGTGAGCTCTTTTTTCCAATTTAATAGAGAATCTATATAAACTCCTAAAAATTTAACTTCGTTCACCAGTTCAATTTTTTCATTACTGAGCTTGACATCTATACTATCTTTGTTACGTGACGTTGTTTTATACAACATAACATTGGTTTTGCTTGGGTTTATTATTAAATAATTTGCTGTAAACCAAATATCTCTGTCTGACATCGTCAAATATCACAAGTCGACTGACCGCTGCGCTTGCGATTTCATAGAGTACAAAATATACTGTTACGAGCTGGGTATGAGATAAATTAATTACTACCGATTAAACAACACAATAACTTCTTAATCACAAAACAATTGAAACTTAATCACAAACACACTACAGTTCACTATTCACTTAGATATCGCACTTGTAGTTCACTTCGATTCGCTTCGTTGTGTAGCCAAAACAAGACGGACGGTCGCGGAAAACTCGGAAAATCAGTGAACAGTGAAACGGAACACGCAGCCGGGTCCCTCCCAGGCTCACCTTGATGTACGAACGTACTCCGGCTGGTATCCCCAGGCTCACCTTGATGTACGAACGTACTCCGGCTGGTATCCCCAGGCTCACCTTGATGTACGAACGTACTCCGGCTGGTATCCCCAGGCTCACCTTGATGTACGAACGTACTCCGGCTGGTATCCCCAGGCTCACCTTGATGTACGAACGTACTCCGGCTGGTATCCCCAGGCTCACCTTGATGTACGAACGTACTCCGGCTGGTATCCCCAGGCTCACCTTGATGTACGAACGTACTCCGGCTGGTATCCCAACGCGCGGAGCTCCTCCTCGATCTCAGTCGGGGTGGTGTCGGCAGGCAGCCCCCTGATGGCCACCTTCCGCCTGCAGCGAGTAGGCAAACCATGATGTGCCATCCTCTTTCTCCAGGTGGGTCAAGTACCGCTGGCACACCCTATATTCTACTCCACTCTCTGGAGTGAAACGAATTCCAGCGCCGAAAGGTCGGACGCTGGGGGGGTGGCCCTGCTTGTCCTTGAGGGCCCTGAAATGTGAGGCCCATCCTGGCAGCCTTTCCACCACAAGCGGAGGATACTTCAGCCGCTTTTGTGGCTTCGGCTTCGGCTGGTTGGCAGCTGTGCTGTCTGCGTCCTGGGGGGCCGCTGGCTGTGAGGGAGAGACAGCTTTAGTCACACTCACCCCATGCTGCGTCCCGGGAGTCGTCGGCGGCGGCGGATCGAGGCAGTACCGCTTTGCCTCCTCCTCTGGTCCATCCGTGCTGCGGGTGGCGCCGGATCGGGTAGTATAATGTCGATATTCGGCATCGATACCGTCCGATCCAATGCCCAGCGAGACACCTCGTAGATGTCGTCGGGGTTGGTCATCTTCTCTTGTTAGCTTCGGTCTGGGTTGTGGGCTCGCGACCGCTACAGTACCTAGGCGCCGGGCAGCAGGAGGCTCCCCTGTGCTGGGCACTCGTACGAACACAGCGAAAGTGGGTATATTTGCGATCCGCGCGAGCGGAGGCTTTCACCAAGTACCCCCAACTTTGTTGATATTTGGCGAAGTATCCTCACTGATCCGGTGGTGGCGCTGGTTGATCTCATGCAGACGGTCGCGGGCCCGAGCGGTGTATTTATACTCGCCAACAGACACACCAGAATAACCACGAATATTCTAGAGGGTCATAAAAACACACAAAAGAATGGTAGGTAAGTAGCTACCTACTTACCAACTATTCTTTGTAGGTAATAAAAGTAGTAGGTATAAGCTACTTGTACAAAACAAACAAATATGAACCGTATGCCCTAGGCGTACGGTCGAAATTCTAATGTCTTTTTATAAATAGGTCGCGAATTTGTACCTACCTAACTTTAAAAGTAATAATAATGGAAAGCACTCGAAATTCCAACGTACACATACTGTAATCACGTGCTTTCTTGAATGTTCTAGTAGGTCCGATGTAACAATACGTACGTGCGAAAACAAATCGCAAACGATTTATTTTCACAATGCGCGGATTGCAGTACATTTCTGTTGTTCACAGATTGACGAATTTTCTTCGCACCGCTTTATTTTCGTAGTGTGCGCATACCCTTAGAGCGCAGGCCTCGCGCCTTGAGCAGTAGGTAATAGACTTGAAATATGTATAAATATCTCATATCAAAGGTCATACTGAGATCTCCAATTCATACCATTGCGACATATACCAAAATCGCTGGAGACCAGAATTAGGGCCGAGTGAAAACGCTATATATTCCAACACTCATTTTGTTTTTAAAGTCGTTGTTATTGAAAACTTATTGTTAAAGCTAATCCGAGCCAGGCTTGCGAAGTGCTAAAATGGACATACCTATAAGTATATATAAGTATGTTTCAGTGTACTTGAATTAAGGCTGTGTAGGAGAAATAGGTTCCCCCTTGTTCAAATAGATTTATTATTATTTTAATATACAGAATTCGCGTTAGTTAACACGATAAATTAAATTACGCGTTACACACGTCTTGGACCCGATTTCAGGAGTAATTAATTAAACGGCGCAGCCAATTTGTACAACACGCCATATTACATAATGGCGTGCCAAATTGAAAAACGTCGCCGCATGTATGTAATGCGGCGTCCTCACGTTCAGTCGGATTCTGTTGACGATACGTTTGACAAAGAGGCGTCCAAGATTAGCCGTATTGTCAGCAAGAAGAAACGAAACGACCGAATAAAATACTGAAAATAAGGCGTGGTCGACGTAACCTTTGGGGCACCTATTTCTGTCTGCAGAGTTTACAGTAACCTAACGTCTTCAAAAATGTTTCACCATTTTATTGCTACATTATTCCTGAATGAAATTTGACACCGTGCATAGCCAGGACGACCGCTAGTATTTTATAAACAATCACTTTACAAACGCGCATTTGACAAATGCTCTTTCTTTACAAATGTTTCGCTTCACAAAATCACGTTTAACCTAAATTTAATTTGCGTGGACCGCGCGCTTACGCCTCGCTCACGCGTGGTAAGCGCGCCGTAGCCTAAATTCAAGACAACGCTAGCCAACAACTGTGCTGGTGCGGTGCTTGTCAAGTGTGTCACGACCTTTACTCCTTTACGAATCTGTCAAAACATACCCACCTTCCCCTCCACCATCTGGGAGAACAATTCTGTCAATGAGTGAGTGGTAATCGAGCTTTATATAGAATTTAGGAATTTAATTAGTAGCTGTAGCTTGTGAGCCCCATTTTGAACGTAAATATACAAAGTAAGACAGCGTTTTGCGATAAAATCTTGTTTTTCTTAATTTTGTTTAGCATTAGCTTAGACTTTGGCATAATGACTTTTTCTGTAGTCTCCATAGTTTATAAGGTGTGTGTTACCCTGGCAAAATGTTGTGCATTTGAGATGTAAGACCTTAACAAATAAGAGTATCATGAGGAGCAATTTGCTTACTAATAGCAAAATTTGCTTGAATTATAGTTGTAAAGTTATTTGAGAAAAACACATTTTGCTGGAGTAACGCTTGAAACGTTATCCTGGCAAAATCGATTTTCAAAAATTCGTTTAGCCCGGAACTAAATACATGAATAGATAGTTTTTGTTACGCAGTAAATGTTAGTAATTTTTTTTCAATCTTCTGCGTTGAGCTGTTTTCGAGATCTGGGGTACCCCAAAATGTTGCCGCAACAAAATCTTAAATAACTCGAGAACCATATCACACACAAATTTTTCTATTTACTAACATTTACTACGCAACAAAAGCTATCTATTCATGTATTGGGTTCCGGGCTAAACGAATTTTTGAAAATCGATTTTGCCAGGATAACGTTTATAAGGTACAGGCGGGCCTTCAATCCCCTATGTGAGAACTGAGCTGAGGGCCCAACTATTAGGGCACGCCACGATAGTGGCGGTAAGTCCCCTCTTTGAGGAGTGGCTAGAGAGGCGCCACGGCGTCCTCACCTTCCGCCTGACGCAGGTCCTCACCGGACACGGATGTTTCGGGAGGTACCTGTACCGAATCGGGCGGGAGGAAACGCCCGGGTGTCTCCACTGCGAGGATCGACCGGAGGACACGGTGGAGCACACGGTGGAAGTCTGCCCTGCGTGTGTCCTCGTAGCGGCGATCGGCGGCGGCGACCTCTCGCGTCCGGCCCTGGTCAAATCCATGGTCCGGAGCGAGACGGTATGGGAAGCTGTCACCTCCTTCTGCGAAGCAGTCATGCTAGCGAAGGAAGTGGCGGAACGAGAGAGGGAGAGAGCCTCTCTTCCCGGCCGCCGCGGGAGACGCACCGGGCGTCGGGGGCCACGTGGTGGCTACCGGCCACCGTAGATGCGGGCCTGTGGACGGTTGGCTATGGGCTAGCTAGCCGTCCGTCCGTCTAACGACGACGACAGGCCGTGTCGACGGCGCGGTCGTGTGTCGTGTGTCCACGTGCGCCTCAAAGAGATGTCAGCATAAGGGGAGGGGCCCGCAAGGGCCGAAGCCTGCCGGGGTTGCGGGCCTGTTCGATAGAGATACCGCGGCCCCGGAACATAAAGGGCGAGGAAGGAACATGGATGGGTTTTAGTCAGTAAGAGGCTGACACTCCCTCCCGCTCCGCCCAGAGTGGGAGAAGTCGTTTGATGATTTCCCATCCTAAAAAAAAAAAAGGGCCCAACTTTGCAGTCCGTAACTCGCGTAATTGACTTTCACAAAATCTGATTGCAACTTTTACAATTCTTTGGGAATGTCCACTAAATCCTAAACAAATTTTCAAAGAGTTTGTGGCCCTCAATCCACACGCACATCGCCATACAAAACAGACATCGAAAGAAAATAAAGAAAAAGCATTTATTAGCCCGACAGGACAAAACACAGCATAAAAAATGGTTGTATTAAGGTTGTCAATGGTTTTATTACATCGACATTTTATAAACGCGGAAACCTAGGTAAATAAATTAACAAAATTACGCTCTCACTGTAATCATTAGGTAGGTACCTACCTAAATGTATTAAATGGTGTTCAATGATTATGTTTATTATTATGGTGTTAAGTAACTGTTTCTGTTAAAAATAAAATTTATGGACCAAAATATGTTATTATTTTATTTCACACCTATCCTTACCCTACTAATATTATAAATGCGAAAGTTTGTAAGGATGGATGGATGTTTGTTATTCTTTCAAGCAAAAACTACCGAACGAATTTGTATGAAATTTTGCCCACACAGATAGCTGTGAACGTCAGAATGGCTGGTTATGTCTGTATCGGTACGCGTTAGGCTCTTGATTTGACTAAAACTTGCTACCTACCCATTGCTACCTATACCTAGTCAATTAATTGTCACTGTGAACTTAGCATCTCACCAAATAACGTGAGTTCTGCTTGCATCCAGCATAGTTCCACAGTTCCTGATAGTTTATAACGATTGTTCAATTCATTTGCCCTGAAAAATCCAATTTTGAAAATGAGATGCCAACTTCGCATATGACATCGCAGCATCTCATCATATTAAAGGTTTTTCAGAATCGAAGAGTTGTTTTAAACATAGTTCTGTACCTCCTGATTGATTGTAACAATAGTTCTGTTGCATTACCGTCAAAATAGCAATTTTGAAAACGAGACGCTAACTTCACATAAGACGTCATAGCATCTCACAGTATTTTCAATGTTTTAACACCGAGGAGTTTTATTAAACATAGTTCTATTATATACACCCTGATTGATTTTAAGCATAGTTCCATCACTTTGCCGCCAAAGTCGCGACCCCACCGCGATTTCGAACGTGAGATGCTAACTTCCTATATGACGTCATAGCATCTCACAGTATTTTTAGTGTTTAACACCGAGGAGTTGTATTAAGCATAGTTCTATACACCCTGACTGATTTTAAGCATAGTTCCGTCAATTTGCCGCCAAAGTCGCGACCCCACCGCGATTTTAACCGTATAAAAATATATGGTTACCGTTAACTGACCGTTCGCCCCAGCATCTCAGCTGTTTTCATTACCAATGCTATAAATACGCTTATTACTGTTGTAGGACACACCTTACTACAAGTTTTAGCAAAAAACAAAAAAAAAAGGTTACCGTTTACTCACAGTTCTGCCCAGCATCTCAGCCGTTGTCAATACCTACGCTATTAATACATCTACTACTTACTGCAGTATAACGCTTTCAGGACAAACCACACTACAACTTTAGCGAAAAACCAAAATAAAATAAAAAATGGTGACCGTTTACTGACAGTTCTGCCCAGCATCTCAGCCTTTTTTGTAACTTACGCTATATATACGTCCAATACTGCAGTATTCCGCTTTCAAAACACACCACAAGTTTTATCGAAAAACGCGAATATGGTGACCGTTTACTGACAGTTCAGACCAGCATCTCAGCCGTTTTTGTTACCTACTCTATAAATACGTCCAATACTGCAGTATTCCGCTTTCAAAAGACACAATACTACATATTTTTGCGAGAAAAACCATAAACCATGTCAGGTTAGCTTTGGTTACCATTAACCGACAGTTCTGCCCAGCATCTCAGCTGTTTTCATTACCAATGTTATAAAGCTTTCAGTACACACCACACTACAAGTTTGATCGAAAAACCAAAGAAAAAAAAATGGTTACCATAAACCGTCAGTTCTGCCCAGCATCTCAGCTGTTTTCATTACCAATGTTATAAATACGCATACTACTGCGGTATAACGCTTTCAGGACACACCACACTACAAACTTTACAGAAAAACCAAAAAAAAAATGGTGACCGTTTACTGACAGTTCTGCCCAGCATCTCAGCCGTTTCTGTTACCTACGCTATTAATACATCTACTACTGCAGTAAAACGCTATCAGGACACACCACACTACAAGTTTTAGCGAAAAACCAAAATAAAATAAAAAATGGTGACCGTTTACTGACAGTTCTGCCCAGCATCTCAGCTGTTTTTGTTACTTACGCTATATATACGTCCAAAACTGCAGTATTCCGCTTTCAAAACACACCACAAGTTTTATCGAAAAACGCGAATATGGTGACCGTTTACTGACAGTTCTGACCAGCATCTCAGCCGTTTTCGTTACCCACGCTATAAATACGTCTAATACTGCAGTATTCCGCTTTCAAAACACACCACACTACAAATTTTAGCGAGAAACCAAAATAAAATAAAAAATGGTGACCGCTTACTGACAGTTCTGCCCAGCATCTCAGCCGTTTTTGTTACCTACGCTATAAATACTGCAGTATAACGCTTTCAGGACACACCACACTACAAGTTTTAGCGAGAAAACCAAAATAAAATAAAAAATGGTGACCGTTTACTGACAGTTCTGCCCAGCATCTCAGCCTTTTTTGTAACTTACGCTATTCAAATTCAAATTCAAATTGTTTATTTCAGACATGAAGTCCATAGTGTTAGTAGCACAAAATAACTTAATAACTAGTGTTAGTAATAAGGAGATAAGAAGTACATAAAATATTAATTGGTATGGATCCTCACCCAGTGGCGCAGCAGAGGGGAGTCCCATCGATCTGAGAACACTCTCAGGAGACTATTGGTGGCGGTACGTAGCCGGCCGGCTATGGAGGCCGTCCTTTTTCTTATAATGGCGTAAAAATCATCTGTGCGCGCCTCCGCAAACATAGTGGACGCACTACAGCGCCACGACAGCCCCAACAGTATCCTAAATGCGTTATTATATTGGACACGCAGATCGCTGTATGTCCTCTGCGTAAAACTGGTCCAAAGACTGCATGTGTAGAATGACTGACAGAAAGCTTTGAAAAGAGTGACTTTAACTTGGTTAGTACAACGTGCAAATCTTCGAACCAGCATGTTACATCGAACAGCCAACGACCTGCGCTCCCTCTCTATATCCATATTGTCCTTAAGATCATCAGTGACCCAGTGACCCAAGTACTTAAATTTTGTCACCCATGCTAAAGGAGTGCCACAGAGCGAGACACCGGGAACATCAGAATAGTTTATGGCTTTCGCCTTAAACATCATAAGTTCGCTTTTTTTAACGTTGTACGTGAGTCCATGGGACACTGCATAAGACTCACAAATAGCTACCAGTTTCCTCAAGGCGGCGATCGATGGGCTTAGCAGCACCATGTCATCTGCATAACTAATATTGTTCAAACAAACGTCATCAATATGACATCCAACTCTGGTGCTGCTAAGCTCACCGACTAGTCGGTTTATGTACAAGTTGAAGAGGCGTGGCGAGCTCAACCCCCCTTGCCTCACCCCGCACTCCAGCTCGTACATATCCGATTGAGCCTCCGCCCACCTGACGCTATTCCTCTGGTGATAGTACCAATAACGAAACAAGGATGTAATTTCATTCGGTAGTGTTGTATCACTCCGCAACTTATCCCATAGTACCTTGTACGAAACCAGGTCGAACGCCTTTGACAGGTCCAAAAAACAAGCAAAAATAGGTGTTTTTCGGGAAGTGTAATATTGAACAGTTTGCTTGAGGCACAGAATGGCACTTTCCGTGGATAAACCGGATTTAAAGCCAAATTGCGCGTCATCGAGTTCCACGTGTTTAGCCAACTGTTGATCAAGCAAACTGATATGCTATGCTATATATACGTCCAATACTGCAGTATTCCGCTTTCAAAACACACCACAAGTTTTATCGAAAAACGCGAATATGGTGACCGTTCACTGACAGTTCAGACCAGCATCTCAGCCGTTTTTGTTACCTACTCTATAAATACGTCCAATACTGCAGTATTTCGCTTTCAAAACACACAACACTACAAATTTTTGCGAGATAAACCATAAACCATGTCAGGTTAGCTTTGGTTACCATTAACCGACAGTTCTGCCCAGCATCTCAGCTGTTTTCATTACCAATGTTATAAAGCTTTCAGTACACACCACACTACAAGTTTGATCGAAAAACCAAAGAAAAAAAAATGGTTACCATAAACCGTCAGTTCTGCCCAGCATCTCAGCTGTTTTCATTACCAATGTTATAAATACGCATACTACTGCGGTATAACGCTTTCAGGACACACCACACTACAACTTTAGTTTAGTTTTTCGCTATAACTTGTAGTTTGGTTTGTCCTGAAAGTAGATATGAAAAACGGCTGAGATGCTGGGCAGAACTGTCAGTAAACGGTCACCATGTTTTTTTTGGTTTCTTGCTAAAACTTGTAGTGTGGTGTATCCTGAAAGCTTTATACCGCAGTAGTTTGCGTATTTATAACATTGGTAATAAAAACAGCTGAGTAGCTGGGCAGAACTGTCGGTTCATGGTAACCAAAGCTAACCTGACACGGTTTATGGTTTTTCTCGCTAAAATTCGTAGTGTGGTGTATTTTGAAAGCGGAATACTGCATTATTGGACGTATCTATAGCGTAGGTAACAGAAACGGCTGAGATGCTGGTCAGAACTGTCAGTAAACGGTTACCATTTTTTTTTTTTCGCTAAGACTTGTAGTGTGGTGTGTCCTGAAAGCGTTATACTGCAGTATTGGACGTATTTATAGCGTAGGTAACAAAACGGCTGAGATGCTGGGCAGAGCTGTCAGTAAGCGGTCACCATTTTTTATTTTATTTTGGTTTCTCGCTAAAATTTGTAGTGTGGTGTGTATTGAAAGCGGAATACTGCAGTATTAGACGTATTTATAGCGTAGGTAACGAAAACGGCTGAGATGCTGGTCAGAACTGTCAGTAAATGGTCACTATATTTTTTTTGGTTGTTTGTTTTTCGATAAAACTTGTGGTGTAGTCTGTCCTACTGCAGTAGTATTTTTTATTTTATTTTGGTTTTCCGCTAAAACTTGTAGTGTGGTGTGTCCTGGATGCGTTATACCGCAGTAGTATGCGTATTTATAACATTGGTAACGAAAACGGCTGAGATGCTGGGCAGAACTGTCGGTTAATGGTAACCAAAGCTAACTTGACACGGTTTATGGTTTTTCTCGCTAAAATTTGTAGTGTGGTGTGTTTTGAAAGCGGAATACTGCAGTATTGGACGTATATATAGCGTAACTAACAAAAAAGGCTGAGATGCTGGGCAATACTAAATATAAATATCGCTGGACATTAACACACAGCGCCACCTAGTGCCACACTAAGCAAAGCTTGTGTCGTGGACACTAGGATAGTTGATATACTACATATATACTTTTTTGTTTGTAAATACATACTTATTATACATATGAACATCCATGACTCGGAAACAAATGTCCGTGCTCATCACACAAACATTTGCTCCTACCGGGATTCGAACCCAGGACCCTAAGTACGTAAGGCAGCGTCAGTACCACTACGCCAATCGGGTCGTCATACTGTCAGTAAACGGTCACCATTTTTTATTTTATTTTGGTTTTTCGCTAAAGTTGTAGTGTTGTTTGTCCTGAAAGCGTTATACTGCAGTAGTAGATGTATAAATTGCGTTTCTCGCTAAAATTTGTAGTGTGGTGTGTTTTGAAAGCGGAATACTGCAGTATTAGACGTATTTATAGCGTAGGTAACGAAAACGGCTGAGATGCTGGTCAGAACTGTCAGTAAATGGTCACTATATTTTTTTGGTTGTTTGTTTTTCGATAAAACTTGTGGTGTAGTCTGTCCTACTGCAGTAGTATTTTTTATTTTATTTTGGTTTTCCGCTAAAACTTGTAGTGTGGTGTGTCCTGGATGCGTTATACCGCAGTAGTATGCGTATTTATAACATTGGTAACGAAAACGGCTGAGATGCTAGGCAGAACTGTCGGTTAATGGTAACCAAAGCTAACTTGACACGGTTTATGGTTTTTCTCGCTATTTGTAGTGTGGTGTGTTTTGAAAGCGGAATACTGCAGTATTGGACGTATATATAACGTAACTAACAAAAAAGGCTGAGATGCTGGGCAATACTGTCAGTAAACGGTCACCATTTTTTATTTTATTTTGGTTTTTCGCTAAAGTTGTAGTGTTGTTTGTCCTGAAAGCGTTATACTGCAGTAGTAGATGTATAAATTGCGTAGGTAATGAAAACGGCTGAGATGCTGGGCAGAACTGTCAGTAAACGGTCACCATTTTTTATTTTGGTTTTTCGCTAAAGTTGTAGTGTGGTTTGTAGTAAGCGTATTTATAGCATTGGTAATGAAAACAGCTGATATGCTGGGGCGAACGGTCAGTTAACGGTAACCATATATTTTTATACGTTCAAAATCGCGTTGGGGTGTCGACTTTGGCGGCAAATTGACGGAACTATGCTTAACATCAAACAGGGTGTATAGAACTATGCTTAATACAACTCCTCGGTGTTATAACATTGAAAATACTGTGAGATGCTATGACGTCTTATGTGAAGTTAGCATTTCATTTTCAAAATTGCTATTTTGACGGTAAAGCAGCAGAACTATTGTTACAATCAATCAGGAGGTATAGAACTATGTTTAAAACAACTCCTCTATTCTGAAAAACCTTTAATATGATGAGATGCTGCGATGTCATATGCGAAGTTGGCATATCATTTTCAAAATTGGATTTTTCAGGGCAAATGAAATGAACAATCGTTATAAACTATCAGGAACTGTGGAACTATGCTGGATGCAAGCAGAACTCAAGTTATTTGGTGAGATGCTAAGTTCACAGTGACACAATAGACAACCCTGGACCCGTTTTCGATCGATTATCTAAGATTCTGTAGCGTCACAAGTTCTGACATAAGGGTGTTTAGCCGTCACTTAAAGTACCCTATTGACCTAGTAAAATGCGAGCTATTTTGAAGATTTGTCCAGCCAACCTGAGTCTCATGTTTTTTCGAAATCACGTTTAGTAACTGCTTCTTAATTACGCAACGATACGTAGAATAATAGAAAACGTGCTAAATCTTTTATATTAAGAAGATCTAATGCACTAATATTTTCTCTTGGTAGACGTTTACAAACGTGTTAAGCGAGAGGCAAACTGGGCCCACGTACGCAACGTATGCGATGCAACACGTGACTGCGTAGCATACGATAGGTGTGTTTCTATTGCATAGTTTTTCATTTAAAATCAAGAGTCCAATCATTCTCTCGCTTTAAGCTCGATGCAGACTCACTGGTAATCGGTTAGAAACTAAACAGCTTTTTCTAAAGATATTATGATGTCGCTAGGACGCGCTTATTTCCAAAGCGTGAGTTGTGGGACGAATGTCGGCGACGCGACTCGTGTACGAACTTCAATGTATTTGTATGGCGGCAGTCGCTTGAAGACTAAAATCGTTGAGTACTTATCTAAGATTTGAGTAGCCTTGTGTACGAAGGGGCGGCTTATCCCGAACCCCGTTGCTAAACAAATGCTTACCATGAATACGTGACTTGAAATGAAACAGTGTTACCAACATAATAATTTATTACAATAATATAATCTACTGTTTTGGTTACATAATTATGGTCGGCGTCGAGCGGCTGCAAGAAAATAATTAAAAAAAACAGCTGTAAGGGAGAGCGCGACATGTTATTGACTCGTAGAGCCTCAGCTGCTAAACTGTTTTCCGGCCCGAATACACAGCCCATTGGAGTCGCTCATCCCATTACATTATCTCAATGAATATCATTTACAATAGCAGTGAGGGGCATTATTAGAACCGATTAATAACAATATCTACAAAATTATAAAATTATAAGTAAGTACACAGAAGTCAGCGCATAATATATTACAAAGCTATGGTACAGACAGTATCATTGGAGTGTAGTCAATGCATTTTAGTGTTTAGACGAGAATGAACGCCGTAGAGCGTGCCTTTCGGTTTGTACTTTAGTCTCGGGTTCGTTTATAATATATTTAGTTAGCGGCTCGTTCCGCGCCGGGCAGACAAGAGACGCGCGAGAGTGAAGCCGGCCGGAACGTGCCGTCGTCAACGTGCGGAGATACATATAAATCTATTGCGAACGAAACATAACAACGATCACAAAGTCAACAAGGCGACTGGCTGCGGCCCGCGTCCCGCCGCGCGCGACGACGCTTACGACTTCTTCCTGCAACACACAAGCAGAGCGCGTGAGCGTCGAGCGGGCGGGCCGGGGGGTGCGGGACGCTGGAGCGGACGCACTCACTGCTCGTGGTTGTCGGTGTCCGAGTCTTCCAGCTCGGGCTTGGTGCGGCGCTTCTCGTACACCAGGATGATGGCGCACAGCACGAACACCTCGGCGCAGATGCCCAGGAAGGGCCACAGCGCCGCGTACATGTCCTTGACGCGCAGCACCGTGGGCGCCGCCACCCCCTCGGCGGCGTCGGGCACGCACGTGTACACGCCCGCGTCGGCGCGCACGGCTTCCTCCACCACCAGCTCGCCGTGGGTCAAGTTCTGCTGCGATTTCACCAGCTTCACGCGCTCTCCCAGCACAGCGGTCACGTCCGACGAGTTGCCCTCCTCCGACGAGTTGGACACCAGCCACTTCACGTCGGGGTACGGCTTGCCCACCAACTGCGGACAGAGAGGGGGCGGTGAGAAAGGGGGCGGTGAGAGAGGGCGCGGGGCGGGAGGGGTGCGCGGGGCGGGTCGGCTCGTACCTTGCACACCAGCCTGATCTTCTGGCCCTCCACGACGTTGCTGTTGAGCGGCAGCTTGGCGTGCGGGCGGCCGCGCAGCTCCCAGGTGAGAGCGGGCGCGGCGCCCCCGACCGCGCACGAGTAGTTGCCGAAGTCGTCCTCGTTGGTGCGCACGATCATGCGGAACACCGAGTCCTCCACCTTGTAGCGGTCGCGCAGCTCAGGAATGTCCTCCACCAGAGTGCCGTTCTTCCTCCTGTGACAGACGCGAGACACATCAAGAGGTCATTAGTTCTCATTGCAGGCCACACCACAGTATACACAGCAGCCTGCATGTAAGTGTGGTAACATCCGACAGCTGCGTAAATGACTTAAATTTGGAAGAAAAATAAAACTTCTATAAAGAAGTTTTATTTTAAACTTCTATAAAGAAGTTTTATTTTTCTTCAAAATTTAAGTAACGGGTTTAAATACGATTACGATTTAAACCCGTTTCTTAACCGTAAACCACAACGTTGTAGTGAGTGTAGCGAAGTGCAATTAGAGATAAATTACTCAAAACGTGGAACGAAGTTTGTAGTGGTCTGATTTTCAACCGACTTCCAAAAAGAGGAGGTTATCAATTCGTCTGTATTTTGTTTTTTGTTTGTTACCTCAGAACTTTCGACTGGGTGAACCGATTTTGATGATTCTTTTTTTGTTTGAAAGCTGGTGCTTCTCGATTGGTCCCATTTTAATTTGTTGAAGATCTGATGCTGATCTTCCGAGATATACAAAGGAACTCTTCAAAAATAGACGGCAAATCTGCAGTAATTGCTGCAATCGCTTGTAGGTTCATTGTTCATACTACATCATGACGTAACATCACGCCTGTATGCTCTGAGGGAGTACACAGAAGTGTACAATACACCCAGATTTCGACAGTTAGATATGTTAAGTTCCATTTAATGGGATCCTGGAGAAATAGAGGGAATTCCTTAAATTTTATAGGCACACCAGAAGCGATTTGGGTAGTTTTAGGAAGAGTACATTCTTGGAGTGATTCCATTTCAATTTGGTAAAGATCTGATGAAGAACTTCGGAAGATAGGCGACGGAAACTCCTCAATAAATGATAGCAAATGTACTGGGGTCGCTGAAATCTCATATCTGTCTATTGTTTACACCAGTTCATACAAGAAAATCACGCCGGTACGCTGTGAAGGGGAAGTACATGTGAACCACTAAAAAATGAAAAATAAAAACTTTTTTACAAGAAATAAAACCGACTTCAGAGAAAACAAAAAAGTGAAAAATAACTTTAGCTTCAGAAGTCGGTGACAAAAAAACTAAATCAATCAAACAACTGAAGCTAAAGTTATTTTTCACTTTTTTGTTTTCTCTGAAGTCTGTTTTATTTTTTGTAAAAAAGTTTTCGTCGAACTTGTTTTTATGAGATCCTTGAGTCGAGAAAAAAAATGTTTGGTTTTGTTTTTTCGTGTGGCTTCAAATTTGACGAATTCATATAGCGTAATAGTGTGACCTACCTGTCCACGCAACGCATCCGGTGTCACCCGGGCTTAAGTATGCATTACAGTGACAACAACGAACAAAGAAACAGACCAAATTGGCGTTTAGTGTATGCCCGTAGATCACAGTAGTTGTAGTACGCTACAATATGAATTCGTCGAATTTGAAGTTACACACGAAAAAAATATTGGAAAGAAAATTTGAAAAAAAAGATCGTTGCGAGCAGCGAAATTTATCTTTTAATTTCTTTGATACTCTCGCAACTCAATAAAAAAATACATGAAAATCGATTTGAACTCGACTAGAGATCAAATACTGAAAACAAAACAATCTATGGCAAATCAAGGGAAAAAACGAACACTTTCTTTGATTTTACACGAAGTATTCCTCAGCAGAATTTGATCCTTATCAGCGACTCCATCGACGATCAGTATATTTATACTATATTACACCATAAACATCCATTATTTATATGAATAATGGATGTTTTTTACAAAGGGATCGGGTTCGATTCTAGGCAGCTTTATAAAAAAAAAACGGGCCAAGTGCGAGTCGGACTCGCCTTAAGGGTTCCGTAGCAGATTGAGTGAAAGGTAAATTGCTGTTTACGATTTAAGACGTATTAAAAAAAAACTACTTACTAGATCTCGTTCAAACCAATTTTCGGTGGAAGTTTACATGGTAATGTACACTGGACAGCAAATAAACCGAGCCACCCGCTACCTAGGCACTCAAATTCGATTTTCTCTAAAACTAAAAAACCTACAATTATCAAAGTTGTACCTACAGAAAGTGCGTTTCATGGTGATTAAAATGAAAGGAAACTCATTAGGTTTAATCAATATTTCAGTGTTTATTAAGGATTTTACAAAGAAGAGTTGTTTTCCAGTCGTGACAATCGTTAGTAATGATAAAGTGAAAATAAAAATTAAAGCCAAAATCAAAGATAAAATCAAAATTCCGTATTCATCGACCTTACGAGCCTGACGATAAAATCTTGAGGATTTGTATTCCACTCCTCTTCAATTGCGATTCGCAGCTCTGGAAGCCTTGTTGGAGCAGATACCCGGGCTCGAACCCGACGTTTCAGCTCATCCCATAAGTGTTCTATCGGATTCAAGTCCGGGCTTCGAGAACGTGAGAGCACTTGAACTTCGAGAGTGGCGATTTCCCAGAACAGTAAGGTGGATATAACGATCATCTGCTGCTGATGTAGCCCTAGGTCTGCCCGTACCTGGACGGCGATCGAATGCTCCAGTTGTTGTTGCTTTTTGTTGTTGATTTTATTTTTTTAATATTTTGTAAATTACAGAACATTATTAATAAATAATACTAGTTGGTTGTATGCATGTTTTATTTTATTTCTATCACCGAAAGTTTATAGTTGCGGAATGGAAGAAATGTTGGTCCCTAAGGACAATAATATATCTATATTTTTCATTTATTAATAAATAATAAGATGTTTTATTATTATTATCATATAGTGAAAAGAATAACGATTGTAAATATAACGAAAATAAATGAATTACAACAAAATATTAAACAACAAATTTAAAACAGTGTACACTTTTTGTGAAAATGACCCAGCTGTCGCCCGAGACCTACGTCCGCGTGAAATTATTAAAAAAAACTAGCTTCTGCCCGCGACTTCGTACGCGGATCCTGTTGCTTATGCCAGCGACAACGTGGTCGTCAAAATCGAAATCATTTGTTTTTCAGCCTAACCATCCTACACCCACCGCGGGTGCGTCAGCTGATCCTGGGTCTGCTGATCAGTCATTCGAGATCTATTTCACAAGATAGCAGCCGATCGGCGTAAAAACACTACCTAAAATGCATCTGCACCTCCCGGACCATAAGGTACGCCTTATAAGCGCAACTTCGCAAATCGGGCATTTGAGCATAAGACATTGTGAATCGAACGGTTTGAGAATGGGAACTACTCTACTGACGGTTGAACGCGTCCTCCTATTATTGTCTGACGTGACGACCGGCACACATTACCGTTAATATTGACCTCTTATTTTATAAAGTATGCTTCAAGTAAAGACAATGCTTATGCAACGTTTCGAAATCAAAAGGTGAGCGTTTTCGATCTGTCTTAGTACAGTACTCTTATCTTTGCTATAGCACCAGGACATTGTAGGCATTATGCAGGTATCAACGTGTTAAATAGTGGGCGGTGCGAGTTAGTGTTGTGGTGACTCACCAGACGTAGCTGGAATCCGCGGTGCGCGGCACGGAGCAGTTGAAGGAGAAGAAGCGACCGACGTCGTAGTACGTCATCTTGGGCAGCACGTCGGAGCCCGCGGCGGCCGGCGTCGCCGTCGTCTCACCTGCAAACACACGCGCCGTCACTTGCTTACTCAGTGGCACTCTGGCTACACGCTACACGCTACACGTGTGTAGTTGTGTACCGTCGTCCACGTAACCTCGAACTGCTATCGCGGTGCAAACACGATTCAGATCGCTCCGCGGGCGAAGGGCCTTATTCGTGCAATTAAAATTCGTGTTCGTTTACTCGCCTTTCCTAACTAATTAGAGGCCTTATAGAAATGAGGCTTTGAATGAAACTTTGGCGCCGACAAGAGCCACCATTGCAAATGTGCCTGCGCTCGTGCAAGTAACGCAAGCGCAGGCGTAGGTGCAGGCAGCAGACAACCGCACCATTACGTCGTAACTACCGCTCGCGGCGTGGAAGTCAACCTCAGAAGTCCTGAATACTTTTGAGCACATGGACTAAAAGCTGGCATATTAATGTTATTCTAATCATTCAATGAAAGGAGCAAAACTCTCCTGTCAATCACATGACCATTTTTTTATAAATTAGCAGATACCCATCAGTCGGTCGCTTTATCTCGGCAATCCTCACACACATCATTGTGCTACTTAAATCAAAAGTACTTATCACTACCACAGATAACGTTACTACAACCTTATCTAAATAAATAAAGTAAGTAGATACTAATGGCGACAAATCAACATCATACTGCAATTAATAACACCTACATAGATACTACGGCTTAACTACAGGCATATAGAATCTGCAATACGTCATTACTGTATTAGCTATATTTAGATAAAATAAAAATGTGGAGACAGTGAAGCGTCTAGTGCGATACTATTGTGGCGGAACTCGACACTGACTGGACGAGTGGACCCCGTCCCGTCTACTGCTCGACCAAACCGACTTTACTCCAATCTATTTCATGAACATTCTAGCACAAATTACATCTTGTGTAGGTTGCATGTTGATAGTGTACTGAATGTAGTTACTCAATATGCCACTTGTAAGCGAAAATAATTGCGTTATTACTACTGTCATCTCTAAAAAACGAAACAATACATAACCAGAAATAAAAAACATCACTCGGAAAACTCAATAGCTTCAAGTAAATACAAAAATAATTCAAACTACGGACGTGTACGAAGAGCGAAGCTAGTTAGCATGTCCGCCGAGTCTTCGCGCCCGAAAGAGTCTCGCTCGGTCTGTCACTGCCCTGTGCCAAGTGCACGGCGGCCTCCAGCGGCCTCCAGCGGCTGTGGGCTCCCTTCACACGTACAGCTACGTACACCATGCTCAATATGGCACACATCATCAAGTGTAGTGCGGAGGGAGCCCACAGCTCCGCCGAGCCCAGCACTCCTGCAAGCGGGCCTGCGCCGCGAGACCGCGAGACGACCCGCTCATTAATATGGTACCCGACAGTCTTAGCTTCTACACAAAGTGGCCTAAAAAGTTCCGATATTTAAGTTTTAGTCTTCTATGTATGAAATCAGACAGTTAAGTTTTGCAGAACTAGCACGCCGTGACGGGACGCGTCGTATGCCGGTCGTGCGTCCGACACACGAGGCGGCCTTGTAGCACTGCATGCACACTGATACCAGCTAGCAGAGATAGGTACTTGTGGCACTGATATCAGCAGCCAAGCAGCCGCAGGGTGCTTGCTTCCTTACGCGACGGATGGCGACGCGACGTCAAACAAGGCCGTCCTTCCACGCACAGTCAGCTACCTGAGTGTCTTACTGAGCACTGTTGCAAATCTATACTAATATTATAAAGCAGAAGAGTTTGTTTGGTTGAACGCGCTAATCTCAAGAACTACCAGCTCGAATTGAAAAAATATTTTTGCGAGTACATTTATCGAGGAAGGCTATATCACATCACGCTATGACCAATAGGAGCCGAGCAGCAATAAGAAATGTTGCAAGCGGGAAATTCACGCGAACGAAGTCGCGGGTAGAAGCTAGTACTTCAATTATACTTTCTTCTCGTACCAATCGGACATTTTGCGCCTAGACCATACCATTACCTACTAGCACAAGCACCGGTACAACACCTAGCCACCAGTTGTAGTTATTGAACGGAAGGAACCTTGTTTTGTTACTATGTACTTAGTTACGTAGTGTTGGACCGAAGTTTCGGTTTCGGCCAGAAAGTGACTTAATATTCGGCTTGACTGAAACCAGTGTTCTTGCTTGAGCAATTGATCTCTGAAAATTAATTAATTTTTCGCTTTGAGAACCCGCTTTTAGGTACCATTTTTTAAAATTACCTAACTGGTTAGTCCTAGCTTGGCTATCGTTACGAAACAAAACGTTAAAGTATGTAACAATAGTAACTGATTAAGTCTTGATTTTCTAAAATAACAAAATCGAAATTTGCAACCACCGTTAGGTGTCTGGGCGGCTGGGTGCTCGCTTACAGGAGTGTTACAGCCGATACGAGCGAGCGCGGTGTCGGAGCGGGTCGTCGGGCGGCATGCTCGCTCTATAGGTGAGTACCGGGCGCGTGTGGCGCGTGTGGCGCGTGGGGCGCGTGCGTGGACGGCGCGTGCGGCGCGGCGCGCACGTGCACGCGGACGCGCTGGCCGGGCTGACGCGCGCACGTGTACACGCCGGCGTGCTGCGGGCGCGCGGCGGGCGCGTGCAGGCGCGCCGTGAGCCGGCCGGCTGCCGCCGCCTCGCCGGCGGGGCGCAGGTCGGCGGGCGGCGTAGCGCCGTCCAGCCGCCACTCGGCGCGCTCCTCCACGCGCAGCGCACACTCCACCGTGAGCGGCGCGCCCTCCTCCACCGTCACGTCTGCGTCTGCGCACGCCACGCGTCACCACCTAGTACTAGCTACCCCTACCGAGCAAGACGCGTCCGTGTCCGCAGCCGGCTTATTGACACGGGGCCTCGTGGTTACCCTACCTATGAATAGCTGCAGGCTTACGTTATCCACATTAATGGATTTCATTATCAACCGCATATTGCATGCTCAAAAGAGATTATTTTCCGGTTTTTAACCGACTTCAAAAAGGAGGTTTCTCAATTCAACCGTATATGTATTGCATAATGCGTATATTTATTTTTTGAGTGTTCGCGTATAGCTTCGTCGATTTTATAATTATTTTTTTGTTGGAAAGGAGATATTTCTAAGGGTGGTAACATGATATGGAAACCTGGATCTGATGATAGTATACCAGAGAAATCGAAGGGAGCCTTCGAAAATGGGGTGGGCAACTGTGAAACTAAAGGCGCTAGCACCGACTGAGCCAAAACATCGTCATTGGTTGAAAATCTGTCAATGTCATTTTATATTTCAAAATAGTTTGATTGGGTCTATGCGGTGGACGCGCCATCTACAATCAGCTTTGACTTGCCGACCCCATTGTAGCGGCGACTATTGCGTTTGTTAATATTTACATTAAGTAATTTAAAGCTCTACTATTTAATCAAGGTCTGGAGGCGCTCTGATTATGAATTAATGAATTAGAATTGTAGTATATAAATAGACGGTCGAGTTTTAGGTATTAGGCTGACCCCACATTTGGCGTGCGCGATCCTCGGGCGTGCGAGCTGCACGGACGCAGCGCGCGCGTCACGCGCGCGCAGCGCGAGCGTCGGGTGTTACCGCCGTGTGACGTGCGTAAGGGGTGCGCGCGGCGCTCGCCTTGGCGTTTAACCCCCTTCAGACAAGTCAGTCACAATTTGGCCAGTGCCGTGTTAGCACACGTCGTTGCGTTACTGTTCTACAATCACTAACAAAATGGACTCAGACGAGGAAACACTGATATAGGATGGATAGCGGGCGAAGGGGTAAGAACGCGACTCGAGGGTCGCGAGCGCGCACGCTGCATGCACGTCACACGGCGGCAACACCCGACGCTTACGCAGCGCGCGCGCGGCGCTCGCGCTACTCGCACGCCCGAGGATCGCGCACGCCAAATGTGGGGTCAGCCTTACAGTTGCTCACACAATTCGCTAAAACCAATTAGAGTTTTCTGGGTTGCCAATAGTAATAAGTTAATAACATATAATCCATAACCTAGAACTCTTTATGAAGAACCTTTATCAGTAACATAACTTTCGCCAATTCGTTCTACGTTAGGATTTTTTGGCCTAAATAGGCGACTATTTGTGCACCGAAGTTAGGATTTTCTGGGTGACCAATAGCAATAACATATACACCATTAGAGAGAGCTTTTTAATGACAAGTTGCTACAAACCACTTCCGCTAATTCGCAGTCTGTTCAGAGTTATTGACCTAAAGTCTTGTAGTTTTATATAATATAAACTTGTAGTTTTATATAATATAAATAACTGACTATTTGGACACTGAAGTTAGGACTTTATTTGCAAACAATTAGGATTTTCTTGGCATCATTAGATAGGGCTTCTTAAGGAGAATCTTTACATCTTACATGATTTTCGTTAATACGAATTGCGTACGGCGTTATTGACGTAAATAGGTGACTATTTAATCACCAAAGTTAAGATTTTCTGGATAACTAATAGCAATAAGATACAAGCAAAACCTTTGCCACTAAACAACTTGCACCAATTTGTATTGCGTTCGGTGTTATTTACCTAAATAGCTGACTAGTAGGACACTGAAATTAAAATTGTATTTACAACCAATTAAGAGACGGGTAACTAACAGCAAGGAGAACTTTTGCTATTAGCACCATTGTTGGTGATTCGTAGTGTGTCCGGAATTATTAACCTAAATGTGTGTCTAATTGGGCACCCAAGTTAAGATTTTCTAGGTGACCAGTAGCCAAAAGCTATACACCATTCAAAAGAGCTTTCAATAAGAATGTTTACTACTGTAGAACTATTTTAAAAGTTCTAAAGTAGTAATTGACGAAATAACAGTATTTAATTAAAACCAATTTCTCATACTTAGAGAGAGAATGGACAGAAGTCGCCATAGTAAAAAATGGTCTTCTTAAGCCAATAGACGCAAGGGCAATATCGCCCATTGTCCTTTGTATTTATAGAGGATATTATCCCTACTACTAAAAATGGAAAAAAAAAATGCAATCAATATGTCAACACACAAAAAGAAGAAGAAGTTGTTTTTTCTTTTAAATAGGTACTTTTGTTAAACATGGCTCATTACTTTGTTACATTTGCAGATATAATTTTTTCAACTTGGCTAGTTTGAATAATCACCAAATTCAGTAACTTTTGAGTTACTTTTTTAATGGTACTTATTTACATAAATGTGTGTTCATGTAAAAAGTGCAAAAAATGTTGCCAAGATGAGACAATATGACTCACACTGTCAAAAAGCTATCAGATCTCATATAGAGCTAAGCTTCTAACTCTACACACCCTAACTCTACAAGGTCTTATTTAACAAACACTATACTATAGTGAAAACATGCGGCTTGGCCGTTTCGTTTTAAAAGAAGTATTGTATAACAGAAAAGCAATGAACAGTGGATACATTTGTCACCTTACGCACATGTGAATGTAGCAAAATGGTTAAAGGTGAAAATACAACCAATCATTTAGTTAATTCTATTTCTATTTAGTCAAAGTTCTTTATTTTGAGCCTTTTTAATTAATGATAAGATAAGCATTCCACACAAGTTCCAGCTGCTTAAGGCAGCACACAATTAATTCTGTCTCTATTTGCTGATTATAATTATATTGTTGTTAAAACTTTATTATATTAATGTTATCAGCCAATGATTATTAGGTATGATGGTTATCATGGAAAAAAATACTCTAATAATTACAACTATATTTTTTATTAAAGATGTTGGGTGGCATGAGTTGCAAGTCCTTCAAGTTACCCTGACTAAATACAGGTGCATGTAGTGTAGACTGTGGCAAATGTTCCGCATAATCGTAAAGTCTAAGTAAATGAACAATATGTTAATTGTTTTATGAGTGAACATGGAGTGATTGTTTGTTCTTTAACTGATAAAGTTAAGACGTGAAACAAACAACACAAAGACCAGGAAAACTGTTATCTACAGTTACAGCTTTGTTCTTTCATTATTTGTGCTCCACATTCATAATGATTAAGGAGTTTTTATTAAAATGTGCTATTTATCATTAATTAAACCCATCACGTGATTGGGCATATAATATTATAACCACATATTTGGAATGAAATTATTCTAAAGAAATGAAGGTTAAATTTTAATACCTGTTGTCATCATCTGCTTCCTTCTGAGCTTTTTACGCAAATTAATTGAATAAATAGGCTGGCCCTCTAATACATGGCATTGTATTGTATTGTATTGTACAACAGGCTGGTGTCCTCAACTCCATGTCAAAGCGCGTATTTTGCATATGGGCTATAATCCACCATGCGGGCCCAGTGCGGGTTGGTAGATGTCACGTCTTCGAATTTTTGATTTTAGGACATGCCGGTTTCATCACAATGTTTTCCTTCACCGTTTTTGAGAGCAGTGGTGGTGAAATTAATTACACATGCGCCTGCCTGGGTTCGAACCCATGACTTACTGTTCGTAAATCAGGGCCGCTGCTCTTAATACATGGGATTTAAACATAAGTTGCAATACATGTTTGCATGTACTCTTAGGGACACCTCTGCTTAACGCTTCGGGGATTACAGGTGTGGTGTTGTGCACTATGTTAGGGTGAAAGTGAATCAACATTGTTTTAGTAGTAGTAGTAGTATTCTTTACAGTGAAGTGGAGGACGAGGGCATATTCCGGTACGTCGCTTTAGCTAGATACGAGATAAATATTGTCAATAGGAACTTTACCAGAGTCACTGATCCAACTATAGATACCAGTATTAGTCGATTACCTAGGCTGTCCTTGGTCTAAATACAAATCATATTTGAAGAGCACATCGTGCGGACTGTCGCACTGCTGCTATGCAGCACATGACTTTATCGTTTTAATTAAACATAATTAGGTCGAAAGAAGTAATTACTCATCCAGTGACATCACGCAAGCAGCCATCGCCCGTCAACTGCGGCAGTATCGACTACTTGCGTCGTACTCGGACTCGCGGCGCCAAATGCGCGACTTTCGGACCGCCGCCGATCCGACAAACCCTTTTCCATCAAGAGATGGTTATTAGTAAGTAGAAGCAGCTTTTAGTCATTTTAAAGTCGAGGTGTACAATACAAAATTTTACACTTACTTTGTGCGTTTGAGGGAACTCCGTGCGCTATAAATAGCAGAGCCAAAGGGAAAACGACTTGTCGTCGCATGGTGATTTAATGAATTCGCACTAAATAAAACAAAGTAGACGACTTCACGGACATACACCTAAGGCACAGTCTTCCAACTAAATTCCAATTGATCGATACGACTTCCTTGATTGCACACTAGTAGAACAATGGTGGAAATGGTAGTGGAAAAAGTAAAATGGCGCACAGCGTAATAATCAGCAAACTAGTGTTGCCACTGAAAATACAATCTCACCTTGAAAAGTTTTAGGTTTTATAAAGCTAATTCTACACACGCTTGCAATGGCAGCAATCGAAAAAGACACTAACATAATTATGGAACTGTGGGCCATGAAGAAAATACAAATTCAAGGGAAGGATCAACCTTGACTTTTGCACTAAGTTCTGTCGATCCTGTCGGCAATAAGTGTTTACAAAATCCATACTATGAAAATATTTTAAGGCTGATGCTCCAAGGTAGCCCGCGAAATTTAAATTTTCTCACGTTTTTTTGCAATTTGCAGGGCAGTGCTAAGTTGTATGTTGATGAAAATATCGGTCGCGGCTGTAAGAAGTATGTAGTGCAAAATCAAAATCAAAGCATTTATTCAAGTAGGCCAGTTACAGGCGCTTTTGAATTGTCGAAATAAAGATGATAATTAAATGTTGCTACAGTCCCAGTCACAAGACATAAAAACTGTGAAAGTACCTGTAGTTGCCCATTCCCTAGCGTAGATCTCTATGGAGAAGAACGGGCAAGAAACTCCATGGACACTCTTTTAAATCATAATGTTGTTACAAAATCTTGGTTACATCATTCCTGTTGAGATGGTGCATTATGTGAGAACAATGTAGCAAGATGTGCACGATAAAAGTGTCCATAGTTAAAACTAACAACAACAATTCAAAAATAAAATAATTAATTAAAAAATAAAAACAAAAGCCGTGGCAACCAAGAGCTGACCAGTCCCAACCGACAGCGCCCGTTCACGAACATGACGCATGTATCAGCACCATTCAACGTACGCCGTCCGTACCGCAGCGATATTGACTCCGCACTGTTGCCGCCCCGCGCGCTTTGTATGAAAACAAACGAACGTCCGTACGCAAGACGACAAACGCACCGCTCCGGCACCGCAGCGGTGCGACACGAAACGCATAAATTGAAAGCGCCCTTATGCGATCTTCGGTCGTGTTAGCCCCGCAAACATGATCAGATCGTCATGTAGTGATGCGATCTACTGATTTAGCAGTAGATCTAACTGATTTGAAAAAAAAATGTACTGATCAACTCTACCTGCTTTTCTATAAATCAAATCGGATCATCTAATTATTCTCGTCGTGTAGTGTCATCTGCCTTAGAGGCCTAAATAAGATGACATTTGTTCAACAAGTCATGAGAATTCGCGGTATTTGTTTATGTATTGGGTGCAATACCGACCAATCACTGAGAGTCCCAGTCACAAGGCATTAAAACTGTGAAAGTACTGTAGTTGCCCATTCCATAGCTTAGATCTCTATGGAGAAGAACTGGCAAAAAACTCCATAGACACTCTTTTAGGACATCGCTACGCACTCGCCCCGCTTTCAATTCGCTCGCAACTAGCTGGTGTGTTAAGGCTGTAAAAGTGTCCACAGTAAAAAAAAACGCCTTGGCAAATAAATAGATGAACTCAGATAGTACAATACATACATTTATGTGTATTTATATATATGTTGTTATATATTATATCATAGGTGCTTATAATAATTCAAGCTCTAGTCCTTTTTACCTCATGTGGGTACGACTTGTTTATTCTACTGATTTTTCCTCCGTTAATATTCTACTGCTAAAACTTATTTTTTTCTACTTTTCTTCGGATTCCACCAGGCAACACTGTCGTCATGCCACTTTCGCCGCGGCGAGGTTGTCATTCACCAGGCGTCACAGACCATAAAGAGTCAGGGGTCCAGGGCCCCAATTCTGGCTGTTACAAATTGTGTCGCATTGCTCTATCATTGATCTCATAATTGTTCATTTTGACAAGCTTGGTGATCTACAGCGCGCTCCACGGAACGAACGAACTTGTTTGCGGTGCCAATGCGAACAAGTTCTGTCAAAATTCGCGCCCGTTTTTGCGCGGAAAACATGTCCCTCCACATTCGCAATCGTGCAGTTTAGTTCACGCGCTTTTTTAAATTCAGTCATTTCAATATTCGTAATTATGTTCCAGTATGTCCAGCGATATTTATTTATAAAATGGGTTCGGCATGGTAGCGATAAATACGAGTTCCAGCTCATTATTATTATTTATTAATTCATCAAACAATTTACACTCTGTTGGAATTATACAACAAATTACATTTAAAATCATAACAGAAGCAGTAATCAAATACAACATCATCCACAAAAAACCTAATTATAAACAATTATTAGAATGTCATCAGTAAATACCATTAAAAGCATAAAAAAGTCAAACCAAAAAACCAAAAGCAAAAATACAACATCTCTATTCCATTAAACGAACAATTAAATTACTGTTTATATGTCCAATCATAAAAAGCTCAAACAAAACCATGTCAACTACGTTCATATTAGGTAAACTTCATAAGAATTCAATGTAAATTAAATGCCTGTTAAATGAGAATTAAATGTTATCTAAAATTAATTAAATGATGAAACATAAATATAATTAAATGAAAAATAAACCAAGCGAAACAGATATAAATTAAATATCAATTAAAAATGTCAAAATGCCATTTACCTGATTATCCAACTATCTAAGCTCAAAGCCAGCCATGTCTATTCCATGTTGTGAATTAAATAAAAGAGAATTAGATGTAAGTTAAATGTCAGTTAAAATCAATAAAATGTCAATCAAATACAATATAAATGTCAATCAAATCAAAAGTCAATCTAGTTCAAACTCAAACTCAAATCATTTATTTCAATTAGACCATTACGGCTGTTTTGAATGTCACAAATACAAAACTAAATCAAAGCTACAGTCACAGTCACACGGCATAATAACTTGAGAAAGTACTGCAGTTGCCCATTCCCTAGCGTAGATCTCTATGGAGAAGAACGGGCAAGAAACTCCATGGACACTCCTTTCAATCAAAATATTGTTACAAAATCTTGGTTACATCATTCATGTTGTGATTATACATTATATGTGAGAACGATGTAGAAAGACGTGCACATTAAGAGCGTCTAGAGAAAAGATTAAATCAACTTAAAAAATAAATAAATTTAAATTAACCGTGGCAGCTGAGAGTTGACCAGTCTCAATCGACAGCGCCCGTTCACGAACATGACGCATGTATCAGCACCATTCAACTCGACCATATTGAAGGGAATTAAATGACCCGACACACCCGCCACCATCACCCCGAGACATTTGAGTGAGCATGACATTCTCTCAGCCGCCAGAGCATATTCAAGTCAAAAAAAAGATAACTAAATGTAAAATGGTGGCTTTACAATACATAGAACTCACACATGTGGTAGGTATGCAATTATATAATATTAAGAGATGGAATCTATACAATGCAAGGATATTATTACAATCTTCTGCAGCTTCCACAATAACTTGACTGGGAATCAATTAGTTTGCTCCTATGGTTGTGGAGCAGGACCGGCAGTGAGCCAAGCATTTTTATCATCAATGTAATCCCCCAACTTATAATATGCTTGACTACATAGTGTGCGTTTTACACAAGATTTAAATTTCGTCTCATTCAGTTGTAGAATGTGTGGAGGTATTTTATTGTAATATTTTAAACAGTACCCCATGAAAGAGGAATCTACTTTAGCAAGCCTGAAACCTGGCTGAACTTGTTCGTCCCTATTTCTAGTATTATAGTGGTGTCTGTCACCTCTTTTACTGAATAAATGCAGATTTTTCCTAACGTACATGATGTTTTCATAGATGTATTGACAAGGTACTGTCATGATATGAATTTCCTTAAACAGCTCTCTTAGAGAATCGCGTCTACGTAAATCATATATGGCTCTGATGGCTCTTTTCTGCTGAATAAAAATACATTCGATGTCTGCAGCCCGTCCCCATAGTAAAATACCGTATGACATAATACTATGTGTACTGTTTCTTATTTACATAAATGACTTGCCTTACCTCATAAAGGATAATCATGACGTGGTATTGTTTGCAGACGACACTTCTCTTTTATTTAAACTCAAACGTCAGCAGCCAGTTATGGATAATGTTAATAACGCCCTGGCAAAAGTTGTTAATTGGTTTAATGTTAATAATCTACTCTTAAATGAAAAAAAAACTAAATGTATTAAGTTTACGATACCCCATGTAAGACAAGTGGAAACTACTGTACTAATTAAGGATGAAGAGCTGAAACCGGAAGATAGCACAGTGTTCTTAGGCATAACTTTGGATGCCAAGCTTCAGTAGGGCCCGCATATAAACAAATTGTCGAAAAAACTTAGCTCTGCAGCATACGCCGTTAGAAGAATTCGTGACTTAACTGATTTAGAGACAGCTCGTTTAGTTTACTTTAGTTATTTCCATAGCGTGATGTCGTACGGTATTCTCTTGTGGGGCAATGCCGCCGATATTCAAACAATATTTGTTTTACAAAAAAGGGCAATTCGTTCAATTTATAAACTAAGTCCCAGATACTCCCTCAGAGAAAAATTTAAGGAGATTAATATTCTTACTGTGCCCTCTCAGTTTATTTATGAAAACCTTTTGTACGCACACAAAAATATTAATTTGTTTAAAAAATACAGTGATATCCACAATATAAATACGAGGAACAAACACAAATTTGTTGTTCCTGCAACGAGGCTCAAAAAAATAGGGGGTACGTTCAGATGCCAATGTATACGTTTTTACAATAAACTTCCGAGCCATATTCAAGCACTAAGCCTGAATAAATTCAAATCGTTTATAAAACAGAAGCTACGCCTGTAAGCTTTCTATCATGTCAATCACTATCTCGAAGACAAAAAGGCTTGGGATTAAGCTGCTCCAATGAAATTTGCTCTGTGAATGTTGAAATTTCGGACTTGGCTGGTTTATTGTTGATTCCTTTATTTTATACACTGTGACATTGAATGATTTGACATGAATACTTATTTCAGTATTTTATTATTTTTTACGTTCTTTTATTTTTTTATTTTATTTTATGTGTGTGAATTTGACATGATTATTTACTTGTGACTGACATTTAATGAATTGACATGAATACTTAGTTCAGTATTTTATTATTTTTTACTTTTTGGTTTGTTTTATGTGTGTATTTGACATATCGTATTTTTATTGACATTCGTTTTTGTAAATTATTATTTATTTTATTTAATAATTGTGAATGTGAGGACCATGTGGGTCGCATTTTGTTTTTTTTTTTCCCACGACTGTCTGGCAGTTTGAGTACTATAAGCGACCTACCCAAATGTCCTTTCTTTGGTATTGTTCGTCGTTTCGTTGAGCTCCTTGAGTTATAAGTCGAGCTACACGATAACTGACAAATGCTTGCACTGACTGGACAGGTCCACTCAAATCTGTGTGGTTCTTTCTTCAAAAGACCATCTCAGACACTAATCTGCATAGTCCTCATGTGAATTAAGCAAGATTGTCTGGACTTCAAAAGAGACTATGACCTCTGAGTTTGTTTCGGCTGTTTCTTCTCAGAGTAGTCAGGTACGAAACACCGGCCCCATCTAGTTTAAAAAAGAATGACGTGTAAAAGTGTTTGAGAAAACCTACTTGCTGAATAAATATCATTTATCATTTATTTATCATTTATGAAAATTACTAAAATAAACTATCCTCGCGGTATCAACATCGGTAAATTGACGGATTTTTCTAACAGCATATGCTGCTGAGCTTAGGCGTCCTGCAAGAGATGTTAAATGAGGGCGACAAATTCTAGTTTCTCTTGATTTAATACTATGTCACAATCACTACTTTTGACATTTGGAAGAGCAAATCTGATGCACTTAGTTTTTTTCCCATTTAGGACTAAATTTTTTACTGTAAACCAATTATCGTCTACAATTTCGAGTGTAGAGTCTCCGATCTTGATAGGAATGGGTGTATGGGCATTCAACATGACCTTCGTCTTGTCCATGTTCATTTTTAGACCCACTCTTTTGGAGGCTCTACTGAGGTCATCGAGCATTGTACTGAGGTCCGCCATGGTCTCAGCCATGACCACAAGTCACCCAAAAGGCAATGGAGAGAGCTATGCTCGGAGTTTCCTTGCGTGATCGAATCAGAAATGAAGACATCCGCAAGAGAACCAAGGTCACCGACGTAGCCCGAAGAATTGCTAAACTTAAGTGGCAGTGGGCAGGGCACATTGCTCGCAGAACGGATGGCCGATGGGGCTGAAAAGTTCTAGAGTGGCGACCGCGAACCGGAAGACGATGCGTTGGAAGACCTCCCACTAGGTGGACCGATGACCTGGTGAAGGTTGCGGGAATCCGGTGGATGCGAGTAGCAAGGGACCGGTCAATGTGGCGATACTTGGGGGAGGCCTATGTCCAGCAGTGGACGTCTTTCAGCTGAGATGATGATGATGATGATGAAACCAATTATGAACATGCAGTAGGGCGTTATTTACGTCGTCAAAATTAGTGGCACGTCTGTTTATCCTAAATATTAAAGAAGTATCGTCTGCAAACAACACTATTTGCGGGCGATTGTTAAATAAATGGGGTAAGTTATTAATATAAACTAAAAAGAAGAAGGGACCCAATATCGAACCTTGTGGTACACCCATTTCTACTTTTATACCAATGGAATTGACACCATTTATTTGTACCTGCTGCTGTCTATAACACAAATACGATTTACCTAAACTAAGCGCAAGTTTACCTAAACCGTAATGCTCAAGTTTCAAGATCAAGGTTTCGTGATTTACGCAATCAAATGCCTTCGAAAGGTCACAGAATATTCCTATGGCATCTTGTGCCTCTTCCCACGCAGTAAATATGCGTTTTAATAAAGTGACACCGGCGTCAGTTGTACAACGTCCTTTGGTGAAACCATACTGTTGCTCGTGTAATATTTTATTGGAGTTAAAATGGTGAAGCATTTGATTGAGCATTATCTTTTCAAACACCTTGCTGAAAACCGGCAACACGGACACGGGCCTATAGTTATTTGTGTCTTTACTGTCCCCGGATTTAAATAGCGGTATTACTTTACTGAACTTCATTAGATCCGGAAAGACCCCTTGATCCACGCACAAATTAAATATTAAGGCTAAATACAGAGTTACGGTCTCAATAATTGTGGTACAAGCTTTGATAGACAAACCCCATAGATCTTCAGTTAATCAAATGTCTATCAAATCAAAATGTGAATCACATTAAATGTCAAATAATAAACATGCCAATTTAAATAAAGGCCAACTGAATCAAAGTCACATAAACTAAATTTCAATATCATATCAAGTTATTCATTCACAAATTATCTGGAATCATTCAACTTCAAATCGGGTACAGAATATAAACATTTTTCTAATAGGAAGGTTTTTAGTTTTGCCTTAAGTTTGTGTTATAGATCAAATTTTTTAAATCAGTAGGTAGCTTATTATATAACTCTACTGCTTGATAACGTGAACAATGCTTTGCTATGTTTAATTTAGGCACTAATTTATTTTTAATGACTTTCCTACGTGTGCTCTGTCTCAGCTCTCTTTCTTTTTGTGACTCATATTGATGTATATATTTTGCGAACTTGCTTAACAGAACTAGGATATACAAACTTGGAACTGTAAGAATGCCTAGTTTCTTAAAGTATTCTTTGCATGAATCCCGCTGTAAAATTTTAACGATAGTTCTGATGGCACGCTTCTAAAGGATGAATACTCTTTGGTAGTTGTAGCTATAGCTATTACCCCAATGCTTGATGCTGTACCTTAACCTGGATTCAACCAGAGCATGAAAACATGCTTTAAGTTGTTTCAAATCTATTTCATCCCTGAGGCTCCTAAATGCATAACATGCAGAGGATATGGAGGAATCAATAGCAGCAAGCTCTTGTTTCCAGTTTAGATTTGAATCAATGTAAGAATTTTACCTCATTTACCAATCCTATCTTGTCTCCTTTCAATGTCACATCTATAGTGTCGGTGTTACGAGATGTAGTCTTAAATAACATAATATTTGTTTTATTTGTATTCATTCGTAAATGATTAGCTGTAAACCATTCAGAAAGATTAGCTAGACTTTTATTTACTTTTGCAGACAATTTATTTAAATCATGTGCTCCAATTACTACGTTTTAGTCATCAGCAAAAACAACACACGAACCATCAGGCTGAGCGGTATTCATAAAATTTAACAAATCGTTTGTGAAGATAATATACAATACTGGACCTTAAATTGAGCCTTGAGGTACCCCGCGTCTTAAGTATATCAGCTTTGATTTATATGTTTTTTCGTGATTGTTTGCATCAATGTTTTTTATTTCGACATAGAGTCGTCGATTGTGTAAATAAGATGTCATTAGTGTTAAAGCATCACCTCTTATACCATAATGTTCCAGTTTGGCAAGTAGTAATTGATGATCTATAGTGTCAAATGCAGAACTCAGGTTAATAATAGTCCAGGCACTTTCATTTTGTCATTTAATTTACTTACTACGTCATCAATGAGAGTGTCTATGGCATCTGAAGTGCCAATGCCCATTTGATACCCAAATTGGATTAAATGGATTACTTTATTTAGATTCAAATGTACCATCAGTCTAAATTTAATTATCTTTTCAAAAAGTTTCGACAAAGTTGGTAGCAAGGATATTGGTCGGTCATTTTTTGGGTCAGTCTTTGTGCCCTTTTTATATGTATATCGGAATTACCTTAGCCAGTTTGAGTTGATCAAGAAAAATCGAGTCTTTCATACATTTATTAAAACACTCAGAAAGAAGATGTGCTAAAAGTTCTATGTTCTCCTTAATTATCGTTATTGGTATGTCGTCATATCCGCAATATTTTTTATTAGCCATGAGACACACAATATTTTTTATCTCGACTGGTGTAGTCGGCTTGAAAGACAAGTTACTCTCAACTCTCGGCGTTGTTTCTTTCAGAAAGGACATTGCTTTATCTTTGTTACTTGTCAAAGATGGTTTATGAACAAAGCTGTCAACGAATGTCATTCGTCCAGCTGATGCTCATTTTGACGTAAACGAAAACAAATACAAAAAAATACGTTACTGAATTTATGCGCGAATGTGGATGCGCTTGCTTTTTAGGTTCGCGCTCGCGGGGGTTCGCAAACCCTTTGAAGCGGGTGCAAAAACTGACGTTGAGCGGGAAATAAGACGCGAAGCCCGTGAACGGGCGCAAAAGCCATCCACATTCACGGTTCGCGGCTTTCAGGGTGTACGAAAACCATTTTCTACGCAAGAATCATGTAATCGGTCCAGTACTTTACTGACCAACTAAGCGCAAAAGCGGTATCTAAAATAAAATCCGATGGCATAAAAATCAACTTTACGATTTTTTTTAGATACCTTTGCGCTTAGTAGGGCAGTTTAGGATAAGGCAAAATAAGTAGTAAACATTGTGTACATCGTACATTTCACACTCATTTTGATTCAAATCACGTCTTTTTATGTCTTTATTTGTCAATTCTAGTAAATGGAAACTCTCGTCGAACTTCTGATTGTTTTTGGCAATATTTTAACAACACTAACATAAATGTGAGACACGTAAACACAAGATCAAGAAAATTATTGCCATACTTATTAAAACTTCTGAAAATAATTCGTGGACAGCTTTCGTTGGCCAAACTCTAATAGTCTGACGTTGCGCTGTCGTCCGCAACTAATAGAATGCGACCGCATCGGTCGAATCCAGTGATGCCAGATCTACTGATTTAGCAGTAGATCTACCTGATTTAAAAAAAATCTACTGATCTACTGCCTTGATTGATATTATTTAAGAAATCTACCTGCTTTTTTCCAAATCAGATCGGATCATGTAGTTATTGTCGACGTATCGTGGCATAAAGGCATAAATAACATGACATTTATTCGACAAGTTTTGTGAATTCGCGATATTTTTTATCCGTAGTATGTGCAGTTCCGACCAATCTCTGACAGTCCCAGTTACAAAACAAAACTGTGAAAGTATTTAGTTGCCCATTCCATAGTAAAAAGTAAAAGTAAAATGTATTTATTTTGGAACATATATGTCACCGTAAAATTGTCAAATACGTTATATTGTAATATCTCTAGCGATATTGTAAAGTCTCGAATTATTGTCAAATGAACATACTGCTTACAACAAAACGCATTCTTTTTCGTGAAATGCATGCGATGGTAGTCAACTTACGCGAAATACCGATTAATATAACATAACCTTAAAACACTTTATATTCCCCCTAAAAAGCGTAGTCGACGGAGCCCCGCTTCGCGGAGCCCCTATTTCCAAGTGCAGGGTTTATAGGAACCTAACTAACCTAACGGGGGGGTGCCCCAAGTCCCGATTATGGGGGCAGAGATACTTCCGTATGTTCAGTTGACAATTTTACGGTGACATATACATTTGGCACAATTACAAAAGACACGATGATAGCTACAAAAGTCTATTAATACAGTATAACTAACACTGAGGTAAACTTTAATAATAGGGGGCGTGTGTGAAAGTGTGTATGTGGGTGTGAGTGGGTGTGCATGCGGGGAAGTGCGTGAGTGTCTATGTGTGCCTGTGTGAAGTGTGGGGTGTGTGTGTGTGTGTGAGTGAGTGAGAGTTTGTGTCAGTAAGTGTTTTTGCTAGTTAAGTTTCCACAATTTTCTCAGTTGCGTCATATGACAATGATTTTTGTCTCGGAGAGCCTTACCACTAAAGCCAGGAAGCTGTTCTATCAGGCAAGAGAGTTTACAAAGCTACACGCATATGCGTATCACTGGACATCACATGGCAAAGTCTACGTAAAAAAGGCAGAGGGTGCGCCGGCAAAGAGAATATCACAGGAATCTGATTTTGAAGGTCTGAAACAACAAAAAAAGTGACTAAAAACACTTATCAACACCCAACAACGTGTCCTGCCTAAAACATTGGAGCTTCGTCTGAAAATTGCATGCCTCGTAAACTTTTCTATAGTTAACATAGTTTTAAGATTTTTTCTTCTGTTTTTTACATTTTTGTACAACACACTAAAACCAAAGTACATTTCATTTCTACTTACACAATATACGCTATCATTTCACACAACGACTAATAACAAACACAATACACTTAATTTACGACGTCAGTTTTTAACACATATAGTTACACTATATTCACTCAATTTTTTACTTTACATTCATATATTCTCCACTAGCTTATGCCCGCGGCTTTGCCCACCTAGTACTGGGATAAACGGTAGCCCATGTGTTGTTCCAGGTTATAGACTATCTCTGTGCCAAGCTTCCTTCACGCTCATCCAACCGTCTTCCTGTGAAAGGGTAGCAATCATCCATCCATCCATCCATCCACTCATTGTCATTGATTTTCTCATTCTCATTAATAATAGTACAACTAAATGGTACTATACATTATTATTACGTATCAAACACCTAATGACGCCCTATTTTGGTTCACTTACAAAATAACAATTTAACAGAGGACAGCGTTAAAGAAATTATAAACAATATAGATCAGCTCTCAGTCTCTACTACAGTTAATTGTGACCCCGAAGAATGCACTAAGTTTATCAATAACCCTTCCAAGAAATTAAAAATAATTACTCAGAACATTCGCTCTATTCATGCAAACTTCGACTCTTTTTTAACACTCCTTAACAGAATAAACCTTGACTGCGATATATTAGTACTGACTGAGTGCTGGCTGAAACGTTATAATGATTCAATCCCAACCATAGATAACTACTCTTATTACCAAACTAAAAAACACCTCAATCAGAATGATGGTGTGGTTCTTTATGTTAAAAATATAGAAAACTACACAGTCGAAGAACCTAAGTTTACGGATGCCAGTTGTCTAGTGCTAAAAATCGGCACCGATAAGGCAATCATATGCTTTTATAGATCTCCGTCTTTTAGAGACTTAGGTAACTTCCTACAGTCTCTAAACTCTCTTTTGGCAAGCTTGACTACATATAAAACCATAGCAATAGTTGGTGACATTAACATTGACATCGCAGGTACTTTATCTTCAAACCAAACCTCGGACTATCTCGATCTCATAGCATCCCATGGCTTGCTACCTGCTCACTCACTTCCCACTCGAGAAAATGCCTGTCTTGACCACGTCATGCTCAAAACTCACTTGACTGCACTCACCATAGTTTTACACGCCTCTGTCACCGACCATAACCCTATAATGCTGTGCCTTAATCTTAAACGAGATGTTAATCCACAGTCACACACCTTTTTGAAGACTAATTACGAAACTCTTGATAGTGAGATGAAGACTACAAGTTTCCAAGTAATTTATGAACACACCGATGCTAATGAAGCGACAAATAGTTTAATCACCATTCTCACTAGACTCATTAATACCCACACATCTATAATCAAGGTTCCAAATAAAAAACGTTTACTCAAACCGTGGATGACCGTTGGTATGCTCCGCTGTATGCGGAATAAAGATGCAATGCACAAAAAACTCAAGCTTTCTCCAAACAATATTACATTAAGTACTACATATAAAAGATATAGGAACTACTGCACAAAAATATTAAAAACATTAAAAAGGGACTTTGACAGGAGAGAATTGACTGAAGCTTCAAAGAACAATAAAAAGATTTGGAAGGTGATAAAGAGAGTGACTAACACAGACAAGCCTAACATACCCAACACCGAATTATTGGCTTCCTCAACGTCACCTCAGCTCTCGGTGGACAAAGTAAATGAGTTTTTTGCCAATATCGGCAAGGAACTTGCTGATAACTTTTCACGTCCACTTGGTACCCACAAAGTTCCATCAGACACTACCCTTCCATCTCCACCTTTACAATCATTCGTCATGTTAGACACCGATGAAGCGGAGGTTGGAGAGTTGCTAATGTCACTTAAAACAGATTCTGCTGTAGGATGGGACAATATTCCTACAAAGCTGTTAAAACGCTATTCATTGATACTAGTCCCCATACTCACACATATTTTCAATCTCTGTTTCCATACTGGCACTTTCCCATTGTCCTTCAAGAAGGCAATCATACACCCAATTCATAAAACTGGAAGCAAAAAATTGGTAAATAATTATCGTCCTATTGCAGTGTTACCTTCTATTTCCAAAATACTAGAACGCCTAATTAATAAAAGACTCGTGACTTACATGGAAGATAAAAAGCTTTTTTCTCCCAACCAATTCGGTTTTAGACGCAATAAATCTACGAGTGGCGCTGTAATTGACCTAATTGACTATGTTACTAAAAATATTGACAGGAAAAAGAAGGTATTGTCAATTTTTTTGGACCTAAAAAAGGCATTCGATACGGTTTCGATTTCTGATTTAATAAAAAAGCTTGAAGAACTCGGGATACGGGACCAATCCCTTAACATTTTCAAGGACTACCTTCAAAATCGAACACAATGTGTAAAAATACAAAATTACCTCAGTGGAGAGCTACCAGTGACATTCGGCGTTCCCCAAGGCAGTGTGATTGGTCCAACATTATTTCTAATATATGTTAACCAACTATGTAATCTGAGTTTGGGATGTGGAAAAATCGTGGCATTCGCTGATGACACTGTCCTTACCTTCTCTGGTGATACTTGGGATGATGCCTTCGTTTCTGCACAAAAAGGTTTAAATAGTGTTCTACAATGGCTCAAAAGACACATTCTCACAATCAACACCGACAAAACTAAAATTCTCACATACAGTATAAGAAATTCGAGTCAACCATCAAATTCGTATGCTTTGGTAGCGCACTCTTGTGTACTGCCTGGCACTGCGACATGTACATGTCCCGAACTGGAACGCTGTAGAACCATTAAATATCTCGGTGTGACTCTCGACGACAGCCTGAGTTTTGCACCACATATAGAGTTACTGACGAAAAGAATTAGAAAGCTAATCTTTGTCTTTAGTACTCTTCGCCACATCGCAGGACCGCAAATTATTAGGTGTACATATTTTGCTCTTTGTCAGTCTCTCTTAACGTACTGTATAAGTTCTTGGGGTGGTGGACCAAAAACTATTCTTTTGAAACTAGAACGAGCTCAGAGAGCCGTGCTTAAAACTAGCACCTTTAGGTCCATCCTTTTTCCAACTGAGGAATTATATAGGAACTGTAAAGTCCTTACAGTGAGGCAATTATTTGTCTTACACATGGTACTATATCAGCACCAAAGAACCACATATAAAGTAATCACCACAAGACGCAAGGACAAGGTATGTCAACCCTTCCCCTGTCAGTTCTCTTTTACAAGAAGATTTCCTTGTTTCCAAGGTCCTCATCTCTACAATAGCCTTAACAAAGTACTGGACTTCTACTCACTACCTAAAATGTCACTCAAAAAGAAACTAAGTGATTGGCTAGTAACACTTAACTACAACAATACAGAAAATTTATTGTTGACTCAATATAGTTCCCGTTAAACTATCTTATGCTCATATACATGCACACTCACATACACACACACACACACACATGCACACACACGTACACACTCGAACACACTACACTACACCACTCTGCTCATACCATATACCTATTATTATTGTTTTCATTTTATTTCTTTTTTAAATAGTTTATTTGCCCGTTTACTTATGCTCCATAATGGACTATTCATATATTTTTGTAAAATGGCATGTATGTAACTAATTACAATTAAGAAACATCCACTAAAGGGTCGGGCCCAGCATCTTTAACACAAGTTGTCTTGACAACTTAGCAAGGGTGTTGGTGTCGCCACACTATTGTTTAATTTTCCATAAATTGTATGTATTAAAACATGTATCTAATGTAAAATGTAAAACTTGATGCAAATAAATTATTATTATTATTAAATTATTATTATTATTATTTCAACCACTCAGTCAATTTCCTTCTCAAGAGACTACGGGGTAGACGATAAACATCTAAGGTCTTATTTATGTTGTTATAGAGTCTGGGGCTAATAAATCTGAAATGTCTTCTCGCAACTGCTGTTCCACAGGGAAAACATTTGCAGACTCTGCTAGAGAGGCGTTTTGCAGTACTATAAGTTGGAACGTAGTGAATCTGTTTATGTTTTCTGAGAACAGTCTGTAGTACGAAGAGCTGCCTAACTGTGAGGACATTGCATAGTGAATAAAGGTCAGATGTCGGAAAGCGGATTGGTTTCTTTGAGAGGACCTTTAGTACGGCCCTCTGCGCCCTTTCCAAGCGTAGCATGGCAGTTTTGTGCGCTCCCCCCCACGTGGTCACACAATACCCTAGGACTGATTGACCGAGGGCAAGGTAGACAGTTATCAGGCATTTGAAGTCAGCAGCTCCCCTAAGTTTCTTAAATATATAAATCAATCTTAGTACTCGTTTAACTGTAGAGTCGATCTGTTTTTTCCATTTGAGTAGATTGTCGATGATTACTCCTAGGTATTTAATGTCGTCAGTGCGTTCGATAGGTGTACAGTCACAAGTAGAGAATTCAGTCGGTGTGCAAGCGTGAGCTTTGATTTTAAGGGAACGGGGAGGCTGGCTTAAAATGCCCGGGGTAAAGGGTATGAACTTGGTTTTGCTGATGTTTAGCGTAAGGAGGTTTGTGTTTAACCAGTACATGACCTTGCTAAGGGCCAACTCCGCTTTATTGAAGGTATTAGACCAGTCCTTGCCGTTAATTATTAGCGCTGTGTCATCGGCGTATGCGATGATTTTACAATATGGAAGAGAGAGTTGGCAGAGTTCATTCACATAAATGAGGAAGAGGGTAGGTCCAAGGACACTACCCTGAGGCACACCGAAGGTAACCGTCTCCTCTTTGCTGGTATAGGATTTAATTTTTACTACCTGTTGACGGTCAGTCAGGTAGCTGCGGAAGATATTATTAGCAATACCGCGAATTCCAATGCTATCAAGCTTGGAGAGTAGTAAGGGGATAGAGACGGTGTCAAAAGCCTTGGATAAATCAAGGAAGATACCAATAGTTTTTTGTTTGTTATTAATATGGCCAATTATTGAGTCTGTGAGCTCCAAAACTGCATCATCCGTAGACTTTCCAGCTCTGAAGTCGAACTGGTTGGATGCCAAAATATTATTGTTTGTAAGAAAGTTCACAAGTCTAGAGTTAATAGTTTTTCAAAAATTTTGGACAATGTAGTAAGGACAGATATAGGTCTACAGTTAGAGACACCGTCCCTGTCCCCAGCTTTAAATATCGGATGAACTATCGCGGTTTTAAAAACATCCGGAAAAACACCTGCGGACAGGCACAGATTAAAGATGTGTACTAAAATGGGGATGATAGTGTGCCTAGTAGCCTTAACAACGGACGACGGGATACCGTCGTCCGTTGTTAGCTTAGATCTATATGGAGAAGAACGAGCAAAAAACTCCATGGACACAGTTTATAAATCAAAATAATTTTACAAAACCATAGTAACATCATTTTTATGTTTTGGTGGTATATTATGTGAGATTGATTTGTAAAATGTCCATAGAAAAAGTAAATAATACAAAATAAGCCATAGCAAATAAGAGAGAAGCATTGACTCAGATTAAGTTAGGTAAGTACAGTAGGAATGTATGTATATGTTCTAACGTATTATATTACACTTATAATTAAAGCTCAAGTCCATTTTACCTCATGCGGGTATAACTTTTTTAATCTACTGATTTTTTCTCGGATCTACTGCTAAAACTTAAATTTTTCTACTGATTTCTTCAAATTCCATCTGGCAACACTGATCGAATCGCGCGCATCAGCCGCGCCGAATCTGATGACGTCATCCGAATGTGTCTCGGATTTCTGGGGTTCTGCTCGATTCGGACGATTCGACGCGGATAGGTGTGCGAGTTTTCATAGGATTTCATACAAGTAATTCTAAAATTCGATGCGTTCGGCGCGGTCGATTCCGTCGGCGCGGATAAGTGTGCGTCCACCTTTAATTGCCTTTTTGTACTGTGTACCATTTCTATTGTGTGTGTAAATTAGTAACTACTTGTAATAAAACTTTGTAATTTATTACAGTCTTGTTTATCCCATTAAAATGGGGACTTCAAACCCTGACGACATACCGCTCGGCACTCCTGATCCTACATATTTATTTTTTAGTAAGCTTGATTGTCCCATTCCTGGGTAAAAGCCTTCCAGGCGCTCTTCTCCTGCACCACATTAAAATAATGCCTTGTGATGCGCGTTCAGATAATCGCACCACCGGAAGGAAACCTGACCTATCCGAGCCGGGGTGCTAAAACATTCGAGCTCGCTATTGCCTCCTACAAGAGCCCCATTATTTTCAAGTGGCCTCGAATTGGTTTTTGGGGGAATGGAGAACAGGGTGGAAAAGTCTTTATCCCCCATAGAAAAGGAAGGATCCTCCGATCAGCCGGGTGCTGTATCCGGTGAGCCACTGCTGTCGTTGTCCGGTTTTTTTAGTCTTAAGTCGTGGATAATGTAACTTGAACTGCACGATTTAGGAATTTGATGTTGTTGTTTGAGAGGGGCATACAGATCAATTCCGCAGTGTGAGCCAGTGTGGAGGCAGTGAGGGGCTTCAGAAGTATGACTCGACCGATTTAGTAAGAGAGCAAAAAGCTTTACTTACTGCAGGGAACTTACGAACCCTATTTGACTAATGTCGTCAAAAGAATTCCATGGTGTTCGTTTGTGCATTGATGTGCCTTCCACCCTATATTGTTATTTACAGAGAATGTGTTAAAGCACTAACTGTTAGCGCCTGCAAGCTGCTCCGACTGCTGCGAGCAACCGCAGTGTGCAGGAGCTACAAGGTACGTTGTGTCGATACCTGGCACGCGGGACGCATGTGGCTGATTTGATTGATAGAAATGAAACAGATAGTGGTATAACATTTAAATGTATTGATAATAGTAGAAGACTAACACTGAGCTGTTGGATGGACGGCGTCGAGCCGCCCTTTCATTCTTACATACTCGACACGACTAACTCTAGAAATAAATACTCGCAAAAATTAACATCACCTTTCAACGTGCTCGATAACCAATATTTACATACATTACTTAGATCTTTATAAATAATATATATTTCATTATTATCATACTATCATCGACTAGTGCTAGTAAAGGTATACTCGACTAAAACTACGCACAAGGTATTCGGAATCGTACTAAACTTTAAATGAAAGAAATGCGCCTTTTATCCACAGTAAGTCCCTCGCTAAGGAGGCGCGCTCGCGGTCGGGGCTCAGAGTCAGCGGTCGGAGAGTCGCGTGCAACAGAACCGCTCGCACAAGCCACGCTAAGTACACTAGCGAACATGTAGCACAGCCAGCAGAGCCGCGTCTTACGCCCAGATCTGTAACAGAGGCGCCGTCAGTATGTGTATGTGTGTGTGTGTGTGTGCGTCGTACGGTACACAGTACGTAACATACCCGTATCGTGGCGTCCCAGGAGGCGGTGGAGAGCGCGGTGCCGTCGGGCGACAGCTGCACGCGCGTGACGCGGTGCTCGTGCCCGCACATGACGCACACGCGCGTGGCCCGCAGCGCGTCCCAGGCGCACGCCGTGTAGTCGCTGTAGCCCGCGAACACCAGGCGGCCGCTCAGCGACCACTCCACCGAGTTGACGCCGAAGATGATGCTCTCGCGGTGGTAGCGCGCCACCTCGCGGTCGGCGCGCAGGTCGAACAGGCGACAGCACGAGTCGTCGGAGCCGGTCACGAGCGAGTCGCCGGACGGGTGGTAGCGCACGCTGTTCACGTCCGAGTCGTGCGTGTCGAAGGCCTGCACGGCCTGCCCCGTGCGCATGTCCCACACCAGCACGGCGCGGTCGCAGCCGCCCGACACGAACGTGTCGCCCATGTCGGACGGCGCCAGGTCCAGCGCCATCACGTCGGCGGCGTGCGCCTGGAAGCTCTGCAGCAGCTGCCCCGACTCCACGTCCCACAGCGCGCACGTGCCGTCGCCGCTGCCCGTGAGGATCTGCCGGTCGGTGTTGGGGAACAGGCAGCACGACATGTAGGAGGTGTGCGTGGCCACGGTGCGCTTGCGAGCGGCCGGCTCCTCGTCGCCGCCCGTCAGCGGGTACACCGTCACCTTGTTGTCCAGCCCCCTGCGCACACAATACGATGTCACTCTCACTACTTACTACACACATTCCACACAAATTACCTCAAAATAGGGGTAAGGTTGCAATAATTGCATACAAATTGGTACGAATATTGGGAACATCATTACAAATGAAACGTCAAAAGTTCCGATCCATCTCACCTTTGTTAATAAAAAAAATCACGGTGTAAGGTCGTATCAAATTAAACTTTTTTGGATGGGTAAATCATCAAATAACTTCTCCCATTCTGGGCTGAGCGGGAGAGAGTGTCAGACTTATACTGACTGCAACTCATCCATGTTCCTTCCTCGCCCTTTATGTTCCGGGGCCACGCCATCTCTTTCGAACAGTCTTGCAGCCCAACATTGAACTTAAAATGTACCCATAGTCCCCGCCACGAGAAGCTATACATTTTGTAAACACACATTCGGGTTCGCCACCTTTGGAACAAATTCAAAAATGACAGCGTCAGCGTGATCTTACTTTAAAATGGCGGCCCAAATGTTTACGTTCCAAGATGTCAGATGCCTTCCAGTACCACAAAACATTAGACGACAGCTCTCTATATCGCCAAAATATAACCCGATCAAGAAAAATTGCTCGTTAGTTTCGTATTATACGAATGATAATTATTTTTATACGTATTATACGAAACTAACGAGCAATTTCACTTATATTTTGAGTTTTTGTTGATTGAATGTCGCTACGTATTTTGGTAGAAATGCTTTGTTTACAAAAATGTAGCTTCTCGTGGCACGGACTATAATGTATTTTCCCCTTTTTCATCGTCTGCCTGCTGTGAACAAGTAAAATTGTTCTATGACCGGGCATAAGCTCTTTACTAATACAATTTACACAGCAATTTCCAATACTACATTTTTTTTACTTTACTCAATTTTTTTGCCGGGTACCGTAGTTGCCCGTTATCACAGTATAGAACGATTTGTTCTAAGGAGTTTGTATTTCGTACAAAATTTTCCAACACCCAAGTTAAACGACTATTACCGCCCGAGTGGGGGGGGTCATTTGATGATTTCCCATCCTTAAAAAAAAAAAAAAAAAAAAGGGGTCGACTCGCAATACCGGTCCCTCTCTCCGAAACTGGTATTCTCGGTATTGAGTCTAGAAGAATACCGGGATTCCGGTATTTTCGACATTTAGAGAAATTATATTTAGTTTTAGTTTTTATTTCCGTTCAAGTCATTATAGTATACTAGCTTCTGCCAGCGGCTTCGCCCGCGTTAAACTTGATAACTGTCCCATGGGATCTTACTACCGGGATAAAAAGTATCCTATGTGTTAATCCAGGTTATAAACTATCTGTGTGCAAAATTTCATCCAAATCTGTTCAGTAGTTTTTGCGTGAAAGAGTAACAAACATACATCCATCCTCACAAACTTTCGCATTTATAATATTAGTAGGACTTACAACATTATTTTTTGTTTACACTAAACCCGAAAAGGGGTCATTGTACTCATCATATTGAACAACTTTTTCTATGGGACGAACCTTGAAATAGCGAAAAAAAAATCAGCTGTTCGCTACATTTTGACGAGTTATCCTACTAATATTATAAATGCGAAAGTTTGTAAGTATGGATGTATGTCTATGTATGGATGTTTGTTACTCTTTCACGCAAAAACTACTGAACGGATTTGGATGAAATTTTGCACACAGATGGTTTATAACCTGGATTAACACATAGGATACTTTTTATCCCGGTAATAAGATCCCGTGGGATAATTTCAAACTTCACGCGGGCGAAGCCGCTGGCAGAAGCTAGTGCTAACATAAATGTAGGGAACATCTGATTTTTATTTCGCGATTTCAAGGTTCGTCCCATAGAAAAAGTTGTTCAAAATTAACAATACAAAAAATAATGTTGTAGATAGTGAAATGTCTTCAATCTTGATCACAAATTTCTTGAGCCTACTAGAATAACCCCAACTAGTGCTACTTGCTTAGATAATATTTACACTGATATTATACCTACCCAAAAAGTAATTATTAACTTAATTGATTCAGATCACTGTGGGCAATTGATCACAATTCCAAATGTGGACAAGAAAGTTTCTAAAAAAGATATCATTGTTAATCCTAAAAGTAAAAATCGCCTGGAAACTTTTAAAACTAAACTTATATCTAAATTACCTCTTTTGTCAACCAATGGTGATCCCAATCAACACTATAACGATTTTTTTAGTATGTATTGCACACAATTTGAAACTACATTTGTCCCTAAGACAATCTCGGTTAATAGTAACGCTTCTTTCAATGACTGGGCCACCGTTGGTATTCATAAGAGTCGAAAACGACTGTATGAGCTGTATGAAGAGCGGACATATGTAAACACTGTAGAATTTAATTTGTATGTTAAGAATTATTCTAAATTATTTAAAAAAGTTTGTTTTATAGCAAAGTCACGTTATTTGAGTTCAAAAATAAAAAATAGTAGTAATGTAATTAAAATGACATGGAACGTAATTAATAGCGAAACGGGAAGGTCTTGCAACCGAAGTAGTGACATCAGCCTGGCTATTGGCGATAATGTTTTAAATGCAGACAATCAAGTTGCCACGGCCTTTGAAAATTTCTTTGCGGATATTCCCGTATCGACTACTAAATCGCTAAACTCGTCACCTGCTGCTGCCGAGTCTTTACTTAAGGAAAACGTTTCAGTCTGTGATTCCGAATTTAACTTTCATTATGTAACCTGTAAAGATATAATTAAAATCTTTCACACCTTAAATGTTAAAAAGACCGCCGATCTATGGGGTCATTCTGTGGACGTGGCTAAATCTATTATAAACATTGTAGCTCCTTCTTTAGCAGTAATATTTAACGATTGTATTGACCGTGGTGAGTTTCCTGATCTAATGAAATATAGTAAAATAATACCATTATTTAAATCGGGTAGTACATCAGACCCCACAAATTATAGACCTATTTCAGTACTACCAACATTTACAAAAATTTTTGCAAAGTTTTTTTAATAAACATAAGTTATTGCATAAAAAACAGTTCGGTTTTACAAGGGGTCGTTCAACTACCGATGCCGGTGTTGAACTTTTAGGACACATTTATAATGCTTGGGAGGACAAATTCGATGCTTTGGGAATTTTTTGCGATTTATCCAAGGCTTTCGATTGCGTTCTTCATGAAACTTTAATCAGGAAACTACACCACTACGGAGTCCGTAACGCCTCTCTGGATCTTCTTACTTCATATTTGAGTGATAGGATTCAGAGAGTTGATGTTAACAGGGAAAGATCTCCCGGATCCGTAGTAAGAATGGGGGTACCCCAGGGCTCAATTCTTGGTCCATTTTTATTTCTCATTTATATAAATGACTTGCCTTACCTCATAAAGGATAATCATGATATAGTATTGTTTGCAGACGACACTTCTCTTTTATTTAAACTTAAACGTCAGCAGTTAGTTACGGATGATGTTAATAGCGCCCTGGCAAAAGTCGTTAATTGGTTTAATGTTAACAATCTACTCCTAAATGAGAAAAAAAACAAATGTATTAAGTTTACGATACCCCATGTAAGACAAGTGGAAACTAGTGTAGTAATCAAGGATGAAGAGTTGAAACCGGAAGACAGCACAGTGTTCTTAGGCATAACTTTGGATGCCAAGCTTCAGTGGGGCCCGCATATACACAAATTGTCAAAAAAACTTAGCTCTGCAGCATACGCCGTTAGAAAAATTCGTGATTTAACTGATTTGGAAACAGCCCGTTTAGTCTACTTTAGTTATTTCCACAGCGTGATGTCGTACGGTATCCTCTTGTGGGGCAATGCCGCCGATATTCAGACTATATTTGTATTGCAAAAAAGGGCAATTCGTTCAATTTATAAATTAAGTCCCCGATACTCCCTCAGAGAAAAATTTAAAGATATTAATATTCTTACTATGCCCTCTCAGTATATTTATGAAAATCTTTTGTACGCACACAAAAATATTAATTTGTTTAAAAAATACAGTGATATCCACAACATAAATACGAGAAACAAACACAAATTTATTATTCCTGCTACGAGGCTCAAGAAAATAGGGGGAACGTTCAGATGCCAATGTATACGTTTTTACAATAAACTTCCGAGCCATATTCAAGCACTTAGTCTAAATAAATTCAAATCGTTTATAAAACAGAAGCTATGCCTGAAAGCCTACTATCACGTTAATCACTACCTCGATGATAAAAAGGCTTGGGATTAAGCTGCTCCAATGAAATTTGCTCTGCGAATATAGTAATTTCGGACTTCGCTTGTTTATTATTGATTCCTTTCTTTTATACACTTTGACATGAATGGTTATTATTATTATTATTATTATTATTTTTTACTTTATTGTTTATTTTTTTGTGTGTGTGTGTGTGTATTTGACATGAATATTTCCTTGTGGCTTTTGACATTTAATGACTTGACATGAATACTTAGTTCAGTATTTTATTATTTTTTACATTTTTAGTTTATTTTTTATTGTTTTATGTATGTGTATTTGACATATCGTATTTTTATTGACATTCATTTTGTAAATTATTATTAATTTTATTTTATTTTTTGTGTGTTTTTTGTGAATGTGAGGACCATGTGGGTTACATTTTTTTATTTTTTTTTATTTTTTTACCCCTCAACCGTCTGACAGTTTGAGTTCTATAAGCGACCTACCCAAATGTCCTTTCTTTGGTATTGTTCGTCGTTTCGTTGAGCTCCTTGTGTTATAAGTCGAGCTACACGATAACTGACAAATGCTTGCACTGACTGGACAGGTTTACTCAAATCTGTATGGTTCTTTCTTCAAAAGACCATCCCAGACACTAATATCTACATGATCCTCATGTGAATTGAGCAAGATTATGTCTGGACTTCAAAAGAGACTATGACCTCTGAGTTTGTTTCGGCTGTTTCTTCTCAGAGTAGTCAGGTACGAAACACCGGCCCCATCGAGTTTAAAAAAAAATTGACGTGTAAAAGTGTTTGTGAAAACCTACTTACAAAATAAAGATCATTTATCATTTATCATTAATTTAATAGTATATTTTATAACGAGGGATTAAACGAAGCCATTATATACCCGAGGTGGTTTGACTCCCGAGCTTGCGAGGGAGGCAATGAAAGCGAGGGTATATTATATTGGCGTTTAGTCTCGAGGTGCAAACTGTACTTTTCACTTCGAGTGCGAGAAAAATAGTCATTTAAAACTGAACAAAATTACACTCGACAAAAATTCTGAACTGAGCGGTCAGTTTTTTCTTCTGTCAGGTCAGTCACAGATTAACCATTGAAAACACAACACAAACTCACAACATTTTTGCAATGAAGATGATCCACACTCCACAGATAATTAGTAGGTACCTACATTACTGCAGCGGCAAGCAACAGTGGCATTGCTTTTCAAAATCAACGATGCACACAAACAACCATAATTTTTTCTCGCGTTGAAGAGTTCATTTGTTTTTTTTTCAATAAACCGCTTTTTATTTGCATGCCAATTCGAAATTTAAATAAAACCTTTGACAAGTTACTCTTTTGTGACCATGTTTCAGAGTAAAAGATCGTTCCATTTTTAAATTACTTTTTACTCCCTAGGGAACAAACGGTCACTTTAATCCGGCTTCGTAGGGCCATAAGGGCGTACTTTTAGAGCATGAGAAGTGAAAAAGGTATTTAAGTATAAGTAGTCAAACAGTAAAACTTTTAATCAAAGGAAAGAAAGAAAGAAAGAAAGAAAGAAAGAAAGAAAGAAAAAGCATTTATTAGCCCACACAGGACAAACACATCAAAATTAAAAGTACTTATAAAAATTACACAGAAAAAAAACAAATATTTATTAAAAAATTAAAAGAATGAAACTCGTCCTGTACGAGGCCAAAAGGCTCCTATCTCAGCATGGTGCTGTAACATTAAAAAAAACGTCACAGCGCTGGTATTCTGATAGGGCCCAAAGTGAAGGTGATGCCACGGTCAGGCCAGATACGGATAAAAATAAAAATAAAGTGTAGACGAATAAACAATACAAATAAATTAATGTGTGAAGTGTAAATAAATATAGAGAAAAAATATTAACACCTACACCCCACGTAACGAATCCTGTTCGCCAATCTGTGCCATGCCTTTCACTGGCAACACTGACGACCACAGACGCGGGCGCAGATATTCACTTGCTACTAAATTAATATGTAATCTGTGATTCACTTCACATTTTGTAGTGATTATTATACTCTGTGCTGTGCATTTTGTTTCAAAAAAATCAAAATCAAAATCAAAGCATTTATTTCAAGTAGGCCAATAACAGGCACTTTTGAATTGTCGAAACAAAGATGAACATTTAAAGTAGCTACAGTCCCAGTCACAAGACATAAAAACTGTGAAAGTACTGTAGTTGCCCATTCCCTAGCGTAGATCTCTATGGAGAAGAACGGGCAAGAAACTCCATGGACACTCTTTTAAATCAAAATATTGTTACAAAATCTTGGTTACATCATTCATTTTGAGATGGTAGATTATGTGAGAACAATGTAGCAAGATGTGCATGTTAAAAGTGTCCATAGTAAAAACAAAATAATTCATTCAAATAAGCCATGGCAACTAAGAGATGACCAGTCACAACTGACAGCACCCGTTCACGAACATGACGCATGGATCAGCACCATTCAGCTCAACCACTTTGAAGGGAGCTAAATGATCCGACACACGCGCCACCATCAGCGAGACATTTGAGTGAGCATGACATACTCTCAACCGCCAGGGCACATTCAAGTCAAAACTAAAGTAGGTTTCCAGTGAATGATAGCTTTCTAGTACATAGTACTCACACAATATGGGCTATGCTATTATATAATACTAACATTGAATCTATACAATGCAAAGATAGTTGTACAATCTTCAGCAGCTCCAACAATACCATTTAATGCTATCAAGTTTTGCGCCCCTGTCCTTGTGGAGCAGGACCAGCATTGAGCCAAGCATTTTTATCAGCGATATAATCGCTCAACTTGTAATATGCTTGCTTACATAATGTGCGTTTAATACATGTTTTAAATTTCGTCTCATTCAGTTCAAGAATACTTTGTGGAATTTTATTATAGCATCTCAAACAGTACCCCATGAAAGATGAGTCTACTTTAGCGAGTCTAAAGCCTGGCTGAACTAGTTGGTCCCTATTTCTAGTACTGTAATTGTGTCTGTCGCCTCTTTTACCGAAAAGATGCAGATTTTTTCTGACGTACATTATGTTTTCGTATTCGGCATATGCTGCTGAACTTAAGCGCCCCGCAAGAGATGTTAAATGAGAACCCCATTGTAGCCTTGAATCAAGCGTAAGCCCCAGGAAAACCGTTTTATCTACGAATTCGAGTTTCTCTTTATTCAATATTATCTCACAATCACTACTTTTAACATTCGGTAATGAAAATCTTATGCATTTAGTTTTTTTTTCATTTAATACCAAATTGTTTGCTGTGAACCAATTTTGGACCTGAAGTAGGGCATCATTCACGTCATCTAGATTGTTGGCCCGTCTATTTATCTTAAAAATTAGAGAAGTGTCATCAGCAAACAACACCATATTTTGAGATTGGTGTTTCAACAAATAGGGTAGATCATTTATATAGACTAGAAAAAGGAAAGGACCCAATATTGAGCCTTGCGGAACCCCCATTTTTACATTCAAACCCTTTGAATTAACACCGTTTATTTGAACATGTTGTTTTCTATCGCTCAAATAAGATTTTAGCAGGCTAAGTGCAAGTTTACCCAGTCCGTAATGCTCCAGTTTCAAAAGCAATGTGTCGTGATTTACGCAATCGAAAGCTTTGGAGAGGTCACAGAAAATTCCTAATGCGTCTTGGGACTCTTCCCACGCAGCAAATATGTGCTTTAATAGGGTTACACCGGCGTCAGTTGTACAACGTCCCTTGGTGAAACCATACTGTTGATCATGGAAGATTCTGTTGGTGTTAAAATGATAGAGCATTTGATTAAGCATTACTTTTTCAAAAACCTTGCTAAAAACTGGTAACACAGATACAGGTCTATAATTATTGGCATCTTTACTGTCCCCGGATTTGAAAAGAGGTATGACTTTACTGTATTTCATTAAATCAGGGAAAACTCCTTGGTCTACACATAAATTAAAAATTAAAGCTAAGTACGGGGCTATGGTCTCAAGTATAGATGTGCAAACTTTGATAGACATTCCCCATAAATCTTCAGTCAGTTTGATTTTAATTTGCCGGAAAGCTTTAATAACTGTCATGGGGTTAATGTGTTTAAATTTAAATTCAGCCAGGCAGCCAGACACATTCGCCTTTAATAAGCCAATTGAGGCTTCAGGTGAGGAATTAAGAGCCTCCGTAGTTTTTATTGGTATTTCGGTAAAAAAATTAACAAATTCTTGAGCTACTTCCTGATTAGAGCTTTTAAGACCACATGCTGTATCTAATGTAAAAGTATTATTACGTATTTTCTTTCTGTTGGTCTCGTTATTTATAACTTTCCAAACGGTCTTTATTTTATTTTCCGCTGTTTTGATCTTGTTGCTAATGTGCAGGGCTTTAGCAACCTTGCAAGTATTTCTAAAAATCTTTGAATACGTAGCAACATACTTGCTAAAAGTTTCAGTGTTTATAAAAGGCTTAAGGCTGTAAAGCTCAAATAGCCTTTCCCTACTTTTTCTGATACCTCTAGTTGCCCAATCACTAAATATAAACTTAGGGCAAATACTCTTTGTCTTCTTTTCAAAAGTTTTGTTGAATTCCGTGTGAACTAATGAAAAGAAACGATCATACAATTGATTTATATTAATATCCTCTTGGCTCATTACACTTAACTTGTTCTGTAGGGAAGTATTATACCTCTTTAATTTGCAAGAAGTTATAGGTCTAAATTTAATCTGAACTTTTTGCATTGGAGTTTTACACCTAAAAGTTACAGTTTGTCCGCTATGGTCAGACGGCAAACAATTTATTATGGCTTTATCTAAGTAATCACAATCGCAGAAAACATTATCTATACAAGTAGCAGAAGAAGTTGTGATTCTAGTGGGTTCAATAAACACGTTAGTCAAGTCAAATGACTTAAAAAGATTTAATAACCGACTGCTATTTGAATTTTCTTCTAAAATATTGATATTGAAATCACCACAAATTATTTTATATTTATTACTGGCTGCAAGTTTTGCCAGGACATCTTCCATTATAGATTCAAATATGGAAAAGTTTTGATAGTTTGGGGGTCTGTACACACACACAATTATATGCTTATCTAGCTCAACACAGGACAGTTCGACACAATGTTCAACCGAGAGACCTTTGATTGGAATATTTACGTATGTCAAAACATTAATACCAAATAAAATAAAATAAAATAAAATAATACTGTGATCATAATCATAACAGATAGTGTGCAGTGATAGTGTAATGTAACATAATAATATACGAATTTAAACTGGGGCTGTCAACAGAGTCCAAACAAGACACAACGCTCTACTTTATGTTTATTATGTGAGTTACCGAAGAAGGAAAAAAAAGTGACTAATTATCGGTAAAAGAAGTGCTTCTCAGTGTTGAGGCGACGGGAAATCTTAACCAGATACTAGAAAATGATTTATCATCCAAATAACCTACAAAAATAATTACGACAAGACGCTCCGTCCACCATTGCCAGATGCGTGCAGAACCATTGGTAAGTTTAACTAGATAAAACTTTTTGCTGTTGGAGTAGATATCTTTTGTATTTATTTCTAAAAGTACCAATGGTTTTTAGGGCACGAAACGGTGGTGGGAGGTCATTCCAGCAACGACTGGCGGCGAATTTGAAACTACCACGGAAGGCAGCAGTTCTGTGGGAGGAAGCCAACATCAGGTATGAAGATGCTCTAGTTTTTATTTGGTTAATATCCCGCGACCAAGATAGTTTATTATATAAATAATCTGGTTTCTTTGTGAGAATAGTGCCAAAAAGAAGGGTAGCCAGGTGAAGTTTCCTCCGCGCTGACATTCTCATCAAATTACCCTCATTCAAAAATGGAGTGATATGGGTTCTGGGCGGCACATTGTAACAGAACCGTGCACACGCATTCTGTACCCGCTGGATCAGCTTCTGACTTCTACCGAGAATGCACGCCCCATACACAGTGTCAGCGTAGTTCAGCTTGGATAAGACAAGTGACTCACATAGCATGACTCGCATATCCACACTTATGTAGGGACGGACACAATATAAAAGCTTTAGTCGGTAGAAGCAGTTGCGCACAGCTTCCAGAATGTGTGTTTCAAAGTTAAGTTGTCCATCAAAAATTACCCCGAGGTTACGAGCTTCCAGAACCCTCTCAACACCACTACCATCAATCCTTAGGTCCAGGTTGCACCTAAGCATTTTGTTAAGAAAATCCCTGGATCCCATCACAATATATTTGGACTTAGTTGGATTCAGAACCAAGGAGTTTCTTCTGGACCAATCAGATATTCTTACCAGATCATCATTAACTTTCTTCACTGTTTCAGCAACATCCGGGGCTCTAAAGGAGAGATACATCTGTAAATCATCAGCATACAAATGGAACCTGGTGTTGATTAAGCATTTGACAATGTCAGCGCTGTACAAGATGAAGAGGAGTGGGCCAAGGATAGATCCTTGAGGGACACCCCTGCTCACGTGCTGTGGACTAGAGGACATATTATCTCCATTGTCACATGACACCTGGACAAATTGTGATCGATTGGTGAGGTAGCTCTCAAACCATTTAACTGTTACAACGTCACAACCATAAAAAGACAGCTTGGCGAGAAGAAGCGAAGTATTTATAGAGTCAAAAGCTCGTGAAAAATCAAGAAGGACAAGGAGGGTTCCCATGCCCCGGTCTCTGGCCTCAAGTATGTTCCCAACCACATCAAGTAGTGCAGTTGTCGTGCTGTGGCCCCTACGAAATCCAGATTGTGCCTGGGGTAAAATACCATTGTTTTCCAGATATGCCCTAAGCTGATTAGCTACAACCCTTTCCAGAACTTTCGATAAACAAGGGAGCAGACTGATAGGGCGGAGATCCTTCACAGTGGAGGGGTTGGGAACTTTAGGAATAGGTCTGACGATTGCCATTTTCCACAGATCTGGGAAGGAAGAAGTTACAATTGATCTATTAATAATTGCCGTAATGACTGATAGAGTACGAGGGAGAGTCAACATCAGCATCTCCAGAGAAATCCGGTCAGAGCCCTGCGCATTGGATCTGAGACTACGCAGAATTCTCAGCACAACTTCCTCCTCAACAGGCTCAAGCCGGAAACTACTGTCACTGTGCCGATGTTGTTCAAAATAAGTTAAATCTTCAGAAGCGACCTCTCCACTGCCAGGAACATCCAGGAAGTGCTGGTTAATGGTATCTGGATTGTTACAGAAGTGAGGCAGACCGTGCTCCGATTTTTTTGTGTTGGTTATTGTGGACTTAATATGACTCCATAACTTCTTAGGCTGTGTAATATTATCATTGATATATGTTTTAAAGTAAGCGCACTTCTCAGTCTCAATTGCCGTTCTTACCAGGTATTTTAACTCAGTGTAAGATTTTCTATGGTTATCAGATTTTGTAGCTTTAGACTTTACATGGCACTTGTCACGCAACCTCATCATTTCCTTCACAGTGAAGGTTATCCAGGGAAGCGACTTTTCTTTAATTAAGACCTTTTTAACAGGTGCATGCAAATCAAATAGTGCCAAAATGTATTGATTAAACATTTCAACCATTAAGTTTACGTCTTGAAGACTTTCAATATGTTCCCAGTCTATCTTATTAAGGTCATTATTAAAAAGTTCAGGGAGGACATCCTTAAGCGGCCTGTAGGTAATCCAATGCGGGATAGGTTTCTCTACTTTGAAATTTAATTCTAGACTTATAATTGCGTGCTGACCGAGTTCAGGGATGTGTGAAACTGAGTGCCGACACACACGTGCGTCAGTGCACGCAACATCAATTAATGTTTCGCTATGATCGGTAAAATGAGTCGGTTCAGTTACAATTTGTTTGAGCTTACAGCAATGTAAAAAATTATTTAGAAGCTTCGTTTTGTTATCAGAAGGGTTTAAGACGTTAATATTGAAGTCACCCACTAAGAGAACCCTATCCACATTGGTAAAAGAGGAAAGAGAGTCAGTGATCGCATCCAGAAAAACATTCACATCAAGCCACGGGGGTCTATATGCAGTGCCAACAATAACCGACTGCGAGTTAATGTTTAGTTTAAGCCACATCTGCTCGACTTGCGACGTTGGTGGGTGCGGCAAGGCACGCGCGCGCACTCCGCGGCGCAGGTAAAAACCCACACCACCCCCACGTCCACCGCGCACGCTGGCCGGTCGCGGCACATGCCGCAGCCGGTAGCCCGGGACTGACGGTGCACGGCCCTCCTCTCCTTGCCTGAGCCAAGTCTCATTTATGGCCATGATATCCACCTCGAGACTTTCCATAGCTACGAGAAATTCGTCATGGCGTGATCCCAATGACCCCGCGTTAAAAAAACCAACTTTAAGATTTTTAGTCTTGTTCATTTGTATAAAGGGTGTAAAACACCTCTTAACGAATACGAAAGGCACTTGTTCTCCTTGTCATTTTGATAATTTTTTTGTTCTACACTATACCTGGGAACCTTCTAGTTACGGAGATATTGGGAGTCAAAGTTGCAAGATTTTAACAAGTTTTTTTTTAAATACCACTTTTTATCGCATGATTTTTACTTTAAATATCTCTACGACCGCCGTACTATTCAATCCATCCATCCGCACAATGTTTTGAGTGTGTTACATTGAGTTATACCACAAAACATGATTTATAACCTCAAAAAAAAAAGTTGTTTCCCAGCAATATTTTTTGCGTAAAGTTACTTAGTTTGATGTACAGAATGCTTGGTTAACGGCTTTGTGATGAGGTGAAATACACCCTGTATATATATATGGAGAGAGTATTCTTTTTAAAAAGTGTGTGATGTAAATAGTGTATAGTTAGCACAGAGATAAAGTAATGGAAGAAATATTGTGAATATATTGCAAGGTATGTAGTATATAATGATGTTTGTAAAAATGTACATAGAATAAGTAGCAGTGTAAAGGAATAGATGACAAATCTTGTTATAACATGTAAATAATGAATGTAATATGTAAACAATGATCGGGCAACTAGGCCCCAGAATAGAACCATATAATACTGAGACAGGAAGCAAGAAGGCCCTGCACAGAACAAGCTCAAATACAAATCTATACTAATGTGTAGTAAATGATGTAGCCATTTAGAGAAAAGGTAACTTATGTGACATACAATTGTGACAAAAATGTTACACCTGCCGCTCAACAGACACCTCATGACCAAAAACCCGAGCAAAGTCCTCCTCCGAGCGGATGCAATAGGTGGGCTTGCCGTCACCTTGCTTAGCCAGGATGCGGCCGAATTTCGTCCACGTGAACTTCCACCCAAGACGGCTGCCAGCTTCACGCACACGGTGGAACAATTGCCTGTTTGTTCTGGTGAGCCTCTCGTTCACGTAAAAGCGACGCGAAGGCGCAGGAAGACCGAGGTCCGCAGTGGTGGCGCCGCGACGCACGCGCGCGCTTTTTAGCAGGTCGTCGCGTAGCCCGCGCCGCGTCAGCCGCACCACGATGCGCCGAGCTCGCGCCGGGGCAGACCCTGCTCCTGCCGGGCCCGCTCCTCCGGCCGGACTCGCCGCGCCCGCCGACTGTGGCTCACGGTCAGACTTTAGACCTACACGTTGCGCGAACACAATGTCCCGGTCATCGAGACTCACACCAAGCTTCGCCGCCACCAGGCCAACGGTGTGCAGCAAGAAACCGCAGCAGGAAACGAGTATCTCCCTCATATCGAAATTGCAACGCAACGGTTAGTTACAACGAACGTAAAAATATCAAAACAAAGCCATAAACAAAAAATGAATTAAGTAATCCACATTCTTGGTTTAGTTAAATATTATGTCCAATTTATAAATTAAGTCCCCGATACTCCCTCAGAGAAAAATTTAAAGAGATTAATATTCTTACTATGCCCTCTCAATATATTTATGAAAATCTTTTGTACGCACACAAAAATATTAATTTGTTTAAAAAATACAGTGATATCCACAACATAAATACGAGAAACAAACACAAATTTGTTATTCCTGCTACGAGGCTCAAGAAAATAGGGGGAACGTTCAGATGCCAATGTATACGCTTTTACAATAAACTTCCGAGCCATATTCAAGCACTTAGTCTAAATAAATTCAAATCGTTTATAAAACGGAAGCTATGCCTGAAAGCCTACTATCATGTTAATCACTACCTCGATGATAAAAAGGCTTGGGATTAAGCTGCTCCAACGAAATTTGCTCTGCGAATATAGAAATTTCGGACTTCGCTTGTTTATTATTGATTCCTTTCTTTTATACACTTTGACATGAATGCATATTATTTTTTATTTTTTTTACTTTATTGTTTATTATTTTGTGTGTGTGTGTGTGTATTTGACATGAATATTTACTTGTGGTTTTTGACATTTAATGACTTGACATGAATACTTAGTTCAGTATTTTATTATTTTTTACATTTTTAGTTAATTTTTATTGTTTTATGTGTGTGTATTTGACATATCGTATTTTTATTGACATTCATTTTGTAAATTATTATTAATTTTATTTTATTTTTTTGCGTTTTTGTGAATGTGAGGACCATGTGGGTTATTTTTTTTTCCCTCAACCGTCTGGCAGTTTGAGTTCTATAAGCGACCTACCCAAATGTCCTTTCTTTGGTATTGTTCGTCGTTTCGTTGAGCTCCTTGTGTTATAAGTCGAGCTACACGATAACTGACAAATGCTTGCACTGACTGGACAGGTTCACTCAAATCTGTATGGTTCTTTCTTCAAAAGACCATCTCAGACACTAACATCTACATGATCCTCATGTGAATTGAGCAAGATTATGTCTGGACTTCAAAAGAGACTATGACCTCTGAGTTTGTTTCGGCTGTTTCTTCTCAGAGTAGTCAGGTACGAAACACCGGCCCCATCTAGTTTAAAAAAAATTGACGTGTAAAAGTGTTTGTGAAAACCTACTTACAAAATAAAGATCATTTATCATTTATCATTATCATTTATGTATTATCCTAAAGGGAAGAGAATACAATTCACAAATAATAACAATCATATGCTGTAGTTTATAGTATTATAATACTAATATGTAATCATAATTCTTCTTCCCTTAAACTGAGGTCATACAGCATTGTACTGAGGTCCTCCATGGTCTCAGCCATGACCACTATATCGTTGGCAAACCGAAGGTGAGTCATGTAGTGGCCAACTCGCCATTGACGTTGTTACCTAGCCCTCTCTAGTCCAGAACCTAGAAGACATCCTCCAGTGCAGCGGTGACCAGTTTCGGAGTTTTGAAGTCTCTCTTTCTCACACCTCGCTGCAGAAGGTTAAGTTCCGAAGCTTGGAGGCTTGGGCCCTGAAGTTGAACTGACATGGTGGCGCTTTTCTCAAACACTTCAACACCTCGCTGTACCGATAGTATATTTGGCACTGCTGGAAAGACTGCAGTACAGACCAAGTCTCGATCGAATAATAACGACTTTCTCGTAGTCCTCAAACGCTAAAGAGAGAGGTAGGTTAGACTCTTCGGTCTTCTATATAACCTGCCGCAGCGTATGTACGTGTTCCACGGTGCTAAAGCCTTTTCGAAATCCGGCTTGTTCGGGAGGCTAAAAATCGTTTAAGTACCGGTTTTCCCACCCGCCTTCCTGTACCTTGTTGTTTTTAAGCTGTTTCAGAGCCATTCTAATCTGGTACAGGCTGACGTCCGAGATGTCTTCGGTATAGTGTCGGGTCAGTCTAGCTATTGGGTCGTTTGCTAGATCTACAACGGGTTTACTGGTTGACGTGTACAACGGCCCATAGAAGCTCTCGTTCTCCTCAGAAGCTCCGGTTTGACGGATAAGATTCTGACATTGTCGGTCTTCAGTTTCTTGAGCTCGCTCTGCTCAATATTCAGATCTCTTGTACATACCTTGAAGTCTGTATTCCGCTCAATCGCGTCTTTATTACGCTCGGTATTATAATAATTATTATTTATTTATTTATTTCAGACATAGTCTATACAGAATATAAAAATCGAAAAACACATGTAGGTACATTAAAATATTTCAAATTACATAATCACATTAAAAATACATTAAAAAATAATACACATTAATACATTCAATATCAATAACAAAATTAATACTCGTACCTACACAATATATAATCATCGCTCTTCAAGGTTTTAGAGAACCGACTGCAGGATTATCTCACGCCGCTCCTTCATGAGCTTGAGAGTATGATCGGAGAACGTCTGTACGAGGTGTCTTGAAGAACTTAGACCCGGTCGTATGGACAGTTTCCACGTACCCACTCGAAACGATCCTGGAGTTCAAGCTGAAAGCTCTCGGGATTTTGGATCTTGATCTGTGCTGGTCGGAGCGTAGACTTCATCAGTCGAGACCTTTCGAGCTTGATATTGATGTTCAATGTGCCTCTTACCATGCGGTGATCGCTCCCGGTTTTCGCCGAATTGATCACAGAGACATCATTGAACATTTGCTTCTTGGTTGACATGATGAAGTCAAACTCACTTTTAGTTGCACCATCGGGGCTCTGGTCCACTTCACTTCAGTTATTGCATCACACTCACCGTAATGAACTCGTAGTACGTTTTAAGCGACGTTGTTAAAAGTAAACGACAAAAATAAGAAGTACTGTATGTCGGCTGTGGTAACAAGTAGGGTTGCTGCAATCATTGCAGCAACGTGTTAGAGCTCGTAAGGAAAAGCGGCACTCGTATGGGAGCATTTGAGATTTGCATCGTTATGCGATGAATACCGAAAATATTGTAAATCCTCAAAAATTCAATACGGGTATTTTGCAGGCTTCTTTTCGGTCCGGGATCCCGGTATTTTCGGTATCCGGGATCCCGGACCCGCGTAGTTCCCGTGCCCGCGGGAGTACGGGGATAATATATAGCCTATGTTACTCGCTCTGAGCTACCCATTGCTGAAAGAATTTTTCAAATCAGTCTAGTCGCTTTTAAGTTTATTCACCATCATTTCAGCCGAAAGACGTCCACTGCTGGACATAGGCCTCCCCGAAGTGTCGCCACATTGACCGGTCCCGTGCGATTCGCATCCAGCGGATTCCCGCAGCCCTAACCAGATCACCTGTCCACCTAGTGGGAGGCTTTCCAACACAACGTCTTCCGGTTCTCGGTCGCCACTCCAGAACTTTTCGGCCCCATCGGCCATACGTTCTGCGAGCAATGTGCCCTGCCCATTGCTAGTTAAGTTTGGCAATTCTTCGGGCTACGTCGATAACCTTGGTTCTCCTGCAGATGTCTTCATTTCTGATTCGATCACGCAAGGAACCTAGAGCATAGCCCTCACCATTGCCCTCTGTGTGACTTTAAGCCTTCTGATGAGGCCTATTAATGTGAGCGACCACGTTTCGTTTCCGAATGCAGTCATTTGCAACACACACTGGTCATAGACTTTCGTCTTGAGACACTGCGGTAAGTCGGAGGAGAAGATACTACGCAATTTCCCGAACACTGCCCAGCCGAGTCGGATTCGACGATTGACCTCTTTCTCGAAGTTAGACCTACCTAACTGGACCGTTTGTCCCAGGTCCCGGCGAGCCGGTTTGCAATCACTCTCTCAAAGAGCTTGCTCACCTCGTCGAGCAGCACGATGGGGCGAAATGCGGACGGAGAGTCCGCAGGGCGCCCCGGCTTTTGGATGAGGACCAGTTTCCCCGTCTTCCAACGAAGCGGGAACTGGCCTCTTTCCAAGCATTATGAGCCCTTTCAGTCGGGGCCCGAGAGCCTCCGCGTCCGAGGCCTGGACCCAGGCTTTGCCAGGCAAGCCATCAGGTCCCGGGGCGATATTTTTGGCCTTGAGCCTCCCTACCGCCACTCTCAGGTCTACCCTAGTCACTTCCGGAGTGTGTTCGTCGTCGCTTGGATCCTCTTCCGGCACCGCAGGTGGCGGAGCCATAGGCGGGGGCGGATGTTCCCCCCGCGAGGGGAACAGAGTGCCGAACGCGAGTGCGTGCTGAGGCCGAAGACGGCGTCAGCGGGGGGGGGGCAGGTGCGGAGTTTATCCCGCACCATCTTGTAAGGGCGCCCCCACGGATCTCGAGAGTCTCCAGCATCTCCAAGCGGGCCAGTTCCCTGACCCGCAGGACAGCCTCCCGGAGGGCGGTCTTCGCCGCTCTGTATCCCTCGTACAGCTCCGCCTCAATGGCTGCCGCATCCGGCGGGCGAATGCGGAGCCTGCGATGCCTGGCGTACGGGCGCCGCGCAGCAACACACGCCTCACGAAGAGACGTTATTTAAAATTATTATTATTTCCTTTATTCATTCTTATACAATATTGTTTCCTTTTGTAAATATTTATCTATAAAACTAAATAAAAATAAAAAAAAACATATAAAAATACAAAAATATAAAACAGTAGCCCACTAGCGCTGGAAACAGGGTCCGAGCTGCCGGTGGTCAGGGCTCCTGAGAGAGTACTGCTTTCTGAATTAAGCCCTTGATCCAGCTGCCAAGCGAGAGCCTCCTAAGATGTTGGTCGAGGCTCTTGGCTATTAAGCCATTGGCCGACACAACTATCGGCACAATGACTGCTGTATCCAGATCCCACATGTCAACAACCTCGCGAGCCAGATCTAAATATTTGTTTTTTTTAACCTTTCTCTGCTTTCACGAGGTTCTCGTCATGCGGGACCGTTATATCAACAATCATTGTGCGACGCTCCAATTGGTCTATCACCACAATATCAGGCCTATAGGCAACAACAGTCCTATCGGTGGTGATAAATCGATCGCAATACAATGTGATATTACCATTAACGAGAACTGGGTCGGCCGCATACTTATAGTATGGTACTTCGGATTCCACAAGGTTGTACTTCAAAGCAAGTTGCTGGTGGATAATCCTGGTAACAAGGTTGTGTCTATGCAAGTACTCTCCGTTAGCTAGACTAGAACACATAGAAATAATGTGTCGAATCGACTCTCCCGGACGGTGGCATAACCGACATATGTCACACTGTCCTTCACAATGTATTTGCGGTAATTATTCGTCATTATAACTCCATAATTGCACAAACAAAGCCTTCGGTTTCCCCGAAGAGGTCACCAAAGCGTAGCCAGGATACGGACGCTAAAAAGTCTACATCAGGGCCATGTAGGGCAGGGCACGCCACGATAGTGGCGTTAAGTCCCCTCTTTGAGGAGTGGCTGGAGAGGCGCCACGGCGTCCTCACCTTCCGCCTGACGCAGGTCCTCACCGGACACGGATGTTTCGGGAGGTACCTGCACCGAATCGGGTGGGAGGAAACGCCCGGGTGTTTCCACTGCGAGGATCGACCGGTGGACACGGTGGAGCACACGGTGGAAGTCTGCCCTGCGTGGGCGGAGCACCGCCGTGTCCTCGTAGCGGCGATCGGCGGCGGCGACCTCTCGCGTCCGGCCCTGGTTCAATCCATGGTCCGGAGCGAGACGGAATGGGAAGCCGTCACCTCCTTCTGCGAGAGAGGGAGATATCCTCTCTTCACGGCCGCCGCGGGAGACGTACCGGGCGTCGGGGGCCACGTGGTGGCTACCGGTCACCGTAGATGCGGGCCTGTGGACGGTTGGCTATGGGCTAGCTAGCCGTCCGTCCGTCTAAGGACGACAGGCTGTGTCGACGGCGCGTTTGTGTTCCACGCGCGCCTCACAGAGATGTCAGCATAAGGGGAGGGGCCCGCAAGGGCCGAAGCCTGCCGGGGTTGCGGGCCTGTTCGAAAGAGAAACCGCGGCCCCGGAACATAAAGGGCGAGGAAGGAATATGGATGGGTTTTAGTCAGTAAGACTCTGACACTGCCTCCCGCTCCGGCCAGAGTGGGAGAAGTCATTTGATGATTTCCCATCCTAAAAAAAAAGGGCCATGTAGGGCCCGGTAAAAGCGTCCGTGAAGCTCCTTGCTTTGCCATTCTTCCCTGCGGTCATTAGTGTCTAATACTTTAGGCTTGCGCCAGTTCTCGTTAGCCAGGGAGAGCGGGGTGAGGCCCTTGTCCACTGAGACTACATCTCGGTGCATCCCCACATCGGCTTCCAGGAAATATTCGCTGAGACTGCATACCTCACGGTTGTGCAGGTTCTTAGCATTTAAGAAGCCTCGACCCCCGCACTTCCGAGGGATATACAGTCTCATCATCGACGACCGTGGGTAATGCATTCGATTAGCGGTCAGCAGTGTGCGTACCCTATCCGGGGCATCAAGTTCCGTCTGAGTCCATTTGAGTATGCCGAAAGAGTACATTAAAACCGGCATGACCCAACCATTGAAGGCGCGCACCTTGTTTCCACCTGAAAGAAGGCTATTTAATACCTTCTTCAGGCGACCGAAGAAGCGCTCCCTCAACGATTGCTTCATGTCAGTTACGTTAATGCCTAATGCTTCCGACTTACCCAAATACTTATAGCTTTCGGATGAGGAAAGAGATCTTAGGTGTATGGAATCCGAGAGCTGAAGTCCCTCGGATTCCATATCTCCCCTCGCTTTACATACATGACTGCACATTTGTCCACACCAAATTCCATCCCGATGGCGTTACTAACAGTTTCAGTTACTTTTAGTAGCTCCATCAGTTGTAATTTGTTGGGGGCAAAAAGTTTCAGATCATCCATGTAAAGCAGGTGAGATATAACCTGACCATCTTTCCTCAACCGGTAACCTAGTCCTGAATTCTCCAGCAATGTGCTTCGAGTATTCAGAGCTAAACAGAACCAATGGGCTCAGCCTGTCGCCCTGGAATATTCCCTGTTTAATCCATACAGGTTCATCGTTCCCCTGGATCTGTCGACATCCTGGATATCGAAGGACTGTTCTCCATTGCCCCATACTAGACTCAAGGAAGGCGCCTAGAGTTGCATCTATTTTGTACTACTCCAGCACTTCATGAGCCATGTATGAGGCACAGAATCATAGGCCTTCTTATAATCTATCCAACATGTAGACAGATTCTTTCGGGAGCGGCGGACCTGTTGGCTAATGGCCATATCAATGAGGAGCAGCTCCTTAGTACCGCGGGACCCATTCCTACATCAGAGGCAGACATGATAGAATTACTCTCAATATGTTTGCTGATTTTTGCTCTCAAAATGGATTTAAGAACTTTATAGACCGTTGGTAAACAAGTGATTGGTCTATAATTTTTGGGCTCTGCAGTACTACCTGATTTATGGAGCAGGTGGGTAATTCCTGTCGTCACGAACTGGGGCAACGACCCTGACTCTAAGGCTGATTGAAACTGGGACGCCAAGCGAGCGTGTCTTCTTTGGAACCACTTGATCCAGAAGTTGTGCAGTTCGTCTGGCCCTGGAGATTTCCAGTTAGGCAGCGGACGGACTGCACAAGCTACCTCTAGGGGGCTGATGATGATTGCCCCACACACTTGTTCAACCTTCCGGATCCAATCGCCCTCAGTGTGACTGACAGGCACCGACCAGATGCTGCGCCAGAATGAACACATGGCATCATCATCCGGTAGACGCGTGTCAGTTACACCTTGGTCCGGTCGCTTCCAAGCCCTATATACCCACCTTTCATCACTTTGGAATGTGCGATTCTGAGTATATCGCTCCACTCGCCGCTTATACCGACGAATAAGGCTTGCCCATGCACAGATTTTCTGCTTCAGGAAGTCTATACGCTCTGTGACGAGGGACAAGTAATCTTGAAAACTAATAACAGTTCCCGAGAACGCCCGCCTCACAAAGTGCATCACTCTAGGGCGAATATTGCCCGCCCTGAAGCAGATTAACATGCCGATGAGTGCCCTAGCCACACGGATACGTCGCTCAATCCTGCACTGCCAAGCTGGAACAGCTAATTTCGGCCGTGTAGCTCTGTCGTTGTTGGGGAATTTGACTTGAGCTACACACATGCCGCTACAGCTCCACAGTACAATATTGAGTGGGTATCGGCGAGGTCTTTGCTGCTGTCAAAGTAATTTGACAGCTGCGAATCTAGAGCACACATCAGCGCCTTGTTTTTCTTGTGCATAGGCAAACGAGTCAAACGTGGTCTAAGTTCAGGCGGTGTGGAACGATACTCCCAGAACGCGGCCTCCAAAGCGCTTCTCAATTGTGCGTTGCATTGGGTACTCACGGATATAACTTCGTCACCATCCTCTTTACCATCGCAGTCGGATCGCGGCGGCGCACTGGGAATACTTTGCTGTACTGCGATCATTGGCGAAGCAGCCGTAACAAGTTACTCCGTGATTCGGAGCGCAGTCGATCAAGTACGGTGTCATCCAACATATGGTTACGCTGGATGGCCTGCACCTGATCCGACAGTCGTTGTGCCTCTACGTTGACAGCCGGTTCAAGTACCTGAAACAGAGAGAGCATTCGACCACGGTACGCAGTCAAGTTGCTTCCCCCTTCAGTAGCACCATAATATGCGCGCATGACGTTTTTATTAATGGACTGAGTCCATCGCAAGCGCGCCACATTTTCACCGGCAGCGGGGACCCTGCTCGGGGCCTGTTGGCCTCGTGGTCCCAAGCCCGCTGGTGGCCGTTCTCTTCCTCGTCGTCGTCCTCGTGATGGTGGTGGTGGTGGTGTCGACGGCGGGGAGAGAAACTCGGCGCTCGAGCTCGACGCAACTGCAGCGACCGGTGACACGGTGCGCACGGGTGTGGCGCGTCCCGGCAGCTGCGAGGTGGAGCTGAGCGACAAGCCCGGAGATGGTGGGTGTGCTTCGCTTTGTATTTTGGCCCGGTGCCTTGTTATCATATATCATAGGTGACATTTTGACAATTCCTATGTGGTGGTAACGAGTTCCTTGCTATGGTCCATTTTTATGATATTTAATTGTCCAGTATGTTTGAGGTTGTTTTTTTTCTTCTTTATCATTATTTATGGTTACTTATTACTTATTTTTTTTTATTTTTTTTTCGCTTCCGGTCGCCGCACAGTAAACATCACTTTACGACTTGTCCGACGGGATCACAAAACACGGTATTATTAACACTATCTAGGCCAATCACTTTACGGAGTTCTGTATGGGAAGGTTCGCACAAAATCATAACCGGACTTATGAGGTTCTTTTTATGCTGATTGGCTAGATAATATTACATCTATTTGTGACCGTATATTGCAAAATTAAGGTGGCTTATAGTTTTACTGGAAATTTTGTTTCTAAGTGATTAATTTGAACTGAAATAAAAGCAAATCTAATAACCGAGATATACTTAGGTAAACTTTTACCTTGCCCTAATAAGTTACTAACGCTATGTTAATTAAGCTTTTTTTTTAGTTGCTTCTACTAATTTTTAGGGGTTTTAAAAAAAGAGTTAATTGTGACTTTAGCAAAATCGATAACCGTATGTTTTAAAGAGTTTAAGCATTTAGTCAGTTGATTGTTCATAATTATCAAGGAATTAAGCAAATAATTCACTTGCTTTTTTAATATTATTTTTTACATGGAATTAAAATACTTAACTGCCATTTTTCTGTTTAACTTTAGTCTCTTAAATAGTTTCAGTAGAAAACTGGCAGAATTAAGCATAAATTCCAACTGCTTACAAAATCTTTCATTTTTTACAAAGATCTCGAACTGTAGGTAGTTTGCGCGGCGCGGCCGCAAGTCGTACCTCGCCGTCCGTCGCCCGCCCGCTCCTCCGCGCGGCGTGCGGGTCTTTTGCCTTGCGTTCATTTCATTCGTTTTCGAAGCGGCGGTGATCAGCGTAAGAAAATGGAATTCCCGAGTTGTGGGATTTGTGGTTGTGAACTTTGATGTTGTGAACATAGGCGTGAAGGGACAAAGAAAGCTTGTATCGTCAAGTGAAAAACGTAAAGACGGAAAATTTACAACAGTATCTGAAGAGAACATTAAGTTGCACTCAAAGTGCGGTAAAAAAAGTGCGGCAGGAAAGACAAGCCGATGATAGTCCGTTTGACTAGGGTGGAGTCTCCTATTATCGGCCTCCTCCTAATATCGGCAGTTTCGAGAAAATGGAACATAACTATAAAAATATCTCTTAAATCATAATAGTTTTAATGCAAAAAGTGACTCTATATCCATCCGCATTACCTCCAATATTTTGATGCGGGTGCATCAATATTTGAACGTTCAGCTGGCAAAAGAGCACGCGCAGGTGTGGACGTGCGTCGTTTGGTGTCATTGCCGAGTCAAATCCCTGAGTGGACGCATGTCCACTCAGGGATTTCAAGGGCAATCAGCATGTGAGGATAAGTATTTGGAGGGAATTAAACATACCTATGGTGTTATCTTTTATTTTTTCATGAAGAATAACAGTCAAAGTATCTTTTAGATAACATGTTATCTAATATATTAATAGCGGGGGCGAGATTAGGGATCTACACTGGTCAGCAAATAAACCTAGGAACTGTGATTCGATTTTCTCAAAAAGTATAAAACTTACAACTATCAAAGTTATACCTACAAAAAGTGCGTTTCATGGTGATTACAATGACTGCAAATTAATTCGTGTTTTTGCTACTTTTTTCGATTAATAATGGATACAACACCTCAGGAAGCGGCTCAAGATGTAGCATTACTTCAAGCAGGCATTGCGCAACGTGAAGGCTCGAAGGCTTCGAATCAGCAGATCTTCGGTGCAACGAGTTTACAGACGATACCTAGAGACTGGAGCATTCGATCGCCGTCCAGGTACGGGCAGACCTAGGGCTACATCAGCAGCAGATGATCGTTATATCCACCTTACTGTTCTGCAAAATCGCCACCTCAACGCAGTTCAAGTCCAACAAAGTCTGCGTGACGAACGCCAAGTGGTCATAAGTTCAGATACCGTCAGAAGAAGACTTGCTGAACGGAACCTGACCCCAAAAAGAGCTGCAACAGGCCCAGCATTAACGGCAGCACACCGTCGAGCACGACTTGAATTTGCTCGAGAGCATAGGGATTGGACATTAGAGCAGTGGAGTAATGTACTCTTCACTGATGAGAACAGGGTGAGTCTACATGGAAGTGATCGACGTCTGAGAGTATATCGTCGCCCTGGAGAACGTTATTCTCAGTGTTGGATCGAGGAAACTGTTGCTTATGGAGGAGGATCTGTAATGGTCTGGGGCGGCATCTCGTTAATAGCACATACACCGTTAGTTTTCATCGAACCGACGGGCCGTACACGTGGACTGACTTCTCATCGCTACATTACTGAAATCCTTGCAGACCATGTGGTACCTTACGCAGGATATATCGGACAGGACATGCAATTGATGCATGATAATGCACGGCCTCATGTTGCTCATGTGGTGACCCAGTATCTACGTGACGTCAGCATTCGTACGATGGACTGGCCAGCTCGAAGCCCGGACTTGAATCCGATAGAACACTTATGGGATGAGCTGAAACGTCGGGTTCGAGCCCGGGTACCTGCCCCAACAAGGCTTCCAGAGCTGCGAATCGCAATTGAAGAGGAGTGGAATACAATTCCTTAAGATTTTATCGTCAGGCTCGTAAGGTCGATGAATACAAGGATGCTGGCAGTTATCCGAACAAGGGGAGGGAATACGGAATATAGATCAAATTTTTTTTTTGATTTTATCTTTGTTTTTGGCTTTATTTTTTTTTCACTTTATCATTACTAACGATTGTCATGACTGGAAAACGACTCTTCTTTGTAAAATCCTTAATAAACAGTGAACTATTGTTTAAACCCAATGAGTTTCCTTTCATTTTAATAACCATGAAACGCACTTTCTGTAGGTACAACTTTGATAATTGTAGTTTTTTTAGTTTTTGAGAAAATCGAATTAGAGTGCCTAGGTAGCGGGTGGCTCGGTTTATTTGCTGTCCAGTGTATATTATTGATAAATCTCTATATCGGCCGGGTGGCCGATATTTGGGTAATGCATGAAAATGTTAAACCACATGTTTAGCTATTTTATAAGTTAGCAGTAACATTAATAAGGTTAAAAATGAAACAACAGCTCAGTTTGATAACTAGATCCTAACATCGGGCGCCTCAAAACGAGTTTTATCAATTACGGCCGATATATAGGGAATTGGTGCGTAAAAACGGCCACCTTAGTATGGGTACAAACAACGTGAGGAAAGAAGAAAAAAAATTGAAGAGAATAAAGCGGAGAGAGAGACAAAAACTGGAAATGAGAATAAAAAATAAACCCGCCAAAGAAACAAAAGTAGTAAAGAAGAGTTGATTATAGGACAGAAATCGCGAAACTGACCTCATTGATTTAGCTTCGCAAGACAAGTTTGGAAAAGGAGAAAATTCTTTGTGTTGGCTCTGAAGAAAACCTAATTAGTGATGTTGAAGAAGATGAAAACAAAAATATTGGATGCGACATATGCTCCAATGGTTCCACTTAAAGTATACAGTCCATCGTGGGTGAATTGATGTGGCCTAAGAAGATTCTATTAGAAGGAAATGACATCAGAGTCTTAAAATTAAAATAAATTCTGTTATTATAAACTAAAGACCGCAATGATTCAACATTCCTAAAAAACAAATAATGAAAGGAACTCCAAAAAAAATATTATACATAAAAATAATTACCAAATAAAGTGAATAGAAATTTTAATAGTGCATTTAAAAAAAATGAATGTGATGATAATTAATAAAAGTGATTTGTACCTGAGCTGAGTTGAAATATAAAACGTTATAATTTTTTTTGTAGTTTATTCTGAGTCTATAACTTTGAACCAAGCCACTTTTGACACACCTCTGGAAATTGACTTTGCCATCGAACACTTTACCACATCTGTCATAAACGCAAGAGACAAAGCTGTTCCTAAGTTACCCAGTGATAGTAATTATAATCTCCCACGTCGGATCAGGTCACAAATCAAAACCAAAAATCGTCTTCGAAAACTGGCCCTTGATGAGTACGATCCATTCAAACGACGTCAGCTTTTCTCTCAAGTTAACAACATGCAGAAATTTATTAAGTCTGAGATTCAAACACTAAATGACCGCGCCTGGAACAAAAAATTAGCGAAAGTCACCAATCCCACTACGGATTTATGGAGAGTGGTCAAGTCATTGAACCATCAACCTATCTCAATTCCCCCTCTTAAAATGTCAAATAACACCACCACCTCCTCTGTACATGAGCAGTGTGAGACTCTAGCTAATTCCTTCCTTGAAAACATGAACCTAACTAAACATTGGGTTAGTGATTCTAGTATTGAAGAGGCAGTAAAAGAATCGATCGGGCTACTTGACTGTTACCAGATGGGTGACTACCCATCTCTTGTTAGACCGAATGAAATCCGAAAACTTCTGGGTAAGCTAAAATCAAACAAAGCGCCTGGTTTTGATGGCCTGGGAAATGGCTTATTGAAAAACCTTCCTCAAAAAGCTATTGTCTATTTGACCAAAGTGTTTAATGGTTGTTTGCGCATTGCATACTTCCCAAGTGCATTCAAACATGCTAAAATCATACCAATCAAAAAACCTGGGAAAGATCAGTTCAACCCATCTAGCTATCGCCCAATTAGTTTACTACCATGTTTAGGGAAACTCCTTGAGGCCATTGTTTTATCCCGCCTCACTAAAGTAACTGCACATAGTCTGATCCCCGAACAGTTTGGATTTCGTAGCTCACATTCAACCACACAACAGCTAGCCAGAGTGGCGGAGCACATAGCTCACGGGCTTAACGGAGGCCTCTCCACAGGCATGATTTTATTAGACATAGAAAAAGCATTTGATTCAGTTTGGCATGATGGCCTGTTACACAAATTAATTAAATTTGAAGTTCCTCTTTGTCTAGTAAAACTCATCCAGAACTACCTGCAAAATCGTTCGTTCTCAGTTTATATAGGCAATGACCATTCTGACCCTAAGACCATCCCAGCCGGTGTGCCCCAAGGTTCGCTCGTGGGCCCTTACGTCTTCATACTGTACCTGAATGACATTCCCAAACAGGCTCACACACAACTCGCCATCTACGCTGACGATACGGCAACTTTCGCGTCACACAAAGACGTTGATGTAGTAACTGGGCGTCTACAATACTCACTGGAACTACTCAGTAAATTTTTTAATACCTGGAAACTTAAAGTAAATTCAACCAAAACTGAAGGCATTCTGTTTACCAGGAAACGGGCACTTCCCACTAGACTTGTAAATATTGATAATTTCCAGATTACGTGGCGTCCCTCGGTTAAATATTTAGGTGTTATATTAGACAAGACACTCAATTGGAATAAGAACACTGAATTAATTGTAAGTAAAGGTGTTAAAGCCTTAAATTCATTAAAACCAATTTTGAATCGCAAATCTGTTCTTAGTTCCTCAACCAAATTGCACATTTATTCTACACTCGTTAGACCCTGCCTAACTTACGCAGCACCTGTGTGGTGTAGTCTATCGGAAACCAAATATAACAAACTCCAAATAATACAAAATAAAGCCCTAAAATTATCTTATAACACACCATTTCGCACCAACCTTAGAACATTACACAACCGTTTAAACTACCCATTCATAAAAGATTTCATTTTAAAAACTGCACGTAAATTTTATTTGTATAAAAACCCAGCACATCATAACTTCCTAATATCGTCAATTGGTAAAAGTAGACTCAGCTCATTACCATACGCCCGTACGTACAATCGATACCGACTGCCCCATCACTATTTCCTCCATGACGCATCATGACGACAGCTCGCTTACTAGCCGACGCCGCTCGTTCGGCCGGAGAATGCGTGATCTTTCTGTGGACTACCCACTACTTACCTTATATTTAGTTTAACATATCCATTATAATTAACGCGTACATTTTGTACTGTAAATCATTTTAAAACTTATGTGGGTCCATTCTAAGACTTGCACATACCCCGTAGATGAATATTTAGTAATAAGTTAGTTAAATCATTGTTAAATAGTGTTTAGTAGCAACATGTTTTAATGTTTGTAAAGGCGATACCTGCCTGTGTAACGACATAAATCGTGATTGGTGTACAAATAGAATAAGATCATTTGTAAACTGTTTTGTAAACCATATGTACTAATAAAGATCTTGTAAAATGAAAAAAAAAATGTAGTTTATTCATCTTACTTCACTTTAGAAAAGGTAGGCCGATATTAGGGTCACAGACGGCGGATATTAGGGTGTTATAGGCCGATATTAAGGGAAATCGCCATATTCGGAAAAAAACATCTATCTTATCAAAAATAACAAAGAATTGGCTGGCTAGATAAATACGATTATGATGAATCAGAAAATCTTTTCGACAGTATTACTTGACCCCCATCACTTTCACACTAACCTAACCACGAACACACACACACTCACACCTACACACACACACACACACACATCCACATCACTCACAAACACCCCGGTCACATTTATCCACACTTTTCTTAGAACGCATTGAGTGTGACTCAATTTAACTTAATTTTTTAATTTATAAAATTGCATATCCTTTTAATGTACATACCTGATACCACGTAGACATTTTTTTATTTTTTTATTACTTTTTAATTTTTATGTTTGTAAATACTTCTAATGCATGCCAAATCTTATAATGTAGGTACCTATTTTTTTAGTCTATCGTCTTTTTACATAATTCTCTGTTAATTGAGAGGTCTGGCTCTTGTGATACAGGAACTCCTAGTACAAGAGCCAGAGCTACACTGATGTTTGAGAAATAATTTGTCAATAAAGATTTATTATTATTTATTTATTTATTTAATTCATAATTTTGCGAATGTAGTAATGGAGTTTCAGTATCCCTTTACCCAAAAAGACACTGCAAGAAAGCAAAAGCCATTAATGTAAAAATTACAAGCAGTCAGTCGTCAAGTCGTCAAGTCAAGTCCAAAAAAGTTGACATGGCCGATAATTGGTGCCACCACCCTACCCTATTTGAGCAAAAATATATTTTTATCAAATTTATGGTCGGTAGCAAGATTTTAAAAAACATATTGCGTCAAACCAAACGCAAGCAACATGGGTCGAAATGTTGAGGGAAAAAACAACCACCCATACAAATTGTGCGGTCATCTGATAGGTAGCTACTTTGATACTTATGGGAGTTACTTTATTTATTTTTTCTCATACTTCGACTCATGTTCCTGGGAAAAGGTTGTTCAGTATAACCCGTAGAATCATTCAAATTCGGGTATACCTACCTACCCTTTATTTCATTCTCACAAAAATTGCTTCTGCGCATTCAAGGTCAGCGCTCATAACTCGTTGCACGAATTATATTCTAAAATTAATCGAAATAGGTTCAGCAAATAATTTGAAATACTTATAGCTATTTTTTTACCTATAAATAAAAAAAAAATAATGTTTTATTTTTGACCAGAGATCCCTATTTATAAACACACAGTAGGTATACACAAACGAATAAATATTTAGGTACTATATTTCAGACCATTTATACTAAACCTTTATGGATTAAACACTTAATAAAACTTTTAAATGAATCACTCCTTCGTCAGTGGTAGGTACCTACCTGTGCCCACGCTCTGACTCTCTCTTTCGCACAGGCGGCGAGCAGAGCGGATCACGCGCACTCAAATATGAACTTAACGCTCTTAGTGATAAGGTCGACCACTTATAGTATTCCATAAAAAATCTTAAAAAAATTAAGATGCTGTTATTAAATTTGTTTAATTTTAACAATAAATGTTTATGTGATAAAATTGTAACGTAATTAAACACTTTTCATTTAGTTATTTTTTTTGACTGAATGGATAACGCAGCAATTACTGTTATGTCACAATGCATTTAAAATATAACTTTAAATTTATGATTTATTTGACTAAAAGCACGCTAACAATGATTTTTCTTCATCAGCAGACGGTTATATATAATTACCTGTAAGTAATGAATGAAAACATGGGAAACCGTGTTTTTTTAATATAAGTACGTTGCCTGCACTTTTTTTGATTAATTTGTGTACATGCTCTCACAGACCCTTCATTATAAGCTATTTTCAGTTTCTTTATCAAGTTATAATTTTCGCTGCGAAAAATGGCATTATTAGGTTTAATGTCCGTTTTCGCGCAATGCTCTTTCATGATTTGCTTAATTTTAATTTATTACGTAATTAAATAAACAGCTCTACAAAATACATAAAAAGAAAACAGTTATGAATTAGTGTAAGGTCCCACCTTAACTTCCCTGGCCTAATCGAGACAACTGCCGAAGTAAACAAGAACATCTAGTGACTTGAAACGCGGTGGTGAATAAAAATAGTGAAGATATTCATAATAACAACATCAAAACCATTATTTTCCGGTACTATTTGAGGTTATATATTATTTTGAGGTTAACAGAACTGAGCAAACAGAGTGACATTACATTCAAACGTCAATATTGAGTGACAGTGACATTCGAACGTCAACGTTGAGTGGCAGTGACATTTATAACGTCAACATTGAGTGACAGTGACATTTAAACGTCAAAACGTTAAGGAATCCATAGTGTTGCCACTGTGTAAAGAAAAGTTTCCACCAAAAATGGAGGAACAATTTCAAATGCTTTTCGACAAAATGAAAATAGAAATGGAGAAACAAACGCACATTATATTTGAAAAAATGAATGAGAAACTGGAACCACTTATCGAAGACAACAAAATTATGAAAAATAAAATAGAAGTGTTGGAAAAGAAGATTGAATATTTAGAGAAGGAAAAGAAAAAGAACAACATTTTGTTTTTTGGTTTGGAAGAAAAAGAAAAGTCTCCTCTGGAGTTGTATCAAAGGGTGCAGGAAATTGTCAAAGCAGATTTACATATCACTTTAGAAGCAAATGACATATCAAAGATGCACCGTATCGGCCTTAACAGCGAAAATAAAAAGCGACCGGTTCTTATTGTTTTTGCAAACAACTGGAAGAGAAACGATATTCTAAAAATGAAAAAGAGTCTAAAAGAAGGATACGTCACTGAAGATTTTCCTAAGGAAGTATTAGAAAAACGAAGAGAATTAATGCCTAAACTTATAGAAGAACGTGCGAAAGGAAATATTGCGTACATTAAATATGATCAATTGATAGTCAAAGAGGGAAATCCGAACAAAGAAAATAGGAAAAGGGATAGTTCATCTTCGCCGGAAAATCAGAATCAGGTCAAGAAGCTAGTGAGCAATACGTCATCAATAAAAGAAAACAGGAAGAACGCATTCGATATGATGAGACCTAAAGCTAACTCTTTTTCTAATATAGTCGTAAAACCAAACCAAACTAAGTAGCAACTAAATATCAGCAATCAGAAGCGAAACGACCCCAATCCGGCTGGTCCCCGTGGGGTTGTCAGACCATCACCCCCTAGAAAAGAATCCGTAGAACAAAAAAGAAAGAATAAAATATATATTGTAACGTTGAACGTCAGAACACTAATGACAGATGCCAGATTAGAAGAATTAGAAGAAGCCGTAAGATTTATAAAATGGGATGTCATTGGTCTTTGTGAAGTAAGAAGAATAGGAGAAGAGATACGAGAATATAACGAATACATTTTTTACTTTTATGGTGAAAAACAAGGTACACATGGCATGGGTTTTTTAATAAAAAAATACATGAAAGACAAAATAATCAGTTTCCAAGGAATATCAGATAGAATTGCAATTCTCAATATACAATTGCCTGAATTCAAACAAATATCATCGATCATTCAAGTCCATGCACCCACAGAACAAGATACGAAAATAGCTAAAGATAAATTTTACAAAGATCTGTCAGAATTAATGCAAAAGACGAACAAAAACCTAATATTAATGGGAGACTTTAATGCCAAGATAGGCAGGAAAACAAATAAAAATGAATTTGTCATAGGGGCCCACAGCAGTGGGGAAAGAAATGATAACGGGCAGAGGCTCATAGTAGTAGTTCTCTTTTGCAAACAATTTTAAAATAATGAATAGCTTCTTTAAAAAACCAAATACAAGAAAGTGGACATGGATATCACCGAACGGCAGAGATAGAAATGAAATCGATTTAATTCTGACAAGAGACGAAAAGCTATTTAGTGACGTCGATGTAGTGAAAAATCTTAATTTCCATACAGACCATAGAATGGTAAGAGGAGTCATACAATTTGATAACAATAAATCGAGAAAACACATTATCTCCTCAACTGAAAACACAATGATAACATCGCCTATTCCACTAAATACCCTAAATGAACTAGGAAATTTACTAGAACAAATGGAAAGACACACAACACTGCAAGACAAGTATGATTTTTTGGAGAAAGCACTGATGAACCTTAAAAAATTGCGAACTAAAAAAGAGAGGAAAAATAAAATAGGAGAAGAATCCATAACATTGATGAGCCAGAGGAGCATAATGTTAGAGAAACGAAAAGAAAACCGTCAAAGCATTGCGAGTATTAGCAAAAAAATCCAAGCATCGATAAGAAAACATAGGAAAGCAGAGATACTGAAAGTATTAAGAGAACAAATAGAGAAAACAGGTGGAATTAAAAAAGGCCTTAAGCAACTGAAAGATTACACACAATGGATACCTAACATGAAAACCAAAAATCAGAAGAAAAAAACAAAAATCACAAAAAGACTATCAATAGCAAAAATAGCGACAGAATTTTATAAGAGCCTATACACAGAGACAGATAAAACAATACCCACAGAAACTGACAAATATAGTTATGAGGAGGAAATACCTTTCATAATTGAAACTGAAGTTATGAGAGCTATAAACACACAAAAAACGGGCAAAGCATCTGGAGACGATACAATTTCGAATGAGCTACTGAAAGACACTTTGACCGTTATATCCAAACCTGTGACACACCTATTTAACGAAATACTGGCCACTGAACAAATACCAACTCAATGGACGACGTCCACTATTGTCTTGTTACATAAAAAAGGAGATAAAAACGAAATAAATAACTACAGACCTATATGTGTAATGTCCAATTTATATAAAGTGTTTTCCAAAATAATACTTGGCCGAATAACAAAACACTTGGAAGAAAACCAACCAAGAGAACAAGCGGGGTTTCGTGCAGACTATTCTACTATCGATCATATACACGTGGTGAAACAGGTAATCGAAAAACTTAATGAATATGGCCAGCACTATTACATGGCATTCGTCGATTATAATAAGGCTTTCGATTCTCTGAGTCATAGCTATATTTGGAAAACGCTAAATAACCAGGGTGTAGAAGGCAAATACATTAATATCATAAAAGAAATATACAAAAACTCGACGGCAAAGATTCAACTTGAACTGCAAGGAGAAGAATTTAGGATCCAAAGAGGCGTCAGGCAAGGTGATCCACTTTCCCCGAAGCTTTTCACGGCAGTTTTAGAAAACATCTTTAGAAATATAGACTGGAAAGAGTGTGGAATAAATATAAATGGAACAAACCTGAATCACCTAAGATTTGCTGATGATATAGTGATATTCGCAGAGAGACCAGACATACTACAGATCATGTTGCAGTAATTAGACCAAGAAAGCAAGAAAGCAGGTTTATCTATGAATCCAGCGAAGACTAAATTGATGACGAATTCAATTAAGGAGAAAATAGAGATAGGTGCAGGGCAGGAGGCTATCGAATATGTAGATGAGTACGTATATTTGGGACAGGTAATTTCAATCAAAGATCAGCATTCCAAAGAAATTGATAGAATAATAAGCAACACGTGGAAACGGTACTGGTCGCTAAAAGAAATTGTTAAAAACGAAACAATACCAATGTCAGTGAAAAGCAAACTTTATAACACGTGCATCCTCCCATGCCTCACGTATGGGTGTCAAACCTGGCCAGCTACGAGCAAAACCAGCCAAAAACTTATAGTTTGCCAACGCAATATGGAGCGAAGCATGCTAAATATAAGGCAACGTGATAGGTGGACGACGTCAAAGATTAGAAAAAGAACAAAAGTAAGCGATGTCCTACTAAAAGTAAAAAAACTCAAATGGAGCTGGACAGGTCACATCATGAGAACGGACAGAGATAAATGGACGAGAGACGTAATGGAATGGTATCCTAGAGATGGAAAGAGACAAAAAGGACGCCAAATTAAGAGATGGGAAGACGACTTACCAAAAGGATGGAGAAGATTGGCTCGTGACAGAGATGAGTGGAAGAAACTAGGGGAGGCCTATGTCGAAGGACAACCTGACCAACAAACTGGTTGCTGAAGATTAGCGTAGAACTTACTTAATAGAATTAAGTCATTTTTTTTATTATTATTTTACTTCTTTATCAACTTGAGGTTTTTTTTTTTTTTTTTTTTATTAGATAGATGTTACATTTACATAAGCTTAAAATGTACTGTATTTTGGTCAGTGAATAAAGGCTTTTATTATATTATTCCTTTATTCATTTTTAAACAAACTCTTTACATTTTTAAATATTAATATAAAACATATATAAAAAACATTTAAAAATATAAAAAATTGTAGCCCACCGGTATCGGGAACAGGGTCCAAGCTACCGGCGGTCAGGGCTCCAGAGAGAGGAACCTCCTAACAATACGAGCCGTGTCAAGGAGTACCGCTTTCTGAATCAAGCCCTTGATCCAGCTGCCTAACGAGAGCCTCCTCAGGTATTGGTCGAGGCTCTTGGCAATTAAGCCATGGGCCGACACGACTATCGGCACAATGATCGCCGAGTCCACTTCCCACATGTCGACAACCTCGCGAGCCAAGTCAAGATACTTGATTTGTTTATCTTTCTCGGCTTTCACGAGGTTCTCATCATGCGGGACCGTTATGTCAACAATCATTGCGCGCCGCTCTGATCGATCCATCACCACTATATCAGGCCTATTGGCTATAACAGTCCTGTCAGTGATGATGGATTGATCCCAGTACAGTGTGATACTGCCATTAACGAGAACTGGGTCGGGCACATACCTATAGTAGGGCACTTCCGATTCCACAAGATTGTATTTTAGAGCAAGTTGCTGATGGATATTCCTGGCTACAAGGTTGTGTCTATGCAAGTACTCTCCGTTAGCTAGACGAGAACACCCGGAGATAATGTGACGGATTGATTCGCCTGGACGGTGGCATGCCTGACATATGTCAACCGTACCGTCCTTCACAATAAATCTCCACAATTATATTATTATTATCTCCTTTATTCGTTGTATATCTTACTTGATACATTTTTAAATATTCTTAAAAAAACATATAAAAACATTTAAAAATATAAAAAATAGGGATCCGCCGGTGTCGGGAGCAGGGTCCAAGTCACCGGTGGTTAGGGTTGCAGAGACAGGAACCTCCTCACAATGCGAGCCGTATCGAGGAGTACTGCCTTCTGAATCAGGCCCTTGATCCAACCGCCTAAAGAGAGCTTCGACAGATGTTCGTCGAGGCTCTTGGCTATCAGGCCATTGGCCGTCACGACAATCGGCACAATGATAACCGAGTTCATATTCCACATGTCGCGAACCTCGTGTGCCAAGTCGAGATACTTCATTTGTTTCTCTTTCTCAGCTTTCACGAGGTTCTCGTCATGAGGGATAGTAACATCGATTATCATTACGCGGCGCGCTGATCGGTCTATCACCACTATGTCAGGCTTATTGGCAACAATAGTCCTGTCAGTAATGATAGACTGATCCCAGTACAGCGTGACATGGTCTTTCACAAGAACTGGGTCGGGCACATACTTGTAGTACGGTACCTCAGATTCCACAAGCTTAAATTTCAAGGCAAGTTGCTGGTGAATAATTCTGGCTACTTGGTTGTGCCTGTGCAAGTACTCGCCGTTAGCCAGACGAGAACAACCAGAAATAATATGTCTGATGGACTCACCCGGACAGTGGCATGCCCGACACACGTCAACCGTCCCGTCCTTCATAATATATTTCCGGTAGTTGTTCGTTAACATAACTTCGTCCATAATCGCACAGACAAAACCTTCAGTTTCCCCGAAGAGGTCACCAAAACGTAGCCAGGACACGGACGCTAGAAAATCTACATCGGGCCCATGAAGAGCCCGGTAGAAGCGCCCGTGAAGCTCCTTGCCCTGCCATTCTTTCTTGCGGTCATCAGTAGTAAGTACCACAGGTTTGCGCCAGTTCTCTTTAGCCATGGACAACGGGGTGAGTCCCTTGTCCACTGCGACCACATCTCGGTGCATACCCACGTCGGCTTTTAGAAAATATTCTCTGAGGCTGCACACCTCGCGGTTATGGAGGGTCTTCGCATTTAAAAAGCCTCGACCCCCGCACTTCCGCGGGATGTACAGTCTCATCACTGACGATCGTGGGTGATGCATCCGGTTTTCGGTCAGCAGTGTACGAACTCTTCTATCCAAGGCGTCGAGTTCGGTCTGTGTCCATTTGAGTATGCCGAAAGAGTACATTAAAACCGGCATGACCCAACCGTTGAAGGCGCGCACCTTGTTCCCACCTGAAAGAAGGCTATTTAATACCTTCTTTAGGCGACCGAAGAAGCGCTCCTTCAACGATTGTTTCATGTCAGTTACGTTAATGCCTAACGCTTCCGACATACCCAAATATTTATAGCTCTCGGATGAGGAAAGGGATCTTAGGTGTATGGAATCCGAGAGTTCAAGTCCCTCGGATCCCATAATCTTCCCTCGCTTTACATACATGACTGCACATTTGTCCACACCAAATTCCATCCCGATGGCGCTACTAAAAGTTTCGGTTACTTTCAGTAGCTCCATCAGTTGCAATTTGTTGGGGGCAAAGAGTTTCAGATCATCCATGTAAAGCAGGTGAGATATAACCTGACCATCTTTCCTCAACCGGTAGCCTAGCCCTGAATTCTCCAGCAATGTACTTACAGGATTCAGGGCTAAACAGAACCAAAGGGGACTCAGACTGTCGCCCTGGAATATTCCCCGTTTAATCCAAACAGGTTCATCGTTTCCCTGGATCTGTCGACATCCTGGATATCGAAGGACCGTCCTCCATTGCCCCATACATGACTCAAGGAAGGTGCGTAGAGTTGCATCTATCTTGTACAACTCCAGCACCCTCCTGAGCCATGAATGTGGCACCGAGTCGTAGGCCTTCTTATAATCTATCCAGCATGTTGACAGATCCTTGCGGGCTCGACGGACCTGTTGGCTAATGGCCATGTCGATGAGGAGTAGCTCCTTAGTACCACGGGACCCATTCCTACATCCATTTTGAGAGGCAGACATAATTGAGTTACTGTCAACGTGAGTATTAATTTTCGTTCTCAAAATGGATGTAAGAAGTTTATAGACCGTCGACAAACACGTGATCGGTCTGTAGTTCTTGGGTTCCGCGGGACTACCTGACTTATGGAGCAGGTGGGTTATACCTGTTGTTAAAAACTGTGGTAAGGACCCAGACTCTAAGGATGACTGGAATTGGGATGCCAGGCAAGTGTGTGAACTACTAAACCACTTGAGCCAGAAGTTATGCAGTCCGTCCGGTCCCGGTGATTTCCAATTCGGTAACGGACGAACTGCTCTGGCTATATCCAGTGGCGTTATTAAAATTGGTTCCATTGTTGGAATAGGTTCACACACTCGCTCAACATCACGCATCCAGTCAGCCTCAGAATGACAAACGGGCACCGACCAGATGCTGCGCCAGAAGGAACTCGTGGCGGCATCATCCGGGCGGCACACGTCCGTCATATTTTGCTGAGGTCGCTCCCAAGCTCTGTATACCCACCTTTCATCGCTCTGGAACATGCGATTCTGCGAGTACCGATCAACCCGCCGCTTATACCGCCGTATACGGCTCGCCCATGCATAAACTTTCTGCTTCAGGAAGTCGATGCGCTCTGTGACACGGGACATGTATTCTTGAGGACTGATTTCAGTCCCCGAGAATGCCCGCCTCACAAAACGCATCACACGTGGTCGTGTATTGCCCTCCCTGAAGCAGTGTAGTTTGCCGATGAGTACCCTGGCCCCATCGATACGGCGCTCAATCCTGCGTTGCCAGGCTGGTACGGCTGGTTTTGGTCGAGTAGCTAAGTCATAATTTGGGAACTTGACATTAGCTAAACGACATGCCGCAACAGCCCCGCAAAACAGGATCGAGTGTGTATCAACGAGGTCCTCGCTACTCTCGAATACATTCTTGAGTTGCGAGTCCAGGGCACACACCAACGCCCTATTTTTCTTATGCATGGGTAACCGTGGTAATCGGGGCCTAAGTTCAGCAGAAGTTGATCGATACTCATGAAGTGCATCCTCCAGTGCGCTCCTCAATCGATCGTTGCACTGGCTACTTACCGTGGCAACCCTATCATCTTCCTCTACAACAGCAGGGTTGGATCGCGGTGGGTTTGCATCAATAGATGAGGCTTGTACCGCGGTTTGTGCCGGAGTTAAGATGATACGGTTGCTCAGTACCTCTGAGCGCAGCCTATCAAGCGCGGCGCCGTCCAACAGGTGATTGCGTTGGATGACCCTCACTTGATCCGATAGTCGTTGAGCTGAGGCGTTGACAGTTGGTTCAAGATCCTGAAACAGAGACAGCATCCTAACACGGTACGCAGTGAGGTTAGTCCCCCCCTCTGTAGACCCGTAGTATGCGCGCATGACGTTCTCGTTCATTAGTTGAGTCCATTTCATGCGCTGCACACAACCACCGGTAGCGGGGACCCGGCTCGGGGCCTGTTGGCCCCTAAGTCCCAAGCCCTTCGGTGGCCGGCCTCTCCCCGCACGACGTACAGGTGTTGGCGACGTCGGCGGAGAGAAATATTCGTCACTCGAGCTCGACGCAACTGCCGCAACCGGTGACACTGGTGATCCGGGGTCCGGTGGCGGCGAGGCGGAGCTGAGCGACGAGTCCGGGGATGGAATAAGTGCGCGTCGGGAGGCAGCTCTCGTAATCATTTTGTTTAAATATCATCTCATCAATCTTCGTTTTTCCAAATGTTTGAGTATTGACGTCTTTGACAGACGTCATGGGTCGTAGTGAAACAGATTTTCATCTTTTCAATGTTTTGGTTTGCTTTCCGGTTTTTTTTTTTCAATTAATTAATATTTGAGTGGTTTCAAAACTTTATTAGAACTATTGTAAAAGCGCTTTGTATAAAAACCAATAAATTATATGAAAATAAAATGAAGATGATATTTTTGAGCGATAAGCTCACGATGTTGCCAGTTTATTATTATTATTATTACTTATCTGAATAAATTTGTAAAATAAGATATTAAAATTCGGAACAGGAAAAATTTACGACTTGTCACTTTGACACTCGGGCCACATTATTATTATTATTATAATAATCAGACCAACTGGAAGCTCTTTCGTTGCCTTGTTGAGGATTCCTTACAGTTACGAGTTTCCTTAAAGTACGAGGACGAAATCGATGATCGGTCTTAGCGTTCACAGTCGCGGTCCGAAAAGCTTGCTGGAATAGCACAGAAGATGTAAATCGTAATAATATAAGGCAGACTCATGTACCACAAGAAATCAAACAAATGATTCTGGAGAAAAGGAGACTACGCAGAGTCTGGCACTTAATCCCCATGATAAAAGGGTGTTAAACAATTAGGTACAGTAAAGCTCTGAAACAAACTATAAAAGAATCAGAAAATGCCATAGACTAGGCCTAGAGACTGGAGGACAATGGTGGTCAGTATGTTTGAGCATCACTGTGCAACTTAACGAACTTCTACCTTACATTGTGGAAAGCTATTTAAGCGGCTAACTATTTTGGCAGTAGTGAGGCCAGTGAGCACGTACCCAGCAGCGACCAGCGTGCCGGAGGGCGCGTATGCGCACGCCATGACCCACGTGCTCGGCATGTTGATGGTGGTCTCCCTGGTGGCCGTGAACGCATCCCACACCAGCAGCTTGCCATCCTGCACAGTGCACACACCCAACTGTTAACTTCTTACATCTAAACCGTTCGACCACTTCAACAAGATAGGTATGAGCTGAAGCCCATGTTATTCTCCAGGTTTTGGGTCTGTAGAAGTAGCGTCTGTAGAACTTGGAGAATAACAAGGGAACTCCATAAATTCTTTTCTTCTTGGATATTTGTATAAAATTGACGATTTACAAAATACAAGCAGACAAAGACATGGGCAATGGCTTCTTAGGATTAATTTCTTTCAAACATTTAATGAGCTGTTAGGTTAGAAGAGTATGTTACGTGTACGTTTGTATGTGTACCTGTGAGGAGGACACTATGTGACGTTTGTCGGGCGACCAGTCAGTGCAGAGCACCTTGGAGCCAGCACCCTTGAGCACACGCCGCATCTTCAGAACAGGCAAGGTGAGGCTCTCCAGCTTCTCCCCGACAGTTTTCACTGCAACACATACAAGCTGAGCCAGGTCCTAACTGCATACTATTGGGGCTCACACAAATCACCAAGACCCTCATTAGACTATTGGAAATTTTAATACAATACTCATACATTTACAACAACATATTTAGTCAATTGCAGAGTAGTTACAAATAAACACAGAAGATTCCAGGGTTGTTACAGATGCAAAAATGTAGACATCCGCTGATGCAGATGCGGATGCGGATTTGAAAAGGATAATTAATTAAATTTGAAATAGATAAATAACTGAAAATCAATTTAATTTTAACGTTTTTATTTATTCAATCATATTTTTAGAACAAAAATAAACAAGTTTTTAGTTTTACTTGTGACACAACAGTATTTTAAGCTACGAGTTCCTTTAAAAAATCAATGTTTAATAATTAAACTTAAAAATTTGTGAATTATGTTTTCTTCTCCAGATTAGTTTTGTCTAAAAGTCAAAAAGCTATGAAGTACACAGTAAACACTCCCTTTATGTATTATTTATTGACAATGAGAAAAAACACAACAAACAAAACCTGTAGGATCTTGTTGCCAATGTGCACTTTCCTATTTGTCAGTTACCGAATGAAGTTAGCAATTACCAAAACAAACTCAAAGCACGTGCCACTCTGGCTCCGCCCACTTTATTTACAATTATGTAGTTACTTGTTGATGTGAACCTGCATCCGTAAAAACTCCGCATTGATTGATGCGGATGTGAATGCAAATAAACGAATACGAATACGAATGCGGATGCAGATGTCTGAATTAATGCGAATATTCCGCATTTGCGGATGCGAATATTCGTAACACCCCTGGAAGATTCAATCGGATAAGAACAACTGAATACCGTAAATCGGAATAGGTAGAGCTATTTAGGTTCAATTACCGCAAACATTGATGTTAATATTGTTACGAGCTGGGTATGAGATAAATTAATTACTACCGATTAAACAACACAATAACTTTATTAATCACAAAACAATCAAAACTTAATCACAAATACACTACTGTTTACTATTCACTTAGATATCGCACTTGTAGTTCACTTGGATTCGCTTCGTTGTGTCGCTAAAACAAGACTGCCGGTCGCGGCCCTGAGCGCTCTATTTATACAACACACCAGACACACCAGAATAACGACGAACATTCGAGAGGGTCATAAAAAAACACTTAGCAGGTAGATACAAAAAATAGAGGTACCTACTTACAAGGTTGGCATTACCTACTTGTACAAAACAAACAAATATGAACCTTATGCCCTAGGCGTACGGTCGAAATTCTAATGTCTTTGTATAAATAGGTCGCGAGTTTGTACCTACCTAACTTTAAAACTAATAACAATAGAATACTCTCGAACTTCTAACGTACACACACTGTAATCACTGGCTTTCTCGAATGTTCTAGTAGGTCCGATGTAACAATATGGATATTCCACAGGATTCCGACATACCTACTATGGGATTTTATTATTATTTTATTTGTTTAAATACGAGGGCGGGTCAATTTTTTTGATAAATAAATCATTTTATTTTTCAACGTAGTCTCCCTTTTTTTTTTTTTTTTTTTTTTTTAAGGATGGGAAATCATCAAATGACCCCCCCCACTCTGGGCGGAGCGGGAGGGAGTGTCAGACTCTTACTGACTAAAAACCATCCATGTTCCTTCCTCGCCTTTTACGTTCCGGGGCCGCGGTATCTCTTTCGAACAGGCCCGCAACCCCGGACGTAGTCTCCCTTGAGCTCTATACACTTTGTCCAACGCTTCTCCAATTTTTTTATCCCTTCCAAAAAATATGATTTGTCGAGGTCCTCAAAATAGGCCTTTGTTTGCGAGATGACTTCATCATTGGAGTCAAATCTTTTTCCACCAAGCCATTTCTTCAGGTTTGGGAACAAGTAGTCACTCGGAGCCAAATCTAGAGAATAGGGCGGATGAGGGAGCAATTCATAGCCCAATTCATGGATTTTTGCCATGGCAACTGCACATGTGTGCACCCTTGCATTGTCTTGGTGGAAAAGAACTTTTTTCTTGGCCAAATGAGGTCGGTTTTTTTTTATATCGTCATTGAATCGGTCCAAAAAGTTGGCATAATATTCCCCATTGATTGTTCTTCCCTTTTGAAGATGTGGATGGTCAATGTGGATTATCCCGCGTGCATCCCAAAAAACAGTCGCCATAACTTTATTGGCTGACAAACCCACCTTGGCCTTCTTTGGCGCCGATTCACCCTTAGAAACCCACTGTTTTGACTGTTGTTTGGTCTCTGGCGTGTTGTGACGTATCCATGTTTCGTCCACGGTTACAAAACGGCGCAAAAACTCCTCCATATTGCGATTAAACAACGCCAAACCTTCCTGTGAAGTTGTTACACGAGTGCGTTTGTGGTCGACTAACGCGGCACCCATCTTGCGGAAAGCTTTCTCATGCCCAAGTGATCATTCAAAATTGAAACCACTGAGCCATGTGAGATCCCTACGGCTTCCACAATCTCTTGCACTTTCAATCTTCAGTCGGCCAACACCATATCGCGAATATTTTCGATTGTTTCGGGTGAAGAGGCCTCAACTGGGCGTCCAGGACGTTCGGCATCTTCAGTGCTTGTACGGCCACAACGAAATTCAGTAAACCACTTCTTTACCATTGAAAACGATGGTGCAGAGTCCCCATAGTATTTATACAAGCTTAGCCTTGGTCTCGGTATTGGTTTTTTTTTGCAAAAAATAATGCTTAATAAGCACACGAAATTCCCATTTTTCCATTTTTTCAAAATACTGGGTAGTCTGATAAAGATAGCTGTCAAACACAAACTAACTGACGCAGCAAGTTCAAATTTTGACAGGAGTCAACTGACAGATGCCTGTTGACAGGAGTAGTGTTGCTTTTGCCGTAAAGAGGTCAGAAATTAAAAAAGTCACGGACTTATTGACCCACCCTCGTAAGTGAATTATTGTTGAAGTGTATTAATTATTTTACTTAATTAAGATTTTATCTATCTATATATATAAAAATGAAACCCGTTTTCCGTTGTCACGACATAGCATGGAAACGGCTTGACCGATTTGGCTGATTTTTTTTTTATTGTGTTTGTTATTGACAGGAGAAGGTTCTTATGAAACAAAAATGTAGTAGTAGGTAGGTAGGTAGTAGTAGGTAGGTAGTAGGTAGGTAGTAGTAGGTAGGTAGTAGTAGGTAGGTAGTAGTAGGTAGGTATTAGTAGGTAGCCTTTTCCCTCTTAATAATATGTGACGCAGACGAAGTTGCGTGGGTCAGCTAGTTGTAAATATAAATTGTTCCATTTGATAATCTATTTATTGTACTATCCTTAATTCTGTTCTTTCTTATATTTACCCATCAGAAAGGAAGTGTAATCTTTTTTGTATGTGTAATTAGTTCCGAAGGCGATAATAGTATTTTTATGATTTTATTAAGTACCTACTTTAAAACCAAATCCTGGGACCCTGGGAATATCCATATTATTCTAACCTAAGTATGACAAGTATATAAAACCGCTCTACCTATTCCGATCTATGCCATACCATTGTGTTAAAGTATCCAGTTTGTCTACACTATTAGGATCATAATATTATAGTGTGCAATCATTTTCCAATTTTATTATTGCCCTCATAGCCCATAGATTTGATTATTGAGTGCTATTTATATTGTTATGTACTCAGTCATGATATTGTTTCTATGTTTGTTTCATGATTAAGTACTGATAATTTCTTTGGTACTACTATAGGAATGATCCTAAGATAACTTTACACATGATAGTGGATGTGTGTCATGTTGAAACAAAAAGGGCACTTTGTTTTATTGGTGTTTGATAAATGAACAAAATGTTTAGTGAATCGAGTGACAAGCTCGTAGCGCGCATGTACCGTGGGACTCACGTGTCACGTCGTTGAGCTTCTGGCGCTCCTCCTCTAGCTTCTGCTTGAGCGCCTCGGCCTCGCGCAGAAGCGACTCCAGCGTCTCCTCGGGGCTGGCCGTCACCGCGGTGTCGGCCGCCATCGCGCCTCTCAGCTCCTCCCAACGACCCTCTAGAACCTCATTCTATCGCCGAGTCCACTTCTAGCACGCCCTTCGGCCGTTCGACGCGTCACTCCCCACACTGCACCACCTCTATCGATTCTAATAGGATTTTAATCTTGAATAATAAGTTATTAACTATTAAGAATACACCGTTCTTTGTTATTAAACTTTAAAGAATAAAGGACATTGTACAGCAGTTTTTGGTTTTACCTGCAGACAGAATCAATAATATACCAAACTTCGACTTCTATCAAACAACTGTCACTGTCAAACAAAAATAGTCGGACAACAGCAGAGTCACAGACTACTAAATAATGAAACTGGCATTATGAAAATAACATTTACAAAGGCAAAAAATAAAATGTTATGTAAACTATACCTGCCCGAAAAGCTTGATAGAAAGCAACATTAAGAGCGAGTAATATTATACTTATGGGCTGTATTCTCGAAATCCAAGCGGACGAAGTCGCGGGTTAAGTGCTAATAAACCTGTTTTTTTTAAGAAAATGCTAAAATGAAAGAAAATGCTCAAACCGGTTAACTGTTCAATATTTAGGAATATTTCCTTTTAATTTGAATTATAACTAATGAGGGATTTTCTTTTTCAACTCTTCCCTAGTCGCAGGATAGATGGCGCTAGTCTGACTACGTTACTGCAAAGACCAGAACGTCACATAATATCACTTGGACTAAATGATTATATTCGCAAGCTGATGCAAACGAAAGTGTCAGCCAACGAGCGTATGTGACGTGTGCTTTTTCAAGCGTTTTGGCTTTGGCACCCAATAAAGTAGTCGGATCACCGCCATCTATCGAGTTAATGGAAACTATTTTTTTTTATTGTCAAAATGAAAACCTCTCATTGAAATAATGCAAAAACATGCCAGGGGTGATCGCTCATTGTAAGACCTTTGATAATTCTAAGGAATCCTACTAATATTTTAAATGCGAAAGTTTGCAAGTGAGTGTGATGTGATCTGAGGATGTTTGTTATCCTTTACGCAAAAACTACTGAACGCATTTAGATGAAATTTTGCACAGATAGTTTGGATTAACACATAGGATACTTTTTATCCCGGTAGTAAGATCCCATGGATATTTATCATACTTCACGTGCGTGAAGCTGCTGGCAGAAGCTAGTAATAATAATGATGATACGAATATTAAGCTGTAGATAGATGTAGAAATCGTAATTCATGTCTAAGTGTGCGATTGTCTAATTTCCGTAGTGTGCTGATGTGTTTTACATATCTCACCTTCCGCTAAAAGTGGCAGTTTTGTTCGGCGACTTGCTCCTTGCTATGTCCATAACTTGTTACTCTATGCCATGAAGCAAATTGCATTGTTTTTGTTTGTGGTCAGTCGAACAAGAGAGTAGTACCTGTAAGTTCCATGGATCAAGCATTTCAGTATATATTAGTCTTTGGTATATATAGTGTACTCTGTGATCAGCGGTGCTGTCAGTGCTTGTGATTTTTGTCTTGATAAAAAAAAAAAAAAGTGATTTTTGTCAGTTTAATTAATTTTGATTCAAATAACAAGACTGAGAACACCCGACCTATTTTATTATTCGTGTATTACAGTGTATTTTGTTGTAAGATTAATGTGGTATATTACCTAAAAGGTTGTTTAAGTCCTATTACTGTTAATACAGTTACAATGAATCCTGCACTTCACGTTGAAGTTGTTCAAAAACCTCAAAGCCGTGCCAATAAGGACTATGTTATGGAGCTTGTGCGAACATTTCTGATGAATTTTGTATCCTTAAGTCCTGGTGTTGTCTTATCTGGTACAGATCTGGAAGAAAACCTCGAGTTAAAAGAACATGTGCAAATGATAACTTTTTGTGACATTGAACATGATACTGAAGTTTTAGTGACAGACACAGAACTTGTTTACCACATTTATAAACTGGATGCTTTCGGTGCCGAAACCGACACGATGACAGATACGAGCACCGGGGAAGAGTTTGCTGCAGCAGACGTCTGGGCATTGCCCAGCCAGGAGTTCCACGGGCTGTGGGAAAGCCTTATTTACGATACCAAATTAAAAGAGGATACTGTTCGATTCGTGGAAACCGCCTTCGAGTTTGCTGATCGAGGTGTAGATCCGAACGTGATCGGATGGAACCGAGTGGTGCTTCTGCATGGCCCTCCCGGGACCGGCAAAACCAGCTTGTGTCGCGCACTTGCGCAAAAACTTTCAGTGCGCCTCGCAGACCGATTCCCGCGGGCGCGACTCGTCGAAATTAACGCGCACGGCCTGTTCTCCAAGTGGTTCGCCGAGAGCGGCAAGCTGGTCGCGCGCCTGTTCGAGCGGCTCGAGGAGATCGTGTCGGACCGGCGCTTGCTCGCTTGCGTGCTGGTCGACGAGGTGGAGTCGCTGGCGCACGCGCGCCGCGCTGCGCTTTCCGGCCTGGAGCCGTCTGATTCCATCCGCGCCGTGAACGCACTACTCACGCAGCTGGACCGGCTGCGGCGCCGACCCAACGCCCTCGTGCTCACCACGTCCAACGTCACGGGCGCCATCGACGTGGCCTTTGTGGACCGCGCCGACATCAAGCGGCGTGTGGGCCCACCCTCGGCGCGCGCCGCATACGAGATACTACGCGGCTGTTGCGCTGAGTTGATGGCGCGCGGCCTGGTTGCGCCGCGTGAGCCCGTGTTCGAGCTTCGCGTGCTGGAGGGTTCGCGCTTCGCGGAGAGCGAGCCGTCGCGCGCGTCACTGCGCCTGTGGGCGGTGGCACGTGAGGCGGCAGGCGCGGCCGTGTCTGGGCGCGCCTTACGCCGCCTGCCGTTCCTAGCGCGTGCGCTGCATGTGCGCGAGGCTGCGCCGGGGCTGCTGCGCTTCGTGGACGCACTGGGCGCGGCGTTGCGCGACCACTTGGCGGACGCCGCAGCACTGGACGACGCTGCTGCGCCTGTCTGAGCCAGTTGTTTCATGACCTTATGTGGTGCCTGTGAAGATTTAAATTTGGTATTATACCTACCTTCTCACCTATTTTAATAAAGACAATTTTAAGCTTTTTTTTTGTTTACTTGAACATCTGAGAACGGAAGACAGATAACGAAAATGTTAACACTTCCATAACATTAGTAATACTAATGTTAGATATAATGATATTCAGTTCAATCAATACTAATTTAGTATTGATTGAACTGGATTTCTTAGAACTACTGAAACTTCGACTTCCGCTAGGACATACAACATGCTTAAAACCTGTATCCTGTAATAATTAATACCTGGCATCAATCCTCATCTGCCTAGCCTTTTCCCACCTTTGTTCTTCCAGTCTAACCGGATTCCAGCAGCTGAATACCTTTATTACCATACTGAATTACCATTTTATCCAGTTAGTACTGGATAATATGGTACCCCTTGGAAAGTCCCCCTGTCAGACCTTTTGGGCCACTGACTATATGTAAGGAATGTCAAAGATCTACATGTGACAGCTGGGACCAACGGCTTAACGTGCTTTCTGAGGCTTGTAGGAAACCCAGTATTTAATGGTATTCATCTGCTGGCATCTGGATATACTTCAGTGGAAACCCAGTAATAACCTAGGCAAGAATGGCCATCAACCAGAGTGGTTGTTATTATTTTGCTGCGAGCTCCTCTAATAGCTGGCATCAATACATACAAGTATTGTGTGAGGCAATAAATAAATGAACTTTTTCGTCTGGCCAACAGACAGTACCTACTTGCATAGGTGAGGTCCAGGTGATAGATCAGTTGGAACATCGCCCAATTATTGTTGACATAGCTGTCCTGCAAACGAGAACCTTGTGAAAGCAGAGAAAGAGAAGCAGTTCAAGTATCTAGAGATCTGGCTCGCGAGGTTGTCGTCATGTGGGATGTGAGTAGGTACAACAGTCAGTGTGGAGATACTCGTGGCGGCCAATGGCCTAATAGCCAATAGCCTCGATCTTCAATATTTAAGGAGGCTCTCGCTTGTTAGCTGGATCAAGGGCTTGATTCAGAAAGCAGTATTTCTGGACATGACCGTATTGAGAAAAATTATGACATTTTGAAAATCCAACATGGCGGACGCTATGGCAGCCATTTTGTGAAATGGTGGAATTTCGACTTTTTTTAATGCATTTTTCGTGTAGTTGGAAACATCTGACGAGTTCGAGTTGTACCAAGCGGTTGTGTTTTGTTAAGGAGTGTTGCCTGGTGCAAGAAATTTCCCCATTTTTAGGGTACTTTTCTAGATTTTCAAAAACATGAAAAGTAGAAATAACGACATTTGGAATGGAGACTTTGTCTAGCCGGCAACTTTGGGGTGCCCCAAATGACATTTGACCATTTTCATCACTTTCAACTGGCAACCCTAAAAAATATTGAACTTTTTCATTTTTAAGACTTTTTCACTTTGTCGAATTGTTTTGTTCTACCAAACTCAAAGGCTGGCAACACCGAGTATCCTGGTTGGTGGCCTGTATCCTTGAGATTTCCAAAAAATTATGACTTTTCAGAAAAACAAAATGGCGTCTGGTGTGGCGGCCATCTTGTAAAATCGACAAAAAATCCGAATTTCCGACACGTTTTTTCGGGTAGTTGGCAACATCTATCGGGTTCGAGTTGTGCCGAGCGGTTGTATGTTTCGTTGAGTAGTGTTGCCTGGATTAAAACATTTCCCCATTTTTAGGGTAATTTCCCAGATTGTCCTCAAAAACATGTTAAGTAGAAATAACGACATTTTGAATGGAAATTTTACATAATCACCAAGAATGGGATGCTCCAAATGACATTTGACCATTTTCATCACTTTCAACTGGCAACCCCGAAAGCCATTGAATTGGGGGGTTGAATTTTCGGGTCAGACCTACTACTATATATGTAATTAGTTACTATTTAATTTTTGGACCCTATTTTGGTGGGAAGTTCAGAGGTACAAACATAATAAAAAAATACTGCAAAAAGAAGACATCACCAAGATTGGAATATTTTCAAAAGTGGCGGCCGGCACCAAAATAAACTTGTTATTCGGATAGAGCAGGGATTCCCAAAGTGGTCTTGGGGTCGATATCGGTTTCCTAGGGGTCGACATAAACGAAAACTGATTTAGGGGTCGACGAGGTCTAAAAATCGACCCCTATTAAATTAACACAAGAGAACTTTCAAGATAGGTAGGTAGGTATTGTATTGCTTATGTTGTGTTACGTGTACCTACTAAGAATCCTATCCTATCCTTCCTACTAATATTATAAATGCGAAAGTTTGTAAGTATGGATGTATGTATGGATGTTTGTTACTCTTTCACGCAAAAACTACTGAACGGATTTGGATGAAATTTTGCACACAGATGGTTTATAACCTGGATTAACACATAGGATACTTTTTATCCCGGTAGTAAGATCCCGTGGGACAATTTCAAACATCACGCGGGCGAAGCCGCTGGCAGAAGCTAGTAATTAATATTTTTGTAGGAAATAGCATTGTTGCAGTAATGTCAAGTCTTCCAATTGGTACCTTAGTACCTAGGTATTTTGTATCAATAGGAAAAAACTAAAGATAGGCCCCCTTATTCATAATAGTCTGCTAACTTAAAGCATTGCTAATTCTCACTCTGCCTTTTTCTATTGCGCGGACCATTATGAATAAGGGGGTTGATCTTAAAAGAAGGTAATTTGGCCATGGGGGTCTAAGGTAACAGTTCATTTTGGAAAAGGGGTCACTTGTCCAAAATAGTTTGGGGATCCCTTGGGATAGAGCATGCCATAATAAACATTTTTTTTATAATTACACCTACCACACCTAAGTCGTAAGTCAATTCACCGAGAAGTTATTGAACCCCAAAATATCTGAGATCACCCAGATAGGCGTAATTTTTTTCTTGACGGCCGACTAAAATAAACGCAATAACTACATAGAGCCTATGGATATAAACATTTTTACTATACCACCCAAGTTCTATACTCAAGATTTAAATTAATAATAATGATTCAATCAAGGCAGATCTACCGATCTCCTTGAAGCCTAAATTCATAGATGTGTTTTTCCTGCCCGTCCTAAGCAACGGAGTTCAGACCTACTCACTCATTTCAAAAGTTCCGCCTTCGGGTCTGCCAAAGAGCGATGGAGCGCAGCATTCTAGCAATGATTCTAGGTGTAAGAGAACATACAACACGGAACACAATGGTACGCTCAGAAACAGGAATTAAAAACGCTGCCAGGCTCAAATGGGATCGGGCAGGTCACGTGAGGCGCATGTTTAACGACCGCTGGGTAAAGGTCTTAACACGACGGGTGCCTGAGGATGGTGGCATGATGTTCTAAAGGCGAGTCACGAAGGCTATATTTCAAGGTGGCGCAGGAGAAGAGCACCTCTAAGGTAGCAGTAAAATATTTAAGGTTACTAAAAGACAAGTAGAAAATCTATACAAAACAAATGCCTAACGCGTCCAGATCATCAGCCTGAAGATAGACGGCGCCGCCAAGGCCGGCCTAGAAAGAGGTGGCTGTTTGAATGCGGCGCTCAGTTGCTCTTAGGCGGAACTTTTGCAATTAGTCGAGTGACTAGGTCGGAGAACCGTTGTTTAGGACGGGCAGGAAAAACACATCGATGAGTTTTTGCTTCAAGGTGATCGGCATATCTCCCTTGATTAGCGTCTTCATCGACCAGTAGCATTTGTAGTATTGTAATCATTATTATTTATTTGAAACTTGGGTGCAATACCTAGTAAAAATGTTTATATCTCTATTTAATAATTGCGTTTATTTAAGTTAGCCGGCAAAAAAAATATAAGTACCCAAATCTGGGTGACGTCAGTTATTTTGTGGTTAAATAACTTTTCGGTGTGAATTGACATACGACTTAGGTGTAATAATAAAAAATGTATATTTTGTTATGCTCTTTCCAAATAATAAGTTTATTTTGGTTGAAAATAGCCTAAACATGTATGGAGGCTGGGTGATCTGCTTTTCATAAGTCAAACTCAAACTCAAAGCATTTATTTCAACTAGACCATTACGGCACTTTTGAATGTCAAATTACAAATTAAATCAAAGCTACAGTCACAGTCACAAGGCATAATAACTTGAGAAAGTACTGTAGTTGCCCATTCCCTAGCGTAGATCTCTATGGAGAAGAACGGGCAAGAAACTCCATGGACACTCTTTTTAAATCAATATATTGTTACAAAATCTTGGTTACATCATTCATGTGTGATTATACATATATGTGAGAACGATGTAGAAAGACGTGCACATTAAGAGCGTCCAGAGAAAAGATTAAATCAACAGTGTAAAAAAAAAAGAAATTAAAATTAACCATGGCAGCTAAGAGATGACCAGTCCCAACTGACAGCGCCCGTTCACGAAAATGACGCATGTATCGGCGCCATTCAACTCGACCATATTGAAGGGAGCTAAATGACCCGACACACCCGCCACCATCAGCGAGACATTTGAGTGAGCATGACAATCTCTCAGCCGCCAAGGCATATTCAAGTCAAAAATAAAAAAAAGATAACCAAATGTAAATGGTGGTGTAGGCTGTACCTGCTACCTACACTCGCTACTGTTCGGCTTCTCCGAACACGGCCGAGATTAACCGAACTGCGCGGCTAGCGGCTCGACACGCCGCCGCCTCCACCCCGCGCGGTACACGGCGCCCCTCGGTCGCCCTCGCCAGTCCACGCTTAGCAACGTACCGGTCTACATACATTTATATCGCTCCGCGCATCCGAGTTAAAGTTGTACTTAGTTATAAGGTGTTATTATTAATAAACTTTATTAAATCGTTCGAGCTGTGTTTATTGTGAAGAGTTCCCGAAACCTCCAATAGACACATAACCCTCTACAGTGGTGACCCCGAAGTTAACACGTGCTACAAAAAAAAAACCAGTGCTACCGAATAACTCAGTGCGGAATACCTACGTGGACTCATAAATTCTACTTATTAAACAATTCAGTGACAAATTACCAACTAGACAATAAAAATGCCTGATACCGAGCAGGTACAAGGGGAAAAATATCAAGATGTGTTTCGAGTAGGTGTGCGCGTCCCGCCATTTTGGCCGGAGAAACCTGCGATTTGGTTCGCACAAATAGAGGGACAGTTCGCTATATCCAATATTACGGCCGACACAACAAAATTTTTTTACGTCGTCAGTCATCTCGACCCGCGGTATGCAGCAGAGGTGGAAGATGTCATCGTCAATCCACCAGCGACCGACAAATACGCAGTATTGAAGGCGGAGCTCATAAAGAGACTCTCAGAGTCCCGCGAAAAAAAAGTACATCAACTGCTGACACACGAAGAGCTTGGCGACAGGAAGCCGTCGCAGTTCCTCCGACACCTGCAGCACCTCGCAGGTCCGAAAGTTCCTGAAGAGTTCCTAAGAACGATATGGTCCAGCCGCCTCCCGAGCAACATACAGCCTATCATTGCATCTCAAGCATCCGCGCGTCTCGACGTGCTAGCTGATCTCGCCGACAGAATACACGATGTTGTGCCGAGAGATCATCAAGTTGCGGCGACATCAACACATGGGGTGAGTCAAAGTGAAATGGAAACTTTGTGTAAACAAATGACCGAGCTAACGAGGCAAGTGCAGTCGTTAACGCAAAAGGTCGATGACCTTTCCCGCCCAAGCCGACCAAATAGACGTGAAAACCGCTCAAAATCCCGCCAAAACCGATCTCAGTCACGTGGTAAACATTCGACATGTTGGTACCATTACAAGTTTGGTGCAAAGGCCACAAAGTGTGATCAGCCATGTGATTTTCAGTCGGAAAACGGGACAAGCAGTCAGTAATGGCGGCTGACGACTGCTCGACGTGTAAAGGCCGCCTATTTATCACTAATAAACGTACTGGAATACAGTTTCTCGTAGACACGGGTTCAGACGTATGTGCCTACCCTAAATCATATTTACGAAATAAGCTGCAACTACATCAACATACCAAAAGTACCTACGAACTTGTCGCGGCAAACGGCACACCGATACCTACATACGGCACCTACCAACTAAATCTCAACCTAGGATTGCGTCGTGACTTCACTTGGAAATTTATTATCGCAGATGTTTCCAGACCAATTATAGGCGTCGATTTTTTAAGTTTTTACAACTTATTAGTCGACTGCAGACAACAAAAGTTAATCGACTCAATAACGAACTTGACCGTCGGCGCGCCTTCATCTCACGGAATAACACACGAAATGTTGTCGTTGAAAATGTTTACAGGTCATTCAACCTACCTAGACTTATTACGATGTTATCCTGAAATAACAAGACCAGCTGGATCACAAAATGTGCCAATACATAATACCAAACACCACATAAGAACGACATCTGGCCCACCGGTATCATCACGACCGCGTCGTTTGGCACCGGACCGTCTGAAGATCGCGAAAAAGGAGTTCGAGGAAATGCTACAAAATGGAACAGCTCGTCGATCTGAAAGTCCCTGGTCGTCCCCATTACACCTCGTGCCCAAAAAAGACGATGGCTGGAGGCCATGTGGTGATTACAGGCAATTAAATTCAAGAACAGTACCTGATCGCTATCCAGTAAGACACATACACGACTTTGCATACCAACTCTCAGGATCCACCGTATTTTCTAAAATTGACCTCGTGAAAGCCTTCAACCAAATACCAGTTTTTGAAGATGATATCAAAAAGACAGCGATCACAACACCGTTCGGACTTTTTGAGTTTACAGCGATGACCTTCGGTTTGAGGAACGCTGCACAGACCTTTCAAAGATTTTTGGATGAAATACTTCAGGGTTTAGACTTCACGTTCGGATATCTAGATGATATCCTCGTGTTTTCGAAAGGGGAGACAGAGCACGTTGGACACCTTACAAAAATATTCGACCAATTAAAGAAATATGGCGTAGTAATAAACACCAACAAATGCGTCCTAGGTGCTAGTGAAGTTACTTTTTTGGGTTATCACGTGTCTGCTGATGGCATACGTCCCCTCCCAGAAAAAGTAAAGGCAATTCAAGAATACCCCCTCCCTAAAAATGCTAAGGAGTTGCGAAGATTTTTAGGGATGATTAACTTTTACAGAAAATTTCTCCCTGGTGCCGCTCAAATCCAAGGCCCTCTCAATCAAGCTTTAAGTGGCCCAAAGATCAAAGGAACGACACCCATCACCATAACTCCTGAGATACAAACAGCGTTTGACGCATGCAAAAATAACTTGTTAGAAGCCACTCTCATCTCGCATCCCGATCCACAAGCGGAATTAGCACTTTTTACCGACGCTTCGGATGTGGCCATCGGAGCTGTCTTACAACAGCAGATAAATGACAGCTGGCAACCACTAGGATTCTTTTCCCGCAAGTTATCTCCTGCTCAGACGAAGCATAGCACTTACGACCGTGAGTTGCTCGCAATCCATGAAGGAATAAAATACTTTAGGTATATGGTCGAAGCGAGAACATTTAAAGTGTTCACCGATCATAAGCCGATTACATTCGCTTTCACAACAAGAAGAGACAACTGCTCACCTCGTCAACACCGCTATCTCGATTATATCTCTCAATTCACAACAGACATCAACCATATATCAGGAAATGACAACGTAGTAGCCGACGCATTTTCACGACTGGAAAGCATCGACACTACAATAAACTACAAAGAACTGCAAAATCGACAGGAAAACGATCAAGAGTTACAGAGTTTGCTACAAAACAACACGTCGTTACAGTTAGAGAGAGTGAAGACTAATGATGCCTACATTTACTGTGATCAGTCAACTTCACGTCCTAGGCCATTCATCACACCAACTTTCCGAAAAGCAATCTTCAACAACCTACACAATCTCAGTCATCCAGGTCCCAACGCTACAGCCAAACTAATCTCAGAACGGTTTGTGTGGCCTAAGATTCGTCGTGACTGCAAAACATGGGCTCAACAATGCACAGATTGCCAACGCAACAAAGTTACTATTAGGAGTTGTGTAAGCTCTACATGAACGCAGCTTAAAGGCAGCCATATTTATTTAAATGTCATTTGAAGTTGTCATCTGTCTTTTTCGCTGATTTTTGACAACAACCTTATCTGCTCACGGCTCTCTGCAGTCTCTGCCCTTTTATGTTTTGTGTCGTCTCAATTATTCTCCAATTTAATCTTAATTCATCATATCGAATATACAATGGACGTGTAATATCAGCTTGTATTTTGATAAATAAAAGTCTGGATATACTGTCGAAGTGTTTATTTGGTTGATCACGCCTGACACGCCATTCCATTGCCATATCACAACGTCTGCGTCAACAGGTTATGGCCCCAGTGAAAAAGAAAGGCGTGCAACGAGGGATCTACGCATAATCATCGTTGTATGTATCACCAAAACTCACTGTCGACCAGATTTATTGTCAAAGAAGAAATATGGCAACGCAACCAGCGATACACATCAATAATCAAGTGGAGAAGCTGAGTGGTATCTCGTCTTATTCGAACTGGAAGTTTTCATTGAAGATGTTACTCACTTTAGAAGGTTTGTGGGATTGCGTGATCGGCACTGATACTGACGCCGTGCGTGATAGCCGCGCCTTGGCGCGTATTTGCCTGGCACTACAACCCAACTTGTACCAAATAGTTCGATCAGCGTCAAAAGCTAAAGAAGCATGGGAGAAGCTAGCTCATACATTCGAGGACAAAGGTCTATATCGCCGTGTTCTGCTACTTAGACAGTTACATCGAGTTGACTACAGTAAGTTTAGCAGCATGACTGAATATATTGAAAATGTCACCGGATTAGTCCAGCAACTCTCTGACATTGGAAAAATTATAGATGACGGTGAGGTGGCTGAAATTCTACTTAGCGGCTTACCGCAGGAATTTGACACACTAGTCTCCGGTCTTGAAACTGCCAATTTAACTAGCTCGCTGACTTCTGAACTAGTGAGAACGAGATTGCTTCAAGAGGAACACAGAAGAAATGGAAAATGTGATAATGATGCTTCAGCTTTTCATGTAAAGAAGAACAAACTTTTCAAGTGTGATTACTGCCGAAAACCAGGACATACAGCGAAGCGATGCTTTAAGAAAAAGAGGGATGAGAAGAAGAAAGAAGAACAGCATACCTTTTATGCATCGGCTTACATCGCTCACCATAATGATGTCATCATCGACAGCGGGGCCTCGGCTCACATGATCAATGATGCTAGGTTAGTAAGAAATTTTAAAAGCTGTAATAATAACTCAATTTCTATAGCAAATGGTGGTCAATTAGAAATGTCTGGCATTGGCAATTTAGTTTTGTCTACTGACAAAAATAATATCACTTTAGAAAATGTTTTAGTTGTTCCCAATCTGTCAACGAATTTATTGTCTGTAAGTAAAATGTGTGACAATGGTTTTACAGTAGTTTTTGATAAAAATGGGTGTCATGTTTATAATGAGATAAGTTCTTTAACTGGCAACCAAATTTTAGCTGCTACAAATGTGAATGGTTTGTATAAGATACAGCAGTGCAAGCCGCATGTGTTGGGACATTCCATGCTGGTGCATCCTAGGCAGCAGCCAGAGAGTGTCAATACTGCATTGGTGTCTGCGACAGTCTGGCATAAGCGTTTAGGCCATATTGGCCAGAAAGGTATGAATAGCCTACGGGGTGGTGGTAAATGTTGTGGTGTCGTTTTTCAGGATGACGACTCGCCAAACAAGTGTGTTCCCTGCTTAACTGGAAAGATGCATACAAAGCCTTATCCGAAGCTTGTGGGAAGCCAATCTACCGTGCCACTCCAGCTTGTGCATTCCGACGTCTGTGGGCCCATTCAAGTCAGCAGTTGGGGCGGTGCCCGTTATCTTTTGACTCTGACGGATGATTGCACTAGAAAAACCTTCGGTTATTTAATGAAAACAAAATCCGAGGTGAGTTCACATATTGTTAACTTTAAAAATATGGTTGAAAAACAAACAGGTTTGCAACTTAAAATTTTAAGAACCGATAACGGTACTGAATACTGTAATAGAACGTTGACTGATTTTCTTAAAAGGGAAGGGATAATACATCAAACATCGGTGCCTTACTGTCCACAACAGAATGGAGTTGCGGAGCGCGTCAATAGGACGATTTTTGAGAAAGCTAGGGCCATGTTACATGACGCGGGTCTGTCTGAACGTTTCTGGGGAGAAGCAGTAATGACTGCTATATACCTGAAGAACAAGTCTCCTACCAGCGCGTTGTCAGATGATATCCCTGAGAGTAAGTGGACTGGACAGCCAGTCGATCTCAGTCATTTGCGCGTATTTGGCTGTGTAGCATTTTCTCATATTCCTGATGTAAAACGTCGTAAACTTGACGCTAAAGCTAAACCATATATCTTTGTTGGCTATGGTGAGACTTTTAAGGGCTACCGTCTCCTTGATCCATATAATCCTAAAAAGGTTGTGTATTCACGAAATGTAACATTTTTAGAAGATGAATTTATTGGAAGACTTCACTTTAAAACACAAAGCAAGAATAATGATTTTATCTCTCATGAATGCATTGTAAATAATAATAATTATACAAATATTGATAATGAAATTTTAAATATTGACTGTGATAATAATAATGCAAATGAAATGAATGATAAAATTATTAATAATGTCTGTGAAAATATTTGTCATAAGTCTACTACGGAATCACCTATTTCAGGATCTGAGAGTGACCTAACACCTTCAGTGTGGTCTCCCTTGTCGGACCTGGTCTACGGTACTGGTGACGAAGGTGATGAGGATGATGTCTGTAAGGACACTATGTCTTCTATGCCTGCTGCCACACTTGAAGGAAATGGTAATAATGGTGATGAGGATAACGTCTGCAGGGATGCTGTGTCTTCTCTGCCTGATGCCACACTTCGAGGAGGAGAGGTTGACCATGTGCAAAGTGTTGCTTCTGGCTCGCGTCCCGTACGTACTAATAGAGGTAAAATTCCGCTTAAATATAATGATTATGACTTATCGGCGATGCTAATTGAGCAGAGTTTGGCAAATGAGCCTAATACATACGAGCAAGCTACAAAGTCTACTGACTGTGAGCAGTGGCTTCACGCCATGAAATGTGAGTATGATTCATTAATTAAGAACAATGTTTGGACATTAGTCGATCGACCAGAAAGTGAAAACATTGTAAAGTGCAAGTGGGTCTACAAAAGGAAACACGATGCCACAGGTAAACTAGATAAGTATAAAGCTAGATTGGTTGCCCGTGGATTTAGTCAACAAGAAGGTATAGACTACAATGACACTTTTTCACCTGTTGTCAGACATTCCACATTGAGAATTTTATTTTCCATTGCAACAGAAATGAATTTGCAGATGGACCATGTTGATGTTACCACGGCTTTCCTAAATAGTGATCTGGATGAGATTATATATATGGAGCAGCCAGAAGGTTTTTGTTCAGATAAAAGTAAAGTTTGTAAGCTGAATAAAAGTATATATGGTCTCAAACAGGCTAGCCGTATGTGGAATTTAAAAATAAATAATGTTTTAATTAATAATGGATATACTCAAAGTAAGTGCGAACCGTGCGTATATATAAAGAAAAATGATAAAGATTATATAATAATTGCTCTGTATGTCGATGACTGTTATATATTTCATAATGGATGTATTAGGAATGTTTTATCATTATTGAAAGAAAACTTTGAAATACGTCATCTAGGCCAATTAAAAAATTGTTTAGGCATGAATGTCACTAGATATAACAATACAATAGTGCTAGATCAGTCTAATTATATAAAATGTTTGCTAGCTAAATTTAATATGAGTGACTGCAAGCCAGTACTTACACCGTTACCTGTAAATTGTAAGTTAGAAAAGTCTAATGGGAAGGGTCTTGATGATGAGTTATACAAATACAGACAACTGTTGGGATGTTTAATGTATTTGAGTGTGTGCTCACGCCCGGACATTTCTTATGCTTGTAGTCAACTTAGTCAATACAGTGTATGTTTCGACACGAGTCATTGGCGCGCAGCAAAGCGAGTACTTCGTTATTTAGCAGGGACGATCAACTATGGTCTTCATTTTACAAAAGGTACTAATTTTAATATCAGTGCTTATGCAGATGCCGACTGGGCTAATGACTCATCAGACAGAAAGTCCTACACTGGATTTGTTATAAAATTAGGTAACTGTTTAATCAATTGGGAAGCTAGAAAACAGCGTAGTATAGCTTTATCAAGTACAGAGGCAGAGTACTTAGCAATTAGTGACGTTTGCAAGGACATTTGTTTTGTGAAGAATTTCTTGTCTGAAATTATTACCAAAACTTTTGATGTAATTGTATACAACGACAATCAAAGTGCTCAAAGATTATTACTTGTAAAAGAATATTCGCATAAGAAAACGAAGCACATTGATTTGCGTTACCATTTCGTAAAGGATTTAGTACAAAAAGGAAACATAACTGTAAGATACTTACCTACTAATGACATGCTAGCAGATGTATTGACAAAGCCACTATGTGCGCAGAAACATTGTAATTTTGTAAAATGTTTAAATGTGAGAGTTTGTGGAGCAAATGGTTAATGTTTTGTTGTACTTATTTTATTAATGATAAATATTGTTATATTGTGATGAATCATGTAATTATTATCGAATTGAATCATATGTATAATTATGTAGAGTCGCTCTAAAGTAGGTAGAGCATGTAACTCTTGAATGTAGAGTTTAAAAAAAAAAAAAAAAAAAAAAAAAAAACTAAATGTAGAGTCTTTTAAATATTGTGTAGAGTTACAGTAGTTTTTTCTTTTCTCTCATGTAGCGCTTAAGGAGGAGTATTAGGAGTTGTGTAAGCTCTACATGAACGCAGCTTAAAGGCAGCCATATTTATTTAAATGTCATTTGAAGTTGTCATCTGTCTTTTTCGCTGATTTTTGACAACAACCTTATCTGCTCACGGCTCTCTGCAGTCTCTGCCCTTTTATGTTTTGTGTCGTCTCAATTATTCTCCAATTTAATCTTAATTCATCATATCGAATATACAATGGACGTGTAATATCAGCTTGTATTTTGATAAATAAAAGTCTGGATATACTGTCGAAGTGTTTATTTGGTTGATCACGCCTGACACGCCATTCCATTGCCATATCACAACGTCTGCGTCAACAGTTACCCGCCATACCCACTCTCCTCTTTCCTCATTCCCTGTTCCTTCCAACCGCTTTTCCCACGTCCACCTTGACATAATAGGCCCTATGCCACTTTCTTCTGGTTTCAGGTACTGCCTTACAGCTGTAGACAGGTATACTCGATGGCCAGAAGCCTACCCTCTAGCCGACATCACAGCAGAGACCTGCGCTAGCGCTTTCATTACTGGCTGGGTCGCTCGCTTTGGATGTCCAGAGAAAATAACCACTGACCGAGGAAAACAATTTGACTCGCAGCTGTTCCAGTGTATTTCGTCGATCATAGGCGCCTATCATTGTCCCACGACAGCTTATCACCCTCAGTGCAACGGCCTTGTGGAGAGAATGCACAGACAGCTGAAAGCTGCCATAATGTGCCACAACAACGCGCAATGGTCGGAGGTACTTCCTCTTGTTCTCCTGGGTATGAGAAGTGCCTGGAAGGATGATCTACAAGCATCTTCAGCCGAACTGGTGTATGGCGAGACACTCCGGTTACCTGGTGAGTTCATTAAACCAGAAACAAACAACATCGTAGATGAAGCAGACTTCGCAGGACGGTTGAGAAAACACATCACGAGACTGTCACCTGCATCAACATCTGGCCATGGTGAGAAGACGTTTTACGTACCTAAAGACCTTAACACAGCCAGTCACGTCTTCCTGCGGAAAGGACCTCTAAAGAAGTCACTAGAATCACCTTATACTGGTCCTCACAGAGTCATAGAGAGAGGATCTAAAACCTTTACAATAGATGTCCAAGGAAAACACACAATTGTAACCATCGATAGGCTAAAACCAGCCTACATGAACAACAATTATGGCTCCAGAATACCATCTTTACCGCAACTGCCATCACCAGCGCCATCAGCTTCATCACCAGCGCCATCAACTTCATCACCAGTGCCATCAACTTCATCACCAGCGCCATCAGCTTCATCACCAGCGCCATCAGCGTCGTCGCCAGCGTTGCCACTACCGCAGCCAGAAACCACCACAAGAAGCGGGAGAACAGTTAGATTCCCGCGACACCTTTCTCACTATCGACCGTGAACCGGTCTCAGCGGGGGAGTGATGTAGGCTGTACCTGCTACCTACACTCGCTACTGTTCGGCTTCTCCGAACACGGCCGAGATTAACCGAACTGCGCGGCTAGCGGCTCGACACGCCGCCGCCTCCACCCCGCGCGGTACACGGCGCCCCTCGGTCGCCCTCGCCAGTCCACGCTTAGCAACGTACCGGTCTACATACATTTATATCGCTCCGCGCATCCGAGTTAAAGTTGTACTTAGTTATAAGGTGTTATTATTAATAAACTTTATTAAATCGTTAGAGCTGTGTTTATTGTGAAGAGTTCCCGAAACCTCCAATAGACACATAACCCTCTACAGTGGCTTTACAGTACATAGAACTCACACAAATGTGCTATGCAATTATATAATACTACGAGATGGAATCTATACAATGCAAGGATATTTTACAATCTTCTGCAGCTTCCACAATAACTTAACCTGGGAATCAGTTAGTTTGCCTATGGTTGTGGAGCAGGACCAGCATTGAGCCAAGCATTTTTATCATTAATGTAATCCCCCAAATTATAATATGCTTGCCTACATAGTGTGCGTTTTACACAAGATTTAAATTTCGTCTCATTCAGTTGTAGAATGTGAGGAGGTATTTTATTGTAACATTTTAAACAGTACCCCATGAAAGATGAATCTACTTTAGCAAGCCTGAAACCTGGCTGAACGAGTTGGTCCCTATTTCTAGTTTTATAGTGGTGTCTGTCACCTCTTTTACTGAATAAATGCAGATTTTTCCTAACGTACATGATGTTTTCATAGATGTATTGGCAAGGTACTGTCAAGATGTTAATTTCCTTAAACAGTTCTCTCAGAGAGTCGCGTCTACGTAATTCGTATATGGCTCTGATTGCTCTTTTCTGCAGAATGAATATAGACTCGATGTCTGCCGCACGTCCCCATAGTAAAATACCGTATGACATAATACTATGAAAATAACTGAAATAGACTATCCTCGCCGTATCAACATCAGTAAATTGACGGATCTTTCTAACAGCATATGCAGCTGAGCTCAGCCGTCCTGCAAGAGATGTTAAATGAGGACCCCATTGTAGCTTTGAATCGAGCGTGATTCCCAAGAAAACTGTTTTATCGACGAATTCTAGTTTCTCTTGATTCAACATTATGTCACAATCACTACTTTTGACATTTGGTAGGGCAAATCGAATGCACTTAGTTTTTTTCCCATTGAGTACTAAATTGTTAGCGGTAAACCAGTTATGGACCTGCAGTAGGGCAATTATTTACATCGTCAAAATTAGTGGCACGTCTGTTTATCCTAAATATTAACGAAGTATCGTCAGCAAACAACACCATTTGCGGGTGGTTGTTAAATAAATGGGGTAGGTCATTAATATAAACTAAAAAGAGGAAGGGACCCAGAATCGAACCTTGTGGTACACCCATTTTTACTTTTAAACCCGTTGAATTGACACCATTTATTTGTACTTGCTGATGTCTATCATTCAAATACGACTTTACTAAACTAAGCGCAAGTTTACCTAAACCGTAATGCTTAAGTTTCAAGATCAGGGTTTCGTGATTTACGCAATCAAATGCCTTCGAAAGGTCACAAAAGATTCCTATAGCATCTTGTGCCTCTTCCCACGCAGTAAATATGTGTTTTAATAAAGTAACACCGGCGTCAGTTGTACAACGTCCCTTGGTGAAACCATACTGTTGTTCGTGTAATATTTTATTGGTGTTAAAATGGCAAAGCATTTGATTGAGCATTATCTTTTCAAACACCTTGCTGAAAACAGGCAACACGGATACTGGCCTATAGTTATTGGTGTCTTTACTGTCCCCGGATTTAAAAAGCGGTATTACCTTACTGAATTTCATTAGATCCGGGAAGACTCCTTGATCCACGCACAAATTAAATATTGAGGCTAAATACGGTGCTACAGTTTCAATAATTGAGGTACAAGCTTTAATAGACATACCCCATAGGCCTTCGGTTAATTTGACCTTGATTTGTTTAAAAGCTTTTATGACTGTCGTGGGGTTATATGCTGAAATTTAAATTCATTTGGACAGGCTGAAACGTTTGCTTTTAATAAATCAATAGAGAGCAACGGAGAGGAATTTAAGGTTTCAGTAGTTTTAAGTGGGATACTGGTAAAGAAGTTTACGAATTCTTGAGCAACTTCATTATTGGAGCTGACAAGGCCACGTGAGGTCTCTAGTGTGAAGTCATTACTATGTTTTATATTTCTGTTTGTTTCACTGTTAATAATTTTCCAAACCGTTTTTATTTTGTTATTAGCTGATTATTGCTAATGAATAAGGATTTGGCTACCTTGCAGGTGTTTTTAAAAATTTTCGAGTAATTAGCAACATATTTATTAAAAGATTCTGTGTTGATGTAAGGCTTAAGGCCGTACAGCTCAAACAATCGTTCCCTACTTTTTCTAATACCCTGTGTTGCCCAGTCACTAAAAATAAACTTTGAGCCAATGGTTTTGGTTTTCTTTTTTAAAGTGTTATTGAACTCAGTGTGCACTACCGAAAAGAATTCCTTATACAATTCATTTACATTGCTTCTAATATGGGCTGGTATATTTAGCTTTCTAATTAAATTATTATTAAACTTTTCTAACTTGCTGGGTGATATTTGTCTGGTCTGAATCTGAATTCTTTGTAATTGTTTGTTGTACGCGAAAGCAACAGTCTGCCCGCTGTGATCTGAAGGAAGGTAATTTACGATAGATTTATCTAAGTAGTCGCAGCAACAAAAAACATTATCAATACATGTAGCAGTATTTGTAGTAATTCGGGTTAGTTCTGAAAAAAACCTTTGACAAATTAAAAGATTTAAAGAGACTTAAAAATCTACAGCTGTTTGCATTATTCTCTAAGACATTAACATTAAAGTCCCCACAGATTATTATTATTTTATTACCAGTTACAAGTTTCGCTAAAGCATCTTCCATTACTGACTCAAAGATAGAGTAGTTTAGGTAATTAGGGGGTCTGTAAACGCACACTATTACATGCTTATCTAGCTCAACACAAGATAATTCAATACTATGTTCAACCGATAGATCGACAATATCATTGCGAGACTTAGATTTAATGCAATTTTTGACTAAGATTAATGAACCCCCACGCATCTTAAGTTTACGGTTAAAGCAACTGCTCACATTGTAATTCTCATAATTTAATTGCATAACTTCATAATCTTTCATCCAATGTTCAGTTAAACAGATAATATCAAACTTCGTTTTTTCTAAAAATAGTTCGATTTCTAATTGTTTGGAAGAAAGTCCCTGAATATTCTGGTGAAACAATTTTAAGGAATTCTGCTCAGCCCCTTTTTTACAATTAATTGATCGAGAGCTAGAAGATACCTCGAAGTTGTTGACGAGTTTAACTAAAGTTTCACTCGTACCTTCTATTGTCGTATTGACTAGTTTAAATCTAAATTAATATGTGTATAATTACAATTAGTATAATTACTAATCTCAGTAGACCTATTTACAGAAAACTGCGACATACCACATATGTCTGAGTTTATACTAAAAGCTAATAGCCGAGCTATTTGACGTCTAAAACTAATAGGCAAGTACGCATTACAAAAAGTTTTTTGCCATTTGAAGACTAGTGCTAAGTTGTGTGTTGATCTTGTCTCTAGTCTGCGAAAGCAATTATTCGAGAGCACGTTACCGCACGCAGAAACACACGGGGCATAAATCTGATTCCGTGTTGAACTGCTGATGGATGAGGTTCAACCCTTAGATAGATAGATAGATAGATAGATAAATCATTTATTTAGTGCACACAAAAGACAAAGCACAGCACCCAGAAATACAATTAAATAAAGCAGTTCACTTAAAACAAATAAAAACATATTTACAAAATAAGTATAGTAACATTATGACAAACTTCAAATAATAAAAAATAAATAAAAAAAAAAATAACAAAGAGGGTATGCAAGGTGCGGTGTGCGTCTCAAGGTTACACCAAATGGGAGTCCAGCTCAGCATGTGTCAGGCATGCACCTGACGCTGATATTCTGCTGGATCCCTGTAGTGACGTACGGACGTCGAGCAGACGAGATAAATTCGTGTTGTGATAAAGTGTTTCATGCGCGGAGTGAAATTACGTAAGTATGTCAACTTAAATAAAATATTTTACCAAAAGTTTACTGTGTTGGAAATGTTTGGTTATATCATATTTGTAGGTGCTCAGATGAATAATCTTATTAAAATAATATTGTAGTTGTGTAGGTGTGAATAAGAATAAACGATTTGATTTGATTGTCATGAGAAGGTAGTATAATTATAATTATTGGCCAACTAAATATCAATAAACAATGCAATCTATAAATAAACAATGCAAAATATAAACAAAGCAATCTCCTGTTCACAGGTTTGCGACCACACGCTACAGATAGACAGATTGTCTCGGGAAGAATAGGTACCACAATCAGTTACCTATATAATGGACGTATTCGAAACAGTGATACCCAGTTTTTTCTGCTCTTCGATAAGAAACTGCCGCAGTCGAACTCTGAAGGTACCAAGACATTTAAGATTTCTTACCGGCGGGGGAATATTGTTCCAGCATTTGGATGCGGCGTATCTGAAACTTCCCCTAAAAGCAGCTGTCTTGTGCGATTGAGTGGAGAGTTGTTGCGAGCACTGCCTCCTTTCGCATTCTCTTCTGCTAGCGATCCAGCTCAGTTTATTGTATAGGTAGGTCGGCTGCCTGTACTTTATTACTCCAAAAAGTATACATGCCAGGTGCAACTTACGCCGCGACTTCATCTTGAGGATGGAGTGCTTATTTAAGAATGGCGTTACGTGAGTTCTTGGTGGGATTGAAAAGCAGAATCGAGCGCAGGCATTTTGGACCCTCTGAATCAGTCGCTCAGTTCTTGCGAGCAGCCGAGGGCCAATTACTGTATCTGCGTAGTTTAGGTTAGAAAGCACGAGTGACTCCACCAGTTTAATACGCAACTCCTCGGACAGATACGGCCTTATTTTATAAAGGACTTTTAGCCGATAGAAACAAGTGCGCACTGACTCTGCCACGTGCGCTTCGTATCTTAACCCAACATCCATGTTCAGACCAAGATTACGTGCCTCGCTGACTCGACTGACCGTCTCACCCAGCAGGGTAACGTTGAGTGATGCCGGCACTGCGCTGATTTGGTTCTTGGTTCCAAACAGCATGTATTTGGTTTTTGTGGGGTTAAGTACTAAACCGTTATTTTCAGCCCAGCATGCTATTCTGTCAAGATCTTCGTTTAAATCCCTTATCGCAGTGTCATAGTCGCTTGGTTTAAAAGAGATATAGACTTGTACGTCATCCGCATAAATATGATACCTACATTTCTTCAGGGAACTTATGATATCAGCACAATACAAAATGAAGATGATGGGGCCCAGTATTGTGCCCTGCGGGACTCCCCTGTAAACAGAAGTGAGTGATGAAACGAGAGATGAACCATTGCTCAGTCGTATTTCCACACGCTGCCGACGGTTGGTAAGGTAGCTTTGGAACCAGTCTATTGCATTTTCGTCAAATCCATAGTAGTGAAGCTTTGATAGAAACAAGTCTATATTTATGCAGTCAAAGGCTCGCGAAAAATCGAGTAAGACAAGGAGTGTGCATAGGCCCTTATCCTGTGCTGAGAGAATGTTATCTGTCACGTCCAAAAGTGCTGTAGAAGTACCACGTTGTTTGCGAAAACCTGACTGTAGCTCAGGCAGAATGTGTTTATCTTCTAGATACTTTGACACCTGTTGACAAACCGCCTTTTCAGCGATTTTAGACAGGCAAGGCAGAACACTGACAGGCCTCAGGTCTTTTAAATCTGTTGGATTTGGTTTTTTTGGCAATGGCCTAACAATAGCAATTTTCCAGATGTCAGGGAAAGTTGCTGAAAAAATTGAGCTGTTCACAATGTCGGTGATGGATTTTAATGAATGTGGGAGAGTAAGCCAAAGCATGTCTAGGGTGACTTGATCACAGCCTTCAGCGTTAGATTTTAGCTGGCGGAAGTATCGCAGAATTTGATCAGCAGTTACTGGTTGTAATGAGAAAGCGAAACTATCATCACCATAACAATGAGATTCAAAGAAAGCGCGTTGCGATGTATTGCAGACAGGGTTACCAGGAACGTTCAAAAAGTGATTATTTATTTGGTTTGGATCTCTGAAGGTAGTCGGAAGGTCATCAAATTGTTTCCTCGGTAATACTGTTCTTTTTAAATTTTTCCACAACGTTTTAGGATCCCTGATCTGACCATTAATATTAAAGTTAAAATATGCCATTTTTTCTCTAAATAAGGAGGTTGCTACCAGAGATTTCAGCTGCTTGTAGTATGACTTTTTGGAGTCTGATTTCGTTTTACGGTACTTGGACAGGGCATCATTCCGCAAGTGCATCATCAATTTTATTGTATCCGTTATCCATGGGTAAGACGGTTCCTTAATTAAACATTTCTTGACCGGAGCGTGCGCATCAAAAATTGCCAAAATATTCTCGTTCAACTCCCCAACCATGTGATTCACATTTTGCAAGGCGCAAATGCTGTCCCATTGTATTTGCGATAAATCACTATCTAGCACCTCTCTATTTATTTCTTTAATGGGTCTATAAGTTATTGTATGGGGTTTATATTTATTACGCCTAATATTAAACTCGCACACAACAAGTGAGTGACCATTTATTGAGCCATAGGGCTCAACAGATATAGCTTTGTGGTTGATATTCGTACAGACAAGGTCGATCAATGTTTCGCTATGGTCTGTGAAATGGGTGGGCGAATTTACCAGTTGTTTTAGGTTCATGCTATTCAAAAACTCACAGACTTTCTTAGTTTGCCCATTAGCATTCAGTAAGTTGACATTGAAATCGCCGAGCAGCACGAAGTGATCACATTTGACTAAGGAGCTAACAGAGTCAGTTAAAGCGTCGAGAAAGATGTCCAAGTCGAAGCGTGGCGGACGATACGCTGTGCCTATAGCAATTTTACTTCCATTGATTGTGAGAGTAATCCACATTTGTTCGATAGTATCGTATCTAGGGTCACTTGGGGTGGACCAGGTACGAGCGGTCAGACCACGTTTAAGATAAAAACCCACACCACCCCCCCGGCCCCCGTGAACACACAGCGGTCGTGGTATGTGACGCAGGCGGTAACCTGGCACAGTGGGCGCTCGCCCCTCTTCGCCCGGCCTTAGCCAAGTCTCGTTTACTGCTAATACATCGAAGGAATGCCTTTCCACTGCTGCTATAAAATCATCGTGGTTAGTGCCAAGGGAACCTACATTTAGCAAACCAACTTTAAGATATTTTTCAATCATTTAAACAATTAAATACACAACAGAACAGTGGAGCAATGTCGCAGACGTAAAATGTTGACGTTTTCGCGTTTGTCATAGAAGATAAAATAACATTAGAATGTGTAATTCTGTGGCAATATTTCCAACGATTGCTAGAAGTGTAGGCAACAAAGAATTGAAGTTCATAAAAATAATTATAAACAAGGACCAAATATCCAAAGATAAAAACATTGTAAGCACCAAGAAATATAAATAATAATGTAAAGAAAATAATTGTAAATAATAATTGCATTTTGTCCCGTGTTAACAATACTACTAAAATATAAGTATAAAAAAATATAAAAGTGTATATAATATCAGTAATGATGAGTTTGTAAATTATTTCTGCATATAAATCAGTGTTAAAATGTAAGTAATCTGTGCCCGAAAATATTTCCAACTTCCTGTAAGCTGACGGTAATTGATAAAATAGCATGACTTTCCACAATTTACCAAAATAATCAACATCCTTACCATCTATTTCGCGTAGTGTTGCCCAAAGTCTTTGAGGAAAAAATAGTTTCCAACCCGGTACTCCAAGAGACACACACCGCCTTGCGACATAACTAAATATATAGCACAGAGTATACAACAATCCTTTAAGTGCAAAACAAAATAATAATAAAGAGATCAAAAGAATGTTAACATCTACTCGTACAGAAGCATAAGAAGGTATACGAAGCAAGTTTACAGAACGCGCTCGGATGTGGTACAAACCAACCATTATCCAAAAATCCTACAGATATCGTCCTCACATCTAATTCGTTCGGCTTTTTGACCATCTTCTCTACGAGCTAAGATCTTTCCTTCCCTTGTCCATACGAACTTCCATTTGTTTTGGCTCCCTGCCTGACGAGCGTGATAAAATAGCTGGCGGTGGCTGGCTTAGGGTATTCTGACAAATAGAATCCTTTTCAAAATAGCCTGACCGTCCGGGCCTTTGGGAGTAGTAATTCGTGGATGGTAAAAGTTAATAAAAAACGAATTTGAATTGGCTGTTTAATTAACACTCACAATATAACCGATTTTAGCGTAAACAATACCCCGTTCGGCGGTGACGTCACCGGCCGATGATCCACAGCATGTTGAGGCCGGCGCGGCCGAGGTGCAGGCGCCGCTCAGCGGTGACGTCACCGGCCGATGATCCACAGCATGTTGAGGCCGGCGCGGCCGAGGTGCAGACGCCGCTCAGCGGTGACGTCACCGACCGATGATCCACAGCATGTTGAGGCCGGCGCGGCCGAGGTGCAGACGGCGCAGCGCGGGCGGGTCTCCGCGCGCCGCGGCCGCCAGGAACAGCAGCAGCGTGTGCAGCAGGTTGTTGCGGCCGCGCGACAGCTCCACGGTCTCGTCGCCCAGCACCAGCGCGTAGTGCGGCGGGCGCGCGGTCACGCGGTGCACGGCCAGCGCCGCCGGGCCGCGCGGTGCGGGACCCGGCGCGCCCGACAGGTGCGCCGCGCTGAAGGGCCGCGCGCCGCCCGCCGGCGGCAGCTGCGCGTCCAGGTACGTGGCCAGCAGGTGCAGCACCACCTCCGCGTCCGTGGGCTTGCTCTCGTCCCAGTCCGAGCCGCCGCCGTTCCACCGGTAGCCGCTCAGGCAGCCGCCGTGCGCCAGCTCTGTGGGAGACGTCCGCGATCCATGATATCGGAGCGTTCCGTGACGGATTAGCTCTATGCTATTTTCTATCGTTCAGAATAAAGGCGATTACAGGGCCATGATAAAATAATCTAGTGAATTGACGTACCTCTGATGCGCTGCACCACGTAGCGCTGATCTGCGAAGGGCTCTAGGTAAGCGAGCAGCGCGGGCAGCGAGTGCAGCAGGCCGTGCGCGCCCGCCGCCGCCGCAGCGCGCAGTCGCTCCGCGCTCACCGCGCCCACGCGCGCCTCCAGCCCGCTGGCCGCCAGCGCCTCGTCCGCCGCCTCCAGCTCGCGCACCAGGCGCTGCAGGATCGTCACGTGCAGCCACAGGCGCAGGTTCAGGTTCCACTGCTCCAGGCGCGTCGGGTCCAGGTGCAGGCGCCGCCACACTTGCGGCGAGCGCGCGGCCGGCGCGTCGTCCGCGCCCGCCGCCGCGGCCGGCGCCGACAGCTGGTAGTGCGCCGCACTCGCGCTCGCGCCCGCGCCCCCCAGCGCCGCGCCCGCGCCGCCCAGCGCCCAGCTCGCCGGCGCCGGCTCGGCGCGCGCCTGCTCCGCCTGCGAGCGCAGGTAGGCGGCCAGGCTCTGCGCGTCGGCGATGAACTGGTCGGGCGCGGCGCGGTCGGCGCGCGGAGACGCGGGCGACGGCGGCGAGGGTGGCGGCGACGCGTCGGTGCGCCACACGCGGCGCGGCGACAGCGACGCGTCGTGCTCTAGGGGCGCGGCGACAGCGTCGCGCGGCAGGCTCAGCAGGCGCTGCTGGCGCGGCGAGAGCGCGGGCGGCGCACGACGCGGCGCGGCGAGGCGCGCGGCATGCTGCAGCACGTTGGCGGCTAACACGCCGGCCGCGCACATCTCCACGTAGTGTAGCGCCGACGTGTACCCCGGACACTTACAGCACCTGGCGTCCAATGATTGCCAACAAAGTTACAATCTTCTCCATCAACACGACTGTGGTAGCTCATATTTCGGAAATGTAAAAATTTAGAAAATCTTGTTTTGTTTGTATGGATACAAATTTCATCTTGGAAATGTCACAATGTGCCATGAATGTGAGAATATTGTTATTGTTTTAAGTGTAGAAAAAGGAAAGGTGGAAAATCTCAAATACTTTTTTTACATCTGAAACTGATTACATAAGCAGTGTAACGATATTAATTATTGCAGTTCATAATCAACATTGAAGTTCTCTAGTTAGTAATTTTTCTTTACAGTAATATTGTCCTAATTAATCAAAACAGTGAAATATTTGACAGCTATTTGCGACGTAGCCCACTGACTGTATTCTGCTTATGCTACCCTTTAGCACGCATGATCTTGTGGGGAAAGGACTTTGCCAAAGGTTCATAGACAAGAAACCCAGAATTGCCAGCAATGATTTTAATTTGGATTTGATGTGAGATAATATTTATGTTGTTCTTTTTAATTGTGTTGCTTGCATAATATTTTTCTTTTTGTCTATTTTATTATCTTTGTTAAGTATTTCAAACTCAATGTAAATTGTTTGTGAATAAATAAACTGAATTGAATGAATGTGAAATGTATAAAAATGAGTTCTCTTTAATAAAGCCATCATGTTTACAAAAAAACAGCCTCATAGATAACCATGTAGCATGAAGTTATTTTACTATTTAAGAAAAAAGCCATTGCAAAAGTTCAGATCAGGCCCGAAGGCACCTTTAGAAGCCCATTCCTACCGGCTTACCTTCGGGAACAAGGCACTCTACACGTAGTGTCAAAGTAATTTAAAAAATGCAAAAAATAAAATGTTTATAAGTAAAAAAAAAAAGCAACAAGTAGTGCTAAGTCGGAGCTCGGGTGTCAGAATTCAGAACTATAATCGTATGGACGCGCACACGTGACTTCGCGGCATGCAGTACCGTTTTGTAGGGACCTAGGTAAGCCGAAGATTATCGAGTTACGGCAGGGGCAGAAAAAGAAAGTATGTGTGGTAGAACGAGATAGAATGAGTTAATGGTCGGTATATCGTATTTGGAAGTTACCAACCAGGTTTTTATTTTTTTTGACATGATAAAATCACTTTTCTTAGTTGTGCAGAGAATGCAGAGGAATTATACTCTGCATTCTCTGCATTTTATAAATTTTTCGGCGTCGCTGATAATAAAAATAAGGCAAATGAAAATCAAAAATGGCGCCTTCGACATTTCTTAGATTTTTCATCATGGGTGTCGTTTTCGTGGTTTTTGGTGTCGCTGATAGTGAAAATGAGGCCAAAATGAAAATACAAAATGGCGCCGACATTTTTTTGATTTTTCGTCATGGGTTACGTTTTCGTGGATTTTGGGGTCACTTATGGTGAAAATGAGGTCAAAATAAAAATCAAAAATAACGCTGATGAAGTTTTTTGGATTTTTCTTCATGGGTGTCTTTTTCGTGATTTTTGGGGTCGCTGATGATGAAAATGAGGTCAAAATAAAAATCCAAAATGACGCCGACGAAATGTTTTAGTTTTTTCGTCATGAATGCCGTTTTCGTGGTTTTTGGGGTCGCTGATAGTGAAAATTAACTCAAAATGAAAATCCAAAATGGCGCTAACGAAATTTTTTGGATTTTTCAACTTGGGTGTCGTTTTCGTGGTTTTTGGGGGCGCTGATAGTGAAAATAAAGTCAAAATGAAAATCTAAATTGGCACCAACGAGATTTTTTGGATTTTTCATCATGGGTGTCGTGTTCGTGGTTTTTGGGGTCGCAAATCTATATTATAAAAATGAAACCCGTTTTCCGTTGTCACGACATAGCATGAAAACGGCTTGACCGATTTAGCGGATTCTTTTTTTGTTGTGTTTGTTATTGTCAGGAGAAGGTTCTTATGAAAAAAAATGTAGTAGTAGGTAGCTTTTTCCCTCTTATGTGACGCAGACGAAGTTGCGTGGGTCAGCTAGTACCTAATGAAAATGAGGTCAAAATTAACATGAGAAAACTGACAGAATCAGTGGGTAAGGACAGCCATAGGCATAAGTTAGATATAGGTACTAAAAATACTAACATATTTCTAGGTACATTTTTGTGTTACTAACACACTACCATTTTATGTTTATGTGTATGTTTTGTGATATTAATAATGTTACTTATATGGAGTTTCTCCGAAATAAATATACTATTATTATCTCCTTTATTCACTTATCATCTTACTTCATACATTTTTAAATATTTCTTAAAAAACATATAAAAACATTTAAAAATATAAAAAATAGGGATCCGCCGGTGTCGGGAGCAGGGTCCAAGTCACCGGTGGTTAGGGTTGCAGAGACAGGAACCTCCTCACAATGCGAGCCGTATCGAGGAGTACTGCCTTCTGAATCAGACCCTTGATCCAACAGCCTAAAGAAAGCTTCGACAGATGTTCGTCGAGGTTCTTGGCTATCATTGGCCATTGCCATTGGCCGTCACGACAATCGGCACAATGATAACCGAGTCCATATTCCACATGGCGCGAATCTCGTGCGCCAAGTCGAGATATTTTATTTGTTTCTCTTTCTCAGCTTTCACGAGGTTCTCGTCATGCGGAATGGTAACATCGATTATCATTACGCGGCGCGCTGATCGGTCTATCACCACTTTGTCAGGCTTATTGGCGACAATAGTCCTGTCAGTAATGATAGACTGATCCCAGTACAACGTAACATGGTCTTTCACGAGAACTGGGTCGGGCACATACTTGTAGTACGGTACCTCTAATTCCACAAGATTAAACAAGGCAAGTTGCTGGTGAATAATCCTGGCTACTTGATTGTGCCTGTGCAAATACTCGCCGTTAGCCAGACGAGAACAACCAGAAATGACACATGCCGCAACAGCCCCGCAAAACAGGATCGAGTGTGTATCAACGAGGTCCTCGCTACTCTCGAATACATTCTTGAGTTGAGTCCAGGGCACACACCAACGCCCTATTTTTCTTATGCATGGGTAACCGTGGTAATCGGGGCCTAGGTTCAGCAGAAGTTGATGGATACTCATGAAGTGCATCCTCCAGTGCGCTCCTCAATCGATCGTTGCACTGGCTACTTACCGTGGCAACCCTATCATCTTCCTCTACAACAGCAGGGTTGGATCGCGGTGGGTTTGCATCAATAGCTGAGGCTTGTACCGCGGTTTGTGCCGGAGTTAAGATGATACGGTTGCTCAGTACCTCTGAGCGCTGCCTATCAAGCGCGGCGCCGTCCAACAGGTGATTGCGTTGGATGACCCTCACTTGATCCGAGAGTCATCGAGCTGAGGCGTTGACAGTTGGTTCAAGATCCTGAAACAGAGACAGCATCCCAACACGGTACGCAGTGAGGTTAGTCCCCCCTTTGTAGACCCGTAGTATGCGCGCATGACGTTCTCGTTCATTAGTTGAGTCCATTTCATGCGCTGCACATAACCACCGGAAGCGGGGACCCGGCTCGGGGCCTGTTGGCCCCTAAGTCCCAAGCTCTTCGGTGGCCGGCCTCTCCCCGCACGACGTACAGGTGTTGGCGACGTCGGCGGAGAGAAATATTTGTCACTTGAGCTCAACGCAACTGCCGCAACCGGTGACACTGGTGATCCGGGGTCCGGTGGCGGCGAGGCGGAGCTGAGCGACGAGTCCGGGGATGGAACAAGTGCGCGTCGGGAGGCAGCTCTCGTGATCATTTTGTTAAAATAATCATCTCATTATTCATCGTTTTTCCAAATGTATTGACGTCTTTGACTGACATTGACCGTCACCCATTAAGTGTAAAGTTTATTGACCATAAAATTGCAACAATCCTGTGATTTGTGTCTGCTAATATACAAATACACCGTGTTCCTGGGGATATACATTAATTTTGAATAATACTTTTATAGCTCTTGTTAAACATATCGTACAAAGGAAGTAGTAGTTTAAATGGCATACTTTTAGTTTTTTTGGTAATTTAAGTTTGACCAATTTAATTATGTTGTGCTGTGAGAAAGAGTCTTTATTTGTGAGATGTTGCCTCTTTGTGCAACCAAAACTATCAAGTCAGGTCAGGGTATCAGGTCTTTTTAAAATATTTTATAAGATAGTCTTTTTGATTGTACCGGTGTTGCTATGGTTACCGAATTTATTATTATTCAAATGTCATGTCTAGATAAACATTTTGTGATTTTTTCTAATATTTCGGAGAAATAATCCTACTTAGTTTTTGTGCCTATGATAATACCATACGATTATCCAGCTATTCACCAGGCTGATATCCATTTCATCTATGGATTTTGTAACGGAAATGCTGCAGCGGCAGTTCGCGAGTATCGACGGGCGGCTATTCCCTGGTCGACGCGTTACTAATTTACGCACATTTACAGAAGGTTTAGCGAAACAGGTATCAGACCGCATCGTGCTGAACGAGTAATTGATTTAAGCGTGGCCCAGGAAAACAACATAATGAATCTTATTATTGAGGATCCTACAAGACGCGTTGGGATAACAGTGAGTGTTTCTCATATGAAAGTGTGGCATCTGTGGAAAAGATACGGATTGCATCCTTATCACTACAGAAAAGCGCAAGGTATTCTAGCACCTGATCATTTTTCAAGAGTTACATTTTGCCAAAGGTTGAATGATGAATTAATACGAAATGCTCCTACAGAAAAAAATGTGGATGGAAGGAGCACAGTTCACAAGGGCCGGGTTATTTAACTCAAAAAAATTAAGTTCAATGGCTTTAAAACAACCCAAATGCTCATTGGGAAGCATCACACCAAACCGAGTTCTCTGTCAACATGTGGGCTGATGTTTTTAATAATCAGTTGATTGGCCCTATCGAAATCCCGCATCGGTTAAATGCAGATAATTATCTAGAGTTCCTGAGAAATAATAATATTACCAACTTAGATTTTTTTGAAGATGTTGATCTCGAAACTCTAGGTAACTATGTGGCTACAACATGATGGTGCTCCTGCCCATTACGGAGCACAAGTACGTCAATATTTGAACTCGACGTTTCCTGGATGTTGGACGGGGTAGTACAACCATTGCATGGCCAGCAATGTCCCCCGACTTGACTCCTCTAGACTTTTATGTCTGGACATTAAAAGACAAAGTTTATTCTGCTCAAATCCAAAGCCGTGAGCAATTGCTGGCAAGAATTGATAACGCGGCAGAAGGAATGCGGCAAACAGTTGTCAATTTAAATGGCCAAATTAGGACTCGTTTGGGTATCTGTATTGAAAATGGAGGCGGCCATTTTGAAAATTATTTACATTAAATGAGTTATTTCAATTCTTTTAATTTAACGTATTTATAGATTAGAACCCTTTTAGTACACATAACGCAGTGATTATGTGATCTTTTTGGTCTTATCATTTCTTCCTTATTTTCTCACGATGTTTCCTTCACCGCTAAGCACGTGACAATTCAAACATGAATCCGTACGTAAATTCTAAAGAATCCTAAAATTCATAAGAACTTAATAGTACGGGACCGGGATCGAATCTACGACCTCACAGTCGCAAGCTGACTCAAACTCTAATCATTTATTTTAACTAGACCATTTCGGCACTTTTGAATGTCGATAAAACGAAAAAAAAAAGGCTACAGTCACAGACACAAGGTATAATAACAGAAAGTACTGTAGTTGTCCATTTAAATATAATATATACATATATTTAATACTAGCTGTACCCGGCATGCGTTGCAATGCATTTTGTCCTACCTACCTACTACCTACCTACCTACCTGTCTACTTCTCACCGTTTAAACCTTCCCTGGACTACGACAAACATTTTAAAACCAAAATCAGCTCAATCGGCCCACCCGTTCTCGAGTTTTAATCAGACTAACGAACAACAATTCATTTTTATTTATATAGATGTACATTATAAAGTAATCATGTAAATTGAAGTTTATTACACAAACATTATTTGTATTAAAAAATATGAATATAAGTATATATTTATACGTACAGTAAACACATTACACGCATCATTTAATTTTACTCTTTTAGTTTTAGAAACACCTTCTTTGATTTATTCTAACACGCTTGTCTTATTATAAATTACGAACAAATAATGTTATTGTGAAAACATTTTGTTTATATTGAAATAAGGTTAGTAGTTGCATTGTCTGATTTCGTTGCATATACTACTTGTTTACGCTAACTGCTACGTTTGTTGTTTACGCTACTTGTAACTCGTTATCGGCATCTATGATTCACAGCAAAACAAATGTAATTGGTAAAAAGTGTCTTAACGTGTTTACGTTACGACTATTATCCCATGAGCGAGGATCTTACCTTGCCGCAACACAGCCCTTGACTAGCACGGGAGGTAAAGAACTTATCGCTGTATACCGTCATTCTTTGCTTTACTTTGTTATAATATGTGAATATTATGCTTTACCGGTGTACTGTAAGCTAAACTTATGATCAATAAACTTTTTATTATTTATTATTATTTTATTCCCTAGCGTAGATTTCTATGGAGAAGAACGGGCAAGAAACTCCATGGACACTCTTTTCAATAAAAAATGTTACAAAATCTTGGTTAAATCTTTCATGTTGAGATTATACATATATGTGAGAACGATGTAGAAAGACGTGCACAATAAGAGCGTCCAGAGTAAAAAAAAAAAAAAACAACAATTTATAAAATAAAGCAATTCAAATGATCCATGGCAGCTAAGAGATGACCAGTTCCGACTGACAGCGCCCGTTCACGAACATGACGCATGGATCAGCGCCATTCAATTCAACCATATTGAAGGGAACTAAATGACCCGACCCACCTGCCACCATCAGCAAGACATTTAAGCGAGCATGACATTCTCTCAGCCACCAAGGCATATTCAAGTCAAAAATAAAAAAAAGATAACCAAATGTAAATGGTGGCTTTACAGTACATGGTACTCACACATGTGCTATGCAATTATACAATACTAAGAGATGGAATCTTTACAATGCAAGAATATTTTTACAATCTTCTGCTTCCCTTCACTTTGGGCCCTATCAGAATACCAGCGCTGTGACGTTTTTTTTTAATGTTACAGCACCATGCTGAGATAGGAGCCTTTTGGCCTCGTACAGGACGAGTTTCATTCTTTTAATTTTTAAATAAATATTTGTTTTTTTTTCTGTGTAATTTTTATAAGTACTTTTAATTTTGATGTGTTTGTCCTGTGTGGGCTAATAAATGCTTTTTCTTTCTTTCTTTCTACCACAATAATATTGTCCAATAAGTTTGCACCTATGGTTGCGGAGCAGGACCAGCATTTAGCCAAGCATTTTTATCCTCAATGTAATCCCCCAGCTTATAATATGCTTGCCTACATAGTGTGCGTTTTACACAAGATTTAAATTTCGTCTCATTCAGTTGTAGAATGTGGGGAGGTATTTTATTGTAACATTTTAAACAGTACCCCATGAAAGATGAATCTACTTTAGCAAGCCTGAAACCTGACTGAACTAGTTGGTCCCTATTTCTAGTATTATAGTGGTGTCTGTCACCTCTTTTACTGAATAAATGCAGATTTTTCCTAACGTACATGATGTTTTCAGACATGTATGTATTGACAAGGTACTGTCATGATATTAATTTCCTTAAACAGTTCTCTTAGAGAATCGCGTCTACGTAGGTAATTCATATATCATATATAGCTTGAACCACCACCCGTTCGAAATCGTATGTGCGACGGTATACCGTCAAGATACCTTTTTGTTTTTGTGTTGTGTTGCGTATATTCCACCTAAGACGATTGAAAGGGAATATATGTTTATGTTTCATTTGCTAGAGCAGTTATGTGTTAGCTATGACAAAGTAGTTTTAGTAGCTGATTTAAATATGTACTCAACAAACCAGGAGGTACAATGTTATTATGAATATTTTGTCACTTTTTGTGGGTTCCGCCAAAGTAACAATATTCTTAATTGCAATAATCGCACGCTAGATGTAGTCCTAACTACTATGCCCGAGGGGGATTTGGTCGTAAATGAGGAGCGTGGGGAGTGTTTGTCAGGGATAGATCCACAGCATCCCCCGCTACGAGTAAGTATAAGTCGGGTGCAGGCGACTTCTAACCGTGGTAACCTTGTACCGCAGCCGGCTTCGACCCTGCCACGATGGAATTATAGGAAAGCGGACTTCCATTCTTTGTACTTGGGACTTGCAGGGGTAGACTGGAGTGCCCTGTATGAAACGAGTAGTGCCGACGAAGCATATAGAATATTTTATGAAATATTTTATAGGATTTTGGATGATAGCACTCCAAGAAAGAGCTCCACAGAGTGGGGGGGGTCATTTGATGATTTCCCATCCTTAAAAAAAAAGGGGGGTTGCTTTCGTTATAATTACCCTGAGTGGTTCACTGCTGACATAAAAGGTCTTATTAAGAAGAAGGCATTGTGGCACAAATCTTTTAAGAAGACTGGTTCAGCCACCGACTATAATAAATTTTCGCACTACCGTTCTGTCATCAAAGACAAAATCAGTACCGCATACTGCGATTATCAGAGGCGTACGGAGCAACAATTTGTTAAGGAACCTAGGTCGTTTTGGGGTTTTATTGGAGGCAAGCGCTCGAAACGTAGTAGACCAAAGATAACTAGGGATGGTGAGCCGTTGCCGGAGCATGAGTACGCTCAAGCGTTCGCTGACTACTTTCATTCGGTTTATGGGACGGTGGCACAGCGGCTGGATGCGGCTGCAGCTGGGCAGGCGGCGCCCGAGCGCGGCGCACGCGTCCATGTAGGACAGCTGTCTCTCGGCGAGGTGAGTGCCGCGCTCGCGCGCCTCAAGCCCAAGCGTTCGGTAGGGCCAGACGGGGTGCCACCCTTCGTCGTTAGGGATTGTAGGACAGTACTGGCCCGGCCGCTCATGCATGTATTTAACAGCTTCTTACGAGAATGTTCATATCCGGAAGGATGGAAATTGACTAAGGTTACTCCGGTACCGAAGGGGGCTCCAAGCTCGGATGTTAGCGGATATAGACCCGTAGCAGTACTGTCAACTTTTGCTAAAGTCTTCGAGTCCGCGTTGTGTTCAACTATCCACTCACAAGTAGCCTCACAGCTCAATGACGCGCAGCATGGGTTCCGTGGGGGGCGTAGCACGAATTCAAATTTAATGTGTTTTTTAAACCAGGCCACCACAGTGCTGGACTCGGAGACTGGTGCTCAACTGGACGTTGCGTACTTTGACTTCAGGAAGGCATTTGATAGTGTGGATAATGACATACTTTTAAGCAAATTTGCGAGGTTCGGTTTTACCCCTGCCCTCCTAGAGTTCTTTGCTAGCTACTTGGGCAACCGTAAACAAGTGGTAGAATATGCAGGTAGTACCTCGGACTCGTATTTCACCCTTACGGGGGTAAGTCAGGGAACAAATTTAGGGCCGTTAGAATTCATCATTATGATTAATGATCTTCCTGAAGTCATTAAAAACGCTAGCTGTTTGTTGTTTGCGGACGATCTCAAGTTATTCTTGCGGATTGCAGATGAGTCGCACTGTGGGATGCTCCAGCGAGATATCGATCGAGTAGTAGCGTGGAGTGAAGAAAATAAACTACTCTTCAATGTAACGAAGTGTAACGTTATGTCATTCACACGGGCCGTAGTACCCCGACGTCATGATTATTGTATGGGCGGTCATGTCATACCGCGGGTAGGATTAGTGCGAGATCTTGGGGTTACTTTCGCCGGGGATCTTTCGTTTCGTGCTCATATAGTACAGGTGTGCAAAAAAGCATTTAAAAATCTTGGTTTTGTCTTGCGTGAAACCCGTGACTTCACTAATATGGCAGCAGTGAAAGCACTTTACAATGCCTTGGTGCGAAGCAACTTGGAAACTAGTGCTATCATCTGGAGTCCTTATGAAGCGAAGTATTCCCAGATGCTGGAAAAGATGCAGAGCAAATTCACCCGATACTTATACTGGAAGCAATTTGGTGTCTACCCTTTCTACCCGCTCATGTATCCAACTCTTTTTGTTTTAGGAATGGTTGGCTACTATAAGTTGGAAGTTAGGCGCAACCTCGCCCTTTTAAAATATGTTTTCATGGTATTTCGTGGTATGCTGAATAATCCACAAATACTGGAATCGTTGGGATTGCTCGTTCCAAACAGGAGGCTACGGTTGGGACCAAGGGAGGGGATTTTTAAAGTTCCGGCAACTCGTACAAACTTATTAAAGTTCGCACCAGTGATTCGTGCAATTAGAACACTGAATGATATCTCTCGGCATTTGGATATTTTTTCTTGCTCTTTGGCGGAATTCCAGAAGGTGACACTTAGCATGTTGTCTGCTGTTTAGATTGTGCTTCTACCCAGACTCTTTAGTTGGGACTGCACTATTAATTAGGTATAATGACTACTTTTGTTAGCTTGGGTTTTACCTGTTAAAACAAATGTATGTGTTAATGAATAAAAAAAAAAAAAAAAAAATGAATAAAATATATGGCTCTGCGGCTCTTTTCTGCAGAATAAAAATAGATTCGATGTCTGCAGCCCGTTCCCATAGCAAAATACCGTATGACATAATACTATGAAAATAACTAAAACAGACTATCCTCGCCGTATCAACATCAGTAAATTGACGGATTTTTCTAACAGCATACGCTGCTGAGCTCAGCCGGCCTGCAAGAGATGTTAAATGAGGACCCCATTGTAGCCTGTGGTCGAGCGTAATTCCCAAGAAAACCGTTTTATTGACAAATTCAAGTTTCTCTTGATTCAATACTATGTCACAATCACTACTTTTGACATTTGGTAAAGCAAATCTTATGCACTTAGTTCTATTCCCATTTAGTACTAAATTATTAGCGGTAAACCAATTATGAACCTGCAGTAATTTACGTCGTCAAGATTTGTGGCACGTCTGTTTATCCTAAATATTAAAGAAGTATCATCAGCAAACAACACCATTTGCGGATGGTTGTTAAATAAATGGGGTAGGTAATAATAATAATAGTGAAAGCTGAGAAAGAGAAACAAATGAAGTATCTCGACTTGGCACACGAGGTTCGCGACATGTGGAATATGAACTCGGTTATCATTGTGCCGATTGTCGTGACGGCCACTGGCCTGATAGCCAAGAGCCTCGACGAACATCTGTCGAAGCTCTCTTTAGGCGGTTGGATCAAGGGCCTGATTCAGAAGGCAGTACTCCTCGATACGGCTCGCATTGTGAGGAGGTTCCTGTCTCTGCAACCCTAACCACCGGTGACTTGGACCCTGCTCCCGACACCGGCGGATCCCTATTTTTTATATTTTTAAATGTTTTTATATGTTTTTTTTAAGAATATTTAAAAATGTACAAAGTAAGACATATAAGGAATAAAGGAGATAATAATAATAATATATTTATTCAAACTTAGAATTCGCACGAAAAATACAAGTTAAATCTTAAAAGTAATGTTGGTATAACAGAGTTCGATGCCTGTACTAGGTTAAACCTGTGTGTCCTGTGTGTTAATGTATACTAAAAAGAGGAAGGGACCCTAACAAACAAACTAAAAATGTGTTTTAATAAAGTGACACTGGCGTCAGTCGTACAACGTCCTTTGGTGAAACCATACTGCTGTTCGTGTAAGATTTTATTTGTGTTAAAATGGTTAAGCATTTGATTGACTATTATCTTTTCAAACACCTTGCTGAAAACCGGCAACACGGGGCCTATAATTGTTGGTGTCTTTAGTGTCCCCGGATTTAAAAAGCGGTATTACCTTACTGAATTTCATTAGATCTGGGAAGACCCCTTGATCCACGCACAAATTAAATATTGAAGCTAAATACGGCGCTACAGTCGTAATAATTGAGGTACAAGCTTTGATAGATATACCACATAGATCTTCGGTTAATTTTATCTTGATTTGCTTAAAAGCTTTCTGCTCCGTTATATTACAATATAACGTGTTTTTTCTCGCGATATTGTAATGTCTCATTGTCAACTGAACATACGGAAGTATCTCTGCCCCCATAATCGGGACTTGGGGCACCCCCCCGTTAGGTTAGTTAGGTTCCTTTAAACCCTGCACTCGGAAACAGGGGCCCCGCGGAGCGGGGCTCCGTCGACTACGCTTTTTAGGGGGAATATAAAGTGTTTTAAGGTTATGTTATGTTAATCGGTATTTCTCAGGAATGGTGCATTATCTTTTCATGAGAGTTGTGCCACTGGGCAAGGGGGACCCCTCCTTCCCTCCACACTGCGTAAGTTGACTACCATCGCATGCATTTCACGAAAAATAATGCGTTTTGTTGTAAGCAGTATGTTCATTTGACAATAATTCGAGACTTTACAATATCGCTAGAGATATTACAATATAACGTATTTGACAATTTTACGGTGACACATTTACACACATTTTACTGGGGAAGATCCATCTGTCACCATGGAAAATTCTCAATTAGGGTTTATTAGTGATAGGGTCTTGTTGTCTGAGGATGGCACGGGTGTCTCCGGCCTCACGGCCACCGACAAGAATTGGTTCAACGAGTTTGCACGTGGCCGTACGTCGGTTTTTGATGAACCACGTTCAGGTGCACCGAAAACAGCTGCTACGGAGGAAAACATTAAAAAAATCCATGATTTCGTATTGGCAGATCGCCGATTGAAGGTTCGGGAGCTAGCTGAGACTGTAGGCATTTCAGAAGGAACAGTGCATCATATTCTTCACGAGGAACTGCGCATGAGAAAGCTGTCGGCGCGATGGGTGCCGCGTTTACTCACACCAGAAAACAAGCGCAACCGTGAGACCACATCGGAGACGTGTTTGGCGCTGTTTAAGCGGAATCCAGCGGAGTTTTTGCGTCGTTTTGTGACCGTCGATGAAACCTGGATCCACTGGTACACACCAGAGACCAAGGAGCAATCAAAACAATGGATCCAGACCGGGGAACGTGCTCCAAAGAAGGCGAAAACTGTAAAATCGGCCGGAAAAGTTATGGCCACCGTTTTCTGGGATTCACAAGGTGTTATCTACATCGATTACCTCGAGAAGGGTAAAACAATTACAGGGCTTTACTATGCCGATTTATTGGGCCGATTCGACGCCGAATTCAAGAAAAAACGACCCCATCTGGCGAAGAAAAAAGTGCTGTTTCACCACGACAACGCACCGGTTCACACGTCTGCCGTTGCCATGGCCAAATTGGTCGAATTACGCTACGAATTGCTGCCCCATCCACCGTATTCTCCAGATTTGGCCCCTTGTGACTTTTTTCTGTTTCCTAATCTGAAAAAATCACTCGCCGGGAATAGATATGGATCGAATGAGGAGGTCATCGCCGCCACGGAGGCCTATTTTGCAGAGTTTGACTAAAACTATTTTTCGGACGGGTTAAAAAAGTTGGAGCATCGCTGGGCTAAGTGTATCGAACTAAAAGGAGACTATGTTGAAAAATAAATTGCCACTTTTCCAAAATTTTCGTTTACTTTTTGTAGGCTAAGTATTTATGGAATGACCCTCGTATATGGTGGGTAGCTGCTTTAACCGTAAAACTATGCTTCGTGGAGGTTCCCTAATATTAATAAAAAATAGTTTTAAATATAAGCAACGTAATGACATAGTAGGTCTCTCGGTTGAACATTGTGTCGAACTGTCCTGTGTTGAGCTAGATAAGCATATCATTGTGTGTGTGTACAGACCCCCAAACTATCAAAACTTTTCCATATTTGAATCTATAATGGAAGATGTCCTGGCAAAACTTGCAGCCAGTAATAAATCTAAAATAATTTGTGGTGATTTCAATATCAATATTTTAGAAGAAAATTCAAATAGCAGTCGGTTATTAAATCTTTTTAAGTCATTTGACTTGACTAACGTTTTTATTGAACCCACTAGAATCACAACATCTTCTGCTACTTGTATAGATAATGTTTTCTGCAATTGTGATTACTTAGATAAATCCATAATAAATTGTTTGCCGTCTGACCATAGCGGACAAACTGTAACTTTTAGGTGTAAAACTCCAATGCAAAAAGTTCAGATTAAATTTAGACCTATAACTTCTTGCAAATTAAAGAGGTATAATACTTCCCTACAGAACAAGTTAAGTGTAATGAGCCAAGAGGATATTAATATAAATCAATTGTATGATCGTTTCATTTCATTAGTTCACACGGAATTCAATAAAACTTTTGAAAAGAAGACAAAGAGTATTTGCCCTAAATTTATATTTAGTGATTGGGCAACTAGAGGTATCAGAAAAAGTAGGGAAAGGCTATTTGAGCTTTACAGCCTTAAGCCTTTTATAAACACTGAAACTTTTAGCAAGTATGTTGCTACGTATTCAAAGATTTTTAGAAATACTTGCAAGGTTGCTAAAGCCCTGCACATTAGCAACAAGATCAAAACAGCAGAAAATAAAATACAGACCGTTTGGAAAGTTATAAATAACGAGACCAACAGAAAGAAAATACGTAATAATACTTTTACATTAGATACAGCATGTGGTCTTAAAAGCTCTAATCAGGAAGTAGCTCAAGAATTTGTTAATTTTTTTACCGAAATACCAATAAAAACTACGGAGGCTCTTAATTCCTCACCTGAAGCCTCAATTGGCTTATTAAAGGCGAATGTGTCTGGCTGCCTGGCTGAATTTAAATTTAAACACATTAACCCCATGACAGTTATTAAAGCTTTCCGGCAAATTAAAATCAAACTGACTGAAGATTTATGGGGAATGTCTATCAAAGTTTGCACATCTTTACTTGAGACCATAGCCCCGTACTTAGCTTTGATTTTTAATTTATGTGTAGACCAAGGAGTTTTCCCTGATTTAATGAAATACAGTAAAGTCATACCTCTTTTCAAATCCGGAGACAGTAAAGATGCCAATAATTATAGACCTGTATCCGTGTTACCAGTTTTTAGCAAGGTTTTTGAAAAAGTAATGCTTAATCAAATGCTCTATCATTTTAACACCAACAGAATCTTCCATGATCAACAGTATGGTTTCACCAAGGGACGTTGTACAACTGACGCCGGTGTAACCCTATTAAAGCACATATTTGCTGCGTGGGAAGAGTCCCAAGACGCAATAGGAATTTTCTGTGACCTCTCTATAGCTTTTGATTGCGTAAATCACGACACATTACTTTTGAAACTGGAGCATTACGGACTGGGTAAACTTGCACTTAGCCTGCTAAAATCTTATTTGAGTGATAGAAAACAACATGTTCAAATAAACGGTGTTAATTCACAGGGTTTGAATGTAAAAATGGGGGTTCCGCAAGGCTCAATATTGGGTCCTTTCCTTTTTCTAGTCTATATAAATGATCTACCCTATTTGTTGAAACACCAATCTCAAAATATGGTGTTGTTTGCTGATGACACTTCTCTAATTTTTAAGATAAATAGACGGGCCAAAAATCTAGATGACGTGAATGATGCCCTACTTCAGGTCCAAAATTGGTTCACAGCAAACAATTTGGTATTAAATGAAAAAAAAAAACTAAATGCATAAGATTTTCATTACCGAATGTTAAAAGTAGTGATTGTGAGATAATATTGAATAAAGAGAAACTCGAATTCGTAGATAAAACGGTTTTCCTGGGGCTCACGCTTGATTCAAGGCTACAATGGGGTTCTCATTTAACATCTCTTGCGGGGCGCTTAAGTTCAGCAGCATATGCCATTAGAAAAATCCGTCAATTCACTGATGTGGATACCGCTAGACTGGTCTATTTTAGTTACTTCCATAGTATAATGTCTTACGGTATTTTGCTATGGGGACGGGCTGCTGATATTGAGTCTATATTTATTCTGCAGAAAAGAGCCATCAGAGCCATATACAATCTCCGTAGGCGCGATTCTCTAAGGGAACTATTTAAGGATATTGGCATCATGACGGTTCATTGCCAATACATCTACGAAAACATAATGTACGTCAGAAAAAATCTGCATCTTTTCGGTAAAAGAGGCGACACACACAATTACAGTACTAGAAATAGGGACCAACTAGTTCAGCCAGGCTTTAGACTCGCTAAAGTAGACTCATCTTTCATGGGGTACTGTTTGAGATGCTATAATAAAATTCCACAAAGTATTCTTGAACTGAATGAGACGAAATTTAAAACATGTATTAAACGCACACTATGTAAGCAAGCATATTACAAGTTGAGCGATTACATCGCTGATAAAAATGCTTGGCTCAATGCTGGTCCTGCTCCACAAGGACAGGGGCGCAAAACTTGATAGCATTAAACGGTATTGTTGGAGCTGCTGAAGATTGTACAACTATCTTTGCATTGTATAGATTCAGTGTTAGTATTATACGAGTATAATCGCATAGCCCATATTGTGTGAGTACTATGTACTAGAAAGCTATCATTCACTGGAAACCTACTTTAGTTTTTGACTTGAATGTGCCCTGGCGGTTGAGAGTATGTCATGCTCACTCAAATGTCTCGCTGATGGTGGCGCGTGTGTCGGACCATTTAGCTCCCTTCAAAGTGGTTGAGCTGAATGGTGCTGATCCATGCGTCATGTTCGTGAACGGGTGCTGTCAGTTGTGACTGGTCATCTCTTAGTTGCCATGGCTTATTTGAAAGAATTATTTTGTTTTTACTATGGACACTTTTAACGTGCACATCTTGCTACATTGTTCTCACATAATCTACCATCTATCCATCAAGATTTTGTAACAATAATTTGATTGAAAAGAGTGTCCATGGAGTTTCTTGCCCGTTCTTCTCCATAGAGATCTATGTTAGGGAATGGGCAACTACAGTACTTTCACAGTTTTTATGTCTTGTGACTGGGACTGTAGCTACATTTAATTTTCATCTTTGTTTCGACAATTCAAAAGTGCCTGTTATTGGCCTACTTGAAATAAATGCTTTGATTTTGATTTTTGATTTTAATGTGAATGTAAGTTTGTTTGTTACACTTTCACGCCAAAACTACTCAACCGATCATGAAACTTTGTACATATATTCTTGGAGGTATTAGAAGTAACTTAGGATACTTTATATTATTATTTTTTTTTTTGCAACAGGATCCGCGTACGAAGTCGCGGGCAGAAGCTAGTATTAGATAAATTTCATCTAAGCATTTAGTTTGTGAAAATATATTTTTTTAAAGAAATTGGATAAGATATTGGAATTGAATTCATAAGTGTCCTTACTAAAAAATGGTCAATTTAATGGCCTGAATAACATGCCGAAGTTAATGTATAACCTCACCGTGTATAATTACGTATTATAAATACCTGTGTAAGTTATGCGGTTCTTTGATCTGGATTCACACTGACCTCCATACTAGTGAAAACTGTATCACGGCAGATCAGTCTTCCTCGTTCACAAACACTCACACACTTTCACAATAAATAATACGTAACTTATATTAATTGTTAAATACACAAAGATTAATTTGAGTTTGGATATTAGAACTGATACAGGGGGTATTTGGACATTTGGTGACTTGATTTCAACAATTGTAAAATTTTAAAAGCATATTAATATTGTATGCACGTCATGACTTTGCGACGAATAAATATTTTTTTCTTCCATTCTTATCTTTCAAAGTTTGGATTTTAAGAGTTACGATACGAACATATAACATCAAGATGACAATAAAAGTTGCCGTCATAATTTTGAAGCTTAGTATTGTAGTGGCATAAGTATATCTTTGGTAATGGACCATTGTCTATTTGAATTTTGTGGTGATCTAAAATATTATTTTTTAAAGTTCTTTGATAATTTGTTACATGTGTTGCGGTATCTTTTGTAAGTTATTTGAAGAGTTATTGTCAGGATCTTTACAAAGTTTTTAGTGTTTTATAGTCTTTCGGATAGGACTATAGATAGGTATGTCTCTATTGGTAAAATCTCATTGAGTTTATTATCATATTGTTTTTGCAGTAAATTATTCTATATTTTTTATATACATGATGACCAGTAGTGTACTGTAAGTCGGTGAAGCTCTCAATGGAAAGTGTAAGACGTCTGTGTGATACAGCTGACATACTGGCACTGCAGGAACCATGGCTTCTGCCACATGAATTGCCATTACTTGGCACCGTTCATAAGGATTTTGAATACACTGGGAAATCAGCGGTAGACAGACACGTCGGCCGGATTGCTCATAGGGCGACCTTATGGAGGTGTAGCTTTGTTGTGGGGAAAGGGGCTCTTCAAGTCAGTGTGTGTAGTGCAGAGCAATAGTGTTCTCAGTCATTAAAGCATCCTTAGAGGATTGTGCGATTTTAGTGTTCAGGGTCTACATGCCTACAGACTCGACTGATAACTTCATTGAATTTACTGAGTGTTTGAGTGAAGTAAGTGCCATTGAGGCAAGTGAGTGAGGTAGAAGCAGTTTAAACAGGGTTACTGGTCGACGTATTCCTTGCAGGACGTTATAGTAGGGTTATAATGCAAGAAATTAAGCCACCAAATGTTCTACCGAAATTCAGTGGTTTTTGAGTTAGGTAGATTTTTTGTTTTTTATGAAAAATCCCAGATTAAATCATTTAAAGCCAATTTAGAAACGATTTACGTCGGCCTTAGCAATGTCCACACGGGCTAAACTATACCGTGTGTAGAAAAAATGTAAACAAGAAATAAAAGAACATAGTACTGTGTAATAATGACACAACACCATTACCAATCAGGCAACGTCTGGAGGATAACCATAGGATACAGTGTCTACGTAACTATAATTATAATTCTGTTTGCATTACAGTGTTACCAATAACGTTGAAACGTTTACCTTGCAGTTGGTCCATGTTCGGGCTCCTTATTTCTACATCGGGCACGATTACAAGATAACATTGGTGTTTACTTACAAGTCGTATGCAAACAGCAAGAACAACACTATGTTGACGACGATCCATTTGAGAGAGCTCGATCGCTTCTTGTTCGCGTAATTGAGATCAATCGTGTGCTGCACCAAACTTGAGTTGGGACTCGGAGACCTAAAAGATAACACATTGTTGGTTAACTACATTTTTAGTAAATAACACGCTAACTGCAAGCCTTTACAAGAAACCGACGAACAGATTCGTTACTTACATGTCGTGAAATCAAAGAAGAAATCTCTAAAATACCATGAGTACACAGTATAATATACTTTATCTATTAAGAAAAAACAATAACATAACCTACAAACTACAACGACCACAGAGCACAGCACAGCACAGAGTATATAATCAGTATATAATCCACAGATTAGATATTAGTCTACGTTTTAAGAGACGGGACTTCCATACAATCCATAGGAATGGCATTACATCACAGCAGTACAAGTACGTAGGAATCGATAGAACTCGATAAGATAAATATGACAGTCATTCTCGATAATTAGATTTTGACTCCATAAAACCTCATTTTATCGAGAATAACTGTCAATATAAGATAGATATTAGTAGCTAGCTACATTACATGGCATTTCAACACCAACAGATACCACAAAGATGTCAAACAGCAGGAGCACAGAGTATATAATTTAATCACTACGTTTAAACAGGAGTGCCAACCTAATGAACCAAATAGTGCTTACCAAATAGCTTTTTATCGATATCGATAAAATATGCAGCGTAAAAACTGAGGCTACTACTAAATATTATGTTTAATGTTTAGGTATTCAATATTGATGAGGGGGATATTTGGTACTAATTGTACAAGATTGGAAATAAATGCGGACCCGCAATGAAATAAAAAAAACTGTTTCTGCTGATTTAATTCAAATTTTAAACAAAATCAAAGCATTTATTTCAAATAGGTCAGTTACAGGATGTTAAATAAGATAAAACCTTTAGAATAAATGGTTTTAATCAGCAAAATACGAAGAAAAAGATTACAGTCGTATTGACAGAATGACACTAACAAATTAACAGTTTTATTTTTAAAACCATAGAAACTCCAATGAGTTTCCACAACACCACATTCTTCCAGGCTTAAAAGAGAACGATTCAGTTTAGAACGTAGTCTCCGTAGCGGTCTGGAAGCCTTCGATTTCTAGTGGACCTTCGTAGAACAGTAGCAGGATTTTCAGTAGCCGCGTGATCGGTTTCTACTGTTAGGTGACCTGTCAACTGTTGCTGTTCCTCTTCTTCGATCATACTTCGAGAATCGTAGAAGTCGTCTTCATTAGTCTCGGTCTCGACAGAATCTCGGGTCTCATTTAGTATTTCAGGCGTTTCCTGGATTATCTCACTATCTTGTCCTAATGGAGCTAAGTGTCGATTAGAGATAGTTGATTCTCGACCATCTGCAAGACGCACATAGGAATAATCCGGATTTACATGAAGTAACGTCACTTCCTCAACGACTGGTTCATATTTATTATTACGGTTAAATTTTCGCATTAGCACACGTTCTGATTCTGTCAACCAAGTAGGTATAGAGACTCCGTTCGATGATCGTCTAGTATGCGTAAACATGCGTTCATGTGGCGTACAATGAGTAGCTGTACACCACAGATTAGATATTAGTAGCTAGCTACTGTACAAAGCAAAGACCGTATCGAATGTAAAGCTTGAAGAAGAACTTGTTCCCAATTTTCTATTGCTAGATTGCGTGAACGTAGAGCCAATTGTATTGATTTCCATAGAGTTCCATTAAAACGTTCTACTTGGCCATTTCCTCTTGGATTGTACGGAGTGGTTCTACTATTATAGAAGCAATGCCTCGTGAATTCAAGAAATTCTTTACTTCTGCCGATACGAATGAAGTTCCTCGATCCGAATGAAGGTAAGATGGCATGCCGAACATCATAAATATCTCGTTTAAATGTTTTATAACCGTTGTAGAACTCATATCAGCGCACGGGAACGCAAACGGGAAACGTGAATATTCGTCGATTACAGTCAATATATATTAATTTCTAGTATTAGATGGTACAGGACCTTTAAAGTCAATGCTTAATCTTTCCATGGGTGAAGTAGCTTTTATTAAGTTTGGATCTGGTAAGTCAGATCTTTAGAATCTCAGTTTTATTTCGGAACATATCCGACAGGAATTAGTCATATTCCTAATTTCTTCAGTAGAATAAGGCAAATTTTTAGACTTTACCCAGTGATTCATGCGCATTATTCCTGGGTGACACAAAGCTTCATGCAATGAAATTAGCTTCTCAGTTCGTACCGGTACCGAAACACAAACTCGCGAAAGTGCGTCAGCCACATCATTCTGCTTTCCGGGACGATACACTATGTCGTACTTGAAAGGTGCTAAGTCCAAGCGCCATCGCTGTATTTTCTCATTCTTTATTTTGCTTGTCAGTTTATTATCAAACATGAATGATACAGATCGTTGGTCAGTAATGAGACGAAATGATTTGCCAATGAGAAAATGACGCCATTTTCTTAGCGATTCCAGTATAGCGTAAGCTTCTTTTTCTATAGCTGAGTGGTTAAGTTCGCTATTATTTAGCATTCTGGAAAAAAAATGCAACCGGTCGATTGCATTGTGACAAAGTTGCTGCGATAGAATGATTGGATGTATCTGTTTCCACAGTGAATGGTGAATTGTGATCGATAGCGTGAACAGCTGATTTTGCAATATCAGATTTTAGTCTTTCGAAACTTTGAAATAATTCATTTTCAATGGAAATATTTGTGTATGAGCGAGAGCATGAACTCTTTCTGAGAAATTTGGGATCCATTTGCTGTAATGTGCAAACATTCCTATTGTTCTTCTCAGTGATGGCACATCGCATAGTGGTGGCAAACTCAATAGTGGCCTTAAGCGTTCCTCATCTGGCTTAATAACGTGGTTCTCTACATTGTATCCCAAAATGTTCATAGAATTTTGGGAAAACTTACTCTTTACTTTATTGAGAGTTAAGCCATATTTTTGAGCTGCTGCTAAAAATCGCTTAAGGTTTTCGTCATGTTCCTCCTGATTTATTCCACATACCGTGATAATCATCTAAATACGCATACGTTCCTTTAAATTCTTCTTTGCGAATAACCCAGTCTATGGTTCTTTGGAAACTTGACACTCCGTTAGTAACACCAAATGGAATACGCCGAAATTGGTAAAGATTTCCTAGTGCTTCAAAAGCAGTAAAGTGACGCTCCTTGGGCAGAATCGGGACTTGATGATAGGCGCTTTGTAAGTCTATGGCGCTAAACACACGATATTTTGAAATTTGTGACACCATTTCTTCTATGTTTGGAAGTGGGTATGCATCTAAATGTGTGTATCTATTTATTGTGCGAGAATAATCGATAACGAGACGTTTCTTATGATTAGTATTCTGTGAAATGAGGACTTGAGCTCTCCAGGGTGACATACTTTCTTCAATAATTCCTTCAGCTAAAAGTTTTCTTATTTCATCTTCAATAAACTTTTTATGATCCTCACTGTATCTTCGAGATTTTATGGCGATAGGCTTGCATTCGGGGGAAACATTCGAAAACAAAGGCACAGCAAGTACAAATGCCGCAGTAACACTGCATACCTTAATTGGATCTATTGATCCTCCAAAAGAGAACTTAAGTGAAGAATGCTTCTCTAGTATGTCATGACCAATAATAAGATCAGCGCACAGGTTTTTTACAATAAGCAAATTAAGACTTTCATAATTATGATCTCCAATTTTAGCTGAGACGCAAGTTTGTCCCTCTACTTGAGATGTCAGTATAGTTGAAGCCATTGAAATCGTTTGGTTACAAGGTCTCTTCTTTAATCGACACAATTTAAAGAAGGCTTCATTCATAAAGCTGATAGAACTGCCCGTATCAATTAATGCTTGGGCACGAATTCCCTGGATGTAAGCTGCTACAGTAGCTTTCTTAAGAGAATCCGGTGATGCTGCTACAATACATGCAGAACTGTTATTATTTGTATCTTGCTTACCTAGTACCGCAGCAGTATTAAGTTTCTTGCTTCGACATACATTAGCATAGTGTCCTTTCCTATTGTGCGTGACAATGAGAATAGTGCAAGTGCTAAATAGAATCTGATAGGACAGTACATAATGTAAAGTGTTACATAGATTCTAATAAGACAGTACATAGTGGGATAGTGATACATAGACACTTATTTACAGTGAAAAGTTGTATATTAACTTAGTTTGATAGTTTGTTTTCACGTACTTAGTAGACTTAGTGTTAGGATATATAAGTTTTATTATGTTACGTTTTTGTTGATTTTATATTTTTATATGATAGTTCGTGATACATAGATCTCATAAATACATAGTTTTATATACGTTTACATAGAAAAAGTTAGCTAAAAACGTAAATATTTGTTATAGAAATAGCTTTATAGAATTTTATGTTCCTTGTTACTGGCAGTCATAAACTCTATGGTGTGGCTTTATGGTCGAGTTCGACTGTTGGTTTTAAATATATTTGAAGTTGATTTTGTTATTGAAGACAAGATAGAAGTAGTAAAAATAAAAACCAAGAGACATGTATTGAGGATTTTTAAAAGGGGGTTTCTTTATTAAATTTAAATGTGTTACTAGTCAACTATATTTGTATAAATGTTTATTTGGATCAATATATTTTGAGGACAGCGATCATGTAATTTTATTGAAAGGGGATTCCATCAGGTGGGTGCGGATATCTTTTACGAGATTTCAAGAGGTTATGGGCCCTCCACAGTGGGAGTATGAAAGTGGAAACTAAAAGCCAGAAATTGTGAAAAGTGTGAGGAGAAATATTTAAAATGGCAGAAGAATACGTCAAATTGTCAAAATTAACCAGCGAATCAGAATATTCTTTTTGGAAGGTAAAGCTTATGCTAATTTTGAGAGCAAAAGATTTAAATTCAGTTTTAGATGATGAAGAAAATATAAAAGATTTTGAGAAAAAAGATGCGAAGGCAAAATTAATAATATTATGCTCCATAAGCGAAAAATATATGTCTTATGCAATAAACTGCAAAACCACCAAAGAAATAATTGAAAAATTTGATAACATTTTTTTGGGACACAAGGACGTACAAATTTCTCATCAATTGGAGGAGTTTTATAACTATAAATTTGTAAAAGATGATCTGATGTCTGACATAACCGAAATAGAAAACAAAGCAACAAAAATAAGAAGTTTGGGTTACAGTTTTGATGATAAGCAGATTATAACTAAAATTTTGACGAGTATACCGGAAAACATGAGTCATTTTCGTACAGCATGGGAGGCGACCTCATTGACTGATAAAACACTTATAAATTTAATTTCAAGATTAAGTCTAGAAATGAGAATTAAGAACAACAACAAAAATGATGAAATAACAGCAACAACATCAAGAGATAATAATGAAAACAATCAAGAAGCAACCAGTTTTTATATTAAAACTTGTTACAAATGCGGAAAGAAGGGACACATTGCGAGATATTGTAGAACTCGAATATCGAGTGGTGACAACAGACTGAACATCCAACAAAGTTGTTTCAAATGTCTGAAAAATGGACACAGATATGCGGATTGCAAGGAAAAATACAACTGTATGTATTGTAATATCAACTCGCACTACACAAAACGTTGTCTAAACATGAAGAACGTGAGTAACAATTTCACTAATAATATAGAAACGGAAGAAGCAAATATTGAGTTCATTATTGACTCAGGTACCAGCAGTCATATTGTTAATTCTGAGAGTTATCTTAAGGATAAAAGAAAAAACAAATTATAAGATCATGACAGCTGATGGAAATATTCATTATGTAAACATCATGGGCAACATCTATTCCCACAATATTATATTGAGAGATGTCCTTTTTGTTCCTGAATTAAAGAAAAACTTAATATCTGTATCTAGACTAACAGATGATAATTATATTTTAAAATGTTTCAGAAATAGATGTGATATTTATGGATCGGAGGCTGAATCAGTGACTGCTGAGCTAAAGCGGGACGGTTTGTACTACCTAAGTATTCATGCAAAGCCAGTTGTAATATCAAGGTCAGTAAACTCTTTTTATTTGGACTCTATGTTTTGGCATCGTGCATTAGGTCATGTACCTATAGCCAAAACTAAGGATCTTGTTAGAGGAATTGAGAGAGGCCTGGTAAAGGAAACCGACATCTGCGAAGTCTGCACGAAAGCCAAATTATGCCGAAAACCATTCAAAACTATTAGACAAAAAGCATTTAAACCATTAGAAATTATACATAGCGATATTTGTGGTCCTATTGAAACTGAAACATGGGATGGTTACAAATATTTTATAACATTTTTGGACGACTATACACATTTTATTAAAGTATTTTTAATTAAAAATAAAAGCGAAGCTTTTTCAAAAATAATTAATTACATAAATTTGGCAGAAAATCATTTTCAAACAAAAGTAAAAACATTTAGATGCGATAATGGTGGTGAATACAATAGTAAACAATTTAAAATGTATTGCAATAGTAAAGGAATTAATATTGACTATACAATTCCTTACACTCCACAACTAAATGGTAAAGCTGAACGATTAAATAGGTCATTGATGGAAAGAACTAGAGCATTACTGTTTGATATGCAGCTACCACGGGTTTTATGGGGTGAAGCTGTTTTAACATCTGCCTATTTAATTAACAGGAGTGCAAATACAATTAATAATAAAACACCAGCTGAAATGTGGTTTAATAGAATACCGAATTTAAAACATTTAAATATTTTTGGATCTTTAGCTTATTATAAAAATAATTGTCAATTAAAGAAACTTGACTCCAGGAGTAGCAAAGGGCTTTTAGTAGGGTTTACAAATAATGGTTATAAGATATGGGATCCTTCTGATTTTAGAATTGTTTATTCGAGAGATGTATTGTTTAATAATAATAAGAGTGATGTTGCGGATTATTTAAAATTGTGTAATCGTAAAGTGATACAGAGTGAGTTAGATAATTTATTTAAAGAGGTGAGTGTCGATATTGGTGATAATGGTTTTAATAGTGGAGATAATGGTGATGTTCGTAGTGATATTAATAATGAAGTTAATAATGATGTAATTGTTGGTGATGTGTTTCGTAGTGAAAGTGGTGATAGAGCTGTTGGTGGTGAAGGAAATATTGAAGATAATGAGGTGCTTGAAGATAGTTTTGATAATGTTGAAGTTAGTGGTGAAGATGTTGAAGATAATTTTGATAATTTTGAAGATAGTGTTGAAGATGTTGGAGTTAGTGTTGAAGATACTGGAGTTGGAGTTGATGTTGAAGATAATAATGTTTTGAGAGGGGAAGGTAGAAATGATACAGGAGTTGAGACTAGTGATGAGTTTGAGGATGCAGTTGAAGCAATTAATGTTGGACGGAGAATTTTACCAAATCGAGAGAGAAGATTGCCATCATGGCTGAAAGATTATGATTTAGAAACATCATTTTTAACGTATACAGAAGCTTTTAACAGTTTTGATAAAGATTTATGGTGTAAAGCAATGATGGAGGAGAAAGATTCATTAGAGAAAAACAAAACTTGGGAAATTGTGAACAGGTGTGAAGCAAAGAATAGAAAAATAATCTCAAATAAATGGATATTTACAATAAAGCCTGGTGGAAGATATAAGGCGAGATTAGTGGCAAGAGGTTTTCTTCAAAAGCATAATGTTGACTATAAAGAAACATATAGTCCCGTGGTTAATACTACTAGTGTTAGATTGTTGTTAGCTATTGCAGCACAAAAAGGTTTAAAAATAAAGCAATTTGATGTGAAGACAGCATTTTTATATGGAGAGTTAGATGAAGAAATTTTTATGGAAATACCTTTAGGATATGACATTAAAGATAAAGAAAATAAAGTTTGTAAATTAAAGAAAAGTCTTTATGGATTAAAACAAGCACCACTTATGTGGAATAAAAGATTGACGGAATTTTTGAAGAAATTAGGTTTGTTTCAATTGAAATCTGATCCATGTGTGTTTGTGAATAAAGATAAAGGAATTTATTTGGCTATTTATGTTGATGATGGTATTTTAATTGGTGAAAATGAAATTGATTTAAATAAAATTATTAATAAATTTGAAACTGAATTTGACATGCGTAAATTTGATAAAACTGAAAAGTTTATAGGGTTTGATGTTAAAGTTGAACAAAATTATATTAAGATTTATCAAGAAAGTTATATTAAACAAATTTTGGAAAAGTTTAAATTTGAAAACTTAAAGGATAGTAGTCATCCTGATATTTTAGTTGATGTACATCAAGAGGGGAAAGGTGGAGTTGATGATGTACATAAATATCGTCAGTTAATTGGTTCTTTATTATATTTAGTAAATAAAACAAGATTGGATTTATCGTTTCATGTAGGTTATTGCAGTAGACATCAGGAAAATCCGAATATGAATGATTTTAGTAATATTAAGAATATTTTTAGGTACATTAAAAACTCAATTAGTAGTGGTATACAGTATGTTCGTGGAAATGAATTAATTTTAAAAGCATATTGTGATGCAGACTTCGCAGGTGATCCTGATACTAGGAAAAGTACGACTGGCTTTGTAATATTTTATGGTGGTGGTCCTATACATTGGTGTTCACGCAAGCAGTCAGTCACTGCTCTTTCGAGTACTGAGGCTGAATACATTTCTGCAGCCGAATGTATAAAAGACCTACTATACATTCAGTCTCTGATCTACGAATTGACTAATAAATTACCGAGAACACAGTTGTTTGTTGACAATCAATCTGCTATTGTATTGATTAAGAATGGAATTTTAAATAGAAGGAGCAAACATATTGATGTTAAATATCATTTTATTAAGGAGAAGATAGATAAAAATTTGTTGGAAATTAATTATTGTTCTACTAAAAATAATTTGGCTGATATTTTAACTAAACCACTGGACAGAACAAAGTTCTTGAGATTAAAACAATGCTTAGTGAGTGATAAGTGAAGGACATTCCGTAATGTGAAGAGTTATGTGTTGTAGTTGAAGTTTTATTAGGAGTTAAGGTTGTTTGGGAATTAATTTGAAATTTTGCTGTAAGTTAGTTATGTAAGGTTTTTAGATTAATTAATTCAAAAGTTTGTTTGTAGTTTTTAGTTAAGTTGGGTGGGTTTAATTAAGTTGGGTTTTAAATGAGTTGATGGGAGTTAGTTATAAGTTTGTTTTCTGTATGTTGTTCTGATTGTTTCAAACATAAAATTCAGAGGGGATGTTATAGAAATAGCTTTATAGAATTTTATGTTCCTTGTTACTGGCAGTCATAAACTCTATGGTGTGGCTTTATGGTCGAGTTCGACTGTTGGTTTTAAATATATTTGAAGTTGATTTTGTTATTGAAGACAAGATAGAAGTAGTAAAAATAAAAACCAAGAGACATGTATTGAGGATTTTTAAAAGGGGGTTTCTTTATTAAATTTAAATGTGTTACTAGTCAACTATATTTAATATTTTTGTATAAAAGACGAGGCTTTTTTGTGGTTCGACACAGTCGTCGGCAAGCCAGTCTTAGGAACACTCTCCTAATAAAGAAGAAGTAGAAGAAAGAAGCAACCAGTGGTTTTATTCTCCACCAACCCAGTACTCAAGTGTGCCCAGTCTGCACACCTATCACAAATCTGGCAGTTGGCATCGACAGCTGGACAATCCTTTCTAGGATGCACACGCCCTCCACAGAAGAAACACTTTCGCTTAGTAAACGCTGCTGCTACAGGTTCTTTGTCTTCTTTTAAACTTTGAACAGCGCTTAAATTTGAAGTATTGTAGTTCTGTGAGCTCGATTCGGCCATTTCCATCGACATCTAGGCCTGATTGTAGGCTTGGTCGAGTGTTAATGACAGATTTTCAAGTAATCGTTGTCTTATTTTGTGTGACTTGATGCCAGAAATAAATGCATCTCTTATACAATCATGTTTATTCGTTTCGGCATCCACTTTTTCAAATTTGCAGTCTTTTGCCATTAATTTTAGTGCCTGAATATATGCATCGATATTTTCTTTACTCTGTTGCTTTCTCGTTGCCAGCATAGGTCTAGCGTAAATTATATTTTTTTGTTTGATAAAAAATGTATTGAGTGTGTTAATAGCTATTTCATAACTGGTGCACTCACTGATATACGAGTAAATTCGAGCGGATACATGATTTATGAGTAAATCTAGGATAATTTTACTATCTTTCGTATCTTTTTCGCAATGTGACAAAAAACTTTCAAATGTCCTCTTCCAGTGTTCCCAATGCTTTGAGGCGGAGCTGTCAGACGGATCAATGTCTAGTTTTTCGGGACGTAAGAATCTCTCCATTTTATTTAGAACATTTTGCTGATTAAATTGTTAAATAAGATAAAACCTTTAGAATAAATGGTTTTAATCAGCAAAATACGAAGAAAAAGATTACAGTCGTATTGACAGAATGACACTAACAAATTAACAGTTTTATTTTTAAAACCATAGAAACTCCAATGAGTTTCCATAACACCACACAGGACTTACAGGCACTTTTGAAGTGTCGAAACAAAGATGAAAGTTAAATCTAGCAACACTCCCAGTCACAAGACATAAAACTGTGAAAGTACTGTAGTTGCCTTTTCCCTAGCGTAGATCTCGTAGATGTATGCACCTTTTCAACGACAACATAATACATATTTAATCTTCTGTGCCCACAAACTTGACCCACTATTTGCATCTGAAATTTTAAATAAAATTAAATTTAAAATTGCACAACCGTTCCTTGCTCATTTATGTAGGCACGCAATTTAAATATGTAAAACATTGTGCCCCTAATCTTTCACGCAATATTTATATTTTTTTCAATGATTAACAATAACGTTGTTGTTATGTGGATATTTACCAGTTGCAGCACAACACTAGCACATATTTTAAATAAGATTATTTTATTAATTTTACTTGTTCCTAGCCTGCTTTAAAGTAGAGCTTAAAAGTAGGTTGCAAAGTATCATATTTAAGTACTTACCGGGCTTCATCTAAAGCAGAGGTTCCCATACTTATTTTTCTCATAGACCACTTTAAACATTTTGCTGGATCCGGTGGACCCCCTGCAGCTATTACATTTACTAACTTACTTCCAAAACCCGAAAAAAGTATATGTCTATGGAAATCTGTATTGTGGCTGTTTTTCAATCAACTATAAGTAAAAAGTTATCGAAAAAAAGGTGAGAATTTATATTGCTTTGATTATGCTGTGAGTGGATGTCATTTAAGCTAAGTTTCAAGGCCAGTCTAAAAAGCGTTTTCATCCAACAGTTGGATTCCTACTTTACTTTTTAGGATTCCGTAGCCAAATGGCAAAAACGGAACCCTTATAGATTCGTCATGTCTGTCTGTCCGTCTGTATGTCACAGCCACATTTTTCCGAAACTATAAGAGCTACACTGTTGAAACTTGGTAAGTAGATGTATTCTGTGAACCGCATTAAGATTTTCAAACAAAAACAGAAAAAAAACAGAGATTTTAGGGTTCCCCATACTTAGAACTGAAACTCAAAATTTTTTTTTTCATCAAACTCACACGTGTGGTGTCTATATGGATACGTCTTTAAAAATGATATTGAGGTTTCTAATATCACTTTTTCTATACTGAATAGTTTGCGCGAGAGACACTTCCAAAGTGGTAAAATGTGTCCCCCCTACAGGGGGGACACATTTTTTTATCATTCACTTCTAAAATAAGAGAATGATAAAACTAAAAAAAAATATATAATGATGTACATTACTATGTAAATTTCCACCGAAAATTGGTTTGAACGAAATCTAGTAAGTACTTTTTTTTTAATACGTCATAAACTGTATCTTTGATATGATATGATTTCTTTACCTACAAGTAGTATGTACGAAACCCTCGGTGCGCGAGTCCGACTCGCACTTGGCTGGTTTTTATATTCTAAGATTGACTCACCGTACAAGAAACCAATAAGCTCCCACTTCGGAGTGGTAAAAAGTAAACATAAATATTTTCTTGTTTTGTAGATATTTATTCAAACACAAAAATTACTACACAGACTTTTAATTATGTTGTGGCGGCGCGCCATCGGTGAGTCTTGACACGCTCTTTCTGAATATGGTTTATGCAAGTTCTTACAAAAACAATTGCTGAGCTTCTTATAATATTGTCTACCTATATTCATAGAAGTCAAGTCGGGTTACCTAATACATTTTTATACACCCCCGTTAACGAGTTGTGGACCCCCATTTTTTCCTCACGCAAGCGTAGACCCCTGTTGGGCTCCCGTGGACCCCTGGGGGTCCACCTGGACCACTTTGGGAATCAATGATCTAAAGGAAATCTCGCCATAAACATCCCTATAACATTATTCGAACGACTTGCTCGACTTTCACATATTTCACAAGTAATAAACCGTCTTTTTGGTATTAGGTTAGGTAAGTTGGGGTGCGGCAGAATTCCTCCACGTTAGTTTGGCAGCTGCTGGTCCCTCTCGATGCGTCTGGAGGGAAGAGCAGCTGCTGGGCCGGTGCACCCTGGGCGCGACAGTATTATTCCTCGAGGAATCGGGAAATGGTACTGTCGTGGCTAATATTCTGGGGGAGACCCACGTGTCTGTGTGCGAGGTTTGATGTGCATAGGGGGGGGATTTCATCGTGTACCGTGCGATGGCTCAAGCAGGGTCATTGGACGGTACGTGATTAGTGATTCACTCTTCGAGGTTTTCGGGGAGTGAATCAGGGCGGGGAAAACGTCCTGTACCGTGCGATGGCTCAAGCGGGTCATCGGACGGTACGTGATTAGTGATTCACTCTTCAAAGTTTTCGAGGAGTGAATCAGGGTTGGGGATCTTCCTTGATTTTGCATCGCGGCATTCGTCGCCCTCTGGTACGCGTCTGCCCGTCAGACGTGACTGTGAGCGTGGCGAATGGTAGTGGTGGGAGATCAAGGGGGAGGGGGGGAATTTATGTATGTATGTATATATTTATATTTTTATGTGTATATGTTTATATATTTATATTGATGAAGTGAGGAGTCAGGGACCGCACCCTTAAAAGGAACAAAAATGGAAAAAGCGAATGGCAAAATATTACTCCAGGGCGGTACCAGTTGCTCAGCAGCTGGAGAATCCGCCACGATCCCTCCGGGATCGTCAAGCCCCCCGTATACTGGGGAGGGCAACCACCGCTTTCCGTGTGCCAGTGGCAACAAGAGCCGAGGAGGCTCATCGAGATCACGGTCTTTTGAAGACCTGATCTCCTTTAAACCACCCGACCACCAACCGGGTGACGGGACGGGAAAAACAACAGACAGACACTCCGACATGCGTGCCCCCTCCGGAGCTACGCGTGGTTCTAGAGAGGGTGTGCATGTCGGAGTCGGTCGACACATCGCAGGCTGCTGCGGCCGCGTCCTCCAAGTTTTGGGGGAAGCGTTCGCGCGGTCAGTCGGACGCTGTTTCCGCGGGTCTGTCCTCTAGTGAGGAGGACCAGCTGGCCGCAAAAGTGCCAACAGCGAAGAGAGGCAGAGGTCGCGGGACAAGCAGAATCAGAATCAGAATGTTTATTTGTCAACATAGGTAGTTGCAGAGTCTGTGAGATGTTACATTTCATAATTATGTGCTCTATGTTTTGCCATTTGGCGTACAAATATTTTAATCAATTTAAATTAAATTCAGTTAAATAGGTACTTGCAGCAAATACATTTGGTATATAAAATTATAGGAAAAACATTAATTTAAATTATCAAAACAAGAATGTCAAAACAAGTCCTACAATAAATGTTCCCAAAATGCCAAAAATAAAATTAAAGAAATAAGATAAATGATAAAATTGTGAGAAGATAAAAATGTCAATTATAAAATTTGGAATGTCAAATAATAATAATAATAATAATAATATTCTTTCTTCTTCTTTCTTTTTTCTTTCTTTTTTTTCTTTTTTTTTTATAAGCAATTAATAAATCAATAAACTATTTCTACAATGTCAACAATAAAATTAGGACATAAATAAAATGTCAATAAAAGTATATAGAAATGTCAACTGATTGCAATGTCAATTAGGTAAATCCCAAATAATTACAGAAATGTCAAAACACTAAATGACCTAATGCATATTGTCTGAAGGAGGGATTATAGAACTGTCATCCAAATAGTCTTTTATCGAGTAGTAACATTTATTAATTAATATTTTCAGAAGTACACTTTTGAATTTGTCCAGATTTAACGATTTCAATGTCTCAAGCAGCTTGTTGAATATTTTTGTGGCCATACAGAAAGTGCTTTTATTCATCAAGGCTGTTCTGCCATGTGTGTTTTCGAGCTCGAACTTATTTCTGTCACCTAGTTTTCTATAGTGACTTTTGAAAGCTATTTTGTACTGCGAGATGTGTGTTTTGACAGATACGTTAGTTTCGTATGTGTACAATGACGGTAGGGTAAGGATGCCTTTAAAGAACGGTTGACAACTGTCAGTGCTATTTAGGCCACACATAGATCTTATACATTTTTTTTGAGCTGTAAATACAAAATCTCTGTCGACTGAGTTGGAGCAGTCCGGCAGCATCACGTGACATCCGAGGCAGCTTCCTAAAGCGCCCGGACACGCCGATGGCAAGCGAGTCGGATCGTGTATCGCCTGCGGTCTCGACCGACGAACTTGGAGGGGTAACGATCGCTCTTGTGGGCACAAAGGCGAAGGCCAATGCCGCGAAGCGTGCTCAACGCAGAGCGGTCGCGGCCGATGAGGTGGCCGTAATGGCCCGTCAGGCCCGAGAGTGGCGGGCTTCCCAGGCGGCCAATGGAGAGAGCCTGACTGCAGAATCTCTCAGCCGCCAAGTGATGGACGGCGTGGACATTGTCCTTAAGGTTGCCACCAAATCCGGCAACCTGAAGGGCTCGTTCTTCACTTCTCGAACTTCGGTATTTTAAGCTGTCGGACAAATGAACTTTCGGGATTTTGAACTACGGGATTTTGAACTACGGGATTTTAAACTCCGGGATTTTGAACTTCGGGATTTCAAACTTTCGGGATTTTAAACTTTCGACCAAACAACCATTCGGCGTTTTAATTTTCGGGATTTCGTCCATAGGTATTTTAAAATTCGGTCTTTTAAAATTCGGGATTATGATACGTACCCGTTCTCCTTATTAACAATATTGGCGAACGGACTGCTTGACTCAGAATGTTTATTGTGCCTGTACCTAAATGGTTTCTTAGAAATAAACGTTTGGAGTTTGAGTGAAATGTGGTGTGTGATTTCAACTACCCATCTACCTATCTACTAACAATAAAGAATCACATCGCACGGCGATGTAATGGTTATAGACTGCAAGACAAGTATGGCGGCGAATGGCGCATGGCGCCAATATTCGAGGACTGCTCCTCTCCGGGATTCCCTGTCGTGATATACAGGGTGATTGGAAGATGGGTGCAAAGCTTTAAGGTGAAGATAGTATAGACAATTTAGGACCATTTAAGCCATGGTTGTCTTAGACGAAGTCTTACCAAATTTTTTTAAACAAATTTTTAAGTTTTTTTTCGGAAATTCTCAAAATTTAATGTAAACTGCATAATTATGGCCAAATTGAATGATAAATGAATTCATTTTTTATTTATTTGTTAAAGTAATGTGTAAGCAACCAAGCAAAACATGTTTTAGGCTTCTGTGTCATTAGACATTTTTTTTACAGATATTTAAAGCTCAGAAAAAATAAAAAATTTGTACAATACGTCTTTTAAACCTTATTTAAAAAAAAAACGGAGGGTGCTTTTTTTGTTCAAACCTTTTTGAAGACATGCTTGATAATCGCTCTTTCTTTTGAGGTATCATTTATGCGGATATCTTACAAATTATTGAAATTAGGACCTATAAACCAAATCGAGGGAGAAATTTTAAATTTTAGGCAGTCTAACAAAACACAAAATTTTTGCTTAAAAGAATACTTTATGTGCTCGAAATGATAACATTGTTCAATTCTAAGAATTTTTGGCACATGCAGGAACCAATTGAGGGGAACCCATTGAGGGGATTCTCTAAACAATGGCCACCGAGCGCGGTGCGACGGCATTTCCAGGTAGAACGCCCAATGAATAGCAAAAAGCGATAAAGAGTTGGTTTTTACAGCAAAATGGTCTTAGTTACTGAGGCAACAAAGTCGTTTTTCTTTAGTCAGGGTCAGTCGGTCTGTGATGAAGCCGTTACATCTTTTACTTATTAGTCAAACTACTGCCCTTGTGAGTGGACGTTGTCGTGTTGATTCACAATTTACCGTGTTCAGTTGTAGCCCTTTGCGTTCCTGCACGTGTTGTTTGCGTTAGTTTTGAACTTTTTTGTTTCACCGTGTCCAGTCGTAGCCTCGCGCTCCTGCACGTGTTGATTTTTGACTTAATTGTGTTGAGTTGAGGTTTAGTGCGCTCCTACGCCGTTTTTCTTAATTGTTAAGTGACTATGGCTACTTTTTCCAATCAAGAATATGCGGATATCGTATTTATGTACGGTAGAGCAGACGGCAATGGATCTTTGGCGCGACGGATGTATCAAGAGCGCTATCCGAATCGCAGGATACCGAATGTCCGAGTGTTTTACAACACGTTTCGTCGTCTTGCCCAAGATGGGTTTCACCGCGTGGAACCTGGAGTCAACCCGGGCAGACACGAAACTGCCGTCGACGAAGACATTTTAGCAGCATTTCAAGCGGATCCTACTACCAGTACTAGAGCAGTAGCTCGAAATTTAAACATTTCTCAATGGAAGGTGTGGCATACAATGCACCAAAATGATAAGTATCCGTTCCATGGCAGGAGTGTGCAAGGTCTAGTAGAGCAAGATCCTCAAAGAAGAATTCAGTTCTGCCGTTTCCTCCTCAACAGAGACATCGAAGATGCGTGGTTTCTGAAATCAATCTTGTGGACGGATGAAAGTAAATTTTCAAGGGAAGGTATTACAAACTTTCACAACATCCATGAATGGGCCGACGTAGACAACAATCCACATTTTAAGAAGCAGGTGTCATTTCAGATGAAATTCTCTGTGAATGTTTGGGCTGGAATAATTGGCAGAACATTGATTGGGCCCCACTTTTTGCCTGATCCATTGAATGGCGAAAATTATTTGCAATTTCTGCAAATTGATTTACCACTGCTGGTAGAGGAATCAGGTGTCCCGATCTTCGAAAGAGACCGAACAGTCATCTTTCAGCAAGACGGCTGTCCAGCGCATTGGACTTTAAATGTAAGGGAACACCTCAACAATTGCTTTCCTGATAGCTGGATCGGCAGGGATGGACCCATCCCTTGGCCCGCTCGCTCCCCAGATCTGACCCCGTTGGACTTTTTCGTGTGGGGCCGGGCCAAGGAACTGGTGTATAACAACAAAGAAATTAACACTAGAGAAGAATTGATACAAAGAATAAATTCAGCGTTTGAGACAATGAAGCAGGAGATGATGTTGAAAATAACGACTACAGAAGTTAGAAGACGGGGCCGTGCTTGTATTAGGAATCACGGCCGTCATTTTGAACATGAAAAATAAATAATTTTAATTCAAATGTTGTTTTAATTAGTCTGCCTAAAATAAAAAAAAATCTCCCTCAAATTGGTTTGTAGGCCCTAATTTCAATAATTTGTAAGATATCCGCATAAATGATACCTCAAAAGAAAGAGCGATTATCAAGCATGTCTTCAAAAAGGTTTGAACAAAAAAAGCACCCTCCGTTTTTTTTTTGAATAAGGTTTAAAAGACGTATTGTACAATTTTTTTATTTTTTCTGATCTTTAAATGTCTGTAAAAAAAATGTCTAATGACACAGAAGCCTAAAACATGTTTTGCTTGATTGCTTACACATTACTTTAATTAAATAAATAAAAAATGAATTCATTTATCATTCAATTTGGCCATAATTATGCAGTTTACATTAAATTTTGAGAATTTCCGAAAAAAAACTTAAAAATTTGGTTAAAAATATTTGGTAAGACTTCGTCTAAGACAACCATGGCTTAAATGGTTCTAAATTGTCTGTACTATCTTCGCCTTAAAGCTTTGCACCCATCTTCCAATCACCCTGTATAATATCGATCGAACTTCACTTTTGCAAGTTCGTTTGATCATATATAACTGGTAGGTAGGTAGGTAGGTAGGTAGGTAGGTAGGTAGGTAGGTAGGTAGGTAGGTAGGTAGGTAGGTAGGTAGGTAGGTAGGTAGGTAGGTAGGTAGGTAGGTAGGTAGGTAGGTAGGTAGGTAGGTAGGTAGGTAGGTAGGTAGGTAGGTAGGTAGGTAGGTAGGTAGGTAGGTAGGTAGGTAGGTAGGTAGGTAGGTAGGTAGGTAGGTAGGTAGGTAGGTAGGTAGGTAGGTAGGTAGGTAGGTAGGTAGGTAGGTAGGTAGGTAGGTAGGTAGGTAGGTAGGTAGGTAGGTAGGTAGGTAGGTAGGTAGGTAGGTAGGTAGGTAGGTAGGTAGGTAGGTAGGTAGGTAGGTAGGTAGGTAGGTAGGTAGGTAGGTAGGTAGGTAGGTAGGTAGGTAGGTAGGTAGGTAGGTAGGTAGGTAGGTAGGTAGGTAGGTAGGTAGGTAGGTAGGTAGGTAGGTAGGTAGGTAGGTAGGTAGGTAGGTAGGTAGGTAGGTAGGTAGGTAGGTAGGTAGGTAGGTAGGTAGGTAGGTAGGTAGGTAGGTAGGTAGGTAGGTAGGTAGGTAGGTAGGTAGGTAGGTAGGTAGGTAGGTAGGTAGGTAGGTAGGTAGGTAGGTAGGTAGGTAGGTAGGTAGGTAGGTAGGTAGGTAGGTAGGTAGGTAGGTAGGTAGGTAGGTAGGTAGGTAGGTAGGTAGGTAGGTAGGTAGGTAGGTAGGTAGGTAGGTAGGTAGGTAGGTAGGTAGGTAGGTAGGTAGGTAGGTAGGTAGGTAGGTAGGTAGGTAGGTAGGTAGGTAGGTAGGTAGGTAGGTAGGTAGGTAGGTAGGTAGGTAGGTAGGTAGGTAGGTAGGTAGGTAGGTAGGTAGGTAGGTAGGTAGGTAGGTAGGTAGGTAGGTAGGTAGGTAGGTAGGTAGGTAGGTAGGTAGGTAGGTAGGTAGGTAGGTAGGTAGGTAGGTAGGTAGGTTAGGTTAGGTTAGGTTAGGTTAGGTTTTTTTTTTTTTTTTTTTTTTTTTTTTTTTTTTTTTTTGTTTGGGCAGGAGTGGGAAATCCCCACGGACACCTCGACTATCCCACAGGAATTTCTCTTGTGAGACAGTCGAGGTAGTGCCGGACTCGAACCGGCTAAAAACCACTCCTGCCTAGCCAGTGTCCCTCTGACATTATCAGAGCCCTTTTCTGCATATTTTATTTCTTGTGTAGCGACTTGGGTTTTAAAAGGCCGATGAGACCACACTCTTTTGTCAAGTAATACTTACATTTTTACATTTATTTTATTGCCCTAACTCTCTATTAACGTTTTCAATAAATTCCTAAAGTTTTTGTTTTCAATTTCAATATCTTGTATGTATATATCTTATTTTATATTTATATTATTTCTTAATTTAGACTTTAATTTTGAACATATTTACTCTTTACTTTTACCCATATATTTTTGCCCCACTTTGATTTTTCCATAATATGATATTTGCGCAATATACTCAATATACAACGTGAATATCTTACCTGGATTAGAAACAAACAGTGTTTTGCACGGTTCGACACAACTTAACGATTTCACCAGAGCTGGCCCACGGTTCAGCATAATTTTAGCCGGCTTCTCAAGAAAGAGACTACAATTATCTTTCTCCATTGAGCCAACCCTGGTGGCTCGCTTAATGCATCTGCTATCTGGTTGTGTCGAAGTGTTCTTTTTGTGCTTTGAAGTGGGCGCATCGACGACTTTAGCAATAAGCTATCATTGCTCTCGCAAATGCGTCCCACTTCTTACGCACCGGGCAATCGTCGCTGAATGCATTGTGCCGGTGCTCCCCCAGCTTGGCTCTGGTGCAGTTAATGCACACCGCTGCTTCGCCGATCTGGTTGCTAGGGCAGTCCACCCTAAGGTGTGGTCCGCTGCAGTGGCTACACAGATCGGCTGGCTCCGTGCACAGGCGTTTGCCGTGCCCGTATGCCAAGCAACGGGTGCACTGCACCAGAGGCGTCTGGTCTTCGACGCGCACTCTCTGGAGGTCAATCCGGAGCTTGCCTCCTTCGAGTGCCCTCTTCCAGATAACTGGGGTCACACTCAGCACAATGCTATTCACGTGTGGGTTTCGTGACTTTTTACGGAATTTAATTGACATTTTGAGTTCCCCGTCCCCGAGGCCATCAAAGATCTCCCGGTTCTGGTTCTTAAGGGCTCTCAGTACTTCCTCGTCACTGTGCACTGATAGCACGTCCCTAAGAACCAGAAGCGGGTTTCGATTTTTGACTTCCTCGACGACGAGGTTCTCTCCGGCCTTCTCCAGTCGCTCCTTTAATTTCCTCCTCTCGTCCGTCGTAGCGCACCCCATAATGACTTTCTGATCTTTGGCCTTTCGTACTCTCTCTACACGCACCCAGCCCTCCTTCGCGTCCACCGCTTTTCTCACTCTTTCGAGGATTTCGGCCCCCGTATCCGTCTCCTGCGTTGAGGTGACGACCACGGAATGCAGCGTCGTTCGCTCCAGGGCTTGCGCCCCGGTGTGGCACTTACTGACAGCCGCTACATTCGCGTAGGTCGTCTCCCCCACACTTTCCTTGCTGGTCAGACTGTCTCGGAGCCTGTCAAGTTTCTCGGAGTTGTCTTTCAACTCCGAGATGTGCTCCTTCATGGTCTTCAGGAGCTCAGTCTGGCCAGCGAGAACCTCCAGAGAAGTGGGAAGGGGACCGAAGTCAGCGGTGGGCGCGGGTTCCGGTACGGCAATGGGTGCGGCAGGGGCCTTGTCCCGCTCGGACTCTTTCACCAGCTCATAAAGCCTGTTTATGGCTTCGAGCACCGCAGTCTTGATTTCAGCCTTGAGGTTGCGAGAGTTGCCCAAATTAACCTTAGCCTTATTCAGGCAAGCTCTCGCCTCCTCAGTGCGACTGCGGTGCTTCACCTCAGGCTTCATGAGCGGTGTTGAAAGGTCAGCAGGGGGTCGGCGCGTCCCCGGAGTGGCAGGTCCCACCTGCGAGGCGGGGAGAGTGTCGTCTCCAAAGGAGATTCTCCGCCTCGCGTTGGCAGACGAATCTCCCGCCTTCTCCAGTGATCGCGTCGAGCCCCCGGATCCTAACGTCCTCAGGGTAGCGGATGGGGTGCGGAACATATTGCTCTCGAGCGGCCTCTAACAATAATTAAAATATTATAAATAAAATTAAAGACGAACCCCTGTAAAGTGGGGGCCCAGTCAATAATATCCGCTCAGGAGGCGAGATGGGTAATGAAACAGGTGGACACTGGACTTAACTGTGTCCCTGTAAAGGGGGGAACACAGCAAGTAAATAACAACACAATCAGATAAAATTTAAATATAAAAACGTCATACAATTATAATCGCCCCTTTAAGGTACGACTGTCCAACAAGTTACTTAATAATAAAATACAAAATTATTTTTAGTTGGTCAGAAATTAAAATAAAAACGAGCTATCCCAAGAAAATTCCTATGTTCAGGCCAAAATTGAAGTAAATAAAATAATTTTGAAAAATAAAATTTTGCCGAAATTCCCACGTCTACCTTCCTATAGACCAGAGGGCGGGTGGGTGGGCAAAATTTTTTCGAGCTAGGGGCGCGTGCGAGGTGTCCAGAGACGCGTCTCCGCGCGGGCTAGCGAATTACGGAATAAAACTTGTTATGTGCCGAACAAAAATTTTGAGTTTTGGTCAAAAAACCAGTTTTCGAAAGAAAAAATTTGGATTTTCACCCCACTACCTGGAGACCGGGACACTGAACGCGGACCAGAATTCAGGGAAGAAGGGTGAGCACTATTGCAACTATAATCTAATTTAAAATGTGAGGGAAAATTTGGAAAAACAATTAATTTTGAGGATTTTCT